>CM038672.1:376766888-381566888 GCA_021605145.1 Aegilops bicornis | reverse complement strand
CGCCGAATCGCAGGAACCTAAACTACTAACAAGAACAACACAAGAGACGCAAGATTTATACTAGTTCGGGCCACCGTTGTGGTGTAATACCCTAATCTAGTTTGTGGTGTGTGGATTGCCTGCAGGGCTGATTTAAGAACAAGATAGGGGAAGAACAGCCTCGCGAGGGTCTGTTCTTGGTGGGTGTGATGAACTGCTAAGTGGTGCCCCGTCGCTCTAGCTTGAGGAACGGGTTTCTCTCTCTCTCTCTCTCTGGATTCCGAATGCTCGATCCGATCGACCCCTTTCTCTCTGAGTGTGGCTACCCCTATTTATAGGCGAAGGCCCTGGGCCTCTTCCCAAATATTGAGCGGGAAGGGCGCCAACAATTGGTCATTTTGAAGGGGAACAGCGGGTACACTTATCCTGACTAAAGTTGGTCCTTGCCTGCCAAAGGCTCTGATGATGACGCCTGCTTGGGCTCCAGCCGTTGGGGCTGGTCTTGGTCTTGTTGCACCGAAAAGGATGCCTTTGCTTGATGCTCTTGCCTGCGCTTGCCCCCTTTGAACCAAAGAGGAAAGGAGGACGCTGCGCGGGCTGGCGCCCGACTGGCGCCCTTGGTCGTCATGGCTTGCGTCACGGGCACCTCGTGAGTTACCCCGTCTTGAACTCTCCGCCTCCTCGTGAGCCAGCCTGACGAGGCCATGCCTGAGGAAGCTCTTGGTTGTCCGCCCCGCGAGGCTTGGCCCCTCGCGAGGGTCTTGAGCTTGTGTTGATGAAGATGGGCCGTCCTGGGCCTCCTTTGAGCCACGCCGCGGGCCGCAGGCAGGCAAGTCTGGGGACCCCCGTTCCCAGAACGCCGACAGGTGCCATGTCATGACACCATGCCAAGCTTCATGATTTTCAGGCGTGTTTGGGAATTACAGGAATTAAAAAACCAAGTTTCTCAATCTTTCCGGCCGAGCCACGATGCCCAGATGTTTGAATTTCACTCCCATCTCTTGCATGGGACCTAGAAATTCACCCAAGGACACACATGTGATTTTTCAAACAACTTTGGTGCACTAGAGCAAGTGCTTGTAGTTCAATTTTGAATTATGCACTTTAAATGCCTAGAAACTCAATTAATGTATAAAAAAGGCGAAACGAGCCCGGAATAATTCCAAAATTTAGCATGGTACTTCTATTTGGTCTAGTCTGGCTGTGTAAAAAAAGGCGGGAGAAGGCAGTGTACGTATGTCGTTTCGCACACGGAGGTGACACGTTCCCTCTCGGAACCTCGAGCCTTCTTCAGGGCAGCTCCGGTTTGCAAGAAGCTTACACCAAAGCTTGTCCCAATTCGGCCCAAAATATTACCGCAGCATGTTGGTGCCTTGTCGTGACACCATGCAAAGGTTCATGATTTTCAGGCATGTTTTGGAATTACAGGAATTAAAAAACTAAGTTTCTCAATATTTCAGGCCGAGCCACGACGCCCAGATGTTTGAATTTCACTCTCATATCTTGCATGGGACCTAGAAATTCACCCAAGGACACACATGTGATTTTTCAAACAACTATGGTGCACTTGAGCATGTTCTTGTACTTAAAATTTGAGTTATGCACATTAAATGCCCAGAAACTCAATTAATGTATATAAAAGGAGAAACGAGCCCAGAATAATTCCAAAATTTAGCACGGTACTTCTATTTGGTCTAATATGGCTGTGTAAAAAAATAAGGCGGGAGAAGGCTATGTACGTATGTTGTCTCGCACACGGAGGTGAAACATTCCCTCTCGGAACCACGAGCCTTCTTGAGGGAAGCTCCGGTTTGCAAGAAGCTTACACCAAAGCTTTTCCCAATTCGGCTAAAAATATTACCGCAGCATGTTGGTGCCATGTCATGACACCATGCCAAGCTTCATGATTTCCAGGCGTTTTTGGGAATTACAGGAATTAAAAAACCAAGTTTCTCAATCTTTGCGGCCGAGCCACGATGCCCAGAAGTTTGAATTTCACTCCCATCTCTTGCATGGGACCTAGAAATTCACCCAAGGACACACATGTGATTTTTCAAACAACTTTGGTGCACTAGAGCAAGTGCTTGTAGTTCAAATTTGAATTATGCACTTTAAATGCCCAAAACTCAATTAATGTATAAAAAAGGCGAAACGAGCCCGAAATAATTCCAAAACTTAGCACGGTACTTCTATTTGGTCTAATCTGGCTCTGTAAAAAAATAAGGCGGGAGAAGGCAGTGTACGTATATGGTTTCGCACACGGAGGTGACACGTTCCCTCTCGGAACCACGAGCCTTCTTCAGGGAAGCTCCGGTTTGCAAGAAGCATACACCAAAGCTTGTCCCAATTCGGCCCAAAATATTACCGCAGCATGTTGGTGCCTTGTCATGACACCATGCCAAGTTTCATGATTTTCAGGCATGTTTTGGAATTACAGGAATTAAAAAACTAAGTTTCTCAATATTTCCGGCCGAGCCACGACGCCCATATGTTTGAATTTCACTCTCATATCTTGCATGGGACCTAGAAATTCACCCAAGGACACACATGTGATTTTTCAAACAACTATGGTGCACTGGAGCATGTGCTTGTACTTAAAATTTGAGTTATGCACATTAAATGCCCAGAAACTCAATTAATGTATATAAAAGGAGAAACGAGCCCAGAATAATTCCAAAATTTAGCACGGTACTTCTATTTGGTCTAATATGGCTGTGTAAAAAAAATAAGGCGGGAGAAGGCTATGTACGTATGTCGTTTCGCACACGGAGGTGAAACATTCCCTCTCGGAACCATGAGCCTTCTTGAGGGAAGCTCCGGTTTGCAAGAAGCTTACACCAAAGCTTGTCCCAATTCGGCCAAAAATATTACCGCAGCATGTTGGTGCCATGTCATGACACCATGCTAAGTTTCATAATTTTCAGGCGTGTTTGGGAATTACCGGAATTAAAAAACCAAGTTTCTCAATCTTTCCGGCCGAGCCACGATGCCCAGATGTTTGAATTTCACTCCCATCTCTTGCATGGGAACTAGAAATTCACCCAAGGACACACATGTGATTTTTCAAACAACTTTGGTGCACTAGAGCAAGTGCTTGTAGTTCAAATTTGAATTATGCACTTTAAATGCCCAGAAACTCAATTAATGTTTAAAAAAGGCGAAACGAGCCCGGAATAATTCCAAAATTTAGCACGGTACTTCTATTTGGTCTAATATGGCTCTGTAAAAAAAATAAGGCGGGAGAAGGCAGTGTACGTATGTCGTTTCGCACACGGAGGTGACACGTTCCCTCTCGGAACCACGAGCCTTCTTCAGGGAAGCTACGGTTTGCAAGAAGCTTACACCAAAGCTTGTCCCAATTCGGCCCAAAATATTACCGCAGCATGTTGGTGCCTTGTCATGACACCATGCCAAGTTTCATGATTTTCAGGCATGTTTTGGAATTACAGGAATTAAAAAACTAAGTTTCTCAATATTTCCGGCCGAGCCACGACGCCCATATGTTTTAATTTCACTCTCATTTCTTGCATGGGACCTAGAAATTCACCCAAGGACACACATGTGATTTTTCAAACAACAATGGTGCACTGGAGAATGTGCTTGTACTTAAAATTTGAGTTATGCACATTAAATGCCCAGAAACTCAATTAATGTATATAAAAGGAGAAACGAGCCCAGAATAATTCCAAAATTTAGCACGGTACTTCTATTTGGTCTAATATGGCTGTGTAAAAAAATAAGGCGGGAGAAGGCTATGTACGTATGTCGTTTCACACACGGAGGTGAAACGTTCCCTCTCGGAACCACGAGCCTTCTTGAGGGAAGCTCCGGTTTGCAAGAAGCTTACACCAAAGCTTTTCCCAATTCGGCCAATAATATTACCGCAGCATGTTGGTGCCATGTCATGACACCATGCTAAGTTTCATAATTTTCAGGCGTGTTTGGGAATTACAGGAATTAAAAAACCAAGTTTCTCAATCTTTCCGACAGAGCCACGATGCCCAGATGTTTTAATTTCACTCCCATCTCTTGCATGGGACCTAGAAATTCACCCAAGGACACACATGTGATTTTTCAAACAACTTTGGTGCACTAGAGCAAGTGCTTGTAGTTCAAATTTGAATTATGCACATTAAATGCCCAGAAACTCAATTAATGTATGAAAAAGGCGAAACGAGCACGGAATAATTCCAAAATTTAGCATGATACTTCTATTTGGTCTAATCTGGATGTGGAAAAAAAATTAAGGCGGGAGAAGACAGTGTACGTATGTCGTTTCGCACACGGAGGTGACACGTTCCCTCTCGGAACCACGAGCCTTCTTCAGGGAAGCTCCGGTTTGCAAGAAGCTTACATCAAAACTTCTCCCAATTCAGCCAAAAAAATTATCGCAGCATGTTCGTCCCATGTCATGAGACCATGCCAAGTTTCATGATTTTTAGGCGTGTTTTGGAATTACAGGAATTAAAAAACCAAGTTTCTCAATCATTCCGGCCGAGCCACGATGCCCAGATGTTTGAATTTCACTCCCTCTCTTGCGTGGGACCTATAAATTCACCCAAAGTCACACATATGATTTTTCAGCAAACTTTGGTGCACGGGAGCACGTGCTTGTAGTTCAAATTTGAATTATCACATTAAATGCCCAGAAACTCAATTAATGTATAGAAAAGGAAAAATGAACACAGAATAATTCCAAAATTTAGCACGATACTTCTATTTGGTCTAATCTGCCTGTGTAAAAAAATTAAGGCGGGAGAAGGCAATGTACGTATGTCATTTCGCACACGGAGGTGACACGTTCCCTCTCGGAACCATTAGCCTTCTTGAGGGAAGCTCCGGTTTGCAAGAAGCTTACACCAAAGCTTGTCCCAATTCGGCCAAAAAAATTACTGTACCATGTTGGTGCCATGTCATGACACCATGCCAAGTTTCATGATTTTCATCCTTGTTTTGGATTTACACGTATTAAAAAACCAAGTTTCTCAATCATTCCGGCTGAGCCACGGCACCCAGATGTTTGAATTTTATTCCCATTTCTTGCATGGGACCTATAAATTCACCCAAAGACACACATGTGATTTTTCTGCGAACTTTGGTGCATTGGAGCATCTGCTTGTGGTTCAAATTTGAATTATGCACATTAAATGCCCAGAAACTCAACTAATGCATAAAAATGTCAAACGAACCCGGAATAGTTCCGAATTTAAACATGACACTCATGTACTAGTTGCATGTTCACTGTACGTAAATGTTCTAGCAATTCAAACACCATCCCTTCCCTCCGTAACACCATTTTGTCTTTCAAAACATAATGAAAAAAAATCAGGTATACCACCAATAGTTTACTAGAAAGAAACGTGTGGGATGCGATATAAAATATCTTGGCACACCGTCTTGTATGGCTTACGCAGGAAGCTTCGTCGTCTATAGTCCACCGCCCCCGCTTGAACCATACTTGCGTGCCAGTTTCTCGCAGCACCGAGAATTTTTTTTTGCCACCACGGAAATATGTATCTCCCTGCCCCTCCCTCCTACCAAAAGCCACATTTCCACTATTCCTACTTTCTTTCCAAGTTCAAACCTTCATTGCTACTTACTGGCAAGTCAGCCTCCTCGCAGGCGACCCTTCTTCTTGCAGCGCCGCCTCCTCGCCGGCGACCCTTCTTCTTGCAGTGCCGCCTCCTCGCTGGCGACCCTTCTTGTTGCTGCGCGGCCTCGTCACCGCCGACCCTTCTTCTTGCTGCGCGACCTCGTTGATATGGTCAGGTAATCCACAACCCACCCACACCATCCTCCTTCTTTCCCGTCCCACATGCCCCGACTGACGGAGCGACACCTTCCACCGAAATCACTGCCCCGTACTCCAATTAAGCGCCGCCCACATCCATTTACACAAAGTATAACATGGAAATGAGTAGCATGCGGCCGCACGCGCGAACGAGGTCACTATGGCTGACATGCGTGCCGATCGCAAGATCTTGGAGGAGCACCTCGTCTTCGAGGCCACTGTCGACACTGCCACACGGTTGTCTACTTTAAAATACAGTTTGTGATGTTTTCTCGAGGCCACAGCCAGTGCCTTCTAGTGATTTGTCCTCTGTAATTTTAATATGCAATCTGATGTTTAGTTAACAGTTTGGTGATAACCCACAAGTATAGGGGATCGCAACAGTTTTCGAGGGTAGAGTATTCAACCCAAATTTATTGATTCGACACAAGGGGAGCCAAAGAATATTCTCAAGTATTAGCAGTTGAGTTGTCAATTCAACCACACTGGATAACTTAGTATCTGCAGCAAAGTATTTAGTAGCAAAGTAATATGGAAGTAACTTGATAACGATAGCAAAAGTAATATTTTTGGGTTTTGTAGTGTTTGTAACAGTAGCAACGGAAAAGTAAATAAGCGAAGAACAATATGTGAAAAGCTCGTAGGCATTGGATCAGTGACGGAGAATTATGCCGAATGCGGTTCATCATTTAACAATCATAACATAGGGTGACACAGAACTAGCTCCAATTCATCAATGTAATGTAGGCATGTATTCCGAATATAGTCATACGTGCGTATGTAAAAGAACTTGCATGACATCTTTTGTCCTACCCTCCCGTGGCAGCGGGGTCCTAACGGAAACTAAGGGATATTAAGGCCTCCTTTTAATAGAGTACCGGACCAAAGCTTTAACACATAGTGAATACATGAACTCCTCAAACAATGGTCATCACCGGGAGTGGTCCCGATTATTGTCACTTCGGGGTTGCCGAATCAGCACACATAGTATGTGATATACACTTGCAAGATAGGATCAAGAACTCACATATATTCATGAAAGCATAATAGTTTTAGATCTGAAATCATGGCACTCGGGCCCTAGTGACAAGCATTAAGGACAGCAAAGTCATAGCAACATCAATCTTAGAACATAGTGGATACTAGGGATCAAACCCTAACAAAACTAACTCGATTACATGATAGATCTCATCCAACCCATCACCGTCCAGCAAGCCTACGATGGAATTACTCATGTGTAACGCCCAGGATTCGATGCGCCAGGTGTCTTCCAGTTATTCGCCGTCCTTGCCATGTCATTTACTTGCGTGTTGCACTTTGCCACGTCATCATCTACATTTCATATCATGTCGTCATGTGCATCTCATTTCGCATTCGTGTTCGTCTCATGCATCCGAGCATTTTCCCCGTTGTCCGTTTTGCAATCCGGCACTCCTATGTCACCCGGCGCCCCCTCTTGTCTCTTTTCGTGTGCGGGCGTTAAACATTCTCGGAATGGACCGAGGTTTGCCAAGCGGCCTTGGTATAGCACCGGTAGACCGCCTGTCAAGTTTTGTGCCATTTGGAGGTCGTTTGATACTCCAACGGTTAACCGGGTAACCGTAAAAGCCCCCTTCTCTTTGCAGCCCAACACCCCCTCCAAAGTGGCCCAAAACCCAGCAAACTCCCCTCTATGCTCTCGGTCGTTCGATCACGATCGAGTGGGCGAAAACCGCACCCCATTTGGACTCTCCTAGCTCCCTCTATCTATAAATATGCCCATCCCCCCGAAATTCGCGGTCTAATCCCCCAAACCCTAGCCTTCTTCCACGCGCCCTTGATTTCGTCTGTCGGCCGGACGAAACCCTCCGCCGCCCGCAGCCAGGTGGCCGCCCGCCACGTGGCCTCCCAGCGCCGTCCCGCCGCCCGGCCCGCTAAACCCGCCGGAGCCCCAGCTCCGTCCGGCCGCACCGCTCCGCGCCTCCCCGACCGCTCTCCGCCGCCCGGCTAGCACTGCTGCCGCCGCCTCGCGTCGGCTGCCGACCACGCGTCGGCGCCGCCCGCCGCCGCCCTGTCCGCTCCCGTCGCCATCGCTGGCGCTTCCCGTGGCCGGATCCGCCGCCTCGCCCGGATCCGCTGCTCCCTTCTCGCCCGGCGCCCGCCATCGCCGGGCGCCTACTCGCCATGAGAGGCCGCCCTTCCCGGCGATCAGCGCCGCCCGCCGTCGTCGGGATCGGGAGGAGCCCGATCCGCGCCTCCCCGTCTGGCCCAGATCCAGGCCCAGCTCCCCCGCGGCCCAGCCCATTGCCCCGGCCCGCCTCGTTTGTTTTTTTTTTTGCGAGGTGAAAAATTCTGCCTAGTCCCAAGAATTCTATCATTATGTGCCATTTTCACCGCATCATAACTTTCTGCACACTGCTCCGTTTCGTGCGTGTAATATGTCAAATTGTTTGCCTCGACGAGTGCATCATTTATTTCCATTGCATCATATTCATTTGAGCTCATCGTGATGCCTGAATCATCGTTGCAAGAGTGCTATATGATGTTAATCTGCTGAAACTGTTATAACATGCTCATTTGTTATTTTTGCCATGATTGACGTGTGCATCCTATGAGGTTGATGTCTACAGGTGTTTTGACCTATGCCATGCCATCTTTACAGGGGTGCAATCCATGTATTTTTGTGATTCCTGTAGTGAGTGCATCAAGCTTGTTAAGTGGGGTACTTGCTGTTGCTGTTTTGCATGTCCGAATCTTCTATATCATGATGCTATGTAAACCTGCAGCTACAAGTCATTCTATGCATAATCAAGAGATGTTCACTAAGGATGTTTTGTTACACATGTCATGCTCTATCCATCCATGACCATGGTTGCATTTATAACCTAATTTAACTTGTTGTAATCTTGCTCTCAAATTGCTAAATAATGTTGCTGTCAGCTTGTTAACATGATGTTCAGTTGTTGCTATGTGTTTTTCTAGTGATCCGTGCACTCTATGAACTTGCTCTTGCCATTATTAGCTTCATAAATATGTCTTATTACTGTGAGTTTCCTTTCCATGCCATGTATTGCTCTGTGGTGAGTGGATCAAGCTCACCAACATGCCTACTTATTGTTGTTTCTGCCATGTATGAATTGGTCATATAACTTGCCATGTTTACATGGGTGCCATCATATCTTCTGATCCTTTTTGGCTCATGGTAACTAAAGGACTTTTGTTCTGTGAAATTAGTAGATTCATTCCATGCCTTTGTTTGCCATGATATGTTCCTTTAACATGTTTTTTGATAGCTCTAAACATTGCAAGCTGATGTTATTTCCTGCTAAGTCTGAAACTGTTAGTATATGCAATCTTGCCATGTGTGTTTGAGCATGTTCTAGTGATTTCTGGAGTTATCTCAGTGTTCATGTTTTGTTATACTTTACCTATACATGATGACCATGCATTTTGTTCTCATGTTGAGATGCTTTAGCATAGTGTTTTGATGCTTGCAATATGCCTAGTTGCTGTTTTGGACAGATTGTTGTCATGACTTGTATAGGGTGTATGTGTTGATCCGTTGCTCCGTTTTGAGTGTGCTCTATATGAAACTTGCTTGATTTTGCATGTAGTTTCATATTACCATGTTTCATCCTTGTTTTGAGGTGTTTGTGTCATGTTTGTATGCATTTTGCATCAATGCCATGTTTGACTTGTGTTGCTCATATCTTCTAGACCGTAGCTCCGAATTAAATGAACTTTATATGTAACTTGACTAGAATTTCGTGTAGATTATGGTGGTGCATCTTAACTTGCTGTTTAACAACTTGAACATAAAGTTATTCATATCTGGACCAATTTCGAAATATGCATATGAGGACTTACCGGAGTTGTTCTATGTTGTTTCCGGCCTCATTTAAACTTGCCTTGATGTGTTGTTCTTGTTTGCATCATATCTTGCCATGAGTAGCTTCATGTAGCTTTGTCATGCATCATGCTTGTTGTGCATCATGTCTTGTCTATGTGTGGTGTGTTTACCATGTTGTGTGCTTCTTCTCGATAGTTCCTGCTTTCGCTATGCGATCGTGGAGGATTCGTTTAAATCTATGCTTGGTTCGCCTTTGTGGCTTCATCTTCTTCATGGACTCGTTCTTCTTCCTAGCGGGATTTCAGGCAAGATGACCGCTACCCTGGATCTCACTACTATCATTGCTATGCTAGTTTCTTCGTTCTATCGCTATGCTGCGCTACCTATTACCTGTTTATCAAGCCCTCCCAAATTGCCATGTCAGCCTCTAACCTGTGACACCTTTCCTATGCAAACCGTTGCTTGGCTATGTTACCGCTTTGCTCAGCCCTCTTATAGCGTTGCTAGTTGCAGGTGAAGTTGAAGATAGCTCCATGGCGGACAGGGTTATGTTGGGATATCACAATATCTCTTATATTATTAATGCATCTATATACTTGGTAAAGGGTGGAAGGCTCGGCCTTATGCCTGGTGTTTTGTTCCACTCTTGCCGCCCTAGTTTCCGTCATATCGGTATTATGTTCCCGGATTTTGCGTCCCTAACACGGTCGGGTGATTTATGGGACCCCCTTGACAGTTCGCTTTGAATAAGACTCCTCCAGCAAGGCCCAACCTTGGTTTTACCATTTGCCTCACCACCACCTACTTTTCCCTTGGGAGTCGCTCTCTCGAGGGTCATCTTTATTTTAGCCCCCCCGGGCCAATGCTTCTCTAAGTGTTGGCCCGAAACGAGCAGACTGCGGGCCACCTTGGGGAAACTTGAGGGTTGGTTTTACTCGTAGGATGTCTCATCCGGTGTTGCCCTGAGAACGAGATATGTGCAGCTCCTATAGGGATTGTCGGCGCATCGGGCGGCTTTGCTGGTCTTGTTTTATTGCTGTCGAAATGTCTTGTAGCCGGGATTCCGAGACCGATCGGGTCTTCCCGGGGAGAAGGAATATCCTTCGTTGATCGCGAGAGCTTATCATGGGCTAAGTTGGGACACCCCTGCAGGGTTTGAACTTCCGAATGCCGTGCCCGCGGTTATGTGGCAGATGGGAATTTGTTAATATCCGGTTGTAGTAAACTTGAAGCAAACTCTTCTAAAATACACCAACTGTGTGCGTAACCGTGAGTGTCTCTTTTCGGGGTTGATCGACAGGAGAACACGGTTTCTGGGTTATGTTTTACGTAAGTAGGAGTTCAGGATCACTTCTTGATCATTACTAGTTGACGACCGTTCCGCTTGCTATCTTCTCGCTCTTATTTGCGTTGGTTAGCCACCATACATGCTTAGTCACTGCTGCAACCTCACCACCTTACCCCTTCCTTTCCCTTTAAGCTTTGCTAGTCTTGATACCCATGGTAATGGGATTGCTGAGTCCTCGTGGCTCACAGATTACTACACCAACAGTTGCAGGTGTACAGGTTTGCGATGATCATGACGCGAGAGCGATGTTTGCTTGTGTTGGAGTTCTTCTTGCTTTTTCTTCGATCGAGGATAGGTTCCAGGTCGGCAGCCTGGGCTAGCAGGGTGGATGTCGTTTGAGCTTCTGTTTATGTTTCATCCGTACTCGGATGTTGATCTTGTATATGATGTTGATGTATTCTTGTGGCACTCGTGCCTTATGTATGTATCCTTATGCATTATGTAATGTTGATGTAATGATATCCACCTTGCAAAAGTGTCTTCAAGATGCGCTTCTATCCTTGGTGGGACCATCGAGTTCCTTTAGGATAGGGTCGCATCTTGGGCGCGACATCATGCACGGGGGTGAGCATCATGAAATTGGTGATGGAGGATGGTTGATGATGAAGATGGCGATGGATTCCCCTCTCCGGAGCCCCGAACGGACTCCAGATCAGCCCTCCCGATAGGTTTTAGGGCTTGGCGGCGGCTCCGTATCGTAAAACACGATGAATCCTTCTCTCCGATTTTTTCTCCCCGAACACGAATATATGGAGTTGGAGTTGAGGTCGGTGGAGCGTCAGGGGGCCCACGAGGCAGGGGCGCGCCTAGGGGGGCAGGCGCGCCCACCACCCTCGTGGACAGGGTGTGGGCCCCCTGAGTGGATTCTTCTTCCAGTATTTTTAATATTTTCCAAAAATATGTTCCGTGGAGTTTCAGGTCATTCCGAGAACTTTTGTTTCTGCACATAAATAACACCATGGAAAGTCTGCTGAAAACAGCGTCAGTACGGGTTAGTTCCATTAAAATCATGCAAGTTAGAGTCCAAAACAAGGGCAAAAGTGTTTGGAAAAGTAGATACGACGGAGACGTATCATTTGGTCCTCTGAAAATGTAATGTTCAGTTAACACTTTGGTCCAACAATTGCTACATTTCGTAGTACTGTTCTCAAGCATTATTTGTTTTGTTAACTATCTTATCTTCTAGTACGTGATTCTATTCTGCAATGTCGTGCTAAGTTAACTATTTTGGTTCATTTGGTCTGCTGTCCATTTAACTATTTGGTTCCGTTCTGCAATTTGATTTTCATTTGTTGTGTGTACAATTTTGTATTGTTATGCAAGTGACACCAATTGATTTTGGCTGTACTCAGTAAATATTCTACTGATAGTATGGCAACTCTCAGTTAACCTGATCAATAACTTCCTTATGTGTGTTGCAGGGAAACAATGGGAGACACTTCGGTTTACCATCAAGGTTTGTTCAAGCAGGGTCCTTTGGCTAATAACACATTATTATGCAGTTGCAGGAATCATTCTAATATTTAGGTTTCTTACAATTTGGTCTTGCACATGTAGGTCCTGCTGTCAGAGGCTTAGACCCACTGTTCGACCCATTTTGCATATGGGGAAATGAGATGTCCATGAATATCAGTCAAGTCAAGAAACTTAGAAAGATTGTTAGGATGAAGAAACTTGCGACGAATAACAACAAGATGTTTGTTTGCACAATGAAGAAGACATCAGTTAAATATAGGATGGTACCAACTCTTTTACCTTGTTTTTACCCCTTGCGCCATTTCAAAATTTACAACAGCGATTTATGCATAGCTTTGTTTTCTGTACTTTTCAAAGTAGTTCACCAATGATTACCTCTCAAACCACCTGCATGGTCAAGAGGCGAGGAAGGTATTCATTCAACACCCATGGTACAATATTGAAGTCTGGCTGAAGAGGACGAACGTTGGGCGGGCAATTATCCATAGCCACTGTCCTAAAGTTTGCCAGATGAGATTCATCTGTCTATTTACCGTGTATGATGCTACTTTCCAAAGGTTTTAGATGCTGCATCTGAAGCTTGGTGCTGCTGTGTAATGGCGTAACTGAGTGTCGAAGCTATCTGATGTAATTCGATTATGAAATACTGGTTGCTTTTATACGGATATGAAATATCTGGCGTGTTTTATAAGAAATATCAGTTTGATTAGTACATGGATTATCAATAATAGGCTAATTACCCTGCTTATTGGGGTTTTCTATTGCAAACGGTTTCTCAGATAGTACCGTAGGCGATGAACTCAAACAACCCGCACGGTTTCTAGAAAGTAGGCATGTTCGATCAACTAACCATCACACACGGCTTCTGGCAGCGAACTGTTTGCGTTAGGCCACCTTGCACACACGTTTCTACACAAAGAACTGTGTGGGATGTACATACCTACGGAAATGATTTCTGGGATTCACCGTGTGGGATGTACATACCTACGGAAATGATGTCTGGGTTTCACCGTGTGGGATGTACATATCGACATAAATGAGTGGGTTTCCATGCCTCGCCCGATCGCACATGGCCCCAGCCTGAGTACCACGAGGGCCTATCCCTGACGATTTCTGGGTCGTGTGGGAAGGACCCCCCTATCGCCCACACTCACTTGGAGATGGTTCCAAATGCCGTCGCAGAAAGGGCTTTTAAACCGTTTGTTTAGGACCGATGCGCACTAGTGCATGATGCTAAACTAGTTGTTGATCATCAACGATGGTTAAATCCTAAGATGAAGGAAGTGGTAAGAAATGAAATATTAAAGCTTCTGGAGGTAGGTATAATGTGACGCCCGGATAATTATGCTACAGTGAACCTCTGCTAATGATGCCACGCCACCTCGATTACTGTTGCTAATCTCGCGTTAGCTCGAAAACGGTTCGAATTCAAATTCAAAATCAAGCAAACAATAAAAGTTTTCAAATATTAAAAATAAAATGTTCGGAGTGTGCCAAATAATCCATATTAAATATTGGTGAAGAAACCACACTTTGGTAAACTATTCAAATGCACTAGAATAAATAAAACAATAGCTAAACCTATTACAAATGCCCTTTTTGAAATATATAAAAATGCGAACTAAATATTTTAAATACCAAAAATATATTGTGCGGTGGGCTAATTTGCAACCTCCATTTAGGTACTGGTCTTATAATTTTACAAAACTAAAACCTATTAAAAATATAATAGAAAACAGAAAAGTGAAAATAAAATAAAAACAGAAAAGATTTAAAAGGAAAGAGAGAAACAAAGCCCCCTGCTAGGCCGTGGCCCAGTTGCCCACCAGGCCACAACCGACTGGCCCACCCCGCCTCCCTTATCCCCCCACATCCCGAACCCTAACTGCTACCGCACCCACTCCCTCGATCCACCTCTCCTCTCCTCTGCTCCCCGATCTGGATCGAACCCCCCTCCTCCTTACGCGCCAGCGCCCGAAGGCCGCCGCCAGCCGGCGCGACCTCCGCCCTCGCGCTACCGCTGACCGGCGCCTGCCTTCCTCGTCCCCCTGTCCAAGCTGTGGCCGTGCCTCGGCGAGTGCGCCCATACTCGAGGACTGCCGCCACGACCCAGACGCCAGCGCCACCCGGATCGCCACCTCGCCGGACGCCATCGCCGGACTGCCTCCCCGTCGTCCTCTCCGTCGCCTACTCGTCCCTGTTGTCTTCCCCACGTCCCGTTGCCCTGAACCCTACGAAACCGCCGTGAGCATCGCACCTCCCTCCCTCTTTCCCTCTGGCCTCGCACGTCGTTAGCCGCGTCGCACCGCGCACACCGCATCGTCCTAGCGCCCCCAGCGCCTCGCGCCCCTCCTGGCCTCCCCATGTTTCACCTCCCTCACGGCCACCACCGGCCTCGGCCGCGCCATGAGTCCACAAGGCCATTGTGCCTCGCGCCCAATCCACCGCCCCTGCGCTCGGCCCGGCCTCGCTCAGCCACACTGCGTCGCCCGCTCAAGCCATGGCGTGGCGCCGAGCCACGCGTCGGCGCGCTTCGCCTCCAGCCATGGTGCCTGTCGGGTGGCTGGGCGCCGACGCCCGGCCCGCCAGCCTTGACGCCCGCTAACCGCCCCCGTTTAGCCCTCTAGGCCACTACCAAACTGGGCCCACTGCCAAGATGAAAAAAATGGAAAAAATATAAATAGAAATAATAATAAAATAAATTTAATTAATTAATTAGTAAACTAATTAATTTAATTAATCCTACTTAATTAATCTAATTAACCTGTTAGTCTAACTAAGCAATAATTAGTTTAACCTAACCCTAATTAACTTAACAGTGAATGACAGATGGGTCCCACTGGTCATGTTGACCAGTCAACTCTGTTGACTGCTGACGTCAGCATGACATCATGGTGATGTCATTAATCCATTTTCGAATTAATTTAAATATTTAATTAAATTCCGGAAATTAATGAAATCTTTAGAAAATCATATCTTTTAATCCGTAACTCGGATTAAATTATTTTCAACATGAAAGTTACTTAGAACGACGAGACGGACCCGGATACACAACTCGTTCGTCCGCCACGCACCCCTAACATATCAAACTCGCAAATCCTCCCCCCCCCCCCGACTCCTCTGCCCGAAAACACGAAACACCGGGAATACTTTCCCGGATGTTTTCCCCCTTCAAGGCATCACCTCATACCGCGTTAGGGCACGCCTAGCATCACGCTTTGCTTTGTCATGCATCGTCATGCATCTGTTTGCATTGTATTCATTGTTTCTTCCCCCTCTTCTTCCGCTAGATACCGAGACCGACGCCGCTGCTACCCAGTTGACGACCCCTCTCTCTTGCCGGAGCAACCAGTGTTCCATCAGTGACCCTACACTCTTGTCCGCCTGCCTTGCTATACTACTGGGCTATGATCACTTCGAGAGGTGATCACGTGCATATACTATATACTTTACACTGTTACATTACCTGTGATACTGTTCGGAGATGGGGGCTGAAAGGACAGGTCGCTCCATCCCGGTAGAGGTGGGCCTGGGTTCCCGACGGCCCCGATTACTCTGTGGCGGGCGACAGGCGGCAGTTGAGACCACCTAGGAGAGAGGTGGGCCTGGCCCTGATCGGCGTTCGCAGATACTTAACACGCTTAACGAGATCTTGGTATTTGATCTGAGTCTGGCTACTGGCCTATACGCACTAACCAACTACGCAGGAACAATTATGGGCACTCGACGTCGTGGTATCAGCCGAAGCATTTCGTGACGTCAGCGACTGAGCGGCGCGCGCCGGATTGGACTGGAACGCCACTAGGCTAGGTCTACTTCCGGCCGCATACGCAACGTGCAGGTGTGCTAAGGGCGATGGGCCCAGACACCTGTGCGCTTAGGTTTAGACCGGCGTGCTGACCTCTCTGTTATGCCGAGGTGGGGCTGCGACGTGTTGATCTCCCGCGGCCGGGCATGACCCCGAAAAGTGTGTCCGCCAAATGGGATCAAGCGTGTTGGGTTATGTGGTGCACCCCTGCAGGGAAGTTAATCTATACGAATAGCCGTGATCTTCGGTAACAGGACGACTTGGAGTTGTACCTTGACCTTATGACAACTAGAACTGGATACTTAATAAAACACACCCTTCCAAGTGCCATATATAACCCGGTGATCGCTCTCTAACAGGGCAATGAGGAGGGGATCGCCGGGTAGGATTATGCTATGCGATGCTACTTGGAGGACTTCAGTCTACTCTCTTCTACATGTCAAGAAGACAGAGGCTGCCAGAAGCGTAGTCTTCGACAGGATTAGTTATCCCCCCTCTTATTCTGGCATTCTGCAGTTCAGTCCACTGATATGGCCCTTTACACATATACCCATGCATATGTAGTGTAGCTCCTTGCTTGCGAGTAGTTTGGATGAGTACTCACGTTTGCTTTTCTCCCCCTGTCCCCCCTTCCCTTCTACCTGGTTGTCGCAACCAGATGCTGGAGCCCAGGAGCCAGACGCCACCATCGATGACGACTACTACACTGGAGGTGCCTACTACTACGTGCAGCCCGCTGACGCATTTACCACTGTGAGTAGTTAGGAGGATCCAGCAGGAGGCCTGCGCCTCTTCGATAGGTATCCCGGTTTGTGCTAGCCTTCTTAAGGCAAACTTGTTTAACTTATGTCCGTACTCAGATATTGTTGCTTCCGCTGACTTCGTCTATGATCGAGCACTTGTATTCGAGCCCTCGAGGCCCTCGGCTTGTATTATGATGCTTGTATGACTTATTTGATTTCTGATTACATTTGTGATATCTTCCGTGAGTCCTTAATCTTGATCGTACACGCTTATGCGTGTATGATTAGTGTCTGATTGAATCGGGGCGTCACAAGTTGGTATCAGAGTCGACTGCCTGTAGGAATCCCCCTTCCACACTCCTTGGCCGAAGTTGAGTCTAGTCGCTGAAAACTGTTTTACTAACATGGCTGTGCGGCCCATGGGCCCATGTCGCCATTGGGTGGTATTAGGATCTTTTATTCCTCGACCTATACTCTGGGAATCTGATCTCTCTTCTATTCGTGTTAAATAATTTTCTAAAATCTAACTTTAGTTTCTCGAAAACACTTTCTTTCGGAGAGCCCCTTCAGTCCAGATGATTGCCGGCTGCACCAGAAGATTTCGAGGATACTCTCCGATTTTCTCTCGAGACCTTGTGCCCGTTGCTTTTGCAATTCCCTTCCACCGAAATATCCCTATGGATAAATACTTACGCCTGTCGTGCTTACTTTTATTCCCAGTCGATCTTGTTATTACAAGATACCCCGAGAATATTTTGTGCCTACTGCCTTGCAGTTCTTTGCCACCTGAATATCCCTAAGAATAATTTCTCGCACTTTCCGAGTATCCGCATATCCTAGTTGTTCAGATGTTTCACAAAAGTCTTTGAAATACTATTCAATCCTCCGAAAATCCTTAGCAGCTTTATTGCTCTGCAAATACTTGTCTACTTGCATTATGGATGCTTCCCATATATCTGGCAATATTCACTAGTATCTATTGACACCATCATTTTGATCCTATTGATCCACCATGTGTGAGAATGCACACAATCATCTATCAACCCTTCTAAATTATCTTTCCGGCTCAGACATCATTTTTGAACATGAGCTGGTTCTCGACCAAACTATTTGTCGTCAATTGTGCCTATGGTCTATCCAACTTATCCATCCTTGATCAGAGCGACTGCTCCTGATCCTTTGTTTTGGAAATCTTAATTCCTTTGTTATCTAAGCATCAGATTATTCAGTTGTTCTATAATATGATGCCCGTGCATTCTTCTTCCTCTGGTTGAGTACCGATACTCACATCAACTTCGTTGTGGATCGCCCGATCCATTGTTGGATTTCATCCGACATCGGCCTTAATATTCAATAACCTTGTGAGCCTTTCCACGGGTATATAACGCCTTTGGTAAATTGTATCCTCTGCTTTGACAACCATGCTCTAGTTTTGAGCTTGTGTTATTTACTTCTGAAGTTTGTGGTATATGTTCCTAAGAAGTCCCGTTGGGTTGAACCTATGCCTTCCCTAATCTATGTGAACCCGAAAGTTATACGGGTTATACACTACTGCCGCTTCGTCAGATAACTTTTCAACACTACAACTTCGATAACGAGAAGTGAATGGATGGTCATGCATTGGAGAAGTGGGATTCGACCTTGAACTTTGTGTTCATGCCCATGGGCATGATGTAGATCCTATCATGAAAGCGTCTTGTAAATAATAGCTATTTCCTTGATATAATATGCTTTGGTATCGGTGCATTGATCCTTTGCAATCGTGCTTCCAACCGTATGTTCTTCTTTGATCCCATTTCTTGCGCAAGTTTAAGCACTTGTCTTCTGTGGATCAATACCCCGGTCCAACCTCTACTTTGATCCGTCAGTGAGTATTACACTCGGTATCTCGAGAATATCACCGAACTACATAACTTCTTGTGAGTTCTTCATCAACTATTATTTCTTGATGATTCCAATTTTCTCCGGGTTTTGAGTTGTTTGTCACTCGAAACACCGATAACTAAATCGAGTCCGTTCTACGGTTCAACTACTCTTTGTGATCCTGATTACCTGCGAGTTGTACTCGCTGATGTCATTCCCAACCGATTGACTACATCGTCATCATCATGTTAAAGCTAAAATTGTGCTACCTGGTCCTTATTCCCAGAGCACAACTTTCGATGATGAGCTAAGCTTACGTCGACTTTCCTTGTCATATCATTTCACCTTGAAAAACAAGCTTGATTCCAAGTTAGGACGCACCCGTGGTTCCAATAACTTTTTGCTTCATCATTCCTTTGACTTGATGTCATCGCCGATCTATTACATCTTCGTGGAGCCTCTCGAAAAAATTTGTCGTGATCATCATCAACATCTTGACTCCTTCCTGGATATCAATTGAATTCATGATGAGAAATACCATCCTTGCCCTCGATGATTCGTGTTATCATCGACCACTCGATTGCCTTCCGTTCAACACAAACTTGTTCGTATTTTGTGTTATACCTTGAAATCCTTGCTATCCAGCATTTGTTCTTCTTTACCTTGGAGTATTACCATCTTTTATGTCAAGAATGTTGTGAGAATTTCACCACCTCTTATGAATTCTTGATGCAGGTGATACCTTTTGCCATACCCGTTCATTCCTTGGTCCCCGTGTTATTTCTAATAAAAAACCGCAATTGAACTTGGGTGTGTGATTTTAAAACTTCTAGCAACCCTCTTGCTTTGAAGTTAATGGTTGGCCATTCATTCTTAGGCTATTGATTATTGAATCACCATTCTGACATTGGTAGTGCAACCCAACCCATATTTCGGGCGCACCCTTCAACCAATGTTTAATGGTGTATCTTTTCCTTGAGCATACGTCGTTATATCATTTGATCTGGCAAATTTTATCTCATTGTTCACATAATTGTGGGAATCCATCTTTTGAAAATCTCAATGAATTGTAGCTGAGTCAATCAACCACCCCCTCACCTCTCCTTGATTTAATGATGAACTCGTGTGTCGGAACTCGCTCCATAGTTCATTTCCCGAGAATCTTAGATTGTCATCTCGTCAATTGTGTTGCACCTTATCTTCCTAGCTATCCTGCCACCAATCAGAACTGAATCTCGGTCTGATATGATGGTTGGAACATATTTCCAAGAGATATAACACTGGTCTTTATGTGACCCGGTAAGGTGATGTCGTGCCTAGCACACCTGGCCGGAGGCCCTATTGTTATAGATTCCTTTTCAGTAAGGTTATCCATTCATCCATGAGGAAATTGTAAGACTTATTCTACAAGTTATTCCTGATGGATCCTTTGTGTTTCCAAAGTCTGACCTTTGCTTAAAGACCATGTCAACGCTATCTCAAAGCATGTATGTGGTACTCTGATTTTCACAAGAACATTTGAAGCCCAGTGCTAAATGTTTCCTGCTCAATTATCCAAAAAACTTTGTATGGGTAATGTCATGAAATTTCTCTCCCCTACCTAAGGAGTTTTCTTCATAATATCCTGTCATGGATATCATGCTCTGCTTGTCCTTGGGAAGGATATACCCCTGAATTATGTGTTTAAATTTCCTTTCCATTGTTCTGTTTAACCTGATGATCAGATTTTCCTTTCCATTGGTTTGTTTGACCTTTCTTGTGATCTATATAATCTAAACAGTAATAATTCATCACTTATGTAAACACCTCGGTGTACAACTCTGCCAGTGAGACCCTGTTTCTATTGTTGATGACATTTCGGTAACCGCCGATGGATGAGAACTTTCCCTCTTGGCCCGCCTCGTTGCAACGAGCAGGAAAATGGTTGTCTTCGTCCCTCGCCCTTGGTACCAACATTGTTGCCGACATAACTGACATGGTACTCTCTAACATGCCTTGCTATCATGACCGTGCAAGATGTCACTGCTCCTATTAAAAAAACAACCACCTGGTGGGCCCATAACCCACAGTTCCACAGGATCAAAACCTGACTGTCCTGTACACCCCCTATTCCCAAAGTTATTCCTCGCGCATGGCCTCGTATGTAATTCACGGGCCATCGTCCTAGTGATCTATTCTGGTATCAGACGCAATACTTACTCTCGCTACTCTGAACCCCTTTCTCACTCTGGTTCAGACTTCGAGCAACTATCCATCCGCTTGGAACCTCTTATTGTACCTTCGTACCTTACTCTCGATGTATTTCATATGTTCAACTCGAGAGATAATCTTATACTCATTCATGGGTTAACCCCAGATTGTTTCCCTCAAAAGCATTATGTCGTAGTGAGCTGCCCCTTATCCTTTCATAAGTACGATGGAGTTCCCGAAGAAATGATGACAAGTTTATCATGATGCATTGGAATAAAGAATTGAAGACATGAACGAAAGGGATTAACTTCCTCGAGAAGATCCGTTAGAATATCGTAACCAGAAATTTCCCCCTTACTCCCCTCTTAAATCTCGGGACGAGATTTCTTGTAGTGGAGGAGAATTGTGACGCCCGGATAATTATGCTACAGTGAACCTCTGCTAATGATGCCACGTCACCTCGATTACCGTTGCTAATCTCGTGTTAGCTCGAAAACGGTTCGAATTCAAATTCAAAATCAAGCAAACAATAAAAGTTTTCAAATATTAAAACTAAAATGTTCGGAGTGAGCCAAATAATCCATATTAAATATTGGTGAAGAAACCACACTTTGGTAAACTATTCAAATGCACTAGAATAAATAAAACAACAGCTAAACCTATTATAAATGCCCTTTTTTAAATATATAAAAATGCGAACTAAATATTTTAAATACCAAAAATATATTGTGGCGGTGGGCTAATTTGCAACCTCCATTTAGGTACTGGTCTTATAATTTTACAAAACTAAAAGCTATTAAAAATATAATAGAAAACAGAAAAGTGAAAATAAAATAAAAACAAAAAAGATTAAAAGGAAACAGAGAAACAAAGCCTCCTGCTGGGACGTGGTCCAGTTGCCCACCAGGCCACAACCGACCGGCCCACCCCACCTCCCTTATCCCCCCACATCCCGAACCCTAACTGCTACCGCACCCACTCCCTCGATCCACCTCTCCTCTCCTCTGCTCCCCGATCTGGATCGAACCCCCCCCCCCCATCCTCCTTACGCTTGACACCCAAGGCCGCCGCCTCCAAGACCTCCGCCCTCATGTTGCATTGTTGGCGCCTTCCTTGTCCCCCTGGCCAAGCTGTGGCCGTGCCTCGGCGAGCGCGCCCACGCTCGAGGACTGCCGCCACGACCCCGACGCCAGCGCCACCCGGATCGCCACCTCGCCGGACGCCATCGCCGGACTGCCTCCCCGTCGTCCTCTCCGTCGCCTACTCGTCCGGACCTCCCTCCCTCTTTCCCTCTGGCCTCAAGCGTCGTCCCCCCCACCCCCCCCCCCCGCGCGCTCACCGCGCACACCGCATCGGCCACGCGCCCCCAGCGCCTCGCGCCCCTCCTGGCCTCCCCCTGTTTCACCTCCATCACGGCTACCGCTGGCGGCCTCGGCCGCGCCCGCGAGTCCACTTGACCGCTGTGCCCCGCGCCCACTCCACCGCCCCCCCTGCGCTCCGGCTGGCCTCGTCTGGCCAGACCGCGTGGCCCGGTTCCGGCCATGGCCGGAGATGCCACGCCACGCGTCGGCGCCCTTCGCCTCCTGGCTGTGGTGCCCTGTCGGGCAGGCTGGCGACCGACGCCCGGCTCCGCCCAGCGCCCGCACGCCCGCTAACCGCCCCCGTTTGGCCCTCTAGGCCACTGCCAAACTGGGCCCACTGCCCAGATCAAAAAAATGGAAAAAATATAAATAGAAATAATAATAAAATAAATTTAATTAATTGATTAGTAAATTAATTAATTTAATTAATCCTACTTAATTAATCTAATTAACCTGTTAGTCTAACTAAGCAATAATTAGTTTAACCTAACCCTAATTAACTTAACAGTGAATGACAGATGGGTCCCACTGGACCCACTGGACAGGTTGACCAGTCAACTTTGTTGACTGCTGACGTCAGCATGACATCATGCTGATGTCATCAATCCATTTTCGAATTAATTTAAATAATTAATTAAATTCTGGAAATTAATGAAATCTTTAGAAAATCATATCTTTTAATCCGTAACTCGGATTAAATTATTTTCAACATGAAAGTTACTCAGAACGACGAGACGAACCCGGATACGCAGCCTATTCGTCCGCCACACACCCCTAACATATCAAACTCGCAACTTTCCCCCTCCGGCTCCTCTGCCCGAAAACACGAAACACCGGGAATACTTTCCCGGATGTTTTCCCCCTTCACCGGCATCACCTCATACCGCGTTAGGGCATGCCTAGCATCACGCTTTTCTTTGTCATACATCATCATGCATCTGTTTGCATTGTATTCATTGTTTCTTCCCCCTCTTCTTCCGCTAGACACTGAGACCGACGCCGCTGCTACCTAGTTCGACTACGGAGTTGGCGACCCCTCTCTCTTGCCAGAGCAACCAGGCTAGCCCCCCTTTGATCACCAGATATCGCCTACTCTTCTCTATACTGCTTGCATTAGAGTAGTGTAGCATGTTACTTGCTTTCGATTAATCCTATCGCTGCATAGCCTGTCCTTGCTACTACTGTTGTTACCTTTACCTGCTATCCTACTGCTTAGTATAGGATGCTAGTGTTCCATTAGTGACCCTACACTCTTGTCCGTCTGCCTTGCTATATTACCGGGCTGTGATCACTTCGAGAGGTGATCACGGGCATATACTATATACTTTACGCTGTTACATTACCTGTGATACTGTTCTGAGATGGGGGCTGAAAGGACAGGTGGCTCCATCCCGGTAGAGGTGGGCCTGGGTTCCCGATGGCCCCATTGTTACTTTGTGGCGGAGGCGACAGGGCAGGTTGAGACCACCTAGGAGAGAGGTGGGCCTGGCCCCGATCGGGCGTCAGAGATACTTAACACGCTTAACGAGATCTTGGTATTTGATCCGAGTCTGCTCACGGGCCTATACGCACTAGCCAACTACGCGGGAACAGTTATGGGCACTCGACGTCGTGGTATCAGCCGAAGCATTTCGTGACGTCAGCGACTGAGCGGCGCGCGCCGGATTGGACTGCAACGCCACTAGGCTAGGTCTTCTTCCGGCCGCGTACGCAAAGTGGAGGTGTGCTAAGGACGATGGGCCCAGACCCCTGTGCGCTTAGGTTTAGAGCGGCGTGTTGGCCTCTCTATTATGCCTAGGTGGGGCTGCGACGTGTTGATCTCCCGCGGCCGGGCATGACCCCGAAAAGTGTTTCCGGCCAAATGGGATCAAGCATGTTGGGTTATGTGGTGCACCCCTACAGGGAAGTTAATCTATGCGAATAGCCGTGATCTTCGGTAACAGGACGACTTGGAGTTGTACCTTGACCTTATGTCAACTAGAACTGGATACTTAATAAAACACACCCTTCCAAGTGCCAGATATAACCTGGTGATCGCTCTCTAACAGGGCAATGAGGAGGCGATCGCCGGGTAGGATTATGCTATGCGATGCTACTTGGAGGACTTCAGTCTACTCTCTTCTACATCTTTGCAAGGCGGAGGCTGCGAGCGTAGTCTTGACGGGATTAGCTATCCCCTCTTATTACGGCATTACTGCGATTCGATCGGTGATATGGCCCTTTACACATATACCCATGCATATGTAGTGTAGCTCCTTGCTTGCGAGTACTTTGGATGAGTACTCACGGTTGCTTTTCTCCCCCTTTCCCCCCTTCCCTTCTACCTGGTTGTCGCAACCAGATGCTGGAGCCCAGGAGCCAGACGCCACCATCGATGACGACTACTACACCGGAGGTGCCTACTACTACGTGCAGCCCGCTGACGACGACCAGGAGTAGTTAGGAGGATCCCAGGCAGGAGGCATGCGCCTCTTTCGATATGTATCCCAGTTTGTGCTAGCCTTCTTAAGGCAAACTTGTTTAACTTATGTCTGTACTAAGATATAGTTGCTTCCGCTGACTCGTCTATGATCGAGCACTTGTATTCGAGCCCTCGAGGCCCCTGGCTTGTATTATGATGCTTGTATGACTTATTTTATTTTAGAGTTGTGTTGTGATATCTTCCCGTGAGTCCCTGATCTTGATCGTACACGTTTGCGTGTATGATTAGTGTACGATTGAATCGGGGGCGTCACATATAATTTATCCTATCGCTGATAGTAGGTGGATAAGTCCCCCTGATTGTGTCCCTAAGAAGGGAGGTATTACTATTGTTCCTAATGATAAGAATGAATTGATTCCACAAAGAATTGTTACAGGTTATAGAACGTACTTGATTTTCGCAAATTAAATAAAGCTACTAGAGAAGATCATTACCCTCTTCCTTTTATCGATTAAATGCTAGAAAGATTATCCAAACATACACATTTTTGCTTTCTAGATGGCTATTCTGGTTTCTCTCAAATACCTCTGTCAAAAGATGACCAGGAAAAGACCACTTTTACTTGCCCTTTCAGTACTTTCGGTTATAGACGTATGCCTTTTGGTTTACACAATGCACCTGTTACCTTTCAAAGATGCATGACTGCTATATTCTCTGATTTTTGTGAGAAGATTGTTGAGGTTTTCATGGATGATTTCTCCGTTTATGGAACTTCTTTTGATGATTGCTTAAGAAACCTTGATCGAGTTTTGCAGAGATGTGAAGAAACTAATCTTGTCTTGAATTGGGAGAAGTGCCACTTTCTGATTAATCAAGGTATTTTCTTGGGGCATAAAATTTCTGAAAGAGGTATTGAAGTTGATAAAGCTAAAGTAGATGCTATTAAAAAATGTCGTGTCCTAAAAATATCAAAGGTATAAGAAGTTTCCTCGGTCATGCTGGTTTCTATTGGAGGTTTATTAGAGACTTCTCTAAAATTTCTAAGCCTCTCACTAATCTCTTACAAAAAGATCTTCCTTTTGTTTTTGATGATGATTGTGTAGAAGCATTTGAAATACTTAAGAAAGCCTTGATTTCTGCACCTATTGTTCAGCCACCTGATTGGAATTTACCCTTTGAAATTATGTGCGATGCTAATGATTATGCCATTGGTGTTGTTCTAGGACAACGAGTTTATATGAAATTGAATGTTATTCATTATGCTAGTAAAACTCTAGACAGTTCCCAGAGAAATTATGCTACTACCGAAAAAGAATTTTTAGTTGTTGTATTTGCTTGTGATAAGTTCAGATCTTATATTGTTGATTCCAAAGTAACTATTCACACTGATCATGCTGCTACTAATTATCTTATGGAAAAGAAAGACGCTAAACCTCGGCTTATTAGATGGGTTCTCTTGTTACAAGAATTTGATTTGCATATTATTGATAGAAAGGGAGCTGAGAACCCCGTTGTAGACAACTTGTCTAGGTTAGAAAATGTTCTTAATGACCCACTGCCTATTGATGATAGCTTTCCTGATGTACAATTAGCTCTCATAAATGCTTCTCGTAATACTCCATGGTATGCTGATTATGGTAATAATATAGTTGCTAAATTTATACGACCTAGTGTCACATACCAGCAAAATAAAAAGTTTTTCTATGATTTAAGACATTACTTTTGGGATGACACACACCTTTATAAAGAATGAGTAGATGGTGTTATTATACGTTGTGTACATGAGCATGAACAGGAACAGATCCTACGCAAGTGCCACTAAGAATCTTACAGAGGACGCCATGCTGGAGATAGGACTGCACGTAAGGTATTGCAATCTGGTTTTTATTGGCCTACACTCTTGAAGGATGCTCGTAAGTTTGTCTTGTCTTGTGATGAATGTTAGAGAATTGGCAATATTAGTGGACGTTAGGAAATGCCTATGAATTCTTCCCTGGTTATCGAACCATTTGATGTTTGGGGCTTTGATTATATGGGATCTTTTCCTTCCTCTAATGGGTATACACATATTTTAGTTGTTGTTGATTACGTTACTATGTGGGTAGAAGCTATTCCAACTAGTAGTGCTGATCATAACACTTCTATTAAGATGCTTAAAGAAGTTATTTTTCCGAGGTTTGGAGTCCCTAGATATTTAACGACTAATGGTGGTTCACATTTTATTCATGGTGCTTTCCGTAAAATGCTTGCTAAATATGATGTTAACCATAGAATTGCATCTCCATATCATCCTCAGTGTAGTGGTCAAGTGGAATTGAACAATAGAGAGGTTAAATTGATTTTGCAAAAGACTGTTAATAGATCTAGAAAGAATTGGTCTAAGAAACTTGATGATGCATTATGGGCTTATAGAACTGCTTATAAGAACCCTATGGGTATGTCTCCATATAAAATGGTCTATGGTAAAGCATGTCACTTACCTCTTGAACTAGAACATAGGGCATATTGGGCTATTAAAGAGCTCAACTATGATTTCAAACTTGGCCGTGAGAAGAGGTTATTTGACATTAGCTTGCTTGATGAATGGAGAACCCAAGCCTATGAGAATGCCAAGTTGTTTAAAGAAAAAATTAAAAGATGGCACGACAAAAGGATAAAAGCGTGAGTTTAATGTGGGTTATCATGTTTTCCTATACAACTCTCGTTTAAGATTTTTTGCAAGAAAACTTCTCTCTAAATGGGAAGGTCCTTACATTATCGAGGAGGTTTATCGTTCTGGTGCCATCAAGATCAATAACGTTGAAGGCACAAATCCGAAGGTGGTTAACGGTCAAAGAAACAAACATTATATCACAGGTAATTCCATAAATTTTGTGACCAATATAATTGACACCATAAAACCGGAGGAGTACATAAGGGACACTTTCCAGAATGTTTCAGACTCCAAAAGGAATAGGTATGTGGTACGGTAAGTAAACCGTCTCCAAAACTGTTCTAATGGCAATTTTTCTCTGTTTTGGAATATTTAAAAATTAGGAAAATTAAAAGTAGTCAGAAAGAGACACAAGGAGACTACAAGGGTGGAGGGTGTGCCCTGCCCCCTGGGTGCGATCCCTACCTTATGGCCAACTATGGGAATCATAGTCTCCATCATCCTTTCCGCACATGGGAAAATGCTCTAATAATGAAGATCGTCACACTTTTATTACTTACAACTCAATAATTACAACAAAATATGACTCTATATGAATGCCTCCAGCGGTGTACCGGGATGTGCAATGAATCAAGAGTGACATGTATGAAAGAATTATGAATGGTGGCTTTGCCACAAATACGATGTCAACTACATGATCATGCAAAGCAATATGGCAATGATGAAGCGTGCCATAATAAACGGAACGGTGGAAAGTTGGATGGAATATATCTCGGAATGGCTATGGAAATGCCATGCTGGCTGTTTTGAGGAAGGTATATGGTGGGTGTATGGTACCGGCGAAAGTTGCGCGGTACTAGAGAGGCTAGAAATGGTGGAAGGGTGAGAGTGCGTATGATCCATGGAATCAACATTAGTCATAAAGGACTCACATACTTATTGCAAAAATCTATTAGTTATCAAAATGAAGTACTACGCGCATGCTCCTAGGGGCATAGATTGGTAGGAAAAGACCATCGCTCGTCCCCAGTCGCAGTTCATAAGGAAGACAATCAATAAATAAATCATGCTCCGACTTCATCACATAACGGTTCACCATACGTGCATCTACGGGAATCACAAACTTAAACACAAGTATTTCCACAATTACTCACTAGCATGACTCTAATATCACCATCTTTATATCTTGAAACAATCATAAGGAATCAAACTTCTCATAGTATTCAATGCACTTTATATGAAAGTTTTTATTATACCCCTCTTGGATGTCTATCATATTAGGACTAAATTTATAACCAAAGAAAATTACCATGCTCTTTAGAGACTCTCAAAATAATATAAGTGAAGCATGAGAGTTCAATAATTTCTATAAAAGAAAGCCACCGCCGTGCTCTAAAAACATATAAGTGAAGCACTAGAGCAAAATTGCCTAGCTCAAAGCGTATAAGTAAAGCACATATCATACAAAAGGTCTGTAAATCAAGATTCATGCATGTCCCTCTCAAGATAAATCAAGATTCATGCATGTCCCTCTCAAAAGGTGTGTACAGCAAGGATGATTGTGGCAAACTAAAAAGTAAAGACACATATCATACAAGACGCTCCAAGCAAAACACATATCATGTGGTGAATAAAAATATAGCCTCAAATAAAGTTACCGATAGACGAAGACGAAAGAGGGGATACCTTCCGGGCATCCCCAAGCTTAGGCTATTGGTTGTCCTTGAATATTACCTTGGTGTGCCTTGGGCAACCCCAAGCTTAGGCTCTTGTTGCTCCTTATTCCATATTCTATCAAGTCCTTGCCCAAAACTTGAAAACTTCACAACACAAAACTCAACTGAAAATCTCATAAGCTCCGTTAGTATAAGAAAATAAATCCCCACTTTTGGTACTATTGTGAACTCATTCTTTATTTATATCGGTGTAATATATACTGTATTCCAACTTTTCCATGGTTCATACCCCCTGATAATACCCATAGATTCATCAAAATAAGCAAACAACACATAGAAAACAGAATCTGTCAAAAACAGAACAGTCTCTAGTAATCTGTAACTCTCGAACACTTCTGTAACTCCAAAATTCTGAAACATTAGGACAACCTGTAGAATTTATTTATTTATCTTCTTCCAAAAGAATCACTATTTTATCACGGTTCTATTAAAAATGAGAATAGTTTTCCTGACCGCAGAAGTTTCCATTTTTCAGCAAGATCAAATCAACTATCACCGTAAGCCATCCCAAAGGTCTTACTTGGCACAAACACTAACTAAAACACAAAACCACATCTAACCAGAGGCTAGATGAATTACTCAAAGAAAAATAGGAACAAAAAATAGAAACAAAAATAAAATTGGGTTGCCTCCCAACAAGCGCTATTGTTTAACGCGCTTAGCTAGGCATAAAAACACAAATAGATCTAGGTATTGCCATCTTTGGTATGCAATTCTTCAATTGCACACTTATAATCCATAGGAGATTATTTGGTTTTATCAATGATCAAACTCCTAGGTGAGAAATTAAGAAATTCACTCATGGCAATTAGTTCCTTAGTAATATAGAAAAAATTGGGGTGAACACTTATTTTTTTGAGATCTTCATTATCTTTACTAGACGATTCAGCCTTATTCTTAGGAACGTAAGTAAACTTGGCAATCTTAGTAGGAGGAAGATTTTGAGTAGTTTTAACGGAGGAAAAAGCGGAACCCAAGTTGGTAATAATATCTTCTAGTTTGTCAATTCTAGTAGAATCTTGATCTATCTTTTCATTAATTATTGGTTCCTATTATCCAAGATTCTTTAAAGTAACTCCTACCTTAGATCCATATAGAGAAATCTGATTATGAATCTTTTCATCCAAATTTTCAATCAATTCTATGGTAGCAAGTTTATTCTCAATAATATCAAGCCTTTGCATCACATGTTCCAAGGTTAAAACAGTTCCATTGATCAAAAGAGGTGGTGGGCCTAGCAAATTTATCATAGCGTTGTAAGAATCAAAAGTATGGCTCCCCAAGAAATTCCCCCCGGTAATGGTATCTAGAACATATCTATTCCAAGGAGTAATGCCCACATAAAAATTGCAAAGAAGAATACTAGTAGATTGCTTTCGAGTAGATCTATTTTGAGCATTGCAAATTCTATACCAAGCATCTTTTAAATTTTCTCCCTCCCTTTATTTAAAATTAAGGACTTCATTATCGGGAGTGCGAACAATGATGGGAGGACTAGCCATGGAAGCAAGACAAGCGATCAAACGCACGAGCACACAAAAACCAAACGAAAAGACGAATGGAATATGGGCGAAGAAAAAGGCAAGTCTTTTTGAAAATCGTTTTAGAAGTGGGGGAGAGGAAAACGAGAGGCAAATGGAGTATAATGTAATGCAAGAGATGAGAGTTTATGATGGGTGATACGTCTCCAATGTATCTATAATTTTTTATTGTTCCATGCTATTATATTATCTGTTTTGGATGTTTAATGGGCTTTTTTATGCACTTTTATATTATTTTTGGGACTAACCTATTAACCGAAGGCCTAGTGCAAATTGCTGTTTTTTTTGCCTATTTTAGTGTTTCGCTGAAAAGGAATATCAAACAGAATCCAAACGGAATGAAACCTTCGTGAGGATCGTTTTAGGAACAAACGCAATCCAGGAGACTTGGAGTGGACGTCAAGGAAGCAACTAGGCGGCCACGAGGTAGGAGGGCGTGCCCAGGGGGTAGGCGCGCCCACCACCCCCATGGGCCCCTCGTGGCTCCACCGACCTACTTCTTTCGCCTATATATACTCATATACCCTGAAAACATCCAGGAGCACCACGAAACCCTATTTCCACCGCCGCAACCTTCTACATGCCGTGAGATCCCATCTTGGGGCCTTTTTCCGGCGCTCCTTGAGGGGGGAATCGATCATGGAGGGCTTGTACATCAACACCATAGCCTCTCCGATGATGTGTGAGTAGTTTACCACAGACCTTCAGGTCCATCGTTATTAGCTAGATGGCTTCTTCTCTCTCTTTGGATCTCAATACAAAGTTCTCCTCGATCTTCTTGGAGATCTATTCGATGAAATTCCTTGTTGCGGTGTGTTTGTCGAGATCCGATGAATTGTGGGTTTGTGATCTAGATTATCTATGAACAATATTTGATTCTTCTCTAAATTCTTACATGCATGATTAATATCTTGGCAAGTCTCTTCTTGCAATGGGAGAAGTGCTTAGCTTTGTGTTCAATCTTGCGGTGTCCTTTCCCAGTGACAGCAGGGGCAGCAAGGCACGTATTGTATTGTTTCCATCTAGGATAAAAAGATGGGGTTTATATCATATTGCTTTAGTTCATCCCTCTACATCATGTCATCTTGCCTAATGTCTTACTCTGTTCTTATGAACTTAATACTCTAGATGCATGCTAGATAGCGGTCGATGTGTGGAGTAATAGTAGTAGATGCAGAATCGTTTCGATCTACTTGTCACGGACATGATGCCTATATACATGATCATGCCTAGATATTCTCATAACTATGCGCTTTTCTATCAATTGCTCGACAGTAATTTGTTCACCCACCGTAGAATTTGCTATCTTGAGAGAAGCCACTAGTGAAACCTATGGCCCCCGGGTCTATTTGCCATCATATTAATCTCCCGTCAACTAGCTATTTCTGTCATTGTTTATTTTGCAATCTTTACTTTCCAATCTATACAACAAAAATACCAAAAAAAATTATCTTATTATCTCTATCAGATCTCACTTTTGCAAGTGGTCATGAAGGGATTGACAACCCCTTTATCGCGTTGGTTGCACGGTTCTTGATTGTTTGTTCAGGTACTAGGGACTTGCGTGTAGTCTCCTACTGGATTGATACCTTGGTTCTCAAAAACTAAGGGAAATACTTACGCTACGCACAAGTCAAGACATACCAAGTATCCATCACAAACTCTTCTCCCTCACATTACATTTTTTTCCATTTGCCTCTCGTTTTCCTATCCCCCACTTCACCTTTGTCGTTTTATTCGCCCTTTTTACATTCGTCTCTTTTTTCTTACCTTTTGTGTGCTTGTTCTTTGTGCGCTTTGCTGCTATCATGTCTGAAACTGGGGAGGTTATCATTGATAATGATAGTGGTAATAACATGGGAAACTTTGATTGTTTTGATGATCCTCATGGAGATCCTACTATTTTACACACTAAAAAGTTTCGGATTGGTAGTGGTAATATTATTGGAAAAGGAGTTATTCAGGATTTCTTTACTTGTACTGGTGCCCTGCCCACCATGGGTGGGTCTATTCTTCATAGAACTAGTAGTCTTGCGGATGCTATATCTTTGCTCGTAGTTGAACTTGAAAGACAATTTATTCATATGCATCCTTGCATACAAAGGATTTTTCTAGAGTTTTCCAATATTGAGCATTCTTCTGTTAAGCTAGAAGCTACTATCTTTTTGGCACATGAATTCAGATTTATAATGAAAGAAGCTAATGAAATTTTTGCGCATTATAGGGTGGACACTGGTCGTCCTCCCATAGAAGCTATCCTTTTTAATCAAGAAGACTTAATGTGTTTACGATCTTTAGATAATGTTGCTTACAATGAAAACCTTAGAAAGAAGGTTCCTACTGATGTTCTAGTTGATAGAAATTCTGAACTCAATGATGATTTTGCTATTCAGAACAATGGGTTAGGATTTTCTCTTGAACAAAGACTCATGAGTGATCATGCGTGGATGTACACCGGTCGCACTTGTCAGAAAGAGATTACCAATGAATAGTTAACAAAAGCAAAGGGGTTTGTGAAAGCCGCATTTGCAAATGGCCAGAGGAAAAACTGGTGCCCCCGTGTCCGGTGCAACAACTGGGAAAAGAGGACAGAGGATGAAATGGGCAAACACCTGCAGCAGAGTGGTTTTTTGCCCGTTTATACGTTGTGGACATTTTATGGTGCGTCCGCCCAAGGTGCCACAGCTGAGGTGGTTCGTCATCGGACCGACAAGCATGGTACCGGGATGGAAGACCTGGTGCAAAACTTTGATGATGCTCGGGATTTAGACGATGATATGGAGGAATATGCAAAGCCCTTCAATGAAATGTTGGAGTCTTCAAAACGTCCTCTCCACGAGCACACTGAGCTTTGTCAGGTGGATGCCATCTCACAAATAATGGCTCTGAAGGCTCAATTCAACTTGGGCACAGAATGCTACGACACGATGATGATAGTGTTTGGACGCTTTCTACCCAAAGGCCACGTACTGCCTGCAAACCTGTACCAGTCACACAAAATCCTCCGTGCTCTTAAGATGCCCTATGAGAAGATACATGCTTGTGAGAATGGATATGCCTTATTTAGGCCTGAGTATGCGGACTTGAACTACTGTCCCATTTACATGTCTTCCAGGTATGTTGTTGTAGACAAAAGTATGGGTGAGAAGACGCATACCAAAATCCCCGGTAATGTTCTTCGGTATATGCTAATCGTGCCAGGACTTCAACGTCTTTCCATGGTCGAAGAGACGGCCAGATAGATGACATGGCACAAAACGGGCAAAAGAACCGAACTAGATGCAGGTGGGAATCTTATGATGGTACACACGTTGGATGGTGAAGCGTGGAAGCGCTTCGATGCATTACATGCGGAAAAACTACAGATCCAAGGCATCCTCGCGTCACCATCAGCAAGGATGGGTTAAGTGTGTTTGGTCTGACGGCAACCCAATACAATTGTTGGCTCGTATTTGTCTTTCCACTCAATCCCCCTCTGATATATTATCCAAGAAAAGAACATTTCTCTGACGTTGATAATTCCAGGACCGAACTATCCGGGGAAGAATGTGAATGTGTACATGCAGTTGCTTAAGGACGAATTGTAAGAAGCTTGGGATAATGGGTTAAAGACATATGATGCCTTTAGCAAAAAAACTTCATAATGCGTGTCTAGTACATGTACTCGACGCTTGACTTACCAGCGTATGTGCTATTCGTTGGCTGGTGTGTGCATGGATTGTTCATGTGCCCCACATGCAAGGCAGCTCTTGAGTTTTGTTGGCTGCAGGCGGGTCGCAATTTTTCTTGCTTCGACTTGCATAGACAGTTCGTAGATCCTTGCCATAAGTTCAGGAAAGACAAGAAGAACTTCATGAAAGGTAGAGTTGTCAAAAACTATGCACCACCTCCGTTGACAGGCCAAGAGACCTTGGATCAGTTAAACGCTCTCGAGCCGATCCAGAGCATCTAGGGTATTTCAAGGGGTATAATTTGAAACAAGGCTGGACTCACAAGACATGCTTGTGGGATCTGCCTTACTTCAAAGACCTCCCAACATCGACGTGATGCACACTGAAAAGAATATCGCCGAGGCACTTTTTGGTACATTGTTCGGCATAGAGGGGAAGTCAAAGGATAATACTAAGGCTAGAGTCGATCTAGAGGTGCTATGTGATAGACTGTTACAAAACATGAAAGAACCAAAAGGAAAGTAGAATTGGATGAAGCCAAAGGCATGGTTCAATCTTGGAAGGCCAGCTATGATGTAAATTATCTTTTGGGTGAAAATGAAATTGATGTTCCCCAATGGGTATGCAGTGAATCTAAAGAGAGGAGCGAGTCTTAAAAAATTGACAATATTTGGTCTCAAGAGTCATGATTGGCACATATGGATTGAGAGGGTAATGCATGTGATGTTGCGTGGCTTTATCCCTGAGGATGAATGGCTAGTACTGGCCGAGCTGAGCTATTTCTTCCGTGTTCTTTGTGCGAAAGAACTATCGCCTGCTGTGCTAGAAGAAATGGAAGAGTTGGCGCCAGAGTTGATCTGCAAGTTAGAGAAGATCTTTGTGCTGGGCTTCTTTAATCCAATGCAACACTTGATTTTGCATCTCCCGACCGAGGCAAGATTGGGGGGGTGAAAAATCATTGGTGCTGTGCAACTGAGAGGATGCAGAAGATGCTCCAAGCAAAATGTAAAAATAAAAATAGAATTCAAGCATCGATGGCCGAGGCATTCACTACCGAGGAGGCGGCAAACTTCATGGCAGCACACTGTGAAGCCAAAAATCATAATTTGCATAATCCGAAGCCTCAGTACAATGCTGGCGACCCTAAAAAGGTGGAACCAACCTCATCCTATTCGAAGGGAATCTCGCAACAGTCGGTTCTTCTAAGCCAATATCATTGGATGTCGAAGAATGGCGGATCATTTCGTTGTATATCTTCAACAACCTAACAGAAGTGCGGCTGTACATCGAGTAAGTTATCGCGGTACATTGTTTCGCAACTTCTAATTCCTTTGAAAATATCTTATTCCCGGATATTTGATACATTCGATATGTCACCAAATTCTCGTATGGAGCGGAGATTGAAAAGGAATCCATCAAAGAGTATGAGCTTCTAGCAAAGCACGGAGGCGGCTTTCCCGGTTTCATCTCTTGGTTCAAACAAACGGTAATTTCCATTAGACTTTTCTCATTTTCTTCGTCTAATTTGCAGCTAATGCAAAAATCCTTTCGTATTAAACTTGTAGGCTATTTCAGAGTCTATGGACGCCGAATTGAGACAAGTCGCTATTGGTTTTGACTATAAGGTTCGTTCATTTGACAAATACAAAATCAACGGGTATCGCTTTCGTACCTACGGCAAAGAGCTATCTATGGACGATTTAAAATCTACAAATTGTTCTGTCTCTGCTATCGGCGATGGAGTTATCGAGTATTATGGGAGAGTTGAAGCAATTTATGAACTTGTAAACCATGGTGAAAACCGAGCGAACGTCGTAGGCTTCAAATGTTATTGGTTCTAGCCGAAGGAGACTAGAAGGAATCATGAACATATAGGGCTAGTCGAAATCAAACAAAGCACCTATTTAGATGTTCCTGATGTCTATATTACGGCTCAACAGGTGACCCAAGTTTTCTATCTACTGTGGGCCTAGCAAACTGATCCAAATCCGAATGGTTGGGATGTCGTTTATGAAGTGTCACCACGTGTTATACCACCCCCCAATGAAGAGGATTATGAACCTCACATTAACCCAGACACATATGAAGGTGAATTCTTCCAAGAAACACATCTTTCCAAAAAATGCTCTACTTCACCCAGAACATTAAAGTAGATAGCGACAGTGAAGCCGACTTCACCCCTAAGCCAGAACAAGAAGAGCCGGAACAAGAAGAGTCAGATCAAGAAGAGCCTGAACAAGAAGAGGTTACTACTGCGAATGATTTGTCAATGCTTGACAGATTACGTAAAGGTGGCCTTCCACATGATGATGCCGTTGAACCCGATGAGCACTTCATTCATGATAGTGATGATGATGATGCATTTATTGATTCCGGAGCATTTATTGAACCCGGCAATCAAGATTATTATTAGGTATTCAATTTGTTTTTGTTGTACCTGATTTATAAAGTTACTTGTATGATTTATATAGTTACTTGTATAATCTTCTTACTTTGTATGCTTGTTTGTTATACATAGTACCATGGTCTTGATATCCGTCCCTGTCGGCCCTCGCCCGGTTTATGATTCAGATGTGGTATATTCTATTTTATAACTATTTGTTGCATTTCGCATTTATGACAATTATGGCCATCAAGTTGACATAGAGATATTTTTATCTAGGAGGTATGTGTAGTGACCAGACCCGAATGGATCAAGTCTCTGTGCTCAGTGTCATCCCTCGATCAGTAATGCTGACACCACACAGTACTTCGAAGGATTTATAGCAGAGTAGCAATCACACACTTATTACATCGTTGTCCACAAGGGAACCTAATACAATAATATGGCTTAAGGCCATCTAATAATAATAGCGGAAGACTTGGAAGATAAGTGAGTCCATCAACTCCATCGGCATCACTGAGTATAGAACCACGACCTAACACCTTACTCGTAAATGCGAAAAGTCTGCAACATGAAAGTTGCAGCCAAAACGGGTCAGCACATGGAATATCTTTGGCAATGTAACACATAGAGAGCAATGAAGGAATAAGCCTATACTACATGCATATATGGCTGGTGGAAAAGCTCTACGTTACATTTTTGCATAAAGCTAGTTTTTCCCTACAACAAAGGAATAATTTTATTTAACTATCATGGTGGTTGTTAAACATTGAGAATGGTTGACAGCATCCTCAATCCCAATTAAAAGTACTCATCAAAAACCCAATAACATTAATTAGAGTAACATGTTGAGATTCACATCATATTCAAGTACTAGATACTCAAAACGTCCATAACCGGGGACACGGCTAATCATGATTAGTTTATAAACTCTCTGAGAGGTTTGCACTTTTCCCCACAAGACTCGATCGCCTCCGTTTGGTTCTCGCACTACATGGTGTTTGAGAGACGGATGACCGAGACACAGTCTTTCAGAAGCGCTAGCACCTTACGATGGGTGGACCGGTACACCTACATCCCCTACATCTGCTAGTCCACCACTATAAGAGTTCGCACGACTTACTCAACTATGCCAGAGCCCATAATGGCTTGTGGCTGCACACGGAAGTTTCTAGTTTGAATAATCTTATGATCCCTTTGAGCCTGGGTGGCGGTCCATAGGAAGATCACACGGTACCCCGGGATTTCCAAAAAACAGCATAACACTGGGTTCCCAGTGCCTCAATCCACCGGATGTGTGTTTAAGTTGCCACCTTAAATAAACCATTAATTAACAATCTCACATCTGTCATGGATATTCACTCACCCAATCCACATCTACTAGCATAGCATGGCATAATAAGCAAACGTAGAAGTAACTCCCAAGGTTTCATAAGTAAAACAGGTAATAGGTACTACCTCCATCTACTTCCCATCCCACAATTTAATTAGATCCTAAACATGCAAGTGTTTGAGGGCTTGATCTAATGCAATAAAAACTGGGTAGTAGAAAAATATGATCAAGTGTTACTTGCCTTGCTGATGATCCGCGAGACCTAGAGATTCGAAGTAACAAGCGGCGCACTCCGGGTGATCTAACGCAGACAAACAACAAGCATACAATAAGTACTCATCTAATGCACGGGGAAATCTCGAATAAAAGATCTAACCAGAGAGTTCAACTTAAGAACCCTGGTTGCAAAAGAATCGAATCAAATAAAGCATCGAAAGTCGAAACTCGAGAGAGAACGACTCGATTTATCAATCTGAGACTAGGTCAAAATTTTACAGTAGCAAAACTCCGTGTAAGTAGGTTAGTCGGAACGGCGGTTTCGTAACGAAACTCCAGGCGCTTGAATCACCTGATTAGATAAACGAGCGAGAAATTAAACAGATTTGAAAATCGAATTGGAAATCGAAATCGAAAATAATGGATTAAATCCGATTAAAAGAAAACGCATTTAACGGATTAAACAGCGTATGCTCGTTAACAGAACTAATCCAATGAACATGTTCATTGAAACGAACGGGTCGGTGAACGTTCACTAAATAAGAAAACCGAGAAAAAAAAACCATCTAGGGTTTTTTTAAAAAAACCGAACATCTCGAGAAAAACCGGATCGTGTTTTTCAAAAAAAAAACCAGATCGGGGCGGCGGCGAGGGGCTACCTCCGGCTAGTCGCCGGCTCGGGGCTCGGTGGGCGGTGGGGTCGTGGGGTCGTGAGGTCGGGGTCGGCGGGTGGTGGGAGTGGCGGCGAGGGCGGCAGGCGGCGGCGGGCGTCCTTCAGTGGGCGGGCGGCTCGGGTGAGGGGCGGCGGCTCGGGGTGAGGAGAGGGGGGGTGGCGGCGGTATAAATAGGAGGGGGCTCGGTGCCTTGGGGAGGGGGCACGGCGGGCGGCGTGGCCGAGCCGGACTCGTGGCGGGCGGCGGCGGGACTCCTCATGGGCGCGAGGGGAGGGCGCTGGGCGGGCGGGCCGGGCTGGCCGGGCCTCGCCCAAAGTTGGCGGCGCGGATTTTTTTTTTAAACAAAACTTAAACGAAATAAAATAAAACCAAACGAACTCCGAATTTAATAAAATTAATTTTCCCCGACTCCTAAAAATGAGTCGAACAAAATGAACTTTAAAAACGAGCAAAATGTATATATTTTTTTTAAAATGCTCATTTTTGCCTAAAGCAAAGAAATCTTTCAAAACCAAATTTGATTTATTTATAAAATCTTCATTTTTTCCTAAATGTTGGGAAAGTCATATCATTACCTCTCTTAATTGTTTTATCGGAAAAACCTTATGAAGGTAATTAAATAAATCCAATGATTCTATTTTCAAAATTTGAGAAATCCCAAATATGAAAATAATGAAACTTCCAACTCTCTCTGAGGGTCCTTGAGTTGCGTGAAATTTTCTAGGATAAAAAAAATGCGCTAAAATATGATATGCATGATGACCTAATGTATAACATTCCAAATTGAAAATTTGGGATGTTACAAACCTACCCCCTTAAGATGAATCTCGCCCTCGAGATTCGGGTTGGCTAGAAAATAGGTGAGGGTGGTCCTTGAGCAAAACTTCCTCTCTTTCCTGGTGGCTTCATCCTCGGTGTGGTGGCTCCACTGATCTTTGCATATCTTGATAACCTTGCTGCGTGTAAATCTGCTTGCATATTCGAGGATATTAACCGGTTTTCTTCATATGTTAAGTCATCCTTCAACCGAATTGCTTCGAGGGCACTTTGTGTCTCTTAGCGGTACCTCTGCTATCTCGTGGTGACATTTCTTCAATCGAGAAACATGGAATACATCATGAACTCCTGACAGTCCTTCTGGCAATTCCAACTTATAAGCAACTTCTCCCATGCGTTGCAAAATCTTATACGGTCCGACGAAACATGGTGCTAACTTTCCTTTAACTCCAAAACGCTTAACACCTCGAAGCGGGGATACTCTGAGATATACTCTGTCTCCAACCTCATACTCAATCGCTTTGCGCTTTGAATCGGCATAGCTTTTCTGTCTGGACTGGGCTACCTTGAGCCTATCGCGAATCAATTTAACTTTCTGTTCAGACTCCTTAATCAAATCTGGTCCAAACAACTGACGATCTCCAGTTTCGTCCCATGACAACGGTGTCCTGCACATTCTTCCATCTGAGCCTCGAAAGGTGCCATCTTCAAGCTGGTTTGGTAACTGTTGTTGTAGGAAAATTCTGCATACGGCAAATTATCATCCCAACTAGACCCATAATCTAGTGCACAAGCTCTCAAAGATGTCCTCCAAAATCTGATTGACTCTCTCGGTCTGTCCATCCATGCGTGGGTGGAAAGCTGTCTTGAATTCAGTCTGGTTCCCAATGTTTCGTGCAACTGGTTCCAAAACTTGAGGTAAACTAAGTTCCTCTGTCTGATACGATGCTCCTCGGAACTCCGTGCAAACACACAATTCTGGTCATGTATATCTTTGCCAACTTAGCACTGCTATAGGTAGTCTTGACTGGAATGAAATGAGCTACCTTTGTTAAATGGTCGACTATAACCCAAATCGAGTCATAACCTGAACGAGTCTTTGGCAAACCTGTGATGAAATCCATGCCTAGTTTGTCCCACTTCCATTCAGGAATCGGCAATGGTTGTAACAATCCTGCTGGCTTCTGATGCTCTGCCTTTACTTTCTGACATACATCGCAAACCGCTACATACTCCGCAATATCCTTCTTCATTCCGGTCCACCAGAAAGTATTCTTCAAATCCAAATACATCTTGGTATTTCCTGGGTGAATCGAATAGGGTGAATCATGGGCTTCTTGTAAAATCAACTTCACGATCTACGGGTTATTGGGCACATAAACACGGTCTTCAAACCATAGGGTATCGTGCTCATCCTCACGAAATCCTTTAGCTTTTCCTTTGCTCATTTTCTCCTTTATAGAGGCAACTTCCTTATCTCGCCTTTTGGGCTTCTCCGATTTTGTCCATCGGTGTTGTTGAATCTCCAATGCTGCTACATAGCCTCTCGGAACTATTTCCAAACATAGCTCTCGAAGGTCCTCGGCTAACTCATTGGGTATTCCTCCCATCATTAGGGTATTGACGTGGCTCTTACGGCTCAATGCGTCTGCTACAACGTTAGCCTTTCCGGGGTGATAATGCAATCTCATATCATAATCCTTGATAAGTTCTAACCGTCTCCTCTGTCTGAGATTTAATTCCTTCTGTGTGAAAATGTACTGCAAACTCTTGTGATCCATGTACACTTCACAATGATTTCCAATGAGAAAATGTCTCCATGTCTTCAAGGCATGCACAACGGCTGCTAACTCCAAATCATGTGTGGCATAATTCAACTCATGGGGCTTAAGTTGTCGTGAAGCATACGAAACAACTCTTCCTTCCTGCATAAGCACTGCTCCAAGTCCTCGGCGTGAAGCGTCGCAATACACCTCATAATCCTTGGTCTGATCTGGCAATATTAAAACTGGTGAGGTAACCAATCTTTTCTTCAACTCTTGAAAACTTGCCTCACAGTCCTCAGTCCATATGAATTTGCTCTCCTGCTTCAACAATTCAGTCATAGGCTTAGCAATCCTTGAGAAATTCTCAATGAATCTTCGGTAGTATCCTACGAGTCCAAGGAAACTCCGAATCTCTCCAACTGTCGTTGGTGCTTCCCATTTGGTTACGGTCTCAACTTTTGTGGGGTCAACTGCTATTCCTTCTCCGGATATAACATGTCCGAGAAATCCAACTTCCTTTAACCAAAACTCACATTTGCTGAACTTGGCATATAACTGGTGTTCCCTTAGTTTCTCCAAAACCAATCGCAAATGTTCCTTGTGTTCCTCTTCATTCTTTGAGAAAATCAAAATGTCATCAATGAACACCACGACGAACTTATCCAAAAACTCCATAAACACTTTGTTCATCAGGTTCATGAAATAGGCTGGTGCGTTAGTCAGTCCAAATGACATAATGGTATACTCGTATAGTCCATATCTCGTGGTAAATGCTGTCTTGGGTATGTCCTGCTCCCGAATCTTCAACTGATGGTACCCTGATCGCAAATCGATCTTGGAAAACACTTTAGCTCCTTGCAAACGATCAAACAGATCATTTATCATAGGTAGAGGGTACTTGTTCTTGATTGTTACTTCATTCAATCCACGATAATCTACAACCATCCTTAACGATCCATCCTTCTTCTCCACTAACAGTACGGGTGATCCCCAAGACGAAGAACTTGGGCGTATAAAACCTTTATCCAATAGCTCCTTAATCTGCTTCTTGATTTCCGCCAAATCCTGTGCGGGCATCTTGTATGGTCGCTTCGATATTGGGCCTGTTCCTGGCAAAAGCTCAATCAAAAACTCTATGTCTCTATCCGGTGGCATTCCTGGCAATTCCTCAGGAAATACATCAGGGTAATCTTTTACTCTGGCACCTCTTCTGCACAACTCACGATAGGCAATTTACATGAGCTCTCCTCGGCTCATGCCGTGATACATACTTAATCCTTCTTCCTTCTGGTGTTGTGAGAAAAATCGTCTTACTTGCGCAATCGATGTTTCCTCCATACATCGACAGCCAATCCATACCGAGAATTACATCAAATCCTTGAGATTCCAGAATGATCAAATCCGTCGGGAACACATGCCTTCCTATACTTAATGGCACTTGAAAACATCCTTGTCTGGCCATATACTCCGCTCCTGGTGAGCTTACTAGCAAAGAGGTTTTAAGAATCCGAGTAGGTAGACTATACTTCTCTACAAATCCCCTTGATATGTATGAATGCGATGCAACGGTGTCGAAAAGAACTAGTGCGGTAAATGACTTAACCAAAAACTTACCGATTACTGCCTCGGGCTGATCTTCAACCTCCTCCACATCAATGTGGTTCACTTGTCCCCTATTGAAAGGGTTTGGCTTCTTTCCAGAGCTTCCATTTCCACCTTGGCCTTCTGGACAGTTATTTGCATAATGCCCGGGCTTGGAACATTTGAAACAGGTGACATGGCTTAAGTCTTTCTTGGTTGGGGTTGATGGTGTGGTGCGGTTCTGTCCATTGCCATTCCCGTTCCCGTTCTTGGTGCCATTATGGTTATGCGAATTACCTCCTCCATGGGTATGTCAAACTGAATTCTGATTTAGGGGTATAACGAGGTTTCTGCTGAGCTCCAGAGTTATACTTCCCTTGCCCATACTTCCGCTTGCGGTTCTCAATTTGCTGCTGCTTTCCTTCAATCATGAGGGCTCGGTCTACCAACTCCTGGTAGTTATTGAAACTGGCTACCATCAACGGCAGGCTGAACTCATCATTTAGTCCTTCTAGAAACTTCTCCTGTTTAGCTGCATCGGTAGCAACGTCATCTGGGGCATAACGTGCTAATTTACTAAAGTCATCCACGCATCGGCCAACAAATTCCTTCCACCTTGGCGTAAGTTGCGAAACTCACGCTTCTTCATGGCCATAGCTCCTGCTGAAACATGGGCGGCGGAAAGCTTGCTGAAATTGATCCCATGTGGCGGTGTCTCTGAGGTAAGTGGCTGTGAAATTCTCCCACCATCTGCTGCGGGTCCTTCAAGCTGATGTGCTGCAAACTTCACTCTTTCTCCATCTCATGCATCCCGCAGTGGTCAGCTCCCTTCCTATCTTGCGGAGCCAATCATCTGCAACAATCGGCTCGGTGCTCTTTGGAATACACCGGCGGGTTTAGTCTAAGGAAACGAGTCGGATGATCCGCAGTGGTGGTGGTGGTGGTGGGTTGTTGTTGTTGTTGCTCAGTTACGCACCAATGTTTGAATCAGGGTATTCTCGCCGGATCAGTTGGGTGATCTTCGGCGGAAAAGCGAATCCGGGTCGCGTCTTGAGGCGTCGATGGGTTTAGAAAAGAAGAGAAATTTAGAATAGAATGAGGTCTAAGGGAATCAATACCCAAATCCACATGAGCAAATGCACACAAAATCACTTCATTCAATCAAACAAGGGCTTACAACGATCTAACTATCGCAAAAGTGCGTGTACTATAATGTTTACATGGAGGGAATACTACTAATATGTGGGAGACTTCTACTAATTTGAACCGGTGGAAGACTCCATGATGTCTGCTCCAGCTTCGTCTTCAAAGTCGGGTTCACTTGGATCCGAATCGGTGTCGTCGATGTTGATGTAGTCGCTTGGGCAGTCGACATACTGGTCTTCATTCCTGAGCGCCAACTTCTTCTTGAGTTCTTCGATCTCGTACTTAAGATCGTTATTGTGTCTTGCCAAAGCTACGATCTCGTCCATGTAGTCCTTGCGTGTAGTCTTTAGTTCTTCTTCAAGTTCGATGATCCTTCCCTTTGCATTCTCGCAACTCCAACATATCATTGCACATCTGGTTCTCTCCGGCGTCGAATGTGCTGGTTTAACTCCTGGATGAACACTGCAATGGATCTATCCTTCTTGGTGCTGACGACGTCCCATTGTTCATCTCGGCGTCCGCAAATCTGGTAGATAGTGTCCTTGAGGTCTTCTTGATAAACTTCTCCAATGCGTCCCATGGTGATGTGAGCTGCCATGCTCTTTCCCAGACTCCAAGTTGGTGCACTAAAAACAACATCTATAGGCTTGGTGATTGGGGCGAATGTCCTTCTGGAACGTGAGCTTGAATCTTCCAAATAGCTCCTCTTCAGGCAGAGTGGCATTGAAAATTCCGGTGAAGCTGGGTAGTCCAATGTTCAGGTACTTGGTAACTTCCTTCAATTGAAATCCAAAAGGTGTGCCTTCATCCGGTTGGGTGTACTTGATCTTCGCGTCCGTCATCCTAAAGAGTAGAAAAGATGAGGAGTTAGAAAATGGGAAGAGAGTAGTGACCTATGGTTTTAACTTAGTGGTCGTGTCCTACAGTCAGCGTGTGCTCTGATACCATTCTCTGTAGCGACCAGACCCGAATGGATCAAGTCTCTGTGCTCAGTGTCATCCCTGGATCAGTAATGCTGACACCACACAGTACTTCGAAGGATTTATAGCAGAGTAGCAATCACACACTTATTACATTGTTGTCCACAAGGGAACCTAATACAATAATATGGCTTAAGGCCATCTAATAATAACAGCGGAAGACTTGGAAGATAAGTGAGTCCATCAACTCCATCGGCATCACTGAGTATAGAACCACGACCTAACACCTTACTCGTCAAATGCGAAAAGTCTGCAACGTGAAAGTTGCAGCCAAAACGGGTCAAGACATGGAATATGCCGCAATGTAACACATAGAGAGCAATGAAGGAATAAGCCTATACTACATGCATATATGGCTGGTGGAAAAGCTCTACGGTTACATTTTGCATAAAGCTAGTTTTTCCCTACAACAAAGGAATAATTTTATTTAACTATCATGGTGGTTGTTAAACATTGAGAATGGTTGACAGCATCCTCAATCCCAATTAAAAGTACTCATCAAAAACCCAATAACATTAATTAGAGTAACATGTTGAGATTCACATGATATTCAAGTACTAGATACTCAAAACGTCCATAACCGGGGACACGGCTAATCATGATTAGTTTATACACTCTGCAGAGGTTTGCGCACTTTTCCCCACAAGACTCGATCGCCTCCGCTTGGTTCTCGCACTACATGGTGTTTGAGAGCGGATGACCGAGACACAGTCTTTCTTCAAGCGCTTAGCACCTTACGGTGGGTGGACCGGTACACCTACATCCCCTACATCTGCTAGTCCACCACTATAAGAGTTCGCGACGACTTACTCAACTATGCCAGAGCCCATAATGGCTTGTGGCTGCACACGGAAGTTTCTAGTTTGAATAATCTTATGATCCCTTTGAGCCTGGGTGGCGGTCCATAGTAAGATAACACGGGTACCCCGGGATTTCCAAAAAAAAGCAGACAACACTTTGGGTTCCCCAGTGCCTCAATCCACCCAGGATGTGTGTTTAAGTTGCCACCTTAAATAAACCATTAATTAACAATCTCACATCTGTCATGGATATTCACTCACCCAATCCACGTCTACTAGCATAGCATGGCATAATAAGCAAACGTAGAAGTAACTCCCAAGGTTTCATAAGTAAAAAAGGTAATAGGTACTACCTCCATCTACTTCCCATCCCACAATTTAATTAGATCCTAAACATGCAAGTGTTTGAGGGCTTGATCTAATGCAATAAAAACTGGGTAGTAGAAAAATATGATCAAGTGTTACTTGCCTTGCTGATGATCCGCGAGACCTAGAGATTCGAAGTAACAAGCGGCGACTCGGGTGATCTAACGCAGACAAACAACAAGCATACAATAAGTACTCATCTAATGCACGGGGAAATCTCGAATAAAAGATCTAAACAGAGAGTTCAACTTAAGAACCCTGGTTGCAAAAGAATCGAATCAAATAAAGCATCGAAAGTCAAAACTCGAGAGAGAACGACTCGATTTATCAATCTGAGACTAGGTCAAAATTTTACAGTAGCAAAACTCCGTGTAAGTAGGTTAGTCGGAACGGCGGTTTCGTAACGAAACTCCAGGCGCTTAAATCACCTGATTCCGATAAACGAGCGAGAAATTAAACAGATTTGAAAATCGAATTGGAAATCGAAATCAGAAAATAATGGATTAAATCCGATTAAAAGAAAACGACGAACGGATTAAACAGCTGGCGTTCGTTAACAAAACTAATCCAACGAACATGTTCATTGAAACGAACGGGTCGGTGAACGTTCACTAAATAAGAAAATCGAGAAAAAAAACCATCTAGGGTTTTTTTAAAAAAAACCGAACATCTCGAGAAAAACCGGATCGGGTTTTTCAAAAAAAAAACGGATCGGGGCGGCGGCGAGGCTACCTCGGCTAGTCGCCGCGGAGGCTTCGGGCTTGGTGGGCGGCGGTGGGGTCCGGAGGTCGGGCGGCGGGTGGCGGGTGGCGATGTCGGGCGGCGGCGGCGACAGGGCGGCGTGGCGTCCTTGGCGACGGCGGCTCGGGTGAGGGCGGCGGCGGCTCGGGTGAGGAGAGAGGGGGGTGGCGGTATAAATAGGAGGGGGCTCCGGTGCCTTGGTGGAGGGGCACGCGGCGGGCGGCACGAGCCGAGCCGACTCGGCGGGCGGCGGCGGGACTCCTCCATGGGCCATGAGGGAGGGCGGGTCATGGCGGCTGTGGGCCGGGCCTTAGCCGGGCGGCGCAAGATTTAAAAAAAAACAAAACTTAAACGAAATAAAATAAAACCAAACGAACTCCGAATTTAATAAAATTAATTTTCCCCGACTCCTAAAAATGAGTCGAACAAAATGAACTTTAAAAACGAGCAAAATGCATATTTTTTTAAAATGCTCATTTTTGCCTAAAGCAAATAAATCTTTCAAAACCAAATTTGATTTATTTATAAAATCTTGATTTTTTCCTAAATGTTGGGAAAGTCATATTATTCCCTCTCTTAATTGTTTTATCGGAAAAACCTTATGAAGATAATTAAATAAATCCAATGATCCTATTTTCAAAATTTGAGAAATCCCAAATATGAAAATAATGAAACTTCCAACTCTCTCCGAGGGTCCTTGAGTTGCGTGAAATTTTCTAGGATCGAACAAAATGCGAGAAAATATGATATGCATGATGACGTAATGTATAACATTCCAAATTGAAAATTTGGGATGTTACAGTATGTGAACCAGAAATTGCAACCGACCCTCTTATCGAGAAGTTAAATTTAACTGAAGAAGAAAATGAGTATTTGAAAGAAAAAATGAAAAGAATTGTAGAAGAGAAGACGAAATTGGAGTTGTATGTTGCTGATGTCATCGATGATCACAAGATGAAGATGAATGCAATGCGCTTGAAGATGGTTGCAATGCGCTTGAAGATTAAAAAGATTAGAAAATATGCGATTGACAATGAGGCTTGGTATCATTATGCGATTGGATCAATTGCTACCTTAGTTTCCATCTTGATTGCATTTGTTGTGATCAGGGTAAGTTTTCTCTACTGCTTTGCTTAACAAATGCATACTTAGCTTCGTACATGCTTGTTGGCCCTATTATGCCACATACTTAGCTTATTTTCCCCAAAAAAGACGTACTTAGCTAATTATCCTCCAAAATGACATAATTAGCTTATTTAGTTCATTTATGACATAAGTAGCTTATTCATTTAAAAAATGGCATAATAACCTTGGTTCTCTCATAGATGTCATATACTTAGCTTATTTTCCTCCAAAATGGCATAATCTCCTAAGTTAGAGAAGAAGAAAGATGAGAAAAGAAGAAGCCTTCTTGTTCTTCTTCTTATTCTTGTCTTCTTCTTATTCTTCTAGTCTTCTTCTTCTTCCTCTTCTTCTAGTCTTCTTCTTCTAGTATTCTTCTTCTTCTTCTCTCACTACAAAAAAATACACTTCCGTTATGATACGAGTTTGTCACAGTAGGTCTCGTTTTCTGTCATGTATGTACATCCATGACGATTTTTGTGACGCCCGGATAATTAGACTACAGTAATTCCCTGCTAATGATGCCGCGTCACCTCTGTCACTGTAGTTAATCTCGGTTAGCTCAAAAATCGATTCAAATTCAAAATCAGGCAAACAATAAAAGTTTTCAAATAATAAAACTAAAATGTTCGGAGTGAACCAAATAATGCATAAGTAGTAATGGTGGAGAAACCACTCTTTTATAAAATGTTTAAATACTCAAATATGAATGAAACAACAGCATAACCAATTTAATAAATGCCTTCTATTATTTTCAAAATGTTAATCTATTTTATTCAGTTACCCAAATTAATGTGGCAGTAATAAATATAGTAGTACTAATTTAGAAAACATTTGTGTATTTTATAAACTGTAATAACCATTAAGAAAATAAAAGAAAACGAGAAAGGATAAATAAATAAAAAATAAAGAAAACAAAATAGCAAAACAAAAGAAAACAAAAGGGCTCCCCTGGCCCAACTGGGCCAAATGGCCCAGCGAGCCGCCGAACCAACCGGCCCAGGCCGACCCCCACTCCCCTATAACCCCCGAAACCCTAGCCGCTACCCCTCTCCTCCCCACTCTCCCATCGTCTCCCCTTTTCTCGATCTGGATCGGGCGCTCGGGCCCCGACCTTCACGCTGTCGCCGTTCACCGAACAAAGCGCCCAACGCTCGCCGCCCCGACCCCGGCGCCCCGTTCGCTGCTCGCCGGAGCCACCGCACCGGCGCCGCCTCGTCGCACGTCGTCCGCGTCTTCCTCCCCGACAACCACTTCCATTCCCCTACAGCTCGCGGTGAGTCCCTCGGCCTCCTCTTCCCTCCCCGCTGCCTCGCCCCCGCGAAGACCGCGCCGCGTGCCCGCCTTCCCTCGCCACGCCCCGCTCGCTCACGGCCCCCCTCTCACGCTCACCGCACCTCGCGCTGTCCCTGCCTCGCAGGATCAAGAGCCGCCATGCGGCGCACATGCGCGCTTCGCGCGTCGTGCCCGCCGCCATCGCTATCGCGCACTCCCCCGTTCCTTCTCCCCGACACGGCTCATGCCGCCGTGGCTGCACCTGCCCGCGTCGGCGTCCTCTTCGCGACGAACCACGACCCCCGCCGCCCCGCCATTGCTGTCCACGGCCACCCCCGCAGTACTCTCCCGAGCCTTCCCCTCACTCTCCTGCGCTGCTCCACGGCTCGACCGCTGTTCGGTCGCTGTCCGCCTTTGCCGAGCCTCCAGACGCTTCGCCAGCTTTTGCCTGCGCCTCCCCTCTGCGCCGCCGAGGCCCTGCTACCTCCGCCGCCTGATCCGCTCCCGGCGGCGCCGATGGCCTCGCCGAGCCAAAGGCTGTGTTCATTGCCGGGCGCCCACGCGCCCGTTACCTTTAGCGCCCGCACCCGGTTTGGCCTATGAGCCTATGGCAAACGGGGCCCATCGTACAGAACGTTAAAAAAAGAATTTTAAAAAAAGTAATAATTAAAAAGTTATTGATTAATTAATGGTGTTTAATTAACCTAATTAACTAATTAAAATCTACTATTAGCCTAATAACCTCGTTAGACTAAATTAACTAGATAGTTAATGTAACAGTCAATGACAAGGGGGCCCCACACCCTGTTGACTAGTCAAACATTGACTAGTCAACTGGGACCCCTGGCCCACCTGTCAGCCTCTGGTACACTTCTGTGTACGCAGAGCTGGGTGCACCTAGCATTTAACTATTTAATTTCGAATTAAATTAAATCCAGCAAATCTAGAAAATGATTAAATCTTCATAAATTAATATAAAATAATCCGTAACTCGGATGAAAATACTTTGTACATGAAAGTTGCTCAGAACGACGAGACGAATCCGAATACGCAGACCGTTCATCCGCCACGCGTCCCTAGCATAGCGAACATGCAACAATCCCCCTTCATTTCATCTGTCCGAAAATGCCAAACACCGGGAACACTTTCCCGAATGTTTTGCTTTGTGTTACATTTGATTGCTCTATTATTTATTGTGTTCGCCCTCCGTTACTTCTTTCCGGTAGACTTTGAGACCGGCGCCGATGTCCGTGTGTTCGACTACACCGAAGATGACCCCTCCTTGCAAGAGCAACCAGGCAAGCCCCCCCCCCCCCTTGATCACCAGATATCGCCTATTATACACTCTACTGCTTGCATTAGAGTAGTGTAGCATGTTACTGCTTTCCGTTATTCCTATCCTGATGCATAGCCTGTCCTTGCTACTACTATTATTACCTTTACCTGCAATCCTACATGCTTAGTATAGGATGCTAGAATTCCATCAGTGGCCCTACATTCTTGTCCGTCTGCTGTGTTATACTATCGGGCCGTGATCACTTGTGAGGTGATCACGGGTATATACTATATACTCTATACATGGTACATGTGGTGACTAAAGTCGGGTCGGCTGATGGAGCACCCGCGAGTGATTCACGGATTGGGGGCTGAAAGGACCTTTGTCCCGACGGCCCTCTGTGTGGATCTTTGTGGTGGACCGACAGGGCAGGTTGATACTACCTAGATGAGAGGTGGGCCTGGCCCTGGTCGGTGTCCGCGGTTACATCATTAACATGCTTAACGAGATCTTGGTTTTTGATCTGAGTCTAGCCATTTGGTCTATACGCACTAACCAACTACGTGGGAAAGATATGGGCACTCGGCGTCGTGGTATCAGCCGAAGCCTTCGTGACATCAGCGACTGAGCTGCGCGTGCCGGATTGGACTGGAACGCCTGCTAGGCTAGGTCTGTTTTCGGCCGCGTTCGCAACGTGTAGGTGTGCTAAGGGCGATGGGCCCAGACCCCTGTGCGCTTAGGTTTAGACAGGTGTGCTGACCTCTCTGTTGGCCTAGGTGGGGCTGCGACGTGTTGATCTCCCACGGCCGGGCATGACCCACAAAAGTGTGTCTGGCCAAATGGGATCAAGCGTGTTGGGTTATGTGGTGCACCCCTGCAGGGAAGTTAATCTATTCGAATCTTCGTGATCTTCGGTAACAGGACGACTTGGAGTTGTACCTTGACCTTATGACAAATAGAATCAGATACTTAATAAAACACACCCTTCCAAGTGCCAGATACAACTCGGTGGTCGCTCTCTAACAGGGCGACGAGGAGAGGATCGCCGGGTAGGATTATGCGATGCTACTTGGAGGACTTTGGTCTACTCTCTTCTACATGCTGCAAGACGGAGGCTGCCAGAAGCGTAGTCTTCGATAAGACTAGCTATCCCCCCTTATTCTGGCATTCTGCAGTTCAGTCCACCGATATTGCCTCTTTACACATATACCCATGCATATGTAGTGTAGCTCCTTGCTTGCGAGTACTTTGGATGAGTACTCACGGTTGCTTTTCTCCCCCTTTTCCCCTTCCCTTCTACCTGGTTGTCGCAACCAGATGTCGGAGCCCAGGAGCCAGACGCCACCGTCGACGACAACTCCTACTACACCGGAGGAGCGTACTACTACGTGCAGCCCGCAGACGACGAACAGGAGTAGTTAGGAGGATCCCAGGCAGGAGGCCTACGCCTCTTTCGATCTGCATCCCATTTTATGCTAGCCTTCTTAAGGCAAACTTGTTTAACTTATGTCTGTACTCAGATATTGTTGCTTCCGCTGACTCGTCTATGATCGAGCACTTGTATTCGAGCCCTAAAGGCCACTGGCTTGTATTATGATGCTTGTATGACTTATTTATGTTTTAGAGTTGTGTTGTGATATCTTCCCGTGAGTCCCTCATCTTGATCGTACACGTTTGCGTGCATGATTAGTGTATGATTGAATCGGGGGCGTCACAATTTTATGATAGAATCAAGATATTCATACTTGTGCTGTCGTAGAAGTGTTCCATGAAAATACCAAAATTATCATCACTGAAGTGTTCACTTCCATGACGATGAATGACGCATCATGGAAGTGCTTTCGTCTAGGGTGACCGACACGTGGCATCCACCATAACGGGTCGCAGTTAAGCTACCGGGTCAGGTTTTCGATCCGATAACCCGCTAACAGCCCGGACCAATTGGGATTTTCCACGTGTAAACTTCTCATTGGCCAAAGGAAACACCTGTCTTTTTTTTGAACCGCAAAAACAGTAGGAGAGGCTCCTACTGCAATTAAATTAAAGAATCAGCAAATGTACATGGTTTGTATGTTACAAGGCCTTCCCACTTTGTTGGTGGAGGGGGGAGGGTAAAGGGCTAAGTTACAAAGTAGCTAAGTATGAAAGCAAGAAGGGTTTATTCTTATCTCCCACCCTATAGGTGAGGAGGGACAAGTCTTCTTTAAGTCTAGAGAGCCAAGAGCTTGTGGATGGAGTAATTCCTCTGATGTGGATGGAGTCTTTCCTTCCAAATACTCCAAGCAGATTAGAGTAGGATTTCCACAAATAATGGTCTATTCCATGAAGTCTTGGCTGATTCCACCCAATCTAGCCTATTCCCTTGAGTGGATCCTTGCATTCCAAGCTTGGCCCAGCAATTTAAGCTAAAAGGGCATTCGAAGAAAAGGTGCTCCACCGTTTCATCCATGCATGTTGGGCAAAGCAGGCAGCCAAATGTGTTACCAATGTTGAAGTGACGTTGTTTGAGCATATTTCGGGTGTTTAGCCTGTCAGAGAGTAGTAACCAGCCAAAAAATTTGATCTACATAGTTGTTTTGGACTTCCAAAGCCATGAGTAGGCAGGGTGAGCTTGGACATCTCTGAAGAAAAACTCCTAGAATTTGGTGGTTGCGAAGTTGGTGGATCCCCAAACGTATGTCCAATCATCGTGTGTTGAGAGGCTAGCCAGCTGAATGTCCAAGGTAAGGCTTTGCAGATTTCTGGTCTCTGCATGGGCTTGCTCTGAAAGTGGTAGATGAAACGTTTCCTGCAAACTGGTGGCCCCTATGAACGCGCCAACAGAGATGTCCTCATCTTTAGCAAACGAGAAAGCACGTGGATGAGTTTCGGCCAGGATCTCATCCAGCCACATATCTTTCCAGAAGAGAGTGGTTGCTCCATTATTCACATTGACCATCGTGATTCCTCTATAAGTTGTCATGAGCTTTGAGATATCGTGCCACCAGAAGGAGCCACAAGGATCGGCAGCATGGGGTATCTTGGCGGTGTAGTAGGTGTTCCAAATCAACTCAACCCAGGGCAGGTCCCAGTGGCTGTAGTACTTATGAAGAAACTTGAGAAGCAAGGCCTCATTCTGGATTTTCAGGTTTAATACTACCAGACCACCACATTTCTTTGGTTTGCAAACCATGTCCCAAGCAGCCAGTGAGGTGCACTTGTCACCTTGATCAGTTTTCTTTGTCCATCAACATTTGCGGCGAATCTTGTCAAGGAGTTCAATGATTCCTCCTGGGAGTTTAAGTGTACACATGGCGTAGATTAGGAGCAAGGTAATGACCGAGTTGAGCAGTGATAACTTGCCACCATATGAGATCATATTAAGTGTTGCTGATAGTCTTCTTTCTAGGCGACAGACCAAAGGCATGAGATCATGAATGGTAGGTTTAGTAGTCCCCAATGGAAGGCCAAGGTTGGTAAAAGGCATCTTTCCCACCACACATTCAAAAATATTTGCCAAGCTGGTATAGAGTGCTTCATCACAGTTGATCGGGACAAGTGTGGATTTATGGAAATTAATTTTGAGACCAATAGAGGTGGCGTAGTCCGACAAAATATTTTTGATGGTTGTAGCCTGCAGAGGACAAGCTGGCATTGCAAGAATCGTGTCGTCCGCATATTGAATGACTAGGTAATCTTTTTGTGTAGCGCATGGGAAGGGTAACTTGATGAGGTCTTTGGCAAAAGCATCATTAATAGCAGCTTGTAATAAGTCTTCGGCTAGGGCAAAGATTAGGGGGGACAAAGGGTCACCTTGTCGGACTCCACATTTGCAATGAAATTGTCTTCCCGGTACGCCATTCAGGAGGACAACAGATTTCCCCAAGGCAAAGATGCATTTAATCCAACCAAACCATTTATGATTAAAGCCCATGTTTCTCATGATCTCAATCATTGCATCATGATCAATGGTGTCGAAGGCCTTAGAAAAATCTAGTTTTAACAGGACAATTTCTTTTTTGGAAGATTGGCACTGGTAGATGTACTCAAAGGCCCAAGCCAGGCAGTCTTGGATCGTGCGCCCTTTGAGGAAACCATATTGGTTGCGGTGTACAATTTTTAGCACGATTCTTTGTAAACGGTTGGCCAGGAGCTTAGTAATTACCTTGAGACAATAATTAAGTAGTGTGATGGGCCTGTATTCATTAATTGTTGACGGCGCCTATACTTTTGGAATGAGAGTGATTAGTCCTTCATTAATGCTCTCTAAGTTGAGGTTGCCCTCGAAAGACTGGTTGCAAAGCTTATAGAAATCCTCCTTGATCACTTCCCAACAAGTTTTCAGAAAAAATGCTCAGAACCCACAGTCCCGGGGCCCGGTCCGCTGGCATTGTTTTGATGACCCGGTCAATTTCAGCCATGGTAAATGAACTGTGAGTTCATCAAGGCCATCAATCTATTTAATGATTCTGGGAAAGTCAAATTTCATGTCATGCTTGGTTTTCGTGCCAAGTCGGTCTTTGAAAGTCTGAAATAAAATGGCTTCTTTGCTTGCATGATCCTCTGCACAAAAGCCAGATTCAGTCATTAGGAAGGCTATGTTATTTCCGCGATATCGCTCTGACGCCATTGCTTGGAAAAATTTGGAATTTTCATCACCGAATTGAACCCAGTATACAAAGGCAGCCGCTTTCTTCCAAAGATAGCTTTTGGTAGGACAGAGTCTTAATAAATGGTTCTTGAGAATAGTTCTGAAATTTTCTTCCGTGTCGTGGAGAAGCCTCCCTGCTTTCCAAACCATCAATTTCAAGAAGGGCCCTGTTAGTGTTCTCAATAGCAATTGAAAGCTTAGAAATGTTCTTACTCCAACTTTTTCGTTCATGCCGAAGGTGCTTGAGCTTTTTGCAGAGATTAGACGGCATGTTTGGAGAGTTCACGGGTATGGCCCAAGCCCTTTTCACAGTTTCTAAGAATCCTGGGTGATGGGTCCAATAAGATTCAAATCTGAACATCTTGGAACGAGGGATTTTAGTTTCAATATTGATGACACAAGGAATGTGATCTGAGACCGGTCTGCTAAGGGGTTTAACAAGCGTGTTTGGGTAGGAGCTGGTCCAATGATTACTAGTGAAGAACCAGTCAATTTGCTCTAGGAGGGGATCAGTTTGCATGTTGCTCCATGTGTAATTTCTTCCCTTGATGGGCAGTTCAATTAAGGCCCGTGATCTGATGAAATCATTAAAAGTTATCATATCTCCAAAGTGGCCACCTGGTTTGTTACGATTGTCAGGGCCTCTAATGAAATTAAAATCTCCACATAATAGCCAGTCTTCATTAATAGGTATATCAAGTGAGAATAGCCAGGCAATGAAATTGTTTCTGGGGTCACCTTGACAGGGCCCATACACATTAACTAAGGTCCAAGATTGCTCCAACTGGGTAGAGTGAAAACGAGTTACCAGTGCAAAGTCTTCAGAGGCCACTGTAGTAGCCGAGAAAACCGCACTATTCCAAATGGTGCCAATTCCTCCTGGTGCGCCCTGGGAGGGGACGAAATCAAACTTATCAAATCTTCGTGGGCAACAAGATTTAATGAAAGCATTATCAAAAGATTGTTTTTTCGTTTCCTGCAAGCAAATAACTACGCAACCACTAGAGTTGATCACATTAGAAAGTGCTAACTGTTTGGCTTCAGAGTTTAGCCCACGTACATTCCAACATAGAACATTCCAACTAACCAAAAGAGGCATAATAAGGATAAATAAGGAGATCAGACCGCATCAGAAGATGGCCCCGCATCCTTGCAATCCAGGAGCTTCTCCTCCGAGAGTTCAGCAGCGGGGATCCCACACATAATACTGCCAATCTGCTGAATGACAGGGATCGGGGTGGTAGGTGGCAGCTCTGCTTCATCAGAAAGTTCAGTTATGGTGACGGTAGTTGCAGCAGAGGGAACGACCCATTGTTTTACCTTAGAGGCTTTGTTCTTTGTTTCTGAGAGTGACGGTACTTTGAATCCATCATACTTGTTCTTTCGAGTGCTCCTCCGCTGATTGACGGAGGATTCAGGAATAGGAGCCTTTTCATGATGGGTACTCACCACAGGCTCATGGACATGCAGGTCATCAGAAACAACAGTAGCAGTCACCGTAGACACATGTACAGGCAGTTCAAAAGAAGCAGCAGGCCCAAGTGTGTCTGACAAGTGCACCAACCGAGGTGGAAAGACACTGACAGGAGTCGTTGGATCCCCAACATTCAGATCAAACAGAGAGAGATCAGCTTACATGGACATCTGTTCAACAATAACAGCATTGGAGCTATGCAGAGTTGTGGTCTTGGTGGCTTCAGTGACAGTTAGCATTCCCTCTTCTTCAGTAATTGCCACTTTAAACTCCACTCTGGCATCCCTAAGACCATAGCCAGAGCTCCAAGGGCCATAAGCTGCAACTATAGGCATGATTGCAGACCTGAGGAAGGTGTTAAGCCTGACAATGGGAAAACCTTCATTAATCATCATCGAGCTAATTATAGTACCCTGAGAAGACATACCAAGCTGCAAACCAGTAGCAGAAAGAGAGATCTGAATGTCCAATGCATTATGCTGAGGGGCCGGACTAGAAACCACAATACTTTCAGGTGTAGCCGAGCTTTCTCCCCTAATAAGATTGTTAAAAATGTTGCTGGGCACCAAAACATAATCACAGAGATCAGAGTAATCGGAATCGAGAGCTGCCAAAAGCTGAGATGGAATCATTCCAAGCTGTCCCTGGGCTATCCTGGAGATTATTGGCAGGTAAAATCCCATCTTGCACTTGCAGACCCTCAGCCGTCAGCCAAGCCTGGAACTTATATAGTGCATGAGGCGGTGAAGGTGGCCAAGCACCCCAACCCGCTTGGAAGTGAACGTCATGTCCCTGAGGAGCATTGTGTTGTGGAGCTGCATCAGGCATGTTTGGCGCGGCGTTCTGAGCGAGCCAATTATGCATTTGGGCTTGGTACATCTGCTCCGCAGTGAGAGTGTCACCAAAGAGGGGACTGGGAATCCCATCAGCGGGCGGTGGATCAATATCTGCAGGCGGCACATCCGGGATATGGGCATTCCAATCGCTGCTGCGCAGAATCGGGATGCACACAGTCCAGCATCGACGCTCACCACCCAGCTGATGCATAACAAAGCTTTTTGGTACCCGGCGCAAGCTAAGAACTCTGGCTTTGATCATAACAAATTTCCTGTCCCCTCTAGGATTATTCCAAGTGATAAGTTCCCCAAACTTATCGACAGACTTATGGATGTAGTGAGAAGTTTGATAATCATGGGGAAATCCAATGTACAACAACCATACTTGAGGTCCAAAGCAAGTTTGGCGCATATTGATAGCAGCATCGTGAGGAATAAAGGAAACAACAGTACCCTGATTATCATCATCCTCATCGAGCTCAAAAGTAGTACCCACCACAGTATCTCTAACGACAGAATCCACGAATCCAAAGATGCCAATCCCAAGCGGGTAATCATCTACTTCAGTGGGAAAGAAATTGGACTCGTGGAGCAAACCTTCAATGGTGTGGCGAAGCAGGGCCTTCTGATGCAAAGGGACAAAGCGGTTCACCTTGGGAATGGCCAAGAAATCATGTCGGAGTGGTGGCACCGGACCGACCACCATCTCATCTCTGACCAGGCGATCTTCGGGCCCAAGCTCGATGGTCATGCCGTGCAGCAGGTAGGGGACAACATTAACTGGAAAGTTCGCCATGGGCGAGATTGGTGGAGGAGCTGGGGGTGGGTTCGATGCAGTGACAGGTGACAGAGAGGGAGGCATATCGGCAGGGGTATTTTGCCTCTTGGGAACCCAAACGCGACGACCTTGCCTCCGCTTGCCCTAGCAGGATGTCGCCACATGTCCCTGGTCACCACACGATCGGCATCTAATGGTGCTACTTCGGTTGCAGTCTTCCAAGGCAACATTGTGGTTGAGGGGAAGTGTATCATTAAAATCCGCCAGGTTGATTGGATGCCGCTGGTCGATATTGACTGGGATTGACTGAGATAAGATGCCAAAATTATGTTGAACTGAATCCGTCAAAATTGATCTGACTGGGCCCTCAGATGGCAATAAATCAGAATCCTGGTTAACCCGAATAATCTCGGCCGGCTATCCAGCCCAGTTTTGGAAGCCCATTTCAAACGAGGTACCTGGGCTCTGTAGCAAGCTTCAGAAAAATGACCGAGCCAACCACAAATGGAACAAAATTTAAGGCCCGGGCAATGAAAATAAGAGTGACTCGTCGAATTGCATGTTGGACAATTCCTAGTAACAGGAGCAGTAACCTCAGAGTGATTGCATCGAGTAGCTGTATTCTTTTGTGGGCCTTCGGTCACGATGGGTTCACAGTGGCAGCTCGAATCCTCGCAAGTGTCACACAGTTGCGTCGGACAATTGTCAGATAAATGACCCCTAATATCGCATTTTGCACAGATCTTTAATCGCGTCTAAATGTAATCCAGTGTTGGCGTGAACTTGATATCCCAAATGGTAGCAATATGCGTAGAAGAATACCCAAATCACAATTGGTCCAGAATGTAGAGAATCATGAAAGTTGGTAGCGAATCCCAATAGTGTTTCTTAAAAGACTGCCCTTCAAATCGCATCATATCCAGAGTGGAACGTCCACCCAAATGACAATTAATTGCGCCCAAACATAACCTATCTGGCAATAAATGATGATTGTCCGTAGGTGCTGCAGAGTCATTAAACTGATTGGCCAGAGACCTGTCCCCAATAGAAAGTCCGACAACAGATATAGGGTCATTATTATCATTAATGTCATTAACTGCCCGTACCATGTTGCCAAAAATATGATTGGTGGCCGGAATGACAGAGGTGATCGCCGGCGGCACGGATTCCGGCAGGTGTCGAAGACATGAACTAGACTCCTGGCCATGCAGAGTATGTCTAGGGGCAGAATTCCCATGGTTATTTGTACGTAAAAAATCCAGATTCGACCTGATAGCCACTGGGGAACGGATTGAAATGTCCTGGGCAGTCTCATCAGAGTGCCAGAAGTAATCGAGGTGGTGAACACTATGATCGCCGGCATGACAAAGTTGAAAATGACATATGAAATCCGGCCAGATGCGATCCTTGAGGTGGTAGATGAAATGGACAACTTTTTTAGATGCCACCGAGAAGCGAAAACGCCGCTCGCTTAGGGTTTGCACCTTGAGGCCAGAGGGTAAACCTCCAATGCAGCATTGCAACGCTAAACCAACTGATTCTTCCGATAGGACAAAGGAAGCCGACGAGAAGTAGATGACCAAGAAAAACTCCTTGGTTCCATTGTCGGGGGAGAAATGCATCATAGATTGAAAACGCCGACGCACCTGGTCCGCGACCGCTAGGCCGGGGTTGAAGTCCCAATGTAGAAGACCCTCCATTGAAGCCGCCGGTGAAGATCGCCATTAGGGTAGTGGGAAAGGAGAGGAGAGGAGAGGAGAGGAAACACATGTCAGCTCGTCATTGGGTAAGATAGGCACCTATGATATGTCAACACGTGCGATGGCCCATCACTGGCCCATTTAGCTTACAAAGGCCGTCCCGTTTGACTTGGTCAAAAGTTAGCAGTCCGGCCCATGAAAAGCCTGTGAACGGTTCGTTCGCATATAGCCCATTTTACGGCGCGGTAACTCACGACCCGTTAGTGCCTTCCCGAAATCGGCCCACACTACTAGAGAAAACCCAAGTAGTAGCGCTTGTTTTATAGCTAGAAGTAGTTCTTGTACAAGCGCTACCACTAAGGCGCTATAGCTAACTAGTAGCAGTAGCGCTAGAAAGGGAGCGCTACTGCTATACCTAGTTAGCAGTAGTGCTTTCGTTGGGAATGCGCTACTGATAGTAGTAAGTGGCAGTAGCATTTCTTCTGAAAAGCGTTGCTGCTAAGTTTTCCTATATTTTTTAAAATACAGCTTATTTTCGTTGTGGTTTCATATACAATACTTTCATCATATGATTTTATGACCATGATTAGTTATTATATATAACAGTGGGTTAAATGAACGTGGAGTAGATTCAAGTGGAGGCAACATGTGGTGCATGTCAAAAGTACTACTCTAATCCAAACTTGATCTAGTTTGGATCAGTAGTACTTTCGATGTGCACCACATGTTGCCTCCACTTGAATCTAATCCATGTTCATTTCATCGATATATATAATAACTCATCATGCTCATATAACAACTTAGCATCATGCATCATCGATCATAACAATAAATAACTCATCATTGGTATCATAATAACAAGTCATACTCATCATCATCGATCATACAACTTCTACTTGATACCACATCATCATCATAGTCATCTAACCAATCCTACTTAGTTGTTCCTAGCATATGATCATGAGTATTAGCTAGGACCTACTACCTTATCCTAGATAAAATAGCATAAAACAAGATAGCCCCTGACTCTCCATTATGAAGAATGGAGATTATCATGTCTCCAATTCTTGCTTTTCACACAATCTTGCTTCCAAGAACCTCCCTACGACTGACCATACATGTTTTCCACTCTTTGATTATCATGTCTTCACTGGTTTCAGAAATCCGATATGGACATGTTGAAGGAAATATGCCCTAGAGGCAATAATAAAAGTTATTATTTATTTCCTTATATCATGATAAATGTTTATTATTCATGCTAGAATTGTATTAACCGGAAACATAATACATGTGTGAATACATAGACAAACAGTGTCACTAGTATGCCTCTATTTGACTAGCTTGTTAATCAAAGATGGTTATGTTTCCTAACCATGAACAAGGGGTTGTTATTTGATTAACAAGGTCACATCATTAGTTGAATGATCTGATTGACATGACCCATTCCGTTAGCTTAACACTTGATCGCTTAGTATGTTAATGCTTTCTTCATGACCCATACATGTTCCTGTAACTATGAGATTATGCAACTCCCGTTCTGGAGGAACACTTTGGTACTACCAAACGTCACAACGTAATCGGGTGATTATAAAGGAGTACTACAGGTGTCTCCGAAGGTACATGTTGGGTTGGCGATTTCGAGATTATTAGGTTTTGTCACTCCGATTGCTCGGAGAGGTATCTCTGGGCCCTCTCGGTAATGCACATCACTATAAGCCTTGCAAGCAATGTAGCTAATGAGTTAGTTACGGAATGATGCATTACGTAACGAGTAAAGAGACTTGCCAAGAACGAGATTGAACTAGGTATTGGATACCGACGATCGAATCTCCGCAAGTAACATACCGATGACAAAGGGAACAACGTATGTTGTTATGCGGTTTGACCGATAAAGATCTTCGTAGAATATGTAGGAGCCAATATGGGCATCCAGTTCCCGCTATTGGTTATTGACCGAGAATAGTTCTAGGTCATGTCTACATAGTTCTCGAACCCGTAGGGTCCGTGACGCTTAAGGTTTCGGCGATGCTTATATTATGAGTTTATGAGTTTTGATGTACCGAAGGAGTTCGGAGTCCCGGATGAGATCGGGGACATGACGAGGAGTCTCGAAATGGTCGAGACGTAAAGATCGATATATTGGACGACTATATTCGGAGTTCGGAAAGGTTCGAATGATTCGAGTATTTTTCGGAGTACCGGTAGTTACGGGAGAAGCAATGGGCCTTGATGGGCTTTAGTGGGAAGAGGAGAAAGGGCCAAGGGGCTGCTGCGCCCCCTCCCTCTAGTCCGAATTGGACTAGGGAAAAGGGGCCGCCACCTTCCTTCTCCTCCACTTCCTTCTCCTTCCTCCCTCTTGGTGGACTCCTACTAGGACTTGGAATCCTAGTAGGACTCCACATCTTGGTGCGCCTCCTCCCTTGGCCGGCCACCTCCTCCTTGCTCCTTTATATACGGGGGCAGGGGGCACCCCATGACACACAAGTTGATCTACGGATCTTTCCTTAGCCGTGTGCGGTGCCCCCTTCCACCATATTCCACTTCGGTCATATCGTCGTAGAGCTTAGGCGAAGCCCTGCTTGCGGAGAAGTCATATCGTCATGAGCTTAGGCGAAGCCCTGCGTCGGTGGAGCATCAACATCGCCACCACGCCGCCGTCGTCGACGGAACTCATCCCGACACTTTGCTGGATCGGAGTCCGGGATCGCCATCGAGCTGAACGTGTGCAGAACTCGGAGGTGCCGTGACGTTCGGTGCTTGGATCGGTCGGATCGTGAAGACGCATTTACTACATCAACCGCGTTGTTATAACGCTTCCGCTTTCGGTCTCACGAGTGCGTGGACGGACACTCTTCCCTCTCGTTGCTATGCCATCACCATGGTCTTGGCGTGATCGTAGGAAATTTTTGAAATTACTACGTTCCCCAACAAAGGCATCGAGCCAGGTTTTATGCGTAGATGTCATATGCACGAGTAGAACACAAGTGAGTTGTGGACGATACAAGTCATACTGCCTACCAAAGCATGTCATACTTTGGTTCAGCGGTATTGTTGGACGAGACGATCCGGACCAACCTTACGCCAGACGCTTACGCCGAGACCGGTTCCCTCGACGTGCTTTGCACATAGATGGCTTGCGGAAGACTGTCTCTCCAACTTTAGTTGAACTGAGTGTGGCATACGCCCGGTCCTTGAGAAGGTTAAACGGAGTCTATTTGACAAACTATCGTTGTGGTTTTGATGCGTAGGTAAGAACGGTTCTTGCTCAGCCCGTAGCAGCCACGTAAAACTTGCAACAACAAAGTAGAGGACGTCTAACTTGTTTTTGCAGGGCATGTTGTGATGTGATATGGTCAAGACGTGATGCTATATTTTATTGTATGAGATGATCATGTTTTGTAACCGAAGTTATCGGCAATCGGCAGGAGCCATATGGTTGTCGCTTTATTGTATGCAATGCAATCGCGATGTAATGCTTTACTTTATTACTAAGCGGTAGTGATAGTCGTGGAAGCATAAGATTGGCGAGACGACAACGATGCTACGATGGAGATCAAGGTGTCGGCGCGGTGACGATGGTGATCATGACGGTGCTTCGGCGATGGAGATCACAAGCACAAGATGATGATGACCATATCATATCACTTATATTGATTGCATGTGATGTTTATCCTTTATGCATCTTATCTTGCTTTGATTGACGGTAGCATTATAAGATGATCTCTCACTAAAAAATTATCAAGTAGTGTTCTCCTGAGTATGCACCGCTACGAAAGTTCTTCGTCTTTGAGACACCACGTGATGATCGGGTGTGATAGGCTCTACGTTCAAATACAACGGGTGCAAAACAGTTGCACGCGGAATACTCGAGTTAAACTTGACGAGCCTAGCATATAACAGATATGGCCTCGAACACGGAGACCGAAAGGTCGAACGTGAATCATATAGTAGATATGATCAACATAGTGATGTTCACCATTGAAACTACTCCATCTCACGTGATGATCGGACATGGTTTAGTTGATTTGGATCACGTAATCACTTAGATGACTAGAGAGATGTCTGTCTAAGTGGGAGTTCTTAAGTAATATGATTAATTGAACTTTAATTTATCATGAACTTAGTCCCGGTAGTATTTTGCAAATTATGTTGTAGATCAATAGCTCGCGTTGTTGCTTCCCTATGTTTTTTATATGTGTTCCTAGAGAAAATTGTATTGAAAAATGTTAGTAGCAATAATGCGGATTGGATCCGTGATCCGAGGTTTATCCTCATTGCTGCCTGTAAGAATTATGTCCTTAATGCACCGCTAGGTGACAGACCTATTGCAGGAGCAAATGCAGACGTTATGAACGTTTGGCTGACTCAATATGATGACTACTTAATAGTTTAGTGCACCATACTTAAACGGCTTAGAATCGGGACTTCAAAGACGTTTTTGAACGTCATGAACCATATGAGATGTTCCAGGAGTTGAAGTTAATATTTCAAGCAAATACCCGAGTTGAGAGATATGAAATCTCCAACAAGTTCTATAGCTAAAAAGATGGAGGAGAATCGCTCAACTAGTGAGCATGTGCTCAGATTGTCTGAATACTTCAATCGCTTGAATCAAGTGGGAGTAATCTTCCAGATAAGATAGTGATTGACAGAATTCTCTAGTCACCATCACTAAGTTACTAGAACTTCGTGATGAACTATAGTATGCAGGGATGACGAAAACGATTCCCGAGCTCTTCGTGATGTTGAAATCAATGAAGGTAGAAATCAAGAAAGAGCATCAAGTGTTGATGATTGACAAGACCACTAGTCTCAAGGAAAAGGGCAAAGGGAAGAAGGGGAACTTCAAGAAGAACGGCAAGCAAGTTGCTATTCGAGTGAAGAAGCCCAAGTCTAGACCTAAGCCTGAGACTAAGTGCTTTTTCTGCAATGGAACTAGTCACTGGAAGCGGAACTACCCCAATTATTTGGTGGATAAGAAGGATGGCAAAGTGAACAAGAGTATATTTGATATACAGGTTATTGATGTGTGCTTTACTAGTGTTTATAGTAGCCCCGAGTATTTGATACTTGTTCGGTTGCTAAGATTAGTAACTCAAACAGGAGTTACGTATCAAATGTAAACTAGTTGAAGGGAAGTGACGATGAGTGTTGGAAGTAGTTCCAAGATTGATATGATCATCATCGCACACTCCCTATACTATCGGGATTAGTGTTGAACCTAAATAAATGTTATTTGGCGTTTGCGTTGAGCATGAATATGATATGATCATGTTTATTGCAAAACGGTTATTCATTTAAAGTTAAAGAATAATTGTTATTCTGTTTACATGAATAAAACCTTCGATGGTTAAACACCCAATGAAAATGGTTTGTTGGATCTCGATCGTAGTGATACACATATTCATAATATTGATGCCAAAAGATGCAAAGTTAATAATGATAGTGCAACTTATTTGTGGCAATCGCCGTTTAGGTCATATTGGTGTAAAACGCATGAAGAAACTCCATCTTGATGGACTTTCGGAATCACTTGGTTATGAATCATTTGATGCTTGCGAACCGTGCCGTTTGGGCAAGATGACTAAAACTCCGCTTCTCGGAACAATGGAACAAGCCAGCGACTTATTGGAAATAATACATACCGATGTATGCGATTCAATGAGTGTTGATGCTCGTGGCAAGTATCATTATTTTCTCGACCTTCACAGATGATTTGAGCAGATATGCGTATATCTTCTTGATGAAACATAAGTCTGAAATAGTTGAAAAGTTCAAAGAATTTCAGAGTGAAGTAGAAAATCATCGTAACAAGAAAATAAAGTTTACTGCAATCTGATCGTGGAGATGAATATTTGAGTTACGAAGTTTGGTCTTCAATTAAAACAAAGTGGAATAGTTTCACACGCTCCATACGGAACACCAAAAGCGTTATGGTGTGTCCGAACATCGTAACCGTGCTTTATTTTGATATGGTGCGATCAATGATGTCTCTTACCGATTTACCAATATCGCTTTTGGGGTTATGCATTAGAGACAGCTGCATTCACGCTTAATAGGGCACCATCTAAATCCGTTGAGGCGACACCGTATGAACTATGGTTTAAACAGTAAACCTAAGCTGTCGCTTTCTTAAAGTTTGGAGTTGTGATGCTTATGTGAAAAAGGTTTCACCGATAAGCTCGAACCCAAATCGGAGAAGTGCGTCTTCATAGAATACCCAAAGGCAACTATTGGGTACACCTTCTATCACAGATCCGAAGGCAAAGTTATTCGTTGCTAAGGTGGATCCTTTCTAGAGAAGAAGTTTCTCTCGAAAGAAGTGAGTGGGAGGAAAGTAGAACTTGATAAGGTAATTGTACCTTCTCCCTTATTGGAAAGTAGTTCATCACAGAAATCAGTTCCAGTGATTCCTACACCAATTAGTGAGGAAGTTAGTGATGATGATCATAAAACTTCAGATCAAGTTGCTACCAAACCTCGTAGGTCTTCCAGAGTAAGATCCGCACTGCAGTGGTACGGTAATCATGTTCTGGAAGTCATGTTACTAGGCCATGATAAACCTACGAACTATGAGGAAGCGATGATGAGCCCAGATTCCGCGAAATGGCTTGAGGCCATGAAATCTGAGATAGGATCCATGTATGAGAACAAAGTATGGACTTTGATTGACTTGCTCTATGATCAGCAAGCCATGTTAAATAAATGGATCTTCAAAGAGGAAGATGGACACTGATAGTAGTGTTACTATCTACAAAGCTAGACTTGTCGAAAAAGGTTTTAGACAAAGTTCAAGATGTTGAATACAATGAGATTTTCTCACTTGTATCGATGCTTAAAAGTCTGTCCGAATCATGTTAGCAATTGCCACATTTTATGAAATCGGCAAATGGATGTCAAAACTGCATTCCTTAATGGTTTTCTTAAAGAAGAGTTGTATATGATGCAACCGTAAGATTTTGTCAATCCTAAAGGTGCTAACAGAAGTGCAAGCTCCAAAGAATCCATCAATGGACCGGTGCAAGCATCTCGGAGTTGGAATATACGCTTTGATGTGTTGATCAAAGCATATGGTTTTATCTGAGACTTTTGGAGAAGCCTGTATTTACAAGAAAGTGAGTGGGAGCATTACAACATTTCTGATAAGTATATGTGAATGACATATTGTTAATCGGAAATAATGTAGAATTATTTGCAAAGCATAAAGGAGTATTTGAAAGGAGTTTTTCAAAGAAGGACCTCAGTGAAGCTGCTTACATATTGAGCATCAAGATCTATAGAGATAGATCAAGACGCTTGATAAGTTTTTCAGTAAGTACATACCTTGTCAAGATTTTGAAGTAGTTCAAAATGGAACAGCCAAAGAAAGAGTTCTTGCCTGTGTTATAAGGTGTGAGATTGAGTAAGACTCAAAACCCGACCACGGCAGAAGATAGAAAAGAGAATGAAAGTCATTCCCTATGCATCAGCCATAGGTTCTATAAAGTATGTCATGCTGTGTACCAAGATCTATTGCATACCCTACCACTATGCTTGGCAAGGGAGTGCAATAGTGATCTAGGAGTAGATCAATGGACATCGGTCAAAATTATCCTTAGTAGAATAAGGATATGTTTCTCGATTATGGAAGTGACAAAACGTTCGCCGTAAAGGATTACGCCGATGCAAGTTTTGACACCGATCTGGATGACTCTAAGTCACGATCTAGATACATATTGAAAGTGGGAGCAATTAGCTAGAGTAGCTCTGCAATGCGAGCATTGTAGACATAGAGATTTGCAAAATACTTACGGCTCTGAATGTAATGAGACCCGTTGACTAAAATTATCTCACAAGCAAAACATGATCACACCTTGGTACTCTTTGGGTGTTAATCACATAACGATGTGAACTAGATTACTGACTCTAGTAAACCCTTTGGGTGTTGGTCACATGTCGATGTGAACTATGGGTGTTAACCACATATAGATGTGAACTATTGATGTTAAATCACATGGCGATGTGAACTAGATTATTGACTCTAGTGCAAGTGGGAGACTGAAGGAAATATGCCCTAGAGGCAATAATAAAAGTTATTATTTATTTCCTTATATCATGATAAATGTTTATTATTCATGCTAGAATTGTATTAACCGGAAACATAATACATGTGTGAATACATAGACAAACAGAGTGTCACTAGTATGCCTCTACTTGACTAGCTTGTTAATCAAAGATGGTTATGTTTCCTAACCATGAACAAGGGGTTGTTATTTGATTAACAAGGTCACATCATTAGTTGAATGATCTGATTGACATGACCCATTCCGTTAGCTTAACACTTGATCGCTTAGTATGTTAATGCTTTCTTCATGACCCATACATGTTCCTCAGTAACTATGAGATTATGCAACTCCCGTTTACCGGAGGAACACTTTGGTACTACCAAACGCCACAACGTAATCTGGGTGATTATAAAGGAGTACTACAGTGTCTCCGAAGGTACATGTTGGGTTGGCGTATTTCGAGATTAGGTTTTGTCACTCCGATTGTCGGAGAGGTATCTCTGGGCCCTCTCGGTAATGCACATCACTATAAGCCTTGCAAGCAATGTAGCTAATGAGTTAGTTACGGAATGATGCATTACGTAACGAGTAAAGAGACTTGCCGATGCTTGAGATTGAACTAGGTATTGGATACCGACGATCGAATCTCGGGCAAGTAACATACCGATGACAAAGGGAACAACGTATGTTGTTATGCGGTTTGACCGATAAAGATCTTCGTAGAATATGTAGGAGCCAATATGGGCATCCAGGTCCCGCTATTGGTTATTGACCGAGAATAGTTCTAGGTCATGTCTACATAGTTCTCGAACCCGTAGGGTCCGCACGCTTAAGGTTTCGATGATGCTTATATTATGAGTTTATGAGTTTTGATGTACCGAAGGAGTTCGGAGTCCCGGATGAGATCGGGGACATGACGAGGAGTCTCGAAATGGTCGAGACGTAAAGATCGATATATTGGACGACTATATTCGGAGTTCGGAAAGGTTCGAATGATTCGAGTATTTTTCGGAGTACCGGTAGTTACGGGAGAAGCAATGGGCCTTGATGGGCTTTAGTGGGAAGAGGAGAAAGGGCCAAGGGCTGCTGCGCCCTCCCTCTAGTCCGAATTGGACTAGGGAAAGGGGCCGCCACCTTTCCTTCTCCTCCACTTCCTTCTCCCTTCCTCCTCTTGGTGGACTCCTACTAGGACTTGGAATCCTAGTAGGACTCCACATCTTGGTGCGCCTCCTCCCTTGGCGGCCACCTCCTCCTTGCTCCTTTATATCTGAGGCGGGGGCACCCCATGACACACAAGTTGATCTACGGATCTTTCCTTAGCCGTGTGCGGTGCCCCTTCCACCATATTCCACTTGGTCATATCGTCAGAGCTTAGGCGAAGCCCTGCGCGGAGAAGTCATATCGTCATGGAGCTTAGGCGAAGCCCTGCGTCGGTGGAGCATCAACATCGTCACCACGCCGTCGTCTTGTGGAACTCATCCCGACACTTTGCTGGATCGAGTCCGGGATCGCCATCGAGCTGAACGTGTGCAGAACTCGGAGGTGCCGTCGTTCGGTGCTTGGATCGGTCGGATCGTGAAGACGTCGACTACATCAACCGCGTTGTTATAACGCTTCCGCTTTCGGTCTACGAGGGTACGTGGACGGACACTCTTCCCTCTCGTTGCTATGCCATCACCATGGTCTTGCGTGATCGTAGGAAATTTTTGAAATTACTACGTTCCCCAACACATGTGTGATTCATAGGATGACCTGGCTGTATGTTCAAAACATCAAGGTGACCATTCAGATGCATCAGATGAGGCATGATACGTCCATTTTGCATCATGCTTTTATATCGATATTTATTGCATTATGGGCTGTTATTACACTTTATGTCACAATACTTATGCCTATTCTCTCTTATTTTACATGGTTTACATAACAAGGGAGAATCCCTGCAGCTGGAATTCTGGGCTGGAAAAGGAGCAAATATTACAGACCTATTCTGCACAACTCCAAAAGTCCTAAAACTCCACAGAATATCTTACAATAAATAATAAAAAATCCTCGCCAAAGATGAAGGCTAGGGGGCCCACACCCTGTCCACGAGGGTAGGGGGCGCGCCCCCTACCTTGTGGGCCCCCTGGTGGCCATCTAATGCCCATCTTCTGCTCTATGAGGTCTTTCGTCGAGAAAAAATCATAAGCAACCTTTCGGGCCAAAACTCCGCCGCCACGAGGCGGAACCTTGGCGGAACCAATCTAGGGCTCCGGCAGAGCTGTTCTGCCGGGGACACTTCCCTCCAGGAGGGGGAAATCATCATCATCATCATCATCACCAACGCTCCTCTCATCGGGTGAGGGCAATCTCCATCAGCATCTTCACCAACACCATCTCCTCTCAAAACCCTAGTTCATCTCTTGTATCCAATTCTTGTCTCCAAGTCCGGGATTGGTACTAGTAGGTCCCTAGTAGTGTTGATTACTCCTTGTATTTGATGCTAGTTGGTTTATTTGGTGGAAGATCATATGTTTAGATCCTATATGCATATTAGTACCCCTCTGATTATGAACATGAATATGCTTTGTGAGTAGTTACGTTTGTTCCTGAGGACATTGGAGAAGTCTTGCTATTAGTAGTCATGTGAATTTGGTATTCGTTCGATATTTTGATGAGATGTATGTTGTCTATCCTCTAGTGGTGTTATGTGAACGTAGACTACGTAACACTTCACCATTATTTGTGACTAGAGGAAGGCATTGGGAAGTATTAAGTAGATGATGGGTTGCTAGAGTGACAGAAGCTTAAACCCTAGTTTATGCGTTGCTTCGTAAGGGGCTGATTTGGATCCATATGTTTCATGCTATGGTTAGGTTTACCTTAATACTTTTGTTGTAGTTGCGGATGCTTGCAATAGAGGTTAATCATAAGTGGGATGTTTTTTCAAGTAAGAACAGCACCCAAGCACCCGTCCACCCACATACCAAATTATCAAAGTACCGAACTCGAATCATATGAACGTGATGAAAACTAGGTTGACGATATTCCCATGTGTCCTCGGGAGCGCTTTTCCTTATATAAGAGTTTGTCCAGGCTTGTCCTTTGCTACAAAAAGGATTGGGCCACCTTGCTGCACTTTATTTACTTTTGTTACTTGTTGCTCGTTAGAAATTATCCTATCACAAAACTATCTGTTGCCACTTGTTTCAGTATTTGCAGAGAATACCTTGCTGAAAACCGCTTATCATTTCCTTCTGCACCTCGTTGGGTTCGACACTCTTACTTATCGAAAGGACTACGATAGATCCCCCTATACTTGTGGGTCATCAAGACTCTTTTCTGGCGCCGTTCTTTGGGGAGTGAAGCGCCTTTGGTAGGTGGAATTTGGTAAGGAAAATTTTATATAGTGTGCTGAATTTTACTGTCACTTGTTACTATGGAAAGTAATCCTCTGAGGGGCTTGTTCGGGGTATCTTCACCCCGTCCAATAGAGCAAAGAGTTGCTCCTCAACCTACTGAACCTATTGAAAATGAAACTCCTTTTTAAGTTCCTTCGGGTATGATGGGAAAACTGCTAGCTAATACTTTTGCAGGAGATGGAACCAAGCATCCTGACGAACACTTAATATATGTGGATGAGGTTTGTGGAAAATTTAAGCTTGCAGGTATACCCGATGATGTTGTTAAGAAGAAGGTCTTCCCTTTATCTTTGAAGGGAGATGCATTGACATGGTATAGGCTATGTGATGATACGAGATCATGGAACTACAAAAGATTGAAATTGGATTTTCATCAAAAATATTATCCTATGCATCTTGTTCATCGTGATCACAATTACATATATAATTTTTCGCCTCGCGAAGGAGAAAGCATCGCTCAAGCTTGGGGGAGGCTTAAATCAATGTTATATTCACGCCCCAATCATGAGCTCCCAAGAGAAATAATTATTCAAAGTTTTTATGCTCGGCTTTCTCATAATAATCAAACCATGCTCGATACTTCTTCTGCTGGCTCTTTTATGATGAAGACTATTGAATTCAGATGGAATTTATTGGATAGAATTAAACGCAACTCTGAAGATTGGGACCTCGACGAAGGTAAGGAGTCAAGTATGACACCTAAGTTTGATTGTGTTAAATCTTTTATGGATACTGATATTTTCCGTAAGTTTAGCACTAAATATGGACTTGACTCTGAGATAGTAGCTTCATTCTGTGAATCTTTTGCTACTTATGTTGATCTCCCCAAGGAGAAGTGGTTTAAATATCATCCTCCCATAGAAGTAAAAGTAGTTGCACCTATTAAAGTTGAAGAAAAGACTATCACTTATAATGATCCTATTGTTCCTACTTCTTATGTTGAGAAACCACCCTTCCTGTTAGAATAAAGGATCATGCTAAAGCTTCAATCGTGGTTCGTAAAAGCAATATTAGAACTTATACACCTCTGAGCAAGTCAAAGTAGAACTTCATATTGCTATTGTTAAAGATCTCTTGTCTGATAATATTGATGGGCATGTTATTCAATTCTGGTGAATCTGCTAGAATTGCTAAACACAGCGCTAAAGATAAACATAGACCTGTGGTGGGCGTGCCTGTTATTTCTGTTAAAAAAGGAGATCATTGTTATCATGGCTTATGTGATATGGGTGCTAGTGCTAGTGTCATACCTTATGACTTATATAAAGAAATTAAGCATGAAATTGCACTTGCTGAGTTAGAAGATATTGATGTCACAATTAAACTTGCCAATAGAGATACCATATCGCCAGTGGGAATTGTTAGAGATGTTGAAGTCTTGTGTGGGAAAATCAAATATCCTGCTGATTTTCTTGTTCTTAGCTCCCCACGAGATAACTTTTGTCCCATTATATTTGGTAGACCCTTCTTGAACACTGTTAATGCTAAGATAGACTGCAAAAAGAATGTTGTTACTATTGGCTTGGATGATATGATTCATGAGTTTAATTTCTCTAAATTTAGTAAACAACACCATGAAGAAGAATTGCCTAGTAAGGATGATATTATTGGTCTTGCTTCTATTGCCGTACCTCCTAGTGATCCTCTAGAACATTATTTGCTAGACCATGAAAATGATATGTTTATGAATGAAAGAAGGGAAATAGATGAAGTATTCTTTAAACATGAACCTATTCTGAAACATAATTTGCCTGTTGAAATCCTAGGGGATCCTCCTCCACCCAAGGGTGATCCCGTGTTTGAGCTTAAATCGTTTCCTGATAATCTTAAATATGCTTATCTTGATTAAAAGAAAATATATCCTGTTATTATTAGTGCTAACCTTTCAGAGCACGAAGAAGAAAGATTATTGAAAACTCTAAAGAAGCATTGTGCTGCTATTGGATATACTCTTGATGATCTTAAGGGCATTAGTCCCACTCTATGTCAACATAAAATAAATTTGGAAGAAGATGCCAAACCTGTTCGTGATCATCAATGAAGGCTGAATCCTAAGATGAAAGAAGTGGTAAGAAAAGAAATACTAAAGCTTTTGGAGGCAGGTATAATTTATCCCGTTGCTGATAGTCAATGGGTAAGTCATGTGCATTGTGTCCCTAAGAAGGGAGGTGTTACTGTTGTTCCTAATGATAAAGATGAATTGATCCATAAAGAATTTTTTACAGGTTATAGGATGGTAATTGATTTCCGCAAATTAAATAAAGCTACTAAGAAAGATCATTACCCCTTACCTTTTATTGATCAAATGCTAGAAATATTATGCAAACATACACATTATTGCTTCCTAGATGGTTATTCTGGTTTCTCTCAAATAACTGTGTCGGCTAAAAATCAATCAGAGACTACTTTTACATGCCATTTTGGTACTTTTTCTTATAGACGTATGCCTTTTGGTTTATGTAATGCACCTGCTACCTTTCAAAGATGCATGATGGCTATATTATTGTGAAAAGATTTGTGAGGTTTTCATAGACGACTTTTCCGTCTATGGATCCTCTTTTGATGATTGCTTGAGCAATCTTGATCGAGTTTTATAGAGGTGTGAAGAAACTAATCTTGTCTTGAATTGGGAAAAGTGCCACTTTATGGTTAATGAAGGTATTGTCTTGGGGCATAAAGTTTCTGAAAGAGGTATTGAAGTTGATAAAGCCAAGGTCGATGCTATTGAAAAGATGCCATGTCACAAGGAAATCAAAGGTATAAGAAGTTTCCTTGGTCATGCCAGATTTTATAGGAGGTTCATTAAGGACTTCTAAAAAAATTCTCGGCCTCTGACTAATTTATTACAAAAAGATATACCATTTGTCTTTGATGATGATTGTGTAGAAGCATTTGAAATACTTAAGAAAGCATTGATCTCTCCACCTATTGTTCAGCCACCGGATTGGAATTTACCCTTTGAAATTATGTGTGATGCCAGTGATTGTCTTTGTAGGTGCTGTTCTAGGGCAAAGAGTTGATAAGAAATTAAATGTTATCCATTATGCTAGTAATACTTTAGACAATGCTCAAAGAAATTATGCTACTACTGAAAAAGAATTTTTAGCAGTTGTATTTGCATGTGATAAGTTCAGACCTTATATTGTTGATTCTAAAGTAACTATTCACACTAATCATGCTGCTATTAAATATCTTATGGAAAATAAAGATGCTAAACCTAGACTTATTAGATGGTTTCTCTTGCTACAAGAATTTGATTTGCATATTGTTGATAGAAAGGGAGCTGAGAACCCTGTTGCAGAGAACTTGTCTAGGTTAGAAAATGTTCTTGATGACCCACTACCTATTGATGATAGCTTTCCTGATGAGCAATTAAGTGTCATATATACTTCTCGTAGTACTCCATGGTATAATGATTATGCTAATTACATTGTTGCTAAATTTATACCACCTAGTTTCACATACTAGCAAAAGAAAAAGTTTTTCTATGATTTAAGGCATTACTTTTGGGATGACCCACATCTTTATAAAGGAGTAGATGGTGTTATTAGACATTGTGTACCTGAGCATGAACAGGAACTGATCCTACGCAAGTGTCACTCTGAAGCTTATGGAGGACAACATGCTGGAGATAGAACTGCACATAAGGTATTGCAATCTGGTTTTTATTGGCCTACTCTCTTCAAGGATGCTCGTAAGTTTGTCTTGTCTTGTGATGAATGTCAAAGAATTGGTAATATTAGTAGACGTCAAGAAATGCCTATGAATTATTCACTTGTTATTGAACCATTTAATGTTTGGGGCTTTGATTATATGGGACCTTTTCCTGCCTCTAATGGATATACACATATTTTAGTTGCTGTTGATTACGTTACTAAGTGGGTAGAAGCTATTCCAACTAGCAGTGTTGATCATAACTCTTCTATTAAAATGCTTAAAGAAGTTATTTTTTCGAGGTTTGGAGTCCCTAGATACTTAATGACTGATGGTGGTTCACATTTTATTCATGGTGCTTTCCGTAAAATGCCTGCTAAGTATGATGTTAATCATAGAATTGCATCTCCATATCACCCACAGTCTAGTGGTCAAGTAGAATTGAGTAATAGAGAGCTCAAATTAATTTTGCAAAAGACTGTCAATAGGTCTAGAAAGAATTGGTAAAAGAAACTTGATGACGCATTATGGGCCTATAGAACTGCACATAAAAATCCTATGGGCATGTCTCCGTATAAAATGGTTTATGGAAAAGCATGTCATTTACCTCTCGAACTAGAACATAAGGCTTATTAGGCTATTAAAGAGGTCAACTATGATTTCAAACTTGCCGGTGAGAAGAGGTTATTTGATATTAGCTCACTTGATGAATGGAGAACCCAAGCTTATGAAAATGCCTAGTTGTTTAAAGAAAAATTTAAAAGATGGCATGACAAAAGGATACAAACGCGTGAGTTTAATGTAGGTGATTATGTATTGCTATACAACTCTCATTTAAGATTTTTTGCAGGAAAACTTCTCTCTAAATGGGAAGGCCCTTACGTTATCGAGAAGGTCTATCATTCCGATGCCATAAAAATCAACAACTTCGAAGGCACAAATCCGAAGGTGGTAAACGGTCAAAGAATCAAACACTATATCTCAGGTAACCCTATAAATATTGAAACCAATGTTATTGAAACCGTAACCCTGGAGGAATACATAAGGGACACTTTTCAGAATGTTTCAGACTCCGAAAAGGAATAGGTATGTGGTACGGTAAGTAAACAGACTCCAAAACAATTTTTGAAGGCAATATTTCTCCGTTTTGGAATATTTAGAAAAATAGAAAAATAAGTAGCAGTCCGGGAAGGACACGAGGGACCCACGAGGGTGGAGGGCGCGCCCTACCCCCCTGGGCGCGCCCCCTACCTCATGAGCACCTCGTGTGCCTTCCGGACTCCCTTTTCCTTCACGATACGTATTTTGGTCGGTAAAATTTCATTATATATTCTCCCGAAGATTTTGACTCCCGTATCACGCAAATATCCTCTGTTTTTGTTTCGAGCTGTTGCTGCTGCAGATTAGAGCAAGATGTCTTCTCAAGAGTCAGTCGAGGAGAGCCGGGTATCTAATCCGGCAGCGGAACCAAGGGCAAAAAAAAGCTGACCTCTTTGGGCTTGCAACGGAGGAGGAGATGGAGGCTGACTTGATGAGAGTAGATGCCATGGAGGATCAAGAAGTCACTTCTCGCTTCCGAGCTGGGTTCACGATGGGGGAACTACAGAGCTCAGCTATTCCAAACTCGGTTATCCCTTCCAATGTTAGATTTCTTTCTTATGAAAATATGAAGAGGAGTGTCGCTTGTTCTCCAAGCAGCTATGCAACACCCTTGGGTGCAAGGAGCCTTAGCGATTCTGAGAAAGCTTCGCAAGGAAATAATGGACCTCAAGCAGCAAGTCAATAAGATTTAGGAGGAGAATCGTATCCTCAAGGGCATCATCGCCAAGAATGTTTCACCAACCCCGAAGAAGGAGATATAATCACATGGGTATGGGCACTCCCCTTGGCAACTGCCAAGCTTGGGGGAGGTGCCCCGGTATCGTATCACCATCACACTCCTATCTTTACCGTTTTTCTTAGTTCGATCCTATTAGTAGTATCTTGATCTAGTAGAATAAAGTTTATGGCATGATCTAGTTTTGAGTTTTGCTTTATGATCTCTCTATGTAACCGAGTCCGTGAGCTATATAATAAAGATTAGTGTTGAGTCAAGGGCTTGATTATTTTGCCATGATCTTGAGTGAATAAAAGAAAAGAAAGAAAAAGAATAAAAAAATAAAGAGTTCATATTAATCTTATTGAGAGTATTGACTTCACATAGAAAGGGTATGATGATTGAAAGTTGTTGGGAGTTGACAAACATAGCTTTGGTAATCGTTGCAATTAATAGGAAATAATAAGGAAAGAGAGGTTTCACATATAGATATACTATTATTGACATCTTTTATGATTGTGAGCACTCATTAAAATATGACATGCTAAAGAGTTGATATTGGACAAGGAAGACAACGTAATGAGTTATGTTTTCTTATATCTGAGATAAAGTATGTTGTCATGGATCTTCCAACATGTTGAGCTTACCTTTCCCCCTCATGCTAGCCAAATTTTTAGCACCAAGTAGAGATACTACTTGTGCTTCCATAAACCCATAAACCAGTTTTGCCATGAGAGTCCACTATATCTACCTATGGATTGAGTAAGATCCTTCAAGTAAGTTGTCATCGGTGCAAAGCAAAAAAAATTACTCTCTAAATATGTATGATTGATTGGTGTGGGAGAAATAAGCTTTATACGATCTTGTGATATGGAAGAAATAAAAGCGACATCGCATAATAAAGGTTCATATCACAAGGGGCAATATAAAGTGACGTTCTTCCGCATTAAGATTTTGTGCATCCAACCATAAAAGCGCATGGTAACCTCTGCTTCCCTCTTCGAAGGGCCTATCTTTTATTATTATCCTCTACCTTATGCAAGAGTCATGGTGATCTTCACCTTTCCTTTTTACATTTTATCCTTTGGCAAGCATTGTGTTGGAAAGATCCTGATTAATATATCTAATTGGATGTAGGAGGCATGAGTTATTATTGTTGACATTACCCTTGAGGTAAAAGGTTGGGAGGCGAAACTATAAGCCCCTATCTTTCTCTATGTACGATTAAAACTCCGTAACCACAAGTATCGCGTGAGTGTTAGCAATTATGAAAGACTAAATGATAGTTGAGTATGTGGACTTGCTATTAAGCTCCGGCAGAGACTCTTTCCGATGTTATGATAAAATGCAATTGCTTTAATGACTGAGATTATAGTTTGTTGGTTCTCAATGAAGTTAATAATTCGTACTCTGCATTGTGAATGGATTATTACTTGAACATAACTAATCCTATGACATTTCCTATATATGTTGCTGTTATGAGAATAATCATGATGCCTTCATGTCCGTATTTTATTTTTATCAACGCCTCTACCTCTAAACATCGGGACATATTTATTGTTATCGGTTTTCGCTTGAGGACAAACGAGGTCTAAGCTTGGGGGAGCTGATACGTCCATTTTGCATCATGCTTTTATATCGATAATTATTGCATTATGGGCTGTTATTACACATTATGTCACAATACTTATGCATATTCTCTCTTATTTTACAAGGTTTACATATGAAGGGAGAATGCCGGCAGCTGGAATTCTGGGCTGGAAAAGGAGCAAATATTAGAGACCTATTCTGCACAACTCCAAAAGTCCTGAAACTCCACGGAATATCTTACAATAAATAACAAAAAAAACCTCGCCAAAGATGAAGGCCGGGGCCCACACCACTGCAGGGTGGGGCGCGCCCCCTCCTAGGGCGCGCCCCTACCTCGTGGGCCCCTGGTGGCCCTCCGATGCCCATCTTACGCTATATGAGGTCTTTTCGTCGATAAAAAATCATAAGCAACCTTTGGGACGAAACTCCGCCACGAGGCGGAACCTTGGCGGAACCAATCTAGGGCTCCGGCAGAGCTATTCTGCCGGGGACACTTCCCTCCGGGAGGGGTAAATCATCGTCATCATCATCACCAACGCTCCTCTCATTGGGAGAGGGCAATCTCCATCAGCATCTTCACCAGCACCATCTCCTCTCAAAACCCTAGTTCATCTCTTGTATCCTTCTTGTCTCCAAGTCCGGGATTGGTACTAGTAGGTTACTAGTAGTATTGATTACTCCTTGTAGTTGATGCTAGTTGGTTTATTTGGTGGAAGATCATATGTTCAGATCCTATATGCATATTAATACCCCTCTGATTATGAACATGAATATGCTTTGTGAGTAGTTACGTTTGTTCTTGAGGACATGGGAGAAGTCTTGCTGTTAGTAGTCATGTGAATTTGGTATTCGTTCGATGTTGTGATGAGATGTATGTTGTTTATCCTCTAGTGGTGTTATGTGAACGTCGACTACATAACACTTCACCATTTTTTGGCCCTAGATGAAGGCATTGGGAAGTAATAAGTAGATGATGGGTTGCTAGAGTGACAGAAGCTTAAACCCTAGTTTATGCGTTGCTTCCGTAAAGGGGCTGATTTGGATCCATATGTTTCATGCTATGGTTAGGTTTACCTTAATACTTTTGTTGTAGTTGCGGATGCTTGCAATAGAGGTTAATCATAAATGGGTTGTTTGTTCAAGTAAGAACAGCACCCAAGCACCGGTCCACCCACATACCAAATTATCAAAGTACCGAACGCGAATCATATGAACGTGATGAAAACTAGCTTGACGATATTCCCATGTGTCCTCGGGAGCGCTTTTCCTTATATAAGAGTTTGTCCAGGCTTGTCCTTTGCTACAAAAAGGATTGGACCACCTTTCTGCACTTTATTTACTTTTGTTACTTGTTGCTTGTTACAAATTATCCTATCACAAAACTATCTGTTACCACTTGTTTGATTCTGCGAGAGAATACCTTGCTGAAAACCGCTTATCATTTCCTTCTGCTCCTCGTTGGGTTCGATACACTTACTTATCGAGAGGACTAGGATAGATCATCTATACTTGTGGGTCATCAAGGCACTCAATCCTTCGAGATTTTCTATTGAAAAACATAGTAATAACTTCGTAGCTAGCAATGTACTTAAGTTTTAAAAGAATTTGTGCAAAAGATGCACGGATGTCGTAATAGTAACAAATCTTACAATAGCATCTCCATGGATGTTACTGTGGTTCAACACGTGCACTAGAGGAACGTATTCACCATAATCTGGAGGATCTTGATAATAGATATTTTAATTATCAAGATCAGTACAAAATGCGATCAGATGATTTTTCTCCTCATAAGTTAACTCAGAGCCATCGGTGTAGTAGGTTTTGTCTACCATCTTCCACACATTGTTTGAAGAATGAAATTAAGCTGTGAATGGAAATACGTTGTCAACTATTTTGAAATAAACAATATAAGTTAGTTAATAACTTTGTTTGAGAAACTCACGTAGCAGTAGAATTGGAAGCATATCAACAAGGACCCAAATGTCCATATTGTCTTGCTCGATGACAGGATCACCAAGATCCATGGTGACAAGCATACCCTCATAAAAACAATACATCTTGCAAAGTGCTTCCCAATTTGTGCAACCAGAATGGGTAACGCTCTCAGAATTGTACATATTTACTTCAAAATCCATACCATGATGGGTCCTTAGGTGAATTTTCTTTGTTTCAAAACTTTCATGGTCTTCAAAACCCGTCCTCTCCAAGACATAGCGTCTTGCATGGCATGATATAACCTAGTTGAATTGTAAAAGATGAAAATTACACGTTGAAATAGTTGAAGTCGTGCTTAATTACGAAAAAACACTTGTCGTCGTTGCGTACCGTTTCAACATCAAAGGTCTACTGGAGCTTAATGCTGAAGTGCAGATCTTCGTCCAGGTGAGGCTGTCGCATAGACCCCGATCGTCGTTGCACCAGTCGCACTCCCCCAGGATACTTTCGTCGTCCGATTACGACATTTCCTAGGTTCATAATTCAAAGATTAAACTTGTATAATTCAATATATGTAGTACAAAAACTAAATTAGATCATTATTATTCATCACGGGTTTAATATCGGTCTGTCGAGTCTTTTTCTTGAAAACTCTCAGCTCGTGTGGTGTATACATTTGACCGTTGGTGATGATCGCTCCTCCTTTCCTCCCCGAGAGCATTACACCAAAATGTCTAGCTCATGGGAACGAAGGAGAAGCGACCCCCACGACAATAGTCGGGATTTTTCCTCCTCTCATATGTGGTGGAGACTCTCACTCATTGATTCCTCCCGGACAATTGCGACCGTCGGTGATGGTCATTACTCCTCCTTCCCCTAGTGTAAACAAAGGTCTAGCACAATTCATGCCAGAACTCACGGAAAAATCCGGGCCACTCAATATTTCCTACATATTCTAGCACAAGTCATGCTAGAATTCACGGAAAAATCCGGCATGACCTTTGCTAAAAAAGGACATATCTAGCGCCTGAAATTTGCCGGAACGGAAATTAATCAACACTCAGGCAAAACATAGGCCACTCGGAGGTGTAACCTGCAAACATGGCCGGCCACTTGGGCAAGCACATATCCTATTTGAGCAACACAAGATATACATATTTATATCTACATCACATGAGCATTCAAAGTAGGAGTAGTTTTCCAGTTTGATCATTCAATAAGCAAAACCAAATCATAAAATAAATTAGTATTCAAATTAGCATGCATTCAATAAGAAAAACTAAATCATCTCTTTCGTCTATACATTGTCGAATATTATCACTAATACATCTCGAATAGTATCATACATATAACATCACTAATATAGCTAAAACCCTAGCGAACGACGGGTATCTGCGCGGGCGGTGGACACCCAAAGAGAAGGAACCATGACAGCGTCATAGCTCCAGTGAGATCCCTGAAGAACCTGCTAGGTATTGGAGAACCTTCCCTCCAACGCAACCATGTAGCAACGGACATGCTCGTCCTCCTCGCCGACACGGTGATGTACCACCCCTGTGGGGTCCTCAAGCCTCCGCACCATCACTACCCACGCGACCGCCACCAAAGAACATTCGGGTCAATGACTGGCTGGCTCCTCACCAAGCTGCTCCCCCTAGAAGGTAGCACCTCCTAGTACCAGCCCGGCGGAGCCCAGTCCTGGACATGGCCCCTCTGATCAAGAAGGTGTCCTTCGCCGAGTCGATGACGAGGATGCGGGACAGGCATCCTCGACGTCGATGCGGGAATAAATGCTTTAACTATAAAAATAACAACAAATTCTATTAACCACACCTAGTTAAATACACCTAAAACACCTAAATTATATTAACTACACCTAGTTAAAAACCTACATTTTGAACATGATTCGATCATAACTAGGATTCATACTACATTATTCTAAGATTAAACACCTAAAATACCTAAATTAAATTAACAACATGGAGTGGCTGGTCTCACCTCGAGGTTGGAGGGGGCCGGTAGCGGGGACGACGGCAGGGATGATGCAGGGGTTCCTTTATTTCTGCAAAAACAAAATATAAAAAAAACATTATTATCGTCATCTTAGGACTTAGTGAAACTCCATAAGCTATCAAGTAAATATCCAATTTGATTCCAAATAAAATTTTCAATTGTCTGCAATTTGTTTCCTAAACCCTAAGAACATTATTATCCTTATTTTTTACCTACTGTCTACTTCTTGGACCATAGAAAAATGCCCTAATTCCACATAACTTAAAAAAATTCCTATTCTATTCAAAAGACATACACTTATTTTTTCAATTCTATTCAGAAAATGTACATTTACTATTATAATCTCACATAGCATAATATATTTCTCTACCTAACAATTTATATTACTAAATTCTTTTACTAAAAAAATTTATACCTAAATTTTTATAGAAAGAGAGGAGGGCAGTGGGACGAGGAGGAGGAGGGAGTAGTGAGGGCTTCGGGCGGCTGGGGACGGGCGGAGAGAGGAGGGAGCGGGGAGCATGGCGGCGGTCGGACGAGGGAGAGGAGGGAGGAGCAAGGGCCGCCGACACGGGGGAGGAGAGAGGAGGGCCGTGGGGGCAGGGAGAGAGCAGGGCGGCGAGAGGAGGAGGTGGGAGGGAGGGGAGGGCGGCGAGAGGAGGAGGGAGGGAGGGTGGCCGATACCTTGGGGGCATCGGTGATGACGGCGGTCGACGGTAGGCGACGTGCGGCGAGTGAGAGTGTGTGAGGGAGAGTGAGGGACACGCGCGGGGCCGTGTGTGGATAAGGTAAGCGTAGTAGTAGCGCTGTTTAGCAATAACCGCTACTGCTATTTAACAGTAGTGCTCGTTAGAGGACAGCGCTATTGCTATGTACAATAGCAGTAGCGCTGTTTAATTACGAGCGCTACTAGTATACCTACACTTCCATGCAACCGTTGGCAACTATAGTAGTAGCATTTTTTATAACAAAGCGCTATTGCTACATGAATAGTAGCAGCGCTCTTCAGACACAAGCGCTACCGTTCTTTAGCAGCAGTGCTATCTTATAAAAAGCGCTACTACTGAGCTCCTGTGTATAAGTATTTCCCTAGTAGTGCCAACAGCGTCATGTGGGTCGTCGAATATAACACCAGCCCGTTTCACTTTTGGCCCATGTATGGCCCACGATGTATTTCGGCCCTTATGAGGCCTTTCGTATCTTTAGGCCCTTTAGTGGCCCACGGTGACTCTGGCCCATAATGAATAGTAAATTTCTTTTTACCCATTAACGGCCCATGATTCACATGGGCCGTTTCCAGTCCGTGTTAGCTTTCGGCCTACTGACGGCCCATTCGTTCTTGGGCTCCTTTCCGACCCTCGATTACTTCCGGCCCGTTACTGGTTGTTCCCCTAATGGGCCAAATTCAGCCCGTGGTTAGAATCGTCCTGTTTGTGGCCTGCTAACCCGTTGCGCCATTTCGAGCCCGTCCTATATTCTGGCCCATTAACGACCTATTATGCGTGTGACAGAATTAAGCCTTTGCTGTTTTCCAGCCTGTTAACGGCCTGTTACCGTGCTGGCCCGATACCAATTGCGCCCGTTTACGGCCCTTGTGGACCCATTTATCCGACGGCTGAGGCCCACCGATTCTACGGACCGTTGGAGGCCCATTTATCCGACGCCCCGTTGGAGGCCCATGGATCCTACATCTTGTAGCAGGGTCAAGGTTACCACGGTCCGTATACGGCCCATGGTTGTTGTGGCCACTAGAAACCAGAGAAAAAGAAGACTAGGAAATAAATAAGCCTGAAACTAATGCTAGGCTATTAAGGCGATTGCACAAATTGTATCCATTGGGCATCAAAGTTCGCCACCAGTCCAAATATATGGAACACCCTACACTATAGCAAAGTGGCTTGTTGTTTTCTTTTGCCGGTGGCTTCACGTTAGGAACAAATTATGTATTGCAATAAAAAAATTACAACCATAAAACAAAAGGAAGGTTGGCATAAAAGTTAACAGTCTGGCAGATAAATGCACCACCAGAAGTTTAGAAGCTCAGTTCATTTGACCTGACTGTTACGTTTTCATGCCGTACTGTCCGATGGAGCACAATATCCTTCGCAATCATTTCTCCTAGGCTGCTGAACAACATAGCAAATGTCTGACAGTCTGGTTTCAAAACCATGCATATCTTGAGGACATTGAACAATGGTTGTACTTGTTTCATAAAGGGTCTGTTAGGGAATGGACATGTGTCTGGATCGCAGATATAACATTGTTTTGAGCTTGCATATCTTGATCATGAGGCAGTTTGGACGAGATTGCCTTAACAACCATCCCAGTATTATGCAGGAACGTGCTTTTGGCAATATTAGTGGACAGGTACTGACCCACTGCAGCAAGAGGTGAAATTGCCGTTATAGTTGCCTTGTCACCTTCAGAAGGTAGCGGTTCCACCATTTTTCCATAGCTTGCTGAAAAGTTGAGTTTTTACATTAGTAGTACCAGAACAGAAGATATTAAGGATGCAACAAAACCAGACAAAATAGCTTTGGTCTATATACATAACTTATTATGGTGAACCCGTGTAAAATATTAGTTGTATTTTACTGCAAAGTACATAATAAAACCAGGTTCCAAACATATGACCATGTACCATGGCTAATGTATTGTCTATTTCTTCACATTGTATTGACAGCTAAGGATAAAGAGACAGAGTTTATAATACAGTAAGCATAGTATGACATCATTCATATCACAAAACAACCGAGAACAGACAAATAGGCAATTGTAATGTTGTGTGGGCAAGTCGAGCACGGAACTAGATTACATATCAAGACCAAAGGACCATCACTCCTCTCTTCTAAACCTTGTAAGGTGCAATGATATGCTAAGGCAATTGTGTATAAAATTGAAAAGAGTAATAGACATTGGCGGCAAACCATGCTGTTCAATGCACGAGTCAGAGTAAGTAGTAGTTAAAAGGCATGAGGATTAAGGACTTACAACAGCGGCTTTGACTGGTGTAGTCATGCCCTTCGTCTTGCTGGTGTGACAGTCCTTGAAGATTTCCACAGCACTTGGTTCCGTTACTTTTTGGTCCTTGCGGGCTTTCCTCTACATTTGGAACAAGTCAATATAGATCTGGTAATATGGCACAGCGAAAAGAGTAAAACAGCAGCTAATTACAAGAGCCTCACAGTGTGCAATATAGCTACGAGATCCTGTCGTCTATTGGAATTTCACTTTCGTATGGTTGGCCTTGTTCTTTGAACAGTTCACCTACAAGAAGATAGATTTGTGAGGCACATGCCTAAGTAAGAGTTCAACATGTGATCTGATCACATACATATAACGTACCTGATACTTTGGATCAGACCAGTCTTTAACGAGGCCTCTCCAGTCTTCATCAGATATATTTTCCACTAGAGATGTTTGGGAAAGTTCATGGCTAGCCTTGCCTTCAAAGTGTGTTTTCCTCAAGTTATATCGATATTTTCATAGAGCAGACTTGAAAACATGGGTACAAGCTTGTCTGGTTGCATTATCTTGGTTATCCAAATTGAACCTCGTCTGTTGAAAATTATGGGAGTCTCATTATTAGCAACCTAGAAAGTATGGGGCAGAGAAAGACGATATTACTAGTTTCCATACATAACCATACTTACAGATAAATGGTCGAGGAAGGTGTTGAACTGGGTTTCGTCTTTGTCATTCCTGTACTGAATCCATGTTGGGAGTATACGTGCATGACACCTAACGGCAACCGCTGCCCCTGATACTAACTTGGTTGACTCTATAGCATCACATGGCCTTTTTAAACCTGCCTCAAAACGGATCTCCACTCTTCCTCCTCTAGATTTAGTTAACCTATCGAGCATTATCTTTGATGTTTGTTTCCTCTTGTGCCTAGGTGCTTGTCCAACAACGAACATAGGAAGTGTTAGTGTACATCAAACTGTGAGACTACATATAAAGAAGCATGCAACTGTAACAATACTCCATCAACTACCTTCTTGTTGTTGAAGCTCACAAGGTTCATCTGATCTTGCCAACTCGTCTCGTGTCAAGAGTGCTTCAGAAGTAGTGTCAGGTGGCAAGGGACTTTGGGAACGTGCTGCTAGCTGAGTTGACAAACGAGTAACTCGTGCAGCTGGTGGTACTCTGGAAGGTGTTGCAAACACTAGGGCTGTCTCTGCTTGTTTGGTGGAAGCTATTACTTTTTGTTTATCTTGTTTTGCAGCTCGTGTAGCATGGGATACCGTGTTTGTACAATTTTCCGCTGGACTTTCACCTTCTATTGCACCATCAGTACCAGCAGAATCTGCATAATTCTTCTGCTTCCGTGTTCGTGTGTCCTTAGTACTAACAACATCCCCTGTCATTATATGTTCCTTCCTCTTTCTCTGTGCCATGTATCAAGCCAACAAGAAAAAGGAATAAAATTTTAGTTCTTCAAAAAAAATTGATGCGTGATGCAGACGAACTGAACTTTGATGTTAGACAACCACATGATAGGAGGATGTAATATGTACAAAAAACAGGACAACATGAGATAATCAGAACTATGATGTATAAACTAAGCAGAAGGCATTTCAATAAATTAGAAGCAATGCAATGGAAGGTAGATACCATATGAAAGATGCTACAAATATCGCTCTACCAAGTTAACAGTGTCTCGTCATAACTGGCGTTTAAACAAATGTGAAGCAGTACAAGCAATAAATCATATGCAAGATGCAAACAACATCACGCTACCAAGTTAAAGGTCTCTCTTCATTAGTGCCATTGCATATTCGCAGCATTGCATATTCACAGCTTATGATGTGTAAATAAGCAGAAGACATTTCAACAAATTAGAAGCAATGAAAGCTAGACACCATATGTAAGACGCAACGAATATCACTCTACAAGTTAAAACTGCCTCATCATTAGTGCCATTTCAACAAATTAGTAGTGCAAGCTAGAAAATAATGCGAGATGTGAACTATATCAGACTCCCAAATTAAAAGTGTCTTGTGGAAAGTGATTGTTTGCAGGTTACACAACAGTAGTACTTTCATGTAAGAACATGGTGTGATAGAAAGATATTGTATGTTCTAGAAACAGGAATGCGTGTCTTATTCACAAGTATAATGTGTAAATTAAGCAGATTTAATTCAACAAAATTAGAAGCAATACAAGCTAGACATCATACATAACATGCAACCACATATACCAGTGCCATGTTAGAGGGAGCACCTGTGATAGTGCACTAGGGGAGACATGCTCCTCATCAACAAAGCTATGCTAAGTGTCTATGCATGTGTTGTCTTGCAAATCTTCTTGGGGTGGTGGAGTAGAATCTGTAGAGGCCCTCCGTTTGGAAGAAGCACCTTTATCCACTGCCTTGCTAATTTACTTCTGCTTTATTTATTTTTCATTGTCAATTAAAACCGACAAGAAAAAGCAATAAAATTCACTCTTCAGAACTCATTCATGCATGATATTGACAATCACTACCTTGATGTAAGGCAAACACATGATACGAGGATGAAATATGTATGAAAAACAGGACGGCATGGCATATTCACAACTATTTGTGTAAACTAAGCAGAAGTAATTTAATCAAGTTACAAGCAATACAAGTGAGACACCGTATGCAACATGCAAGACAATATCACACTGCCAAGCTAGAGCAAGCACCTGGGATGCCGGTTTCGCCGGAAGACCGCCATCAGTCCCTGCCTTATTTTTCTCCTTCCTATTTCTTAATTGTATTGCCTTGTCAAGTCAAACCCACAACATAAATGAATAAAAAATTGCTTTTCAGAACTCAATGATGCAGGATGCTGACGAGCACTACTTTAATGTAAGGCGACTGCATGATGGGACAATTGAATGTGTAAGAAAAAAGGACAACATTGCATATTCATAGCTATGATGTGTAAACTAAGAAGAAGGCATTTCAACAAATTAGAAGCAATGAAAGCTAGACACCATATGAAAGATACAACGAATATCACTCTACCAAATTAAAATTGTCTTGTCATAAGTGCCATTTCAAAAAATAGAAGTAGTACAAGCTAGAAAAGAGTGCGAGATGTAACCAATATCACACTCCCAAGTCAAACATGTCTTATCATAAGTGATTGTTGCAGGTTACACAACAGTAGTACTTTGATGTAAGAACATGGTGTGATAGACAGATATTGTATGCTCTAGAAACAGGAACACGTGTCTTATTCACAAGAATAATGTGTAAAGTAAGCAGATGGAATTAAACAAAATTAGAAGCAATACAAGCTAGACATCATACATAACATGCAACCACATATAACAGTGCCAAGTTAGAGGGAGCACCTGTGATGGTGCACTAGAGGAGACGTGCTCATCATCAACATAGCTACGATGAGTGTCTATGCATGTGTTGTCTTCTTGGGGGGTGGCGGAGTAGTATCTGTAGAGGCCCTCCATTTGGAAGGAGCACCTTTATCCACTGCCTTGCTAATTTCCTTCAGCCTTATTGATTTTGAATTGTCAAGTAAATCCGACAAGAAAAGCAATAAAATTCACTCTTCAGAAATTCACTCTTCATGCATAATACTGAAAATCACTACCTTGATGTAAGGCAAACAAATGATATCAAGATGGAATGTGTATGAAAATCAGGACGACATGGCATATTCACAACTGTTTCTGTAAATTAAGCAGAAGCCATTTCAACAAATAAGAAGCAATGCAAGCTACACCCCACATGAAAGATGCAACTAGTATGGCTCTCCCAAGTTAAAAGCGTCCCATCAAAAATGGCGTTTCAAAAAATTAGAAGCAGCACATGCAATAAATCATATGAATGATGCAACTAAGATCACACTGCATATACTAAACAAGTCTCGTCATATTGATTGATGCGAGATACAAAAACAATAGTTTTATGTAAGGACTTGCTTAATAGACAGATGTACGATGTACTATAAAGAGGAAGGCATGTCACATTAACATGTATAATGTATAACTAAGCAGAATGGCACATGCAATTTATCAAGATTGGAAGAATTTTAATCTAGACACCATATGCAACATGCAACCACATATCACCACTACAAAAAAAGACACATCTGTGACATTTTGGGCCGAACGAAACTTTTTTCTGTCATGCTTATGACACTTCTATGTCGATAATTGTGAGAAAACCCGGTATCATCATAGATGTGGTGGGCTCCTACTTCTATGAAAAAAAATCATGACAGAAAATGGGCTTTTCGTCCTGGGCGGTCTAGAGACGCAGCTGCATGACATTCTTTGGGCCGTCCATGACGGAAAAAACCGTGGTGGATGTTAGGGAGAGGAAAATATTAGGGAGTTCCCGGTTACGGTGGGTGGTCGGGGGCCGAGCGATGCGCATTTCTCTCGTACACGTACGCGCGTGGGTGCGAGGCGTTGGGCTCTAACTGAACCTGAGCGAGGCGTTCGCCTACTGAACCCGAGCGATTGCACTGCAGGCTACGCGTTACTGAACCCAAGCGATCGATCGATCCCTGGCTGTTAACTAAACTCGATCGAGCGATTTCTTTGCTATTGCTGCTAACTGAAGCCGATCGAACCCTGCTGCCTCCTTCCCTTGAGGAACAGTGAGCGTTGTTGGGGGGGGGGGGGTTGGATGAACAGTTCCTGATGGGGGGTTGGATGAACAGGACATCGTGGTAGTAGAGGTCGTTGCCGCTGGATGAACAGGACCCCGATCGATCGAGCCGGTTGGGGGTGGATGAATAGGACCCCGTGGAGGGCTGAATGAACAGGACGACCCCATGGAGGGATGGATGAACAGTAGCCGATGGAGGGCTGGATGAAGAGTAACCGGTGGATGGGTGGTTTAACAGGACCCCGTGGAGAGGGCTGGTTTAACAGTAGCTGTGGAGGAGCAGTGGAGGCTGGATGAACAGGAGCCCATGATTGAACAGTGGCTGGTTGAGGCAGGAGGGGAGACACCGTGGATGAACAGTCACATGTGGAGGCTGGAGGAGGTCGACGCTGGATGAACAGTAGCCCATGGAGGCAGTTGACGGTGGAGATGAACAGTATCCGGTGGAGTCCCGATTTGCGGTACACCTCATCCCTCCCGATGAACAGGACCATCGTTTCGACCATAGCGCTCCAACACAAGTCCGTTTCCTCCATTTTGCGGTACGCCACACCCCTCCCGATCAACAGGCCCCCGTTTCGACCATAGGAGGTCCAAGAGAAGTTTGTTTCCTCCGTTTGGCGGTACGCTAGACCCCTCCCGATGAACAGGATCCCGTTTCGACCGTGGTCGGTCGAACACAAGGCCGTTTCCTCCATTCTGCGATACACCAGGCCTCGTTTCGATCAGCTGTTCCATCCAAGCCGGTTGGCTCCTGATGAAAACGACGATGTAGTTTCTCCGTTCCGACCCAGCCATGTACACGAGCCCTGGCCAGACGTATGCGTGAGTAGGCATTCGAGACCCCGCCTGTATGTACATACGTGGCCGTATTTACTTTCTTGCACCCTGGCTATACGTACGTGCACACGATATTAATTGGACTGTGTGACATGCTACGTGCGCGCCTCTACTACGACATGTGCGTGCCTATACTACGACACGTGTCATTCCTTATGCGGCCATGGTTCATCGCTGCAGCCTGCAGACCGACCGACCGTATGTATGTACACGTTCGTGACCAGAATGACAATGCTACGTAAGCTTCGACCAGGTGGGTCCCGACTGTCAGGCATTTCCTTGCGTACGAAGATGTACCTTGTGGGTCCCAGCAGTCAGGGGGCGAATCATTTTTTTGCCCGTAATATGGATGCACTTCCTTCCGTGCGAAGATGTAGCTGGTGGGTCCTAGCAGTCAGGCTGAAATGTTTTTTCGCAAAATATGGTGGCCCGTCTGGTGGGTCCCTGCTGTCAGGTGGAGGAATAATTATATTGCGCATAATAAGGAGGCACTTCCTTCCTGCTGCCGTGGACCCAGATGTCAACCTCTCCATGTACAGTACTCTTCTGATGGACATCGTTCGTTGACCACATTGACCACGCCGAGCCGAGAGCACCAAGGTGGTGGACGACGGCGAGGCCTAGGAAGGGAATGACGTGGAGCTGGGGAAGACGCGGGAGTGGATGCCGACGCGAAGAGGAGTACGAGGGTTCACTGGTTTGGCTACGGTGTGAGGCTACCGTCGCCGCAGGGCCTGGCCAGCGGTGGGAGTAGTAGGGGGCGGCGAGGCCTCCACTGCAGCACAGCCGGCCGCAGGAGGCAGGGGCAGGTGGCACGACCGACACCGGTTTGGGCGGCTGGAGCAAGAACACCAGAGGATGAAGAAACACTACGGCCGTTGGATGGACATCGTACAGTCACTTGAGCTAGAATTTGTCATATTGACTAAGTTGACAAAGCCCTCCATCCACGTCAACTTAGTGGGCCCACAAGTCAGCCTCCCACTATGGTGGATCCCAGCTAGCAGTGCGACTATTCATTTTTTTGTGCATAATAAGGAGGCACTTCCTTGCGTGCGAAGATATAGCTGGTGGGTCCTACCTGTCAGCGGGGGGAACATTTTTTCGTGAAATATAGAGGCCCTTTCGGTGGGTCCCAGCTGTCAAGTGGAGGAACCATTATTTTGCGTGAAATAAGGAGGCATTTCCTTGAGAGCGGCCGTGGAACCAGCTATCAGCCTCTCCACGTACAGTCCACTTCGGATGGATGTCGTTAGTTGACCACGTTGACCACGCCGCGCCAAGCGCATCCAAGGTGGTGGACGACGGCGAGGCCCAGCTGGGGGTGGGAATACGTGGGAGTGGAGTCGCAGACGGAGAGGTGTACGAGGATTAACTGGTTCTGGTGCGGTTCGGTTCGACAGTCGGTGGAGAAGAACAGGAGGTGTGGAGGGGTGGAGGGATGGCCTGGCCAGCGGTGGGGTAGCGCTTCATAGTGAAGCGTGCTAAGCAGAGCTGCTAGCAGCAGGAGGAGGGAGTCGGTGGTCTTGGTGGCGCTGGAGGAAGAAGACGAGAGATTGAAAATGGATGCCAGTCGTTGGATGTAAATCCAACGGCTAACGATGTCAGAATCATTTGTTGACTAGGTTGACAACGACTTGCGTTGGCTTTGACCTACTGGCCCACATTTCAGCCTCCAAAAAAGTGGCACATATTCAACCCACTTTTTCAGAGTTTACACTCAATTTGATATTTTTTTTAGAATTACAGTCCATTTGCTGGGCTGGGTGAACAAATAATGAAGCGTCCATGCGGCCCATTTATTTTTTTCCTAAAAAATTATATGCCATTTGCACTTTCTCGAAATACAATATTTTGCTCGGCTGATTCTAATTATGATGCTGGGTTGGGCGCATCAATGTTATCAAAAAATTAACAGGGGCTGAGCATTTTGTTCTAAATATATTTAAATAATAAGTGATTTATTATTGTTAAGAAATTATTTTTATAAGTTAATAAGATGTGGGATATTGTTTTCTTACATATGTAAGTATCTGTTAAATATATGATGACAATAACAATAATATATAATAACATATACAATAATTTAAATATATATAATATAGTTAGAAGGGAAACATAAGTTGGACCACGCGTTCCTATTCTTATATAGAAAAATAGAATAGACCTCTGCGTTTTCTTCAAAAAAATACATAAGTTGGGCTGCCGATGTTTCAGGAAAAATAAAACCTCGGATGGGAGGTCCATAGGCCGGTTGATACATGACGACCCTCAAGTAAATACAAATCGGCATGTCATGGGTTGCGCATGTTAAAAAAGAAAGCTTAGACGGGACAGCCCACAACCCAGCTGATACTTGCTCCCCCTGAAAACAAAAGTTGATACTTGCTGCCCCAGTGATAATAAATGATGCCTGCCAGCTCTCCGGCTTCGTTGTAAATTTATCTCCTTTAGTAACTACGTTGAAGCACCTAAAAAAATGTAACTATGTTGACAAACCCGTGGGCCCCAACGTCAGTATAGCATTAGGAGGAAGTATTTTTTTTCAATGAGGTACTTTCTTGCATACGGCCATAGACCTGGTGGGTCCCGACTCGCCTCTCCGTGTACAGTCCTCTCTAGATTCCTCTCGTTTGTTCACCATGTTCACAATGGCAGAAAGAGGCGCCGCGGCAAGCTCACAAAGGCGTAGGAAGAAATCGACCACCTGAGGCAGTGCCTTATTTGTACCGAAACTACTGAACTAGCCCAGTGGCCAAGTGACACTACCCGACCGTTGTTCCGCCCGAGTTCAATTCCACCAGATGCAGGGAAATATCTCCAAATGTTTTGCCTCTGCCATTATTGCCATGTTGCTACCTCTTGAGCACTGCGTTGGTTTTTCCCTTGAAGAGGAAAGGGTGATGCAGCAAAGTAGTGTAATTATTTCCCTCAGTTTTTGAGAACCAAGGTCTCAATTCAGTAGGAATCTACACGCAAGTCACCTCGTACCTACACAAACAAATAAGAACCTTGCAACCAACGCGATAAAGGGGTTGTCAATCCCTTCACAGCCACTTGCAAAAGTGAGATTTGATAGAGATAATAAGATAACTATTTTTGGTATTTTTGTTGTATAGAATGAAATGTAAAGATTGCAAAATAAACGGCGACAGAAATAGTACGTTGGCGGGAGATTAATATGATGGAAGATAGACCCGGGGGCCATAGGTTTCACTAGTGGCTTCTCCCAAGATAGCATAAGTATTACGGTGGGTGAAAAAATTACTGTCGAGAAATTGATAGAAAAGTGCATAGTTATGAGAATATCTAGGCATGATCATGTATATAGGCATCATGTCCACGACAGGTAGACCAAAACGATTCTGCATCTACTACTATTACTCCACACATCGACCGCTATCCAGCATGCATCTAGAGTATTAAGTTCATAAGAACAGAGTAACACATTAGGCAAGATGACATGATGTAGAGGGATCAACTCAAGCAATATGATATAAACCCCATCTTTTTATCCTCGATGGCAACAATACAATACATGTCATTTCCCTTTCTGTCACTGGGATTGAGCAACGCCAGATTGAACCCAAAGCTAAGCACTTCTCCCATTGCAAGAAAGATCAATCTAGTAGGCCAAACCAAACTGATAATTCGAAGAGACTTGCAAAGATAACAAATCATACATAAAAGAATTGATAGGAGATACAAATGTTGTTCATAGATAATCTTGATCATAAACCCACAATTCATCGGATCTCGACAAACACACCGCAAAAAGAGTTACATCGAATAGATCTCCAAGAAGATCGAGGAGATCTTCGTATTGAGATCCAAAGAGAGAGAAGAAGCCATCTAGTTAATAATTATGGACCCGAAGGTCTGTGTAAACTACTCACACATCGTAGGAGAGGCTATGGTGTTGATGTAGAGAAGGCCTCCGTGATCGATTCCCCCTCCGGTGGAGCACCGGAAAAGGCCCCAAGATGGGATCTCACAGGTACAGAAGGTTGCGGCCGTGGAAATAGGGTTTCATGGTGCTCCTGGATGTTTTCGGGGTATATGGATATATATATAGGAGGAAGAAGTAGGTCGGTGGAGCTGCGAGGGGCCCACGAGGGTGGGGGCGCACCCAGGGGGGCAGGCGCGCCTCCCTACCTCGTGGCCTCCTCGCTTCTTTCTTGACGTCCACTCCAAGTCCTCTGGATCACGTTTGTTCCAAACGTACCTCTCCTGAAGGTTTCATTCCGTTTGGACTCCGTTTGATATTCCTTTTCTGCGAAACACTGAAATAGGCAAAACACAACAATTTGCACTGGGCCTTCGGTTAAAAGGTTAGTCCCAAAAATAATATAAATGTGCATAGTAAAGCCCATTAAACATCCAAAACAGATTATATAATAGCATGGAACAATAAAAAATTATAGATACGTTGGAAACGTATCAAGCATCCCCAAGCTTAATTCCTGCTCGTCCTCGAGTAGGTAAATGATAAAAAACAGAATTTTTGATGTGGAATGCTACCTAGCTTATTTCTCAATGTAATTTCCTTTATTGTGGCATGAATGTTTGGATCCGAAAGGTTCAAGACAAAAGTTTAATATTGACATAAAATTAATAATACTTCAAGCATACTAACAAAGCAATCATGTCTTCTCAAAATAACATGGCCAGAGAAAGTTATCCTTACAAAATCATATAGTCTGGCTACGCTCTATCTTCATCACACAAAGTATTTAATCATGAACGACCCCGATGACAAGCCAAACACTTGTTTCATACTTTTGATGTTCTCAAACTTTTTCAATCTTCACGCAATACATGAGCGTGATCCATGGACATAGCACTATATATGGAATAGAATGGTGGTTGTGGAGAAGACAAAAAGGAGAAGATAGTCTCACATCAACTAGGCGTATCAACGGGCTGTGGAGATGCCCATTAATAGATATCAATGTGAGTGAGTAGGGATTGCCATGCAACGGATGCACTAGAGCTATAAGTGTATGAAAGCTCAACAAAAGAAACTTAGTGGGTGTGCATCCAACTCGCTTGCTCACAAAGACCTAGGGCATTTTGAGGAAGCCCATCATTGGAATATACAAGCCAAGTTCTATAATGTCAAATTCCCACTAGTATATGAAAGTGACAACACAGGAGACTCTCTATCATGGAGATCATGGTGCTACTTTGGAGCACAAGTGTTGTAAAAGGATAGTAACATTGTCCCTTCTCTCTTTTTCTCTCATTTTTTTGTTTGGGCCTTTTTCTCTCTTTTTTATGGTTTCTTTTTTTAATTTCGCCCGGAGTCTCATCCCGACTTGTGGGGGAATCATAGTCTCCATCATCCTTTCCTCACTTGGGACAATGCTCTAATATGGATGAGAGTGCATATAATCCATGGACTCAACATTAGTCATAAAGAACTCACATACCTATTGCAAAAATCCATTAGTTATCGAAATGAAGTACTAGAAGTACTACGCGCATGCTCCTAGGGGGATAGATTGGTAGGAAAAGACCATTGCTCGTCCCCGACCGCCACTCATAACGGTTCACCATACGTGCATGCTACGGGAATCACAAACTTTAACACAAGTATTTCTCAAATCCACAACTATTCAACTAGCATGACTCTAATATCACCATCTTCATATATCAAAACAATCATAAAGAACCAAACTTCTCATAGTATTCAATGCACTTTATATGATAGTTTTTATTATACCTATCCTGGATGCTCATCACATTGGGACTAATTTTATAGCCAAAGCAAATTACCATGCTGTTCTAAAAGACTCTCATAATAATATAAATGAAGCATGAGAGATCAATAATTTATATAAAATAAAACCACCACCGTGCTCTAAAAGATATAAGTGAAGCACTAGAGCAAACTTTTCTAGCTCGAAAGATATAAGTGAAGCTCATACAGTATTCTAATAAATTCCGATTCATGTGTGTCTCTCCCAAAAGGTGTTTACAGCAAGGATGATTGTGGTAAACTAAAAAGAATAGACTCAAATCATACAAGACGCTCCAAGCAAAACACATATCATGCGGTGAATAAAAATATAGCATCAAGTAAAGTTACCGATGGACGAAGACGAAAGAGGGGATGCCTTCCGGGTCATCCCCAAGCTTAGGCTTTTGTTTGTCCTTGAATGTTACCTTGGGGTGACTTGGGCATCCCCAATCTTAGGCTCTTGCCACTCCTTATTCAATAATCCATCAAATCTTTACCCAAAACTTGAATACTTCACAACACAAAACTCAACAGAAAATCTCATGAGCTCCGTTAGCAAAAGAAAACAAACCACCACTTCAAGGTACTGTAATGAACTCATTGTTTATTTATATTGGTATTAAACCTACTGTATTCCAACTTCTCTATGGTTCATAACCTCCGATACTAACCATAGATTCATCAAAATAAGCAAACAACACACGAAAAACAAAATCATCAAAAGCAGAGCGATCAGTAGTAATCTGTATCTAACGCAAACTTCTATAACTCAGAAAAATCTACCAAAATAGGAAGACCTAGATGATTTGTTTATTGATATACTGCAATTGGAGTCAGTATTTTATTAGTTCTGGTGATTTTTAACAATTGTTTTCGTGAGCAGAAAGTTTATGACTTTTTCAGCAAGATCAAATAACTATCAACCAAGAAGATCCTATAGGTTTTACTTGGCACAAACACTAATTAAAACATAAAACCACATGTAACCAGAGGCTATATCAAATATTTATTACTAAACAGAACGAAAAAGCAAGAAACAAAAATAAAATTGGGTTGCCTCCCAACAAGCGCTATCTTTTAACGCCCCTAGCTAGGCATAAAGGCAAGAATAGATCTAGGTATTATCATCTTTGGTATGCAATTCATAAGTGGCTCTCATAATAGATTCATAAGGTAATTTTATTTTCTTTCTAAGAAAGTGTTCCATGCCTTTCCTTAACGGAAATTGGAATCTAATATTTCCTTCTTTCACATCAATAATTGGACCAATCGTTCTAAGGAAAGGTCTACCAAGAATAATAGGGCATGTAGGATTGCAATCTATATCAAGAACGATGAAATATACGGGCACATAATTCCTATTTGCAACAATAAGAACATCATTATTTCTTCCCGTAGGTTTCTTAATGATGGAATCTGCAAGGTGCAAGTTTAAAGAACAATCATCAAATTCACGGAAACCTAATACATCACACAAACTTTTTGGAATTGTGGAAACACTAGCACCCAAATCACACAAAGCGGAGCATTCATGATCTTTATTCTTCATTTTAATAGTAGGTTCCCACTCATCCTAAAGTTTTCTAGGGATAGAAACTTCTAATTCAAGTTTTTCTTCATAAGATTGCATTAAAGCATCAACGATATGTTTAGTGAAAGCTTTATTTTGACTATAAGCACTAGGAGAATTTAACACGGATTGCAACAAGGAAATAAAATCTATTAGAGAACAATTATCATAATTAAATTCCTTGAAATCCAAAATAGTGGGTTCATTTCTATGTAAAGTTTTGACCTCTTCAATCCCACTTTTACAACTTTTTGCATCTAGATCTAAAAACTCCGATTCATTGGGACGCCTTCTAACTAAAGTTGACTCATCTCCAGTCCCATCATTATCAAGATTCACATTGTAAAACAAGATTATTAGGGGACACACCAATCACTTTTAGATCTTCATCCTTATTATCATGAAAACTAGAAGAACACGCTTTTACAAAGCAATCTTTCTTAGCATGCATCCTAGCAGTTCTTTCTTTTCACTCGTCAATGGAAATTCTCATGGCTTTGAGAGACTCATTGATATCATGCTTAGGAGCAATAGATCTAAGTTTCAAAGAATCAACATCAAGAGAAATTCTATCCATGTTCCTAGCCAACTCATCAATCTTAGGCAATTTTTCTTCAAGCAAAGCATTGAAATTCTTTTGAGAAATCATAAATTCTTTAACACTAGTCTCAAAATCAGAGGGCATCTTATTAAAATTTCCATAAGACTTGTTGTAGGAATTACCATAATTATTAGAGGAATTACTAGGATACGGCCTAGGATTAAAGTATCATCTATACGCGTTGTTACCAAAATTGTTCCTACCAACAAAATTCACATCCATATATTCATTATTATGCTCAATCAAAGCAGACAAAAGGCATATCATTAGGATAAGAAGAAGCACTCTTATTAGCAAACAATTTCATAAGTTCATCCATCTTTCCACTCAAAACATTAATCTCTTCTATCACATGAACCTTTTTATTAGTAGATATTTCGGTGTGCCATTGAGAATAATTAACCATAATATTATGTAGGAGTTTAGTAGCTTCCCCTAAAGTGATTTCCATAAAAGTGCCTCCCGCGGCCGAATCTAAAAGATTTCTGGAAGCAAAATTCAATCGGCATAATTTTTTTGTTTGATCATCCATAAATTTAATCCATGTGTAGGGCAATTACGGATCATCAATTTCATCCTCTCCCAAGCTTGTGCAACATGCTCATGATCAAGTTGCTTAAAATTCATAATATCGTTTCTAAGAGAGATGATCTTAGCGGAGGAAAATACTTAGAGATAAAAGCATCTTTGCACTTATTCCATGAATCAATACTATTTTTAGGCAAAGACAAAAACTAAGTTTTAGCTTGATCTCTAAGCGAAAACAGAAATAGCTTCAATTTAACAGTATCATTATCCACATCTTTCTTCTTTTGCATATCACACAAATCAACAAAGTTGTTTAGATGGGTAGCGACATCTTCACTAGGAAGGCTGAAGAATTGATCTTTCCTGACAAGAATCAACAAGGCAGCATTAATTTCACAAGATTCAACATCGGTAATAGGAGCAATTGGAGTGCTAAGAAAATCATTGTTGTTTTGGAAAAGTCAAACAATTAGTATTGTATTGAGCCATCATGACGAACGATCCAACACACAAGCACACACAAGAAGCAAGCGAAGGAAAAAAGCGAATGGAAAAGAGGGCGAATAAAACGGCAAGGGTGAAGTGGCGGAGAGGAAAACAAGAGGCAAATGGCAAATAATGTAATGAGAGGGATAAGAGTTTGTGATGGGTACTTGGTATGTTGACTTGACTTGACTTGTCGTAGATCTCCCCGGCAACGACGCCAGAAATCCTTCTTGCTACCTCTTGAGCACTGTGTTGGTTTTTCCCTTGAAGAGGAAAGGGTGATGAAGCAAAGTAGCGTAAGTATTTCCCTCATTTTTTGAGAACCAAGGTATCAATCCAGTAGGAGAATACAAGCAAGTCACCTCGTACCTACACAAACAAATAAGAACCTTGCAACCAACGCGATAAAGGGGTTGTCAATCCCTTCACGGCCACTTGCAAAAGTGAGATCTGATAGAGATAATAAGATAAATATTTTTGGTATTTTCGTTGCATAGATTGAAAAGTAAAGATTGCAAAATAAATGGTGACAGAAATAGCACGTTGGCGGGAGATTAATAAAATGGAAAATAGACCCGGGGGCCATAGGTTTCACTAGTGGCTTCTCTCAGGATAGCATAAGTATTACGGTGGGTGAACAAATTACTGTCGAGCAATTGACAGAAAAGTGCATAGTTATGAGAATATCTAGGCATGATCATGTATATATAGGCATCACGTCCGCAACAAGTAGACCGAAACGATTCTTCATCTACTACTATTACTCCACACATCAACCGCTATCCAGCATGCATCTAGAGTGTTAAGTTCATAAGAACAGAGTAATGCATTAGGCAAGATGACATGATGTAGAGGGATAAACTCAAGCAATATGATATAAACCCCATATTTTTATCCAGGATGGCAAGAATACAATACGTGTCGTTTCCCTTTCTGTCACTGGGGTCGAGCAACGCAAGATTGAACCCAAAGTTAAGCACTTGTCCCATTGCAAGAAAGATCAATCTAGTAGGGCAAACCAAACTGATAATTCGAAGAGACTTGCAAAGATAACAAATCATACATAAAAGAATTCAGAGGAGATTCAAATATTGCTCATAGATAATCTTGATCATAAACCCACAATTCATCTGATCTCGACAAACACACCGCAAAAAGAGTTACATCGAATAGATCTCCAAGAAGATCGAGGAGAGCTATGTATTGAGATCCAAAGAGAGAGAAGAAGCCATCTAGCTAATAACTATGGACCCGAAGGTCTTTGGTAAACTACTCACACATCATCGGAGAGGCTATGGTGTTCATGTAGAAGCCCTCCATGATCGATTCCCCGTCTGGCGGAGCGCCTGAAAAGGCCCCAAGATGGGATCTCACGGGTACAGAAGGTTGCGGCGGTGGAAATAGGGTTTCATGGTGCTCCTGGATGTTTTTGGGGGTATATGGATGTATATATAGGAGGAAGAAGTAGGTCGGTGGAGCTGCAAGGGGCCCACGAGGGTGGGGGCGCACCCAGGGGGGCAGGCGCGCCTCCCTGCCCCGTGGCCTCCTGCTTCTTTCTTGGCGTCCACTCCAAATCCTCTGGATCACGTTTGTTCCAAAAATAACTATCCCAAAGGTTTCATTCCGTTTGGACTCCGTTTGATATTCCTTTTCTGCGAAACACTAAAATAGGCAAAAAAACAGCAATATGCACTAGGCCTTTGGTTAATAGGTTAGTCCGAAAATAATATAAAAGTACTTAGTAAAGCCCATTAAACATCCAAAACAGATAATATAATAGCATGGAACAATGAAAAATTATAGATACGTTGGAGATGTATCACATGTGGGTCCCCATTGTCATCTATGCACCCCACGTCCAACACTTGCCAAAACTTTGTCCCTCGTTTTCTCCATTTTTCGCACAGTCAACATTGTGTGGGCATTTTGAAAATAGCATAGCTTTTTTACTGTGCATCATGTGAAGATGTGCTATGCATGGATGTTGAGCAGCATGATGTTAACTAGCTGGTAGTTCCATGTTCGACCATGAATAAAACTTCCAACATGATGTTATCCATGTTTGAAAAGGCCGTGTTAATATAAATGTTGTGCCTCTGAAAGTTGCAGTTTCTTATCTAAAACTGAACTTGTAGTTTCTTATCTGAAACTGAAACTTGCAGTTTCTTCTCTGAGAATCACATTGTCTGCACTTTTATACTCCTATGAAACTACATTCTTTTAAGTGCTAAAAATAGATCTCTAGAATTCATAAAATACTTCATATGCTCATTACTGCAAATCTGAAATTCAAAAGACATCCATATCTGAAAGTACTCTCAAAATACACAACACAAAACAAATTTCAGAACCTGCAAATATTGAAAACCCTAAGCTCCTCCTGATAATTCACAACTTGCCCAACTATTGGGCTGGGGGGCAATCCCACCTATTCCTCGGCGGTAGACAGCCGCCCCGTGAGACGATGTGAATGGCGAGGGAGAGGATGGGGGGAAGCGTCGTCGGGCCAACTGCTTTTCTCCTCTTGCAGTTGGGTTCGGTCGACGAAGACTCCACCGGCTTGCTCTGGCGCGACACCCTCACAAACGGCACCATGTAGATGCTGGATCCTTCAATATCTAGTGGATGCTCCATCTAGGGTCGATACTCCCACCACCGCTGCCTCACGATCGGATTCGGTGAATCTGTTTGCTCCATGGCCCAGAGGAGCAGCTCTATGTACTCCGGTGCGACTCCCTTCGGGAGTATCGCCGCCTTTTCGCTCTGTTGCAGATATTTGGCCATGGACGTTGCCGTCGCTGCTAGTTGGTCCTTTTTGTCAAAGCAAGATTGTATCTCCAACATCCTAGCCAGCTTCATAGGGTCGCTGTCTGCAATCCTCACTTGTTGGTTGTACTCCTCCATCGATCTACTTCTCCACAGCACCTTCACTCGTCGATAGTGGTTTTTGAATGGAAGAGGAGAGGAGCGGCGCTGGTTTTGGATTAGAACAGGAGAGGAGCGGCGCTAGTTTTGGATTACAACGGGAGAGGAGCGGCGCTGGATTTAGATTGGAACAGGAGAGGAGCGGCGGTGGTTTAAGAGGAGAGGAGCAGCGCTGGTCTTGGAAGTATTTTTTGTTTTGCTTATTTTGGGTCAAAGTTGGACCACGTACTATATTGGACAAGCAAAATGTGAATGCGTGTCACCAAAAATTGTATCGTTTGGTTCATATCTGAATGTACTTTCAAATTATATTATTTTTGCAATGTATAACATATATTTTATTTGTGAAAACCATGGTCAATTATGACGCAAATAAAAGGGAGACTAGTTAATGCGAGGTTGCTTTCTTAATTGAAGAGCAAATTGATTTTGATTTTAATCCAGTCACAGCGTGTCGGCCCTCTTATCCAATCCTAAATCGATGCCGCACGCTCCTCTCCCTCTTCTCCATTGCAAAACTACCTCCTCTCCTCTCCATCATCTCCGTTCCAAAACCACCGTCTCGCCTCTCCCTCTTCTCCATTCCAAAACCACCCCTCTCCTCTCCATATTCTCCATTGCAAAACCACCATCTCGCCTCTCCCTCTTCTCTATTGCAAGACCACCGTCTCTCCTCCCATCTTCCTAGGCTAGTACCGGACCTCTCAGAAGGACATCTATGGAGAGGATGCAGCAGCGAATCGGGCAGATCGCCGGCGGCGACCAGGCAAAGTTAGCCAGGTTGAAGGAGATCCTTACTTGGTTTGCCAATGAGTGGGAGATTTTGAGGACGGTGAGGGCCATGCGGCAATGTATGCAAAAGAGCGAGACAATGGCGATGAGGGCGGCGATGTACTCCTCGGCGGAAGTCACGCCGCAGTCCTTCGAGTTCATCGAGTATCTCCTCTGGGCGATGGGGCAGACAGATTTGCCCGAGGCGAAAGTCAGGCGGAGGTGGTGGGCATACAGGTCGAAGGTCGAGCATCCAGAGGATAACAAATCGAGCGAGAATGGTGTGCCGTTCTTGAGGGTGCAGAGCCAGCCGGAGCCATAGAAGTATTCTTTCTCCCATCGCAAGAGGAGGCTGGATGGCGCAACGTCGCTTCCCCGCCGTTCTCCACGGTTCCCTCAATGCTCGCCTCATTTCAACGGCGGCGGTAGGGTTTAAGGTAATGTTCGCACTAACCTAATCAGTGTGACAGCTAATGAAAATCATGCTTGCAATCAGTCTCCGAGTACTATGCCAATCACCCTAATATAGCTCTGGACCTTTGGGTCAAAGTTGTGACACTGTGTACAAATAAATAAAAATAGATTGGTGCTTCTTTCAGAAAAGAGTACTCCCTAGAAAACTGCCAATATAAGCTACTAGTATTTGGTTAGGATTTTCTGCCGAGAAAGATCCGTCCACAGAGAGTGCCACACATCCCACTGTTGGTGGATGCCAATGCGTGCATGGAGCATGGTTGGTGTCGGTAATTTTTACTTGGCACACCTTGCACTCTGCATTATGCTGGTTCCATCCGTACATTTGTGCAGTTCCACCAAAATGCAGCTGAATAACCCTGTTTGCACAGATAATGAAAAGGCGTGATTACATTGTAGTGGCACTAGTTGATGAAACATATACACCAATAAATAGAAGAAAATATTGCGATAGTATCATAGTATGCCATGCTGCGAGGGCGAGATGGGCCCTGCGACGCCTCATACGATAGGCCTCATACTAGAAATCGACCCAAGTCTCCCCGATACACGTTCTGCCAGTGATGAACATCAGTGTACAGCGGTAGTACAAGGAGGGGCCTTGAGACATTCCAATCTCTATTTTTGTGCAGGTCAACTAAAATTAAGCACCCCAGTTTGCAGAAACACTTAAACATTAACAATGGGACACCCCAAAGAGAAGCACTTTATTTATCTACATTGGAAATGAAATGATAGAGAGGACACTCGCTCTATTTTAACTGTATTATTACTTCATTTTATAAGTGGCACTAGGGTCGAGCAGGTGGAAAACGAGGTGTACCGTGCGTCGCAAGGATGGAGGCCGGGGGTGCTTACACTGGGATGATGAAGCTGGGTCTATTAGTCCCTACCTCCCGCCGTGATGTTTCTGTGGTAGCATCTGGGTTGTAATCCAAACTTGGTCGAGCTGGTGCTGTGTCCCCCTACCTGCCTAGCTTATGTGGCGAACTTGTCTCCTGCTAGTACTCAGTTCGTTCTAGTAGTAGTTGCATAACTGCCCGTTTACACTGAGATGTTGTCGGATAATGGTTCACTATGGTTGGGTTTTGTCGGAGTAAATAACCACGGGTAGCCTCATCTGCTCCCCATGGTATTTCAAGACATCGGGGTCGGCTGCCGCCGCTCAAGCCTCAAAGACCAAGAGCTGCCTTCATAGGGCCAGGTGATCCAAGCGGCCGGCTGCTAGAAGGTGGCAGAGCCCAGAGGGCGGCCACGAGGTGTGCCGACTCCTAGCAAGCGGCCTCCAGAGAGGCCGGCTCCTAGCAGGCGGCCCTCCCCATTCCCTTGAAGTTAGCACCCCATTACAACGACGAGACGGGGCGTGGCTACAGTGCGGCCTGCGACACCAAAATCCAGGGCTGAACGTGGCCGTAGTGCAGCACACCAAGCGGACATCCCTTGCCCAGCACTGCACTATTGCCACGCCGCCTGTGACATCATCCACGAAAGAAGAGGCCACACTCCCACTACTGGCTGGTTGTATGGCCAGCAGGCGGCGGGTCCTACCTGTCCGTGAGAAGCCAGAAGGCGGTGAGTCCTGACCTGTCGGCACAGGCGAGGCCAACTCCTGGCAGGCGGCCCTCCCCTCCCTCAGAGTCTGTGCGTCATTAATCAGAAGACACGGTGAGTGGCTACAGTGAACGCCCGCTAGGCGGCGGCCTGTAGTACTAAGCAGCCACAGTGGCGCGGCCACAGTACTAAGCAGCCGGCAGGACCCGCAAGCGGCAGGCGCGGCCTGTCGGCTAAGTATGAGACAGTCGGCGAGACCCACTAGGCGGCGGGCCCCAGTAGCCGGCGGAGAAGAAGGCAGCCAGAGACAATGACAGCCGGGTCCTACACCCGACCAGATTACCATTGTACGCCTGGGGGGTAGGCCTATATAAACCCCCAGGCAACCCATGCAAAGGATTCAGAACCCCAGCGCACACATATACCACATAGAGAGAGTGGAATAAGGGCTAGCCTTGTTCTTCTTCCTCCTCTAGCCAAAATAGCTCAAGGAGCAACCTTGTAGCCACCTTGTTGAGATAGTGATCATGCGGAGACCCCGCAGAGCAGGACTAGGGGTGTTATCTCCAAGGAGAGCCCCGAACCTAGGTAAGATGCGTCGGTGTACATGTCTATGCCTTATCCTGTTTACAGGCACCGGCAACGTACTACTCTCCCCCACCATGATAAGCCATCCTTTGGAATATGTCACACTACACCCCTGTCAGGACCCCGATTCCAAGTCACATCAATCTAGCCGGTAACACCTCATATCACTTTGCGGCCTCACGCACGGTATTCCCACGGGTGTCGCCTTACCATGGCCCGGGGACCATTTGCGCCTTTTGGCTCACGTATATGATAATGTCGCTAGCATCCATATGACAGAGAACCCGGGCCAACATGACTAGTCGTGAACCCAAAGTGGCACTAACTTGCGGGGACAAGCATACATGAATCAACATCGAGCATGTCGGTCAGCAGCGTGCGAATCCGGGCTGTAGCACTTGGCTAACAGGACTCCGGTGAACCGGGCTGTAGCAGGCTAGGCAGGACTCCGGATGTCACCGCGTGACATTTCCCCGAAGGGACAGAACCACGAGAGCAAGTGAATCACATGCCGGCCAGTCAAGTGTTCCGGAGCAGTAGTGCTGGGCTAGCAGGACTACGGTGAACCGGGCTGTAGCGGACTACTATGTCTCATGGAAGCACAAGACTACATTTCCCCATAAGGGAGGCTACCAAGGATAAACAACTAGGTTGTCGGATCCCATACATACCAAGCATTTCAATCATACACACAATATGCTCGATAAGTGTAAATGCAACATGGCATCACAACATAACTCTACGACTCAAGTATTTATTCAATAGGCTCCGAGGATCGAGATATTACAAACATGGGTCTCATGACCCAACATTCAGAGCATACAAGTCAAAGCACATGCGGAAGCTTAACATGTCTGCGTACAGACATCTACAAATGAAAAAGGCTGAGAAGCATTACTAACTAACAGATCATGCCGAGGGCACAAAATCATAGTTGAGGTAACAAGCTAAACGTCAAAGTCCACGCGGAACTACTAGCGAGACTGAAGTCTCTCTACAAAAACATAAATTAAGCAAACGTGAGTACAAATGTACCCAACAAGACTTACATCAGAACTAACTACATATGCATCATTATCAACAAAGGGATGGTGGGGTTTAACTACAGCAAGCCTCAGCTTTGACTTCGATGGCTAACCTGAACTACTACTGCAAGTAACTCTTTTGAGGTGGCGCACACGAGTCCACATATTCACCAATCAATACAACACTATGGACCCGCTCCCGTCTTCCTACGAGAACGCCATCCATAGTATTTACGCTTATCTTGCGCATTTCAGAGTATCCACTTTCACTTGTCTATGAACTGTTATAGGAAACCCAGAAGTCCTTTACCGTGGACGAGGCTATTCGAATAGATCATCTATAACCCTGCAGGGGTGTACTTCTTCACACATGTTTCCACCACTTAGCGTCTGCACACGACATGTGCTCGGCAGACTCCAAGCGAAAGCCGACGTGGGTGTAGACCACGACCTAACTAACCACACAAGTCTATAGTCCAGGTTTATCGCCTATTCAGGTTCCATTATCGAGGAGATCTGGCCGAGGTTTCGCTCACAGCCCCAAACGATGTGTGCAGGGGTCCCTAGACACCAAACGGGTGCCCGGTACACCGGGCCATGGTGTATCTACCGCATCATAGCCCACCCCTAGGGTCAGCGCTACGCACGGCCTCCAACACATATCTTACAAACACCAGAAACTAGTTGCAACTCCTGGACAAAGGACAAGGGCCGTTAATAAGTCGAGCAGGGTCATATTCAGGGCCCAACGTGTGGTAGTAGTTGTTCATGGATCACAAACACAGAACTTAGTTCCTGAGGACGGCTTCAATGAGACAACCCACCATGTACTCCTACATGGCCTCTCACCGATACCTTTACCAAATCGTGTTCACACACTTAGCGCTCAACCGTAGGACATGTTCACACACCTCCGATTCATCCCCGATGAATCAGACCTGACACAACTCTAAGCAATAGCAGGCATGACAAAGAAGCATGAATGAGTAGGCACATCAGGGCTTAAACAACTTCTACTCATGCTAGCGGGTTTCATCTATTTACTGTGGCAATGACAGGTCATGCAGAGGATAAGGGGTTCAACGACCGCAGCAAGTAACAGATGAATCGTTGTTGTCCTAATGCAGTAAAAGAGAGCAGGAGCAAGAGAGTGGGATTGTATCGGAATGAACAAGGGGGTTTTGCTTGCCTGGCACTTCTGAAGATAGTATAGTTCTTCATCGGTGTCATCGAACTCATCGTCGGAACGTTGTCTACTGAGAGGGGCAATTACCGGCAAACAAGGAAGAACGCAAACAATTCAATGCAACAATATGATGCATGAGCATGACATGGCAATATGTTGTGGTTTGAGCTAATGCAACTAGAAACCAGATTGAATAAAGTTGGTTTGAACCAAGGGTTCAAATTCAAACTCCATATGTGCTTATTTAAATGCCAATTATGCAAATTGCCATATACAACAACCTTAGGTTGTACAAACATGCATGAAAATCGTACAGATGGATAGATTGGATTTTTCTGATCATTTTTCATATATAACTCTTTCAATTCTGAGGTATGGATTAATTCTATGATTTTTATAACTTTTAAACATTTTCTGAATATAAATAAATCATTTAGATTTATTTAAAATCCAGAAAAGCATTACTGCGTCAGCATGATGTTGGTGTGATGTCATCAGGTCAACAGGGGCTTACTAGTGTCAAGCCTGACCCGTGGGTCCCACATGGCAGTCTCATAGTGCTGGCACGAGTCACAGACAGGTGGGACCGTTCAAAAGCCACATCAGGAAAGTTAATGCTGACAAGTGGGTCCCACTGGGTTATGAACTAATCTAAACAGAAAATTAAACTAAACTAAACAGGCACAGGGCCTACATGGCAGTGGCACTAAGGGTGTTTAGCTGGGTCATTAGTGCTAACTAATCCGACGCCACGTCATTAGTTGACGCCAGCAACCAAAGGCACAGCGGTGGCATGTCGGAGTTGCTCGGGACGGCGCTACAGGCGGTGATTTGCGGCACGGTTTGGAGCTACAGCGAGCTGGCGTCCGCGCGCATATAGTGGAGCAATCAGTTTCATTGGGGGCGACCTAAATCGACGGCGGCGAGCTCAAAGTCGGCGGCCAGAGTTCAGACATCGATGGAAACGGGGCTACGGAGCACCAGGGGAGGAGCTGGTGAGTGCATCATGGTCCTAGGGGTGTGCCGAGCGTGCTGATGAGCTCGGACGTGGGTGGCAGCAGCTGTGGCCACGGCGGCGCCATGGACGGCGGCAGCGAGCTTCGGCCGAGGTGGAAAACACGGCTAGAGGACGAACGCGTCGACGTGGAGAGGGGCGAGGGGCGTAGGAGCTCACAGTGGTTCCGCAGGGTTGGTCAGAGGGCTCGGGGAGGGGCCGGAGCAAGCAGGACGGCGATGGAGATCTCCGTGTCGGGAGGTTGAAGAAGATGGCGTGGAGGCGCTCGGGGGCGTCCGGTGTTGCACAGCTCGACGAGGAGGAAGAGGGGTACTAGGCGGAGGTCTAGGCAGGGTTGGTCAGTGGGCTCGGGGAGGGGCCGGAGCAAGCAGGACGGCGATGGAGATCTCCGTGTCGGGAGGTTGAAGAAGACAGCGTGGAGGCGCTCGGGGGCGTCCGGTGTTGCACAGCTCAACGAGGAGGAAGAGGGGTACTAGGCGGAGGTCTAGGGCATCTCAGGGCGTCGCCGGGATGGCGGTGTCCGCGGTGGTGGCGAGCGGCGGCGACGGAGGAGTTCGGGCGCGAAGAACAGAGGAGGGAGAGAGCATTCGGGGGAGAGAGAGGAAATTCTAGGGGGGTGTGTGGCGTCGTCTGGAGTCGTCCAGGGCGTCAGCAGAAGCAGGAGGTGGCCGTCGGTGGCCGCGCGCGTGCTAGCACTCCGAAGGCGCACGCCCGTGCCTACTGGCGTGAGGAGGAAGGCGACAGAGGGGGCTGTGGTGATGGACTGGGCCAGTTGGCTGGGCCGCCAGCTCGGCCGGCCGGGTGGGCTTTGGTGGGTGCCAGGTAGGTATCTTCTCTCTCTCTCTCTCTCTTCTTTCCTATTTTAGTTTCTATTTTCTATTATTCTATAGTCTTTAGGGCTTTACTAAAAAAACTTAAACAGATCCAAAAATCGTGAAACTGCTCAATGCCACTCTTTAGAATATAACCAGGAGCAAAAATTTTAGTTTATGATTATTTGAGCATTTAAAATATTATATAGTATTTAAATGCCCAAATGCAAATAGAGTACGATTTAATTCAGTGCCCAATGTTGTCCTAGAAAAATGTGAACCATTTTTGACAGAGGTTCTAGACCAAGGCAAAGATGATGAACATTTTAGAAGGGCATTTCAGGTTCATTGAAAAAGTATTTAGTAAACCTAGTTGGTTTAAGTGGTGCTGGGAGTTTTTGTCATCCCCATTTCAACTCTAGGAGAAAATTTAACATGATGACATGATGATCATGCAAGGACAAGCAGAGGCTAAGCTAAGGCCATGACAACCCCCGACATTTGGCGCCCACCATGGGCTAGGTGCACCGTCGTCCAGAGATCTATTCTGGACGGGAACCCTTTTCCTCCCTAGGGAGCGCAGCCAGCCCAGCACGCCCAATGGCGTTTGCACCGACGTGCTGCATGGTGTGGAAGTCGCTTGCGCGGTGAGCTGCCTCGCTGATCTCATCGGTGAGATACGCCTCTCCGACGAGCCCGCGCCCGATGCGGGAGCAGCCAGCTCCGAGAGCTGCCTCGTCGACCTCCATGGCAAGCTCCACATCGCCAACGAGCCAGCGTCTGATCTAGAGTCAGTTGGCTCCACCGACCCGATGCTCGTCGACTCCGACGCGGCATCCCTCGACGCCTTCCCCACCAACGTGGTGGTCATCGAGGACCCGCTCCATCGCGTAGACAACGGCAGCAGCACCGTCACTGAAGTGCTTGTCATCAGCCACGACGAAGCCTCTGGCGGGGCCTCCCAGGACCCGCTGCATGCAGCAATGCAAGACCTGTCCCCGCCCATCACGGCAGACGCCAATGTCGAGACGCTAGAAGCGTGCCGCGTCTCGCTCGTCGAGAGCGCCAAGAAGTTGGCCACCATGAGACGCCTCTCCGAGGCCCACTAGCGCGAGATCGACCGCGCTATCGGCGGCCCGCCGGCTGGTGGCGAGCCCAGCCGCGTAGGTACGGTCCGACAGCGCGGCAATGTCGTTGCCAGCATGTCCGGGTGGACCGCCCTGTCTACGCTACGCCCATGGAGAACCTGCGTGCTGCCCAGGCGGCAGCAGACGAGTTGGACCACTTGGAGGGTGACGAGCGTCACTGCATGACGGAGCGCGTCCAGGAGCTCATCGACGCGGCTGTCATGCAGCAAGAAGCCGACCACCGCGTTGGAGAACCCGGCCCGCGGGCTGAGAACCTCCCCCTCGCCGAGAGCACGGCGCAACCTCCGGGACGCCGATAGGCGGCACCCGCGACCACAGAGATCGAGAGTCGGCTGCTAGCCGGAGTCGGACATGCATCACCATCGAGCGCGACAAAGATGGCCGCCCGCGAGCGGTGGAACAGCAGAGCAATCGCCCGCCTGCCATGCGCAGGGAGAGGCGCGCCTCCCTGCCGCCTGTTGCGCACGCGACTCTCGGAGACCGGCTGGGCCACCGAGAAGGAGTCGGAGAGAACAACGCACACCACTGGATCGACCGCCTGGCTCGATCCCTGGTGATAGAAGAAGAAGATGCTATCGGCCCGCCTTGTTTTGGCCCCCGCAGTCGCCACGAGCCCTTCTACAAAGGATTCTCTGTCACAGCCCTAGAATACCTGAGTGAAATAGCTGCATTTGCACTCATGCATCATGTCTAAAATTTCTGAAAGTTGAATTGGGGAAAGTGGAAAGCCTCAGAAATCATTTCAGAAATAATCAACATTAAAATCTCTTCAAAGAAGTCCAAGAAAATGTTCCTCTTAGTCTCTGAAAATATTGGTAAGAGGTAAAACTCAAAACAATAATTTTTGAATTTCAGAGATATTTATTTTGGGCCTTTGCATTAAATCAATAATTATTTGCATTGGAAATATATTTGCTATATAATTAGTATATGTCCAATAACTCCGATCTTTGGTGAAGGATTTTGGAATAATCCAATTAGTCCCTACAAAGAATATCAGAAGAAAATAAAATGATTTAGTTCCTAAACTAAATCAAAACAAATGACAGAATAGAAAAAAACAGAAAGAACAAGAGAGAGAGAGAGAGAGAGAGATAAACTCACCTGTCCTCGCCCACCTGGCTTACCTGGCGGCCCACTGGCCGGCCCAACCGACCACCACCGTCGTCCTGCTGGCGCCAGTCAACCAGGCGTGTGTCCCGAACCCTCCCTCTCTTTTGCCTTGTTTGCACGCCGTAGCCACCACGTCGCCTGCGCCCGAAGGCGCCGCCGCCTGCGCTCGCCGTCGACGCGCCTCCGGCGACTATTTGGTCCAGTGGGCGTGTCCATCGCTTCGCCAGATCACAAGACGCACACACACCAAAGACTCCAGCTCTCCCAAGACGCTGCACCACAAAGACCGCTGCGCACCTCACCTGCCGCCGCAGCCGAAGCCTCGCTGGCCCGCCACCCCAGATCGGGCTGGCACCATCGCTCGACGCTACCGGTCTGGGCTCGAACGAGCCCAACCACGCTGTGAACGGGGCACCATAGCCCGTTTCCACGGTGCTCCGCCGCCTCTGGTCGTCGCCGGCGGCATAACGCCGGCCTAACCCTGTTTAGGTTAGTGCTAATGACCCCCAGGCTAATTAAGTTAGGTTAGTATTAACTAAGCTAGTTTAGTTTAGTTAGAGGCTGACATGTGGGCCCCAGAATCATGTTTGACCTGGGCTAACGCTGTTGACCTGATGACGTCACCCAGACGTCATGCTGACACAGTAATACATTCTCTGGATTTTAATTAATTCAGAAATTCCAGAAAATTCTTTAAACTTCTAAAAATCATATAAATTCAACCATAACTCGGAATGCAAAGATTTATATATGAAATTTGATCAGAAAAATCCAATCTTTCCATCTGTACTGGTTTCATGCATGTTTAAACGAGCTAACCTTGCTATTAGATCAAAACATGATAATGCACTTTATAAACCCATAATTTGAGTTTGTATTTGAATCTTTGATTCAAATGATCTCACACCACCCTGGTTGTAGATGTATTAGGTCAATAAATAACACATTGCCATGTCACATTCATGCATCATATTGTGCATTGCATTGACTGTGCTCTTTCTCTATTGCTGCTGGTTGTTCCCTCTCGATAGACATGTTCCGATGATGAGTTTGATGACACCGATGAAGAGATATACTATCTTCAGAAGTGCCAGGCAAGCAAAACCCCCTTGTTCATTCAGATTCAATCCCACTCTCTCGCTCCTGCTCTCTTTTACTACATTAGGACAACAACGATTCATCTGTTACTTGCTGCGGTAGTTGAACCCCTTATCCTCTGCTCGACCAGTCATTGCCAAAGTAAATAGATCAAGCCCACTAGCATGAGTAGGAGTTTTTTGAGCCCTGATGTGCCTTCTCGTTCATGCTTGTTTGTCGTGCCTGCTATTGCTTAGAGTTGTGTCAGGTCTAATTCATCGGGGATGAATCGGAGCTGTGTGAACATGTCCTACTATTGAGAGCTAAGTGTGTGAACACGATTTGGTAAAGGTATCGGTGAGAGGCCATGTAGGAGTACTGTAGCTCCCCGACCTCAGACGGTCAAGTCTATGTGCTTAAGTGTCATCCCTGGATCGGTATGCTGGCACACACAGTACTCGAGGATTTATAACAGAGGTAAATCACATGTATAAAGTAACGGAAATACTATTACCTCAATCCAAAATAGCGGAAGTAACAAGGTTGTGGATTCCCATCAACACCAACGGCAAAGTTGAGTGTAGAAATCGTAACCCTAACGTATCACTTACTGTCAGAAGATCACGCAACATGAGACGTTGCAGCCACAAAGGGTCAGTACATTGAATGTACTGGCAAATTCACACCATAGGATAATGATGAATAATAACTATCACTACATGCATATTTGGCTGGTGGAAAGCTCTATGGTTATAGTTTTGCGGAAAGCCAATTTTTCCCTACTACAAAGGAATATATTTTATTTAACTACAAAGTTGGTTGATAAAATATTGAGAAGGTAAACCCCCTCTCAACCCCAATTAAAAGTAATCATTAACCCAACAAATTAATTTAAGTAATATGATGAGATACTTAAGATACTCCAAGTACTAGATACTCAAGATTGTCCATAACCGGGGACACGGCTAACCATGATTAGATTGTACACTCTGCAGAGGTTTGTGCACTTTTCCCCACCAGACTCGATCGCCTCCGTTGGATTTCTTGCACTACATGATGTTTGAGAAACGGATGACCGAGACACAGTCTTCCAGGAACATTAACTCTTAACTCCGGGCAGACCATACCAAACCTACAAACCCACTACCTGCTGATCTACCTCTTCAAGAACTTCACATAACTTACTCAACTATGCTAGAGCCCATAATAGCTTGTGCCTGCACACAGAAGTTTCTAGCATGAAAATATCTCGATTCCTTTGAGCACGGGTGGCGAACCATAGGATGATCACACGGTGTATCCTCGGGATCTCCTAGGACAACACCAGTATATCCCGTGTGTCCGGCAAGTCCATGGTATATCCCGTGGTGCCCCTAACAATCCATCCGGATGTGTATTAAAGTTTCCACCTTAAGTTGAACCATTAAGTAAACAATCTCACATCTGTCATGGAATACACTCAAACCCAATCCACGTCTACGAGCATAGCATGGCAATATAAGCATAACGTAGAAGTAACTCCCAAGGTTTGAATGCAGGACAATAGGTTCCTACCTCATCAACTACTTCCCAACCCACAAGTTAATGACATCCTAATCATGCAATGTTTGAGGATTGGAACAAATGCATAAAAACTAGGTATGAAAGGGATATGATCAAAGTGTGAACTTGCTGTCTTTGTTGATGAAGATGATTCGCACTCAAAACTCTTGATAGGTCTACTCGTCACACTCCGGTCAATCTATCATAAGCAATCAATAGTAACCACACATAAGCAATCACTCAAAAGAGCAGAAAGAACGAAGAAGAAGATTCGGAAAACATCAAAACCAAGCAAATAACTCTTGCAACATAAAACGAATTTCTAACAGTACCAAAATTATATGAATTTGGTCTTATCAGAAAGTTTATGTCAAGAGCTTCGATTTGCAAAAAGAATCAACTCAAACGGAGTTATAAAACTCAAGTTACGATCAAACGAAGTTCAAAATCAAATCTGGTCTAATTCAAATTTTAAACTTTCAAAAACATGTTTGCGTTGGATTACTGGATAGGGGAGATCGTACAGAAGAAGTGGGCGTTGGTTTCATCTAATTTGGATGAACGAATAAAAAGTTATGCCTATTTAAAAAATCAGTGCCAAGCTGTTTTACGGAAGAAAAAAATAGATACGGCTAAAAGAATTTTAGGTCTAATGTATAAATACAGAGACAAATGGGTAATCTAATTATTTTATCGTACTAGTCTAGAAAATAATAAACTATGGGAAAAAACGAAGAAAGATACCTTTATAAGGCAGAGAAAAAACAACTTCGGAGAGAGAAGACAATTTCCAGAAGTCGCGCCGGAGAGGAGAAAAATATTTTTCTTTAAGGAATCTAGTCAAACCAAAATATTGATTTAACCTGAATCGGATGATTTTTGGAGGTTCTATGGGTCTATATTTATTGGTGGAAAAGAGGCTTAAAGGTCAAAGGCTAGGCAATGTGGGACTAAACATATACGTACGCAGATGAAATTTGAAAAGGATCATGCGCTAAAAGTTCGGCCCGGCCGCGCGCGTACACTGGTGCGGCAGTTTATTTTTTCAAAGGTAGAAAGAAAAAAAATTGGAAAGAAAAGGCTGGCTGGGCCTGGCCCACTTAGGAGAAAAAATAATAATAAGATGAGGCGCCCGCTACCACTATGCTATGCATGTGGGCGACAAGTAACTATGGGCCGCACGCAGTTTTTTTTAAAATAGAAACAGAAGGAAAACCGGATAAATAAAATAAAGTAAAATTTATATAGGCATATTATATATCAGAATTTTCAGAAAAAGATTTCCTACAAGCTGAACATTTTTCTAGAATATAATAAAATACACACAAAATCTAATAAAACAAAGAGTGCTTCTGCTCTAGTAAAATCCAATAAAAATCATTTTAAAAATACCAAAATTAATTCAAATTTATTTCTCTCCAATTTTCTGATGTTGGGAATCATGTTACCCTATTTCCATATATTTTATTTTTGAAGAAAAATAATTTAAATAAAACTCAAATAACTCCAAATTGAAAATAAATTCAAAAGAACTTTTAATTTAATTCCTTGAAACTCACAACTCATATTTCATATGTTTTGAAGAAGTCATTTTATCTTCGCTCGTGAAAATCATTGAGTTGCATAAAATTCCTGGGTTGGAAATATTTTCCAAATGAAATTCAAATATTTTCAACACCCCTTGTCATTTAAATAAATGGAAGAAGTCATGTCATCTTCTCTCCGTGGTTTTGTGGTGAAAAGAATTTGAATTCACGGAGATCACGAATGCAAAATGAAAGTTTGGGAAAGTCCTTTTATTCCCTCTCATTTAACTTTCAAAAGTTTCAATTTCACTCAATTTCACACAATCAATCAAACAATCAATCAAATCTATCTATTTATTATAACATTCCAATATTTAGAATTTTGGGATGTTACAAACCTACCACCCTTAAAATGAATCTCGTCCTCGAGATTCGAAGAGGCTAGAAAGAAATAGGTTATGTTTGGGGTCTTCTCAAAAATCCATCGATCGTCTCCGGGGGTCTCGGGTGCTACCACCCTTAGAAGCATGGTTACGGTTCCATCAAAACTCATATACTCCATCCTTATTGTTGACAGTGTCGGTCTTCCCAGATCTCGGAAATTCCATCTCTAGGCTCTTAGGTAGCGGCATAACCTTTTCCTCAATTCTTTTGTCCTTTTTCCTCTTGGTAAGGTTATTCCGAGATTGGGTCTTCTTAGTTGACGGGTCTGGCGCCAATACCAACTAACTATAGATATCTCATGGTGGCAACAATTTAGGGTTTCTCCTACAGGAAATGGGTATGGTTGATTCTCACAGTATAACCTACGGTTGGCAAAAGCTGCCTTGTACAAGGGGAAAATTCTTATACCATTCTAAGGTTTAAACAGGGTTTTGATCGTTGTCTCTCTACTATAGGTAAGTCACTCAGATTTACCATCCCATATAGCAAGGTGAACAATAAGAGTAAGTCGGTATGGTGATCAATCCATCCCGCACCCAAATCATTACCTTGTACATGGTTTAGCGAATCTCGCACTCTAACACTCGGTCATCCTCACAAGCATTGCAGAATTTCTCTTGTCGACCAACCAAGTTCGGATAAATCTATTGACTCTGCAAGCCAAACAAACATCTATCGTTCCTTAACAACTCTCAGGTTTTGCGTAAACTCCTATAGAATCGTCGGTTGATAAAATCGTAACTTCTTCCAGGGTTTTTCCTTCAGCAAGAATGTGCTTGCTTCTTGGCAGGTACTGGGGCCTGTGGGTTATGGCCCATCTCATCACTTGTAGTCCTTGAACTTATCCTCGGGCTTCTGATCATTATTCCAACTTCCAACTTCCTAGTATTCTTAAATCCATCCAATTGTACTGTCTTCCTTCCTTCTATTGGCACCAAACTAGGACATGATTACTCAGACTCATCATGGAATTTACCTTGATCCATATTTCCAACATCATACCTCCTTTATATCCAATAGTAATTCATCTCTTCATCCTCGTGGGATATCCCACCTACCGAGATAAAAACTTATACTTATGAAGTCCATACTCCACTTCGTGGAACATCATTATTCTTTTGCAGGGTCAAGCATCCTTACAGGGGAATATTGGCCATTACTGCATGGCACTTCTTCAACTGGAATACGTGAAACACATCATGAACTCCTAACAGTCCTTCGGGTGACTCCAATTTGTTGGCCACTTCTCCCATACGCTCCAAAACTCGGTATGGTCCTACAAATCTTGGGGCTAACTTTCCCTTAACTCCAAATCGTGTAACTCCTCGTAGAGGGGACACATGAAGACATGCTCTGTCTCCAATTTCATAGACTACCTCCTTGCATTTTTGAGTCTGCATAACTCTTCTGCCTGGGCTGAGCTACCTTCAGTCTATCTCGATCAACTTTAACATTCTCTTCTGACTCCTTGATCATATTTAGTCCAAACAACTGACGGTCAACAACTTCATCCCACATCAATGGTGTCCGGCTCCTTCCCCCATACAAAGCTTAAAAAGGGGCCATCTTCAAACTGACCTGGTAGCTGTTGTTGAATGAGAACTCCGCGTAAGGTAGATTATCATCCCTACTTGATCCATAATCTAGCGCACACGTTCTCAACATGTCCTCCAGAATCTGATTGACTCTCTCGGTCTATCCATCTGTCTATGGATGAAAGGCTGTACTGAACTCTAGCCTAGTACCCAAAGTCTGGTGCAGCTGATTCCAAAACTTTGAGGTAAACTGTGTTCCTCTATCTGATACGATGGTCCTCGGAACTCCAGGCAGACATACAATCCTGGTCAAATATATCTTGGCCAACTTCCCACTTGAATAGGTGGTTTCACTGGGATAAAGTGAGCCACTTTGGTCAAGCGAATCAACTACTACCCAGATAGAATCATATCCCGATCAGGTTCTGGGAAATCCGGTAATGAAATCCATGCCAAGCTTATCCTGCTTCCATTCGGGTATCGGCATAGGCTATAGTAATCCGACTGGCTTTTGATGCTCTACCTTTACTCTCTGGCATACATCACCTATGATTACATACTCTGCAATATCCTTCTTCATACCAGTCCACGAGAAATGCTCCTTCAAATCCAAATACATCTTGTTGTTTCCAGGGCCAATCGAGTATGGTGAATCATGAGCCTCCTGAAGTAATAACTTCCTGATCTTTGCATTATTAGGCACATATACACGATCCTCGAACGATAAGGTGTCGTGCTCATCCTTACAAAAACCTCCGGACTTTCCTTTTCTCATCCTCTCTTTTACCTCAGCAATCTCTTTGTCATCCTTCTGAGCTTCACGGATCTTTCCCAACAATGTAGGCTGAACTTCCATTGCTGCAACAAAACCTTTGGGAACAATCTCCAACCGAAGTTCCCTGAGATCCTCGGCTAACTCCTTTGGTAATCCTCTGCTTATGAGGGTATTTGTCCTTATTTTCTTTATGGTTGTGTCCTATTTCTCCACAAAGCTTGTATGCACAAGGTTTCTTCATATCCTTTCCATAAGGCCTCAACTTCTGGGATACAAGACGAGATCTTTGCAGAGTCAACTTGAATTCTTCCCAAGTGGTTACTCCTTGCCATCCATTGATGGTTTGGTACATCCTCCACCAAGTAGCAGCACCTCTTTCAAAGCACTGAAGGGCATGCTGGGTCATATCCTTTTCGGCTATAGTGTTATTCTTCATATGACCTTCCATGTTCTAAAGCCATCGGTCTGTCTCCAATTGACTCACCGGTCCAGAAAATACAAGCTCATCTCCATTCATTCTCTATTGGGTCCATGGGTTGTGGGGTGGGATAAGAGAGATAGAGAGGGATACACACAATACAAACAATAGTTTTGAAAAGACAGGTTTTATTGTGGCTCTCGGAAAAACATCAAACAAATTACAGCTCACAATCGTGCATCTAACGAGGGTATATAATAGGGGTTTGGGCTTCTAATGGTCAATAAATCTTCAAAGTCATCAAACTCTTGATTCTTGTTCATGTCTTCGATGGCTTCTTCCGATCATGCTTGTCCTACTCAAGTTCTTTTGCGGATCATCTCTGTTGTCGCAAAGTCTCTCGTGGCGTCCTTCAATATTCGGAGTCACGTTCCAACTTCGGATTTCATCAACCTCGACATGAACCATGATCCTACCGTCATCCTTCGCCTGACAAATCTCTGGTATCTCGAGGTTTAGCTCCTCCTGCTTGGCTATTTTAATCTTCTAGGACCTGAGTTCTTCACGAACTGCTTCCTTGTCAAATACGGCTTCCTGCAGATCCACCCTAAACTTCTTGATGTAATACTCCAGATCCTGGTGATGCACCAGCTATGTTAAAACTGTATCCTTGACGATGATGCTCCTTCAGCCTTCTACCATCCAATTCTTCCATGCATCTGCACGCTTAACTCCGCATGGTGACAATAGCATAGGCGGGCAATAACACCATGGTTAGCCATGTCTATGCCCATGTTACTGCCATGAGCTTTCATTCCATAATTGATATCTCCTGTCTTAGGGTTTTCTTGACAAAAACTTTGAGTTCTAATGCTCCATGTTCCGGTCTTTCTCCGATACACCTTGATCTCGGGTATTGACAGCTTCCATAGTCTTCCAAGTTCCATAAGGGGTGCCTTCCTAGGTCATACAAATCCGGAAATTCTTCAAAGCCTTCAAATTCTCCTAGTCTTTGGAGTCTTCACCGTTGTAGTTTCCGTCATTGTAATGCACGGTAAAAATCCTCTTTATTCCAAAGTAGTCTTAGTTGTCCGATATCTTGTACTTCTTGGAGTGGTCTCATCGGCCGAATCTTCACGTGGTCAAAAGGGGAAAGGGTATAGTCTAACTAGAAAGGAATATTTGAATAAGCTCGGAAGAGAAGAGACGTAAGAGATGTTTTTGAAAGCAAAGTTGTAGAGGAAATTTTTCCTGTGGGCTTGCCAGTTTCTAGGGTCACGTCCTACAGTCAACATGTGCTATGATACCATCTTGTAGCGACCCGACCTCAGATGGTCAAGTCTCTGTGCTTAAGTGTCATCCCTGGATCGGTATGCTGACACACACAGTACTCGAGGATTTATAACAGAGGTAAATCACATGTATAAAGTAACGGAAATACTATTACCTCAATCCAAAATAGCGGAAGTAACAAGGTTGTGGATTCCCATCAACACCAACGGCAAAGTTGAGTGTAGAAATCGTAACCCTAACGTATCACTTACTGTCAGAAGATCCTGCAACATGAGACGTTGCAGCCACAAAGGGTCGATTACATTGAATGTACTGGCAAATTCACACCATAGGATAATGATGAATAATAACTATCACTACATGCATATTTGGCTGGTGGAAAGCTCTATGGTTATAGTTTTTGCTAAAAGCCAAATTTTCCCTACTACAAAGGAATATATTTTATTTAACTACAAAGTTGGTTGATAAAATATTGAGAAGGTAAACCACCTCTCAACCCCAATTAAAAGTAATCATTAACCCAACTAATTAATTTAAGTAATATGATGAGATACTTAAGATACTCCAAGTACTAGATACTCAAGATTGTCCATAACCGGGGACACGGCTAACCATGATTAGATTGTACACTCTGTAGAGGTTTGTGCACTTTTCCCCACAAGACTTGATCGCCTCCGTTGGATTTCTTGCACTACATGATGTTTGAGAAACGAATGACCGAGACACAGTCTTTCAGAAACATTAACTCTTTACTCCGGGCAGACCATACCAAACATACAAACCCACTACCTGCTGATCTACCTCTTCAAGAGCTTCACGTAACTTACTCAACTATGCTAGAGCCCATAATAGCTTGTGGCTGCACACAGAAGTTTCTAGCATGAAAATATCTCAGTTCCTTTGAGCACGGGTGGCGAACCATAGGATGATCACACGGTGTATCCGGGATCTCCTAGGACACCACTGGTATATCCCTGTGTGTCCGGGCAAGTCCAATCGATATATCCCAGGGTGCCCCTACCAATCCACCCAGATGTGTATTAAAGTTGCCACCTTAAGTTGAACCATTAAGTAAACAATCTCACATCTGTCATGGAATACACTCAAACCCAATCCACATCTACGAGCATAGCATGGCAATATAAGCATAACGTAGAAGTAACTCCCAAGGTTTGAATGCAGGACAATAGGTTCCTACCTCATCAACTACTTCCCAACCCACAAGTTAATGACATCCTAATCATGCAATGTTTGAGGATTGGAACAAATGCATAAAAACTAGGTATGAAAGGGATATGATCAAAGTGTGAACTTGCCTGTACTGTTGATGAAGATGATTCGCACTCAAAACTCTTGATAGGTCTATTCGTCACACTCTGGTCAATCTATCGTAAGCAATCAATAGTAACCACACATAAGCAATCACTCGAAAGATCAGAAAGAACGAAGAAGACGATTCGGAAAACATCAAAACCAAGCAAATAACTCTTGCAACATAATTTACGATCAAACGAAGTTCAAATTCAAATCTGGTCTAATTCAAATTTTAAACTTTCAAAAACATGTTTGAGTTGGATTACTGGATAGAGGAGATCGTAACGAAGAAGTGGGCGCTGGTTTCATCTAATTTGGATGAACGAGTAAAAAGTTATGCCTATTTAAAAAATCAGGGCTGTCGGGGAGGCTGATCGGACCCGCGAAAACCTATGGGACCGGCGGGCCGGGTCCCTTGTGGTTCGGAGGGGGGCGGAGATCGCACGAAGAGCGGATCGAGGCGAAGCACATGAGCAGTTTACCCAGCTTCGGAGCTCTCCGGAGAGATAATACTCCTACTGCTGCTTGTTTGATGTATTGTGTTCTTGCTAGGGAGCGATGAGAGCTACAAAACCTAGCGTGAGTGTCTCTGGTCTCGAATGAGTTGAACTGGCCGAACCCTTTCTACGTTGCGCATGGGCCTCCTTTTATATGCTCAAGGGGTCTCCGACAGGTGGCAACATAGAGGAGGGTACAAATGGAAAAACAGTAGTTGGTACACCTACTTGAACAGTGTACAGTGTAATATACCTAACTCTGACGGCAAGGGACAAAAACATTAAATGCCCGTCTGTGTCGCCTAAATAGTGCAACAGAGACCGTTAGGTGCGCCACCGCTCGCCGCGAGGGCAAGTTGTCAGCGCCGCTTATCGCTGCTCTCCGCTGGCTGCACAGCCTCTTGACACACGCGCATGGGATGGTCTCATGGCGACACGTTGATGGATGAGCTGGAGCGGAGATGGAGAGGTTGCCTGCCGCGGCAAGTGCCTTGCCGCGGCTGAATCCTTGTTGCGCCCGGAGGCTTGTCGCGCTCCGAGCCTTCCCGGCAAGCTCCTCTTGCCGGGGTCTTTCCTTCTGCGTGCCTTGAGTGGCCTTCCCGGCAAGCTCGTCTTGCCGGGGCCTTGTCTTCTTGGTCGAATACTTTGTTCTTGAATGGCCCCAAATGAACCACGGAGGATCTTGGCGGTGACTAGGCAAGCCTTGCCGCGGGGTGCTGCAACTGTCCGTGCACGAGTTCGGGATACTAGTGTAACCCTACTCTAGTACACCGACAGTAGCCCCGAACTGGGCCACACTGCAGTGCCGGCGCTGTTGGGCCAGGCCCAAAACAGTGCACGGTCACACGCGGCCTTGATCACACCATTACTCGCCCCGGACCCACCACGTCCCCCCACTAACGGCACGCACCGAACGTGGCGTCGTGTGAGAGATCGTGGGCGTGGTCGTGGGGGGTTCTTTATTAGGAAGAGCGGAACGTCCGCCCCCTCTCCCTCCTTATAAACAGGGGAATCAGCGGCAGGTCGTCCACCTTGCCATTGCTGTCTTGTCCTGAAAACCACCGCCGCTCCCCCCTTCTTCTCCAGTGCGAGGAGAGCAGCGCTCCGCCCCCTTTCGCCACAGCACACTCGACGCCGTCGACCTCCTCCACCGCCTCCGCCATGGCTCCGAAGGCCGACAAGGGGAAAGGCGTGAAGTCGGCCGAGGCGTAGCGGCTCGCGGCGCTGTGCAAGGAGCGGGCCATCTTCTCCCCTCAGCTCGACGCAAAGGAGCTGAGGGAGCTCTTCTACCTCTTCTGGTCGACGGAGACGCGTGCGCATCCGCGCACGAAGGTACTCCCCGCCACCGCGTCGGATTTAGCCCCAACAGGGTATCCTTTATTTGCCCTTTTCTTCTATTGCGGGCTCTGCCCGCCCTTTTCCGAGTTCTTCTGCGATATCATGAACACATATGGCCTCCGCCTCCTTGATTTCACTCCCAACGCTGTCTTGACCATGGCAGTTTTCGCACACCTTTGCGAAAACTTTGTCGGAGTCCACCCAAATGTGGCACTCTTCCGCCATTTCTTCGTGCCCCGCGTCGAGAGAGGAGAGCCGCTTGCCGGAGGGATAGCTTGGGTTTCCAGGATTGGCAAGAAAGAAGCCTATCTGGAAGGAGAGTTCCGTAACAAGTGGGAGGAGTGGAGAGCCAACTGGTGTTGGATCGTAGAGGAGAACCCGCAGCCCTTCGATCGCCGTCGCCAAACCCCAATAGTGCGGCAGCGATTGGAGCAATTTGGCGCGGAGGATGCTAGGTTGAAGATAGCTGTGACCAGTTTTGCGCCTCGGGCTTGCCGGACTAACCGTAAGGCGTGGTTGGCGCAGACTTCCTTCGCCGCGACGCTTCCCTTGCAGGAGAGGAGGAGGCCTGCTTGGGAGTTCCAAAATGCGGCAGACATCATGAGGCTGCGCCCGGGTCTCAATTGGAATTTTACCGTCTTGGAGTTGGATGCGATGCTGCTAGAGTTGTTCAAGAATGACCCCGATCACCCTGAGTGGTTTAGGTTGCCGAGGGGGATCGTCCCATTGTGCAACAACTCTGCACTCGACCGCATCCGCGCAATCATGCCGTTGTGCGATTCCCATGGGATCGTTCCAACCTGGCAAGAGCCTTCCGACGACATCGTGCAGCAATTCTTCGACAGCTTGGAAGAAGTGCCGATCCGCTCCGACGAGCAGAAGAGGCTCACCCGCGACACCACTGACGAAGAGATGGCGCGCATCGCCACGAGGTTGGAGGAGGCGGCAGCAGCTGCCGCCGCTGGCGTCTTTGGGTACACCGTGGAGGAGGCGGACGCAGCAAAGGCGGCAAGCCTTGCCGAGCGAAGGGAGCTCGCCGGTCAGGACGAGCTTGCCGAGCCCGAGGCCGAGTCGAGCGGACCCGCCGAGGGCACTTCTTCCCCACCACCTAGCAGCTTGCCGCAAACGGAGCCCCCGGCTCCGCCAAAGAGGCGTCTCCGCAAGGCCGGAGATGAGATGGGGCGGCAGATGGGACCACAGCCATAGCGCCACATGACGACTTCTACATGACAAGCGATGTTGCCGCGGTAGTACCCCACGCTGCTGCAACAACTGGGGCTGAGTCCTCCCAGGCCACCGCCGACGCCTCCGCCAAGCGGCCAAGAGAGCCCACTCCCCCGCCTCGTCGCACCGGAGGCGAGCCGGAGTTTGACTTCTCGGCGCCAGCTCGAGGAGGAAGATGAAGAGTAAGCTTCAATATTGTGCTTGTATTTCCTCAATTTTGTTGCTTCATCTTGAATCTGATTTGCTTCTGCTCGAACTCTTTCCTTTTCAGGACACCGCCCGTAGAGCGTAAAAGAGCCAAGACCCGGCGGTCGTTGTTGAGGACGATCCACCAAGGCAATGTGGAGGCGTCTGAGACCCCCTTGCCGGATCCGCAACCCTTCCTCGAGCAGCCCCAAAGACAGCCCTGTGGTAAGTATGCGGTTTCTCCATCTTGTTAGGTGTGCATGGGTGCTCCTTCTTCATTGATATCTGACTGTTTTTTTGCGTAGAAGCAGAGCAGCCTCCTCAGTAGGGCCCGAAAGCCGCCCCCGAGATTCTGTCTGCTGCGACTACGCCGCCAAGGGAGGATTCCCCGGCAAGGGAGCTTCCTCCGGGAAGGGAGGCTACTCCGGCGAGGGACAGCGCCAGTGATCCTCCAGTGGTCGAGACCATGGCTGCAGATCCCATTGCGTGTAATCTCTTGTGAAAAATTTCCCTTGGGCTTGTTTTCTTCAGTTTTTCTTTTTGAACATTTGCTTGACTGTTCTTTCTTTGTCTGACGCAGAGCCGATGGAGGTCGAGGTCGCCGGCGAGGAGGACGCGTGCGGCAACACTGATGAAGCCGCCGTCGTGGAAGAAGAGGCCGTCGCTGACGAGCCTGTTGGTGAGGAAGCCACCGAGGCCGCCGCCGCAGAAGCCGGCGAGGGGTCGGGCGATCGCACTGACGGCCCTGAGGCCGCAGGAGCGCCAGGCGCTACACCGACCGCCGACTTCTGGCCCGCAGCTGCCAGTTCGAGGAGCCCCAGCCCGGTGCCTACTTGAAGGCCGGCGACGGTGTCTTCATCAAGCTCCCCTGGGAGTCGAGGTCCAGGGCGTCGGTCGAAGGAGAGACCTTCGACGGAGAGCTGCTCGCCTCCGTTGGGCTGACGCTGGTGGATGCCCCAAGCAGCAGCAGCGGCGAGTCTGAGGAGGAGCAGCTGTTGAAGAAGCTGTTGTCGCTCTACCGCGTCTGGCAAGTCAAGTTGGAGTCCCGGGAAGCACTTGTCGCGAGGGCGGGAGCAGATATGGAGAAGCGCGCAGAAGAGCTCGGGCGCCAACCAAGAAGCTCTCCGGGCGTAGCGGAAGAGCGGGCGCTACTCATTGAAGAGCGCACGGCCTTCATCCTCGAGAAGGCCGCAGCCGAGGAGGAGCAGCGGCTTGTCAGCCGAGAAGCCGCTCACAAGTAGGAAATCGAAATGGCGCAGCGGAAGGTCAACCTGGACAGCCATGAGGAATTGCTTGTCGCGCGCGAGGAGTCACTTGGCGGGGCGCTTAAGGAAGCGAAGGATGCCGCCGCAGCCGCCGAGGCCGCCAAGGAGGAGTTGAAGACGAAGGTGGCGCAATTGGAGGCCAGCCTCAAGAAGAGCGGTGAAGAGCTTGCCGCGCTCAAGCACGAGCGCGAGAAGGACGCCTACACTCTTGGCGAGCTGCAGGGCCATCTCGCTGATAGGGGCAAGGAGCTCGACGCCGCCAAGGATTCCAAGGCAGATCTTCAGCTGAAGGTGACCACTCTGACGCAGACGCTGGACGGCGCCAAGGAGCGGGATGTGGGCCTGTTGGAGACGATCAAGGCCAAAGAGGAGCTGCTGGCGGATGCTGTTGCCACCCAGAGCGCCTTGAGGGAGAGTGTGGAGCATTGGACCGAAGGTCTTGTGGATACTGCTGCCGACATCTACAACGAGCTGATGGAGCTGGGGATGGCGGACCTTGCATACTACTCCGACGAGCACCTCCAACCCAGCGCCAAGCTCAGCTTATTCTTCAAGGGCGTGGTGACGGGCCTCCAGCGACTCCGGGAAGAGGTCCCAAAGTAGCTGGCCGAGGAATCACGCCAGATCTATGCAGGAGCCCTCGAGAAGGTGTTGATGAAGGTGGCCTTCCACAATCCAGGCCTCAACCTCAACGGCATCCTCAGATCCTTGCCGCCAGATGCCAACGTGGAGGAGCTCAAGGCCTTTGTCGCACCCATTCTGGACAAGGTGAACAAGATCAAGCGAATTGATGGCGACCGCGTAGACTAGGCCGCCAATTTTATCTTTCCCTTGTCGCTGCTGATCATGTTTAGAACAATTTATTAGATCCGCGACAAGTCATTTTGTAATATACTCTATCTTAGGCGATGAATGCAATGTTATTTCCTCTACTTGATTCCTTCCTTTGTACGTTTCTGCCCTACGCATTTAGGGAACTTGTCGGTGCAGGCACCCTTTGTCATGAAGCGCTTGAGTGAACGTCCGGCGGCTCTTTGGCGGTGCCGCCTCCGACAAGCAACCTCGTCGCGACTAGCTGCAGCTCACTTAAGTTGTTGAGCGGACTCGAAACAAAGTAAGGGCGCGACTAGCCGTGAGTTGGTTCCTCTGCGCACATGTTTTCCATACAAAGTACTATCGTTCGAGGAAGATAACTTAAAAATTTAAAAACTGATTGCTCAAACTTGGGCAACTTAGCTTTTCTGTCGTCTGCTTCCCGATAAGGCGAAACTTCCTCGATCAACGCTTGGTCAATAGTATTATCTTCTCCTTCCCCCCTGGTTAACTTGTGCGCGAGGGAGCCTTCCTTTCTTTGAGAAAAGAGAAAGGAAAGAGAATAAAGTTATGGAGCCCAGCGGCTCGATGTTGCTTACCGGGTGTGGTTGCTGCACAAAGTGTTAGCAAAAACATGCGATAAAATGATGAAAGCATGAATTTGACAAGTTGTGCGCGACACATGAGCTTTACTGATGCACGGGGTCTGCGCCCGGCTTTGTACAAAGGATTACATGCAACAGCGGCAAGACTTGTACAAAAGGTGGTTGCCGGAACAGGTTCCGACAACCGCGCCGTATGGGTAAAACTTACGAAGATGCTCAATGTTCTAGGAGTTGCTCACCGGAATGCCATCTTCGGTCTCAAGGCGGACAGCGCCAGCCTAGTGACTCGTTTCACCCGAAAAGGGCCTTCCCACTTCGGCGTCAACTTGTTTGAATTCTTGGCGGACTGAACGCGCCAAAGAACAAGGTCGCCTTCCTCGAGGCTTACGGCACTAACTGCGGCTATGGTAGCGACGCAAAGCTTCTTTGAAGCGAGCAGCTCGCACATGGCCTCAAGGCGATCCTCCTCAAGGAGCAGCGCGTCATCTTGTCGCAGCTGCTCTTGCTCAAGCTCATCGTGGCGAGCACTCGAGGCGATCCGTATCTGAAGTTCCATGGGGAGAACTGCCTCTGCTCCATAGACTAGAGCGAAAGGTGTCTGGCCAGTGGCTCGATTTGGTGTCATCCTGATCGACCAAAGAACCACCGGCAGCTCCTCAAGCCAGTTTCTTCCACACTTGTGCAGCCTGTCGAAAGTTCTGGTCTTGAGCCCGCACAACACTTCAGCATTTGCCCTCTCTGCTTGACCGTTGCTTCTTGGATGAGCAACAGAAGCAAAGCAGACCTTGGCGCCAAGATCTTGGACGTCTTGCATGAAGGTGCGATCGTAGAATTGTGTGCCGTTGTCGGTGATGATCCTGTTAGGGATTCCAAACGGCAAACAATCGACTGAAAGAACTTGATCGCCGACCGTGCTGCCACCTTCCTCATCGCTTCCACTTCCGCCACTTTGTGAACTTGTCGATTGCGACGCATAAGTACTCAAAGCCCCCGACAACTTCGGGGAAGGAGCCGAGGATGTCGAGCCCCAGACCGAAAGGGCCAGGATAAAGGGATCGTCTCGGAGAGCTTGAGCTGGCTGGTGTATCTGTTTGGAATGGAACTGCACGCTTCACACTTGGTTACTTGTGCGATTGCATCACGGAGGGCTGTCGGCGGAAGAAACCTTGCCGGAAAGCTTTGCCGGCAAGTGCTCTTTGCCAATGTGATGACCACATATGCCTCCATGTATCTCGCCAACAGCTTTTGTCCATCTTCCGGCAAATACACTTCAATTTCACCCGTTGAGTCTTCTTACATGCGATATCTTTGTCGACAAACTGGTACATACTTGACTGCCGGGCTACTCTTTCCGCTTCTTCTTGCTCTTCGGGAAGTTCTCCTGTCTGAAGGAAGTGGACAATCTGCTGTGCCCATGCTGGAGCTTGCGGCTCGACAACAAGGACTAAAGGCACATCTGCTGCTGCGGGAACATCAGCTTCCACGGCAAGAACCTGCGGCTCAGCCGGAGCTTGATGTTCCCCGACAAGCTTGCCGGAGCAAAACTTGTCGGGAGCGTCTGCTTCAACGAAACAAACCCTGGGGCTTGTCGGAGCAGACTGCCCCTCAGCTCTGCTGGTGTCGATCTTGGGGACCTTCGCGATGGCGGCTTCGGGAAGCTCTGCTGGAAAGTAGTCACCAGAGATCAACTTCCTCTTCTTGCTCTGTCCAGTTGATGGTGTTACGGTTGGTTGAGTTAGCTTGAGCACGAAAATCCCTGGTTCCAAAGGCAACTTAAGTGCAGCGCACTTTGACAGGCCATCAGCAATATCATTCTGAGCTCTTGGAACATGTTCCATTTGTAGGCCGTCAAAGTGTTCTTCTAGCTTTCTCACTTCATCGACGTAGGCTTCCATCAACGGACTCTGATAATCTTTGTTCACTTGGCGGACGACAAGCTGCGAGTCACCCCTGACAATAAGCTTCTTGATCCCAAGGTCCACGGCGATCCTGACACCGGCAAGCAAACCTTCATACTCTGCAGTATTGTTTGTTGCTTGCTCCTTGGGAAAGTGCATCCGGACTACGACTTGAGGTGCTCTCCGGTGGAGTGCGACAAGCAGCACGCCGCACCGGGCGCCTTTGCGAGAAGGCACCATCAAAGTACATCAGCCACTCTCTGCTTGCTTCCTTGACGGGAATGCTCGTCTCGAATTTCTTCATCCGGTGTTGGCGTCCATTCGCTATGAATTCTGCCAATGCTCGCTTTGGATAGTTGAAGTGCTTTCAAACTTGAGGCCAAAGCTTGACGGTTCCAAAGTGCCCACTCGACAACCCCCGCCTGCCGCTTCGGATTCTCGCAAAGTATCCTCTTCAGCCGGAAAGCGAGTGACGATTTGTTTATCTCATGTGCTTGGAAGTAATGGCGCAGCTTTCTCGAGGCCATGAGGAGGCCGAAAAGCAATTTCTGCACACCAGAGTACCTTGACCTAGCCCCCTGCAGGAGGGAACTGACAAAGTAAACTGGGCGCTGCACCATCCTTTTCTGCATCTGTTCATGCGTCTGTGCAGATCCATCCTTTCGGGACCAGAGCTTGTCGGCGAAGCCCCCTGCTTGTCGCTGGATGTGTCTGCAGTGGTTGCTGGCTCGTCATCCGCCTCCCTCTCCGCTACCAACGCAGCACTAACCACTTGATTGGTTGCCGCTATATATAGCAGCAACTTCTCTTGTGGCTTAGGTGCGACAAGTGTTGGAGTGGAAGATGTATCTCTTTAAGTCCTGCAGGCGCAGCCTCCGCTTCGAGTCCATTTCATTGGACCTGCCTTTTCAAAATCTTGAAAAATGGCGGTATGCTGCTCAGCAGAACCTAGAGATAAACCTTTGAGAGCAGCCACGCAACCGCAAGTCTTCGTACATCCTTGATGCGCTTTGGTGCTTCAATCTGCTCAATGGCCTTGATCTTGTCGGGATTGGCTTCAATCCCCGCCGAGATTGAAAGAACCCGAGAAGCTTGCGGAAGGGACTCCAAACACGCACTTCTCGGGGTTGAGCTTGAGGTTGATCTTTGCAGATTAGCAAAGGTCTCGTCCCAAATCTTGAACCAGAGTTGCTTTGTCCTTGCTCTTGACCACTATGTCATCCATGTAGGCTTCTACATTTCTGTGCATTTGCGGCTCAAAAGCGTCATGGACTACTCTTGCAAACGTTGAACAAGCATTCTTCAAACCGAAAGGCATCCGTATGAAAACAAGATGTGCCACATGGAGTAATGAATGCGGTTTCTCCTCATCCTCTTACGCCATGAAGATCTGATGATATCCTGAGTATGCATCAAGAAATGAAAGTAAATCACATCCAGCCGTGGAGTCAACAATCTGGTCGATGGGCGGCAAGGGAAACGGGTCTTTGGGACAAGCTTTATTAACATCCGTGAAGTCAATACAAAGTCTCCATTTCCCATTTGCCTTGCGCACAACTTCTGGATTGGCCAACCATGTAGGATGGAGCACTCCTCGACAAGGCCTGCTGCTTCCAATTTCTTGATCTCTTACTGCTATGAACTCTTGGTGCTCCTTTGCACCTTCCTCGACTTTTTTGTTTGGCCGGGCGCAAGATGAGGACAAGCGGCCAGGCGGTGCTCAATCACTTTCACAGGAACACCGGGGATGTCGACGGTTACCATGCAAACACGCCGACGTTCGCTCACAGGAAAGCAACGAGCGCGCCTTCCTATTTAGGGTCAAGATAGGCACTGATGGTGAAGGTACCACCAGTGCCGTCCTCCTTGGCGGACACCTTCTTGGTCTTAGGCGGAGCTGCCATCTTCTTCTTGCACTTGCCGGTGGAGCTCGATGGTGCGTCCTCAACGGTAGCGCAGCACTCCGAAGAGGTGCGCTTGCCGGAGTGGGCATCAGAGCTCTTGCCGGACTTGGACTTGGTCTTCCTCCCCCCGGGAGCTTCAGCGGCAAGTGTTTTGCTTTCTGCCGCAGCTGCTGCATCCCGGTAAATCTTGTCGGCACAGATAAGGGCATCCTTCTTGTCGCCATGGACAGAGATGACACTTATCGGGCCCGGCATCTTGAGCAAGTTGTAGGCGTAGTGAGAGGCTGCCATGAACTTGGCGAGTCTTTGGGCGGCCAAGTATCCCATTGTAAGGCAATGGGAAATCAGCAACGTCGAATGTGACCCTCTCGGTCCTAAAGTTCAGCTCTGCCAAATGTTATCGGCAACGTGATCTTCCCCTTCGCTTGCTCCTTCCCGGATTAATTCCTTGGAATGTGCGGTCTCTTCGAGCTCGCTGTCAGGGATTTGAAGCTTCTGGAGCACCGCGGAGGAGATCAGATTCAAGCCGGCCCCGCCGTCAACTAGGATCTTGGTGACTTTGAGGTTGCGGATAGTTGGTGAGACCAACATTGGCAAGCACCCGACCGCAGTTACGCGATCAGGGTGGTCCTCAATATCGAAGATGATAGGCGTCTTGGACCACTTGAGAGGTTTGCGTGACTCTACGGATGGTTCCGCTGCATTGACCTCCGCATCCATTGCTTGAGTTGGCGGTGGGAAGTATGCAGGAAGCACCTCCGTCAACGCAGAGGACCTCCGTAGCTTTACGAAACTCCTGCTCATCGGCGCCGTCTTCCATATCTTCGTCGTCGTAGTCATCTTCATCCTTTTTGCGGCCGCGGGGAGGCCTGTCTCCTTGCCGCTGCTTGGCCTTGCCGCGGCGTCCTCCCCGGCCGGGTCTCTTCTTGCTGGCTCCTGCAGCACCTTCTTGGGCCTTCTCTTTGTCGCGCCGCTCGTACTCAGCCTTCTGCTGTTCAACAAGCTGCTCGACCTTCTTGCAGCTCTGGAGGTCGTGGCCCTAGGTGCGGTGGATCTTGCAAGATCGCTTGTCGGAGCCGTCCCGCTTGTCGGCGGCCGCCACAGATCGGTGGTTGGCGTCGGGCAACCTCCTTGCCGGAGCCACCAGCCTTGACGTTCTTGTCGCCACCTCCATTGCGGACTGCTCAACAGCTAGCACTTCTCCGCCTTTCTTCTTCCTGTTGCCTCGCCACGGCTCTTCTTTGCCGGGCGATCTCCTCCTTGTCGGATCCTCGCTTCGCATTCTCTCCGAGTCTCCTCCCTTCTTCAGCACGTGCACATTTGTCGGCCAAGGCATACAGCTCACTGACGTCCTTGACTTTGCACATCGCCATCTCCTCCCTCATCCTGCGGTTCCGCATGTTCTGATGGAACGCGCTGATCACCGTGGCAGGGTGGACATTTGGGATGTTGTAGTGCACACGGCTGAATCTCTGAATGAACTTGCGCAGGGACTCTCCTTCCTTCTGGGCGAGCAGATGAAGGTCACTCTCTTGGCCATGAGGCTTGTGGTCCGCTGTGAAGGCGCCAACAAACTGATGGCACGAATCTGCCCAAGAGGATATGGAGCTGTCCGGCAAGTGCATGAGCCAGGACCTGACGTTGGACTTGAGTACCAGCGGGAAGTAGTTGGCGAGGATCTTGTCGTCTCGTCCCCCCGCAGCCTGCACCGCGATGGTGTAGATGCTGAGGAACTCCGACGGATGCGTCCTGCCATCGTACTTCTCCGCACGCCCGCTTGAAGTTCTTGTTGCTGGGCCACTGGACTTGCCGCAGCTCACGAGTGAACGCAGGGCAACCTACCGCGTACGGCAAGTCGCCTGGTTCCTCGGGCGCGTGCATGTCAACAGAGGGCCCTGTCGCGCTTGTCGGACTGACGCCGCGCTTCTCTTCGATGCTCGATGCGAGTTCGAGCGTCTTCTTATTGTTGCTCATGAAGAACTTGGCGCTGATCACGGCGAGCTTGTGGATCCGATGACGCGGTGGAGTCGTCGTCGAGGTGGATCCGGCGAGTCGGCGATCTTGGCCTTCGGGGTGGAGAGTGCATGGTGGTTGCACCTCCACAAGTCTCGTCGCCACCGGCTCGTGCCTTGTCGTCTTGCCGCGGCAGTGATGTAGTTGGTTGCCGCGGAGCGTCGCCGTTGGCAAAGCCGATGAGGCTCTGGATGGTAGCCCTCCACTCGTCGACCTTGTCGGCCGTTGGAGGGTAATCCAGAAGCAGCTGAGCTCTCGCTAGAGCTTCTGCTGGAGTAGTGGGTGGCAATGGTGAACGGTGCGAGGAGCGGGATATGCTCGGACTTCTAACTATGTTAGAAGGAGCAGCATCCCGTCCAGCGCATCAGATCTCGCTTGTGCCAAAGACGCTTGGCGTGCACGCTGGTATTGAGGGTCTCGAGATCCTCCAGGTCGGTCTTGATCCAACGAGCGTATGGTATTGTGAATACCATGACGCTGTTGGTCCCGCGTCTCCTGAGATGGGCGCGGGGGGTGTGCGGACGCCGAGGTTTGCGCGGCTTTGCCCTTGGACTTGGCAGCGTCACGAACTCCTTCGCCGGCGCCCGTTCTTCCGCCAGCGTCTACTCCACCACCCGTTTGCTCCGGGGATGGTGGGTACGACGCGGACGGCTCTGCTGCCGCCGAAGCCTTCTTCTTCGGTGGCATGTTAAGGAAGATGTTGAGAATGACGAAGATGTCGCTCGTGTGAACGCCGGATCGGGTTCACACAGCCTCGACGCCCCCTACCTGGCGCGCCAAAGATGTCGGGGAGGCTGATCGGACCCGCGAACACCTATGGGACCGGCGGGCCGGGTCCCTTGTGGTTTGGAGGGGGGCGGAGATCGCACGAAGAGCGGATCGAGGCGAAGCACACGAGCAGTTTACCCAGCTTCGGAGCTCTCCAGAGAGATAATACTCCTACTGCTGCTTGTTTGATGTATTGTGTTCTTGCTAGTGAGCGATGAGAGCTACAAAACCTAGCGTGAGTGTCTCTGGTCTCGAATGAGTCGAACTGGCCGAACCCTTTCTACGTTGCGCATGGGCCTCCTTTTATATGCTCAAGGGGTCTCCGACAGGTGGCAACATAGAGGAGGGTACAAATGGAAAAAGATGGTTGGTACACCTACTTGAACAGTGTACAGTGTAATATACCTAACTCTGACGGCAAGGGACAAAAACATTAAATGTCCGTCTGTGTCGCCTAAACAGTGCAACAGAGACCGTCAGGTGCGCCACCGCTCGCCACGAGGGCAAGCTTGTCAGCGCCGCTTATCGTTGCTCTCCGCTGGCTGCACAGCCTCTTGACACGCGCGCATGGGATGGTCTCATGGCGACACGTTGATGGATGAGCTGTAGCGGAGATGGAGAGGTTGCCTGCCGTGGCAAGTGCCTTGCTCCGGCTGAATCCTTATCGCGCCCGGAGGCTTGTCGCGCTCCGAGCCTTCCTGGCAAGCTCCTCTCGCCGGGGTCTTTCCTTCTGCGTGCCTTGAGTGGCCTTCCCGGCAAGCTCCTCCTGCCGGGGCCTTGTCTTCTTGGTCGAATACTTTGTTCTTGAATGGCCCCAAAGGAACCACGGAGAATCTTGGCGGTGACCAGGCAAGCCTTGCCGCGGGGTGCTGCAACTGTCCGTGCACGAGTTCGGGATACTAGGGTACCCGTACTCTAGTACACCGACAAGGGCCAAGCTATTTTACGGAAGAAAAAGAATATACGGCTAAAAGAATTTTAGGTCTAATGTATAAATACAGAGACAAATGGGTAATCTAAATATTTTATCGTACTAGTCTAGAAAATAATAAACTACGGGAAAAAACGAAGAAAGATACCTTTATAACGCAGAGAAAAAAACAACTTCGGAGAGAGAAGACAATTTTCAGAAGTCGCGCTGGAGAGGAGAAAAATATTTTTCTTTAAGGAATCTAGTCAAACCAAAATATTGATTTAACCTGAATCGGATGATTTTTGGAGGTTCTATGGGTCTATATTTATTGGTGGAAAAGAGGCTTAAAGGTCAAAGGCTAGGCAATGTGGGACTAAACATATACGTACGCAGATGAAATTTGAAAAGGATCATGAGCTAAAAGTTTGGCCCGGCCGCGCGCGTACACTTGTGCGGCAGTTTATTTTTTCAAAGGAAGAAAGAAAAAAAAATTGGAAAGAAAAGGCTGGCTGGGCCTGGCCCACTTAGGAGAAAAAAAATAATAATAAGATGTGGCGCCCGCTACCACTATGCTATGCATGTGGGCGACAAGTAGCTATGGGCCGCACGCAGTTTTTTTTAAATAGAAACAGAAGGAAAACCGGATAAATAAAATAAAGTAAAATTTATATAGGCATATTATATATCAAAATTTTCAGAAAAAGATTTCCTTCACGCTGAACATTTTTCTAGAATAATATAAAATACACCCAAATTGTAATAAAACAAAGAGTGCTTCTGCTCTAGTAAAATCCAGTAAAAATCATTTTAGATATACCGAAATCAATTCAAATTTATTTCTCTCCAATTTTTTGATGTAGGGAATCATGTTACCCTATTTCCATATATTTTATTTTTGAAGAAAAATAATTTAAATAAAACTCAAATAACTCCAAATTGAAAATAAATTCAAAAGAACTTTGAATTTAATTCTTTGAAACTCCCAACTCATATTTCATATGTTTTGAAGAAGTCATTTTATCTTCGCTCGTGAAAATCATTGAGTTGCATAAAATTCCTGGGTTGGGAATATTTTCCAAATGAAATTCAAATATTTTCAACACCCCTTGTCATTTAAATAAATGGAAGAAGTCATGTCATCTTCTCTCCAGGGTTTTGTGGTGAAAACAATTTGAATTCACGGACATCACGAATGCAAAATGAAAGTTTGGGAAAGTCCTTTTATTCCCTCTCATTTAACTTCCAAAAAGTTTCGAATTTCACTCAATTTCACACAATCAATCAAACAATCAATCAAATCTATCTATTTATTATAACATTCCAAAATTTAGAATTTTGGGATGTTACAAGTACATGGTGGGTTGTCTCATTGAAGCCGTCCTCCGGAACTGAGTTCTGTGTTTGTGATCCATGAACAGCTACTACCACACGTTGGGCCCTGAAATATGACCCCGCTCAACTTATTAATCGCCCCTTTCCTCTATACAGGAGTTGCAACTAGTTTCTGGTGTTTGTAGGATATGTATTGGAGGCCGTGCGTAGGGCTGACCCTAGGGGTGGGCTATGATGCTGTAGATACACCGTGGCCCGGTGTACCGAGCGTCGTTTGGTGTCTCGGGAACCCTGCACACATCGTTTGGGGCTGTGAGCGAAACCCCGGCAGGATCTCCTCGCGGATGGAACACGAATAGGCGATAAACCTGGACTATAGACTTGTGTGATTAGTTAGGTCGTGGTCTACACCCACGTCAGCTTTCTCTTGAAGTCTGCCGAGCACATGTCGTGTGCAGACGCTAAGTTGTGGAAACATGTGTGAAGAAGTACACCCCTGCAGGGTTATAAATGATCTATTCGAATAGTCGTGTCCGCGTAAAGGACTTCTGGGTTGCCTATATAGTTCATAGACAAGTGAAAGTGGATACTCTAAAACTCGCAAGATAAGCGTGAGTGCTATGGATGGCCTTCACGTAGGGAGACGGGAGCGGATCCATAGTGGTGTATTGATATGGTGAATATGTGGACCCGTGTGCGCCACCTCAAAAGAGTTACTTGCAGTCATAGTTTAGGATAGCCACTGAGTCAAGCTAGCTTGCTGCAGTCAAACTCCACCACCCCCTTTGTTGATACTGAGAAATATTGTGAAGAAAATCCATTTGATTCAACTCCCAATGCTTATCACTGCCAAAATATCCGGTTTGTAAATATTGATAGCACCGGGTCATAATTATTGCTAACATCAAGCTTGAAAATGTACCTCCCTTATATGCATACCACTTGTAGCCCCCAAGTCTTAAGAAGTGAGCATAGTAACAGCTTAAGACTGACTTCATTATAAATGTTTCAACCTTGAAGAAATCCGGGTCGTTCATCTCAGTCACTAGTCATAAATTGAATATTCCACATATGTAGCCCCCAAGTGCCGGGTTGTCATGCTTGCAGCAACCTGGGACTTGTAATTACCTTATACTCATAAAAACTTCAACCAGTGTAGCCCCCAAGGTGGGGTCATTATGCAATAATGAGCAGGGACTTTGTAGATATGATCATGTAAACTTGAGCAGCAACATGTAGCCCCCAAGGGTCGGCTCAGTAAGATAATACTGAGCTGGGACTTTATATATATATATATATATATATATATTTCATTGAAAAATAACATCATATGATGTAGCCTCCATCGTGGGGCTTCAACCCACGTCCACAAGGTTAAGAGCTTTGTACTTTACCAACTGAGCAATAAACCTTTCAATATAATGGATTAAGGCTTGTGTACCTTAAATTTCTGACAGGAGCAATCGGTAGCCCCCAAGGGCTGGCTCATTACGATGTGATGAGTTGGATCTTCAATAAGGCAAGTAAAAATGACTTTGAATTAGCCCCCAAGTGTCATGGTGCATGATGGGAGTGACATGGGACTTGCATATTTGATGTAATCTCAACTTGAATAATGTAGCCCCCAAGTGTCGGGTCGTAAGCTTGCAGCGACTCGGGACTATTCCTTCCATTATAGAATAAATCATATCCATTGATAAAATAATAGCCAGTGCGCTAAAGCGACTTTGATAACCTTAATCATAATACTGGTTATTGATAACCATAATATAAATCCAGCCATGTTGGCTATTAAAGATTTGGATATTACAACCCGATTTGAAAACCTGTTCCTGCACACAAACAAATCATAAGTGCCCTGGTGGTTTACCGCAGGGCAGGTCATGATGCCCAGTATCAGTTCGCTGGTGACCATATAAGTCCATAACAAGGCTAGGGGGTAATATCCCAAATAGGAGACATAATCAGCGCTGCTTGGCCCGACTTGTAAAAACCATATGGTAATAAAAAAGAGATGATATAAAGCCAAAATAAAAGTCAAAAAATCCGAGGCTTTTGCAGGCCGCCGAGCCAAAGTTTCTTCTTCAGTGAAACTAGCCTGATGGCCACTGGAAGGTCCGCGCTTTCTTTGAGCCAGCTCTCACATGACCCAATCGACATTTGAACCCAGATAAGTGCAGGTCTTACTAAAAGATAGACTTATCAGGAGTACGCGGGGTCGGAGTAGCATCGTGCATCACATGACGATTTATCCAAGTTTTAAAGAAGGCGGCTTATGAGCCTGGGTCTATCCTGGCTATCTGTAAGCCGTGCTCTCACATGACAAACCAGTTTTTTAACCTTAACAAATTCAGGGTCTTTGGTGAATACACCTTTAAAAGACTGATTGTTAAGAATTCGGCGGGTCAATCAGGATTACCCGATGGAGAAGCAGCTGGCATACAGGCAGGATAACCCGTAAGGGTTATGTCCTCTTTGGTGAAAACACATTTGGTTGAACAAGATAACCCCGTCAAGAGGGTAGTAACACTATGTCTATGTTGACACACAAACACGTCACGTGTACCCTCGATACCGGGGGTGATGCACCGCAGCTCACATCGAAGGAGACCCGACCAACAGCGCGATACGCAAGACAGTCGACGGGCGCTTTTGGAGACCCGAAAACCCCACACCCCCAGGAGGGACCCCGTCAGGGAGTGCGGCGGCTATGGGCTGCCCTAGGTCAATTCGCTCGCCCCTAGAGCCTCGGGATTCGCAGCTCTCAAACACGAAGAACAGCGAAGAACGAGAGAGAAAAACGGTGGAGAGATAAAACGTAGATGAAAAAGTAGTATATTGATTTGTTCGATTGTGTGTTGTTCAATCGGCCATCACCCCCAACATATATAAGAGGCGGCTGGACTTCCCGTACAAGTAAAGGATTCATCTAGGCTTTCCTTAGAAGGAATTACTTCAATTCACGTCCTAGAATCCTAGTTCTATTCCAACTCGGATTCAGTCTGAATCTGGCCCAACTTCTGTCTTACTCCTTGCGCGGGCCGCCAAGCTTGCATATGATCTCTGATCAAGACGGCCCAAATATCAAACTTGTGCGCCTCAACGATACGAACAACTCTCAAGTTGATTACTTTTTCAAATAAGGTCATCTTGAATACTTCTCGAGGTCATCTTTATCTTCCAGTCGGACTCGGTCTTGCAGTAGACTGGATTATCCGAGTCTCGTAGTGAATTTGTAGGCCATATACTATCTCTGATGATGATGACTCCAAAACCAAAGTTTACCGTCTTGATGATACGCATAACTTCTATATTGAACACTCCTTCATCCGAGGTCATCTTGATAAACTTTCGGGCACATGTTCAGTTTCACTCGGATTCGAGCTCATCCACTTGGATATTAGAAACTTTCACTCGGACCGTCCGACTAGACTTTTTCACTCGGAAGACAATCTTTCACTCGGATGACTATATTTCCACTCGGATGACTATATTTCCACTTGTAAAGCAATATCTTACTCGATCGGCAAATTTTCGTTCCGATGGTAATCTTTTCACTCGGAATATTTTCATCTGGAGGACAATTTCACTCGGATGACTATATTTTTATTGGATAATAAAAAGTTCATCCGGTCAGTAAACTTTCACTCGACCGGTAATTTTTACTCGGATGATAAGCCTTTTCACTCGGATTTCTGACTGAAAACACAGCCTGATCTTGTCTTACCTCCCCAGGTCGCATACTAACTCGGATCGAGACAATTTATATATGAAAATCGATCGGCTTGATGAGACGAAAAGCTTTCATGCTGAACACTTTTAGATCTAAGGCCAGATTCAATGGCTAATTGCTCACGCATTGTACCAGACACCCGTCAACATGTGTCTGATGTCGGTAATAATATTTTGATTAAATGTAGTCCGCACTATATTGACTGTAACTTTTGCATATGAACTTGGATTGAGATGATTTATATATGAAAACCGATCGTCTCGACAATACGAAGACAATTACTTTAGAGTGCTCCTTCATCTGAGATCATATTGAAGGCGTAATAGGCCGAAAAGCACTCAGAACACTAAATTTTTTCACTCGTAGTACAGTTTCGGCCACTGAGATGAGGTCGAATGGCGATAGCCTAAACATCAAAGTTATTCCACTCGGCGACGTGAAACTTTCTCATGCTGAAAACCCTTTCACTCTGTATCTTGCCAAAATCAGGTGTCAACACATGCCCCCTATTTTTCGGCAAAGCTTGCATGCCGAAAAATAATATGCATGGTGTTCGTTCTAAGGACGATGTCAACACTCCATCGGCCATTTATTTTTCTTAGGGTGATAATTATGTATCGGCCAGGTTTTGCTAAGGGCGATAATCGTACATTGGCCATTGCCTACATAGGCTTCTTGCCACACACTCGGGTGGTATTTCTTCAAGTATTTGCCATTGAGAGCTCTAGGTAACACCATCCCTTGTATGGATTCCACCAAATATGAGTTTCCGGGAACTAATCTTGTAATCCTAAAAGGACCTTCCCAACTTGGAGACCACTTCCCGAATTTCCTATCTCTTGAACCAATCGGTAGAATCACTTTCCACACGAGATCACCAACTTGAAAATTCTTCAACTTGACTTTCTTATTGTAAGCTCTTCCCACCCTCAACTTATCTCTCTCTATGGCCTTTAAAGCAGCTAAACGTTTATCGGCAACCTCATCAATATTGTCCATAATTAAGTTATAAAAGTCTACTGCCGATAAATTATTTTGTTTGGCTATTCTCAAAGCATTTAAATTTACCTCCACTGGTAAAACAACCTCTTGACCATATACTAGCACGTATGGAGTTACCTTCGTAGCACCATGCCTTGAAATTCTATGTGCCCATAAAGCTTCAAACAACAACTCATGCCATCTCCTTGGATTATCCTCAATCTTCTTCTTGATGAGCTTGATTAAAATTTTATTGCTAGACTCGGCTTGTCCATTAGCTTGGGCATAACACGGAGAGGAATTGAGCAACTTTATATTATAAGATTTGGCAAACTCTCTGACTTGGTGTGACATAAAAGATGAACCTTGATCTGTAGTTAACGTTTGAGGAATACCGAATCTATGAATAATGTGTTCCTTTATGAATTGAATTACCTCTGTATGTGTCATGTTCTTGAGAGGTACTTCTTCAGACCATTTAGTGAAATAATCAGTCGCCACCAATACAAACCAATGCCCTTTTGAGGAAGACGGGTGGATTTGTCCAATGAAATCTAAACCCCAACCTATGAAAGGCCACGGTTTGATAATAGGATGTAACATAGCAGCATGAGCCAATTGAATATCACCAAACTTTTGACTAGCTTCACACCCTGTATAATATCTGAAGCAATCATTAATCATAGTCGGCCAATAAAACCCAAAGACGTCATAATAACCATTTCATCTTGGGAGCCTACTGGTGAGTTCCCCAAATACCTTCATGTACTTCTCCCATAGCAACTCTTGCCTGGTCCTCGTCCAAACACTTCAGAAGAACATCATTGACTGTTGGACGATAAAGACCATCATCTCTCATTGTATACTTGAAAGCCATACGCCAAACAGCCATGTCCACCCTTTCACTCGGATTGCACAAGTAATCAACAATGGGCTTCCTCCAGTCGGGATTATCACGTGCACTAGATTTTTTGTTAATGGCTGAATCAGTGGTTTCAGGTTCGGCCTCTCCCATATTGGCAAGACAAGACATCGGTCTTTGAGAAATATGAAACATGCCATGATCAACATGATATCCAGATGCTTGCTGTGCCAACTCATTTGCTTTCCAATTGGCATGTCTAGATATATGTGCAATGCTAAACCAATCCAAAGTAGAAATTATATCTAGAAATTTATCAAGATAAACATTAAGTGATTCGTCCAAACACTGAAAGACTCTGGATATTTGCTGCACCACTAGTAAAATCACCGTAAGCCTCAATATGTGTAACACCTATAGCAAGTAACATCTCTAAGCCGAATAACAATGCTTCATATTCGGCTTGATTGTTTGTGCAAAAATATTCTAAGCAACATGAGACTTCAAAAATAGCACCATGAGGAGATATATAAACAATACCAACACCTTGGCCATTGCTACAAACTGAACCATCAAAGTATAATCTCCATGGTACTAATGAAACAAGGTTCATATCAACATCATGCTTGTCATTAATCCGATGTTCAACAATGAAATTAGCAACAATTTGGCCTTTCATGGATTTTAGAGATTCACAAGCCAAATCATATTCAATCAAAGCATAAGCCCACTTACCAATTCCACCACTAAGAATTGGCCTATGCAACATGTATTTAATGACATCGGTTTGACAAGCTACTATACAAGCACTCGGCACTAAATAATGTCTCAATTTTGTGCAAGCATAATATAATCATAGACATAGTTTCTCAATAAATGTATACCGTGTCTCGGCGTCCAATAAGCGTCTGCTCAAATATGTAATAGCATGCTCTTTTCCCTCGGTTTCTTGAGTCAAAACAGCACCAATAACTCCTTCCTCCGCTGCAATGTAAAGCCTGAAGGGTTCCCTATGCTTGGGTGCTTTCATCACCGGAGGAGTGCAAAAATAACTCTTGATCATATCAAATGCTTCTTGCTGTTTTGCCCCCAAGTGAAATCAGCATCATTCTTCAACCAAAGGATAGGAGTATATGCATCAACTTTCCCTGATAGATTAGCTATGAACGTTCCCAAATAATTGACCTTGCCAAGGAACTTTTGCATATCTCTCTTGCATGTTTGAGCCTCGACTTTCTGTATAGCCTCTATCTTTTTGGGATCAATCTCTATGCCATCTTCATGAATAATGAAACCCAAAAACATGCCAGCTACCACGCCGAAAGCACACTTCAAAGGATTCATCTTCAGTCCATACTTTTTCATTCTTTCAAAAGCTAAACGCAAATCGGCCAAGTGAGATTCAAAAGCATGCATTTGACAACAATATCATCAATATAAACTTCAAGTATGATACCGAGTAAATCATGAAAAATCAAATTCATAGCCCTTTGATATGTGGCTCCAGCATTTTTAAATCCGAATGTCATCATTGTCCACTCGAATAAACCAAGGAAACCAGGACATCAGGAAGTCGTTCTGTACATGTCCTCTTCAGCCATAAAAATTTGATTGTATCCGGCATTACCATCTAGAAAGCTAATAACCTTATGTCTAGAAGCATCATTAATAAGCATATCGGCTATTGGCATGGGATACTCATCTTTGGGTGTAGCCCTATTCAAATCTCTGAAGTCAATGCACACCCTCAACTTGCGGATCCCTTCTTCTCCACTGGGACAATGTTAGAAATCCACTTGGCATACCTGCAAGGTCGAATGAAATTAGCTTCAAGCAATCGACCGATCTCTTCCTTGATCCGGTCATATGTTTTCAGATTAAACTTTCTGGCCGATTGTTTATATGGTCTAAAACCAGGCTTTATAGGTAACCGATGCTCCATTAGCTCTCGGCTTAAACCTGACATCTCATGATATTCCCACGCAAAGCAACAAACATATTCTTTCACTAGCTCGATTAACTTAGCTTTACAATTGTGACGCCCCCGATTCAATCGTACACTAATCATGCACGCAAACGTGTACGATCAAGATAAGGGACTCACGGGAAGATATCACAACACAACTCTAAAAATAAAATAAGTCATACAAGCATCATAATACAAGCCAGGGGCCTTGAGGGCTCGAATACAAGTGCTCGATCATAGACGAGTCAGCGGAAGCAACAATATCTGAGTACAGACATAAGTTAAACAAGTTTGCCTTAAGAAGGCTAGCACAAACTAGGATACAGATCGAAAGAGGCGCATGCCTCCTGCCTGGGATCCTCCTAAAGTACTCCTGGTCGTCATCAGCGGGCTGCACATAGTAGTAGGCACTTCCAGCGTCGTAGGAGTCATCGTCGATGGTGGCGTCTGGCTCCTGGACTCTAGCAATTGGTTGCGACAACCAGAAAGAAAGGAAAGGGGGAAAAGGGGGGAGAAAGCAACCGTGAGTACTCATCCAAAGTACTCGCAAGCAAGGAGCTACACAACATATGCATGGGTATATGTGTAAAGGGCCATATCAGTGGATTGAACTGCAGAATGCCAGAATAAGAGGGGGATAACTAATCCTATCGAAGACTACGGTTCTGGCAGCCTCCGTCTTGCAGCATGTAGAAGAGAGTAGACTGAAGTCCTCCAAGTAGCATCCCATAGCATAATCCTACCCGGCGATCCCCTCGCCGCATACTGTTAGAGAGATCACCGGGTTGTATCGGCACTTGGAAGGGTGTGTTTTATTAAGTATCCGGTTCTAGTTGTCATAAGGTCAAGGTACAACTCCAAGTCGTCCTGTTACCGAAGATCACGCTATTCGAATAGATAAACATCCCTGCAGGGGTGCACCACATAACCCAACACGCTCGATCCCATTTGGCCGGACACACTTTTCTGGGTCATGCCCGGCCGCGGAAGATCAACGCGTCGCAGCCCCACCTAGGCCAACAGAGAGGTCAGCACGCCGGTCTAAACGTAAGCGCACAGGGGTCTGGGCCCATCGCCCTTAGCACACCTGCATGTTGCATGGGCGGCCGGAAACAGACCTAGCAACCTCCATTACAAAGGAAGTCACGTTACCCGGTCCAATCTGGCGCAAGACCGCTCGATCGGCCGACGTCCACGAAGGCTTCGGTGATACCACGGCGTCGAGTGCCCATATCTTTCCCACGTAGTTGGTTAGTGCGTATAGACCAAATGGCGGACTCAGATCAAATACCAAGATCTCGTTAAGCGTGTTAAGGATGTAACCGCGGACACCGACCAGGGCCAGGCCCACCTCTCACCTAGGCGGTCTCAACCTGCCCTGTCGCTCCGCCACAAAGATCCTCCTAGAGGGTCGTCGGGACAAAGGCCCTTTCAGCCCCCAATCCATGAATCGCTCGCGGGTGCTCCACGAGCCGACCCGACTTTAGTCACCACATGTATCTTGTATATAGTATATAGTATATAGTATATACCCGTGATCACCTCCTGAGTGATCACGACCCGATAGTATAGCACTGCAGACGGACAAGAATGTAGGGCCACAGATGGAATACTAGCATCCTATACTAAGCATGTAGGATTGCAGGTAAAGGTATCAACAGTAGTAGCAAGGACAGGCTATGCATCAAGATAGATGAAACGGAGGGGAAAAGTTTCATGTTTTACGGAGGGGCGCGGCCGTCGGGGCGGCACCAGGGGCAGCGGCCTCGGGTGCTGGGGGGGTCGATCCCCCTCCAGATCGGATCGGGAGAGGGGGGAGAAGAGTGACCGAGAGAGATGGGATCGTGGGTAGCGAGTGGGGTGGATAGGGGTTAGGGTTCGGTCGTACTGTGTGGTTAAGGGAGTGGGGCTCGGCCTGTTAGGGCCAGATGGGCCGGCAGGCTGGGTCGTCTGGCCCAGTTGGCTAGGGGGGGTCCTCCTCTTTTGTTCTGTTTTTTTACTTTTTATTTATTTCCTGTTTAGTAGTTTTCTAATTTATTTTCTATATACTTTTGTTTTATAAAATATATAAGTAGTACCTAAATTAGTGTTTCAAAATACCCCAACGCCACAAAAAGTTGGGTGACAAAATAAAATGGTTTAGTATTTTATTAATTGTAAAAGGCATTTAATTAATTGTAAAAGTCTTATTTATTTTTAGAGTAGTTAAACACTTTATAAAATTTTAGTTTCTCAACCATAATTACTTATGCATTATTTGGCACAACCCGAACAATTTGGTTTTAATATTTGAAAACTTTTATTGTTTGCCTTTAATTAAATTTTGGTTTTGTTTCATTTTTGAACTATCGAGAGTTTATCAACATTAACCGAGGTGACATGGCATCATTAGCGGGGAATCACTGTAGCTTAATTATCCGGGCGTCACAATTCTCCTCCACTACAAAAAATCTCGTCCCGAGATTTAAAAGGTGGTGTAAGGGGGAAATTTGTGGTAGTAAAATTCCAACGGTTCTTCTTGGTCTTGGTTGCTTTCCTCGATGAGGTCGATTCATTACATTGATGTCTTCATTCTCTGCTTCAGGTCATCGTGATGAAGTCATCATCTTTTCTTCGTAAATTTCATCGTACTTAAGAGAGGACAAGGGGTAACTTCGGAAGAACGGACCTTCAAGGTTGACTATCTGGCAGATTACTCAGGAAATGTGGTAGAAAGTAACCCTCGAATAGATACTTAAGAAAATATCAAAAGTAAAGTAAGAAGGTACCATGGGAAGTTTCCAATGGGCAAGCCATCGTTCGATGGCCTAATCAGAAGGTGAAAGGGGTTCAGAGCAATGAGAATAAGTATTGCGTCTGATACCAGATTCTATCACTAGGCAGGTGGCTCATGATCTTTCATATGAAGCATAGCATGAGGAATAACTTTAGAAACAGGGGTGTATAGGAGAGTCAGGTTTCGATCCTGTGGAACTGTGGGTTATGGGCCCCCCATGTGGGTTAAGTGAAGGAAGGGCATTGACATCTTGCATGGTCATGATAGCAAGGCATGTCAGATGGTAGCCTGTCAATTATGTCGGCAACAACGTCGGTACCAAGGGCGAGGAACGAAGAGAACCATTTTCCTGCTCGTTGAACGAGGCAGACCAATAGGCAAAGTTCTCGTCCATCGGTGGCTACCGGAATGTCATCAACAATGGTAACAGGGTATTGCTGACAGAATTGTACACCGAGGTGTTTACATAAGCAGGAGAACATTACTGCTTAGATCATATAGATCACAAGAAATGTTAAACCAACCAATGGAAAGGCAAATATGATTATCAGATTAAACAGAACAATGGAAATTAAAATGTGTTTAAACACATATTTCAAGGGTATATCCTTCCCAAGGACAAACAGAGCATGATAACCATGACAGGATATAATGTAGAAAACTCTTCACGTAGGGGACAGAAAATTCATGACAGTACCGATACAACAGTGTTTGGATAATTGATAAAGAGAATTTAGTGTTGTTCTTCAAGTGCTCTTATTGATGATCGGAGTAGCACAGTCATGCTTCGAGATAGCATTGACATGTTCATCAGGTGAAGATCAGACTTTGGAAACACAAAGGATCCATCAGGAATAACTATGTAGAATAAGTGTTACAATTTCCTCATGGAGAAATGGATAATCTTGCTAAAAAGGAAACAATAACAATAGGGCCTCCGGCCAGGTGTGCTAGGCATGATATCATCTCACTGGGTCATATATAAAGACCAATGTTATAACTCTTGGAAATATTTTCCAACCATCATATCTGACCGAGATTCAGATCTGATTGGTATTAGGATAACTCAGACTCAGGATGCCTGAGAAGAAAGGTGCAACACAAATTGTCGAGATGACATTGTAAGATTCTCAGGAATTGAACTATGGAAGCGAGTTCTGAAACAAGAGTTCATCATTAAATCAAGGAGAGGATGAGTAGGTGGCTGATGGTCTCAGCGACAATTCATCGAGATTTCCAAAAGATGGATCTCCACAATTATGTGAAAAAGGAGATAACATTTAATAGATCAAATTATATAAGGATGTATGCTCGAGGGAAACATACACAATTAATCACTGGTTGAAAGGTGCACCCAAAATACGGGCTTAGGTAGCAGGATCAATGTTAGAATGGTGATTCGATAACCAATGGTCTAGGAATGAAATGTCGACCATTAACTTCAAAGCAATAGGGTTGCTAGAAGTACAGAATCTAAGCAGCCTGGTTCACGTGTTGGTATCCCGGTTAGAATCAACATGGGGACCAAGAAAGAATGGTGAGGGTGAGAAGTATCACAATACCAAGAATTCCTTAAGAGGTGGAGCAGTCATCACAACATCCTTGACATAAAAGATAGTAATACTCCAAGGGAGAACACAACCTAGCTGGAGAGCAAGTTGTATTCATAATGTGGATAAGTTCGCGACGAAAGGAAGTCAAGGGTGTTGTCAATGATAATAAAAATCATCGAGGGAAAGCAAGATATTTCTCATCATGAACACAGTTAACATCTCGGAAGAAGTCAAAGTGTTGAAGGTGATCCGACACATTTGCTGGGAGGTTTCAAGAGGACGCAATCAAACAACAACGGAAACAAGCAAGGGAATGACGAAGTGACAAGTTATAGATCAATATATAAGATGCAAGCTCGGAACCAAAGTTGCCTTTCAAGACAAGCAACATGATGTTGAAAGCTCGACGTAAGTCGTGCTCACACACTGAAGAATTCGTGCACCAGAGAAGGATGAGGCAGCATAGTCAAAGATAGCAAGACCAGGATGCAGGCGATAGTCGAGGAATGACCAGATTGAGTTCAGAATTTCCTAGTAAAAATACTAATGGTATTTGATTTGTAGTGCGGAATAATTTCACTAGTCGGTGTCCTCGGTTGACAACAACCCAGAATCCATAGAGTGATTACGACAAGGAAAGGCATTACTTCAACAAGGTTAGTAATATGTGCTGCAATGGCAAGACATCTTCGAGATACCAAGGGGTAATACTCGAAGGTAGAACATGATAGAAGTAGAACCGGGTCTTTGACCTATGACAGTAGATACTTCAACCTTGCCAAAAATAGACGAGGTACTGGATTGAATTCCCATCAGATATATCAGATCCGAACAGCATGGTCGGAACCATAACTGTAAGGAATCAATTTCAATATTACCAAAGGAATCATACAGCTGGATAATCATTTTGCAAGAAGCTTCCGAGACAGTCTACATCATTTTCATGGGCATGAACACAAGGTTCAAGGTCGACTCCCACTTCTTTAATGCATATCATTTCATTCACTGTCGGTGTACTAGAGTAGGGGTACCCTAGTATCCCGTGACTGCAGAACAGACGACAAAGACCTCTGTGGCAGTGGTTTGCTGGTCACCGCCAAGATCCTCCGTGGCTCCTTTGGAGCCATTCAAGAACAAAGTATTTTGACTAAGAAGACAAGGCCCCGACAAGAGGAGCTTGCCGGAAGGCCATTTAAGGCATGCAGAAGACAAGGCCCGGCAAGAGGAGCTTGCCGGAAGGCTCGAGCGCCGACAAGCCTCCGGACGCGACAAGGATTCGGCGCGGCAAAGGCGCTTGTCAGCGGCAAGCAACCTCTCTCCATCTCCGCTCCAGCTCATCCAACAACGTGTCGCCATGGGACCATTCCATGCTTGGCGTGTCAAGAGGCTGTGCAGCCAGCGGAGAGCAGCGATAAGCGGCGCCGACAAGCTTGCCATCGTGGCGGCGGTGGCGCACTGACGGTCTCTGTTGCCTTTGTTTAGGCGACGCAGACGGGCATTTATGGCTTTGTCCCTTGCTGTCGAGTTAGGTATTTTGCACTGCATACCTTTGTTCAAGTAGGTGTACCAACTTCTGTTTTTACATTTGTACCCTCATCTATGTAGCCACCTGTCGGAGACCCCTTGAGCATATAAAAGGAGGCCCATGTGCAACGTAGAGGGGGTTCGGTTCATTCGACTCACTCCAGACCATATATGCTCACGCTAGGTTTTGTAGCTCGCATCGCTCCCTAGCAAGAACACAATACATCAAACAAGCAAAGAGGAGTTTTATCTCTCCGGAGAGCTCCGAAGCTGGGTAAACTGCTCGTGTGCCTCGCCTCGATCCGCTCTTCGTGCGATCTCCGCCCCCCTCCGAACCACAAGGGGCCTGGTCCGCCGGCCCCATAGGTGTTCGTGGGTACGATCAGCCTCCCCGACATCTTTGGCGCGCCAGGTAGGGGGAGCGTCGAGGCTGTGTGAATCCGATCCGGCGTTCACACGAGCAGCGTCCTCAACATCTTCCTCAACATGCCACCAAAGAAGAAGGCTTCGGTGGCAGCAGAGCCGTCCGCGTCATACCCACCATCACCACAACAAACGGGTGGTGGGGCAGACGCCGGCGGAAGGATGGGCGCTGCTCCTTCTAACGTAGTTAGAAGTCCGAGCATATCCCGCTCCTCGCACCGTTCGCCAATGCCACCCACTACTCCAGCAGAAGCTCTGGCGAGAGCTCAGCTGCTCCTCGACTACCCTCCAACGGCCGACAAGGTCGACGAGTAGAGGGCCACGCCTCATCGGCTTTGCCAACGGCGACGCTCCGCGGCAACCAACGCCGTCATTGCCGCGGCAAGACGACAAGGCACGAGCCGGTGGCGACGAGACTGTCGGAGGTGCAACTACCATGCACTCTCCGCCCCAAAGGCCAAGATCTCCGACTCACCGGATCCACCTCGACAGCGACTCCACCGTGCCGTCGGATCCGCGAGATCGCCGCGATCAGCACCAAGTTCTTCATGAACGACAACAAGAGGACGCTCGAACTCGCATCGAGCGCCAGAGAGAAGCGCGACGTCAGTCCGACAAGCGCGCTGGGCCTACTGTTGACATGCGCGCGCCGGAGGAGCCAGGTGATTTTCCGTACGCGGTAGGTTGCCCTGCGTTCACTCGTGAGCTGCGGCAAGTCCAGTGGCCCAGCCAGAAAAACTTCAAACCAGATGTGCCGGAGAAGTATGATGGCAGGACGCATCCGTCGGAGTTCCTCAGCATTTACACCATTGCGGTGCAAGCTGCGGGGGGACGGGACGACAAGATCCTCGCCAACTACTTCCCGCTCGTGCTCAAGCCCAACGTCAGATCTTGGCTCATGCACTTGCCGGACCGCTCCATATCCTCTTGGGCAGATCTATGCCATCAGTTTGTTGGCGCCTTCACAGGTGGCCACAAACCTCATGGACAAGAGAGTGACCTTCATCTGCCGCCCGAAGGAAGGAGAGTCCTGCGCAAGTTCATTCAGAGAGATTCAGCCGTGTGCACTACAACATCCCAGATGTCCACCCTGCCGTGGTGATTAGCATGTTTCATCAGAACGTGCGGAACCGCAGGATGAGGGAGGAGATGGCGATGTGCAAAGTCAAGGACGTTAGTGAGCTGTACGCCTTGGCCGACAAGTGTGCACGCTACGAGGAAGGGAGGAGACTCGGAGAGAATGCACAAGCAGGATCTCGGCGGTGAGGAGACCGCCCGGCAAAGAAGAGCCGTGGCGAGGCAACAGGAAGAAGAAAGGTAGAGAAGTGCTAGCTGTTGAGCAGTCCGGCAACGGAGGTGGCGACAAGAACGCCAAGGCTGGTGGCTCCGGTAAGGAGGTTGCCGCTGACACCCACCACCAGTCTGTGACGGCCGCCGACAAGCAGGACGGCTCCGGCAAGCAGTACTGCAAGATCCACCGCACCAAGGGCCACGACCTCGAGCTGCAAGAAGGTCGAGCAGCTTGTTGAGCAGCAGAAGGCTGAGTACGAGCGGCGTTAAGGAGAAGGCCCAGGAAGGTGCTGGGGAGCAAGCAAGAAACGTCCCGGCCGGGAGGGCGCCAGCAAGGCCAAGCAGCAAGAAGGAGATAGACCTCCCGCGGCGCGATAAGGATGAAGATGATGACGACGACGAAGATATGGAAGACGACGACGCCGATGAGCAGGAGTTTCAGAAAGCCACGGAGGTCCTCTGCGTTGAAGGAGGTGCTTCCCTGCATACCTCCCACCGCCAACTCAAGCAGTGGATGCGGGAGGTCAACGCAGCGGAACCATTCGTAGAGTCACGCAAGCCTCTGAAATGGTCCAGCATGCCTATCGTCTTTGATATTGAGGACCACCCTGATCGCATAACTGCGGTCGGGTGCTTGCCGATGTTGGTCTCACCAACCATCCGCAACCTCAAGGTCACCAAGATGCTAGTTGACGGCGAGGCCGGCTTGAATCTGATCTCCTCCGCGGTGCTCCAGAAGCTTCAAATCCCTGACAGCGAGCTCGAAGAGACTGGCACCTTCCAAGGAATCAATCCGGGAAGGAGCAAGCCGAAAGGGAAGATTACGTTGCTGGTAACATTTAGCAGCGAGCTGAACTTTAGGACTGAGAGGGTCACATTCGACGTTGCCGATTTTCCATTGCCTTACAATGGGATACTTGGCCGTCCAGCACTCACCTTGTTCATGGCAGCCTCTCACTACGCCTACAATGTACTCAAGATGCCAGGCCCGATAAGCGTCATCTCTGTCCATGGCAACAAGAAGGATGCCCTTATTTGTGCCGACAAGATTTACCGGGATGCAGCAGCCGCGACAGATTGCCAAACACTTGCCGCTGAAGCTCCCGGGGGGAAGAAGACAAAGTCCAAGTCCGGCAAGAGCTCTGATGCCCACTCCGGCAAGCGCACCTCTTCGGAGTGCTGCGCTACCGTCGAGGACGCACAATCAAGCTCCACCGGCAAGTGCAAGAAGAAGATGGTAGCTCCGCCAAAGACCAAGAAGGTGCCCGCCAAGGAGGACGGCAGACCGGTGGTACCTTCACCATCGGTGCCTCTCTCGACCCTAAATAGTAAAGCGCGCTTTCGTTGCTTTCGCGGGCGAATGTCGGCGTGTTTGCATGGCAACCGTCGACATCCCAGTGTTCCTGTGAAAGTGATTGAGCACCGCCGCCGCTTGTCCTCATGCGCGACCCGTCAAGCAAAAAGTCGAGGAAGCAAGCGGTGGGCGCCAAGGATTCATAGCGAAGAGATCAAGAAGCTGGAAGCAGCAGGCCTTGTCGAGGAGTGCTCCATCCTACGTGGTTGGCCAATCCTGTAGTCGCATAAAGCAAATGGAAAATGGAGACTTTGTATTGACTTCACGGATGTTAATAAAGCTTGTCCCAAAGATCCATTTCCCTTACCGCGCATCGACCAGATTGTTGACTCCACGGCTGGATGTGATTTGCTTTCGTTTCTTGATGCATACTCAGGATACCATCAGATCTTCATGGCTGAAGAAGATGAGGAGAAGACCGCATTCATTACACCATGTGGCACATACTGTTTCATACGGATGCCTTTCGGTTTGAAGAATGCTGGTTCAAGGTTTGCAAGGGTAGTCCATGATGCTTTTGAGCAGCAAATGCACAGAAATGTAGAAGCCTACATTGATGACATAGTGGTCAAAAGCAAGGACAAAGCAACTCTGGTTCAAGATTTGGACGAGACCTTTGCAAATCTGCGCAAGATCAACCTCAAGCTCAACCCCGAGAAGTGCGTGTTTGGAGTCCCTTCCGGCAAGCTTCTCGGGTTCTTCGTGTCTCAGCGAGGGATTGAAGCCAATCCCGACAAGATCAAGGCCATTGAGCAGATTGAAGCACCAAAGCGCGTCAAGGATGTACGAAGACTTGCCGGTTGCGTAGCTGCTCTCAGCAGGTTTATTTCTAGGTCTGTTGAGCGCGCCCTACCGTTTTTCAAGATTTTGAAAAAGGCAGGTCCAATGAAATGGACTCCCGAAGTGGAGGCTGCGCTGCAGGACTTAAAGAGATACCTGTCCTCCACTCCAACACTTGTCGCACCTAAACCACAAGAGAAGTTGCTGCTATATATAGCAGCAACCAATCAAGTGGTTAGTGCTGCGTTAGTAGCGGAGAGGGAGGCGGATGACGAGCCGGCAACCACGGCAAGCACATACAGCGACAAGGGGGGGGGGGCTTAGCCGACATGCTCTGGTCCCGACAAGGATGAATCAGCAGCAGACGCATGAATATATGCGAGAAAAGGATGGTGCGGCGCCAGTTTACTTTGTCAGTTCCCTCCTGCAGGGGGCTAGGTCAAGGTACTCTGGTGTGCACAAATTGCTTTTCGGCCTCCTCATGGCCTCGAGAAAGCTGCGCCATTACTTCCAAGCACATGAGATCACAGTTGTCACTCGCTTTCCGCTCAAGAGGATACTGCAGAATCCAGAAGCAACAGTGTGCTTGTCGAGTGGGCACTGGAACTGTCAACCTTTGGTCTCAAGTTTGAAAGCACTTCAACTATCCAAAGCAGAGCATTGGCAGAATTCATAGCAGAATGGACGCCAATGCCAGATGAACAGATTCCGGAGATGAGCATTCCCATCAAGGAAGCAAGCAAAGAGTGGCTAATGTACTTTGATGGTGCCTTCTCGCTTCAAGGCGCCGGTGCTGGCGTGCTGCTTATCGCATCCACCGGAGAGCACCTCAAGTACGTAGTCCAGATGCACTTTCCCAAGGAGCAAGCAACGAACAATACTGCAGAGTATGAAGGTTTGCTTGCCGGTCTTAGGATCGCCGTAGACCTTGGGATCAAGAAGCTTATTGTCAGGGGCGACTCGCAGCTTGTCGTCCGCCAAGTGAACAAAGATTATCAGAGTCCGTTGATGGAAGCCTACGTCGATGAAGTGAGGAAGCTAGAAGAGCACTTTGACGGCCTGCAAATGGAACACGTTCCAATAGCTCAGAATGACATTGCTGACGGACTGTCAAAGTGTGCTGCACTTAAGTTGCCTGTGGAACCAGGGATTTTCGTGCTCAAGCTGACTCAACCAACCGTAACACCGTCAACTGGACAGAGCAAGAAGAGGAAGTTGCTCTCTGGTGACTACTTCCCGGCAGAGCTTCCCGAAGCCGCCGCCGCGAAGGTCCCCAAGATCGACACCAATAGTGCTGAGGGGCAGTCTGCTCCGACAAGCCCCAGTGTTTGTTTCGTTGAAGCAAACGCTTCCGACAAGTTTTGCTCCGGCAAGCTTGCCGGGGAGCATCAAGCTCCGGCTGAGCCGCAGGTTCTTGTCATAGAAGCTGATGTTCCCGCAGCAGCAGATGTGCCTTTAGTCCTCGTTGTCGAGCCGCAAGCTCCATCATGGGCGCAGCCGATTGTCCTTTTCCTTCAGACAGGAGAACTTCCCGAAGAGCAAGAAGAAGCGGAAAGAGTAGCCCGGCAGTCAAGTATGTACCAGTTTGTCGACACCATACTGTACAGAAGAAGACTCAACGGTGTGAAATTGAAGTGTATTCCCAGGGAAGATGGACAAAAGCTATTGGCAGAGATACACGGAGGCATATGTGGTCACCACATTGGCGCAAGAGCACTTGCCGCAAAGCTTTCCGGCAAGGTTTCTTCCGCCGACAGCCCTCCGTGATGCAACTGCACAAGTAACCAAGTGTGAAGCGTGCGGTTCCATTCCAAACAGATACACTAGCCAGCTCAAGCTCTCCAGACGATCCCTTTATCCACGGCCCTTTTCGGTCCTGGGGCTCGACATCCTCGGCCCTTTCCCCGAGCTGTCGGGGCTTTGAGTACTTGTACGCCGCCATCGACAAGTTCAAAAAGTGGCGGAAGTGGAAGCGATGAGGAAGGTGACGGCACGGTCAGCGATCAAGTTCTTGGTCGATTGTTCCGCTGCTTGAATTCCTAACAGGATCATCACCGACAACGGCACACAATTTACGAGTCGCACCTTCATGCAGTACGTCCAAGATCTTGGCGCCAAGGTCTGCTTTGCTTCTGTTGCTCACCCGAGAAGCAACGGTCAAGCAGAAAGGGCAAATGCTGAAGTGCTGCGCGGGCTCAAGACCAGAACTTTCGACAGGCTGCACAAGTGCGGAAGAAACTGGATCGAGGAGCTGCCGGTGGTTCTTTGGTCGATCAGAACGACGCCAAATCGAGCCACCGCCGGACACCCTTTGCTCTAGTCTATGGAGCGAGGCAGTTCTCCCCACGGAACTCAGATACCGATCACCTCGAGTGCTCGCTTATGATGAGCTTGAGCAAGAGCAGCTGTGACAAGATGACGCGCTGCTCCTTGAGGAGGATCGTCTTCAGTCATTGTGCGAGCTGCTCGCTTCTGACAAGCTTTGCGTCGCTACCATAGCCGCAAAGTTAGTGCCAGAAGTCTCGAGGAAGGCGACCTTGTTCTTGGTAGCGGCCCAGTCCGCCAAGAATTCAAACAAGTTGACGCCTTGAAATGGGAAGGCCCTATCGGGTGAAACGAGTCACTAGGCCTGGCGCTGTCCGCTTTGAGACCGAAGATGGCATTCGGTGAGCAACTCCTGGAACATTGAGCATCTTCGTAAGTTTTACCCATAGGGCGCGGTTGTCGGAACCTGTTCCGCAACCACCTTTTGTACAAGTCTTGCCGCTGTTGCATGTAATCCTTTGTACAAAGTCGGGCGCAGACCCCGTCCATCAATAAAGCTCATGCGTTGCGCACAACTTGTCAAATTCATGCTTTCATCATTTTATTGCATGTTTTGGCTAACACTTTGTGCAGCAACCACACCCGGTAAGCAAAATTGAGCCGCTGGGCTCCATAACTTTATGTTCTCTTCTTTCTCTTTTCTTAAAAGAAAGGAAGGCTCCCTCGCGCACAAGTTAACCAGGGGGGAAGGAGAAGATAATACTATGGACCAGGCATCGCTCGAGGAAGTTTCGCCTTATCGGGAAGCAAGAGACAGAAAAGCTAAGTTGCCAAAGTTTGAGTAATCAATTTTTAAATTTTTAAGTTATCTTCCTCGAACGATAGTACTTTGTATGGAAAACCTGTGCGCAGAGGAACCAACTCGCAGGCTAGTCGTGCCCTTACTTTGTTTCGAGTCCGCTCAACAACTTAAGTGAGCTGCAGCTAGTCGCGACAAGGTTGCTTGTCGGAGGCGGCACCGCCAGGCGTTCACTTTTCGGCACTCATGACAAAGGTGCCCGCACCGACAAGTCCCCCAAATGCGTGGGGCAGAAACGCATTACAAAGGAAGGAATCAAGTAGAGGAAATAACGTTGGATTGATCGCCTAAGATAGAGTATATTACAAAATAACTTGTCGCTGATCTAACAAAGTGTTCTAAACATGATCAGCAGCGACAAGGGAAAGATAAATTTGGCGGCCTAGTCTACGCGGTCACCATCAATCGGCTTGATCTTGTTCACCTTGTCCACAATGGGTGCGACAAGGGCTTTGAGCTCCTCCACGTTGGCATCTGGCGGCAGGGATCTGAGGACGCCGTTAAGGTTGAGGCCCGGATTGCGGAAGGCCACCTTTATCAACACCTTCTCGAGGGCTCCTGCACAGATCTGGCGTGATTCCTCGGCCAGCTGCTTTGGGACCTCTTCCCGGAGTCGCTGGAGGCCCGTCACCACACCTTTGAAGAATAAACTGAATTTGGCGCTGGGTCAGAGATGCTCGTCGGAAGAGTATGCAAGGTCCGCCATCCCCAGCTCCATCAGCTTGTTGGGGATATCGGCAGCGGTGTCCACAAGGCCTTCAGTCCAATGCTCCACACTCTCCCTCAAGGCGCTCTGAGTGGAGATAGCATTCGCTAGCAGCTCCTCCTTGGCCTTGATAGTCTCCAACAGACCCACTTCCCGCTCTCTGGCGCCGTCCAGCGTCTGCGTCAGAGTGGTCAGCTTCAGCTCAAGGTCCGCCTTGGAATCCTTGGCGGCATCGAGCTCCTTGCCCCTGTCGTGAGACGACTCTGCAGCTCGCCAAGAGTGTAGGCGTCCTTCTCGCGCTTCGTGCTTGAGCGCCGCAAGCTCTTCGCCGCTCTTCTTGAGGCTGGCCTCCAGCTGTGCCACCTTCGCCTTCAACTCTTCCTTGGCGGCCTCGGCTGCGGCAGCATCCTTCGCTTCCTTAAGCGCCCCGCCAAGTGACTCCTCACGCGCGGCAAGGTCTTCTTCATGGCTGTCCAGGTTGACCTTCCGCTGCGCCAGCTCGCTTTCCTGCGCGGAGAGCTTCTCGGCAGCCAGCCGCTGCTCCTCCTCAGCTACGGCCTTCTCAAGGATGAAGGCCGTGCGCTCTTCTGCAAGTTGCCCCCGCGCTTCTGCTACGTCGCGGAGAGTTTCTTGGTTGGCGTTCCGGAGCTCCTCTGCGCGCTTCTCCATGTCCGCTCCTGCCCTCGCGACAAGTGCTTCCCGGGACTCCAACTTGGCTTGCCGGGCGCGGTAGAGCGACAGCAGCTTCTTCAGCAGCTGCTCCTCCTCAGACTCGCCGCTGCTGCTTGGCGCGTCCACCAGCGTCAGCCCAGCGGAGGCGAGTAGCTCGCCATCGAAGGTCTCCCCTTCGACCGGCGCCTGAGCTCGACTCCTGTGGAGTTTGATGAAGACACCCTCGCCCGGCCTTGGTAGGCGCGGGCTGGGAGCTCCTCGAACTGACGCTGGGCGGGGAAGTCGGTTGTCGGTGTAGGCGCTGGCGCTCCTGCGGCCTCAGGGCCGGCAGTGCGATCGCCCGCCCCCTCGCCAGCGTCTGCGGCGGCAGCCACGGTGGCCGTCTCGCCAACAGGCGCGGCGGCGCCGGCCTCTTCTTCCACAAAGAACGACCTCTTCTTCCACGACGGCGGCCTCGTCGGTGTTGCCTTGCCTTCCTCCTCGCCCGGCAGCCTCGACCTCCATCGGCTCTGCGTCGGCCGACGAAGAAAGAGCGATCAAGCAAATGTTCAAAAAGAGAAACAAAAGAAAACAAGCCCAAGGGAGATTTTCGTGTAAGGAAATTACCTGCAACGGGATCCGCAGCCATGGCCTCCACCACTGGAGGGTCACTGGCGCTGTCCCTTGCCGGGGTAGCCTCCCTTGCCGGAGTGGCCTCCATTGTCGGAGGGCGCTCCCTTGCCGGAGAATCCTCCCTTGGCGGCGTAGTGGCAGCAGACAGGATTTTGGGGGTGCCTTCCGAGCCCTCCTGATGAGGCTGCTCTGCTCCTACACAAGCAAAGAATCAGGTATCAACGAAGAAGGAGCACTCCTGCACACCTAACAGTAAGGAGAAAGCCGCACACTTACCCTGGGGGCTGTGCTGGGGGCTGCTCGAGGAAGGGTTGCCGGTCCGCAAGGGGGTCTCAGACGCCTCCTCTGTTGCCACGGGTGAATCATCCTCAACGACGACCGTCGGGATCTTGGCCCTCTTCGACGCTCTCTGGGCTAGCGTCCTGAAAAGGAAAGAGTTCAGAACGAAGCAAATCAGATTCAAGATGAAGCAACAAAATTGAAGAAGTACAAGCGCGATATTGAGGCTTACTCTTCTTCTTCCTCCTCGGAGCTGAGCACGGAGAAGTCGAACTCCGGCTCCCTCCGGTGCGACGAGGCAGAGGAGTGGGCTCTCTTGGCCGCTTGGCGGAGGCGTCGGCGGTGGCCTGGGAGGATCCCACCCCAGTTGTCGCAGCGGTGTGAGGCACTCCCGTGGCAACATCGCTTGCCATGGTAAGCGCAGCGTCATGGCGCTTCTTCTGTGGGCGATCTGCCGCCCGTCTCGTCTCCGGCCTTGCGGAGACGCCTCTTCAGCGGGCAGGGGCTCCACCGGTGGCAAGTCGCTGGGTGGTGGAGAAGAAGCGCCCTCGGCGGGTCCACTCGACCCGGCCTCGGGCTCGACAAGCCTGCCCTCGCCGGCGATCTCCCTTTGCTCGGCAAGGCTTGCCGCCTTCGCAGCGTCCGCCTCCTCCACGGTGTACCCGAAGGCTCCAGCGGCAGCGGCTGCTGCCGCCTCCTCTAGCCTGGTGGCAATACGCGCCATCTCCTCGTCGGTGGTGTCGCGAGTGAGCCTTTTCTGCTCGTCGGAGCGGATCGGCACTTCTTCCAAGTCGTCGAAGAACTGCTGCACGACCTCGTCGGGGGGCTCCTGCCAGGTTGGAACGATCCCATGGGAATCGCACAACGGCATCATGGCGCGGATGCGGTCGAGCGCCGAGTTGTTGCACAATAGGACGACCCCCCTCGGCAACCTAAACCACTCAGGGTGATCGGGGTCGTTCTTGAACAGCTCTAGCAGCATCGCATCCAGCTCCAAGACGGTGAAATTCCAGTTCAAGCTCAGGCGCAACCTCATGATGTCTGCCGCATTTTGGAACTCCCAAGCAGGCCTCCTCCTCTCCTGCAAGGCAGCGATGCGGCGGCGAAGGAAGTCTGCGCCAATTGCGCCTACGGTTAGTCCGGCAAGCCTGAGGCGCAAAATCTGGGTCACAGCTATCTTCAACCTAGCATCCTCCGGCACCAAGCTACTCCAATCTCTGCCGCGCACTATTGGGGTTTGGCGCACGGCAGTGAAGGGCTGCGGGTTCTCCTCTACGACCCAACACCAATTGGCTCTCCACTCCTCCCACTTGTTGCGGAACTCCCCTTCCAGATAGGCTTCTTTCTTGCCGATCCTGGAGACCCAAGCTATCCCTCCGGCAAGTGGCTCTCCTCTCTCGACGCGGGGCACGAAGAAGTGGCGGAAGAGTGCCACATTTGGGTGGACTCCGACAAAGTTTTCGCAAAGGTGTGCGAAAACTGCCATGGTCAAGACAGCGTTGGGGGTGAAATCAAGGAGGTGGAGGCCATATGTGTTCATGATATCGCAGAAGAACTCGGAAAAGGGCGGGCAGAGCCCGCAATAGAAGAAAAGGGCAAAGAAGGGGTACCCAGTTGGGGCCGAATCAGAAGCGGAGGCGGGGAGTACCTTCGTGCGCGGATGCGCACGCGTCTCCGTCGACCAAAAGAGATAGAAGAGCTCCCACAGCTCCTTTGCGCCGAGCTGAGGGGAGAAGATGGCCCGCTCCTTGCGCAGCGCCGCGAGCCGCTGCGCCTCGGCCGACTTGACGCCCTTCTCCTTGTCGGCTTTCAGAGCCATGGCGGGGGCGGCGGAGGAGGCCGACGGCGGTGGGTGTGCTTGTGGCGAAAGGGGGCGGGGTGCTGCTCTCTTCGCACTGGAGAAGAAGGGGGGAGCGGCGGTGGTTTTCTTGACAAGACAGCAATAGCGAAGTGGACGGCCTGCCCCTCTTTCCCCTGTTTATAAGGAGGGGGAGGGGGCGGACGTTCCGCTTTTCCTAATAAAGAAACCCCCACGACCACGCCCACGATCTCTCGCGATGCCACGTTCGTGCGTGCCGTTAGTGGGTCGGTGGTGGGTCCGGGCGAAGTTACGGCATGATCGAGGCCGCGTGTGGCCATGCATCGTCTTGGGCCTGGCCCGACAGCGCTTCGGCACCGTGTACGGCCCAGGCCGGGGCTCTGTCGGTGTACTAGAGTAGGGGTACCCTAGTATCCCGTGCTAGTGCAGCGGACGATTACCAGCACCAGCGGCGAGGTTTACTGGTCACCGCCAAGATCCTCCGTGGCTCCTTTGGAGCCATTCAAGAACAAAGTATTTTGACTAAGAAGACAAGGCCCCGGCAAGAGGAGCTTGCCGGGAAGGCCATTTAAGGCATGCAGAAGACAAGGCCCCGGCAAGAGGAGCTTGCCGGGAAGGCTCGGAGCGCGACAAGCCTCCGGACGCGACAAGGATTCGGCCGCGGAAAGGCGCTTGTCATGACAAGCAACCTCTCTCCATCTCCGCTCTAGCTCATCCAACAACGTGTCGCCATGGGACCATTCCATGCGCGCGTGTCAAGAGGCTGTGCAGCCAGCGGAGAGCAGCGATAAGCGGCGCTGACAAGCTTGCCATCGTGGCGAGCGGTGGCGCACCTAACGGTCTCTGTTGCACTGTTTAGGCGACGTAGACGGGCATTTATTGCTTTTGTCCCTTGCCGTCAGAGTTAGGTATTTTGCACTGTACACTGTTCAAGTAGGTGTACCAACTTCTGTTTTTACATTTGTACCCTCATCTATGTTGCCACCGCCGGAGACCCTTGAGCATATAAAAGGAGGCCCATGCATAACGTAGAGGGGTTCGGTTCATTCGACTCACTCGAGACCATATACGCTCACGCTTAGGTTTTGTAGCTCGCATCGGCTCCCTAGCAAGAACACAATACATCAAACAAGCAGCAGAGGAGTTTTATCTCTCCAGAGAGCTCGAAGCTGGGTAAACTGCTCATGTGCCTCGCCTCGATCCGCTCTTCGTGCGATCTCCGCCCCGAACCACAAGGGGCCTGGTCCGCCGGCCCCATAGGTGTTCGTGGGTACGATCAGCCTCCCCGACATTCACCTCTCTCTTTGATAAAACTGTAGTGTTGGAATTTTATCTGGTAGAAGACCGGAAGAGTATGACTTGTGAAAACTTTCGGGTTCTCACGGATTAGGGGAAGGCATAGGTTCAACCCATCGGGCATCTTAGTAACATATACCACAAGTTTCAAAAGTAAATACTGAAAGTGCAACTATCCCTAGGTGGTTTTGGTAATTCATAACAACATATAGCTCATTGAGCTAATGCTATTCCAAGACTATTATTTCAGGAAAGCTCAATGAATGGCATGGCATGGATGATGAAAGTGGATCCCTCAAAATACTAAGGACAAAGGATTGGCTCAAGCTCAAAAGCTCAAGACTCTTCATTTTACATTTTAGTTATCCAAGATCAAATTGAGTCTATAGGAAAAGCCAATACTATTAAGGAGGGATGAGGTGTTGCTTAATGAGCCTCTTGCTTCATGTGCTTAGTGATATGCTCCAAAACCCTCAATTACTTTCCCACATCCACAAATGACCTAAACCTAAAGCCAAAATCGGTCACACCGATTCTTTCTATCCGGCGCCACCGATTCCAAAAGTCATAGCCATTGCCACAAACCCTAAGAAAATCGGTCTTACCGATAGGGATCTCGGTCTCACCGAGATGGGGCTGCAATCTCTCTGTTTCCCTTCGTAACGTTTCGGTCTAACCGAAGTGAGCGATCGGTCCCATCGAGATTGCAATGTAAACTCTCTGTTTCCTTTTTGTAACATTTCGGTCTCACCGAAAAGAGCAAATCGGTCCCACCGAGTTTACTTGACCAAATCTCTGGAAAGCTTATTACCAAATCGGTCTCACCGAGTTTGTGTAATCGGTATCACCGAGATTACGTAATGCCCTAACCCTAACCATATCAGCCTCACCGAGATGCATGTCAGTCCCACCGAAAATCACTAACGGTCACTAGGTTTACTAAATCGGTCCGACCGAGTTTAATGATTCGGTCCCACCGAGTTTGGTAAATTGTGTGTAACGGTTAGATTTTGTGTGGAGGCTATATATACCCCTCCACCTCCTCTTCATTCGTGGAGAGAGCCATCATAAAGAACCTACACTTCCAACTTACCATTTCTGAGAGAGAACCACCTACTCATGTGTTGAGGCCAAGATATTCCATTCCTACCATATGGATCTTGATCTCTAGCCTTCCCCAAGTTGCTTTCCACTCAAACCCTCTTTCCACCAGATCCAAATCCTATGAGAGAGAGTTGAGTGTTGGGGAGACTATCATTTGAAGCACAAGAGCAAGGAGTTCATCATCGACACACCATTTGTTACTTCTTGGAGAATGGTGTCTCCTAGATTGGCTAGGTGTCACTTGGGAGCCTCCGACAAGATTGTGGAGTTGAACCAAGGAGTTTGTAAGGGCAAGGAGATTGCCTACTTCGTGAAGATCTACCACTAGTGAGGCAAGTCCTTCGTGGGCGATGACCATGGTGGGATAGACAAGGTTGCTTCTTCCTGGACCCTTCGTGGGTGGAGCCCTCCATGGACTCGCGCAGCCGTTACCCTTCGTGGGTTGAAGTCACCATCAACGTGCATGTACGATAGCACCACCTATCAAAACCACGACAAAAACATCCGTGTCTCCAATTGCGTTTGAATCCTCCAAACCCTTCCCCTTATATTCTTGCAAGTTGCATGCTTTAATTTCCGCTGCCTATATACTCTTTGCATGCTTGCTTGAATTGTGTGATGATTGCTTGACTTGTCCTAAAATAGCTAAAATCTGCCAAACTATAAAATTGGGAAAAGGTTAAGTTTTTATTGGTCAAGTAGTCTAATCACCCCCCCTCTAGACATAATTCAAGGTCCTACAAGTGGTATCAGAGCGTTGCTCTCCATTTGCTTTGATTTCCATAGCTTTTGGTGGTCATAGCCTTGGTTTCACAACCTAGGAGAGTATGGCGTCTAGCGAGAGAAATTATCACCGTAGAGGTCCTTACTTTGATGGTACTAATTTTGCTAGTTGGAAGCATAAGATGAAAATGCATATTCTTGGACATAACCCCGCCGTTTGGGCAACTATTTGTATTGGCTTGCAAGGTGAATTCTTCGATGGGAGAGAACCAAACCGTGAAGCTAATGCGGAAGAATTGAAGATGCTACAATACAACGCTCAAGCATGTGACATCATCTTCAATGGATTGTGCCCCGAAGAATTCAACAAAATCAGCCGTCTTGAGAATGCAAAGGAAATTTGGGATACCTTGATTGATATGCATGAAGGTACCGAGTCCGTCAAGGAATCCAAGTTGGATGTGCTTCAAAGTCAGCTCGACAAGTTCAAAATGAAGGATGGTGAAGGTGTCGCTGAAATGTACTCTAGGCTTGCTCTTATCACAAATGAGATTGCCGGCTTAGGGAGTGAAGAGATGACCGACAAATTCATCATTAAGAAAATCCTAAGAGCATTGGATGGAAAGTATGATACCGTGTGCACATTGATCCAAATGATGCCAAACTACAAAGATCTCAAGCCAACGGAAGTCATTGGAAGGATTGTTGCTCATGAGATGTCACTCAAGGATATGGAGGAACTTCACAACAAGTCAAGTGGTGCTTACAAAGCCTCAAGTGAATCCTCCACATCATCAAGTGAGAAACCAACCTTCAATGAAGAATTGAGCTTAATGGTGAAGAACTTCAACAAATTCTACAAAAGTAGAAGCAAAGAAAGAAGCTCCTAGTCAAGGTCTTACAATGACAAGAGATCTTCTAGTCGAGAGCACAATTGCTGCAATTGTGGGAGACCCGGACACTACTCCAATGAGTGTACGGCACCCTACAAAAGAAGAGAAGATTCTCCAAGAAGAAGGAGCAAAAGAGAAGAATCACCACCAAGAGAGAGGAGGAGTAGAGATGATCGTTATCAACGAAGACCCTCACGGAGAAGCAAGGATCCGGAAAGAAAGGACAAGTCATCAAGGAGCTACACAAAATGAAGACATCAAGCTCACGTTGGTGAATGGGTTTCCGGCTCCGACTCCGACCATCACTCCGAGAGAAGCTATCACTCCGACTCCTAAGATACTCAAGATGAAGGTGTTGTCGGTCTAGCACTTGTGTCGACCAACTCGTACGACATATTTGAATCACCAAATGAGGGAATTGGTAGATGCTTCATGGCCAAAGGTCCAAAGGTAACACATCCCGAGTATGTTGATTTTAATAGTGATGAAGATGACTTGCTAGGTGATGATGATTTACTTGTTGACAACTCTAGTGATGAATACTATGATGAAACGTCAATTAATCATGCTAATCAAACTAATGACAATGATAAGGAGAAAATTGAGCTTCTAACTTAAGAACTAAACACTCTTAAGTTGGCTCATGAAACTATCTTCGAAGATCATCGAGAACTTTTAAGGGCTCATGAGAAGTTAAGCTTTGAAAAGCTCAATCTTGAGCAAGAGCATGAGTTCTTGAAGTCAATCAATGATGATCTCCGCAAGAAAAGTTCTTCTTACATTGCTAAGCGTTTACTCTTATCTACTTACATGCCTCAAGTCAAGTCTAGTAACAAGTACAAGAAAGATACTTCCTCTAGTAGTAACAATAATAATGTCAAATCCAATGTTGTTGCTTCTAGTAGTTCTCTTGATTCCACTAATGATTCTCTTAGCCAAGTTACACTTGAGCAAGAAAATAGTTTATTGAAGGGAATTATAGAGAAAGGTGTTTACAAGAGCCTTGCCGGAGTAAGCAATTCGAGGAAATTGTACGCAAGCAAGGAAGGCACCGGAAGAATCAAGGTGTTGGTTTTGAACGAAAGTTCAACGCCAATGGAGTTGAGTGGGAAGAAGATCAATACCCCAAGACAAAGTTTGTTCCTCAACAACAGAAGTATGATCCTACTTCCTTCAAGGGGACACAAGCTCAAGATGATCTTCCACCACAAGACCACAAGAACAAAGGCAAGGACAAGCTTCAAGAAGAGATTGATGCATTTGAAGAAGCACCTAAAGCCTCGTTCGAGTGGGTCCCCAAGACTACATCAAGTTCTACTTCATCAAGTACAACTACAACTCGAAGGATTCCCATCAAGATGATGTGGATCCCGAAGAAGAAGAACTAGAGAGTTCTTGAGGGTGACTCCGCCAACATTCTTCACTCAAATCATTTTTGGCAAGAACAAGTGCAATCAACTTTCACATCTTGCACTAGTTCAAGGAGTCACAAACCCTCATGTTGGTAAGGCAAGGGACAAGGCAACCTAATGTTTTCATGGACATCATCTTGTGTGTGCATCACTCTATGTCTATGGATATTCTTGTTTGTTCCTTGTGGGACTAACCCATGTAGGCAAGTTGAAAGTGCAACTCACTCCAAAGGATTGCTCCAAATGATCTACATCAACATTAAGCATCTACATCTTCAACACCTACATGAAGTCATCATCGACAAAACCCAAGGTTATTTCATCCCCCTAAGGGGGGATCTCACATCTAGGGGGAGCTTAACTCTAAGAATTGAGTCAAAGCAACTCTATTGGTGTGAACACATTAATGCATTATGTAAAAGTGGTAACCCCACTTGAGCTTAAACGATGAGTATGACCTATGATCAAATGTTCTCATTTGACTCCTAAGTCAATATACTCAAATATAGATGACCTAGTCATCGCCAATTGCTTGTTAGTTGCTAAAATTGGTTGTGCATGCTTTGCCACATATTTCAATTGCCATCTTATTGTGTGAGCATGTTGGTGCATATTTTACTCATTCAAGGACATCCACTTGTTGTTTTGTTTGATTGGATTCTTTTCTTTGTGCCAAGTGGATGGACAAGAATGCCTAAGAACCTTCTTTAGCTATCTATGCTTTTCTCGTCTCAAACTCTATTCATGCTACATCACAAAATTTGATCAAGTCGATTCGAACCACTACGTGTGAGGAGCACTTTCGAGTCCCCGATTCGTCATAGACTTAAACTTCCAAAACCTCTTAGTGATTCTCGGTCCGACCGATCCTTCCATTTCGGTCCTACCGAGATCATCAAGTTGATCTGAGTTTTCAATCTCGGTGCAACCGATTTGAACTTTTCGGTCTCACCGATTTGGTCAGAATCGAACAGTTATGCATCTCGGTGCCACCGAGTTGTTCCACTCGGTCACACCGACAGGGTCGAGCTATATATAGACACAGGCAAAATTTTGGAAATTTCTCCGAAACCCTTCGCCCCCGCAACAGCTCGCTCTGCCATCATGGTCTCCGGATCGTCTCCTTGTCGCCAGTAGCCTCATGTCGCTGGTCTTCGCCGCCGTCAATGGATTTCGACCCCGCCGTTGCCGCCGTAGCAAGTCCACCGCCAAGTTAGGGTATGGACTTAATCTTTGTGCTATCCACGTCTGATTCCTGGCACATTGTTTTCATGTTGATTCTTGCCACGATTGAAACTCATCTATCCAGCCAAAGTAGTTCATAGATTAGATGTGATTCAAATTTTTAGGTTTAGGTTTCACGAAACCATCTCGGACCCACCGAGTTGAAAAACTCGGTCTCACCGATTTGGCCTATGCCATTGCACTAGTGACTCTCGGTCTGACCGAGAATTACTAATCGGTGCAACCGTTTTGAGGATTCAGTGAAACCCTAGCAGTCTCGGTACAACCGAACTGAAACTCGGTCCAACCGGGATCATCAGTTTAGGTTCCAAAAACTGCTTCGGTATCACCGAGTTTGAAAATCGGTGGGTCCGAAATGCTTTCTGTGGAAAACTAAGACTGAACTTTTGAGTCATTCTTTTGCAAAAACCACTACATTTTGTGATGCTCATCTTTTCTATCTCATCTATAACTCTTCACAGTGGTCGATCAGCTTTTGCATTATGTACGATCAAAGTGACAAATGTAACAGGTCAAGAGCAGATGGACTTAAGTGAGGGCACTAGCCCCTCAACCTCAGATGAAGGGAGCAGAAGTACTCCTAGCAATTTGCCTAAGGTTGCAACTAGGCAAAGGAGGAAAAGAACTTCAGATTCAGAGGATGAAGATTATAGAGCTGAGGAAGATGAGGCTATCTCCAAGAAAGTGGTGCTCAAGAAGGAATATGGCTCAGCAAAGAATGCAAAGCCAGGCATGAAGATAAAAAGGCATGCAGGAAGACAACCAATGTCCAAGGCCAGAGAATCAACTAAACAGCCTGAGAAGCCTGATCCCAAAGAGCCTCGTCAAAGGAAAGAAAAGAAAGGAAAGGGTCAAGATGACCATGGCCAGAGTTATTGGGAAGCCTTCCATGATGGAAGAGGAAGAAGAGCTTCCTGCACCAGCTCCAAAGGCACCAAAGCTTATGGGAGATGCTATTAGATCAGGGGCTGCAACATCCAAGCCCAAGGAAGCACCCAAAGCTGCCCCCAAAGCCAAGTCTGCACCAAAGAGGAATACCAGGAGTATTCCAGCTGCTGAGAAGAACAAGGCCCCAGTGCCTGAGGATGCTGATGAGGAAGATGAAGAAGGACAAGTTTTGAGAAAGCTCAAGCCCAAGATACCAGACCACAATGATGCCCATCCTGTGGCTGAGGACATGATAATCAGGAAGGATTCAGGGCTGAGGATATGGAGGATGGAAGATCCATATGCTTTAAGGAGAAGAACTGCTATTGACTACAGGTTCCACACAAAGGAATAACAGGACTTCTATGAAACAATTATGTTGGACAAGAAGCCCATTGTCTGTGACATGAGGTGGGTTGACTGGAATTTCATGAAGGAGAATGAAGAGCACTATCCTGGAGTGCAAGCCAGCTTTATTGCTTGTGGAGTGGCAGATTTTGTTGGGCAAAAGCTCACAAATTGGAATGATGAGCTTATCATGCAGTTCTACTCCACAGCAAATTTTTACCCAGATGGAAGAATTGTTTGGATGTCTGAAGGTACAAGGTACCGATCCTTTGTTGAAGAATGGGCAAGTCTAATAAATGCCCCAGAGGAAAATGAGGATGACCTAGACATTTATGCAAAGAAGAAGATGGGTCACAATTCAATGGCTCACATGTACAAGGAAATTCCAGACAAGGCATTAGGAACTCACAAGTTTGGACCAGTTCACTTTCTTTGCCGGGGTTGCCAACCATAAATTTGATTACGAGGCACACTTTGTTGCCCAAGTCAGTGACCATAACATGATCAGAGGGCATGCCATCAACATGTTGCATGTGTTTGATGTGCCACAGAAGTTCAAAGTCATGAGCCTGATCATTGAAACAATCAAGAGGACTGCAGCAGATCAAAAGAGGAGTTGTGGATATGCACCTCAGATTCAAGAATTGATAAACTCAAAAATGGGCACAGGAAAATATCAGTTGGATAAGGAACACTTTCCACTTTATCCAGACTTTGAGGACAATGAGCTTGTCATGAATGAAGATGATCCACAATCAGTTCAAGCTCAGGAGAAGAAGGAGAAGGCAAAGAGGGAGAAGGGTGCCAAGATGCCAACTCAGGAGGAGGCATCTGAGTATTTCTTGAAGAACAAACAGGAGCAGCTCGGATACTTGATAGCATCAACCCTGAGGATTGAGAAGGGATTGGCCACCCTCATTCAAAATCAGGAGAGCCTAGGGAGAATCATAGAACAAAAGTTCTATAACTTAGATGTGAAAGTAACTGAGATTCAGTCTGTAGTGCAGGAACTACAAGATGACATGCAGGAGAGGAAGGGCAAAACAACAACTGATGCATTTGCCAGAGTGCCTAGAGCCCAGAGGTCATCTGCTGTGCTACTTTCTGACACAAGAGCAACTTCATCTGCACCAGCTACAGCCTCAGTGCAACCAGCTCCAGCATCTACATCAGCTCCAACTCCATCTACTTCAACTGAAGCTTTCGTCCTCCGCGTTATCCGGACTCCACCACCACCAGAAGATCAAGCCTGAGAGTCGATCTAGCACTATGCATTTTCTATGAACTTTTTGGTAACTTGTTGGCAAATGGGGAGAAAATGTATAGATCATAGGCTTCGAGAGAGAGTGTGTTGCTTTTGTTCTCTCTTGCTTTGTTGGTTTAAACTTGTTTGCTTTTTGATTGGTTGAGATACTATGCTTGTGAGACATTGATGATCATGTGTTTGATCATAAGCTACACTTATGCATGCTTGATATTATCCTATCTATCTTATGTGATCACTCAGTATGCTTGGTGATGAGTGCATGTATTCATTGTTTATTATTTTGAACGCTCCACCAAGATGTATGTGACATGGAAGAGTAACCCATGAGCCTAATTCATTGTGCACTTGCAGTCCGAAGCAAATCTAAAACTATGCACAAATTTAGGGGGAGCTCTTGCTTATCACATACTTCTCAAAGCGACGATGTTGTTTAAATTTTATTATCATTTGTCGAAGCTTTGGTCTATATGTTGTCATCAATTACCAAAAAGGGGGAGATTGAAAGTGCAACTATCCCTAGGTGGTTTTGGTAATTCATAACAACATATAGGTCATTGAGCTAATGCTATTCCAAGACTATTATTTCAGGAAAGCTCAATGAATGGCATGGCATGGATGATGAAAGTGGATCCTCAAAATACTAAGGACAAAGGATTGGCTCAAGCTCAAAAGCTCAAGACTCTTCATTTTACATTTTAGTGATCCAAGATCACATTGAGTCTATAGGAAAAGCCAATACTATTAAGGAGGGATGAGGTGTTGCTTAATGAGCCTCTTGCTTCATGTGCTTAGTGATATGCTCCAAAACCCTCAATTACTTTCCCACATCCACAAATGACCTAAACCTAAAGCCAAAATCGGTCACACCGATTCTTTCTATCCGGCGCCACCGATTCCAAAAGTCATAGCCACTGCCACAAAACCTAAGCAAATCGGTCTTACCGATAGGGATCTCGGTCTCACCGAGACGGGGTTGCAATCTCTCTGTTTCCCTTCGTAATGTTTCGGTCTAACCAAAGTGAGTGATCGGTCCCACCGAGATTGCAATGTAAACTCTCTGTTTCCTTTTTATAACATTTCGGTCTCACCGAAAAGAGCAAATCGGTCCCACCGAGTTTATCTGAGCAACTCTCTGGAAAGCTTATTAGCAAATCGGTCTCACCGAGTTTGTGTAATCGGTCTAACCGAGATTACGTTATGCCCTAACCCTAACCATATTGGCCTCACCGAGATGCATGTCAGTCCCACCGAAAATCACCAACGGTCACTAGGTTTACTAAATCGGTCTGACCGAGTTTAATAATTCGGTCCCACCGAGTTTGGTAAATTGTGTGTAATGGTTAGATTTTGTGTGGTGGCTATGTATACCCATCCACCTCCTCTTCATTCGTGGAGAGAGCCATCAGAAAGAACCTACACTTCCAACTTACCATTTCTGAGAGAGAACCACCTACTGATGTGTTGAGGCCAAGATATTCCATTCCTACCATATGAATCTTGACCTCTAGCCTTCCCCAAGTTTCTTTCCACTCAAACCCTCTTTCCAACAGATCCAAATCCTATGAGAGAGAGTTGAGTGTTGGGGAGACTATCATTTGAAGCACAAGAGCAAGGAGTTCATCATCAACACACCATTTGTTACTTCTTGGAGAGTGGTGTCTCCTAGATTGGCTAGGTTTCACTTGGGAGCCTCCGACAAGATTGTGGAGTTGAACCAAGGAGTTTGTAAGGGCAAGGAGATCGCCTACTTCGTGAAGATCTACCGCTAGTGAGGCAAGTCCTTCATGGGCGACGGCCATGGTGGGATAGACAAGGTTGCTTCTTCGTGGACCCTTCGTGGGTGGAGCCCTCCGTGGACTCAAGTGGCCGTTACCCTTCGTGGGTTGAAGTCTCCATCAACGTGGATGTACGATAGCACCACCTATCGGAACCACGACAAAAACATCCGTGTCTCCAATTGCGTTTGAATCCTCCAAACCGTTCCCCTTATATTCTTGCAAGTTGCATGCTTTATTTTCCGCTGCCTATATACTCTTTGCATGCTTGCTTTAATTGTGTGATGATTGCTTGACTTGTCCTAAAATAGCTAAAATCTGCCAAACTATAAAATTGGGAAAAGGTTAAGTTTTTATTGGTCAAGTAGTCTAATCACCCCCCTCTAGACATACTTCAAGGTCCTACAAATACACAAGCTCAAAAGCAGGGCATGGTTGGCCAAGAAGAGGATACAATTCACCAAAGGCATTATGTATCAGGGGAAGGACTCACAAGGTGATTGAATACGAAGGACACTGCCGGATAACAATCCAACAATGGATCGGGCAATCCACAACGGAGCTGATGTGAGTATCGGTACTCACTCAGAGGAAGAAGAACGCAGAGGGCATCAGATTATAGAAACAACTGACTAATTCAAAGATCAAATGCAAATAAATTATCGTTTCCAAATCAAGGGATCGGAAGCCAACGATATGATTTAGAATGGATAAGTCGAATAGACTTAGGGATAAAATTGACAGCAATTTGATGGGTCGATAACCAGCTCATGTTCAAAATGACATCTGAGCCGAAAAGATAATTTAAAAGGATCAACCGATGATTGTTTGCCTTTGCACTCGTGTTGATTCAATAGGATCAAAATGACGGTGTCAAAGGAGACTGATGAATATTGGCAGCCATATGGAAAGCATCCATAATGCAAGCAGACAAGTATTTGCAGAGCAATAAGCTGCTAAGGATTTTCGAAGGATTGAATAGTATTTTCAAAGACTTTCGTGAAACACCTGAACAACTGGGGATGAGCGGATACTCGGTAATTGCGAGGAATTATCCGTAGGAGTATTCAAGTGGCAAAGAACTGCAAGGCAGTAGGCACAAAGTATTCTCGGAACAACAACGACTATATTGAGGTATCTCGTAATAACAAGAGCGACGAGGAATGATCAAGAGAATGACAAGTGCATACAGATATCCATAGGTATATAACGGTGACAGTGGATTGCAAAGGCGATAAGCACAAGGGTCACGGAAAAATATCGAGGAATATCCTCAGAATCTTCTAACGAAGCAGGTGATCTTCTGGAATAAGGTATCTCCGGGAGAAATAGTTACGAGAACCTAGAGTTAGAGCTAGCAAAATCATTTAACCCGAATAGAAGAGAGGTCAGAGTCCCAGAGTATAGGTCGAGGAATAAAACATCCTAATACCACCCAATGGCGACGTGGGCCCGTAAGGCACACATCCATGTTAGTAAAAAGTTTTGCAATGTCTAGACTCGACTTCGGCCAATGAGTGTTGAAGGGGGATTCCTACAGGCAGTCGTCTCTGATACCAACTTGTGACGCCCCCGATTCAATCGTACACTAATCATGCACGCAAACGTGTACGATCAAGATCAGGGACTCACGAGAAGATATCACAACACAACTCTAAAAATAAAATAAGTCATACAAGCATCATAATACAAGCCAGGGGCCTCGAGGGCTGGAATACAAGTGCTCGATCATAGATGAGTCAGTGGAAGCAACAATATCTGAGTACAGACATAAGTTATACAAGTTTTCCTTAAGATGGCTAGCACAAACTGGGATACAGATCGAAAGAGGCGCAGGCCTCCTGCCTGGGATCCTCCTAAACTACTCCTGGTCGTCATCAGCGGGCTGCACATAGTAGTAGGCACTTCCAGCATAGTAGGAGTCGTCGTCAACGGTGGCGTCTGGCTCCTGGACTCCAACATCTGGTTGCGACAACCAGAAAGAAAGGAAAGGGGGAAAAGGGGGGAGAAAGCAACCGTGAGTACTCATCCAAAGTACTCGCAAGCAAGGAGCTACACTACATATGCATGGGTATATGTGTAAAGGGCCATATCTGCGGACTGAACTGCAGAATGCCAGAATAAGAGGGGGATAACTAATCCTGTCGAAGACTACGCTTCTGGCAGCCTCCGTCTTGCAACATGTAGAGGAGAGTAGACTGAAGTCCTCCAAGTAGCATCGCATAGCATAATCCTACCCGGCGATCCCCTCCTCGTCGCCCGGTTAGAGAGCGATCACCAGGTTGTATCTGGCACTTGGAAGGGTGTGTTTTATTAAGTATCCGGTTCTAGTTGTCATAAGGTCAAGGTACAACTCCAAGTCATCCTATTACCGAAGATCACGGCTATTCAAATAGATAAACTTCCCTGCAGGGGTGCACCACATAACCCAACACGCTCGATCCCATTTGGCCGGACACACTTTTCTGGGTCATGCCCGACCGCGGAAGATCAACACGTCGCAGCCTCACCTAGGCCAGCAGAGAGGTCAGCACGCCGGTCTAAACCTAAGCGCATAGGGGTCTGGGCCCATCGCCCTTAGCACACCTGCACGTTGCGTGGGCGGTCGGAAACAGACCTAGCAACCTCCATTACAAAGGAAGTCACATTACGCGGTCCAATCTGGCATGCGCCGCCTAGTCGCTGACGTCACGAAGGCTTCGGCTGATACCACGACGTCAAGTGCCCATATCTTTCCCACGTAGTTGGTTAGTGCGTATAGACCAAATGGCCAGACTCAGATCAAATACCAAGATCTCGTTAAGCGTGTTAAGGATGGAACTGCGGACACCGACCAGGGCCAGGCCCACCTCTCACCTAGGGGGTCTCAACCTACCCTGTCGCTCCGCCACAAAGATCCACCCAGAGGGCCGTCGGGACAAAGGTCCTTTCAGCCCCCAATCCGTGAATCACTCACGGGTGCTCCACGAGCCGACCCGACTTTAGTCACCACATGTATCATGTATATAGTATATAGTATATACCCGTGATCACCTCCCGAGTGATCACGACCCGATAGTATAGCACTGCAGACGGACAAGAATGTAGGGCCGCAGATGGAATACTAGCATCCTATACTAAGCATGTAGGATTGCAGGTAAAGGTATCAACAGTAGTAGCAAGGACAGGCTATGCATCAAGATAGGATTAACGGAAAACAGTAACATGCTACGCTACTCTAATGCAAGCAATATAGAGAAGAATAGGCGATATCTGGTGATCAAGGGGGGGGGGCTTGCCTGGTTGCTGTGGCAAGTATGTTCTTCAACAATGTAGTCGGTCGGGGCACCAGCAGCGGCGTCGATCTCGTAGTCTACCGGAGAGAAGAGGGGGAAGAAACAATGAATACAATGCAAAGAGATGCGAAACGATGCATGACAAAGAAAACAGCGGTGTTAGGTGTGCCCTAACGCGGTATGAGGAGATACCGACGAAAGGGGGAAACATCCGGGAAAGTATCCCCGGTGTTTCGCGTTTTCGGACAGATGAAACGGAGGGGGAAAGTTGCGTGTTTGCTATGCTATGTATGTGCGGTGGTCGAACAGGCTACGTATCCTGATTCGTCTCGTCGTTCTGAGCAACTTTCATGTACAAAGTTTTTCCATCTGAGCTACGGTTTATTTTATATTAATTTTTAAAGTTTCTAAAACATTTTCTAAATTATTATTATTAATTAAATTCGAAAATGGCATTACTGCATCAGCATGACATCATCAATCAACAGAGGTGTTGACTTGGTCAAGCTGACGTGTGGGTCCCGCATGTCATAGGTTGTTCACTAATTGTTAGCTAACATTTTCATTAGCAGGTTAATTAGATTTAGTTAGTTAACTAAAGAGAGTTAATTAAGTTAATTAATTATCCTAATTAATTAATTAATTGTTATTATTTTTATTATCATTTTTTAATAGGGGCGGCCCACATGTCATTGGCCCTAGGGGCCATAGCGGGTCGGGCGTCAGGCACACCCAAATGGGCGCTGGGTCGCTGCGAGCGCTCGTGCCCGAGGCCACCAGGCGGTGGGGAACACCCGGGCGCCCAGGAGGGCGCGTGCTGGCGGCCACGGCACGGCTGGAGCCGTGGGGGGGGGGGCGGTGACCGGACGCGGCGTAGAGGGGAGCATCGCCGGGCTGTGCGGGGAGGAGGCCAGGGCGTGCGGGGCAGCGACGGTGCACATCCGTTGGACACGGTGACCGCAGACGCGAGCGGGGCATGTACGCGGTGAGCGGGGGAAAGCAGAGGAAGGCGGGGCCTCACCGCGGGGCATAGGGCACGGGGCAATGGTGCTCGAGGTGGGGGGCGGGGACGGCGGCGTCAGAGACGAGGAGGCAGTCCGGTGGGGAGCCGTGGACGAGGCGGCGGGGTGACTTCGGGGCGAGGTGGCGCCAGTGATCCGGCGACGATGACGGCGCATAGCGGCGGGGAGGCAACGGCGGGCAACGGCAAGCGACGTCGGGCAGCACCGGGTGGTGGGGCGCGCCCGTCGGGGCGGCACCAGGGGCAGCGGCCTCGGGCGCTGATGACCCACAAGTATAGGGGATCTATGTAGTCCTTTCGATAAGTAAGAGTGTCGAACCTAACGAGGAGCAGAAGGAAATGATAAATAAGTGGTAATAGATAGTTTTGTGACAAGATAAATTGTAAAGACCAACAAGTAACAACAGTAAATAAAGTGCAGCAAGGTGGCCCAATCCTTTTTGTAGCAAAGGACAAGCCTGGACAAACTCTTATAATATGAAAAACGCTCTCGAGGACACATGGGAATATCGTCAAGCTAGTTTTCATCACGCTCATATGATTCGCGTTCGGTACTTTAATAATTTTATATGTGGGTGGCCGGTGCTTGGGTACTGTTCTTACTTGAACAAGCATCCCACTTATGATTAACCTCTATTGCAAGCATCCGCAACTACAACAGAAGTATTAAGGTATACCTAAACATAGCATGAAACAAGTGGATCCAAATCAGCCCCTTACGAAGCAACGCATAAACTAGGGTTCAAGCTTCTGTCACTCTAGCAACCCATCATCTACTTATTACTTCCCAATGCCTTCCTCTAGGCCCAAATAATGGTGAAGTGTTATGTAGTCGACGTTCACATAACACCATAAGAGGCTAGACAACATACATCTCATCAAAATATCGAACGAATACCAAATTCACATGACTACTAATAGCAAGACTTCTCCCTTGTCCTCGGGAACAAACGTAACTACTCACAAAGCATATTTATGTTCATAATCAGAGGGGTAATAATATGCATAAAGGATCTGAACATATGATCTTCCACCAAATAAACCAACTAGCATCAACTAAAGGGGGAAATCAACACTACTAGTAACCTACTAGCACCAATCCCGGACTTGGAGACAAGAATTGGATACAAGAGACGAACTAGGATTTGGAGATGAGATGGTGCTGATGAAGATGTTGATGGAGATTGCCCTCTCCCGATGAGAGGAGTGTTGGTGATGATGATGACGATGATTTCCCCCTCTCGGAGGGAAGTGTCCCGGCAAAACAGCTATGCCGGAGCCCTAGATTGGTTCCGCCAAGGTTCCGCCTCGTGGCGGCGGAGTCTCGTCCCGAAAGGTTGCTTAATGTTTTTTTCTCATCGAGAGACTTCATATAGGAGAAGATGGGCGTCGGAGAGCCACCAGGGGGCCCACGAGGTAGGGGCATGCCCTGTGGGGGCGCCCTCGTGAGCGGTGGTGTGGGCCCCCTGGCCTTCATCTTTGGCAACGATTTTTCTTTATTTATTTTAAGATATTCCATGGAGTTTCATACTTTTGGAGTTGCACAGAGTAGGTCTCCAATATTTGCTCCTTTTCCAGCCCAGAATTCCAGCTGCCGGCATTCTCCCTCTTCATGTAAATCTGGTAAAATAAAAGAGAATAGCCATAAGATTGTGACATAATGTGAAATAACAGCCCATAATGTGATAAATATCGATATAAAAGCATGATGCAAAATGGACGTATCAACTCCCCCAAGCTTAGACCTTGCTTGTCCTCAAGCGAAAAGCCGATAACAATAAATATGTCCTCATGTTTAGAGGTAGAGGCGTCGATAAAAAATAAAAAAAATAAAATACGGACATGAAGACATCATGATTATTCTCATAACAACAACATATATAGATTTTGTCATATGATTACTTATGTTCAAGTGATGATCTTTTCACAATGCAAAAGTATGAATCATAAACCTTATTGAGTACCAACAAATTATAACCTTAGTCATTGAAGCAATTGCAATTTATCATAACATGGGAAAGAGTCTATGTTAGAGCTTAAAAGCAAGTCCTCATACTCAACTATCACTTAGTCCTTCATAATTGCTAACACTCACGCTTTACTTGTGGTTATGGAGTTTTAATCGGACACAGAGGAAGATAGGGGCTTATAGTTTTGCCCCACAACCTTTTACCTCAAGGGTAATGTCAACAATAATAATTCATGCTCCCCTACATACAATTAGATATATATATATATCTATATATATATATATATCATGTTCTTTCCAACATGCTGGGCTTGCCAAAGGATAAAATGAAAAAGGAAAGGTGAAGATCACCGTGACTCTTGCATAAGGTAGAGGATAATAATGAAAGATAGGCCCTTCGTAGAGGGAAGCAGAGGTTGCCATGCACTTTTGTGGTTGGATGCACAAAATCTCAATGCAAAAGGACGTCACTTTATATTGCCCCTTGTGATATGAACCTTTATTATGCAGTTCGTCGCTTTTATTACTTCCACATCACAAGATCGTATAAAGCTTATTTCTCCCACACCAATCAATCATACATGTTTAGAGCAATTTTTATTGCTTTGCACCGATGACAACTTACTTGAAGGATCTTACTCAATCCATAGGTAGATATGGTGGACTCTCATGGCAAAACTGGTTTAAGGGTATTTGGAAGCACAAGTAGTATCTGTACTTGGTGCTTTGAGAATTTGGCTAGCATGAGGGGAAAGGCAAGCTCAACATGTTAGAGGATCCATGACAACATACTTTATCTCAGATATAAGAAAACATAACTCATCATGTTGTCTTCCTTGTCCAACATCAACTCTTTAGCATGTTATATTTAAATGAGTGCTCCCAATCATAAAAGATGTCAATAATAATATATCTATATGTGAAACCTCTCTTTCCTTATTACTTCCTATTAATTGCAACGATGACCAAAGCTATATTTGCCAACTCTCAGCAACTTTTAATCATCATACTCTTTCTATGTGAAGTCATTACTCTCAATAAGATCAATATGAACTCTTTGTTTCTTTTTATTCTTTTTCTTCTTTCTATTCTTTTGTTCAGCCAAGATCATGGCAAAATAATCAAGCCCTTGACTCAACACTAATCTTTAATATATATATATATATATATATATATATATATATATATATATATATATATATGTATAGCTCACGGACTCGATTACATAGAGAGATCGTAAAGCAAAACTCAAAACTAGATCATGCCATAACTTTATTCTACTAGATCAAGATACTACTAATAGGATCGAACTAAGAAAAACGGTAAGATAGGAGTTGTGATGGTGATACGGTACCGGGGCACCTCCCCCAAGCTTGGTAGTTGCCAAGGGGAGTGCCCATACCCATGTGATTATATCTCCTTTGCTGGTGAAGAAGGTGGAGGTGTTGTTGACTTAGTTGATGGCATAGACTTCTCCCTTAATTTGCGCTTGAGGACGGAATTTTGGTCCCTCAAATCATCAATCTCCCACTCCAGGGTTAATATATTTTTGCATAATTCCTGCTTATTTTTCTGCAAGAGACGAAAAGGGATAAATTCGATCTTTGGTTTCTTTACCCTATCAGGGAGACTTGACTTTTTGAACTCCACATGCATGTCCCCGGGTTGAGGTAATGGGGCTTCATCTTCATCTGAGCTCGTCTCCTCCTTCCCCTTGGGTTCATAGTCCTCTTCTTCGTCCGTAGTCCAACCATCGTGCTTCACGTCTCAATAGACATTAGGATTTGCTAGGTAATCATCCACATAGCTTTGTCCTTCCGAATCCTGGAATGACATGTTGATCTAATTTGCAGCAGCAATAGCTCAAAACAAGAACAGAGGATAAGTGCGTGATACGGGAGTCAAAACCTTCGGGAGAATATATAATGAATTTTTACCGACCAAAATACGTATCGTGCAAGAAAACGGAGTCCGGAGGGCACACGGGGTGCTCACGAGGTAGGGGGGTGCGCCCAGGGGGTAGGGCGCGTCCTCCACCCTCGTGGAGCCCTCGTGTCCTTCCCGGACTGCCACTTATTTTTCTATTTTTCTAAATATTCCAAACGGAGAAATATTGCCTTAAAAATTGTTTTGGAGCCCGTTTACTTATCGTACCACATACCTATTCCTTTTCGGAGTCTGAAACGGTCTGGAAAGTGTCCCTTATGTATTCCTCCGGGGTTACGGTTTCAGTAATATTGGTTTCAACATTTATGGGATTACCTGAAATATAATGCTTGATCCTTTGACCGTTTACCACCTTCGGATTTGTACCTTCAAATTTGTTGATTTTTATGGCACCGGAACGATAGACCTCCTCGATAACGTAGGGACCTTCCCATTTAGAGAGAAGTTTTCCTGCAAAAAATCTTATATGAGAGTTGTATAGCAATACATAATCACCTACATTAAACTCATGCTTTTGTATCTTTTTGTCATGCCATCTTTTAACTTTTTCTTTAAACAACTTGGCATTTTCATAAGCTTGGATTCTCCATTCATCAAGTGAGCTAATATCAAATAACCTTTTCTCACCGGCAAGTTTGAAATCATAGTTGAGCTCTTTAATAGCCCAATATGCCTTATGTTCTAGTTCGAGAGGTAAGTGACATGCTTTTCCATAAACCATTTTATACGGAGACATACCCATAGGATTCTTATATGCAGTTCTATAGGCCCATAATGCATCATCAAGTTTATTGGACCAATTCTTCCTAGACCTATTAATAGTCTTTTGCAAAATTAATTTGAGCTCTCTATTACTCAATTCTACTTGACCACTAGACAGTGGGTGATATGGAGATGCAATCCTATGATTAACATCATATTTAGCAAGCATTTTATGGAAAGCACCATGAATAAAGTGTGAACCACCATCAGTCATTAAATATGTAGGGACTCCAAACCTCGGAAAAATAACTTCCTTAAGCATTTTAATGGAAGTTTTATGATCAGCACTACTAGTTGGAATAGCTTCTACCCACTTAGTAACGTAATCAACAGCAACCAAAATATGTATATATCAATTAGAGGCAGGAAAAGGTCCCATATAATCAAAGCCCCAAACATCAAATGGTTCAATAACAAGTGAATAATTCATAGGCATTTCTTGACGTCTACTAATATTACCAATTCTTTGACATTCATCGCAAGACAAAACAAACTTACGGGCATCCTTGAAGAGAGTGGGCCAATAAAAACCGGATTGCAATACCTTATGTGCATTTATATCTCCAGCGTGGTGTCCTCCATAAGCTTCGGAGTGACACTTGCGTAGGATTTGTTCTTGTTCATGCTCAGGTACACAATGTCTAATAACACCATCTACTCCTTCTTTATAAAGATGTGAGTCATCCCAAAAGTAATGTCGCAAATCATAGAAAAACTTTTTCTTTTGTTGGTATGTGAAGCTAGGTGGTATAAATTTAGCAACAATATAATTAGCATAATCAGCATACCATGGAGTGCTACGAGAAGTGCTTATGACATTTAATTGTTCATCAGGAAAGATATCATCAATAGGTAGTGGGTCATCAAGAACATTCTCTAACCTAGATAAGTTATCTGCAACGGGGTTCTCAGCTCCTTTTCTATCAACAATATGCAAGTCAAATTCTTGCAGCAAGAGAACCCATCTAATAAGTCTAGGTTTAGCATCTTTCTTTTCCATAAGATATTTAATAGCAGCATGATTAGTGTGAATAGTTACTTTAGAATCAACAATATAGGGTCTAAATTTATCACAAGCAAATACAACTGCTAAAAGTTCCTTTTCGGTAGTGGCATAGTTTCTTTGAGCATTGTCTGGAGTCTTACTAGCATAATGGATAACATTTAATTTCTTATCAACCCTTTGCCCTAGAACAGCACCTACAGCATAATCACTAGCATCACACATAATTTCAAAGGGTAAATTCCAATCAGGTGGCTGAACAACAAAAAGGAGACTAATGCTTTCTTAAGTATTTCAAATGCTTCTACACAATCATCATCAAAGACAAATGGTACATCTTTTTGTAATAAATTAGTCAGAGGCCGAGAAATTTTTGTGAAGTCCTTAATGAACCTCCTGTAAAATCCGGCGTGACTAAGGAAACTTCTTATACCTTTGATGTCCTTGGGACATGGCATCTTTTCAATAGCATCAACCTTGGATTTATCAACTTCAATACCTCTTTCAGAAACTTTGTGCCCCAAGACAATACCTTTATTAACAATAAAGTGGCACTTTTCCCAATTCAAGACAAGATTAGTTTCTTCACATCTCTGCAAAACTCGATCAAGATTGCTCAAGCAATCATCAGAAGAGGAACCATAGACGGAAAAATCGTCCATGAAAACATCACAAATTTTGTGACAAAAATAAGAGAATATAGCCATCATGCATCTTTGAAAGGTAGCGGGTGCATTACATAAACCAAAAGGCATACGTGTATAAGCAAAAGTACCAAAAGGGCAAGTAAAAGTAGTCTTTGATTGATCTTTAGCCGACACAGGTATTCGAGAGAAACCAGAATAACCATCTAGAAAGCAATAATGTGTATCTTTGCATAATCTTTCTAGCATTTGATCAATAAAGGGTAAGGGGTAATGATCTTTCTTAGTAGCTTTATTTAATTTGCGGAAATCAATTACCATCCTATAACCTGTGATAATTCTTTGCGGATCAATTCATCTTTATCATTAGGGACAACAGTAATACCTCCCTTCTTAGGGACACAATGGACAGGACATACCCACTGACTATCAGAAACGGGATAAATTATACCTGCCTCCAGAAGCTTGAGTATTTCTTTTCTTACCACTTCTTTCATTTTAGGATTCAAACGTCGTTGAGGATCACGAACTGGTTTGGCATCCGCTTCCAAATTTATTTTATGTTGACATAGAGTGGGACTAATGCTCTTAAGATCATCAAGAGTGTATCCAATAGTGGCACGGTGCTTATTCAGAGTTTTCAATAGTCTTTCTTCTTCATGCTCTGAAAGGTTAGCACTAATAATAACAGGATATATTTTCTTTTCATCAAGATAAGCATATTTAAGATTATCAGGCAACAGTTTAAGCTCAAACACGGGATCACCCTTGGGTGGAGGAGGATCCCTAGGATTTCAACAGCAAATTGTGTTGCAGAATAGGTTCCTGTTTAAAGAATACTTCATCTATATCCCTTCTTTCATTCATGAACATATCATTTTCATGGTCTAGCAAATAGTGTTCTAAAGGATCACTAGGAGGTACGGCAATAGAAGCAAGACCAATAATTTCAAATTTACTAGGCAATTCTTCCTCATGATGTTGTTTACTAAATTTAGAGAAATTAAACTCACGAACCATATTATCCAAGCCAATAGTAGCAACATTCTTTTTGCAGTCTATCTTAGCATTAATAGTGTTCAAAAAGGGTCTACCAAATATAATGGGACAAAAGCTATCTTGTGGAGAACTGAGAACAAGAAAATCGGCAGGATATTTAGTTTTCCCACGCAAGACTTCAACATCTCTAACAATTCCCATTGCAGATATAGTATCTCTATTGGCAAGTTTAATTGTAACATCAATATCTTCTAACTCAGCAGGTGCAATTCCATGCTTAATTTCTTTACATAAATCATAAGGTATAACACTAGCACTAGCACCCATATCACATAAGCCATGATAACAATGATCTCCAATTTTAACAGAAATAACAGGCACGCCTACCACAGGTCTATGTTTATCTTTAACACACGGTTTAGCAATTATAGCAGTTTCACCGCAGAATTGAATAACATGTCCATCAATATTATCAGACAAGAGATCTTTAACAATAGCGATATTAGGTTCTACTTTTACTTTGTCAGGATGTGTATAAGTTCTAATATTGCTTTTATGAACCACAGTTGAAGCTTTAGCATGATCCTTTATTCTAACAGGGAAATGTGGTTTCTCAACATAAGAGGTAGGAACAATAGGATCATTATAAGTGACAGTATTTTCTTCAACTTTAATAGGTGCAGCTACTTTTACTTCTATGGGAGGATGATATTTAAACAACTTCTCCTTGGCGAGATCAACATAAGTAGCAAAAGATTCACAGAAAGAAGCTACTATCTCAGAGCCAAGTCCATATTTAGTGCTAAACTTAAGGAAAATATCGGTATCCATAAAAGATTTAACACAATCAAACTTAGGTGTCATACCAGACTCCTTAGCTTCGTCGAGGTCCCAATCTTCAGAGTTGTGTTTAATTCTATCCAATAAATTCCATCTGAATTCAATAGTCTTCATCATAAAAGAGCCAGCACAAGAAGTATCGAGCATGGTGCGATTGTTATCGAAAGCCGAGCATAAAAATTTCAAGAATTGTCACTCTTGAGAGCTCATGATTGGGGCATGAATATAACATTGATTTAAGCCTCCCCCAAGCTTGAGCAATGCTTTCTCCTTCGCGAGGCCAAAAATTATATATGTAATTGCGATCACAATGAACAAGATGCATAGGGTAATACTTTTGATGAAATTCCAATTTCAATCTTTTATAGTTCCATGATCTCGTATCATCACATAGCCTATACCATGTAAATGTGTCTCCCTTCAAAGATAAAGGGAAGACCTTCTTCTTAACAACATCATCGGGTATACCTGCAAGCTTAAATAGTCCACACACTTCATCCACATAGAGTAGATGTTCATCAGGATGCTTTGTTCCATCTCCTATAAAAGTATTATCTAGCAGTTTTTCCATCATACCTGAAGGAAATTCAAAAGGAGTTTCATTTTCAATAGGTTCAGTAGGTTGAGGAGCAACTCTTTGCGCTACACTCCCCGGCAACGGCTCCAGAAAAGAGTCTTGATGACCCACAAGTATAGGAGATCTATCTAGTCCTTTCGATAAGTAAGAATGTCAAACCCAACGAGGAGCAGAAGAAATGATAAGCGGTTTTCAGCAAGGTATTCTCTGCAAGTACTGAAATAAGTGGTAACAGATAGTTTTGTGACAAGATAAATTGTAAAGAGCAACAAGTAACAAGAGTAAATAAAGTGCAGCAAGGTGGCCCAATCCTTTTTGTAGCAAAGGACAAGCCTGGACAAACTCTTATAATAGGAAAAACGCTCCCGAGGACACATGGGAATATCGTCAAGCTAGTTTTCATCACGCTCATATGATTCGCGTTCGGTACTTTGATAATTTGATATGTGGGTGGAACGGTGCTTCGATGCTATTCTTACTAGAACAAGCATCCCACTTATGATTAACCTCTATTGCAAGCATCCACAACTACAACAAAAGTATTAAGGTAAACCTAACCATAGCATGAAACAACTGGATCCAAATCAGCCCCTTACGAAGCAACGCATAAACTAGGGTTTAAGCTTCTGTCACTCTAGCAACCCATCATATACTTATTACTTCCCAATTCCTTCCTCTAGGCCCAAATAATGGTGAAGTGTTATGTAGTCGACGTTCACATAACACCACTAGAGGCTAGACAACATACATCTCATCAAAATATCGAACGAATACCAAATTCACATGACTACTAATAGCAAGACTTCTCCCTTGTCCTCAGGAACAAAGTAACTACTCACAAAGCATATTTATGTTCATAATCAGGGGGGGTAATAATATGCATAAAGGATCTGAACATATGATCTTCCACCAAATAAACCAAATAGCATCAACTACAAGGAGTAATCAACACTACTAGCAACCTACTAGCACCAATCCCGGACTTGGGGACAAGAATTGGATACAAGAGATGAACTAGGGTTTGGAGATGAGATGGTGCTGGTGAAGATGTTGATGGAGATTGCCCTCTCCCGCTGAGAGGAGCGTTGGTGATGATGATGACGATGATTTTCCCCTCCCGGAGGGAAGTGTCCCCAACAGAACAGCTCTGCCGGAGCCCTAGATTGGTTCCGCCAAGGTTCCGCCTCGTGGCGGCGGAGTCTCGTCCCAAAAGGTTGCTTAATGTTTTTTTCTGATTGAAAGACTTCATATAGCAGAAGATGGGCGTCGGAGAGCCACCAGGGGGCCCACGAGGTAGGGGGCGCGCCCCAGGGGGACGCCCCCCACCATCGTGAGCAGGGTGTGGGGCCCCTGGCCTTCATCTTTGGCGACGATTTTTCTTTATTTATTTGAAGATATTCCATGGAGTTTCGGGACTTTTGGAGTTGCACATAATAGGTCTCCAATATTTGCTCCTTTTCCAGCCCAGAATTCCACCTGCCGGCATTCTCCCTCTTCATGTAAACCTTGTAAAATAAAAGAGAATAGCCATAAGTATTGTGACATAATGTGAAATAACAACCCATAATGCGATAAATGTCGATATAAAAGCATGATGCAAAATGGACGTAGCAGGCGCTAGGGGGGGTCGATCCCCCTCCAGACCGGATCGGGAGAGGGGGGAGAGGAGCGACCGAGAGAGATGGGATCGTGGGGAGCGAGTGGGGTGGATAGGGGTTAGGGTTCGGTCGTAGTGGGTGGTTAAGGGGAGTGAAATTTGGGCGGTTAGGGCAGATGGGCAGCTAATTTGGGTCAAATGCAGCCCGATTGGCTGAGAGGTCCTCCTCTTTTGTTACATTTTTTTCTTTTTATTTATTTCCTGTTTATTAGTTTTCTAATTTATTTTCTATATACTTTTGTTGTATAAAATATATAAGTAGTACCTAAATTAGTGTTTCAAAATACCCCAATGCCACAAAAAGTTGGGTGACAAAATAAAATAGTTTAGTATTTTATTAATTGTAGAAGGCATTTAATTAGTTGTTTTGCTACTGTCTTATTTATTTTTACAATATTTAAACACTTCATAAAAGTTTAGTTTCTCCACCTTAATTACTTATGCATTATTTGGCACAACCCGAACAATTTGGTTTTAATATTTGAAAACTTTTATTGTTTGCCTTTAATTAAATTTTTGTTTTGTTTCATTTTTTAACTATCGAGAGTTTATCAACATTAACCGAGGTGACGTGGCATCATTAGTGGGGAATCACTGTAGCTTAATTATCCGGGCGTCACAACAATTGACTTTCAAAATTTTGTTTACAAACACCAGTCGAGTGACTGAACCATCTCCAATATCTACCTCTTCTAATGGATTGGCCGATGTAAAACCTTGTCCAAGTTTATCCATTTCATCCAACTCCTCTATAGACTCATACATATCGTTCTCGCTGGACCGATATTTCACCAGACGTTTTTGTAACCATTTGGAGCTAGAATCCATTTAAACATATCATACCTTGGAGCTGATTGCATTTAGTCGACTTTAAAGACACGGGCACAAAACCATTCTTGGTCGCGCTGAGAAAATCAAACTCTGATAAGTCACGTCCCATCAAGCAAGTAGCATTGGGATGTTGCCAATCCACCGATGCATCAGCCAAAGCAACACAGGCCGAGTTATCTGCATGAATGACTTCCACTTCATCATCAACCCACTGAATCAAAAACTGGTGCATAGTGGATGGCACGCACTGGTTTGCATGAACCCAATCATGGCCTAGTATGACGTTGTAGTTACCTTGCACCTCAGTGACAAAGAATGCTGTAGCCAAAGTTTTGCTTCCGACTGTAAGCTCCACATACGTTACACCTTTGGCTTCAGTTTTATCTTTGCCTTCAAATCCGTTGAGCACCATATTGGTCTTGATCAATTCTTCATCATGCAAACCAAATTTCTTGAAGATCGAATAGGGCATAAGATTTACCACAGCACCACCATCAACAAGCATCCGAGTGAGCGGTGACCCATTGATATGACCTCTGAGATATAATGGTTTCAGATGCGTTTTGGTTCTTTTGGCTTCTCGAATATTGCGTTTTAGGGCCAAAATCTAGCTGAGCCACCTCCCCTTCTTCATCTACAGCACGGAACCCAGCAGGTAAGTAATACACCATATTGATATCCATACCTTCATGAACCAGCGTAGACTCATAGTCCAACATATCAGCCTCCTCCTCGAGTGCATCCATCGATTCTGAAATTTGTCCGAGTGAAGAGGAAGCAATAGGTAACATAGACGATGCAATGATTGTGTCGTCCTCTTTTGGTATTGCAGGTGCCGCTGTGATAGGTGTAGAAGCCACTGCATCTTGTATTTTTTTGGGCCTCCACACTTGTTTTGTAGGTACCATAGGCCGAGTGTCATTGAACAACTTATCCCTTTGCTTCTCGGCCTCTTGTTCTGCCATCTCTTGACTCCTTAACCTCTGTAGTTTCCTCTTTTGTGTCTTTGTTAGCACTGGAGGACAATAGCACTGGAGGACACCACTTTGGCTGAGTGTATTTAGGATCTCTCGTTTTTACTTGGCTAGTGCTTGTTTCATGGTCATTAGCCGAGTGCTTTGGCGCGATAGCAAGTATCGCCTCAGTCGGATTGCTAGGCACAATCGGCTGTTGTATGGCGAATGTTTCAGTGCCCAAGATAAGTGAGTCGGCATCCATTTTCTCCTGGCCTTTTCCCAACTCAATTGCTGCAACACTTGGTGATTTAACACGCCATTCTTTTCGACTTTCCAGATGCATGAAATTTCCACTCGGGCGCACCTTTTTACTCTGATGGAATCCACCGGGATGGATGTCACTCAGATAGAATCCACTCGGATGGAATCCACTTGGCCACATTTTTTCACTTGGATAGCTTCCACCTGGGTGCATTCTTACAATAGGATATTTTCCACTCGATCGCATATTTTGACCGACCGGTGATAGTCACCGATGTTTAGTCGGCCATTATATGAGTAATCAAGTCGATCCCACAGATTTCCTCTGCTCTTACGAAAAGCGCCTTGGTCCACTCGGTTTTGTATACCGAATCGAACATATCGGTGATGGTGACCTTGGTCGTTTCAGATGAGTCGGTCGATTAAAACTAGAACCGGCCGACTGGTTAGCATACTTGGACAACAACATATCAAAAGTTGGCTTGATCCGCTTGTGCTGCACTTTAGCTTCATTCTTCTTCCACATGCCAACTTCTGGATTCTTGGGCTTGACAAATTTAACATGAGTATTTTCCTGCACTTGCGGTTGCCCCCCGAGTGTAGGATTCTTGATGGTGATTTTGATCACTTCCTTGCCATCGGGTTGCTTATCAAGCACAACATGTCTCCCCACGACCGTGTTGCCTTCCTTGTCTTTCCTGGGCTCACCAACAATGATATTAGCTTTATTAGCAGATTCGGCTACCTCCGGCCGAATGAGTAGCTTCTTCCCCTCCAAATCCATGGTATTCATTGGAAAAGGTTGTTTATCAACTTGCATCTCAGAAAAATTCAATTGTCCGTCATTAATGGCCGATTGTATCTCTCGTCGAAAAACATTGCAATCGTTAGTAGCATGAGAAAAAGAATTATGATACTTGCAATAAGCATGCCATTTTAGCACTTCAAACGGCGGTAAAGTATGAGATATTCTAATAATCTTAGCCTGCAACAAAGCATCAAATATTCTATCACACTTAGCAATGTTAAAAGTAAATTTCATCTATTCATCAGGATTCTTATGAATCGGTTTTAGATCATTGCAAGTAAAGGGTTTGGCCTTAGATGACCAAACAAATTCAGTAGCAAAAACATCACCCTCATCGTCCGAGTGATCACTATCATATTCCACCATATTCATCTTTGGACGATCGGCTTTGTATCTATGTACTTCTTTGAGATCTTTGCTTCGGCTTTCCTAAGCCAAAGCCCTTTGTAAGACTTGGTTGATATTTAAGAACTCATAGCCTTCTAGCTTTTCTCTAATGGGATTTCTCAAACCACTCAGCACTAGGTCCGCCAAGTCCCTCTCGGTTATCACCAAACTAAAACATCGGTTTTTTGTTTCTCTGAATCTCTTGACGTAATTGGAAACCGATTCATCATGCTTTTGTTTAACGGATGTGAGATGTGACAACTTGAGTTCATTGTCGCCGCTAGAAAAGTGATCATGAAATTCTGTTGTAGCTGCGACCAAACCCGAATGGAACCATATGGTAAAGAAGCAAACCATGAAAATGCGGTACCTGTTAATGATAAAGGAAATAAACGCACTTTCAATTCATTCAATGAGCCTGCCTCACCCAATTGTGCTAAATATTGACTAACATGCTCCCATGTGGTTTTTGTGCCTTCTCCATTAAACTTAACAAAATCTAGAATTTTATATCCTGGAGGGCACTGGATGGCATCAAAGTACTCGGGGTACGGCTTTTGGTAAATCCGATTCCAAGGTAACTCAACTCGAAAATTCTCTCGAAGCATCTTATCCATCTCCTCTCTAAGATTAGCTAAACCATCATCCATAGTGGACGATGAAGCTTGTGGCAGTGGCATAGGAGGAGTAGGGTTACTAGCTGTAGGTAGGAATTGTGGCATGTATGTCGACCCATAATTTGGTAGTGGTCGAGTGGTTGTAGCTGTAGGCAGGGTTTGGTTCGGAGTTGCCACCGAACTTGGCATGCTCATAATAGGGTTGATGGGTGCAGTCACAATCTGATTTGTTTGGGTAGGATAATAAGCCATCTGCACGGGAGGCGCCGATGCAATAGGTAAAGCCAGATTAGGGTTTTGCACACTAGCAGCTACACCATCATTACCACTGGACGATTGAGATGTATTCTTCTGAGCATTAGTATTTTCTATGAAAGTTTGATAGACTAGATTGTTACCATCAGCAATACGACTTTCAATCTCAGCCCGCTGCTCAGGAGAAAAGGCAGTACTTACACAGGGTTTAACCTGCTCGGCTTGAAGAGGAGAGAACTTGATTTCTTCTATCAGAGTGATGTTGCCTTGGCGATCCTTCTTGAACTTTGCAAGGAACTCCTGCAAGTCCTCGCGCGCCATCTGGTACTCCTCATAGACTTGGCGATGATCAACCGATATCTCATCAAGACTGGGCTTAATGATGTTATCAACGTCTACCTCAGATGGCTTGGGAAGATCGGACATGGTGAATGATGATGATTGATCTTCGGTCCCCAGCGGAGTCGCCAAAAAGTGTCTTGACACACGAACACGTCACGTGTACCCTCGATGCCGGGGGTGATGCACAGCAGCTCACGTCGAAGGAGACCCGACCAACAGCGATACGCAAGACAGTCGACGGGCTCTTTTGCAGACACGAAAACCCCACACCCCCAGGAGGGACCCCGTCAGGGAGTGCGGCGGCTATGGGCTGCCCTAGGTCGATTCGCTCGCCCCTAGAGCCTCGAGATTTGCAGCTCTCAAACACGAAGAACAGCCAAGAACGAGAGAGAAAAACGGTGGAGAGATAAAACATGAATGAAAAAGTAGTATATTGATTTGTTCGATTGTGTGTTGTTCAATCGGCCATCACCCCCAATATATATAAGAGGCGGTTGGACTTCCCGTACAAGTAAAGGATTCATCTAGGCTTTCCTTACAAGAAATTACATCAATTCACATCCTAGAGTACTAGTTCTATTCCAACTCGTATTCAGTCTGAATCTGGCCCAACTTCTGTCTTCCTCCTTGCGCGGGCCGCCAAGCTGGCATATGATCTCCGATCAAGACGACCCAAATATCAAACTTGTGCGCCACGACGATACGAACAACTCTCATGTTGATTACTTTTTCAAATAAGGTCATATCGAATACTTCTCCAGGTCATCTTTATCTTCCAGTCGGACTCGGTCTTGTAGTAGACTGGATTATCCGAGTCTCGTAGTGAATTTTTAGGCCATATACTATCTCTGATGATGATGACTCCAAAACTAAAATTTACCGTCTTGATGATGCGCATAACTTCTATATTGAACACTTCTTCATCCGAGGATACCTTGATAAACTTTCGGGCATTTGTTCAGTTTCACTCGGATTCGAGCTCATCCACTCGGATATTAGAAACTTTCACTCGGACGGTCCGACTGGACTTTTTCACTGGAAGACAATCTTTCACTCGGATGACTATATTTCCACTCGGAAAGCAATATCTTACTCGATCGGCAAGTTTTCGTTCCGATGGTAATCTTTTCACTCGGAATATTTTCATCTGGAGGACAATTTCACTCGGATGACTATATTTTTATTCGGATAATAATAAGTTCATCCGGTCAGTAAACTTTCACTCGACCGGTAATTTTCACTCGGATGATAAGCCTTTTCACTCGGATATCCGACTGAAAACACATCCTGATCTTGTCTTACCTCCCCAGGTCGCATACTGACTCGGATCGAGACAACTTATATGAAAATCGATCGGCTTGACGAGACGAAAAACTTTCATGTTGAACACTTTTAGATCTGAGGCCAGCTTCAATGGCTAATTGCTCATGCATTGGACCAGACACCCATCAACATGTATCTGATGTCCAGCGTAATATATTGATTCCTAGCTGGTCCGTATTATATTGACTGTAACTTTTTCATATGAACTCGGATTGAGATGATTTATATATGAAAACCGATCGTCTCGGCAATATGAAGACAATTCCTTTAGAGTGCTCCTTCATCTGAGATCATATTGAAGGCATAATAGGCCGAAAAGCACTCAGGACACTAAATTTTGTCACTCGGAGTACAGTTTCGGCCATTATCTGTGACCCTTATTTGAAAACAGTCCGGAAACATCCTCCAATCAGCCCCAGTTGATGCAACTGTGTTTTGCACCCTCTATTACACATCCTGTATATGATTTTTACTTCCTCTATGCTGCTTTAGCTAAATCCAGAAACAATGTTATCTTCATAACTAGCACTAGCTAGAAAACATGAAAACACAACTAGTACTGGCATCAGAAAATTTGAAAGCGCATGTACTTCTCCCTCCACTTTGCTTTGTTTCAACATCGTTTGAAAATTTTCCATAGCCATGGCAGGTCACGGCACCAGCAGGTCATCAGACCCCAGCAACCCGGCGTTCGGCAAAGGCGTACCGTAGCAGCGACGGGAAGGCGAGGATCGGCGGCTTGGTAGTGCCGGACCCCGGCGAATAGAGAGAGCAGCAGCCGCTCAGACGCGCGGCTGTTGCCGTTATTGCAAACAGCGAGTCAAGGAGGCGGCGGCACGGTGACTCTGACGAGGCGTGGGTGGAGGTTCACGATGTCAGCTTAGAAGCGCGATGGTTCAACAACTCCGGTGAGGCATGGACGGTTCGACGCGAAGGCAAGGCCGGCGAAAACGGCAGTGACGGCCTAGGCGCCTCGGCGGGGAGCGCAGCTTTATGGAATCTGGCCCAAAGTGACGGCGGGTCGTCAACGCAGCGGAACCACGAGGCGAGGCCATCCCACGACTGGGAAAGAGAAGGCGACGCTGTGCTGCAGAAGCACGCGGCGGGTGTGGAGGCCGCCGGTCGTCGGAGTGCGGCAGCTTGCCTCTGCTTCTGCTGTTTTTTGAGGCGATGCACAACGGAAAATAGGACGGGAGGCGAGGCCCAACGGATGGGCAGCGCGCAAGGCGGCCCGGCGGCTCAGGAGTGCAGCAGGTTGGCCCACCGGCGGACGCGACACGACGAATCACATGCTCGATGGCGGTTTAGCACATCGGGCGGCTCGTGTTTCTGCTGGAAATGGTGATAACCCGGCGCGCGGAGGCGGCTTGCAGGTGCGGCGAACCGAGGCGAGCACCATGGAGTTGTGGCGGCTCGGAGTAATGGCGCCCGCGACCCTGAGTCGCCGCGTTGACCGAAACTGGAGGCCGAGACGGCTTAGCAACGCCGGAAAGGGGAGACCGCCGCGGCGACCAAGGCGTGGCACAAGGCCGCACAAGCGAGGCGATTTGAGGCCACTCAGTCGGTGGCTGATGGTGAAGATGAGGTGAGGCCGCAGTGGGCGGTTTAGAACAAGGCACAGCAGCGGGGCCGCGCTCAAGGCGGAGGTGCGAGGCCAAAGCTGAGGCGGCCGCGAGGCTGGGCGGCCCAACACGAGCCACGGCGGCTCGACATGGCGCGGGAGGCGGCGGTGATGGCGACTTGAGGCCGGTTCTTGGGCCGGTTCAAGGCAAGACGGCTCAGCAGCCAACGGCAGAGCAACCCGTCCAGGGCGGCTCGGGGCGAAGAACGGAGGCGTGGCCATCAAGGGAAGCTGGAGACGAATCATGGTCGGACCCTGTGACTTGGCGCGAGGCTGCGCGGGCCGCCCCCTTGGCGACGGCTCGAGGCGGCAGCTTCTAATGAAAGTACGATGACAACTTGCAGTAGTGGATCGGAAGTAGCAGAGACTCGGGGCGGCCGGTCACTCAGAGGCGGAGCTCGGTCGGTTCCGGGCGGCTGACGGCTGAAGACCCCCACGCGGCCACAGCAGACGTGGCTCGAACTGAAACTAGAGCGGCCCAAGCAGAGGCAACTCGTAATCTGTTCCGGCGGGGGCGGGTTACAGTGGCTCGACGGTGGCGGCTCACCCGCAGTGGCTCACTGCAGCGGAGGCGGCATTGTGGCGAGCCGAGGCCTGCCAGCGGCTCGAGGCAGAGACCGCAGGAGCTCAGAGGCGACAAAAGGCGAATACGAGTCCATCCCATGCGCGAATTCTCCTCTGGGTCGTTGTTGGTTTGACCATCCCTGATCCGTGTCTTCTTCCAAGCCGTGGTCTTCCACTCTCCTTTTTTTTAACGCCAACTGATCATGCAACACAGGCAGGATTCCTTCCGCGACCCGGTCTAGTCTGGACAAGTTTCTTTTAGGCTAGCTTGTACCATATTCTTACGCTGGAATCTCTCCTTGATGCTTCTAGAGTTTTCACATGATGCAATGGAGTTGACTTAATCAAAAAACATGCTCTGATTAGAGGTCATGTACTAGAAGTAGTACGCAGTACTATTCCAAAATCAATCAAATCTCGTAACCAGCGCAACTACTAGTACTTGACCATAATTTCCGTGAGTGTAGCAGCAGCAATGATTCAATCCTCGTGGGAGTTGATGCAAATCCTTCCAACTAGTTCTTCTTCATCCGGAAATTTGCAGACTTCTCGATCCTTGGGTGAAATCCCTCCAAGAACTCAACACCACCGTACGCAGGCCCCACGGTGGCGCCAACTGTCGTGGAATTGGCACGGCAGATGTCCTAGTGTGTGGACTTAGTCGTGAGGCCAATTCATCTATGTGATAGCTTGAGAGGGGTTGATCCAAATTGAGAGACGCAACACAAGACAAGGATTTAGGAAGCTTCGGGCATGGGAAACATCATCTAGTAACAAACCTACATGTTGTTTGTGGCTAGGTCTCATTATATTCATGAGGGAGTCGCCGTAAACCGGCTCTCCTACTTGTGTCTAACCTTCAGATTCTTCCTCCTACCTTGGGGTGCCCTACCCCTCCTTATTAAGTTGAAGGAGCAGGTTACATGTAGAGTCCAACTCGGATTAAGACTTAAACTATTCTGACTTCTCTTCACGGGCTTCTCTCCATGGGCTTGTCACCATGGGCTTCTTAACGGCTTGGGCTTCTTAACGGCTTGGGCTTCTTAACTACCGGCTTACAATCTGGCTTACAATCTGGCTTATGATCTGGCTTACAATCTGGCTTACAATCTGATGGCTTACAATCTGCCGGCTTACAAGCTGCCGGCTCACAATCTGCCAGCTTACAATCCGCCGGCTTACAAATTGCCGGGTCACCAATGAAATACCAAGTCCCGGCCGGGTCATACCGTGGAGTATATCCCCGACAGGGGCTACCCTTTTTATCTATATGATATGTTCTATGCCTGTGAATGTCTTATTTCATTTATTCGCTCGGCACCGAGTTCGACCAGTCGGCCCGAGGGCTTGCTGCCTTGTACTATGTCGATGCTACCTGCAGTCGGACAAGTAGTATGCCGGCATCTAAGCCCTCTCTTGCCGTAAGCCATAGCTTGCAGAGCTACTGTTCGATAGGCAAGAGTTAAAGGAAGGGAAAAAACATTCACATGGGCCAAGCCGTCTCCTAGCCTTACTGCCCGGCCAGTAGGCAGCCGGCCAGCCGACTTCTCACTTAACTTGCTACGTTCCAAACGGACGAGGTACTTGCCTTCTAAAACTGGGCAAGTACCTCACCCAGCCACAGACTGCAGAGTGGCTGCCTGGCTGGCAAGGCGGCAACCAAGGGAAGGCAGCAAAGGAAAAAGCCAAAGGAGCAGGAAAGCAAGACAAGTTAGAACTCGGCAAAGTTATTTTACATAGCAAGGCTCGTAAGCGAGGATTCAGCAAGTTTGAATACACCACTAGTTGGTGGAACTGCACAAATTTAATGCGCTTGTTTGAGAGATTACAAAAGCAGGAAAAGACAAGATAAAACTGGCCGCCTAGGCCAAAGGAGCAGCAGGCGAGTCCGGCAGGTTGCTAGAGTCGGCGGCGCCGGCTGGTGGAGTGGCCGTCTGGCGAGCCTCGGCCTGGTCAGCATCAGTAGCAGTCGGCGCACTCGCACGCAGCTCGTTGCTTGAGGCTCGATTAGGCTGGGGTTGGCCGTCCGCTCCACACTCTGGTGCACCATCTTCACCATCCTCGCCCTGTTTGTCCTCGCCGTCATCGCTGGTGGCGATCTCCTCCACCGAATCCTCCTCATACTCCGTGTTCAGCCCGAACCAGTTGGGTGGCACCTCGGCTCCCTCCTCGTTCAGCTCCGGGACGAATACGGAGATCTCGGCGTAGTCGGCGATCGCCGCCGCGCGATGAGTCAGGTCACGGCTCGCTGCCGCCAGCTCCGGTGCGGCCTCCAGCCAGAAGGTGGCCAGTTGGGCCATGTCCAGACCTGGGTACCAGGCCTTCACAAACTCTAGGGCCCTCTGAGGGCCGGCGCGAGCCGCCGAGCCCTTCCAAGCCTCGAAGCGGCCGATTGCTACATCCAGCCACTCAGCAGTCCGGCTGGGGGTGCGCGGGATCTGAGAGTCCGGCCAGAGGGCAGTCAGCACCTGAGCCCCGACACGCTCCAGGTGGCGGCGCATCCGGTGGGATGGCTGGAGACGACTGTGGATGGCGAGAAGCTGCTAGTTGAGGGTCCGGGGCGGATTGGGCGCGATCTTCGCACTAGCCCATCATTGCTCCTCGTGGTGAGCCTCGCTGGCTTGGCTGGCGGCAACAGCGTGCCCAGGGAAGAAGTCTGCGCGAGAAGAAAAAAGAAGTCAAAGGCCGGCTCATACAGCAGAAGGTGGCTGAAAGGAAGGGAAGATAACTCACCGTCGATCATATCTTCGATCTCGTCGTATCCGTCGCTCAGAGCCTTCTCCTTCTCGGCCTAGCCCGAGCGCTCGGTCTCGAACTCGGCCTGGCGGGCAGCCTCGTCGTCCTTCGCCTTCTTGAGCACCGCCTTGTGCCGACCCGCCTAGTCCTCCAGCTCCTTGGCCATGCGGTCGCACTCCTCAACCGCCTTACGACGCTCCTCCTCGGTGCGCAGCTCAGTTTTGGCTTCGCCCAGGGGCTGCTGCAGGTCAGCAGCTGCCCCTGCAGAAGATAAGAAAGAAAAAGCATCAACACCAAAAAAGAAGACAAAGTAGTTGTCGGGAGATCCAGCCCGACTGCTCAGTAGTCGACTCGAATCTCGGGGGCTACACCCAGCAGGTGCGCTGACGCGCCCCCGTGAGAAAGAGGACGAAGTGCTTACTCCGGCTTTCAGCCAAATCAGTGGTCCGCTTGGCCAGCTCCCGGACATGGGAGTTGAAGGCGGCCGGGCGGATGTTGTGGTAGTCCTGCAACAAAAACAACAGAAGAGAAAAAGAAAGGTTAGCACTCAGAACTTACCTTTAAATTCCAAGTCGCCTGCTCAACAGCCGGCCCGGAACTCGGGGGCTACACCAAGTGGGTGCGCTGGCGCCCCCGCGGAAGATCATAAGAATAAAAAACAAATTACAAGAAAACATACCCGGACAGCCGTTCGCGTCACCAAGAACGCCTTCGTGTACAGCTTGAGGGCGGTGCCTTGGGCTTGGAGCTGGGACTGGACATCTTGCGCGGCCCTGTTCAGCATGCTCGTCCTGCCCCCAAGAGTCCAATCTGGTGGGGCGGCACGGGTGGCCTCGGCTTCTAGGGCCGATGAGCTTGCGGTCCCGATATCCAGCGTCCGCGGTGCCGAAACCGCCTTCGTAGCGCGACGACGCAACGGAGTGCGGACCATGGGAGTCAGGCCCACCACCAAATCGCCACTGACTGGTGGCACTTGCGACGCGTCAGGCCGACTGGTCTGGCCATCGACAGTCGGCGTGGGCGGGGGCACTTTCGCCCCCAAGATGACGGGGTCGCCCCCTTTCCTCTCCAGGACTGGCTGGTCATCGCCGGATCCTCCATTCGGTGCCTAGATCTCCGACACCGGCGGCACGGCATGCAGCGGGATGACAAGCCATGGAGCCCGGCTACGGGCTGCCTCCTCCTCCTGCGCCTTGATGGCCGCGCCCGCCTACTCCTTGGCTACGCCGTCGGCATGAGCCTTGGCCGCCGCATCAACCTCCGCATGCGCCACCTTGGCCGCGTCCGCCATCTCCTGCTCCGCCTTCTCTCGCTCCTCGCGCGCCTCCCGCGCGTTCTTCTCCGTCTCGTCCCGGAGGTCGGCGAGCTGGTCTATACGCGGGGCTATGCGGAGCTGTCAGGCGCACCAATCATAGAGGCTCACGGGGTCCGCGTGAGAGAGAGTGGGGCCCTATGAAGCGCGGCGACGAGAAGCCGGTAAGAAGACTAAAACAAAGAAGAAAAGGAAACACCAAAGCAAGAGCTGAAGAACCGAAGTACTCGCACGGACCCTAACGGGAGCTGCCTCAGGGCCTTCTGGAATTGGGCCACCTCCGTGGCAACTTCCTGCTGCCTGGTCGCGGCGGCCGTGTTCCTCGGATTCTTTGGCCGGTTGCCGAATAGCAACGAGTCAGCTTGGCGCTTCGGTGCGCCGCCTGGTGCAGTCGGCGCTGCTGAGGAGCTCTTGCCCGCCTTGTCGGCACCATGCGTATGGCGCGGCTCATTCTCCTCTTCAGCGTCGTCTGGCCAGTCCTCGACGCTGCCTCCTCCGGAGCCGCCTGCTCAACCACCACCATGTGTGGCGTGTCCTCCTCCATGGGGGCCGCCCCCAAGTCGGGGTCATCCACGTCACTTCTCGTCCGGTCCGGCATGAACACGTTGCCCGACCACAGAGCGTCGGCGGCAGACTGGGTCGAGAAGACCTGTAACCGGACTGATCAGGTGACAAAGCAAGAACTTAGACAAGTAAAGAAGGAAAATAACTACAAGACTTACCGCATGCGGCGGGTGTGCCCGGTCGTATAGCGGCTTGCCAAACTGCCAATCCTTCTCCGACAACTTGCAGTTGGAGAAATAGTTGACCAGTCGGGCCACCTCCATGTCCGGCAGCTCCCACGTGCACATCCGGCATGGGTCCCGGTGCCCACTCATGCTGCTGATGATGTGGGGGCGGGCTTGGAGGGGGAGCACTCGACGCGCCACATAGGCGGCCAGCAGGTCCGAGCCCTTGAGGCCCTCCAACTCCGTCATCACCTGAAGTCAGGCGAGGGTGGCGGAGGAGGCGGCCGATAGGGAGCTCGTCTTGTAGAGCCAACGGGTGCGCGACTGTCGGTGGGAACGACACCTATGGTATCACAAGAATCCCTAATACGGTCACGGGTCGCGGGGTCGTGAGAAGAGCGGATCAAACAGATAGCACACGGTCTCCTTATCCAGGTTCGGGCCGCGAGGATGCGTAAAACCCTACTCCTGCTTTGGTGGTTTGTTTATCTGTGTTCTTGAACTAGCAATGGGGCGTGAGGAGCTCCAAAAAGCCGAATCCTCCTCACAGTCGCCTTTGGGCCTCCTTTTTATAGGGTAAGGGGTTGCCACGGTGGCACAGGGAGGTGGAAAGGATCTTGTGATGCGAGTTTATCCTCGCATTACATGACAAGGCGCATTTAATGCGTCTTGCTTAGGTTTCCTTGATTTATCGGGGGCGGGAGAGCCTGTCTCGTCAAAATCGCCGCTCCCTTGAGTGTCGACACGCGCCCTGGCCAGCGGGGCCTGCGGTGCCATGTAGGCAGGCAGGCAGCTGAGGTGGCGCGGTGGTGGGTCTTCACAAAGATCCGCTAGCCGCCACGGAGGTGTCGGCCCAACTGGTTGGGTCGGCAGCTGCATGCGAACGGTGGTGAAGGTTTGATTGGCGTGGGCCTGATGGTGGCCCTACGGGTGTTCTTGGCAAGGGCCTCGACGTAGCCCCGGCAAGGGTCTTACCGGGTCCCCGGCAAGGGTCTTGCCGCGGCGCTTCTTGGCCATCCCCAAGGCTCTTCCGGGGCCTTGTGGTCCTCCTTGGCTGGGATCCCGCCAAGGGTCGTCATCTTCTATAGTGTGTATCTGATCTTGAATGTCTTCACAAAGATCTGCATGCCACGACGGGGATGTCTCCCGAATCCTTGCCCCATGGGGGCAGTGGACTCAAGGGTGATTCGCTCCGTAGGTGTGGGGCGAGCTGCCACGGCAAGGGTCTTGCCGGGCTTGCTAAAGGCAAGGATCTTGCCGGGGGAGTCCGCTTCGTCCCCTTTGCTCTTTGTGGTCTTGGTCTTGGCGTCGTTCTGCTCCTTTCGAGCTTCGGCCTTACCTTGGCTCACCCCCCTTGCCTTGCTTTCGGTCTTGCGGTGGTGCCAGCAGCTCGGACTTGCGTGCACAGTTATAGGGGTACAAAAAGTGTACCCCTCTTTTTGTACACCGACAAGAGCCCCCGGGCCTGGGCCACATGTAAGCGCAATCGCTCGTTGGGCTAGGCCCAAAAACGGTGCGCGGGCAGGCAGGTTGGTTTTTACCGCGGTAAGTCTCTTCGCGCACTGCGCTTCCCATGCCTCCCGTGTGTGGCTCGGCGTGGGGAGGCGTGCATGACATGGGCGGCATGCGTGGGGCTGAGCTCTGCGCGCATGCGTCACGTCGTAGTAAAGGGGGCGGTTCGCGCCTTCCCCATAAACGGAGGGAGGCGTGGAGGAGCGGCCCATTTACTGAACGGGGCCGAGGTATGGTCTTCAAGGTGTCCACTCCGCACGATCACGGCGTGGGGAGAGGTCGCCTCACCCGTCGCCTTGGTCCCGCACGCCTGCCACGTGGTTCTCATGCGCTTGGGGTGGCGAAAGGTGGAGGCGGGAAACCGGGCCGTCGCGGGCCGGGGCAGCGGATTGGTCCCAATTGCCTGCGCCTTCTGCGTCTTGATTGGCTGAGCGAGGCGGCCGAGCCCCCACCCCGTTCCTTTATAAAGAGCGGGAGGGGGGGATGGCGTCCCGCATTCTTCCATCTCCTCCTTCCTTCAGCTTCTGCTCCCCCTCCATCCGCCATGGAGAGAGGGAATCCTGGCCCTTCAGCGGTGGCGGCGAGGGTCGCCGCTCGACAACGCGTCCTCCCTTCTCCTGCACTGCGGTGGCGAGCCAGCCTTGAGGAAGGGGAGGGGGCGAGGCCGTGGGCGAGGCCGAGGCGCTCGGGGAAGAGGAGGACGGGGCGGCGTGCCGGTCTCGCCTCCACCAGTAGTTCCTCCCCCCATGGAGGGCCATGTTGGGGATGACCCTTGCGAGTTCTTTGTCAGGCTGCACCGGCTGCCTCGCCATCGCCTTCGTCTCCCGACTCCATTCGCGCGGGGCATGAGGGGCTGTGGGATCAGCGGTACGCGAATTCGCGTTGACTTCCCATCCCCTCACGTGATGTATCTTCGCCGGGGATGGAAGGCGTTCGCTCATATCCACCGCTTGAAGGAGGGGCTGACTCTCCATTTCAAGCTGATGGAGGGCGGCCTCCTCTCCGTCAAGGTCTTCGGGCTCTTCGGGACCCGGGCAAGGAGCTGCATGGACATCTCTTCTGATAGCGAAGACTCCTCCTCGGGCGGGAGTGGCGAGGAGGACAGCGGCAACGACGACGAGGGTAGCGGGCGGCAGGATGACGGGTCCGACTAGGTGTCGGGCGCCGCTCCGTGCGGCACCGGCGACCCCATCATCCGTGTCGCCGGCTTCCTGAACTTGTCGGGGTCGTCTCCTTGGGCGGCTGGCGTTGGGAGGCTGCGGAGGAGGAAGAGGGCGGGCGGCAAAGCCGTCAAATCAGAGTACGCGGGCACCGACGCCTTCGACGCATGCTGACGTCGTGTCGCCTCGTCTTTGAGCTCTGCTTCCGGCGCTGCCATCACCATCCAGCCTTCGGACAGCCACCGAGATGTTTTCTTGGTGTCTCCTGCCACCCGTAGCTCGCCTAGGCGCCCCTTCTGCCCTTTTCGCCTCCTTGACCTGCCTCCTGAGGAGAAGGACAAGAAAGGGATTATGGGCACCTTATCTCTTTTTATCTTGTAAGCCTTTGGGCCTTGACTGAATTTAAAACTTGTAATCCCATCATTCATGTTTTTCATTCCCCATGGGCTGTACCTGAGTGGAATGTTTTTAATGAAAAAGGGATGCTTGTCGGGTCATTTGTTTGCGGGTAGAACCCACGACAAGGAGTAAATCCTTGATATCCCTAAGATAAACATTTCCTTGCCCGGCAACAGGCCCTGCCGTGTTCCCACTTCGCTCGACCTTTCTCACGCTTTTGGCGGAGGCAGGGATGAGGTGGGTTCGAGCTCCTGCTTTCATCCTTTGCTGTCGCGACTACGACCAAACCTGCCCCGAGAACGAGCCCAAGGGCCTAGAGTTTTAGGGGAGCACGGTAGCTTTGGGAAAAAACGAGGTTTCACATACCTCAGTCCATAAGGGAATCCATGATAAGGGATGAAGAATTTATCTGAAGCTGTAGCCCCCGGCAACTCTGGTCTGCCGTTGGTTTATCTTTGCACTTGCAGCCCCGCAATCTTGGCTTGCGGGGTCTAGATGCCGGTCTGTCCCTCTTCTCTTTTGCGTCCTCCAGTGAACCGGCAAGGATATCTGTGAGTCCTGCGAACCAAAGAAGACAAAAGAACGGCAAAGGGACACACACTCGACCTCTAAGCTAGGGGTTAGTCGCCGCTAAGCACTATCAACCCTAACCAAGGAGGAGACTCGGACTAGCATGCATGCTATAACTGAGGGCGCCAGCGCTTCATTTATTTATGCTCAGGGTCTGCGTCTGGCTTTGTACAAAGGGTTACATGCATCATCGGCAATGCTTGTACAAAAGGTGGCTTGCCGGGGGGCCCGGAAAGCCGCGCCTCACAGGTAAAACTTGCGAAGATGCTCAATGTTCCAGGAGTTACTCACCGGAACGACATCTTCGATCTCCAGGCGAACTGCGCCGAGCCTGGTGACTCGTATTACCCGATAAGGGCCTTCCCACTTTGGCGTCAACTTGTTGGAATTCTTGGCCGATTGAACACGCCGAAGGACAAGGTCGCCTTCCTCAAGGCTTCGGGCATGAACCTTGCGGCTATGATAGCGGCGCAAAGGCTTCTTTGATAACATCTGCTCTCACGGCCCGCTCGAAGGCGATCTTCCTCAAGGAGGATTGCGTCATCTTGCCGCAGATTGCTCTTGCTCAAGCTTCGTCATAAGCGAGCACTCGAGGTGACCCGTATATGATTTCGGTGGGAGAACTGCTTCGCCCCGTATACTAGGGAAAAGGTGTACGGCCGGTGGCTCGATTTGGCGTCGTCACGATCGACCAAAGAACCACCGGCAACTCATCAATCCAGCGCCTTCCACTCTTGTGCAGCCTGTCAAAGGTCTTGGTCCTTAAGCCTCCCAGTACTTCAGCATTTGCCCTCTCATCTTGACCATTGCTCTGCAGGTGAGCAACGGAAGCGAAACAGACTTTGCTGCCGAGGTCTTGGGTATATTGCATGAAGGTGCGGCTTGTGAACTGTGTGCCGTTGTCATTAATAACCCTGTTGGGTACGCCAAAACGACACACTAGTCCCTTGAAGAACTTGACGGCTGACTGAGCTGTGACCTTGCTCACTGCCTCCACCTCCGGCCACTTTGTGAACTTGTCGATTGCAACGTACAAGTACTCAAAGCCCCCAACAGCGCGGGGGAAAGGGCCCAGTATGTTGAGCCCCCAGACCGAGAAGGGCCAGGAGAGAGGAATGGTTTGAAGAGCTTGAGCTGACTGATGAAGCTTCTTTGATTGGAACTGACACGCTTCACACCTGGTGACTAGTGTCATCGCATCCTGGAGGGCGGTGGGCCAGAAGAAGCCTTGCCGAAATGCCTTGCCGGCAAGGGCCCTTGACCCAATGTGGGATCCGCATATCCCTCTGTGTATCTCCGCCAACAGCTCCAGTCCTTCCTCTCAAGGGATACACTTCAATTTCACACCGTTCGGCCTCTTTCTATACAGGACGTCATCGACGAACTGGTACATGGGAGAGCGACGGGCTACTTTTTCTGCTTCTTCCTGCTCCTCTGGAAGTTCCCCTCTTTGGAGGAATCGGACAGTATGTTGTGCCCGCGCTGGAGCCTGGGGCTCGACGGCGAGGACTAAAGGCATTTCCTCTGCTATAGGAGCGGCTATCTCGACGCCAAGAGCTTGACGCTCCGCCGGAGCTAGTCGTCCGTGGCGGGCTCGGTATCCCGGCAACATCCTTGCCGGCGGCTCCGGGAGCTTCGGCGGAAAGTACTTGCCGGGCCCTGATTTCCTCCTCTTATTCTGCTCTGTTGATGGATCAACGGATGGCTGAGTTAGCTGAAGCACAAAGGTACACGGTCCCATTGTAGCTTGAGGGCAGCGCGTATTGACAGGTAATCGGCGATATCGTTCTCCGCTCGGAGAACGTGTTCAGCCTGTATACCGTCGAAACGCTCTTCCAGCTTTCTCACTTCATTGACGTAGGCCTTCATCAACGGGCTCTGGTAATCCTTGTTGACTTGCTTGACGACAAGCTGCGAGTCTCCCCTGACGATGAGTTTCTTGATTCCGAGGTCCGCCGCGATCCTAAGACCGGCAAGCATCCCTTCAGATTGTCAGATTGTTTGTTGACACCTCGCTGGGGAAGTGCATCTGGATCACGTACTTGAGGTGCTCTCCGGTGGGCGCGACAAGCAGTATGCCAGCCCCAGCGCCTTGCAAGGAGAAAGCTCCATCAAAGTACATGATCCAATCACAACTTGCCTCCTTGCCGGGAAGAGCAGTCTCTTGGGCTTCTTCGTCAGGCGTTGCGGTCCATTATGCAATGAACTCCGCTAGGACTCGGCTCTGAATCGTCGAAGTACTTTCAAACTTGAGGCCAAAGCTGGACAGCTCCAGTGATCATTCCACAATTCTTCCCGTTGCATCCGGATTGTGCAATATCCGTTGCAGAGGGAGGCGAGTGACGACAGTGATCTCGTGTGCCTGGAAGTAGTGACACAGCTTCCTCGAGGCCATAAGAAGGCCAAAGAGCAGTTTCAGACACCGCAGATGCATTTTGATCTAGCCCCTGCAGGAGGAAACTAACAAAGTAGACCGGTGCTGCATCATTTTCTTCTTGGCGGCACTTCAACCGGCTGTGTCATCTCTGCATTGGTGGTGTCGGGCTCGCCGCTGCCATTACCTCGTCGTCAACCTCTCTGTGCCACTAGTGCGGCGCCGACCACAGTCCGTTGCTGCCGGTATAGCAACAACGGCTCCTCGTGGCCTTGGCACAACTAGTATTGGCGCCGAGGAGAGGTACTTCTTCAAACCTTGCAATGCTGCTTCGCTTCAAGGCCCACTCCATCGGGCCTGCCTTTTTCAGGATCTTGAAAAAGGGAAGGGCGCGCTCGGCAGACCTGGAAATGAACCTGCCGATGGCGGCAACGCAACTAGCTAGCCGACGCACATCCTTGATTCGCTTGGGTGCTTCAATCTGCTCTATAGCTTTGATTTTGTCCGGATTGGCCTCTATCCCACGCTGTGACACCAAGAACCCGAGAAGCTTGCCGGACGGGACACCAAAGAAGCACTTCTCAGGGTTCAGCTTGAGATTGATCTTGCACAGGTTTGCAAATGTTTCTTGCAAATCTAGTATGAGGGTTGCCCTGTCCTCGGTTTTAACCACTATGTCATCCATATAAGCTTCGATATTTCTATGGAGCTGGGGTTCAAAACCAATCTGGACCGCCCTTGCAAACGTCGAACCAGCACTCTTCAACCCGAAAGGCATCTGCATGAAACAATACGTACCGCATGGGGTGATGAATGCTGTTTTCTCTTCGTCTTCTCTTGTCATGAAGATCTGGTGGTAGCCGGAGTAGGCGTCGAGGAATGACAACAGATCACACCCAGCCGTGGAGTCAACAATCTGGTCGATGCGCGGCAACGGGAAGGGGTCTTTAGGGCAAGCCTTATTGATATCTGTGTAATCAATACACAGTCTCCACTTCCCATTTGCCTTGCGCACTACGACCGGATTGGCCAACCACGCTGGATGGAGCACTCCTCTTACCAAACCCGCTGCTTCCAGTTTCCGGATCTCTTCTGTGATGAACTCTTGCCGTTCCAAAGCTTGCTTTCTGACCTTCTGCTTGACGGGCCGCGCATGAGGGCAGACAGAAAGGTGGTGCTCAATCACCTCCCTGGGAACACCGGGGTTGTCGGAAGCTTGCCATGCAAACACATCGACATTCGCCCGCAGGAAGGTGACGAGCGCGTCTTCCTATTTGTCGTCAAGGGTGGAGCTTATGGTAAAAGCTCCTCCCGTGCCGCCCCTCATTGACAAAACCTTCTTGGTTCCCGCGGTATGGCGCTGGGCTTCTTATTTCCTCCGGTGGAGCTCTGCACGCCCTCGACGGCGGTGCTACACTCCGAAGAGGTGCGCTTGCGGAGTGGGTGTCCGAGGTCTCACCGGTCTTCTTCTTCTTCTTCCGCCTGGGTCCCAGCGGGCAGGAGCAAGTGCCCTAGTGGCGGCAGCTGCCGCAATCGCTTGTCGGTATAGTTGGTCGGCAAATCAGCGCATCTTTCTTATCGAGAGGGATGGTGATGATCGCCACAGGTCCCGGCATCTTCGTGGTGTTGTAGGCATAGTGTGACGCCGCCATGAACTTGGCTGGTATTTGGCGGCCAAGGATCCCGTTAGGGCAAGGGGATCTTGGCAACATCAAACACGATCCTCTCCGTCCGTAGTTCAGGTCGCTTCCAAAAGTCACGGGCAGCGTGACCTTTCCCTTGGGTTGGCTTCTTCCTGGGTTGACCCCCTGAAACGTGCCCGTCTCTTCGAGGTCTCCATCAGGAATATGCAGTTTCTCGATCACGGAAGGTGAGATCAAGTTCAGACCGGCGCCGCCATCGACTAGCATCTTCGTCACCTTGAGGTTGCGTATTGTTGGTGAAACCAACAATGGTAAGCACCCGACCGCAGTAGTGCGATCAGGGTGATCCTCAGTGTAAAAAATGATAGGTATGCTGGACCACTTCAGCAGCCTTTGGGCATCAAACGACGGCTCTGCCGCTGTAATCCCTCGCGCCCACTATTTAAGCCGGCGGTGAGAAGTATGCAGCGAGGCGCCGCCGTCAACGCACATGGCCTCTGTATCTTTCTGAAACTCTTGGTCGCCGGATTCGTCGTCCTCTTCGTGATCGTTGTCTTCTGGCTTTCTGTCATGGCCCCGGGCGGGCCTCTCTTGTTGTTTATCCTTGCCACGACGGCCCGCCTGGCCGTCACGCTTCTTGCCGGACCCCTCAGCACCGTCTGGGCCCTTCCCCTTGTCCCGCCTCTCATAATCAGCCCTCTGCTTTTCAGCGAGGAGCTCAACCTGTCGGCAGTCTTGGAGAGCATGGCCTTTGGTGTGATGGATCTTGCAGTATCGCTTGTCGGAGTTTCCTGGCTTCTCGGCAGCCGCCAAGGCCCGGTAGGCGACACATCCGGCAACTTCCTTGCCGGGGTCATCTTCCTTGGTTTTCTTGGTGGAGCCGGCGTCATCAGATCCCTCGACGGCAGGCACGGCTTTACCTTTGCGCTTCCTGTTGCGGCGCCGGCCTTTCTTTGCCGGGGCGGCAATATCCTCATCTGAGGAGTTGGTTTCCACGCCGGCATCTTCGCCGGGGTACTTCCTTCCCTCTTTAGCTCGGGCACATCTGTCAGCAAGAACATAGAGTTCTGCTACATCTTTCACCTTGTTCATCGCTAGCTCTTCGCCAAGATATTGCGATTACGCACGCTTCGAAGGAACAGCCGATGATGGCGGCAGGGTGAACATCAGGGATATTGTACTGTATCTGGCTTAACCTCTGTATATACTTGCGGAGACTCTCGCCTCCCTTCTGGGGAATGACGTGCAGGTCGCTTGCTTGGCCATGGGCTTGGTGGCCTCCAGTAAAGGCGCCCACGAACTCATGGCACAAATCCGACCAGGAGGAAATAGAGTCTACCGGCAAGTGCATCAACCATGACATGGCGTTGGGTTTAAGAGCCAACGGAAAGTAATTCGCAAGCACCTTATCGTCGCGGGCTCCGGCAGCTTGCATCGCGATGGTGTAGATGCTGAGGAACTCAGACGGGTGGGTCTTGCCGCTGTACTTTTCGCCCACGTCGGGTTTGAAGGTGCGGTGAGTGGGCCACTGGAACTGCCGCAGCCCACAGGTAAAAGACGGACAGCCTACCTTGTAAGGTAGGCCACTAGGGCTCTACGGTGCCGGGTGGCTCACAGCAGGACCCGCTAGCCTGTCTGATTGGTGGCGCGCTCCGCGCCGGTGCTCGATAGTGGTTCGAGCGTCTTCATGTTCTCGTTCCCGAAGAACTTGGCGCTGGTCACAGTGGGCCCGCGGGTCAGACGATGCTATGGAGATTTCGTCGCCCGTAACGTCGCGATGGGCTGGCGTCCGTGGTACCGGGTGAGGAGGAGGCGAATGCACCGTGCTCGTGGCGCTGCCAGCCTTCCTGCAACTGGTGCGTGGGACTCCGTCAGAGCGTCGACCCGGGGGCTCCGCCGGACCCGGTTCATCTTTGTTGGCCACCGCAACAAGGCTTCGATTAGTGGCTCTCCATTCGTCGAGTTTCCCCGTAGTGGGAGGAAAATCGAGGAGCAACTACGCGCGCGCCAGGGCTTCTACTGGCCTTGGTGGCAGTGAAACCTGCACGGATCACGACGCGCTTCGACTTCTTACCATGCCAGAAGGAGCTCTATCACGACCTCGCGGTCGCATGCCATCTTCACCAGTGCCTCGGCGAGCAGGCAGGTCTTCTAAATCCCGGGAGTGGCGCTCGGGGCTCTTTCCGCAGCGACGCCCGGGGTCCTGGGCGTGATTACGCCGTTTGTCGCGCGCCGCTTGAGAGGAGCGCGCCGTCGGCGCCGGCGTGGGAGTCTTGGAAGCCCTCGCATCGCCTTTGGGTGGGGTGGCAGCGATCTTGGAAGGCCCCGCGCCACCCGCGGAGGGCCTGGCTCCGTCTTTGGATTTGGCGGCGTGCGACCCGTTACCAGGCGCACGAACATCGCCGCCTCCCAAACTATGGCTGCTGGGACGGTGTTGGTGTTTGCGAACGGCGCCCCGGGTCCTTTCTGCGACCGGTCCGCTGCTCGCCCGCGTCGGGACGGGATGTCCGGCTTCCGACGGGCCAACTGCCACCATCATCTTCTTCTTGGGCGCCATGACAATGAAGAAGCTTCAAACTAACTGCTAGAGCCAATTCTCACAACTGTGCGCCCCTACCCGGCGCGCCAAAGATGTCAATGGGAACGACACCTATGGGATCACAAGAATCCCTACTACGGTCGCGGGGCGCGGGGTCGTGAGAAGAGCGGATCAAACAAATAGCACACGGTCTCCTTATCTAGGTTCGGGCCGCGAGGATGCGTAAAATCCTACTCCTGCTTTGGTGGTTTGTTTATCTGTGTTCTTGAACTAGCAATGGGGCGTGAGGAGCTCCAAAAAGCCGAATCCTCCTCCTGGTCGCCTTGGCCTCCTTTTATAGGGAAAGGGGTTGCCACAGTGGCACACGGGAGGTGGAAAGGGTATAGTGATGCGAGTTTATCCCTCGCATTACATGATAAGGCGCCCTTATTACGTCTTGCTTAGGTGTCCTTGCTTTATCGAGGACGGGGGAGAGCCCTGTCTCGTCGTCGCCGCTCCTTTTCGTGGAAACCGCGCCGCGGCCAGCGGGGCCTGCGGTGCCATGTAGGCAGGCAGGCAGCTGAGGTGGCGCGGTGGTGGGTCTTCACGAAGATCCGCTAGCCGCCACGGAGGTGTCTGCCCAACTGGTTGGGTTGGCAGCTGCATGCGAACGGTGGTTAAGGTTTGATTGGCGTGGGCCTGATGGTGGCCCTACGGGTGTTCTTGGCAAGGGCCTCGCCGTAGCCCCGGCAAGGGTCTTGCCGGGTCCCCGGCAAGGGTCTTGCCGTGGCGCCTGCTATCATCCCCGGCAAGGCTCTTGCCGGGGGCCTTGTGGTCCTCCTTGGCTGGGATCCCGCCAAGGGTCGTCATCTTCTATAGTGTGTATCTGATCTTGAATGTCTTCACAAAGATCTGCATGCCACCACGGGGATGTCTCCCGAATCCTTGCCCCATGGGGACAGTGGACTCAAGGGTGATTCACTCCGTAGGTGTGGGGCAAGCTGCCACGGCAAGGGTCTTGCCGGGCTTGCTAAAGGCAAGGATCTTGCCGGGGGAGTCCGCTTCGTCCCCTTTGCTCTTTGTGGTCTTGGTCTTGGCGTCGTTCTGCTCCTTTCGAGCTTCGGCCTTACCTTGGCTCACCTCCTTTGCCTTGCTTTCGGTCACGGTGGTGCCTTGGCTCAGACTGCCCGTGCACAGTTATAGGGGTACAAAAAGTGTACCCCTCTTTTTGTACACCGACAGCGAGTCTGCATGCGGTCTGGCTACATAAGACGGCAGGTTGCTGTAGTCCCTCCACTACACAAAAAAGACACATCCATGGCATTTTGGGCCGATCGAATTTTTTTCCTGTCATACTTATGACTGTTCTATGACAATAATTATGACAAGACGCAGCTGCATGACATTCTTTGGGCTGTCCATGACGGAAAAAACCATGGTAGAAGCGAGGGCGAGGAAAATATCGGGGAGTTCCTGGTTACGGTGGGTGGTCGGGGGCCGAGCGATGCGCGTTTCTCTCGTACGTACGCGCGTGTGTGCGAGGCATTGGGCTCTAACTGAACCCGAGCGAGGCGTTGGGCTCTAACTGAACCCGAGCGATTGCATTCCAGATCACGCATTACTGAACCCAAGCGATCGATCGATCCCTTGCTGTTAACTGAACCCGAGTGATTCCTTCGCTACTGCTGCTAACTGAAGCCGATCGAACACTGCTGCCTCCTTCCCTTGATGAACATTGAGCGTTGTTGGGGGGTTTAGATGAACAGTTCCAGGTGGGGGGTTGGATGAACAGGACCCCCATGCACTACTAGGAAAAGGGCTACTAATGGCGCACCAGTTTTGCCTACTAATGGCGCATCACTTGTGCGCCATTAGTATCACGCCACTAGAATTTTTTTCTAATGGCGCACCACTGGTGCGCCATTAGTATCTGGTATACTAATGGTGCACCAGGCAGTGCGCGATTAGTTTTGCCCACGGTGCGCCACTAGTGTCTGCTATACTAATGGCGCACCATACTGCAATGCGCCATTAGTAACAATTTTTTATTTTTTTTCTTAATCTCAGGTCACTATTTCACCTATGAGATATCCAACACATATATATACAACAAGCATCCATATAACAATCATAGCCAACACACAAGTTCCATCATATATACATACATATCCAACATACAAGTTCCATCATATATACATACATAGCCAACACACAGGTTCCATCGTTACATATTACAAAAGTTTCACATTGTTCATCCAACACCGTTATCCATCAATTCACAAAAGTTTCACATTGATACAAAATAAAAACACAAATGGAAAAGAAGCACTCCATCCATGCAAGCTTCCGTGAATTAAATCAAATCTGCAAAATGATAAACAAGAAGTTAGAAGAAGAAAAAGAAGAAGACTAGAAGAATACTAGAATAAGAAGAACACTAGAAGAAGAATAAGAAGAATTTTGGAAAAGAAATAAGAAGAAGACTATAAGCTTATTATGTAAACTTGATCATTTTGTGCTAACATAAGTTATTTTGGAGCTAACCTATAGGAAACTAAGCATATAAGCTCTAAGTTAGTATATTAGAGCCAACTTAGGTAAAATGAAGCTAACCTATGTCATTTTGGAAAAGAAGAAGAATAAGAAAAAGACTATAAGCTTATTATGTAAACTTGATCATTTTGTGCTAACATATGTTATTTTGGAGCTAACCTATAGGAAACTAAGCATATAAGCTCTAAGTTAGCATATTAGAGCCAACTTAGGTAAAATGAAGCTAACCTATAGGAAACTAAGCATATTAGAGATAACATTGGTAACTAAGTATATATATATATATCATTTTGGAGATCTGACATACCTGACAAAGTTCAGTTCTCATGCATTGTTCTTGTCCTTCTCCTTCCTCAGTCTGATGCGCCAAGAGCGGCGAGGCGGTGGAGGCATTGGAGGCAGTGGGATGTAGTCTTCTACCTCAATTGGCGTGGTCATGTCGCCCAGCTGTGGGATCGCCGGCGCCACCATCGGTGCGTGGTCATTGTCAGGCACCACCACCATCGCGAGGCCACCTTCAGGCACGACCATCACTAGGTCATCCTCAGCCACCTCCATCTCTTGCCCATGGTCAGCCACCACCATCTCTTGCCCATGGTCACCACCACCATCTCTTGCCCTTGGTCACCACCACCGGTAGCTTAGGTCATCCTCACTGATGCCCATCGTCATCCTGCAGCTCCTCATCCCCACTCTGCTCCTCTTCTCCCGCACTCCAGTCCGGATCATCCTTCTTGTTGTCTATCTTGCTGCCGAGAATCGCTTGCTTTCGCTTCTGACCAAAATCGCTCTTGCTTCGCTCTGACCATGGTCATGCTTGCTTTTACTCTGACCATGGTCATTGCTTTGGCTGTAGCCATTGTCGCCATTCTTGCTCCCATTACCTGTCCAAATGCAACAATGACCGTTAACAATCGATGTGAGACAAAGCCAAATGTAGAGGAATAAGAAGAGGCAGAACGTACCGGGATCATAATCTTCAGCGTAACGCATGCCACACATAGTCGCGTTGAACACCTTCACGATGAGCATGGTGGCGTGTCGTCGTACGTGAAGAGAAGGAAGTACCCCAGCCGCAGGTCGTAGGAACGGTAGAACTTCTCCCACCCATGAGACAAGTACATGTGGCCCTCCTTGATCACCAACTCCACATCCCACAGCCTGCGAAACCCGCTGCCGGCCTGTCGCACCTTCACATTATTTGGCGGATCTTCACCCATCAACATGTTCTTCAAACTGTCAGGAAGCCTCTGCAGTTTGGGACAATGAGTGATGTAGGCAAACAACAGATATCATAATGAGATGGGTGAAGCTAGGGGAGATCTCTCATTTTATATACCTGCGTCATGGATGATTCTGAAGTCCCAAGTATGATAGTGAAGAACTGGAAGCATCCAACTCAGATCATGCGGTGTCATGAGCGGCGGTGGCTGCTTCCGCCATCTCGATAATTAAGCAGCAGAAGAGACCAATTAGTACCCTTACAACAAATCATAAAACATGCATGATAACAGGCATTAAGCAGCAGAAGAGACCAATTAGTACCCATATGTCCTATTTTTAGCAAAGTAATGCTAAAGTTCACGGAAAATTTCAGCATTACCTTTGCTGAAAATAGGACATATAAATACCAATTCTTAGGAACGGAAGTTAATCGACATTCCGGCAAACTCAAGAACCTCTCGGGGGTACCTACAACGTCATCACAAGTACAGCAGCAGTGAAGTGAATACAAGCATAACAGTAGCAAAACTATATATTTTTATGCACGATAAACAAATGAACACTAAGAGTAGAATGTTCTTGCAACAAACATTATTGTGTGACATCGAAAGGCATCACTCGCTTAAAGGGAAGGATGACTTAAGTGGCAGATGTATATGATTGCACCACTTGACCTGCACTTCTCTATATTATATGATGTCTTGAAGAACTTGAGCAAAAAAGATAAATAGGAACATATTTCTCACCTTGGAGGTGTTCTTTCACGCTTCTTTGCCTTTGTCGAACTTCACTTCCTTTACCTCCTCGCAAACCTGAAATATGCAGATGTTAGAAAGGTTAATGAACCAACAGATGCCCTAATGGAAGTAATAACAACATGACAACAAACAACCAACAAACATGATGGGCTTAAGATTAATGAACCAACATTGAAAAAAAGGTAGGCCAAATATTCATGTCACTTCCATTAGGGCATTATCTTCCTACAACTACTCATCTTCAGCAGCACATGATACTACTACTGTATCTAATACAACAACATGACACTTGTTACTGTATCTAATGTTCCTACAACTACAACTACTACAACAACATAAAACTAATATGCATCATCTTCCTACTATAATTGCTACTCAACTTTAGAACCAAACACCAGCAAAAACAGAACCAAACTACTATAATTTCTACTTAATTTCACTATAATTTATAGTTCCCAAGCTATGCATGCAAATCAAAATACTAACATATCAAACCTGATGAGCATCTAATAATGCTTATCTTAGTAATGCAAGTACCAGTGAAGCGATGCAAAAGCTTGTATGATCCCACGTGCAATACGATTGAGCAAACTACATAAACTAGAAGGAAGCACAGTTGGAGACTAAAAGTCAGATTGTGTCCTCAAATTAACCCATTAACTTTCTAGAGACTCACATTGGTCATTGCTGGCCTTTGACTGGCCCATTGACATGATTCACAACAAATACGAGGGAAATATATCGTATGTATATGTATATCAATCTATCTAGTGCATGGATGCATGACTGGTCCATTGACGTGATTCACAACAAATACGACCATTGACTGGCCCATTGACATGATTCACAACAAATAGGTTGGGCCTCCAAGTGACTTTGGCTCAAATAAATACGTTTGAAAAGCGTAAGAGAAACACTGTTGGCCTACTACTTGTCCTTGCAATTATGTTCTCCTACAATGTCTTTGAGGGCGTTGCACACCAGAGGAAAGTTTTATTCTCTCTCAAAGTGATTAATGCAGAGCAGAATGAATCCTTTAGTGGGATGAGTTCATCCCTTGGCGGGCATGTTTACAGCGCGACCAATGCAGGATGTGTGAGAAATAGTGCTGAAATAGCAAATGTTGAAACTACCACTACCATAGAGTCCCACCGTGATGTCTCCGTGGGAGATTTTCGTGGTATTAATCACAAACCACCAACTTATAACATGCCATAATGATGAAACTAAGACAAAAGGACCATGGGCACCATCTCGATATCCGTGGATGAACTAACTATCAAGTTGGCGATTTCTGAATTAAAGATGTAGTTCTTCATTATATGCGTGTGTAGTGTAACTGCTTGTAAGACCTGGATGGTGTGCTGGAGTGTTATGCTATTCTTGATGTACTACTATTAATATTGTACAAGGTAGTATTATACAACAACTGCAGAATAAAATGCACATGGTCCATGGTATTTATATGTTCCATGCTATTCTTTGTTGTTCTACAAATAGACAAACTTAGACTATCTGAGGTAGCAAGGAAAATGATTTTAGCCCACCTCTGATGCAAACAATAATAAAAGCAGAAAAAGTTTTACACAGTGCAGTTGAGCTAAATATGGCGTCTTTATACCATGACACAGTTTTACACAGTATATCTTCACCATATAAGAAAATAGCATCATCATCTTAGCTTCACAACACAGTTTTACCTGGCTGTTTACTGCTGCTGTTGCGCTGCAGGGGCGGAGGAAGGGGCGCCTCCGGTGGAGAGGGCGAGGCCGAGGACAGTGTGGGGCTTGAGGGCCTGCGGCCCGGTGAGGCCGACGAGGTGGTCGCCCCGACGCCTTGGTGAGCTAGGGTTCAAGGAGATGGCGGGCGGCGCTTGAGGGGATGAGGCGGTGGAGAGGGGTAGGGGTGCTCATGAGAGAAAAGAGGAGGAGGCGGACAGGGGTGCAGCTGGGCTGGAGGGGCCTGGGAGGCGGGCAATGGAGGGTTCGGCCCGGCCCAGGCGCGCCCAGGCAACGGTGGCGGCGGCGGGCGTGAGGCGGGGCGGGCAGGCGTGGCCAGGGGATGGAGGGGGCGTGGGGCGGCGCGACGCTGGGGTGGGGCGTGGGCGCGGGGCGGGCGACGTCTGGTTGGAGTGGGGAGGAAGGAGGGAGGAATAAGTTTTTTGCCAAAAAGTAAAAAAAAAATTCTTGGCGCACTCTGTCTCGGTCGCCATTAGTAGTTCTAACTACTAATGGCGCACTTTTCCTGATGCGCCATTAGAATGTTTGAAAAAATCAAAAAAATTGTTTTACTAGTGGCGCACCTTCTGCACAGTGCGCCATTAGTGTATTCCACACTAATGGCGTATCTCCACCAGGTGCGCCATTAGTATATAGTAGTTGCGCACCACTTCTCTGGTGCGTCATTAGTGTCAATCCTATCTTTAGCCCTTTTCCTAGCAGTGATGGTAGTAGAGGCCGTTACCGCTGGATGAACAGTACCCCGATCGATCGAGCCGGTGGATGAACATGACCCCGTGGAGGGCTGGATGAATAGTAGCCGGTGGAGGGCTGGTTGAACAGTAGACGGTGGAGGGCTGGATGAATAGTAGCCCGTGGAGGGGTGGTTGAGCAGGACCCCGTGGAGAGGGCTAGCTGAACATTAGCCGGTGGAGGAGCGCACGGTGGAGGCTGGATGAACAGGAGCCCGTTGATGAATAGTCGCAGGTGGAGGCTGGAGGAGGTTGACGGTGGATGAACAGTATCCCGTGGAGGCCGGAGGAGGTCGACGGTGGAGATGAACAGTATCCCGTGGATTCCCATTTTGTGGTACGCCACACCCCTCTCGATGAACAGGACCCCCATTTTGACCGTAGAGCTCCAACACATGTCCATTTCCTCCGTTTTGCAGTACGCCACACCCCTCCTGATCAACAGGACCCCGTTTCCATCGTAAGAGGTCTGTTTCCTTCGTTTTGCGGTACGCCAGATCCCTCCCAATGAACAGGATCCCGTTTCGATCGTGGCCGGTTGAACACAAGGCCGTTTCCTTCGTTCTGCGGTACGCCAGGCCTCGTTTCCATCAGCTGTTCCGTCCAAGCCGGTTGGCTCCCGATGAACAGCACGCGTTCCGTTGCCTCCCAATGAACACGACGCATTCCGTTGACTCCCCATGAACACAACGACGATACAGTTTCTCCGTTCCGACCCAGGCATGTACACGAGCCCTGGGCGTACGTATGCGCGGGTAGGCGTTCGAGACCCCGCCCGTATGTATGTACGTGGCCGTATTTTCTATCTTGCACCCTGGCCGCTGTATGTACGTGTACATGCTATGTGCGCGCCTCTACTACGACACATGCCCTTCCATACACGGCCACGGTTCATCGTTGTAGCCTGCAGACGGACCGATCGTATGTACGTACACATTCGCGACCAGAATGACAACGCATCGACCAGGTGGGTCCCGACTGTCAGGCACTTCCTTCCGTGCAAAGATGTAGTTGGTGTGTCCCAGTAGTCAGGGGGCGAATATTTTTTCCCCGTAATATGGACGCACTTCCGTGCGTGCGAAGATATAGCTGGTGGGTCCCAGCAGTCAGGGGGAAACCTTTTTTTTCGCGAAATACGGTAGGCCCATCCGGTGGGTCCCTGTTGTTAGGTGGAGGAATCATTATTTTCTGCGTAATAAGGAGGCACTTCCTTGCTGCGGCCCTAGAGCCAGCTGTCAGCCCCTCCACGTATAGTACTCTTCCGATGGAAGTCGTTCCTGATCACAATGACCACGCCACGCCGAGAGCACCAGGGCGGTGGACGACGGCGATGCCTAGGAAGGGGATGACACGGAGCCGGGGAAGACGCGGTAGTGGATGCCCAGGTGGAGCGGAGTACGTGGGTTTACTTGTTCGGCTATGGTGTGAGGCTATCGTCGCCGGAGAATAACAGGAGGTGTGGGTGAGTATAGACGGATGGCATGGCCAGCTGTGGCAGCACAGAAGGCACACGGGAGGCAGGAGCAGGCGGCACGGCCGATGCTTGTTTGGGCGGCTGGAGCAAGAAGTCTAGAGGTTGAAGAATCACTACGGCCGTTGGATGGACATCGTACGGTCACTACAGCTAGAATCGTTAATATTGACTAAGTTGACAAAGCCCTCCGTCCCCGTCATCTTAGTAGGCCCACAAGTCAGCTAGCAGGGGGTGTATTCATTTTTTGTGCGTAATAACGAGGCACTTCCTTGCGTGTGACGATATAGCTGGTTGGTCCGACCTGTCAGTCGGGGAATGTTTTTTTCACGAAATATAGATGCCCTTCAGGTGGGTCCCAGCTGTCAGGTGGAGAAATCATTATTTTGCGCATAATGAGGAGGCATTTCCTTCCATGCAGCCGTGGACCCAGCTGTCAGCCTCTCCAGATACAGTCCACTTCCGATGCATGTCGTTCGTTGACCACGTTGACCATGCCGCGCCGAAATCACAAGGACGGTGGACGATGGTGAGGCCTAGGAAAGCAAACGGCATGGAGCCAGGGAAAACTCGGCAATTGTTTCCCACGCGGACGGGAGTGCGAGGGTTTACTGGTTCGTCTACCATCGCCGGAGAATAACAACATGTATGGGTGATTAGAGGGATGGCTAGGCCAGCGATGGGAGAACGATGGGGTGGTGAGGCCTGCGTGGCAGCATTGCTGGCCGCGGGAGGAGGGAGCAGGAAGTAACGCCGACGCTTGTTCGAGCGGCTGGAGCAGGAACAGCAGAGATTGAAGAGGCACGATGGCCGTTGGATGGACATCCAACAGTCACTGCCCTCGTTTGTTGACTAAGTTGACACGGCGTTGCGTGTGCGTCAACCTTATTTTTTAGGAAAGCATATGCGTCAACCTGTAGTAGGCGCACAAGTCAGCCTCAAATCTGTGGAAAACAACATACAACCCATCTACCATTATTTCTAATAATTTACAGCCCATTTGCCAATTCTTAAGAATTGTTTGGAGCCCATCTTCTTCTTTTTTTGTGTGTATGGACCCCACCTTCTTTTTGTTAGCATTACACCCCATATTGTGGCCACGGTGAAAAATTATACGAAATTTTCCATATTTCGGTGCGGTCAACTGTTTTTAATCCCGGAATATCGAGGCACATTCAAACTATTTTGAAAAAAAATTATATAAATATAAAATACAAATAATTGTCCATGCATAAAAATCAATGGAATTTAAAATATTGTAATTAAAAAAATTGAAACTAATTTCCCGTTTGATGTGTTTTAAAAATGTACAACCCATTTCTACACAAACCGAATGAAACTCTCCTCGTCTTGAAAGATTTGCACCCCAGCAGGGGTGATAAAGCAAGTAGGCCTCGTTTGGGTATTTCTTTAAAAAAAATAGAACTAAGCTAGCCATTTTCAGCAAGAAAAAAACAAAATTGGGCTCATGATGTGGTAAACGTAAATAAAACCCTGGCTACATGGGCCACAGCCCACGCACAGCCCCGTTGTTACCCTGATCCGTCGCTAAAACTAGTATCAATGACAACTACTTGTTCATAAAAAAAGTAAATAACAACTGCGCGACCTGCTGGGTCCTTGGTGTTAGCCGCTCGTTGTGTAATTCTGTCGTTTATTGACTACGTTGATAATGGCGTGAGCCCGAGATGTCCAACCATTAGGACGAACCATTTTTGGGCTTATAATAACGAGGCACTTGCTTGTTTACTGCCATGACGCTGGTGGGTCCCTACTATCATCCTCTCCACGTACAGTCATATCCTTGTTCCTCTCGGTTGTTGACGGCGTTGACAACGCAAGAGGGTGGCGCACCGTGCATGGTGAGCGTACCAAGGCCAAGGACGACAGCAAGGCCTCGTACGGAACGAACAAGAGCCATGGAAGATGCGTCGGTCCAGTCGCAGGGGTAGGGGAGTATGAGGGTTGTCTGGTTCGAGTGCGGGTGCTTGTTGGGGCTGACGTCGCCGGAGAATAATAGGACGTGTGGGGGAATAGAGGGAGGGACTGGCCAACGTTGGGGGGTATGGTAGGGCGGCGGGGGCGCAGCCAGCCATTGGAGGCGGGAGCAGGCGGAGCCAACGGGGTGGTTTGGTTTGGGCGGCTGGAGCAAGAAGACCAGAGAAAGAAGATACATGACAAATGTTGGATGTCAATCCAACGGCTGGTAGGCAGAATCGTTTGTTGACTAGCTAGTAAGTCGACACCACCTTGGATAGGCTATTTCCTCGTGGGTCCCAAATCTCAGAATCCAAATATGTCACGGTCATGCAGCCTTTCCTATGAATTTTTTGAGCCCATTTGGTGTGCTAGTTTGAAATAAATTTGTCGGTGCTGGTGGGGGCTAATCACTTGGCTTCTGTAATGCACAGTCAGCTCAAGCAGCCGGCGAGAGTGATGTTATTTCCCTTGGTTGGGATTTGTTACAACATTTCACTCTAAATGAAACAAATGGCAAGCCATTTGCCTTGTTACAAAGAAAATATGACAGTCACAACCGAGTTGAAAAGGGCAAGAACATCTAACTCCAGCTTACAAACTGTACAAAACCACGAGGGTTAATCGTTCATCAGGTTTAGACAAAACCCAGGTTGAAAAAGGGCAACAACATCTAACTCCAAAGACTGCTGTTTTTCGGCGGTGTGATCAAATGGACGGTCGAGGTCCATAGAATGAACATCTGGTTCGTAAAATTTCTTCGGATTATGACCACAATATGTTGTAAATAGAATCCCAAAGACGTTCGTAAGCTCTTTTGCCCACCTGAAACTCCTTTTTTGCTCTTCGACATACCCATCCGTCAAAACCATGTTGCTGATAAACTTAAGCCTGATGGACAACAGTAACCTCGCATTCAGTAGGAAGAATGTGACAAATCTAGTGTTTGCATGTTTGGCTACATATCGTTCTAGCGTTATTGTCTTCAGTAGAATGTCATGAGAAGTGAGAAAATCCCGGTGCTTACGAATCCACCGATTGGTTATAACTTTTGTCGGCGTTAACGGGGGGGTACCCTGGAACTTCTGCTCGCTTATGCGACTGGCGTGGCTCACGGGGTGGCCCAGTACGGCCCATCTTCATCAACGCAAGCTCAAGACCCTCGCGAGGGGCCAAACCTCGTGGGGCGGACGACAGGAAGCTTCCTCAGGCACGGACTCGATAGGCTGGCTCGCGAGGAGGCGGAGAGATCAAGGCGGGGTACCTCACGAGGTGCCCATGACGAAAAGCCATGACGATCGAGGGCGCCAAAGTGGCGCCAGCCCAAGAAGTTGTCCTCATTTCCCTTTGGTGCAAAGGAGGCAACCGTGAGGCCAAGGCATCGTGCAAAGGCAACCATTTCGGTGCAACAAGACCAAGACCAGCAGAACGCAGGGGAAGGAGGTCATCATGGATCCCAAGCCGCGTCACCGCCGAGTCTTTGGCAGGCGAGGACCGACTTTAGTCAGGATAAGTGTACTAGATGTTCCCCTTCTAAATGGCCAATTGTTGGCGCCCTTCCCGCTCAATATTTGGGGAGAGGCCCAGGGCCTCCACCTATAAATAGGACTAACCACCCACAGGGGATGGAGAGGGCCGGATCGATCAGATTAGCATCTAGAGAGAGAGAAAGAGAGGCGGCTGAACTCCCCTAGCAGTTCATCGCACCAGCTCAAGAACAGTCCCTCGCGAGGTTGTACTTCCCTTGTATTTTTCATCATCAGCCCTAGAGGCAATCCACCACACACTGGAGTAGGGTATTACACCACAATGGTGGCCTGAACCAGTATAAACCTCATGCCCTCTGTGTTGTTCTTTGTGTAGTTTAGATCCTTGCGGGGCGACGAGACGTAGGTAGGTTGGAGGTGCGATCTCCGCGTGCACCCCAGAGTTCGAACCTAGAGGGTCTTCCGGAACCCGAAATCCGACATTTGGCGCGCCAGGTAGGGGTGCACCGGAATCCGCCTTCCGCCGCCCTGTTCTTCGCCGCCTCTCGCAGCCATGTCAGACGCTCGTCGAGCCCAGGCCGAGCGCCGGGCCGCTCTCGCTACTCGCGTCGCCCAGACGGCTCCCGTCGGCGGCCGCCCCCACCGTTCCCCGTCACCTTCCGTCAACACTGCCACTGGCCTGGCGGGGAACGAGCAGCAGGCGTCGTCTCTGCATCCTTCGGTGCGGCGGGAAGGCCGCACCGCCACCCCGTCGCTGGTTCCAGCCGGTTCTTCATCCCATGCCCGTCGCGCTCCTGCGGACGCGCACGCCGCGTTGCTCCTGGCATGGGAACTCCTGCACTACCGTCCCGTCGACGACCTCTACGACGAGTGGCTCGCCCGCATCATCGAGCTCGTCAGCGCCGCTGGGGGCTCCCCTGCACCATCCCTCTCGCTGCACCGCACCCCGCCTTGCGCGGGCGATGAAGCTCCGGGGGCGCCTCAGCCGCCTCCCCCTCAAGAAGGCTCCTTGGCCCCAAGGCACATGGTCCCTGGGCAGAACCCACTCCGTCCTGCACCGACACAGCAAGAGAAGAGCTGCCAGGAGGTCCCTCGTCCCCAAGAAGATGCCCGAGTGCTCCCCGCACCGGCTCGTCACGACCGTGCTCCTGCTCCAGCTCGCCAACACCCCGCGCTGCTCCCGGCGGCAGCGCACGGAGACCTCCAAGATAAAGCCCTCCGTCACCAAAGGCCTCCCGTGGCCACTGCAGGCTGCCGTGCCTTCACCGCCGAGCTGCGCAGCGTGGCCTGGTCGGGCAAGTTCAAGCCAGACCTGCCCCCATGCTACGATGGCATGGCCGACCCTGCGGAGTTCCTCCAGCTCTATGAGGTGGGCATTGAAGCCGCCAACGGAGATGAGATGGTCATGGCCAACTGGATTCCAATGGCGCTCAAGGATGGTGCCCTCACCTGGCTCCTGAAGCTGCCTCCTGGCACGATTTCCTCCTGGAACGAGATGTGCACCCGATTCATCGCCAACTTCCAAGGCACCCGCGATCGGCCCCGGCAATGAGTGACTTGCGCTGCATCAGCGGCGGAGGCAGACCACCGCAAAAAGTCCATCCAACGTTTCAACAACGCTCGCCTTAAGATCCCCAGGGTGTCTGAGGAGGCCATCATCTCAGCCTTCTCTGACGGTGTGCGTGACGTCAAGATGAAGGAAGGGCTCGCGATCCATGAAGACCTATGCACATCCCTGGAGCTGTTCAACTTGGCAACCAAGTGCGCCAGGGCTGAGGAAGGGCGCCTTTCCCTTCTCGAGCTGCCGGCCGCCGACCCAGAAGAGAAGAAGCCCAAGGTCAAGGACGTGAAGCGCAAGGGTCTGCCGTGCTTGTAGCAGAGCCGGACACCAAGCGAGGAAGGGATCAGCCTGAGTCATCCAAGGGCAGTCGGTACTGCGTGTACCATGACCTCCACACCCACAACACCAACGAATGCCAAGAGCTCAGGGCTGTGCGGGACGTGCGTGCCGGCCGACGCCCCGAGCGCAGCGACCGGGGCTATGGCCGAGGAGGAGGAAGAGGTGGAGGACGATGGGAAGAACATGGCCCTCTCCAAGGGTGGCGTTACCGACCTCGCGAGGACCGCTGGCAGGATCAGCCTCGCGAGGGAGGTTGGAGGGACCCGCCTCGCGAGGGAGGCTGGAGGGATCAGCCTCGCGAGGATCGCCCATAAGGCAACGCATGCCTCCCTCCTCTGCCACCGCAGCCAAGGGGAAATGAAGACCATCATCAGGACGAGGGGGCTCGGGGCTTCCAGGAGCCGCGCACAATCGCTTGCATCCTGGGCGGAGCTCAAGCCCCAGCCTCTCAGCGCACCTTCAAGCAGTTCGCCCGCGAAGTGAATGCAGTCCTCCCCAGGCTCGAAGCCACATGCCCCCTCAGGTGGTTAGCATGCGCCATCACATTCACCTCAGCGGATCAGCTCAAGTGCGCAACCACAGCTGGAGTCCTCCCGATGCTTAGTTCCCCAATCATCAGCAATGTGCAAGTCGCCAGGACCCTCATCAATGGCGGAGCAGGGCTCAATGTCCCGTCCGTCGAGACATTCAACAATCTCCAAGTGCCGTACAATCAGATTCAGCCAACCAAGCCTTTCTCCGGAGTCACTGATGGATCCACAGTTCCGATAGGGCAGGTCCGCCTTCCTGTCACCTTCGGGACGCGTGACAACTACCGCATCGAGCTCATTGACTTCGACGTCGCTCACATTTGCCTGTCGTACAATGCCATCCTCGGGTACCCAGCTCTGGCCAAGTTCATGGCCGTGACCCATCATGGCTACAATGTCCTCAAGATGCCAGGAAGCGGTGGAGTCACCACGGTGCCTTGTGAAGAGAGAGACGCTGTGTGTTCTCTGGAGCGTGCTTTTCAAGCCGCGTCAATTGAAGATCCAGATCGCAGGAGCGGAGGGCTTCCCGAGGTGATCCCTAAGAAGAAGAATACATCCCCTAGTCATATCCCTCGGGAGGCAGGCCCCTCAGAGTCCGCGCCCATTCCAGGGGCGCCTCCTTCTATCGCATAGGAAGGCGCGCCTGGCGCCCTCCTCGAGCAAGGCTCGGGGGCTCTCTCCTTGAGGGCCACCGACTTTGCTAAGATCACGAGGGAGGCGCTCGGGCACCACTTGGAGGCTTGTTTCAAAGCACGTTTCCCTCAGGAAGGAGCAAGGCAAGGAGGGCCAAACCCTCAGGAGTTCGTCGGCAAGATCATTCAGGGAGCTGCAGGAGTCAAGAGTCATGAGTGGCAGCCGCCACTCCGCCGTAGCTCCCATCCAGCGAGGATGGTGGGCTGCGCGTCTGCATCGACATACCAGGGCTCAACCGAGCCACCTCTCAGGAGCGCCTCTGGCCCTCACGCGTGGGGCACTGTGAAGGTCCACCCCACAGCTATGTTCGCATGCCTTACGGCTTGCCGAATGCGGCTGCCGCGCGCCAGCGCCTCATGAGGAGCATCCTGGAAGCTCAAGTGGACAGGCGTTCCGCAATCCTGGTGGAGATGGAGATGGTCCGCGAGGAGCCACCAGCGCCTCCGGAGCCTCCCGAGGCTCCTGGGCCTGGGGGCTCGTGAAGATCGGCTTCCGCAGCGCACGACGTCAGCTACTTCAGCATCCCTTCAGCTTGAACATCACTAGGTGACGTCCTTCGAGTTTCATTTTCAGCTGGGAGCGCCCCCCAGGGCTGCATCGTTCCCAGGCCGCGTGGTTCCGTCCCTGCGGCATGTATCCCTTTTGATTCATGTTTCTAGTTTACTTTATCGGGGCGGCCCCCGGGCTGCGTCTTCCCCAAGTCGCTCGGGCCCGACACAGCGATGTTCGCCTTCTCTGCACCTATCTAAATGGATTTGCTCCTTCGTGATTAACGTGTTTGACCTAATCGCCCGCTCAATTGACACCAACTGATGGAGCTGCTCCCTAACGGCACGACGCTTGCGCATGGGTCCGTCTCTGCAACATCGACAAACCTGAATGGCTGAGCTCTGGCCGCGGCAGCCCCGCAAGGCGCCACCTCGTCAAGCCTTCAGTGCCTCTTCACCCCTCCAGAGCAACCAACGGCTGACTGTCGATTGTCATGGCGAACTCTCGTTCTTCTTGTGATGAGCCTGCAGGATCTCTTCAAGGAGCAGTGTCAGGCGAAGCCTTCACGACGCCTCCATCACTCTTGTCCGCGTGAACCGCTTGCACGTTAAAGGGGGGGTAGCTGAGCATCGCGACTCATGGACTCCTACTGGCTCCCTAGCCCTCACCTCCTGGCCTTGTCCACGGCATCGCGACCTGGCATACCAGCGACGGCTGAGCTCGCTCGAGGGACGGGACCCGAGGGCGAGAAGCGAAAGGAGAGTAAAGGTGAGAGGGAAGAGGCACGAGGGACCTCGCCCGGGCAACTCTTCACCGCCGATGCGCGGACCTAACGCCGCACCAAGAGGCGGTTCCTGACTCCCGAGATAAGTCATCCTCCGGAAATACTAGCTATCGCAGCACCGACCTCGCACCTAATGCAATCCCGTGTTGGCAACGTCGCGCTCCTTTCTCACCGAACAATGGCTGCTTGAGCGCTAAAGGGGACCTCCTGAGCATCGCGACTCAGGGGCTCTTACTGGACCCCGGGCCGCTCACCTCGTGGCCTTGACCATGGCATCGCGACATGGCATACCAGCGACGGCTGAAGTCGCCTTGGGACCAGGACCTGCCGGCGCAGAGCATCAAGCCCTCGCAAGGTTCGAAAGGAGGAACTAAGCTAAGATGGGATGAGCATCTCGCATCACTTCACGACAAGGATCATATTAACAAACGGAACCGCAAGCACTTTACAAGCCCCCACGGGGTATGTTCTTCGATTCTTCGCAGGGAACAAAAGGAGCAGATCCTAAAGAGCGCTAACTACGCACGTCTATGCAAGGAGACGCCATCATCAACAGTGGGCCGCCAAGCACCGGCGCCAACCCCATATAGATCACCGGCGCTGGGAGCCTGACGCGCCCGCCCGGCTCTGAGCGCGGTGCAAGCTCGAAGGTTCGTAGCTGTCGTTGCTCGTCTCCGGAGTCGCGAAGAGTTCGGCAGAGTCGCTGGATTCTCCGATGACTCCGCTGCCTGAGGAGCTGCTGGGGGAGCGGTCGGCGAGCCTAGTCCTCGCCACGGCAGGGCCCCGGCCGCCTCTCCCAGGGCAGCACTCTAGCTGGCGTCCTTCCGCTTCGAAGACCTTGAAGAACATCAAGGAAGCGCCACCGTACTCTAGGTGGATCACGAGGGTGCCCCTCGTCCGGCAGACCCGGGCGATCTCGCCCCAGCCTCGGGTCATGAAGACCTTGCCTAGAGCGATGACCGCAACCTCCGCACCGGTCGCAGGGGTGCTGCAGCTGGCATGCTGCAACCAGAGCTCCAGAGAGCCCCCCTGCGGAATCTCGAAGGCGGAGGAGGGAGGAAGGCCAATCCAAGACTGAGTAGGCATGGCGGCGTGGAGCACAAACTCTCGGGAGGAGCCCTCGACATGCACTCCGGGAGGAACAACGCGCACCGCTGTGACCAGCCGACGCCGACGGCGGCGTCGTCCGTGGCGCTCGGCGTCAACTCCTTCAGGGCCCTCAATGCGGGCGTACAAGGGCAGCGGGAACCCTTGCGGTGGCCGCTCGTACCAGGGCCTCGACACCTCCTGTCGGGCGCCCTCATCTCAGCGGTAGAGGGCCAGCCGTTTCTTCGGCGGAAGCGGATCGGGACCCTCTCGGGGGGCCTTTCCTTTCTCTTCTGCGAAGAACTGGCGGATCGGAGCCATTGTCGCAATGTGGAGCAAGGGCAAGGATGGAGAAGAAGGATAAGCAAGAAGAGATGGACTGGAGGGCTCGCGCCGTTCCGTACATATAGTCCGGGGAGGCCAACCGTCGACCTCCACGATCACAGGTAATCATGACCCGCTTTGCATGCATGTACTTGTCAATTCATGTAGTTGCCGAGGCGTCGTGGGGAAGCAGGGACGCCCACGTCCGATCAACCGCCACGCGGCGCCCTAGGCCACGGGCTGTTGGGGCCCGCGGCGCTTCGCACTTGCCCCTTCGCTTCTCTGCTAAGCCAAGCCCGGGCGCGCCTTGGGCCCGGGGGCTACTGTCGGCGTTCATGGAACGGGGGTACCCAGACTTGCCTGCCTGCGTCCTGCGACATGGCTCAAGGGGTGGCCCAGTATGGCCCATCTTCATCAACACAAGCTCAAGACCCTCACGAGCGGCCAAGCCTCACGGGGCGGACGATGGGAAGCTTCCTCAGGCACGGACTCGACAGGCTGGCTCGCGAGGAGGCAGAGAGATCAAGGCGGGGTACCTCAAGAGGTGCCCATGACGCAAGCCATGACGACCGAGGGCGCCAGGCGGGCGCCAGCCCGCGCAGTGTCCTCATTTCCCCTTTGGTGCAAAGGAGGCAAGCGCAGGCCAAGGCATCAAGCAAAGGCAACCATTTCGGTGCAACAAGACCAAGACCAGCAGAACGGCAGGAAGGAGGTCATCGTGGAGCCCAAGCCGGCGTCACCGTCAGAGTCTTTGGCAGGCGAGGACCGACTTTAGTAAGGATAAGTGTACTAGATGTTCCCTTTCAAAATGGCCAATTGTTGGCGCCCTTCCCGCTCAATATTTGGGGAGAGGCCCAGGGCCTCCGCCTATGAATAGGACTAACCACCCACAGGGGATGGAGAGGGCCGGATCGATCGGATTAGCATCTAGAGAGAGAGAAAGAGAGGCGGCTGAACTCCCCTAGCAGTTCATCGCACCAGCTCAATAACAGTCCCTTGCAAGGCTATTCTTCCCTTGTATTGTTCATCATCAGCACCAGAGGCAATCCACCACACACTGGAGTACGGTATTACACCACAATGGTGGCCTAAACCAGTATAAAACTCTTGTCCTCTGTGTTGTTCTTTGTGTAGTTTAGATCCTTGCGGGGCGATGAGACGTAGGTAGGTTGGAGGTGCGATCTCCGCGTGCACCCCAGAGTTTGAACCTAGATGGTCTGCCGGAACCCGAAATCCGACAACTTTCTTACCTCGTCCTGTTGCCTAAATATATACGAAGATTGAAATTAGTTAAGGTCTAAAAAAGAGTGTGGAAAGAGCAACAACTGAATGGTTAATTCTAGTACACTATATGCGGTCTTCCAATGTGCGTGAAATTATCACCTTTATATACAACTTCTACAGACATGGAAAGCATTGCAGCAAGACAATAATCTTGTTCAGATCAAAACTATTCATTTGGATATATAAGATCTTGACAGAATCGAGCACCATTGATAGGTTATCCATGGAGAAACTCTTCATTGAGAATATAACATAATATTAGTACAAAATGCGTACTCCGAGATGATATATAACTTATGCGCAGAAATTTAAAATGCAGCTTATGGTTACAAGTGTAGATAATAATATAAAGTACCTGAAGTACTGTGGAGCCAAACACCATCTTGAAATGAGCACAGAGACCATGTATTACACCCAAGGTCTCCAGTTTAGGTGCAGAGAGGACGGTTATTTGCGACGGTGAATAACTAGAATCAAGGATCAACCTTTGAAGTGAAGGGGCATCTTGCATGATGAGCTGCCTTCCGTTAAAAGAAATTCCAATTCTTACAAGGTTAGGCGACTTTATTTCGAGACAACTGATTCTAACTGTGAAAACAAGCACCAAGCACTCCAGGGCAGGGCAACTGGAGTGGATGATGTTGCGCAATGAGGTCTCCGATATATGAACCCGCACAAGTGAAAGTTTCTTGAGAAATGGGAGTCGAAGATTTAGTACCAGATTGTTTGGTAGGTCGCACAACGCAAAGGTGGCGGTGTGGAGAGAGGAGGAAAACCGTGAGATGGACATTAGTGCTGAGGGCACAGGTAGATGGCGTTCGGTATCTGGTAGGTGATTTCCAGGGGAATAGTACAACTCAAGCAGCTGTAGTTCTATGAATTCAGGGGATTTCAGCCAGGCGTCCACCGTGCAGGGCATAGTATGCTTGCTCAGGTAGCATGACGAGATGCAGAGGCTTTGAATGGAGCCTTGGTGGGAGGAGATGATGGCTCTGGGGATTTCAAAATCATTGAAGAGAGATAGCCGAAGACATTCGAGATTAAGGGGCATGGCGCGCCATAGAGGGCGCCACCAAATTGAGAGGACTTGGGTGCGGCTGCAATCCTTGATGGGGAGAAATGAGATGATCTCCCCAAGGACGGCGTCTGGGAAATCGCTCATGCGGTCCACCCAAGATTCTACAGGTTCCTGGGATCCGATGGGGGCGGGGTCGCCGCTTCTCCCCGCATTGCCGGGTGCGGGATCTACAACAGGCGTAGCCGCTGGCGGGAGCCTCATCTTCTTGGCGCTGGGGTCAGCCGACTCCATTTTCCTCGAGGACTTCGCGTCGCGCTTATGGATTTGAGCAGAGTACCGAATGATGAGCCTAGTTGTAGTGCGAGTGAAGAAGAAGGGGAGCTGGGGGTTTCCTGTAATAGTGAGGAAGAAGGGGAGCTGGGGTTTTCCGTAGGAGTGAGGTGTGGAATTTGGGGGTACGAGTGGAGCGAGCTGACGTGAGGTGCGTGGGAGTGAGGAGGAAGAAAAGCACCCGGGTTTTTTTTGGGGGGCGGTGTGCTGGGTGTGGGTAGCACCTCTCATTAAGTAAATATATGGGGCTTTGAATTGATTTTATTATTTACTAGGGTGGATGGGCTGTTTTGTCTTGGCCCCAGAGAAACAATTACTACTAATTCAGTGGAGACACTCTACAGCTACCAGAAAAAAAATTACTACTAGTACAGTGGATACACTACCGCTTCTGGATCCTCCTAGGTCATCGAAATGTCTCCCTATACTGAATGCCATTTTACTTTTGTTCACCAACATGCGGGCCATGCCGCACGCGGGCCCAAATGCCATGCACCTAATTAGAAGGCAGTATGCAGGTGGAGAGTCACCCCGGTCGTAGCGCGGCATTAACGAGCCGTCGTATCACAAAACCCCACCTCCCCCCAGTCTAAGTTTGACGGACGAAGCAACCATCATTTCACTCTTCACTAAATCCCCTTCTCCCTCACCATCTTCAAGAAAGCCAACACTCGCATCTCCCACTGTTCTTCTCCCCCATTGAAGGGAAGGTAAGCGGATCCGTGATATTGGTATATTTTCGTTCAGAGAAAAAAAGGAACTTTTGCAAAGCAGTAACGGATCCTCACTCTCTTGTTTGCTTCATTGTCATTGCGATTGCGTTTTCATTTGAGTGGTCTCCTAGTATTCGTCAGTTTCATGATGGACCAAGGAGAACCAGGCAAAGATCTTCTGATATTAGAGCAGACGCGGGAGCCTGATCCGCACGAGACAGAGAGCTCCAAGAAGATGGAGGCAGCCACCGACCCGACACCAGATACGCTCACGGTCACTACTGAGATGGTCAATGCCCACTTTGAGGTTACAGACCCTATGGCACTGCAGGAGCAGTTTTCCCCCTTTGAGGATGTGTCCCGCCCCCCCTCTGAGCTGCCAAAGGTGATTTTCTTCTTTGCCGATATCGATTGTGGTTTTTCATCTAAGTATGTGGTGATGAATAATGCAAAATTTTATTAGCTTCGATGCCATGCTATACATAGTGGTATAAATAACTTGTGTTGCTTATACTGGAAACCAATTCAGAATTTGTTTCTGTTTCAATTAGAGCCCTGATGCAGACACGGATTGTGTGGTTGTACATGTCACTCGCTATGAGGCAGATGACCTGCATATACGCACTGGGAAAACAGAGTTCTTAGGCTATTGGATCCTTGTCGGATTTTGGGTTCTGGCAGACCCTTGAGGTTCGAACACTGGGGTGCGCACGGAGATCTTTCCCCTACCAGCTCACGCGTAATGGCTTGCAAGGGATCTAAACTATGAACGATGAACAGCACAAGAGACGCGAGATTTATACTGGTTCGGCCACCATTGTGGTGTAATACCCTACTCCAGTGTGTGGTGTGGTGGATTGCCTCTGGGGCTGATGAAGAACAGTACAAAGGAAGAACAGCCTCGCGAGGGGCTGTTCTTGAGCTGGTGCGATGGACTGCTTGGGTGAGTCCAGTCGCTTCTCTCTCTCTCTCTCTCTCTCTCTCTCTCTCTCTCTCTCTCGTTGATTCCCCCCGGGCCTCTTCCCAAAATAATGAGCGGGAAGGGCGCCAACAATTGGCCATTTTTAAGGGGAACATCTAGTACACTTATCCTGACTAAAGTTGGTCTTCGGCTGCCAAAGGTTCTGAAGGTGACGCCATCCCGGGCTCCACGATGACCTCTGTCCTGCTGCTCTACTGGTCTTGATCTTGTTGCACCGAAGCGGCAACCTTTGCCTAATGCCTTGGCCTGTGCTTGTCCCCTTTGCACCAAAGGGGAAACGAGGACACTACACAGGCTGGCGCCCGCCTGGCGCCCCCTGATCTTGATCGTCATGGCTTGCGTCATGGGGCACCCTCGTAAGGTACCCTGCCTTGATCTCTCTGGCTCCTCGTGAGCCTGCCTGACGAGGCTGCTTTTGAGGAAGGTTCCTGTCGTCCGCCCCGCGAGGCTTGGCCCCTCGCGACGGTCTTGAGCTTGAGCTGATGAAGCTGGGCCACGTTGGGCCCCCACTTGAGCCATGCCGCAGGCCGCAGGCAGGCAAGTTTGGGGACCCCCATTCCCAGAACACCGACAGTAGCCCCTGGGCCCAAGGCGCACCCGGACTTGGCTTAGCAGAGAAGCGAAGGGGCAAGTGCGAAGCGCCACGGGCCCCAATATCTTGCTGCCTTGGGCGCCACGTGGCGATTGATTGGTCGTTGGCGTCTCCGCTTCCCCACGATGCCTCATTACACGCCCGACTAAGCAGACCCGGGGTTGCACACAGCCATTCCCCCTTCACCGTACACGCACTCCTGGCCCTTCCTTCTTCCTCTGGCTCCAACTTCCGCCCTTGATCCAACTCAGACTCTCACCCTTCCTGTCACCATGGTGCCAGCGAAGAAGGAAAAGGTGAAGAAGCTCGCGCCTTCGTCCCGCTCGCATCCGGCGGTGGCCCCCGCCGCCGATCGATCTATCATACTCAACCACGAGGCCTTGGGAAAGGTCCGCTCTGCTCTCGCCACCACCTTCAATGAGTGCGGCAGGACCACGGCATGGCCTGCGTCCCATGCCTCCTTTGACAGGATCGTCACGGAGGTCTGGTTCTTCGCTGATGCCCTGTGGGCGGGTCTGGTTTGCCCCTTTTCCGCTTTCTTCAATGCGGTGCTCTCCCTCTATCAGATCCACATGATGCATCTCGGGCCTGAGTCCATTACCCTCCTGGCTGTCTTCGCCTTTGTCTGTGAGGCGATGGTGGGCATCCCTCCTTTCGTTGCTCTGGTGCGTCACTTCTTCTCTTTGCGCCTGAGTGATCCTACTCAATACTCAACGTGTGTGAGCTTCCTTGCGGTGCCAGAGACGGCTGCTTCGGGGATCGATTTTGGACTCCCTCCCCCTAAGGCCAAGTTCAGAGAGCGGTGGTTGTATGTGGACGTTGGGGTGCCCAGCCCCGCCTCGTGATCCTACCTTGCCCGCTGTTCCCAACTCAGGCTGGGGTCACGAGGCGCTTCATGGACACCCGGCTTGCATTAAATGCGCGCCGCTTGAGAGCTTGAGGGCGCTCAACGTGACGGCGCCCAAGGTGGTGAAGGAGTTCCTCCAGTGTCGCATTGCTCCTCTCCAGTGCCACTCTCATTGGATGTTGGGCTTTGCGGGGCGCCAAGACCGCATGCGACTTCAGGAGGGGGACGTGGCGCCTGAAGTGCTGAGGACGGTGCTCAGGATCCTGGTTCGCGATCCTTCCCCAGGCAGCCTTCGACATGATGGTGCCCTCTTGTATCTCTGTTCAGCCAAGGCCGATTTCGTGAAGAAGATACCCTGCTTTGACGAGTGGGGGTTGCGCCCGGCTGGCCTCAGGGGGCCTCGCGAGAACCCAGTTGTTGTGGTAGCTCTCTCGGCCGCCCAAAGTGGCTCCTTCTCAGGTGATGGAGCAGGGAGACGAGAACCGTCAGGAGTTGAACGGGGCGACGTTGAAGTGGTGACGCCGCGCGGAGCCCCGAGGGCGGCATCTCGGCATCTCCCGGAGATCGTTCTAGAATAGTGACAGGTGAGGAGTCGCGGCCTCCGGCTCCCGAGGTTGGGGCTCCCGAGGCCCCGGTCGTCCCTCATGAGGCGGCGCCTGGCGGCGTCCCCCAGGCTGGTCCCATTGTCGCTGATCACCTTGCCGCCTCCTCCATGCCACAAACTGACCGCGTAGACTTCATGGCCCTCTGCAAGAGAAAGGAGGCCTCGGGCGGTGACGATCGCCCTTGCCGCTTGCTGAAGTGCAGGAGGTACTTCACCACGGACGAGTAAGTCCTCTTCTCTCTCTGCTCCTCTACTTGTCGGTTCTTGCAGCTGACTGTGACCTTTCAGGGCCCTTCCTGCCGAATTCGCGGAGACGTCCAAAGAGCCATCTCCCCGAGCTCCGTCCTCGTCGCTGATCCTTAGTGCGTTGGGTTCAAGCGGCGCCCTTATCACTCAGCCGGCCGGAGAGGTGGCCCGTCCAGCTGAGCATCCCGAGCCTGTGCACCCGCTGTCTTCCCTTCACGAGTTCTCCTGGGGCACAGCCAGCTTGCCCCGTGCTCCTTCCTTGATCGTGGACGGTGATTGGTTGAAGTCAATCTTGAGCTCTTCTTCTGGGGACGGACCGGCCAGTCCCTGCTCCTGGCGAGGCCCGTCTAGCGACTGTTGGGGCGCCAACCCCCTGCCCTGCGGGAGGAGGCGCGCCGCCTTTGGGCCCTCCGCATACACCAGCAGCAAAGGGGGACGCGGAAGACGTGCTCAGATTTGCTTGCGAACGCCGCGCCCGTCGTCAAGAATTTCTCCATGAGGCGACGGACGCGGTGAACCGGCTCGGGGCGGAGCTTGCCGGCGAGGATGCGCGTCTCGAGGCCGAAGGTTTGCGCCTTGCTGAGGAGAGGCACAAGCTGAAGGTAGCCGTTGCCCTCGCGCGTCACCAGCGTGACCTTGACAATGCGAAGCCTGAGGCGTCGCTGGCGGCCTTGCGAGATGGTTGCTCTCGAGCCGTCGAGGAGGCCCTGGAAGCAGATCGGCGGCGCAGGGAAGCGGAGGAGCGTGCGTGGGAGCTCCAAGCCTGGAGCAACTCCCTGGAGCAGAAGGTGGAGTTGCGCCTGGCTGCACTTGTGTCGCTGAAGGAGGCTTCCGTCGACCAGGCGGAGCTCCAGAAGCATGAGGAAGCGCTGACGCTGGAGGCCACCGAGTGCAACCTCGACCTTGAGCAGTTGGAGATGAGGGAGCGCCTAGTGGCTCAGGCTATGTCCCTGCGCGCGAAGCTCGAGCCCAAGAAGAGGTCGACCGCCGCGTAGCGGAAGCTCGCTCTGGCCTCGAGCGCCAGTATGAGTTGAGGTAGGAGTTGGTCAGGGCCGAAGCTGAGGGCAGGACCGCGGCCCTCAAGGCCAAGCTAGACGATGTGACGCAGGGTGCGGACTCCTCCGCAGCCTCCCTTTGCGCGACGCAGGCGGAGCTGACCTCCTCCTGCGCCGAGCTGCTTCTTCTTCGACAGAGGGTTGATGGCGCCGAGGCCACCGCACGGTAGAACAAGGACGAGATTCGTTAGCGGCGGGTTCTGGAGCACGAGCATGCCCCCATGCTCCGTACGCTCAGGGAACGGGCTAACGCGGCCCTGGGCAATATTTGCGAGGCCTCCGCTGAGGAGCCGCATGAGACCAACTACGTCGGCAACCTCCAGTACTTTGCTGATGTGGTGACGCTCCTGGAGAACCGCTCCGAGAGGTCTCGTCGGCTCGTCGAGGAGAGGAGCCGAGCCTTGCTCGGACGCGCTTTCTCCCGTATCTTCAGTTATCTGCGGGACAGGGATCCCCACTTCGACTTCGATGCCGCCATCGCACCGTTGCCCATGGTCGTCCGGGGCGACCTGGCGCAATGGGTGGAGGATCATGTGGACGACCTTGTCAGGGCCTTCAAGTCTGATGATCATGGCGTGATTGTGGCCGCCGATGAAGGCGACGTGGTGGACGGTCCTGGTGCTGGCGAAGGTGGCGGCGATGATGTCAGCGACGCCTCCGGAGGTGACCTAGAAGGCGCGGTGAGCGACATGTCCGACTGATTTCTTGTCATCGATGTTTACCCTGCATGAAAGAGGTTCGGGCTTGGCCCTGAAGACTGTGAAAGCATTTGTGAGGGGAAGCCCCTCACGTAAAGGTTTGTGGTAAATGCCCTGGTAATCTTAATGCGACGTGTGAGATTAACGGCCGGCCTGGTGGTGGGTCGGCTGGCTCGTTCGCCTTTGAACCCTGGTGAGCCCCGAGCAGGGCTGTGGGGGCCATAGCGCCATGTGTGTCTTCTGGGTGAACCCATTGATCCTGCGATAAGAACCTCCGGAGAGGGCGTGGCGACAGCCGTCCGAGCTGTGGACGCGGTTGGCCCAGCCCGGCTCGTGAGGGGCTTGCGAGGGGAGGCAGCTGACGCTAGCTTTGGATGCAAAGCCGAAACCAGAACATGAGAGATTGCTCGAATGAGACTAAACACCCCTTCCCCAAACGCACGCAAGGCTCGAACTCAAATCCAACTTAAATTCAAATTGAAGAAACTTGTGAACAGAGGAAAAGGCAAAAAGCAAAAGGCCGCATCCGGCACCTAGTCTTGTCTTCGATGTCTTCTCACCAGCGCGGAGGTAAGTGCTGCCACTGGGCGTGGGAGGGAGCCTGGGGCCCGAGGCCGGGCGCCCCGAGACTCCAGGCGTGTGGCCCCACTCATTATTACGTGAGAGTGTCACGGGGCGGCGAGCTTCACAGGCACTGGGCCTTCTTCACAGGTACCGGCCTTGCTTCATATCGCCAGATGAGGGCCCCGCCTTGCGCCACACTCTACCGCCACTGACGGCGGCCGGAGACCAAGGATGACGCCGATGGGGTAGAGCGACCGCCAGCGGTTCCCCCGACGACCACGGGTCCTCTGCCGGGGGCAGGCCCTGAGGCACCTCCCAGGCAGAGGGCCTACCTCCTGAGAACATCTTGCACCAAGCGCCACGGGGACGAACCCGGATCTCGGCCCCTCTCCTGCAGCCCCCGGTGCCCTCCTCCTGAGGGGTAAGAGGCAGCAGTGTTGGGGCAGCCACCTGTCGCGGTGTCTTGTACCTCCTGCGGCACACGGTTAGCATAAGCTTGCTCCTGAGGAATTAATGGTACCAGATAGTTGCTGCCACCGGCACGGTCGTAGAGGCCCTCTTGGGGTTCCTGAAAGAGCTTAGCTTGTGGTGTCTCTTCGCTCCAGCCTGGCCCAAGGAACGAGCCATGGTCTTCTTCCCGTGCGCACTCTTGATCCATCATGCGGGGCACATAAGCCTCTGGGGACGCCGCCCCGTAGGTTTCGCTGTAGTGCCCCACATGCCACACAGTCCGGCCCGGAGCATTGTCTTGAGAGTTGTGGAGCGGTGGTCCGCCGAGGCCAAAGGTCATAGCGTGCGCTCCTTCGTCGGCCGGAGGTGGGGTCTGCGCGGCTTGCCGCCTGGTGCCGCTGGTCAAGTTGGCGTCGAGTAGGCCCTGGAGCCCGCTTGAGGTTGCATGGGCGCGCATGGGGCCGCCATATGGCACGCTCTGGGCCAGAGGTGGCAGCCGGACGCAGAAAGGAGGTTCTCCCGAGGCGGCGGCGTCCAGGAGCTCGGCCACTCGCTCAAATAGCACGTCTCGACCGCCCTCGAGAAGCCGGCACCGTAACAGCTCTCGGGCCACCGTGGTAGCTGACCACCGAGTTCGCCTGCTCCGTCGGGTGTCTTGCGTGGCTGCGGCATGGCTTGAGGCTCGGCGGCGACCGTGTCGGTTCGGGTTCCGCAGACCCTTAAGGTTCGAACTACGGGTGCGCGGAGATCCAACCCTCCACCGTCTCGTACCTCGCCGAATTGCAAGGACCTAAACTACTCGAAAGAACAGCATAAGAGACACGAGATTTATACTAGTTCGGGCCACCGTTGTGGTGTAATACCCTACTCTAGTTTGTGGTGTGGTGGATTGCCTCTTGGGCTGATGAAGAAACGATCTGAGGAAGAACAGCCTCGCGAGGGTCTGTTCTTGGTGGGTGTGATGAACTGCTAAGTGGTGTCCCGTCGCTCTAGCTTGAGGATCGGGTCTCTATCTCTCTCTCTAGATTCTGAATGCCGGATCCTTCTCCCTTCTCTCTGGATTCCCAATGCCGGATCCTTCTTCCCTCTCCCCTCACTATGGTGGCTAGCTCTACTTATATATAGACGAAGGCCCTGGGCCTCTTCCCAAATATTGAGCGGGAAGGGCGCCAACAATTGGCCATTTTGAAGGGAAATGGGTACACTTATCCTGACTAAAGTTGGTCCTCGCCTGCCAAAGGCTCTGGTGATGACGCCTGCTTGGGCTCCACGATGACTCCCTTCCAGCTGTTGGGGCTGGTCTTGGTCTTGTTGCACCGAAACGGATGCCTTTGCTTGATGCTCTCGCCTGCGCTTGCTCCCTTTGCACCAAAGAGAGGAAAGGAGGATCTTTGCTGGCCGGCGCCCGATCGGGCGCCCTTGGTCGTCATGGCTTGCGTCCACGGGCACCTCGCGAGATACCTGCCTTGAACTCTCCGCCTCCTCATGAGCCAGCTCGACGAGGCCGGCGCTGAGGAAGCTCCTGGTCGTCCCGCCTCATGAGGCTTGGCCCCTCGCGAGGGTCTTGAGCTTGCGTAGATGAAGATGGGCTGTCCTGGGCCTCCTTTGAGCCACGCCGCAGGCCGCAGGCAGGCAAGTCTGGGGACCCCCGTTCCCAAAACACCGACAGTAGCCCCCGAGCCCACGGCGCGCCCGGACTTGGCCGTGCAGAGAGGCGAAATGGCAAGTGCGAAGCGTCGTGAGCCCTAACAGCCTGCGGCCTTGGGCGCCGCGTGGCGGTTGATTGGACGTGGGGGCCTCTGCAACCGTGCGGGTTGATAATAGAGCGGCATCTTCCTTGCCTCCTTTACTTTCTCCAGTTGCTGCGCAGATCCCCTTTCTTGCGCCTCTCCTCCCTGCTTCCAAGAACTTCAGATCCACTCTGCCTTCGTGCCCTAGCAAGTCATGGCTCCTCACCAAACCCCGGCCTGAGCCTGGTACTCTCCTGCCTTGGACTCGCCAAATGTGTCAGCGGTGAGCCTTGCCGTGATGCGCCGGTTGGCGGAGGCGCAGGGCGTTAATGGAATGGCGGTGCTCAAGGCCGGCTTGTCACAGCCCTAGCCTAGTCCTTGCTTGACCTGCATAAGCATTCATGCAACATGTTTTAATTTAAGGAAACTTGAAGTGGGGATTGATCAAACCCCTAGCACCAAAATAATGCAAATAGGTTCAACTTCAAAATATTTTCAATGAACCAAATTGGTCTGCAAAAATGTTCATGATTTATGGAAAAGGGTGAAAATTAGATACAGAGATGATGCATATTTTTCCAGGACATTTTGGATTTTTGAATAAACCATATTGTATTTGAATTGGGGCATTTAAATACTGTTAATATTTTTCAATGCTCCAACAATTCTGAAAATAGTTAAGGGCCTCTGTAATAATTCAGTTAATGCCCACAATTATTTTCAGGATTTATTTAAATGATTTGGATTATAAACTAAATAAAAACAGAGCAAATAAATAGAAAACAGAAAATAGGAAAGGGAGAGAGAGAGAAGAACTCACCTGGCCTTCCAGCCCACCTGGTGGCCCAGCTGGCGGCCCAGCCCACCAGGGGCTCCCGTGTCTTCTCCTTCCTCTGCCAGAAGGACCGAGGCGCGTGGCCACCGCACGCCGGCACGCGGCGCGCCACCTCCTGCTTCCCTCTGCTTCCCCAACGCGGCTGTGAACGCCACGACACCCCTGGACCCTCTGCACCTCTCCCCTCTCTCGCTGGACCTTCTCTCCTCCCCTGGCTCTCTACCCTGAGCTCACCCGAGCGCAGGCGTCGCCGCCGACTAGAACCACCGCGGCCACATGCCCTCCCCCGCCTCGCCGACGTGTCCATGGCCTCCGCTTAGACGCCCTCGTCCTCCCGTCGACTCACTCGACGCCGGACGCCTCAAAACACAGTCACCGATCTCTTCTTCATCGCCGGCTGCCGCGGAACCCCATCGTCGACTCGTCGCCGTCCATGCTTCCCCGAGCCCGCTTCTACGGCCCCTGCAACCGCTGTGAGGCCACGATCCTTTTCCCCCTAACCCCGTGCTCGATTGCCTCCCCTAACCGCCCTAACCACCTTGCCGAGCGCTCCTCGCCGCCGGCTATGGCGCCGCCGCGGCCACGGTGATGTAGCTTCGCGTCCCGAGCCCATAAGCACGCCGGCACACTCGAGGAGCATGTAGCACTCTTCGTCTTCCCCTATTGTGCACCGTAGCATCGACACCGTCCGTGCGAACTCCGCCGCCGAGGTCCGAGTCGATGCCGCTTCGACTCCGGCCACCCTGCCGTAACTCCGGTCCAGTTGGATGCGGAAGAACACCAAAGAACGCCAGAGAGCCCCTCGATCGCCGATTTGGTCGCGGAGGAGCGTTCCGACGCCCTCGGCTGTCATTGCATCGGCATGACGAGCCGCTGGTCAACTCCGGCGAAGTTTGACCCGGTTTGACCGCACTTTGACCCAATCGACACTTTTAGTTAGGATTAAATTAGCACTAACACTCCTCGTTAATTAGCATAGTCAGCGACTAGTGGGTCCCAGCGTCGAGGTTTGACCTGGTCGGCGCTGTTGACCTCTTGAGGTTAGCATGACCTAATGCTGACGTAGTAAACATTTTCTGGAGCCAAAACTAAATCAGAAATGATTTATAATTTCAGAAAATGATCTAAACTTCTAAAATTCATAGAAATTCAACCGTAACTCCAAATTAAATAATTTATATATGAAAAATGATCAGAAAAATCCAATCTATCCATATGTATCATTTCCATGCATGGTTGAACAACTTAAATATGCTGTATACAACAATTTGAATAAATGGCATTTGAAATGCCTCATGTGGAGTTTGAATTTGAACCTAGGGTTCAAACCAACTTCATTTAACTTGCTGCTAGTTGCATTAGCTCAAACCACTTGCTGCTAGTTGCATTAGCTCAAACCACAGCATATTGCCATGTCATGATCATGCATCATATTGTGGCATTGCATTGGTTGTGTTCTTTCTCAGTTGCCGGTGTTTGTCCCCTCTCGGTAGACGACGTACCAACGATGAGTTCGATGACACCGATGAAGAGATATAATATCTTCAGGAGTGCCAGGAAAGCGAAACCCCCTTGTTCATTCCGATACAATCCCACTCGCTCGCTCCTGCTCTCTTTTACTGCATTAGGACAACAATGATTCATCTGTTACTTGCTGCGATAGCTGAACCCCTTTATCCTCTTCATGACCTGTCATTCCATAGTAATTAGATGAAACCCACTAGCATGAGTAGGAGTTGTTTGAGCCCTGTTGTGCCTACTCATTCATGCTTGTTTGTCATGCCTGCTACTGCTTAGAGTTGAGTCAGGTCTGATTCATCGGGGATGAATCGGACGTGTGTGAACATGTCCTACTTTGTGTGAGCTAACTGTGTGAACAGGATTTGGTAAAGGTAGCGGTGAGAGGCCATGTAGGAGTACATGGTGGGTTGTCTCATTGCAGCCGTCCTCAGGAACTGAGTTCTGTATTTGTGATCCATGAAACAGTTACTACCATGCATTGGGCCCGAAACCAATGGACCCTCTCGGCTTCTTAACCACCCTTGTTCTCTGTCTGTGAGTTGCAACTAGTTTCGTGTGTTTGTAGGATATGTGTTGGAGGCCGTGCATGGCGGCGACCCTAGGGGTGGGCTATGATGCAGTAGATACACCGTTGCCGGTGTACGAATGCCCGTTTGGTATCTCGGGAACCCCACACATCGTTCGGGGCCGTTAGTGGAAACCTCGGCGGACTCCTCATGGATGGAACCGAATAGGCGATAAACCCGGACTAGGGACTTGAGTGTTTAGGTAGGCCATGGCCGACACCCATGTTGGGCTTCCGCTTGATGGTTGCCGAGTACATGTGGTGTAAACGACGGTAAGTGGTGAGAGCGTGTGTGAAGAAGTACACCCCTGCAGGGTTAATATGATCTATTCAAATAGCAGTGTCCATGGAAAAGGACTTGGGTTGCCTATATCAGTTCATAGACAAGTGAAAGTGGATACTCTAAAATGTGCAAGATAAGCGTGAGTGCTATGGATGGCGTTCTCGTAGGGAGACGGGAGCGGATCCATAGTGGTGTATTGATATGGTGAATATGTGGACTCGTGTGCGCCACCTCAAATGAGTTACTTGCGGTCATAGTTTAGGATAGCCACCGAGTCAAAGATGGCTTGCTGCAGTTAAACTCCACCACCCCCCTTTGTTGATAATGATGCATATGTAGTTAGTTCTGATGTAAGTCTTGCTGAGAATGTTTGTACTCACGTTTGCTTATTTTATGTTTTGCAGAGAGACGTCAGTCTCGCTGGTAGTTCCGCTTGGACTTCGACGTTTAGCTTGTTACCGCAGCTATGATCTTGTGCCCTCGGCAGGATCTGGTAGATAGTCGCTTCTCGGCCTTTTTTCATTTGTAGATGTACGTACTCGGACATGTTAAGCTTCCGCTTGTGCTTTGACTTGTATGTTTCTGAGTGTTGGGTCATGAGACCCATGTTTGTAATATCTCGCTCCTCGGAGCCTAATGAATAAATATTTGAGTCGTAGAGTTATGTTGTGATGCCATGTTGTATTTACACATATTGAGCATATTGTGTGCATGTTTGAAATGCTTGGTATGTGGGATCCGACAATCTAGTTGTTTATCCTTGGCAGCCTCTCATATGGGGAAATGTAGTCTAGTGCTTCATGAGCGATAGTAGTCCGCTTCTGCCCGGGTTCACCGGAGTCCTGCTTAGCCCAAAGACTACTGCTTTGGACACTTGATCGACCGACATGTGTTTCACTTGGCCTCAGGTCTGTCCTTCGGGAAATGTCACGCGGTGACATCCGGAGTCTGCCTAGCCTGCTACAGCCCGGGTTCCTGAGTCCTGTTTGCCTAGTGCTATAGCCGGATTCACAGCTGGCCGACCGACATGCTCGATGTGATTCATGTATGCCTGTCCCCATGGGTTAGTGCCGCTTTGGGTTCACGACTAGCCATGTCGGCACGGGTTCTCTGTCATATGGATTCTAGCGACACTATCATATCGTGAGCCAAAAGGCTTAAACGGTCCCGGGCCATGGTAAGGCGACACCGTGGGAATACCGTCTTGAGGCTGCAAAGTGATATGGGGTGTTACCGCTAGGTCGATGTGACTTGGAATCGGGTCCCGACAGCGTTGGTATTAGAGCCCTGTTGCTGTCAGGGATTACCAAGCCAAACTGGTCGAAGTTGTGTCTAGAAATGCTTTAGTTATGTAAGGGAGTTGATTGGGGAAGGAACGTAAGGCTCTTTTTACTCCTTATACCTCATGGCCCTCTCGATCCGAGTCAACCTCTTCTCTTCTACGGGGTTTAAGAACTAGGCTTCTCATCTATCTATCAGGATGACGTGTTACTAATCCATAGACTTTTAAGATTGTTGGTTTTAAGTCTCAGTTTAGTTTTTACTACTTCCGTATGTTCATAGCTGGTCTTAGAATCTTGATATTGTGATGTTGAGTGGTTATGCCACCATTTTGCATGATGTCTCAAATCTTTTGAGCATTTACAGCCGTTATGCTGTCCGAGTTATCCCAGGTTTCCAAACAATCTGATGCATTTGCAAATTCCTTCTTCCCGTTTCCGATGTCTCTTTGGGCCAGGTTAATCACACTAATTGCTGAGTTGAGGTACTCTGTTGCCTCGACATATATATTGGAACTATTATTATGACCATAGGTGTCTTAGAAGACCACCTAGTAATCTAGCCATGTTTTGTGTCCCGGTGTGATAACTCTGGCCACCATTCTCGAAAGCATCCCGTGATGCCATTTAGTAGTAGGCATTCTACTCATGGGTTTACGAACCCGAGATTCACCCTACTTCATGTTGTTAGTATTTGCTAGTTCCTTTAGGATATTAGTAACCTTGCGGCGATCCTCGAGGTCCGTGGTATCTCATTCTTCCACATACCATGAACTATCCTTGGCAGGAGTTCCTTTGAACCCAAAGGTCACAACAAGAGTGCTTTCGATGAGTTCCCCATTCTATATTGTGACTCTGCCAGTTCTACCTTCTCGGCATGGGTTATCCGGAAGAAATGTTGAACTTTGCTCGACATACTAATCCATGCCTCCACAACTTGAAAAGTTATATGTTCCTTGAGTTGTCCCTCTTTAGTTGTATTCTGACTCTTGTCTATCAATTGATAGTCAAGAGTATGTGTGTGATCGTGTTTATCGATGCCTATTGTCCTTGTGGTCCGTCAAGCCATTCTATTTTGGAATGACTAGGAGAAACAAACTCCAGTACCTCATCCATATCCAGGATTGGGTCAAAGCAGTCGTAATCCGCAGATCAAATGCAATCAAGCTTTTGATTCTGTTCTATCCTGAAGTATTACCCACTTTATGTCAGGAACGTCATGAGAATTGCACCTTCTCCTATGAATTCTTGACGCAGTGATACTTCTCGCCATCATTACTCATTCCTCGGTTCCGTGTTGTCGCAACCGGAATACCGACAAGTGAATTGTGATGTGTGAAATCAATACTCCGAGCAACTCGTTGCTTGGTAGCTAATGGACAATATCCTCATTCTTAGCGTGTTGGTTATTAAATCATCATCCTAAGATTGATCGTGCTACATAGTCCTTATTTCTGATGCACACTTCGATTGATGAGTTAGGATCTTGTCAAGTCCTCACTCATTTGATCATATCGTCTTGCCCTCAAAAGCAAGATTGTTCTCGAGCTTAGTAACATACCGGTGGTTCGTGACTTTCCAAATATCTTCTTGGAAGTGTTACTGGATTGTTTCACGACTGTTATGTTGAGCTCGTGATCAAGTTGGTTTCTTGTGAACCACCCTTTCTCCAAGAATCTGTGTTGGATATCCCTGAGCTAGTTGGTTAAGCTAGACAACAATTTGGAGAGTTGGAAGATAAAAGCTTGCCTAACTTAGTTCGTTCCAAAGGGATATTCTTGTGTAGTGTGTGTTGAAGAAAGATGATATCTTCATCGATTGGTCCCTGTGATCAGTTGTTGGACCTATTGTCTTATCAATCCTTTGATCTGAGTGTGGGCTATCGTCAAATCAAATCAGTACCAACGATGCTCGTAATGTTGTCTTACTCGTGGTTGATCCCTCGAGCATATACCATTACATCTTTTGGTGCGACCAATGCTATCACCGTGTTCACATGATGGTGGAAGTCGGTTGATATGGAAATTCCGATGAGTTGTTGTTGAGCCCATCAGCAACATTTTGTCTCCCCCATGATTTATGTTGAACATCAACCTAGTGTTGGAAACTTTATAAGCAATGCCTTCGTGTTCCGTTCATGAAGCTTATGTTTGGATGAAAGTAGTGACTTCCTCTAATTCATGTGCATCTGGTGCAAGTTGCCGCCGTGAATTTGAGAAAGGTTTGTTTTGCCTCCTCTGGAATCTTCCCAATTCAGTCATTCATACGTGCGAAGTATTCTGTGGTTCGGAGACTTGCAACCTTCGCTCTACATGTGTCCCTAGCACACCAAGCCACTGACTGATTTGTTGTAGGAGAAGGAGTTAAGTGCTAATCCATGGTAATGCACAAGACTTCGATATCCTCGACGATGGTTCCCCTTTGAACTTCGGTACTGTTTTGTTGTAAGACTACTATGTGGTCATGCTTGTCTGGGACAGCGTGTTCACATGTATGTAGCAGAACTAGCTCATGTTTTGGAGCTTGCTATCGTAGTTCACTCCCCAAGAATCTCGCAACGTCATCTCGTTGATTTGTGTTGCAAACCTTCATTTTTCTTTCTGGACTTGATGAGTCTGGAATATCCTGACACCAACCAGATCTGAATCTCAGGCAGATATGACAGTTGGAGCATTCCCAACAGTTGCGTCTTGTTCCAGCTTGCACCGCCATTGTGCCAATTTCCCATGGGCTCCTCTCTCAGTAATTGTTGTTTAGGATCATCTTCAATAGTGGACCTGTCATGAGTCCCATCCATTTCCGGTGATAAGCAAGAGTCATCCGTTGCGTTGTCTTCAACAAGGTAGTCCACATCATCCATTCTAGTCCGAGTATGTCATTCTTTCGAACTCCTTCAAATGATCGATTGTGATTGCCTTAGGCTGGTATAAAGAGTTCCAATGATCTATGGATCAAAAGTAATTCTTTTGCCACTTAAGGGAACAGCTCAACGAGTCACTTTTCCCAAGGTGCCCCGTTACGGAATCCTGGCAATTATTTCCTCGCCACCTTGACACCATCCACCACCTCTCTAAGCGTGGAATTGATGCCCACCAAATCAAACCTCGTTGTTTGTTCCTCCATCCCTCTCGATGTGTTTTGTGTCTCAACTCGAGATGTTTCTACATCTCATTCCGTGAGTTGATCATGTTTACTTGATCTTCGTGAAGATCGAATCATTTAGATCCTCCCTCTCTTTCCATTGTCATGTTGGATGGAGCTCTCAAAGCAAGATGTCAATATCATGATGATGTTCGAATCAACGTTCTTATAAAGTGCAACCTGGATCGTGAAGACCGTGATAGTTTGTGCCCCCTCTGTCTTCTTACCTCACGTCTTGAATCTCGGGACGAGATTCTTGTTTAGTGGGGGTGAGTTGTCACAGCCCTAGCCTAGTCCTTGCTTGACCTGCATAAGCATTCATGCAACATGTTTTAATTTAAAGAAACTTGAAGTGGGGATTGATCAAACCCCTAGCACCAAAATAATGCAAATAGGTTCAACTTCAAAATATTTTCAATGAATCAAATTGGTCTGCAAAAATGTTCATGATTTATGGAAAAGGGTGAAAATCATATCCAGAGATGATGCATATTTTTCCAGGACATTTTGGATTTTTGAATAAACCATATTGTATTTGAATTGGGGCATTTAAATACTGTTAATATTTTTCAATGCTCCAACAATTCTGAAAATATTTAAGGGTCTCTGTAATAATTCAGTTAATGCCCACAATTATTTTCAGGATTTATTTAAATGATTTGGTTTATAAACTAAATCAAAATAGAGCAAATAAATAGAAAACAGAAAATAGGAAAGGGAGAGAGAGAGAAGAACTCACCTGGCCTTCCAGCCCACACAGTGGCCCACTGGCGCCCACCCACCAGGCTCTGTGTCTTCTCCTTCCTCTGCCAGAAGGACCGAGGCGTGGCCACCTTGACGCAAGACACGCTGCCACCTTCCTGCTTCCCGCCGCTTCGACGCGGCTGTGAACGCCACAACACCCCTGGACCCTGTGCACCTCTCCCCTCTCTCGCTGAACCTTCTCTCCTCCCCTGGCTCTCTACCCTGAGCTCACCCGAGCGCATGCGTCGCCGCCGACTAGAACCATCGCGGCCACAGGCCCTCCCCCGCCTCGCCGACGTGTCAATGGCCTCCGCTTAGACGCCCTTGTCCTCCCCGTCGACTCACTCGAAGCCGGACGCCTCAAAACACCGTCACCGATCTCTTCTTCATCACCGGCCGCCGCGGATCCCCATCGTCGACTCGTCGCCGTCCATGCTTCCCCGAGCCCGCTTCTATGGCCCTCGCAACGCTGTGAGGCCACGATCCTTTTCCCCTAACCCCGTGCTCGATTGCCTCCCCTAACCGCCCTAACCACCTTGCGGCGCTCTCGCCGCCCGGCTATGGCGCCGCCAGCGGCTTGTGACTGTTGTAGCTCGCATCCGAGCCCATAAGCACGCTCAGCACACTCCCAGGAGCACGTAGAACTCTTCGTCTTCCCCTCTTGTGCACCGTAGCATCGACACAGTCCATGCCCGAACTCCGGCCGCCGCCGAGGTCGATGCCGCGCTCGACTCCGGCCACCCCTGCCGCTAACTCCGGTCCAGTTGGATGCGGAAGAGCACCAGCAACGAGTAGAGCCCCTCAGTCGCCGATTTGGTCGCCGGAGGAGCGTTTCCGACGCCCTCCGCCATCACTGGCGTCGCCGGTGACGAGCCGCGGGTCAACTCCGGCGAGTTTGACCTGGGTTTGACCGCACTTTGACCCACTGACACTTTTAGTTAGGATTAAATTAGCACTAACACTCCCTGTTAATTAGCCTAGTCACTGACTAGTGGGTCCCAGCGTCAGGTTTGACCTGGTCGACGCCTGTTGACCTGCTGAGGTTAGCATGACCTAATGCTGACGTAGTAAACATTTTCTGGAGCCAAAAATAAATCAGAAATGATTTATAATTTCAGAAAATGATCTAAACTTCTAAAATTCATAGAAATTCAACCGTAACTCCAAATTAAATAATATATATATGAAAAATGATCAGAAAAATCCAATCTATCCATATGTATCATTTTCATGCATGTTTGAACAACTTAAATCTGCTGTATACAACAATTTGAATAAATGGCATTTGAAATGCCTCATGTGGAGTTTGAATTTGAACCTAGGGTTCAAACCAACTTCATTTAACTTGCTGCTAGTTGCATTAGCTCAAACCACAGCATATTGCCATGTCATGATCATGCATCATATTGTGGCATTGCATTGATTGTGTTCTTTCTCGATTGCGGTGTTTGTCCCTCTCAAGAGACGACGTACCGACGATGAGTTCGATGACACCGATGAAGAGCTATAATATCTTCAGGAGTGCCAGGCAAGCGAAACCCCCTTGTTCATTCCAATACAATCCCACTCTCTCGCTCCTTCTCTCTTTTACTGCATTAGGACAACAACGATTCATTTGTTACTTGCTGCGGTAGCTGAACCCCTTTATCCTCTGCATGACCTGTCATTCCACAGTAATTAGATGAAACCCACTAGCATGAGTAGGAGTTGTTTGAGCCCTGTTGTGCCTACTCATTCATGCTTGTTTGTCATGCACTGCTACTGCTTAGAGTTGAGTCAGTGCGATTCATCGGGGATGAATCGGAGGTGTGTGAACATGTCCTACTGTGTGTGAGCTAAGTGTGTGAACACGATTTGGTAAAGGTAGCGGTGAGAGGCCATGTAGGAGTACATGGTGGGTTGTCTCATTGCAGCAAATCCTCAGAACTGAGTTATGTGTTTGTGATCCATGAAACAGTTACTACCATGCATTGGGCCCGAAACCAATGGACCTCTCGACTTCTTAACCACCCTTGTTCTCTGTCCCAGAGTTGCAACTAGTTTCGGTGTTTGTAGGATATGTGTTGGAGGCTGTGCGTGGCGCTGACCCTAGGGGTGGGCTATGATGCGGTAGATACACCGTGGGGTGTACGAATGCCCGTTTGGTATCTCGGGAACCCTGCACACATCGTTCGAGGCCGTTAGTGGAAACCTCGGCCGGACTCCCTGCGGATGGAACCTGAATAGGTGATAAACCTGGACTAGGGACTTGCGTGTTTAGGTAGGCCATGGCCGACACCCACGTTGGGCTTCCGCTTGAAGGTTGCCAAGTACATGTCGTGTAAACGGCGGTAAGTGGTGAGAGCGTGTGTGAAGAAGTTCACCCCTGCAGGGTTAATATGATCTATTCGAATAGCCGTGTCATGAAAAGGACTTACGGGTTGCCTATATCAGTTCATAGACAAGTGAAAGTGGATACTCTAAAATGCGCAAGATAAGCGTGAGTGCTATGGATGGCATTCTCGTAGGGAGACGGAGCGGATCCATAGTGGTGTATTGATATGGTGAATATGTGGACTGCAGCGCCACCTCAAAAGAGTTACTTGCAGTCGTAGTTTAGGATAGCCACCGAGTCAAAGCTGGCTTGCTGCAGTTAAACTCCACCACCCCCCTTTGTTGATAATGATGCATATGTAGTTAGTTCTGATGTAAGTCTTGCTGAGTACGTTTGTACTCACGTTTGCTTATTTTATGTTTTGTAGGGAGATGTCAGTCTCGCTGGTAGTTCCGCTTGGACTTCGACGTTTAGCTTGTTACCTCAGCTACGATCTTGTGCCCTCGGCAGGATCTGGTAGATAGTCAGGCTTCTCAGCCTTTTTCATTTGTAGATGTCTGTACTCAGGCATGTTAAGCTTCCGCTTGTGCTTTGACTTGTATGCTCTGAGTGTTGGGTCATGAGACCCATCTTTGTAATATCTCGCTCCTCGGAGCCTAATGAATAAATATTTGAGTCGTAGAGTTATGTTGTGATGCCATGTTGTATTTACACGTATTGAACATATTGTGTGCATGTTTGAAATGCTTGGTATGTGTGGGATCCGACAATCTAGTTGTTTATCCTTGGCAGCCTCTCATATGGGGAAATGTAGTCTAGTGCTTCCTGAGCGATAGTAGTCCGCTACAGCCGGTTCACCGGAGTCCCGCTTAGCCCAGCACTACTTTGGACACTTGACTGGCCGGCATGTTTTTCACTTCTGTGGTTCTGTCCTTCTTGGGAAATGTCACGCGGTGACATCCGGACTCCTGCCTAGCCTGCTACAGCCGGGTTCCTGAGTCCTGTTAGCCAGTGCTACAGCCCGGATTCACACGCTGCTGACCGACATGCTCGATGTGATTCATGTATGCCTATCCCCATGGGTTAGTACCGCTTTGGGTTCACGACTAGCCATGTCGGCCCGGGTTCTCTGTCATATGGATGCTAGCGACACTATTATATACGTGAGCCAAAAGGCGCAAACAGTCCAGGGCCATGGTAAGGCGACACACGTGGGAATAACATGCGTGAGGCCGCAAAGTGATATGGGGTGTTACCGGCTAGGTCGATGTGACTTGGAATCGGGGTCCTGACACGGCTCCTCCGCCCCTGAGGGTCGGGGGAGTACCTTCTACCCGTTCTTCGCGAGCGCCATCATTGCTGGTCTGGTGCCTCCCTTCTCTGAGTTCTTCTTCTCCGTCCTCCGTCACTACAACATCCACACTCTGCACCTCCATCCCAACTCCGTCCTTCTTCTGGCAATCTTCGCCTACTATTGCGAGGCCCATGTTGGGGTGAAGCCCTCGGTGGCCTTGCTACGCCGCTACTTCTTCCTCCGAGCCTCCCGTGGTTCCGCCTCCGCGTGCGCGAGCTTCGTCACATACGGCGGAACCATCGCCATTTCAAACCCCGGGAGCAAGTGGGTCTTGGTGGATGCTGGGCGAATCCACCCTCGGCTGGTCCTGCCCATGGAGCCCGTCGAGAGCACGGACGACTGGTCCCGAGCGAAGCTTCGGGATCCCCGCGCGAAGCTGGTGCTGGAGAAGATGGATGCAGATCTGAAGCCGGGCTGACGGCGGGCGCGAGGCTGACAGTCTTGTCGCTCTTGAGGGAGTTCCTGGAGCACCAACTGGCTCCGCTTCGCCAGTACCCGCTTCCGATGTGGAGGCCTCACCCGAGCCCCGTGGCCCTGGCCGGCGAGGATCTGGCGACGGTCCTCCAGTCCCTTGTTGGGGGCGATGTGGCGAGACCGGAGGGCGCCTCCGCGCCCCTGTTTCTTCGCGAGGATTGGGAGCAGGTTATGGGGTCCATGCCCGCCTTCAATGGGGACGGGCTCGTGCCCGCGGAGGCTCCGAAGGACCTGGTGGACGTGTCCTCTTCCGACTCCGGCGAAGAGGTGGAGGAAGGGGAGCAGGAGAGGGGTTGATTCGGGGCGGAGTCAAGGGCTCCTTCCAACGCAGGAGCCCGCGTTCTCCCCCTCCCGAGAGTGACGACGGCGAGGATGAGAGTGAGCGGGAGGCGGCCTGCCCCGATCCCGAAGAAGGACCGGACTGGGCTGGTCCCCCGCGGGTCCGCCCCGGCCCCGGGGCGGTCCGCAGACACGTCTCCTGCCCCTGGTCCCCTTGAAGCTGATCCCTGCAGCCGGATCTCGGGCTTCAAGTATGGCCGGAGGCTGCTCGAGTCCACCGGCGACGACCTGTAAGTGCCTGCTTCCCGTTTTGATTATTGCCCTGTCGACGAGGTCTGATGTCCATGTTCTTGACGGTGGCGCCCATGGGCGGCTGAAGGGGCTCCTGAGGCCCCATCCGTGGCGGTGCCTCTGCCCGAAAAAGAAGATGATCCCAACGCCCAGGCCTCTCCTGCCCAGGTGTCCTCGTGAGGCCTGGCTGAGCCCGCTGGGGCGAGCTCAGCCCCCTTGGTCCAGGCGACCTCCGAGGTGCCCTTGCTTGGCGCTTCCTCCACTGTTGTCGTGACGTCGCTGGTTCCGCCTCAGGGCGCAGTGGTTACGCCGCCGCCATCTCCTCCTACTCCACCAACTGCTGTCTCTCCGACTCCTCCCACGGTCCTGGATCGCGCTGCTGCTGAACTGGACCGGCTGCGGCAGGATCTTCTGGGCGCCGACCCTCGCTTGGTGGCCGGGCGCTTGGAGCTGGCCTCTGGCTGGATTCGCGCCGACGCTTCGATTCGGGCGGCGCTGGTCCAGGTAGCCCGCGATGCTGCCCTAGGGGAGGCAGCCAGCATCCAAGGTCACTGTGAGACGCTTGAGGGCGAGCTGAGGGGTCTGCAGAACCAGCTCGCCGAGGAGGCCTGCCTCCGCCAGGAGCAGGAGGAAAGCATGAAGGCTCACAAGGTGGCCGCCAAGGACCGGGAGGCCAAGCTGAAGAAGCGTCATGACCGCCTTGACGCGCTGGAGCAGGAACTGGAGGCGAGGAAGGTCGAGCTGGACGCCAAGGCGCGGTTTCTTGCCGAAGATCGCGTGGCCTTCGTGGATATGGAGGTGAAGGATCGCGCCTTGCTGAGGGAGCTTTATGATAGCGGCCTGGAGAGCCCACTGGCCGGCGCAGAGGACGGCCCCGCCAAGCTGCTTCCCTAACTGATTCGCGCTCTTCAAGATGTCTCCCTTGGTCTTGGCCCCACGGCTGAGGCTGAGGCGCGTGTCTTGTCTTCTGCGGCACTGACGCGGATCCTCACCCACATATATCTTCGCGATCCCAGCGTCGACATGGACAGCCTGCTGGAGCCGGCAAGCGGCGAGCATGCATTGCTGTCGTGGCTGTGAAGGGTCGCGCGGAGGCTCTGTTGGGGAAGTTCCGGGCCTTCAGCACCAAGCCGAAGCGAGGCGCTGCCGGCCCTGCTACTTCACCAGGCGAGCCCACTCCGCGCTGCTCCACCGCCGACAAGTGACTTCGTTGTGTCTCCTGTCTTGCTTTTAATTCCTGCACGTGTATCATGCCTCGGGGAGGCGTTTAAACTTGCGTTTGGTATTGCGATAACAGTGTGGACTGTAATATTTGCTTTTGAATTCCTTGAAATTTGTGCTTCCTACTTGCTTATGTTCTCGCCGGGCAGAGCCTGCCTCACAGATACCTCAGCCGCCGTTAGCCCCGGCAGGAAATCTGGACGGGACCAAGGAGTGAGGGGCTACGTGACAAGTTAGGCTCCTGAGTCGCGATGCTCAGGAGTCCCCCTTGGCGCACGAACAGCAAGTAGGGAGGTGAGATGCGGGCGGGCCCACCATTCTACGTCTGCACAGCCCAGCCCCGCACATACCTCAACCGCCGTTAGCCTTTCGGAACTAAGGGGTGAGGGGCTACGTGACCAGTTAGGCTCCTGAGTCGCGATGCTCAGGAGTCCCCCTTGACGCTCAAACGGCATGCGTACCTTGGCTCCGCTCGGGGAGTGACGTGCGACAAACCAGGCACGAGGGGCCTAGCTGGGTGGCGTGCGTCTGGGCGTGACCCAGGCGCAGCCCCCGTGCCCAGCCCCCTCGCGCGGCGCTCCCGAGGGGAGGCGTTGCGGTGAGGCCAGACACTGAGCTTTGGGCTCCCTGAGGTTGATGCGACCCGGAGGCCACCCTCAGTTGTTTATCACCAGCGCAGAGCATAGCGCTTCCGCATACGTACGGGCATAGCCGCTCCTCGGCAGTGTCGTCAGCCAGCTGGAGCATGGTGCTTCCTTTGGAGCGTGGGAGGGGCTCCCCCTCGGGAGGAGCCCAGGCGATACAGCCCCACCACGACACGTGATCGCACGGTAGGGCTGGACGAGGTGTATCTGGGCACCCGTGAGCCAGCGCGGGACTCACGAGGCCCTACCTCAAGGCGGGTTGCGCCTGGCTCTGGGCCTTATCTTCAAGTGTTCCTGCAAATTTGGCCAGATGCCGGTGCACTACATCTTCGGGTCCCGCCTATCGGGCTGGTCTCAGCCGTCGCTGGCAAGCCAGGTCGCGATGCATTGGACAAGACCAGAGGGTGAGGGCCCGAGAGCCGGTAGGAGCCCTGTGTCGCGATGCTCAGGCACCCCCCTTTAACGCACAAGCTAGGTTAGATGACGCAACTCTACGTCCTCGGGTCCCGGCTCTCGGGCTGGTCTCAGCCGTCGCTGGCAAGCCAGGTCACAATGCCATGGACAAGACCAGAGGGTGAGGGCCGGAGAGCCGGTAGGAGCCCTGAGTCGCGATGCTCAGGCACCCCCCTTTAACGCGCAAGCTGGGTCAGACGCAGCAACTCTACGTCCTCGGGTCCCGGCTCTCGGGCTGGTCTCTACCGTCGCTGGCAAGCCAGGTCTTGATGCCATGGACAAGACCAGATGGTGAGGGCCGGAAAGCCGGTAGGAGCCCTGAGTCGCGATGCTCAGGCACCCCCCCTTTAACGCGCAAGCTGGATTGGACGATGAAACTCTACGTCCTCGGGTCCCCGCTCTCGGGCTGGTCTCTACCATCACGGGCAAGCCAGGTCGCGATGCCATGGACAAGACCAGAGGGTGAGGGCCGGAGAGCCGGTAGGAGCCCTAAGTCGCGATGCTCAGGCACCCCCCCTTTAACATGCAAGATTTCGCCACCTGTGAAAAGGCACCAAATAACAAGCATGGTGGAGCGAGAGCATAATCCTAAGGAAAACGCATGAAGGATACATGTCACTGGACTGGCTTTGGCGGCTTGGGGATGATGCAGCCAGGCGCCCCCAACAGGATAAGCTAAAGACATGAAATAAAAGGGATACATGCCGTAGGGACGGACCCACGCGGCCTGGGAATAATGCGGCCCTGAAGGCGCTCCCAGCCGGAAATAAAACTTAAGGTTGTCACCTGGTGACGTTTGGGATGAAGGGTTGTTGATGTAGCAGACTCGGTGGGCTGCGGGAGCCGATCCTCACGAGCCCCCAGGCCCGGGGGCCTCGGGAGGCTCCGGAAGCGCCGGCGGCTCCTCATGGGCCATCTCCATCTCCGCCAGGGCTGCAGGCGTGCTGACCTCTTGAGCCTCCAGGATGGTCCTCATGAGACTACAGTGCGCAGCAGCAGCGTTGGCGAGCCATAAGTCATGCGTGCGTGGTTGTGGGGCGGACCCTACATAGCGTCCCACTCGCGAGGGCAGGCGCTCTTGAGATGCGGCTCGGTTGAGCCTGGTATGTCGATGCAGACGCAGCCCACCGTCCTCGCCTAGATGGGGGGCCTGGCAGGTAGGTGGCGGCTGCCCTCATGACCCTTGACTCTTGTAGCTCTGAATGGCCTTGCCGATGAACTCTTGAGGGTTCTGTCCTCTGGTCTTGCTCACCTTGCGAAGCGTGCTTCAAACACGCTTCCACGTGGTGCCCAAGCGCCTCCCTCTAGACCTTGGCGAGGTCGGCGGCCCTCGAGGGAGAGCCCCGAGCCCTGCTCGAGGAGGGCGCTGGGCGCTTCCTATGCGATGGAAGGAGGCTCCCCCTGCCGGTCACGGGCCACGAGGGCCTGTCTCTTGAAGAGCCGGGCGGTTGATGTCTTCTTCTTCTTGGGTGCCGCCTCGAGAGGCATCCTGCTGCTTGTGGTGCAGGTCTTCCAAATGATGCGGCTGAAAAGCTTCGCTCCAGGGGAGCTGCTGCATCTCTCTTCACAGGGCACCGTGATGACCCCGCCGCTTCCTGGCATCTTGAGGATGTTGTAGCCATGGTCGGTTACGGCCATGAACTTGGTCAACGCTGGGTACCCGAGGATGGCGTTGTACGGCAGGCGAATGTGGGCGATGTCGAAGTCGATGAGCTCGGTGTGGTAGTTGTCGCGGGCCCCGAAGGTGACAGGAAGGCGGACCTGCCCGATCGGGACCGTGGAGCCGTCGGTGACTCCGGAGAAAGGCTTGGTTGGCTGGAGCTAACTGTAAGGCACTTGAAGATTGTTGAATGTCTCCACGGACAGGACGTTGAGCCCTGCTCTGCCGTCGATGAGGGTCTTGGTGACTAGCACATTGCTGATGATTGTGGAGCAATGCATCGGAAGAACTCCGGCTGTGGCTGCGCACTTGAGCTGATCCGCTGAGCTGAACGTGATGGCGCACGCCGACCACCTGATAGGGCGCGTGGACTCGTGCTTGGGGAGGAGTGAATTCACTTCAGGGGCGAACTGCTTGATGATGCGGTGTGTGGCTGGGGCTTGTGCTCCGCCCTGGATACTGGCGATCGCATGCGCTTCTGAAGCCCCCAACCCCTCGTCTGATGACGGTCTTCGACTCTCCTTGGTGGCGGCGGCAGCGGAGGGAGGCCTGCGTTCCCTTGCGGACGATCCTCACGAGGCTGATCCCTCCAGCCCCCCTCGTGAGGTGGGTCTTGCCAGCGGTCCTCGCGAGGTTGGTCGCGCCACCCTTGGCGCGGGCCACGGTCTTCCCAGCGTCCTGCATTCCTTCCTCCTCCTTGGCCTTGGACTTCTTCTCTTCGGGATCCGCGGCAGGCGGCTCGAGGAGGGAGAGGCGCCCTTCCTCAGCCCTGGCGCACAGATCTTCATGCATCGCCGACTCCTCCTTCATCTTGACGTCGCGCACGCCGTCGGAGAAGGCAGAGATGATGGCCTCCTCTGTTACCCTGGGGATCTTGAGGCGCGCGTTATTGAAGCGCTGGATGTACTTTTGCAGGGTTTCCCCTGGCTGCTGTTTGATCCGGCGCATGTCGCTCACGGCGGGTGGCCGGTCGCGAGTACCTTGGAAGTTGGCGATGAAGCGGGTGCGCATCTCGGCCCAGGAAGAGATCATGCCTGGGGCCAGATTCAGGAGCCAGGTGCGGGCTCCGTCCTTGAGCGCCATGGGAAACCAGTTTTCATGACCTTTTCATCCCCGTTGGCAGCCTCGATGCCCAGCTCGTAGAGCTGGAGGAACACCGTAGGGTCAGCCGTGCCGTCATAGCGTGGAGGCAGGTCTGGCTTGAACTTGGCGGGCCACGTGACGCTGCACAGCTCGGTGGTGAAGGCGCGGCAGCCCGCCGTGGCCACGGGGGGCCTCGGACGTCAGAGAGCTTGGTCTTGCAGGCCTCCCTGCGCTGCGGCTGGGGGCAGCGTAGGGTCTTGACGTGCTGGAGCGGGGAGCCCTCGGGCAGCTTCTTGCAGGCGAGGAACTTCTTGGCAGCTGTTGCTGCCGGCACTCGGCGGAACGGGTTCCGCCTTGTGGCTCAAGGCTTTGGGGCTGTGGGCGCCGTCTTGAGGAGGAGGCGGCCGAGGCGCCCTGAGCTTCATCGCGCTGGGCGGAGTGCGGTGCAGCGAGACAGACGGCGGGTGCGCCTCCGCAGCAGACGAGCTTCAGCGGCGACGCGGTCGAGCCATTCTTCATAGACGTCGTCGGCAGGCGGTAGCGCAGAGCTCGTTAGCGCGATGAGTGCAGCTCAGGCCTCCATGGCCCGTCTGCGGGCGCGGCGATGAAGAACCAGTGGGGTGGCGAAGGCATGGCGGTGCGGCCGTCCCGCCTCATGGACGGGTCTTGGGGCGGCGCTTGCTGCTCGTTCCCCGCCGGGCGATGGCGGCGTTGACAGCAGGTGACGGGAGCGAAGAGGACGCCCACGACGGGAGCCGTCTGGCGACATGGGAGGCGAGGGCGGCTCGGCGCTCGGTGCAGGCCCGACGAGCGTCAGACATGGTTGCGGTGGTCGGGGAAGAACGAGGCGACGGAAGGCAGATTCCGGCGCACCCCTACCTGGCGCGCCAAATGTCGGATTTCGGGTTCCGGCAGACCCTTAAGGTTCGAACTCTGGGGTGCGCGCGGAGATCCAAACCTCCACCGTCTCGTACCTCGCCGAATCGCAAGGACCTAAACTACTCGAAAGAACAGCATAAGAGACACGAGATTTATACTAGTTCAGGCCACCGTTGTGGTGTAATACCCTACTCTAGTTTGTGGTGTGGTGGATTGCCTCTTGGGCTGATGAAGAATAAGATCTGAGGGAAGAACAACCTCGCGAGGGTCTGTTCTTGGTGGGTGTGATGAACTGCTAAGTGGTGTCCCGTCGCTCTAGCTTGAGTATCGGATCTCTATCTCTCTCTCTGGATTCTGAATGCCGGATCCTTCTCCCTTCTCTCTGGATTCCCAATGTCGGATCCTTCTTCCCTCTCCCCTCACTATGGTGGCTAGCTCTACTTATATATAGACGAAGGCCCTGGGCCTCTTCCCAAATATTGAGCGGGAAGGGCGCCAACAATTGGCCATTTTGAAGGGGAACAACGGGTACACTTATCCTGACTAAAGTTGGTCCTCGCGCCAAAGGCTCTGGTGATGGCCTTTGCTTGGGCTCCACGATGACTCCCTTCCAGCCGTTGGGGCTGGTCTTGGTCTTGTTGCACCGAAACGAATGCCTTTACTTGATGCTCTTGCCTGCGCTTGCTCCCTTCGCACCAAAGAGGAAAGGAGGACGCTGCGCGGCTGGCGCCCGACTGGCGCCCTTGGTCGTCATGGCTTCCGTCACGGGCACCTCGTGAGGTACCCTGCCTTGAACTCTCCGCCTCCTCATGAGCCAGCCTGACGAGGCGGCGCCGAGAAGCTCCTGGTCGTCCGCCCATGAGACTTGGCCCCTCGCGAGGGTCTTGAGCTTGCATAGATGAAGATGGGCTGTCCTGGGCCTCCTTTGAGCCACGCCGCAGGCATGAGCGAGCAAGTCTGGGACCCCGTTCCCGTAACGCCCGGCAGAACCGTGCACTGTCTCGGCAAGAGGGCAGGCGGCGTCTGGCCGCGTCGCCCGCGCCTCGCAGCGCCTTACGGAGCGCGAGCTGCCTGAGGTGCAAGGTTGAGGTCGCCCTGGGCTGGCGGCACGGCATGGGCAGGCCACGCCGACAAGCGGTCAGTGTTGGCTGCCGGGTCGCTTGACATCGAACGACGAGGCGACGAAACGCGAGGCGGCGGAGGAAGGATTTCGGTGCACCCCTACCTGGCGCGCCAAATGTCGGATTTCGGGTTCCGGCAGACCCTTGAGGTTCGAACACTGGGGTGCGCGTGGAGATCTTTCCCCTACCAGCTCACGCATAATGGCTTGCAAGGGATCTAAACTATGAACGATAAATAGCACAAGAGACACGAGATCTATACTGGTTCGGGCCACCGTTGTGGTGTAATACCCTACTCCAGTGTGTGGTGTGGTGGATTGCCTCTGGGGCTGATGAAGAACAGTACAAAGGAAGAACAGCCTCGCGAGGGCTGTTGTTGAGCTGGTGCGATGGACTGCTTGGGTGAGTCCAGTCGCTTCTCTCTCTCTCTCTCTCTCTCTCTCTCTCTCTCTCTCTCTCTCGTTGATTCCTGCCTTTCTCTCTGTGGTGGCTAGTCCTATTTATAGAGGGAGGCCCTGGGCCTCTTCCCAAAATAATGAGCGGGAAGCGCGCCAACAATTGGCCATTTTGAAGGGGAACATCTAGTACACTTATCCTGACTAAAGTTGGTCTTCGGCTGCCAAAGGGTATGACGGTGACGCCGTCCCGGGCTCCACGATGACCTCCGTCCTGCCGCTCTGCTGGTCTCGGTCTTGTTGCACCGAAGCGTCAACCTTTGCCTGATGCCTTGGCATGTGCTTGCCCCTTTGCACAAAAGGGGAAATGAGGACACTGCGCAGGGTGCCGCCTGCCTGGTCTTGATCATCATGGCTTGCGTGACAGGGCACCATCATGAGGTACCCTGCCTTGATCTCTCCGCCTCCTCGTGAGCCTGCCTAACGAGGCTGCTTCTGAGGAAGGTTCCTGTCGTCCGCCTCATGATCTGGCCCCTCGCGAGGGTCTTGAGCTTGAGCTGATGAAGCTGGGCCGTGTTGGGCCCCCACTTGAGCCACGCCGCAGGCCGCAGACAGGCAAGTCTGGGGACCCCCGTTCCCAGAACGCCGACAGTAGCCCCTGGGCCGAAGGCCCGCCCGGACTTGGCTTAGCAGAGAAGCGAAGGGTCAAGTGCGAAGCGCCGCGGGCCCCAAGAGCTTGCGGCCTTGGTCGCCGTGTGGCGATTGATTGGTCGTGGGTGTCTCCGCTTCTCCATGATGCCTCATTACACGCCCGGCTAAGCGGACCCGGGGTTGCACACAGCCATTCCCCCTTCGCCGTCCGCGCACTCCTGGCCCTTCCTTCTTCCTCTGGCTCCAACTTCCGCCCTTGATCCAACTCGGACTCTCACCCTTCCAGTCGCCATGGCGCCAGCGAAGAAGGAAAAGGTGAAGAAGCCCGCGCCTTCGTCCCGCTCGGCTCCGGCGGTGGCCCCCGCCGTTGATTGATCTATCATACTCAACCCCGAGGCCTTGGGCAAGGTCCACTCTGCTCTCGCCACCACCTTCAATGAGTGCGGCAGGACCACGGCATGGCCTGCGTCCCATGCCTCCTTCGACAGGATTGTCACGGAGGTCCGGTTCTTCGCTGATGCCCTGTGGGCGGGTCTGGTTCCCCCCTTTTCCGCTTTCTTCAATGCGGTGCTCTCCCACTATCAGATCCACATGATGCATCTCGGGCCTGAGTCCATTACCCTCCTGGCTGTCTTCGCCTTTTTTTGTGAGGCGATGGTGGGCATCGCTCCTTTCGTTGCTCTGCTGCGTCACTTCTTCTCTTTGCGCCTGAGTGATCCTACTCAATGCTCAGGGTGTGTGATCTTCCTTGCGGTGCCAGAGACGGCTGCTTCGGGGATCGATTTCGGACTCCCTCCCCTTGAGGCCAAGTTCAGAGTGCGGTGGTTGTATGTGGACGTTGGGGTGCCCAGCCCCCTGCTCTCACATCCTACCTTGCCTGTTGTTCCCAACTCAGGCTGGGGTCACGAGTCCAGTTGCTTCTCTCTCTCTCTCTCTCTCTCTCTCTCTCTCTCTCTCTCTCTCTCTCTCTCTCTCGTTGATTCCCCCCTTTCTCTCTGTGCTGGCTTGTCCTATTTATAGAGGGAGGCCCTGGGCCTCTTCCCAAAATAATGAGTGGGAAGGGCGCCAACAATTGGCCATTTTGAAGGGGAACATCTAGTACACTTATCCTGACTAAAGTTGGTCTTCGGCTGCCAAAGGTTACAGCGGTGGCCGCCGTCCGGGCTCCACGATGACCTCCGTCATGCGGCTCTGCTGGTCTTGGTCTTGTTGCACCGAAGCGGCAACCTTTGCCTGATGCCTTGTCCTGTGCTTGCCCCTTTTGCACCAAAGGGGAAACGAGGACACTGCGCAGGCTGGCGCCTGCCTGGTCTTGATCGTCATGGCTTGCGTCACGAGGCACCCTCGTGAGGTACCCTGCCTTGATCTCTCCGCCTCCTCGTGAGCCTGCCTGACGAGGCTGCTTCTGAGGAAGGTTCACGTAAATGCGCCTTGTGAGGCCAGCCCCTCGCGAGGGTCTTGAGCTTGAGCTGATGAAGCTGGGCCACGTTGGGCCCCACTTGAGCCACGCCGCATGTGACGCCCCAAGACCGGAGCTTCAGTTGCCTTCCAGGGTTTCCGGGTTTCGCCGTGTGTTTCTTCTGTGCCTGCCCTTTTATTTTTGCATTGCATCATGTCATCATGCCATCCTATCATTATTTTTTTTTAAAACACAACTAAATAAATTGTATGGATTTTTCTCGATCCATTTAAACCGAGGGATTCACATGGTGACTTCTCTTTATAACATATCGTCCCAATATTATTAGGGAGCTATAATAATTATTCCATTTATTTGGAATTGATCTTAACACACTTGCAAAATAATTTCGTGCCCTTTCTACTTCAAGTTTGGTCTCCACACTTTGCCCTAAATTTCTTTTATCATATTCGGAGTTCCACCAAAAATCTTTGGGCCATTTTGTTAAATTCCTCATATTTTTATGAGTCCGGAAAATTTTCCTCGTTCCCAAATTCTTTCCCTAACCCTCTCTTTCTTTTTTTCTTCTCTTTAACTGTTTTACGCTAAAGGAAATATATAAGAGAGAGAGTGCCTAGCCGCCTAAGGCCTCTTAGGCCCAGCCCACCTAGCGCCTCCCTCCAGGCCGGCCTAGCCTCCAGACCGGCCCAAGGCCCAGCCAGGCGCACCCCTCTAACCCTAGGCCGACCCCTCTGTCGATCTCTCCCTCTGCCTCCGCCTCCTGCGCGTTCTCCCGATCCCCTTCTCTCTCGATCCCTTCCCTCCAGTAGCCGTCACGGGGAGGAGCCCTCGTACCACCGCCCGACCTCCTCGCTGCTGCTTCCACCATGGCGCGCCACTGCTTCCTCCTCCTAGCGCGCCGCCAGGGCATCTCGCCCGACCCTCTCGCCGGCCTTGAACCCGATCCCGTCGCCCTCCGTCAACGACCAGGCGGACCCCGGTGGCCTCCTCGTCGCCGACGAAGCTCCACCAGAGCGCGCGCCCGATCCCTCAAGCTCTGCCTCCTCGTCTACCCGGCGCCATCGCCTCGTCGGCTCCGTCGCCCGAGAGGAGCCCCTCGACCCGTCCGTCTCGGCCCCGACTCCGGCGACCGACGCCGCTCCGTGCACCCCCTCACCGACCGCCGCCCGGTTGCTGCGGCCTCGCCCCGGCTGTCCCTGCGGCCTCCGGTCCTCTGCTCCGCCTCCACGCTTCACGTCAAGGCCGAAGACACCAGGGGCGCCAAGGCCATCTTCAGAGTTTTCGCCAAGTACCGGAGGTTGTTGACCCGTCGAGTTCACCTACATACGTGCACGACCACGAACCCGGAAACGCCAAGTACCCCTTCGGATTACCGAGTACCACTACCTTCGACCCCGGAGACATCGGATGCGCCAAGTCCATCTTCGAACATCTACGAAAACGTGTACCACTACCGTCGACCCTCGAAGACCCCGTGGACCCCGAACATCCACGGGACATGAACGACTACTTCCGAGGACGAGATGTACCATCGCCATCGAACATGAACGCGTCTACTTCCCTACGCCGTACGACTACCATCGCGAGACCGCAAGTACCACGACAACCCGAAGGGATTCGGACCCGTCAAGTACCTCTTGAAGACGAGCGTGAAACACTACTTCCTCTACCGTCGCCGTGTACCACTACTTCCCTCAGCGATCGTCGCGAGAACGACTACTTCCTCTACTTCCCTCGGCGACCCGTGAGCGTCTACTTCCCTCTACGAACGTTTTCCGCCCGAACGCACGCTTCGAAGGTATAACCACCGAGATGACCGACCGTGATCGAATCATCCTTGCGATGCCCCTCTTTTGCCATGCCACCGTTCCGTGGGAACCCGGTACCCGGGATCACCCCACCTTCTTGCATGACTCGCTTCCGTCACGCTTTCCTTTGTACCGATATCTCAATCGAGTTATCGGAACCGATGTGTTGCCGTGGCACCATTTTCGGATTCGTTGCCGTGGCACCCCTTTCATCCACCACGGTGACATAATGCCTCGTAACATGCTCTTGTCAACATTTTCATAAAAATTGCATATAACTTGCACATGTCATCCGCATCATGATAACAACAATTAAAATGTTAAAATTGTTGTTTGCATTAATTTGCTTAAATGCCATGCTAAAATGATTTATTTCATATCTAAATAACCGTAGCTCGGTTTTAAATGTTCTTTATATGTAAATGGGGTAGAAAAATGCATAGATTAACATGGTAGCATTACTTTGCATGTTTAACAACTCTAAAATTGTGTTTACGGCAGAACAGTACCAAATTCGAAATATGCATATGAGGATTTTCCGGAATTGTTGTTGTTATTTCCGGCCTCATTTAAACTTGCCTAAATAGCTAGTTTAATTATGCTCCACCTCTTGCCATGTTTAACAACATTTAATATTGTTGAGTACCTAATCGGGAGAGAACTAAATAAGTGATGTGGTGTTCGTCAATATGCAACTTCGTTGCATATTGAGCTCCACTTAACTTGTAGTGTTGTTTGTGCATATTGCCATGCCATGCTATTTAAACCGGACATGCATCATATTTGTTTGTGCATCATGCCATGTTTATGTGATGGTTATTTACTATGTTGTTTGTTTGTTTCCGGTTTGCTTTTCTCGTTAGCTTGGTTCCGTTCGGAGTTGTGAGGATTCGTTCGACCACGTCCGTTTGTCTTCTTCATGGACTCGTTCTTCTTCCTTGCGGGATTTCAGGCAAGATGACCATACCCTCGAAATCACTTCTATCTTTGCTTGCTAGTTGCTCGCTCTTTTGCTATGCCTATGCTACGATGCCTATCACTTGCTTATCATGCCTCCCATATTGCCATGTCAAGCCCCTAACCATCCCTTCCTAGCAAACCGTTGTTTGGCTATGTTACCGCTTTGCTCAGCCCCTCTTATAGCGTTGTTAGTTGCAGGTGAAGATGAAGTTTGTTCCTTGTTGGAACATGGAGATGTTGTTCCTTGTTGGAACATGCTTACTTGTTGGGATATCACAATATATCGTATATTATTAATGCATCTATATACTTGGTAAAGGGTGGAAGGCTCGGCCTTATGCAGTGTTTTGTTCCACTCTTGCCGCCCTAGTTTCCGTCATATCGGTATTATGTTCCCGGATTTTGCGTCCCTAACGCGGTCGGGTGATTTATGGGACCCCCTTGACAGTTCGCTTTGAATAAGACTTTTCCGGCAAGGCCCAACATTGGTTTTACCATTTGCTTCACCTATGCCCTTTTTCCCTTGGGTTTTGGGCCCGAGGGTCATCTTTATTTAGCCCCCGGACCGGTGCTCCTTCGAGTGCTGGCCCGAACTAGAGCCCTGCAGCGCCCCTCAAGGCAACTTGAGGTCTGGTTTTAGTTGTATGGACTGCTCATCCGAGTGTGCCACGAGACCGAGATATGTGCAGCTCCTATCGAGATTTGTCGGCACATCCGGCGGCTTTGCTGGTCTTGTTTTATTGCTGTGAAATGTCTTGTAGCCGGGATTCCGAGACTGATCGGGTCTTCCGGGAGAAGGAATATCCTTCGATTGATCGCGAGAGCTTATCATGGGCTAAGTTGGGACACCCTGCGAGGTTTTATCTTTCGAAAGCCGTGCCCGCGGTTATGTGGCAGATGGGAATTTGTTAATGTCGGTTGTAGAAAACCCGAAGTTGATCTTAATTAAAATACACCAACCGGCGTGTGTAACCGTGATGGTCTCTTCTCGTGGTCCGGGAAGTGAACTGATGTTGGAGTTATGCTTGGCGTGGGTTGTTCTAGGATCACTTCTTGATCATAGTTGTTCGACCGTGCTTTTGCCTTCTCTTCTCGCTCTCATTTGCGTATGTTAGCCACCATATATGCTAGTAAACTTGCTGCAGCTCCACCTCACTACTCTGTCTCTACCTTTAAGCTTAAATAGTCTTGATCTCGCGGGTGTGAGATTGCTGAGTCCCTCGTGACTCACAGATACTTCAAAACCAGTTTGCGGTGCCGATGAAACCGTGCAGGTGGCACCCGAGCTCAAGGAGGAGCTCGATGAAGATCTTGTTCTTTGTGTTGTTTCGTTTGATTGATCAGTAGTGGAGCCAGTTGGGACGATCGGGGATCTGTGTAGCATTTGGGGTAGTCTTCTTTTATTTTGGTTCCGTAGTCGGACCTTGGTTGTATCTGTATGATGTAATGTTTTACTCATGTATTGTGTGAAGTGGCGATTGTAAGCCAGCTATGTATCTCTTTCCCTTATGTATTACATGGGTTGTGTGAAGATTACCTCACTTGCGACATTGCTTTCAATGCGGTTATGCCTCTAAGTCGTGCTTCGACACGTGGGAGATATAGCCGCATCGAGTGATTACAAGTTGGTAATCGAGCCTTCCGACTTAGGAGCCCCCTACTTGATTGTTTGCTGGCGTTGTTGAGTCTAGAGCGGAAAAATGTTTTGAGTCTTAGGATTATATATATCGGAGAGTAGGATTCTTTTACTCCTCGGTCCCTTCGTCGCTCTGGTGAGGTATCACGGCGTAGAGTTTTGACTTTTCTCTCCTCAAATTTCACTAAAAAATTTTAGGATCACGCGGGTATCTTGGAATCGTTCCGATGGGTTTGTGGCGAGAACATTGTTCTTGGTGCCTCCCGACATTTAGGGGTTGTGGCGGTGTCCGGGGAGTTGAGCTCCGAGGTGTTGTCGTCACAATTTTATCGTTGCGATTCTGGAATACACGAGTTTTTACCGACATCGAAATCTCTTTTGTGCAGTTGTTGGTGAGATAACCCTGATAGCCCAGTACTGTGGCGAGTGCGGGAGTATTGCCATAACTTGTATAACGGATGTTTTTTCGAAGGTCGAGGTACACAATTTCCGAAGGTTTCTTGGTTATGTGTTGACGGATGGATACAGCTGGATCTAGGTATTGTTAGTTTGGGTGATATATTTTGTGTCCCCTGTATCCCCAACACCAGATTGCATAACCGAGAAAGTTTCGGGAGTTTATAGGTGGGAATTCAAGTAGCTCCTAGAATATCTTTCCGACGGATGTATGATATGGGATTGGGTAAATCTCTATCATATGTATTTGTTCCGGCTTATTACGCAAGCCAAATCCTTTGTTTTTGTTCCGTTTTGTGGTATTCAAGTTGCTTCAATGTCAAGTGTTGATTCCATACCTTTCCTAAATGGTGTTCTCATATTGCTATGTGAATACTAATCCTTCTTGATCACTGAGCTTGTCATGTCAATTCTTTTCTCAACCGGCGTGCTTCTCTTCAAGTGGATCCGATCATTCCAACATTCGCAAGATCAATTCTAAGCTTTTTTTTTTCAACGGTGTTCGTTTCATCCGACCTAAGTTGCCTTTGTTTTCCGCCCTCCACCCCTTTTCTTCAAGGACTCAGATTTCTTAATCAAGTATCAATTTTATTGAGGGAAGTTTCTTCATTCTTTTCCTTAAATGTTTTATCCGGTGATTTCTCATGAAGAAGCTAAGGAAGCTTTTACCTTATCATTGTTCCATTCTAATTTTCTTCTCCGTGGATTTAAGTCAAGTTTTCAGTGTTGATCGTATTCTTTTCATCGTTTCAAATGCTTTCTCATGTCGGTGCATCTCTTAATCATCCATTTCTCGCTATTCAATTGTTAGGAGTGTTGAAGATATCTCAGAAGATTCTAGTTTCCGTTCTCATTTCACTCAAGTTCTTTTGAGGATGCTATCTCATTCAAGCCATTTAATTCTACCGGTGCAATATCTGTTTCAAACTATTGTTCAACGGTGGTTCTTTTGAGTGGGCCCTAACCCACAGGTCTTTTCCCAGGATCTTACCTAACTCTTCTAAGTTTCAAGAGCTATTCCCAAATTCATTGCAAAGTTTGACGTAAGAATGAGTTATCATCAGTCAAATGTCTCTCTCCAAGATCTTTCAAATTATTTTCATTGTTGGTTCAACCTTTCTAATTTTCATTCGAGTGCTTCAATAATTCATGGTGATGTTTCTCGTCGTCATTCTCGAATTTTGAAGACGAAGAAGAGTTTCTCTTAAATCTCGCTCCTTTCTCTTCAAGATTCATGGTTTTAGCTTGATGCCATCCTCTCATAATTATTTTCGGTTGTGAGAATTCTTTTAACCCACCGGAGCATTTCAGGAGTCTTTTAGGTTTGATTCTCGGGCCCATCATCTCAAAAATTATTCATTCAAGCGTTCAACTCTTGTTTTCCAAATCTCACGGTGCATCGTCGAAATATCCTCTAATCAGTTCATGATCTCTTAGTTCTAATGTATCTAAATGCCCTCAAATATCTTCATTCGTTTTCCAATTCTTCCCGTTGAATTGTGCCTTTGCTACGTTCATTCTCAATTATTATGGTGGTTTGTTCAAGAGTTCTCTTCCTTCGTTATCATATAGATTCATTCGTTCTTCCCAAATCCTACCGGTGGTTCGTTGAAGACCTTCCCAAGTTTGCGCCATATCTATCTTAATCCTTTCTACGGGAATAAGTAGTATGCCAAATCCGTTGCTTATCATCAATCTATATTGATGAAGGATCAGCATAATGTAATTCTTATTCTTGTTTCATCGAGTAAGTTCAATTCCTTATTCCGGAGGTTCATCAAAATTCTTGGTTTCATTTGTTCATCTTTCTTTCCGGAGTTCCAAGTTTTCTCGGTTATACCATTTCAAAGCTTCATCTTATCACTGCAAGGCTTCACCTTGTGTTGTCATCTTCTCTTTCTTTTTATCACCCTTTTGTTTACCGGTGTTCTTCATGGAGGCTCTACATGGTGGTTCCTCAAGGATTCTTTTCATTCTTCAATTGTTCATCAAGATTTCTCGCGGAGTTATGATCCGCCAAGCTATACTCAAAATTGAACATGGTGCTCAACACATGTTTTGTTTTGAGGAGTTCAAGCATTTCTTCATCTTGCATTCCAAAGTGCAATTCTTTCTACCTTATCTCTTGAGATGGTGTTATGTCATTGTTGATAATTTTCCTTCGTGTTTCATGATTCACATGTTGTCAAGAATGAGGTATTTTAAATCCATCAATCTCTTCATTGGAGTTATCTTGCGGTATATTTCACCTAAAGCTTCCCCTAAGGGAATTTGCTATTTATGGTGCTTATAAATGACCCAAGTTCTTCATTTGTCCTCCCGGTGAAATAAGTTTTCTCGTCTCCTTGTTGATATCAATCCAATCAATTATTTCCGTTAGTGGCAGAAGCTCACCTCATAATTTTGAGATGTTTTCATAAGCCCACTACAAGCTTATTCTTACCGTTGTTGTTTTTCAAACAACTCCGTTCTAGCCTTCATCGTAAGGATGTTTCTTTCCAAACTCATTTGTGGTAGAAGTTATCATTTTCTTCTCCATTCCTTTATTCCAATGACCTATCTTCAATTTTTTCTTCCGGAGGCTTTGTGATGTTGCTCTCTTCGAACCATCGTCTCGTTTTGTCAAGATCATGTTCTTTTCTTGCTTATCCATTTAACCGGAGGTTGTGTCATCTCTTCAAGTTCTTTTCATCTTATCAAGTTTTCCTTCTTCTTTTAGCGGAGTGCTGCCCAAATTTTATCAATCTTATTCTTTGTCTATCTAGTTTTAACCGGAGTGGTTTCAATATCTATCTTATCACTAAACCTCTTGGTTCTCGTAATGTTCCTTGTTCCTCTTTTCTAACAGAGTGTTTTCAACCTTGTTCATCTTCGTTGTTTTCTTTCTTTCATTTTGTTCAACCTCTCGAGGTTCTTTGGTTTCACTCGTTTGTCGGAGAAGCAACTTTGTTTACCTCTTCCTCTTCCGCTTTTCTCCGGTGCCATCCTAGATCTCGGGACGAGATCCTCTAAATAGTGGTGGAGTGTTGTGGCCCCAAGACCCGGAGCTTGATTGCCTTCCGGGGTTTCCGGGTTTCGCCGTGTGTTTCTTCTGTGCCTGCCCTTTTATTTTTGCATTGCATCATGTCATCATGCCATCCTATCATTATTTTTTTTTAAACACAACTAAATAAATTGTATGGATTTTTCTCGATCCATTTAAACCGAGGGATTCACATGGTGACTTCTCTTTATAACATATCGTCCCAATATTATTAGGGAGCTATAATAATTATTCCATTTATTTGGAATTGATCTTAACACACTTGCAAAATAATTTCGTGCCCTTTCTACTTCAAGTTTGGTCTCCACACTTTGCCCTAAATTTCTTTTATCATATTAGGAGTTCCACCAAAAATCTTTGGGCCATTTTGTTAAATTCCTCATATTTTTATGAGTCGGGAAAATTGTCCTCGTTCCCAAATTCTTTCCCTAACCCTCTCTTTCTTTTTTCTTCTCTTTAACTGTTTTACGCTAAAGGAAATATACAAGAGAGAGAGTGCCCTAGCTTGACCTAAGGCCTCTTAGGCCCAGCCCACCTAGCGCCTCCCTCCAGGCCGGCCTAGCCTCGAGACCGGCCCAAGGCCCGGCCGGCGCACCCCCTCTAACCCTAGGCCGACCCCTCTGTCGATCTCTCCCTCTGCCTCCGCCTCCTGCGCGTTCTCCCGATCCCTTCTCTCTCGATCCCTTCCCTCCAGCGCCCGTCACGGGGAGAGCCCCTCGTACCACCGCCCGACCTCCTCGCTGCTGCTTCCACCATGGCGCGCGCCTGCTTCCCTCCTCCTAAGCGCGCCGCCCAGGCATCTCGCCCGACCCTCTCGCCGATGCCGAACCCGATCCCCGTCGCCCTCCGTCAACGACCAGGCCGGACCCCGGTGGCCTCCTCGTCGCCGACGAGCTCCACCAGGAGCGCCGCGCCCGATCCCTCAAGCTCTGCCTCCTCGTCTACCCGGCGCCATCGCCTCGTCCCGGCTCCGTCGCGAGGAGGCCCCTCGACCCGTCCGTCTCGGCCCGACTCCGGCGACCGGCGCCCGCTCCGTGCACCCCCTCACCGATTGCCCGCCCGGTTGCCTGCGGCCTCGCCCCGGCTGTCCCTGCGGCCTCCCGGTCCTCTGCTCCGCCTCCTGCTTCACGTCAAGGCCGAAGACACCGGGGCGCCAAGGCCATCTTCAGGTTTTCGCCAAGTACCCGGGAGGTTGTTGACCCGTCGAGTTCACCTACATACGTGCACGACCACCGAACCGGAAGCGCCAAGTACCCTTCGGATTACCGAGTACCACTACCTTCGACCCGGAGACATCGGATCGCCAAGTCCATCTTGAACATCTACCGTGTACCACTACCGTCGACCCTCGAAGACCCGTGGACCCCGAACATCCACGGGACATGAGCGACTACTTCCGAGGGGCGAGATGTACCACTGCCATCGAACATGAGCGTCTACTTCCCCTCGCGTGTCGACTACCATCAGCGAGACCGCAAGTACCACGACAACCCGAAGGATTCGGACCCGTCAAGTACCTCTTGAAGGCGAGCGTGAAACACTACTTCCTCTACCCGTCGCCGTGTACCACTACTTCCCTCAGCGATCATCGCGAGCGACTACTTCCTCTACTTCCCTCGGCGACCCGTGAGCGTCTACTTCCCTCTGAAACGTTTTCCGCCCGAACGCACGCTTGAAGGTATAACCACCGAGATGACCGGCCGTGATCGAATCATCCTTGCGATGCCCCTCTTTTGCCATGCCACCGTTCCGTGGGAACCGGTACCGGGATCACCCCACCTTCTTGCATGACTCGCTTCCGTCACGCTTTCCTTTGTACCGATATCTCAATCGAGTTATCGGAACCGATGTGTTGCCGTGGCACCATTTTCGGATTCGTTGCCGTGGCACCCTTTCATCCACCACGGTGACATAATGCCTCGTAACATGCTCTTGTCAACATTTTCATAAAAATTGCATATAACTTGCACATGTCATCCGCATCATGATAACAACAATTAAAATGTTAAAATTGTTGTTTGCATTAATTTGCTTAAATGCCATGCTAAAATGATTTATTTCATATCTAAATAACCGTAGCCTCGGTTTTAAATGTTCTTTATATGTAAATGGGGTAGAAAAATGCATAGATTAACATGGTAGCATTACTTTGCATGTTTAACAACTCTAAAATTGTGTTTACGGCAGAACAGTACCAAATTCGAAATATGCATATGAGGATTTTTCCGGAATTGTTGTTGTTATTTCCGGCCTCATTTAAACTTGCCTAAATAGCTAGTTTAATTATGCTCCACCTCTTGCCATGTTTAACAACATTTAATATTGTTGAGTACCTAATCGGGAGAGAACTAAATAAGTGATGTGGTGTTCCGTCAATATGCAACTCGTTGCATATTGAGCTCCACTTAACTTGTAGTGTTGTTTGTGCATATTGCCATGCCATGCTATTTAAACCGGACATGCATCATATTTGTTTGTGCATCATGCCATGTTTATGTGATGGTTATTTACTATGTTGTTTGTTTGTTTCGGTTTGCTTTTCTCGTTAGCCGGTTCCGTTCCGGAGTTGTGAGGATTCGTTCGACTACGTCCGTTTGTCTTCTTCATGGACTCGTTCTTCTTCCTTGCGGGATTTCAGGCAAGATGACCATACCCTCGAAATCACTTCTATCTTTGCTTGCTAGTTGCTCGCTCTTTTGCTATGCCTATGCTATGATGCCTATCACTTGCTTATCATGCCTCCCATATTGCCATGTCAAGCCCCTAACCATCCCTTCCTAGCAAACCGTTGTTTGGCTATGTTACCGCTTTGCTCAGCCCCTCTTATAGCGTTGTTAGTTGCGGTGAAGATGAAGTTTGTTCCTTGTTGGAACATGGAGATGTTGTTCCTTGTTGGAACATGCTTACTTGTTGGGATATCACAATATATCGTATATTATTAATGCATCTATATACTTGGTAAAGGGTGGAAGGCTCGGCCTTATGCGGTGTTTTGTTCCACTCTTGCCGCCCTAGTTTCCGTCATATCGGTATTATGTTCCCGGATTTTGCGTCCCTAACGCGGTCGGGTGATTTATGGGACCCCTTGACAGTTCGCTTTGAATAAGACTTTTCCGGCAAAGGCCCAACATTGGTTTTACCATTTGCCTCACCTATGCCCTTTTCCCTTGGGTTTCGGAGCCCGAGGGTCATCTTTTATTTAGCCCCCGGACCAGTGCTCCTTCGAGTGCTGGCCCGAACTAGAGCCTGTCTGGCGCCCCTCAAGGCAACTTGAGGTCTGGTTTTAGTTGTATGGACTGCTCATCCGAGTGTGCCACGAGACCGAGATATGTGCAGCTCCTATCGAGATTTGTCGGCACATCCGGCGGCTTTGCTGGTCTTGTTTTATTGCTGTGAAATGTCTTGTAGCAGGATTCCGAGACTGATCGGGTCTTCCGGGAGAAGGAATATCCTTCGATTGATCGCGAGAGCTTATCATGGGCTAAGTTGGGACACCCCTGCAGGGTATTATCTTTCGAAAGCCGTGCCCGCGGTTATGTGGCAGATGAGAATTTGTTAATGTCCGGTTGTAGAAAACCCGAAGTTGATCTTAATTAAAATACACCAACCGCGTGTGTAACCGTGATGGTCTCTTCTCGGCGGAGTCCGGGAAGTGAATTCGGTGTTGGAGTTATTCTTGTAGTTGTTTGTTGTATGTTCAATTCTTGATCATAGTTGTTCGACCGTGCTTTTGCCTTCTCTTCTCGCTCTCATTTGCGTATGGTAACCACCAGATATGCTAGTCGCTTGCTGCAGCTCCACCTCACTACTCTGTCCTACCTTTAAGCTTAAATAGTCTTGATCTCGCGGGTGTGAGATTGCTGAGTCCCCGTGACTCACAGTTACTTCCAAAAACCAGTTTGCAGGTGCCAATGAAACCGTGCGGTGGCCCGAGCTCAAGGAGGAGCTCGATGAAGATCTTGTTCTTTGTGTTGTTTCGTTTCAGTTGATCAGTAGTGGAGCCCAGTTGGGACGATCGGGGATCTGTGTAGCATTTGGGGTAGTCTTCTTTTATTTTGGTTCCGTAGTCGGACCTTGGTTGTATCTGTATGATGTAATGTTTTACTCATGTATTGTGTGAAGTGGCGATTGTAAGCCAGCTATGTATCTCTTTCCCTTATGTATTACATGGGTTGTGTGAAGATTACCTCACTTGCGACATTGCTTTCAATGCGGTTATGCCTCTAAGTCGTGCTTCGACACGTGGGAGATATAGCCGCATCGAGGGCGTTACACCGCAGGCCGCAGGCAGACAAGTCTGGGGACCCACGTTCCCAGAACGCTGACAATCCTGGAATCCATTTGCGCTTATACCGATGTCGAGTTGTATTCCAGCCTCACTATTGTCAGGCGCATTGTCCAGGGTGTACTGAAGCACAAGAAGTTCAAAGCTACTCCTTCGTTTGTGAGGCATACTGTTCTTGTCAAGCTTACGCATGAAGATGACGCGGCATGCCTCCACAAACAAGTTTATGAGTGGCAAGGCCACAAGGTTATCTTCATGAAGGTTCGCAGGATTGAGCTGCTGCCGGACGTCGTCGATGATGTTCATGGTAAGATTCGTCTTATGTCCAGCCAAAATTAGATCGAGTTATGAAATAGTTGCCCCAGCTAGTGTTTAGTACTAGTTTGGACTGTGTCTACTTATCCGAACCTTGCCTATTATCGAGCCCTCTGGGGCTAGTACTCTATTTGAATCCGTCTATGGGAACTGCTGATACTTTTGTGTGCCCGTGAATCATGTGAGAACCATCGTAATTGTTGCCGAAACAGATGCGTCCTCACTAGTTTTTTCATGAATATGGCATGGTAAGATGTAAGTTCTCATGGTTTATCATACGAGCAGTGTGTGTTTGATGAAATAAAGTACTCGTTCGAGAAATGTGCGCTGATGTATACATAAGTACTTGTAAACACTATTGGTGCTAACCCACTTGTAAGCAGTTGTGCAAAACACGGCACATTGGCTCAGCTCGCTTCAACACTAGGCTATCGACCAGCTAACAATCAATAATCTGTTGTCTGGCATATAAGCAACTAGGTATCTTGTTACAGTGGTTCCAAACATTCACACGCTAGTCCAGCGTTCATGTAGTTAATTGAGGCCACAATGTATATTCCAAACATTCACACGCTAGTCCAGCGTTCATGTAGAACACTCAAATTAAACTCGGCTTCATAAAAAACTTGAAAAGCATAAGTTAAGCAATTTTATACATCTCAATGATTCATAGAACATAACAAACATATAACTAGTTCACAGCAAAAGACAAAGTTGTGAGAAGGTTTTCAAATCAGGAAAAATCAAGCAAGGCTTCTCTAAGCAAAGGGCCTCCCTAGGCAGGCTTAAATTTCCTGGAGTTCACCCTGGTTTTTGCTGGAGTTCACTCTGGAATGCTGAACTGAACCATGTAGTGTACTGAGCAGCTGAAATTCTCGTGCATTCCACTAAATTTAAGCACCGCTATTTGCAGAAATGAGCAGACCACAATGCCTCTTGTCCGCGCACCTGTCCCAAAAACCTCCATGCAGCAGTGCTAGCTAGTCCTCGGTCCATGGATGAACTGGAAGAAAGTGCATTCTGAACTAGGATGCAGTTGTTTTCGCTCGTCCCTGCACCGCAATCATGAAGTAAAACGTACGAATCAGCTTTAGATTGCATTGGTCACTCTACATAGTTAGAACCAATGTAGGAATACCTGGACCACTAGTGGTTAGAGGACGACAGCTAGGAATAGCCATCTCATTTTGTGCAGTTGTACTAAAACTGAGGTGTGTAATTTTGATTGCGCACATAGAAACGATATGGAGACAAACATCCCTGTTTGCGCAAATACAAAATAAGGTTATTTAAACAGTGAAAGATATTTGCAGTGGCATATGATTAACAACAGCATCTATTGTGTTATAATTGGCACTAGACTGACAGTATGAAAGTGCCCTTAAGTAAGTAGCATCACATCACATCAACACTGCCACTGAATTAACATGCAGAACAATAGCATTAGTATTACTGTCATGAGACTAGCACATGGTCAGGAAATGTGTAATCAAATTTGTGCAGTTCCACTGGGATGAAACGTGTTAGTGGTGTGAGATTTAAGTGTAACTGCAACAACACAATTCATGGGAAATAAAGCAAGACGGTAGTACTTCATAAAATGGTGGTGGAATTGCTTCAATTTATCGACGGCACTAGACCATTACTTATAGTGACATTAGGTGGCATTGCTTAATGCTTCATGTGATTTTACATTAATGGTAGCGATATGGGCGTAGGGACAACAGGGGCATAAAGTGGTGAGGCATATGTGGTTGCCGAGAGTGGTAAACACTCACGCAGCATGTCTGCATTTGTCCCAATTTTTATCTCTTCGGCGACATTTTCCTATGTGAGCACATGAAATCTAGACCTTCTCATTCTCATTTGCGTTGTCCCCAAACACCCCTCACATTCTTTCCTTTTTCAACCAAGAGACAAGTCCAGTTCCCCCCACCCTTCGCCATCCACCATGCTTTCTTCGCCTTTTCAACCAATAGACCGGTTTGGTAGCTATTATCTACTACTTTCCGCCGTTTCCTTTTAGAACCAAGTCCTAGATTCATGCTACAGCTTTCCCACTTTCTTCCCTGTTTGAACCAACTCTTAGATTCGACCGTATGAACTACCTTTACCTCTAGTAATAGTAAAATTCTAGGTGGCTTTGGAACAGCCGGCGGAAGTAGAAAAAGATCCACACGCAGCCACGTGGGGAGCTGGGGCGATGAAACAAGGCAGGTTTGAAGGAATATATACTGAGTAAATCGACATGTGGCAAAGATGGCGTCGGGAGGCCGCATCTTGGCCACAATACCGCAGGGAGGAAGATGGGGTCGGAGGCTCTCCCGAGCCGGCGCTCTCATGGAGAGAACGACACAGCCACCAATCGGGACGCGCGGGCAGCTGTTGGTCTCCTCCGTCGCTACCAACGACAGCGTGAACGATGCACCTACAACCCTGCCCCGGTCGAGGTGGTCCGGCCGGATTTGTGACCAGCCGTGAGCAAAGAGAGAGTGTGGCCACCTATGTCTTGCTTAGATCTGGAGAGCACGAGAGAGTGAAAAAGAGGAAACCTAGTAAAGCAAGCGCTAAGGATCCTGCTTACATATATAGTGGAGTGATTTGTACCAGCTTCAAAAAAATGCGCTCCTACGTGTACCCGCGAGTGGGTGTGAGAGAACTAGTGCGTGCGTGCACCGCTTCTTTTTGTGAGAGTATAATATACTATGCCCAAAGAATGTTTGCCACAAGAGTAATAGTATAATTGTGTGACGTGTGAGCTAAAATAAAAGGTGCGCGACGTCTTTTGTTTTTTAGAAGTTCTGAGGGTAGGGTGTGAAGAGCACATATGTGTGTGATGTCTACCTGCAGATAGACGGTGGGTGTGAGAGGACTCGGGAGAGTCATGACTCGTGAGGGTGCGTGTGTGCATGAGAGAGGGGTCATGTATCAATGCAATGCATGTGTCCGTAAATCATTATCCGACAAACGTTCGCCACAAGCCGTTTCCTGATGAACGTCGTAAGAACCATTAGATCGGCATCCGAAAGTGTCAGTTTAGCCATGTCATTTAACATAGCAGCCACTCCTCCTACACTCAAATCTTCCACGTGAGTGTTAGCAACTGCCGTATGCTCCTCCCCCCGTTCCAAAATGCAGTGCATATTGTCGGCGTTCCGGGAACGGGGGTACCCAGACTTGCCTGCCTGCGGCCTGCGGCGTGGCTCAAGGGGTGGCCCAGCACGGCCCATCTTCATCAGCACAAGCTCAAGACCCTCGCGAGGCCAAGCCTCATGAGGCGGACGACGGAAGCCTCCTCACGCGACGACCTCGTCGAGCTGGCTCGCGAGGAGGGGCTCCCCAGCGCCGTCCTTCTCTGCACCGCGCCCGCCTTGCCTTGGTGATGATGGCTCGGGGCGCCTCGGCAGCTCCCCTCAAGAAGGCGCCTTGGCCCCAAAGGCGCGTGGCCCTGGGGAACCCACTCCGTCCGGCACCAGTAGCAGCAAGAGCAGAGCTGCCAAGAGGTCCCTTGCCCCCAAGAAGCTGCTGAGTGCTCCTGCACCGGCCCGTCACTGCGCTCCTGCTTCCGACGCAGAGACCACGCTGCTCGCTGGCAGCGCATGGGGACCCGCAAGACCAGGCCCTTCGTCACCAAAGGCCTCCTGTGACCACTGCAGGCTGCCGCGCCTTCACCGCCGAGCTACGCAGTGTCGTGTGGCCTGGCAAGTTCAAGCCAGACCTGCCTCCTTCCTACGACGGCACGGCCGACCCTGCGGAGTTCCTCCAGCTTTACGAGCTGGGCATCGAAGCTGCCAGCGGGGACGAGAAGGTCAAGGCGAACTAGTTTCCCATGGCGCTCAAGGACGGTGCCCGCACCTGGCTCCTGAACCTGGCTCCTAGCACGATCTCCTCCTGGGACGAGATGCGCACCCGCTTCATCGCCAACTCGCGACCGGCCTCCTGCCATGAGCGACATGCGCCACATCAAGCAGTAGCCAGGAGAAACCCTACAGAAGTACATCCAGCGCTTCAACAACGCATGCCTCAAGATTCGCAAGGTGACCGAGGAGGCCATCATCTCAGCCTTCTCCGACTGTGTGCGTGACGTCAAGATGAAGGAGGAGCTGGCGATGCATGAAGACCTGTGCACGTCCTTGGAGCTGTTCAACTTGGCGACCAAGTGCGCCAGGCTGAGGAAGGACGCCTTTCCCTCCTCGAGCTGCCGCTCTTGACCCGAAGAGAAGAAGCCCAAGGTCAAGGACGTGAAGCGCAAGGGGGCTGCCGTGCTCGCGGCAGAACCAGATACCAAGCGAGGCAGAGATCAGCCCTGAGTCTTCCAAGGGCAGCCGGTACTGTGTGTACCACGACCTCCACACTCACAACACCAATGATTGTCAAGAACTCTGAGCCGTGCGAGAAGGGCGAATCGGTCGATGCCCCGACCGCATTGATCGAGGCTACGGCCGAGGAGGAGGAAGAAACGCAGGATGCTGGGAAGAACGCGGCCCTCGCCAAGGGTGGCATGACCGACCTCGCGAGGACCGCTGGTAGGATCAGCCTCGCGAGGGAGGTTGGAGGGACCCGCCTCACGAGGGAGGCTAGAGGGATCAACCTCAGGAGGATCGCCCGCAAGGCAACGCAGGCCTCCCTCCTCTGCCACTGCAGCCAAGGAGAAATGAGGACCACCATCAGGACGAGGGGGCTGGGAGCTTCAAGGAACCGCGCGCGATCGCTTGCATCCTGGGCGGAGCTCAAGCCCCAGCCTCTCAGCGCATCTTCAAGCAGTTTGCCCGCGAAGTGAATGCAGTCCTCCCCAAGCTCGAAGCCACGCGCCCTCTCAGGTGGTCAGCGTGCTCCATCACGCGTTCAGCTCAGCGGATCAGCTCAAGTCTTGGCACGGCGGAGTCCTCCCGATGCTTTGCTCCCCAAACATCAGCAACGTGAAAGTCACCAGGACCCTCATCGATGGCGGAGCAGGGCTCAATGTCCTGTCCGTCGAGACGTTCAACAATCTCCAAGTTCATTACAATCAGCTACAGCCAACCAAGCCTTTCTATGGAGTCACCGATGGCTCCACAGTTCCGATTGGGCAGGTCTGCCTCCCTGTCACCTTCGGGGCGTGCGACAACTACCGCACCGAGCTCATCGACTTCGACGTCGCCCACATTCGCCTGCCATACAATGCCATCCTCGGGTACCCAGCTCTTGCCAAGTTCATGGCCGTGACTCATCACGGCTACTGGCGTCCTCAAGATGCCGGAAGCGGCGGAGTCATCACGGTGCCTTGTGAAGAGAGGGACGCGGTGTGCTCCTGGGCGTGCTTTTCAAGCCGCGTCACTTGAAAAACCCAGATCACGAGGCGGGGAGGCTCCCCGAGGCTGCTCCCAAGAAGAAGAAGACATCGCCTGGCCTGACCCCTCGGGAGGCAGGCCCCTCAGGGTCCGCGCCTGTTCAGGGGGCACGTCCTTCTGTCGCATAGGAAGGCGCGACCGGCGCCCTCCTCGAGCAAGGCTCGGGGGCTCTCTCCTGGAGGGCCACCGACTTTGCTAAGATCACGAGGGAGGCGCTTGGGCACCACTTGGAGGCATGTTTTAAAGCACGTTTCCCTCAGGAAGGAGCGAGGCAAGGAGAACCAAACCCTCAGGAGTTCGTCAGCCAGATCATTCAGGATCTGCAGGAGTCAAGAGTCATGAGTGGCAGCCGTAGCTCCCCATCCAGGCGAGGATGGTGGGCTGCGCGTCTGCATCGACATACCAGGGCTCAATTGAGCCGCCTCTCAGGAGCGCCTCTGGCCCTCACGAGTGGGGCATTGTGAAGGTCCACCCCACAGCCACGTTCGCATGCCTTACGGTTTGCTGAACGCGGCTGCCACACGCTAGCGCCTCGTAAGGAGCATCCTGGAGGCTCAAGAGGCCAGGCGTTCTGCAGTCCCGGTGGAGATGGAGATGGTCCGCGAGGAGCCACCACCACCTCTGGAGCCTCCTGAGGCTCCTGGGCCTGGGTGCTCGTGAAGATCAGCTTCCGCAGCCCACGATGTCCGCTACTTCAGCATCCCTTCGTCTTCAACGTTATCAGGTGACATCCTTCGAGTTTCATTTTCAGCTGGGAGTGCCCCCAGGGCAGCATCATTCCCAGGCCGCATGGGTCTGTCCTTGCGGTATGTATCCCTTTCGCTTCGTGTTTCCAGCTTACTTAATTGGGGGCGCCCCTCGGGCTGCATCATCCCCAAGCCACTCGGGCCAGACCTAGCGGCATGTACTCCTCTTGTGTTTATTCGGGTTGTGCATTTGACCCATCATGATTGTTATTTGGTGCCCGTTCACGGCACCCCTTCTTCCTTCATGTCGGCCGCTTGCACATTAAAGGGGGGGGGGTACCTGAGCATCGTGACTCATGGACTCCTACTAGCTCTCCAGCCCTCACCCTCTGGCATTGTCCACGGCATCGCGACCTGGCATACCAGCGACGGCTGAGACCCGCTCGAGGGCAGGGACCCGACGACGTAGAGCGTCGACATCTAACCAAATTTGCAGGAACACATCACAAGTTAAGGCCCAGTGCGCGCAACCCGCCTTGAGGTAGGGCCCGTGAGTCCTGCGGCGGCTCACGGGTGCCCAGATACACCTCATCGAGCCCTATCGTGCCAGCCACGTGTCGGCGGTGTTGTACACACCAGGGGGCTCCTCCCGGGAGCCCCTCCCACGCACCGATGGAAGCACCATGCTCAGCTGGCTGACGACACTGCCGAGGAGTGGCTATGCCCGTACACATACGAAAGCGCTATGCTCCGCGCTGGTGATAAACAACTAAGGGTGGCCCCCGGCCGCATCAACCTCAGGGAGCCCAGAGCTCAATGTCTGTCCTCATCATAGCGCCTCGCCTCCCTGGAGTGCAGCGAGGTGGCTGGGCACGGGGCTACGCTGGGTCACGTCCAGACGCCGCCACCCAGCCGGGCCCCTCGGGCCTGGTTCATCGTGACGTCCCTCCCCAAAGCGGAGCCAAGGTACGAAAGGTTGTTTGAGCGTCAAGGGGCTCACGAGCATCGCGACTCTGTAGCCTCACTGGACACGTAGCCCCTCACCCCTTAGTTCCGAAAGGCTAACGGCGGCTGAGGTATGCACGGGGCCGGGCTCTGCAGAATTAGAATGGTAAATTCACCCATACATCTCACCTCCCTACTTGTTGTTTGTGCGCCAAGTGGGACTCCTGAGCATCGCGACTCAGGAGCCTAACTTGTCACGTAGCCCCTCACCCCTTGGTCCCGTCCTGGTTTCCGGTCGGGGCTAGCAGCTGAGGTATCTTGTGAGGCAGGGCTCTGCCGGCGTAGAACATAAGCAAGTAGGAAGGAAAAGCACAAATCTTAAGGAATTCAAAAGCAAATATTACAGTCCATAACTGTTTTCACAACGCCAAACGCAAGTTTAAACGCCTCCACGAGGCATGATGCATGTTGCAGGAGCTGAAAGCAGGACAGGAGCCACAAAGGAGTCACTTGTTGGCAGCACCATCGCTGGCGGCGGAGCTGCGCTGGGCGGGTTCGCCTCGTGAAGCCTCAGGATCGGCAACGCCTCGCTTCGGCTTGGTGCTGAAGGCCCGGAACTTCGCCAGCAGAGCCTCCGCTCGACCCTTCACGGCCTCAGCAGCGGCAGCGGCAAGCTCGCCGCTCACGGGCTCAATGATTTGTCGAGGTCGACGTCGGGGTCGCGAAGGTAGACATGGGTAAGGATGCGCGTCAGCGCTGCAGAAGACATGACACGCGCCTCGGCCTTAGCCGTGGGGCCAAGGCCAAGGGTGACATCTTCAAGGGCGCGGACCAGGAAGGTAAGCAGCTTGGCAGGGCCGTCCTCGGCACCGGCCAGCGGGCTTTCCAGGCCACAGTCATAAAGTGACCTCAGCAAGGTGCGAGCCTTCGCCTCCATCTCCGCGAAGGCCACGCGGTCCTCGGTGAGGACCCGCGCCTTGCCGTCCAGCTCGACCCTCTTCGCCTCCAACTCCTGCTCCAGCGCACCCAAGCGGTCACGTGTGGGGACCCCGACTCATAAGTCGTGATCACCGAATGCTGCGTGTCTGATGATCCCGAGATCAATGCTCACTTTGAACACACAGAAGCTGAATAACAACAGTCTTATATCCATACATACCGTATTACACAAGTAGGACCATTATGGTCAAGTCTTGAGTATAACATTTCAGCGGAAATCTTCATCGATAACTTGGACCCATGCCATCTGCCTTAACCCTACAGGAATTCTGACTGGGAAGCGTCCTAGCTTGCATGTTCGTCACCGAAGTGTTCTTCATCATATCCTGTTCTTTCATGCCTGTCCAATAAAATAACCAGTGGCAAGCCAATGAGTACTTTGAATGTACTCGCAAGCAACCCATGTTTTGGTTCGAGATACAACAATGCATGATATAGGTAAATTTTTGCAGAAAGCTAGTTTTGAGTGCAATGACATGTTCAACAACTTGTAAGACATGCATTATGAGAATTCAAGTAACCATGAGGACATGTTACAGATATCAACATAAATAGAGTGGGCACCAACCCAACTCAATCATGTCAAGTCCTTTGACTTGACCCAAGTAGTTTTATCAACTCACACACACGGTTGTAAACTACGGGCGTAGTTTAAGCAGCACCACCCAACTGTCCTTGACCGTGGACACGGCTATTCGAATAGTTTTACACTCTGCGGAGGTTGCACACTTTACCCACAAGATCCGGGAACTTCGTGTCATCCGGGACCCGCGATACCTCAAGTACCACAGGTAAGCACCCGATCACTACCTTTCCCTAAACGACACTAACAAGGAGTCCACTCGTTGTTCCGTATCCTCACGATGTACATCATACGAGACTCACTCGAGATCCTAACATCCGAGAGGGACACAACGGTGTATCCGTGCCTGTAAGAAACAGACATGGCCGCCCTACAGGCACGACCCGTCACGAGAGAGAGCACCAACTCTCCCCGTCACTAGTAATGTGGGCTCCAAGCTAGTATCGGCCTAGGTAATCAATAATGCCCTTTCCCATATAAGGGTAGAGTGGTTGCGCATGTAAGGTTGGGACAGTCGACAAATCTTAAATCTAATCCGTTTTCGAAAACAACACACACTTGCCTCGGTACACCACTTCGTCATCAAGTGGTTACCCATCTCATCATCTCCCTCGGGCATAAGTGGCACCCAACGGGGTTTTCGAAAAGTCTTTTGAAAATGCTTTGACTCCTTCACCATGCATATACCCGTCCCTTTTTGCGTAGCATCTACTTTAGCATCCTATCTACTCCCACCAGCATAACCCTTATAAGAAGGTACGGTCATGCACAATGCAAGTATCAACGAGGAAGTACGGTGGCAAACCATCAAAGTGGTTACCACCTCATCATGATTCCGTTGCAACAACAATCTGGTGCTATATGACATGCATAAAAAGGGTTTCATAGACATGGTCAAAGGGCTGCCTGCCTGGCTCCTCAGAGTCTTCAATCATACGGTCCATCTCCGAGTATTTCGTTTGCTTCATCAACTAACGCCGGAAACAACACAATAAGCAACACAACAAGGCAGAAAATAAAAGTGCTCTAAAAATATTAATTTGACTTTTATTGGATACCTCTGGTCATATGAGGAATGACCCAAGTGATTTCATTGGAAGTGGATCAATGGATATTTCTAAACATTTCGATATGATGGAATCAATGGATTTGATGGATCCACAAGTTGTACACAGAATGCCATTTTATAAAAATGAGTAAAAGTACCCATTAATTCAGGCATGATTTTAGAAACATTTAGAAATTGGTTTCCTTTGGATTTGGAGTTGAAATGAATATAATAGGGATTTTTGAAGTGGATTTATGTGGATAAATGACCTTTTTAAAGGGTCCAGTGAAAAGTAAGAACAACAAAAATGTCCACTGTGGCCCACTAAATAGAACATGATTTATGGAGTCAGTAGAAATTTGATTCATCGAATTTGGACACTATTTGAATAGTTTATGGATTCGTGAAGTTCTCTGGAAAAGAAAAAGGACAATATTCGGGTTATACCTAAATTGTGCAGGGCGCTTAGCTTCGACCTTTATGACACACTGCCCAGGCGGCCAATGGCTCGGCCACGCGGGCGACGGGCGGCGTCGAAGGCGGATTCGCCGAGCCATTTCCACTTAAGCAGGCGCGCCCGCCCTGCAGGTCGGCCGGCGTGGGGCCCAGCGGCAGGTCGCCTTCAACCTCCAGCAGCGCTCCGGCGCTGGGAGGAGGCACCCGTCGGCGATTGCCGGGGCTCTGAGCATCTCCGTGACGCTCTACCCACCAGCGTGCTCGGGAGGCTGCGGCGCATCCGTCTAGGTGCTTCACGCCTGGCGAGGATGGCCATAGTGGTGACGGCTTGGATGGCGGCGGAGGAGGTCGTCGGCCATCCGCAGCTCTCGGCGTTCGTGCATCCCTACAACGGTTCGAGGAGGTGGGGAGGGTCTCCGGACCACGGGGAGTCTTTGGGTGGAGGAAACGGAGGGAGGTGAGCTCAGGTTGGCACGAATTTAAGTGAAGTCCGGCGGCTCGGCTTCGGCCGTGGGGAGAACAGCAGGGGATCGGGAAGAGGGTTGGATGGGTCAAGGGCTTCTAGGAGGAAGAGGGGCGAAGAGGATCGAGATGGAGGCACTGGGGCGGCTTTATATGGCGAAGGCCTCGGCTCACCGTGGGCTCATGCGCCGTGAGCTTCGTGCTCGTCGCTTCTGAACCTCGGAATGGTGATGCGCCGTGTCTAAGGCGTTCGTGGGGGTGGACTACGCCCAGGGGGAGAAGAGAGGGAGCGGGGAACGCGGCAAAGCGGGTCCCTGCCGCGGCCAGCGACTGGCGCGCTCGTGCGGTGCTATGTCCGCACGCGAGGAGATCCGGAGAGGAAGAGAGAGGAGGGGGACAGCAGTGTAGCGTGCTACGGACGTCGAGGTGACCTCGGGGGACACGAGGGGGAGGCCCTAGGTGGCCGGAAGCGGTTGGAAGAGGCGGCTACGGTCGGGTGTGCCTTTATGGCACTTTGAACACGCCAATTGCATGCAGGGCATGCCTTTGGCTTGTAGGCGTGGCCACTTGTGTCTAGGTTGTTTAGGGAGGAGTAAACAAAGGGGAGAGGGCCTTGGATGCCCTGGACAGCCAGTAGGAGAGGAGAGAGGTTGAGGGAGAGAGGGAATTGGGCTGTCCAGAGAGAGAAAGTGGGGTTTTACCCCTCCAATAATTGAGCTATGGATTTTCCGTTGCTACTGGAGGTGCAAGGGGACTAGGAGGGGCTGTGGTAAAAAGTTGAGGCCATGGAGAAGAGTGGAAGTGGTCAAAACAGGGGTTTTAATAAAATGGCTGAAGGTGTTTGTTGCTGGTTTGCGCAAGAAGATGAACTCCTCTTGTCATAAGGCTTGACAGGGTCAAATGGCATGAGAAAATAAGGGGTTTCACCAATATTGAGTTCATTTGGGAAAAGTTTCCAATGCAACTTTTGTAAACCCTAGAAATTAGCATAAATGGACTTGTGTAGATCTAGTTGAGAAAATCATTTCTCCTTGATGCACCACTTGGTGTAGTGTCATCATTTGAGGTTATGAGCATGTCCACAAAAGTTGAGATCAAAAGGAGAAAGTTGCCAATGTAGAGTTGTTCAAATTTGGTTACGGACAGGAAGGGTTTTGGGGCACTTTGATCAAGTTAACTTGTTCTCCAACTTGTGCCACTTGGTCTAGATGCATTATTAGACCATTTGAGCATGTTCACAAGGTTTGAGAACATTTGGACATGGTTGGCAGTGCAAAGTTGTTCAAACTTGAAAAAGTACAGAAGTGGTTTTGGGAGGGTTTCATGGGGTTATACTGTTCTCCATGACATGAGACTTGGCAAGACCATCAAACATGTCATATGTGATATGCTAGAATTTTCTTGGAATGTTTGGAGAATATTTCCCTTGTAAATATTTCAAAAGCTTGAAATATCCGTAAAGGGTTTTTGAGGATTTGGCCAATATTTTGAACATGACCATGTGTTGAAACTCTTATATATGGACAATATATGTCCATTGAGTTTCCCTAGGTTGTTGTCAAATATTTTTAAAACAATAAAATAATTTTTCCTATTAAAGACCATTTACGGCAGTAAGAAAAAGCTTTTAAATAAAATATTAAAATAACTTTTAAAATTATATTTTGTGGTTTACGGGTATCCTATATCTAATAGGAGTCAAAAATATTTTTGGAAAGATTTTTACTGCCCTTAATTAAGTACTTGCAGTGCAAACCTCAATTCAGGGGTTTTTGAAGAACTAATTTTAGAAAATACTTTTTGGCCAAATTATTTTTGTAAGAAAATACTATATTGCTCTATACACATGGCATGATCATTGGGCAGAAGTTTGGGGCAAGGAAATGAAATGTCGAAGTTGGAGGATTTATTTGATTTTTAGAGCACTTGCAAACAGCAGACAAAAATCAAATCAAGCGAAGACCAAAACACACAAAAGTTTTTGTCAAACCACATTTTATCATGTTTTATTAGCTTAAGTGTTGTGGCATGAAAATCAGGGTGTGACATCACGGCACCGGTTAAGCGTGGCATCCCGGTCCTTGGCGGCCGCCTCACGAGCTCTCATGTCTTCCTCCTTCTCTTGGTGGACGCGGCCCTCCTTGGCAAGCTGGTCGCACAGGCCCTGCAGCTCGCTCTCCAGCGCCTTACAACGACCTCGGACATCGGCTACCTCCCCCAAGGCAGCGTCGCGAGCGGCCTTTGCTCCAAGGACGGCCTATTTCTCCTCGTCGCAAGCCGTCGCGGCCTGAACCAACGCCGCTCGAATCGAAGCATCAGAGCGAACCCAGCCGGAGGCCAGCTCCAAGCGTCCGGCCACCAAGCGAGGGTCAGCGCCCAGAAGATCTTGCCGCAGCCGGTCCAGTTTAGCAGTAGCACGATCCAGGACAGTAGAAGGAGTCAGAGAGACAGCAGGTTGCGGAGTAGAGGAGAGGACGGCAGCGTAATCACAGCACCATGGGCCGGGGCCTTCTGCGCCCCGACGATTGCGGCAGTGGCATCAGGCAAGGATACCTCAGGAGTCGCTTGGGCCATGGGGGCTGAGCTCGCCCCAGCTAGCTCTGCCAGGCCTCGCAAGGATGACCGGGCAGGAGAGGCCCGTGTCTTGCCGTCACCTTCTTTCCCGGACGGAGGCGCTGCCTCGGACGAAGCCTCGGGAGCCCCCTTCAGCTTCTTCGCCGCATGCGCCAGCCTAGCCAAGGAATACAGACATCAAGCCCCAGTCACAAAGCAAGGAATGAAACAAGAATCTAGCACTTACTGGTCATCGCTCATGGGCTCGAGCAACCTCCGGCCGAACTTGAAGCTCGAGAGCCGGCTGCAAGGATCAGCCTCAAGAGGCTCTGGAGCAGGAGGCGCGTCTGCAGATCGCCTCGGAGCCGGGGCAGACCCGCAGGGGACTAGCCCGGTCCTATCCTTCTTCGGGATCAGGGGCAAGCTCTCGCCGCCCCGCTCATCGCCATCCTCATCGTCGTCCAGCAAGAGGCGGAGAGCGCGGGACCTGCGCCAGGGGAGGGGCGCTCTCGACTCCCCGTCGGTCGCCTCGGAGTCGGGCCCCTCTCCCTGCTCCTTTTCTTCCTCCTCTCTGCTGGAGTCGCCGAAGGACACGTTCACCGTCGCCAGGGCCGCCGGGTCCTCGGGAACCTCCGCGGACACAGGTCTGTCCCCGTTGAAAGCGGGCATGGAGTCCACCACCTGCTCCTAGTCATCTCGAAGGAACAGGGGTACAGGAGCGCCCTACGACCTCGCCATGTCTCCCACGACCAAAGATTGGAGGACCGCGGCCAGATCTTCGTCGGCCAGGACTACGGGGCTCGGGCGAGGCCTCCACAGTGAGCGAAATCTTAGCAAGCGGGGCCACCCGGTGCTCCAGGAACTATCTCAGGAGCGACGCCCCGGTCAGCGTCGCCGTCGCCATGTTACCCGGCCACAGGTCCGTGTTCATCTTCTCCAACACTGGCTTCACGCGGGGATCCACGAGTTCCGCGCGAGACCAATCGTCGATGGGCGTGGGCTGCTCCATGGGCAGAATCAGCCGAGGATGGATGCGCCCAGCATCTACCATGACCAACTTGCTCCTAAAGCCTTCAATCCTCTTCCCGGGCTTCGGGATGGCGTTGGAGCTGCCGTACGCGACAAAGCTCGCGCACGCGGAGATGGACCCGTGAGAGACCCGGAGGTAGAAGTAGTGGCGCAGCAAGGCCACTAAGGGCTGCACCCCGACATGAGCCTCACAATAGTAGGCGAAGATCGCCATGAGCAGAACGGAGTTGGGGTGGAGGTGCAGAGCTTGCAGTTTGTAATGGCGGAGGACAGAAAAGAAGAACTCAGAAAAGGGAGGCACCAGACCGGCGGCAATGGCGCTCACGAAGAGCGGATAGAAGGTGCTTCCTTGGTCCTCAGGAAGGGCGGAGCCAGCCTTGAGCACCGCTGCCCCGTCGTTGCCTTGCGCCGCCATCATCCGGCGCGCTCGGGCAAGGCTCTTCTCCGACACGTTCGGGGTGTCCAAGGCAGGTGAGTACTAAGCAACGGCCGGGGTGTGGCGAGGCGCCATATCTCACTAGGGCACGCGGTCGAAGTAGATCTGGAGATTTCGGAAACAGGAAGGATAGGAGCAAGAAAGGGGATCTGGGCAATGACTGAAGAAGGCAAAGGAGGAAAATCCTAGACGGGTGCCTCTCTTTTGACGATTCGCGCAGTTTGTTGGATTTCGGGTTCCGGCAGACCCTTGAGGTTCGAACACTGGGGTGCGCGCGGAGATCCAACCCTCCACCGTCTCGTACCTCGCCGAATCGCAGGGACCTAAACTACTAAACAGAACAGCACAAGAGACACAAGTTTTATACTAGTTCGGGCCACCGTTGTGGTGTAATACCCTACTCTAGTTTGTGGCGTGGTGGATTGCCTCTTGGGCTGATGAGGAACAGTATAGGGAAGAACAGACCTCATGATGCATTCTTGGTGGGTGTGCTGAACTGCTAGGTGGTGTTCCGTTGCTCTAGCTTGAGGATCAGGTCTCTATCTCTCTGTCTGGATTCCAAATGCCAGATCTCGATCCTCTACTATGGTGGCTAGCTCTACTTATATAGACGAAGGCCCTGGACCTCTTACCAAATATTGAGCGGGAAGGGTGCCAACAATTGGCCATTTTGAAAGGGAACAGTGGGTACACTTATCCTGACTAAAGTTGGTCCTCGCCTGCCAAAGGCCACAGTGATGGCCTTTGCTTGGGCTCCACGATGACCCCCTTCCAGCCGTTGGGGCTGGTCTTGGTCTTGTTGCACCGAAACGGATGCCTTTGCTTGATGCTCTCGCCTGCGCTTGCTCCCTTTGCACCAAAGGGGAAAGGAGGACGCTGCGCGGGCTGGCGCCCGACTGGCGCCCTCGGTCGTCATGGCTTGCGTCATGGGCACCTCGCGAGGTACCCTGCCTTGAACTCTCCTCCTTCTCATGAGCCAGCCTGACGAGGCCATGCCTGAGGAAGCTCCTCGTTGTCCGCCCCGCGAGGCTTGGCCCCTGGCGAGGGTCTTGAGCTTGCTTTGATGAAGATGGGCTGTCCTGGGCCTCCTTTGAGCCACGCCGCATGAGCAAGCGAGCAAGTATGGGGACCCCGTTCCCGGAAGCAGACAGTAGCCCGGGCCTGGCGCGCCCGAACTTGGCTGGCGAGAGGCGAAAGGGCAAGTGCGGCGTCATGGGCCCCTAACAGCCTGCTGACCTTAGGCGGCAGCGTGGCGGTTGATTGGACGTGTGCGCACTGCCTCCCCATGATGCCTCGGTAACCACCCGGATTCGACAAGTCCCTGCATGCAGAGTTGGTCATGATTACCGGTGATCGTGGAGGCCGACGGTTGGCCCTCGCCGGCAATAAGTACGTAACGGCGTGTGCCCTTCCAGTCTATCCTTCTGCTTCTCCTCTTCCTCGTCTCGTCTGGTTGCCATGGCTCCGATCCGCCGGTTCTCCAAGGAATAGAAGAGAAAGGCTCCTCAAGAGGATCCTGACCTGCTCCCCCAAAGCAGCTTGCTCTCTCGGTGTCGAGGCGAGGCGTTCGCCAGAGGCGCCCATGCCTGAGTGCGTGCGGCCGCCACCAGGGTTTCCTCTTCCTTGTCTGCGCAAATTGGTGGCCTGAAGGAGGCGGCGCTGGGCGCCATGGCGGCGCCCGCCGGCAACGCCGGCGGATCACGAAGGTGTCGTCTTCCCCACAGGAGTCCACACCGAGGCTCTGCCGGAGTTCGTGCTTTGCGTCGCCGCGCCTCCTAAGTCTTGGATTCGTCTTCCTTCTTTCTTGACCTCCGTAAATGCAGAGAGCCCACAGGACTCTGGCTGCAACCGCCCGCTGCGGCTTTCCCTCGCGACCGGGCAGAGGTTGCAGTAGTTGCCCAGGCGAGGTCTTCATGACTCGAGGCTGGGGCGAGGTCGCCTGGTCTGCGGGAGGGGCGCCCTCACGATCCACACAGGTACGACGGAGCTTCGGTGGTGTCCTTCAAGGTCTTGACAGCGGAGGGTCGTCGGCTGGAGTGCTGCCCCGGGAGAGGCGGTCGGGGCCCTGCTGCAGTGAGACGGAGGCCGACCGACCACTCCCTTGGCAGCTTCTCAGGCGACGAAGGCGCCGAAGGATCCAGCGACTCCGCCGAGCTCTTCGCAATACCGGAGACAAGCGACGATAGCTATGAGCCCCCGAGCCTGCTCCGCTCCCGGAGCAGGGCGGGCTCGTCAGGTCATCGCCGCCCCTGATCTGGATGGGGTTGGCTCCGGACCGGGTGGCCCACTGTTGATGATGGCGTCTGCCATGGTGGTCCCTATAGATAGGACTCCTTAGGATTCACAGATTTTGTTCCTGCGAGGAGCCAAGAATGTACCCAGAGGGGCTTGTAAGATGTTTGTAGCTTCGTTTGTCAATATGATCCTTATTGTGAGGCAGTGTGAGATGCTCATTCCGTTCTAGCTCAGTTTCTTCCTTTCGGACCTCGTGAGGGCTTGATGCTCTGCGCCGACAGGTCCTAGTCCCAAGGCGGCTTCAGTCGTCGCTGGTATGCCAGGTCGCGATGCTGTGGTCAAGGCCAGGAGGTGAGCTGCCCGAGGTCCGGTAAGAGCCTCTGAGTCGCGATGCTCGGGGGGTCCCCCTTGGCGCTCAAGCTGCCATCATTCGGTGAGAAAAGAGAGCGACGTTGCTAAGATGGGGTTGCATTGAGTGTGGGGATGGTGTTGCGATGACTAGTGTGTCCGGAGGGTGACTTATCTTCGAGGGTCAGGACAATGCTTCCCGGTGCAGCGTTAGGTCCGTGCCTAGGCCGGCTAGAGATTGCGTGGCGAGGTCGTTCCGTGCTCCTTGGAGGGACCCTGCAGGTTCACCACAAAAGGAACAAGAGCTTGCCGTGGCGATCGTTAGTCCTGCCGTTAGTTGCTTTGGAGAGGCGCGAGAGGCCTCGCGAGGTGTGTTGGGGCACCCGTGAGCCAGCGTGAGGACTCCACGAGGCCCTACCTCAAGGCGGGTTGCGCCTGGCTCTGGGCCTTATCTTGAGTGTGTTCCTGCAAATTTGGCGGATCTGCGGTGCTCTCGTCTTGAGTCCCGGCTCTGGGCTGGTCTCGGCCGTCGGCGGCAAGCCAGGTCGTGATGCCATGGACAAGACCGGAGGGTGAGGGCGGAGAGCGGTAGGAGTCCAGTCCACGGTGCTCAGGCACCCCCCTTTAACGCATAAGCAAGGTTAGATGACGCAACTCTACGTCCTCGGGTCCCGGCTCTCGGGCTGGTCTCAGCCGTCGCTGGCAAGCCAGGTCGCGATGCCATGGACAAGACCAGAGGGTGAGGGCCGAAGAGCCGGTGGGAGCCCTGAGTCACGATGCTCAGGCACCCCCCCTTTAACGCGCAAGATTCCGCCACCCAGGAAAAGGCACGAAACAACAAGCATGGTGGAGCGAGAGCATAATCCTAAGGAAAAAGTAGGAAGGATACATGCCGCTGGGACTGGCCCGAGCGGCTTAGGGATGATGCAGCCCGATGGGAGCCCCCAACAGGATAGGCTAACGACATGAAATAAAAGGGATACATGCCGCAGGGACGGACCCACAGCGGCACAGGAATAATCTTGACCTGAAGGCGCTCCCAGTAGGAAATAAAACTTAAAGATGTCACCTAGTGATGTTGGGGATGAAGGGGTGTTGGTGTAGCAGACTCGGTGGGCTGCGGGCCGATCCTCATGAGCCCCAGGCCCGAGGCCTCGGGAGGCTCCGGGAGGCTGGCGGCTCCTTAGGGGCCATCTCCATCACCGCCAGGGCTGCGGCGTGCCTGACCTCTTGAGCCTCCAGGATGGCCCTCATGAGACGCTGGTGCTCAGCAGCCACGTTTGGCAGGCCATAAGGCATGCGTACGCAGCTGTGGGGCGGACCTTCGCAATGCCAAATGTCGGATTTCGGGTTCCGGCAGACCCTTGAGGTTCGAACACTGGGGTGCGCGCGGAGATCCAACCCTCCACCGTCTCGTACCTCGCCGAATCGCAGGGACCTAAACTACTAAGCAGAACAACACAAGAGACACAAGATTTATACTAGTTCGGGCCACCGTTGTGGTGTAATACCCTACTCTAGTTTGTGCCGTCTTTGGATTGCCTCTTGGGCTGATGAGGAACGATCTGAGGGAAGAACAGCCTCGCGAGGGTCTGTTCTTGGTGGGTGTGATGAAATGCTAGGTGGTGTTCCGTTGCTCTAGCTTGAGGATCAGGTCTCTATCTCTCTCTGGATTCCAAATGCCAGATCTCGATCCTCTACTATGGTGGCTAGCTCTACTTATATAGAAGAAGGCCCTGGGCCTCTTCCCAAATATTGAGCGGGAAGGGTGCCAACAATTGGCCATTTTTAAGGGGAACAGCGGGTAAACTTATCCTGACTAAAGTTGGTCCTCGCCTGCCAAAGGCTCTGGTGATGGCCTTTGCTTGGGCTCCACGATGACCCCCTTCCAGCCATTGGGGCTGGTCTTGGTCTTGTTGCACGAAGCGGATGCCTTTGCTTGATGCTCTCGCTGCGCTTGCTCCCTTTGCACCAAAGGGAAAGGAGGGCAGCCTGCAGTGGCGCCGTGGCGCCCTTGGACATCATGGATTGCGTTATGGGCACCTCCTGAGGTACCCTGCCTCGAACTCTCCGCCTCCTCATGAGCCAGCCTGACAAGGCCATGCCTGAGGAAGCTCCTCGTCGTCCGCCCCGCGAGGCTTGGCCCCTCGCAAGGGTCTTGAGATTGCGTTGATGAAGATGGGCTGTCCTGGGCCTCCTTTGAGCCACGCCGCAGGCCGCAGGTAGGCAAGTCTGGGGATCCCCGTTCCCAGAACGCTGACACAGTTGTCAAGGCGTCGTGGGAGAGCAGAGACGCCCACGTCCAATCAACCGCCACGTGGCGCCCAATGCCGCAGGCTTTTAGGACCCGCGGTGCTTCGCACTTGCCCCTTCACTTCTCTACTCAGCCAAGTCTAGGCACGCCTTGGGCCCGGGGGCTACTGTCGGCGTTCTGGGAATGGGGGTACCCAGACTTGCCTGCCTGCGGCCTGCGGCATGGCTCAAGGGCTGGCCCAGCACGGCCCATCTTCATCAGCACAAGCTCAAGACCCTCGTGAGGGGCCTAGCCTCGCGGGGCTGACGACAAGAAGCCTCCTCAGGCACGGCCTCATCAGGCTGGATCGCTAGGAGGCGGAGAGATCAAGGCGGGGTACCTCACGAGGTGCCCATGACGCAAGCCATGACGATCGAGGGCGCCAGGAGAGGGCCAGCTCGCGCAGTGTCCTCATTTCCTCTTTGGTGCAAAGGAGGCAAGCGCAGGCGAGAGCATCAGGCAAAGACAACCATTTCGGTGCAACAAGACCAAGACCAACACAATAGCAGGAAAGAGGTCATCGTGGAGCCCAAGCCGGCGTCATCGTCAGAGCCTTTGACAGGCGAGGACCAACTTTAGTCATGATAAGTGTCTTTGGATGTTCCCTTCAAAATGGCCAATTGTTGGCACCCTTCCCGCTCAATATTTGGGAAGAGGCCCAGGGCCTCTGCCTATAAATAGGACTAGCCACCCACAGGGTAGAGGCATCTTGGATCCGGAATCCAGAACAAAGCTAGAGAGTCAAGCAATCTAGAGAGAGAGAGAGAGAGAGAGCGACCGAACTCCCCCTAGCAGTTCGTCGCACCGGCCAAGAACAGACCCTCGCGAGGCTGTTCTTCCCTATATTGTTCATCATCAGCCCCTGAGGCAATCCACCACACCACACACTGGAGTAGGGTATTACACCACAATGGTGGCCCGAACCAGTATAAACCTTGTGTCTCTTGTGTTGCTCTTTTTGTAGTTTAGATCCTTGCGAGGCGACGAGGTGCAGGTAGGTAGGGGGTGAGATCTCCGCGTGCACCCCAGATTTTGAACCTAGAGGGTCTGCCGGAACCCAAAATCCAACACATATAGCTGTATTGAAAATTCAAACATCGCAAACTTTTACGGAGTTTTCGTGTACCAAAATGCACATATAGAATACCCAGTATATATCATTTCATTCATCTTCGAGATGTAACGTTAAAGATGGGGAGGAGTCTACAAACAAAGACCGTCGTATCACCTGCAGCAATTTCAACCATCCTTTGGTGTGGAAGAATATTATAGGAACTCTATATGATATGATTTTTATAGGATTTTATCTTTAGAGCCAATTGGTTCATAGGAATAGATTCATCTACTCCACATTTCAAAGGAAATAAACATGATATCATTTTTATAGCTTTAGAGCCACTTGGTTCATATGAATGGATAACTATACTCCCATAATTTCAAAGGAAAATAAACATTAGCGTATATTCAATAGAAAAGTTCCTATGATGTGAACCAAATGACATCTCTTTTCTAATCCCTCCTCATAGGAATTGAGATACATGTCATCTCTAGATTCAATAGAAATGTTCCTATGATGTGAACCAAATGACATCTCTTTTCCAATCCCTACTCATGGGAATTGAGATACATGTCATCTCTTTCCCTACAACTTCCATGTATACATCTTCTATTCCCAAATAGATAGTACAACCCACTAGTAGCTTTTTTCCTAGACATGCAACTATGGCACAAAAACACGTCATGCATGCAAGTCATAAATCACATTATTTTTTCTACTCTATGCATGCAAGCACCACATCATCAATTCGTGCATGTTACTCATAATTTATTTCTTGCATTAAAATTTTTCATTGACAATGTATGTGCTGGTCACATGCACACATATGTAGTTCACATTCACATTTTTGTTAGAAATGTCATTCTTTTAACTGCAATTTATTTTTCTCTTTGTACTCCCTCCGTCTAGGTGTGTAAGTCATCTTCAGAAAACCAAATAATCCCAAAACGCTTTGCCACGGTACATTAACTCCCTCCTCGTTTCTTGTTTCATGACATATCAACCAATAAGAGATGTGGGTCGTGCATGCTTTCCCAAAACACAAGCACTTCTCCTTTGTTTTAGAATCTTCCATATCATAATTGCCCAAACTTTTTTTTCTAAATGAATTGCCATTATTTGTTTTTGACTATATGCTTTACAATGCACAATCCCATGAATCTTAACTTTTTTATAAAACTAATTGATTTTGAATGAGATTAACTATACGAACAAAACGAACATCTACATCATGCATATATGACTCAAAGCTTTACATGCTATAGTGTGTATTTATTCATAATTCGGTTTCCAAATCTCATGCGTTCAATGCATGTGTACCTTACTAGTTTTAGGTAGGTAGAAAATCTCACGCGGCCGCGGGTATATCAAAATGCAGGGCCCATGCATCATTGGCTTCCGGTCGAACCTACGTCCACAATTTTTTGTACGTATATCTCCACTAGTCCCCGAACCCAAAATGATGCCTCATTCCCTTAAAACCAAGCGGCCCACACATATTAAGGCGTCGACTCGAACTCAATCCCTCCCCCGTTTGCTACGACATGGCCCCGCATGCTGTAGTATTCCTACAAACCCTACCTTCGCACGCATCATCGGTCTTCTTCAAGAGGACGAAGGAGAAGCGTATTTGTAGTGGAGGTGCTTTAAAAATGGATTTGTAGTGGAGGCCCCTGTCGGTGTCAAAACCGGCGGATCTCGGGTAGGGGGTCCCGATCTGTGCGTCAAGGCTGATGGTAACAGGAAGCGAGGGACATAGATGTTTACCCAGGTTCGGGCCCTCTCGATGGAGGTAAAACCCTACTTCCTGCTTGATTAATATTGATGATATGGGTAGTACAAAAGTAGATCTACCACGAGATCGTAGAGGCTAAACCCTAAGAGCTAGCCTATGATGGTATGATTGTAATTGTGATCGGCCTTCTAAGGACCAACCTCTCCGATTTATATAGGCACCGGAGAGGGCTAGGGTTTACATGGAGTCGGTTACAAGGAAGGAAATATAATATCCGTATCGCCAAGTTTGCCTTCCACGCCAAGGAAAGTCTCATCCTGACACGGGCCGAAGTCTTGAGTCTTGTATCTTCACGCTTCAATAGTCTGGACATTGTACACAGTCCGGCTGTCCGGATACCCCCTAAACCAAGATTCCCTCAGTAGCCCCTGAACCAGGCTTCAATGATGATGAGTCCGGCACGTAGTATTGTCTTCGGCATTGCAGGGCGGGTTCCTCCTCCGAATACTCCAAGGTAATTATCGAACACTCAAACCGTGTCCGGATCCGCAAGATGATCTTCGCATGCCACCGTAGAGAGAATGATGTTTCACAAATGCAATCTGCTGACAACTTTTAGGCAACGCGACGTGTCACTACGGTCATGTCATTCTTCGAACCGTCTTTCCACAACCAGCCACAACGCATATTGCGAGGCGGTTTCCTTGACATGTCTTGTCAAAGCAGAGATCGTGCCCCCTCATTACAGGATTCTCATCAATACGGGTACGGGTAATCCCATCACATCATTAATCGTGGCACTTGGGAAACAGGCGATTTCCAACGGGCAAGTGGGGAGGCGCACCGCTTTCGTCGCCTCTATAAAGGGATAAGATTTCCTCATTTTTACCCACGCCTTCTTCCCTCTCTGCCCATTCTTGCCCCCTCGAGCTCCAGCGCCCAAGCCCAAGTCTTCTCCGCACAGCTAGACATGTCCGGAGTAGGAGGCAAGTGGGTGGCTTCCACCGTTGAGGAGAAGCACATCACAAATCTTCGGGCGGCCGGATACTTGGCCGCAGACATAGTGCACCGGCTACCAGACGCTCGGCAGGTCATTCCGACTCCATGACCCCACGAGAGAGTCGTGTTCGTCGCCCACTTCGTCCGAGGACTGGGATTTCCACTCCATCCCTTCGTCCGCGGGCTCATGTTCTACTATGGGCTAGATTTCCATGATCTAGCCCCGAATTTCGTCCTCAACATCTCGGCGTTTATCGTCGTATGCGAGGCCTTTCTCCGCATCCGGCCTCATTTCACCCTATGGCTGCAAACCTTCTACGTGAAGCCGAAGGTTATAAGCGGCAAGCAAGCGGAGTGCGGAGGAGCCATGGTGGGCAGGATGCCTAACGTCACCTGGCTGGACGGTTCCTTCGCAGAAACCATAAAAGGATGGCAATCGGGGTGGTTCTACATCACTGAGTCGCGTGGCGCTAGCTGGGCAGCGGCCCCCGACTTCCGATCCGGAACCCCTATGCGGCTCACCTCCTGGGAAAAGAAGGGCATGTCCTGGGGCGATTCCACAGAGCTGGCCGGACTCCAGACATGCATCAAAAGCATGAAGGACAAGAACATCAAGCTTGTCAATGTGATCGAGGTCATGCTCGTTCGCCGGATCCTACCCTGCCAAATACGGGCAGTTAATTTGTGGGAGTTCGTCCCGGCTGAAAACCAGACGCTCTGGAATCTCTACGGCTTGACACATGAAGGCGCATGGAAAGTGATGTTCAAGGCCTCCGAAGTACCTCCTCCCACATCCGAGGACCGCAGGCTTGATGCCGCGCGGGCTCCTAGCCAGGTGAGTCCTCAGACTGCCATCGGACCCAGTTTTTTCCAATATATTCTTGGGAGTCCCTTAAGTAATCATGCATATTTCCTTCAGGATTATGTGGAGACAGCGGAGCAGGTCTACTGCCCGGCTCCACTGCCAGAAGGCCCGGCGGATGCTCTCCTAACGGAGATGCTGGTCCCGGAACCGTACAAGGTGCCGAAGAAAAAGGCCGAGAAGAAGGCCCCGAGGACCCGAAAGGGTCTCCGGCGTAAGGTCGTGCCAGAAACCTCGTCCGAAGACGACAAGGCACACTCCTCTCCCGAGGAGGAGGAGGAAGAAGAAGAAGCCACCCCATCCGGAAAGGATGAGAGGCCCGAGGGGACGGGCCGGGGGGGGGGCGAGAGAGGCCCTCGACGCAAGGCCGTCATACCTACGTCGTTTGACAACGACGAAACAGATTCTTCCCGCGGAGGCGGGGGAAAGCAAGAAGAAATTCCACCTCCCCGTACTGGGGAGGAGAAGAAGAGAAAAGCCTCCCCGGAGGGGGAGGCTGGGGCGTCCAAGAAGGGGAAAACCTCCCTTCCGGACTACTCCACCATGGCCGCCTACAACGATGAAGGGTGGCTGCCCAGGGGGAAGCCCCTGGCGCGATCGTAAGTGTCCGCACTCTACCGTGGTTTTAAGTCATAATTGTTTAGTAACGCCGAGCATATATGCAGTCCAGCCAGGGCTCATCCAGAGGGGTCGTCTTCGGACGGGTCTCTGAGTGCTTCAGAGATGAACTCGCTCCCGACAGCCACCACTCCTCAGCCTGCGGATGACACGGAGGTGTTGTCCTGAAGGTTCCCTGAGCAGGCGGAGGTGGCACTGGAGATGCCCCAAGGAAGACTTCCGAATGTCGGACATGCGGGGTTCAAGGTCCCCGCGGATCGCGTCGATGAGAGCTGCAACAAGGCTGGCTCCCAACCGAACACTGCTCTGGAACCTTCGACAGTTCCGGACTTAGGCTGGCAGCCCCTCGAGGGCGAGCCGCCCATGCCGAAGACTTCCGTCACATCGACGACGCCGGATAGTCTGGTGGAAGCGCTTCGAGGCGCTTCCATGGAAGAAGAGCACCGTACTCTAATGAGTGCGGTGATTCGAAAGGTCCTGTCCGCCAAAAGCGGACTGACCGAAGCCTGCTCAATCCTCCTGACGGGCTTTGAGGAAAGTAGAAAATGTATGAGATTATCACCCGATAGGTAGTAGCCCCTGATACTCTGTTTGGTGTTCGGAAAGAAAAGCCAAATGTAGGGTCAATTATAATCCGTAGGAGTCTAATAATAAGCATTGTTGTGAATAAGCAGGCTGTGCTGCTTGCTGCTGCTGTCCGTACTGCCGAGGTTGCCGAACTGAAGCGGGACCTCGAGCAGGCGCATGGAGAGCTCATCCTCGCGAAGAGGTAGCTCGAAGAGAACAAGAGTAAGTGATTCCCGCTCTTGTGTATTTAAAGATAGGCAAAATTTGTCAATCTAACGCCAAAGCGTCGTGATTGTGTAACAGGGGCCACCACCAAAGTGGCGTCCCTGAAGAAAGCGCTGTCCGAGGCCAAAAACAAAGCGGCCTTGGAATGCAAGGAGCGCGAAAGCAAAGTGCTAGAGTGGGAGAGGTACGGCAGGAGCTCCAGGACCTGGGTAGGAAGTCCGAGTCCGTGGAGCATAATCTGAAGATGAAGGAGGCCGAGCTTGCGAAGGCCCTTGTAAGTTTGAAGGATGCCAAGGCCGAAGCCGAGAAAGCACAACAGGAGATCCAGGAGGCCAAAAAGATAGCAGTGGGTAAAAAATTCTTTATGCAAAGCAAACATGTGGAAGAGGCGTTTCTTTTACTTACTCGAATACGGAGCTCTCCAGGGGCATTTGCAGATCTGCCACGCAGCTCCTCAGACGCTGCGGAGTTCTACCGTGCCCAGGAGGGGAGCTCAACGGAGAAGCTGTTCTGGTCCCAGTATGCTGGGGCCGAACATCCGATGCCTCTGAGCGACCGACTGAAGTAGTTGGTCGAACTCCACAAGGCGGCCGAACTATCTATGAAGGACTTCATAGTCAGGATGTGGCTTGGTGAGCTACAACCCAGTTGCTACTTTGGCCTGATCAAGCGGATGGTGGATGCCTGCCCGCGGCTTGAAGTGATCAAGCGATCCGTTTGCATCGAAGGTGCCCGCCGAGCTTTTGCCAGCGTCAAGGTGCATTGGGGCAAGTTGGATGCGGAGAAGCTGGTCAAGGACGGGCCGCCGGAGGGCAAGGCGCATCGCCATCCCAAAATGTACTACGATGGCGTGATGAAGGGTGCTCGTCTCGTCGCCAATGAGTGTACCAAGGACGCCATATTTGAATGAATTCACTTCTGTCATGTTTGTAATTAAAGACGAAGTTACTTGCGCTATGTAGTGCTTTTGTTGTTTAAAATATTACCTTACATGCGGCTGTTTATAAAATCCTGAAAGTAGGCCGTCGTGGCTTCCGCCCGCTGCGTGACTAACCTTTGGGGTGTTCGTGGAAAACTCGGACACTCTTTACCCAAAAGTTTGGTCCCTTAAGGAGGTGTCCGGCGCATCGAACCAGGCAATTGGACTATGCGGCTTTATAACTTTCACTTAGCCATAGAAGTCTACAACTTTAAATTTCGGCGAAGCTCCTAGAATCCGGAAGACCGAATCGGGGCGCTATACACGCCTAGATCGGACGAAGCCGATTTATCGCCTAAAGAAGAAAATCTTTAAGGATTTTAAAACCTCTCGAACAGCGACCAGCTCTCGCCACATCATGCCGGTCAGTTTTCGGCTTTCTCTACTGAGGTGCTCGTCCGGAAGAATCGGGACACAATCGCAGTAGTTCTCCCTGCGCTACCTTAGCCGATATAACGGAACATAAGGCACCAAAACAAGGGAGCCGGGCTATCCCAACTGTAGACCAAAGACATGATTCGGAGCTGATGCATATAGTGCTACAAGTTCGGGGTGCCGCACTGTTGAAAGTGTTCGGACTTTAGTTGCCATATAGCGGGGCGCCATAAGGAGCCCCTGGCAAACCGGCCGCACCAAGGTGTACAGATGCAATATCAAATAAACATTTATAAGAGAAAAATGCTTAGATGAGAATAATAAGCTGACGCTATATATAATCTCTCATTGATGAAAATTATGTTTAAACGTACATTTACAATGGATGCGTTAAGCAGATATAAAATAGGACTATTTTACATGTCCTATCCAGGGGTAGGCTGTGTTCAGGTAGATAAAGCAGGTATAATGATCGTAAATAGATTCCACCTGGGTATTTTCTTCTGTGCACAATGTCTATTGCCTCCTTGGATGTCTCTTCCCTATAAGTCCGGCAATTTGGCTCTTTTGAGGATGTTCTTGTGACGCGTGTCCTGAAAGGTAAGAGGGAAATAATATGAAAGTATTTGGCGGTTACCCGCACTATTGACTGAGTCGTTGATGCGCCTCCGCCTATGCCCATGGTATTTTAAGTGCCTAATTGTGTGCACGTGGCACGAATGCTGCTTTGATGGGGCTTAAGCGGAGGCCGGACTGCTAGTCGCGCTCTTGGCGTGCCTGATGATCCTGTTGCAGTGTGCTCCGGACTCGCTTGAGTATGCTCGAAGTTGTTGTCGCCGGATTGGTTTGTCGGAGAAGGCCGCATTGTACTTCCGCCGCAAGGGCTGCAGTATGTTCTTCTGTTCATAGGGAGCGATCCATGTTTCCGTTCACTGTTATGACCCCGCGTGGTCCTGGCATCTTGAGCTTGAGATATGCGTAGTGTGGTACCGCATTGAATCTGGCGAATGCGGTTCGTCCAAGCAGTGCATGGTAACCACTGCGGAAGGGGACGATATCGAAGATTAACTCTTCGCTTCGGAAGTTATCCGGGGATCCGAAGACCACTTCCAATGTTATAGAGCCCGTACAGCGGGCCTCTACTCCAGGAATTACACCTTTAAAGGTGGTTTTAGTGGGCTTGATCCTTGAAGGGTCAATGCCCATTTTGCGCACTGTGTCCTGGTAGAGCAGGTTCAGGCTGCTGCCACCGTCCATAAGGACGCGCGTGAGGTGGAATCCGTCAATGATTGGGTCTAGGACCAATGCGGCCGAGCTGCCATGACGGATGCTAGTAGGGTGATCCCTACGATTAAAGGTGATCGGGCAAGCTCACCAAGGGTTCAATTTGGGGGCGACTGGCTCCAACGCATAGACGTCCCTTAGTGCCCGCTTACGGTCCCGCTTGGGGATTTGCGCGGCGTACATCATGTTGACCATTTTCACTTGGGGGTTCTTGTCCCCAGCGTTCGGATGTCGGGGCTCCTCGTCATCGTTCTTTGTGCAGCCCCTTGTCCTTGTCTTCGGCGTTTATCTTGCCGGCCTGTTTGAATACCCAGCAATCTCTATTGGTGTGGTTGGCTGGCTTATCTGGGGTGCCATGAATTTGGCACGAGCGCTCCAGTATGCGGTCCAGACTGGACGATCCCTGACTATTTCTTTTGAACGACTTCTTCCGCTGACCGGGCTTGGATCCACTGAATCCGGCGTTGACTGCTGTGTCTTCAGTTCTGTCGCTGTTGTTCCGTCGCTTATGCCTGTTACGCCGTGGCTTGCCGTTATTATCGCGGCCATCCGAATTGCTAGACTGTGGCGTAGTGCTGCTGCGGGCCAACCAACTGTCCTCGCCCGCGAAAAAGCGAGTCATTAGTGTTGTGAGAGCTGCCATGGACTTGGGTTTTTCCTGGCCGAGGTGTCGATCGAGCCACTCATCACGGATATTATGCTTGAAAGCCGCCAGGGCTTCAGCGTCCGGACAGTCAACTATTTGCTTCTTCTTAGTTAGGAAACAAGTCCAGAATTTCCTGGCCGACTCTCCGGGCTGTTGAGTAATGTGGCTCAAGTCGTCGGCGTCAGGTGGTCGCACATATGTGCCCTGGAAGTTGTCGAGGAATGCGTCTTCCAGGTTTACCCAGCTGCCAATGGAGTTTGCTGGCAGGCTGTTTAGCCAGTGTCGGGATGGTCCTTTGAGCTTAAGGGGAAGATACTTGGTGGCGTGCAGATCGTCTATGCGGGCCATGTGAATGTGGAGAAGAAAATCTTCGATCCATACTGCGGGGTCTGTTGTGCCATCTTATGATTCGATGTTTAGGGTTTGAACCCTTCTGGGAATTCATGATCCATTACTTCGTCAGTGAAGCAGAGGGGGTGCGCGGCGCCTTTATGCCGGGCTATGTGGCTATGCAGGTCGAATTACTCTGGATGGCTATATTCGGCCCGGCCTGACTTGTTGAAGGTGTGTCCGGCGTGACAGTCCTTGTCGCGTACCGAGGCGCGCCCCCACGGTCCGTAGATCGATCTTGGCTGTCCTGATTTGTTGCCCCGGGCCGTAGTATGTTGGTGTGGGGGTGTTGGCTGGTATGCTGACTGGTATGCCGCTTTATCCCGGCCACGAGGTGGCCGGTCAGCCGTGTGGTGCTCGAGTCCGTATTCCTCGGTTGCCAGGACTTCAGTCTATCTGTCTGTGAGCAGGTTTTCATCAACTTGGAGTTGCAGCTGCTTCTTTTTCAGGCTCCTCGCAGTGGCTATAAGCCGACGCTTGAAGCGCTCCTGCTCTATGGGATCCTCAGGCACGCCGAACTCGTCGTCGCCGAGGCTAATCTCGTCTTTGGAGGGGGGCATGTAGTTGTCCTCCTCCGGGTATTAAATCCGTCGCCTTTGCTCATACAGGCTGACCTACTCATCCTCCTGTTCGGCCTGCTCGAAGGCGGGCTGTTCAGGGTTGTATTCTTCTTCGGCACCATTCGGATTGTTTTCGTCTCTTGGGCCAGTATTGGTGTGGCGGGGCTTGGAGTGGCACCGGCGACGCCCATTCTTTGCTTTTTTCCCTGAGGTTTTATCCTCCGTTGCCTCATCGCCATTTGTTTCCTTCGGAGTGTCCACCATATATATATCATAAGAAGAGGTGGCTGTCCACCGCCCAGTGAGCGGTGGTTCGTGTTCTTCTCCTGCATCGTCGTCCATACCGTCGATGTCTTCGGAGTCGAAGTTCAGTACCTCGGTTAAGTCATCGACCGTGGCCATGAAGTGGGTGGTGGGTGGGCAAAAAATTGCTTCGTCGCCTGCCTCCCACTCAAGCCGGACATAGTTTGGCGAAGAGCCTCCTGACAAAGAGAGAGACTTTAATGAGTCCAGCATGTCGCCAAAGGGCGAGTGCTGGAAGATATCCGCAGTGGTGAACTCCATTACCGGAGCCCATCCTGGCCTGACGGTGTAACGCCCGGATAATCATGCTACAGTAATCCCATGCTAATCGTGCCATGACACCTCGGTTACTGTTGCTATCCTCGCAATAATTCGGAACCGTTTGAAATTCAAATTCAAATTAATGATAACAACAAAAGTTTCCAGAAATTAAGACTAAAATGTTCGGTGGTTGTCAAATATTACAAAGGTAATTGTGGTGAAGTAAACACATTTTTAGAAAATGTCTAAATAATTTAAACTGATTTAAAACAGGAAAAGGTAAATAAATAAAAGAAAAGAAAACAAAACAAATAAAAGCAAAAGGGCGCAACCCCCCTCCCCCCCTCGCTGGGCCTCGGCCCAGCTGGCCACCGGGCCAACCAGGCCGGCCCAGCAGCCCAGTACTAACCCCCCCCCACTCCTCCCAGTCCACCACCGACACCCCCCCATTCCCCCCGATTGGATCGGGATCGAGAGGAGGAGGTCACCGACGACGCTCGCCCCCCCCCCCTCCGACGCCGCCCGGAGCTCGCCGCCACCTCACCGGACTCCTTCTCCTCCGGCGCTCGTCCCCGTCGACCTCCTCAACCCCCGTTGCCTCATTCCCTGCGAACCACCGTGAGGCTCCCTCCTCTTCTTCTCCTCCTTCCCTGCGGTCACCGCCGCGCACCGGCGCTCGTGCCTCCCTGCCGCACGCGTCGCTCGTCCTGCCGTGGCCTCTTCCTCCCCGTCTTGTCCCGCACGGCCAGCCGCCTCGCCTCCAACCGCGGCCCCCCTGCCGCCTGTGTTGCCGCCAGACGCCTACTGCGCCGTCGCGCCAGCGCCGTGGCGGCCCTCTGGCCTGGCCACAAGGCTGCACCTGCTTTTGTGGCGGCCACCGTTGCGCCCCAGCCACGATACTGCCAAGGCCGGGCCACGGCCTGTCGCGCCGTCCTGGCCTCCCTCACCGTCCTCGCGCCCTGCTCCTCCTGCCGTGTGGCCATGGCCGAGGCCTGCCGTGGTCGCCGGTGCCGTATGGCGCCCGTACCCACCCGCTGCGGCCCTGTCCGCCCACTCATTCGGGCGCTGCCCCTGTGCCCGCGAACCCGGCTCCCGCTAGGGCCCCTATGGCCCTATGACACGAGGGGCCCACGCCCCATAACGTTTTAATTGAAAAAAAGGAATTAAAAATAATAATAATAATAATAAATAATGAAATTAATTAATTAATTAATTAACTAATTAATAGACTTAATTAATTCTGGTTAATTAAACTAAACAGTTAATTAAGCTAACTAATTAACCTAAACCCTAATTAACCTAAATAGAGAATGACAGGTGGGTCCCACTGGACCCACACGTCAATTGACCAGGTCAATGGTTAACGTTGACTGCCGACATCACTCGATGTCATCTTGACGTCATCATTTACTATTCGGATAATGTTGGATTTAAATAATTAATTAAATTCCGTAAATTAATAAAATCTTTAGAAAATCATATCTTTTACTCCGTAACTTTCGGATTAAAATATTTTCAACATGAAAGTTGCTCGGAACGCAGACGAATCCGAATACGTAGCCTGTTCGTCTGCCACGCGTCCCTAGCATAGCGAACCTGCAACATTTCATCTCCGGTTCATCTGTCCGAAAACGCAAAACACCGGGGATACTTTCCCGGATGTTTCCCCCCATTCACCGGTATCACCACATACCGCGTTAGGGCACGCCTAGCATCACGCTTTGCTTTGTCATGCATCGTCATGCATCTGTTTGCTTAAATATTCATTGTTTCTTCCCCCTCTTCTTCCGCTAGACCCCGAGACCAACGCTGCTGCTGCCCAGTACGACTACGGAGTTGACGACCCCTCTCTCTTGCCAGAGCAACCAGGCAAGCCCCCCCCCTTGATCACCAGATATCGCCTATTCTACTCTATACTGCTTGCAGTAGAGTAGTGTAGCATGTTATCGCTTTCCGTTATACCTATCACGATGCATAGCCTGTCCTTGCTACTCTTGTTGTTACCTTTACCTACAATCCTACATGCTTAGTATAGGATGCTAGTATTTCCATCTGTGGCCCTACATTCTTGTCAAAATGCATTTGTGCTATACTATCGGGCCATGATCACTCGGGAGGTGATCGGTATATACTATATACTTTATACATGATACATGTGGTGATTAAAGTCGGTCGGCTCGAGGAGTACCCGCGAGTGATTCACTTGAAGTGAAAGGACCTTTGTCCCGACGGCCCTCTGGATCGATATTTGTGGCGGAGCGACAGGGCAGGTTGAGACCGCCTAGGAGAGAGGTGGGTCTGGCCCTGTTCGGCGTTCACGGATACTTAACACGCTTAACGAGTTCTTGGTATTTGATCCGAGTGCGGCCATTTGGTCTATACGCACTAACCATCTACGTGGGAGTAGTTATGGGTATCCGGCGTCGTGGTATCAGCGAAGCCTTCGTGACGTCGGGCCGACCGAAGCGGCGCGCCAGATTGGACCGCGTAACGTGACTTCCTTTGTAATGGAGGTTGCTAGGTACTGCTTCCGGCCGCGTTCGCAACGCGGTGTGTGCTAAGGCGATGGGCCCTGCACCCGGGCGCTTAGGTTTAGACCGGCGTGCTGACCGCTCTGTTGGCCTAGGTCGGGCTGCGACGTGTTGATCTTCCGCGGCCGGGCATGACCCAGAAAAGTGTGTCCGGCCAAATGGGATCAAGCGTGTTGGGTTATGTGGTGCACCCCTGCAGGGAAGTTAATCTATTCGAATAGTCGTGATCTTCGGTAACAGGACGACTTGGAGTTGTACCTTGACCTTATGACAACTAGAACCGGATACATAAAACACACCCTTCCAAGTGCCTGATACAACCCGGTGATCGCTCTCTAACAGGGGGACGAGGAGGGGATTGCCGGGTAGGATTATGCTATGCGATGCTAGTTGGAGGACTTCAGTCTACTCTCTTCTACATGCTGCAAGACGGAGGCTGCCAGAAGCGTAGTCTTCGACAGGATTAGCTATCCCCCTTTTTATTCTGGCATTCTGCAGTTCATTCGACTGATATGGCCCTTTACACATATATCCATGCATATGTAGTGTAGCTCCTTGCTTGCGAGTACTTTGGATGAGTACTCATGGTTGCCTTGTTCCCCCTTTCCCCCCTTTCTTTACCCGGTTGCTGCGACCAGACGTTGGAGCCCAGGAGCCAGACGCCACCGTCGACGACGACTACACCGGAGGTGCCTACTACTACGCAAAGACGCAGCGACTGACGACCAGGAGTAGTTAGGAGGATCGAGCAGGAGGCATGCGCCTCTTCGATCTGTATCCCAGTTTGTGCTAGCCTTCTTAAGGCAAACTTGTTTTAACTTGTATGCGTACTCAGATATTGCTGCTTCCTGACTCGTCTATGATCGAGCACTTGTATTCGAGCCCTTGAGGCCCACGGCTTGTATTATGATGCTTGTATGACTTATTTTATTTTTAGAGTTGTGTTGTGATATCTTCCCGTGAGTCCCTGATCTTGATCGTACACGTTTGCGTGTATGATTAGTGTACGATTGAATCGGGGGCGTCACAGACGAGCTCGGGAGCGTGCGGACTGGAACCAATGTCCGGATACGAATCCGGGGATTCGGAGTCACATGCCACCGCAGAGGTAAGGCCCGTGTTCGGCTCCACCACCGATGAGTGTGCGACCTGGGGGGTGGGGTCCGTCCCTCCGTCCTTAGGCAACGTAGTCTGCTCCGGATCTAGGTCCGGGGACAGTACGGGGATGATGCCCCGAGCTTCGTCCGATGACAGGTCTAAGCCATGCTCGTCGTGACTGTCCGGTGCTCCTGGCATAGGCCCAAATCCATCGAAGATCAAGTCTCCGCGGATGTCCGCCGTGTATTTAAGGTTTCCGAACCAGACCTGGTGGCCAGGGGCGTAGCTATTGATCTGCTCCAGATGGCCAAGCGAGTTGGCCCACAGTGCGAAGCCGCCGAACACGAAGATCTGTCAGGGGAGGAAATTCTCGCCCTAGACAGTGTCGTTGATGATGATTGAAGGAGCCATCGAGCCTGACAGCGACGACACAGAGGAACTCTCAATGAAAGCGCCAATGTCTGTGTCAAAACCGGCGGATCTCGGGTAGGGGGTCCCGATCTGTGCGTCAAGGCTGATGGTAACAGGAAGCGAGGGACACAAATGTTTACCCAGGTTCGGGCCCTCTCGATGGAGGTAAAGCCATACTTCCTGCTTGATTAAAATTGATGATATGGGTAGTACAAGAGTTGATCTACCACGACATCGTAGAGGCTAAACCCTAAGAGCTAGCCTATGATGGTATGATTGTAATTGTGATCGGCCTTCTAAGGACCAACCTCTCCGGTTTATATAGGCACCGGAGAGGGTTAGGGTTTACATGGAGTCGGTTACAAGCAAGGAAATATAATATCCGGATCGCCAAGCTTGCCTTCCACACCAAGGAAAGTCCCATCCGGACACGGGCCGAAGTCTTGAGTCTTGTATCTTCACGCTTCAATAGTCCGGACGTTGTACACAGTCCGGCTGTCCGGATATCCCCTAATCCAGGACCCCCTCAGCCCCTACCCTAGGCTGCCCTAGGTAGCTGCCGCACACATCATCAGTTTGCTCTTTCCTCTATGCTCTTGCACCTTATAGTGAAATGATGGTTGCTTCGTCCGTCCAGCTTACTGAGGGAAATTTAGGGCTTTGTGATTTGACCCCTCATCGATCATTTACTACTACTGCGGCCCTATGACCGGCTGCCTCCAAGTCCAAGCGCTGCTCCGAACTGTAATTTGGTGCATCACACATAGAACAAGACGATGGATGAGCCACATGTCGGCCAAAGGGGTCCTGTTAAGTGTGTCACCATTTCGTGTGTGGACTGACCCTGCTTGAGGCCTCATTCAGTTTGGAGGATTTTCGTAGGAATAACATAGGAACAAGGATTCCAGAGGAAAATTTCCTATATATGCATTCGGTTTATAGGAAATGCGTATAGGAATTTCATAGGAATACTACTCATTTCCTGTGTTTTTGGAGGAAACTACACATCCACTCAAAGCTCATTTTGCGCGTAGGAATTAGGCAAGTCAATTCCTCAGGATGGCAAGTGCCATCCTATCAAATTCCTATACTACTCCTCATTCCTACGTTCAGATTTCCTCCAAACCGAATGAGCCCTGAGTTGCTACGCCAACACGACAGGAGCAGCGTACCACTTGGTTTTGCTCCTTGGTGAATCCCGACTATATTGATCTAACTAGCAATGTGCCCGTGCGTTGCAACGGATCCAAAATAGAATAATACACATTCACAAACTTGAAAGAAAAACACTATAGTTTGGTGTATATATCACTAAAAATATAATCGTATTAGGTTTCACTCAAAATATATTCCTTGTGGCTGTTTTGATGAGGTGGGGGAGGGATGTGGTTGGTTTCAAGATACTAAGGGGTTTCTGCAAATTGGAGCAGAGGAGTCGGGTCTTGTTGCAAAAATGCCATGACATACATCGTAGTCGTTAGATGCAGATCTGATGGTCAGAAATGATGGATGGCAGACACACCATCATCACCAACTAAGTCTTTTATAGGATTAGAGAAAAGATACGTACTGTACTACCCTCTCCGTCTTGGTTTATAGGGCACGCACGGAGTTGTCGGTCATCCATTTGACTAACTAAATATGAGTTACTATGTCACAAAAAGTATATCATTTGATTCTTAAGGGGATATAGTTTCTAAACATATACTGTTCATCACATATATAGCCAGTTAAATTCTCGACCTAGAACAACATGCATGCCCTGTAAACCAATACGAAGGAAGTAGTAAGAATTAGGTGATTTTACCGAGCGATGGGCAGGGGAGCATGGCCTGTCATACGTTCCCACGTGTCATGATGTACCAAGGCGATGTGCGTGTCCCGCTTGAGGCAGAACAGTGGCAGAAGCAATACTACATGGTTTTCTTGAAGGATATTATGGAGAAGAGAAGTGTGAAATAATGGTTGCTTCGTTTGTCTAGGAAGGTGCGGCATTGTGATTTGACGTCTCATTGCTCATTACTACTACTGGGGTGGTATGACTGGGCTGCGTCCCCCCTGCTGTTCTGCACTGTTATTTGGTGCATGACACATCGACACGGTTGCCATATGTCCCACATGTTGGCGAGAAGAAGTAAAAAATTCATGAAAGCGACCGTCGACGGAGGAGTACAAGACACGGCTTGGTTTTTGCTTCTTCACGTGATCCATCGATACAAACCCGGACTAAAAAAAGGCGAGGGCGAGCCTTTTCCCGCGCGGTAGGCAGGGGAGTTTGGCATAGTCTGTTCGAGGCAACGAGGCAGGAAGGGAAACAAGCAAATATATGTTGAGCGACTTAGTTTTTCGAAAATCTGATTTTACGGAGTACTGACCCACTATGGAGGTAGTATGCTACTTACTACTCCCTCCTTTCCGGTTTATAGGGCTTGTCTTAAAAAATTCGTTCTTCCATTTTATAAGTCTCAATTCTACTAGTAGTAGTAGTACCATCACATGTTGGATTTTGAGGTGTGTTAAATCTCCCGATGCAAGCATTGTCAAGAGAAAACTCACCAATGCATGTAGAAGTTCATGGAAATATAGTGGTCATGCATGCATTCGTTCTAATTATTGCCTCGGTAAACATAACTTCTTGAGAAAAACGAGCGTAAATTACTTGTGCAAACTATGAAATTAATTCCACCACTCACCGTCTACCTTGGTTGGAGGGATTTTGAAATTGATCCATAAACTGGAAAGGAGGGAGTAGTAACATAGCCTAGGGTAGCTTGCTGCACCACGGACTCCAAGGAAATTGCTGTAGTAGTACTACTCCTATATACTACTTCAAGGAAATTGAGCCATAAACTGGAAAGGAGGGACTACTACTAAAAGACTTATATTCCAAACAATATGATAATCTCTCTAATCAAGGTAGGGACGAGGAGTAAAGGGAGGGAGTAGTAAAATTTTCTCCTCGTCCTGCGAGCCACTGCACGCGTGAGCGAGGGAATGGGCGTAGGCGTAGTAAGCAAGCTTCACCTCATCCTGCGAGCCACCGCGCCCGTGGGCGGGGGAGATGGCGTAGTAAGCAAGCTTCTCCTCGTTCTATGAGTTGACGGGACACATCAAAAGTAATACTTATGTATAGAGCATCTCGAGTGTACAGAACCTTGCCTCTATGGTAGGCCCCATATGACGCGTCAAGTCACAAATTGTTTGGTCACCTGTGGTAGACGATCCTCCATCAAGTGGACAACTTTTACACGTGTCAAATTACCACGTGGGTTGCCTTTTCGTACAGAAATGAGCTCCAACGTGTACCCGCACGGGTGTGGCTGGGAAAGAGACGGGAGTACGTGCGCCGTGCGTGCACCTCTTCTCTTCGTGCACGTCCCCCACCTACGTGGGTGTGTGTGAGAGAGATACAAACCTAGACATTATGCGCCGTCCATCCCCATGCATCCGACCAGTCCGACCACAATTCACCACAACGCCCCACTCCTCCTAACCTTATCTCTCATCTTTCTCGAGATATCATTTTTCGATGAAATTCTCGAGATACCATTTTTCCGATAAAATTCTCGAGATATCATTAGTTTTTACACATGGGATTACTCCAGCATGGGTCAATCACAACACGTGTTTTGTAAAAAAAACATCTTGATGTTCTGTGCAATGCACGTGCATCTTGCTAGTCCATGAAAACAACACATGGCAAAATTTCACGGCGAACGAGAGATTTGAATCTGCTGGGAGGGGCTGTTCGGATTTTGCCCGGGTTAGCCAAAATATTGGCGACCCTTTTGTCCACCGGTGCCTTTGCCACCGATGAACAAGGAGTGGCTCGAGTGCTCATGCATCCTCCAGTGCACACATTGGAGACGAGCTCGCACGAGCTGTGCTTTTTTTGTCCCACCACACCGCCCGAGCCGGTCGCAGACTGACCGGCGACCCACATATTACGCCATCCAACCGTAGCCGCACACATTCAGACAGCAACTCAACCAACCGGACGAAATTCATGCAAACACGGCGATATTTCTCATAAAAAATGATGGAATTCATATAAAATTCCGGATTTTCATACAAACATGAGGGATTTCATTACATTTAAATCAACTAAGTGGTGCTAGTTCTGGACAGCACAGGTATATAATACCTGGCCTAAATGGTCGCCCGCCAATCATTTATGTTCCTCATGTCCGGCAGCACGATCACCGGACTGCCGGGAGCCCCGGAGGTATATGCTTCAGCGCAAAGGACGGCTCGCTTCTCCGCTGCCCAACTGATATGGTTGGCTGATCCCCAAGGTGATGGTGGAACGGGGCTTCTCTACTAATGTGGAGCCCATGCGGGGTCGACGAAGGTCCTCGCAACAAAAGGATCCGGCAAGACACCTGCTATGTACGCCGCCGATGTCGCCTCCATGGTGGCCTTCATGGGACCCAAGCGGTGGTGGCCTCCCGTGTTCTACTTCTCCTCGATGATGGCGGCGGATGCGGAGGCGCTGGCCACCGAATCATCGCTCTCTGCGCACCCAGCTTCTGTCTCTACTTGCATGGCGTGGACGCCGGCTTGAGAGTCTCGGCCGCAGAAATGGGAGACGCGGTCGAAGACACGGGAGGCGCGGTACGAGGCAGTGGCGTGGATGGCAGAAACGACGCTCGTGCTCCGCTCTTCGTTGAGCTGGCCTAGAGTGGCGAGTTGATGAACGACGTGTCGGCTTGTGACGGCAACTGGCTCCATCAGGCGAGGGGAGGGAGGTGGATCAGCGAGTTGCATAGCTCGTATCCGGCGGGCTCGGAAGGCCAGCTAGCCGGCTTGTATGCGGGATAACTACTCTTCGTAAGCCATTGTAAGAGTGGACAAAATGGTGAAGGAGGAGATAGGGGAGCGGCGGAGGGGTATGATTCTTGGCCGGCGTTTGGCCTCGTTTAAATAGGAGATTAAATAGACGACAGATGGGAGGAGCTCGGCCGGCGTTGCGTTTAATGTCGGCCCGGTCATGAACGGACGTGTGTCCAGAGTGGGTTTCTCGGCTTCCACACGGGTTTGATGGAGGTGTTTGAATGCGGCAAGGAGGCGTGTTCATCCGGGCGTGCATCGAGTGGCGCCCTCGACTCTGACGTACGACACTGCGCCGTTCTTCCAGCGACGCAGGGCTCTTTGGGTACATGGCCTACATGTCGCTGACCCAACGCAGCAGCGCATTTACGAGGTACTTTTGGTGGGTCAGGGCGGTCAGAAGCGGGCATTTCATAAACTGATGATGGTTCATTGAGTGTGACGTCATCTATTTCATCTAGATAAGCCTAGTATATAATGTAAGAGAATTTTAAAATTTTCATATATACGTTGATAGCCCGTTCGATATGTTGTGATTCATAAAGACCACTGCTAACATCAATGTTCTACTTATCACAGATAAGATTAATTAAACCTTGCAAAATACAATATTAGATTGATTAATACCCGTAACAATCCACCGACCACTAATTTATTACCATTTCTATCCTTCATATACAAGCTGATGGGTGGGCCCGATGGTAATGTGCGCTGCTGAATGTGGACCGTTTGACTAGTCAATTGATCGTGTCATCAATAAATTACGGAGCTATATGGTGAGCCAGTGACCGTATGATCACCCAAAATGTATTTTATTAACACAGTACATACTCAAACTACCATTTCTTTCTTTCATATACGCGCTGACAGGTGGGCCCCACTGTTACGCAACCCGATGGTGCAACACTAGTTGCGCCACGTGGAACGTTTGACTGGTCAATTGATTGTGTCATCAACAAAATAAGGAGTTGTACGGGTGATCCAGTGATCGTATAGTCACGACATGTATTTTTTAACACGGTACAGACGCAAGCGCTCATATATAGGCGCAAGCACTCACCACTATAAGCGTGCACACATAGACCCTACCCCTATAAGCACCTTCGAGAGAGTGAGCCAACATATGATCTTGAGATTTTACGAAGTCACCATAGGTGCCTCGTAGTCGAGTGGAACGTCTTCTCCCACTGAACGCACAGCGTCGGAAAAATACGTATATTAACCCAGGATAAATGTGAGCACCAGGACTTTAACCCTGGTGGGCTCGAGAAACCACTATCCTCCTAACCATCCAACCACAGGTTGGTTAGCACCACAAAATGTATGTGCTGACTGTAATGAGCTTATTCTGAAGTCTAGTGACCATATCGTGCTTTCGCTTCAAATACAATGACCATAAGTGTTGTCAACAAAATACGAAGCACGCATCAAATACAATGTCCGTCAGTGTCATCAACAAAATACGGAGACGTATCGTGAGCTAGATATTGTATGATCACCACGAGAATATATACGGTGACCGTAACGAGTATATTCTGAAGTCCATCGACCGTATAGTGCCTTCGCTTGAAATACAGTGACCGTCAAGCATGAATGTGTCACGGGCATGTATTCTTTTAGAGAGCTGAGAGATAGTTTGTGTGCGTACGTGAAAGTGGTGTAGAAAGAGGGGGTGTCCGATGGAGACAAGGAGAGATATGCCCTTCGTTTCTCTTTCCCGTGACTAATATTTTAGGACAAAATATATACATTCACAATGTAGAACAAATATTTTTGGATGCACCATGCAATTAACTTTCATGTATAACATTGTACTACTGTATATGCTTATTTTCTTAGTGTTCGATTGCGTGTGTGGTGTGGTGGGCACATCATTTCTAGTTGTGGTGGGTCAACATGGGGACTCATGGGTCGGTTCCATCCTGCGCCACATAGGTTGGACCGAGACGCATTATACGAAGACCCATGTGGAGGACTCGGCATACAACACGAAGCTACCTGAGTCGTGGAGGACTCTATCCCCGCTGGTGATAAGACAACTATATATGATTTGTAACCCTAGGCCCGGAGTATGTTATAGAAGCCTCGGGGCTAGTTTGTCGATAGTATACACACACACAAAGCCTGGTATTCACGTGTACTTTGTACACAACCTATCACTAATATACAGTACCAGGAGTAGGCTTTTTCCTCAACTGCAAGGGTCCGAACTTGGGTAAAACTTTGTCTCGTATTACCATCTAGCCTAACAGTCAGGGATATCCTACCGACTGATCTGATGGAATCATATCTGCCAACTACTAAGAGAGAGGTGTGTTTGGGGGGGGGGGGGGCAATGTGTGCGGGAGAGGCCTAAAGATAATGTGTGTGCGGGAGACACGTAAGCACATATATGTGCGTATAGAGGGCTAGTAGAGACCGTGCGTGTGTATATATGCACGTGAGAGAAATAGTGTTTTACAACTAATATTAGTGAAAACAGTGGTACATAGTAGTCACAAAGAGAGAGAGAGAGAGAGAGAGAGAGAGAGAGAGATACACAGGGAGTGTGTGCGTGAGACACCCTGACACCCCGGTAGAGATTGTGAGCATGTGTGAAAGAGAAATGCCGATGTATATAAAGTTTGTGCACTTATGCATTAGATAGAGAGATATATAGCACGTTTGTGAGAACTGGCCGAGGCATAGTGCATCTACGTGTAAAAGGCGGTTCTACGCATTAAATTAAAATAGAAATGGCATTATTTTTTTGGATGAGATCATGAATTTTGCAATTTGCGTATGAACGAAAATCGGTCTATCAGACACCCATACTCTATTGAATTCTAACATGTGCATGTGTTTATTTCATATTATCGATCCATAAAGTGAGAGAGGTTTGAAATACAGGCAATGCATTGCTTTTGCAATTCATATATAAACATTAATTAGTGCACTGCATGTTGTTAGTGTGAAGCACTTTATACATTTGTCACTTACATGGATACATTCCAAATTGCTAGGTACGAAATACAATACATGTTGAATTCAACATAAAAGGGGGTTCCAAATATTCGAATTCATAGGAAGTGCATTCATCTATTTGAACTCGAGATAATGGCATTTGTAAATCAGATCTAAAAGGGGGCATCAATCTTTGTTGTGCGTTTGAATATGCTATATATTCATACGCATGTCTAACTATTTTTTTGCAACCAAGGAGATTATATCCGGAACCATGCATGAACTGAGGTAAGTTGCATATTTTTTATTATATACTCGTGTACAATGTATATTCAAATGTACCCCCTCCATTCCAAAATAATCATAGTTTTAGGATTTTCAGAAGTAAAGATTTGTGAAGTTTGACAAATCCTGAAAGTTCAATTCAAGGGAACCGAAAACGTTAATGCTTCTGCTCCCAAATATTGAACAAAGCGCCAAATAAGCCTCTGGCCACCCGAAACCGCGCAAGACTAATGTCTGGTGGTAGGATATTACTATCTTAACTCTGGCACGTGTAGCCTGTCGGCCTGATGTCCAAAGGTCTAAACCTGGGTAGGTTTGTAAATTCACCAAGACTCCAGTCTCAACCGCCTCCGAGAAGCATTCATACGCCATGGACGCCTAAACACCAATGCGCTCGGCCGAAATCTACCCCGTCCACCATTTGGGACACCTGAGATTACTATCCTACCCCCAACAAGCAATATGTCCAAAATTTTAGATGGTGGCAAAGTTTGTAACTTTCCCCAAATTTCAAACAAGCGCGTCCCAAACCGAAACATGATTCACCCTTAGTTCCCCCCTCTCCCTTCATTTCCCCATTCATACTTCGTGGGCGCCAAAACGCCCTCTCCACCAGCCGCGAAACCCCAGCCTTCTCCGTCCTCCACCCCATCACGCCCAATCCACCGCCGCCCTCCTCCATCACGCCGGAGTCGGTACCCCGACGTCGTCTTCCAACGCAACCGCAACCGCAATGCCCTCAAGGACTTAGCAGCTGAAGCCGAGGCAGAGCTGCCTCCACGATGTCGACACCGACGTGCGCCGTACTAGAACCACTTTGACCACGCCGTCCTGCGCCTCACCGTTGCCGCTCCACTGTGGCAACTATCCATCGCACCGGAGTTGTTCCCACTATGCCGTCGTTCGCGGCCTCGGATCTGGTTATCCACCGCTGACAGACGGCCACAGCACCACTCTCAACAACTTGTCCATGGGTTCGTCCAAGGCTCCACCGTCCTCCACAACTTCTCATTTTCAGTGAACCACAAGAAGATCGTTGGAAAAACAGAAGGAGGACACAGCACTGCCAGCAGAAAGAGGTACTCCTCTTCCCTTATTCGTGCAAATCTTACGTCTCTCCTCACACCGTATTGATCCCACGAAAGAAACTAGTTGAGCGCTTCATACTGCATCTTCTTCCTGATACTAAATGCACAAGGTTTCCTCCCATTTACTATTTCACCTTTGCTAGAGGTCAGTAGCCCGCCTGGATTTCAATTCAGGGTCAGTCGAATCGCAATTAAAAGGTGCAGCACCCGCTTAGGCGCACGGAGCACCTAGTCTGCATGTTCGCCGGGGAAGCGGCGCATCGGTGTCTATCATAGGGGTGTGGGGTGCAGGAGCTGCTTGCGCCTGATCTGGAGGTCGGCGGGGCTTGAAGGGATGGCCAGGGGCGGTGCCAAGCACAACGGTGCGGTGAGGTCTAGGGGAGGGCGGAGGCAGGGTACTGGGCCGGGTGGTCACTTGCATTTCGAGGAAGATCGTAACACTGACTGGCTGGAGGTAGATGAAGGCGATCTGCCCGTTCTTAGTACAACGGACGGTGCAGAAAAAATGGACTGACCTATTTGTTTTCAGTCGACTGTTATTTTCGTAGAAACACACCTTGTGGTGTGCTGGAGGAGCATCTGCATTTCCCAGCCATCCCTGTGCTGATATTTCAAAATCCTAGAATCTAGTAATTTCGTGTGCCATGCATGTTGTAGATCTATCATATGTCTCCCATCATTTATTTCTCACCGACCTGCTATCTGCTACCTTTACACTTTACTACTTGCACTTCACCCATACTCACACTATTGTTCTTTATGCACTGGTATTTCAGACTCTGAAGCAGTGTTGATGAATATAAAAAAGAAAAGACAGAAGTCGCTCCAGTGTAATTCGAAGATAAGTACTAAGCGTCCCAGCGCTCTAAAGGGTGCAGTGCCAGCAGATGAAGACAATAAACGTAGCTCTGCAGTTGATGATCTCAATTGCCACACACAACCATCCTAGGTGCTTGCTTTAACTTCGCGCTATCAAATGTGGTTGCATGTTGCATATGGTGTCTAGCTTGTATTGCATCCAATTTGGTTAAATTGCATCAGCTTACTTTACACATTATACCTTTGATAATGACATGCCTTCCTATTTTTGATACATACTACATATGCCTATTAACCATGTTCGTACATCAAACTAATGCTCTTTTGTATCCGTCATCAATCACTTATGACGAGACAGTCACCCCAGTGGGTTACTATGAGACGCGCTACTCGTTTAAAGAGTGCAGTGTCATCCTCCCCACATGATCCTCAAGAAACAGCAAGGCTAAATGTAGATAGTCAACGTAGCTCTCTAGTTGATGACCACAATTCCCCCACAACACCATCGCAGGTGCTTGCTCTTACTTGGCAGTGTGATATGTGGTTGCATGTTGCATATCGTGTCTACCTTGTAATGCTTCTAATTAGGGTAAATTGCATCTGCTTAGTTAACACATTATACTTGTGAATATGACATGTGTTCCTGTTTTTGGTACATATTACGTCTTTCTATTAAGCATGTTCTTAATCAAAATACTTTTCTTGTGTATCCCTCATCAATCACTTCTGACGAGACACCTCCAAGTTGACAGTGTAATATTGGTTCCATCTTGCATATCATTTCAAACATGTATTGCCTCTAATTTGTTGAAGTGCCACTTATAATGAGAAATATCTAACTTGGTAGATTGCATTGCTTCCAATTTGTTGAAATGCCTCCTGCTTAGCGTTTTTCATACATATTCCATCCTCCTACAATGTGGTTGCCATACATAAAACTTGTGTTCGTCAGTATCATGCATCAACGAATTTGGAAGTGCGAATTTCATTCCTTTTCCTTGTGTGTTTACTTGACAAGGCAAAATCTAAAAGGACGAAGGCACAGAATGATGGTGGTCTTCTAGAGAAACCGAAACAAATTGTGTGTTTACTTGACAAGGCAAAATCTACTACTGCAGTGCAAATTCCAAATCTCATCTCCCCTACTCCATAACCCCACGTGCTTGCTCTAACATGGCAGTGTGATATTTGGTTGCATGTTGCATATGGTGCCTAGCTTGTATTGCTCCTAACTTATTAAATTGCATCTCCTTAGCTTACACATTATACATGTGAATTTGACACGCCTAGAGAAAAATAGGCACATCTAGAATACCAAATGCACATCATTTGATAGATAATGAGTTGTACTTTCAGATTGTACATGTTTGCTATTGTAGATGTAGACAGTTTTCTCTATACACTTGGTCAAAATTCAAAAAGTTTGACTTTCAAAAAAATCTATAGGCACTACAGTGTGGAACGGAGGGAGTATTGCTTCTAATTTGGTCAAATACATTTTTAGGCCACCCTTTTAATTTGGCAGAGTGATATTCGTTTCATCTTTCATATGGTTTCTAGCTTGCATTGCTTCTTACACCTTGTGCTTAGTTTACACTGTATACATCATACATGTCAATATGTCATGCTGTCCTATTATTCATACATATTCGATCCTCCTATCATGCGTCTGTCATACATGAAAGTAGTGCTCTCCAGTTGTCGGATTACGGGTTCCGGCAAACCCTTGAGGTTCGAACTCTAGGGTGCGCACGAAGATCTTTCTCCCCAAGCTCATGCTCTCACCACGTTCTCAAAGACTAGCTCGCCCAATCCGAAGAACAAGGGACTCAAGAGTTTATACTAGTTTGGGCCACCGATGTGGTGTAATACCCTACTCCAGTGTGGTGTGGTGGATTGCTTTATGGGCTGGGGACAAACAAGTACAAGGGAAGAACTACCTCTTGAGGAGAGGTGTTCCTGAGCTCGGTGAGCTTTTGCATGGGTGGATGGAATGGATTTGATCCAAGATCAGTTGGGGCCAAATCAGTTGCCTCCTACGGTGGTGGCTAGTCCTATTTATAGAGGCCCTGGTCCTCTTCCCAAATGTTACGCGGGAAGGGATCCCACAACGGCCAATTTGTTGGGGGACAGCTAGTAAAAGCTATCTTGACAAAAGGTGGTCTTAGCCTGCCAAAGGCTCTGGCGGTGACACCGTCGTGGGCTTCGCGATGACCTCCGTCCTCCCGTCCCGCTGGTCTTGGTATCGTTGCACCGATATGGAAACATTTGCCTGATACCTCGGGACTCCTCGCCTACGCATGCTCCTTTAGCACCAAGAGGAAACCAGTACTCTGTGCCCGCTGGCGCCCGCCTGGCCTTGGTCGTCATGGCTCACGTCAAGGGAACTCACGAGGTGCCCCTCGCCTTGATATCTCCGCTCCTCGCGAGCTAGCCTAGTGAGGCTGCCCCTGATGAGGTCTTGTGTCGTCTGCCTCGCGAGGCTTGGCCCCTCGCGAGGGTCTTGAGTGTTCGCTGGTGAAGATGGTCGTACCAGGCAGCTAGTGGAGCCACGCCGTGGGCTGCAGGAAGGCAAGTCTGGGGACCCCCGTTCCCAGAACGCCGACATCAGCATTATGCATCAATGAGTTCTGAAGAGCAAATTTTATTCCTTTTTCTTGTGGGTTTGACTTGACAAGTTTGTGTAGCAACATAAATGGAGCATCTGTATGGATTCTCCATGTACTGCTAGTGCATTACAAGTTCCAAGTCTTCGCTTCCCTACTCCACCATCCAAGGTGCTTACTCTAACTTGGCGGTGTGATATCTGGTTGCATGTTGCATATGGTGTCTAGCTTGTATTGCTCCTAATTAGTGTAAACTACATCTTCTTAGCTTACACATGATACGTGTGAATATGCCACGCTTTCCTATTTTTAGTCCATACTATATCTGTCTATCACACCATGTTCTTACATGAAACTACTCTTCTTGTGTATCCTGCGTTAGTCACATACGATGGGACACCTTTAAGTTGGCAGTGTGATATTGGTTTGCGTCTTCAATATGATTTCTAGCATGTAGTGCTTCTAGTTTGATGAACGCCACCTATGACGAGACAGTTTTAACTTGGCAGAGTGATATTGATTGCACCTTCCATACGGTGTCTAGCTTGCAGTGCTTCTAATTTGTTGAAGTGCCTTCTTCTTAGTTACCACATCATAGGTGTGAATATGTCAAGAAGTCCAGTTTTTCGTACATATTCCATCCTCGTATCATGACTTTGCCTTTCATCAGAGTAGTGTTCGTCAGTATCATGCATGAATGAGTTCTGAAGAGCGAATTTTATTCCTTTTTCTTGTCGGTTTGACGTCACAATGCAAAATCAATAAAGCGGAAGGAAATTGGTAAGGCATTGGATGATGATGGTCCTTACGAGCAACTGAAACATCGGGTCTCTACAGATTCTACTCCGCCATCCTCCCAACAAGATTCGCAAGCCAAGCAAGGCTAGACAGTCAACGTAGCTGTGTAGATGATGAGCACATCTCCCCTACTCCACCATCACAGGTGCTTGCTCTAACTTGGAAGTATTATATGTGGTTGCATGTTGCGTATGATGTCTAGCTTTTATTTCTTCTAACTTTGTTGAATTGCATCTGCTTACTTTACACATAATGCATGTGAATATGACACATGTTCCTATTTCTAGAAGATACGTGTAGATGATGAGCACATCTCGCCTACTCCACCATCATAGGTGCTTGCTCTAACTTGGAATTGTTATATTTGGTTGCGTGTTCCATATGATGTCTAGTTTGTATTGCTTCCAATTTTCTTGAATTGCATATGCGTAGCTTAGAACTTATACCTGCAACGATCACTTACCCATAAAACACATTTAACTTGGGAGTGTGATGTAGGTTGCATCTTGCATATCATTTCAAACATGTATTGCCTCTAATTTGTTGAAGTGCCACTTATAATGAGAAACATCTAACTTGGTAGACTGCATTGCTTCCAATTTGTCGAAATGCCTCCTGCTTTGTGTTTTTCGTACATATTCCATCCTCCTACAATGTGGTTGCCATACATAAAAGTTGTGTTCGTTAGTATCATGCATCAACGAATTTGGAAGTGCGAATTTCATTCCTTTTTCTTGTGTGTTTACTTGACAAGGAAAAATCTAAAAGGACGAAGGCATAGAATGATGGTGGTCTTCTAGAGAAACCGAAACAAATTGTGTGTTTACTTGACAAGGCAAAATCTACTACTGCAGTGCAAATTCCAAATCTCATCTCCCCTACTCCATAACCCCACGTGCTTGCTCTAACATGGCAGTGTGATATTTGGTTGCATGTTGCATATGGTGCCTAGCTTGTATTGCTCCTAACTTATTAAATTGCATCTCCTTAGCTTACACATTATACATGTGAATTTGACACGCCTAGAGAAAAATAGGCACATCTAGAATACCAAATGCACATCATTTGATAGATAATGAGTTGTACTTTCAGATTGTACATGTTTGCTATTGTAGATGTAGACAGTTTTCTCTATACACTTGGTCAAAATTCAAAGAGTTTGACTTTCAAAAAAATCTATAGGCACTACAGTGTGGAACGGAGGGAGTATTGTTTCTAATTTGGTCAAATACATTTTTAGGCCACCCTTTTAATTTAAGTGAGTGATATTCGTTTCATCTTTCATATGGTTTCTAGCTTGCATTGCTTCTTATACCTTGTGCTTAGTTTACACTGTATACATCATACATGTCAATATGTCATGCCGTCCTATTATTCATACATATTCGATCCTCCTATCATGCGTCTGTCATACATGAAAGTAGTGCTCTCCAGTTGTAGGATTACGGGTTCCGGCAAACCCTTGAGGTTCGAACTCTAGGGTGCGCACGAAGATCTTTCTCCCCAAGCTCATGCTCTCACCACGTTCTCAAAGACTAGCTCGCCCGACCAGAAGAACAAGGGACTCAAGAGTTTATACTGGTTCGGTCCACCGATGTGGTGTAATACCCTACTCCAGTGTGGTGTGGTGGATTGCCTTATGGGCTGGGGACAAATAAGTACAAGGGAAGAACTAACCCTTGAGGAGAGGTGTTCCTGAGCCCGGTGAGCTTGCGCATGTGTGGATGGAATGGATTTGATCCAAGATCAGTTGGGGATAAATCAGTTGCCTCCTACGGTGGTGGCTAGTCCTATTTATAGAGGCCCTGGTCCTCTTCCCAAATGTTACGCGGGAAGGGATCCCACAACGGCCAATTTGTTGGGGGACAGCTAGTAAAAGCTATCTTGACAAAAGGTGGTCTTAGCCTGCCAAAGGCTCTGGCGGTGACACCGTCGTGGGCTTCGCGATGACCTCCGTCCTGCCGTCCCGCTGGTCTTGGTCTCGTTGCACCGATATGGAAACATTTGCCTGATGCCTCGGGACTCCTCGCCTACGCATGCTCCTTTAGCACCAAGAGGAAACCAGTACTCTGTGCCCGCTGGCGCCCGCCTGGCCTTGGTCGTCATGGCTCACGTCAAGGGAACTCACGAGGTGCACCTCGCCTTGATATCTCCGCTCCTCGCGAGCTAGCTTAGTGAGGCTGCCCCTGATGAGGTCTTGTCTCGTCTGCCTCGCGAGGCTTGGCCCCTCGCGAGGGTCTTGAGTGTTCGCTGGTGAAGATGGGTCGTGCAAGGCAGCTGGTGGAGCCACGCCGTGGGCTGCAGGAAGGCAAGTCTGGGGACCCCCGTTCCCAGAACGCCGACATCAGCATCATGCATCAATGAGTTCTGAAGAGCAAATTTTATTCCTTTTTCTTGTGGGTTTGACTTGAAAAGTTTGTGCAGCAACGTAAATGGAGCATCTGTATGGATTCTCCATGTACTGCTAGTGCATTACAAGTTCCAAGTCTTCGCTCCCCTACTCCACCATCCAAGGTGCTTACTCTAACTTGGCAGTGTGATATCTGGTTGCATGTTGCATATGGTGTCTAGCTTGTATTGCTCCTAATTAGTGTAAACTACATCTTCTTAGCTTACACATGATACGTGTGAATATGACATGCTTTCCTGTTTTTGGTACATACTATATCTGTCTATCACACCATGTTCTTACATGAAACTACTCTTCTTGTGTATCCTGCGTCAGTCACATATGATGGGACACCTTTAAGTTGGCAGTGTGATATTGGTTTGCGTCTTGAATATGATTTCTAGCATGTAGTGCTTCTAGTTTGATGAACGCCATCTATGACGAGACAGTTTTAACTTGGCAGAGTGATATTGATTGCACCTTCCATACGGTGTCTAGCTTGCAGTGCTTCTAATTTGTTGAAGTGCCTTCTTCTTAGTTACCACATCATAGGTGTGAATATGTCAAGAAGTCCAGTTTTTCGTACATATTCCATCCTCGTATCATGACTTTGCCTTTCATCAGAGTAGTGTTCACAAGATCATGCATGAATGAGTACTGAAGAGCGAATTTTATTCCTTTTTCTTGTCGGTTTGACGTCACAATGCAAAATCAATAAAGCGGAAGGAAATTGGTAAGGCATTGGATGATGATGGTCCTTACGAGCAACTGAAACATAGGGTCTCTACAGATTCTACTCCGCCATCCTCCCAACAAGATTCGCAAGCCAAGCAAGGCTAGACAGTCAACGTAGCTGTGTAGATGATGAGCACATCTCCCCTACTCCACCATCACAGGTGCTTGCTCTAACTTGGCAGTATTATATGTGGTTGCATGTTGCGTATGATGTCTAGCTTTTATTTCTTCTAACTTTGTTGAATTGCATCTGCTTACTTTACATATAATGCATCTGAATATGACACATGTTCCTGTTTCTAGAAGATACGTGTAGATGATGAGCACATCTCCCCTACTCCACCATCATAGGTGCTTGCTCTAACTTGGAATTGTTATATTTGGTTGCGTGTTCCATATGATGTCTAGTTTGTATTGCTTCCGATTTTCTTGAATTGCATCTGCGTAGTTTAGAACTTATACCTGCAACGATCACTTACCCATAAGACACATTTAACTTGGGAGTGTGATGTAGGTTGCATCTTGCATTGTCTTCTAGCTTGTACTGCTTCTAATTTCTTGAAATGGCACTTACAACGAGACACTTTTTACCTGATAGTGATATTGGTTGCATGTTCATATGGTGCCTAGCTTTCATTTCTTCTAATTTTTTTGAAATGCCTTATGCTTACTATTTTTCATACATATTCCATCCTCCTATCGTATGTCCGAATATGAAATGTTGTCTTTTTTTGTATATATTCCATCCTCCTATCATGCGCTTGCCTTACAACAAAGTAGTGTTCATCTGTATCATGCATCAACCAGTTATGCAGAGCTAATTTTATTCATCTTCTTTTGGTTTTGACTTCATAAGGCAATGTCAGAAAAATAGGAAGGAAAAGAGTAAGTTAGGGGATATTGGTGGTCCTCTGGATCGACGCAAACAGAGACTCTCTAGATTTGCCACTGCTACTGCTAATGAAGTCGAAGTCCCAACTCTACATGATGAGTTCATCTCTCGTACTCCACCATCGCAGGTTCTTGCTCTAAGTTGATAGTGTGATAATTGGTTTCATGTCGCATATGTTGTCTAGCCTGTATTTCTTCTATTTTGATTAAATTGCACCTGCTGAGTTTATATGTTATACATGTGCATATGACATGCCTTTCTTTGTCTAGAATACTCTGCATCCATCAATCTTACCATGTTCGTACATCAAAGTACTGCTGTTGTGTATCCCGCATCAGTCACTCATGATTGGACACTTTTAACATGGCAGTTTGATAGTGGTTGCATCTTGCATTGATTTCTACATTGTGCAGCTTCTAATTTTTCAAAATGCCACTTATGACAAGACACTTTTAACTAGGCAGAGTGATATTGGTTGCACCTTTCATATGGTGTCTAGGTTGCATTACTTCTATTTTCTTGAAAATCCTTCTGCTTAGTTTACACATTGTAGATGTGAATATGTCACACCGTCCTGTTTTTCTTACATAGTCCATCCTCATACGGTTGTCTTACATCAAAGTATTGCTTGTCTGTATCATGCATCAATGAGTACTGAAGAGCGATTTTATTCTTTTGTGTTGTGGGTATGCATTGACATGGCAAAGTCAAAAAAGAGAAAGGAAAATAATATAGTGTGGAATGGTGTTACTCGTCGGGTGAAAGGGAAAAGGATCTGCCATCGAGATTTTCCTGGTACTTATAGTGCAGTAGAAGTTCCAGCTCCACCAGCTAAATCTACAAACATAGTATCACCTGCTCCACCAGCTGCAGCATACGCTTCAACTGTACCAGCATGTCAACGAGTTACTCGTTCATTTGCTCCGGAACTGGCCAGTTCCCAAGCTGCATTCACACCTAACACTACTTCTGAAGCACTGCTGACACAACAGGACTTGGCAAGACCATATGAACCTCAAGAGCATCAACACCAAGACGGTACCTGACCGAGTCAAGTTGTAGTTGCATGCTCCTTTATATGTACTCTCACAGTTTGATGTGCACTAACACTTTCCATATTCGTTGTTGAACTAGCACCATGGCGCAAGCGGAAACAGACATCAGGGATAATGCTTGACAGATTAACAAAATCTAAAGGAGGGAAGAATGGACATCCATTTTGATGCAGGTTTGAAAAGGCCACGTGATGCTACAGAGGCAGCCAAGTTAGTATTAGAGGCAGCCATTGTCGTTAGGTGTCATGCACGTATCCTCCAAACGTGGATCCAGTACAGGAATGAGAAAGGCAATACCAAGTTTAACACCTTCCTTGACCATTTATCCGTAAGTAATGTTATTCATCACAATTTGTAATGTTGTCTTGCTTGATGCCATACTTTCTAGCTTCCTCCTAATAAGACTCGCATTCTTTTTTCAACACATGAGGTTCAAGTTGGATCCGAAAGATGATGCAACTAAACAACCATGCATGCACTCATGTTTTTCAGTCTGCTCTGCGATAGTATCGGTACCACCTTAGAAAATCTCACTTTGAAGGGAAGGCTAAGAGTGAAATCACCCAAACATCTCCAATGGAATATATTACAGATGAAGACTGGACAGCCCTTGTTGAACACTGGTCTGATCCAAAGTATCAGGTAGGGTATATTTATTTGATCAGACCACATATTGAACTTGTATTTATGTATGTGCCTTACAAGTATATCTTCTTGTAGGCTAACTGTTTGAAGAACAAGACCAACCATTCTAAAGTGAAATTCCAACAGACAACAGGATCTCGTAGCTATATTGCACACTTCGAGGCTCTTGTAAATAGCTGGTACTTCCTTCTTTTTTCTGTGCCATATTATCGTATCTATATTGACTTTTTCCAAATACAGAGGAAAACCCATGTGGACCAAAAAGAACCTAAACGGAATGCAGTGCAAATCTTCAAGGATTGCCACACCAGCAAGATGAAGGGCATGAGCACACCAGTTCAGGCTGCTGTTGTAAGTCCTTACTCCTCCTGCCTTTGAACTGATTGGTACTATGAGGTGTTTATTTAACTGCTTTGTTTGCAACCAATGTCAGTTACTCTGTTCACTTTTATACACAGTTGTCTGAACGTATCATTTCACCTTACATGGTTTAAACGAGATGAAGGATATTCTTCTGGTCTTGATCTGTAATCTAGTTGTGATGTTCACGTGTGCACACAATGATACAATAGCCTGTTTGTTTTATATCTGTTTGCCCATGATATGAATGATCTCTCTTTATCCTACTTTAAACCATGTCTCTTTATCCTTAGATGTCAATGAATGTGAGGAAATAGACAATACAGTAGGCATGCTACAAGGACATATGTTCCGAAAGTGATTTTATTATGTAGTTGGCACTACAATACATGCTAATGTATTACAGTAGTTCACCAAAATAAGTTATGTATAAATGTGAAACCTACTTTGTTTGTTTTTGTCTCATTAGTAACTTATTCGGTACACTAATCTACAAGTTCAAACCTTCAGCAAGCTATGGAACAAATGATGGAACAGCCACAACCACCTGTAGGTGACGAGGCTACCACAGGCACAATGTCACCTCTTGCTGCAGTCCCTCACTATCTCTCCACTAACAGTGCAAAAAGCACCTTCCTGCGTAATTCTGGGTTGGTTGTCAAGGTAACCTCGTCCAAATCGCCTACTGAACAAAATCTTTCGGCTAGACAGAGTGATATATCTATGCTCCAGACACAAGTCCAATCCCTAATGGACGTTGTGTCAGAAACAAAAATAGTGGTTGACAAATATCGTGAAGACATGAATGGTTTTGAAACTAGACTATAAGACATTTGCTTCATTGTTCAAGAGCAATGGCGGAAAAAGGGGAAGATCGTGCTGCTCCATCAGATTCTATAGCCTAGAACGTAAGCACTCAGGTCAAATGATATGTGCTTCTATACATCTGATGGTGCTTTTATCTGCAAGGACGGTAAACTTTATGCCAACAGGCCTTTTGTTGTATGGTTGGAATTTATTTTGTTGTGATACAGCATTTATGATGCTGCCAATGGTCGCAGTAATTACGACGCTATTTTTGTATAGTGTAGGTTTATCTTAGTAATGTATTCGGCCGAAAGCTTCATCGGAGACCAACATGCCAACATTCGTCGGCCCATTCCAATTGGGCTAAAAACGATTCTGGGCCGAAATTTGCATGTAGCCCACTAAAAATATCTGGGCCTAAATCAGCATAAGCTTTCATATTTTTCTGGTTGGCCCATGCCCATAGTGGGCCTTTAACAGGCCAAAATATAATTTGAGCCCTTAGTAATAATAGGCCGTTTACATGTGTAAATATCTCGAGCCCATAAAAAACATGGGCCTTTCGTAGGCCGAAAGTAAGATTGGGCCCTGATTGTGCCAAATAACCCACCGGTCTTAGCAGGCCGAAATGGTGGCCCATTTACAATGCGGATCGTCCACAGGCTTAAATTTAGACGGGCCGTAAATGCGCTGACCTACTACACGGGCCTTTAACAGTCCAGAAGTTCGGTCGGGCTCGATTAGTGTCAGTTTTATATGGGCCGTTAGTAGGCCCAATGTGGCATTGGGCCACACATGGCCCATGGATTTTGTCTGACGTTAACAGGGTGAAAGTCACAACAGGCTGAAAGTGGCCCAAATCTGTAGTGGGCCTCTAACAGGCCGAATGTCAGACATGGCCGAATATGACCCATAATCTTCACGGTCGTTTATGGCCTGAAAGTTTCAATGGCCTATAAATGGGCACAAATGAAGCAAGACCTTTAACAGGCCGGAAACACACCGGGACGTAATTCAGCCCAAATTCTTAGCGGACTGTTAATGGGCCAGAAGTGACCATGGGCTGCAATGATGACAAGTTTAGGACGGGCCATTGACGGGCCGATTTAACGCTAGCCGTACGGGCCTTAACTGAGAAAGTTCGGCCTTTAGCTGGGTCGGCCCGTTATGGTCTGCAAAATCTTGTGGGCCTTTTGCTGGGCCGACCCATTATGGCCCGCTAAATCTTGTAGGCCATTAGTTGGCCGGCCAATTTAATCTTTATGGGCCACTTTTGGGTCGGTCCACGTGTCAACGTATCATAGGTGCATCTCGCCCATTGGATGAGTGACACATGTGCCAACACGGAGCTGACATGTGGTTCCATCTACCAATGAGAATTTTCCACATGGAAAATCGGCACTGGTCGTTGCTGTTAGCGTGTTATCGGATCCAAAACCGGACCCGATAGCTTAACAGCGTCCTGTTACGGTGGATGCCACGTGTCGGTCACCCTTGACGAAAGCACTACTATGACGCGCGATTTATCATCATGGAAGTGGACACTTCCTTGATGATAATTTTGGTAATGTCATGGAACACTTCTATGAAAACACAGGTATGACTATCTTGATTCTATCATAAATTTGTCATGGACGTACATGCATGACAGAAAACGCGACCTACTGTGACAACACGTATCATCACGGAAGTGTATTTTTTTTGTAGAGCTCGTTGGATGAATATTCTTGATGTAGCAGTATGACTTCTGCCACAACTTGGCCGACTGCAGTAGGGAGATGGGCGGGGAGCGGTTCCCGGCACCCGAACACCGCACGGCCATGCAGGCTCCACACTGGGCCGCCGTGCCCTTCGCGGCGGTGCCGAGCTTGAGGTAGAAGCACTCTCCCCAGAGCTCGAGAGTGGCGATAGTACCAAGGTAGCCTTCGCACATAATGATGAAGGCGGCCAGCAGCACCACCATGTTTGGCGTAAGGTGGTGCGGCTGGACTCGGTAGAAGTTGAGGAAGGAGTGCAAGAAGCTGCTCGCCGGAAGGCCAAAGCCGCGAAGAAAATGGGATCGGAAGACGATGCATTCGTAGTCCTCTGGCACCGGCGAGATTTCTGCCTCGGGGGGGACATGCACCTTCACGTTCGTTTCCTGGGGCAGCCGTCGTGTCTAGTGAAGAAAGGAGAGGTGATCGTCATGGACGTTGGAGCCGTTCCAGTCGCCGGCCTGTAAGCGCGCCATGGACAAAGGAGCTCATTGGAGGCGCGGCATGGTGGCGAATGGGCGAGACCGCGGTGGAGCGAGAAAGCCACGACAAGGAGAGGCTCGGCGACGAAGAGCTGCGCAGCGCTTCGGCGAGAGGAAGAGGCACTATGGCAGCAGAGAGAAGAAGAGGAAGAATGGCGAAGGAGAAGGGAGAGGAGGGCGCGCGTGCGTTTGCCGCCCCCTCCCCCTACTTATAGCCCCAGGCGGCGGAGCCCAGGGGGCGAGAACGTGGGGGGGAGGGGTGTCTTGGGATTAACTGCGCCCACTCCCCCATGATCCCATGATTACCACGCCCATAAAGGCATGTATTCACTGCTCCAGAAGCCCAACCGTCCGCCTCGGCCGCAGCGGATCCGCGCGCGTGCCGAAGCCCTGTAGTGGCGGGCCCCGACCTGTGGCGACGTCGAGTCGAGCGCGTGGGCTGGCAGGCCGGCCTGGGCTGCTGGCGTCGCGTGGCAGGCGGGCAATGGGCGGCGAGTCTCACATCTGGCTGGCGTGCCACCTGCCCCCCACCACGGCGTTTCGAAATCACCAGGCGGCCTGCCTGGTCACGGCCGGCTCCTAGCAGTCGGCACTTCAGAAGACGGACGAAGTGAAACCACCAAACCACTCGGAGTAGGAAGCTGCTGAGGCTTCTCGCCTTTTCAGCCGCGGCGCCCCACCAGATTCGGGGACTACTGTCGGAGTAAATGACCATGGGTAGCTTCATCTGCTCCCCATGGTATTTCAATACATCGGGGCCGGCTGCGCCCCTCAAGCCTCGAAGACAAAGAGCCGCCTCCTTAGGGCCGGCTGGTCCAAGCAGTCGGCTGCTAGAAGGCGGCAGAGCCCAGAGGACGGCCAAGAGGTGTGCCGACTGCTAGGAGGCGGCCTCCAGAGAGGCCTGCTCCTAGTAGGCGGCCCTCCCCCTCCCTCGGAGTCTGTGCACCATTAATCAGAAGTGACGGGGAGTGGCTACGGTGAACGCCCGCCATGCGGCAGACTGTAGCCACGCTATCCCCGACAAAGCGTGCATCATCAGTGTCGCGGCCACAGTACTAAGTAGCACTACTAGGGAAAAGGCTAGCAGCAGCGCGGGTTTTAGGTGTATTAGTAGCGCGGGGAGTGGCGCTACTAATAAGGCGCTAAAGCTAACACATAGCAAGAAGCGTGCTCACCAGCCGCCATCGCTACACAAGTGTATCAAGATCGCTCTTAGTGGAAGCTCACATCGCTAGTAGCTCTAGGCGCTTTTCCTCGGACGCTGCCATCGCTATCGCAAGGCCGCTGCTAACTTTTATACACTCGCCATCGCTAATTTAAGTAGTTTTGTTTTTTTCGCATATTTGTTTTGTATTTGAACATGCTTTATAGAAGAATCTTTAGCACATAGAAATGTCATCATGATACACATACAAATGCCTGCGAGACCACAAATGTAATCATAGCATATACATACAAATAGTCTCATCATCATCATCCAGCACAAAGTGGTATCTTGTCATCATCTCGAAAATAGCGATAGATGCAAGTCTCGAATACTAGCAACTACAACAACGTCATCCATCTAAACAAAGGTATACACAAGAAGAGCTATCACTATGAGTGAGAGCGGAACTATGCAGTACATGAGGTGGCGGTTAAGAGTCCTCTCTCGCGCTAGCGTGAACCTCAAGTAACTAGCTTCTCCTTCTTGTCTGCTTTTGAAGTTTTATGCCTGGCGCTGCGTGAACCCATTCACTTGCGCCGACACTCATGCCACTCGTTGTACACCCTCGAACCTTCCCTTTGTACACGACATAGCAATTCCATCTCGCCATCAAGAAACTAGGTACTGTTAGAGATGCATGTTCATGAAGAGGATGTACAATCATATATATGCAACAAAATATACTAGAGCAACAATCAAAAAGAAAGGGTTAGCAACTAGATGCAACATACAGTACGCAAATTAATTTACTAGAGGTACGCAGGTCATCGTACGCAAACTAACAAAGTAGCGTTACGCAAGTTCGGCAGGGACCGTGGACATCACAAAGTGTCATCGCTACAAAAAGTATACAAGTTCAACCGACACATATCATCATCATCGGCATCATAAGTCACTAGAAGTTCCATCCTTCCATATCATCGAGGATGAACCCTAGCTTCTTGAACGGCGTGAGGTCTAGACGTTGCATGCCTATGCGAGTTCGGATGTCAGCTCGCGATATAGGGCCGTGGTGAAACAACCCCTTCTCATCGACGACTTCTTTCATGATGATCGTCGCAATGTCGCTTTGGATGCGAAAGAAGTCATCTCTAAGTTTATAATCCGCTTCTCCATGAGATTCTAGCCACTTGTGGATATGATCATCATTTCTGCTTCTCATGCGAAGCTTTTGGTGATCCGTGTTGAACTGAATCATGAGATGGACGATGTAGAATCCATACTTCTTGCTTGGTTTTGGGACATGGATGCAGGAGAAGTTAGTTTTATGCGCGAAACCCATCTTGTTGTTCCTTTGTTTCCTGATCTGCATGTGGCCACCTCTAAAGCTGAAGCCTTGGAGAGCATCATCTAGATATTCATTATGTGGGTATAGTCTTTTTCCTCGTAGTCTCTAGAAGGGTCAAAATACACGGCGTGGGAGACTTGCGGGTAAAGAACGATAAGGACGGCGCGCCCGTTGCTGCGGGGAAAAGACACCTCAAATTATTCCCCATATGAGAGAGAAGGAATGATTGAAATGTACGAAAGGGTTGTCCGGAACTGACTTACTTTGGATGATAAGGCACGAGGACAATTTCCCGGTCCTTATTATGTACCATGAAGTTTTGGAGGTACTCCCTAGAAGTTTCATGCTCAAAGTCACCGAGACTCAAGAAAGACTCGTGCATGTAGTACGGATCCGCCGCACAGATTTGCGAGACTTCTTCACTCTTCATGACAGAGCTCATATGTAGCGCAAAAAGGCGGACGATTGTAAAATCGAGCCGCCTTGCTAGAAACATCTCAAAGATATGGTCAAACCGCAGGAAGAACACCTCCACGGGCCGTGTCTCGACATAGCACTTCCCCTCAGGCACACGAGCCGCGTATGTCGGATATCCGGGATCCTTTGAGGCTAGTAGGCTTTTCTCAGTCGACAACACATGGTCGTGCAGTCTCCTGAGATCCCCTGATAGTGCCTCCAGCGGTTCCGGCGGTAGCATCGGCTCGCCCGTGAGATGGAACATGACCGCACCTTTCACGGGTACACGCTCTTCGTAATGCATCGTCTGCTGCTATGTGCTCGGCTTGTTTGGAGGCAGTTATCTTCCTCGATCTCTTCCTCTCCTTTTCTCGGGCACACCTTCCAAATCCTTCCTTAACCCCTGCCCGTGTTCCCGGGCTAAGCAGCATCAGACGACCCTCAAGACGGCTAGTTGAGCCTGTGTTGAGGCGGCATCTTCAGGCGTGTCCTGTGAGCATTTCGTGAAGAGAGACTTTTTGCAATCCCTGCTACGACCCTGCCCGGGCATATCATCCATATCCTCATTAGCAAGATGATAGCCGATTCGTCATATGGTTGACTCATCATATCGATGTCACAGTCATACGCGTTTGTATTGAGGAAATCCATAGGGTCGAACTCCGTCTCATCATCCATTCTTTGTTCTATAGGAGAAATTACATCAGCTAGTACTATTGCACCCCCTTCATCATGTCGTCCGCCGCTCTCACCCGGCACTACAGGAGCTAGTAATTGCGTAGGCGGGGTGGTGGTCTCCGCACATGTTTGTTGATGTGTGGTTATTGGTGTGCTCTCGGCCGGCTCCGCATTTAATAAGATTCTTCGCCATAGCAGCACCCAACCCTTGCAGCTTCAATCCAGCTGGGTCTCGTCGTCCGCTCCCACATGCTGTCTTGGAGGAGGCAAATCCTCGTGCCCCGATTTCACACTGGTCAAGCTTAACTCAAGTGCCCGTGGGATCGGCTGGTTGTGGAACGTGGGTTGCGAGGGGTCCATTATCATCCCCTTTCCCACATCCACCTTCTGGCCTTTGATCAAGTGGCGTAAAACAACAGAAAGGAAACAAAAATGGAATATTATATATATATATATATATATGTGTGTGTGTGTTGGTGCGACATGTAATTACCGTGACGGCGTCGAGCTCAGCCAAAGACGAAGGCCCACCTAGCGCGCCAGAGACTGAGGATGGGCTGCTATGAGCGGGAGCGGCTGCGAGAGGAGGCCCGGTTGCGTGAGCAAGTGATGGTGCGATGGTGTTGTTGTTCATGGAGTTGCTCTCGATTTAAACCGGGCAACGGGAAATCATGTACCGCCTTGTCCGGATTTTCCTTCGTCTAGTTGATGATAATGGAACCAAGTTAGTAGCAAAATCATTTCGCAGCAGTGACGATTCTGCATTGACTGCTCGCTGTAGCAACTCATATTTGTCCTCGGCTGGTTTTTACGCTGCCTCACTGCTTTTTTCTCGACCGCAAGCTTCACCTTCGCGTCGATGTCCGCCTGACTAAACTTCTTTTTCTGCTTCTTGGCCTGCGGGCCCTCGTTGTAAAACACCTTCCACGTGGCGCCGTCTCCAGCGTCGTGCACACGACCATATTGCGGCCGCTAGCCCAAAGGGAGTCCCTTAAGTTCGTTCAAGGCCCGGTTGAGAGGGGTGTCCCACTTGGGCCTCATCGGAGAAGTAGGGCTTTAGGGTGCAAGCTGGTGTTGCTTCTCCAGTAGTCTAATCAATTTCCTCGTGATCTTGTCCGTGTAAAAACCCTTTTTCTCCTTGTCCCACTTGTAGCGGGCCCTAATGAAGTCACGGTCCAAGGGGTTGGTGATCTTTGCGAAGGGGTCTGGGAGACCCGCGGCTTCACGTTTCGCGTCCTCCTTATCCCATATGGGCCTTTTACCGAGGTAGCCACGGCTTCCGAGGCGATGCTTCCCCGTGTTCCTTTGCTGAAGGCTCTTGAATTTCGCAGCCTTAGCCTTGGCTGCCTCAGTAGCGCAAGTGTCCTTGAACTTTTTGAATTCCTCTTCCGTAAGTGTCGGATTTTCTTCCAGAATCTTGGACAGGGGTTCATCAGCCTATATAGCTCGTTTCACCCTCCCTTTCCAGGAGGCCAAATCATTGCTGAACATGCCCATGGCGTGATTGTTAATCTTTTTCATCTTCGGATCAGCCCACGGTTGTTCTATGTTATCATCCCGGTCGGGGAACTTGAATCTCTTGTGCAACCGTTAGGAGCAAGCTGCGTCAAATGTTATTTACTCCTTAAGTCATCGTCGTTGATGCTCGCGCATTCCGTAGGGATGCATCCTACTTGGTTCCCAAAGCACTTGCGAGGTTCTTCCGGCTCTAATGGCTCAAACTTGCCAGGTGCCATCTTTGTGATCACAAGTTGTCCAATCCCTAGTTTGTTAGGTTTTCGTATCCTCTGCTTCTTATGCTTCCTCTTTTCGGTAGCGGCCTCGGGGTCGGTACCTTCCCCGCCGGTATCTTCCCCGCCGGTACCTTCCCTACCGGTCTCGGCGCCGCCATCGGTGCCGGCGCTGTCGGTGTCGATGTAGGCATCAGTACCATTATCGAGGCCGACCTGCAAACCTTGCTTAGCAGTCAAATAGTCGAGGTACTCTTGTTCACCCTCATAATCCATCTCGTCTGCATCTTGGTGAGAAGGCCCAGTTTCTTCGTTGTTCGACAGGTTTCCTATGATTAAGTGTCCTCATTTATTTCTAAAAGTACGAATAAATGAGAAATGACATAAAAAAGAAATATATGTGCCAGCACTCGATATGCCAACTATGTAGCACAAATCATGCCTTAATTCATGAGAAATTTCGGCATGACCTTTGCTAAAAAATGGACATATCGAGCGCCTGAAATACACCGGAACGGAAATGAATCAACATTCCGGCGTAACATAGGCCACTCGGATCCTTTTCCAAACATGACATGTCCAAAACATGACATATCCACATATCACATGTCCAGTTCAAATTTGCATATAAATTCAGCTAATTTTGAAACCTAGCTAAATTCATAACTAAATAGATAACCTAATTAACATACTGCCCTAACTGAAACCTAAGTAAATTAACCGAAGAACCCTAGCAGAGAGAGGGGGGGGTTTACTGGTGCAGGGCGAGGCGGCCGGCCCGACGACGGCCGCGGTGGGGAGGGGAGGAAGCAGCGGAGGGAGGCGAGGGCCGACGGGTCGGGGGCGAGCGCGCCGGGGTCGGGGGCGAGTGCCGGTCGGGGCAAGGGCTGGTCGGGGCGAGCGCCAAGGCCGAGGTCGGGGCGAAGGCCGCGCTGGGTCGGGGGCGAGCGACGGGGGAAGAGAGAGTGGGGATTTGGGGGAAAAGGCGGGATGAAGCAGGGATAGTGAGAATTTTGGGTTAAGTGGACGTAGCAGCATCGCGTTTGGACAAAACACGGGCTGCTACTACCTTCAGTAGTTGTAGCGGTTTATACGAAATGCGCTACTACTACCTTCAGTAGCTGTAGCGGTTTAGACAAACGCGCTGCTACTACCTTCGCTACTGCCAGTTTTCCTTTTTATTTTCCTTTATTTTCTCCCACTTTTATTTCCCGAGAGCAGTGAATGAAGGGAGGGCGATATGTATTGCATCATTTGACGGTTAAACATGTATGCAAAATAGGAACATATATATTACATCATTGGACCCATGCATAATAATGGCTAAGTGTGTATACAAAATAGGAACATATATATATATATATATTACATCATTTGACCGATAACATACGGTTCCTCAAATTGACATTTTCGCTTTTTGAGTCAGCTTCTTTCCCTTCTTGTTCGTCGAAGAATAATTGAGCCCCTCATTGTGACTTTGCCTTTTCCACGGAGTACGATTTTTCTTAGGTAATGTAGTATTGAATCTTCTTTTGACGTATACTTCATCATCATCGTCATCTTCCCTCATTGGGTTGCCGTACTGATCATAGTCTTCCTCGTTGGCGACTCCATCCATTCCAATGATGTTCCTTTTGCCTCTCCTCACGACAACACGACTGGGATTGCATGGGTCGGTTATGAAGAAGCATTGTGTCATGTGCTTAGCGTGTACCCATGGCTCGTTTTTTGCGATAGCGTTCATGGTAGCGCTCTTGGCGTCGGGTATACTCATGGTAGTGAAAATCCGGTTTTCTCTTTCGAAATTCTTTGCCCATCTGACACGGAACATCATCAGGTTGTGCAGTCCAGAGTAGTCAAGCTCCCAGATCTCCTCGACCCTTCCATAAAATCATTCATTTGCGCCGTTGTCGCTGCCGGTCATGCATTCCATCGTCACCCCTGAGTTCTGATCATCATTGTCCATATCTTTGGCCTCCGTGTAGAACATGTATCCGTTGATAATATGCCTGATAGGTTACGAGGTTGGGCGAGGGGCCATGTGCTAAGGCGTACATGAGCAATCCGTCCTTAGAGCCCTCCTTGGGGCGATTAGCAATAATATTCTCTTTGAACCAATGCAGGAAAGTGGAGTTGTGCTCTCTAGTAACTTCGGCGTGTCATTCCGCATACCCCGATCACGATATACTTCTTTGCGATAATTTCTTTGTGCAAAGGCCACGAAAGGATCTACCTCGTCTAGGTGTTGTAGCACTACCAAGTTTGCTCTGTCACAAAGTCGCTGCGTCGATCCGAGTATGCCACGTGCAGTTCCTCGCGACCGCTAAAGAACCATCTCCTTCGAGCCTCCCATCGTGTTTGTTAACGGCAAACGAACACTAACACCAAAGCGGCTGGTCTGCGCCATATAGAAAATTCTCACGTAAAGAGATGCACTCTTGTGTCAAATAGCCCTGGACGATGCTTCCATCCGGATGGGACATGTTACGAATGAAACCTTTGATGATCCCATTCATCCTCTCAAACGGCATCATGTTGTGCAGGAATGACGGCCCCAGGTCTATTATGTCATCCACAATATGGACACACAGATGCACCATCATGTCAAAGAACGCGGGCGGGAAGTACATCTCAAGCTCATTCAGTATCACAACGATCTCTTCCTGTAGCCTTTGGAGCTGCTTCACACTGATCAACTTTCAAGAGATGACGTCGAAAAAGTTGCAGAGACCAATAAGCGTGTCACGGACGTGCTTGTCCATTATCCCTCTAAGGGCAACAGGTAGTATCTGCGTCATCATCACATGACAGTCAAGAGGCTTCATCCCGCTGAACCTTTTCTTGTCCGTGTCTAGATATCTGCTTATCTTGCCACAGTAACCGGAACTAACTTTGACTCCGGTAAGGCACTTAAAGAATTGATTGATCTCAGCCTGACTTAAGGTGAAGCAAGAAGGGGGCAATAATCCTCTTTCTTTATTTTCTTGCCCTTCTTCTCCCATGCCTCTGTCTCCGTCTCTGTCTCGTCGACATTTCTGTATGCATGTGCAGATCTTCCCTAATTTTCGAATCTTGCAAGTCTTTTCTTGCCTTCGGCCCATCCTTGGTCTTATCCGACATGTTCATTAGTGTTGCGAGCAAGCTCTCAAGGACATTCTTACAGATATGCCTTTGATCAAGGCAATGAGGTGTATCGAGTTTGTGCCAGTACTCCAAGTCCCGAACACGCACTCGTCTTCCATACCTTCAGCAGCGGCTCCGGCGCCTTTCTCATCGTCTTTCCCGGTGCGGGGCACTCCTTCCAGTTTTTCAACAGCTCATCGATTTCGGCACCGCTCCACTTACGTGGAGGTCCTCGATGCTTAGCGTGACCATTGAATAGATCTCCACGGTTTCTCCATGGGCCGTCCTGTTCAAGCCATCTTCGATGCCCCATGTACACGATTTTCCTAGACCCGCCATCTTTCTTTGACGTTAGCTGCTGAGACGTCGTATCATCCATGCACCGCGTGCATCCGCAATATCCATGGCACACCTGGCCTGCCACATATCCGTAAATGAGATAGTCGTGCACTGTCGTGATCAGTGCGACTCTCATGTTGAAATACTCGCCTTTGCTGGCGTCCCATGTCTTGGCCGGTGTTTTCCATAACGTGTCTAACTCCTCTTGAAGTAGCCCCAGATACAAATTAATATTATTTCCTGGTTGTTTCGGCCCTTGAATAAGCATGCTCATGTGAATGTACTTCGATTTCATGCACAACCAGGGGGAGGTTGTACATCCATACAAACACGGGCCATGTGCTATGGTTGGTGTTCTGGTTGCCAAACGGATTCATGCCATCGTACACACGCCGAGCACGATGTTCCTTGCATCACATTCAAAATACCGATAGAAGCTGTTCAACGCTCTCCACTGGCTTCCATCCTTCACGTGTCTCAGCTTCGGATCATCTCCATCATCGGGCTTCTTCTTCTCCGCGTGCCAGCGCATTAGCTTTGCTTCCATGGGATCTACAAAATACCTCTGGAGACAGGGAGTGATCGGTAAGTACCATACAACTTTTTGGGGACATTTCTTCCCGGCCTTCTTGTATCGAGAAGCATTGCACATCGGACAGCTTGTTTTTTCCGCGTGCTCCTTCTGATAAATTATGCAATCGTTGATGCATGCATGGTATCTAACGTGTGGCAGATCAAGAGGGCACACGATCTTCTTGGCCTCATCAACACTAGTAGGACATATATTACCTGGGAAGAACATCCTTTAGGTACTTGAGATGCTCATCGAGGCTAGTGTCAGTCCATTTGTTTTTAGCCTTCGTCTTCAGGAGTTGGAGCGTGAAACTCAAGCGGGTCACCTCAGGATTGCAACCATCATACAATGGAGTGTTCGAGTCTACCACCAGTTGCTCCAGCTTAGCCTCCTCTCTAGAAGCAACTCTCTCAGTACTCGTCTCCTTGCGAAGCCATGCTTGAACTTGAGGGTCCCGCACGATTGAACTTAGTACCGACGAACTCTGCTGCGTGGAGTCCATTTCGTTCTCTCCGCCGCCATGTCCGGCCCCTTCTCCGCCGCCATGCCCGACCCCTTCTCCGCCGCCATGTCCGACCTCTTCCCCGCCGCCATTATCGGTCATCTCTTCGTCTTTTCACGTGTCATCATTGCCTTCCCCATCGGCATCCTCAACATCGTCATCCTCATCTTCAGTTATCCACCGAGTATAGCCATCCATGAAACCAGTCATGAGCAGGTGCGCTTCGACATGACCATCGTCATAGGGGTCGAGCCAAACTATTCCTTTGCATTTTCGACACGGACATAAAACCTCACATCGAGTTATTTTCTTTCATGTCCTGCACCACCGACCGCAACCACCTGTCCACCATCGTTCCACCGACCATCATGAACGTACGCACGGTAATAATAAAACAAATTGATTATAAAAATGCGTGCATGCATCAAAGTCATACAAAAATTTGGCATGACCTTCCTAAAAATAGGACATATATGGATCTAGAGTTTGCGGAATTCACCAAACGGAAATAAATCGACATTTCGCAAAACATAGGCAACTCAAAAGCACAATTTGCGCGCCAACTCATGCCACACACACAATTTCCATAAACATATCACACACACATAAACATATTTCCATTTTGCAAAAGCATGAAATTTTAATCACCTCTATCTCGAGATCAAGCACACGGTGGAGATGATGTTGTAGGGAGATCAAAAGTGCACAAAGCTCTTCTTGACAAAGATAGATCTAGTTAGGGGCAAATAGGTCACTTAACTAAATCCTACATCTACCTAGCTACCTAATTTGGGAGGAGACAACTTCAACTAGTGGAGGGGGAAGGAAAAAGAGAAAGGAGATGCATTAATGGAGGTGGTGTAGTTAGGTAGGAGTAATGAAGAGAGAGAAGGTAGATAGAAGAGAGAGAGTAATGGGGGAGAAGTATTGAGGAAGAAGAAGAGTGAGAGTGGGAGCATGTGGGAGGTAGGGGAAAGGGAAGAGAGGAGGGGAGGGGGAGGGACGGGTCGGGAAAAGGTGGTGGGTCTGCGGATTAGCAGTAGCTGGGATCTAAACAGCGCTGCTGCTAAGTAGTAGCAAAGCACTTTGGGCAACGGCGCTACTGCTAACCGGGACCAAAAGTGTGCCAATTTGAAATTTAGCAGCAGGGACCTCAGAAAAAGCGCGCTACTACTACATCCATAGCAGTAGCGCGGCTCGCGGCACCGCGCTGCTGCTAAATGGAGTTTGGTGGACACCGCCGGATGATATTTGTAGCAGCGCGGTTTACACTGAAAGGCCATCGCTAAAAACTTGTCAGTAGCGAGTTTCCTGCACACGCGCTAATACTAATTAGCAGTAGCGCTCCTTTTTGAGCCGCGCTGCTGCTAAGATTCTGTGTATAGGCTTTTCCCTAGTAGTGTAGACGACAGGAACCGCAAGCGGCAAGCATGTGTCGGATTGTGGGTTCTGGCAAAACCCTTAAGGTTCAAACTCTGGGGTGTGCACGAAGATCTCTCCCTCCCCCTAGCTCTCTTACTCACCACAATCTCAAAGCTCAACACGTCAAACTCGAAGAACAAGGGACACAAGAGTTTATACTGGTTTGGGCCACCGATGTGGTGTAATACCCTACTCCAGTGTGGTGTGGTGGATTGCCTTGTAGGCTGAGGATGGACAAGTACAAGGGAAAAACAGCCTCCTGAGGAGAGGTGCTCTAGAGCTCGGTGAGCTTGTGTGGTCGAGGGAGATCTGAATGATCTGTCCCCTTGCTAAGGTGGGATCTGAATGATCTGAGAGGTCCTATTTATCGAGGCCCCGGTCCTCTTCACAAATGTTTAGGCAGGAAGGGATCCCACAATGGCCAATTTAAAGGGGGACAGCTAGTACAAGTTATCCTAACAAAAGGTGGTCTTCGCCTGCTAAAGGCTCTGGTGGTGACGCCGTCGTGGGCTCTGCGATGACCTCCGTCCTGCCATCCTGCTGGTCTTGGTCTCGTTGCACGGACATGGAAACCTTTGCCTGATGCCTCGGGACTCCTTGCATGCGCTTGCCCCTTTAGCACCAAAGAGGCAACGAGTACTCTGCGCCCGCTGGCCCCCGCCTGGCCTTGGTCATCACGGCTCACGTCACGGGAACCTCACGAGGTGCCCCTCGCCTTGATCTCTCCGCTCCTCGCGAGCCAGCCTAGTGAGGCCGCCCTTGAGGAGGTCTTGTGTCGTCCGCCTCGCGAGGTTTGGCCCTTTGCGAGGGTCTTGATTGTTTGTTAGTGAAGATCGTCCCCAGAACGCTGACAGTAGCCCCCGGGCCCAAGGCACGCTCGGACTTGGCTTTGAGGCGAAGCCAAACGACAAGTGCGGAGTGCCGCGGGCCCCAAACGCATGCGGCCTTGATTGATGCATGACAACTGACGGGATGTGGGCGTCTCCGCTTCCCCATGCTACCTCGGCAACTGCCCAACTTGACGAGTCCCTGGTGCACGCAAAGAAAATCATCATTACCTGTGATTGTGGGGGTCACCGATTGGCCTTCTCCTGCTATAAATGAGGAGGGGGCGGAGCCCCCGTCGCCCATGTATTCCTGTTCCGCTCGCTTCTTGTTTCCTTGCTTCATTGCTAGCAGCGACACCCATGGCACCGATACAGAGATTCTCGACCGCTGAGAAGGGAAAAGCCCCCCGCGACGAGCCGGGTTCGCTTCCATCGAAGAAGAGGCTGGCCCGCTGCCGTGACGTAGTTGTGTGGCCGGAGGTGTTGAGGCCTTGGTATGAGCGTCCTCCCCCCGGATACCCGCTGCCTTTGTACGCCCAGGCTGAGGCTCCGGAGGAGGAGGCGGCGACCAACGCCGTCCACGTCACGGCCGTGGTTGCCGCGCCGCGGTGGCGTGCACCGTCGCCCCAGGAACCTACGCCGAGGGCTCCTCGCGCGAACTGGTGGTGTGGGCGGCGATGCCTCCGCGCTCTTGGATTCGGTTCCCGCAGTTCTTCTCCGCCGAGATGCCGCCGATGGGTCCCCTCGAGCTATGGCTGCAGCACGCCGAGTGCGATGCCCCGGTGACGGGGGCGGAGATTGAGGTCGTCTCCCCAGGCAAAATCTTCATGACTCGCGGATGGGGCGATGTCACCCGAGTTTGCCGTGCGGAGAGCGCCCTCGCCATCAACTTCGAATACGACGGCGCCTCCATGATGTTCTTCAAGGTCTTTGACGGGGAAGGTCGCTGCATGTAGTGCTGCCCTGGAGGGGGTCATCGGGACGACACTGCGGCAGGAGCCGGGCCAGCCGCTGGCCTCGCCAGCGGTTCCTCCAGCAGCAGCGATGGCGCTTGGGAGTCCAGCGACTCTCCCGAGCCCTACGAGACTCCGGAGACGAGCGACGACAGCTACGTGCCCCCGAGCTCTCGCCGTGCCCGGAGCGCAGCAGCGGCGTCCGCCCGCCGCCGCCGTTGATCTGGATGGGGTTGGCGTCGGCCTCCCATGGCCCACTGTTGATGATGGCGTCGGCGGTGTTGGCGCTCGTAGATAGGGCTCCTAGAAACCTTCTTCTTTTGATCCCTGCGAGGAATCGAGACGAACCCCGTGGGGGCGTGTAAAGGATCTGTAGTGCCTTTTGTTTAATATTGCCCTTATTATGATTATTTATGACTACATGTCTTTCTTCGGCTCAGTTCCCACTTTCCGACCTCACGATAGCTTGGTGCTCTATGCCGATAGGTCCCGGTCCCCAGGCAGGCTGCAGCCGTCATTGGTATGCCAGGTCGCGATGCCGTGGTCAAGGCCAGGAGGTGAGCGGCCCGAGATCCAGTGAGAGCTCCTGAGGCGCGATGCTCAAGAGTTCCCCTTTAGCGTGCAAGCAGCTACCTGAAGGTGGGAAAGGAAAGCAGCATCGTCGTAGCAAGGCTGCAAGAGATGGGAATCCTATGCCGCAGCATGTGGCCGACCCAGGTGTGAAACTTATTTTAGTGGTCCGTAGTCACTCCTCGTGCTGCACCAGGCTTGTGCGTCAATGGCCGTAGTGTAGACGGGTTAGGCCCGTGCGAGCTTTCCCCTTTCACCATGCTCTTCCGTGTGCTCTATGTCCTCGGGTCCCGGCCCTCGAGCGAGTTCAGCTGCCACTGGTATGCCAGGTCGCGATGCCGTGGTCAAGGCCTGGGGGTGATGGCTGGAGAGCCAGTAAGAGCTCCTGAGGCACGTTGCTCAGGTGCCCCGCTTTAAACGCGCAAGCGAATTGCATGGGAAAAGAAGGTACCCGCAATACAGCTTGCTGTCATCCTCGGTAGGTTCCTGCAGGTTAGTTGGAGAGAGAGCATAGCTCGCGATCGCACTGGTTACCCAGTTGCTGATTGTTCCACAAGAAGACGAAGGCACTGAGGATCTGATGAGGTGACGTGTGCGGAGCGGGCCGCGAGCCAGAGCTTGATCTCTCAGGTTTATCAGCGTTGCAGGGACGGACCTGAGCACAAGGGCCTGACCGGTATGTTAAGTTTTAACCACGGGGTAAACAGGAGATCGAACGCGGGATGCCGCGGGGTGTAGTCAAACAAGCCCCAGCCGTAAGAAAACCACGCAAGGAGATAAGCTAGTTCATGTAGATGCGAGAACGATACAGGCCACTGAGACAGACCCGAGCGGCCTGGGTATGATGCAGGCGGGTCCTCATGAGCCGCCAGACCCCTGAGCCTCGGGAGGCTCTGGGGGCCCAGGCGGGTCTTCGAGGACTATCACCATCTCCGCCCGGACTGTTGATGCCTGGCTTCCCGAGAAGACATGACACCCTACAGGTGGCGCTGGAAGGCAGCCACCATGTTCGGCAAGCCAAATGGCATGCAGACGTAGCCGTGGGGTGGACCCTCGCGACGCCCAACGCGCGAAGGCCAGAACCGCTCCTAAGACGAGGCCCTGTTGAGCCCTAGAATGTCAATGTAGACGCGCAGCCCGCCGTCCTCGCCAGGATGGGGAGCTCCGTGCATGGTCCTTGCTTCTTGAAGCTCCTGGGTGGCCTCGATGATGAACTCCTGAGCACCGGGCGCTCCTCGCCCAATGCCCTCTTGAGGGAAACGTGCTGGATAGCACGCCTCTACGTGGTGCCCAAGCGCCTGCCTCGTGATGTTGGCTAGGTCTGAGGCCCTCCAGAAAAGAGCCCCCGAGCCTCGCCCAAGGAGGGCGCTGGGCGCGCCTTCCCATGCGAGGGAGGGATGCGCCCCAGGTGCGGGCGCTGATCCTGAGGCAGCTGTCACATCCTAGCTAGTTCATGCATTAGAGTGTTGCATCATGTTTACTTTTCCAGAAACTTGAAATGGGGATGACAGAACCCCCAGCACCCCCCCTGAAAACAACTAGGGTTTACTAAAATCATTTTCAATGAACCTGAAATGCCCTTCTAAAAAGTCCACCCTTTTTGTCTTGGGTTAGAACCTCTGACAAAATGGGTTCACAATTTTCTAGGTCATCTTAAGATCATTGAATTAAATCATATGTAACTTGCATTTGGGCATTTAAATGCTAGTAAATATTTAAATGTCCAAATAATCCCAAACTGAAATGTTCCATGTTGGATATGTTCCATACAGTGAGCATGTGTAGTTTGGTGAATTTTGGAGATGCCTAGGTATTTTTAGAAATGCCACAAACTTGCAAAAATAAAAGAAAACAGATAATAAAAGAAAACAACTTACCTAGCCGCAACCCACCACCCAGCCCACCTGGCGGCCCAGCACTGTGCTGGCCCGTGCCAGCCTGCTTCTTCCCCGCCAGGCAGGCAGGGAGGTGAGGCCGGCGTGCGCGAGCTCGCCACGGCGCCACCTGCTTGCCGCTTTGCCTCTGGACGTGCTGGTCGACCTCCACGTCGCCCCCTCGACCGCCTGGACACCCCCACATGCCCCTGCCTCTCTCCCTCGCCCTCTCTCGCCATGGCCGACGCACCTGCCGCCGTACCGCCGACGTAGCCGCGCTCTCCATCGTCCTCATGCCGTCCCGTCTTATCCACGAGCTCCGCCGCCGTCCACTACGCCGAGCTAGCCGAGCCCCGAGCGCTCGCACGCTCTGCACCACCTCCTTCGACCTCGTCTTCACCAAACACCGCCGGAGATCCCCTTCGCCGTCCCCGCCGCACCAGCTCGTCCCCGACCTCGCCTTCTGCTCCATCATGATCGCCATGAGCTCATCCACCTTCCCATCCCTCCCTTTCTCTCTCTCGAGCACCACAGCGACCGCATGAAGCTTCACTACATGCGCCGCCACCGAGCTCGTCGCCGACGATGCTCCGGCCACCCAACGGCCACACCACCATGTCCACTACACTCACCTCATCGCCAGGAACCCGTAGCACCACCGCACGACCCTTGCCATGCTCCCTAGCGACAAGCCCGAGCTCACCCGAACTCCGGCAGTCGCACATATCGTCACCTGCGTCGTTTCCGGCGACCCCGAGTGTAAATGCATCTAGTGCCCCTTAGTGATTTTGGTGTATTGAAGACTTATAGGTTAAGGGACTAATGTGTTTATGAGTGTACACAGGTCTATAAGTCTATGAGGAGTTTGATATTTACAGTGAAAGTCGACCCCTAAAAATGAAGTTCTTCGTTGAAGACTTTGATATTCGAAGACTTTCAAGACTTTGAAAGTGAAGAAATTGGTGTGACCTTGAAGACTTGGTATTCATTTGAGGAACATGAAGCGTGAAGACTTTTGTTTTCGTAGTTTCATTTTTCTCTTTCTTGATTCATAGGAAACACCGTACTTTTTAAAGGGGGTCGAGGAAATACTAAGGAAAAATTTCCATGTGATGCTCAACTCAAAATCGTACACCTACCAATCCCTTCGAGTGAAGCCTTTGGAAATCTCATACAGTTCAGTCAATTTCTTGATGTGAGACGAAGTTCTTACATTATTGAGGAATTTGTTACGGACCGAGGAGTTAGAATTCGCCATGCGGATTGCCTACAGTGAGGAACATGATAGCCCCGAGGAATTTGTGAGTCAAATTTCCGACCGTTGTTGTCTTCGCTTGCCTGTCCCAAAATATCTTATCCACCTAACGGTCATATCATTGAAGGGCATTTATGTCTTATCATGTCGGGCTGCTCCCTAGGCTATAAATAGCCGCCCCTACAACCACTAGCTGGTTGGCTGCTCCGAGAGAAACTTGACACTTGTCATTTGAGAGCAACCCATCCTCTGAGGACTTTGAGCGAAAATCATCGAGTGAGGAAAAACCCAAAAACCAAACCCCTACAAACCCAAAGTGATTGAGCATCACTGAAGAGATTGATCCTGTGTGGATCCGATGCTTGTTACCTTTGAAGATTGTGCTTCTTCCAGATGGTTAGGCGTCATGGTCTAGAGCATCCAAGACGAATTGTGGATCGCCGAGTGACCAAGTCTGTGAAGGTTTGGAAGTCGCCTGAAGACTTACCACGAGTGATTGGACGAGGTCTGTGTGACCTTAGTTTAAGGAGAATACGGTGAGGACTTAGTGTCCTGAGCTGCGTGCTCAACGACTGGGTGTCCGGGACTGTGTGTCCTCGAGTTTAAATACTCAGCCGCTCCAACCAGACGTACAACTGAGACAGCAGTTGGAACTGGTCTACCTAATCATTGTCTTCACCAACCTAACTGGTTCTATTTCCTCAACTCTTTCATTTCCTCATTACTGTGCTAAGTGTTCGTTCATATCTTTGTTTGAAGACTTTGACTGAAGAATTTCTCAATTTCCTAAGTTCAATTTCTTCAGTCTGTTTGTCTTCATCTTGTGCTATCCTGTGTTTACGCTTTCTGTACTCTTTGTTTGTCTTCATTTCATCATGATGACCATGCCCGCATTCTCTTATGTTCACTTCTGAGTACTTATTCCGCTGCAAGTAGTTCTTCACTAAGTAATTTCCTCACCGGCAAATTCCTCAGTGAAGAATTCATAAAAATCGCCTATTCACCCCCCTCTAGTCGATATAACGCACTTTCAATTGGTATCAGAGCGAGGTACTCCCTTGTTACGTGTGATTTTGGTTTAACCACCGGAGTTTTAGTTATGTCGACCGCGGTATGATCAAGGGCTCAGCAGGTGTCCTACCTGTGATGGGACGGACTACCCCTACTGGAAGAACAAGATGCGAATGCATCTTGAGGCAATTGACAACGATCTCTGGTATGTTGTGGAAAATGGTGTTCCCTCATTCACACCTTCTCTGAATGCTGCCGATGTGAAGAGATTCAAGCAACTCGATTCTCAAGCGAAGAATATCATATGTGGCCATCTGAGCAAAGGACAATATGGAAGAGAAAGTGCTTTGGAAACTGCCAAGCTCATCCGGGACAAAGCTGTCCAAAGTAAATGAAGGAGTCTCAACTCAGCGTGACTCTCGAGTTGATGTTCTTCGCAATCTCTTCAACCGCTTCAAAAGACTCGACAACGAAAATGTTCAACAAACCTTCGATCGCCTCATCGACATCTCAAATGAGCTTCAAGCGCTTGGTGCCATCGACATCACCGACCATGAGGTGGTGAAGAAATTGTTGAGATCGCTGATTCCTCATTTGACACTCGCACCGATGATACAAGAGCGTCATTGACTACAAGTCACTTGATCCGGTGATATTCTCGAGAGGCTAAATACTCATGAGTTCCAGCTTGCTGAAAAGAGAGACCTCTATGGTTCTAGCTATGGAAAATCACGTGCCCTGAAGGCCAAGGTTGTGTCTGAATCTGATTGTGAAGACTCTGGTAGTAGCCTTGGAGATCTTGAAGAATTGAGCCAGGAGCTAGCACTGCTCGTGAAGAAATTCCAGAAGTTCTCAAGACGTGGTCGCATTGGAAAATCCTCAAGGAGCAGTGATTCCTCATCCAGTGACTATAAGAGAAGACTTTGCCACAAATGCAAGAAACCTGGTCACTACATCCAAGATTGTCCTCAGTGGGAAAAGGAATTAAAGAAGAAGAAATACAAGGATTACAGTTCTGATGACGCTAAGAAGAAGAAGAAATCGTCGAAATCTTCATCATCAAAATCCTCAAAGCCTTCTTCTCACAAGAAGAGCAGCTCCAAAAAGGCTCGGGCATTCATTGGCAACGAAATGGACTCTGAAGCTGAATCCGAGGAACATGAGGAAGAGGAGGCATCGGAAGAATCTGAGTCCGGTGTGGCGAGTCTAGCTCTCGCCATCGCTTTCGTCATCAAGTCCATCTTCAACTCAAGAAAATGACCTCACCAACAAAGGCGATGAAGATAGTGATGACTACGCTCCCACCTATTGCTTCATGGCCAAGGGTGCCAAGGTACTCAAATATACCTCCTCTCGAATCTAGTGAAAATGAATCGATGAAGATCTAAAGCCCAGCTACTCAAAACTTGCTAAGATTGCTGTAAAACAACAAAGGGCTTTTGAAAAGGTTCAAAACATGCTAGATAAAAGTGATGATATGTTAGGTGAAGAAATGGATCGCACTAAAGCCCTGACTGAAAATCTTCAGAGACTTCATTCTAGGTTTGACAGCCTTCAAGGTCATCATAACACTCTCTTGTCTGATCATGAGAAACTTTCTTATGAATTTCTTCAAAGAAAGAAAGATCTTGAGAAGCTAAGAGTGAGTTCTGAAGATCTTCAGAAGGAGCGTGATTCATTACTTGCTCAACAAATCAACGCTTCTCAGGAAAAATTTGTTCCTCCATGCTTAAAGTGCATTGAACGTGAATCTGCTAATTCTTCACCTGAATGTTCAAATGCTTCAACTTTTACAAATTCTTCACCTGCCTCTGCTATCACTAATTCCTCATGTGAGGACATTGCTAGTATCCTTGTGATGCAGGGCTGAAGGAATTGTACATGACGAGCATGTACAAAAGCCTCAAAGGGCATCAGACTCTTTGTGATGTGCTTAAAAAGCAGATCCTCAACAGGAACCCTAGGAAAGAGGGTATTGCCTTTGAGAGAAACTCAATGCTGATGTAACATATTGGAAGCCTGAGCAGTACCCCAAAACCTGATGGGTTGCTGCAAAGGGACCTCCAGTTGATCCATCTAACTTATCTGGCTTTACTTGCGAATCTCCTCATTCTTCTGATGAGTCATTTGACTCCAACTATAAACTGTTCAAAAATCAGAATGGTGAAGTATTTGATAGATATGTTGGCACTAAGCTGCGAGAACGGTTCCCCTATGAAGAAAATCTGGGTTCCCAAGAAGTGCCTTGACAGTCTTCAGGTGAATGTCCTCATGACACCACCTGTGAAGAAAAGGAACCCCAGATCAAACTCTTCATATGGACCAAATTCTTCATATGGATCCAAGTCCTCATACGGACCAAATTCCTCACGTGGATCAAATTCCTCAAAAGGATCAAAGTCCTCATATGATTATCATCGTGCTAACAACTCTGTTTCGCAGGGTAGAGCTAAGGGCTATGAATAGGTGCATTATTCTTCAAACCAATATGTTCATAAGTCCTCGAAGAATTTCTCTGCTTAGTCATATGCTTACCCTAACCCCTCTTATGTGAAACGAAATGGATTGGCCTCTATGCCACCATTCTCATATGGTGCTCGCAGAGTGATGAACTCTTTGCCACCCCATCAGATGTGGGTGGTGAAGAAAAGAACTAACCTCTTCTGCAGGGTCAGGTCTCAGGGCGTGCTTTAATGTCTAAAGAATTTCTTTGGGGCACGACAAAATTGCTGAAAGGACGCAGGCTAATCATGAAGAAATGAACTTTCATTTCACACGTCCTCATACTACTTATACATTATACTGCTCGATGAAATTCATCGATGAACTTGATATCATATTCTTCACTAATGAAGTATATGAGATCGTAAGTTGCACTAATTCATCTGCAGGATGATCAACCCAAAGCCAATGAGTGGGTCCTCGATAGTGGATGTACAAATCACATGACTGGTGACAAGAATCTATTGATGGATACTCCTTATCACGGTCACATCTGAACCATATCATCTTCTTGACAAAGTCAATAGTCAGGTATTGGGTCTTGGTAAGGTTGCGATCTCTAAGGACATACACATGGAAAAAGTCATGCTTGTTGAGTCCTTAGGATACAACCTCATGTCAGTCTCAATGCTTTGTGAGCTTGATATGGTTGTTATCTTTGGCGAGTATCGTTGTGTTGTGATTATGGAAGCTGACAATTCCAAAGTCTTCGAAGGCTTTAGGAGAGGAGACTTGTATATTGTTGATTTCTCTCTGGGACCACAACCAGCCGTGTGTCTACTTGCAAAAGCTTCAGAAGGCTGGCTATGGCATCGGCAACTTGGTCACGCAGGCATGAGGAATTTGCACACGCTTGCAAAGAAGAAGCATGTCATTGGCATTGAGAATGTCAAATTCCTCAAGGATCACTTGTGTGGAGCCTGTGAAGCTGGAAAAATGACCAAGGACAAGCATCCAACGAAGTGTAACGCCCCAGATCCAATGCGCCAGGTGTCCGCCAGTTATTCGCCGTCGTTGCCATGTCATTTGCTTGCGTGTTGCACTTTGCCATGTCATCATCTGCATTTCATATCATGTCATCATGTGCATCGCATTGGCATACGTGTTCGTCTCATGCAACCGAGCATTTTCCCCGTTGTCCATTTTCCAATCCGGCACTCCTATGTCTCCCGGCGCCCCCTTTTGCCTCTTTTCATGTGCGGGTGTTAAACTTTCTCGGAATGGCCCGAGGTTTGTCAAGTGGCCTTCGTATAGCACCGGTAGACCGCCTGTCAAGCTTCGTGCCATTTGGAGGTCGTTTGGTACTCCAACGGTTCCATTTGGAGGTCGTTTGGTACTCCAACGGTTAACCTGGTAACCGTAAAAGCCTCCTTCTCTTTGCAGCCCAACACCCTTCCAAAGTGTCCCAAAACCCACCTAACTCCCCTCCATGCTCTCGGTCGTTCGATCACGATCGCGTGGCCGAAAACCGTGCTCCATTTGGACACTCCTAGCTCCCTCTACCTATAAATAAGCCCCTCCCCCCGAAATTCGCGGTGCAACCCTAGCTCTCCCTCCCCTGACGCCGCCGGACTTGTCCATCCGCGCCGGACATGTCCGCCGGCCACGTCGCTTTGACCAATAGGAACGCGCCACATCGCCCCCGCCGCCTCCTGGGCCAATCGCCGCTCGCCACCTCAGCCTGGGCCGCGCAGCCCCACATCGTCGCCGACCAAGGCCCCATGAGCCCGTCCATGACCTCCCGGCCCGGTCGCGGCGCCCGCCACTGGTGCCCGCCTGCGCGCCCGCCGCCGTGCCTCCGCCCGCTGCTCCGGCTCATCAGCGCCTCCCGCCCGCGCCGCCCGGCCTGCCCGCCTCCTCCGCCCGGCCCGGCAGCGCCGCCGCCGTGATTGCCTCCGCGCCGTCCGCTTTCGCGCCCGGCCACAGCCGCCGTCGCCCGGCCGCCGCCCGCTGCTCCCTGCGGCGCCCGCCTCCGGCGACCTCGCCGCCGCCGGCAGCCGCCCGTCCAAGATCCGGCCGGGTGGGATGAGATCCACCCGGTCCAGAACCAAACACGGCCGCGCCGTCTGGAACCCCTCCGTCCACTTTTCCCGCGAGGTGAAATTTGGCCAAGTCCCCGAGTATTTCGGTATTTTCATGCCAGGTTCATGCCACCGTATCTCTGCATCCGTAGCTCCATTTTGTGCGTATGATATGTCAAATTGTTCGTCTCGAAGAGTACATCATTTCTTCTCATTGCATCATTTACATTTGATCTCATCTTGATGCCCGTAATGCTGTTAGAAGAGGGCTATGTGATGTTAGTTTCAGATTCTTATCAGAACATGCACTTTTGTCATTTTTTCCATGATTGATGTGTGCATCCTATGAACTTGAGTCCTACATGTGTTTTGTAATATTCCATGCCATCTTTACAGGAGTGTATGCCATGTATTTTTGTGATCTCTGTGGTGACTAGCACAAGCATGCAAACTAGGCTTCATGATGTTTCTGATTTCAGCCCCTATTCTGCTGATATTTTTATGCCATGTTAACTTGATGCTACCGAGAGATCCATGCTTATTTTGAGATACTTCAGTAAGGATGTTTTGAACATATGGTTATTCTCTATCCATCCATGCCCTTGTTGGCAATTATGGAGTGCCATAGCTTGAGTCAATCGAGCTCTACTTTTGCTATAAAATGTTTCCTGGCAGGTTGTTTACATGTTATTCAATTTTGCCAAGGTTGTTGTAGTTGATCCGTGTATGCTATGAACTTGATCTTGCCATGATTAGCTTCATAAACATGTCTTCTTACTATTTGTTTCCTTTCCATGCCATGTATTGCTCTATGGTGAGTGGTTCAAGCTCACCAACAAGCCTACTTATTGTTGTTCCTGCCGTGTATGAATCTGTAATATAACTTGCTATGTTTACATGGGTGCCATCATATTTTCTGATCCTTTTCTGGCTCATGGTCAGTGAAGGACTTTTGTTCTATGCAATTAGTAGATTCATGCCGTGCCTTTGATTGCCATGATAAATTCCTGTAACATGTTGTTTGATAGCTCTAAACATTGCAACCTGATGTTATTTCTGCTAAAGACTGAAACTGTTATTATTTGCAATCTTGCCATGTCATTTTGAACATGTTTTAGTCATTTGTTTCATGTGTATGTGTTGAACCGTTGCTCCGTTTTGAGTGTGCTCTATATGAAACTTGCTTGATTTTGCATGTAGTTTCATATTATCATGTTGCATCCTTATTTTGAGGTGTTTAATTGATGTTTGTATGCATTTTGCATCAATGCCATGTTTAACTTGTTTTGCTCATATCTTCTAGGCCGTAGCTCCGAATTAAATGAACTTTATATGTAACTTGACTAGAATTTCGTGTAGATCATCGTGATACATCTTAACTTGCTGTTTAACAACTTGAACATAAGTTTTATTCAGATCTGGACCAATTTCGAAATTTGCATGAGGACTTAACAGAATTGTTATATGTTGTTCTCGGCCTCATTTAAACTTGCCTTGATGTGTTGCTCTTGTTTGCATCATCTCTTGCCATGAGTAGCTTCATGTAGCTTGTCATGCATCATGCTTGTTGTGCATCATGTCTTGTTCATGTGTGGGGTGTTCACTTTGTTGTGTGTTTCTTCTCGATATTTCCCGTTTTGTTGCGATCGTGAGGATTCGTTCGTCTACGCTTGGTTCGTCTTCGTGGCTTCATCTTCTTCATGGACTCGTTCTTCTGCCTTGCGGGATTTCAGGCAAGATGACCGCTACCCTGGATCTTGCTACTATCATTGCTATGCTAGTTGCTTCGTTCTATCGCTATGCTGCGCTACCTATTACCTGTTTATCAAGTCATCCCAAATTGCCATGTCAGCCTCTAACCTTTGACACCTTTCCTATGCAAACCGTTGTTTGGCTATGTTACCGCTTTGCTCAGCCCCTCTTATAGCATTGTTAGTTGCAGGTGAAGATGAAGTTTGTTCCTTGTTGGAACATGGAGATGTTGTTCCTTGTTGGAACATGTTTACTTGTTGGGATATCACAATATATCTTATTTAATTCATGCATCTATATACTTGGTAAAGGGTGGAAGGCTCGGCCTTATGCCTGGTGTTTTGTTCCACTCTTGCTGCCCTAGTTTCCGTCATATCCGTATTATGTTCCCGGATTTTGCATCCCTAACGCGGTCGGGTGATTTATGGGACCCCCTTGACAGTTCGCTTTGAATAAGACTCTTCCAGCAAGGCCCAACATTGGTTTTACCATTTGCCTCACCTAGCCCTTTTTTCCCTTGGGTTTCGGAGCCCGAGGGTCATCTTTATTTTACCCCCGGGCGGTGCTCCTCCGAGTGTTGGTCCAAACTAGAGCACCGTGCGGGACCATTCCTTGGCAACTTGGGTTACGTCGGTTCCTGTACGCTTTGCTCATCCGGTGTGCCCTGAGAACGAGATATGTGCAGCTCCTATCAGGATTTATCGGCACATCCGGGCGGCTTTGCTGGTCTTGTTTTATTGTTGTCGAAATGTCTTGTAGCCGGGATTCTGAGACTGATCGGGTCTTCCCGGGGAGAAGGAATATCCTTCGTTGATCGCGAGAGCTTATCATGGGCTAATTTGGGACACCCTGCAGGTATAAACTTTCGAGAGCCGTGCTCATGATTTATGTGGCAGATGGGAATTTGTTAATATCCGGTTGTAGTAAACTTGAAGCAAACTCTTCTAAAATACACCAACCTTGTGCGTAACCGTGAGTGTCTCTTTTCGGGGTTGATCGAGAGGAGAACATGGTTTCTGGGTTATGTCGGCGTAAGTAGGAGTTCAGGATCACTTCTTGATCATTACTAGTTGACGACCGTTCCTTTGTTTCTCTTCTCGCTCTCATTTGCGTATGTTAGCCACCATATATGCTTAGTCGCTGCTGCAACCTCACCACTTTGCCCCTTCCTTTCCCATTAAGCTTTGCTAGTCTTGATACCCATGGTAATGGGATTGCTGAGTCCTCGTGGCTCATAGATTACTACACCACCAGTTGCAGGTACAGCTTTGCGATGATCATGACGCGAGAGCGATGTTTGCTTGTTTGGAGTTCTCTTTCTGCTTCTTCATCGATCAGGAGATAGGTTCCAGGTCGGCAGCCTGCGCTAGCAGGGTGGATGTCGTTTGAGTTTCTGTTTATGTTTCATCCGTAGTCGGATATTGATCTCTTGTATATGATGTTGATGTATTCTTGTGGCATTTGTGCCTTATGTATGTATCCCCATCTATTATGTAATGTTGATGTAATGATATCCACCTTGCAAAAGCGTCTTCAAGATGCGCTTCTATCCTTGGTGGGACCTTCGAGTTCCTTTTGGATAGGGTCGCATCTTGGGCGTGACACGAAGACTATCATGACCACTACTCGTCCCTTCGAATTGCTTCACATGGACCTCTTTGGTCCTAATCATTACTCAGCCGTCACTAATGATGCATCTCTATATGGATTTGTTATTGTTGATGATTACTCTCGTTACACATGGGTACACATTGTTACTTACAAAAATGAAGTGCAGGAAGTCTTCAAACGATTTTCCTCGAGGGCTTCAACTAACTTTGGTGTGAAGATCGGACACATCGGGAGTGACAATGGAACTGAGTTCAAGAATTCCGGTCTTGATGCCTATCTTGATGAACTTGGTATTACTCATGAGTTATCTGCTCCCTATACTCCTCGGCAAAATGGCGTCGTGGGCGCAAACAGAACTCTGTTGAGATGGCTCGCACTATGCTTGATGAATACAAAACGCCTAGTCGTTTTTTGATTGATGCAATTGATAACGCGGGCCACAAAATAAACAGAGTGTATCATAAAAAATTAATCAAGAAGACTGACTATGAACACAACACTGATAAGAAACCAAATGTGAGTTTATTCAAAGTCTTGATTGCTAAATGCTGGATTAGAGATCCTCATCACAATACTAAATTTGCACCGAAAGCACATGAAGGTTTTATGCTTGTTTACGGAAAGGACTCGCACACCTCTGAGTCTTCAACATCGCTCTTCACAAGATTGTTGATCTTTGTAGATGTGCGGTTCGATGAAACTAATGGCTCGGAAAGAGAGCACATACCTTACGTGTTAGATGAACCAGCTCACGGGAATCTATCAAGTTCAAAACAGCCCGAGGATGTCATTCCTCTTGAAGAATCTGCTGAAGAATTCATTCTGTCTGTGAAAACGTCGGTGATGCACCTAAAGATAATGTTGAAGACAATGGTCTTTGAGGAAAATGATCAAATTCCTCGACGACAACCAGCTCATCCTCGCGTTGCAAAAGAAGTGCAAGTTGACAAGATCATCGATGACATTGAAGCGCCAGGTCCTCTCACACGCTCAAAAGCTTCACATTTATCTAACTTTTGTGGGAACTATGCTTTTGTCTCTATCACAGAGCCCACTAAGGTAGATGAAGCATTTACGAGCCCGAGTGGATTCAGGCCATGCACGAATAATTACATCGGTTTGAGCTCAACAATGTAAGGAACTGGTCAAACGTCCAGATCCTCATAAGCATAATATCATTGGCACAAAGTGGATCTACCGCAACAAGCAAGATGAAAATGGCCTTGTGGTGAGGAATAAGGCACGACTTGTAGCTCAAGGCTACACACAGGTTGAAGGAATTGATTTCGATGAAACTTTTGCACCTGTTGCTAGACTTGAGGCTATTCGTATATTACTTGCTTATGCTAACCATCATAATATCACTTTATATCAAATGGATGTGAAAAGTGCATTACTCAATGGTAAGCTTGAGGAAGAAGTATATCTTGCTCAACCCCCAGGTTTTGAAGATCCAAAGAATCCTGACAAAGTCTTCAGACTCAACAAAGCCCTCTATGGTCTCAAACAGGCCCCACGAGCGTGGTATGATACATTGAAGGAATTCTTCGTGAAGAATGGCTTCACACCCGGTTCACTCGACCCTACTCTCTTTACTAAATCATATGATGGTGAACTGTTTGTGTGCCAAATATATGTCACACCCTGATTTTCATGGCACAACATTTAAGATGATGAATCATGATAAAATGTGGTTTAACAAAACCTTTTGCATTATTTGACTTTTATTTGAGTTGGTTTTCTCTCTGTGTTTTCAAAGTGCTCTTTAAAGTCAACACAACTCCACCTTCTATACTTCATCTCCTTGCCCCAAGCTTCTGCCCAATGATCATGCCATGAGTATAGAGCAATATAGTATTTTCTTAAAAAATTAATTTGGCCAAAAAGTATTCTAAAAATTAGTTTTCCAAAAACCCTTGAATTGAGATTTGCACTGCAAGTACTTGATTTGGGGTATGAAAAATATTTCAAAAGGTATATTTGAAACCTATTAGATATAGGACTTCCATAAACCACAAAAATATAATTTTAAAAGTCATTTTCCTATTTTATTTAAAAGCTTTTTCTTAAGGCCAGAAATGGTCTTTAATAGGGAAAAATTATTTTTGTTGCTCCAAAAATATTTGGCAAAATTTAGGGCAACTCATAGGACATATATTGTCCATATATAAGAGTTTCAACACATGGTCATGTTCAAAATATTGGTCAAACCCCTCAAAAACCCTTTCTGGATATTTCAAGCTTTTGAAATATTTACAAAGGAAATATTCTCAAAAAATTCCAAGAAAATTCTAGCATGTCACATATGACATTTTGGATGATCTTGGTAAGTATCATGTCATGGAGAATAGTATAACCCCATGAAACCCTCTCAAAACCACTTATGTCCTTTTTCAAGTTTGAACAACTTTGCACTGTCAAACATGTCCAAATGCTCTCAAACTTGGTGCACATGCTCGAATGGTGTAATAATACATCTAGACCAAATGGCACAAGTTGGAGAGAATGTTATCTTGATCAAAGTGCCCCAAAACCCTCTCTGTCCAGAACCAAATTTGAACAACTCTACATTGCCAAGTGTGTCCTTTTGATGTGAATTTTTGTGGACATGTTCAAATCATCAAATGATGACAGTAAACCAAGTGGTGCATCAAGGAGAATAGATTTGCATGACTAAATCTTGGCAAAGCCATTTCTGCTGATTTCTAGGGTTTACCAAAGTTACATTGGCAACTTTCTTCAAATGTACTCAAACTTGGTGGTCAACCTCAATTATGTGTGACACTTGATCCTATTAATTCTCATGTCAAGTGGGGTTAATTTGCTTGCCCAAATTTGCATCAAACACCTTCTGTCACTTTTCAAAATCACCATTTTGACCACTTACACTATTCTCCTTGAGCTCAAATTTTTACCAGAACCCCTCCAAGTACTCCTCTACCTCCAGTAACAATGGCTGCACCTCAGCTCAATGATTGAGGGGTGAAACCACCTCATTTACCCCACTGGACAGCCCCTTTCCCTCTCTTCCTCACCTCCCTCCTCCCTCCAGTGGCCATCCAGGGCATCCAATGCCCCTCCCCATTGGTTTACTTCTCCCTAGAGCCCCCAGACACTAGAGGCCAAACCCAGAGCGCTGGAAAAATGGCCATGCCGGCCATATGCATGCTTTCTGAGGCCTTCTGAAGGCGCTCCAAGACTGTAGCTGCCCCCTTCCAACCGCCTCCGGCCACCTCGGCTCTCCCCCTCACGCCAGCCGATGCTCCTCGACATCCGCAGCATGCCACGCCTCTGTCCCCCTCCTCCTTCTCCCTCCTCTCGCCTCAGCTCGCACGCGCGCCGGCCGCCCGAGAGCTCCAATGAGCGAACTCACACGCGCGCAGCCTCTGGCCCTCCCCCGCTCGTTCTCTTCGTTCACCTGGTCGTAGACCTCATCCACGAACGGCCCGGACTCACCCTCGTGTGCCCACACGGCCTCTGGTCTCGCCTGTGATCTCGTCGGCGCACGAGTCCACGATGGACCGGCGCCCGGCTATTAAAGCTCGCCCCAGGTCTCTCTCGTGGCATCCACCTCCTTCTCACACCCCCAAGCACGCCGCGCACCACCCAATCAGCCTTGGAGAGCTTCTATGCTCGGGATCGGCCGGAGCTCCGCCGCCTCGGTCGGCCAGATTGATCTCGTGGTACAGGCCTCCTTGCCCTCTCTCTCTCTTGATCCGGAACCGCCTCACCTCTCGACCATTTCCCTCCCTCCCCGCCTAGTTTGCAGTAGAAATCGTGGCGAACTCCTCCAGCTTTGCCGTCCTCCTCGTCGCCGGCGAACCCCTGCGCTCCGGCGACCGCCTCCACCTCCACCCGAACGGCGACTCCGCCCTGAGCACGCAGGTGCCCCCAGATCGCCTCGCCGTCGACCACAGTGACGCCGGTGAGCTCGCCTCCCTCTCTGGCTCGAGGTGGAAGACAACGGCTGTGGGGGCCGTCAGTCAGCCTCACATACTGACGGGTGGGCCCCACCCGTTAGGTTCAAAATTGCACGCGCGCGTGAACCATTTTCCTGCGTCGGCGGAAGGCGTATTTTGCCTTTACGTCTTCGACGTGGCAGCCTCGCGCGGGCTGAATCCCTTCTGGGCCTGCTGCACTGTGACCTTTCTGTCCTAGTGATTCCACAGGATTAAATAATAATCCAAATGCAGTAATTCCAACTCCTAAATTCTTCTAAAAATCCCACCTATTTAATGGTGTAACTTGCATAAATATCCATCAAACTTTTCTGTACTATTCAAATTTAAATTCAAATTTGAGCATTTAAATCCATCTTTGAAAATCCATTTCTTCTATTCTGCTACTGCAAATCCAAAACTAGGAATTTTACCATTCTTAGATTTCCCCATAGTATTTATCAAAAATGAGTTGACATTTTTTGAGCACTTTGGTTTTTCTGTTTTACCATTGCCTTATTTTCTCGTTATTTTCATACGACGATTAGATCCCGTACTAGACGAAGTTCCTGAAGAAGAAGAAGGAGAAGGATTTGAAGAAGTTGAAGACCAAGGCAAGCCGCCCTTTGACCATGTCTATGAAACCCTTTTTTTTATGCATGCCATATAGCACTTTTATTGCTTGCATCGGAGTCATGATATTGTGGTGACCACATGGGGTGGCTTGCCACCGTTACTTCCTCATTGATACTTGCATTGTGCATGACCCTACCTTCTTATGAGGGTTATGCGGTGGGAGTAGATAGGATGCTAAATGTAGTGCTACGCAAAAGGGACGGTATATGCATGGTGAAGGAGGCAAAGTTTTTCAAAAGACTTTTTGAAAACCCGTCGGGTGCCACTTATGCCCGAGGGAGATGATGGAATGGGTAACCACTTGATGACGAAGTGGTGTACCGAGGCAAGCGTGTGTGTTGTTTTGGAAAACGGATTAGATTTAAGATTTGTCGACTGTCCCAACCTTACATGCGCAACCACTCTACCCTTATATGGGAAAGGGCATTATTGACTACTTAGGCTGATACTAGCTTGGAGCCCGCATTACTAGTAACGGGGGAGAGTTGGTGCTCTCTCTCGGGGACGGGTCGTGCTGTAGGGCGGCCATGACTGTCTTTACAAGGCACGGATACACCGTTGTGTCCCCTCTCGGATGTTACGATCTCGAGAGAGTCTCGTATGATGTACATCGTGAGGATACGGAACAACGAGTGGACTCCTTGTTAGTGTCGTCTAGGGAAAGATAGTGATCGGTGCTTACCGGGTACTTGAGGTATCACGGGTTGTGGATGACACGGAAGTTCCCGGATCTTGTGGGCAAAGTGTGCAACCTCTGCAGTGTAAAACTATTGAATAGCCGTGTCCACGGTCAAGGACAGATTAGGCGGTCTTTGCTTTAACTTCGTCCGAGTTTCTGGCTGTGTGTGTGTGTTGATAAAACTACTTTGGTCAAGTCAAAGGACTTGACATGATTGAGTTGGGTTGGTGCCCACTCTATTTACGTTGATATCAGTAACCTGTCCTCATGGTTACTTGAATTCTCATGATGCATGTCTTACAAGTTGTTGAACATGTCATTGCACTCAAAACTAGCTTTCTGCAAAAATTTACCTATATCATGCATTGTTGTATCTCGAACCAAAACATGGGTTACTTGTAGTACATTCAAAGTACTCATTGGCTTGCCACTGGTTATTTTATTGGCGGGCATGAAAGAACAGGATATGATGAAGAATACGTCGGTGACGAACATGCGAGCTAGGACGCTTCCCAGTCAGAATGCCTGTAGGGTTAAGGCAGATGACATGGGTCCAGGTTATCGACGAAGATTTCCGCTGCGATGTTATACTCAAGACTCGACCATAATGGTCCTACTTGTGTAATACGATATGTATGGATGTAAGACTCTTGTTATTCAACTTCTGTGTGTTCAGTGAGCATTGATCTCTGGGATCACTGTACACGTGCATTCGGTGATCTCGACTTATGAGTCGGGGTCCCCACAATATATGTTGATGATATTATCTTTGGCTGTACTGACCAACGTTATAGTGATGAATTTGCCTATATGATGAGTGAAGAGTTATAGTGATGAATTTGCCTATATGATGAGTGAAGAATATCAAATGTCTATGATGGGAGAGTTGAAATTCTTCTTAGGTCTTCAAATTCGTCAACAACACAATGGCATATTCATATCTCAGGAGAAGTACCTCAAAGATGTCCTGAAGAAATTCGGCATGCAAGATTGCAAAGGTGTCAAAATTCCTATGCCCACAAATGGCCATCTGTGCACTGATGAAAATGGTATTGACTTGATCACAAGGTATACCGCTCCATGATTGGTTCTCTATTGTACTTATGTGCATCTAGGCGGATATAATGCTTAGTGTTTGCATGTGTGCCCGATTTCAAGCTACAGAAGGAATCACACCATAAGGCTGTGAAGCATATTCTTCGATATCTAGCTCACACACCAACACTAGGATTATGGTACCCCAAGGGATCTACTTTTGATCTCATTGGATATTACGACTCGACTATCTTTGGTGATCGTGTAGACCGCAAGTCAACTTCTGGTACTTGTCATTTCCTCGGACGATCTTTGGTCTATTGGTCCTCGAAGAAACGGAACTGCGTATCACTGTCTACTGCGGAAGTTGAATACATTGCTGTTGGCTCTTGTTGTGCTCAATTGCTATGGATGAAGCAAACTCTCAAGGACTACGGCATCGACGTGAAGAATGTGCCTCTCTACTGTGACAATGAGAGTGCCATCAAGATTGCTCACAAGCCAGTTCAGCACTCAAAGACAAAGCACATTCAGATTCGTCATCATTTTCTTCGTGATCATGTGTTGAAGGGCGACATCTCCATCGAGCATGTGAAGGCGAAGAACAACTAGCCGATATCTTCACAAAGCCCTTGGATGAGAAGAGATTTAGCAAGTTGCGGTGTGAGCTAAATATCTTAGAATCTTGAATGTTCTTTGAAAAGGACACACATCCACGACACTTATGCAAAATTGATGACTTAGATGTGCAACACATGAAGAAACGTTTTTCTTCAATCAATGAAGAATAACACTCTAAGTGTGAAGAAATTAATGAAGAATTTGATTCTCAGAACCCTACGACAATTGTACACGGTGTGTGAAATCATCATTCTTATACGGTGGGTCACGCCACCACCTAAGTTGAAAATCTTCAATTTGAGTTTTCCTCAGTTTTTGAAATTCTTCAGTTTTTCAAATTCTTCAACTTTTCAAAATTTTCACTGTTTCCGTCGTTTTTCTTCATTGGCTATATATATATATATATGGGTTTATGTCCTCTACAACATTCACTTATGGCTATTTCTTCAAGTCGCTTTTTCTGCTAAGTGAATGTGATCGGACCCTTCCCCCTCTATTATATACTCAACCCAATCTATTCACAAATTCTTCATGTGCGTTCTATTTGAAACTCGTTCAAAATCTTCACTGTGTCCTAGTCAGCTGAAGAAATTGTGAACGGAACTTTTAAACTGATCTTATCCAAACTTTCGTTTTTGCCGCTCAAACCGTTCCGCATTCCACGATAGATTTATCTATTCACCCACGATCTAACACAATCTCCACTTCTCAGTACGTGGGTGACACATGTCAAGCGAATGAGAAGGGTCAGGGGCACGTTCGTCCCAAATCTTTGGGCGAACAGTTTTTCACCGTGGCTATATACCCCCTCTCCCCTTCCTCACTTCCTTTACTCCGCTCGACCGCTCGCTCTCGCTCGAGATTCTCAAACCCTAGTGCCGCTGCTACTCCATCGTCGCCGGTGAGGAAAAGCTTCACTGCCTTGACCTCGTCGCCGACGTACTCGCGCCGACCGCGGAAATCTTCACTCCGCCGCCGCCGTAGCTGTCTTCCTCTGCCAAGTTAGGGCGTGGAAGATCTAACCTGACGAACTTCCCATATGTTCTTCTCAGTTTGTCGTGTTCTTCACTTCGGGTAATTAAAAGTTACTTTTATTACTTGCTTTGATTCTCAAACCTACCTGAAAATCTTCAAAGGTGTTTATTCTTCAAATCTTCACACATATGAACACCTCAAACAAAATATGCTCTTGATTCATTTCTCTAAGCAATGATTTTCTTCAAGATTCCTCAATTGTGTGGATCCTCGATCTATACAACTCTGGAACCTAAGACAAAGATCGCTTAGTGAAATTCTTCAAGGCTCATCTGGCCAAATTCCTCAAACTAGTTCTTTTTCAAAAACCTTCAGAGAACGCATATGACCTCTCCAAATTCCTCGCAACTATACTCTGTTCACAGGTACTCATGTCCGCTGTTGAATCACTAGGTTCTCATCAACTTAACTCATTTGCAGCGTTCCTCGAAGAAAAGTTGCAAACTTGTTCAGAGAATTCGTTTGTTCAAATTCCTCACCTGAAGAATATGGCAGAAGGAAAGAAGCCACAGAAAGGAGGAAAGAGGCCTGAGGTCATGACTGCGTTTGAGATCCCTGAGGAAATATATGCTGATTATTGCACACTGATGAAGCCGAGTTCGGCAAAGAAAACAAAAATCAGCGCAAGGTGCGCATTCAAAGGATTGAGAGGAGATGGGCAAGGGAATGGAGGGAGTACAGATATGTAACTCCAAAGTACATGAAGAAATTCGCTCTGAATCCTCCATGCCCAAGAGCTCCATTGGCACCTGGTCAGGAAGCTGACCCCACCAGCATCAAGCGTGGTGAGGACTTTCCTGAAGAATGGGCCAAGCACCAAGCCAAATTGGCAAGACAAGCCAATGAGGCTGTGAGGAAATTTAATGAGGACTCTGCTACTGCTGCTGCCACTGAGGCCTCTCGCTGCCAAGAAAATCTATGGCAAAGAAGCCCGCACACAAGCCAAGTGCTTCACCAACAGTGCCCTCACGGCCAAGTTCTCACCGTGTGCCCTCACGGCCAATTCCTCATGCTGCTCCTGCTCCTCCCAAGTCCTCAGCTGCTCCTACAAAGTCCTCAGCAGTTCCGACAAAGTCCTCTGCACCGATGCATCAGGCCACGTGCCAAAGGACTGCAGGCATCTCCATTGCCTCTGGTGTTTCAGCAAGTTCCTCAGCTGCACCAAATTCTTCATCTGGCCCGACTCTGCTGAAGACAAAGGCCACGCAGTGACGAGGTCCTCCGCCAAGTCCCAAGAAGAAACAGGTCGCCTTCCAAGAGCCACACGAAGATGATGAGGCTGATGATGATGAACTTGCGGAAATCATCGAGACCGCCAAGAAAGGGCCGCTAGAGCCAAAGGCACACTGCCCTTCTTTATTGGATCCTAGTGCGATCCTAGACTACATTGATTTCTGGCACAAGGACCCAAATTCTCCTATGCCTGACTTCAAGTTGACACCTGGCCAAAGTAACATGCTGACTCATTTCATCCAAGAGGAGAAATGGAAATTTGATACAGCCAGAGAGATCAAGAAATCGCAGTACAGAAAGGAGAAACTGCTGAAGAAAAACGTTGTCAAGATGACAACTGAAGAACTTATCAAGATGCAGGCTAACATCAAAGACCTCAGCAACAAATTTAACTCCTATTATGCTGATTGGCAAGGAGCCAAAGTCAGATTCGTCAACCTAACGAAGAAGTTCACCAATGTTGCTACCCCAACGCAACATGAAATTCCTCAGGCTGGAGCCTCAGCTCAGCAGACTGAAGAACATGTGTCAGGACCCCGATTCCAAGTCACATCGATCTAGCCGGTAACACCTCATATCACTTTGCGGCCTCACGCACGGTATTCCCACGGGTGTCGCCTTACAATGGCCCGGGACCGTTTGCGCCTTTTGGCTCACGTATATAATGGTGTCGCTAGCATCTATATGACAGAGAACCCGGGCCGACATGGCTAGTTGTGAACCCAAAGCGGCACTAACCCATGGGGACAGGCATACATGAATCAACTTCGAGCATGTCGGTCATCAACGTATGAATCCGGGCTGTAGCACTGGGCTATGATACTCGGTAACCCGGCTGTAGTGAGCTAGGCGAGGACTCGAGATGTCATCGCGTGACATCTCCCGAAGGACAGAACCACGAGAACGAAGTGAAACACATGCCCGGCAGTCAAGTGTCCAGAGCGGTAGTCTTTGGGCTAGCAGGACTCCGGTGAACCGGTCAGAAGCGGACTACTATCGCTCGGAAGCACTAGACTACATTTCCCCATATGAGAGGCTGCTAAGGATAAACAACTAGTTTGTCGGATCCCACACATTCCAAGCATTTCAATCATACACACAATATGCTCGATATGTGTAAATACAACATGGCATCACAACATAACTCTACGACTCAAGTATGTATTCATTAGGCTCCGAGGAGCGAGATATTACAAACATGGGTCTCATGACCCAACACTCTGAGCATACAAGTCAAGGCACATGCGGAAGCTTAACATGTCTGAGTACAGACATCTACAAATGAAAAAGGCTTAGAGGCATGACTATCTACCAGATCCTGCCGAGGGCACAAGATCGTAGCTGAGGTAACAAGCTAAACGTCGAAGTCCACACGGAACTATTAGCGAGACCGACATCTCTCTTCAAAACATAAAAGAAGCAAACGTGAGTACAAATGTACTCAGCAAGACTTACATCAGAACTAACTACATATGCATCATTATCAACAAAGGGGTGGTGGAGTTTGACTCTGACAAGCCAGCTTTGACTCGGTGGCTATCTGAACTACATCGCAAGTAACTCTTTTGAGGTGGCGCACACGAGTCCAGATATTCACCATATAAATACACCACTATGGATCCGCTCCCGTCTACATACGAGAACGCCATCCATAGCACTCACGCTTATCTTGCGAGTTTTAGAGTATCCACTTTCACTTGTCTATGAAGTATGCAAGGGGTCCAAGTTTCCATATCCGAGGAATCCGGCTATTCGAATAGATAATGATAACCCTGCAGGGTGTACTTCTTCACACACGCTCTCGCCACTTATCACCCTCAGACACGCCATGTACCTCGGCAACCTTCAAGCGGAAGCCGGGTGAGGAGTCAGCCACGACTGACTAACCACACAAGTCTCGTCCGGGTTTATCGCCTATTCGGGTTCCATCCGCAAGGAGATCCGGCCGGGTGTCGCTCACGGCCCCAAGCGATGTGAGCAGGGTTCCCAAGCCCACCAACCGGGTGCCACTTGGTACACCGTGCATCGTGCCTAGTCTGTCCCAAGCCCACATGCAGGGTGCCACTTGGTAGACTACTAACACTACCTACAAACACGAAACTAGTTGCAACTCCGGACAGAGATCATGTTGATTAATAAGTCGAGAGGGGTCGAGTTACGGAACCCAATGTGTGGTAGTAACTGTTCATGGATCACAAACACAGAACTTCGGTTCACGAGGACGGTTTCAATGAGACAACCCACCATGTACTCCTACATGGCCTCTCACCGCTACCTTTACCAAATCGTGTTCACACACTTAGCTCACACAGTGAGGACATGTTCACCACTTTCCAATTCATTCCCGATGAATCGGACTGACACAACTCTAAGAAATAGCAGGCATGACAAACAAGCATGAATGAGTAGGCACATCAGGGCTCAAACAACTCCTACTCATGCTAGTGGGTTTCATCTATTCTTCGTGGCAATGACAGGTCATGCAGAGGAAAGGGGTTCAGCTACCGCAGCATGTAACAGTTGAATCGTTGTTGTCCTAATGCAGAAAAGAGAGCAGGAGCGAGAGAGTGGGATTGTATCGGAATGAACAAGGGTTTTTGCTTGCACGGCACTTCGAAGATAATATAGTTCTTCATCGGTGTCATCGAACTCATCGTCGGTACGTCGTCTACTGAGAGGGGACAAACACCGGCAACTGAGAAAGAACACAATCAATGCAATGCACATTCACATGAATGAAATGTCATGTTAAGGTACTGAATTCACCTAATGCAATATCTAGTCAAGTTAATTGAAGTGGAACTCGAATAAGAACAAATTCCAACTCCAAATGTTATTTCATAAATTGCCCTAATCATCATTTGTCATATTCAGTTAGGTTAACTTGTTCAAACATGCATGATCATGGCATAAACAGATTCTTCATATTTTTCTAATCATTTTTCATATATAACTTATTTCCATAGGAGTTATAGATTATTTTCTATGAATTTTAGAAGTTAGCACTATTTTCTGGAATTTCCTGTAAAAGAATAAACCCAGAAAAGAGTTATTGCATCAGCATGACGTCATTGTGATGTCAGCGGTCATGAAGCGCGATTCAGGTCAAACCGACCATGGGCCCGCGTGTCGATGTAATTAGATTAGCTAAAAACAATTAGTACTAATCCTAACTAATTAACAGGCGGGCCCCACTTGTCGATGAGTTAGTGGAAAAAGTCAATTGAGGTCAAACCCGGTGAAACTTCATGGGACCAGGTCAGCGGCTCGTCGCGGTGAAGCCCGAGACGAAGGGGTCGAAATTCCTCCTCCGGCGAACAAATGGCGGCGAGAGGGCATCTACGCTGACGCTTTGGAGATCCCAGCGTCGAGTGGTGCGATCGGTTTGCGGGGCGACCAATATCGACGGCGACGAGCTCAAAGGCGGCGACCGGAGTTCGGGCATGGGCGGTCGCGTGGTTCCAGTGCATGGGGGAGCTAGCTAGGGCCTGCGTTGGACTCGTCGTTGCTTCAGGAGCACGCCGGAGGCTCAAGCTCGAGTGGGGACGCACGGTGGCTGCGAGAGCAACGACCATGGCGGACGGCGGCGCTCGGGTATGGCGGCAGGCATAGCTAGAGTCTGAGGCGAGCTTCGAGGAGGAGGTAAGGCGGAAAAGCTCACGGGAGGTCGATGAGTAGCTCAATGAGCTCGGGAGGCCTTGTGGACTGCGAATCGGCGGCGACGATCTCCGGTGCCCGACGGTGAAGACGATGATCTTTGGTGACGCGTTCAGGCTTCGGGCTTGCCTCCGTTGGGTTGGAGCTCGAGGAGATGTGGCGGAGGCGATGGACACAGCTGGGAGGCGAGGCGATGGCGCTGGGAACGGCAGCGGCGAGCAGTGTGGCAGTGGCTCTCGGAGTGCGAGAGGAGAGCGAGGAGGGAGAGAAGCTTCGGGAGAGAGAGCAGCGAGTGAGGGAGGCGAGAGAGGGTCACGGGCGTCTCGAGCAGCTCCACGGCGCAAGATGAGGCGCACGAGGCGTCGGCAATGGCAGGAGGTGGCCTCATGGCGTGCTCGGCGGTGCGCTGTCCCCTCCTCCGCCCTCTTGGCAAAGGTCGGTGGTGACTGGCATGGGCCAGGTGGGCCGGCCCAGTCCAGGTAAGTGGCCTGGGGCCTCTTCTCTCTCTCTTTTAATTGTTTTTGTATTCTAATTTTCTGTAAACTTTGTGGCTTTACTAAAAATACTAAAACAGATCCAAAAATCATAAAACTGCTCAATGCCACTGTTTGGAATATAACAAATAGCAACCATTTTAGTTTATGATTATTTGAGCATTTAAACTAGTTATTAGCATTAAATGCCCAAATGCAAATACTTTATGAATTAATCCAGTGACCAAATATGTCATGAAAAATGTGCAGCACCTCTGGTTATGGTTTATAGCATTTTTCCGAAATGATGAACATTTTCTAAAGCCATTTGGATTCACCGAAAAATATTTTAGTTGAACCTATTTGAATTCCTTTAATGCTAGGGTTTAGGCAATCCCCATCTCAAAATTCCTTTGAAATCAAACATGATGCATGGATGCAGATGCCACTAATTACAACCAATTCTGGGGCTGTGACAACATGCCAGCACCGCTGATGAAGTTTAGGCTGCTGATGACAATGCCAGTTCCAGGGCTGATGACTCCATTCCAGCCGCTGAATAAATTGCCAGGGCATCCACTAGTGGTGCGCCTGAAGAAACTGAACAAGTCAGGGCAAGCTGCATCGATTCGCCTAAGGAAAATCAACGATTCCTCGGCTCCTCCTGCGCCAACACCAACTCCAATTCTTCCATCCGCCTCGATGTGATGAAGACCAAGGCTGCGAGCGAGCTGCGGTGAAGAAGCGGAAAGCATCATTGCGTCAAATTCTTGACGCGAAGAAAATGAAGCCAATGACCAGCCCCTTTGAAAATCCTATTGATGTTGTTCCAATTTCCTCAATTCCATCAAAGGACCTTGTTCCTTTTGGTGAAGATTATGATATCCAAAGCGGATCTGATGAACAAGATCATTCTCACGCTTCGTCGAGCAGATTGATGAAGAAATTGAAGTGGAAGCAATCCCTTCAACCCCAATCATTTCCTCGCCTATGCCTCGGTTCACGGTGAAGAGGACGGTGTTAAGGAAATTGAAGAAGATGTGGATATTGGAAGCACAACGCCCGGTGATGAACGATGACTTTTGGGAAAGTCAGCATCCAAATTCTCCACTCTTCACCCCAATTCAACAGATTCCTCAGTCCCCTGCTCCAACAGTTCAAATGGGCTCTGAAGAAACTCATCCCACTTCATTTGTCCATGAAGAAATTCCAGCCACTAGCGCTGATGAACTTCTTCTGCTAATCCTCGGTACTTTTGTAGAGGAACAAGAAATTCCTCGACTGAAGAACACGATATTGCGATTCCAGAGGTCGTGATGCAACTCGCGACACTCCATCGCCAAAGCCAAAGAATCCATTCTCAACAAAGCAAAAGTTCAAGGCTGAAGATTTCTTCGGCGAGCACGTATTCTTCACTGATTACAATCCATATGATTCTGCTTGCATAAGGAAGAGGCGTTTCTGGACTGCCAGTCAAGCCAATTTCTATTCCTCAGTGCTCTTCAACAAAGATAAAGTCTTCGATCATGCACATATTCCTCATGTGGATATGGAGTCTCTGCGAGCTTCGAGCCAGTCCTCGGTGTTCTTCACGACGCAGACTTACGAATTTCTGACCGACATCTGTGATTGGAATGAAGAACTCATTCTTCAATTCTATGCAACGCTGCACATCACCGGAGACGCTGAAGACGTGAACTCATGGGTGTTATTTGGATGTCTGAAAATACTCACTACAAGGCACCAGCAACTGAATTGCTTCGTGCTCTACCACTCAGTCCTCCCCTTGATGGTGCTCGTTGTATCTATAACAAACCTGAGCTTTCAGATCACTATATGCAAGTGCTGATGAAGCCTTTGAAACCAGGGCAGGCCCCAAGAACCAAATTCCTCGTCAAGGAATTATTGTATGTGCCTCGGACTGTCTATCGGATTCTGACGAAGACAATGAGTCCTATCAAAGGCCATGACTCAAATGATGAAGAAGTCGTTGGCATCATGAAGAATATGCTTTTCAATATCATTCATGGCGTTCCCGGCCAACTTCCATGATTTCTTCATGAGGACTCTGGTGAATATTGCTATGTCACCTTTTGAGCTGAAGCCTTATGCGCCATGGATTATGAGGTTCATCAGGACAAGGTCTTCACTCAATTACAAGGCTGATACTTTGAACCACTGCAGCTACTTGCCCCCGATTGAAGTCCTCAAACAGACATTTACCTCGGTGATGACAAGGGCAAGGCAAGCTGTTGTGATCGATGAAGGCACTCGTCCATTGGATGGACAGTTTACAAAGCTGCATCCTACTCCACCAATGATGACTCTGCCACACATGACTCTGCCGCAAATACCTCATCCAAGCAAAGTCCTCAAGCCACAGCACCCAGGGTGATGACTAATCGTGAGTTACTCCTCAGTCTTCACCAGAAGGTTGATCACAATCATAAATGGGTCAAGCGTCAGTTTGGTTCAATTCTTCACAACATGACCTCTACACACAATGTCGTGAAGAAAAACCACTCCTACCTCCATGAAACCTTCAAACGCACCTGGGCTGTTCTTTCAAATGTCTACAGCACGGAAGAACTGACGACCATGGGTCTCAAGGAAGAATTTGACTGGTCCGCACCTCCTCCGAAGAAATACAAGAAGGTCAAAGTTCCTTCCTTGGTGGCCAGCTCCTATTCTTCATCACGAGACACTGATGAAAATGAAGACTTGGACGACACTGCGGCAGGCCCCACTACAACAACCGACCCCAAAACGCTGGCACTCCTTCATAAACTTGAAATTCTTCAGGGGCGTTAGTCCTCAGTTTCGATCCTTTTGGTCATTTGATGACAAAGGGGGAGAAATTTGAGTTAGTCTTCAAGCGGGTCTATTATATGGGCAATTTTTTTTGTTAAGTTACGACTCTCGTTCTTCTGAAACTTTTATTGGATCGAGTTGTAATCTTAAATCCGATGGTGCTCTGATACTTTTGATGCACTAAGCTCTGATACTCTTGATGCGTTATTCTGCATGCTTATTCCTCATTAATGTTATCGCACGCATGCTGAATTTCATCAAGCACCATATTTCATCATGCATTTCAAATTTTTCATATTATATGTCAAATGCATGTATGAATTACAAGATATAGGGGGAGATCTCCATGATTCAACTCTTCAAATGTGCACTGGCTCAAAAGCAAATTCCTCACTATGCACATCTTCAGGGGGAGTTATTCTATATCTTGCAATCAAATTCCTCAACATCAGTATTTACACTTCATATGTTTATCCCCGTTGAAAACTTAACCTATATTGTCATCAATCACCAAAAGGGGAGATTGTAAGTGCATCTAGTGCCCCTTAGTGATTTTGGTGTATTGAAGACTTATAGGTTAAGGGACTAATGTGTTTATGAGTGTACACAGGTCTATAAGTCTATGAGGAGTTTGATATTTACAGTGAAAGTCGACCCCTAAAAATGAAGTTCTTCGACTAAAGACTTTGATATTCTGAAGACTTTCTGATGACTTTGAAAGTGAAGAAATTGGTGTGACCTTGAAGACTTGGTATTCATTTGAGGAACATGAAGTGTGAAGACTTTTGTTTTCGTAGTTTCATTTTTCTCTTTCTTGAGTCATAGGAAACACCGTCTTTGTTAAAGGGGTCGAGGAAATACTAAGGAAAAATTTCCATGTGATGCTCAACTCAAAATCCTACACCTACCAATCCCTTGAGTGAAGCCTTTGGAAATCTCATATGATTCGATCAATTTCTTGATGTGAGAGACGAAGTTCTTACATTGTTGAGGAATTTGTTCTGACTGAGGAGTTATGAATTCGCCAGTGCGGATTGCCTACACAGTGAGGAACGTGATAGCCCTGAGGAATTTGTGAGTCAAATTTCCGACCGTTGCTGTGCTGCGCGCCAGCTGTCCCAAAATATCTTATCCACCTAACGGTCACATTATTGAAGGGCATTTATGTCTTATCATGTCGGGCTGCTCCCTAGGCTATAAATAGCCGCCCCTACAACCACTAGCTGGTTGGATGCTCCGAGAGAAACTTGACACTTGTCATTTGAGAGCAACCCATCCTCCGAGAGGACTTTGAGCGAAAATCATCGGAAAGTGAGGAAAACCCAAAACCAAACCCCTACAAACCCAACGTGATTGAGCATCACTGAAGAGTTTGATGCTGTGTGGATCCGACGCTTGTTACCTTTGAAGATTGTGCTTCTTCCAGACGTTTAGGCGTCATGGTCTAGAGCATCCAAGAGGAATTGTGGATCGCCGAGTGACCAAGTCTGTGAAGGTTTGGAAGTCGCTGAAGACTTACCACGAGTGATTGGACGAGGTCTGTGTGACCTTAGTTCAAGGAGAATATGGTGAGGACTTGGTGTCACGAGCTGCGTGCTTTCGGCTGGGTGTCCGGGGCTGTGTGTCCTTGAGTTTAAATACTCACCGCTCCAACCAGACGTAACCGAGACAGGCAGTTGGAACTGGTCTACCAAATCATTGTCTTCACCAACCTAACTGGTTCTATTTCCTCAACTCTTTCATTTCCTCATTACTATGCTAAGTGTTCATTCATATCTGTGTTTGAAGACTTTGACTGAAGACTTTCTCAATTTCCTCAGTTCAATTTCTTTAGTCTGTTTGTCTTCATCTTGTGCTATCATGTGTTTACACTTTCTGTACTCTTTGTTTGTCTTCATTTCATCATGATGACCATGCCCGCATTCTCTTATGATTACTTCTGAGTACTTATTCCGCTGCAAGTAGTTCTTCGCTAAGGAATTTCCTCACCGGCAAATTCCTCAGTGAAGAATTCATAAAAATCGCCTATTCACCCCCCCCCTCTAGTCGATATAACGCACTTCCACCAAGCCCAACCGCCACCACCACTCGACTCGGCTCACTCTCTGCATCACGTAGATGTGCTCCGCCGTCGTTTGGTCGCATCCTGACCTGAAACCCGCGCCGCCCCTCCGCGTGCGCCTCGGGGTGGCTAAGCGTCGGCGAGTTATTGACCCGACCATTGGTAGGTGGGCCCAGTTTGACCCCCTGGGTCACTGACATGTGGGCCCCAGGACACTAACTCAACTAAGTTAGTATTAGTTTAGCGCTAACTAAACATAGTTAGTTTAATTGACACTGACAGGCAGGACCCACAGGTCAGGGTTGACCTGGACCGTCTCTGTTGACCGCTGACGTCACCATGACGCACTGCTGATGCAATAAGTATTTTCTGGATTTATTTATATACAAGAAATTCCAGAAAATACTACAAACTTCAAAAAATCATAGACATAAATCTGTAACTCCAAAAGGAAAGATTTATATATGAAATTTGATTAAAAAATTCAATCTTTCCATATGTACTTGTTTCGTGCATATCAGAACAATTTAACCTTGCTGTTTAGATGAAACAAGTTAATGCACTTATATCACCTCTTACTTTGGGTTAGCATTTGAATCCTTGATCCAAATGAACTCAAACTAATCTGTTCTAAGTTGCATTAGCCCAAACACAGTCATCTCGCCATGTCATTGCATGCATCATATTGTTGCATATTGCCATGTGGTGATTGTGTTTCGATGTGTTCTTCGTGGTAGGTTCTACCTCCGAGGATATTCATGAGTACCCAACTGAAGGGCAATATCCCACTACCACTCCGTCAGGCAAGCAACCCCATTGATCATTTTGATACAAACCCATCTTCTCGCTTCTGCTCTCGTTTACTGCATTAAGACAACACGTCTCAAACTGATGTGTGTTGCGGTAGTTCAACCCACTTCCTCTGCATGACCTGTCATTGCCACAGTAACTAGATGAAACCCACTAGCATGTGTACGAGTTGATTGAGCCATGTTTGTGTTTCCTACCATGCTATGCTTGCTATGCTTAGAGTCGTGTGAGGTCTGGCTCATCTGGGTGATTTACTAGAGTGAATGGTTGTGTCGGTAATGAGAGTGAAGTGTTGAATATGATTTGGTAAAGGTATCGATGAGAGGCCATGTAGGAGTACATGGCGGGTTGTTTCATTGAGGCCGTCCTTAAGAACTGAGATATGTATGTGTGACTTAAGATCAACTACTACCACGCGTTGGGCCCGAAACCAATGGACCCTCTCGACTTATTAACCACTCTTGTCCTCTGTCCAGGAGTTGCAAGTAGTTTCTGGTGTTTGTAGTATGCTGGAGGCCGTGCGCAGCGCTGACCTTAGGGGTGGGCTGTGATGCGGTAGGCTCGTGGCCCGGTGTACCGAGTCGCCTGTTTGGTGTCTCGGGAACCCTGCACACAACGTTTGGGGCCGTTGAGGACACCCCGACCGGATTTCCTTGCGGTTGGAACCTCAATAGGCGATAAACCTGGACTAGGGACTCGTGTGTTTAGTCAGGTCGTGGCCGACACCCTCGCTGGGCTTCCGCTTGAGGTTTGCCGAGTACATGTCGTGTAAACGGCGATAAGTGGTGAAAGCGTGTGTGAAGAAGTACACCCCTGCAGGGTATAAAACTATTCAAATAGCCGCGTCTGCGGTAAAGGATTACTTGGTCGCTTATGTAGTTCATAGACAAGTTAATGGTTACTACTAAAAGACTCAAGATAAGTGTGAGTACTGCGGATGGCCCTCTCGTAGGATGACGAGGGAGGATCCACGGTGGAGTATTGAGATGGTGATTAGTGGACTCATGCGCGAAAACTATTTTACAAGTGGTGTCTCATAGGATAGCTTAGCCAAGAGTCAAAGCTGGCTTGCTGCAATAAATCCATTACCTTCTTGAGGAAGTGCATGTATAGTAGGACCTGTTGTAAGACTTGCTGAGTACCTTTGTACTCATGTTGCTTTAATTACTATTTTCAGACGACAACACCGCCCCCTCTGATGGGTTCTATGTAGATCTCTACATTGAAGAGTGACTTGCCACCCAGGTGGTGATCTGGGCTTGTGAAGGGCCTATGTAGATAGACAGGCTTCGTCAAGCCTTCTTTCTTTCTAGTGTTTTTACTCAGACTGGTTTGCTTCCGCATGTGCTTGTATATTTGTATGACTTGAGTGTCGGGTCATGTGACCCCTATCTGTATGAACATGTTATGTATGGCTCCTCGGAGCCATTAAATAAAGTACTTTGAGTTGTAGAGTTTTGTTGTGATGCCATGATGTATTTACACATATCGAGCATATTGTGTGTATGATTGAAATGCTTGGTATGTGTGGGATCCGACAATGTAGTTGTTTATCCTTGGCAGCCTCTCTTATGGGGAAATCTAGTCTAGTGCTTCCATGAGCCATAGTAGTCCGCTACAGCCTGGTTCACCGGAGTCCTGCTAGCCCAGCACTACTGCTCTGGAACATTTGACTGGACGGCATGTGTTTCACTTCGTTCCTGTGTCTGTCCCTTCGGGGAAATGTCACGCGGTGACATTCGGAGTCCTCCCTAGCCTGCTATAGCCCGTGTTCCCGGAGTCCTGTTAGCCCAGTGCTACAGCCTGGATTCACACGCTGCTGACCGACATGCTCGATGTTTATTCATGTATGCTTGTCCCCATAACTAATGCTGCTTTGGGTTCACGACTAGCCATGTCGGCTCGGGTTCTCTGTCATATGGATGCTAGTGACACTATCATATACGTGAGCCAAAAGGCGCAAACGGTCCCGGGCCATGGTAAGGCGACACCCATGGGAATACCGTGCGTGAGGCCGCAAAATGATATGAGGTGTTGCAGGCTACATCAGTGTGACTTAGAATCGGGGTCCTGACAGCGTTGGCATCAGAGCCGGACTGCCTGTAGGTTCATTGAGCCAAACTGGTCGATGTCGAGTCTAGAAATGCTTTAGTTATATGTAGGGGAATTGATTGTGGGAGGGAACATAAGGCTCTTTTTACTCCTTTACCTTATGCCATCTGACCTGAGTCATTATCTTCTCATTCTACGTGGGTTATGGACTAGGCTCTCTTCTATCTATCAGGTTCACGTGTTTCTAATCCGTAGTAACTTATAGGATTGTTGGTTACAACTTAGTTCAGTTTCTACTACTTTAGTATGTTGCCAGTTGAACCAGAACCTTGATATAATGTTGTTGAGTGTCTATGCAAATTGTTGTGAATGTCTCAAATCTTTTACTGAGCATTTACAGCCGTTATGCTGTCTGATTTCTCCTAGAAAATTCCAATGCCTTTGCATTATTTTGTGCTTTCAGATGGCCACCCTTCCCAGAATCAAGTGGTTCGTCTGACTCGGTGCCTCGATGTACCTGGTCACACGGCCATGCTGGTCCGAGTGATGATCGAGACAGGCTATCGATGCTATCCTGAGTATACCGTCGAGGAGCGGTTTCGAGACTTTAATCAGAGCCAATACCTTTGTACAGTCAGGATATACCCTTCCTATCCTGGAGCTACTGAACCCCTCCATTTCTCATATGGACATGGGGTTACCATCGAGATGTCCGTGCAGGACGCAGGTTACTCGATGATGACTATCATAGGAGCCAGAACTGCCTTACTTCGGAACACTGATTTCCGCTATATGCCAGCATCACTCCCTGGGGCACAAGGGTACTATCAGGCTATTTATTGTGATTCTACCTATGAGGATTCACTACTCCACACCACCACAGAGATGCTTGAGGACAAGGACCGTGAGAATCGTGCCTTGCGAATGGAGCTCTTCAACGCTTGTTCTGATCACTGGGCCACTCTGACACGGTTTGCACCTGCCGTGCAGGCTGGGTATATGGACATGAGGGACTTGTACCCCATGCGGTATGGTCTGCCAGATTGTATGGACTGGCGTGATGTAGGAGGCATCACTCCTCCCCGTGGACCCCATCTACCACCGTTTGTTGGACCAAGGCCACATCCGAGTCCTTATGGACCGCAAGCTCCACAGGACCGACTGTTTCCAGATGATCATGTTCAGCTCCCAGGACATGGTGGTAATTTCTATGAAGATTACTATCGAGACATCTGAGTTGGTAGTAGCTTCACTAGTATTGTAACAGTTGTATTCTCCATAGTCCTGTGTGACTCATGGGATACGACTTGGTGTGTATCACGTTCTGTAGGTGTAGAAAAATAATGTATAGGAGCTTGGAATGCCTCCGATGAGATGTAACTTCTTTCACCATAGTTGTACTCTAGCATGGGCTTGTACCTAACTATGTATGGTGTGTATGACTGTTGGTATATATATGGTAGTTTCTATATTACCATGTCATAGGGATGAACATCTCTGCATTCCGTGTTATCCATTACATTCTGCACTTCCTTGCCAGCATTTTGCCATCCTTGTCTAAACCGTTGTCTTGTCTTTCCTAGGATGGTTAACACCCGCAACAACCCTGTTGTCCAGGTGCAGGGTGAAGCCAGTGCAGCTAGGGATGAGAATCTGCCTCAACCGCCTTCTCTTGCCGAAGTTATGCTGGAGGCGGAAAGAAACAAGCCTGAGACTAACCACTTGCTGGAGCTAATTGAGCAGAATACTGCACGTCATGAGAGGAACGACTTGGTGTCAATCAATGACTTTGTCAAGTTGTACCCACCAAAGTTTAATCATTCCGTCGAGCCCCTTGATGCGGATGATTGGATTCGCAGCATCACCCATAAGCTATGTTCTGCCAACATAGCCGAAGCTGATATGGTTACCTATGCTGCCTATCACCTCGAAGTCCCCGCTAGCCATTGGTGGCAAAACTTTGAGGCTATGCGCCCGGCTGGCCAAATCACTACTTGGGCTGAATTCAGCGAGGCTTTCCATGAGCATCACATCCCGGAAGGTCTCATGGATCATAAGAGGGAAGAGTTCTGCAATTTCACCCAAGGCAGACTGACCGTGGATGCTTACAGCCGTGAGTTTGGAAATCTAGCACGTTATGCTCCTGAAGAGGTATCCACCGATGCCAAGAAGCAGGCAAGGTTCCGCAAGGGACTCAGCCCCGAGCTTCGCCGTGATCTCCGTCTGCACGAGTGCACCTCCTTTCAGAAGTTGGTGAATAAGGCCATCAGTGCTAAGACAGGTCAGACTGACTATGATGCTTCACGCAAGCACTCCCGTGACTTTGGTTCTTCATCCGGCTCTGGATCTTAGAAGCGCCGGGAGTGGATTCCAAAAACAGCTCTGCCACCCAGGTTCACTCCGAGGCCATCCTTTGAGGCGCCTCGCCCCAACCAGTAGTTTGCACCGCCCAAGGCCTATGGTGGCCCCGTTGCTAACGCTGCTCCACGCCCCAATGTTGTTACATGATTCAAGTGTGGAGAGACGGGTCACTACCTGCGCGAGTGCCCCAAGAACAACCCCAATCAGCCTGGAAAGTCCGTTGGCCGTGGTAAGCCAGCGGGAAAGACTTATTACGCCAAGCCAGCCACCGCTGCACGTGGTCATGTCAACTATGTCTCAGCTGAGGAAATTCATGATGATCCCAACGTCGTCCTTGGTATGCTCCTTGTTAATTGCCATCCGGCATCTGTTCTTTTTGATACTGGTGCATGTCATTCATTTATCTCTGAGAGCTATGCTCGATTGCACAACACCACATTTAGTGACATGCCCACCTCCATGGAAATTCAAACTCCTGGTTCTAGATGGCAAACCTCTAGAGTAAGCCATGGAAATGAAATTCTTGTCGATAGATTGGTCTTCCTTGCATCACTGATAGCTCTCAAGTCCTCGTACATAAACATCATCTTGGGTATGGACTGGATGTCAGCCCATTATGCTAAGATTGATTGCTCTACTAGAACTATTCAACTCACCCATCCATCGGGCAAGACAGTCAATGTTTTGAACCGAGTGTCTAAGCGTCAGCTCTACTCCCTAAATGCCAACCCCCTTCCAGACCTTGAAGATATCCCGGTAGTCCGTGACTTTTCGGATGTCTTTCCAGAAGAACTGCCAGGTATTCCACCTGATAGGAATGTCGAGTTCGTGATAGACCTTGTTCCAGGAACCGTCCCAATCTCTAGAAGACCCTATAAGATGGCACCCCTAGAAATAGTTGAGCTTAAGAAACAACTCGATGAGTCCTCGAAAAAGGGTTTCATCCGTCCTAGTTCTTCTCCATGGCTTTCCCCGTCCTCTTCGTCAAGAAGAAGGATGGAACAGATCGGATGGTTGTAGATGACTGACCTGTCAACTTGGTCACTATCAAGAACAAGTATCTGCTCCCCAAGATCAACGATCTGTATAATCAGCTCGCTGGATCCTCAGTCTTTTCCAAAATGGATTTGAGGTTGGGCTACCATCAAATCAAAATCAAGAACGGGGACCTTCCTAAAACGGCCTTTGTCACTCATTATTGCCAATACGAGTACACCGTCATGTCCTTCGGTTTAACCAATGCTCTCTCGGTTAATGAACTTGATCTTCATGGAGTATTTGGATAAATTCGTCGTAGTATACCTCGATGATATACTCATCTACTCCAAGAATGAGGAAGAACATGCCGAGCATCTAAGGCTAGTATTGATGAAACTTCGAGAGCATCGCCTTTATGCCAAATTCTCCAAGTGTGAGTTCTGGTTGCCAGAAGTGACCTATCTAGGCCACGTAATTTTTGGTAAGGGTATTGCTGTCAATCCTGAGCGAGTTCAAGCCGTCCTTGATTGGACTCCACCTGAAAAGGTCAAGCAAGTTTAGAGTTTCCTTGGCTTAGCTAGCTACTGTCGCCGCTTCGTCGAGAATTTCTCCAAGGTTGCTAAACCTCTAACTAAACTCCTCAAGAAAGATAAAAAGTTCGAGTGGACCCCACAGTGCGAGTTTAGCTTTCAGGAACTGAAAATACGCCTAACATCTGCTCCCGTACTCGTACCACCAGATTTTTCTAAGGACTTTGTTATCTATTGCGACGCCTCGCGACAAGGACTAGGTTGCATACTCATGCAAGATCGTCATGTGATTGCCTACGCTTCTCGACAGTTGCGTCCACATGAGGATAACTATCCCACACATGATCTAGAGCTTGCAGATGTAGTACATGCACTCAAAACATGGCGACATTACCTTCTCGGTAATCGTTGCGAGATTTACACCGGTCACCAAAGTCTGAAATACATCTTCACCCAACCGGATTTGAATCTTCGGCAAAGACGTTAGGTCGAGTTGATCACAGATTACGACTTAGGAATAACTTACACCCCGGGCAAAGCCAATGTCATGGCTGATGCGCTAAGTCTTAAATCTTATTGAAACAACCTGATGTTACAACAAAGTCAACCACTTCTCCATGAGGAATTTCGTAAGCTTATCCTTCCCATTGTTCCTCGTGGATTCCTATCCACCCTGGTGGCGAAACCTACCCTTACGGATCAGATCATCAAAGCACAGAAGGTAGATCCGGGAATCTCCCGTATTAAGAGAAACATCAAGAAAGGAGTCACGGATTGTTTCTCCGTTGATGATCAAGGTGTTGTGTTCTTTGGAGACCGTCTAGTGGTTCCCAAGGTACGCAACCTGAGGTGGTTGATCCTTAAGGAAGCTCATGAATCCCCTCCCACCATTCATCCCAGTAGTACTAAAATGTATCAAGACCTACGCGAGAGGTTTTGGTGGACTAGGATGAAGAGATAAATCGCTCAATACATTGCTAATTGCGACGTTTGTCGTCGTGTTAAAGCAGAGCATCAACAGCCTGCTGGCACCCTTCAACCTTTGGCTATTCCTGAATGGAAATGGGATAAAATTGGTATGGATTTCATTACCGGGTTTCCCAGGACCAAGAGAGGGAATAATGCTATCTTCGTTGTTGTCGATCATCTTTCCAAAGTAGCCCATTTCCTACCTGTTCGTGAGAGTATAACCGCTAGTCAGCTAGCTGACTTGTACATCTCCCGAATAGTGTCTCTTCATGGTGTTCCATTGGATATTAACTCAGACCGTGGAAGTATTTTCACCTCTCCATTTTGGGAAAGCTTCCAAAATGCTCTAGGAACTCGTCTCTCCTTTAGCACCGTCTTCCACCCCCAATCAAGTGGTCAAGTAGAATGAGTCAATCAAATTCTGGAGGATATGCTCTGAGCTTCTGTCATCTCTTTCGGTATGGATTGGGAGAAATGCTTTCCATTCACCGAGTTCGCTTATACAATAGTTATCAAGCTAGCTTGGGCAAAGCTCCTTTTGAAGTTCTCTATGGACGAAAATGCCGAACGCCTCTTAACTGGTCAGAAACAGGGGAAAGACAACTCTTTGGCCCGGATATGATTCAGGAAGCAGAAGAGCAGGTTTGCATTATTCGTGAGAAATTTAAAACAGCCCAATCTCGTCAAAAGAGCCAATATGACGGCAAACATAAGCTCATGACTTATGAAGTCGGCGAGAAGGCTTACCTTCGGGTTACTCCTTTGAAGGGAACCCGTCGTTTCGGTATCAAAGGAAAATTGGCTCCTTGTTACATTGGACCCTTTCGCATTCTTGCCAAACGAGGAGAAGTTGCCTACCAATTGGAACTACCTCCGCATCTCTCTGGAGTTCATGATGTCTTCCACGTTTCTCAACTCAGGCGTTGCTTCTCGGATCCTATCCGTGGAGTGGACCACAAAATGCTTGATCTCCAAGATAATCTCACATATCGAGACTATCCCGTTCGCATCCTTGATCAAGCCGAGCATACCACTCGATGCCAGAATATCTAGTTTCTCAAGGTTCAATGGTCACACCATTCCGAGAAAGAAGCTACTTGGGAAAGGGAGGATCGTCTTCGACTGGAGTACCCCACCTTCTTCCCAACGGATCCTAAATCTCGGGACGAGATTCTTTATAGTGGGGGTGAGTTGTCACATCCTAGCTAGTTCATGCATTAGTGTGTTGCATCATGTTTACTTTTCCAGAAACTTGAAATGGGGATGACAGAACCCCCAGCACCCCCCCTTAAAACAACTAGGGATTACTACAATCATTTTCAATGAACCTGAAATGACCTTCTAAAAAGTCCACCCTTTTTGTCTTGGGTTAGAACCTCTGACAAAATGGGTTCACAATTTTCTAGGTCATCTTAAGATCATTGAATTAAATCATATGTAACTTGCATTGGGGCATTTAAATGCTAGTAAATATTTACATGTCCAAATAATCCCAAACTGAAATGTTCCATGTTGGATATGTTCCATACATTGAGCATGTGTAGTTTGGTGAATTTTGGAGATGCCTAGGTATTTTTAGAAAATGCCACAAACTTCAAGAAATAAAAGAAAACAGATAATAAAAGAAAACAACTTACCTGGCCGCAACCCACCACCCAGCCCACCTGGCGGCCCAGCACTGTGCTGGCCCGTGCCAGCCAGCTGCCTCTTCCCCGCCATGCAGGCAGGGAGGTGACGCTGGCGTGCGCGAGCTCGCCACGGTGCCACCTGCTTCCCGCGTCGCCTCTAGACGCGCTGGTCTACCTCCACGTCACCCCCTCGACCGCCTGGACACCCCCACACGCCCCCTTCCTCTCTCCCTCGCCCTCTCCCGCCATGGCCGACGCACCTGCCGCCGCACCGCCGACGTAGCCGCGCTCTTTGTCGTCCTCGCGCCACCCCGTCTTGTTCACGAGCTCCGCCGCCGTCCGCTACACCGAGCTAGCCGAGCCCCGAGCGCTCGCACGCTCTGCACCGCCTCCTTCGACCTCGTATTCACCGAATACCGCCGGAGATCCCCTTCGCCTCCCTGCCGCACCAGCTCGTCCCCGACCTCGCCGTCTGCTCCGTTGTGATCGCCGTGAGCTCAGCCACCTTCCCATCCATCCCGTTCTCTCTCTTGAGCACCATAGCGACCGCATGAAGGTTCACCGCACGCGCCGCCGCGTGCTCGTCGCCGACGACGCTCCGGCCACCCAACGGCCACACCACCTTATCCACTACACTCACCGCATCGCTAGGAACCCGTAGCACCACCGCACGCCCCTTGTCGTGCTCCCTAGCTAGCGACGAGCCCAAGCTCGCACGAACTCCGGCAGCCGCACATCTCGTCGCGAGCGTCGTTTCCGGCGACCCCGAGCCCAACCGCCACCACCACTCGACGCGGCTCACTCTCCGCATCACGTAGATGTGTTCCGTCGTCGTTTTGGTCGCCGGAGCACGAAACCCGCATCGCCCCACCGCATCTGGCCTCGCCGGTGACTAAACGCCAGCGAGTTGACCCCGCTGACCGTTGACATGGTGGGCCCAGTTTGACCCCCTAGGTCACTAACGTGTGGGCCCCAGGCCACTAACTAAACTAAGTTAGTATTAGTTTAACGCTAACTAAACGTAGTTAGTTTAATTGACACTGACAGACGGGACCCACAGGTTAGGGTTGACCTGGACCGTCTCTGTTGACCGCTGACATCACCATGACGCACTGCTGACGCAATAAGTATTTTCTGGATTTATTTTTATACAGGAAATTGCAGAAAATACAACAAACTTCAAAAAATCATAGAAATTAATCTGTAACTCCAAATGCAAAGATTTATATATGAAATTTGATCAAACAAATTCAATCTTTCCATCTGTACAGGATTCATGCATGTCAGAACATTTTAACCTTGTTGTTTAGATGAAACAAGTTAATGCTCTTATATCACCTCTTACTTTGGGTTAGCATTTGAATCCTTGATTCAAATGAACTCAAACTAATCTGTACTAAGTTGCATTAGCCCAAACCCACTCATTTTTCCATGTCATTGCATGCATCATATTGTTGCATATTGCCATGTGGTGATTGTGTTTAGATGTGTTCTTCGTGGTAGGTTCTGCCTCCGAGGATATTCACGAGTACCCAATTGAAGGGCAGTATCCCACTACCACTCTGTCAGGCAAGCAACCCCATTGATCATTTCGATACAAACACATCTTCTCCCTTTTTCTCTCATTTACAACATTAAGACAACGCATTTGAAACTGATGTGTGTTGCGGTAGTTGAACCCACTTCCTCTGCATGACCTGTCATTGCCACAGTAACTAGATGAAACCCACTAGCATGTGTAGGAGTTGATTTAGCCATGTTTGTGCTTCCTACCATGCTATGCTTTCTATGCTTAGAGTCGTGTGAGGTCTGGCTCATCGGGGTGATGAACTAGAGTGAATGGTTGTGTCCGTAATGAGAGTGAAGTGTTGAATATGATTTGGTAAAGGTATCGATGAGAGGCCATGTAGGAGTACATGGTGGGTTGTTTCATTGAGGTCGTCCTTAAGAACTGAGATCTGTATGTGTGACTTAAGATCAGCTACTACCACGCGTTGGGCCCAAAACCAATGGACCCTCTCGACTTATTAACCACTCTTGTCCTCTTTCCAGGAGTTCCAAGTAGTTTCTGGTGTTTGTAGTTTGCTGGAGGCCGTGCGCAGGGCTGACCTTAGGGGTGGGCTGTGATGTGGTAGGCCCGTGACCCAGTGTACCGAGTTGCCCATTTGGTGTCTCGGGAACCCTGCACACATCGTTTGGGGCCGTTGAGGACACCCCGGCCGGATTTCCTTGCGGATGGAACCTGAATAGGCGATAAACCTAGACTAGGGACTCGTGTGTCTAGTCAGGTCGTGGCCGACACCCTCGCTGGGCTTCCGTCTGAAGGTTGCCGAGTACAAGTCGTGTAAACGGTGATAAGTGGTGAAAGCGTGTGTGAAGAAGTAAACCCCTGCAAGGTATATACACTACAAGAAATATGTCAACTAATGACCTTCTATCAGTGACCCTGGAAGAATTGGTCATAGATCTATGACCAGTTCAGACCAATTGGTCAAAAGTTGTTCGGGGGGCTCCAAACCCTAAACTATAATGACCATTTTCGTCAGAAAGGTCGTAATTTCCTTACACGAAATGGTCATAAAGTAGATAGCACTGGTCTGCTGCCTTATTTCTAGCTGATCACGACCAATATAAATGGTCATAACCTTCTAAATTGTGGTGGGTTGCTATGACTAGGCGCCACCTCATCAGTTTTGCCTATGTGTCATGTCCATGTGGCAATTTTTGCCCCAGGTTGTGAAGCAACCTATATTTCTATCATTCGCAAAATTCCCAAGAAAATATCATAAATTCTTTGGGTCATGTCTTTGTCAAATATGTAAAAAACCTTCCTTGCCTAGTTCAAAAATAATTCAACAATATTCATTTTCCTATTCTGTTCAGAACAACACTTTGTGAAGGAAGTACCACTTTGGCATGTCCAAATAGTATCCATTTTGTACAGTGCTTTCCTATGCCCAAATAACCATCCTCCACCAAATGCCAGCTCAATCCATTCATTATTTTGAGCCCAGCTTCAACATTCGTATTTATGTCGGTGTGGTACTTTGCAAAGCAAGTATCACCTAGGCTCCTCCTTTTGAGCTGAAAATTTGTGAAGACGGTCTTCTTAGTAATTGATCATCCTCAGCCAAAACTCACGCCTATTAGCCATGTACATTTCCTATACCGCTAATCAAACACTTGGCTGCTAATTCATGTTTGAGCATCGATCGGTCTCCTCGTGAGAATCTTATGTTGTAAATTTCTTCCTAGCACCTACCTGGGGAGTGCCCAACCCACTAGACATGCCTAGGCCGCCCAGAACACACAAGAACGCCACGGTCACTTGGGTGACCATGCGTGAACATCTTGAGTTCTGGCAGCTCTAGAGTTGGGGCCCTCGGCCACTGCCAAAACCTCGACGTATCGCCACCAAACCATGTATTAATGATTAAATAGGTACTTATATGAATAGAAATGATTTTTGGAAAAAATAAATAGCAAACTATGAGGCAGTTGCAGTTCAAATTTGACCCGCTTCTAGCTGAATCGGCGAAAATTTGTCTTTTTCACGAGAGGTGGATCAAAACTTTTTACACCCAACCATTTTGTCAATTGTGCATTAAATATGTCCTAGTACTTTATAAAATTGATTTGGTCCAATTTTGCAACAATTATTTGGGAGGTCCTTCACAAAAAAACCTCCTTTTGGGCACTCGAAAAATGGAAAATGGTTTTTTCGTCCAAAGAAAATGAAAACTTTCTTAGGCAACATTGTTTGACATTCCAATATGAACCATTGTGCACAATATGAGATCATTTGAACAAACTATGCCATGAATGTGGCCATAAGATTGATCATTTGGTTTGAAAGCCATTGATCTCCACACGTGATAGCTCGTTTCTGAGAACACTTTTTTAAAATAATTGTCGTTTTACAAGTTTATTATTTTTCCTGGGAACTTGGCCACATATAATGACACAATGAGAAGGTTTCCCAATTTTTTGATTTTTTTTGAATTTTTTATGCCCGTTTCAAAATGCGGTCAAAATGGCGGGAACGACTGTTCCTAGCTAGTGGTTGAATCTTGGAAATTTCTTGGTATTTCTCTGATTAAATAGATACTTATGTACCTAGAAATGATTTTTGGAAAAAATAAAGAGCAAACTACAAGGCAGCTACAGTTCAAATTTGACCCGCTTCCAGGTGAATCGGCAAAAAATTGTCTTTTTCACCAGAGGTGGATCAAAACTTTTTACACCCCACCATTTGGTCAGTTGTGCATTAAATATGTCCTAGTATTTTAGAAAAATGATTTTTTTTCCAATTTTGCAACAATTATTTTGGAGGTCCTTCAAGAAAACCTCCTTTTGGGCACTCGAAAAATGAAAAATGGTTTTTTCGTCCAAAGAAAATGAAAACTTCCTTAGGCAACATTACTTGCCATTCCAATATGCACCCTTGTGCACAATATGAGATCATTTGAACAAACTATACCATGAATGTGGCCATAAGAGATCATTTGGCTTGAAAGCCATTGATCTCCACATGTGATAGCTCGTTTCTGAGAACACTTTTTTTAAAATAATTGTTGTATTACAAATTTGTTATTTTTCCTGGGAACTTGGCCACATATAATGACACAATGCGTAGTTTTTCCATTTTTTTTATTTTTTTGAATTTTTTATGCCCGTTTCAAAATGCGGTCAAAACGGCGGGTCTGATTAAATAGATACTTATGTACCTAGAAATGATTTTTGGAAAAATATAAAGAGCAAACTACAAGGCAGCTACAGTTCAAATTTGACCCGCTTCTAACTGAATCGGTGAAAATTTGTCTTTTTCACCAGAGGTGGATCAAAACTTTTTACACCCAACCATTTGGTCAATTGTGCATTAAATATGGCCTAGTATTTTAGAAAAATGATTTGGTCCAATTCTGCAACAATTATTTGGTAGGTTTTTCACAAAAAAACCTCCTTTTGGGCACTCGAAAATTGGAAAATGGTTTTTTCGTCCAAAGAAAATGAAAAGTTCCTTAGGCAAGATTGTTTGTCATTCCCAGATGCAACCTTCTACACATATTTTAATATTTTGGGGTCAATTTTGCAACTAATATTTGGCAGATTCTTCACATAAATAGAGGAGTTAATGTTTTTTTCTGTCATATCTATTACGCTCAACTTGGCCGAAAATTATCCAGCCCAGTCTTGCCTGGGCCTTAGGCCCATTGGACAGCAGCTCGAGCACCGCCTGCCGTCAGATCTTGATCCGACGGTGCGGAGCGTCCGCGTCTGGAATAAAAGAGACGCTTCCTACGGAAACCCTTGCCTCCTCCCACCGAAAACCTAGCCTCATCACACCTACGCGTCCCCGATTCAGATCTCCCACCTACACGTCATGTCCGCCACCGGCCCCTTCTTCCATGACCCCGGCGCCTCTTCCACAGTAGACATGCGCGCCGCCTGCCTCCGCCTCGTCGCCAAAAGACGCGCCACCGCTATCGACGACGGCGTCACGCCCGGCAAGCCGTAGCCATGGCCTCTCCCTCACTCCTGTCTAACCCTAGCTTCCTGTTGCCGGAGGTGGCGCCCTCCTTCCCGAGCCGCGCCTTTATCCTCTCCTCTCCCGCAACCCCAAACCCGTCCCCGCCGCCGATCTCCACTCCCCCAACCCCAGCCCCACCGACGACCTCCTCCCCCACTCCTTGACAGCCCGGCGACGTCATCTCATTCATACCCGGCGTCGACCTCCGCCTTCTACTCCACCCTCTCCTTCTCTCCATGCCGAAACCATAGATCGACGCCATGGCCACCTCACAGGTGAGGCGCGCAGGAGGAGCCCATCCATGGCGACACCAGTGAGATCTGGTATGGATCCCCCCTTTCTTCTTCTTCTAGATTTCTTCAGCTTGCTCGAATCTCATTGCGTTTGTGCGGGTTTTTTTGCAGATCGTATGGTCAAGGAGGACGCCATGGACAAGCTTGATTCCATGGCGACCTCGCACGCAGCACAGGAGGATGCTAGACATGGCGACAACCGATCTGGTATGACCCCCCCCCCCTCCACCCTCTCTGTGTAGGTTCTTCCTCACCTCTCCTTCTCTCCCTTCCAGATCCGGTGAGCAAAGGTCGCCATGGCCTTGATTGAGTAGTAGCGATGTCATGTTGTTACATTTGCCCAACTGCCCAATTATACCGCTGCAACTTGATTATGGATTAGCTGCAACTTGATTGTGGATTTAATTTGTCACCCCAAGCGCATGTTGTCTTTATGCGCCTGTCGCATATATCCCAGTATTCAGTTATTCACCTGTCACTTTTCTCATTAGGATGAAGATTGTTCTTCTATCTAGTTCATATGCATGATCATTTTTTTGTGAAGGCAGGTTTTAACCTTTCGAGTCAGACATGCATAAATTATCTGACACTGTTCTGTACATGACGTGTTTGATGCATCTCTTTTCAGGTAAGAGATCACTCTCACCAGAATTGGTCTTGCTGGCCTCGCCGTCATGGGGCAGAACCTTGCCCTCAACATTGTAGAGAATGGCTTCCCCATCTCTGTCTACAAGCTACATCGTGCCAAGTTAGAAAGGCTTCCGCATATGTCTACCACATATGTGAAAGTGTGAATCATACTGCTGATTTCCTGATGCATCTTGGATACACAGGGGATCAAATCCAGTGATAAATGCGGATACCCTATATTCTCTTCTTACTATTTGGAGGTGTATGCTGATTATTTGAGGACGCTTTATATACGTCCCAAGATTTCTTTATGCAATACCTGATATGATAACATGACCTGAATTAGGACTATTAGCTCCTTTACTTGCTCTGTTTGGTTAAGACTGATGATGCCATGGATAAGAACATTACTATTAAGTTTAAAAGTTCTGTTAAAACAAGGTGGAAGCATGTTCTTTCTAGCAAATGTTTTATGCGCTGGCACACTTGTATTTTAATTTTCTGTTATTTTTATTGCTGCTATGTTGGTACTCCCATTGGGAAACTTGGCTAGCTACCCATATCAGTTGATGAACTATACTATTATCCACTGCTTTTAATCAGCTGATGATGCATATTCAGTTTGGCTGATTTTTCTACATACATACATACATGGCTTTGTTTTGGTGTGGCAACTCAACTGTGATGCCATTGCTGCTGCTCTATATAACTTCTATATGTTTATTGCATGCATCCTAAATGTCTATATAACGTGTCTAGTTAATGACCGGCATTGAGAGATTTTGGTGGTTGCTTTGAGTACATTTAACTTGGAGTTCTCCAGTACTCCTAGATTTGCTACTCAAACAAATTTTGAGTACTTGCACTGGAAAGGAGTGAAATACTCCTGGTTCTTGCATAGGTTTAAAAAAATGACTTGCGTAGGTTTAAAAATACTGCTGGTCCTTGTGATGAAACCAACAAGCAACTTGCTAACCTCTTTCAGTGTTCAATCATCTTTTCATTCTTAAATTTCAGTGTTCAATTTAAGATTATACAAACTGGAAGTGTCTGTTCTTTTTCTTTTTGAAGTAGACAGGTTCTTGATAGCAGTGTGGTAAGCAAAACATTAACTTTGTGATGCTTCCAGTAGACCACTAGCATGCATGTTTTGGGTAGTCAATTTAGCTGCTCTGTTGTGTAAATTGAAAGCGACGAAACCTAATAAGTTAAACCCAGGTGCATGATTGTATACCTAATCTGATATGCTTTTAAACTGTCCCTGGGTACTGAACCCAAGTTAAGTACACCTGAGTATTCTCACGCGTGCGCATAATATGCTGGATAGATAGCTCATGGTTTGTTCCTGTACCGTTCTTGCTAAATGGGTAGCTCATGGTTCTGTGTAGAAGAATATGTTTAAATTTTCTAGGGTACCCTTTTTTTACTCCGAATAAGCAACAGAAGTGCTCAACATCCATCATGCATAACCCTGAACATTTATTGTCTCTGTTGATATGTCTTGTTGTGTACGTATAGTGCCTGTACATGCATGGTTGTGTTTTGCAGGTGTAGGGTAACTTTTACTGCACAAGTTAACTTGAGACTAGTTAATTTTTTTAAAGATGTGTTGTCTTGCAGTGTCTGCGACAAGAGGGGAGGACTACTTTGCAATCTCAACGTACCATGTTCATCAGAGACAACATCTCCGTGGGCGCCTCCGTGCGCTCTTTGGGAAGCTCGGAGCCATGCTGTCAGAGCTCTTCACCAACTGGACCATCTACACCAACAAGGTGGGTGCATCTCCAACCAAATCTGCAGCGGTAGCAGCACCAGCAGTACTTCGTTTTGAAAATCCGTCGCGTTTCTAACACTGTCAACATGGCTGGAATGCGTGCAAGCAGCGGTGCTGGTGACGCTGTTGTTCGTGATCGCGGTCAACCTGGCGATCGGCATCCTGCCGCACATGATGCGCCCGGCGCCATGGAGTACCTCACGGGCCTGCTCGCTTCCCCCAGCATCCCGATCTCAACGAGCCTAGCGGTCACCGTCCTTGTCCTGCTCGAGGAGCAGGAGGAGGAGGGGCGCATCTAGCCAGACACAAAGGGCCTGCTCTGTACCACCACATCATCGGCCTTCTGCAGCATCGAGTTCAATATGTCAGGTGACCCTTCCTATCCCGTTTGATATGAATGTCAATAGTTGCTTGTAGATGAATGATGGAGTGTTGCTGTGAATGTGAATGAGTAGCCACAAGTCTGTTTGCATCATTGCCATAGCTAGTGAATGAGCAGGCACAAGTCTATTTGCGTCACTGCCATAGTTACCTGAATACATATGAGCAGCCACAAGTCTGTCTGTACTGTCACATTGCCATCTATAGCTGCCAATCACTGTAGATAAATCGAGTTTCCCAAAAACTATGTGGGAAATTTGGTTAACCGTGTTGAATCAGATATCATTCTGACACCTGATTAGCATATCACTTGTCTATGTTCAGTTAAGAGTATTCAGTTTAGATGCAGATTTAGTCAACACTATGGATCAGTATTCAATTTAGATGTAGATATGGTCAACACTAGGTATCAATACATGTTTGCGAATGTGATATGCACGGTTTCTTATTATATCTCAACTTCAGCAGATATTTTTCATTATTAGGAGAATGTTATATGCACAACTTCACTTGATTTCCTAACTTTTTTGATTTATAACCTGCAAATGCGGTGTACAAGAGCTCCAGGAGAAGAATCCCGAAGAAAACCAGCACCCAACTATGTGTTTTAGCTCCCTGGAGCTGGCCATGTTAATATTAGGTGTATTTTATAGTTGAATACCTGATTTGTACTGCCATGACTATAAAGTACTTCGTTTGGATGTTGTTTGAAATTGTATGTGTTATTGGCTATGTTTGAATCAAGTTATTGGTTATTGCACAAATAGTGAACTGATGTGCGGCGCCTAAACAACACCCTTGGGTCCCATTTCACTAGTGAGTCCTTTAAAATGGGAAAAAAACAAAAGAAAAACCGACAAGTGGGACCTAATTGGGTGATTTGACTAGTGGGACCTGGTCTAAAATGGAATGTAAAAAGGCCAAGGCCCAAACAAGAAATGGAAGCGAAAAGGCCAAAGGCCTAGAAAATAAAAGGCCAAATTGCTGGGCTAGGCCAATGTAGTTGACCAAAATTAAAAGGAAAAAAATCATAAATGGGCCGAATTGTTGGGCTAGGCCCATGTAGAAAACCGAATTGGACCGGGCTGATTCTTGTGCCACATCAACTTGCCACGTTGGATGCCTACGTGGCCTGCGGAGGTTGCTAGTGACCAAAATTTTGGTCGAAGAACCAACGACCTTTTACAGAAGGTCGTTAATTTCAGTTTACGACCGCCAGCTTTGGACCTTCTGTTTTTGGTCAAAAAAAGGTGGCAAATGAAAAACTATGACCTTTCAGCGGGCAATAGTGTGGGTCATAAGTTGACATATTTCTTGTAGTGAAAACTATTCGAATAGCCACATCCCCAGTAAAGGACTACTTGGTCGCTTATGCAGTTCATAGACAAGTTAATGGTTACTACTAAAAGACTCAAGATAAGTGTGAGTACCACTGATGGCCCCCTCGTAGGATGACGAGGGAGGATCCACGATGGAGTATTGAGATGGTGATTAGTGGACTCGTGTGCGAAAACTAGTTTACAAGTGGTGTATCGTAGGATAGCTTAGCCAAGAGTCAAAGCTGGCTTGCTGCAATAACTACACTACCTTCTTGAGAATCTGCATGTATAGTAAGATCTGTTGTAAGACTTGTTGAGTACCTTTGTACTCATGTTGCTTTAATTACTGTTTTCAGACGACAACACCGCACCTTCCGATGGGTTCTATGTAGATCTCGACGTTGACGAGTGACTTGCCACCCAGGTGGTGATCTGAGCTTGTGAAGGGCCTATGTAGATTGACAGGCTTCATCAAGCCTTCTTTCTTTCTAGTGTCTGTACTCAGACTAGTTTTCTTCCGCATGTGCTTGTATGTTTGTATGACTTGAGTGTCGGGTCATGTGACCCCTATCTGTATGAACATGTTATGTATGGCTCCCCGGAGCATTTAAATAAAGTACTTTGAGTTGTAGTGTTTTGTTGTGATGCCATATTGTATTTACACATATCGAGCATATTGTGTGTATGATTGAAATGCTTGGTATGTGTGGGATCCGACAATCTAGTTGTTTGTCCTTGGCAGCCTCTCTAATGGGGAAATGTAGTCTAGTGCTTCCATGAGCAATAGTAGTACGCTACAGCCTAGTTCACCGGAGTCCTGCTAGCCCAGCACTACTGCTCCAGAACACTTCACTGGCCGGCATGTGTTTCACTTCGTTCCTGTGTCTTTCCCTTCGGGGAAATGTCACGGGGTGACATCCGGAGTCCTGCCTAGCCTGCTATAGCCCGGGTTCCCGAAGTCCTGTTAGCCCAGTGCTACAGCCCGGATTCACATGCTGCTGACCGACATGCTCGATGTTGATTCATGTATGTCTGTCCCCGTAAGTTAGTGCCGCTTTGGGATCACGACTAGCCATGTCGGCCCGGGTTATCTATCATATGGATGCTAGCGACACTATCATATACGTGAGCCAAAAGGCGCAAACGGTCCCGGGCCATGGTAAGGCGACACCCATGGGAATACCGTGCGTGAGGCCGCAAAGTGATATGAGGTGTTACAGGCTAGATCTGTGTGACTTAGAATCGAGTCTTGACGATTGGCGCGGCGGAGATGCCGCTCTCCTAAGGCCTGCGGTGATGGTTGCTTCTTCTTCTTGGGGGCGGCCTCGGGAGGTGCGAGGCCCTACATTGCCGGGGTATTTGATTGCTACAGCTTGGAAGGCGCGCTCCAGGGAGCACACCGCATCTCTTTCTTCGCAGGGGACTGTGATCATTCCGCAGCTTCCTGGCATCTTGAGGACGTTGTAGGCATTGTGGGTCACTGCCATGAACTTGGCTAATGCTGGATACCCAAGGATGGCATTCTACGGCAGACAGATGTGGGCGACGTCGAAGTCGATGAGCTCGGTGCAGTAGTTGTCACGCTGGCCGAAGGTGACAAGGAGAAAGACCTGCCCTATTGGGGTGGTAGAGCCGTCGGTCACTCCTGAGAAGGGTTTGATAGGCTGCAACTGATTGTATGGTACTTGGAGGCTATCGAATGTCTCGACGGACAGGACATTAAGCCCTGCGCCGCCGTCGATGAGGGTCTTGGTGACTTGGACGTTGCAGATGACGGGAGTGCAAAGCATTGGGAGAGCGCCGGCAGTCGCCGCGCACTTAGGCTGGTCCGACAAGCTAAAGTTGATGGCGCGTTTGGACCACCTAAGCGGGCGCGTGGCCTCCAGCCTGGGAAGAGCCATGTTCGCCTCGCGAGCAAACTGCTTGAAGAGGCACTGGGATGCTGGGGCCTGAGCTCCACCCAAGATGCAGGCGATACCGCGTGCCTCCTGGAAGCCCCCGGCCCCCTCGTCCTGATGGTGTTCGTCGTTTCTTCTTGGTGGTGGCGGCAGTGGAGGGAGACCAGCATTGCCCTAAGGGCGGTCCTCGCGCGGCTGGTCCCTCCAGGCGCCCTCACGAGGCTGGTCCTGCCAGTGGTCCTCACGAGGCCGGTCGCGCCATGCCTGGCGGGGGCCACGGTCGTCCCAGCGTCCCCCACCTCTTCTTCCTCCTCGGCCGTAGCCCCGGCCGCTGCGCTCGGGGTGTCGACCGAAGCGTCCATCTCGAATGGCCCTGAGCTCCTGGGAGTCATTGGTGTTGTGGCTGTGTACGTTGTGGAAGACGCAGAATGGACGGCTGCCCTTGGATGACTCAGGGTGGTCCCGGCCGCGCTTCATGTCTGGCTCCGCCGCGAGCATGGCCACCCCCTTGCCCTTCACGTCCTTGGCCTTGGATTTCTTCTCCTCTGGGTCAGTAGTAGGGAGCTCGAGGAGGGCAAGGCGCCCTTCCTCAGCTCTGGCGCACTTGGTCGCCATGTTGAACATCTCCAGAGCCGTGTATAGCTCCTCGTGGATGGTGAGCTCCTCCTTCATCTTGACATCACGGACGCCATTGGAAATCGCTGAAATGATGGCCTCGTCCATCACCTTGGGGATCTTGAGGCGAACGTTGTTGAAGCACTGGATGTACTTTTGCAAGGTCTCTCACAGCTCTTGCTTGATGTTCTTGAGGTCACAGTGGCGGAGGGCGGTTCTGAGTCTGCTGGAAGTTTGCGATGAAGCAATCGCGCATCTCACCCCAGGAAGAAATCGACCCCGGGGGCAAGTTCGGGAGCCACGAGCGAGCACCATCCTTGAGAGCCATGGGGAACCAGTTCACCATGACTTTCTCGTCACCATTGGCCGCCTCGATGCTCAGCTCATGGAGCTGCAAGAACTCTGCAGGCTCGGGGGTGCCGTCGTAGCGAGGAGGCAGGTCTGGGTTGAACTTGCCTCGCTAGACAATGCTACGCAGCTCCGGAGTGAAGGCGCGGCAGCCTGTTGTGGCCACCGGGCGCTTTGTAGAGGCAGAGCCTGCTCTTGATGCCCGCGCACCGCCACCGCAGGCGGCACACGGTCTTGTCGTGGTGGCGCCGGGAGCGCAGGAGCATTTTCTTGCGGCCGCGGAACTTCTTGGGAGCTTCATTCTTCAAGCGCGGGCGCCCGCCGCGGTGGGTCGCGCCGAGGGGCCGCGCGTCTTGGCGCCAGGGCACCGTCTTGGTGCGGAGGCGGAGGAGGCGCTCCGTGGGCTACGTCACCCGCGGCTGGAGGAGGGCGAGGTAGCGAGAGAGAAGGGATAGGTGAGCCCCCGGCGGCGCTGACAAGCTCAGCGATGCGGTCGAGCTAGTCCTCTTAGAGGTCGTCGACCGGGTGGTAGCGCAGGAGCGCGCGTGCCATGAACACCGTGTCCTGCGTGTCCGTGGGTGCGCCACGTGCGTGGGACGATGAGCCGGCCGGAGTCAGTGACGGGGTAGCGGTGCGGTCGTCCCACCGCACCGAGGGGTGCAGCGAAGATGCTTGCTGCTCGTTTCCCGCCGGGCCGGTGGCGGCGTTGGCGGATGGTGATGGAGAACGACTGGGAGGCCCGCCAACAGGGGTCGCCTGAGTGACGCGGGCGGCCAGGGCAGCCCGGTGCTTGGCGCGCGTCTGCCATGGACGTGGTGGAGCGGTGGAGCGTGGATCAATTAAAGGAAAGCTTCAGCGAACCCCTACCTGGTGCGCCAAATGTCGGATTGTGGGTTCTGGCAAAACCCTTAAGGTTCAAATCTGGGATGCGCACGAAGATCTCTCCCTCCCCCTAGCTCGCTTACTCACCATGATCTCAAAGCTCAGCACGTTGAACACGAAGAACAAGGGACACACGATTTTATACTGGTTCGGGCCATCGATGTGGTGTAATACCCTACTACAATGTGGTGTGGTGGATTGCCTTGTTGGCTAAGGATGGACAAGTACAAGGGAAGAACAGCCTCCTGAGGAGAGGTGTTCTTGAGCATGGTGAGGTTGTGTGGTCGAGGGAGATCTGAATGATCCATCCCCTTGCTAAGGTGGTGGTGTCGGTGGAAACGACACATAGAATCACTGGAATCCCTTCTACAGTTGGCGGCGGGGTTGTACAAAGAGCAGGTCTGGCGGTCAGCACAAGGATCGTTTACCCAGGTTGGGGCCGCGAGGATGCGTAATACCCTAGTCCTGCTTTGGTGTATGTATTTGAGTGTTCTTGAGTTCTTGAACTAACTAAGGTGTGTCTCTAGTCCAAAAGATCTGAATCCTTCTCCTGGTCACCTCGGGCCTCCTTTTATAGACAAAAGGGGTTGCCACTGTGGCACACAGGAGGTCGAAAGGTGTACAGTGGATGAGCCTATCCTCAGGCACCGTCGGACATACACATTTAATGCGCTGCCGACGTGCCCCTCTTGCTTTATCGGGGACGGCAAGGAAGCTCGTCCCAGCTGTCGCTGCTTCGCGTGGCTATGACGCGCGTCCGAGATGACGAGGCGTTGCAGCACCACATTGGCTGGCTGCTGGGCTGGCGCAGTGGCGGAGTCTTCATGAAGATCTGCATGCCACCACGCGCAGGTGCTAGCTGGGTCGGCGTAGAGGCCGCACGCTGCCACATAGGTGTCTGCCCAGCTGGTTGAGCTAGCAGCTGCGTGGCAGTGGCGGCGTAGTCTTGGCAGACATGGGCCTGGCCGCGGCCCCGCTGACGTCCTTGACAAGGGTCTTTCCGGGGCCCCGGCAAGGGTCTTGCCGTGGCATCGCAGTCGTCCCCGGCAAGGATCTTGCCAGGGGTCTCATGGATTTCCTCGGCAAGGATCTCGCCGAGGATCATCGTCTTGTGGTCCTCATTTGATCTTGAGTGCTTATGATCTTGACAAAGATCTGCATGCCATCACGGAGGTGCCCCCCGAGCCTTGGTTCCAATGTGGTTTGTTGGAACCCTTGGGGTCAAGGGTGGCGCACTCTGCTGGCGTCGGGAAAGTTGCCCTGGCAAGGATCTTGCCAGGGGAGTCCACCTCTCCCTCTAGCTCTTTGTCTCTCTCGCCTTTGCGTTGCCTTGGCCGTCTTGTGCTCTGGCTTCCCTCCTCTGTCCTACTTAGTGTGGACGTGGGCGTGGATCTGACTGCCCGTGCACAAGTAAAGGGGTAAAAAGGAGTGGCCCTACTTTTGTACACCGGCAGAGCCCCGAACTGGGCCACATATAAAGCATAATGCGTTGTTGGGCAGACCCAGAATGGTCTTGTGAGCGGCGGGATGACATTTTACCGTAGTAACTCCTCTGCTCGCTGCGCTTCCCCACGACACATGTTGAACGCGCGATGTGTAGAGTCATGCGCGACGTGGGGGTCATGCGTGGGGTGGTTCCCGCATGCATGCGTCACGTCGCAGTAAAGTGGCGGCTTGCGCCTTCCCCATAAAAAGAGGAAAACGCAGAGGCGCAACTCATTTACTGAGTGGAGTCAGGTCGCGGTCTTCAAGGCGTCCGCGCCCCGTGATCATGGGGTGGGGAAAGGTCGCCTCGCCCATCCCCTTGATTTCTGCTTGCTCACCACGTGTCCCCTATGCCCCCAAGGTGGTAGGTGGTGGAGGCAGGAAACCGGGTCATCGCTGATTGGAGCAGCGGGTCGGTCTCGATTCCCTGCGCCCTCGACGGCCGCATTGGCTGAGTGGGGCGGCCGAGCCCCGACCCCGCCCCTTTATAAGAAGAGGGAGGGGATGGCATCCCACATTCTCTCATCATCCATCTACTTCCACCTCATCTCCTTCCTTCCATCTGTCATGGCGAGAGGGGGCGCCGGCCCTTCGACGGTGGCGGTGAGGGTCTTTGCTCGACAGCGCGTCCCTCCTTCCCAAGATCTTGCGGCAGCGGCGCCGGCCACGAGAGGAAGGGGGAGGGGGCGAGGCCGAGGTTGCTGTGGTGCTCGGGGAAGAGGGGGACGGGGCGGCGCACCGGCCTTGCCTCCGCCAGCGATGCCTCCCCCAATGGAGGGCCACGTCGTGGACTGGCCCCGCGAGTTCTTCATCAGGATGCGCCGGCCACCGCGTCTACGTCTTCGTTTCCCTACTCCATTCTCTTGGGAGATGGAGCTCGACCCGCCACAGACACTCACGTTGCACATGAGGGGCTGCGGGAACGGCGGTACGCGGGTCGACGTCGACTTCCCCGCTCCTCACTTCATGTACCTTCGTCATGGATGGAAGACTTTTGCTCGTGTCCACAGCCTGATGGCGGGGCTCGTTCTCTACTTCAAGTTAATTGAGAGTGGCCTACTCCCCGTCAAGGTCTTCGGGGACCGTGGAACTCGTCTGAAGTGCTTTGTGGAGAGCTCCTCCGATGATGAAGACTCCTCCTCAAGTGGGAGTGACGAGGAGGACAGCAACAGCGAAGACGAGGGCGTCGAGTGGGGGGATGCCGACCCCGACTCTGAATGACTGCGTCGCCCCTCCCTCGGCCTCGCGCCCTGCCGAGGGCCTTCCTCGTCAAGCTCTCCATCGGCGCGTTCCCCGTTGCGTCCTTGGGCTGCTGGCGTAGGAGGGCCGAAGAAGACGAAGAAGGCGGGTGGCGGGCCGTCAACTCGGAGTACCCGGGCACCGACGCCTTCATCGTATTGTCGGCCCGCTGCCTCATCTTCCGGCTCCTCTCCCGACATCTTCGGCTGCTCGTTCCTCGCCTAGGCGCTCTTTTTGCCCTCCTGCTATCTTGTTCCAACTTCTGAGGAGAGGGACAAGAAAGGGATTACGGGCATCTTACCTCCTTTTAATTTGCAAGCCTGCGGGCATTTGTTAAATTTAAAACTTGTAATCTCCTTCCTCATGTTTTCATTCCGTATGAACTGTACTTGTATGGGATGTTTTTAATGAAAAAGGGTGCTTGCCGGGTTCTTTGTGCGTGAGCGAGGCCCATGTCAAGGAGTGAATCCTTGTTATTTTTAAGATAAACATTGTCGCCCGGCAATAGGCCCTGCCGTCCCCTTACTTCGTTCGACCATTCTCACGCTCTTGGAGGAGGCAGGGGCGAAGTAGAGTTAGGCCCCTCGTTTATCTCCTCGTCACCGCGACTACGACCCAGTCCCTACCCAGGGAATAGTCCTTGGGTATAGGAAGAAAGGGGGAGCACGGTGGCCTAGGAATAAAGCGAGGTTTCATATGTCCCAACTCCATACGGAAATGCACAATAGGGGATAGAAGACTTATCTGAATCTGCAACCCCCGGCAGCCTTGGCTTGCCGTGGTTGGATTCTTGTGTCTGCAGCCCCCGGCAACCATGGCTTGCCGGGGCCGGAGTGTCGGCTTGTTCTCTTTCTCCCAAACAGCTCAGTAGAAACGTCCATGTACCCTGCTAACCAAAAGAGGACAGAAAGGGACAGAGAGACGCATACTCGACCACAATGCTAGGGGTTAATCGCCGCTAAGCACTATCAACCCTAACCGAGGGAGAGACTTATCCTAGCATGCATGCTAAAACTTGTGGCGCGAGCGCTTCATTTATTTATGCTCAGGGTCTGCGCCTGGCATTGTACAAAGGGTTACATGCCTGTCCCGCAAGGCTTGTACAAAAGGTGGTTTGCCGGGGGGGCCGCAACCGCGCCTTATGGGTAAAACTTGCGAAGATGTTCAATGTTATAGGAGTTGCTCACTGGAATAGCATGTTCGATCTCCAGGCGGACTGCGCCGGGCCTGGTGACTCGTATTACCCGATAAGGGCCTTCCCACTTCAGCGTCAACTTGTTGGAATTATTGGCCGATTGAACGCGCCAAAGAACAAGATCGCCTTCCTCAAAGCTTCGGGCATGAACCTTGCGGCTATGGTAGCGGCGCGAGGCTTGCTGGTAGCGCACTTGTCTCACAGCCGCCCGAAGACGATCTTCCTCGAGGAACGTTGCGTCATCTAGCCGCAATTGCTCTTGCTCAAGTTCGTCATAAGCGAGCACTCCAGGTGACCCGTATGTGAGTTCCATGGGGAGAACTGCTTCTGCCCCATATACCAGGGTAAAGGGTGTTTGGCAGGTGGCTCGATTTGTCGTCGTTCTGGTTGACCAAAGAACCACCGGCAACTCATCAAATCCAGCGCCTTCCGCTCTTGTGCAGCCTATCAAAAGTCTTTGTCCTCAGGCCTCACGGTACTTCAGCATTTGCCCTCTCCGCATGGCCGTTGCTCCGTGGGTGCACCACGGAAGTGAAACAGACCTTGCTGCCGAGGTCTTGGATGTATTGCATGAAGGTGTGGCTTGTGAACTGTGTGCCGTTGTCGGTGATGACTCTGTTTGGCACACCAAAATGGCAAACTAGCCCCTTGAAGGACTTGATGGCTGACTGCGCTATCACCTTCCTCACAGCTTCCACCTCTGGCCACTTTGTGAACTTGTCGATTGCAACGTACAAGTACTCAAAGCCACCGACAGCATGGGGGAAAGGGCCCAGTATGTCGATCCCCCAAACCGAAAATGGCTCGGAGAGAGGAATTGTTTGAAGGGCTTGAGCTCTTTGATGAAGCTTCTTCGAATGGAACTGACACGCTTCACACTTGGTTACTAGTGCCGTTGCATCCTGGAGGGCAGTGGGCTAGAATAAACCTTGCTGGAATGCCTTGCCGGCAAGGGCCCTCGACCCTATCTGTGAACCACATATGCCTCCGTGTATCTCTGCCAACAGCTCCAGTCCTTCCTCCCGGGGAATGCACTTCAATTTCACACCGTTTGGTCTTTTTCGTACAGGACGTCATCGATGAACTAGTACATGGTAGACCGACGGGCTACTTTCTCCGCTTCTTCCTGCTCCTCAGGGGGTTCCCCTGTTTGGAGGAATCGGACGATATGTTGTGCCTATGCCAGAGCCTGAGGCTCGATGGCAAGGACCAAAGGCATTTCCTCTGCCATGGGAGCGGTTGTCTCTACGACTAGGGTTTGATGCCCTGCCGGAGTCTGGCGCCCTGTGGCAGGCTTGGCGTACACGGCAACACCCTTGCTGGCGGCTCCTGTGAGCTCAGCGGGAAAGTACTTGCTTGGGCCTGATTTCTTGCGCTTGTTCTGCTCTTTCGGTGGTGCGACAGATGGTTGAGTTAACTGAAGCACAAAAGTACCTGGCTCCACAGGTAGTTTGAGAGCGGCGTGCTTCGACAGGTAATCGGCAGCATTGTTCTCCACTCAAGGGATATGCTCCGCCTGTATACGATCAAAATGCTCCTCCAGCTTCCTCGCCTCATTCACGTAGGCCTCCATCAATGGGCTTTGATAATCTTTGTTGACTTTCTTGACGACGAGCTGTGAATCACCCCTGACGATAAGCTTCTTGATCCCGAGGTCTGCCGCGATCCTCAGACCGGCAAGCAACCCCTCATACTCGGCAGTGTTGTTTGTTGACATCTCCCTGGGAAAGTGCATCTGGACTACATACTTGAGGTGCTCTCCGGTGGGCGCAACGAGCAGCACACCAGCACTGGCGCCCTCCAGTGAGAAAGCCCCATCAAAGTACATAATCCAATTGCGACTTGCTTCCTTGCCGGGGAGAGTGGTCTCCTGGATCTCTTCGTCGGGCGTTGAAGTCCATTACGCAATGAACTCTGCCAAGACTTTGCTCTAGATTGTTGAAGTACTTTCAAACTTCAAACCAAATCTCAACAATTCCAAGGCCCATTCCACGATCCTCCCGGTTGCGTCTGGGTTATGCAGTATCCGTTGCAATGGGAGGCGGGTGACGACGGTGATTTCGTGGGCTTGGAAGTAATGGCGCAGCTTCCTCGAATGCCATAAGGAGGCCGAAGAGCAATTTCTGCACACCGGAGTACCTTGACCTGGCCCCCTGCAAGAGGGAGCTGACAAAGTAAACCGGGTGATGCATCATCTTCTTCTTCTGCACCACTTCACTTGGTTGCACGGGCCCCGTCCCGATGGCGTCAGACTCTGTCGGGGGCCTTGCCTTGCAGGCACCAGGCCCTACCGGGAGGAGGTCTTGCTCGCCCTCCGCCGGTCCTGCCGTTGCCACTGCCTCTTCATCGAGCTCCCTCTGTGCCACTAGCGCGGCGCTGACCAGTTGATTCGTTGCCACAAGATACAGCAACAATGGGTCTTGTGGTTTAGGCGCGACCAGTATTGGTGTAGAGGAGAGGTATTTCTTCAAATCCTGCAGTGCTGCTTTGGCCTCTGTGGTCCACTCCATTGGGCTTGTCTTTTTCAAGATTTTGAAAAAGGGAAGGGCACGCTCAGCAGACTTGGAGATGAATCTGTTCATGGCGGCAACGCAGCCAGTGAGCCGACGCACATCCTTGATCCGCTTGGGCGCCTCAATCTGCTCAATGGCCTTGATCTTATCTGGATTCGCCTCAATCCCGCGCTGTGACATAAAGAACCCGAGAATTTTGCCGGACGGAACGCCGAAGACACAGTTCTCAGGGTTCAACTTGAGGTTGATTTTGCGCAGATTTGCAAACGTCTCTTCTAAATCTTGTATAAGTGCTGCCTTGTCCTTGGTTTTGACCACTATGTCATCCATATAAGCTTCCATATTTCTATGTAGATGGGGCTCAAAACCAATTTGGACTGCTCTTGCAAACGTTGAGCCAGCACTCTTCAACCAGAAAGGCATTCGCAAAAAGCAATATGTACCACATGGGGTGATGAATGTTGTCTTCTCTTCATCCTCTCTCGTCATGAAGATCTGGTGGTATCCTGAGTAGGCGTCGAGGAACGATAACAAGTCACACCCGGCCGTTGAGTCAACAATCTGGTCAATGCGCGGCAACGGGAAAGGGTCCTTTGGACAAGCCTTATTGATATATGTGTAATCAATACATAGCCTCCACTTCCCATTTGCCTTGCGCACCATCACCAGATTGGCCAACCACGTCAGATGGAGTACCCCTCTCACCAAGCTTGCCGCTTCCAACTTCCTGATCTCCTCTGTGATGAACTCCTGTCTTTCCAAAGCTTGCTTCCTGACCTTCTGCTTGACGGGTCGTGCATGAGGACAAATAGCAAGATGGTGCTCATCACCTCCCTGGGAACACCGGGGATGTCGGATGCTTGCCATGCAAACACATCAACATTCGCCCACAGGAAAGTGACGAGCGTGCTTTCCTATTTGCTGTCAAGGGACGAGCTTATGGTGAAAGCCCCTCCCGTGCCGTCCTCCTTGATGGACACCTTCTTTGTCTCTGGTGGTGCAGCTCTTGATTTCTTGCTCTTGCCGGCGGAGCTCTCTGGCACGTCCTCGACGGGAGCACAACACTCCGAAGAGGTGCGCTTGTCGGAGTTGGTGCGAGAGGTCTTGCCGGTCTTCTTCCGTTCCGGAGCTTCAGCGGCAGGAGAAAGTGCCTTGGAGGCAGTCGCTGCAACTGCTTCCCGGTAGAGTTGGTCGACACAGATCAGCGCATCCTTCTTGTCGGAGGGGACGGTGATGATGGTCATCGGCCCGGGCATCTTCAGCGTGTTGTAGGCGTAGTGCGATGCCCCCATGAACTTGTCTAGTGCCGGGCGGCCGAGGATCTCGTTGTATGGCAAGGGTATCTCGGCTACATCGAAGACAATCCTCTCCGTCCTATGGTTCAACTTGCCTCCAAAAACCACAAGCAGCGTGACCTTACCCTTCGGCTGACTCCTTCCCGGGTTGACCCCTTGAAACGTGCCCGTTTCCTCAAGGTCTCCATCAGGAATCTGCAGCCTTTTGATCACAACGGGCGAGATCAAGTTCAGACTGGCCCTGCCGTCAACTAGCATCTTTGTCACTTTGAGGTTGCGTATCGTTGGTGAAACCAACAACGGCAAATACCCGACCGTAGTTGTGCGATCAGGGTGGTCCTCGGTGTCAAAGATGATAGGCGTGCTGGACCACTTCAACGGCTCCTGAGCGTCGAATGATGGCTCTGCCCCTGTGATCTCATGCGCTCACTGCTTGAGCTGGCGGTGAGAGGTATGCAGTGAGGCGCCACCATCGACGCACATGGCCTCTGTAGCCTTCTGGAACTCATGCTCGCCGGACTCGTCGTCCTCTTCATGATCGTCGTCTTCCTGCTTCTTGTCGCGGCCCTGGGCGGGCCTCTCTTGCTGGTTATCCTTACCACGGCTGCCTCCTTGGCCGCTACGCTTCTTGCCGGATCCTTCGGCAACATTCTGACCCTTCTCCTTGTCCCACCTCTCATACTCGGCTTTTTGCTTTTTAGCAAGCAGCTCAACTTGTCGGCAGTTATGGAGGTCGTGGCCCTTGGTGCGGTGGATCTTGAAATACTGCTTGTCGGAGCCTCATGGCTTGTCGGCCGCCACCAAGGCCCGGCAAGCGGCGCACCCGGCAATCTCCTTGCCAGGGTCGTCTGCCTTGGCCTTCTTGGCAGCGTCGGTTGACGGAGTCCTGGATTGGGGGGTCCTCGGACTGCCGGACTATATCCTTTGGCGGGACTGTTGGACTATGAAGATACAAGATTGAAGACTTCGTCCCGTGTCCGGATGGGACTCTCCTTGGCGTGGAAGGCAAGCTTGGCAATATGGATATGTAGATCACCTCCCTTGTAACCGACTCTGTGTAACCCTAGCCCCCTCTGGTGTCTATATAAACCGGAGGGTTTAGTCCGTAGGACAACAACAATCATACCATAGGATAACTTCTAGGGTTTAGCCTCTACGATCTCGTGGTAGATCAACTCTTGTAATACTCATATCATCAAGATCAATCAAGCAGGAAGTAGGGTATTACCTCCATCGAGAGGGCCCGAACCTGGGTAAACATTGTGTCCCCTGCCTCATGTTACCATCCGCCTTACACGCACAGTTCGGGACCACCTACCCGAGATCCGCTGGTTTTGACACTGACATTGGTGCTTTCGTTGAGAGTTCCACTGTGTCGTCACCGTAAGGCTTGATGGCTCCTTCGTTCATCGGCAACGATGCGATCCAGGGTGAGGTTTTCCTCCCCAGACAGCTCTTCGTATTCAGTGGCTTCGTACTGCGGGCCAATTCGCTTTGCCATCTGGAGCAGATCGAAAGCTACGCCCCTGGCCATCAGGTCAGATTTGGAAACTTGAACTACACAGCGACATCCGCGGAGACTTGATCTTCGACGGATTCGAGCCCATGTCAGGTGCGCCGCACGATCACGACGAGCATGATTTAGCTCTGCCGTCGGATAGTGTTTGGGAGATCACACCTGCAACTACTCCGGCCCTTAATATGGAACAAATTACGCCATCGGAGGACGGGTGGATAGACCCCGCCACGAAGGCCACACTCTGAGTGGTGATAGAGCCGAATACTAACTTCACCTCCTACGAGACCTGTGTTGCCGAACCGTTGGATTCGTGCCCGGCCATGGACTCCGCGCCGCTTGCGTCGGTGCCCATCAAATCCGATTGGGCACCGATCATGCAGCTTACCTCCGCGGATATCTTTCAGCACTCACCTTTTGGCAACGTACTAAATTCACTGAAATCTCTCTCCCTGTCGGGAGACCCTTGGCCGAACTATGTCCGGCTAGAATGGGATGCGGACGACAAAGAAATTCGTGCCCCACCCACCACCCACTTAGGAGCCACTGTCGACAATTTAACCGACATACTCGACTTCGACTCCGAAGACATCGACGGTATGGACGACGATGCAGGAGACGAACAGGAACCACCGCCCACAGGGCGCTAGACCGCCACCTGATCATATGATATATATATGGTGGATACACCCAAAGAAAACAATTATGAGGAACGGAAGGAGGCAGCGAAGGATGGCTCCCTCGAGAAGCAACCAAAGCGACGGCGTAGGCACCGCTCCAAATCCTGCCTCGGCAAAAACATCGATAACAATGCAAGAGAAAATAACACCCCGGTCGACTCCATAGGAAACGACGACCACATTGACCCAGCGATAGAGCAGGATGAACCAGCAAACGGCGAACATAGTACGAATCCACTGTCCAAACACGGCGACGCCGAGGATAAAGCTCATCAACCTGCCTCCGGAGAGGAAAACTGTCCAGACGAGGATGCACACGTCATCCCGGAAAGACAATTGGAACAAGAGAACCTCCGTAGAAGGCTCATTGCCACCGCGAGGAGTCTGATGAAGCAGAAGCAAAGGCTTAAGGCCGCGCAGAATACACTCAATAATAGATGGAACAAAGTGCTCGACATTGAAGAAAAGTATGCTGGTAGCTGCCATACAAAGAGCTATCCAAAGCGCAAGCTGTTGCCTGAGTTCGACGATGAGGCCGTAGAGCCTATACAGCCGAAGAATAAAACGGCCGATAAGCCGGATCGACCACCTCATGGCCGCGATAGGGCAGCTAACGGGGCCGCACATAAGTCGACACACGATTTACGTGAGGACTTGCGCCAAAAATCCGGTATGACCAGGTCCATCTATGGATCTAGGAAGCGCGCTCCGGCACAAAATCAAACCGAATACTACAACCGTCCGAACGCCACGATACATCCAAATACAGGGGTGCTGCACACCACCTATGCTTCACCGATGAGGTACTGGATCATGAATTTCGGAGGATTCAAGCCCGTGAACATAGAGGCGTCTGACGGAACAGCGGACCACGGGGTGCGGGTGAGGACTTCATCCTCCATATCCATATGGCTCATGGAGACGCATCTCCACGCCATTAAATACCTGCCTCAAGCTGAAAGGACCAGCTAAGCCTGGTGAAGAGCCTCCCAGAAAATTCAAGGAAGTTGGGAGGAGCTTGAGGATGCTTTTAGGGCCAATTTTCAAGGGACTTATGTCCAACCTCCGGACACAAACGATTTAAGTCACATAATTCAACAGACCGGAGAGTCAGCCCGAAAGCTTTGGAACAGATTCCTCACTAAGAAGAAACAAATCGTCGACTACCCGGACGCCGAAGCTTTAGCAGCTTTCAAACATAGCGTTCTCGACGAATGGCTTGCCAGACACCTCAGTCAAGAAAAACCAAGGACAATGGCAGCCTTAACAAGCCTCATGACCCGCTTTTGCGCGAGCGAAGATAGCTGGCTGGCTCGTAGTGGCACCAGCGACCCAGGCACATCTGAAGTCAGGGACGGTAATGGAAAACCACGACGCAATAAAAGCAAGTGTCGAAATAACGAAGACATCCCAGCCAACATGGCTGTAAATGCCGGATTCAGGGGTTCTCTACCCGGTCAGCGGAAGAAGCCTTTGAAAGGCAACAGAGATGGACCATCCAGCCTCAACAAGATTCTAGACAAATTATGTCAGATTCACGGCACCTCCGACAAACCTGCGAATCACACCCACATAGAATGCTGGGTCTTCAAGCAGGCCAGCAAGCTAAACGCCGAACACAAGGGGAGGGAGACACCAAGTGAAGACGAGGATGAGCCTCGTCAGCAAAGCACTGGGGACGAAAAATTCCCACCAGAGGTCAAAATACTGAACATGATTCACGTAACAGAAAGAAAGGGCAAACATGCACTTCAAGACACATGCGCCGTAGAGCCCGTCACCCCTAAGTTCAACCCCTGGTTGGCATGCCCGATCACTTTTGATCGCAGGGATCACCTGACAAGCATCCGACACGAAGGATTGGCTGCCTTGATGTTAGACCCAATAATAAACGGATACCATCTCACACGAGTCCTTATCGACGGCGGCAGTAGTCTTAATCTGATATATCAGGACACGATCCATGAAATGGGGATAGACCCGACAAAAATCAGCCACAGTAATACTACCTTCAAGGGAGTAATATCAGGCCGAAGGCCACGCACGGGCTCTCTAATACTAGAGGTTGTATTCGGTTCTGCCGACAACTTCCGAAGCGAAAAGTTAACCTTCGACATCGCTCCATTCCGAAGTGGCTATCAAGCACTACTCGGACGAGCAGTTTTTGCTTGTTTTAATGTCGTACAGCATTATGCTTTTCTCAAGCTTAAGATGCCCGGTCCACGTGGCATCATCACAATTAGCGGAAATATTGAACGTTCCTTATGCCCGGAAGAATGTGTGACGGCTTTAACAGCCGAACACTAAACGGCCCCTCCAACCAAAATAAATGATCGATCGTCAAGACCGCGGACACGGCTAGACGAGTCCGGTGCATTACTAGCTATAACAGCTTAGATAAACCTGAGATTGTCTTGATGCTTATACCCCCATAGACAGTACCAGGGGCTTCCCGCATGTAAACAGGGCTAGTTCGGCTCAACTTTACTTATCTTGAATTTTAATGGTTTATTGAGAATAACCAATTTTTCGCACGACAACTTTCACCTAAGTTCTTCTCTTTTACAGATGATAATCGTGCTACACCCTTCCAGGATACGGCTGCACAATCGGAGACACGAGCGCACACGCGGCAAAGACGAACCCGCTCAAAGGTTTCTTTTTAGATTAAGACCATGTGTAAACCTTTTTTACTGTCTCTTGTTGTTCACATCCTCCGGATACTCAGTACAACCGAGAAGGATGCCGACGTTATTGGCATTTCGCCACATCAGAACATTCCATGTACCTGGACACTCGGGGTTCATTATCAAGGGCATTGCTCAGCCCGGCATATGTTATAAAGACTGAATACCTTAGGGAGTGTTCAGCATCGCGAGTTTGGTATTATATGCATCAGCTCCGAATCATGTCTTTGGTCAAATGTTGGGTTTGCCCGGCTCCCGTGTTTTGCTACCTTACGTTCCACTCTGTCGGCTAAGGTGGCACCGGGAGAACTACTGCGATTGTGCCCTGGTTCATCCGGATGAGCACCTTAGTAGAGAAAGCCGAAAACTTACTGTCATGATAAAGCACGAGACTGGTCAACCACTCGATGACTTAGCGGAATCTTCGGGATTCCTCCGCATTAACGAAGGGACGTTTCCCGGTCATGTATGTACGCGCCCCGTATTCGGACGAGCGCGGAGGTACCGAGGGCTATATAGTAGTCCCACCGTCAAACTCCTATGGCTAAGTGAAAGTGTTAAAGCAATATAGTCCGATTGCCTCGTTCGCTGCGCTTTCACCTCCTTAATGGACCAAGACGTTAGATCAAGTGTGAATACGCGTTTTTTTGCGAACACCCCCGCATTATATGCGTGGGGGCTGAAGCCGATGACTGCAAACTTTCAGGTTATATACATATATACATAAACGGCCGCATAGGAGGCATCGTAATACTTTCAGGCAAAAGTATAAACACAGCTGTCGGTGTCAAAACCGGCGGATCTCGGGTAGGGGGTCCCGAACTGTGCGTCTAGGCGGATGGTAACAGGAGACAAGGGACACGATGTTTTTACCCAGGTTCGGGCCCTCTCCATGGAGGTAATACCCTACTCCTGCTTGATTAATATTGATGATATGGCTAGTACAAGAGTAGATCTACCACGAGATCAAGGAGGCTAAACCCCAGAAGCTAGCCTATGGTATGATTGTTGTTCGTCCTATGGACTAAAACCCTTCGGTTTATATAGACACCGAATAGGGTTAGGGTTACACAGAGTCGGTTAAAATGGGAGGAGATCTAAATATACGGATCGCCAAGCTTGCCTTCCACGCCAAGGAAAGTCCCATCCGGACACGGGACGAAGTCTTCAATCTTGTATCTTCATAGTCCAGGAGTCCGGCCAAAGATGATAGTTCGGCTGTCCGGACACCCCCTAGTCCAGGACTCCATCAGTAGCCCCCGAACCAGGCTTCAATGGTGATGAGTCCGGCGCGTAGTTTGTCTTCGGCATTGCGAGGCGGGTTCTTCTCCAAATCCCATATACTTGTCGAATAGTGTCCGGCTGCTGATAAATGCTGCATTCCTTGGCTTCTACGCCCAATAATGGCCATCTTCCACGTGTTTGAATGAATGCGAAAAGCCTGGGTATTTTTACACTTACCCCCCTAGCTGCGCAAATGAGCCGCCTATAAAAGGGGCGAGGATCTAGATCTGATTCACACCATCCCCCCTCCGCAAGCTTTCATCGGAGCGCCTCTGACCAAAACCCATTCCATCATGGACAGTCGACGCGGTTCCTCCTCTCGCGCTCCCAGCCCTCAGCCTGGAAATTGGGAGATATGCTCAGTCCTGCATAGCGAGCTAGTTATACTCCAAACCAAGGGATTTCTTCCCCCGGCCTTCATGGTTCCGGTTCGAGCCGGACTTGCCACCTACAAGGGTGGAAAGCAAGCGGAGAGTGTCCCCGATCCCTCTAAAGGAGAGCGGGTGTGCTTTATCTCTTATCTAGTAAGAGGACTCGGATTTCCAATCCATCCGTTTCTCCGGGGGCTCTTGGAGTTCTACGGCCTCGGTTGCACCACCTTACGCCTGCCTCCATTTTGCACATCATGGGCTTCGTGGCCCTTTGCGAACTGTTCTTGGGCGTCGAGGCTCATTTCACGTTGTGGAAGAGATTATTCTGCCTAGTACCCCGTTCTCATGAGGGGTCAATATATCAAGTGGGCGGAGCCGAACTATGGCGCATCGTCGGGACCGGATATCTATCCGGAACCCCGAAGAAGGCGTCCGAAGACTGGCCTTCGGAATGGTTTTACATGGAGGACGTCCCGCTTCCGGATCCTGTTCGGATCGGCCTTCCAGAGTTTAGCAATGCTCCTCTGAAGAAGCGCCTAAGCTGGCGCCCGAGGAGCCCGGAGGGAAAATGACTGGGGCGTCCTTTACTTGATGAGCCGAATAAGATTATCGGCTCATGCGGATTGACCATGATTGAGTCATGGCAATCTGCATTATGAGGAGTGCAGCCGCTCAATATAGGGGCCACGCCATGTGGGACTTCAACGGGGAGGACGATGCCACCGCCATGGCCGCAAAGGGCCGGGATCGGTCACCGAACTGGTGAAGACCTTGTCCGCCATGTATAAAGGGGAGGAGGAGGATTTTCTCCGCGTCAGTCCACTGAGCGGGTTTTCTTCGAATAATCCTCAAAGTTGGGTAAGCAAACATCTTTGTGGCCTGTCCGATCCATGTTCCCGTGGTTAAATATCTCATTTCATGGTTTCTACGCAGGAACTGCGCTGGGCCGTGGAGAAGATACACGGCCCGCCCCCACAACCCGAGGATCCGGAACGGTCCCTCGATCCGGCCTCCGAAGAGGACACGGATATAAAGGTGGAGCTGATCGACGGGGTGTTCCACCAACTTAGCATCGACAATGCTTTGGTCGCCATTACGGCCAATTACCCTGGAATACTTCGAGCCTCACAGGTAACTGAGACCGAGGTCCCAATATTCTGATAACGACCCATTTGTGCTTATTTTTTTGATCACCGTATACCAATGGTGTTTCGCAGGGGGTACCTTCAAGGCAGGAGGCCGAGCCCGCGGCGGCTAGCCAACAAGGGGCAGACGGCCCGCAGCTAAAAAAAAGAAGTGCGGTCCGGATCGAAACTCCGCCCATAGCGGTATGGCGTGTCACCATATTCCCATGATTGATTCCTGGAAGGCGTACTAACGCTGGTGCTCTTTTTCAGAAAAAGAGCGCCACGGATCGAGTCCGGAGAGGTTATAATCGAACCTCCGCCAGCCAGGCTCCAAAGCCGGGTCGAAGCGGAGGCGAGCACGAGGCGTCGTCGGATGCTCCTCCGACAGAGGATGCCGACAGATTGTCCGCCACCAACTCCGAGGTGGAGAGCGCCATGAATCTGGCGCCGCGGACAGTTCTTCGTGGCGCATGTTTCTCCCAAGAGGCCTTGAATGCCATCAATTGGAGATGCGCACCTCCGTGCCGCTCAAGATGGTCTAGCCAGAGCCACGGAGCAGTATGTAAAGGACATACGGGTGAGGAAATTTGACAATTATATATGCCAGTAGCCCCCGAGACTTAAAATAGTTAGAATAACGGATTTAAGGATCATTTGTTATGTAGCATCTTACAAAAAAAGAATACTTGACTGTCCCAGGAGCTTGAAGAATGCAAGGCCCAACTTGAGGCCGCACTAGTCGCTACAGGGGGAGCCACAGAGACCCCCTCTGGTAATATATGCCTCGAAAGATAAAGAGTTTATGAAGTGCGACGTGTGTGTAAATCTGACAATAATATTGCAGATGGCGCCGGACTAGATCTGGACAAGCAACAGCTCTTGCGCCGGTTGAAGGCCGGCGAGAGCGTGCTTATGAGGGTGCGGCAGGAGAAAAATAACCTCCAAGATGCCAACACCAAAATGTGTGAGGAACGAAAGGATGTTCGTGACCAGTTGACTCACTCCGTAAAGGAGAATCGACGGCTTCGTCGCGGCATTTTCAGTAAGTGCTTGAGCGAACTTTGAAAGAGTTCGGCGAGGAAGGCGACTAACATAAACATGTATGTAGGTTTTCTCACAGGTCGTCCTGAGGAGGAGATGCCCAGTTCTTCGGGTGATCTTCTTCCCGAATCAAGGCTACCGCACGAACGAAGTTCGGCAGTGATGAAAGGCGTCGCCAGTGCCTTGTGGCCATCTATCTCCTCGCCGAAGGCATTGGGGAGCTGGCAGCGGCTTCAAGGAGCACGGCGGGCGCTTCCGACTATGGAAGATATCGGCCTGCCGTCAAGGCGCCGAGGAGGCCTGGGCTATGGTAAAGGCAGCGGTACACGGTGACCCAAACCACATGGCCGAGGTCGGAACTGTGGGGCCTGATGGGAAGGAGATCCTGTAAGCTTAGTGTACGGCCAAGTAGAATTGGCCGCCAAGTAATCCCAGCAAGATTGTAAATTAGATAGCCTATTAGATGGCATTGAGGAGGAATACAATTAGTCGAGTTGACTATGTAATTGAATATGACATGAAAAATGTCTTCTAGCCGGATTGTAGATCGTTTGTCATAGCGGACCTTTTCGCTTCGACCTCGGGACCCAATAGTCCGGAGTGTGTCCGAATACCCTCGCGGTTATGTAAGAACCGGGGCATGCATGGAGACAAGGCGTTATTGCTGTATTAGACAAGTGCCCAACTAGTTATGTTATATTACATGGATAGTAAGAAATATCGTCTAGAGAGAATAGTTCCGTTAAGGGTTCCTTTCCCTAGGAGGCATGCCCTAAAGTGCATGTCCAAACTGCTAAGAAAGGATAAAATCATCTGGGGGCAGATGGATAAATAGTTAAAAATCATCTTTCAGTTCACCGACCAAATATTCCCTTAAGAACGCTAGCTTTCGGCTTCACCTAGTCTGAGGTACACATCCGGCTGACCCGGCAGTAACAATTGCAGAGGTGCTCCCTTTACCACCTAGCCGAACAATCGGGAACATAGGGGTAAGCACAAGAGCCAGGCAACACAGCTTGGCCAAAACTTAAGTCATATCGATGCATATAATGGTGAGTAAAAGGTACATGCGGAAGTTTGACACATGTGTTGGGCATGAAGCCCTTATAAATAAGCTTCTGTTAAAGAAGCCCCCAGGTATAATGAGCGGACAGCGCGTCAAGTATCAATGTGAACAAAGCAAAAGCGAGCCTCTAAAGGCTTCAAGAAGAAGGAGGAGGAACGAGAGAAATAAAAGACAACAAAAATAGAAAATGTGGACGGAGGAAGGAGACGAACTCGGAGTCCGGCACTTAGGCGTAGAATCTTCATAGACGGGCTGCGTTCCATGGGTTCGGCTCGAGTCGGTTATCCGTCGTTTAGCAGACGGTATGCTCCGCCGATCGAGACCTGGTCGATGATGAAGGACCATCCCATTTGGGCTTGAGTTTGTCCTTTTTCTTGTCCGGCAGCATAGAACTAGTTCGTCGGCGTTGTAAGCTTTGGCCCGTGCTTCCTGCTTTGATATCTTCGAGCCTGCTGTTGATAGAATGCGAACGAGCTTTTTGCCACATCGCTCCTCCTCCAATGCGTCCAAACTGTCCTGCCGATCGAGCTCGGCTTCTCTTTCTTCATACATGTGCACGCGAGGTGAGTCATGAATTATGTCGCAGGCAAGACTGCCTCTGCGCCGTACACCATAAAAATGGTGTGAATCCGTAGTACGATTCAGCGTGGTCTGCAGCCCCAGTCTGAGTCGAGCTCCTCAACCCGGTCGTGTTAGATTCCTTGAGGGACCGCACTAGTGCGGGTTTAATGCCGCTCATGATTAGACCGTTTGCTCGCTCGACTTGGCCGTTGGTTTGAGGGTGATAGACTGAGGCATAATCGAGCTTGATGCCCATGTTTTTGTACCATAATTTGACCTCATCGGCCGTGAAGTTGGTGCCGTTATCAGTGATGATACTGTGGGGGGCGCCGTAACGGTGCACTACCCCTGATATGAAATCTATCACCGGCCCAGATTTGGCCGTTTTAACAGGCTTGGCCTCTATCCATTTGGTAAATTTATCCACCATGACCAATAGGTATTTTTGCTTGTGGGTTCCTCCCTTGAGGGGTCCAACCATGTCAAGCCCCGGACCGCATAAGCGGCCAGGTGATGGGTATAGTTTTGAGGCGGTGGGTGGCATGTGGCTTTAGTTAGCAAAAGCTGGCAACCGACGCATCGTTGGACTAAATCCTCAAGATCTGCCGGGCCGTCGGCCAATAAAATCCTGTACGGAAGGCCTTGCCTACAAGGGCCCGGCTGCGGCGTGGTGCCCACCCAGTCCGGCATGAATTTCGGCCAGGAGGTTTCGCCCTTCCTCTTCGGAGATACACCTTTGAAGGACTCCTGTTGTGCTTTTCTTATAGAGCTCTCCCTCATGGACTTTATAGGCTTTGGATCGCCATACTATGCAGCGAGCCTCATTTTGGTCTTCGAGGAGTTCCTGCCTAGTTAGGTAGGCTAGGAATGGTTCCGTCCACGGGGCGATAACCGCCATTATTTCGTGAGCGGAGGGTGTTATCTCGGTGGCAGAGCCTCCGATTGTGTCAGAGTGTTCGGTGTCAGGCAGTGCGGTTGGGTCCGGATTGTTATTTCCGGACTCCCCTTCCCATAGTACGGATGGCTTGAACAGCCGTTCCAGGAAGATGTTGGGCGGGACGGCATCGCATTTTGCACCGATGCGTGCCAATACGTCTGCCGCCTGGTTGTTTGTAACGCCCCGGATTCGATGCACCAGGTTCTGCCAGTTATTCGCCGTCGTTGCCATGTCATTTGCTTGCGTGTTGCATTTTGCCATGTCATCATCTGCATTTCATATCATGTCATCATGTGCATTTCATTTTGCATACGTGTTCGTCTCATGCATCCGAGCATTTTCCCGTTGTCCGCTTTTGTAATCCGGCACTCCTATCTTCCCGGCATCCCCTTTTGTCTCTCACAGCGCTGGTGTTAAACTTTCTCCGAATGGCCCGAGGTTTGTCAAGCGGCCTTGGTATAGCACCGGTAGACCGCCTGCCAAGTTTCGTGCCATTTGGAGGTCGTTTGATACTCCAACGGTTAACCGGGTAACCGTGAAAGCCTCTTTTGTCTTGCAGCCCAACACCCCTTCCATAGTGGCCCAAAACCCAGCAAACTCCCCTCTATGCTCTCGGTCGTTCGATCACGATCGCGTGGCCGAAAACCGCTCCTCATTTGGACACTCCTATCTCCCTCTACCTATAAATATGTGCCTCCCCCAAAATTTTCGGGTCCAAACCCTAGCCAACCTCCCCCTCCGCGCGTCGGACATGTCCGATCCCGCCGGACGCATCTGCGCCGCCGCCCGGAGCCAGTGGCATCGCGCCACGTGGCCTCCCACCGCCGTCCGCGCCGCCGGGCCCGCCTGCCCGGCCAGCCTTGCAGCCCGCCCATGGTGCCCGCGCCCGCCGCCCGCGCCCGCCGCCGGGGCGCGCCCGTCGCCAGCTCCGCCCGGTGGCCGCCGCCGCCTCGCCGCCCAGGCGCCCGGGACCCGCCGCGCGTGCCTCCAGCGCCGCCTCGCCGATCCCGCGTCCCTCCGCCGCCGTCCAAGCTCGGCGCCGCTCCGGCGCACCCTCGCCGCCGTCCGGTCCTGCTCCGGCCAGATCCGGTGGCCAGGCGGCCGGATCCGCCTCCGGCGCGCCTCCCCGGCCCTCTCCCCGTCCTCCTCCGGCCTCATCCTCGCCTCCGGCCGCTCTCCGGCGAGCTCGTGCCCCTGCATCGATTTCCGTGCGAACCCGAGGTTGCCCCCGTTTTCCACAGTCCCGAATCTGCTGTAATTTTCGTGCCATGTTCATCGCATCATAACTTGCTGCATACTGCTTCGTTTCGTGCGTGTAATATGTACAATTGTTCGCCTCGACTAGTACATCATTACAATCCATTGCATCATATTCATTTAAGGTCATCTTGATGCCTGAATCGTCGTTGCAAGAGTGCTATGTGATGTTAATCTGCTGAAACTGGTATAACTTGGTGATTTGTCATTTTTGTTGCATTTGATGTGTGCATCTTATTAGCATGAGCTCTACATGTGTTTTGTTCTATGTCATGCCATCTTTACAGGGGTGCTATCCATGTATTTTTTGTGGGTCTTGTAGTGAATGCATCGAGCTTGTTAAGTAGGGTACTTGCTGTTGCTGTTTTGCTAGGCTGATTCTGTTATATTATGACGCTATGTTAACCTGCTTCTACAAGTCATTCTGTGCATAATCTGGAGATGTTCACTAAGGATGTGTTGTTGTACATATCGTGCCCTATCCATCCATGCCATTGGTTGCATTTATAGCTTGCTGTAGCTTGTTGTAATCTTGCTCTCAAATTGCTAAATAATGTTGCTGTCAGCCTGTTAACATTAAGTTCAATGTTGCCTTGATTGTTGTTAGTGATCCATGCACCCTATGAACTTGCTATTGCCATGCTTAGCTTAATAAACATGTCTTCTTACTTTTGATTGCCTTGCCATGCCATGTATTGCTCTGTGGTGAGTGGTTCAAGCTCACCAACATGCCTACTTATTGTTGTTCCTGCCATGTTTGAATCTGTCATATAACTTGCCATGTTTACATGGGTGCCATCATATTTTCTGTGCCTTTTAGGCTCATGGTAAGTAAAGGACTTCTGATCTATGCATTTATTAGATTCCTTCCATGCCTTTGTTTGCATTGATAAGTTCATGTAACATGTTGTTTGATAGCTCTAAACATTGTAATTGGGATTGTGCAGCTCCTATCGGGATTGTCGGCGCATCGGGCGGTCTTGCTGGTCTTGTTTTATTACTGTCGAAATGTCTTGTAGCCGGGATTCCGAGACTGATCAGGTCTTCCCGGGGAGAAGGAATATCCTTCGTTGATCGCGAGAGCTTATCATGGGCTAAGTTGGGACACCCACAGTAGGATATAAACTTTCGAGAGCCGTGCATGGTTATGTGGCAGATGGGAATTTGTTAATATCCGGTTGTAGTAAACTTGATGCGAACTCTTCTAAAATACACCAACCGTGTGCGTAACCGTGAGTGTCTCTTTTCGGGGTTGATCGAGAGGAGAACACGGTTTCTGGGTTATGTCTGACGCAAGTAGGAGTTCAGGATCACTTCTTGATCATTACTAGTTGACGGCCGTTCCTTTGTTTCTCTTCTCGCTCTCATTTGCATATGTTAGCCACCATATATGCTTAGCCGCTGCTGCAACCTCACCACTTTACCTCTTCCTTACCCATGGTAATGGGTTTGCTGAGTCCTCGTGGCTCACAGATTACTACACCAACAGTTGCAGGTACCAGTTGTGCGATGATCATGATGCGAGAGCGATGTTTACTTGTGTTGGAGTTCTTCTTCTTCTTCGTCGATCAGGGGATAGGTTCCAGGTCGGCAGCCTGGGCTAGCAGGGTGGATATTGTTTGAGTTTCTGTTTATGTTTCATCCGTAGTCGGATGTTGATCTTGTATGTGATGTGTTGTTGTATTCTTGTGGCATTTGTGCCTTATGTATGTATCCCAACTATTATGTTATGTTGATGTAATGATATCCACCTTGCAAAAGCGTCTTCAAGATGCGCTTCTATCCTTGGTGGGACCTTCGAGTTCCTTTAGGATAGGGCCGCATCTTGGGCGTGACAAGTTGGTAGCAGAGCCTCGACCGACCCTAGGAGCCCCCTTGATTGATCGTGTAGTTTGGTCGTTGTTGAGTCTAGAAGAAAACTATTTTCGGAGTCTAGTTATATCGGAGAGTAGGAATTCTTTTTACTCCTCAGCCTCTTCGTCGCTCTGGTAAGGAATCTTGACGTAGGTGTTTTGAACTACTCCTCTTCCCTTTCAAATTTTTCTTTAGGATCACGCAGTTGGTTTTTTTCCGGTAGTTGTTCCTCAGCTCTTTTCATCCGGTGCATTTCTCGTCAAGTCGACTCGAGCCTCTTCATCTTTGCAAGTTAAATCCTCAGTTCTTCCTCCGACGTCGTTGTTTTTCCTTGTCCGAAGTTGTCCTTGTTTTTTTCCACCCGCCGTCCCTTCTTCCTCTCGGAACCGGAGTCCGTAATTGAGTATCCATCCTACTCGTGCGAAGTCTTTGCTTTCTTTCCTCAATGATTTCAACCGGTGTTTTCTCTTCAAGATATTCGTCGGTTTCCCCTTCCAAGTTGCCTTTGTTTTTCCCGCCCTCCCACCCTCTTCTTCCCGGAGCTTGAGTCTCTTTCGAGCATCAATTTCATTCGTGTGGAGTCTTCCATTGTTTCAACCGGTGAATTCTCGTCTTGTTCGGCATTCTTCATCCCTTTCTTTTTCCGGTGGACTCAATTCAAGTTTTTCGGGTTAATCATATTCTTTTCCTTCGAAGTGTTCTCTTTGGTCGTTCGCCTCTCGCCAGTTTATCATTCCGGAGTTCCGAAGACATCTCAGGAGATTCGTCTGTGTTCCAATTAATTCGAGGTTGTCACCTCATTCAAATCTTTCAATTGTTCCGGTGCATCATCTATCTGTTCAACAATCCTTTCCAACGGTGCTTTCCTTTAGTGGGCCCTAACCCACAGGTCTTTTCCCAGGATCTTACCTGACTCTTCTAATTTCCCCGGAGTTATTCTCAATTCTTTTCAAGTGTGACGTAAGAATGGATTCCATCAGTCACATGCCTTTTCCAAGATCGCTTTCAAATCATTTTCATTGTTGGCTCAACCTCTTCGCTTGTCAGTCTACCGGAGTATCTCAGTAATTTTGGTGGTGTTTCTCGTCATCATTTGAAGACCGAAGAAGAGTTTTTCCTCTAAATCTTGTCCGTTCTCCCGGAGTTTCGTGGTTCTAGCTTCATATTATCCTCTCAAATTATTCCGTTTGTCAGATATTCTTTCTTACCCATCCGGAGTATGTCAGAAGTTGTTTTTTTTCATTTCTTTTCACCGGAGGCCATCATTCCAGTTATCGTTCTCTATTTATCCCGGTGCTTCGTTCAAGTGTTCTTTAATCAGCTCATGATCTCTTTGTTCTTTTGCATCTAAATTCCCTCTAGCATATTTGTTCCTCTAATTCTGTCCGGTGATTCATTCTCTTTCATCAGTCATTACCAAATTCTTACGGTGGTTTGTTCAAGATTATTTTCCTTGTTTATCATATTAATCCATTCGTTCTTTTCAACCTATCGGTGATTCATGAAGTCCTTCTCAAGTTTGCGATATGTCACTTATCAATTCTTTTTCAAGAAGAATAAGTAGTTTGCAAAAATCCATTGTTTGTCATCAATTTAATTTGATGAAGGATAAGCATACAATAAATCTTATTCTTATTTCATCCAAGTGATTAATCCCTTCCTTCGGAGCTTGTTCTTGATGAATAAATTATAGTTCCAAGTGTCTTCATCTTTTCTTTTCCGGAGTTTAATTATTTCCTCGGCCATCTTGTCGGAACCTCCGTCTAAATCATCGCAAGGCTCATCTTATTCTTTCTTCCTTCAATTTTATCTCATCACCCTTTTGTCACCGGAATTTTCATGGTGGTTCTTCATGATTTAATTCATTCTTCAAGAGTTCATCAAGATTATAGTTGGTGGAGCTCAAGTATCTTTCTTCTTGCTTCTCAAAGTGCAAATAATTCTCCGTATTCTTTTGAAGTGGAGTTTTGCATTTCTTAGTTCTTCTCAGCCTTTCAATCATTTCCGTTTGCGGCCGGTTATCACCTCATTAATTTCGAGATGTTTTCCATAAGTCCACAACAAGCTTATTCTTTTGTGGTTGATTTTCTCAACAACTCCGTTCAATGCTTCCTTCTAAGGATGCTTTCTATTTCATTCGTAGCACAAGTTGTCATTTTCTTCTCCGTTCTTTTCATTCAACTCTTTCAATTCTTTCCGGAGGGTTTTGTGTCATGTCTTCATCAAGTATCATTCCATCCTCTCAAGTTTTTGTTCTATTCCTTCCATTTTTAGTCGGAGTGCTGCCTAAATCCTTTCAGTCTTATTCGTTTTTTATCTCGTTCTAACCGGAGTGGTTTCATAGTCTATCTGATTTCGTGAGCTTTCGATTCTCGTCATTCTCGTCGTTCCTCTCTTCTTCTCGAGTGCTCTCGATTCTTTGCTTCTTCTATTGAGTTCTTGTTTCACCTGATCCCTTTTCTCTTCCGTCTCGGTCCTAAGATCTCGGGACGAGATCTCTTGTTAGTGGAGGAGAGTTGTAACGCCCCGGATTCGATGCGCCAGGTTCTGCCAGTTATTCGCCATCGTTGCCATGTCATTTGCTTACGTGTTGCATTTTGCCATGTCATCATCTGCATTTCATATCATGTCATCATGTGCATTTCATTTTGCATACGTGTTCGTCTCATGCATCCGAGCATTTTCCCCGTTGTCTGTTTTGTAATCCGGCACTCCTATCTTCCCCGGCATCCCCCTTTTGTCTCTCGTTGTGCGCGGGTGTTAAACTTTCTCGGAATGGACCGACGTTTGTTAAGCGGCCTTGGTATAGCACCGGTAGACCGCCTGTCAAGTTTCGTGCCATTTGGAGGTCGATTGATACTCCAACGGTTAACCGGGTAACCGTGAAAGCCTCTTTTGTCTTGCAGCCCAACACCCCTTCCATAGTGGCCCAAAACCCAGCAAAATCCCCTCTATGCTCTCGGTCGTTCGATCACGATCGCGTGGCCGAAAACCGCTCCTCATTTGGACACTCCTAGCTCCCTCTACCTATAAATATGTGCCTCCCCCAAAATTTTCGGGTCCAAACCCTAGCCAACCTCCCCCTCCGCGCGTCGGACATGTCCGATCCTTGGACGATCTAACGCCGCCGCCCGAGCCAGTGGCATCGCGCCACGTGGCCTCCACCGCCGTCCGCACCGCCCGGCCGAGCCCATCGAACCCGCCGGCCAACAGCGCCCGGCCTTGCCGCCAGCAGTGCCCGCGCCGCCGCGCCTCCCGCCCGGCGCCGAGCGCCCGTCGCCAGCTCCGCCGGTAGCGCCGCCGCCGCGCCGCCGCCCGTCCGCTTCGCCGCCCAGCGCCCGGGACCCGCCGCGCGTGCCTCGGCGCCGCCTCACCGCAAACTCCGCGTCCTCACCGCCGTCCAAGCTTCGCCGCGCTCCGGCGCGCCCTCGACGCCGTCCGGTCCCGCTCCGGCCAGATCCGGTGGCCAGGCGGCCGGATCCGCCTCGCCGCGCCTCCCCGGCCCTCTCCCCGTCCTCCTCCAGCCTCATCCTCGCCTCCGGCCGCTCTCCGGCGAGCTCGTGCCTCTGCATCGATTTCCGTGCGAACCCGAGGTTGCCCCCGTTTTCCACCAAGTCCCGAATCTGCTGTAATTTTCATGTCATGTTCATCGCATTATAACTTGCTGCATACTGTTCCGTTTCGTGCGTGTAATATGTCAAATCGTTCGCCTCGGCGAGTACATCATTTCGTTCCATTGCGTCATATTCATTTGAGGTCATCTTGATGCCTGAACCATCATTGCAAGCGTGCTATGTGATGTTAATCTGCTGAAACTGGTATAACTTGGTGATTTGTCATTTTTGTTGCATTTATTGTCTGCATCTTATGAGCATGAGCTCTACATGTGTTTTGTTCTATGTCATGCCATATTTACAGGGGTGCTATCTATGTATTTTTTGTGGGTCTTGTAGTGAGTGCATCGAGCTTGTTAAGTAGGGTACTTGCTGTTGCTGTTTTGCTAGGCTGATTCTGTTATATTATGATGTTATGTTAACCTGCTTCTACAAGTCATTCTATGCATAATCTGGAGATGTTCACTAAGGATGTGTTGTTGTACATATCATGCTCTATCCATCCACGCCCCTGGTTGTATTTATAGATTGTTGTATCTTGTTGTAATCTTGCTCTCATATTGCTAAATAATGTTGCTGTCAGCCTGTTAACATTAAGTTCAATGTTGCCTTGATTGTTGTTAGTGATCCATGCACCCTATGAACTTGCTATTGCCATGCTTAGCTTAATAAACATGTCTTCTTACTTCTGGTTGCCTTGCCATGCCATGTATTGCTCTGTGTTGAGTGGTTCAAGCTCAGCAACATGCCTACTTATTGTTGTTCCTGCCATGTTTGAACCTGTCATATAAGTTGCCATGTTTACATGGGTGCCATCATATTTTCTGTGCCTTTTAGGCTCATGGTCAGTAAAGGACTTTTGATCCATGCATTTATTAGATTCATTCCATGCCTTTTTTGCATTGATAAGTTCCTGTAACATGTTGTTTGATAGCTCTAAACATTGTAACCAGATGTTATTTTCTGCAAAGTCTGAAACTGTTATTATTTGCAATCTTGCCATGTGTGTTTGAGCATGTTCTAGTGATTTCTGGAGATAGCTCGGTGTTCATGTTTTGTCATGCTTTACCTGTATATCACGTCCATGCCTTTTTTTATCATGTTGAGATGCTGTAGCATAGTGTTTTGATGCTTGCAATATGCCCAGTTGCTGTTTTGGTCAGATTGTTGTCATGACGTATAGGGTGTATGTGTTGAACCGTTCCTCCGTTTTGTGTGTGCTCTATATGAAACTTGCTTGATTTTGCATGTAGTTTCATATTATCATGTTGCAACCTTGTTTTGAGGTGTTTGCTTAATGTTTGTATGCAGTTTGCATCAATGCCATGTTTAACTTGTTTTGCTCATATCTTCTAAGCCGTAGCGCCGAATCTAATGAACTTTATATGTAACTTGACTAGAATCTCGTGTAGATCATCATGGTGCATCTTAACTTGCTGTTTAACAACTTGAACATAAGGTTTATTCAGATCTGGACCAATTTCGAAATTTGCATATGAGAACTTGCCGGAATTGTTCTATGTTGTTCCCGGCCTCATTTAAACTTGCCTTGATGTGTTGCTCTTGTTTGCATCATCTCTTGCCATGAGTAGCCTCATCTAGCCTTGTCATGCATCATGCTTGTTGTGCATCATGCCTTGTTCATGTGTGGTGTGTTTACCATGTTGTGTGCTTCTTCTCGATAGTTCCCGTTTCGTTGCGATCATGAGGATTCATTCGTCTACGCTTGGTTCGTCTTCGTGGCTTCATCTTCTTCATGGACTCGTTCTTCTTCCTTGCGGGATTTCAGGCAACATGACCGCTACCCTGGATCTCACTACTATCATTGCTATGCTAGTTGTTCGTTCTTTCGCTATGTTGCGCTACCTATCACTTGATGCTCAAGCCTCCCAAATTGCCATGAAACTCTAACCTTTGTCACCCTTCCTAGCAAACCGTTGTTTGGCTATGTTACCGCTTTGCTCAGCCCCTCTTATAGCGTTGCTAGTTGCAGGTGAAGTTGAAGATTGCTCCATGGTGGACAGGATTATGTTGGGATATCACAATATCTCTTATATTATTAATGCATCTATATACTTGGTAAAGGGTGGAAGGCTCGGCCTTATGCAGTGTTTTGTTCCACTCTTGCCGCCCTAGTTTACGTCATATCGGTATTATGTTCCTGGATTTTGCGTCCCTAACGCGGTTGGATGATTTATGGGACCCCCTTGACAGTTCGCTTTGAATAAGACTCCTCCAGCAAGGCCCAACCTTGGTTTTACCATTTGCCTCACCACCACCTACTTTTCCCTTGGGAGTAATTAACCCAAGGGTCATCTTTATTTAGCCCCCCCGGGCCAATGCTTGTCTAAGTGTTGGCCCGAAACGAGCCTTCATGGGCCACATGGGAAACTTCGAGGCCTGGTTTTACTCGTAGCCTGTCTCATCCGGTGTTTCCACGAGAACGAGATATCTGCAGCTCCTATCGGGATTGCCGGTAGCATCGGGCGGTCTTGCTGGTCTTGTTTTATTCTTTGTCGAAATGTCTTGTAGCCGGGATTCCGAGACTGATCGGGTCTTCCGGGAGAAGGAATATCCTTCGTTGATCGCGAGAGCTTATCATGGGCTAAGTTGGGACACCCTGCGAGGGTATAAACTTTCGAGAGCCGTGCATGTTACGTGGCGAGATGGGAATTTGTTAATATCCGGTTGTAGTAAACTTGAAGCAAACTCTTCTAAAATACACCAACCGTGGTATGCGTAACTGCAGTGAGTGTCTCTTTTCGGGGTTGATCGAGAGGAGAACACGGTTTTACGGGTTATGTCCTCGACGTAAGTAGGAGTTCAGGATCACTTCTTGATCATTACTAGTTGACGGCCGTTCCTTTGTTTCTCTTCTCGCTCTCATTTGCGTATGTTAGCCACCATATATGCTTAGCCGCTGCTGCAACCTCACCACTTTACCTCTTCCTTACCCATTTATGGGATTGCTGAGTCCTCGTGGCTCGCAGATTACTACACCAACAGTTGCAGGTACCAGTTGTGCGATGATCATGACGCGAGAGCGATGTTTACTTGTGTTGGAGTTCTTCTTCTTCTTCGTCAATCAGGGGATAGGTTCCAGGTCGGCAGCCTGGGCTAGCAGGGTGGATATTGTTTGAGTTTCTGTTTATGTTTCATCCGTAGTCGGATGTTGATCTTGTATGTGATGTGTTGTTGTATTCTTGTGGCATTTGTGCCTTATGTATGTATCCCAACTATTATGTTATGTTGATGTAATGATATCCACCTTGCAAAATCGTCTTCAAGATGCGCTTCTATCCTTGGTGGGACCTTCGAGTTCCTTTAGGATAGGGTCGCATCTTGGGCGTGACATTGTTATCCCGGGCTATATGATGAAATTCGAGCCCTTCGAACCGTGCTGAAATTTTTAGGACCGCATTGCGGTACGCTGCCATTTTCGGACCTTTGGCATCAAAGTCTCCATTTATTTGAGATATCGCGAGGTTCGAATCCCCGCGCACCTCTAGGCGTTTAATGCCCATGGAGACTGCCATCCGGAGGCCGTGCGAAGGGCCTCAGATTCGGCTGCGTTGTTGGAGTCCGTATACATTATCTGAAGGGCGTATTGGACGGTGTCCTCGGTTGGGGACGTCAGACGACGCCTTGACCCCCAGTAGCCAACGTTTTGGAGCCGTCAAAGTGCATGATCCAATTGGAGTATCGCGCCGTACTCTTTAGGGAGTTGACGGTCCATTCGGCCACGAAGTCGGCCAAAACCTGCAACTTAATAGCTCGTCGTGGCTTATAGGTTATGTCGAATGGAAGGAGCTCTATGGCCCATTTAGCAATCCGGCCCGTCGCATCGCGTTGTTTATAATGTCGTTAAGAGGTACTTCGAGGCTACCATTATCGAACACTCTTGAAAGTAGTGTCGCAGCTTCCAGGATGCCATGAACACCGCGTATGCTATCTTTTGATAATGTGGGTACCGGGACTTGCATGGAGTTAGGACAGTGGACACATAGTAAACCGGTTTTTTAAAGAGGGAACCGGTGTCCGTCCATTTCTCGTTCGACGACGAGCACCGTGCCGACAACTTGATGTGTTGCGGCGATATATAATAGCATTGGTTCGCCCACGTTGGGCGCGGCCAGGACCGGATTTTTTGCCAATATGGCTTTTATTTCTTCGAGTCCGGCTGTGGCGCCATCCGTCCACTCGAAGTGTTCGGTGCGCCGGAGGAGGTGGTAAAGGGGTAACGCCTTTTCTCCCAAACGGGAAATAAAGCGGCTTAGAGCCGCTACGCATCCGGTCAGTTTTTGTATTTGTTTGAGGTCTTTTGGAATATCCAATTGTGACAGAGCTCGGATCTTGGCTGGGTTTGCTTCAATTCCTCTACCGGACACAATGAAGCCCAGGGAGCTTTCCTACTGAACGCCAAGACGCATTTTTCCGGATTGAGCTTAATGTCATATTTTCGGAGATTGTCGAATGTGAGCCTCAAGTCGTCTACTAGAGTTTCGACATGCTTGGATTTGACGACCACGTCATCTACATATGCTTCCACTGTTTTGCCGATCTAGTTTGCCAGACATGTCTGAATCATGCGCTGATATGTTGCACCGGTGTTTTTGAGCCCGAAGGGCATTGTGTTGAAGCAGAATGGGCCGTATGGAGTGATGAATGCTATTGCTGCTTGGTCTGGCTCCGCCATCTTGATTTGGTGGTAGCCGAGTACGCGTCGAGGAAGCACAATGAGTCGTGTCCTGCTGTGGCGTCGATAATTTGATCAATGCGAGGGAGGAAGGGATCCTTTGGGCAAGCCTTATTAAGGTCTTTGAAGTCAACACATAGGCGCGTGGATTTATCCTTCTTTGGTACCATCACCAGATTTGCTAGCCAGTCCGGATGTTTTATATCTCTGATGAATCCGGCTTCCAGAAGATTGGCTAGCTCCTCTCCCATGGCCTGTCTCTTGGGTTCGGGAAAGCGCCGAAGAGCCTGTTTGACAGGCTTGAATCCTTTTAGGATATTTAGGCTGTGCTCGGCCAGCCGACGTGGGATTCCTGGCATGTCTGAAGGGTGCCAGGCAAAAATGTCCCAGTTTTCTCGTAGAAATTCTCGTAGTGCGGTGTCTACATCAGGGTTTAATTGTGCCCCAATGGAGGCCGTCTTTACAGGGTCCGTTGGGTGGACTTGGAATTTGACTATTTCATCCGCTGGTTTAAAAGAGGTGGACTTGGATCTTTTATCACGTATCACATCGTCCCTGTTCACCGTGGAGCGCATCGCAGTGAGTTCCTCGGCCACTAGGGCTTCGGAAAGTGCCTCGAGGGCTAGTGCGGCTGTCTTGTTTTCAGCGCGGAGTGCTATGTTCGGATCACTAGCGAGAGTGATGATTCCGTTAGGTCCGGGCATTTTAAGCTTCATGTACCCATAGTGGGGTATAGCTTGAAAAATTGTGAATGCCTCTCGCCCTAATAAAGCGTGATATCCGCTGCTGAATGAGGCCACTTGAAATGTGACCTCCTCGGACCTATAATTGTCCGGAGAGCCGAACACTACGTCCAGTGTGATTTTTCCTGTGCAGCATGCTTCCCGGCTAGGGATTATTCCTCTAATGGTTGTCTTTGCTTAAGCTCAATGCGGTTCCAGTCTATTTCCATTTTGGAGGGTTTCCTCGTAGATGAGGTTTAGTCCGCTGCCGCCATCCATGAGTACCTTAGTAAGGCGAAAGCAAATCCTTTATTGGACCGAGGACCAATGCGGCAGTGCTCGGGCTGTTCGAATTTGGGTTAAATCACTTTGGCATTAAAGGTAATAGCCGTGTCACTCTATGGATGTATTGTTGCTACTTGGTAGACTTCGGCAAGGTTGCGGAGTGTTCGTTTCCGCATGTTATTTTATGCGATAGTCTCGAAGACTGTTAACACCGTACTGGTGTTGCTGGGCTGGGAAGCTAGAAGCTCTTCGCCACTTTTGGCGACCTGCCGTAGTATCCAACATGCTCGAAGGCTATGAGTTGGAGTGGCGCCCTCTGTGCTATGAATTTTGCAGGGTCCGTTTAGCCAACCCTCCAGTATGGTTCCGTACCCTTTAGGGGTTTTTTGTTTTTTGATGTATAACCCAGGTGCTTGGTGATGATGCACCCTTTTATTTCGGACTAGGGTTGTATTCGGGGCCGGATTATCCCAAAATTTACTTCCGGTTTTCCAAGCACTCTCCATCGCACAGTACTTTTGTACTATGGTCACCAAGTCAGCAAAGCATGTAATTTCGCAATGACTTATGGCGTTTAGGATTCCCTTGTCCGTGCAATTATTGCAGAAAAGTGAGATTGCGTCCTCCTCTCGGCAGTCCTTTATCATGTCCATAACCAGGAGCAATCTGGCCCAAAGAATGATGTATCTTGCTTCAGCGGGCTCTTGCCGAATTCGGGATAGATCGCTAATGTTTGGGTGGGCGGGTGGAACTAGATCCGGAACCCCGTCCAATTTAAGACTCAGGGGCCGAGAAGTTTCCGAACTTGGAATTTTGGATTTTTGAATGATATCCAATGAATCCAACCCGCCGCCTGACTTTAGGTTCAGGGCTTGATCGACATCCGTCCCTCTACGGGAATCCGGCATGGAGGGATCGTGAATCCGTACGTAGCTAGTCCTTAAGATGGAAGAAGAGTCGTCGTACTGCTCCTCTACCACAGCAACATGATGGGTAGCCTGGGGAGAGTTGATCTCTCTCAGATCGGTTTTAGGCCCGATTTGGTCGTAGTTTGTGGCGACTCCCAGGGCGGCGATGCCATCCAAGAGCTCGTTTACGGAGGAGAGCTCGATCGGATCTAACTGCTCGGCAAGTTCTGAGTTAACGTGAAGATTGGTTTCGATGACTCGAGAAGTCATCGTCGGCGCGGTGGTCGAACTGGCGGTCATAAGAAAACCACCTAGCCGAAGAGTCTGACCAGTGGCCAAGGCTCCTTTGGCGATAGTATCGTCTTTAAAGACGGGATGAGGCATCCTTCCTGACGGCGACGCCACAGAGGAACTCTCAATGAAAGCACCAATGTCGGTGTCAAAACAGGCGGATCTCGGGTAGGGGGTCCCGAACTGTGCGTCTAGGCGGATGGTAACAGGAGACAAGGGACACGATGTTTTTACCCAGGTTCGGGCCCTCTCGATGGAGGTAATACCCTAATCCTGCTTGATTAATATTGAGGATATGGGTAGTACAAGAGAAGATCTACCACGAGATCAAGGAGGCTAAACCCTAGAAGCTAGCCTATGGTATGATTGTTGTTCGTCCTTTGGACTAAAACCCTTCGGTTTATATAGACACCGAATGGGATAGGGTTACACAGAGTCGGTTACAATGGTAGGAGAACTACATATCCGTATCGCCAAGCTTGCCTTCCACACCAAGGAAAGTCCCATCCGGACACGGGACGAAGTCTTCAATCCTGTATCTTCATAGTCCAGGAGTCCGGCCAAAGATGATAGTTCGGCTATCCGGACACCCCCTAGTCTAGGACTCCCTCAACAACCTTTATAATTTAATAAACATTGTTCTTACAATGGGAATACATGTCACTAGAACATAATATTCTTTGAGCACTGAGCCTCTATTAAACGAGCGCCTTCAAGGACTTCTTCAAAGTAGTGCTCGGCCGATACTCGGCCCACGGCCGAACTCTGGGTTGCAATAGCGGTGGCCTCCATCTCTGCCCGGTATGTCTTGACACGGGCAAGATCCATCCGTGCACCCTCTATGCACGCCGACCTCTTCATAGCGTCGATGTGCGGCACGGCACCAAGGAACTATTGCACTAAACTAAAATAACTATTCATCCTTGGCCCTTCCGGCCAAAGATGATCCACAACAGACCTCAAGGCAAGCCCGGACAACCTATGGAGCTCGGCCCACTCGGCCATTCGCTCATTCAACAGCAGCGGACGCATTGGAACATTGAACTGTGACCAGAACAACTTTTCCACTTCATGATCTTTTTGATCTTTGAAATACCCGGTCGCATCAGTAGCACTTGCTTCCAAATCCACGTATGCGTCTGCAGAACTCCATAGTTGATCAAGAGGGGAATACTTAGGATCTCCGAACTTCGTCCGCAACAGAAAGGGCTTCCCAGCCTCGATATCCCCGGCTTGACGCAGCTCCTCCTTCACCGCTCTGATTTTAGAGCGGGCGTCCTTGGCCGCTACGATGGCCTTCTCCAGGTTCGTCATCTTCGTTTGATTTTCCTTTTCAAGAAGCTCGTAACGGTCGGCGAAATCCTTCAACTCAACAGCCATCTTCGCTATTTTATCCTTGTTTTGGCAATTCGCAGCCTGTTCGGCTCTCAGCTCTTCGACCGCCTTTAGAGCGACCACTTCACTCTTCCTTGCTTGTTCCTTGGCTCGGGCAAGTTCCGCCCGAAGGGTCTCCATGGTGGCAGCCCCATCTGCAGTCACAACATATTAAAGATACTAGCATCATGCTCCTCTTACTATGTGTTGATCACCGGAGAAATCACATACCATGTGCCTCGCCGAGTCGCTTGTTTACAAGCACGATGTCGGCATCTGCCGCATCAAGTTGCCGCTTCAGCTCGGCAAACTCACCAGTCCGGCTAGCCACCGGACCTTCCGCCACCTGCACATGAAGGCGGCATGATTATTACCTGGGACTATGATCCTCTGTTTGCCGCCGTTTTCGACAGCAACTAGAGTCTCAGGGGCTACTATCTCCATATGGCACACCTAGCGTGTGCGGTACCATCAAAAACATATACTACTTAGCGTACCTCAAAGCCTCTCAGCAGGCTCATAAAAGCTTCATGCAGCCCACTTTTGGCGGATGAAATCCTCTCAACCACCGTACCCATTAGAGCACGATGCGTTTCTGAGACAACCGCTTGCTCCAGAAGATTCATTAGTGCGTCCAATCGCACATCGGACGGTTCCGGACTCTTTCTGTGGCTCTCCTTACCCTCTGGCCTTGGCGGATCAGGAGAAATCCTCCGTGACGACACCTTAGGGTCGCCCGCCTCATGAGGCGGGGAGGCATGGGGAGGTGTTTCGCTCTCCGTCATCTCTGGAAGAAGATCCCCCGAACACGAACTCTGTCGAGAAGGGCTACAATCCGAACTACAAGATATATGCTTCGGTTATTGGCCTCAGAATTAAAGCAGGATATTTTTTCTATTAAGTACTCTTTGTTTACTTACAGCTCGGTGGAGGGCTGATCCCCTTGCGGGCATTGTGCGCAAGGGTACCCTCCAGGGTAGGACCCTCTGACAAAGGATTCTTCCCTCGCTTGGAGACCATTACTTCCAAGTCTTCAGAGGCGGTCCTCTTCCTTCCACAGGAGAGGGAATTCTAGATTCTTCCCCCCGGTTATCCTCCTTCAAGGAGGCACTGATTCCCCCGGTCTGGATGAATAGTAAATGAGGCTCGCTCTCGGCCTCTTTGTTCGTCCCTTTACCTTCCCCTGATGGCGCTTGATAAGGCGCAAGCTCAAGCATTCTGGCCAGTACTGGATCTGCTGAGCCTTCAGGAAGGGGGGCCGAACACCTGATCATCTTCGCCTTTTTTACACAGTCCTGGCCAAAGAGTGACTTTTCAAAATGATGTTGTGATAAATAAAGAGACAACGTGTTCGGCCGAAGGACTACTTACTTGGGTATCTGGACGATTGCAGCTCAGACCAGCATCCTCGGTGGTATCCGGACACCTTATTTGTGGTCCGAAGAACAATTTGTACATCTCTTCGAGCATCATGCTGAGGAAGTGCTGAATAGCTCGCGGTCCTTCCAGGTTGAACTCCCACATACGGAGGGGTCGACGTTTGCAAGGCGAGACTCGAAGAAGTAGCATGACTTGCATTATCGTCACCAGGTTTACATCTCTCTCGAAGAGATCTCGGATGCGACTCTGCAATATCGGCACATCAATTACTGGCCCCCAGTCCAGCCCCTTGTTGATCCATGATGTCAGTTGTGGCGGGGGGGCCCGAGCGAAAGGCAGGGGTGGCCACCCACTTAGTACCACGGGGGGCTGTGATGTAAAACCACTCCCGTTGCCATAAACTAGACACCTCCGGGAAGGAACCCTTTGGCCATGGAACATCGGCGCCTTTGCTTATTACGGCACCTTCACACTCTGTGTGTCGCCCCTCAATCATCTTCGACTTCACATTGAAGATCTTGAGCCATAAGCCGAAGTGTGGGGTAATGCGGAGGAAGGCTTCACACACGACGATGAACAATGAGATGTGAAGGATGGAATCCGGGGCCATGTCATGGAAATCCAGCCCGTAATAGAACATCAGCCCCCTAACAAAGGGATCTAGAACAAGGCCTAGCCCTCGGAGGAAGTGAGAGATGAATACGACGCTCTCGCCGGGTTCAGGAGTGGGAATGACCTGACCTCGAGCAGGTAGCCTGTGCGAGATTTCGGCGGTCAAATACCTAGCCTCTCTTAGCTTCTTAATGTCTTCCTCTGTGACAGAGGAGGGCATCCACCGACCTTGAAGGTTGGATCCGGACATGGTTGAAGGTACGAAGCACCTGACCTGAGCCTTGGGTGTTGAAACTCGAGGTGGGGGAAGGATTCGATTGAGTATGAGAAGAAAAAAGGACAGGCCTTGGCCTCTTTATAAAGAGGGTGAATATCAAGCGTCCTCCTCGTGGCCGTTTGGGAATTGCCTAAAGTCGAGGAGTCATGCCAACGGGCACGATTGGGTTACCCACTTCCGTATTGATGAGAATCCCGTAATAAGGGGGACACGATCTCTGCTTCGACAAGACATGCCAATAAAATCGCCTCGCAAAACGTGTAGTGGCGGGTTGATTGAGAAAAACGGTTCGAATAATGATCAAGCCATGGTGTGATGTCACGTTATGAAAAGTCATTAGCATATTAGATTTGTGGAAATATTATTCTCTCTATGGTAGTATGTGGAACTTGTTTTGCAGAGCCGGACACTATCCTTGTGTTCAAAATCTTCTATGGAGTATTCAGAGGAGGAACCCGCCTTGCAATGCCGAAGACAACCTGCGCACCGGACTCATTGTCATTGAAGCCTGGTTCAGGGGCTACTGAGGGAGTCCTCGATTGGGGGGGTCGTCGGACGGCCAGACTATATCCTTTGGCCTGACTGTTAGACTACGAAGATACAAGATTGAAGACTTCGTCCCGTGTCCGGATGGGACTCTCCTTGGCGTGGAAGGCAAGCTTGGCAATACGGATATGTAGATCTCCTCCCTTCTAACCGACTCTGTGTAACCTTAGCCCCCTCAAGTGTCTATATAAACCGGAGGGTTTAGTCCGTAGGACAACGACAATCATACCATAGGCTAGCTTCTAGGGTTTAGCCTCTACGATCTCGTGGTAGATCAACTCTGGTAATACTCATATCATCAAGATCAATCAAGCAGGAAGTAGGGTATTACCTCCATCAAGAGGGCCCGAACCTGGGTAAACATTGTGTCCCCCGCCTCCTGTTACCATCCGCCTTAGACGCACAGTTTGGGACCCCCTACCCGAGATCCACCGGTTTTGACACCGACACCGGTGTCGTCGGATCCCTCGATGGCAAGCACGGTCTTGCCCTTGCGCTTCCTGTTGCGACGCTGTCCCTTCTTTGTCGAGGTGGCGGTGTCTTCATCTGTAGAGTCGGTTTCCGCGCCGGCGTCCTCGCCGGGGTACTTCCTTCCCTCTTTAGCCCGAGCGCATCTATCAGCCAGAACATAAAGTTCTCCACATCTTAGACCTTGTTTATCGCCAGCTCTTCACGCATCTTACGTTTGCGCACATTCTGATGGAATGCGGTGATCGTGGCAGCAGGATGAACATCTGGGATGTTGTAGTGCACCCGGCTGAATCTCTGTATGTACTTGCGTAGGTTTTCACCTTCCTTCTGGGGGATGATATGCAAGTCGCTCGCCTGGCCATGAGCTTGGTGGCCTCCAATGAAGGCACCAACGAACTCATCGCACAGGTCCAACCAAGAAGAGATGGAATCCACCGGCAAGTGCATCAACTATGACATGACATTGGTTTTTAGCGCCAACGGGAAGTAATTGGCAAGCACCTTGTCGTCGTGAGCTCCAGCGGCTTGCATCGTGATGGTGTAGATGCTGAGGAACTCTGATGGGTGGGTCTTGCTATTGTACTTGTCGCTGACGTCGGGCTTGAACATGCAGTGGGACATCCACAGCTCACGGGTAAAGGCTGGGCAACCAACCTTGTAGGGTAGGCCACCGGAGCCTCCTGGTGCGGGGTGGTACATAGTGGGCCCTGCCCGCCTATCTGACTGGTGGCGTGCGTCGCGACGGTGCTCGATGGTGGTTCGAGCGTCTTCGCGGGCTCACTCCCGAAGAACTTGGCGCTGATCATGGTGGGTCCATGGGCCAGACGACGGTATGGAAACATTATCACAGGCGTCATCCCGACGGACCGACACCCGCGGTGGCTGGCGTGGAAGAGGAGAGTGCACCGTGGCTGCAGCACCTCCGGTCCTTCCACCACTGGCATGTGGTGGCTCGACAGAGCGTCGGCCTGAGGGCCCCGCTGGTCGCGGCTCATCTTTGTTGGCGACGCCGACGAGGCTCCAAATGGTGGCTCTCCACTCATCGAGCTTTTCCGCAGCAGGAGGAAAATCGAGGAGCAACTGCGCGTGTGCCAAAGCTTCCGCTGGCGTGGGTGGCTGCGAAAACTTCGTGGACCGTGACGCGCTCTGACTTCTAACCACGTTAGAAGGAGCTCTATCACGGCCTTGCGGCTGCGCGCCATTTCCGCCAGCACTTCGGCGCGCAGGCTGGCCTCCTTCGTCCCGCGAATGATGCACGGGACTCTTCCCACGATGGCGGCCGGGTTCGCCAGCGTGGCGACGCTGCTCGTCGCGCACAATCTGGGAAGAGCGCGCCATGGGCGCCGGCGTAGGCATCTTGGAAGTCACCGCGCCGCCCGTGGGCGGCACGGTGTCACCCTTGGAGGGCCTCGCGTCAGCTGTGGGGGGCCGTCTGCGTCTTTGGATTTGGCGATGTGCGGCCCATCGTCTTGCGCATGAACGACACCGCTCGCCGGGCTCTGACTGCCAGAGCGATGTTGGTGTTCACGGGCTGTGCCTCGGGTTTTGTCCGCGACTGCCCCACTGCTCGCTCGCACCGGCACGGGCCGTCCGGCTTTGGATGAACCGATCACCGTTATCATCTTCTTCTTGGGAGCCATGGTGATGAAGAACTACTAGGCTAACTCCTAGACCGGATTTCCACAACTGTGCCCCCTACCTGGCACGCCAAAGATGTCGGTGGAAGCGACACCTATGGGATCACTGGAATCCCTTCCATGGTTGGTAGGCGCGGGGTTGTACAAAGAGCGGGTCTGGCTGTCAGCACAAGGATCGTTTACCCAGGTTCGGGCCGCGGGGATGCGTAATACCCTAGTCCTGCTTTCGTCTATGTATTCGAGTGTTCTTGAGTTGTTGAACTAGCTACGGTGTGTCTCTAGTCCAAAAGATCCGAATCCTTCTCCTGGTCGCATCGGGCCTCCTTTTATAGACAAAAGAGGTTTCCATAGTGGCACACAGGAGGTGGAAAGGTGTACAATGGATGAGCCTATCCTCAGGCACCGTCGGACAAACGCATTTAATGCGCTGCCGACGTGCCCCTCTTGCTTTATCGGGGATGGCAAGGAAGCTCGTCCCAGGTGTCGCAGCTTCGCCTGGCTACGACGCGCGTCCGAGCTGACGAGGCATTGCAGTGCCACGTTGGCTGGCTGCTGGGCTGGTGCGGTGGCGGAGTCTTCACGAAGATATGCATGCCACCACGCAGGTGCTAGCTAGGTCGGCGTAGAAGCCGCACGCTGCCATGCAGGTGTCTGCCCAGCTGGATGAGCTAGCAGCTGCATGGGAGCGGCGGTGTAGTCTTGGAAGACATGGGCCTAGGCGCGGCCCCACTGACGTCCTTGGCAAGGGTCTTGCCGGGGCACCATGGTCGTTCCCGGCAAGGATATTGTGGGGGTCTTGTGGATTTCCTCGGCAAGGAGCTCGGCGAGGATAGTCATCTTTTGGTCCTCATCTGATCTTGAGTGCTTTTGATCTTGACAAATATCTGCATGCCATCACGGAGGTGCCCCCCGGGCCTTGGTTCCAATGTGGTTTGTTGGAACTCTTGGGCTCAAGGGTGGCGCACTTTGCTGGCGGCGGGCAAGTTGCCCCGGCAAGAATCTTGCCGGGGCTGCGGAGGTTGCCCCGGCAAGAGATCTTGTCGGGCGGGTCCACCTCGCCCTCTTGCTCTTTGTCTCCCTGGCATTGGCGTTTCCTTGGCCGTCTTGTGCTCCGGCTTCCCTTCTCTGTCCTACTTAGTGTGGCCGTGGGCGTGGCTCTGACTGCCCATGCTCAAGTAAAGGGGTAAAAAGGAGTGCCCCTACTTTTGTACACCGAGAGGTGGCTAGTCCTATTTATAGAGGCCCCGGTCCTCTTCCCAAATGTTTAGGCAGGAAGGGATCCCACAACGGCCAATTTAAAGGGGGACAATTAGTACAAGCTATCCTGACAAAAGGTGGTCTTCGCCTGCTAAAGGCTCTGGTGGTGACGCCGTCGTCGGCTCCGTGATGACCTCCGTCTTGCCGTCCTGCTGGTCTTGGTCTCATTGCACCGATATGGAAACCATTGCCTGATGCCTCGTGACTCCTCGCCTGCTCTTTCCCCATTAGCACCAAAGAGGCAACGGGTAATCTGCGCCCGCGGGCGCCCGCCTGGCCTTGGTCTTCACGGCTCACATCACAGGAACCTCACGAGGTGCCCCTCGCCTTGATGTCTCCACTCCTCGTGAGCCAGCCTAGTGAGGCTGTCGGCGTTCTGGGAACAGGGGTCCCTAGACTTGCCTGCCTGCGGCCCGCGGCGTGGCTCAAGTGCGGGCCCAGCACGGCCCAGCTTCATCAGCTCAAGCTCAAGACCCTTGCGAGGGGCGAAGCCTCGCGGAGCGGACGACAGGGACCTTCCTCAGGAGCAGCCTCATCAGGTAGGCTCACAAGGAGGCGAAGAGATCAAGGCAGGGTACCTCACGAGGGTGCCCCGTGACGCAAGCCATGACGATCAAGACCAGGCGGGCGCCAGCCTGCGCAGTGTCCTCGTTTCCCCTTTGGTGCAAAGGAGGCAAGCACAGGCCAAAGCATCGAGCAAAGGTTACCGCTCGGTGCAACAAGACCAAGACCAGCAGAGCGGCAGGAAGGAGGTCATCGTGGAGCCCAGGACGGTGTCACCGTCAGAGCCTTTGGCAGCCGAAGACCAACTTTAGTCAGGATAAGTGTACTAGATGTTCCCCTTCAAAATTGCCGATTGTTGGCGCCCTTCCCGCTCATTATTTGGGAAGAGGCCCAGGGCCTCCCTCTATATATAGGACTAGCCACCAAACGAAGAGAGGAGGGATGAGAACCAGGGAGAACAGAGAGAGAGATTCACCAGTGAGAGAGAGAGGCGATCGAACTCACCCAAGCAGTTCATCGCACCAGCTCAAGAACAGCCCCTCGCGAGGCTGCTCTTCCTTTGTATTGTTCATCATCAGCCCCTGAGGCAATCCACCACACCACACACTGGAGTAGGGTATTACACCACAACGGTGGCCCGAACCAGTATAAACCATGTGTCTCTTGTGTTGTTCTTCGTTTCTTGTTTAGATCCCTTGCTAACCATTCACGCATGAGCTGGTAGGGGAAAGATCTCCGCGCGCACCCCAGTGCTCGAACCTCAAGGGTCTACCGGAACCCGAAATCCGACATTTGGCGCGCCAGGTAGGGGTGCGCCGGAATCTTTCTTCCGTTGGTCGCGTGTGATCTTCCGTCGTGTCCGTGGCTGACGCTCGCCAAGCTCACGCCGAGCGCCGGGCTGCTCGCGCCGCTCGAGTCACCTAGACGGCTCCCGTCGGCGGACACCCCCGTCGTTCCCCGTCGCCTGCCGCCAACGCCGCCACCGGCCCGGCGGGGAACGAGCAGCAGGCCTCGTCCCTGCATCCATCGGTGAGGCGAGAAGGCCGCACCGCTACTCCTTCGCTCGCCCCTGCTGGTTCTTCGTCCCGCGCGCACCGCGCTCCCATGGAGGCTCGAGCCGTGCTCATCGCGGCAAACGAGCTCCTGCGCAACCGCCCTGTCTACGATGTCTACGAGGAATGGCTCGACCGCGCCGTAGGGGCCTCCCCCGTGACGTCCCTCTCGTTGCCTCGCCCCGCACCCCGCGCAGGAGGCAGGGAGCCGGAGGTGCCCCCGCCACCTCCTCCCCAAGAAGGCGCCCTGGCTCCAAGGTGTGTGGCCTTGGGCCAAGACCCTCTGCATCCGGCGCCCGCGCAGCAAGACAGGAGCTGCCAGGAGATCCCTCATCCCCAAGAAGGTGCTCACGTGCTCCCAGCACCGGAGCGCCGCGACCGCACTCCAGCACCACCACGTCAAGACCCCGCGCTGCTCCAGGCAGCAGTGCACGGGAATATACAAGAGCAAGCTCCGCATCAGTAGAGAGCCCCAGTGGCCACTGCAGGCTGCCGCGCCTTCACCGCCGAGCTACGCAGCATCGCATGGCCCGGCAAGTTCAAGCCAGACCTACCTCCTCGCTATGACGGCACTGCCGACCCCGCGGAGTTCCTTCAGATCTATGAGCTGGGCATCGAAGCCGCCAACGGGGATGAGAAGGTCATGGCGAATTGGTTCCCCATGGTGCTCAAGGACGGAGCCCGAACCTGGCTCCTGAACCTGTCTCCCGGCACTATCTCCTCCCGGGACGATATGCGCACCCGCTTCATCGCCAACTTCCAAGGCACTCGCGACCGGCCTCCGGCCATGAGCGACATGCGCCGCATCAAGCAGCAGCTAGGAGAGACCCTGCAGAAGTACATCCAGCGCTTCAACAAAGCCCTCCTCAAAATCCCCAAGGTGACTGAGGAAGCCATCATCTCAGCCTTCTCCGATGGCGTGCGTGACGTCAAGATGAAGGAGGAGCTAGCAATGCATGAAGACCTGTGCACATCCTTGGAGCTGTTCAACTTGGCGACCAAATGCGCCAGGGCTGAGGAAGGGCGCCTCTCCCTCCTCGAGCTTCCGGCTGCCGATCTAGAAGAGAAGAAGCCCAAGGCCAAGGACGTGAAGCGCAAGGGGGCTGCCGTGCTCGCGGAAGAACCAGACACCAAGCGAGGCAAGGATCAGCCTGAGTCATCCAAGGGCAGCCGGTACTGCGTGTACCACGATCTCCACACCCACAACACCAACGAATGCCGAGAGCTCGAGGCTGCGTGCGAGAAGGGCGTGTCGGGCCGACGCCTAAGCGCAATGATCGGGCTACGGCCGAGGAGGAGGAAGAGGCGCAGGACACTGGGAAGACCGTGGCCCTCGCCAGGATGGCATGACAGACCTCGCGAGGACGTGGCAGGACCAGCCTCGCGAGGAGGTTGGAGGGACCATCCTCGTGAGGACCGCCCTCAAGGCAACGCAGGGCTCCCACCTACGCCACAGCCGCCAAGGAGGTACGAAGACAATCATCGGGCGAGGGCTGGGGCTTCCGGAGCAGCGCGATCGCTTGCATCCTGGGTGGCGCCAGCCCCGGCCGCTCAGCGCATCTTCAAGCAGTTTGCTCATGAGGTGAATGCGGTCCTCCCAGACCCAGAGGCCACATGCCCTCTCGGTGGTCGTAAATGCGCTATCACGTTCAGCTCGGCGGATCAGCTCAAGTGCGCGGCAACGGCCGGAGTCCTCCCCATGCTTTGCTCACCAGTCATCAGCAACGTGCAAGTCACCAGGACCCTCATCAACGGCGGAGCAGGACTCAACGTCCTATCTGTCGAGACATTCAACGATCTACAAGTGACATACGATCAGCTTCAGCCGACCAAGCCCTTCTTAGGAGTCACCGATGGCTCCACCGTCCCGATAGGGCAAGTTCGTCTTCCCATCACCTTCGGACAGCGCAACAACTACCGCACCGAGCTCATCGACTTTGACGTCGCCCACATTCGCCTGGCATACAATGCCATCCTCTGGTACCCAGCTTTGGCCAAGTTCATGGCAGTAACTCACCACGGCTACAATGTCCTCAAGATGCCAGGAAGTGAAGGAGTCATCACAGTGCCTTGTGAGGAAAGGGATGTAGTGTGCTCTCTTGAGCGTGCCTTCCAAGCCGCAGCAGTCGGAGACCCAGATCACAGGAGCGGGAGACTTCCCGAGGGGATCCATAAGAAGAAGAAGGCTTCGCCTGGTCCAAGCCCTCGTGGGGAAGGCACCTCCAGAGGCGTGGCAACAGGACCCGCGCCCGTTCAAGGGGCGCCACCCTCTATCGCATAGGAAGGCGCCCGGCGCCCTCCTCAGGCGGGGCTCGGGGGCTCTTTCCTGGCAAGCCACCGACCTAGCCGGGGTCACGATAGAGGCGCTCGCGCACTACTTGGAGGCGTGCTTCAAGGCACGTTTCCCTCAGGAAGATATGAGGCAAGGAGGGCCAAACCCTCAGGAGTTCATCACGAGGAGCATCCAGGAGCTACAGGACTCAAGAGTCATGTGCGGCTGTCGCCGCTTGCCCGCCATGGCCCCGCATCCAGGCGAGGATGCCGGACTGCGTATCTGCATCGACATACCAGGGCTCAACCAGGCCGCATCTGAGGAGCGCCTCTGGCCCTCACGTGTGGGGCGTTGCGAGGGTCCACCTCACAGCTACGTTCGCATGCCTTTCGGCCTGCCGAACGCGGTCGTCGCCCATCAGCACCTGCTGAGGTGCGCTCTGGAGGCTCAGGAGGTCAAGCAACACGCGGTCCTGGCAGATGGAGATGGCTCTCGAGGAACCCCCCGTACCCCCGGAGCTTCTCGAGGCTCCAGGTCCGGAGGGCTATTGAGGGCCGGCTTCCTCATCACGCGTCATCCGCTACCTCAACATCCCGTCATCCCCGACCATATCAGGTGACACCTTTCCAAGTTCCGCTTTCAGCTGGGAGCGCCCCTCGGGCTGCATCATTCCCAGGCCGCGTGGGTCCGTCCCTGCTGCATGTATCTGTTTTGCTTATGTTCTTTACTTACCTCGTTGGGGGCGCCCCTCGGGCTGCACTATCCCCAAGCTGCTTGGGCCAGACCTAGTGGCGTATGCTTTCTCCGCACCTATCTAGATGGGTTTGCTTATTCGTACATAACGTGCTTGACCTAATCGCCTGCTCGATTGACACCTACCTTTGGAGCCGCTCGCTCAGGCACGGCACTTTCGCACGGGTCCGTCCCTGCAACGCCGATAAATCTGAGTGGCTGAGCTCTGGTCGTGGCAGCCCCACAAGGCGCCACCTCACCAAGCCCTCAGTGCCCCCGATCACTCCCTCGGAGCGACCAATAGTTGGCTGGAAACCGTAACGGCGAACCTTGTTTCCTCTCGTGATTGGTACACAGGACCTGCTCCAGGAGTAACGCTGGCGGCACCACGAGCCTTCTCCCCTCCTCTCCGGCGCGGTCCGCTTGCACGTTAAAAGGGGGGTACCTGAGCATCGGGACTCATGGGCTCTTACTGGCTCTCCAGCCCTCACCCCCTGGCCTTGACCCACGGCATCGCGACCTGTCATACCAGCGGCGGCTAAGCTCGCTCGAGGGCCGGGACCTGAGGACGTAGAGCATAAAGGAACGTGCGGGGAAGAGAGAAGAAGCTCGCGAGGGCCCAACCCAGCAACACCTCAGTTGCCATCGCGCAGGCACGGCACCTCATCAAACGCCGCTCCAAACCCGCAAGATAAGTCATGCAAAAAAACTGATCCGACTCAGCGCTAAACCCTTGCCTACTGATGCTCTGTCACGGCAAGCCGCCTACCTTTCTTGCCCTGCGGAGGCTTCTTGAGCGCTAAAGGGGACCTCCTGAGCATCGCGACTCAGGGGCTCTTACTGAACCTCGGGCCGCTCACCTCCTAGCCTTGACCACGGTATCGTGACCTGGCATACCAGCGATGACTGAAGCCTACCTAGGGACCGGGACCTGTCAGCGCAGAGCACCAAACCCTCGTGAGGAAAGAAAGGAGGAGCTGAGCCGGGACAGAACAAGCATCTCGCACCGATTCATCATAAGGAAATAATATTCACAAAAACATGGCCAACGCCTTACATACCCCCGCGGGGTGCTACTTCGATTCTATGCAGGAAATAAAAGGTGCTAATCCTAAGGAACACCGACTACGCGTGCCTCCGCAGGAGACGCCTTCATCAACAGTGGGCCGCCAGGCGCCAGCGCCAACCCCATCCAGATCACCAGTGCCGGTAGCCCGAAGCGCCCGCCCGGCTCCGAGCGCGTCGCGAGCTCGAGGGCTCATAGTTGTCGTTACTCATCTCCGGAGTCGCCAGAAGCTCGGCGGAGGCGCTGGACCCTCCGGTCCCTTCGCTGCTGCCCGAGGACCTGCCGAGGGGGCGACCTGCGGGCCTAGTCCTCGCCGCGACGACGCCCCAACCGCCCTTCTCGGGGCAGCATTCTAGTCGGCGTCCTTCCGTGTCGAAGACCTTGAAGAACATCAAGGAGGTGCCATCGTATTCTAGGTGGATCACGAGGGCGCCCCTTGTCCGGTAGACCCGGGCGATCTCGCCCCAGCCTTGGGTCATGTATACCTTGCCCGGAGCGACAACCGCAACCTCCGCTCCTGTCACGCAGTGCTTGCAGCCAGCATCTTTGCAAATAGAGCTCCAGAGAGCCCCTCGGCGGGATCTCGAAGGCGAAGGAAGGAGGAAGGCGAATCCAAGACTGAGGAGGCATGGCGCTGTGGAGCACAAGCTCTCAGGAGGAGCCCTCGGCGTGGACTCCAGGAGGAACGACGCGCACCGCCGTGACCCGCCGGCACCGACAGCGGCGTCGTCCGTGGCACTCGGCGTCTACTCCTCCAGGGCCCTCGATGCGGGCGTACAAGGGCAGCGGGAACCCTGGTGGCGGCCGCTCGTACCAGCGCCTCGACACCTCCTGTCGGGCGCCTTCATCTCGGCGGCAGAGGACTAGTCGTTTCTTTGGCGGAAGCGGGTCGGGATCCTCTCGAGGGGCCTTTCCCTTCTTCTGCAGAAAACCGGCGGATCGGAGCCATTGTCGCAATGTGGAGCAAGGACAAGGATGGAGAGGAAGGAGTAGCAAGAAGAGATGGACTGGAAGGACTCGCGCCGTTCCGTACTTATAGTCGGAGGAGGCCAACCGCCGGCCTCCACGATCACAGGTAACCATGACCCATTTCTGCGTGCAGGGACTTGTCAAGTCGGACGGTTGCCGAGGCATCGTGGGGAAGCGGAGACGCCCACACCCAATCAATCGCCACGCGGCGCCCAAGGCCGCAGGCTGTTGGGGCCCGTGGCGCTTCGCACTTGCCCCTTCGCTTCTCTGCTAAGCCAAGTCTGGGCGCGCCTTGGGCCCGGGGGCTACTGCCGACGTTCTGGGAACGGGGGTCCCCGGACTTGCCTGCCTGCGGCCCGCGGCATCGCTCAAGTGGGGGCCCAGCACGGCCCAGCTTCATCAGCTCAAGCTCAAGACCCTTGCAAGGGGCCAAGCCTCGCGGGGCGGACAATAGGGACCTTCCTCAGGAGCAGCCTCGTCAGGCAGGCTCACGAGGAGGCGGAGAGATCAAGGCAGGGTACCTCACGAGGGTGCCCCATGACGCAAGCCATGACGATCAAACCCAGGCGGGCGCCAGCCTGCATAGTGTCCTTGTTTCCCCTTTGGTGCAAAGGAGGCAAGCACAGGCCAAGGCATCAGGCAAAGGTTACCGCTTCGGTGCAACAAGACCAAGACCAGCAGAGCGGCAGGAAGGAGGTCATCGTGGAGCCCAGGATGGCGTCACCGTCAGAGCCTTTGGCAGCCGAAGACCAACTTTAGTCAGGATAAGTGTACTAGATGTTCCCCTTCAAAATGGCGGATTGTTGGCGCCCTTCCCGCTCATTATTTGGGAAGAGGCCCAGGGCCTCCCTCTATATATAGGACTAGCCACCAAACGAAGAGAGGAGGGATGAGAACCAGGGAGAACAGAGAGAGAGATTCACCAGAGAGAGAGAGAGAGAGAGGCGATCGAACTCACCCAAGCAGTTCACCGCACCAGCTCAAGAACAGCCCCTAGCGAGGCTGCTCTTCCTTTGTACTGTTCATCATCAGCCCCTGAGGCAATCCACCACACCACACACTGGAGTAGGGTATTACACCACAACGGTGGCCCGAACCATTATAAACCCTGTATCTCTTTTGATGTTCTTCGTTTCTATTTTAGATCCCTCGCTAACCATTCACGCATGAGCTGGTAGGGGAAAGATCTCCGCGTGCACCCCAGTGCTCGAACCTCAAGGGTCTGCCGGAACCCGATATCCGACAGAGGCCGCCCCTAAGGAGGTCTTGTGTCATCTGCCTCGCGAGGCTCAGCCCCTCGCGAGGGTCTCGAGTGTTTGTTGGTGAAGATGGGCCGTAACAGGCCGCTGGGGGAGCCACACCGTGGGCCGCAGGCAGGCAAATCTGGGGACCCCCGTTCCCAGAACACCGACAGCGTGGCCTATCGGCTAAGTACGAGACAGTCGGTGGTACCCACCAGGCGGCGGGCCCCAGCAGCCGGCGGAGAAGACGGCAACCAGAGACACTGACGGCCGGGTCCTACACCCGTCCAGATTACCATTATACCCCTGGGGGGGTAGGCCTATATAAACCCCCAGGCCACCCATGCAAAGGGCTCAGAACCCCAGCACACACACATACCACATAGAGAGAGTGGAGTAAGGGCTAGCCTTGTTCTTCTTCCTCCTCTAGCCAATATAGCTCAAGGAGGAACCTTGTAGCCACCTTGGTGAGATAGTGATCATGCGGAAACCTCGCAGAGCAGGACTAGGGGTGTTATCTCCTAGGAGAGCCACGAACCTGGGTAAGATGCGTCGGCGTACATGTCTACGCCTTATCCCGTTTCCAGGCACCGGGGACGTACTAATCTCACCCACCATGAAAAGCCATCCTTTGGCATATGTCGCACGACACCCCCGACAGGTTTCTTTAATGAAATCGGAGGAAACCCCCTCTTTCGATATATAGAAAAAATCAGTGGCACTAGCGGTGCCAAAATATTGCCTCAGATTAATAGTGCCACTAGATTAAGGTGCAAAATAATAACATTACTGCTTTATCATGGCAGTGCCAAAACAGTAGCACAAGAGCAGACTCAACATTCAGGATCTTTGGCAAACGGTCAGACCAAAAAGGAACATACCTCGTGATGGGAACCATATCTGCAGTCAACGCCATCGTGGAAGGGATGACACCAGTCACCAACATGGATGATTCAATTCATGGGACCTTTTGGTGTAGTTCACCTAAAGTGAAGCAATGTCCCATGAGCTAGCAGCTTCTTCTTCATTTTTTTTAAGAAAAGGGCCCCAGCCCCGGTTCCATTTCCATCAGAAAATGAAACCCACAGAGCTTCTTCTTCATTAGTTGCAATAAAATTGAGCAACATCGAGGTTGGTTGTGAAGCTCCTCAAATGTTCAACAATAATTTGGATATCATTTGTGTAGTTCAACTAAGATAAAGTGTGAAATGTATATCTCTGTTTGCACAAAAAAGGTGGAAAGGAGGGTGACTAACAAGTGATGAAACATACATCAAATGAAAAGAAGCATGTTCCTTATCTGAATGGCAATCCTACAAGGACAATAGCAGTTTCTAAAGCAGCAGAACTGCTAGATATCAGTGTGGGCATTAGGATTAACTATGACAACCATTAAATATGACATTACTTTAATGGTGCCATTGCTTCATTTTACCAGCAACATTGCATTAATAGCTGTTACAGAGTTGGTATTTGGGCACGGGAGAGTAGGCGGACCAGGACCGTTGCATTTCTAATGAAAAGAAGCAACTTATCTTAATGAGAAATTTAGCAGGACATGAAAAAAAGTGCCATTGATTTATATTACTGGAGGCATTACATTGAGAACAACATTGGTTTAACGTGTCCTTACTTTTAACGGTCATCGCTACATTTTACCAGTGGCATTACATAAGAGTGGCTCGGGGCAACAAACATCAGAACTGGATATCTGGGTTGGTCCCATTTTAGTTCTGTATAGCCACGTTATACTTTGTGAGGCTAGCAAATCTAGTGCTGGACTTACTCTGTTGACTTGTCCCCCAGTCACCACTTTCTTTCCTTTTTCAACCAATTGATCGGGTTTAAATTGAGGTTGTACTGCGTTTCCCTTTATTTCCCTATTAGACCAAGACACCAGTTGGATAGCCAGTCTCTGCTACTTTTCCCCCCCATTATTTCTTCTTTCGACCAAGTCCTAGATTCAGGTAACAAATCTTCCCCCACACCCCACACCCTTTCTTCCTTGTTTGAACCAAGTAGTACTAGATTCGAGTGCATGAACTAGTTTTACCTCTTAACAGTAAAAATTTAGGTGGCTTTCGAACAGTCGATCGATCATATCTACGAGGGGGCCTGAGAAATAGTAAAGGATACAAATGCAGTGATGTCAGGAGCTCGGGAAGTAGAGCAAGGCCGGTTCCGAAGGAAGTTATACCTGAGGGTCGCCGGGATGTCTCTAGGTGGGCAGCGGGAGGCCGGATCTGCCCATACTACGGTAGTGAGGAAGACGGGGTCAGAGGACCTCCCTAGCCAGCGGTGCTTGGGAGAGAACGGCAAGGAACGCTTATTGGGGCATGCCGGCGGTGGATAAGAGCCGTCGCCGAGGACGACCGCGTGAACGTTGTACCTTCTCACCTTCCCCGGTGGAGAGGATCCGGCTGGATCTGTGACCAGCGGTGAGTAGAGAGAGAGAGTGTGACCACCGCTGTCGTGTTTAGATCTAGAGAGGACAACATAGTGTGAAGAGAGCAACACTAGCAAGCATGCACGAAGGCTCCTGTCTATATAGTGGAGTAGTTTTCTTTTGTCTACCGGAGCCTGCTTGACCTCCTCAATGACTGTCGAGCAGTCTTCATGCACGTGCCCCGAAGGTGCAGTTGTCGTCATTTTGATCTGAAGCACTCGATTATAACATATAACACGAAAAAATGCCACATGACAAGAAACCATAACCTCACTGCCCCGAGGAGACAACATGAATCCCGACAGACAAACTAGACGATGATCAAAGCTCAAATTAAAGATAAACTCGTAGAAAAGGGGTCCATCGATAGATGTCCTAATTAACATAGCCGGCTTGACCTAGATGACAATCGAGTAGTCTTCGTGAAGGTGCCCCAAATGACCAGCCCCTTGGAGGAACTCAGTTGTCGCTGTTTAACCCTCGCAGTGATACGAAGCACATAACACCTAATATTGTGAGATGACAAGAAACTTTTTTTTAGATTTCTCATCAGAACTACAACCTTGTACAACACAGCCTGCACGATATGTAGACGATAGCCAATCTAGCCGTGTCAACTAGAGTCTGGTCACATGCATGGACGAACTGATCTTCCCGTGTCATGCAGGGATCGTCCATGCACAAACGTCTGTACAACACTTCTCTAGTACTATCGCTCGTATCTCTCTTCTATTAACTCACCCGACTTGCGGGGCCGGGGTGTGTGCTTATGGTTGATTCTCAATTGCGGTCCCACATGTGTGTGCAAACGCAATATGATATGCGTTCCATTCCGGGAACGGTGTGCCAGACTGACCGACCGTCTGGGGTGTGACACAAACGCGACGGGCGTGCTGTATACTCCGTACATGTGTACCGCCATTTTCTTGAGGCTTTGCTCCATGGCGCAATACATGGATACAAAATTAGTATACTTTACTATTTACTAGTAAGTTGCACGTGCTTTGCATGCTAACCTGTAAAGCATGCGCTTGACTGATGGATTATCCATGGAGCACATCGAAGAGTAGTATATGTTCGCATTTGGAAGCTCACCTCCAATGCTTGCTACTCCACTGTCTCTGCTTCCAATGCCCATTTTCTTTGTTTGCATTTGTCTTTGTTCAAGCTCATAGTTTGGAAAGCTTGGGCACCTTCGAAGTGCAATTTTTTGCTTGGCAAATGATAAATTGTAAAAAAGAGGATAGCCTAATTGTAGCTTTTGCCATCTTTGCAAATGTCACATGGAGACCTTGGGACACATCCTATTCCAATGCAGATATACACAAAGAATTTGGTGAATAATTAAAGATTGGCTTGGAAAAAAGGACCTCAACCCCCGAAATTAGCATCATTCAACTCCACCCACCTTTGGTGGACCAAAGAGGTCGACTCAAATGAGCAACCAAATGATGCCATGGCTTATATTCTTAAGTGTGTGTCATGGGAGATTTTGAATGAGGAATGCTCGAGTTTTTTGCAATTTTGCATCTTTACCTACGTCTGTATTTGGCAATATCAAGAGAGAGGCTAGGTTGTGGTATATCACCGGGGTGAAACACTTAGGGGCAATCATTCCTGGCAATCTCTCTCTTTGCTTAGAAAAATGTGACTTGTACACGCTAGCTAGATTAATTCCCCGCATACCCCTTTTCTACGGCGGATGAATCATAGTACTCCTTTTTTTGACATCAAAATTGTAGTACTCCTAGTGATGTGACAACACAGGTACCGGCTCGGTCAAGCTAAAAAAACCATCCATTGGGACCGGCCAGACCGCTGACGGGTAAGTTTCTGGAACATCCTTCTAGCTTCTATATTTTTTAAGGGAAATATCGTATAGCTTCTAGGTGGTTCCCGTAGCTGGGTCAGTGTGGACCTGTGACTTGCGGCTGGAGAGACGAATCCAGCACATGCTAGCCGTTGGATACGTAGCGATGACAATTTATGAATGGTAGATATGTCAACGTAATGTGGGAAATCAATGGCTCGAAGCACCTCAAAAGCGTTTTGGCAGGAAGCCGGGAGGGAAGTGGTAAATCCAAATTCAAAACTCTTACACTATAGTAGTAGAGATAGAGATAGAGAAAAGTCGAGGGTGGGGCTTTTCCCATGCGGTAGGCGAGGCAATTCCGCCTAGTCGATTCGATAGAGAACGCGAGAAGATGAGGGAGTAGCCTGCTGCAAACATAGGGCTGTGTGATTTGACAGTGAGTTACTGCTGGACAGGTGGGGCCCCATGATTTGACTTGCCATTATAATTTTAACTGCGGCGCTACGACCGGTGTAGTCTCCCGATTCCTGACCACCTCCATGGTATACAGGTGCTTCTCCCAATGCTCCACCATGTAGAGGTTGGCTCTTCCATGAGGCTGGTCATAGTGGTGAGTAACTTGGACAACATGCATATGTTACTAGTCTACGTTACTACCTTCATAGTGGGTAGTAACATATGAATGGTAACATGCAAGTCTTCATTAATTGAGATATAGACTCATTTTACCTCGGGGTGTTATGTTACAGTAACATATTATGTTAAAACAAGCATCTCTTTCCTCATTAACTCCATGCCACATAAGAAATTTTTTCTTGGGATGTGCTATGTTACTACCTAAGTTACTCCACTATGGCTAGCCTGAGAGCCCACTCCTCCACTTTTTCCTTGCCTCTTTCCTCCACATATGCAAACATGCCATGTCAGCGGGCTTATAGCCCACTATTGTACTTGCTCGTACAGGTGCTAAGCCTGCCACATAGGCACAAAGTCTGATGTGGCAAGTTAATTAAGAAGAGAGAGACTAGTTTGGTGACCCCAGGAAGAAACGGTGCTAAGCGTGTGTACCTAGGTGAAAAGACAATTTTGAGTCTATAGCTAATTAAATGAAGCAAACTTAGCAACAAGAAATTAAGCACCTATGTATTGGGGACTTGAGTTGCTAAGCCATTTAATGCCCTTTGCACCTCACCTAAGCACCATTTCTCGGAAGAGGTCACTCCTTCGCAATGCAATAAATACTACGAAGAAAAAAATAGAGAGAAGTAAAAAAATACTCTTATAGCCAACCTTATAGCTAACCTTGTTGTATGAGTGACTAAGTGATGACTATGTATGACATGCCAACATCAGATTGCCTAACGCACCATGTTAAATCTCCAAGGGCGCGACTGCGCGAGTGAGGCAATGGTCGTGGTAGGCGCGACCATGGTGCGAGCTGCTGGCAGCCCTTGGATCTGAGATCGAACGGTCGCATGCTAAGTTGCGGAAAATTTGCAGAATAACCCTCCAAGATAGGATATTCACCCATAGGTCTAGAATCACGCCATGCAACCGTTCAATCTCAGATCCAAGGGCTCTGGGAAGCCTGTATCACGGGAGAATGGAAAGCTTCGTATCACCTGTAATTTTCCCGACGCTTGACATGACATCGAAAGCCATTTAATTAGGCGTCGAGTAGACATGCTATGCATGAATCCATTTATCCACCATGCAAGCCACTACCCTGCCGTTTGCACGCCCCACACAGCATTTGGACAATCGAAAAACCGTTAGCAGTTCGCTCCTACTCGTCCCCGGACGTCCTTTAACATTACGGCAGTTCGCTCCTACTCGTCCCATCCTTTCACATTACGGCAGTTCCATTAATCCTAACCCTCCTCCCAAATCCATGGCATCCCAAATCTCCATGATCAGCGGTGATTACAATGTTAGAACCATCACCGGCGATGAGTTCGACGTCATCTACACCCATTCTTCCGCGATGGTGAAAGGATGCCTTGCTTGCTTCAGATGCATGTTCGAAAACTCAAATGATAAGTGGGTCGCTGGGCTAGATGTTGAGTACACCACAGCTCTGGGCAAAGAGAAGAATCTAAAGGAGGAAGAGAAGATGAAGCCCGCCGTGATCCAGGTTTGCGTGCATAACTAGTGCTTGGTCTACCACATATGCCATGCCGACGTTAAGTGCGAGGAATTTAAGAAGTTCCTCGCGGGCGACCTAGTCAAATTCGGTATTGTAGACTTTACGACCGACACAAGAGTTCTAGGTCGGATAGGCCTCGTTGTAGGCAAGCCCTTCGACCTCCAGAAGAATGGGCTGGTGCCCTCCCATGATCAGCCTACAATGCTGACGCTGGCAGGAGCCATGGTTCATCCTTCGTACGGCAAACTGAAGAAACCTCCGCCCAAGATTCATCGTCATGCATGGCAGTGGAATGTACTAGATATAGACCACATCCAGTACACTGCAATGGATGCCTACCTTTTTTCAATATCTACAAGGGTTGGATGAAGAGCAAGAGCCAAGTGTGCGGTTCAAGCAAAGAAGTATCAGCCAAGAGGAAGAGGGACAAGGACGAAGTCGAGCACGTGGACAAGGAGTCCGAGTAAGGTGGCAGTGTCGTTGCTCATGGTGCTTCTAATGCAGTGTCTACCGGATTAGTCTCTTAGTTTAATTTTAGGGGTGCTTAGTTTTATTTGAGGGGTGTGTTGTGTTGAGCCCCCAGCAGAACTATGTTATGTTTCTTCTTGTTACTTTAACACTTCAGTACGTACATACTAGTATTTCATACAGTTCATCTTTTAGTTGGTAGTACAACCACTCGTTTCTTCACATTATATATGTACAATATATATGGCTAACATCATATCGCCAGCAGTTTAGTTGTCAAAGAATTTCAGGGTGCTTAGTTTTATTTGAGGTGTGTGTTGTGCTGGACACCATTATTGTGACTCAAATCTCTTTTGCCATGTTATAATGACATAAATACCTATGGACCAACATGCCAGCTCTCCCTCTATCTCACTACAGTACAATAAAGTGTGGGGCCTACTTGATCCCAACAGCGTTCTTATTTTCCTGTAGAATTATTCGCTTGGTTACTCCTGACAAGCGGGGCCATACTTATCATTGTGAGATAGAGAGAATCGGCTTATTTTTGTCATATAACATCATCAACGGGTTTGACGTGAAAATAACAATGTCTAATGGCATTTTGAGCAAACATCTAATGGAACGATGGCATTTTTGAGATATCTAATTGCATTATTGAGCAAGCATCTCACGGATCAATGGAATTTTTGAGTAGTTGTAACTTCTAATGGCAAAACTGAGTAATGATACACAACTAGTGCATAAATAATAAGAACCCAAGAATTAAACAGGTATGCTAATTTCTTTAATAGAATTTAGCACCCAATTTAAGCATGTACTAGCTTTTTTAATAGTACTATATGCATAATTTGGTGACGAGCACTCTTTATATATACCACCTATTTTCTTTAATTTCATCTTGTTAGTTTTGCTCCATGGCGCAATCCATCGATACTACTACTGTAAAAAAGTATACATTTTCTAAAAGGCTAGAGGGCGGGGCAGTCTCGCTTGGTCGGTTTCACGAGAGGCGAGGGCCTTTGTTCTGATTTGACGGCTCATTACTGCTGGAAGGCGGGGCCTTGTGATTTGATTGCTCGTATGAATGTTGCCGACGACATGAGGAGGAGCAAAGAACCGTGCGGTATACTCAAGTTTTCCACTGGAGTACTAGTATGAGGGAGGAGCAGGAAACAAGACAGCCCAGTGCCATATGGCGATAAAAAATGATCTAATTTGCTAGTCATCGATCCAACGGCGCCGCTCATTGTTAGCATTGTTCTATGCATGCCTCGCAGAGAACATGACACGTGCGGCGAAACACCCGAAGCAAAAGAAGAACAAGAGCAAAAGAAGAAGGAAGATTATCACCCCAAAAAAAGTAGGAAGGCGCACACACAAGTCTGGGGCGATGCTCTCTACTACATGAAGGGTTGCTGGCCGCGGTGTCGTAACTGCTTATTCATCGCCTCCACGCCCTCCATCTCCTTGCGCATCTCCTCCGCCATCTTCATCAATCTGTCCATGACGCGGGATTTCTCGACGCGAGCCATCATCATCTGTTCCACGGCCGCATTACGTACCTTGACAGCAGTCGGGTGCTCGATGCGGAGCTTCGCCAACTCCTCCTTCTGTTCCATGAAGAGGGCCTGCAGCATCTCCATCGAGGAACTACTATTCTCATGCAGCTTCTTCAAGCCGGCGTTCTCCTTCTTCACCAGGTCGAGCTCGTGGCAGAGCTTTGCCTTGTCCTTCTTCCCATGCACGTCGCCCTCCCAAGGACGCACGGGCCGCGCTCCTCATGGTGCACGAGCTCCTGCGCTACCGACTGGTCGACGACCTCTACGAGGACTGGCCCGACCGCATCGCCGAACTTGTCCGCGCCGCAGGGGGCTCCCCTGCATTGTCCCTCTCTCCGCCTCGCCCTCCGCCAGCTACGGGCGACGTAGCTCACAGAGCGCCTCCACCACTTCTGCCCCAAGGCGGCGCCCTCCACCACTCCATGACGCGACCCGCCACGTCCCGCGCCCACGTGTGAAGAAAGAAGCTGTCAAGAAGTCCCTCGACCGCAAGAAAACGCTTCGTCGCTCCTCGCACCACCGCGCCAGGACCAGTTGTTGCGACAAGACCCGCGCCACCTCTAGCGGCAGGGCGCGGACCCCATCAAGACCAAGCTCCACCCTCAAGGCGGGCCCCGGTGACCATAGTCGGCTGCCGCGCATTCACCCCCGAGCTATGTAGCGTCACCTGGCCGGGCAAGTTCAACCGGATCTGCCTCCTCGCTACGACGGCACCCCCGACCCCACGGAGTTCTTGCAGCTCTACGAGCTGAGCATCGAAGCGGAAAACAGCGACGAGAAAGTCATCGCGAACTGGTTTACCATGGCTCTCAAGGAGCCGGTTGAAGACGCCGACCCGGTAGGAGTCCAGTTGCTGCAGAAAGCAACGATCAATACAAGACAGCAAGATAAGATTCGACCAAACTGCTACGCAGTTGGCCCAAATCTCGGGGGCTACACCAGTGGGTGCGCTGGCGCGCCCCCACAAAGAAGAACAATGAAAAAAGAAAAAGCAGAATGCAACAGAAAACTTACAAACACGGTGCGCTCCAGCTCCTGCATCGCCTCCACCTCAGCCTGGGCGAAGGCCTGGATCCGGTCTGTCCGCCCTTGCAGGCGCCGGGTAACGGTGGCCATCGCCACCTCCTCCGGGGTCAGGGGCCCGAAGAAGACCTCGCTGGACCCGCTATGTGACGCTTGCGACCCGGCAACCCAGCGACCCCCAGGCCGGGGCACCAGGGTGTGCCCCCCGCTGGCCACCTCCCCTGAGGCCGGCGCCCCCTCCGGCGTCTTCTCCGGCTCCCTCTTCGGCTCCGACGCCGGCCCGGTGGCCGGAGTGAATTGCGACTCCACCACCGGCGGCACCTCGCTCGTCGGTGTCCGACCCGCCCCCTCAGACACCGTCCGCGACGCCTCCCCCAAGACGACACCATCACCGCCTCTGTTGGCCCCCGCCCGCTGGACCACGTCGGTCCGCGGTGGGGTGTCGTCCCCAACGACCACGACCTCCCGGTCGAGGTCCATCACATCCGCACGGCCGCCTTGGCCGTGCTCCCCCTCCAACGATGGCACGAAGACCGTCGCCGCTGCCACCATCCCCGCCGGCATCTCCGGCCACGCCGGCTCCTCGCCGGCTCGCACCCACATTGCCGCGGCGCTAACCCAGGCATGGGTCGATGCCGCCTCCAGCTCCGCCTCAGCCCGGTTCCGGTCCTGCCAGGCCAGGCCTTCGTTATCTGCCGGGTCCAGACCGAGATCCCGATCCGCCCGCTCCACCTCCTCCTCGTCCCGGTCGACGGTGCCGGACTGGCTCCTCTGGAACGCGGCACCCTCGACGGATGCCGCATCCGCCGCCGCCAGCGCCAGCGAGATCGGCAACCCGAAACCCAAGATGAACTAAATACATGCCAGGCAGAGCCGCTCGGCAACTCAGTTCAAGCCAGAAAGAAACTCACCCCGGCACCACCGAAACGGTGGGCCTCGACGCCCTCTCCTACGGCGCGGCGCCCTCCTCTTGGCGGGCAGCTTCGCCGCCCCGGCTGAGTGTGCCGCGCGCTTCACGATCGGAGCTCGTGGCGTGATACTGTCCTTCCCGTGTGGCCGCCTCGCCGTTGGCGCCCCCCGAGACGACCCGGCTCCGGCAGCACCGCCGACTCCTCCACCCGACGCTGCTACATCAACGGCTCACGTCAGCACTTCCAATGCCATAACCCGACAGACAACTCAAGAAGAAAACCCAAGACTTACCGGCTCGGCGCCCTGCGCCCGCGTCGGCGGTCGCCTCCTCCTCTCCGCCGTGGCCTCGGGCTCCTCCGAGGTGACGCGCACCACCTGCGCCCGCTCCCGGTCGTAAGGATGCCGGATGGCCTTCAGAAGCACCTCCCGCGACACGTTGGGGCGGATAAGAAGATAAGCAGCATCAAAATACGGAGACCAAGGACTCAACATCGGTGTCGTGTTCACGTGGCTGTACGGGGGTTTCCCGAACTACCAGCCATCCCGCAGGTTGGCCTTGGAGATGACATTGACCCGGCACACGACCTGGTCTACCGCCAGCCGCAAGTTCACCATGTCGTTGGGGTCCTGAAGGTCGGTCATCTGACTGATGAGGTGGATGCGCTGCTGCACTGGCAGCACCCAGCGGACGATGAAGGCGGTGATGAGGTCGGTGCCGGTGAGCCCTTCCCGCTCCTTCATCACCGACACCCGCTCGCATAGGTTAAGCACCTCCTGCGACGGATGCTTGGGGTAGTATCCCCAGTTCTGCTTCTCCCTTGGCGGCGAGTTGACGAAGGGCGACAAGTTGATGCGGTCCGCGCCGAGGTTGCGGATGTAGAAGAAGGAATTTTGCCACTTCTTGGCAGAATCCTCCAGCGGCATCTTCGGGCAGTCAGCGCCCGACTGCTTGGAGATGACGGCGGCACCACACTCAGACATCTCCCCGGCCCTCGCCCCTGCTGCTTCAGGGAGAAGAAGCACACCCAGAGGTCGATCGAAGGCTCAACCCCCCGGTACCCCTCGCAGAGGGCCAGTGACAAATCCCAACAGCTGCACGATGGCGCCGGCCCAGATGATGGGGCTGGAGCCCGAAGAACTCCAGGAAGTCAGGGAAGAAGCCGCTCGCGGGAAGCCCAGACCCGCGCTTGAAGTGCGGGACGAAGACGACACGCTCCGTGCCCTCGGGCCGGGGCTCCCGCTCGCCCTGCGGGAGGCGCGCAGCGACCTTTGTCGCCCCTGGCAGGCACCTGGTGGTGCGGAGATAGGCGATGTCGTCGAGGGTGACGGTCGAGCCCATCCACGAGCCCGACGGCAGCGCCATCGGCAGAGATGCGAGAGAAGGGAGAAGTAGGTGGCTACAAAGCTCTGCTCAAAGCAACGAGCGTCAAGGTGCACGGCGGTCGCAAGAAGCAGAAGAAGGAAGACGAAGGCAGGGGCGCGAGCGAGAATGATTTCCGCCGCCCCCTCCTCGCCCCAATTTATAAGCCACGGTTCAAAACGTGGGGGAGTGGGATCGTTTGCGCTCGCCTTACCCACTTCCCCGCAATAACTGCGCACGTACGTGCGCAATAACTGGCTCGAGAATGGCAACCGACTACGTGTGAAGAGAGCAACTACAAGCAGACCAGCAGTAAGGGGAGAGAGAGAGGCCAACGAAGTCTTGTTTAGATCTGGAGAGGGTGAGAGAGTGTGAAGAGAGCAACTACATGCGCTAAGGCTCCAGCGTGTATATATATACTTGAGAAAGTGTGAAGAGTGCAAACCCTAGAAAACAAGCGCCGAGGCTGCAGCTTATACGTGATGAGGTGATTATACGGTCACTACGAGATCGTATAGCTCTGTATTCATCCATTTTGACCAGTCAAAGAATCCTCCTAGCACGAATTATGCTCAAGTGTAGTTATCAAACCCGAGACCTCAAGTTTGATGAGTGTCATTGGGATTTAAATCATAATCATGTCATGTGGCTTTGGTGGTAAGACTATCCACAGTGGTGCAGAAATAATGCAGTCTTAGTCACCTTACCTCTCTCCACGTAGTACGTTGGATCCCACCAGTCAGAGGGTGAAACAAGCAAATTAATAAGAAAAGTTAAAAGCGCGAGCGGTGTATCTGACCTCACACATCTCGCTACTGTTCGGGAACACTGTCCAATTGATCCCTCTGTTCGCTCACGTACTATTTTAAGTGGATCCTTATTATAACATGCACACAATTTTGGGCACTTGTATTCGACCTAAGTCAGTGTGCCACCGTATCTCGTACGACTCCCTCCGTCTAGGTGTAATAAGACTACTCACAGTGGGAGTAACATAAGTGGTAACATCACACTTACCTAGGAAATATAGATGATGTGGCATGTAATTAATGAAGAAAGAGAAGCATGTGGTAACACAACTTGTTATTGTCATCACACATATCAAGAAAAGATGAGTCTACAACCTAATAAATGAAGTGATGCATGACACAACACATATGTTATTACCCACTGTGAAGGTAGTAACATAGACTAGTAACATATGCATGTTACTAGTCTAAGTTACTACCCATTGTGACTAGTCTAAGTCACGTTAGAAGGTGCAGCGGGACCAAGGTGCAAGCAGATTGGAGGAGAAGGAGAAACTTGACCGGTCATTCCTCCAATCAATGCCCTGATTTCTGTCTCTAAACGCAACAATTAATCCAAACAACTAAGAGATGCCGTTTTAGCTACCATGCAGGGCCACGTATTAACTCGCATGCAAGCCTACTTTGATTTCTTGACTGATCAATGCGTAGTTGCGCTCCATGCATTGGGTTTCCGGGGGAGATAGCAAGGTAGAGTAAGGAGCGCTTGGTTCATTGCTTAGGCTGGTCATAGTGGTGAGTAACTTGGACTAGTAACATGCATATGTTACTAGTCTATGTTACTACTACGCGAAGTTTGCCGTCGGAAGCGAGCCAATCTGGCTCCCCTGAGCTAGCAAGGTTTTTCTAGCCCACCCAAGCTAGCTGGCCCACAAAAGCTAACATATTTTAACAGTTCCGAACGCCTAACCTTGCCCGGCTATGCTATAAGTTGTTCTTGCTAAGGATCCAAACGCTCCCTAAGTAACAACGCTCAATAGCAACAAGGCCAGGAGGGGATTGAGATGTGAAGTTAATGGACGATGCCTAAACATTTTGGGAATATCTGATTTCTGTAAGATGACTTAACACCTAGACAGAGGGAGTACTACTCCTCCGTCCAGGTTTGATGGAATATTCGTCACCTCTTCTCTTCTTGTAGGTACTCCATTTTTATCTCACTTCATGTGGCTTCGCACACACGATTTTCCTATTCTATGAACCTGTGTGTGTGTGAGAGTGTGCGTGTGTGTGTGTGTGTGTTTAACAGCATGTGTGTGTTAGAGAGAGCGACGGATCGACCTACTCCTACAGAGAGATCGTATGTAGTGTATGATTTTAGCCGCGAGAGTCGGTGCATCCTCTCGTTTTCGGGCGTTCGACAGGGACAGGAGGACAACTGCCACGCCCGCTCCTGACCAGCCAGGCCCACCCAAAGCCCCTCCATCGCCCGCGCGCGCTTCCTGCCCGAAACGGTCAGCGCCGCTCCAAAGAATCGGTGCCGCATTCATGCCCGGGCAGAGCGGACGCGACCTCTCTCACCGGCGCTTCTTATTTGAAGGGAGAAGCGGATTCAAGAGTGATGGTTGCTTCGTCCGTCCAACTTCTGCTTTGGGTCTATGTGATTTGATGGCTCATTGTTCATTATTAATGAGGTGGTAGGACTGCTGGATGTCCCACGCTTTCGGCGAAAGGAGGTACTACTAGATTACAATTTTCTCCATTCTTACGGTGGAGGAGTGTAAGAGCAGTGAAAACACGCAGGCTCAGTGATTACATGGCCCACCTCACACTATCACCATATTTTCTGGACACCGTGCGACACCTAACTCTTTACATAGTACTCCCTCCGTTCCTAAATATAATTCTTTGTAAAGATTCCACTAGGTGGACTACATACGGAACAAAATGAATGAATCTACACTTAAAATTCATCTATATACATCTGTACGTGGTTCATGGTGAAATATCTACAAAGACTTATATTTAGGAACGGAGGAAGTACTAGTATAGTACGTACTGTAATTTATCAGCGAGATAGTACAATGCTATGAAGTTTCCAGCTTCTGTTACATGTATCTTGCATCCAAGGTTGCCCGTTGCAACATTTCATCAAATACAAAGGAGACTAACATGCATGCTATTGCATCTCAATGATTGACAGATCATAGAAAATATGTACTCCCTCCGTTCCAAATAAGTGTCTCAACTTTATGCAGGGGGTGTTTGTTTCCAGGGACTTTTTAGTGTAGGGACTAGAAAAAGTCCCTCTTAGAGACTTTTTAACAAAACCGGAGGGACTACTAGGGACTAAAACTTGCTTTTTGGGACTTAATGAAGAAGACTCTCAAGGAGAGTCTTTTTTGGGACTTTTCCAACAATGCCCCTCCTTGCACCCATTGCCCCGCCGCCCCATGGTGTTGTTTGGTTGTTATTTTTCCGTATACTGGGGGCTAACATGGTCATTCAATAACCTCTAGGGAGGGACTAGGGACTTTTTAGTCCCTGAAAACATACAGGGAGGGACTTTTTAAGGAGTAGGGACTTTTTAGTTGGGACTAGAAAAAGTCCTAGGACTTATGAACCAAACAGGGCCTCAATATGGACTACATACGGAGCAAAATGAGTGAATCTACACTCTAAAATACGTCTATATACATCAGTGTTTGGAGTATGTACTAGTAGTTCATATTGAAATCTACTAAAGGACATATATATTCCAAACAATATGATAATCTCTCTAACCAAGGTAGTAGGGACGAGGAGTAAATGGAGGGAGTAGTAAAATTTTCTCCTCATCCTGTGAGCCACCGCGCGCGTGGGCGAGGGAGCGGGCGTAAGGCGTACAGTACTACTACTAGTAAGCAAGATTCACCTCATGCTGCGAGCCACCGCGCCCGTGGGCAGGGGAGACGGTGTACTAAGCAAGCTTATCCTCGTTCTACGAGTTAACGGGACACATCAAAAGTACTTCAGTGTATAGAGCCTTGCCTCTAAGGTAGGCCCCAAATGGTTTGCCTCTTTTAACATAATGCGTCAAGTCGCAATTTGTTTCTTCACCCATGGTAGACGATCCTCCCTCCACCAAGTGGACAACCAGTACACGTGTCAAATTACCACGTGGGCTGCCTTTTCGTACAGAAATGAGCTCCACCGTGTACCCGCGCGGGTGTGGTTGGGAAAGAGACGGGAGTCCGTGCGCCGTGCATGCACCTCTTCTCTTCGCGCACGTCGCCCACCTACATGGGTGTGTGTGAGAGATACATACCTAGACAAATGGCTTGTGGGTTCGTGAGTGTTTTTTGTTTTGGGGCGGGGGGGGGTGACATTGATTTCGTGAATGTATTTGTGGGAATGTGTCGATGACATCTCAAACAAAATTTTGCATGCAATGTGTGTGAAATGGAGGCCTATCCATATCATATATAGAGGGTCGGGCGATCCACGAGAAGAGAGGGAGGGGTCATAGATATCGATAGATTCAAAGAGAGGATCAAGTGGGTGGGTGCGAGATCGATGAAGACAGCCATCGAAATTGTGTGTGTGTGTGTGTGTGTGCAAGTCAAAGATATAGGGCGACTGTGGCACCCCGGCTCAGAGCAACCGGTTTACCATGCATTGCCAGCTTAGAGACCATGTCTTCTGGCAACACACAACATCTTGGTACGGAAAACAACCGCTTTATTGATGCTAGCGGATCATAGTTTATATTACAATATGTACATTATTTAGTGAACATAAAGGGGCCTCGATCAGAACAACTACGTGCCAGCGGAAAAACGTCGCAGCGGAACTCCATAGCACAGGGACACCGATGTGGACACGATCTAGACTCGGACAACACTCCTTTCCAATGAGGCTTTCCTGAAATCAGGCATGACACGCCAGGTCAGTACATTGAATGTACTAGCAAGCTCACAACAAGCATAAACATAATGGCAAACAATATCATGATATTTAACCAATTGTTTAATAATGCAACAATATATCCAACATGTTGTGATCATGCTCTTGAGAGATAAGCCCCTCGGACTTGCTTACCAACGGTGATCGCTCTCGGATCACAAACGGACCAACCTCGTGGTCTTAGATCGGGTTACCTCGTAACCAAGCGGTGACCTTTCCGGCGATCACAACCATGACCAACACTTGGTCTAAAACGGTGATCTTTCCGGCGATCACAACCATGACCAACACTTGGTCTCAAACAGTCATCTTTCCGACGATCACAACCATGACCAACACTTGGTCTCCAACATCAAGATGGTCTACCCACCATCATCAATAGTGCAAAGCTCATAACTTAGTGTGCAAAATTTATTAAACGTTGACCCATGGTGTGACCTACTTTCGAGCGTGTCCGTAGCCGTGGAATCGGCTATCGATAGATTTAATACACTCTGCATAGGTAGCGCACTGTACCCACACCACGAAACCCATGGCCTCGCACTCCCATTCGTGTGGACCAACGGCATTCCGACGAAACCCCTCCATTGCCATGACACTCTCTCGGCCACTCCGACTCACTCCCCACTGGGCTAGTCCTGGGTGGCCCTGTGTGTACCAAAGACACCAACGGCCACCGTCGTGGCAAAACATAAACGGTCCCAAACGGGGACAAGGTACCGCACGCCCATAACCTTCCCTCATTGGAGGCACCGACCAGAGGCATGACAATGGACCGAATAAAGGCCTTCCCATAAAGGCAAATGTTGTTGATCTGGGAAAACTCGATTCAGTCACCATGACCTAATCAACGATATATTCAAGTTGAGTTATTATCAGGTTCAACTTAAAGTGAAGGTAACTGGTGTCATAATATGCCATGAAAATGCAACACGAATATATGCATCATATATCATCGGAAATAACTGGGTCAACTGTATCCACACTAAGCATAAACATCACAACTCATAACACTTCTCTAATTATGATTAATCATCACTTTAAACAGAATATTTACTTAGCAAATTTATCATTTTTCTCCTCCTAGAAAATAACTCAAAATAATTACTCATATCCATAATCATATTACTTCTTCATAACAACTATTTCTTCTAGTTATTTAACCAACTTAGTTAGCTTCAAACTTCTGTAAACTAAGCATATCAACTTAAACAAGCAACCAACAGAATATAATTAATATAATAGTGATTTAAATGCATGGATTAAATCATTAATTCAAGTTAAAAAATCACAAATATTGTAATGGCACCATGAAAATGTTGATGTGGCTTGCCTTAGTGCAGATGAGGTTCACAATCCTCCTAGTGATCCTCAAGACAAGCTTCACTTTTTGAAAATATTTATAAACACAAAAAGGAAACATCAATAACCCTTCTGAAATTCACCAGAAAATCTAGACAGTTTTGGTGAGCTGCTAGATTTCTTCATAAAGAACACAATGCAAAAAGAACCAATTCATTTGGACTTATGGTTAAAAAGTTTTGGCTGTTTGAAGCTCTTTGGACAGAATTAAATTTGAATTTAAATAAAACAAAACTGAGGGGGGGTGAAGTCGAAGGCGTAAACCTCGCGGGCGCCACCACTCGTACCGCTTTGCGCGCGTACAGAGTGGCTGACTAGCGGGCCCCGCTAGTTAGGTGAGAGGGGGGAAAGGGAAACAGAGAATGGCGCGGCTTCGCCGGAGCACACGCCAGCGAGGAGAGCTTCTTGGCCAGAACGAGAGGGAGGGATCGAAAGAGAAGATGGAGGCGCACCTGCCCATACTCGTAGATTAGCTAGGGGTGGTCGGACATCGTTGGAAACGACATCTCCAGCGGCGACAGGAAGCAGAGGTCACCGGAGATGAAGACGACGGCGACTAGAGGCGACGCCAGGGGCTCCAACCGGGCAGAACGGCACCACCGAGGCAGGGCGGAGGCCCTGAAAGGGTGGCCCGGGCCTGGCAGGGGCTGGAGCTGCGGAGACGACCCGAGGGGATCGCCGACGAGCTCGAGCTCGGGGACGGCGGCCGACGGCCTGCCCCATCGGGCTACGGCTTTCTACGAGATTGTGGAGTGTGTTGGATGAGTGGATGATGCTCGAGGAGGCTGGGGAGGGCTCTATTTATAGCCGAGCAACGATGGGGGATCGGGCTCCGCCGAAGGACACCTGGACACGGCGCCCGGCGACGAACAACGTCAGTGAGCGAGGGGGAAGGCGACGCAGCTCATGCGGGAAATGTGGGCGAGCGGAGACGAGCACAGGGGCGAGAGGGTGGCGATGAACACAGTGCGCAGCGCACTGTTGCATTGGCCGGACCACGCCCGTGCTCGCTACGGCGAGCTCCGGCATCAGTGAGCGCCAGGAGGGAGTTAAGAAGGTCGTAACGAAGATCATGGCGAAGTTTGGCAAGGCTTGGTAGTCGGGGAAGCGAGCACGCGATCAACAGAAGCTCGGGCGCGTCGCAGAGCACGTCAGCCGCATGCCAGCACGCCTGGACGAACGCGGTCACCGCGTGAACTATGACATCAGGCCAACCTAAGCCCAAACTTCATGTCTGGCGTGTAGTTCGTGGTAGATTGAGAGGTTACCACGCTTTGGTTTGGACTCAGACGCAGTAGAATGGATTTCAACTGCCTGGTAAGTTTCTGGTCAGTAACTTTGAGAGATTACTGTGGTGAAACTACTGAGAGTTGGGAGATGGGCTTTGGAGGTTAGAAATCATCTACTAAGGTGATGATGCACAAGAAATATCAGCCACAATAGAGCAAGTAAAATGGTAGTTGCTGTAGAAACCACCATTTCTGTCCAGAACAGAAAATATTTTCTGTAGCAAAAATATTCCAAAAAGTGATGAAATATTTTTGCTCAGGAAGGTGCCCAAGGGTTCAAAGAATATTTGGGAATTTTCTCAGATTTTTGTGGGCAAAAAGAATTGGGGTTGCTTTGGAGCACATTGAGCTAGCTAGGGTTTTAGAGAGGGAAATGAATATTTTCCTTTAAGAAAAATATTCAAAATATTATTTTGAGGTGAACCAGAGAGGAAATGATAGTTAGAGAGGGAAATAAGGCACTTGGGTGAAAGTCAAGGGGTACCCAAGTGTTTAAGTCCATATGAAAAGATTCAAAACTCCAGATTTCAAAACCAAATCAAATGAAAATCAGACAAAGGGAAGAGGGAAAAAACCAGGCTGTCAGAAACCTCCCCCACTTAGGATGAATCTCGTCCTCGAGATTCGTTGCTTGGGAAAACCATTCTGGACAATGTGCCTTTAGAAATTCTTCTCGTTCCCAAGTCGATTCTGCCTCTGTGTGATGCTCCCACAGAACTTTCTTGCTTTACTACGAGTGACCCTTTCCATCTGATCCAAAATTCTAACCTGTCTCTCTTCATATGTTAAATCCTTTGCCAACTCTATTTCAGTCATAGCAGTCTTTTTCTTGGGCGGCGATATGCATCGCCTCAATTGTGAAATATGAAACACATTGTGCACTTCCGACAATTTAGGGGGTAGTTCCAACTGATATGCAACAGTACCCACTCTGGACATAATTGGAAATGGACCAATAAATCTGGGTGCCAACTTTCCACGAGTCTGGAATCTCTTGACTCCTTTCATAGGAGTGACTCGGAGATATACGTGTTCTCTGGGTTCAAAACTGATCTGTCGGTGCTTTGCATCATAATAACTCTTTTGCCACGATTTTGCCAATTGCAATCTGTCTCGGATTTCCTTAACTTGCTTCTCAGCTTCCATCATGAGATCTGTTCCGAAAATACTGCTATCTCCAGTTTGAGACCAATTTAAAGGAGTGCGGCACTTACGGCCATACGAAGCCTCATACGGTGACATCTTTAGACTGGTCTGGAAGCTGTTGTTATAAGAGAACTCGGCATACGGCAGGCAGTCTTCCCATTTAGGTCCTTGGGCCAAAGCACATGCTCGTAGCATATCTTCGAGTATTTTGTTTACTCGCTCAGTTTGTCCATCAGTCTGAGGATGATAAGCGGTACTATATTTTAGCGTTGTCCGCAAGGCTTGATGGAGACATGACCAGAAAGCGGAGGTAAAAAGGGACCCCCGGTCAGAAGTGATTGTTCACGGTACTCCATGCAGACTGACTATCCTGGATACATATAGTTGTGCAAGTTGATCTGCTCGTTATGTGGTCCTGATCGGGATAAAGTGAGCTACCTTGGTTAAGGTGTCCACTATTATCCAGATTGCATCATTGCCTCGCTGAGTCTTAGGTAGCCCTGTGATAAAATCCATGCAGCCATCATCCCATTTCCATTGTGAACCGGCGGTGATCGAGAAGTCCGGCTGGCTTCTGATGCTCTGCCTTCACCTTGTTGCATATGTCGCAACAGGCCACAAAATAGGCAATGTCTTTCTTCATTCCATCCCACCAGAATATTTGTCGAAGGTCTTCATACATTTTAGTGCCTCCAGGGTGAATAGAATACGAAGATTCTTGTGTTTCCGACATGATTTTCTTCTTTAAATCCTCCTGACTGGGTACACAAATCCTTCCACGGAATCAGAGGGTGCCAAGTTGATCCTTAGAAAAATCTGAAGTACATCACTGCTATTATTATACGCTTCGCGTTTACTGCGGACGGTGTCATAAATTTGGGCCTTGCGGATCTCTTCCTCAAGTGTAGGTGCAATTTCCAAAATATTAGCAAGACCAGCTTCAACTATGACCAGGTTGAGCTGAGCAATCTCCTCTTGAAGTGCAGGAGGCAAGTATTTCATTATGACATTCAGGCTGACAGGCTTTCGACTGAGTGCATCGGCAACCACGTTGGCCTTACCTGGGTGGTAATTTATTCCAAGATAATAATCCTTGACTAACTCAAGCCACCTTCGTTGATGGAGATTTAAATCTGGCTGAGTAAATATATACTTGAGACTTTTGTGGTCGGTAAAAATTTGGCACCTCTTCCCGATGAGGTACTGTCTCCAAATTTTTAGAGCATCAACCACCGCGGCCAATTCTAGATCATGAGTAGGATAATTTCCCTCGTGGGGTCGTAGCTGTCGCGATGCATATGCTACTACCTTGCCGTCTTGCATAAGTACGCATCCAAGCCCTTGTCTGGAGGCGTTGCAGTACACATCAAAGCTGCGGTAGATATCTGGAAGAGTCAACACAAGTGTGCTCGTCAGCCGTGTCTTTAACTCATTGAAACTTTTCTCACAGTCCTCAGTCCATTCAAACTTCTTATCCTTCTTGAGCAGCTCTGTCATGGGTTTGGCAATCTTGGAAAACCCTTCAATGAAATGACTGTAATATCCGGCTAATCCAAGAAAACTCCGGATCTGTGATACGGTTGTGGGTGGCAACCAAATTTCACATCCTTTACTTTGCTCGGGTCCACGGCTATACCTTCGGCGGATAGCAAATGTCTGAGAAATCCAACTTGCTTGAGCCAAAACTCGCATTTACTAAATTTGGCGTATAGCTGATGGTTGCGGAGTCGTTGTAGCACTGCTCGGAGGTGTTCTTTGTGATCTTATTCACTTTTTGAGTATATAAGTATGTCATCGATAAAGACTACCATGAACTAATCGAGGAAGTCCATGAATAATTTGTTCATCATATGCATGAAGAACGCAGGGGCATTGGTGAGACCAAAGGACATAACTATATATTCATAAAGACCGTACTGAGTAGTGAATGAGATCTTAGGAATATCTTCCTTTTTAATCTTGAGTTGATGATATCCTGTCCTTAAATCAATCTTGGAGAATACCTTGGCCCCACTGAGCTGATCAAACAAGTCATCAATCCTAGGCAGTGGATATTTATTTTTGATGGTGACATCATTCAGCTGACGGTAATCCACACACATGCGGAGGCTGCCATCCTTCTTATCCACGAAGATAGTAGGTGATCCCCATGGTAAAGAGCTGGGACGGATATATCCTTTCTGGAGCATTTCATCAAGTTATTTCTTTAGCTACACTAATTCTGATGAGGGCATCCGGTAATACTTCTTGTATAACTGTTCGGTTCTGGGCACAAGATCTATTGCAAACTCTAGCTCTCGATCGGGTGCCATGCCTGGCAGTTCTTCTGGAAATACATCAGGAAACTCACTGACCACAGGAATTAACTCCAACTCACCACCCATAGCGTGAAAACCATTTCTTTCCTGGGTATGCTTCTGCGAGCATAGAATTTGGTAGTCTGCCCCTCTTGACTGTTTAAAGTGACTTCTTGGGTTGCGCAATTTATGCATACTTCATATTGGGTTAACCAATCCATACCCAAGATAACATCCAACTTTACAGACTCAATGATTATCAAGGAAGTTGGAAAACGGGCTCCCTTGATATTGATCTCCAGATTACGGCAGACCAGATTGCTCCTGATTAAGGATCCCGGGGTTCGTACCAGCATATTCTTGCCCAAAAGCGAACAAGGAAATTTGTTTTGGGCAACAAAACTCCGAGAAATAAAAGAGCGGGAAGCCCCAGAGTCAAATAAAATTATGGCAGGTATGTTATTAATAGAAAACATACCAATGACGACTTCGGGGTTCGCTTGGGCTTCGTCTGCGGAGAGATGATGAATGTGCCCAGTGATGTTTTGCCGGGTAGGGCATGACTCCATAAAGTTGACTTGTGGCCTGAATAGGGCATTTGCCTTGTCGTTCTTGGGAGACTGTCTGGCATAATGTCCAGTTTTCCCACAACTGAAGCAAGAATTATTGAGTTGGCACTCTTCTCGCACCGGGTTGGTCACGACATTCTTGACTTGTGTGGTGGTCTTATTAACATTCTGCTACAAATTGGGCTTGTACTCCACCTGAGTATGCTGCCAGGTATGAGCCTTCTGCATTGGCTGCCCTTCCTTCCTTGGCTCGAACTTGCACTTGTGATCATTATTAGCAGGCCTATTGTCCGATATGAGCTTGTGCTCCCTTTCAGCAATGAAAGCCTTGTTCACCAGAGTTTGGAAATCTGGGAAATCAAGCATACTGAGGGTACATCGGAGTTGCGGGTTTAATCCCCCAAGAAACCTGTCAATCTTTCTTTCTTCGATGGCCATGTCATAAAGGGAGTAACGGGCCAGATGATTGAATTTTTGCAAATATTCACCCAGGGACTGATTTCCTTGGAGGAGCGCGAGAAATTCACGCTGCTTAACCTTCATAATTCCAGTAGGAATATGATATTTCCGGAATTGATCCTTGAATTTTTCCCAGGTGATTTCTTCATCAGCAGGCCACATGGCTTTTGCATTTTCCCACCATATGGCAGCAGCGCCTTCAAGATAATGAGTTGCAAATGGAACTTTATCATCTTCTTCAGTACGAGCAATCTCAAGTTTCCTCTCAATGGTTCGCAAATAATCGTCTGCATCCAAGGGACCAATAACCTGACTGAAACTGGGAGGCTTGGTCCTCTAAAAATCTGACGGCTTGGAGTGATGACCGTTCTGATATCCATTCTGTCCAACCAGAGGTTGCACACTTCTTAATATTTCAATCAGATCATTATTCCTCCTTTCCTCATACATACGCAAAATTTGCTTGGTGGAGGGTAGATTTGGGGGTGGAGGCGATGGTGGAACGTATGGCTCGGGGGAGTGTCCTACCTATCGTGCGGAATGACGAACAGGAGTATCCTCATGAGCGTCGCTACTGCTGCCTCCCCGCATCATCCTATTGTGGATTTTCCCAAGACAATGCAACCGAGATGAGAAACATCCAAAAATAAATTGGGGAAAAGCCAGCAACAAAGCCCAAGAGAAACCGAAATAACAAAGAAAATACGGCGAATAAAATAGGGTTCCAACATAATTATACATAGACTCTTACATGAAAGATAAATATCATGCCAGGTTCAACTACTCTCATACAGGAAATGAAATATCATGACTTGTACGACTACATCCGTACATCATCCTAACAACTGCGGATACTCAGAAGCTCTACTGCTCTGCTGGTGCTACGGGGTCCTCTCCTGAAGCGGACTCGGATCCTGAACTGACGAGGTTAACTGAAACCTCCGGGTTAAAGGTAACACGACGACGCTGCCTCGAGGGCTCTCCCTCTGGGGCAGGTGCATGGCGAAGCATCGGGGCTACAGGAGTAGTGAGAAGTGAAACCCACTCAGCAGGAGCACTGAGAGGATTCACGGTCGAGGCGCCCAAGCTACTCGGAGGAGTAACCGGTGAAACGGGGGAACTGGAACTGGATGGAATGTAAGGAGTAAATCCCATAGAGGATGGAGCAGTGACAGATCTAGTAGAGGCTAAAGCAGTACGAGCACGAGTCAGCTCTCGAGCCAGCTCGTGGATCATAAGATAGCTAGCAGTGATATAACGGGAAAGGTGGCTAGCAACACTATCAGACTCCGGATCAATGATAGGGAAGCGGACACGACCATTGTCGTGCAGAGAGGGATAGTAGTAGAAACCTAGGTGGTTCTGCATCCGGACCTCATTATAACAAAGCTCGACAAGGACCTCGAATGCAGCAAACTGGATAGCCTGAGAAGCAGTAGAAGCAAAACCACTCCGGGAGGTACGAGTGTAAGTGCTAGAATCAAAACTGGTGCGCAGAGTAACCACTGCGTGATACGCATACACTGAGTCTGCTAGACGCTCCCTGTACACACGATAGACTGGGTCGTCACCGAGGGGGTACAGCCGACGCCACACGCAACGAAGGAGATGCGGCGACGTAATGCTGACATCGCAAGCCCGCACGGATACGGCCTTTGGAGCCATCTACACTCACAACCATTAGCAGGTTAGCATAAAAATAAAACGAGTGCATACAATGCAACAACCAACTACAAATGCTACCGGCACTCAACTTAAACTCGTATCTAACGTCCAATTAACACGTCGTAGTCTAGCGTGGCCTACAGTCAGCGCGGCTCTGATACCAAGCGTTGTGGCACCCCGGCTCAGAGCAACCGGTTTACCATGCATTGCCAGCCCATAGACCATGTCTTTTGGCAACATACAACATCTTGGTACAGAAAACAATCGCTTTATTGATGCTAGCGGATCATAGTTTATATTACAACAGGTGGCGAGGCCAAGCGGCACACACGGTGCGACTGAACAATATGCACATTATTTAGTGAACATAAAGGGGCCTCGATCAGAACAACTACATGGCAACGGAACGACATAATAGTGGAACTCCATAGCACAGGGACACCGATGTGGACACGATCTAGACTCGGACATCACTCCTGTCCAACGAGGCTTTCCTGAAATCTGGAATGACACGTCAGGTCAGTACATTGAATGTACTTGCAAGCTCACAACAAGCATAAACATAATGACAAACAATATCATGATATTTAACCAATTGCTTAATAATGCAACAATATATCCAACATGTTGTGATCATGCTCTTGTGATATAAGCCCCTCGGACTTTCTTACGAACGGTGATCACTCTCGGATCACAAACGTACCAACCTCGTGGTCTTAGATCGGGTTACCTCGTAACCAATCGGTGATCTTTCCGGTGATCTCAACCATGACCAACACTTGGTCTCAAACGGTGATCTTTCCGGCGATCACAACCATGACCAACACTTGGTCTCAAACGGTGATCTTTCCGGCGATCACAACCATGACCAACACTTGGTCTCCAACATCAAGATGGTCTACCCACCATCATCAACAGTCCAAAGCTCATAACTTAGTGTGCAAAATTTATTAAACATTGTCCCATGGTGTGACCTACTTTCGAGCGTGTCCGTAACCATGGACTCGACTATCGATAGATTTAATACACTCTGCAGAGGTAGCACATTGTACCCACACCACAGAACCCATGGCCTCACACTCCCATTCGGGTGGATCAATGACATTCCGATGAAACCCCTCCATTGCCATGACACTCTCTCGGCCATTCCGACTCACTCCCCACTGGGCTGGTCCTGGGTGACCCCGTGTCTACCAAAGACACCAACAGCCACCGTCGTGGCAAAACATAAACGGTCCCAAACGGGGACAAGGTAGCATAACATCAACAACAGGCACACAAGGTTATGTCTTCTTACCGGGCCAGGGTACCGCACGCCCATAACCTTCCATCGTTGGAGGCACCGACCAGAGCCATGACAACGGACCGAATAAAGGCCTTCCCATAAAGGCAAATGTGGTTGCACTGGGAAAACTCGATTCAGTGGCACCATGACCCGGTCAACGATATATTCAAGTTGAGTTATTATCAGGTTCAACTTAAAGTGAAGGTAACCGATGTCATAATATGCCATGAAAATAACTGGGTCAACTATATCCACACTAAGAATAAACATCACAACTCATAACACTTCTCTGGTTATGATTAATCATCACTTTAAACAGAATCTTTACTTAGCAAATTTATCATTTTTCTCCTCCAAGAAAATAACTCAAAATAATTACTCATAACCATAATCATATTACTTCTTCATAACAACTATTTCTTCTAGTTATTTAACCAACTTAGTTAGCTTCAAACTTCTGTAAACTAAGCATATCAACTTAAACACGCAACCAACAGAATATAAGTAATATAATAGTGATTTAAATGCATGGATTAAATCATTAATTCAAGTTGTAAAAAATCACAAATATTGTAATGGCACCATGAAAATGTTGCTGTGGCTTGTCTTAGTGCAAATGAGGTTCACAATCCTCCTGGTGATCCTCAAGACAAGCTTCACTTTCTGAAAATATTTATAGACAGAAAAAGAAAACATCAAGAACCATTCTGAAATTCACCAAAAAATATAGACAGCAGGTAAAAATCTCATTTTTGGTGAGCTGCTATATTTCTTCATAAGGAACACAATGCAAAAAGAATCAATTCAATTGAACTTATGGTTAAAAAGTTTTGGCTGTTTGAAGCTCTCTAGACAAATTAAATTTGAATTTAAATAAAACAAAACTGAGGGGGGTCACGTCGAAGGCGTAAACCTCGCGGGCGCCACCACTGCATCGCCATGCCAAGACTGAGTGGCTGACTAGCGGGCCCCGCTTAGTCAGTGAGAGGGGAAAGGGAAACAGAGGACGGCGCGGCTTCGCCGAAGCACACGCTGACGAGGAGAGCTTCTTGGCCAGAACGAGAGGGAGGGATCGAAAGAGAAGATGGAGGCGCACCTGCCCGTACCCGTCGATTAGCTAGGGGTGGTCGGACGGCGTCGGAAACGACCTCTCCATCGGCAGACTGTATGTACTATCTGATTCAATGGTAGCACTGTGTTCTATATTGTACATCACGCTTCTCAAGTCGGAGTTTGGTAATTTAGTCAAGGAGATTATGAATTTTATAGCGGTTAGGGAGATTAAGCCTCTTAAGATTTTAAGAGATCAAAATCGGGTGCTTAAAACAAGATGAAAATAGGGTCCACACACTGTCTGGCCAATTACGCTCGCACAATCCGTAGCACGGCTTATTGGATGCAGTGTCGGCCAGGTTATATCTCTGAGCTTATATTGACTGAATGTAATGCTGGTAACATTCAATAGAACCACCTGATTACCCACAAAAAAAAAGAGAAAGCATGTATATGTTGTAAAAAATTGTCTAACTTCAGTAAAATCCTTTCATTAGTCGTATTAGTTTGTTTGTAAGGATCATGAGATACTAATATAAAGGACGATAATGTGGTTAGTAACTTGCCTCATCATATGGGTACTCTTGAAGTGTCTCCCTAGCCGATCATTTTTTGTCCCTTCCAATTATTTTAATAATACATGTCTAGCAAATTTATATTTTGGTTTTGTACTTTCTAGATTTAATCATAGTATGAATTAACCAAAAACATGTATGTAGAACTTATGATGAAATACCCATAGTACTGAACACTGCAATAATTTGGTTAGGATGCATATGTTCTTCCATATTAATTCAAGTGCATATGACGGGGTATAGTATATTTTCTTAGTGCAATAACTTTGTTTTTCTTTTCTCTGGTGACACTTCTAGAATACTATGAGCTATCGTGATGTTGAGAATTTTTTTTTCTCACGGAGTAGAAAGAGTTGCATTTTGTATTCTTCTAGATTTAGTCAGCCCACATCGCTATATTACATAACCAAATAATCGTCTATACCTTATAACTGTAATAGTGACGGAATTTGCACTGATATATCCGTCTCATTATTCATTTGCTTTTAAAATTAATCCATGTGCACGTATTTTTTTTGTTCTTTGACATTGCTCAAAAGTTTATAATTGTTGTTAGTTGAACACCTTCATATGCATTTTCCTCTTCATACTATTCTTTGTGTTTCAGTTGAGCGCCTCCATATACATTTTTCCTCTTCATACTATTCTTTGTGTTTCAGTTATCTCTGTCTATTATTTTAGTTTGCCAAAAAATTATTTTGTGTGAATGCCCAACATTTTCTTTCTTTGTTTTTTTACTACATGTTCCTAATCCATCATGGAATACTGAATTATGTTTTTTTTTTGTGAGAAAATTCTGGATCTAATTCCCCACAATATATTCTGTATGTAATATACCCAACTGTGTAAGAAATGAAATGAAACTATAGGAGTGAATAAGTGAAATAGAAAAATCTAATAAATATTAGTTTTCACTTCATAAGTACTCCGTTCCTAAATATAAGTCTTTATAGAGATTTTACTATGAACTATATACGGAGCAAAATAAGCGAATCTACCTTTACAATGCATCTTTGTAGATTCGTATATAGTTCATAGTGAGATCTCTACAAAGACTTATATTTAAGAACGGAGTGATATATTATATAGTACTCTGTAAGTTACATCCAGCTAACCGTGGATCAACGACTCAGCGTGCTACCCTTCCCAGCCAAAAAAAGAGAAACCCAAATTCTCGTTCTCCTCCCGTTCCTTTTTCACCGTTCCTTGCCTGATCCATAGATTCATCCACATTCGTTGATAGATCCTGCCAAGGGAGGAGGACGGGGTGAGAAGGGGGATTTGCGGCGGAGTGCGGTGGCTGCATGCTCTCGGCGACGGCAGGTCCTCCAGCTCGACCACACGTGCCTGCTGCTCGCCGCCGCTGTCAATTGGATGGCCGTGGAGTTGGGCCCCTTTGAACCTGAGCGGTTCCTCTCCTCCAGGTAATCTCTCCTCTTCCCATTCCTTCTCCTCCCTTCCCAGATGCTTGGTCTTCTAGGCTCCAGCAATGGCGCGGATTTTGGTTTTTTATGGAGATTTTCTATGGCTATGAGAAATTTGTTCGTCCATGTGAAAGCGAGTGGCTGCACCAAATCCATCCACTGGCCTGCCCGTGCATCACTAAAGCTGCGAAGGAGATGCTCTTGAGGCCAGATCGGACCGACGCTGGGGCACGCGTTCCAGCCTCCGATTCTGCGCCCCTAGCAGCGAGGTCGTGAGGCAAAGCGGTCGCATGGGAGGCCACTGGAGAATATGATAAATCCGTTTTGCTGAGTGGCGCTGCTCTCCTGTTTGTGCCACTGGGCCGAGAGCTGTGCCGTCGGGTTCGACAACCATGTTCTTCATAGTGTTCCTCGTCGTCTATGGCAGAGTAGTAGGGATGGGAATGACTGCCTTACTACTCTCCCAACATCCTTTGCATTCTTCTTTTTTTGCGCACAGTATATATGTACTTTATAAAAGCTTGTTTGCTTAGTTGATCCGTTAAATTTATTCAGAGATAAGGTTGAGTTACTTAGTTCTTCTATTTTATTATAATTCAGACAATAAGCTCGTACATTCTGACTATTTCTAGGATATAAATTGTAGAATTATTTATCTTGAATGTGCCTTGCGTTGCTTTAGGGAATTGAGCTTATTCTATTTTTTTAGTTAACATTGTGCCGAACTTTGGTTAGTGTCTCTTCAACACATCCATATTAATTATATGAAGTTTCGTATAGCAAAAAGTGTTCAATATTTCATTGTCTTGTAGGGAGTCCATGGGTGGAGGCGTGTTGTGGGCTCGCTACTGCTGTCAGCTTCCACCTATGTAATGTCCTACAACTTTGCATCATTACTACTTGCTGCACACCGGCTGATTCATCACAGGTATGCTTCCTCCCTGTAGTTTGATAAAAAGGTGTATTCTTTCTATTTGTTGTTACCATATAGTATTAGCAAGTTATATTAATGATATGTGTCTTTAAGACAAAAGAAAAAGGCTTGCATTTATTAACTGAATTTGGTTCATATGTGTTAATTGATATGCAATAGAGTTTTCACATGTGTTGTAGGTGATGCATATAACACTGGAGCTTTTTTCATTGTTCTCCTCAACTGAAAAGGCTAGACAGAAGAGCTGTTACCAAGAACATAAAACTCACTAAAGTGCATGTCTGAATTTAGTAGACCTTCCATAGTAACCCTGAATGTAATTAGAAAATGCATGCAGGGATTAAATATGCAAATTGTACATTGATGACCTATGGAAAATATCTGAACCCGAATGGATGAACTGATGATTTAGAACAGCTCTTACTAACCTTTCAAATTTCAGAAATTTACGGGAATCACTTGTCGCATATGTCATCTTCTACAAAAATACTCTGCAGACAACAAAATAGCTACTGTTACTTTAGGGCTACAAAATAATCTATTGGACTCATTTTGCAGCGATAAGAAATAGCATATAGCATGTTGTACAGGAAAAAAAATTGTGCTATAGAATTGTAGCGTTGCCTTTCACTTATATTAGACACTGAAAAACTATAGTTATTGTCATAGAAACATAGACTGATTGGAACATATCTAGTAGAATATAGCCTTCAGGTGTAGAACTGAAACAACATGCAACAGTACGATTGTCTCTGACCACCCGGATAAATGTATAATAGTCCTTCCATAGTAAACATGAATGTAATTAGAATTATTAAAAAAATGAATGTAATTAGAAAATGCATGTAGGGATCAAATATGCAAATTGTACATTGGTGACCTATGGAAAATATCTTAACTCGAATGGATGAACTGATAACTGAGATCAACTCTTACTTACCATTCAAATTTCAGAATTAATGGAAATCACTTGAATTTATAAGGATTCACACACATATCTTCTAGGAAAAATCTACACACAATACATTAGCTTTTATTACTTAATGACTACAAAAATAATCTATTATGCTAATTTTTCAACGATAAGAGTTGCATATAGCATCTTGTATATCATAAAAATTCCGCAAACAATAGTAGTTGCTGTTACTAACACATTGTATAATATGTGATCTGTTATATCCTGAATTCAGGACCTTTACGCATTAGTCCTAAGGATAGCTTGTATACATAAATTTATCATTTTTCAAACTGTAAATCTAATATGCACAATGATCTGCTAAAAATACCATTGGATATACATGTCTTTATACATTTTGTCAAACACTTGGCAAGCATGTCCAAATTTTAACTAACTGTTAGACAGAGGAGGGCGAGGAGTTGATTAAATCTAGAAAGAGGATAGGGCCATGTTTCAAACAATTTTGTTATTACGCCAAGTAATACCTGCATCTGGGGGTCGATTTGGTTCTCTTTATGCCACTTGTAAGTCACATCCTTGGTGGTCATCTTACTATGCTTGTAGACCATGCTGATCTATCCTCTTGCAGACAGTCCTACATGCCTTGATCGACCTGTGTATGACACAACTCCAAGATAGCACGATAGTATTCTTCCTACTTTGCGACATGATTCTTGTCAAGTGTTTTCCTATGGACAGGAACAGGATGATGAGACGCGACTGGTTGCTGCTCGGGAGGCGGAATCTTCAACACCTAACCGATTGAGGAGAAGATCTTGTGGAGAGTGGACACAGAAGGCATGGCTTCGAGGTTTTGGTGGCGCTGTAGGATGTGAGCTGCAGCCACGGGACAGGATGAATAGTGTGGCCCTAGAGTAGACCATCAGAAACCCTAGAACTCGGCTGCTCGAGAGGCATAGTTTTGCGGTTTCGGTGGATCTATAGGAGGTGAGCTGCAGTTGCACAGGAGGAATAGCTCGGCCCTAGGGCAGACCATCATAAACCCTAAAACCTGGACTGCTCGAGAGGCATATGGCTTTGAGGTTTCGGTAGAACTGTAGGACGTGAATCAGAATCAGCTTGTAGAGCGTACATCTCTTTTGTATGCAACGTGTCAGGATTTTTTTTTACCATATTGATGCCCGTACGTGAACCTTTTTGAAATGGCCCGTACGTGAACCTAACTCTTCCTACCTTTTTTTACGTGATGACGCTTCCTTGCCTAGTCGTTTTTTATGTGCTGACGCTTCCTTGCCTAGTCTAATTACATTGGATGGGCTGTATATGTGACAACGTGATAGTTCAATATGTTGGTATGTACACACTAATATGTTACGTAAAAACCTTTAAATCTCAGCCATTATTATTTTGCTCGGACGGTGCAAATAACATTAACATATGTGGACAAACCTAATGGCTTGTTTGCCTTCTGTATTATGTATATAATAGATAGATAGAAGATAGATAGATAGATAGATAGATTTCTGTTAGGTAGCAGGTCCACTCATCCACTGGGGGTTGACTGGATGTAATGAACTCTGGCCTTGGGCCTGTTTCTGAATTTATGATGTATGAGCTGCGTGAATGTTTGTGCCTTTGATTTTCATTTTTTGGAGTCGTTTTCTTGCAACTTTCCCCCTTTGGGTCCCCCATTGGGCCGGCTGGCGGCAATCCGGCGGGGCCAGGTTGGCGAGCAGTGGTCGTGCGGCAACTTAAAGTTGCGGGACCGGGTTGGGCAACCTGGCGGTTCTTGACTTAGTGTTCGTGGCACGCTGGTGCTTTTGGTATCATGCGCTTGCCAGCCAACAGCCGGAACCGGTTCTGCGGCTTGGGACAAAGTGAGAGGCCGTGGCGATCCAACGCGTCAAGAGCCGCTAAGGAGAACGGCGGGTGGCCAAGCCGGCCAGCCCCCGAGCCCCTGGGTCGAGCGAGTCAACCCGTTGGTCGGGTTGGGTTAAGAAGAAAGCAATGCACAAATGTAGGAGACGCAAATGGCTTGGTCGCAAAAGGGCAGCGCCCGAGATTCGTTCGGGGATCCCATAGTTTTCAGATGATTACAAAAGGCAGCGATACATACGTGCACACGAATAACTGTAAAACGGGCGGAGGAGCTCTGCACTCCATGGCCGGGTTGTTTCTTCGCCGGCGGTGTCCGTCTTGCGCTTGTTTGACTTGTAGGCGTCGATGAGGTAGTACGCGTCGCGGTCGCACAAGGCCTTGCTGACGATGAAGGGGCCCTCCCATGGGGAGGACAGCTTGTGTTGGCCGGTCTGCTCTTGGACGAGCCGGTGGACGAGGTCTCCCTCTCGAAAAGCGAGGGGCTTGATCTTCTTGCTGTGGTAATGCCTCAGGACTTGCTGGTAGATGGCTGAGCGATTGAGTGCTAGGAGACGTGCTTCTTCGAGCAGGTCGACGCCGTCTTTGCAGGATTCCTTTGCTTTGGCTTTCGTGTACATCATGACGCGCGGTGAGTCGAACTCGACGTCGGTCGGGATGACTGCTTCTGCTCCGTAGACGAGGAAGAACGGGGTGAACCTGGTTAACCTGTTTGGCATGGTGCGGAGACTCCAAAGGACGGCCGGCAACTCGTCAAGCCAACTGTCGGGTGAACGGATGAGGGGCTCGACGAGTCGCGGTTTGATGCCGGATGGGATGAGGCCGTTAGCCCGCTCGACCTGGCCGTTGGACTGCAGATGCGCGACAGAAGCCAGGTCGGGGCGGATGCCGTAGACGGAGCAGTACTGCACGAGCGCGCCCTTGGCGAAGTTGGTGTCGTTGTCCGTGATGATGCTGTTCGGCATGTCGTAGCGCACGGCGATGTCTTTTATGAATCAAACGGCCGTCGGCCCGTCCAGCTTCTTGATCGGCCTTGCTTCGATCCACTTGGTGAACTTGTCCACCGCCACCAGCAGATGCGTCATGCCACCTCGAGCGGTCTTGAAGGGCCCCACCATGTCGAGTCCCCAGACCGCGAAGGGCCAGGCGATCGGGATGGTCTGGGGTGCCGACGCCGGCTGGTGGCTGCGCTTGCTGAAACACTGGCATACGTCGCACTTCAGGACGAGTTACTCCGTGTCTTCGAGGGATGTGGGCTAGTAGAAACCGTTGCGGAAAGCTTTGGCCACCAGGACCGCGAGGCGGCGTGGTGCCCGCACTCGCCTTGGTGTATGTCGAGGAGGATCTCGATGCCCTTGTGTCGCTCGACACAGCGCTGAAAAACGCATGTGGAGTTGCGCTTGAAGAGCTCGTTGTTGATGATGCTGTAGGCGGACGCTCGGCGATGCACTTGTCGGGCTTCGGTCTCGTCCATGGGGAGGACCCCGCTCTCCAGGAACTCCGAGATGGGCAGGGCCCAGGATGGTGCCGTCACCACGGTGAAGACGGCCACCACGGCGGGTTCCGGGGCGGCGCCCCCGAGCCAGGTTCAGCAGCCCCCGGGTCGGCGACGACGGCGGCTGGGTTGGCGGAGGCAGCCCCCGGGCCGGGTTGAGGGACCCCTGGGCCTGGTTCGACAGTCCCCGGGCTGGGTTGCGGAGCGGCCGGGTCGGCTCGGACGTTGATGGATTCAGAGTCCGGAGACGGCTTGACGAACGGCTTGCGCAGATGCTCGAGGGAGACGCCGGACGGAATGGACTGCCGGGATGAGGCGATCTTGGCGAGCGTGTCGGCGGCCTCATTTTCCACGCGTGGGACGTGAAGGAATTCGCAGCTTCGAAGAATCCGGATAGCTTCTGGACGAGGAAGCGGTAGCTTGCCATGTTGGAGTCGTGGGCGTCCCACTCGCCGGAGCACTGCTGCACCACCAGGTCCGAGTCGCCATAGCACAGGATGCACCGAATGCCGAGTTCCTTAGCAAGCCGGAGGCCATGCACAAGGGCTTCATACTCGGCGACGTTGTTGGAGGCAGCAAAATTGATCTGCGGTGCGTACTTGAGCCGGTCGCCCTTGGGGGAGGACAGCATGATGCCGGCCCCTAGGCCGAGTCGCATCTTCGAGCCGTCGAAGTGCATGCGTCAGTGCGTTGAGTCCGATGCCGGCCCCTAGGTTCCTTGGGGGAGGACAGCATGATGCCGGCCCCTAGGCCGAGTCGCATCTTCGAGCCGTCGAAGTGCATGCGCCAGTGCGTTGAGTCCGATGGCGGCGGCAGGTACTGGGTCTCGGTCCAGTCGACGAGGAAGTCGGCCAAAGCCTGGGACTTTATCGTGGTGCGGAGCTCATAGAGGATTGTATGACCGGCTAGCTCGAGCGCCCACTTTAAATGAGGCCGGAACAACAAACAACAATTCCGGAAAATCCCCATATGCATATTTCGAATTTGGTATTGTTCTGCCTTAAAACATATTTTAGAGTTGTTAAACAGGAAAATAAAGTGCAGCAAGTTCATCTATGCATTTTTCTACCCCAAATACATATAAAGAACATCTAATCCCGAGCTACGGTTATTTAGTTATGAAATAAACCATTTTAACATGGCATTTGAGCAAATTAATTTAGACAACAAGTTAAACATATTAAACAAGGATGAAAGATGCATATTATGAAAGTAGATGAAATTCTAAGCATGTACATATATAGTTTAGATGCATGCACATTTAGCTATAGACAAAGTAAACCAGTGGCAATTCTGTAAATAAGAATGCATTTGGAAAATGCTAAATACTCAGACTTGGAAAAAAATATGCACGGGCCGGATTGCAGCAACCTGCAGCGGCCCAGAAGGATTTGGCCCGAGTGAGCGCTCGGTGTGTGTGCACGCAACAGCAAAGGAAAAGAAGCATAGCAATTTAGTTATGAAATAAACCATTTTAACATGGCATTTGAGCAAATTAATTTAGACAACAAGTTAAACATATTAAACAAGGATGAAAGATGCATATTATGAAAGTAGATGAAATTCTAAGCATGTCGCATATATAGTTTAGATGCATGCACATTTAGCTATAGACAAAGTAAAACAGTGGCAATTCTGTAAATAAGAATGCATTTGGAAAATGCTAAATACTCAGACTTGGAAAAAAATATGCACGGGCCGGATTGCAGCAACCTGCAGCGGCCCAGAAGGATTTGGCCCGAGTGAGCGCTCAGTGTGTGTGCACGCAACAGCAAAGGAAAAGAAGCATAGCAAAAATTGGGTCGCCTGGGACTCGAACCAAGGACCTCCTTGATGTGTGCAGGAGCGAAGAACCACTAGACTAGTTTAATGTTGCTGATAGAAAGAGCTCCCAGGCTTTGTTGAGCTATCCAACAACAGGTCGAGGTTGGCCAACCAACGACGACGGCGCCGACCAAAGGCAGCGGCTTCTGCAGCAGCAGAGACACCGGCGGGGGTGCGGAAATAGGTGAGGGTAGCAGCTATGGGGCGCACATGTGCTTGGGCTCGCTAGGGAGGGATGCGCGTGAGCTCGATGCTCTCGGCCATGGCATGGTCGCCTCGGAGATGTGCGTGCAGGTACTGGGTGAGGCATGCGGGCGTGCATATGCGTGTGCGTGGAGGTGTGGCAGCGAAGGGGCAGCACGTGTGCAGAGGACGCGCGTGCGTGCAAAGAAGCAGAGGAGGCAGAGCCACCTCACCTGACTTGCCTTCCGACGTGCTCGGGAAGCAAGGGCCGGCCAACGTCATGGAGCTGCACGGAGCTGCTGCTCCCTGGATGGAGCATACAGGGCGATGGGTTGTGATGCGTGTGTGCGAGCACGCGAGGGTGCGGGCCTGGTTGCGCAAGGCGGGGCTGGCGCAAGGCTGAGCCTCGCTTCGGCCATGGTTGCCGACGAGCAAACGCGACGGCGGCGAGGGCGGCTGAGCAGTGGCGGGCATGCGGATTTGGTAGGGGGATTTGGCGCGCTCAAGCGGAGGGATGAGGGGCGCTCGAGCTCGGGCATGCGGACGCGCGCAGTGGCAGGGAAGAAAAACGCGGCGAGGCGGGGAAACTGGCAAGGACGCGAGCATGGAGGCTGTGTGTGTGTGCAGACGGCGGTGTGTGAGATTAGCGGGCAGAAGCAGCGGCACAAACACGAACTCGAACTCACGCCATGGCGCTCATGGCGACCGTGAGTTCCTGATTGTCTAGACAACGTCTACGCGAACGAAACGCACGAGAGAGGAGGGCTAAGAGGAGCGGATCGTCACCGTGGGGGTGCTGCTGGAGTTGTACAAGGTCGAGGGTGGCCGGCCGGCGGGAAGACGTGCTGATCGTGGCGACGGTGCTCGGGGTCCGTGAACCAGAGCAGGGGAAGAAGACGTCGAGGAGGAGGTCGATCCGGGCTCGAATGGACGCTTGCGAGGTCGAGGAAGAAGATGGAAACACGGGCGTTGCTCCCCGCGGAAGAAGAAGGACGGGCCGAGCTGGTCAAGTCGGGGAGGAGCTCGGCCTTTTCTTGGCCATGGCGTCGGCGTGAAGCTTGGCGCCTTACCTGGCGGCGGCAGGTGGAAGGGAAGGGTGAAATGGAGGGAGGATGAAGACTAGGGCACCGGGGGATGATTTATAGGAGGTAGGGAGGCTGTCCCGGCCGTCAAATCAAGCCGGCTGCCGACGTGGAGGCGCTGGATGTGCGCCGTACAGGAGGAGGACGAAGCACCTGTGCAGATGGGCTGGCTGCGCGATGTGGGCTGCAGTGAATACGTGGAGGAGGCCCAAGTGCGCTGCTGGGAGGCCCCTGCTCTTTTCTTTCTTTTCTTCAAACAGAAAAATAGAGAAAAGAAATACACAGGGGTAATGGGGAGGTGTGGGACTGAGATAAGAATACCTTTAGACTCCTGGATTTATGTACTATTTTAAGAAAATGATTTGGCAATTTTTAGAGATAGAAAAATAATTCAAGTTTGAATTAGATTCAAACTTGAGCCATTTTTAACCCAACCAAATCAACTTAAAATATCATTAATTTGGACAGAGAGGTTTAGGACATGGTCTAATATTTATAGGAAAATATTGGACATTTATGGAGGAGAAAATGTCACTTGCAACGATGAAAGAAAGAAGAAGGAAGGAGGAGAAGATGGTGCATTGATAGGTTGAGAGAGGAAACAAGTGGTAGGAATATCAACACATACATAGCGCAAGTAAAGTAACAAGATGAATCTCACAATGCACATGAACAAGTAAAAGAAAACAAGCACAACAATCATATGGAGTCGAATGCATGATGCAAATAATAATAATAAAACAAACCTCACAAGCAAGCAAGCAATCATGAACATGATGGATGCAAATGCATATGGCAACATACATGAAGATGGAATGCACAAAGTGAGAAAAACAAATAACACAAACATGATGATGCAACAATTTATTATGACAATCATGGCAACAACAAAAATAAATAGAAGGCATCTGGAGCTTCAGTCTCGGGGCGTTACAGCAGGTTGGCGAAGGTCTCCTTCAGCTCGTCGAGGAGCGTGAGGTGCTGCTTGGTCTTCACCACGATGTCGTCCACGTATATGTGGATGTTGCGGCCGAGTTGCTGCAGCAAGCATTTCTACATGCAGCGCTGGAAGGTGGCATCGGTGTTCTTCAAGCCGAACGACATGGTGATGTAGCAATACGCCTCAAAGGGCTTGATGAAGGATGTCTTCAGGGCGTCGGCCGGGTCCACCTTGATCTCGTGATAGCCGGAGTAAGCATCTAGGAAGGAAAGGAGCTCGCACCCGGCAGTGGAGTTGAGGACTTGGTCGATCCGCGGGAGGGCGAACGGGTCTTTGGGGCAGGCCTTGTTCAGGCTGGTGTAGTCGATACACATGTGCCAGGTCTTGTTCTTCTTCAGGACGAGGACTGGGTCGACCAGCCACTCGGGGTGAAACACTTCCATGATGAAGCCGGTCGCCAAAAGCCTGGCGACCTCTTCACCGATGGTCCATCTCTTCTCTTCAGAAAAATGTCGTAGGAGTTGACGGACAGGCTTGGCGTCCTTACTGACGTGGAGTTTGTGCTCGGCGTACTTCCTAGGATACCCGACATGTCCTTTGGGGTCCATGCAAAGATATCCCGATTCTCACGGAGGAAGTCGACGAGCTCGCCTTCCTATTTGTTGTCGAGGCGGGTGCCCACGACAACGTACTTGCTGCAGCTGGGGTCTTCCGGGTTCAGCTTCACCTTCTTGGTCTCCTTGGAGGGCTTGAACGCGGCCTCATCGGCCGGCTCCTCAGCCAGGATCTGTGCGGCCGACGCCTCTTGGGCCAAGGCGATGATCTGGTCGAGTTGACGCCGCTCCTCGGCTACGACCAACGACGGCTAGTTTGGCGCCGTCTCGGGTGCACTCCAGAGACTTGCGGTAGTCGCCGGTGACGGTGATGAGGCCCTTCGGACCCGGCAGATTTATCTTCAGGTAGGCGTTGTGGGGAACCTCCATGAATTTGGCGAGCACGGCCCGGCCTAGCAGCACATGGTACGCGCTGGACAGGTCCACCACCTCGAACCAGATCGGCTCGCGTCAGAAGTGGTTGCTGTCGCCGAACAGGACGTCGAGCCGGATCAGGCCGATCGGGGAGCAGGAGGGGCCGGGATCCGTGGAAGACCGTCCGGCTTGGCTCCAGGTCCTTGGCCTCGAGGCCGAGCTTGGTCATGGTGTCGCGGTACAAGATGTTGACGGTGTTGCCGTCCTCGATGAGAACCCGGGAGAACTTGCACGTGCGCCGGGGAGCGACGATCGTGGGGTCGAGGACGAGGGCGTAACCACCCGGGTTCGGCATGACGGCCGGGTGGTCCTCCCGGGTCCAGGTGATCGGGCGCTCCGACCAGTGCATGTATTCCGTCTTGGCCGGGATGACGATGTTCACCTCTTGCCGAAGGAGGCGCTCGCTGCGCTTGTATTCGCCGAGGCTGGTGAAGACGACGTAGGTCGCGTTCTGGACTGGGTAGGGGTCGTCGCACATTGTGCCGCCGGCCGGTCGTGGCAGTGGAGGCGGAGGCGGCTGCCCCGCTCCCGGAGGCGGGCCTGGAGGCGACGGGATATTGCCCCTCGTGATGCGCTTGGTGATGGCGCACTGCCGGAGCGTGTGCGTGGACGGCCCCGCGCCGCTGTGGTGCTTGCAAGGAGCGTCGAGCATCTCCTCGAAGCTCATGGCGGGCTGCCACGTCGTCTTGCTGGCTTGCCGGTGTTTGGCGGCCAGGTCGGCCGCAGGCGTCTGCTTGACGGCCGCAAGAGCCGGTTATCGTAGCGCTGGTCCGGCTGATCAGCCTTGCGCTTGTTGTTCTGCTGGTTGTGCTGCTGCCGGCTTCCTTCGTCGGCCGGTTTCGGAGGGGGCACCGGCTTTGCTTTGCCGGCTTCATCCAGTGCCACCTGGATATTCATGCCAGAGTCGGCGTTGGCATACTTGTCCGCCATCACCATGAGCGCGGCCATGGTGGCCAGCTTGGAGCGCAAGAGCTTGTGCTTGAGGAGGGTGCAGTCTCGGCACTCGTTGACGAAGTACTGGATCGCCTGGACTTCGTGGACGCCCTCGCAGCTGTTCTGGAGCTCGGTCCAGCGTGCGAGGTACTCGTGGCCGGTTTCCGCCGGCCCCTGCACGCACATGGCGAGCTGACTGGGGCGGCCGGGTCGCTTGTAGGTGTCAGTGAAGTTGCGCACAAAGGCTTACTCGAAGTCGACCCACGCGTTGATGCTGCCAGCCGGCAGACTGTTCAACCAGTTGCGGGCCGACCCCTGGAGCATGAGAGGCGCGTAATGCACGGTGAGGCGATGGTTACCGCCGGCGATGTCGATGGCGGTGGTGTAGTCGGTGAGCCCGTCCTCCGGCTTCACGGCGCCATTATACTTGGGGGTGTCGCGGGGGAGCGTGAACCCTTTGGTAAAGGGCTCACCCCGGATGCGTGGCCCGAAGCACGCCGATCCGACGGGGCCGGTCTCTTCCAGCTCCTGGGAGAGGGCGAGTCGGTCGAGGCGGTGATGGGCGTCGGTGTCGTCGATGGCGCGCGGGCCCAGCCGGTCGGTGACCGCGCTACAGGGGGCCGGGTCACCCCCAGACGGACGTCGGCTGGGTTGCAGCAGAGGATCGATTCAGCGTCAGACCTCCGAGGCCGGCTCGTCGCCCAGGCCGCTGGTGGTCGTTGGAGCGGGGTTGAGCTGGGTCCGGGTGCGGCCGGAGTGCGTCTTGCCTGGTGGCAAGGAAGCCGTGTGCTGGTTGTCGCCGGGTCTAGCGACGCGGACAAAGACGGATCCGGCCAGTCTGGCAAGCTGGTCCGGCTGCACGTTGGCCGTAGCGAGGAGGTCGTTCACCCTCTTAAGGCGGTCCCACAGTTCTCCGCCGGCGAGCTGGTCTAGGCCGACCGCGGCCGCTTGGGCAGCGCGCATGTTCTTCACGAGAGTCTCATAGACGGGAGGGAGAGCGCCGGAAGCGCACCCGATCACGCCACCCCGGGCCCGCACGTCGGCGACACGGCTTGGCTCGGGCGTGTCCGGTGTGTAGCCGTAGGCGGCATTGTGCTCTAGCTGAGCAGAGTCGAGGCGGCGCTGCATGGCAGCGACCGTCTCGGTGACGTCCAGCAGGCGCTGGCGGTCCTCGATGAGACAAGTCCAGGCTTCAGCGATATTGGAGGCGTTGATGTCGGTGCCGATGGGAACGCGGAGGCTCTGCATCATGGCACGCAGCGGGTTGGGCAGCCGGCCCTATCCGCTGCGGCCTTAGCTTCGGCGGCCTTCCTCGCTGCGCTCGACAAGGAGGAGGCGCCGGTGTCGGTGACGAAAACCTCCACACAAAGGTCCATCGCTCCGGCGGGAGCACCGTCGTCGATGGGGAGCGGGGAGCCGGAAAAGTCAAATAACTCACTGGGGTACTCGTCGGCCGCAGGCGCGTCGGAGATGCACAGCGCAGCGAAGGAGGCGGTGTCGGATCACGAGTTCTGGCAAAAGCATCGAGGTTCGAACGCTGGGGTGCGCGCGAAGATCTCCTCCCTACTAATCCACGCCCTAGCTCTCTAAGATCTCGCGGACGAACTCGACGAACTCACAAGACAAAGATACAAGATTTATACTGGTTCGGGCCACCGTTGTGGTGTAATACCCTACTCCAATGTGGTGTTGGTGGATTGCCTCTTGGGATGATGATGAACAGTACAAGGGGAAGAACAGCCTCCTGAGGTTGAGGTGTTCTTGTGCTCGATGTGTGGCTAGGTGCTGGATCTTGCTCCGTTGCCCCTACTGTGGTGGCTAGTTCTACTTATATAGGCCCTGGTCCTCTCCCCAAATATTGAGCGGGAAGGGAGCCAACAACGGCCAATTTGAAAGGGGACGGCTAGTACAGCTTATCCTGACAAAAGTGGACTTCACCTCGAAAGGCTCTGGTGGTTACGCCGTCTTGGGCTCCATGGTGACCTTCGTCTTGCCGTCCTTCTGGTCTTGGTCTCGTTGCACCGATATGGAAACCTTTGTTTGATGCCTCGGTACTCGGCCGCGCTTGCCCCTTGGCACTAAAGAGGAAACAAGAGGCCGCGGCACCGGGCGCCTCACCGGTCTCGATTGTCATGGCTCACATCACGAGAGCCTCGCGAGGATTGTCTTGCCTTGATCTCTCCACCCCTCGCGAGCCTGCCTGGTGAGGCCGCTCCTGAGGAGGTCTTGCATCGTCCGCCTCACGAGGCTTGGCCCCTCGCTAGGGTCTTGAATGCCTTGTCGATGAAGATGGGCCGTACATGCCTGCTAGCTCAGCCATGCCGTGGGCCGCAGGCAGGCAAGTCTGGGGACCCCCATTCCCAGAACGCCGACAGTAGCCCCCGGGCCCAAGGCGCACTCGGGCTTGGCTTCGACGCGAAGCCAAAGGTCAAGCGCGTAGCGCCGCGGGCCCCAAAAGCCTACGGCCTCGGTTGATGCGTGGCGGTTGATTGGACGTGGGCGTCTCCGCTTCCCCATGCTGCCTTGGAATCCGCCTGGCTATGCGGCCCCCGCAACCTACACAGTTATTCTCCCATCGCCCACGCCTTGCTTCCCCAGTCCCTCTGCTTCCTCGAGACTCTGCTCCTCCTCTCCAATCTGACCTGCACTCCGCCTGCTTCATCGCCATGGCGCCGAAACAAGCAGACAAGGGGAAGAAGCCTCTGTCTTCTCCAAGTGCGCCTCCAGCCACCGAGCCTGCAGTCGGCCGATCCTTGGTGCTCAACGACGAGGTCATAGACAAGGCGCGTCCCATGCTTGCCACCAGTTTCAACGAGTGGGGGAAGACAGTGGCTTGGCCTGCATCTCACGCTCGCATTGCTTGGGTGGCCACCGAGGTCCCAATCTTCATTGATGCCCTTTGGGCAGGCCTGATTCCCCCTTTCTCCGCCTTCTTCAACGCGGTGCTTGAACATTACTAGATCCATATGTTGCATCTCGACCCCAAATCCGTGACTCTCCTCGCCGTCTTCGCCTTTGTGTGTGAAGCCATGGTGGGCATCGCTCCTTCTGTGGCCCTTCTCCATCATTTCTTCTCATTGCATCTGACTGATCCCCGACAAAGCTTGAGGTGTGTGAGCTTCTAGGTCGTGGCCGCGACGGCGGGCGCGGGGATCGACTTCGAGCTTCCTCCATCCACGAGCGAGTTTCGGACACGGCAGGTATTTGTCGACACCGGTGTGCTCAGCCCTCTGCTCCATGCCCCGCCAGCGCCTGCCGTTTCCCACTTCGGCTGGGGCCACGAGAGGCCCGCGAGCCCCCGTCCTGTCCCCGTCTGGCTCAGGCTGAGGAGGCTGAAGGACCGTGGTGTGACCGCGCTGATGGTGGTGAAGGAGTTCATCAAGCGTCGGGTCGCTCCGCTTCAGCGCCATTCTCGCCCGATGTGGACCTTGCTCAGCAGTCAGGACGATATGAGGTTTCAGGAGTCCGGGCTCCCCCTTGGGACGCGGAAAACGATGCTCGAGGACCTGACAGGTGTCCCTTCGCCGGACGACTTGCCTGGGAAGAACTGTCTGCTGTACCGCTGCGAGAACAAGGCTGAGTTTGCAAGGAGCATGCCTCCCTTTGACGAGGGGGGGCTGCGTCCGGACGGACTGGTGGGGTCCCATGAGAACCCTGTCAGCGTGGTTCCCCTCTTCGCTACCGGCGCCGAGCTCGTCCGGAATGTGGGTGCAGGGGGATGAGCGCCGCCAGAGGCTGGCGGCATGAGTGCTGATGTGCGGACGCCGCCTGGGGCTCCGGGGGAGTCGTCCTCAGGATCCCGTGATTCTGGGACGTCGGTCGCTGAGACGATGCTGCACGCGGCTCTCGAGGCCGAAACTCCGGAGGCCTCGGGAAGTCGCGGTGAGACGGTGCCCCACTTTTCTCCGCAGCCAGGCACCCCTGAAGTTGTTCTCTCGAGCACTTCTCCGGCTGCACCCCGCACTGGTCGCCACGTTCATCGCTTCAGTCGGCTTTGCATGGACTTGAGGAGCTCCGCAAGAGGAAAGGATCTCCGAGCGGCAGCGGTATCTTCGTGCCATTGAAGCGGCGAAAGTACATCGCCGTCGACGAGTAAGTACTACACCTCGTGATTTCTTGATTGCTGCTTTCCTCCCTGACGCTGTGTCGGGGGTTGGGTGCGACATATGCCAATGGATGGCTTATCATGGTGGGAGCGAGTAGAACGTCGCCGGTGCCTGGAAGCGGGATAAGGCATAGACAGGAACGCTGGCGCACTTTACCCAGGTTCGGGGCTCTCCTAGGAGATAACATCCCTAGTCCTGCTCTGCGGGGTCTCCCCATGATCACTAAGGCACTAGTGAGTACACTGGTGCTCCTTGAGCTGTTTGCTAGAGGTAGAAGAAGGCAAGGCTTGCTCTCTTCTCTCCCTAGGTGTTGGTCTAATTCTAACAGGTTCCCACCCTTTGCATGGGTGCCCTGGGGGTTTATATAGGGCTACCCCCAGGGGTACAATGGTAATCCGGCCACGTGTAGGTCCCGACCGTCAGTCTCTCTGGTCGCCGGCTTCTCCGCCGGCTGCTAGGGCCTGCCACCTGGTGGGCCCCGCCGGTTGGTCTGGTACGGAGCCGACAGGCCGCCTCCACCGCTCGCTGGTCTTGCCGGCTGCTGATTCCTGTAGCCGTAACGCGAATGACGCTTGCTGGATCAGGGGAGCGTGGCTACAGTCCCGCTGCCTAGTGGGAGATCACTGTAGCCACTCCGCGTCTTATCTGGTTAATGGTGTGTGGGCCTCGAGGAAGGGGCGGGCCGACTGCTATGGGCCGGCCTTCCTCGGGTCCGACTGGTGAGGCTCTAGCCGTATTCCAGGCTCTCGCTGATCAGTAGGGCCCGTCGTCTTCGGGCCGTACCGACAGACGGTCGTGGGAGCAGGGCTTTGCCTGACAGGAGTGACATCAGGGGCGAAGTGGCAATAGTGGCGCGCCGGGCGGAGATCTCCGCCTGTACGGAGCACTGTGGCCTCGCCCGACCTTGGATACGGGGGTGATGGGCTACACTGTAGCCTCACCCTGTCTTGTCTTCTTAATGGGGGCGCAGACTCTGAGGGCGCTGTGGGCCAACTGCTAGGAGCCGACCTCTCTGGAGGCCACCCGCCAGGAGTCGGCCCATCTTGGAGCCGTTTTCTTAAGCGCGGCTGTCTTCCAGCAGTTGGCCATTCGGCCAGCCGGCTACCAGAAGGCGGCGCTTCATCTTGACGTCTTGTGGGGCGCAGCCGGACCCGATGCCTCGAAAGGTTCTGGGGCTCGGGTTAGGCTACCCGTGGCCCATTAGTTCGACAGTAGTCCCCGAAGCTGGTGAGGCGCCGCGGCCGAGGGGCCGAGAAGCCTCAACAGTTTCCTCCTCCGGTTGTTATGAGCGGAAGCTTCATCCGACTCCTGGCAAGCCGCCTGAGGGAGTCGCAGTCGGATTTATCTGGAATTTCGAATGCAGCGGTGGGAGCTAGGTGGCGTGCTAGCTAAGCCTCTAGGCCCGCCGCCCGTCGGGTGCGTGCCACATGGCGCTAGCCAGCCGGGCCAGCCTGCCAGCCCACGCGCGTGATGGGACGCGACTGCAGGCGGGGCCCGCCACCACCGGGCCTCGGCACGCGAGCGGATCCGCTGCGGCCGAGGCGGGCGGTTGGGTTTCCCCGCGGAGTTACTGCGCGCAGTAACTCGCGCGGTAAAGGCGGGAGCGTGGGGTCGTGGGCACAGTTAATCCCACGATCCCACGCCCGCCCCCTCGGCTTCGTAGCCTGCAGGCTATAAGTAAGGGGAGGAGAGGGAGCGGCAAAGCACGCGCGCCTCTCCACCCCACTTTCCCTCCTCCTCCTTCCTCTCACCGCAACGCCCCCGAGCTCCACCGGAGCGCCACCACTGCTCGACTCCGAGCCCTCTTGGTCCCGCCCCAATCTCAGCTCTCCCGCCGCGCCGCTCTTTTTCGTCGAGCTCTCCATGGTGCACGAGCATGGAGGGGACTGGGACGGGTCGAATGTCCATGAAGACCACATTGCTTTCCTCCGCGACACGCGGCGCCTCCCCAGCGCAGGCTACGTGAAGGCGCGCGTGCCACCGGAGGGAGAGATCTCGTCGGCACCGAGGGAGGGCGAGCGGGCCGTCTTCCGCTCGCACTTCATCCACGGCTTCGGCCTACCGGCGAGCGGCTTCCTCCACTCGTTCCTCGAGTTCTATCACCTCCAGCCTCAGCACCTCACGCCTAACACGGTGATGCTCCTGGCCACCCTCGTCACGATGTGTGAAGGCTATCTCGGCATCCTCCCCATCATCGAGCTGTGGGGAGCATTCTTCTACATCAAGCTGGGCACCTCCGTCCGGGAGGTGGCTGCCCAGTGCGGTGCCTTCATCGCGGTGCATCGGCCGTCCTCGAAGAACGCCTTCCCCACCGTCAAGCTGCCACAGTCGGTCAAGATGTGGCAGCAATCTACTTCTACGTGGAGAATGTCAACCCGGCTGTCGACTTCCTCAACCTAACGGCTTATGTAGCCGGCCCGCCGGCTCAGCCTCGGGGCAGCTGGGGCTACAAGTCGAAGCCGGTGTCGGCAGACGGGGCCGCCGCCATCCAACGACTCCGGGAGCTGACCAACAGCAAGGGCCTCAAGGCGACCGACGTTTTGGTTGCCTTCGTTGTGCGCCGGGTGCTCCCGCTCCAAGGCTGGCCTCACCTGATCTGCCGGATGAGTGGGCATCGCGACCCATGCCGGCTGAGCACCAAGGAGATGCCGGCTACCGAGGTGGCCAACTTGGTGAACGAAATCTTCGGTTTCAAGCTGGAGGAGTCCTGGCAGTTCGGCAAGCTGCCGTACTCACGTGCGGAGCCGCCACCCGCCACCCCCCATAAGTCTTTCAATCTCTCCTTTCTTTAATACTTCATCTAGATTCTGTCTGGCGGTCTTGAGCAGTCGGACTTTGGGATGCAGATATACATGTCACCGGCGACGGCTGCCGTCGTGGGGCCGGATGGCGATTATTCACCGGACCGGGCCGTGAGCGATGTGGACGACCCCGACTTGGGGGCAGCCGCCTTGGAGGACACCGCAACAGGCGGCGTCTATGGAGCCGGAGGCTCCGAGGAAGGCGGCATCGAGACCTGGCCCGACGACGACGATGAGGAAGACGACCCGCGCCCTTCACGAGGCGCGGGCAAGGCCGATGCGGGCCCCTCCTCCGAGCCGACTGCTCAAGGCGGCACGCGAAAACGCAAGCAAGGCGACGTCTTGTTCGGCAGCGTGCCGAAGAAGGCCAAGACCCCGACTGCCGCAACCCGGCGGAAGGAGCGGTGGCCAAATTTTGGAAGCTCCCGAAGGTGCATCCCATGGTGTCGGCGTAATTATCTTCTCCTGCGCTTTTCTTTTTTCCTTGTTGATTCTTTCTGAGTTTCCTTTGCTTTGTTTTCTTGATTTAGGGCCCCACTCTCTCTTGAGAAGTCGGCCGCCGCCTCCATCGTTGGGTCGGCGGAGACCTCCGCCACAGGGCCGTGCCGGCAAATTCCGGGGCCCTGTGTGAAACTAAAAAATGGAGCCCTATGCCGCTAGATTTTTTTTCATTCAAACAAATATCTCACTATAAAAAAATGAACTAGGTAGCGAGAAATTATAAAGTATATGACATAGTGTCTTACTCAGTTAGAGATTATGCATGCGACAATATTTGACAATTAGACGAACCATCTAACTCACCTACTCTCGTGTCATGTCTGGTTGAACTACTAGAATGTGATCTTTAACCGAGGAGGCAAGAACTGATGTCTAACGGTTCTTGCCAAAAATTAATTAAAAATCAGGATGGAGGAGTTTACATATTGTAACTTTGAATTTTTGCCTTAACCTCCCTACTGAAGTCATAATCTTCAGGATTACCTACGTTTTGAAACCTATAAAATGTCTTGGATCATTAGAACTGAGCAAACTCATCTGGGTAGCTACAGTACAGGCATACATATCTTCCATTGTATGGTCGTCGATTTATTGATTATTCACGTAATGGTCTAACTAACATGCATGATAACTCAAACGGTTTATGCTATTGACAAAAACTCAGACGAACCATCGGGTTCTAGCACTAACCTGCGGTCAGCGGCAGCCGGCAGGCTACCTGTTTTGGCTTAGAGGAACTGTCCTGTGTCGCCCGTCGCCGACGCTATGGAGTCTGGATGCCGATTTTGTTTTGACGAGGGGAGAGGAACTGTCGCCGACTTACCGTGCCGCCCATCGCGGATCGATCCGACAATCCCGTTTCTGATCCGACGATCCCGTTTCATGTTGGCTGTAGCGACGCGAGGGGGCATGCCGATGTACGCACATTGGATTCAGACCTTTGGTGATCGATCCCGTTTTCGATCGAGAGCCTTGACTTACCAAGACGCGGTAGCAGTCCAACACCATAAGAGGCTAGCGTCCATGAGTTTTTTTGAGCGACAGCGCCAAGGAGTCATAGGCCTGTATAAAAATTTGGGGCCCCTAAATTTTATGGGCCATGTGCGGGCCGCACAGAGTGCACAACTATGGGCCCGGCCCTGCTCCGCCACCACCCGGCGAATCGAACCGGCAGCCAACCTCCGGGAGGCGACGCAGTAAAACGCGCGGGAGGCGCGCGAGGAGCAAAAGGCCGCCCGCCTGGAGAAGGCAGAAGCGGAGAAGGCGGAGGCTTCCACCCTGAAGAAACTGGCGGAGGCCGAGGAAGCCGCGGCGGCGAAGAAGCAGGTCGAGGATGCTGCGCACCGCCAGTCGGCGATATTCGTCACCCCCCTGAACTCCGGACCGCGACCACCAGAATTCGTGGCGCCTACTGGGGGAGCTGGCGTCGAGCCCCCGATCATGGAGAGGGACAGCAGCGATGTCGTCATGCCGGACATGACCGTGCCCTGGCCGCCGCCCTCTGAGGAGGCGCAGGACAAGCAGCCGGCTGATCCACCGGCGCCACCAGCCGGAGACGAGATGACGACGGACCCAACTCCTGAGGTCCGCACCCCGATGCATTGCCGGCTTGCAAATGCGACTTCGACTGTCACGACCGGATTTTCAATAAAAATATTTATTGTACAACCGACCCATGAAATCCAATATGAGGATAAATCCTCCATATCGGTAGACAAAACTTTGATACAAGAAGCCAGTAGCATTACAATATTACAAGGGTCGGACTAAAGATGCCCAACCAATTATTACAACACGCCAATAATTATACATGATGGCGGATATGGCACAAGGTGTAGGGTGGAAATACTATCGACTTGGAGTATGCGTGGTTGGTGGAATAACACGGTGGGGTGGTTAATAAATCTATCAAGATTGGCGGCTCATCGCAGCGTCGAGGTGAGGCTCGATGAATTTATTTGGGTAGCGGAAGCGGATATTTTACAAGGACTAATCCAGGGTCGTGACGAGACCGACTGGGATTCCTCTAGGCGTCGGACTCGCTATCGAACTCTTCATCCATGAGATCACCTTCGTTAGCATCTGGCCAAATCAACAAGCCAGGTGAGTACTATGAAAGTACTCGCAAGACAGTTTGGACAAAAGATACAACAAATGGAAGCATGAATGCGACATAGTTAATCTTAACAATGCTCAATTAAAGCAGTATAGAAAAATAATTAAAATGGGAGTTGGCGGTAGTCCGCTCGAAAACCCAAGGAGGCAAACTTAAAACCGATCGGGTGTCTGAAGCGACGCCTCGAAAGGTGAATAAATAAGCAAAATATTGCCACGATCAAGGCCCGAGCGACACCTCATAAAGGGCTTATATTAAAAATGCATGCGTTGCGCAATGGACGTCTGAGCGACATCACGTAAAGGGCTTATAATAAAAATAAGTAACATCAATGCTGCAATGGATGTCCGAGCGACATCACGTAAAGGGCTTATAATAAAAATAAGTAACATCAATGCCGCGATCGGACGTCTCGAGCGACATCACGTAAAGGGCTTATAATAAAAATAAGTAACAAAGCAATGTCAGCAATGGACGCCCCGAGCGACATCACGTAAAGGGCTTATAATAAAATAAGTAACAGCAATGCCAGCAATCGGACGTCTGAGCGACATCACGTAAAGGGCTTTCATCACAAAGATATAGCACTCATAATAAATATTCAACACATGAATATAAACGGGTTAGTCCATCCACGAGGAATAAACATTTAACCGGACCTAGTACTCATGTGATTCACCGGAGTATCTGTCACCAAAACTGACACTTGTCAGGATAAGATAATACAGAACTTGGACATGGATAAGATGATTCGAGGGTTTAGGACTCTGCAGAGTTTGTACTAAAATTACCCACAGCCAACGGATTTCCGTAGTCCTGAAGGACTAGTTCCGTTTATGGTATTTCGGAAGAAACACAGCTAACCAGTACACACCCATCCTACCTCACGATGCCAGGAATCACCCTAGACATCGACCAAGAAAAAATTTTGAGACGGGGAGATCACAATCTCGAATAGCATGGGATCAAATTTATATTCAGCGCTCTAAGGGTGCCCCCTCTCGGTCCCAACCGGAAACACCCATGCCCTCGACCGGATGATCTGGCTTTAATCCAGGGCCATGGAACCATCATCACGGCCTCTCCATTTGGTGTGTACCAGAAAGCGGTTTGCTACTTACTAAGCCATATCCCTTGCGGAAAACATGTGGTAGTACGGAAGGGAAATGGATGGGAACCGAATCGACACGGGTTGACACTGAAGTCAAATGGCATAAGACTGGCATGCTACAACACTGCCATCTTACCCATCCTCATGCCGACACATGGCCGTGCACATTCACATCCAACACGTATGGATTATCGAACTCACTTGCCTCAACTTTGCATGAAAAATAACATTCATCGGTATGCTCACAAACATGCCATGAAACTACTTAATGCAAACCTGCCAGAACACTCATCATATCAAAAGTTCAAACATGCTTGCCTGGTTCAGAGTAGTCGGAGCCTAGCTCGGTGAAGTTTATGTCCCGTCACCTCCTTCGGTATCTACGGTATAAAGAAAACATACTGGCGCTTAACGTAAATACCGTGAGGTGCACAAAATTACTCCAAATATTTTTCAAATAAATCTGATAAAAAACTAGACAAAATTTTAAAGAGGACAGAAAAAGAATCAATCAAAAATACTTTTCTGATTAAAAGTTATAAGAGTTTTGGTCCAAGGACCCATCTGTAGTGAAACAGAAAGTTTCTAGGGGGTTCTGCGGAAAAGTCCAGACAACGTTTCGTTTGAAAGAAACGGCTGAGAGACTGACAGGCGGGCTCCACCCGTCAGGTTTGAATTTTCAAACGAGGGAAAACAGAGTGCGACGGCGCCGAGAGGTGCGGTGGTCGCCGGCGGCGATCCACGGCGAGGTAAGGTGATCGGGGTGTACCTTCGTGATCAGTGCGCCCTTCCGCGTCTGTGGGTGGTGGCAGAGGTCGTCGGCGAGCACCACGTCGATGGCGGCCCTTGCTCCGACGGACGGCGGTTCGAACGGTCGTGGATCTTGCCGGAGAGAGCTACGGGGCCAAAATTGAGGTGGGGGTTATCCTACTAGAGGTGGTACGAGGCTACGGGCAAAAGTAGGGCGGCGGAGGAGTTCTCACCGGAGAGAACGATGCCGGAGCCCGAGGCGGACGGTGGTGGCCGGAGTCGAGGAAGAAAGGCCCCTCGAGGCCCCTTCAGTGGCTAGGCGGGGTCTGGTGAGGTGGTGGAGTCGCATGGAGGCGAGAGCAAGCTCGGGTGCTATATATAGCCGCCCGAGTCGGTTGCCGTGAACGGATAAGTCCGGCGAGTTGATTACGGCGGCGCTGTGGCTGGACGGTCGGCTTAGGAGCTTGAGCATCGCCTAGGAGGAGTATTGGAGCCGTTCCCGTGTCCAACTCAGCACGGGAGGGCTGGTTACGGTCTGCCCTCGACGGAACGGCCGCACGGCCCGTCGGCGGCAGAGAGCGTGCTCTGCGCGTGCCAAGCCACGGCGACGGTGCCGCATGCGTGCGCTGGCAAGGAGGTGGCCACACGGAGCCACCAGGATGCTTGGGCGGCACCGAACGGTGTTGCGCCGCAGATTTGCCCCCTGTCGTCCATTACGGTGGTGCAGCCGCCGCAAAGCACGCCAGCAGCGGGCCAGGCGCCACCGACGCCAGGAACGCGCCAAGCGCTCGTGTGAAGCTCCGGGCAAGAGGGATAGGCTGCGAGCAACGTGCCAAGGGCAATGTGGACTCGTGACTGAAGTTACTGATGGAGATCGACACTGAACTTCTGAACTTAACTGAAAATGAACAGAAATAGTGCATGCAAGGTGTTCGACAGAATGATCTAGGCATGTAGGGATTTTTCCTTGAGCTGGTTTTTGGTGGAGGGGCCTCTCATTGCATCTAGAGGCTGCCTGAATATTTGTGGAATTTTTGGAGTAATGTAGATATGAATTTCACCAAATTTGGCAAATCTGGTCCAAACTTGCAGGGACTATAATTTGAAATTTTGAACAGAAGAGGAGTGGATCTTGATAGTTCTAGGTTGTGGGTACCAAGGACTATCCAAGGGAGTTGGTTTGAGGTCAAAATTCAAATGCATTAAGGTACTTGCTTTGCAAATTACCTAGGCTCAAAATAATAGATGAAAAGATTTGGGAGGGAATTAATTGAAATAAAAATTCAGAAGAGGGTTGAACTAGTAGAGATAGAGTGTTTGGATTGCCCAAAGTGGAAGGAGATACATTTGGGAAGATTTTACCATGTGGTGTATGGCCAAATCATGAATGATTTCAAATATGGGAGAGAATGAAAAACTCCTAGAGTTTCTTTTTGAAAGAAAACATAAACTTCAAAGATTTTTCTTGAATCCTTGAGAAGAGAGCAATTTAGAGGAAAATTTTTAAAGACTAAACACCAGAGTTGAAGGAGATGCAAAAGTAAAATATTTGCCAGAGGGAAAAAGCTTTTGATAGAGATTTTTGTTTTGGAAGGGTATTGGTGACCTCCTTCAAATCCAACAAAGTTTTGAAGAAAACCAAAGAAAAAAATTTGGAGTGTCACATCGGCGCCACGCCCGCAGGAGACCGCCGCCGCCAGCTCTTCAATCTCGGACGCCGAGGCGACCAGCGCCGCGCCCACTGGGTGGGTGCGGGGAGGCGGGACGGGCCCTTTGAACACGGCGATCCTAGACGTCCAAGCCAAGCTTCAGGCCGAAGCCGATGCTCTTAAGCGTTGCAACAATGCGTTCTTGGAGTCGCGAGCAGCCGTCCGGGTATACTTCTTGCTTTTTGACTTTTATGCTTCTCCGTGGGGGCGCGCCAGCGCACCCACTAGGTGTAGTCCCCGAGTTTCGGGCCAGCTGCTGAGCAGGCTGCTCAGAACTTTTAACTGGCAATCTCCAAGTACTAACGTTATCTGATATCTTCATCGCAGGATTATCACAACCTTCGTGAGACCGTCTTCAACTCCAAAGTCCAGGAGCTAGACCAACGGGCCGCCGACTTGTCGGAGAGCCGACGTAATTCTTGTTTTTCTTCTCTGCGGGGGCGCGCTGGCGCACCCGCGGGCTGTAGTCCCCGAGATTCGGGCCGGCTACTGAGCAGTCGGTCCGGATCTCCCCGGTGACTGTTCTTTTTTTTATATTGACGACTTCTTTCTCCGCAGGGGTGCGCTGGCGCACCCGCGGGATATAGTCCCCGAGATTCGGGCCGACTGCTGAGCAGTCGGGCCGGATCTCCCCGGCAATTGTACTTCTTCTCTGTTGGTTACTGACGCCTTTTTCTTTTTCTACTTTCACAGAAGCCAACGCCACCCTTCACCAGCAGCTGGGTGAAGCCAACACCGCGCTGCGTGCCAAACAAATGGAATGCAACAAGCTGGTCGAAGAGCATGACCTACTGGTCACACAACCGTCGGAAGAGGCGAAGCTTCTCAAGAAGGCCCAGAAGGAGGCGGAGAACAAGGAGACCAGCCTCCTTGCCGAGTTCGCGACCGAACGCTCCGCCTGGACTGACAACGAGGCGATGCTGACTGCCGGCTTTGGCGAGATTGAAGACATAGTTGATGGTGAGCCTCCCTCTTTTTCCTTCTTTGAGCTGCCGGCTGCTGACCGAGCAGGCCTCTCGTCTCTAACTTTGGCTCTTTGCTTTCTGTTTTGGCAGACTTCTTCCCTGGTCATTCTGACGCCAATCAATCAGGCCATCGGGTTGATCGCTGGCGACGGAGGGCGGAAGGTGCGCAGATTGCTGCCAACACCCCCATGACCCTTAGCGAACAGCTCCTGAGCATCGAGGCTCGTCTTCGGCCGGCTCACCGGATGCTGCGTCGTCTTCAGCGTGTCGGCGCCTAGGCGATCGCCGCCCTGTGGCCGGACATGCCGGCACCGCGCACTCCCAGTCGGACTGCCGTCTGGCTGGAGGTGGCGGCCGACCGTCTTGAGGCCTGGAAGGGCTCCTCGGCCCGAGCTGGAGCACGCAGGGCCTTGGAATTTGTCAAGGTGTGGTACCCTGGGCTAAATCTAGCCCAGTTGACCACAGCCGCAGGAGGCCTGTGGAGGAGCTGGTGCCAGTAGATGATGACCTTGTCAAGCGCGCGGCGGCAATCGCCGAGTACACCAACACTAGCGTCTTCATCCCAGAGCGGGCCGAGAACGGCGCCGAGGCGCCACCAGAATGGTTCGGGCTGAACCCGGTGGACGGCGAGGACTCAGCCGAGGTGATCTACTCCAGCGGCAAGGAAGAAGACGACGAGGAGGAGGAAGGTGAAGAGGAGGCGCCAGAGGTCGGAGCAGATGACCAGCCTCAGCTCGACCACGCCTCCAACAATGAGCCACGCCCGAGCGAGCCGACTGCTACTAAGGGCGACCAAGCGGCGACTGGCCAGATAGCCGCTCCACCAACCGGCACCACCGAGTCCTCCGCACCACCGAAGCCGTCTGTTGCTCCCTAGGCCACCAGTTTATCTTTGTTTTTACCTGTCTATCAGTCTCGACAAACTTTGTTAATCTTGCACATTTCCACCCGCGGGGTGTATTTCAGACTTATGTTGAATGTCGGCCAAGAGCTTTTTGACGTGTAAATATATTTGCCGTTCTCTATCTTTCCTTGCTTTCTGCTCTTTTGACTTTTTTCCTTTGCCGCCTTCCCTTGGTTGCCGTCTTGCCAGCCAAACAGCGTCTCTGCGGACTGTGGCTGGGTCAAGTACTTAGCCACTTTGGGGAGGCAAGTACTTAGCCGGTTTAGAGTTTTCTAGCAAGTTAAGTAGAAGCCGGCCGGCCGGCTGCTCAGCAGCCGGTCGGCGAAGTGGGAAGTCGGCTTGGACTACATGCATGCTTTGGGTCCTTAGCCATTTTTCATGCAAGCACCCTTTCTGCCTTAACTCCTACCGGCCGGACAGTCGCTCTGCGAGCTGCAGCCTCTGGCAGGAGAAATCTTGAGTGCCAATGCATTACTTGTCCGGCTATAGGAAGCATTACATAGTACAAGGCGGCGAGTCCCCGGGTTGATTGGTCGAACCCGGCGCCAGGCGGACAAATGAAATAACGCAAATGACAGGCGTAATACTTATCATATAGATAAAAGAGGGCAGTCCCCGAGCTCTTCCCGGGGGACCCGGAATCTTTGTACTTAATACAAAAGTTGGCGTGGTACATATTGCATCAACTGTAAAACCTTCGAAGGAGGTTTGCATTCCATGGTCGCTCCGTCTCCTTGCTGGAGTCATCTCTTTTACGTGCTCGAGGCTTCTGAGTGTCAATGAGGTAGTAGGAGTCGTTGCCCAACACCTTGCTGATGATGAAGGGGCCCTCCCAAGGTGCCGAGAGCTTGTGCTGGCCGGCCGTTCGCTGGATCAGCCGGAGCACAAGGTCTCCCTCTCGGAAGGATCTTGGCTTGACCATTCAGTTGTAGTATCGGCGCGGGTTCTGCTGGTAGATGGTGGACCGGCTGAGAGCCAGCAGTCGGCCCTCTTCCAGCAGATCGACGTCGTCTTGTCGTGCTTCTTCTGCCTCCTCCTCGGTGTACATGGTGACCCGAGGGGAGTCGAATTCTATGTCCGTCGGGATGACGACTTCGGCACCGTAGACGAGGAAGAAAGGCGTGAAGCCGGTTGACTTGTTCGGAGTTGTGCGCAGGCTCTAGAGGATGGCCGGCAGCTTGTCGAGCCAGCAGTTGGCCAAACGCTCCACAGGCTCGACCAGTTGGGGCTTGATGCCGGACAAAATGAGGCCGTTTGCACGCTCCACTTGGCCGTTTGACTGCGGGTGGGCAACGGACGCTAAGTCCAGTCAGATGCCTTGCGTCGCGTAGAAACGGGCCAAGGCGCCTTTGGCAAAGTTCGTGCCGTTGTCGGTGATGATGCTGTGTGGTATGCCGTACCGGATGGTGATGTCGGAGATGAAAGTCACAGCAGTCGCACCATTCAATTTTTTAATTGGCTTTGCTTCCATCCACTTGGTGAACTTGTCCACTGCGACAAGCAGATGAGTCATGCCGCCGCGCGCCGTCTTGAATGGTCCCACCATGTCCAGGCCCCAGACGGCAAAGGGCTAGGCAATGGGGATATTCTTGAGTGCAGAAGCCGGCTGATGTGGCTGTGAGCGGAACTTCTGGCACCCTTTGCATTTCTGGACTAGATCTTTGGCGTCTTCTAGAGCAGTCGGCCAGAAAAAACCGTGGCGGAAAGCTTTGGCCACGAGTGCTCTTGAAGCCGTGTGGTGACCACACTCGCCTTGATGAATATCTTTGAGGATTGCTTGGCCTTGCTCCGGCTCCATGCAGCGCTGGTAGACACCAGTGACACTGCGCCTTACAAGCTCTCTGTTGACTATGGTGTATGCTGCTGCCACGTTAATCGCCGGGCCGAGATCTCATCAGTCGGCAGCTCTTTGTTTACCAGGAAGTTGAGGATGGGCTTGGCCCATGAAGGCACTGCAATTTTTTCGATTGCTAAGACTGCTACTTGCACGAGGGCGGTTGGGCCGGGAGGCGGCGGGTTGGAGTCAGCTACCGCTTGCTGAGTCGAGGAAGTCCCCGGGCCAGGCTCTGGAGTCCCCGGGCCGGGTGCGGCTGCTACAGTCCCCGTGTCGCGTGCCGAATTACTCGTGCCGGCTGCTGGGGTCCTCAAATCGGATCCGACTGCTTTAGGAGGAGCTGGCACAAATATGGAATCCGACTCTGGCGATGGCTTGACAGACGGCTTGAAGAGGCGTTGTAGGGCGACATATTTTGGACCCTCAAAAGCTGTTGCGATCCCCTACACTTGTGGGTTATCAGCAAGCAGATGCCTTGGCATGAATCGGCTCCACCCGGCAAGCAATAGCAACCGGCGTCGCCCTATGTGGAGTTGAGGGTCCATTTCCCAAAGGACTGTCACCTATGTGGATCCACAGCCCATGAGCTCTTTGAGTGCCCAGCCAAACTCTTCTGTCGATCATGTGGATTCTTGGGCCATCAATCTCGCTGGTGTGGTTTTTATGGAACCAAATATCTTTTTTGGCAACCAAAATATTCTGATCGGGCAATTTCGGATTGCCTTCCCCCTCTTCGCTCAGTCAAAGATGCGGCGGCTCCTTTTTCTGGAAATATTCGTCGGGGAGATAATGACCACGTCTTATCGGGGATTCATATACAACCCATTAATGACACTTCCATTATGAACGCATCTGCCATCAATCGCCGCCCAGCCGTTCAACGTTCATCTGACGGCCTACATGCTCGCCCTACTGATGCACGCCCCCAGCCTACATGCAAACATCGAGGCGTTTGGGTACCCAAAGCCCTGCCTACGGCAGACGATACGTATTCTGCATTGCTGTCTATGCGCTCCTCTGCTCCAGCACCTCCCATCCCATCCATGGCGAACTACCCCCTCAACGTCGTCCCCTACCTCCCGCCGGGCATGACCATTGAGCTTGGCCCGGCTGATCGCAAGGTGCGCGCGGATATGGTGGTGTCTGCAATCCCTCCTTTGCGCCATGATTTCCTGGCCATTGCGGAGGCCAATCGGTTCGTCCCCCATCACAGAAAGGATGATCTGCGCAACATCATGGAAGGTTTGCTTCATGAATCTCATTACTACCCTGCTGAAATACTAGATCATCCTCTGGGAATTGGGATCTTTGGATTTGCAAACTCTTTGGTCCGTGATGCTGTCGTTGGTACCACATTTGAGTTGGATGAGAATGAAGTAGAAGAGCACACTATCATTTCTTTTGTGCCCCGTGATGCTGCTCTGAACATGCGTCAGACTTCTTTTGGGCCGGAGGTGTGGATCTTGTATGTTGGTTTTCCTTATGACTATCAAACCCAACACTACATGCACAAGTCTGTGGATTCGTTTGGTGCTTTGGTGGATTGGCATAATCCTAGAGGAGATAAGAGGTTTGTCCTCATTAAAGCTCGAGTTTTTCATCTGCGTTTGGTACCCAAGAGTTTGGTGGTGCGACAGATTGGGGGAGCGCGTCGTTCCTGGACTGTAGCTGTCATAGTTTTGCGGAGCAATGACTGGGATGCCCATATACCTGATGTTCCTCCCGCTGGTGAGGACCCGCCACCTGCAAATGGCATTCCTCATCCTCTCCATGGTGAAGGGCTCAACGCTGAACGGTTGTATCAGCAACAGTTACACAACTGGATGGCGCAGAACATGATGGCGGACGCTGCTGTTGCGGAGGAAAATGAGAATGTTGTGGTGGATGCAGGAAGTTATATCGAGATGCACCCCCAATGGGGAAATTGGCCGCCTTCACCTCCCCAACAACCCCCTGTTTTGTACAATTTCCAGCAATGGCTCGCTGGCGAGGGTCTGCAAGTGGAACATGGTGTTGTGCCCCCGCAAAATCTTCAGGATAGTCCGGCTGCTGCCTGGAATGATTCTATCTCGGCGTATTCTAGCTCTGATTCCAGTGCCACGGTGTCTGACACATATGTTATGGTCCCGGTGGCTCTCATGAACCAATTCTGGCCCCAAGAAGCGAGCAGCTCTGCTTTGGCTATCTCTCTGGTATCTTGGTATTGCTGTGTCCGAGATCCTCCTTTTATCAGCTTCCGCAGCCGTGAATCAAGCTCTTTCGCCAACTTTGTGGAGATCTCTCGACTTTGTCTGCTGCTGGTTTGCATGTGGATATCTCTTCTCATGGAACTTTCACTCCTACCATGCTCCTCAAGGTGACTGCTTGCCCATGTTTCGCTGAATTCCTACATAATCAAGGCTGTCGGACCCTTTGTGGCTTCTTATGGGCCTTGAGGGGTAGGTATGGCTTCAAACAGGATTCAGTCACTTTTCAAGTTACTGTAGCTGAGAACAGAGGTCTGCTGTCAGTCATTTCAGCTTCCAAAACACTTGCCAATGCTAGTTCTTCCTCTGTGGTTATTGAAGAAATCAAAGAGGCATCTGAATGGGAACTTGAGGAGGTCACTGCTGTCGAAGAAAATCCGCTGGTAGAACTGCAGGCTTTGTCTGATGCTGCTCCTGATAACTCTGCTTTGGTCGAGATGCTGAATGATCCAGGTCTTAACCCTCCTCCTTCTGAATCTGGTACATCTCGGGCTCGTAAAGGTAAGGCAATTGTGCCTGAATGCTCCACAGCCCTGCGCCGAAGTGCTCGCTCAAATAAATATGATGGGTTCAAAGTGCATCAGGTTTCAGACAGCAGAATGAAGGTTTCCAAAGTTAAACCCAGGATGGTCCCGACGACTCTACGCATAAGAGAGGAGGATGAGGCACACGTACCACCACCGACACCCGTTCAAGTGATCCAGCAAGTTGGCACGCTGCTCTGTGCCATTCCTGCAGAAGAACTCTCTAAAGATGCCCTGCTGGCCACCAATGAGGAGGAGCCCACAGCTTCTGATTAAGCTCTGATCACCTTTTTATTACCCTTTATTTTCATGCCTCTTTTGGTTAATTGGAATGTTTTGTGTTGGAATGTCCGTGGCCTAAACTCTGAAGACAAAAAAATAGCTCTCTTGAATGCTATTTCGTATAGTGGGTGTGCGGTTGTTTGCTTGCAAGAGACAAAAAAATCCTCGTTTGATCTACCTTTTGTTAAGTCTTGTTGCCCCGTCGGTTTGATCATTTCACATTTGTACCGTCTCGTGGAGCTTCAGGTGGCATTGCCACAATTTGGAATAGTGCAATCTTCTCTGGCGATGTCTTATATTCTGAGCATTTTGCTCTAGTCACTCGCTTTTGCTCTACCCAATCTGCCCAAACCTGGACACTCGTCAATATTTATGGGCCTTGCCAAGGTGATCAACGACAGCACTTCATTCAATGGCTGTGTAATCTTAATATTCCATCCTCTAAAGATTGGTTGTTTGTGGGGGATTTCAATTTTATTCGTGCACCGGAAAATCGCAACAAACCAGGTGGAAGCATGAATGATATGAACACCTTTAATGACTTCATACGGTGTCAGAGCCTAATTGAACTACCCATTAAAGGTCGTTCTTTTACCTAGAGCAACATGCAACTGGATCCTTTACTCGAACAGTTGGATTGGTTTTTCACAAGTTCCAATTGGACACAGTCATATCCAAAAACCTTGGTGAAGCCATTAGGAAAGCCTGTTTCCGATCACATACCATGTGTGATCACCATAGAAACCAATATACCCAAATCAAATTATTTCGATTCGAATCCTTTTGGGTTCAACACCCGAGTTTTCTGAAAGTTGTCGAGGACTCTTGGGCCAAACCAGTTCATTCCACTAACGCTGCCACTGTCCTATGTAAAAAATTCAAAACCCTTCGCAGAAATCTCAAACATTGGAGTAAGGGTATCTCAAAGCTCTCGGTGGCCATCGAAAACTCAAATAAAGCCCTTTGTGAAATTGATGATTTGGAAAATAAGCGTCCTCTCACTGTGCCTGAAGCAAATTTCTGCCGCATCCTCAAAGCACACATTCTGAGATTACTAAAATACCAACAACTTTACTAGAAAAAAAGGTGTACAATTCGATGGGTGCAAATTGGAGACGAACCTTCAAAGTTTTTTCAGTCTATGGCCTCAGAAAGATACAGAAAGAACAACATAGCCTCTTTGAAGACCAGTGATGGAACAATTATTGAGGATCATGCGGGAAAAGAATCAATCATATATCAGGCCTTCAAAGAAAGGATGGGCTCCTCACATCCATGCAACATGAAATTTGACCTTCCCAGGATAATCAAAAAATGTGAAGGACTTGATGAATTAACGCTTCCTTTCACCCATGATGAAATCGACACAGTTATTCGAGAGATGCCGGCTGATAGGGCACCGGGCCCGGATGGCTTTTACTGGTCTTTTTCTTAAGAGATGTTGGCCAATCATTAAAGAGGATTTTTACAACCTCTGTAATCAATTCCACAACGGTGATCTCAATCTGGAAAGCATTAATGATGGATTCATAACTCTCATTCCGAAAATTAGATCACCTGAATCTATTAATGATTACAGGCCAATTACTCTCTTAAACTGCTGCCTAAAAGTCATCACTAAGATCTTGGCAAATAGACTACAAAAAGTCATTTTGAAGATTATTCACAGAAATCAATATGGATTTCTCAAGGGGAGGACTATCCAGGATTGCCTCGCATGGGCATATGAGTATATATATCAATGTCACACTTCCAAAAAAGAAATAATGCTCCTCAAGCATGATTTTGCCAAAGCTTTCGATACAATTGAGCATGAAGCAATGATTGAGATTATGAAAAACATGGGTTTCAATGATAAAGGGCTCACATGGATTCGCTGCATCTTCTCATCAGCCAAATCCTCTGTTCTCCTAAACGGCACTCCGGGACGCCAATTTTTTTGCAAATGTGGAGTCAGGCAAGGGGACCCTCTTTCACCACTCATTTTTGTGCTTGCGGCAGATCTCCTCCAAGCGGACATCAACGATGCATTTGCACACGGTCAGATACACCTGCCCTTCCCTTCCCCACATCAAAAAGAGTATCCAATCATCCAATACGCCGATGACACCATACTTGTTCTACCAGCATGCGCACCATAGGCGGCCGTTATCAAGGATATTTTGACTGAGTATGCTACATCCATTGGTTTGAAAATAAATTTTCACAAATCTACTCTCATTCCAATCAATGCTGATACTGCAAAGACCAAAGAAGTTGCTAATATCTTTGGATGCGCGGTTGGAAAGATGCCCTTCACGTACTTAGGACTCCCGCTTGGAACCAATCGACCAACTGTCCTTGATCTCATGCCTCTGGTATGCTCCATGGAGAGAAGATTGACTGCTACTCTCAACATGATTTCATACGGTGGAAAGCTTTCCCTGCTTAACTCGGTGATCACCTCACTCATTATCTTTGCGTTATGCACGCTCCGACTGCCTACCAAAATCATTGAGCTCCTTGACAAAATAAGAAGGAAGTGTTTGTGGACGAAGAAAACGGAGCAAGGGGACAAATGCAACTCCCTCGCCTCCTGGGAAATGGTTTGCCGCCCAAAAGAAAGCGGTGCATTGGGAGTGATTGATCTCAGGATCCAAGGCGATGCACTCTTGCTCAAATATTTACAAAAATTCTACAATAGATGGAACGTACCTTGGGTTGAGCTCGTAAGGAACACATATTACGTCAATCAAATTCCACATGTTGCTGACCCTTGTGGTTCATTCAGGTGGCGTGATGTGTCCAAACTAATGCCAATATTTCGGGGCATCTCAAACGCTCATGTCAATAATGGATCCAACGTGCTCTTCTAGAAAGATCTATGGCAAGATACCACTTTTGAGGAGAAGTACCCGCGCGGTCTATCCTACACAATCAATGAAGACATCTCTGTGAGGGATTTCTTATCCATCACGTCTTTGAGTGAGGCGTTTCACCGCCTTTCGGCTCGTGCCCATGCGTAGGTGTGTCAACTACAAGCGAACACGAGGAAACGGCTCTATCCAATGATCCTGACACTTGGACCTATATTTGGGGAACGGAAAAATACACTGCTCACAGATATTACACTTTCTACTTCAGAGAAGTGAGGGCCCATCAGGTCTTTTACTGGCTCTGGAAATGAAAATCCACCATGAAAATTAAAGTTTTTGGATGGTTACTCCTTTCTGACAGTCTAAATATGCGGAATATGCTCAAGAGGAGACACTACAATATAGGAAATGATTATGATTGTATCCTTTGTGGGTAGCACATTGAGGAATCACTGGAACACCTCGTTTTTGAATGTCAATTCAGTGCTGAACGTTGGTCCAGTCTGGGACTTTCTTGGATTCAGGGACAACATCGCCTACAAAATGTTGTGTCTGCCAAAAATCTCTGGAACAGGCCCCTCTTCATGGAGCTCTTCTGATCGCTTCGGAGTATCTGGAAAGAACGCAACAACAAACACTTCAGGGGATGATGCCTCAAGGACTTCATGGTTAGATAGGCTTAAGACTGATTTTTCACTCCTTACCTATAGGGTTAAGGAAAAGCATAAAAATCTCATCCCACTCATCCTCTCCTCTATAGTTTAACCCCTTCACCACCTCCCAAAGGGAGGGTGAACTATAAAGTCATCATGTAAATATCCTCATGTAATTTGTTTCCCTCTTTTATATTAATACAAAAACAGTAGGAGGTTCTCCTACTGTTAAAAGGTTAAAAAACAGCTTTTGAGGGTAGAGTATTCAACCCAAATTTATTGATTCTACTCAAGGGGAGCCAAAGAATATTCTCAAGTATTAGCAGCTGAGTTGTCAATTCAACCACACCTGAATAACTTAATATCTGCAACAAAGTATTTAGTAGCAAAGTAATATGATAGTAGTGGTAACGGTAACAAAAGAGTAATGAAAGTAAAAGTAATATTTTTTGGTGTTTTGTAGTGATTGTAACAATAGCAACGGGAAAGTAAATAAGCGTAAAGCAGTATATGGAAAGCTCGTAGGCATTGGATTAGTGATGGATAATTATACCGGATGCGGTTCATCATGTAACAATTATAACATAGGGTGACACATAACTAGCTCCAATTCATCAATGTAATGTAGGCATGTATTCCGAATATAGTCATACGTGCTTCTGGAAAAGAACTTGCATGACATCTTTTGTCCTACCTTCCCGTGGCAGCGGGGTCCTAATGGAAACTAAGGGATATTAAGGCGTCCTTTTAATAGAGTACCGGAGCAAAGCATTAGCACATAGTGAATACATGAACTCCTCAAACTATGGTCATCACCGGGAGTGGTCCCGATTATTGTCACTTCGGGGTTGCCGGATCATAACACATCGTAGGTGACTATAGACTTGCAAGATAGGATCAAGAACTCACATATATTCATGAAAACATAATAGGTTCAGATCTGAAATCATGACACTCGGGCCCTAGTGACAAGCATTAAGCATAGCAAAGTCATAGCAACATCAATCTCAGAACATAGTGGATACTAGGGATCAAACCCTAACAAAACTAACTCGATTACATGATAGATCTCATCCAACCCATCACCGTCCAGCAAGCCTACGATGGAATTACTCACGCACGGCGGTGAGCATCATGATATTGGTGATGGAGGATGGTTGATGATGACGACGGCGACGAATCCCCCTCTCCGGAGCCCCGAACGGACTCCAGATCAGCCCTCCCAAGAGGTTTTAGGGCTTGGCGGTGGCTTCGTATCGTAAAACGTGATGATTTCTTCTCCTTGATTTTTTTCTACCTGAAAGCAAATATATAGAGTCGGAGTTGGCGTCGGAGGAGCCTGAGGGGGCCCACGAGGTAGGGGAGCGCGCCCTAGGGGGCGCCCCACCTCGTGGACAGGTGTGGGCCCCCGGTCTTCATCTTTGGCAAGGATTTTTATTATTTTTAACTAGATGTTCCGTGGAGTTTCGTGTCATTCCGAGAACTTTTGTTTTCTGCACATAAAACAACATCATGGCAATTCTGCTGAAAACAACGTCAGTCCGGGTTAGTTCCGTTCAAATCATGCAAGTTAGAGTCCAAAACAAGGGCAAAAGTGTTTGGAAAAGTAGATACGACGGGGACATATCAACTCCCCCAAGCTTAAACCTTTGCTTGTCCTCAAGCAATTCAGTTGATTAACTGAAAGAGAAAGAAAAACTTTTACAAACTCTCTTTGCTCTTGTTATTGTAAATATGTAAAGCCAGCATTCAAGTTTTCAGCAAGGATCATGACTAACCACATTTCCAATAATTCTCAGGTCTCATGATTACTCATATCAATAGCATAATCAACTAGCGAGCCATAATAATAAATCTCGGATGACAACACTTTCTCAAAACAATCATAATATGATATAACAAGATGGTATCTCGCTAGCCCTTTACGAGACCAAGAAACATAAATGCGGAGCACCTTTGAAGATCAAGGACTGACTAGACATTGTAATTCATGGTAAAAGAGATCCAGTCATAGTCATACCCAATATAAATTAATAGTAATGAATGCAAATGACAGCTGTGCTCCCCAGATAGTGCTTTTTAATAAGAGGGTGATGACTCAACATAAAAGTAAATAGATAGACCCTTCGGAGAGGGAAGCAGGGATTTGTAGAGGTGCCAGAGCTCGGTTTTGAAATAGAGATAAATAATATTTTGAGCGGCATACTTTCATTGCCAACATAACAACTAAGATATGGCGATATCTTCCATGCTACACACATTATAGGCGGTCCCCAAACGGAATGGTAAAGTTTATACTCCCCCTCCACCAACAAGCATCAATCCATGACTTGCTCGAAACAACGAGTGTCTCCAACTAGCAACAAATTCTGTGGGGAGTTTTGTTTGCAATTAATTTTGATTTAGTTTGCATAAAGCATGGGACTGGGCATGCCGGTGACCAGCCATTTTCTCGGGAGTGAGGAGCGGAGTCCACTCCTCTTGAGAATAACCCGCCTAACATGGAAGAGAAGGGCAGCCCTAGTTGATACATGAGCTATTCGAGTATACAAAACAGAATATTTATTTGAAGGTTTAGAGTTTGGCACATACAAATTTACTTGGAACGGTAGGTACATACCGCATATAGGAAGGTATAGTGGACTCATATGGAATAACTTTGGGGTTTAAGGGATTGGATGCACAAGCAGTATTCCCGCTTAGTACAGGTGAAGGCTAGCAAAAGACTGGGAAGCGACCAACTAGAGAGCGACAACAGTCATGAACATGCATTAAAATTAATAAACATCGGATGCAAGCATGAGTAGGATATAATCCACCATGAACATAAATATCGTGAAGGCTATGTTGATTTGTTCCAACTACATGTGTGAACATGTGCCAAGTCAAGTCACTTAAATCATTGAAAGGAGGATACCACCCCATAATACCACATTCACAACCATTTCGATAGCATGTTGGCACGCAAGGTAAACCATTATAACTAATAGCTAATCAAGCATGGCACGAGCAACTATGATCTCTAATTGTTATTGCAAACATGTTTATTCATAATAGGCTGAATCAGGAACGACGAACTCATCATATTTACAAAAACAAGAGATGTCGAGTTCATACCAGCTTTTTCTCATCTCAGACAGTCCATCATATATCATCATAATTGCCTTTCACTTGCACGACCGAACGATGTGAATAATAATAAGAGTGCACGTGCATTGGACTAAGCTGGAATCTGCGAGCATTCAATAAACAGGAGAAGACAAGGCAATATGGGCTCTTGGTTAAATCAATGATAATGCATATAAGAGCCACTTCAACAATTTAATCATGGTCTTCTCCTATCGACCCCCAAAGAAAAGAAAATAAATAAAACTATTTACACGGGAAAGCTCCCAACAAGCAAAAGAAGAACGAGAAATATTTTTGGGTTTTTTTTCTTTTTAATTATTACTACTACAGCAAGAAAAGTAAACTAGCCAGAAGCTATTACTATTTTTTTTGGTTTTTCTTAAAGTTTAACAAACACACAAGAAGAAAGCAGGAAAAAGAAAATAAACTAGCATGGATATTACAGTGAAAGAGTATGAGCACTGACATCTAGCAATGAATGTGTGCAAACATAAATGTAATGTCGATGGGAAATACGTACTCCCCCAAGCTTAGGCTTTTGGCCTAAGTTGGTTTATTGCCAGGGATGGCCTGGCGGATACCCGTAGGTGTAGCTGGGGTCGTACTGCGATGTAGCGTTTATCGCCGCCTGAGCTGCAGCATGGCTTCGAGCTGCCTCCGCTCTCCTCTCGTACTCATCTGCCTCCTCTCTTGTAATAATATATCTTCCTTTTGTCTGAGAATCAAAGAAGGCAGGAGCAGGGAGAGTAATACGGACAACACGCCATTTATCAAAGATTAGTCAATATAGGAGAGGTGATTCATTCCTCTCAACAAACTGGTGAGAGGCCATAGAATTAAAATCTAAATAAGTGGGAGGCAACTCCATATCACCCACACGAACGTCCACCTCAAGAAAATTAGCTAAGCGGGTTGCATAAATTCCTCCAAAGAAATCTCCATTATATCTATTATGATGCAACCTACGTGCTACAATGGCTCCCATATGATAAGATTGGTCTCCTAACACAGCACTCCTGAGAATGCTAAGGTCAGGGACACACATGTGACATGCTTCATCCTTAGCATTTATGCACCTACGTATGAAGAGAGCAAAATAATGTATAGCAGGAAAGTCGATGCTCCCTATGGTAGTTTGTGTTATATCTCTAGATTCTCCCATGGTTATACTAGCAAGAAAGTTTCTAAATTCAGATTTACGGGGATCACTAGCACTACCCCATTGTGGAAGTTTGCAAGCAGAAGTAAAATCCTCGAAGTCCATGGTATAAGATTTGTCATAAAGATCAAACATGACAGTAGGAGAATTACGCGAAGATGAAAATTCAAACCTCCTCACAAATGAGCTAGTGGGTTGATGGTACTGGGGGCATTTGTCTGCCTCAAAGTCCACAAGATCGGTGTTACACAAATATGCGTTAAATTCTTATTCCCGCTCGATCCATAAAATTTTCTGAAGGCCACTCACAAGGCCGCACTGGAGCGTCCCTTGGGGGCTCCTCATCAGCATCACGCATTGCAAGCCTGGGGCCTTGCTTCCTTGAAGAACCACCTTGGAACATTTTCCTAAGCATATTGCTTTTCTATGAAAAAATTTCTGAAATTTTTAGTAACTTCAAACAAAAGTGAACCAAGCTCAACAAAATTGATAGGAACTACTCCTACAAGTGCCTAGAGCCTATATCAAGCATTAGAACTACTTGGAACCATATAAATTTGAGATGCAAGTTCAAGAACATGGTCACCTATGCAGCACAAATTTGCAATGAATAAAACACTAGAGAAAAAACTAATTGGACCAATGGAGGAGTCACATACCAAGGAACAATCTCCCCAAGCAGTTTTGTGAGAGGTGCTTTGAGCAAGGAGATCGAAAATCGCAGCAAAGTGATCTAGAACTCGTGCTTGAGCTGGTTATTCGTGTTTGTGGGAGGAAGAAGAAGAGGATGGGTGGAGGAATAAGTGGAGGAGGTCCACCGTGGGCCCACGAGGCAGAGGGCGCGCCCTCCACCCTCAAGGCCAGGTGGCAGCTCCCCCGCGCTGTTTTCAGTACCATAAATCCTCAAATATTCCCGAAAAAATCATATTAAATTGGCATGGCATTTGGAGGACTTTTATTTTCGGGTTATTTTTATATTGCACGGATAAATCAGAAAACACACAGAAAAATACTATTTTTACTTTATTTCAACTAAATAACAGAAAGTAGAAAGAGGGTACAGAAGGTTGTGCCTTCTAGTTTCATCCATCTCATGCTCATCAAAAGGAATCCACTAACAAGGTTGACCAGGTCTTGTTAACAAACTCATTCCGAATAACATGGAACCGGAGAAATTTCGAATAACACTATGTTAACTCAACGGGGATATGCACATCCCCAATAATAAGAATATCATATTTCTTCTTGACAGTAGGAAGAGGAAATTCAAAAGCTCCAAAAATAATCGATGGAATTTTTCCATAGAGTTGATACTATGAACTTGAGGTTGTTACCTCGGAAAGTGTACCGTATGCTCATTACCATTAACATGAAAAGTGACATTGCCTTTGTTGCAATCAATAACAGCCCCTGTAGTATTCAAAAAAGGTCTCCAAGAATAATAGACATACCATCGTCCTCGGGAATATCAAGAATAACAAAGTCCGTTAAAATAGTAACGTTTGCAACCACAACAGGCACATCCTCACAGATACCGACATGTATAGCAGTTGATTTATCAGCCATTTGAAAAGATATTTCAGTAGGTGTCAACTTATTCAAGTCAAGTCTACGATATAAAGAGAGAGGCATAACACTAACACCGGCTCCAAGATCACATAAAGCAGTTTTAACATAGTTTCTTTTAATGGAGCATGGTATAGTAGGTACTCCTGGATCTCCAAGTTTCTTTGGTATTCCACCCTTAAAAGTGTAATTAGCAAGCATGGTGGAAATTTCAGCCTCCGGTATCTTTCTCTTATTTGTAACAATATCTTTCATATACTTAGCATAAGGATTCATTTTGAGCATATCGCTTAATCGCATACACGTTAAAAGATAGGTCTAATCATTTCAGCAAAGCGCTCAAAATGCTCATCATCCTTTTTCTTGGATGGTTTGGGAGGAAAAGGCATGGGTTTCTGAACCCATGGTTCCCTTTATTTACCATGTTACCTAGCAACAAAGTGTCTCTTATCATAACATTGATTCTTTGATTGTGGGTTATCAAGATCAACAGCAGGTTCAATTTCTACATCATTATCATTACTAGGTTGAGCATCGTCATTAACATTTTCACTAGGTTCATGTTCATTACCAGATTGTGTTTCAGCATCAGACGTAGATATATCATTTGGATTGTCAGGTGGTTCAGCAATAGGTTCACTAGAGGTTTGCAAAGTCCTATCATTTTTCTTTTTCTTCCTTTTAGAAGAACTAGGCACATCAATATTATTTCTCTGAGAATCTTGCTCAATTCTCTTAGGGTGGCCTTCAGGATACAAAGGTTCTGAGTCATTCTACCAGTTCTAGTAGCCACTCTAACAGCATAATCATTTTTCTTACTATTCATTTCATTGAGAAAATCATTTTGAGCTTTAAGTACTTGTTCTACTTGAGTGGTAACCATAGAAGCATGTTTGCTAACAAGTTTAAGTTCACTTCTAATATCAGCCATATAATAACCCAAGTGTTTAATCATGTAAGCATTTTGTTTTAATTGTCTACCAAAATAAGCATTCAAGTCTTCTTGCTTAAACATAACGTTATCAAACTCATCCAAGCATTGGCTAGCAATTTTAGTAGGAGGGACTTCAGCTTTATCATATCTATAGAGAGAATTTACCTTTACTACCTGTGTCGGGATATCAAGATCTGGAGGTTCTTCAATAGGTCATGGATCAAGATTATATGCTTCTTCAACAAGCGGTAAATTAAGACCATGTATTTCTTCAATAGGAGGTTAATTCTTAACATCTTCAGCCTTAATACCTTTTTCTTTCATAGATTTCTTTACCTCTTGCATATCTTTGGGACTGAGAAATAGAACACCTCTCTTCCTCGGAGTTGGTTTAGGAATTGGCTCAGGAGCTGGCTCAGGAGGTGCCCAATCGTTTTCATTTGTCAACATATTATTCAATAGAATTTCAGCTTCGTCCGGTGTTCTTTCCCTGAAAAGAGAACCGACACAACTATCCAGGTAATCTCTGGAAGCATCGATTAGTCCATTATAAAAGATATCAAGTATTTCATTTTTCTTAAGAGGATGATCAGGCAAAGCATTAAGTAACTTGAGAAGCCTCCCCAAGCTTGTGGGAGACTCTCTTCTTCAATTTGCACAAAGCTGTATATTTCCTTTAAAGCAGCTTGTTTCTTATGAGCAGGGAAATATTTAGCAGAGAAGTAATAAATCATATCCTGGGGACTACGCACACAACCAGGATCAAGAGAATTAAACCATATCTTAGCATCACCCTTTAACGAGAACGGAAATATTTTCAGGATATAAAAGTAGCGAGATCTCTCATCATTAGTGAACAGGGTGGCTATATCATTTAATTTAGTAATATGTGCCACAACAGTTTCAGATTCGTAGCCATGAAAAGGATCGGATTCAACCAAAGTAATTATATCAGGATCAACAGAGAATTCATAATCCTTATCGGCAACACAAATAGGTGAAGTAGCAAAAGCAGGGACATGTTTTGTTCTATCTCTAAGAGACTCCTTGTTCCATTTAACTAATAGCCTCTTGACTTCATAACTATCCTTGCAAGCTAAAATAGCTGCAGAAGCTTCTTTATCAGAAACATAACCCTCAGGAATAACAGGCCTATTTTCATCATCACTTTCATCAATATAATCAGTTTCTATAATTTCTTTCTCTCTAGCCCTAGCAATTTGTTCATCAAGAAATTCACTAAGGGGCACATTAGTATCAAGCATAGAAGTAGTTTCATCATAAGTATCATGCATAGCAGAAGTGGCATCATCAATAACATGCGACATATCAGAACGAATAACAGAAACAGGTTTAGGTGTCGCAAGCTTACTCATAACACAAGGTGAATCAAGTGCCGAGCTAGATGGCAGTTCCTTACCTCCCCTCGTAGTTGAGGGATAAATTGTTGTCTTAGCATCTTTCAAGTTCTTCATAGTGATCAGCAGATATAAATCCCAAGTGACTCAAAGAATAGAGCTATGCTCCCCGGCGACGGCGCCAGAAATTAGTCTTGATAACCCACAAGTGTAGGGGATCGCAACAACTTTCGAGGGTAGATTATTCAACCCAAATTTATTGATTCGACACAAGGGGAGCCAAAGAATATTCTCAAGTAGCAGCAGCTAAGTTGTCAATTCAACCACACCTGGATAACTTAGTATCTGCAGCAAAGTATTTAGTAGCAAAGTAATATGATAGTAGTGGTAACGGTAACAAAAGAGTAATGAAAGTAAAAGTAATATTTTTGGTGTTTTGTAGTGATTGTAACAATAGCAACGGGAAAGTAAATAAGCGTAAACCAGTATATGGAAAGCTCGTAGGCATTGGATTAGTGACGGATAATTATGCCGGATGCGGTTCATCATGTAACAATTATAACATAGGGTGACACAGAACTAGCTCCAATTCATCAATGTAATGTAGGCATGTATTCCGAATATAGTCATACATGCTTATGGAAAAGAACTTGCATGCCATCTTTTGTCCTACCCTCCCGTGGCAGCGGGGTCCTAATGGAAACTAAGGGATATTAAGGTCTCCTTTTAATAGAAATCGAACAAAGCATTAGCACATAGTGAATACATGAACTCCTTAAACTATGGTCATCACCGGAGTGGTCCCGATTATTGTCACTTCGGGGTTGCCGGATCATAACACATAGTAGGTGAGTATAGACTTGCAAGATAGGATCAAGAACTCACATATATTCATGAAAACATAATAGGTTCATATCTGAAATCATGACACTCGGGCCCTAGTGACAAGCATTAAGCATAGCAAAGTCATAGCGACATCAATCTCAGAACATAGTGGATACTAGGGATCAAACCCTAACAAAACTAACTCGATTACATGATAGATCTCATCCAACCCATCACCGTCCAACAAGCCTACGATGGAATTACTCACGCATGGCGGTGAGCATCATGAAATTGGTGATGGAGGATGGTTGATGATGACGACGGCGACGAATCCCCCTCTCCGGAGCCTCGGACGGACTCCAGATCAGCCCTCTAGAGAGGTTTTAGGGCTTGGCGGTGGCTCGGAATCGTAAAACGCGATGGTTTCTTCTCCTTGATTTTTTTCTCCCCGAAAGCAAATATATAGAGTTGGAGTTGGCGTCGGAGGAGCCTCAGGGGGCCCACGAGGTAAGGGCGCGCCCCCACCCTTGTGGACAGGGTGTGGGCCCCCTAGTCTTCATCTTTGGCAAGGATTTTTTATTATTTTTAACGAGATGTTCCGTGGAGTTTCAGGTCATTCCGATAACTTTTGTTTTCTGCACATAAAACATCATCATGGCAATTCTGCTGAAAACAGCGTCAGTCCGGGTTAGTTCCATTCAAATCATGAAAGTTAGAGTCCAAAACAAGGGCAAAAGTGTTTGGAAAAGTAGATACGACAGAGACGTATCACTTTCTCATTGTCATTCCTTGGCACATGGAGAAACTCGCACCCTTCAAAGTATCCACTGAGTCGTTGTACGAGGAAGCGGTAACTCACCATATTTGCATCCTTTATGCCCCTGGCCGCTTGACGATCGCCGACCACCAAGTCGGAATCACCATAGCACAGGATCCGGCGAATGCCGAGTTCCTTTGCAAGCTGGAGCCCGTGAATGAGTGCCTCGTATTCGGCGACGTTGTTGGTGGCGGCAAACTGGATTTGTAGCACATATCTGAGCTTGTCGCCTTTGGGAGAGGTGAGGACGATGCCGACTCCAAACCGGTGCGCATCTTGGAACCATCAAAAGTGCATTCGCCAATGGTGGAGTCTGGCGCTGGCGGCAGTTACTGGGTCTGGGCCCAATCAACGAGGAAGTCGGCCAGTGCTTGTGACTTGATGGCGATGCGAGGCTGGTAATAGATGGTGTAGGCGGCCAAATCTATGGTCCATTTGGCCACTCGGCCTGAAACATCTCGGCTTCCAATGATCTCGGCAAGCGGAGCTGTGCAGACCATAGTGATTGGGTGCTCTTGGAAGTATGGCTTTAGTTTCTTGGCGGCAAATTGCACGCCGTAGCACATCTTCTGGTAGTGGGGGTAGTTTTGCTTGGAGGCGGACAACACTTCAGTTAGGTAATACACCGGTCTCTGGACTGGTAATGCTTTTCCTTCTTCTTTGCGTTCCACAACTATGACCGTGCTGACCACCCGACTGGTAGCGGCGATGTATAGGAGCATGGGCTCCTTAGGAGTCGGAGCCGCCAGGACATACGGAGTGGTCAACATTTTCTTGAGCTGGAGAAAAGCTTCATCCGCCTTGTCATTCCACTCAAAAAAAGTGGCCTTCTTCATGAGCTGGTACAGGGGAAGGGCCTTCTCGCCCAGCCGACTGATGAAACGGCTGATGGATGCCAAGCAGCCGGTGAATTTTTGCACGTCCAGCAGTGGGGTGGGTACTTCCATCCTCTCAATGGCCTTGATCTTCACAGGGTTGCATTCTATGCCGCGCTCTGAGACCAGAAAGCCAAGAAGCTAGCCGGCTGGTACTCCAAAGATGCATTTCTCCGGGTTGAGCTTGATCTGAAATCGGCGCAAGTTCTGAAAGGTCTCCTTGAGGTCTTCTAGGAGCATTCTACGCTTCTCTGTCTTCACTACAACATCATCCACATAGACGTGGGCGTTTCGGCCGAGTTGTTTGAGGAGACACTTCTGCATGCAACGCTGAAACGTGGCACCGGCATTCCTCAAACCGAGCGTCATGGTTAGGTAGCAGAAGGCTCCGAATGGCGTGATGAAAGTGGTCTTTAGCCTATCGGCCGGGTTTAGCTTGATCTGGTGGTATCCCGAGTATGCATCCAAAAAACTCAACAGCTTGCATACGGCTGTGGAGTCAATCACTTGGTCAATTCTTGGCAAAGCGAACGGGTCTTTGGGCCATGCTTTGTTGAGGCTGGTATAATCAATACACATGCGCCATTGCTTGTTCTTCTTCGGCACCAGGACCGGGTTGGCTATCCACTCTAGAAAGAACACTTCCATGATGAAGCCGGCTGCTAGAACCCGGGCTATCTCTTCTCCAACAACTCTTCTCTTTTCTTCTGATAGACGGTGCAAGGGCTGCCTGACTGGCTTGGTGTCACGCCCAATATGCGACCCTATCCAAAAGGAACTCGACGGTCCCACCAAGGATAGACCCGCATATTGAAACACTTTTGCAAGGTGGATATCATTACATCAACATTACATAATAGTGGGGATACATACATAAGGCACAAAAATACATCAACATCATATACAAGAACCACATCCGACTACGGATGAAACATAAACAGAAACTCAAACGACAACCACCCTGCTAGCCCAGGCTGCCGACCTGGAACCTATCCCCTGATCGAAGAAGAAGCAGAGGAAGAACTCCAATACAAGCAAACATCGCTCTCGCTTCATGATCATCGCAAACCTGTACTGCAGAATCGGTGGTGTAGTAATCTGTGAGCCACGAGGACTCAGCAATCCCATTACCATGGGTATCAAGACTAACAAAGCTTAAAGGGAAAGGAAGGGATAGAGTGGTGAGGTTGCAGCAGCGGCTAAGCATGATATGGTGGCTAACATACGCAAATGAGAGCGAGAAGAGGAACAAAGGAACGGTCGTCAACTAGTAATGATCAAGAAGTGATCCTGAACTCCTACTTACGTCAGACATAACCCAGAAACCGTGTTCTCCTCTCGATCAACCCCGAAAAGAGACCATCACGGTTACACACACGGTTGTTGTATTTTAGAAGAGTTTGCTTCAAGTTTACTACAACCGGATATTAACAAATTCCCATCTGCCACATAACCGCGGGCACGGCTCTCGAAAGTTTATACCCTGCTGGGGTGTCCCAACTTAGCCCATGATAAGCTCTCGCGATCAACGAAGGATATTCCTTCTACCCGGAAGACCCGATCAGTCTCGTAATCCCGGATACAAGACATTTCGACAGAAATAAAACAATACCAGCAAAGCCGCCCGATGCGCCTAAAATCCCTATAGGTGCTGCACATATCTCGTTCTCAGGGCAACACGGATGAGACATCCTACGAGTAAAACCAGACCTCGAGTTTCCCGAGGGGCCCTTGATCTACTCGGTTCGAACCAAAGCACTTAGAGAAGCACCGCCCGGGGGGCTAAAATAACGATGACCCTTGGGTTAGTTACTCCCAAGGGAAAGGTAGGTAGTGGTGAGGCAAATGGTAAAACCAAGGTTGGACCTTGCTGGAGGAGTCTTATTCAAAGCGAACTGTCAAGGGGGTCCCATAAATCACCCGACCGCGTTAGGGACGCAAAATCCGGGAACATAACACCGATATGACGGAAACTAGGGCGGCAAGAGTGGAACAAAACACCAGGCATAAGGCCGAGCCTTCCACCCTTTACCAAGTATATAGATGCATTAATAATATAAGGAATATTGTGATATCCCAACAAGTAAACATGTTCCAACAAGGAACAACATCTCCATGTTCCAACAAGGAACAAACTTCATCTTCACCTGCAACTAACAACGCTATAAGAGGGGCTGAGCAAAGCGGTAACATAGCCAAACAACGGTTTGCATGGGAAAAGTGTCAAAGGTTAGAGGTTCATTGCAATTTGGGATGGCTTGAGCAGCAAGTGATAGGTAACGGAGCATAGCGAAAGAACGAAGCAACTAGCATAGCAATGATAGTAGTGAGATCCAGGGTAGCGGTCATCTTGCCTGAAATCCCGCTAGGAAGAAGAACGAGTCCATGAAGAAGATGAACGGATGAAGCCGAACCGAGCGTAGACGAACGAATCCTCACGATCGCAACGAAACAGGAACTAACAAGAAGAAGCACACAACATAGTAAACACACCACACATAGACAAGACATGATGCACAACCAAGCATGATGCATGACAAGACTACATGAAGCTACTCATGGCAAGAGATGATGCAACCAACAACAACACATCAAAACAAGTTTAAATGAGGCCTAAGCAAAGATATAACAATTCCTAGAAGTCCTCATATGCAAATTTCGAAATTGGTCCAGATCTGAATAAACATTATGTTCAAGTTGTTAAACATCAAGTTAAGATGCACCAAGATGATCTACACGAAATTCTAGTCAAGTTACATATAAAGTTCATTAGATTCGGAGCTACGGCCTAGAAGATATGAGCAAAACAAGATAAACATGGCATTGATGCAAAATGCATACAAACATCAAGCAAACACCTCAAAACAAGGATGCAACATTATAATATGAAGCTACATGCAATATCAAGCAAGTTTCATATAGAGCACACTCAAAACGGAGCAACGGTGTAACACATACACATGAAACAAGTCATAACCACAATCTGTCCAAAACAGCAACTAGGCATATTGCAAGCATCAAAACAACATGCTACAGCACCTTAACATAATAAGAAAAGGCATGGGCATGATGTACAGGTAAATCATGACAAAACATGAACACTGAGCTATCTCCAGAAATCACTAGAACATGCTCAAACACACATGGCAAGATTGCAAATAATAACAGTTTCAGACATTGGCAGAAATAACATCAGGTTGCAATGTTTAGAGCTATCAAACAACATTCTACAAGAACTTATCATGGCAAGAAAAGGCATGGCATGATACTAATAAATGCATAGATCAAATGTACTTTACTGACCATAAGCCAAAAAGGATCATAAGATATGATGGCACCCATGTAAACATGGCAAGTTATATTACAGATTCATACACGGCAGGAACAACAATAAGTAGGCATGTTGGTGAGCTTGAACCACTCACCACAGAGCAATAAATGGCACGGCAAGGCAACTCACAGTAAGAAGACATGGCATAGAAGCTATACATGGCAAGAACAACATCATAGCATGCACAGATCAACTACAACAACCTTGGCAAAATTGAATAACATGTAAACAATCTGCCAGGAACATTTTATAGCAAAAGTAGAGCTCGATTGACTCAAGCTATGGCACTCCATAATTGCAAACAAGGGCATGGATAGATAGAGCATAACCATATGTGCAAAACATCCTTACTGAAGTATCTCAAAATAAGCATGGATCTCTCGGTAGCATCAAGTTAACATGGCAACAAAATATAAAAGAATCTACCAGGAAAACAGCAACAGCAAGTACCCTACTTAACAAGCTTGATGCACTCACTACACAACTCACAAAAATACATGGCAAGCACCCCTGGAAAGATGGCATGGCGTATTACAAAACACATGTATGACTCAAGTTCATAGGGTGCACACATCAATCATGAAAAAAATGACAAAAGTGCATGTTCTGATAAGAATCTGAAACTAACATCATATAGCACTCTTCTAACAGCATTTCGGGCACCATGATAAGCTCAAAAGAAAATGATACAATGAGATGAAATGATGTACCCATCCAGGCGAACATTTTGACATATTACACGCACAAAACGGAGCAACGATGACAGAGTTATGGCATGATGAAAATGCATAAAAAATAACACAGAAACGGGGACTTAGCAGAAAACGGAGGGGGGGAGAAAGTCAACCTCACGGGCTAGATCGGGCACGGACTTCGAGGCGGCCGGACTCTCGCCGGAGAGGAGGGAGATGGCGGCCGGAGGAGGCGGGGAGAAGCGGATCCGGCCGGGGCTTCGCCGGATCCGGCGCGGGGACGGCGGTGGAGGGGCGGCGCTGGCGTGGTGGAGGCGCTCGAGGCGCGGGCGGGCGAGGTCACCGGCCGGGAGCGGCGAGGGCGCCACGGCCGGGCGCTGGGGAGCCGGGCGGAGCTCGCCGGGCGGGTCGGCGACTCGAGGCGGCGGGAGCTAGGGCCGGCGGGCGAGCTTCTGGCGGACGGGCGGCGAGGCTGGGCCGGCGGGCGCGGCGCTGAGGCCGGTAGGCGCGGGCCGGGCGTGGTCGATGACTGCTGGGGGCCGAGCGGGCCGAAGGGCCGGGCGGCGCTGGGACGGGCGAAGCCACATGGCAGCCCCGATTGGCGCGGGCGCGATGGCGAGCGGCCGGACCGACATGTCCGGCAAGGGCGCGAGGGGAAATTAGGGTTTCGGGAGGAAGAAGACCCGGATTTGGACGGGAGAGGTGTTTTTATAGGTAGAGGGAGCTAGGAGAGTCCAAATGAGGTGCGGTTTTCGGCCACGCGATCGTGATCGAAGGACCGAGAGCATAGAGGGGAGTTTGCTGGGTTTTGGGCCACTTTGGAAGGGGTCTTGGGCTACAAACAAAAGAGGGCTTCTACGGTTACCCGGTTAACCGTTGGAGTATCAAACGACCTCCAAATGATCTGAAACTTGACAGGCGGTCTACCGGTGCTATACCAAGGCCGCTTGGCAAACCTCGGGCCATTTCGAGAAAGTTTAACACCCGCACACGAAAAGAGGCAAAAGGGGGCGCCGGAAGACATAGGAGTGCCGGATTGCAAAACGGACAACGGGGAAAATGCTCGGATCTATGAGACGAACACGTATGCAAAATGAAATGCACATGATGACATGATATGAAATGCAGATGATGACATGGCAAAGTGCAACACGCAAGCACATGACATGGCAATGACGGCAAATAACTGGCAGACACCTGGCGCATCGGATCCGGGGCGTTACACTTTGCATCAGACCGGACGTGTAGCTTGTGCTCGGCGGATTCCGTCGGAACACCCGGCATGTCCTTTGGTGACCATGCTAAGATGTCTCGATTCTCATGGAGGAAATCGACGAGCTCGCCATCCTATTTGCTGTCGAGGTTTGCCCCTATGACAGCGTGCCTCTCCGGGTGCTCCGGGTCCAAGGGTATCTTCTTTGTCTCTTTGGCCGGCTTGAACGAGCCCTCAGCTTCCGACTCCTTGGGGTTGGGTGACATTTCTGGCTGCTTGCCTGCCATTGCCACAACCCAGTCAAGGAGCTGCTTCTCAGCCGCGATCATGAGGGACTCGGCTAACCGGCTACTCTCTGCTGCGCAGGCGGACGACTTCTTGTAGTCTCCTGCTATGGTCAGGATTCCCTTGGAGCTCGGCATCTTCATCTTGAGGTAGGCATAGTGAGGGACCGTCATGAACTTGGCCAGCGTAGGCTGGCCAAGCAGTGCATGATAGGGGCTCTCAAGGTCCACCACCTCAAACCAGACTGGCTCTCAGCGGAAATGATTCTTGTTCCCAAAGAGAACATCTATCCGAGTCTTGCCGATTGGTGAGCAGGAAAGGCCTGGAACGATGCCATGGAAAACAGTCCGGCTGGGCTGGAGATGTCTCTGCTTGATTCCCAACTTCTCCATGGTATCTTTGTACAGGATGTTGATGCTGCTGCTGCCATCTATCAGAACTCGGGAGAAACGAGCAGCTCGCCTCTCGGTACCAAAGGTGGCATCCAACACCAGAGCATAGGAGCCAGGATTAGGCATCACTTACGGGTGGTCGGCCCTGCTCCAGCTGATGGGCTTCTCAGACCAGTGCATGAATTCAGGGGTCTCTGATGCTACCGCATTCACTTCTTGTTGCTGCTGCCGTCTGCTGCGCCTGTCGTCGGCCACGCTTGTGAACACTACGTAGGCTCCATGATCCTCAGTATATTCATCTTGTATTGCGCCGACTGGCCGAAGCGCCGGTTGCTGAGGAGGAGCGGGTTGGAATCTATCACCCTTGGCGATCCTAGTGAGCCAGTGACACTTCCGAGTTGTGTGGTTTGACGGCTTCGCACCGCCGTGGAACTTGCAGGGTGCATCAAGGGTCTGCTCGTATGAGAAAGCGGGTAACCAGTTGGGCTTGCCGCCCTTCTGGCGCTTGGTGGGAGGCTGCCCCTCCGGCTGCTGATCTTCGACTGTTGCCACCTGCCGGCTTGTGGAAGCCGGCTGCATGGCTTTGCGCTTGTTGTTGTTTGGTTGCTGTCTCCGACTGGTGTCACCAGCCGGGGTCCGAGGAGCTTGAGGGCCACCTTGCCCGACGCGTTAACTTGGATCTCCGCCTTCATGGGGGAATCGACCGTGGCGTACTTGTCTACTATGATTAGTAGCTCGTCGAGGGTTGCGGGCTCGTCGCAGTGGAGCTTATTCTTGAAGAGGGTGCCCTCTCGGCACCCAGCAGGGAAATACTCGATGGCTGCACCTCGTGCATGTCAGGGAAAATGACACCTATGGGATCACAAGAATCCCTACTACGGCTGCCGGGGCGCGGGGTTGCGAGAAGAGCAGGATTAGTAACCGGCACAAAGATCGTTTACCCAGGTTCGGGCCGTGAGGATGCGTAAAACCCTAGTCCTTCGTTGGTGGGTGTATTTCAGAGAGTTCTTGAGCTCTTGAACTAGCTGTGGTGAGTGCATGGTTCCAAAGAGCCGAATCCTTCTCCAGTTTGCCATGGGCCTCCTTTTATAGTCGAAAGGGGTTGCCACAGTGGCACACAGGAGGTGGAAAGGCGCACAATGCTATGAGCTTATCGCTCAGACATAGACAAGACGCATTTAATGCGTAGCTTAGGTGTCCCCTTGCTTTATTGGGGACGAGGGCGAGGCCCGTCCCATCCGTTGCCGCTCCTCCTTGCTTTGACACGCGCCTTGGCCAGTGACGCATGCGGCGCCACGTAGGTAGGCAGGCAGCTCAGGTGGCGCAGTGGTGGAGCCTCCACGAAGATCTGCTTGATGAGTTGGCCTGGGAGCTGCATGTTGCCACGCAAGTGCCCGCCCAGCAGGTTGGGCTGGCAGCTGCATGTGAACGGCGGTGGAAACTTGGTTGGTGTGGGCCAGGCAGTGGCCCTGCTGTCGTCTTTGGCGAGGGCTTTGCCGGGTGGCCTGGCAAGGGTCTTGTCGTGGCGCGCTGTCATCCCCGGCAAGGATATTGTCGGGTGTCTCGTGGCTTTCCTCGGCAAGGATCTTGCTGTGGATCGTCGTCTTCTAATCCTCATCTGATCTTGGGTGTTCCTTGTCTTCACAAAGATCTGCATGCCACCATGGAGGTGCCTCCCGAGCCCTGGTCCAACGTGATTTTGGAGACCGTGGGCTCAAGGGTGGCTCGCTCTGTTGGTGTGGGGCGAGCTGCCCCAGCAAGGGTCTTGTCGGGGGAACCTGCTTCGTCCCTCTGCTCTTTGTGGTCTTGGCCTTGGCGTTGCTTTGGTTATCTTGGGCTTCGGTCTTACCTTGGCTCACCTCCCCTATTCTACTTGGTGTGACCGTGGGCGCGGCTCGGACTGCCCGTGCACAGGTAAAGGGGTACAAAAGTGCGCCCCTCCTTTTGTACACCGGCAGGAGCCCCCGGTCCTGGGCCACACATAAGCACGACACGTTGTTGGGCCAAGTCCAAAACGGTGCGCGGGTAGGCGGGGCGGTTTTTACCGCGGTAAAACTATTTGCGCGCTGCGCTTCCCACGACCCACGCGCGCGGCGTAACGTGGCGTGGAGGGGTGCGCGTGACGTGGGCGGCATGCGTGGGGCTGTTCCCGCACGCATGCATCATGTCGCAGTAAATGGGCAGCGTGACTTGCACCTTCCCCATAAAAAGGGATAACCGCGGGCGCACTGTTCCTTTTACCCTTCGCACAACCCCAATCTCGGAAGCCTCCGCTCGTCTTCCTCCTCTTCCCTAAGCCTTGCCCTTGCTCGCCGCCGCTGCGTTCCCATCGTCCTCTGTCATTCCCCCCTCCCCCAGCCGCCATGGCGCCGAAATCCACCAAGGGCAAGGGAGTGGCCAAGGACGCCAGAGCGGTGGAGCCGCCGGAGAGTGCGCTGGCGGTGCAGCGGACGCAGTCCGCCTTCTTCTCCTTGACGGTCGACGTGCTAGTGCTTCGGGAATCCTTCAGGCCTCTGTGGGGGGTGAAGACGGGGGGAGAGAAGTCGGGGCATCCGGCCATGCGCGTCATCCCCGCCGACTGCGCCGAGGCTGCCCCAAATCGGTACCCCTTCTTTGTCGATTATTTTTCCTGCAGGCTCTGTCCTCCCTTCTCCGATTTCTTCAGCGACATCATGCACACCTTCGGCTTTCGCCTCTTGGATTTTACCCCGAATGCGGTGGTGTGCAAGGCCCTTTTCGCGCACCTCTGCGAAGGCTTCGCCGAGGTGCACCCCAACACGGCGCTCTTCCGCCATTACTTCTTCCCTCGAATCCAGACGGGAGGTGCCATTTCGGATTGCATCGCCTGGATCCCAAGATCCAAGGGAGCGTACCCGGATGGCGCCATGAAGGAGAGGTGGGAAGAATGGCGGGGCCAGTGGTGCTGGATCGCAGAGAAGGACCCACCGGTGTTCTGCGAAGTTCGCCGGATGCCGCCGGTCCGCATAAGCGATTGGAGCGACGTCGACACCGACGACGAGAAGCTCGCGGTCGCCACCACCAGGATCCTCCGGCTTACCCAGGCCAGGCTCACCCTTGAGATGATCGTGGCGGACTTCATCCGCCGCTGGATCGCTCCACTGCACAACAAGGGGTGGCCAGCCTGGCTCTTTACGAACCCCGCCGACATCATGCGGCTTCGTCCCGGCCTCGACCACAACTTCACAGTGATGGGACACGCCCATTTCTGCCAGTGGCTCTTCCAGCTCGATGTGGGTCGTGACAGTGAGGTCGAGCGGACCGGCAAGGTCACAAGGGCCGCGTGAATTCCGGCAAGGTCCTCAAGGGGCCTATGTTCAAGCTGCCGACGGGGGTGGTCCCCTTGTGTAATAACTCGCGCCGGTCCGATATCATAGCCATGATGCCGGACTACAACGCGCATGGTCCTGACCCGAGCTGGAAGGATCCGGAGGACGCCGAGGTGCAGCAGTTCTTCGATACTCTGCACGAGGGGTACGTCAACACCGACGCCGAGCGGCTGCTTGTCTAGGACACCTCCCAGCTGGAACTGGACTACATCGCCGCCAGGGCGAGGGAGGTGCAGCTTTCCAAGGAGGCCGGCAGCGCTGGCGCTGTGGTGGACAAGGCCGTGACAGCCGGGGAGGAGGAAGAGCTCGCCCGGTTGGCGGCGGCCGCCGGGGAAGCCAGCAGCGCCGTCACTGAGGCTCCTCTAGTCGAAGATGTGGTTGGCGAGTCGTTGTCGGAGGAGGCTGAGGCTGCAGGCCCGATGCCGGCTACGGGGAGAGGGCAAGTCCTGCGGTGGGCTAGTTCTGGTGAGCCGGTCTGGCCCGGCAGGGCTGCGCGGCCGTAGCTGACCTTGGAGGGGTTCGGGCGCCACACGAGGGCCGCAGTGGCGAAGAAGCTGGCGAAGGCCGCGGTGAAGAAGAAGACAGCCGCCCCTTCTCCGTCCAAGCATGTCCAGACACTGCCCCCTTCCCCTCCTCCGGTGGATGTTGACGTGGAGGTCACTTTCGATTATGGATCACTCAGCTCGAGGAGGAAGAGGAAGACAACAGAGGAGGAGGCGGACGACGAGTAAGTATGTGGTTCCTTTTCGTTATCTCTGCCTCCTCAATCTGTGTCACTCGTCTTGACTTGTCTTCGTCCTTGCAAGGAAGTGGAGACGCTTTCCCAGAGAGTGAAGAGGGCCAAGGTCTCGGCGGGTGGCCAGCCCCCGGCTGGTACTCCGAGGGTGCCACTGGTGATGTCGAGCAGCCCAGACAGCAGCCCCCGACATAGCCCCCAGCATAAGTTCATCACTCTTCCCCCGTCGAATGTGTCAGGGGCACGACACTTTGGTGCCGACCTTGCCAGGTACACAGGAGGAGAGCATCAGCAGGAGGAGCCGCAGAGGGCTACTCCGAAAACGCCGCCCCCATCGACCACGCCGCCCCGAGGGGCGTCCCCGGCAGGGGCACCAAGCACTGAGCCCACGCACATGGAGGAGGAGGAGGAGAACTTGGGCGCCGGTGGCTTTGCCTCGACGCCAAATGTTGGCATGGAGGGGACTCCCGTTTCCCAGCCTGGTGCTGGCGCTGGTAAGTCATTCGCCGTTCATCCCTGTTCCTTTCTCTTTTTGGCTCTTGGTCTTGGCCTTGCCTCACTCCCTTCTTTGGTGTCCAGATCCCTCCTCGGTGAACCCAGAGGACGTGGACGCCGTCATCGAGGACGTCGCCAAGGCCGCCGAGGCGGACGCCGAGAAGATCGCCGAGGAGGAGGCCTCCAAGGGCGCTATTGAGGACGCCGCCAAGGGGCCCGCCGGGGAGGCTGGCAAGGCTGTCGCTGAGGAGACCAGCAAGGGGCCTGCCGGGGAGGCCGGCGGGGCCGCTGCCGAGGAGGAGGAGGAGGTGGCTGATGACCGGCCTTCCTCCTCCGCTGCTTTCGGCTCCGGCAAGTACCTGAGGGTGGGCGACGACTTGTTCGTCCATCTTCCAGGTGCGTCGAGCACCAGAACACCCGTTGAGGGAGAGGTGTTCGACGACGAAGTGCTTGCCGCTGCCGGGCTTGAAGTCGTCGACGAGCCGATCATTGGTGGGGACGGCTCGCAGGAAGAGCGGCTCCTCCACGCCATGGGCAAGGTTAAGTCCAGGACAACTGTGGTGGAGAAGGCGGAGGCGGATCTCCAGAACTGCGTTGCCGAGACGCAGGACCGGTTCCACAAGGCTCACAAGGAGCTGAAGGCCGCCCCGGGCGAGCTGGCCAAGCGCGATGTGGAGCTCACCCTGAAGCTGGCCGACATCGAGAAAGCCCAAGAGACGGCGAAGAACTTGGCCGCTGCCGCTGAGGCCGCACGGACCCAGCATGAGGTCGCACTGAACTCCCAGGAAGAGGACCTCGCCGCGCGTGAGGATAAGCTTGCCGCCACGCTTTGCGGCAAGGATGAAGAGGTGGAGAAGCTTGTCTTGCAGCGGACTAGTGATCTGGAGCAGAGGCACAAGGAGGCACTCGATGCCCAGGCCTAGATTCATGCCGGCAAGGTGAAGGAGCTGGAGGCGGAGCGGGGCTAGCTGAAGGAGCAGGCCCTGAAGCTGTCCCAGGAGAAGGACACACTCAACAGTGCCCTGACGAAGGCACAGGGCGCGGCCGTCAGCAGGGCCGGGGAGCTCTCCGAGGCCAACAACTCCATCAAAGACCTCAAGCTGAAGCTGGAGGGTCTCGAGAAGATGCTGTCGGAGGCCAAAACCCGAGAGGGGACCCTGGCCAAGGAGCTGGAGGCCAAGAAGCAGTTGCGGAAGAACGAGGGCCTCAACTTCGCGGATCACGTGGAGGGCGTGAACCGCTGGCTTGACCGCCTTGCCACCGTCACCAACCAGGCCGCCGCGCAGCTGGCCACCATGGGGATGACGAACGTGAGGTACGTCCTGGAGCGTAGCGTGAGCGCCAACTGCAGACTGACCCTATTCTTTGAGAAGGTTGTCGGCGCTTTGGAGCGGCTTCACGCCAACCGGGCGGCCTCGCTGGCCGACGAGGCCCGGAGGCTTTGCCAGGGCGCCAAGACCAAGGTTCTCACGAAGGTGGCCTACTGGTACCCCGACCTCGACTTCGACGCCATGCTGGAGAGCTTGCCGGAGGGTACTGACCTCGCGCCGCTCAGGGAGCGCATCAAGCCCATCATCAGCCACGTTGGCGGAATTCAGAGGGTAAAGGGCCAGCGCCGGGACTAGGCGCCCCGTTTCTTATCGCCGCTGCAGGTTCACAACCAAGATAATCGCTATCTCTAGTTAGAACTGCGGCAACAATTTGATTTAATATAACTCTGCAGCACTTTTAGTATCACGCATGTTATTTTCCTGTTTGATTTTTCCTTGTATGTCCACGCTACATAACTGGGTAGGCTTGCCGGCGCGTAAACCCAGGGCGGCATCTTGGGGACGGATCCCCATTGGCCTGCCGGGTGTGCTTGCTGCCGGGCGAACCACCTTAATTACCGCCCTTAGCGCGGCCGCCTAAACTGTCAAGCTTGACTCGAGTCAGAGTCGGGAGCGTTGCCAAGTGCGGAAGGCTACCCTGCACTCTCGACACGGCCGCTTTGAGCTGTTGAGTGGACTCGAAACAGAACAAGGGCGTTGCCAATTGCAGGAGGGCCCCTTTGCGTGCAGGTTTCTCATACATAGGCGAGATCTCCGAGGACGATAACCTTATATATAGAAGGAAATAACTCAAAGCTCTAAATGACTTAGCTTCTCTGTTGCTGCACTGGCGCCCTTCATGTTCGCAAGCGGCGCCCCTTTCTCCTGGCCGTCTCCTTCTTGGGATCTAAGGCGACGAAGAACTGCTAGGCTAGCTACTAGACCAGATTCTCACAATTGCGCCCCCTACCTGGCGCTACTAAAGATGTCGGGAAAACGACACCTATGGGATCACAAGAATCCCTTAGTACGGTTGCCGGGCAGGTGGTTGCGAGAAGATCAGGATTAGTAAACAGCACACTGATTGTTTACCCAGGTTCGGGCCGCGAGGATGCGTAAAACCCTAGTCCTTCTTTGGTGGGTGTATTTCAGAGAGTTCTTGAGCTGCCGAACTAGCTGCGGTGAGTGCTTGGTTCCAAAGAGTCGAATCCTTCTCCAGTATGCCATGGGCCTCCTTTTATAGTCGAAAGGGGTTGCCACAGTGTCACACGGGAGGTGGAAAGGTGCACAGTGCTATGAGCTTATCACTCGTATTACAGGACAAGATGCATTTAATGCGTAGCTTAGGTGTCCCCTTGCTTTATTGGGGACGGAGGCGAGGCCCGTCCCATCCGTCGCCGCTCCTCCTTGCTTTGACACGCGCCCTGGCCAACGACGCATGTGGCGCCATGTAGGCAGGTAGGCAGCTGAGGTGGCGCGTTGGTGGATCCTCCACGAAGATTTGCATGCCGCCAGGCAGGCACTTGATGAGTTGGCCTGGGAGCTGCATGTTGCCACGCAGGTGCCCGCCTAGCTGGTTGGGCTGGCAGCTACATGTGAACGGCGGTGGAAACTTGGTTGGCGCGGGCCTGGCAGTGGCCCTGCTGTCGTCTTTGGCGAGGGCCTTGCCGGGTGGCCCGGCAAGGGTCTTGTCATGGCGCGCTGTCATCCCCGACAAGGATCTTGCCGGGGGTCTCCTGGCTTTCCTCGGCAAGGATCTTGCCATGGATCCTCGTCTTCTAATTCTCATCTGATCTTGGGTGTTCCTTGTCTTCACAAAGATCTGCATGCCACCATGGAGGTGCCTCCCGAGCCCTGGCCCAACGTGAGTTTGGAGACCGTGGGCTCAAGGGTTGCTCGCTCTGTTGGTGTGGGGCGAGCTGCCCCGGCAAGGGTCGTGGGGAACCTCCTTCGTCCCTCTGCTCTTTGTGGTCTTGGCCTTGGCGTTGCTCTGGTTATCTTGGGCTTCGGTCTTACGATGGCTCACCTCCCCTGTTCTGCTTGGTGTGACCATGGGCGCGGCTCCGACTGCCCGTGCACAGGTAAAGGGGTACAAAAGTGTGCCCCTCCTTTTGTACACCGACAGTGCACACCCTCACAAGAGTTGTGTAGCTTGGCACATCGCGTGAGGTAGTCGCGAGTTGACTCGTTGGGGCCATGGACGCACAAGGAGAGTTGGCGAGGCTTGGGCGGCCGCTTGTACATGCTGGTGAAGTTGCGGATGAATGCTTCAGTGAAATCAACCCAGGTGTTGATGCTGCGGGGCTTTAGGCGGTTCAGCCATGTCCAGGCCGTGCCCTGGAGCATGAGCGGAAAGTACTTCACGGCAGTGCGCTTATTGCCGTTCACGATGCTGACGGCTGTGGAGTAGTCGACCAGCCAGTCCTCCGGCTTCATGGAGCCAGTGTACCTGGGGGTATCTCTCGGGAGCATGAACCCTTTGGGGAAAGGTTCATCTCAGATGCGGGGGCCGAAGCAAGGCGGACCCAGCTCATCTTCTTCTTCTAGCGCCAGGGATCAATTGAGGCGGTCGATCCGGTGGCGGGCATCGTTTTCTGTGATTCCTTCTCGGCAGCCAAGGCGGTCGCCGAATGACGGGTGATCAACAGGTGGCGGGGAAGTACGCCTCTCCCTGCGGGGAGGAGGAGGCGGACAATCGTCTCGTCGCTGTACTGCTCTCGGGCGGCCGTCTTGGTCGCGCTCGATGGTGATGCGAGTCCGGCTGCGGCTAGCAGCCCGCTCCTTGTCTCTTCTATCGCGGGAGCCACCAGTCGGCATCCGGGATGTCGCACCTTGGTCTCGGCGAGGAAGTGGGTCGTCGTTTCGTCGGTTGGGCGCCTCAGTGCGGCACCCGGCATCCTGCTTCTCAGCAACCGCGTCGAGGAGCTGCTGGACCCGCTCCTTCATGTGGCGCGCTCGTCGCCCTCGAGCTTGTCTAGCTCGTCTGCTGCCACTAGCAGGCCTTTTCCTAGTAGTGGCGCCCCCTACCTCGTGCCCTCCTCGAAGCTTCCTTGGAATAGGGTCCAAGTCTCCTAGATCATGTTCAGTGAGAAAATCACGTTCTCAAGGTTTCATTCCGTTTGGACTCCGTTTGATATTCCGTTTCTTCGAAACTCTGAAATAGGCAAAAACAACAATTCTGGGCTGGGCCTCCGGTTAATAGGTTAGTCCCAAAAATAATATAAAAGTGGAAAATAAAGCCCAATATTGTCCAAAACAGTAGATAATATAGCATGGAGCAATCAAAACTTATAGATACGTTGGAGACGTATCACTTGTCGGCTACTGATTACTATAGCCGTAACGCTAATGACGCTTGCTGGGTCAGGGGAGCGTGGCTACAGTCCCGCCGCCTGGTGGGAGATCACTGTAGGCACTCCGTGTCTTATCTGGTTAATGGCGTGTGGGCACCAAGGAAGGGGCGGGCCGACTGCTGGGGGCCGGCCTCCCTCTGGTCCGACTAATGAGGTTCTAGCCGTCTTCCGTGCTCTCGTTGATCGGTAGGGACCGTCGTCTTCGGGCCGTACCGACAGACGGTCGTGGGAGCAGGGCTTTGCCTGACATGAGTGACACCAGGTTTGGAGTGGCAACAGTGCCGCGCCAGGCGGAGATCCCCGCCTGTACGGAGCAGTATGGCCTCGCCCGGCCCTGGATACGGGGGTGATGGGCTACACTGTAGCCTCACCCTGTCTTGCCGTCTTTATGGGGGTGCAGACTCAGAGGGCGCCATGGGCCGACTGCTAGGAGCAGGCCTCTCTTGAGGCCGCCCGCCAGGAGTCGGACCGTCTTGGAGCCGTTTTCTTAAGCGCGGCTGTCTTCCAGCTGTCGGCCGTTCGGCCAGCCGGCTACCAGAAGGCGGTGCTTCATCTTGACATCTTGAGGGGTGGAGCCGGCCCCGATGCCTCGAAAGGTTCTGGGGCTCGGGTTAGGCTACCCATGGCCCATTACTCCGACAGCTGGCTCTTCAGGACCCCCTTTGCCAGGGCCGTTGAGTCCCCCGAGAAGCAACCCCCGCCTTCTTCGGCACCCCGTCGGCCTTGAGCATCCCGAGCCTGCATGCCGCGCCTGGAGCCGAGCCGGTTGAGGGGCTGCGCTCGCCTTCATGGCGCTTTGAATTTGCAGCTCCGTCGACCTTCCTCCATGGCCTGGCTTGGAACTTGGCGGGCGTTCCCCGGACTCCTCCACTGGTCATGGACAACTGCTGGTTGTCTTCGGTCTTCAGCTCCTCCTCAAGCAGCTGGCCCTGACTGGCCGGGGCCCCTCGTGAGGTCTGGCTGGCACCTGGAGCGACACCAGCCCCCAGCCCCCTGCTGAGAGGGGGTGCGCCGCTTCACATCTCGCCTGCAGCCCCCGTGGCGGAGGACGAGGTGGGCCGTGCATTGGAGTTCGAGCGCGGGCAGAGCGTCGTTCATCATGAGCTTTTCTAGGAGGCGATGGGCGCGATGAGCCGACTTGGTGAAGAACTCGCGGGTGTCGACTCGCGCCTTGAGGCTGAGGGTCTTCGGCTGGTGGAGGAACAGCGTAAGCTAAGGGTGCCCATCAACCTTGGCTGCTACCAGCGTGATCTTGATAATGCAAAGGACGAGGCGTCCCTCAAGGTTTCCTGTGAGGCTTGCTCCCGTGCCTTGGAGGAGGCTCGTGATGCTGACCGCCGTCGCGAGGCTGCGTCCCTCGAGCGGAAAGTGGAGGCGCGCAAAGCCGCCCTTGCATCACTGAGGGGGACACCTGCCGAGGAAGAGGAGGTCCGAAAGTGCGAGGAGGCATTGGCTCTGGAAGCCGTGGAGCGTAGCCTCGAGCTAGAGCGACTGGAGATGAGGGAGCATCAAGTTGCCCAAGCGGAAGATGCCGTCGGGGCTCGCGAGGCCAAGGTTCAAGAGGAAGTCGACCGCCGGGTGGCCGAGGTTCGTGCGAATCTTGAAGGTTGGCACGACCTGAAGCTGAAGCTTGCGGGAACTGAGGCAGCGGGCAGGACCGCCGCTCTTAGGGCCAGGTTAGATGAGGCGGAGAGGCGCGAGGAGGCCACGGCTTCTGCCCTGGTCACGGCACAGGCGGACTTGGCCTCCGCCCACGCCGAGCAGCTTTCTCTTCAGAAACGGGTTGATGACACCGAGGCCGTCGTGCAGCAAAACAGGGAGGAAGTGCTACAACGGCGGACGTTGGAGCGCAAGCACGCAGCCATGCTTCAGGACCTCCGGAACAGGGCTAATACCGCCCTGGGCTACATCTGTGACGAGAATGCACCACACCCCCACTCGAATGACTACGCCAGTCACCTGAACTTCTTCACCAACGTGGTGACGCGCATGGAAGCCCGGTCTGATAGGGCTCGTTAGCTTGTGGAAGAGAGAAGGCGGGGCCTGCTCGGGCGCGCGTTCTCCCGTGTCTTCATCCATCTTGGGAACTCCTTCCCTGACTTCAACTTCGACTTCGACGCTGCCATTGCCCCTGTACCGCAGGCCATTCATGGTGACCTGGCGCGGTGGGTGGAGGACAACCTGGATGTGACACCCCAAAACTTTTTACCTTGTTTTATTAATAAAATTTTTTGCCAGGAAACTTAAACTTTTAATTTTCTGGATTTCTTTTGGATTTCAGAACCTTTCTGTCCTTTATTTTTATGGAGTTTTTAACCCAAGTGAGAACCTGCCAATTATTTTATGGTACTTGTTTACCCTCTCAAGAAAAACACCTCTATTATCAGTGGATTTATTTGCATAAATTGTTGCTCTCTGAGCTTTATTCCTTAATGTGATTTTTATTAGTTGAAGCCCTATTTTTGAACTACAACCATTTGATAGATTTATCCAAAATTCCAACCAAAATTTGGGGATGTCATGGATGTTTTTAAATCACTTTTATACAAAAATATCTTCTGTTCATTGGAGATTTTGAGCTCTACACCAAATTTTTAGATCGGGTCCAATGGGCAGATTTGTACTACAACCTATTTAAATATTTCTTTAAAACTTCCACCAAAATTATGGGATGTTAATAGGAGTATATTATTCAACTTTATGCAAAAACCCAGTTAGGTTCTTTGAAAAATTTGAGTGAATCAACGTCATTTCCATTCTGGTCCAACTTGTTGATTTGTACATCAACCACTTTTTAAGTTGCTCTGTTGCCCATGATTCTTCCTCATGCTTATAGTCCATCCTGCAAAACCCTTAAGTCCAAGGGCATGAACCCATTGGCATATTTTTAGTCCATGTAATGACAGCCTTTAGTTTCTGCCCAAAATTGGTTTTCTCAAAGATTTGCACTAACAAGTTTCTTCTCTTGGCAAACTAACCTTGCCACCCTCTTTACCTTCTAAAGAGACTAGGATCTGGAGATTTTGGCCACTCCAAGAACTGCCTAGATACCTTGAGCATTTTGCCAAACACCTTGTGTGCATGGCCAGTTTTGGCATGGTTTTTGGTTAGCATTGCAAGCTTGGTCTCCTGGCCTAACCCCCTTGTCCATTAACTTCCTTGCAAACCCTAGACTAGTCCTGTTAATTACCAGCCTCACTCGAGCACTCTAGATCACCCCGGCATTCTGTCGAACGTGTCGCGCGCGTGCTCTGGGCGGGCCCAGAGCGCACGTTTTGCACGCACGCGCACAACCGAGCCGCCGCGTTCGCTCGCTCGCGCCCCTGACCTGTGCTCGCCTGCAGAGACGTGCCTCGCCCTCGACCACTCGCCAGAACGCGCCAAGCTACCCTGGAGCCCTACAGCACCACCGTCAGAGCCCCCTTGGCGGCATGCCGGCGTCCGCAGTGCGCCTCTGCCACGGACGGCGCCACCCGAGCCATAGACGCGCGCCAGCTGCCCCTTGGAGCAGTCCGGCCTCATCCTCGCTGCGTCACGCAGCGCTTGCCGCCGCCACGTCCTCCTGCAGCAACAGAGAGGCGGTCGCCGGCGACCTTATCCACCGCCGCGGTAACTGACCTTCACCGGCTATATATACCCCCAGGCCCCGCTCGAGCCTCCTCAGCAGCCTCGTACCACCCCTCTAGCGCACCCCATGACCAACAGGCAACAGCGGGAAGCCGTCTCCCCTGTCTCCGGCCGGTTCAGCCGCCGCCACGCTCCGGTCCGCTTCGTCGCAACCGAAGCCCCTCCCATCCATCCAGCACCGCCACCCGACTCCACGTGACCATGCGGAGCCGCCCATCACCTCAGCCCCCACCGGGAGCCACCATATCCCAGACCCCCATTTGCTCCCGAAGACTCCGGCCGCCACGAAGCTCGTCGCCGGTGATTCCGTCCACGTCGGCGACCATGGCGGGTACCCACGGGTTCGCCTCGACCTCCTGAGCACGCCCATATGCTCAGATCCCCGAGGGATGCCTCCGTTCGCCGGCGAGCCTCGCCGGAGCTCCGCCTCTGTTCGGTCGGAGAGACGGCGCGCGCGTGGACTAGTCAAACCTGACTAGTCGGCCAGGCGAGCCCACTGTCAGTGACCCAGCGCCGGTCCACGCAGGCATAAGTGGAGGCGTATTTCCAGAGTACGTCTTCGACGTGTATCTATTCGAAACATTTTCTTTTCTGTTTTATTTAAAACCAGAGATTTGACTAAACTTTGACTGGCTATAACTTTTTAAATAAAACTCCAAATGAGTTGATTCTTTTTCCCACCTCTCTCAAATATTGTCTAATTTATTTTCAGATTTATTTTAAAAAAATTCGGACAACTTTTTTGTCCAACTTTTAAACTACGTGTTAATTTGACTATTTTCAAAAATAGGATTGTCGGAGAGAGAAGAAAACTTTCAAAGTTTTGGAATGCACCCTGCCTCCCCATAACTTTAAGGCAAGCATTCTGAACCCTGGCATAATATTGTTTGTGTTATTTACACGGTTACAACATCACCTCGACACGGAGTATCCGTTATTTCATGTGATAAAACGTTGCTACTCATGAGTGCATGTTGATGAGTGCATGCTATTGGAGTTTGATATGTTTGTGATAATAATTACCATCGAATGCCTTTCATGCATACCGGAAGGGATCCGGGAAAGCCTCTGTCTTGGGTAGACACGGGTTCGTCCCTAGTCCTGCGTTGAGACGGTTGTGTTCGGTACGACATGGTGAGGTACGTCGAGTGGTGATTCTGTCTGTTGAGATATATATTGTTATGCTAATTCATGCAGGGAACAATAAAGCATCCTGAGTCGACCATAGATCGAGTCTTGTTCCGGTAACCCCCATACTTGTTTCATACTACCACTTGTCCCTGCCGTAGGTAGGGTATGGTTCAGTAAGTTGTCAACCCCTTTCCTAGCACACACCGTACAGAGAGGCCATGGTGGAAGATACTGGAGGCATCCGGTAGGCATGCCACCTGGCCCGGGGGCATGGGTGTTTTCGGTTGTAGCCAAGGGTAGCTCCCCTAGTTCTTGCGCTGTATAAATTTTGTGATCCCATGCTAAGTCGAGGTTGTAGCCTCCCACTTAGAGTTTTCGCTTAACGGTGTCGTGGGTGATTCCGGACACCGGTAAAGTTAGGCTGGTGTGTGCGGATAGGTGTGTTTTCAATAAAAAGGCCGTAGACGGAATTAGTCCTGATGGACTAAAGGAATCCGTTACTCGTGGGTAAAGAGTACACCCTCTGCAGAGATTAAACATCTATTTGAATAGCCGTGTCCATGGTTAAGGACTACAATCTGGGATGGGTCAAGTGTCGGTCTTAGTGTCGGTCTTCGGAGGATAAATTGTTAAACCAGAACTTGGATCGTGATTGGTGACTTGTGATGATCATGATTATTATTTGTCATGGACTAACCCGTTGTATTATTTGAATTATCGAGTATCCTTGGGATGGTTCTACCTCCCGGATATTTACAGTGATTCTTTATAAGCCCTTTATGTGGTGTCGCTGAGACGCCCGACTATGGCATGCTTGTTATTTATTTACCTTATAAGCCCTTTATGTAGTGTCGCTCAGACGTCCGACTGTGGAATGCTTGTTATATATTTACTTTATAAGCCCTTTATGTGGTGTCGCTCAGACGTCCGACTGTGGCATGCCTAATATTTACTTACCTTATAAGCCCTTTCTGTGGTGTCGCTCAGACGCCCGACTGAGGCACACTCGTTATTTACTATCCTTTCGAGGCGTCGCTTCAGACACCCGATCGGTGCATTTTTATTACTACTCTGTTACTGCATATTCATGTATATAAATAACCTGCTTGCATGCATCAGAGATTTTATTTTATGACTGACGTTTTGACCATAGAATATTTGAGAGTGTATTTATCATTTGTTATATTATACCCGTGTTCATAATGTTTGTGAGTACATTCAAAGTACTCACTGACTTGTCCCTGGCTATTGTCTTGGCCAGATCCCTTGCGTGGAGAGGAGCGTCGCGAAGACAGCCCCGAAACCTGAACCATGGTGATAGCAGCCTCGCGAAGATAGGAGTTAACCTGGTCAGCTGTTCCTGTGGGAAATGGAGCCCCATAGCCACCGATGATCCACAAAACGCTTCCGCCATCAACCACTAGAAACCATTTGTTGTACTCATAGGCCAAAATAGTCTTGTACTACATTATTTTGCCTTTTGCTTGCAATTTCTGTATCAAGTTGGTGCCTCATCAGCTAATAGTAATCCTGGGGCTGGTGAGCACAAGGGCCATTTTCTGGACATTAATATCCCGAAAATCCGGTCCTGACAAACTTGGTATGAGAGCCAGGATGACCATTGGCTAATCCTATCCTAGCCAGGTCGAAAAACCTAGGTTAACCAACCCACCAGACCTTAACCTAACCCCGGCCAAGCTTCCCGTGTAAGATAGCCACACAGTGAGCCTGACACCTTTTGTCAGTCGGTGCCCAACCTATCAATCTAGCCTGTCGATCACGCGCCAGTGACCGACGCCCATAGCGTCTCGTTCGCAAGCGTGCGAAGGAAGACTTCGTCCCCTTTTTCTATAAAAAGGGCACGCTAGCCTCAACCCAGCACAGCACCACCTCTACCCCAAACCAAGCCATAATGCCTGGCCCCGTAGTGCACAATGAGACCACAACAACCAACCTTGGAGGTTTTGTGACCATACTCGCAAACCTCACCCGTCGTGCCTATGCGTTAGAAGAGCCCCCAGAATATGTTGTGTACCAAGGACCCATGAGCGGTGAGAGCCGTCAATTCTGGGCCACTGTACACATCTAAGGTAGGGGCCTGTCGCCAGAATGCCCCTATAGGTTCACCGGAAGGACAACTTCCTTTGAGCCACAAGCCATCCAACTAGCGGCACGAGAGGCTATAGTTCAACTCCGGCACTTGTCGCCCAGAGTTAACTGTCGCTCGTTCTACTACTACCCCATACGTGAAGGGTATGGTAGGCCACCCCAAGTTGCCAACGGAGATCATGAGACGGATCCTGCATTGTTGCACCTAGTGCGCTATGTGGGTGCACTAGAGGAACTATTCGATCAAATCACCATTGATCTGATCGCAGCTCGTGGAGAGCTAGTTCGCTGAGCCCCGGCGAGAGGAGAGGACGAGCCCGACGCCGACAACCCAGTCGTACTGTGCGGACACCCGATCGAGTCCTTGAGGTCTGCCCCAGCCATTGACCAAGGTGCTTTGATGACCCCAGAAGTGCTTCGTCGCCTCTTGGGAACACGCTCCAACGGGATTGTGACCAACAATCCCCGAGATGGTCATCATCGCTACCCCGACCCTGCAGTTCCTCAACCACCTCCAGCTAATCCCGACGATGAAACCCGTGGAGAAGCCTCGACGTCCACAAGGCACGCCCGCTTGGACATAAATGAGGTAGACTAAGTCACTCGAGTAGTGTCGAGTCTTAGTGTATCCACACCTTATAATCGTGCGACCTTGTAAATAAATGCAGCCTGTTGTTGTGCCTCTGTTTTAAATAAGTAACCTTGCATAAATATGTCAGCATGCGGCTGTATATTTTTCCGGGCACAGCTACCAGAACCAATCCCGATGACACCCACATTAACACGTCGCTTTTGTGAGATATGTGTATCTGTGGCTTTGACCCCAGCCCCATGAGAGCAGAACCGACAAACTAGTGCCCCTCACCGCGGCATATAACCCAGCCCGGATGCTATATAAAAAGGCCACCTCGCGACCTTGCCGAGCACCCCTCACATTGTGCACCATCCTCACAACCCTTCCTTGCCATGCCAAGCCCTAGTATTTAGCTAAGAACCCCAGATGCAACCCCGGGTAGCTTTGTTAAAATATTGTGGGACTTTACCTGCAATACCATGGGTTCTACCCAGCCACCCCAGTACGAGCTGTTCAAATCGAGAATCACCCCATCCACCTCGAAATATTAGGCAGTAGTACACATCCCTCCCGTAAACTCAAACCAAGACCCAACGGAAGTTTCCTTCGTGGGGAAATCCATGCCAGCTCCACAAATGGCCATAGAAGCGGCTGCACACGAAGCGCTTGTCCGCCTTCGATTCGCGGTACCCTATGCCAGTGAACGAGGGTATTATTACTTTCCGAGCCGTGCAGCACCCGGAGAAGTAACATCTTTTCCCGGTGGACGAATTGAGAGAGACCCAGTACTGGCCAACCTGATCCAGTACGTCATCGCTCAAGAACGTCTGACCTAGCGAGTAATGGGTTATCTCCAGAGTCTCGCGGATTTAAATCCTCAGATCGCCATCGGCGGAACCATCGAGCCCGACCAGAAGAGACACATTCATCGGCTGGTCAATCCGCTTCCCCCGATAGAAGAGGAGTGTGTCCCAGTACCAGAGACGTTTTCTCGGGACCCCGTCCAGTTACCGTTTGCATTGTAGACGTCACTGTTGTGATTATTATTGCAACATTTATTTATATGTTGTAGCTTATGCGTGGTACCCCGAGTTTGTGGCCGAGTAAATTATTCAGTTTCTATTGATGTGAGTAGTGTTTTTGTTGCGGTTTAACTCTTAAATTTACTGATTTCGCTCGCGAAAAATCCTAGAGTGAGATTTCTTTTCCCTGAGCCACTGCATCGTATATCTTCTCACGACGTGGAATTTTTTATTCACGCAGCACCACGGCAGCAGACCCACAACCACTTGAACACATACACTACTTGCAAAAACACGTAACCGTGTTGCATCTCACCGACCACCTCCCTAAACCCACCACAACCTCTGAACGAGAGATTAGTGGATGATCATTCGAGTACAAGTTACCTCCAACACACCAACGATAGTTAACACCCGGCATCACACCTAATCCTCGTGATCACCGCCACCGCGGAGAGACAACACCCGAGCGGCAGCATCGCGACGATCATCGAGGATCATCGCGCACAGGAGCACGGAGAGCCCCAGCACTGCCGCCAGCCCTCCGCACACCAGGATCACGTACCAGTCCAGCATCACCTCCGCCATTAGAGCCTCGTCTCGAGCTTCTGTAAGCAGTAATGGAGGAGAAGGAAGGAGAGGAAGAAGCGAGGCCAGGTGGGAAGGAGAAGAGAGGAGCACCTCGGCCATTTTATAGCTCGAGATCGGTGTACGGTGGGCGAAGTCCACCAACGCCGCTCGTCGCCCGATCGCCGGTGTTCGGAGATGAATCCGCGAGCAGTGCCGACAGCTCACTGGCCCGCGAGGTGAGTGCACGCTGCGCCGGCAGTTATCACTCCGCGCACTACCGCAGTACGGCCTAGATGCCCTACGCGCTAGACGCCGCCGGTGGAGAAAGCGTGGGAAAGCGCGCGGGAGAGAGGAAGAAGAGAGAGCCAGAGGAAGAAGAAGAGACTGACAGTGGGCCCCGGGTCCACCTGTCAGCCAGAGGGAGCACTGTGCTCTCGGGTACGACCAGCGTATTTTAAAATTTAGAATTTATTCTAAATTTACGGTAACCAGCGTAGAAATCTATCCACTGTAATTTTTTCCACGCAGCGCTAGTGTCCCACACTGTGGTTTTACACCACTTATTGCCCTCTCCCTGTAGCCGTTTTTTTAATACGTAAGTAAAGTGGTTATTTTTGGAATTGTAAGAGTTTTTGTTTTCAAAACAACTTTTAGAAATCTCGGGGACGAGATTTTTCTTAAGGGGGGTAGTGTTGTGACACCCCAAATTTTTTTACCTTGTTTTATTAATTAAAATTTTTGCCAGGAAACTTAAACTTTTAATTTTCTGGATTTCTTTTGGATTTCAGAACCTTTCTGTCCTTTATTTTTATGGAGTTTTTACCCCAAGTGAGAACCTGCCAATTATTTTATGAGACTTGTTTACCCTCTCAAGAAAAACACCTCTATTATCAGTGGATTTATTTGCATAAATTTTTGCTCTCTGAGCTTTATTCCTTAAAGTGATTTTTATTAGTTGAAGCCCTATTTTTGAACTCCAACCATTTGATAGATTTATCCAAAATTCCAACCAAAATTTGGGGATGCCATGGATATTTTTAAATCACTTTTATACAAAAATATCTTTTGTTCATTGGAGATTTTGAGCTATACACCAAAATTTTAAATCTGGTCCAGTGGGCAGATTTGTACTACAACCTATTTAAATATTTCATTAAAACTTCCACCAAAATTATGGGATGTTAATAGGAGTATATTATTCAACTTTATGCAAAAACCCAGTTAGGTTCTTTGAAAAATTTGAGTGAATGAACCTCATTTCCATTCTGGACCAACTTGTTGATTTGTACAACAACCACTTTTTAAGTTGCTCTGTTGCCCATGATTCTTCCTCATGCTTATAGTCCATCCTGCAAAACCCTTAAGTCCAAGGGCATGAACCCATTGGCATATTTTTAGTCCATGTAATAACAGCCTTTCGTTTCTGCCAAAAATTGGTTTTCTCAAAGAGTTGCACTAACAAGTTTCTTCTCTTGGCAAACTAACCTTGCCACCCTCTTTACCTTCTAAAGAGACTAGGATCTAGAGATTTTGGCCACTCCAAGAACTGCCTAGATACCTTTAGCATTTTGCCAAACACCTTGTGTGCATGGCCAGTTTGGCATGGTTTTTGGTTAGCATTGCAAGCTTGGTCTCCTGGCCTAACCCCCTTGTCCATTAACTTCCTTGCAAACCCTAGACTAGTCCTGTTAATTACCAGCCTCACTCGAGCACTCTAGATCACCCCGACATTTTGTCGAACTTGTCGCGAGCGTGCTCTCGGCGGGCCCAGAGCGCACGTTTTGCACGCGCGCACACAACCGAGCCGCCGCATTCGCTCGCTCGCGCCCCTGACCTTTGCTCGCCTGCAGAGCCGTGCCTCGCCCTCGACCAATCGCCAGAACGCGCCAAGCTGCCCTGGTGCCCTACAGCGCCGCCGTCAGAGCCCCCTTGGCGGCACGCCCGAATCCGCAGTGCGCCTCTACCATGGACGGCGCCGCCCGAGCCATAGCCGCGCGCCAGCTACCCCCTGGAGCAGTCCGGCCTCATCCCCTCGCTCGTCTGCAAGCGCTCATCGCCGCCACGTCCTCCTGCTGCAACAGAGAGGCTGTTCGCTGGCGACCTTAGCCACCACCGTGGGAACCGACCTTCCCCGGCTATATATACCCCCAGGCCCCGCTCGAGCCTCCTCAGCAGCCTCGTACCACCCCTCTAGCGCACCCCACGACCAGCACGCAACGGCGGGAAGCCGTCTCCCTTGTCTCCGGCCGGTTCGGCCGCCGCCATGCTCCCGTCCGCTTCGTCGCAACCGAAGCCCCTCCCATCCATCCAGCGCCGCCACCCGACTCCACGTGACCATGCGGAGCCTCCCATCACCTCAGCCCTGACCGGGAGCCACCATATCCCAGACCCCCATTTGCTCCCGAAGACTCCGGCCGCCACGAAGCTCGTCGCCAGTGATTCCGTCCATGTCGGTGACCATGGCGGGTACCCACGGGTTCGCCTCGACCTCCTGAGCACGCCCATATGCTCAGATCCCCGAGGGATGCCTCCGTTCGCCGGCGAGCCTCGCCGGAGCTCCGCCTCTGTTCGGTCGGAGAGACGGCGCGCGCGTGGACTAGTCAAACCTGACCAGTGGGCCAGGCGGGCCCATTGTCAGTGACCCAGCGCCGGTCCACGCAGGCATAAGTGGAGGCGTATTTCCAGAGTACGTCTTCGACGTGTATCTATTCGAATCGTTTTCTTTTCTGTTTTATTTAAAACCAGAGATTTGACTAAACTTTGACTGGCTATAACTTTTTAAATAAAACTCTAAATGAGTTGATTCTTTTTCCCACCTCTCTCAAATATTGTCTAGTTTATTTTCAGATTTATTTGAAAAAAATTCAGACAAATTTTTTGTACAACTTTTAAACTATGTGTTAATTTGACTATTTTCAAAAATAGGATTGTCGGAGAGAGAAGAAAACTTTCAAAGTTTTGGAATGCACCCTGCCTCCCCACAACTTTAAGGCAAGCATTCTGAACCCTGGCATAATATTGTGTGTGTTATTTACACGGTTACAACAACACCTCGACACGGAGTATCTGTTATTTCATGTGATAAAACGTTGCTACTCATGAGTGCATGTTGATGAGTGCATGCTATTGGAGTTAGATATGTTTGTGATAATAATTACCATCGAATGCCTTTCATGCATAGCGGAAGGGATCCGGAGAAGCCTATGTCTTGGGTAGACACGGGTTCGTCCCTAGTCCTCCGTTGAGACGGTTGTGGCCGGTACGGCATGGTGAGGTACTTCGAGTGGTGATTCTATCTGTTGAGATATATATTGTTATGCTAATTCATGCAGGGAATAATAAAGCCTCCTGAGTCGACCATAGATCGAGTCTTGTTCTGGTAACCCCCATACTTGTTTCGTACTACCACTTGTCCCTGCCGTATGTAGGGTACGGTTCAGTAAGTTGTCAACCCCTTTCCTAGCACACATCGTACAGAGAGGCCATGGTGGAAGATACCGGAGGCATCCGGTAGGCATGCCACCTGGCCCAGGGGCATGGGTGTTTTCGGTTGTAGCCGAAGGGGTAGCTCCCCTAGTTTGTGCGCTGTATAAATTTTGTGATCCCATGCTAAGTCGATGTTGTAGCCTCCCCACTTAGAGTTTCGCTTAACGGGTGTCGTGGGTGATTCCAGACACCGGTAAAGTTAGGCTGGTGTGTGCGGATAGGTGTGTTTTCAATTAAAAGGCCGTAGACGGAATTAGTCCCGATGGACTAAAGGAATCCGTTACTCGTGGGTAAAGAGTACACCCTCTGCAGAGATTAAACATCTATTCGAATAGCCGTGTCCATGGTTAAGGACTACGATGCAGGATGGGTCAAGTGTCGGTCTTAGTGTCGGTCTTCGGAGGAGAAATTGTTAAACCAGAACTTGGATCGTGACTGGTGACTTGTGATGATCATGATTATTATTTGCCATGGACTAACCCGTTGTATTATTTGAATTATCGAGTATCCTTGGGATGGTTCTACCTCCTGGATATTTAATGTGATTCTTTATAAGCCCTTTATGTGGTGTCGCTGAGACGCCCGACTGTGGCATGCTTGTTATTTATTTACCTTATAAGCCCTTTATGTGGTGTCGCCGACGCCTGCCTGCGTGGCATGCTTGTTATTTATTTACCTTATAAGCCCTTTATGTGGTGTCGCTCAGACGCCCGACTGTGGCATGCTTGTTATATATTTACTTTATAAGCCCTTTATGCGGTGTCGCTCAGACGCCCGACTGTGGCATGCCTGTTATTTACTTACCTTATAAGCCCTTTCTGTGGTGTCGCTCAGACGCCTGACTGAGGCACACTCGTTATTTACTATCCTTTTGAGGCGTCGCTTCAGACACCCGATCGGTGCTTTTTTATTACTACTCTGTTACTGCATATTCATGTATATAAATAACCTGCTTGCATGCATCAGAGATTTTATTTTATGACTGACGTTCTGACCATAGAATATTTCAGAGCGTATTTATCATTTGTTATATTATACCCGTGTTCATAATGTTTGCGAGTACATTCAAAGTACTCACTGGCTTGTGCCTAGCTATTGTCTTGGCCAGATCCCTTGCGTGGAGAGGAGCGTCGCGAAGACAGCCCCGGAACCTGAGCCATGGTGATAGCAGCCTCGCGAAGATAGGAGTTAACCTCGTCAGTTGTTCCTGTGGGAAATGGAGCCCCATAGCCACCGATGATCCACAAAACGCTTCCGCCATCAACCACTAGAAACCATTTGTTGTACTCATAGGCCAGAATGGTCTTGTACTACATTATTTTGCCTTTTGCTTGGAATTTCTGTATCAAGTTGGTGCCTTATCAGTTAACAGTAATCCTGGGGCTGGTGAGCACAAGGGCCATTTTCTGGAAATTAATATCCCAAAAATCCGGTCCTGACAGTGGACGCGCTGGTCAGGGCCTTCACTTCCGAAGACGAAGCGGTGGTAGTCGCGGCAGACGAAGGTGACGTGGTCAACGACGGCGACGGAGGCATCACCGAAGGTGGCGACGATGCCGGCAAAGATGGCGACGACGCGAGTGACGCGTCCGAAGGCGATGCCGTGAGCGACATATTTGGCTGATCTCATGTTCCCCAGCTATTTTATCCTGTATGCCGAAACCTAGGCGCGGACCTTAAAGATTGTGAGAGTATTTTGAGAGGGGGAGCCCCTCATGTAAACAAATCGCAATTTTACTCTGTTATGCCAAGCCAAGTGTGCGCCTTCATGGATCCACGAGCACAGGGGCAAGTTTTCTTTCTTGACTTACCTTGGCTGGGGCGGGCCCCGAATCGAATTGCATGATTGGGAGTTGCCGCGGAGCTCCCGAAAGGCCTGCAGATCCGCCCGAGCGGGCCTAGCAAGGATCTAGCGCCAACCAGCGCGTTCGGTGCGTGTGCCGCGCCCAGCCCCGCTCGCGAGGGGCCCACGAGGGGGAGGCAGCGAGCACGAGCTTCAGTACAAGGCGAAAACCGGATGGCAAGAAATCGCTTGAAAGAGAAAAGGCACCCCCCGCGCACATCGATGAAAACTCAACTTCAACTCAAATCCAAATCCAAAAGGCAGGGTTACAGAAAAGAGATTCAGAGAAAATGGCCTCGTCCGACACCTAGTCTAGTCTTCTTGTCTTCAAGTCTTCTCACCAGGGCGGAGCTAAGTGCTACCACTAGGCGTGGGAGGGAGCCCCCGAGGCCCGATGGCGGCTCTCCGGAGACTCCGGGGCATGTACAACCCCACTCATTATTACGTGAGAGTGTCACGGGCGGCGATCTTCACAGGCACTGGGTCTTCTTCACAGGTACCGGCCTTGCTTCCTATCACCAGGCGAGGGCCCCGCCTTGTGCCGCCCTCGACCACCTTTGAGCCGACCGGCAACCAGGACGACACAAAGGGGGAAAGGGGACGCCAGCGGCGCCCTCGGCGACCACGGGTCCTCTGCCGGGGGTAGGCTTTTTAGCACCTCCCCAGCAGAGGGCCTACCTCCCGGGGGGCCTTGCTCCGTGCGGCGCGGCAAGGGATCTGGCTCCCGGCTTCTCTCCTGCTGCCCCCAGCGCGATCCTCCTGGCGGGAGGGAGGTCGCCAAGCTGGGGCCGCCAGCCGCTGTGGTGACCTAATTCTCCTGCGACCCATGGTTACGTAAGCTTGCTCCTGAGGGCTTAGTGGTACCCTGTATCTGTTATCGACGACGCAGTTGGCGGGGCTCTCCGGCGGCTCCTGGAAGGCTTCAGCTCCTAATGCCTCCTCCTACCAACCTGGTAGAGAAACGAGCCAGGGTCGTCCTCCGACGTGTACTCCTGGTCCGTCATGCGGGGCACATAGGCTTCCGGGGCTGTCACCCCAAACACCTCCCCGTAGTGCCCCACACTCCATGTCGCTTGGCCCAGCGCGACGTCATGAGGATGATAGCGCGACGCCTCGCCGGGGCCATGGGGAGCAACGCTCGTGCCCATGCTCATCGGAGGCGGCGTGGGGGCAACGGGCCCCCCTGCCGTCCTGGTGTCGATGAAGCCCAAGGCACACCCGAGGGCGCGTGGTTGCGGCGAGGCCCGTCATGAGGTCCAGTAGCGGCCCGGGAGGGGAGAAGATAGCAGAAAGGCGGCGCTCCTGACGCCGCCGCATCCAGCAGCTCAGCGACACGTTCCAGTAGTGCGTCACGGCCGCTCTCCATCAGCCGGCACCGTAGCAACTCCGGCGCCACCGTGAGCGCGGCCCGCATGTTCGCTGGCTCCCGCCGGGTGTGTGGCGCCGTTGCTGTGGCGTGGCTTGCGGCCCTTGCAGCGGCTCGCGCTAGTCGTGGAGTGAGGGTGGACGACGCCTGGTCGTGCCGCCCGCGCCCCGCAGCGTTAGGTGGCGCTCATGCCGGCTAGAGTGCGGGGTTGAGGTCTTCATGGCCAGGTGGCGCTGCCAGGGCTGGCCAGGCTGCCCAGCGGTCGGAGTCGGCCCTTGGGTCGCCAGACATCGGGGCCGCGGAGCATCGGCGGGTCGATTGGCGGGGAAGAGGCTCCGGCGCACCCCTGCCTGGCGCGCCAAATGTGGGATCACGGGTTCCGGCAAAACCCTCAAGGTTCGAACACTCGGGTCCGCGCAAAGATCTCCTCCCTACCGATCCACGCCCTAGCTCTCTAAGATCTCGCGAACGAACTCGACGCACTCACAAGACAAAGACACAAGATTTATACTGGTTCGGGCCACCGTTGTGGTGTAATACCCTACTCCAGTGTGGTGGTGGTGGATTGCCTCTTGGGCTGATGATGAACAGTACAAGGGGAAGAACAACCTCCTGAGGTTGAGGTGTTCTTGTGCTCGGTGTGTGGCTAGGGGCTGGCTCTTGCTCCATTGCCCCTACTGTGGTGGCTAGTTCTACTTATATAGGCCCTGGTCCTCTCCCCAAATATTGAGCGGGAAGGGAGCCAACAATGGCCAACTTGAAAGGGGACAACTAGTACAACTTATCCTGACAAAAGCGGTCTTCGCCTGCAAAAGGCTCTGGTGGTGACGCCGTCTTGGGCTCCATGGTGACATCCGTCTTGCCATCCTGCTGGTCTTGGTCTCGTTGCACCGATATGGAAACCTTTGTTTGATGCCTCGGTACTCCGCGCCTCCGCTTGCCCTCTTGGCACTAAAGAGGAAACAAGGATGCTGCGCGCGCTGGCGCCCGCCTGGTCTCGATCGTCATGGCTCACGTCACAAGAGCCTCGCGAGGTTTGTCTTGCCTTGATCTCTCCGCCCCTCGCGAGCCTGCCTGGTGAGGCCGCTCCTGAGGAGGTCTTGCGTCATCCGCCTCACGAGGCTTGGCCTCTCGCGAGGGTCTTGAATGCCTTGTCGATGAAGGTGGGCCGTACATGCCTGCTAGCTCAGCCACGCCATGGGCCGCAGGCAGGCAAGTCTGGGGACCCCCGTTCCCAGAACACCGACACGCGACGAGTGCGTCGATGATGTCGTCCGCCAGCATGACGGGCTCGTCGGAGTCGGGGAGGAGCCCTGTCTGAAGCGTGCTTCTGGCCAGGACCTCGAGTTGCCCCACAGTGGGCACCAACTGTCGTGGAGGGCGCACGGCAGATGCCATGGGATGGCTAAAGATAGGAGGAAGCTCGAGGGCACTGGTGGGCTCCAGAGGCGAGGTCGGCATGAGTGAGCGCGGGACGCAAGACATACCCAGGTTCAGGGCTCTCCGGGGAGATAACACCCCTAGTCCTGCCGAGTGTAGTCGATATGTATGAGTACAGAGTTTCTCCTAGAGCTGTATGGAGGAAGAAGGGAGGCTGGCCAAGGCTTAGGCAGCTCCATCTCCTTGGGTGTTGCTTGCTAGGTGTGTGAGTGGGTGGATGGGTGAGTGCATTGCCCGTACGCATGAGGGCTCCTGGGGGTTTTATAGGTCAACCCCCAGGGGTACAATGGTAATGTTACAAGGCCGTAGGGTCGGGTTGTCAGTGTCCAGGAAGCCCGGCGCTGGGACCCGCCAGGTGCCAGGTCTCACCGGTTTCCTCGGGCGCGGGCCCCATGCGCCTAGGGGCACTGTGCGTCGTCTTGCCGATCATCAGGGTGTGGCCGAGTCGAGTCAACTACAGGGGCATTCCGTCAGGTCACCGCTTGCCGACGTCATGGGTGACGATGATTGTACTGTTGCAACACCGACCCCGGTCAGCGAGTAGGTGGGGAGAACCTTGTTACTGCCTTTCGGTGACAGGAAGGCATGGGCAGGACACTGTGGCTCCGGTCATCAGTTGGTGGAGACTCATCCCATTGTACGGCCAGGATCGGACGACCGCTGACGCTCGGCCGGGTTGGAGAACACGCCAAGGGTGGAGCTGGCTTGTTGGGGAAGTCTTGAGTAGGTTGTTGGGGCCGAGTTGAGGAGTCCGGCCGGGTCGAGGGACTCGGCCGGGTTGAGCGACCCGACCAAAGTGCGAGCCGGATTGAGGGGCAATGCTGACCCCATTGTTTTTGAAAAGGATCTGGGTTTCGTTGCTTGCCTGGGGTTCATCCCCCCGACACGGCCGGACTCCTCAACTCGGCCCCAACAACCAGCTCAAGACAGTCGAGCCCGGTGCACCAAGACTTCTCCAACAAGCTAGCTCCCCCCTTGTCATCTTCTCCAACCCGGCCAACGGTCAGTGGACGTCCCATGCCAGCCGTACGATGGGACGACTCTCCACCAACTGATAACCAAAGCCACAGTGCCCCGCCCATGCATCTGGTCAGCCGGGCGAGGCAACCGTGCCCCCACCTACCCGCTGACCAAGGCCGATGTGGCAATAGTGCACCCGTCGTCACCCATGACGCCAGCAAGCGGCGACCTGACGGAGCTCCACTGTAGCCGACTCAACCCAGACACTCCCTGATGATCGACAAGATGGCCAACAGTGCCCCCGTACCTGGCAGGTCCCACGCCCGGGGAACCCGGCGAGGCCTGGTACCTGGCGGGTCCGAGCACCGGGTTCCTGGACACTGACGACCTGGCCCTACAACCTTGTAATATTTCCATTGTACCCCTGGGGGGTTGACCTATAAAACCCCCGAGGAGCCCTCATGCATATGGGCAACTCTTTTACTCGCACAGGCAATCACACACACACACACACCTAGCAAGCAGCACCCGAGGAGAGGGAGCTTCCTAAGCCTTGGCCAGCCTTCCTTCTTCCTCCATACAGCTCTAGAAGCAACCCTATACTGTCACATATAAACCACGCTTTGCAGGACTAGGGGAGTTATCTCTCCGGAGAGCCTCGAACCTAGGTATGTCTTTCATCCCGCGCTCGCTCATACCGACCTCGCCTCTGGAGCCCACCAGTTCCCTCGAGCCTCCTCCTCTCTATAGCCATCCCTTGGCATCTATCGTGCACCCACCACGATAGGTCTTGCTAGTCTTCTTCTCCCTCGGGGCTACAGTGGTAGGAGCAAGTGCTTTGGCGGCGGTCACTGCAACTGCCTCCCGATAGAGCTGGTCGCCATAGATGAGCGCATCTTTCTTGTCAGAGGGGACGGTGATGATGCTCAGTGGTCCGGGCATCTTCAACGTGTTGTAGGCGTAATGTGGCGCTGCCATGAACTTGGCCAACGCTGGGCGGCAAGGATCCCATTGCATGGCAAGGGGATCTGGGCGACGTCAAAGACGATCTTCTCCGTCCTATAGTTCAGCTCGCCCCCAAAGGTAACGGGCAACGTGATTTTACCCTTCGGCTAACACCTCACTGGGTTGACCTCTTGAAACGTGCCCATTTCCTCGAGATCTCCATCGGGGATTTGTAGCTTCTTGATCACAGTGGGCGAGATTAAGTTCAGACCAGCCCCACCTTCAACTAGCACTTTGGTCACCTTGAGGTTGCGCATTGTTTGTGAAACCAACAACGGCAGGCACCCGACCACAGTTGTGCGGTCAGGATGATCGTCGGTGTCAAAAATGATAGGTGTGCTGGACCACTTCAGTGGCTTCTGGGCATCGAATTGGCTCTGCCGCAGTGACATGGCGCGCCCACCGCTTCAGCTGCCGGTGAGAGGTGTGCAACGAAGCTCCACCATCGATGCACATGGCCTCTGTGGCTTTCTGGAACTCGTGCTTGCCGGACTCATCGTCCTCACCATGATCATCATCCTCCTCCTTTTTGTTGCGGCCCCGAGCGGGACGCTCTTGTTGAGTATCCTTGCCACGACGACCTCCTTGGCCTCCACGCTTCTTGCCAGACCCCTCAGCGCTATCCTGACCCTTCTCCTCCCCCCGCCTTTCATACTCAGCTTTCTGCTTCTCCGCGAGCAGCTCAACCTGTCGGCAGTTCTGGAGATCATGGCCCTTGGTGCAATGGATCTAGCAGTACTGCTTGTCGGAGCCTCCTAGATTGTCGGCAGCCGCCAAGTACCGACAGGCGGTGCACCCGGTAACTTCCTTGCCGGCGTCGTCTGTCTTGGCCTTCTTTGCGGCGCCGGGGTCGCCAGATCCCTCAATGGAAGCACGGTCTTGCCCTTACGCTTCCTGTTGCGGCGTTGGCCCTTCTTTGCTAGGGCTGCAGCGTCTTCGTCTGTGGAGTCGGTTTCCGCACCGGCGTGCTCGCCGGGGTACTTCCTTCCATCTTCAGCCCGAGCACATCTGTCAGCCAGAACATAAAGCTCGGTCACATCCTTGACCTTGTTCATTGCCAACTCTTCACGCATCTTACGGTTGCACACGTTCTAATGAAACGCACTGATGACGGCGGCGGGGTGACATCTGGGATGTTGTACTGCACACGGCTGAACCTTTGGATGTACTTGCGCAGATTCTCGCCATCCTTCTGGGGGATGATGTCGGTGTCAAAACTGGCGGATCTCGGGTAGGGGGTCTCGAACTGTATGTCTACATATCCGTATTGCCAAGCTTGCCTTCCATGCCAAGGAGAGTCCCCTCCGGACACGGGACCAAGTCTTCAATCTTGTATCTTCATAGTCCAACAGTCCAGCCAAAGGATATAGTCCGGCTGTCCGGAGACCCCCCTCAGTAGCCCCCGAACCAGGCTTCAATGACGATGAGTCCGGCGCGCAAGTTGTCTTCGGCATTGCAAGGCGGGTTCCTCTCCAAATCTTGAATACCTGCCGAGTAGTGTCTGACTTCCCATAAATGTTGCACTTCTTGGCTTCCACGTCCAATAATGGCTATCCTCCACGTGTCAAGCGAATGCGATAAGCCAGGGAATTTTTACAGTTGCCATCCTGGCTATGTGAGTAAACTGTCTATTAAAGAGACAGGGATTCTTCGATCCAAATCACACCCTCCTTCCATGGCGAGTATCCATCAGAGCACGCTCGGAAAAATCCATTCCAGCATGGCCAGCCATCGCAGCTCCTCCTCTCGCCCCCGCAGCCCTAAGCCCGGAGATTGGAAGAAGTGTTTTGTCCCGCACAGTCAATTAGTGGAGTTACAGACCCAGGGATTTCTCCCTCCAGCGTATATGGTCCCCGTTCGAGCCGGGCTCGCCACCTATAATGGCGGGGAGCAAGCGGAGAGCTTTCCCAACCCCTCCAAGGGGGAGCGGGTATACCTCGTCCCTTATTTATTAAGGGGACTTGGATTTCCAATCCATACGTTCCTCCGAGGGCTCCTGGAGCTTTACGGCCTCCAGTTGCATAACTTCACCCCCGCTTCCATATGACACATCGCTGGTTATGTAGCCCTTTGTGAGCTATTTCTGGGCTGCGAAGCTCATTTCGCGACGTGGAAGAAGCTATTCTGCCTTGTGCCCCATACACAGAGGGGGTCAATATATCAAGTGGGCGGAGCCAAAATATGGCGCATCGCCGGGACCGGATACCTGTCCGGTACCCCGAAGAAGACGTCCGAAGACTGGCCTTCGGAGCGGTTTTATATGGAGGACGTCCCCCTTCAAGATCCTATTTGGATTGGTCTTCCCGAGTTTGACAATGCCCCTTTGAAGAAACGCCGAAGCTGGCGCCCACGGAGCCCTCAGGAGGAAGATAATGGAGAAGTCCTTTACCTGATGGGCAGGATAAAGGTGCTGGCTCAATCAGGATTGACAATAACCGAGGTTATGTCGATATGCATAATGTGGGGGGTGTAGCCACTTCAATATCGAGGGCACCCCATGTGGCATTTTAACGGGGAAGATGATGCTACCCGCTGCGGGCATAAGGGACCGAACTCAGTTGCTGCTCTGGCAAAAATTCTGTCCGATTTGTATAAAGGAGAGGAAGAGGAGTTCATTCGTATTAAGCCACGGGATGGATTATCCATGTACAATCCTCCAAGTTGGGTGAGTTGTCAATCCTCCAAGCTTGATTTCATATGTTCGGAGATTGTCGAACGTGAGACTCAAGTCGTCTATTAAGGAGTCGACGTGAATGGTTTTAATGACCACATCATCTATGTATGCCTCCACTGTTTTGCCGATCTGCTTTTCCAAACATGTCTGAATCATGCGTTGATACGTTGCACCGGCATTTTTGAGACCGAAGGGCATTGTGTTGAAACAGAAGGGGCCGTATGGCATGATAAATGCCGTTGCGGCTTGGTCGGACTCCGCCATCTTAATTTGGTGGTAGCCGGAGTATGCGTCGAGGAAGCACAATGAGTCCTTGGTAGTGTCGATGATTTGATCGATGCGAGGGAGGGGCAAGGGATCCTTTGGGCAAGCCTTGTTGAGGTCCTTGAAATCGACACATAGGCGCCAGGATTTATCCTTCTTTGGCACCATCACCAGGTTTGCTAGCTAGTCCGGGTGTTTTTATTTCTCTGATGAATCTGGCCTCCAATAACTTGGCTAGTTCCTCTCCCATGGCTTGTCGCTTAGGCTCAGAGAAACGCCGAAGAGTCTGCTTGACCGGCTTGAATCCCTTTAGAATGTTAAGGCTATGCTCGGCCAGCCTGCGTGCGATTCCTAGCATGTCTGAAGGATGCCAGGCGAATATGTCCCAATTCTAGCGCAGGAACTCCCGTAGTGCGGCGTCTACAGCGGGGTTTAATTGGGCCCCGATGGATGCTATTTTTGTAGGGTCCATTGGGTGGACTTGGAATTTGAGTATTTCGTCCGCTGGTTTAAAAGAGGTGGACTTGGATCTCTTGTCGAGTATCACGTCGTCCCTGTCCACCGTGGAGCGCAGCGTAGTTAATTCCTCCACCGCAAGGGCTTTGAATAATGCCTCGAGGGCTAGTGCGGTATTTTTGTTTTCGGCGCGGAGCGCTATGTCCGGATCACTAGCAAGAGTGATGATTCCATTGGGCCCAGGCATTTTGAGCTTCATGTACCTGTAATGGGGTATGGCTTGGAAGATCGTGAATGCCTCCCGCCCTAGAAGGGCGTGGTATCCGCTAGTGAATGGGGCCACTTGGAATGTAATTTATTCGGACCTGTAATTCTCCGGAGTGCCGAATACCACATCTAGTGTGATTTTCCCAGCGCAACGTGCCTCCCGACTGGGGATGATTCCTCTAAAGGTCGTGCTGCTTTGCTCAGTGCGGTTTTTGTCTATTTCCATTTTCTGAAGAGTCTCCTCATAAATGAGGTTTAATCCGCTGCCACCGTCCATGAGTACTTTAGTGAACCGAAAGCCATCCACAATTGGACTAAGGACCAAGGCGGCTGGTGCTCGGGCTATTCAGAATTTAGGTTCGTCACTAGCATTGAAGCTGACAGCCGTGTCGCTCCATGGATTTATTGCTGCCATGTGGCAGACTTCGGCAAGGCTGCGGAGTGCTCGTTTGCACCTATTATTTGAGGCGAATGTCTCGAAGACTGTCAATACTGTATTGTTATCCACGGGATGGTGCTCTGCGGTGTTTTGAATGAGGAGGTCCTCGCCGCTCTTGGCCACCTGCCGGAGTACCCAGCATGCTCTAAGGCTGTGTGTTGGCATGGTATCCGCTGTACTGTGAATTTTGCAGGGCCCGTTAAGCCATCCCTCCAATACGGTTCCATGCCCTGTAGTGGGCTTTTGCTTCTTTGTAATTGAGTCGGCCCACTTATGAGAGTGCACCCTTTTAATTCGGATTGGGGGTTCCGTCAGAGCAGGATTATCCCAAAATTTTGTTTGGGTTTTCTAGACGCTTTCCATCGCACAGTACTTCCGTACTATGGCCACCAAGTCTGCGAGACGTGTTATGTCATGGTGACTTATGGCGTCGAGGATTCCCTTGTCCGTGCAATTATTGCAAAAGAATGAAATTGCGTCTTCCTCGCAACAGTCCTTGACCTTGTTCAATACAAGGAGGAATCTGGCCCAATAGTGATGTGCCGTCTCCTGGGGCTCTTGTCTGATGTGGGAAAGATTGTTTATATCTGGGTGGGTGTGTGGATTTAAGTCCGAACCTTGACCCGATCTGGGACCCAGGGGCGGAGGAGTTTTCGATCTTGGAAGTTCGGGCTCCGGGATGTTGCCCAATAGGTCCGTCCAGCTGCCTTATTCTAGGTTCAGGGTTTGGGCAATGTCCTCCCGTAGACGGGTATCCGGCTCGGAGAGCTCGGGAATCCGGACATAGTTTGTCCTCAAGATAGAGGAAGAATCGCCGCATTGTTCCTCCACCACCGCTATCTAATGGGTGACCGGCGGAGAGTTAATCTCCCTTTGGTCGGGTTTAAGCCCGATAAGATCATAGTCCGTAGCGACTCCCAAAGCGGCGATGCGATCCAAGAGCTTGTTTAGGGAAGAGACCTCCATTGGATTCATCTGCTCGGAAAGTTCCAAGCCGACGTGGAGGCTGTTTTCGATGACCCGAGAAGTCATCGTCGGCGCAGCAGCCGAACGGGCGGTCATGATGAAGCCGCCTAGCCAGAGAGTTTGGCCGACAGCTAGGGCTCCCCCAGAGGTGATGTTGTCCTTGACAACGAGACGAGGCATCCTTCCTTATAGCGAAGACACAGTGGAACTCTCAATGAAAGCACCAATGTCGGTTTCAAAACCGGCGGATCTCGGGTAGGGGGTCCCGAGTTGTGCGTCTAAGGCAGATGGTAACAGGAGGCGGGGGACACAATATTTACCCAGGTTTGGGCCCTTTCGATGGAGGTAATACCCTACTTCCTCCTTGATTGATCTTGATGATATGAGTATTACAAGAGTTGATCTACCACGAGATTGTAGAGGCTAAACCCTAGAAGCTAGCCTATGGTATGATTGTTGTTGTCCCTCTGAGACTAAACCCTCCGGTTTATATAGACACCGGGGGGCTAGGGTTACACAGAGTCGGTTACAAGGGAGGATTTCTACATATCCGTATTGCCAAGCTTTCCTTCCACGCCAAGGAGAGTCCCATCCGGACACGGGGCGAAGTCTTCAATCTTGTATCTTCATAGTCCAACAGTCCGGCCAAAGTATATAGTCCGGCTGTCCGGAGACCCCCTAATCCAGGACTCCCTCAGATGACATGCAAATCACTTGCCTGGCCAGGAGCTTGGTGGCCTCCTATATAGATGCCAACAAACTCGTGTCACAGATCCGACCAAGAAGAGCTTGGTGACCAAGAATCCACTGGCATCAACCAGGACATGACGTTGGGCTTAAGTGCCAACGGAAAGTAATTGACGAGCACCTTGTCATCGCGAGCCCCGACGGTCTGCATCACTATAGTGTAGATGCTGAGGAATTCCGATGGGTGAGTCTTGCTGTTGTACTTCTTCCCAACATCACGCTTGAACGTGCGGTGGGAGGGCCACTGGAACTGCCGCAACTCACGGGTAAAGGCCGGACAACCCACCTCGTATTGTAGGTCGCCGGAAACCCCCGGTGCTGGGTGGTCCATAGTGGGCCCCGCACGCCTATCTGACTGATAGCACGCTTCCCGGTGCCGCTCGTTGGTGGTCCGAGCGTCCTCCTGGGCTCGCTCCCGTAGAACTTGACATTAGTTGCGGCGGGCTCGTGGGTCGGACGACGCTATGGAAACGTCATCACAGGTGTCGGCCCGACGAGTCGGCGGTTGCTGTTGCTGGAGTGGGGGAGGAGAGTGCACCATGGTTGCAGCACCTCCGGTCCTCACACCATCGGCGTGTGCCAGCTCTACGGAGCGCCGGCACGAGGGTCCCGTTGGTCGCGGTTCATCTTTGTTGGTGAAGATGATGAGGCTCCGAATGGTGGCTCTCCAGTCGCCGAGCTTCTCCGCAGCAGGAGGGAAGTCGAGGAGCAGCTGCACGCATGCCAGCGCTTCCGCTGGCATGGGAGGTGGCGAAAGCTGCGTTGACCGTGATGTGCTTCGACTTCTAACCATGTTAGAAAGAGCTCTATCATGGTCTCGCGGTCGCGCACCGCTCCCGCCTGCGTCCAGGCGTCCATGCTGGCCCGGTGCGTCCTGAGAATGACACAAAGGGATCTTCCCACGGCGGCGCCAGGGGTTCCATCTTTGCGGTATTGCTCATCACGCGCAGCCTAGGAAGGTCGCGGCGCGGGCACCGTCTAGAGTGTCATAGAGGCTGTCGCGCTGCCCGTGGGCAGCACAGCCCCACCTTCGGACCCAGCGGCGCGTGGCTTGTTGTCTTCGGCCCGAATGATGCCGCTTGCTTGGCTCCGATTTTGAGAGTGTCATGGATGCTCGCGGGCCGTGCCTCCGGCACCACCCGCGGCCACCTCGTCACCCGCCCGCGCTGGTGCGGACGGGCCGGCTCCGGACGACCCGATCGCTGTGATGCCCTTTTTGGTGGGGGCCATGGCGATGATGAAGTTGGTGAGTTGGCTTCAAAAACCGGATTTTCACAGCATGCGCCCCCTACCTGGTGCGTCAAAGATGTGGGGGTTCAAGAATGACACCTATGGGATCACAGGGAATCCCTACTACAGTTGCCGGGGCGCGGGGCTGTAAACAGAGCGGGTTTAGAAGATCAACGCGCGGGGGGGGGGGGATTTTATCCAGGTTCGGGCCGCAAGAGATGTGTAATACCCTAGTCCTGCTTTGGTGTGTATTTGGTGTTCTTGAGATCTTGAACTAGCTGCGGTGCATGCCCAGCCCAAAAAGTCCGAATCCTTCCTCTGTACACCTCGGGCCTCCTTTTATATGTCAAAGGGGCTGCCACAGTGGCACACACGGGGTCGAAAGTGTCTACAGTACACAAGTTTATCTCTGACATCGTGGGACAAAACGCATTAAATGCGCTGCCGATGTGTCCTCTTGCTTTATTGGGGACAACAAGGAAGCTTCTCTCGTCCATCGCCGCCTCGCCTCGCTTCGACGCGCGTCTAGGCTGACAAGGCATGCAGCGCCATGCTGGATGGCTGGCTGCTGCGCTGGTACAGTGGCAGGGTCTTCACATAGATCTGCATGCCACCACGCAGGTGCATGCTTGGTTGGCCTAGGAGCTGCATGCTGCCACGTATGTGCGTGCCTAGTTGGCAGGCTTTCTGCTGTGCCGGGACGGCCACGTGGTAATGAAACCTTGGTAAGTGCGGGGCCTAGTTGTGGACCTGTAGATGTCCCCGGCAAGGGTTTTGCCGAGGTCTTGTGATCGTCCCCGACAAGGGTCTTCACTACAAAAAAAAGACACATCCGTGACATTTTGGGCCGGACGAATTTTTTTTCTGTCATACATATGACACTTCTATGACGATAACTGTGACAAGTGGTGGGCTCCTACTTCTATGAAAAAAAATCATGCAGAAAATGGGCTTTTCGTCCTAGGCGGGCCGGAGACGCAGCTGCATGACATTCTTTGGGCCGTCCAGGACAGAAAAAACCGTGGTAGAAGCAAGGGCAAGAAAAATTTCGGGGAGTTGCCGGTTACGGTGGGAGGTCGGGGGCCGAGCGATGCGCGTTTCTCTCGTACATGTACGCGCGTGTGTGCGAGGCGTTGGCTCTAACTGAACCCGAGCGAGGCGTTGGGCTCTAACTGAACCCGGCGATTGCCGCTGCAGGCTACGCATCGAACCCGAGCGATCGATCGATGGCTGTTAATCGAACCCGATCGGCGATTCCTTCACTACTGCTGCTAATCAAGTCGATCGATGCTGCCTGGGGATGAACAGTGAGCGTTGCGGGGGGTTTGGATGAACAATGAGCGGTGGCGTTTGCCTCTGGATGAACAGGACCCCGTGGTGTGGAGGGCTGGATGAACAGTAGACGGTGGAGGGGTGCCCATGGAGGGGTGGTTGAACATGACCCCGTGGTGTGGAGGGCTGGTAGACGGTGGAGGGGTGCCCGTGGAGGGGTGGTTGAACAGTAGCCGTTGGAGTAGCGCGCGGTGGAGGCTGGATGAACAGGAGCCCATGGAGGCTGGAGGAGGTCGATGGTAGCCCGTGGAGGCTGGAGGCGGTCGACGGTGGAGATGAACAGTATCCCGTGGAGTCCCGGTTTGCATTACGCCACACCCCTCCCGATGAACAGGACCCCCGTTTCGACCGTAGCGCTCCAACACAAGTCCGTATTGTCCGTTTTGCGGTACGCCACACCCCTCCCGATCAACAGGACCCCCGTTTTGACCGTAGGAGGTCCGTTTCGTCCGTTTTGCGGTACGCCACACCCCTCCCGATCAACAGGACCCCCGTTTCAACTGTAGGAGGTCCGTTTCCTACGTTTTGTGGTACACCACACCCCTCCCGATCAACAGGACCCCGTTCCGAGCGTAGGAGGTCCGTTTCCTCCGTTGTGCGGTACGCCAGGCCTCGTTTCAATCGCCTGTTCCGTCCAAGCCCTCTTGATGAACACTACCACACATTCCGTTCTGACCCAGCCAGTTGGCTCCCACGCGTTCCGTTGCCTCCCGATGAACATGACGCATTCCGTTGCCACCCCATGAACACGACGACGACGCTGTTTCTCCGTTCCGACCCAACCATGTACACGAGCCCTAGCCGTACGTACACATACGTGGCCGTATTTTCTTTCTTGCACCCTGGCCGCTGTATGTACGTGTACATGCTATGTGCGCGCCTCTACTACGACACGTGCGTGCCTCTACTACGACACGTGCGTGCCTCTATATCGACCAGTATGTACGTACACGTTCGCGACCAGAATGATAGCGCTACGTACGCTTCGACCAGGTGGGTCCCGACTGTCAGGCACTTCCTTGCATGCGAAGATGTAGCTGGTGGGTCCCAGCAGTCAGGGGGGCGAATCATTTTTTTCCCGGATGCACTTCCTTGCGTGCGAAGATGTAGCTGGTGGGTCCCAGCAGTCAGGGGGTTGAATCGTTTTTTTGCCCAGACGCACTTCCTTGCGTGTGAAGGTGTAGCTGGTGGGTCCCAGCAGTCAGGAGGGAAACATTTTTTTCATGAAATACGGTGGCCCGTTCGGTGGGTCCCTGCTGTCAGGTGGAGGAATCATTATTTTCCGCGTAATGAGGGGGCACTTCCTTGCTGCGGCCGTGGACCCAGCTTTCAGCCTCTCCACGTACAGTCCACGTCCGATGGAAGTCATTCCTTGACCACGTTGACCACGCCGTGCCGAGAGCACCAGGGCGGTGGACGACGGCGAGGACTAGGAAGGGGACAACGCAGAGCCGGTGAAGACGCTGCAGTGGATGCCCACGCGGAGAGGAGTATGAGGGTTCACTCGTTCGGCTGCGGTGTGAGGCCGCCATCGCCGCAGGGCTTGGCCAGCGGTGGGAATAGTAGGGGGCGGTGAGGCCTCCGCGACAGCACAACCGGCCACGGGAGGCAGGAGCAGGCGGCACGACCAGCGCTTTTTTTGGCGGCTGGAGCAAGAAGACCAGAGGTTGAAGAAGCACTACGGCCGTTGGATGGACATCGTACGGTCACTGGAGCTAGAACCGTTCATATTGACTAAGTTGACAAAGCCCTCCGTCCCCGTCAACTTACTAGGCCCACAAGTAAGCCACCCACCAAGGTGGGTCCCAGCTAGCAGGGGGAGTATTCATTTTTTTGTGCGTAATAAAGAGGCACTTCCTGTGGGTCCGAGCTGACAGCGGGGGGAATGTTTTTTTTCGTGAAATACGGTGGCCCGTCCGGTGGGTCCCAGCAGTCAGGGGGCAAACGTTTTTTTCGCGAAATAAGGTGGCCCGTCTGATGGGTCCCTGCTGTCAGGTGGAGGAATAATTATTTTGCACGTAATAAGGAGGTACTTCCTTGCGGCCTCCGTGGACCCAGCTGTCAGCCTCTCCACGTACAGTACTCTTCCGATGGAAGTCGCTCGTTGACCACGTTGACCACGCTGCGCCGAGAGCACCAGGGCAGTGGACGACAGTGACGCCCAGGAAGGGGACGACGCGGAGCTGGGGAAGACACATCAGTGGAAGCCCGCGCGAAGAGGAGTACGAGGGTTCACTGGTTCGGCTGCAGTGTGAGTCTGCCGTCGCCGCCGAATAATAGGGGGTTTGGGTGAGTGTAGGGAAGGCCTGGCCAGCGATGGGAGTAGTATGGGGGCGGTGAGGCCTCTGCGGCAGCACAGCTGGCCACGGGAGGCAGGAGCAGGTGGCACGACCGGCGCTGCTTTGGGCGGCTGGACCAAGAAGACCAGAGGTTGAAGAAGCACTACGGCCGTTGGATGGACATCGTACGATCACTGAAGCTAGAATCGTTTATATTGACTAAGTTGACAAAGCCCTTGGTACGCTCCAACTTAGTAGGCCCACAGGCCAGCCTCCGAAACGGTGCGCCCCAGATGTCAGGGGGAGGAATCATTTTTTGGGCGGCCGAAGCTAAGAATATATGAGATTGAAGAAGCACGACATCCGTTGGATAGACATCCAACGGCCACTGCTGCTAGAACCGTGTGTTCACTATAATAAGTTGACAAAGCCTTGCATACGCGTCAACTTTTTTTTAGGGGACGCGTCACCTAGTAGGCCAACAAGTGTGTGGCAGAGAACTTATAGCCCATTTGCGTTTTTTAAGAATGTACAACCCATTTTTGAATTCTAATGGAATTTACAACAACCCATTTACAGTTTTTTAAAAGTACAACCCATTTTCTAGCTAGGACAACGATTAATAATTTCAACCAACCGTTGAGGACAGAATTCAATATAATTTCCCACATTTTGATGGGATCAGAAATATTTTTATCCCGAAATTTCTAGTCAGATTAAATATAAATTTGTATTACGTAAAAATCCAACAAAACGTTGCGCACGCAACAATGAAAATTTAAGATTTTCAAAATCCATAAATAATATTTTATAAATTAATTTCGTGTTTGGTGCATTTTTTTATAGTTACTGCCTAGTTTTTATAATTACATCCCATTTATTATTTTTTTAAAGCCCATTTTCCTATTAAGCCTAATGCATCCCTCCTAGGAAAGATTTGCAGCCCAGCGGGGCGGAGAATAACAAGTTGACCTTGCCTGGGTATTCCTCAAAAAGACGTATGGCTGGGCTAGCCATTTTCATCTTGAAAAAATTAGTATCTGGGCTGGATATCTGGCCTGGGCTAGACGGGCCACGGCCCGCCCAGTTAATACCCTGCTCTCCTTTGAACAACAACGAAATCATCGCCAAGAAAAACTACTGCGGTGCTCACGCCTCAAAAACACAAATCGCTTTCGAGCTGCTTGGTCCCAAATCGGCCGCACCTTGTGCAATTCTCTCGTTTATATTGACTACATAGGTTGACAATGGTGTGGGACCGTGATGTCAGGAAACTAGGAGAAATCAAAAAATATATAGTTGTACATAATAAGGAGGCACTTGCGTACGTACGGCTATGGCCCTAGTGGGTCCCTAGTGTCATCCAGTCAAAATAAAGTCATCTCCTGAATCCTCATGTTCGTTGACCATGTTAACAATGCTCGGCGCCATGGCAAGCGCAACAACTCGAAGGACAACGGAGAGGGCCTCATGGGCCCTACGGAGGTCCGATCTGGCGCCCATCGCTCATTCAGGAAGCCAGGATCATCGGGCACCTATCAGCACCTTCGAGAAACTGAGACAGCATGAAACGGTAAGGCCGCGCTTGGGAGCTCTGGTTTATTTCAAACCTGTATTAACATACAAGTGTAATTTACTCGTCATCGGAAATAACACGTAAAATACAGGCGTAATGAAACCGAGGGCCCGAGGTCTGTAAGTAAAACCGGCGGGTTACGCGTGTAATTTGAGAGACCAGTGTATATTTTACGAGCACTGCTATATGGACGACATTACCAGACGATACATGCATGACGTGCGTATCATGCCATCCATGGGCAAGGCTGAAACAGCAGCAAACAGCTGGATTAGCAATCGTCCGAGTGTCGTTCAGCATTTTTATCGTGTGTGAAGTACTTTCGATATTTTACTAGTCGAAATCGACCAACCAAGCGCCTTCGCCCGAGACCATCTGCTTTAATTTACAAGCATCAGTTTTACAAGCGGTTTTGGTTGGAAAACGACGATCCAATCACGGCCTAATATCATGAGTTGGTCGGAAGATCATATGGTTTCACGTCTAACCTACCCGACTTGTCGTATAGGCTATGAATGAAACATCAGACAATGAACTTCTTAAGCATGGAAACAACAGAAGAGGATGATCTTCTTAACAAGCAAATCGCTGGCATTAGATCGACATGCAAAACAATACGAAGCATTATTCTCAGGAGGCAGGGTGAACAGCTTGTGATGCCGCATGCCACAACATTCCAAGCTCAGCTTTGCAATCAAACACAAGGCCTGGCATTACATAGACAATATTCAGAACAAACTCTTAACACAGGAATATCTCAGCAGAGTAACTATTTACTTCTAAACTGAACACAGGAATTGGAAAAAACACTCGACGCTGCTCACAGCAAGGGCGTCCCACTCAAAAATATCAAATGCATGTCTTCTGGCTAACATCAATTAGCAAAATTTGACAAGGTTTTCCAATTCCAATATATTAGACTAACGTCTTCTTGCTAACATCAATGATTAAACTTTGACAAGCTTTTCCCATTCAAAATATGTAATGCCTATGATCGTGGAGTCCGTAAGCTTCTTTCTAACATCAATGATTAAACTTTGACAAGCTTTTCCCATTCAAAATATGTAATGCCTATGATCGTGGAGTCCTGTCGCATCTTGTACTTGTTTGGGCACTTTTTGCCCAGGGCACTCCACGTGTTGTTAAATTGCCAATGGTCTGTGCAGACTAGTCATGTCAGCAGTGTCAAATATTTATGGCACCGGCTGAAGCAATGGAGGGATTCGGTGCCAAACTAAGAAAAGGTGAAATTGGCACCTCTTTTGGCCTACATAGTGGAAGGCCTAATACTCTGTAAAGCTTCTCGGTCATTCCTTCTGTAATGTAGCGCAAACAGTGACTGCTTCTTTCTGCAAAGTGGAACGACCAACTGGACCCAGTAATGCAGCAGTTTGCCTTGGACACATTGGCTCCTTTTGTGCAGTTGAACTAAAATCAAAGTCGGAATAAAACCGAGCTTTAATTGTGATATCCCTGTAAGCAACAAAAGGTATAAGGGAAACAATTACTGAGAAATAACGGTTGATGACTTGTACTCCGAGAAGAAAAACATCTACTAATCTACCTTATCTTAATGGGAAACAGAGCAGGAGAGTAGAAATTCTCAATCAGTGTGATTCATTCATATTAACTGAGACATTATCTTAACAATGCCTTGTTTTAACATGTATAAAGAACGAAAAAGCAGAAAAGTATCATTCCTAAAACAATGCGACTGATTCATTTTAACAGAGACATTATATTAACAATACCTTGGTTAAACATGTAGAAAGAACTACAAAGGAGGATATTACCATTCCTAACAAGTGTTGCAGTTTTGAACTAAGATTCAGTAGTTAATTAATTCTGAGAGTGGCATTGCTTAACTTTACCAGCGGCATTAGATTAACGAAATGCATAAACAGTTCCAGGGGAGAGTGGGCGCAACAACAGTATGTGCTTCCATCTACTTATAAAGGGGGTGATGCAGAGTTTTTGTAACAAAGCAACAAGCATCATGTCTGGGTTGGTCCCATTTTTGTTCACTACTTAATGGGAACAGACAACAATTCAATAGCTTCAATTCAACATTTATTTAAAATAGTACCAATACAAGTAGCACAACATCTCAAAGCACACTTCACAATCATGTGGCTGAAGGCCTATACTGACCTTTCATGAGACCACCAGGATAAAATATGATTCTGCCAACACGAATAGGAAATCCAATCTCATTTTGCGCAGTTGCACCAAAATCAAGCAAAGTGTTTCGCGTAGCAAAGCAAAATTTCGCAATAGCAACAAGTTGAATAGATATCCCTGTTTAAACAGAGGCAAAAATGGAATCAATTACTGGGTAATAAAGGAGGATGAAACATGCGGTCACAAAAATGGTAATCCCGCCAATCCCTAACAAGTGTTGTAGTTTTGAAATAAGATTCAGTAGTTAATTCTGAGAGTGGCATCAATTACTGGCTTATAAAGGGGGTGATGCTGAATTTGTTGTAACAAAGCAACAAGCATCATGTGCAGGTTGGTCCCATTTTTGTTCACTACTTAATGGGAAAAGACATCAATACAATAACTTCAATTCAACATTTATTTAAAACAGTACCAAAACAAGTAGCACAACATCTCAAAGCACACTACACATCATGTGGATGAGACCAAGATTTGAAACAACTCGCCACGAAGACTGGAAACAAATCTCGATCTCCTTTGTGCAGTTCCACAAAAATTAAGCAAAGTCACCGGTGTGACATTCAAGTTGAACTGCACAAAACACTCTTAAAACATAAGTGTTTAGTAGCGAAGCAAAATGTCGCAATACCAACAAGTTGAATCGATACCCCTGTTTTAACAGAGGCAAAAAAAGGAAACAATTACTTGCCGATAAAGGAGGATGAAACAAACGGTGACAGAAAGAAGCATCTAACTTATCTTGGATGGAGAACAAAGTAGGATAGTAGCATTTCTAAAACTGTTGCATTGATTCATATTAACAGAGACATTCTCTTGAAACAACATTCATTAAAAAATGTAATTTACTTTTAACAATGGCATTGCTTCAATTTTTTGAAGGCATTCTTAGATTAACAACAGCAAAATAGTTGTATGGGACATGCCAGCACCATGTGCGTCCACACGTATAAATTGGTGATGCAGAGTATGTAGCCAAGCAGCATATATGCGTTGGTCCCATATTTGTTCTCTTTGAACCTTTTTCCTAAGTGAGGGCAACAAATCTAGTCCTGCACAAACTACCCAACCCCCCAGTTTCTTTCCCTTTTCAACAAAGAGATCGGTTCCTTACAGATGTGTGTACTGGGTTACCCCCTTTTTCCCTTTTCGACCTACAAAGCGACTTGATAGCCAGTCTATACTACTTTCCGCCCCTCCTTTCCTCATTGAACCACATCCTAGATTCTTGCTCCAGCCCACCCACCCTTCTTTCCTCTTTGAACCAAGACCTAGATTCGACTACAGATCAAAAAAGATCCACATGCAGCTAGAGCAACGACGGTTTCAAAGAAACTTATACCTTAGGGTCGTCGGGATGTGGCAAGGCGTGCAGCGGGAGGCCGGATCTGCCCACACTATGTACGACAGCGGAAGAAGGGGTCGGTGGCCCTCCAAGACAAAGCGCTTGGGTGAAAGAGAACAGCGAGCCGTGGCAGTGGATTGCCTCCCTCGGCTGAAGGCGATAGAGTGAACGCTGCACCTCCTCCCCTTCACAGGTGCGACGGGATCTGGACGCCTCCTTCACCAAATTGTGAGGGGGAGAGAGAGACAAGAGGCCAACTCAATCTTGTTTAGATCTGGTGAAGAGAGGGTGAGAGACTGTGAATATAGCAAACCCTAGCAAATGAATGCTGAGCCTCCAGCGTGTAACATATATGTAGTGCGGCGAGCGTGTGGGGAGTGCAAACCCTAGCGATTAAGCGCTGAGGCTCCCGCTTATATATATACTACTGTAGTATGGACTGAGCTCCGGTGCCTTCACTGCACCTGCTTTTGGCTGTATGACAGGTGAGCCAGCCACATTTTGGGCCCACCTGTCATAAACCCAAAGGCAGGTGCACTAAGTCAAGCCGCGTCCATATAGTACTCTCGTGTATACGACTAATATATACTAGTGGAGTGGTTTTCTTATTCTCTCCATAACAATCGTTTTAAATTGTGTAAGTACGAAACGGAACTCTTTATTTAATGTACAGTGAAGAAAACTAGTACTACTTTCGATGAACTAACGATCCACGCCCATGCGTCCTGGTCGCACTTCCTGTCCTTCACATGTGGTACACTACCCTCCCTTAAGTGAACAACCACAAATGGGCCAAATTATCGGAAACGTGTGAGAGTGTGTACAAATAAAGAATTTTAATTTCAATTATCGGAAAGGTTTGAGAGTATTACAAAGTTTGACTTGATCAAATCTAATATGCAGAGTAAATAAAAATGGAGGGCTACTACGTCCATCCGGGTTTTTAGTCCACACCATTTTTCAAATCAAAGTTAATAGCTGGACAAATAAAATTACAGGGGAGCTGGAGACAAAGTTGTGAGAAGGCTTAGAAATCAATACAAAACTTATGCTCTTAGTACCAACGTCGATCCTTCTTTGAGGAACCATTTGGTTCATAGCCAATTGTGTGATAAAATTGCACCAACGTGAAAGACGACTGCGTCTCCAATGCAACCAAGGTGAACTGACGAAGGATATCATCTTTGTGTGTAACAAGCAAAGAGCACTGATGGAAGACAACTTGTTTTTCATTGAAAATCGATCAGCTTCACCAGCCGACGCAACCATGAGGTGCAACCATGAGCATCGATAGGTCATCGTGGTGATGCATCATCCATTTGGCATCAAGTTTCGGTGAGGCACCTATGAAGTTCGACAAATCCTCACTATGGTCTGTTTGTTCTCAGTAATCAAGCTTGAGGAAGGAAGAACCACGTGGCAGAGGACAGTGAGGCGGAACAACAATGGCCTTCCAATTTTGTGCAGTTCCACTAAAAGTGAGGAAGACATGCCCGGGTATGGAGACACGTATCGCTGTTTCCAAAAATATAAAAAAGGGTTATAGCGACATCTCAATTGTCAATAAGAATTCATGAAAAAGTACACCAACAAACAGAAGCATCATAATTATATCTTGATGGGAACTAAACTAGGATACCCGAGAAAAAAAGCATTTCTTCATTTAACTAGTGATAGTACTACCACCATATGGACAATGACCGCACAACCACCATGTACTTTCTGTCTAAACAACATGTATACCTCCACCGAGGCATAAATCAGGACAACTTTTCGAGTGGCATTTCCTCTATAATAGTACTAGTAGGTGATGTTGGACCAGCCGACGAACCCTGGCTACTACTATGCATGGGGAGCTGGGGAGTAGTCGCACCTGGGGAGCTGGACCAGTACAAGAAGTTATACCTCAGGTGGGCGAGATGTCGCTTAGGCGGGCGGGCGGGATCTGCCCACACGACAACAGCGAACAAGGGCGCGGAGGATCTTCGTCCGCACCAACGCCGACTCCGAGAGGATGGTGCACATCGGCTCTCTCCGTCGCCGACGGCGACAACGTCAATGCTACATCTCCTCACCTCCCTTGATGGGCCAGGATTCGGCGGATCTGTGACAACGGTGAGGAGAGAGATAGAGTGGACACTGTCATCTTGTTTTGATATGGAGAGGGTGAGAGAGCGAGACGCGAGAAACTCTATCAAACAAGAGGCTATAATGGAGTATAAAAATCTCTATATAGCAGTGGTTTTAAATAGAATATGCGCATTCCCGGAAAAAAGAAACGAAAACTGGCGGCCAATTTTTTAAGGGTCTGTCTAGGACACATCTAGATGTGACATAGTTATGTCACATCTAAGTTGATGTCCACTCTGTTTCTGGTCTATTTTTTTGTCCTAGTTTCTTTTGTTTCTTGTTGCTACATTATATACTTGTGGGAGCTTAGATGTGATATCCTTAAATAACATCTAGATGTGAATTAGACAAACTGATTTTCTAACATACCAAGAAAGAAAACTCGATCAAAAACACGCCCCCACTTCCAGGTCGCGAGAGTCATCGCGCACACACTCATAGACATACACATGCATATCTGTGTTTACGTAAAATTCCATTTCCATCTCCATCTCCAATCATATTTGTCCAACTGGCACATCATTTACGTTGTTAATTATATACGCAGCAATATTAACGTACTACAACATCTCTTGTTTGCGCACGTCCGGACCGTTGCCACAGCCGGTCCTGAACAACCCGAACCCTCTTCATCACCCGCGCGTGCTTCCCTCCCGAAACGGTCAGTGCCGCATTCATGCCCGGCCAGAGCGGACGCGACCTCTCACTGGCGCCGGCATTGAAGCGGCGCGCTGGTCGAGAGAGCATCGCCCGCGCCGCTTCCGGGTGCACGCGGCTGCTCCACGTTCAAAGGTCGCAATAGCCGGCTATAACATGCATGTAAAAAGTTCTTGGGAGTCCGTGCCACAGCTAGCTGTCCTCCCCCAACTCGTCAATCTCTTCCAGTAGTGCTAGTACTCCATGGTGCGATCCATCAGACAAGTAGGCGGGAAAGTTATCGTATACTCGTTTTGCAGTGAGTGGCATGCCGAGCGACCGTGTGGGGTCGAGCCATGGACGAGGGTGAGACATGAACACGACAGACGTGATTTAAATGTTGGTTTTTCTCGATGGCGCGATCCAACGAAAGGAAACGTTGGTTTCTCTCCGTTTCCATTTTTTCTGCGGAAAAACGGAAACTTTCCACTCCATTTTCATTCCTATTCCAAGGTTGCCCCGTTACAACATTCCATCAAATACAAAGGAAAACTAACACGCATGCTGATGCATCTCAATGATTCACAGATCATAGCCAATATTTACTTCACAACTAAATAAAAAAGTTGTGAGAGCATGTAGGAAAGAAAAACTACTGATGGGGTCACTACGACATAAACCCTAAACCCTAAACATGATTTAATTCCCTGGCCAGGTAGAACCTGTCGAAGGAAAGACGGCTGGCACCCTCGGATCATACGATGCTTTTGTGCAGTTCCACTAAAATTGACCTGAGCATCCTTGATGGCAAAGATATTGAAGAAGTGTGATTAGAATAATAGTACTGGCACTAGTTCGTGAGACATAAATTCATCACAAGTAGAAGTCGGTAGAAGTAGAGAAAGATCGACATGGAGATGGAGCTACGGCAGTGGAGCAAGCCGACTCCAAAAGGAAGATGGACTACCTAGGACGTCGGGCTATAGCGAGAAGGGCGGTTGGGACGCGGCATCGGCCCATACCGCAGTGACCCCTGATTGGGACGCACCGACTGTGGGTTTTCTCCCTCGCTGATGTTGACCGCGTCTACGCAGAACATTGTTCCCTTCCCCCAGCTGCGGGATCAGGCCCGTCGTTCTATGCTTGTGAAGAGAGCAACCTTAGCAAGCAGTCTTGTAGCTTAGGCTCCTGCTAGTGTATATATAGTGGTTTTCTTTTTCTCTCCATATCAACCATTTTATATTGCGTACTTGTCATTCAAGAGTGAAATGATGGTTGCTTCTTCCAACTAACTTACTGTGTGATTATTTGCTCCTTAGTGGCCCCTACGTACTCCCCCTACGTGTATGCAGCGATCCACGTACACATGGACGCAAAAATGCGCGCGACGCCCTAATGCATGCATGTCCGAGCACACGACGGAACACACACGGTCACGTTAAGTGCTCAACCTACACGTGCATGCACACATATACTCAGTCAGGGTGAGCTAGTGACCATATAAACACCGGAATATATATATATTGAGCGCAATGAGTGTATTGTGAAGTCCACTGACCATATTTTTACAAATATACAGTGACAGACAGTGTACTTATCTCGTTTGAAATTAAGCAATATTAACCGGAGAGGAGGCAGTATGGACTAGCATTACTTTGCTGTGTCCCGTCAACTTGCCGAACGAGGAGAAGGTTGCAGGACGGGAGAAGCTTGCACGCGGTGGCTCGCAGGACAAGGAGAAACTTTTGACTAATGCAAGCTCTCCCTCGCTTAGGAGGTGGACGTGCAACAGTTAATTCGGTGTCAGATTGCCAGAAGCATACACTATACTACTAGTGCTAGTACTATTGTTCGACTTCCCGAATAGGCGAACAGCCAAGCGCAAAGTTTACTACTAATACTACTACTACTACTACTACTACTATAGTCAATAAAGGTACGTACTATACTAAGTACTAGGAACCGGATGGAGGAGCGTCTGCACTCTTATTATAATTTTGAAATGTGATAAAGCAATCTTCAACACATTTGGTTCTCTTCGAGGGTTCTCGCATGTGATAATGGAAGTTGATTGCATGGAACACTCATACAATTCTCGCATAATTCTGGCTCATATCCTGTTACAAATAGTAGCGCTCGATAATATTTCCTCTTTTTTTGTTATTCAGCATGTAAACAGGTCAGCAAACCTTGCGGCGCATCTTCGTGCGAACCGTGCTTCCTGCACTTTGAATGTGGCCGAGAGCTGGCTTGATGAAACACCTATCTTCCTATTCTTTTTTTGCGGGGTACCTCGCTTGCTAGTGACAGTGTCTTGGCTGACCGTCCTAAGAATGCTTATATATGAATAAAGCTATCTCATTTACCCACAAAAAAGATTAAGCCATATTAGCCGGAAAGGAGGGAGTATGGACTAGCACTACTTTTTGGTGTGTCCCGTCAACTCGTAGAACGAGGAGAAGCTTGCAGGACAAGGTGAAGCTCGCTTACGCCTTTTGACCAATGCAACCTACCATAGATGGACATGCATCAGTCCATTCGGTGTCAGATTGTCAAAGGCATACACTGTAGTACCCAACATGCGGAGTACCTTGTTTGACTTCACGAAGAGGCGAAGAGCCAAGCGCAGTAGTACGAGTAGTACTACTACTAGAACCACATGGTGGAGCGTCTGTACTCTTATTGTATTTTATCTCTGATAAAGTACACGTTTATTCCGGAGAAGGGCGGAAAACGGCAGCCCAACATGTAATGAATGATATTGATCAACCAACCATGCTCAAATATATCTTGGCCTCCGTGCGAGCCCGTCTGTGTGTTCTCGCTCCTCGTCTCTCTCAAGGAACATCGGGTTGGCTCTTTGCCGTCAATTTAGATCGGTTTGCTCACACTCCTGTCCCACATGCCAGTGATATGCCAAGAGGAGGTGCGTTGACCGATCGCCATCTGCATACTTGGTTTTGCACCTTCATACTACTCCTCCCTCCGTCACAGTTTACAGGGCGTGCTTTATTATGATGCATTTCTCTCGATGCATTTCCACCACCAGAGAGACTTTAGACGTGTTTGGTATAATGCTCAATTAATTAGGGCATGGTAACCGCAATCAAGTCCACAATTTTCTCTCCATGTACTGTACTACTACGGAGTGGAGTAAGTGCATGCATGTGTGTACCCGGGGTGGAAGCACTGCATGCATGTGTGTACGCCGTGCTATAACTACCAATGCTATTTTTCAGGCCGGTCGCTAGTCGCCTTGGTCCCACAGATTTTTTTCTTTTTTCTTTAGCGCGCTGTATAAACAGTGACAGATGGAGTAGTATGAGCAGATTCAAAGAAGAGTGTATTGATGGTTGCTTCTTCAGAGCAACTTACAGTTGGTAAGGTGGGGCTTATGATTTGACTGCTCATTACTCACTATTAATGCGACCCAACGATCGGGCTGAGTCTCCCATGTGGTTGTGCACTACCCCATCGGTTCTTAAATATACTCCAGAGTATATTTGTCTTTCTAGAGATTTCAACGAGTAAATACTCAAATATTTGTCTTTTTAGAGATTTCAAATGGACTGGCACATACGGATGTATATATACACATTTTAGAGTGTAGATTCACTCATTTTGCTCCGTATGTAGTCACTTGTTGAAATCTCTAGAAAGACGAATAGAATATTTAGGAACGGAGGGAGTACACATACGAAGAAAAATGAGTGAATCTATACTCTAAAATATGCCCGTTTGAAATTTGTAAAAAGACAAATATTTAGGAATGAAGGAGTATAATTTTGTGCATGGCACATGGACCCGGATGATGAAGAGGCTTCTGGCAATGCTATCAAGCTTCCATCATTTGTTTACATAATTGACATACTATACAAATAATTTTCCAGTGACATGAAATTGTACAATGGTGTGAGCTTTACGCTTTTGTTTAGCGTGTCTTGCCATCAATGCTCTATCGGAAACAATAAAAAACTAACTTCCTTGCTAATGCATGTCAATTATTAGCAGATTAGAGCTAATAATTACATCACAACTGAAGACAGAGTTGTGAGAAGGTGTTAAATTAAAATTGATCCATGCTTTCATTGGCAGCAACGTCCCCCCAGCTCTGTCTAAATCAACAAGGCATGTTGGGAAAAAAAGTAGCTATGCGGAGCATGCAACATTCCGATCATTTTGGTGCAGTTCCACTAAAATAGAGCCGAAAGGCCCCTGTTCCAAAGATATTAAGTGTGATTACGATAATAGAGGACTGCTTGATGAAATAATAAACACACAAATAGAAGCCGGTCACCTTTGCGGTCTCTCTTAAGACTAACTAGTTGGAGAAGATTAGGCTCGGAGTTGGATGAGGAGGATAGAGCAAAACCAATCTCCCTTTGTGCGATCGCCTTTGAAATGTAGAGGCGTTGCCGTGTGACATTTTAGTACAACCGCACAAAACACTCTTAAGAAAAAAGTGATTTGTGCAGTTCACCAAAAGGTCGCTTAATAGCAACGAGGTGAAATGGATAGCCATGTTTGCAAAAAGAGGTAGAAAGGAAACAATTCTTGGCCAATAACAGTTGATGACACATGCGACGACAAAAAGAAGCATATTCCTTGCCCTAAGGGAAGATAAGAACACGGTTGTGTTTGTCTAAAACGGTGTGAGGACGAGAATGCAATATGGAAAGTATGCTGGACGAGCTACGTTTTGGGCAAAGAACTATGGAAGATCCACATGCAGCGACGTGGGAAGATGGGCAGTGGAGCAAGGCCAGAGGGGATACCTGGAGGTCGTCAGGATGTAACTAGGTGAGCGGCGGCGGGTGGAATCTGCGAGAAGGTGGCGTAGGCCCTGCCACGCCGGAGCTTGGTCAGAGAGAATGTCATGTACCGCAGATAGGGACATGCTGCCTCGGCGCCGTCGAACGGAGAAACGATGCACTTCCTCCCTTTCCCCCGGCAGACGGGATGCGCCGGATCAGTGACCAACGGTGAGAGAGAGAGGCCACCGCACTCCCTTTCCCTCGGCGGACGGGATGCGGCCGGATCAGTGACCAACGGTGAGAGAGAGAGAGAGGCCACCGCAGCCTTGTGTGAGATACTCAGAAGAGCGACAAACCAGGCACGCAAGGCTCCATTGTATATAGTGAGCGGACTACCTTTTTCTCCATAAAAATCGTTTTATATTCTGTGTACGTGCCATTGAGCGCTATAACTTTATTTAAAAATAACGCGGCAACACGTCAAGTCAAACTTTGTTTAAATGCGGGCGTGGTACACGACCTCCCTAGGTAAACAACCGCTACAGGCGTTCAAATTAGCACGTGGGCTGCCATTTCGTAAAAAAATGAGCTCCATCGTGTACCCGCACGGGTGTGGCTGGGCACGAAGCGTGAGTACGTGCACGGTGTACCTATTACGTACACCACCTACGTGGGGTCGTGTGAAAGAGATACAAACCTAGAGAGATATAGTGTGTGGGTTCTTGAGAATTCTTTTGGGGGGGGGGGGGTTCAATCAAAAAATGTAACATATGCAATGTGTGTGAAATAGAGTCCTGGATATAACATATATATGGAGGGGGCGATCCACAAGAAGAGAGTGGAGGTATCATCGGCTTGAGGTGTCCATATAATCAAAAAGAGGGATGATGTGTGTGTGTGTGTGCGCGCACGATCGATAAAGAGTGCCATCGAATTTGTGTGTGCCCACGTCAAAGATATAGAGTGGCTGGCCTACTGGAACGTGATAGGGGACATGTGCAATTTGTCTCTATGGCATGGATACCTACCTGCAGCGCTCGACTATCGGTGTGTGGTGGGGGAAGAGGGAGGCCCAATTAACTATAGAGGTACAATGGCTGATATATGTGTGGAGGAGGAGAGGCCTACCTCATGTATTAAGGAGAACGATCGCCTCATGTATTAAGGGAGATCGATCGACATCCATGCATATGTGCAGGAGAGGAATAAGGTTGGGAGAGAGACAAAGCTAGAGTGTTGGAGGGGTGGTAGTGGAGTTGCTTCTAACAAATGGTGGGATAGGCTTGCTAGACAAGCGGAGGGCACGCCCGCAATATCAATAAGAGAGGAGATGGCTGCTTGTTATGCGTACGCGTGCGTGTGAGAGACGGGTCAGGAGGCATGGACGAATGATGAGGGGGGACAATGTGGCTGTGGTAAGCAGACATAACTACATAGGAAGATCAATCGCCCTTTGTTAGAGAAAGCGGAGACATAACTTGTGAGGTACGTCGATCGATGGGGGGGGGTAGTTAAAGTCGATCAAGGTATATGTTGGGAGATCGATCGGTATACATGCATGTGTGTGTTAGAAGCAAATGAGGCACGAGGAGAAGGATAGAGAGAGAGGGTGCATGTAGGAGGTGGTACGAGAGGCATACTATATCGGCGGGGAGGAGTGTCTTGGTCTGAGAACGATGAAAAGAGTGGTGGGAGTGAGGCATGGACGGTGACAAGAGAAGAGGGGAAGCTTGTGTTTGTGCTAGACACACCTGGCTAGAGAGGCATATCGATCGATGTGTGTCGTAAAGAAGGAACTAGGGGGCCTACACACACCGTGGGTGAACGAACTAAAGTGAAAAGACGAATTTGCGCGATGGAGCTAGAGAATGCTGAGGGAGGGTGAGACGGATGCGGGCGTGTGCATGCACAAGAGAAAGTTAGCGCTAGCTGCAAAGATAAGAGGGTTGTGTGGGTGTAAAAGACGAATAGAGATCATATATACTTCATTATAAAAAGCGAATTCAGATATTTGAAGAATTTATCATAGTGTTTTAAACCGACGCATGTGTGAATATATATAACGATGATACACATGGTGTGTTTATGAACATGTTATACTACATTTAATATATTTTATCTCTACTCTTATAAAAAACGGAGTTGTTGATGACGGTGTGCCTGCCATCCTGCATTATAGGGTCGTCCGATTTATATCTGGCGGATAGCAAGGAAACTATGATGGTTGAAGTTGGCAACAATCATGATTGTAAATTCTTATTGAAACAGAGAAACGAATTCAAATTTAGTTCGAATTTCAGCGGTAGTATAGACATTTGGAATGCACTAAAATGTTGGTATTAGTAGGTTACATACATTATACAGCAAGTGAAAAAATTTAATCAGACATAACATGGATTCATACTCCCTCCTTCCATCTATATAGGGCGCAATGAGATTTTTAAGACCGCCTTTGACTATTGACAAGATTAATAGTACATGACATGCACAATGTGAAAATTATATCATTGAAAGAAACTTTCACAGACGAAGTTAACGGTGTGCTTTGTGTAAGTTGCGTGTCATATATCATTGCTCTAATATTTGGTCAAAGTTAGCATCGAAAAACGCATTAGGCCCTATATAGATGGAAGGAGGGAGTACCTTTGAATAGCATTTGTATAGTAAAAAGGGGCAAGACTCTCTCTTTGTGTGGTGTGAATAGTTTTATTTTTTTTGTTTTCTTTTTGGTTGAGGGAAGTGCGAATTGATTTGGTACGTAGAAGTACAATATTACTACACGTTAGGCTTGTCCCTAAAATTAAACCCGCGTCTTGTTATATGTCAAAAATTCAGATATCGTGCTCCCAAAACTGGCGCCTTCACAACCCGCGCCTTGCTATCCCGAAATTACAACGCGCGCGAAAACTCCCTCCAGCTGCCAAATCCCGACACGTGAAATCCCCCTTCTAACCCTGAGCCGAAAGGGCCGCTAGTTCAAATCGGTGGGGGGTACTTTTGTAACACACCCTACATTTTGTACAAGCGCGTCCCTAAGTCATGCTTCACCTTCTCCCATCGCCCCCTTTTCGCCATTCGAAATCCCAGGCCGCCATAACCTCTCCACTCCAGCCGCGAAACCCCACCCTCCTCTGTCCGCCACATCACCGCTGCCCAGCCGGAGCAACTTCCCCGACGAGGTCGTCCAACGCAACAGCTCGACGTCCATCATCCACCTCCTCGGATGAGGATCCATCGTCCATCTCGCCATCCCGCCGGTTTAGTCGCCCTGTACTCCACCTCCAAGGAGCTCCTCCGATGATCGCCTCGTCTATCGCGGCTGCTCCATCCCACAGCGCCGCCTTAACCTGCTCCACCGAAACCGAGGCCTACTCGGCGCCACCAAAGAGGTTGTACACTCATCGCATCACACCTTCTCCTTAACTCGACCTCCCGGCGCCGACGGTGCTCCATCCCGCACCCCCATGGAGCGGCTATCACCGCGGGTGTCAGGACCCCGATTCCAAGTCACATCGATCTAGCCGGTAACACCTCATATCACTTTGCGGTCTCACGCACGGTATCCCCACGGGTGTTGCCTTACCATGGCCCGGGACCGTTTGCGCCTTTTGGCTCATGTATATGATAGTGTCGCTAGCATCCATATGATAGAGAACCTGGGCCGACATGGCTAGTCGTGAACCCAAAGCGGCGCTAACCCATGGGGACAGGCATACATGAATCACATCGAGCATGTCGGTCATCAACGTATGAATCCGGGCTGTAGCACTGGCTAACAGGACTCCGGTAACCCGGGCTGTAGCAGGCTAGGCAGGACTCCGGATATCACCGCGTGACATTTCCCCGAAGGGACAGACATAGGAACGAAGTGAAACACATGCCGGCCAGTCAAGTGTCCAAAGTAGTAGTGTTGGGCTAGCAGGACTCCGGTGAACCGGGCTGTAGCGGACTACTATCGCTCAGGAAGCACTAGACTACATTTCCCCATATGAGAGGCTGCCAAGGATAAACAACTAGATTGTCGGATCCCACACATACCAAGCATTTCAAACATACACACAATATGTGTAAATACAACATGGCATCACAACATAACTCTACGACTCAAATATTTATTCATTAGGCTCCGAGGAGCGAGATATTACAAACATGGGTTTCATGACCCAACACTCAGAGCATACAAGTCAAAGCACAAGCGGAAGCTTAACATGTCTGAGTACAGACATCTACAAATGAAAAAGGCTGAGAAGCCTGACTATCTACCAGATCCTGCCGAGGGCACAAGATCGTAGCTGAGGTAACAAGCTAAACGTCGAAGCCCATGCGGAACTACTAGCGAGACTGAAGTCTCTCTGCAAAACATAAAATAAGCAAACGTGAGTACAAACGTACTCAGCAAGACTTACATCAGAACTAGATACGTATGCATCATTATCAACAAAGGGGGTGGTGGAGTTTGACTGCAGCAAGCCAGCTTTGACTCGGTGGCTAACCTGAACTACGACTGCAAGTAACTCTTTTGAGGTGGCGCACACGAGTCCACATATTCACCAATCAATACACCACTATGGATCCGATCCCATCTTCCTACGAGAACGCCATCCATAGCACTCACGCTTATCTTGCGCATTTTAGAGTATCCACTTTCACTTGTCTATGAACTGTTATAGGCAACCCAGAAGTCCTTTTTCGCGGACACGGCTATTCGAATAGATCAGATTAACCCTGCAGGGGTGTACTTCTTCACACACGCTCTCACCACTTACCGTCGTTTACACGACATGTACTCGGCAACCTTCAAGCGGAAGCCCAACATGGGTGTCGGCCACAGCCTACCTAAACACTCAAGTCCCTATTCCAGGTTTATCGCCTATTCGGGTTCCATCCAAAGGGAGTCCGGCCGAGGTTTCCACTAAGGGCCCCGAACGATGTGTGCAGGGTTCCCGAGATACCAAACAGGCATTCGGTACACCGGGCCACGGTGTATCTACCGCATCATAACCCACCCCTCGGGTCAGCGCTATGCACGGCCTCCAACACATATCCTACAAACACCAGAAACTAGTTGCAACTCCTGGACAGAGAACAAGGGTGGTTAAGAAGCCGAGAGGGTCCATTGGTTTCGGTCCCAATGCGTGGTAGTAACTGCTTTCATGGATCACAAACACGTAACTTCAGTTCACGAGGATGGCTGCAATGAGACAACCCACCATGTACTCCTACATGGCCTCTCACCGCTACCTTTACCAAATCGTGTTCACACACTTAGCTCTCAACGGTAGGACATGTTCACACACCTCCGATTCATCCCCGATGAATCAGACCAGACTCAACTCTAAGCAGTAGCAGGCATGACAAACAAGCATGAATGAGTAGGCACAACAGGGCTCAAGCAACTCCTACTCATGCTAGTGGGTTTCATCTAATTACTGTGGAATGACAGGTCATGCAGAGGATAAAGGGGTTCAGCTACCGCATCAAGTAACAGATGAATCATTGTTGTCCTAATGCAGTAAAAGAGAGCAGGAGCGAGAGAGTGGGATTGTATCGGAATGAACAAGGGGGTTTTGCTTGCCTGGCACTTATGAAGATAATATAGTTCTTCATCGGTGTCATCAAACTCATCGTCGAAACCACGTCTATCGGAGAGGGGGCAAATACCGGCATACAAGGAAGAACACAATCAATGCAATGCACAATATGATGCATGATCATGACATGTCAATATGCTGTGATTTGAGCTAATGCAGCTAGCAACACGTTAAATGAAGTTGGCTTGAGTCAAAGATTCAAATTCAAACTCCATATGTGATGGTGTAAATGCCCTTTATATGATGTGTTCTAAACAGCAGCTATAAGTTGTTATAACATGCAATAAAATGGTACAGATGGATAGATTGGATTTTTCTGATCATTTTTCATATATAAATTATTTCATTTGGAGTTACGGTTGAACTTATATGATTTTTACAAGTTTTAAACATTTTCTGGAATTTCCTGAATTAAATTAAATCCAGAAAAACCTATTACTGCGTCGACATTCGTCATCTTGACCTCAAGAGGTCAACAGACCCGGTCCAGTCAAACCCGACGTGGGTCCTGCATGTCGTTGACTAACTAAACTAACCTAGTTTAATTAGCACTAACCTAGGTTAAGCTAATGTAGTTTAAACCTAAACTAGATTAGTTAGCCGGGCGGGGCCCGCATGTCATGGACCCAGGGGAGGTCAACCCCCTGGTCAACTTAGGCTAACTCGCAGGCGGCTCGACGTCGGCGACGATAGGTGCGGCGGAGGGGCTCGGGTTCGCGCTACAGGGTACCGTTTTGCTCGTGGTTTGCGGCTACAAATTTGGAAGACTTCAGCGCATCTAGTGGTGGTGGCGGCAGCTGGGATGGCCGGAGTTGACGGTGGCGAGCATTTCATGGCGGCCGGAGCTCGGGCACCTGCGGTTTGGCCTTGTTGTCTTGGCGGGAGGGGAGCGGTGTGTGTGATGGGATCTTGGGGGCTTCGAGCACGGTGAGGCGCTTCCGTTGTGGCGTCTTGGCTATGTGCAGCTACGCCATGGCCGGCAGCGAGAAGCTTTCGGTCGCGATGGGAAATAAAGCTAGGGGACGTGAATGGAGGGGTGAGCATGGGGGAAAGAATCAGGAGCTCACAGCAGGGCCGGCGGTGGTTTCAGCGGGCTCGGGGACGACCGGCAAGTGGCGAATCATGCAACGGCGGCCGCCAAGGCAGAGGATGGAGATGGTGATGGTGGCGACGCTGCGGGGCTCCCGGGGTCTTCATCTTCGTCGTAGAGGGCTTAGGGGCATGGCGGACCTCGGTGGCCGTGGTGGTGACGAGCAGCGACGGCGAGCTCCGCTCGGGGAAGAAAGCAGAGGAGCGAGGGGAAGAGAAATCCAGAGAGTGAGGGAGAAGCGGAGGGGGTCTAGGGGGGGTCCAGAGTGGCGCCGAGGAGGGGCTTCGAGGCGCCTTGGTGAGGCAGGCGAGCAGGGAGGAGGCGTGGCGCCTCGCGCGTGCTCATCTCCCTCCTCGCCCTCTTGGCAGGTGGCGGCGATCTGCACAGCCAGGTGGGCCGGCCCAGCCAGTGGTTTGGCCAGGTAAGTGGGCTGCCAGGTAAACTCCCTCTTTTTATTTCCATTTTCTATTTTCTGTAATTGTGTTTGGCTTTAATAAAAATGCCAGGGCATTTCCAAAAATCATGAAACTGGTCAATGTCACTGTTTGGAATATTTCCAACAACAAACATTTCAGTTTGTGATTATTTGAGCATTTAAAATATTATTTAGCAATTAAATGCCCAAATGCACATACCATATGATTTAATTCAAAAATCCAGAATGGCCTCGAAAAATGTGCACCATTTTAGAGAGAGGTTCTAGACCAACCCAAAATGATGAACTTTTCTGAAGGGCATTTTGGGTTCATTGAGAATATTTTTATTTGAACCTAGTTGATTTGATCTGATGCTAGGGTTTGAGCAATCCCCATTTCAAAATTCCTTTGAAAACAAACATGATGCATGGATGCAGATGCCACTATTTACAACCAATTCTGGGGCTGTGACAACTCACCCCCACTAAACAAGAATCTCGCTCCGAGATTCAAGACGTGAGGTAAGAGGAAAAGGGAAGTGACAAAACTATCACAATCTTCATGATCCATTTGCCCTTCTCGAAGATGTTGATTCATTCCATCATCTTGGTCTTGACGTCTTTGCTTTCGAGATCTTCACTCGACACGACAATGTAAAGAAGGGGAAACCCTACATGATTTAATCTTCTTGAAGATCGAGCAACTCAAGATCAGTTCATGGAGTGAGACGTAAGAACAACTCTTGAGTTGAGACACGAAACACACATTAGGAATGATGGTAAAGAAATGGATGACGAAGGTTCAAATTGGTAGGCAACCATTCCACGCTTAAGTAAGATGGTGCATGGTTTCAAAGTAAGAAGGAGATGATTGCCATGATTCCATAACGGAACACCTTAGGAAAGGTGACTCGAAGAACTACTCCCTTAAGTGGCAAAAAGAATTACTTTTGATTCAGAGATCATTGAAACTCTTTAAACCAGCCTAAGGCAATTTACAATTGATCGTTGAAAGAGTTCGAAGGAATGGCATACCCGGACTTGGATGGATGATGTGGACTACCTTGTTGAAAACAACGCAATGGATGATTTTGCTTATCATTGGAAATGGATGGGACCCATGGTAGGACCACTTTTGAAGATGATCCTAAACAACAATTACTGAGAGGGCAGCCCATGGGAGATTGGCACAAGGCGGTGCAAGCTGGGAACAAAATGCAAATGTCGGAAAGGTTCCAACCATCATATCTGCCTGAGATACAGTTCCGGTTGGTGATAGGATACTTCAGATTCAGCATGTCTGAAAGAAAGTTTGCAACACGATTCGACGAGATGGCGTTGCGGGATTCTCGAGGAATGAACTAAGATAGCAAGCTCCAAAACATGAGCTGGTTCTGCTAAACACATGTGAACACGCTGTCTCAGACAAGCATGACCACATGGTAGTCTTATGATAAAACACTACCAAGTTCACGTGGGAACCATCTTCGAGGATATTGGAATCTTGTGCATGAACTAGTATTCGCACAGCAACTCCTTTTCCTCGAACAAACCAATCAGTGGCTTGGTGTGCTAGGAACACATATGGAGTGGAGGCGGCCAACCTATCAAACCATAGGGCACTTCGCACGTGCATGACTAACTTGGGACGATTCCAGAGGAAACAAAACAAAACTTTCTCAAATTCATGGCGGCAACTTACACCTAAAGCACATGAATTCGAGGAAGTCACTTCTTCCATCCAAGCATAGGCTTCATGAACGGAACACGAAGGCATTGCTTATAAAGTTCCCAACACTAGATTGATGTTCAACATGACTCATGGGGGAGACAAAATGCTACTGATGGGCTCAACAACAACTCATCGGAATTTCCATATCACTGGACTTCCACCATCATGTGAACACGGTGATAGCATTGGTCAGACCAAAAGATGTAATGGTATATGCTCGAGGGATCAACCACGAATAAGACAACATTACAAGCATCGTTGGTACTGATTGATTTGACGATAGCCCACACTCAAATCAAAGGATTGATAAGACAATAGGTCCAAAGAATCGATCACAGGGACCAATCGATGAAGATATCATCTTTCTTCAACACACATTACACAAGAATATCCCTTTGGAACAAACTAAGTTAGGCAAGCTTTTATCTTCCAACTCTCCAAGTTGTTGTCTAGCTTAACCAACTAGCTCATGGATATCCAACACAGATTATTGGAGAAAGGGTGGTTCACAAGAAACCAACTTGATCACGAGCTCAACATAACAGTCAGGAAACAACCCGGTAACACTTCCAAGAAGATATCTGGAAAGTCACGAACCACCGGTATGTTACTAAGCTCGAGAACAATCTTGCTTTTCAGGGCAAGACGATATGAACAATAAGCAAGGGATTGAATAATCCTAACTCATTGATCGAAGAGTGCACCGGAAATAAGGACTAGGTAGCACGATCAATCTTAGAATGATGATTTAATAACCAACACGCTAAGAATGAGGATATTGTCCATTAGCTACCAAGCAACGAGTTGCTCGGAGTATTGATTTCACACATCACAATTCACTTGTCAGCATTCCGGTTACAACAACACACGGACCGAAGAATGAATGATGATGGTGAGAAGTATCACTACGTCAAAAATTCATGAGAGTTGGTGCAGTTCTCATGACAATTCTGACATAAAGGGGGTAATACTCCAAGGTAGAACAGAACAAAGCTGAATTGGCATTTTGATTTGCGGGATACAACTACTTTGACCCAATCCTAGAAATGGATGAGGTACTGTAGTTTGTTTCTCCTAGTCATTCCGAAATAGAATGGCTTGACGGACCACAAGGATAATAGACATCGATAAACACGATCGCACACATACTCTTGACTATCAATTGATAGACGAGAGTCAGAATACAACTAAAGAGGGACAACTCAAGGAACATATAACCTTTCGAGTTGTGGAGACATGGATTAGTATGTCGAGCAAAGTTCAACATTTCTTCCGGATAACCCATGCGGAAAGGTAGAATTGGCAGAGTCACAATATGAATGGAGTACTCCTCAAGAGCACTTTGGTTGTGATCTTTTGGTTCAAAAGAACTTCTGCCATAAGCAGTTCATGGTATTTGGAAGAAGGAGAATACCACGGACCTCGAGGGCTATCGCAAAGGTTACTAATATCCTAAAGGAACTAGCAAATACTAACAACATGAAGTAGGGTGAATCTCGGGTTCAAGAACCCAGGAATAGACTGCCTACTAACTAATAACATCACAGGATGCTTTCAAGAATAATGGCCAGAATCATCACACTGGGGATACAAAAGCATTGCTAAATTGCTAGGTGACTTCCTAAACACCTAGGGTCATAGTACTAACTCCAACATGTATGTCGAGGCAATAGGGTACCTCAACTCACCGATTAGTGTGCTTAATCCGCCCAAAAGGATATCGAACGAGAGGAAGGGATTTGCAAATGCATCGAGATAGTTTAGAAACACAGGATGACTCGGACTGACATAACGGCTGTAAATGCTCAAAACGATTTGAGACATCATGCAAAATGGTGGCATAGCCACTCAACAACATCATATCAAGGTTCCGAGATCAACAGTTAACATACAGCAATAGTAGGAACTGAACTGGGGCTTAAATCAAACAATCTTAAAGGTCTATGGATTAGTAACACGTCATCCTAATAGATAGATGTGAAGCCTAGTTCTTAATCCCCGAGAAGAGAAGAGGTTGACTCAGATCAGAAGGCCATGAGGTATAAGGAGTAAAAAGAGCCTTACGTTCCTTCCACAATCAATTCCTTACATAACTAAAGCATTTCTAGACACAACCCGACCAGTTTGGCTTGGTAATCCTACAGCAACGGGGCTCGATACCAACGCTGTCAGACCCCGATTCCAAGTCACATCGATCTAGCCGGTAACACCTCATATCACTTTGCGGCCTCACGCCACGGTATCCCCACGGGTGTCGCCTTACCATGGCCCGGGACCGTTTAGCCTTTAGGCTCACATATATGATAGTGTCGCTAGCATCCATATGACAGAGAACCCGGGCCGACATGGCTAGTCGTGAACCCAAAGCGGCACTAACCCATGGGGACATGCATACATGAATCACATCGAGCATGTCAGTCATCAACGTATGAATCCGGGCTGTAGCACTGGGCTAACAGGACACCCGGGCTGTAGCAGGCTAGGCAGGACTCCGGATATCACCGCGTGACATTTCCCCAAAGGGACAGACATAGGAACGAAGTGAAACACATGCCGGCCAGTCAAGTGTCCAAAGCAGTAGTGCTGGGCTAGCAGGACTCCGGTGAACCGGGCTGTAGCGGACTACTATCACTCAGGAAGCACTAGACTACATTTCCCCATATGAGAGGCTGCCAAGGATAAACAACTAGATTGTCGGATCCCACACATACCAAGCATTTCAAACATACACACAATATGCTCAATATGTGTAAATACAACATGGCATCACAACATAACTCTACGACTCAAATATTTATTCATTAGGCTCCGAGGAGCGAGATATTACAAACATGGGTCTCATGACCCAACACTCGTAGCATACAAGTCAAAGCACAAGCGGAAGCTTAACATGTCCGAGTACAAACATCTACAAATGAAAAAGGCCGAGAAGCCTGTCTATCTACCAGATCTGCCGAGGGCACAAGATCGTAGCTGAGGTAACAAGCTAAATGTAAAGTCCACAGCGGAACTACTAGCGAGACTGAAGTCTCTCTGCAAAACATAAAATAAGCAAACGTGAGTACAAACGTACTCAGCAAGACTTACATCAGAACTAGCTACGTATGCATCATTATCAACAAAGGGGGGTGGTGCAGTTTGACTGCAGCAAGCCAGCTTTGACTCAATGTCTAACCTGAACTACGACTGCAAGTAACTCTTTTGACGTGGCGCACACGAGTCCACATATTCACCAATCAATACACCACTATGGATCCGATCCCGTCTTCCTACGAGAACGCCATCCATAGCACTCACGCTTATCTTGCGCATTTTAGAGTATCCACTTTCACTTGTCTATGAACTGTTATAGGCAACCCAGAAGTCCTTTTCCGCGGACACGGCTATTCAAATAGATCATATTAACCCTGCAGGGGTGTACTTCTTCACACACGCTCTCACCACTTACCGCCGTTTACACGACATGTACTCGGCAACCTTCAAGCGGAAGCCCAACGTGGGTGTCGGCCACAGCCTACCTAAACACTCAAGTCCCTAGTCCAGGTTTCTCGCCTATTCGGGTTCCATCCGCAGGGAGTCCGGCCGAGGTTTCCACTAACGGCCCCGAACGATGTGTGTAGGGTTCCCGAGATACCAAACGGGCATTCGGTACACCGGGCCACGGTGTATCTACCGCATCATAGCCCACCCTAGGGTCAGCGCTACGCACGGCCTCCAACACATATCCTACAAACACCAGAAACTAGTTGCAACTCCTGGACAGAGAACAAGGGTGGTTAAGAAGCCGAGAGGGTCCATTGGTTTCAGGCCCAATGCGTTGTAGTAACTGTTTCATGGATCATAAACACAGAACTCAGTTCCTGAGGACAGCTGCAATGAGACAACCCACCATGTACTCCTACATGGCCTCTCACCGCTACCTTTACCAAATCGTGTTCACACACTTAGCTCTCAACGGTAGGACATGTTCACACACCTCCGATTCATCCCCGATGAATCAGACCAGACTCAACTCTAAGCAGTAGCAGGCATGACAAACAAGCATGAATTAGTAGGCACAACAGGGCTCAAGCAACTCCTACTCATGCTAGTGGGTTTCATCTAATTACTATGGAATGACATGTCATGCAGAGGATAAAGGGGTTCAGCTACCGCAGCAAGTAACAGATGAATCGTTGTTGTCCTAATGTAGTAAAAGAGAGCAGGAGCGAGAGAGTGGGATTGTATCGGAATGAACAAGGGGGTTTTGCTTGCCTGGCACTTATGAAGATAATATAGTTCTTCATCGGTGTCATCGAACTCATCGTCGAAACCACGTCTATCGGAGAGGGGGCAAATACAGGCAAACAAGGAAGAACACAATCAATGCAACGCACAATATGATGCATGATCATGACATGTCAATATGCTGTGATTTGAGCTAATGCAGCTAGCAACAGGTTAAATGAAGTTGGCTTGAATCAAAGATTCAAATTCAAACTCCATATGTGATGGTTTAAACGCCCTTTATATGATGTGTTCTAAACAGCAGCTATAAGTTGTTCTAACATGCAAGAAAATGGTACAGATGGATAGATTGGATTTTTCTGATCATTTTTCATATATATATTATTTCATTTGGAGTTACGGTTGAATTTCTATGAATTTTAGAAGTTTTAAACATTTTATGGAATTTCTTGAATTAAATTAAATCGGAAAAAACCTATTCTTTGCGTCGACATTCGTCATCTTGACCTCAGCAGGTCAACAGACCCGGTCCAGGTCAAAGCTAACGCGTGGGTCCTGCATGTCAGTGACTAACTAAACTAACCTAGTTTAATTAGCACTAACCTAGGTTAAGCTAATTTAGTTTAAACCTAAACTAGATTAGTTAGCGCAAGGGGCCCGCATGTCATGGACCCAGGGGAGGTCAACCCCCTGGTCAACTGAGGCTAACTCGCCGGCGGCTCAACGCCGGCGACGATAGGTGCGGCGGAGGGGCTCGGGTTCGCGCTACAGGGCACCGTTTTGCTCGTGGTTTGCGGCTACAGCGAGCTGGAAGACTCGCGCACCTAGTGGTGGTGGCGGCAGCAGCTGGGATGGCCGGAGTTGACGGCGACGAGCATTTCTGCGGCGGCCGGAGCTCGGGCACCTGCGGGTTTGGCGTTGTGGTGCACGGGAGGGGGAGCCGGTGTGTGTGTTGGGCTCTTGGGGGCTTTCTGAGCACGGTGAGGCGCTCCGTTGTGGCGTCTTGTGACTATGGCCACGCAGCTACGCCATGGCCGGCGGCGAGAAGCTTTCGGCCGCGATGGGAAATAGAGCTAGGGGACGGGAATGGAGGGGTGAGCATGGGGGAAAGAATCAGGAGCTCACAGCGGGGCCGGCGGTGGTTTCAGCGGGCTCGGGGACGACCGGCAAGCGGCGAATCGTGCGACGGCGGCCGCCAAGGCAGAGGATGGAGATGGTGATGGTGGCGACGCTGCGGGGCTCCCGGGGTCTTCATCTTCGTCGTAGAGGGCTTAGGGGCATGGCGGACCTCGGCGACAGGCTGGATAGGCAAGGGGGGGCTCGGTGGCCGCGGTGGTGACGAGCAGCGACGGCGAGCTCCGCTCGGGGAAGAAAGCAGAGGAGCGAGGGGAAGAGAAATCCAGAGAGCAAGGGAGAAGTGGAGGGGGTCCAGGGGGGTCCAGAGTGGCGCCGAGGAGGGGCTTCGAGGCGCCTTGGTGAGGCAGGCGAGCAGGGAGGAGGCGTGGCGCGTCGCGCGCGCGTGCTCTGTCTCCGTCCTCTGCCTACTGGCAGAGGTAGGCGATGACTGGCACATCCAGGTGGGCTGGCCCAGCCAGGGGTTTGGCCAGGTAAGTGGGCTGCCAGGTAAACTCCCTCTCTTTTTATTTCCATTTTCTATTTTCTGTAATTGTGTTTGGCTTTAATAAAAATGCCAGGGCATTTCCAAAAATCATGAAACTGGTCAATGTCACTGTTTGGAATATTTCCAACAACAAACATTTCAGTTTGTGATTATTTGAGAATTTGAAATATTATTTAGCAATTAAATGCCCAAATGCAAATACCATATGATTTAATTCAAAAATCCAGAATGGCCTAGAAAAATGTGCACCATTTTAGAGAGAGGTTCTAGACCAACCCAAAATGATGAACTTTTCTGAAGGGCATTTTGGGTTCATTGAGAATATTTTTATATGAACCTAGTTGATTTGATCTGATGCTAGGGTTTGAGCAATCCCCATTTCAAAATTCCTTTGAAAACAAACATGATGCATGGATGCAGATGCCACTATTTACAACCAATTCTGGGGCTGTGACAGCGGGCGACATCTCCATGACATCTCTCCCCGGTCTGAGGCCCCTTCGTGGCGGCGTCCCATACCAGCCCGGATCTCGATGCTGCTGCTCGGCTCCGGCTCGCTTCGCTATGCGCTTCTTCTGCTTTGCTTCTCGGCTCTCGCCGATCTCTCGCTTCCTGTTCTTTGTTGCTGCTCGCCCCCCTCGCTCGTGTTGCTGCTCTACTCCGATTAAGCCACACTTCAGTCGACTGAATCGACTTTTGGGTCAGTCGATTTTAAGGGGTTGGGGGGGGGGGCTCGCCGGAGTTAAGGAAGAACCACCCACAGCGGGGACGGGGGCTCATCGGAGAGGTACCCCACTATCTTAGGGTTCAGGGTGGGGTGGGGGGGCCTAGAGGGCTGGCCGGGGCGGCGGTGGCGAGTTGTTTCGGGGCGGCGAGGTGGCGCTGGGGCCGGCGGTTCGGCCGGTGGTGGCTGGCGGCTCAGGGGGTGCAGGTTGAAGATAAACTGGAGGCCCTCCTTAAACCAAGTGCCTCTCTGCTACCATTATGCTCGGTTCGACAAGAGCATTCAGATTCCACAGTAAATTTCAGTTTCGACAGTTAATTTCAGAGTCAACAGTTTTTACCTCATCTGTTGTAGTCAGGTGGTTTTTGGTGATGTCAATCTTACATCCATTTTACATGATCTATTGGAGATGCTATTAGAATCCCACTTGAGATTGACGATGTCCGTCTTGTGCTGCTTCAGCCTTGACGTCTTACGGCTCACCGGAGCTGCTCCAATGACAGAACGATCCATCACAACAGAGTAGTGCCCTGGACACCGTCTACAGATTCCTCAGATCTTTCTCTACACCTCCAACAGCCACCTCTGCCTCAACTGCTTCAGCGACCAACCCAATGATGTTGAGGTCGACACGGCTATGGCCAAGAGGTTGTACACTTGTTGCATCACTTATTACTATACATTCACGTCGATCCATTAGGGCTATTTTGATTCAACGGGAAAATGTCGATCCACTGGTTGTCATGATCACTCTAAATTTCTGCATGCTCTCCTTACATAATCTCACCATATTTTTTTCGTATGCATGTCAGATATTGTACACAGTCATGCTGAACATGTAGAAAAAAAGAGAAGAGTTTTGCGCGGCAATACAATGTCATGCAGACATCGCTCCATGGTGGGTTCAATGGCAAACCCTCCCCACCCCTCTCTAGATTGTAATCTAGAGGAAGATATCTGTTCTGAGGCGGATTCAGACGCCGCTGACCACTCCTATTTACCCCCCAAGGTGTTTGCTCTACCTTGGCATGATGATGTTAGTCATATCATGCATATGTTGCCTTGCAGTGCCTACTTTTGACATCATATATGTCATCTGCTTAGTTTAGACATGTTCTGTAATGCCACCTGTTTAGTTTCTATATCATATATGGGAATTATGCAGTTTCATGTCTTTTAGCCAGCCATAATATATGTGAAATGTGCAATGCCATCCTGTTTAACCAGGCATCACATATTTGAATGATATCTTGCCCATCCTTTTCTTCATTACATTTCCATTTGTCGACAATGTTTGTACATTAAACTACTCTTCCTGTGAATCAGCCATTTGGGTGGGAGATGGAAAAATCTGGAGTGAAAACAAGGCCTTCAGCGCAGACAGTGCTACCTGTCGAAGCAGATCTCTTGTTGGGTTTCGATAGCTCCTCAAAGATGGATTCAGAGACAGATGACCAGTTCTATTCCCCCACTGAGGTGTATGCTCTAACTTGGCACGGTTATACTCCTCATATCATGCATACGGTGTCTTGCATTGCATAGTTTAGACATCATATACACAATATTCAACACCATGTTCTTAGTTTAGACATCATATCGAATTCCCTCTGTTTAGCATATAGATCACATATGTGAATTAAGTGATGTGATCCTGATTACTTAGATAACATGTAGGTGAATTATGTCATGCGATCCTGTTTAGTTATCCATGATATCTTTGAATTATGTTATGCTATGCTATCCAGTTTAGATAGACATCATATATGTGAAATTATGTCATGCTATCCGTTTTAGTTAAACAATATACATGTCAACTATTTCATGCCCTCTTTTTCCACACTATCTATTGCATCTGTCTCTCATACAATGTCTGTACATTCAACTATGTTTCCTGTTTATCAGCCATTTCAATTGGAGCGGTGATGCCAGTATCTAGCGGAATAAAAACACAGCCTTCAAATAAAACAGTGCTACCTCTTGGTGGAGATAGCACCCCGGTTGTACATGCACAAGAACCAGCCCTACCACACATAACCCAAATTCTCGCAGATTGTACCCCTACTGTGATGGACAGAGAACCAGCTTCACCCAATCTAATCCCAACCCCAGCCGATATTAACCCAGTTCCTGTTGACACAACACCATCTCCACCACAGAGCTCCCAAACAAGAGCAGTTAGTAAGGCAGCTCCAGTGCCCAAAGGCCCAGTAATATCCACCAGTTAGTACGCCAATTCCTGTGGAGGAAGCACAACCAGCCAGCCGTAGTTTAGCATCTATCGCATTTGATGTTGTTAAATTGTATGTGCGTATGTTCCCATCTTGGAAATATTATACTGAAGACGAAGGAAAATGCCAGTTGCAGGTGTTTGTCCAGGAGTTATGTGTAAGTAATGTTATTCATCACAATTACTTTGCTTCGTCCCATACATCCTACCTCCATGATGGTTATAATACAACAGATTTTCCCATTTTTCTCTATAGAGAAGGACCAATTTGGAAACTCAGGATGAGGTAACCTGTGCTAATACCTCTGCTATCTTCAAGAATGCTTGGTGGCAGTATCGGAACTACCTGAAGAAAACATACTTCACCGGCAAAGAAACTCATCAAATTCCCTTACGTTCTCCTGAGACACAGTTATCGGACGATGATCGGGAACGCCTTTGTTTCAGATCTTGGTCCCGAACCAAGAATGTGGTAAGGTCTATGAGCTCATTCTCTATTTTTAAGTATTTTATTCTAGCATCTTACTGTACTCTATTCATGTAGAACACGTGCCTAAACCTGAAGAACAACTGTTCTAATTTAAGATTCCATTGGTATCATAGTTCAAAAAAGCGCTAGGCGTTAATTGTGCGTTTTGCCACCGCCTTTGTGCTTCTGCACCAAAGCGCATGCTTATGCACGATTATGCACAGATTATGCGTAGTTATGTAATGCGTTTTGCCAACGCCTAGAGCCTAGGCGCGCTTAAGCGCTCGATTAGGCGCGCCTTTTTAACTATGATTTCTTTGCTCTTGTATAACTGTATTTACTCATACAAACTTATTTTTAAATTGAAGGATCCAATCGAAACTCCAATGGCACAACAGGTATGTTCACGCATGTTTCTTTAACATGTTTGCTCTTATCAATAGCTCTGTTGATTTCAATTTCAATTGTGTATACAATTGACTTTCATATCATGCACATTACTAGCATCACAACAGAGCCAATAGTGTTGTTGTACATGTAGACCCGTGGTACCCATCTGAAATCTTGTTGTGCCGTGTAGTTTCCCACGCTTTGTATTCTTTCACTGCTGCTTTGTCTTGAACTGATATGATTTGAACCGTGTCTCTATTTTGATTTGGCAAGACAATGCAGTGACCATAGGACATAGATATATGCTTGTTTGATGCTTTTATTATTTACTAGTACTTGGCAATAGAAGACTTGGTAGTTTAATCGTGTCCACCATACTAATGAACTGGTTCACCGAAATGAGTTTCATATACTAGTACATGCTAAACTTGTTATGTGTCTGCTTGTTTCTTCTTTTAGAATTTTGACAGAATATTGGGGAAGAGTGCCTTATTAAGCAATGGTAAAGGAAGTAATGCAGATAAGGTTCAGGATAGTGACACATCCTTGTCGGTCTTCAACAAAGTTGATAAAACAGCTAAGGAAGACTATCTTGAAGACAGCGAGACAACCCAAAAGTCCTGTCTTGGTTTAGTGTTCGAGTTACTGGCCACTACCGCTTGCACAAGCTATTCAAACTCACTGTCTGAATCAGTTCGGTTTCTTGAGTCTCAACTACAAGCTGAAAGACATCGATCAATTGTCATGCGACAAGAAGCGGAAGGACCATGGAAGTCCTGGAGCATTCAGATGCAGAACTTTTGGTGCAACGACAAGCGTTGGAGGATTTTAGCGCCAAACAGGACAAAGCTAATCAGCTTGCTAAGCTTATTGCCCGGCATGGTGGATACCGGTGATAACGCTTTCTTGAGCTCTTCCGAAGTTGTTTCGATTATGCTTTTGTTTTGTCAGCGTTTATTTGCACTTGGTGGCCAATTTTGACAGCCAGTGTATGTAATATGCTGCTTTGTTCCCTATTTTTGCACTGGTGGCGAACTTTGATGCCCAATGGATGTAATATGTGTAATAGCGGTAATAGGCTAGCCTTAATTGCTTGCTTATTTATTTCCTTATTGTCTTGTGTAGTTGTTTGCTTGTAGTCACTGCAGTTCTTTTTCTGTGTTTTTCTAGTGGCCACAATAGCCTATTTTTGGTAACTAGGCCAAAATAATCATGGCAACACACGGACTGTTGTAACCATGGGCCTCCTGCGGGCCGTACGATCCATGGGCCTTCGTCCGGCCGTAGGATCCATTGTCCTTCTATACGGGCCATAGGATCCATCGGCCTTCTATACGAGCCTTAGGGTCCATGGGCCTTCTACGGGCCGTAGGGTCCATGGACCTTCTACGGGCCGTACGATCCATGGGCCTTCTACGGGCCGTACTATCCATGGGCCTCATACGGGCCGTAGGATCCATGGGCCTTCTACGGGGCGTATCAATTTCGCCAATCATGGGCTGTACTATTCATGGACCATAACTGGCCGTCAATAGGCCGTATTTGATAACTCTATGAAAACAGCCCAACGGGTTTTTTTTACATGAAAACGACCCAACGTATTAACGGTCCACAAACGGGCCAACTGTAACGACGGGCTGAATTTGGCCCACAAGCAGAAAATGACAGTAACGGGCCGTATGTAACCGAATGCTACAAATGAGCCCAAGAATCAATGGGCCCTGAGAAGGCCGAAAGATAACTTGGGCTGGAAACGGCCCAATGGAATAACGGGCCGTTAATGGGTATAAAGTGATACACTGCACATTACAGGCTAGTTTCACCACGGGCCGTTAATGGGCCAAGAGTTACAAAGGTCCTCATATGGGCCGAAAGAAGTCATGGGCCACACATGGGCCAGAAGTTAAAACGGGTTGAATCATATGGGATGGCCCAGATGACGCTACTGGGCCTAATTCAGATAGGGCGTAACGGGCCCTAGGTTAGCAGGCTGTAAATGGGCTATATGCGAACAGGCCGTTAACAGGCTTACTGTGGGCCGGGCCGCCACTTTTTGACCGAGTCAAACGGGTCGGCCTTTTCACAGGAATGGGCCTCTGTTGGGCTGTGCAACGTGTCGCCATATCATAGGCGAGTTCGGTCCAATGAACGGATGACATCTGTCCCAACGGTGAGCCGACACGTGTTTCCTCCAGCCAATGATGATTTTACACGTGGAAAATCCCCATTGGTCGGGGCTGTTAATGGGTTATCGGATCCAAAACACGACCCGATAGCTTAACAGCGTTCCGTTACGGTGGATGCCACGTGTCGGTCACCCTTGACGAAAGTACTTCTGTGACGCGCGATTTATCGTCATGGAAGTGGACACTTCCGTGATGATAATTTTCGTAATGTCATGGAACACTTCTACGACAGCACAGGTATGACTATCTTGATTCTGTCATAAAATCGTCATGGATGTACATGCATGACAGAAAACGCGGCCTACTGTGACAAACACGTATCATCACGGAAGTGTATTTTTTGTAGTGCTTGCCGGGGGGCCTTCGTCTTCTGGTTCTTGTCTGTTCTTGTAGGCCTCCAGTCTTCACAAAGATCTGCATGCCACCATGTAGGCGCCTCCCGAGCCTTGGTTCCAATGTTGTCGATGGTGTCGGAACTCTCAGCCTCAAGGGTGGCGGTCCCGCTGGTGTTGGTAAGCTGCCCCGGTAAGGCCCTTGCAAGGGCGGCAAAGGTCATCCCCGGCAAGGCTCTTGTCAGGGGAAACCCACCTTGCTCCTTTGCTCTTCGCGCCTCTGGCCTCAGTGCAGCTCTGGTAGCTTTGTTCCTTGCTTCCTCTGCTCCGCCAAGTGTGGCTGCAGGATGCAGCTACAACTGCCCGTGGACAAGTAAATGCATACAGTAGGCCCCTACTTTTGTACATCGACAGACATGGCGTGGCTCCATCCACGGCGGCATCACCGGCCACTTCCTCGACGGTGTCGCCCCCTCGGTGGTGAGGTCCACATCACTAGGAGCTGCTGCTGCTTTAGCTCTCACTCGCGCTACTGTTCTGCTCTTGCTCTCGGTCCCCTACCTGGTCTACTCTTGCTCTTGCTCTTGCTCGCGTTCCTACTCTCGCTCTTGCTCTTGCTTGCGATGCTGCTCCGATTTAGCTACACTTCAGTCGACTGAATCAACTTTTGGTTCAGTCGATTTTCAGGGGGTGGGGGCTCGCTGAAGTTAAGGAAGGACCAGCCACAGCGAGGAGGGGAGCTCGCCAGAGAGGTACCCTACTATCTATATTAGGGTTCAGGGAGGGGGCGGTGGTCGCCTTGCGGTGGTGGGACGGTGGCGTGGGGATCGCCGGAGAAAAAGCTCGGCACGGGGGGCCTAGAGGGATGGCCGGGGCGGCGGCGGACCGGCAGTGGCGAGTGGTTTCGGGCAAGCGGGGCGGGGCACCGCTGGCCCCGGGCGGCGGGGGGAGGCGGTTTGGCCTTTCGTGGCTGGCGGCTCAAGGGGGTGGAGGTTGAAGATGAACTGCATGCCCTTGATTTCGTATCCAATGGCTGGAAAATCGACTGACCAGAGATGAAAAGGTCAGTCGACTGACGTGACTCCTTTAGCACTCTCTTTTGGTTGGTTACTTCATTGGAATAGAAAGTACATCTCTAACTCCCGGCTAACGCGAATCATTCGAAAACTACTATTTATTGGGTTGGGCAACCGACACGTGAAATCGATGCCGGGCTACACTTCCTTCAATTAATTGTTTAGGTTTACTTTGGCAGAGCATTCAATCCAGGTGTGGGAATCATTCTGACTTCATGTATTTGCCCTGCCCTAGCCTTTTGGGAATGTAGGTGTCCGCGAATGGAAGCTCGGGAACAGAGCAGACCATAAGAAGTATGTACCTCATGAAGCAAGGACTAGCGAGAGCTCTTAGTATGGCCACTTTTGCAGGATGAATCCGTTCACTGCTTGCTTCTCTATCGCATTGGACCTAGAAAGAGTGCAAACAGGAAGCATAGACCCTTGAGAAATAGAGGAGCTATGAGTGCTGTCCACAACCTCTAATGTTCCAAAAGATAGAATCCGTCACTCGCTCCAGAGACCTCAGTACCGTGCTAACTCCAAGAATTTCCTCACCCCTACTAGTGCGTTCAGTTTCGACAGTAAAATTCAGTTTTGACGACAAAATTCAGTTTCGACAGTTAAGTTCAGTTTCGGCAGTTAAATTCAGTTTCGACAATTAAGTTCAGAGATGTGCGTCTGATGTATTTTACATCTAGCACTTTGTGGTTATGTATTTCACGTCATCTATTGGAGATGATATTAGAGTTCTACTCAGGTTAACGTTGTCTCTCTTGTCCTATTTCAGCCTCGGTGTCGTACAACTCAACGGATCTTCTCCAACGACGAAACCCTCCATCATAGCGGAGCAGTACCCCGGGATCCATCTCCAGACGCCTAAGATCTTATTCCCCAACTCCGACAGCCAAGTCAGCCGGAGCATCCTCACCGACCAACCCAATCACTCTGAGATTGACATGGCTTTGCCAAAGAGGTTGTACACTTGTTGCATCTCTTTTTTTACTCTACATGTTATATATAATGTCCACTGAGCACACGTAGTAACGTGAAATACGATTAGTTTCTTCTATATGACAAACAGTGAGGTACTAGGAAACTTAGCTATCCGTGATGGACTCTCTTGAACGACATTATTATTTATCTATGCGCTTTTGAGCAGTGCATTTGTCGATGGGCCTGGGAGTTGAGCGAGTAGGGCAGTGGCCTGGGTCCAAAGTAGTAGAAGCTGCTAAAAAATTGAGTGTAGGCTTTTCCTTGCCAGTGATTGAAAGGAAAAGTGAAGGAAAAACATAGGAATTGGAAAGTTTCCTATGGTACTACTATTCGTGCATTTGGTTCAAAGGAATGGAGCAAAGGAAAACTGTAGGATTTGTTCTTTTAGTGTCTCCTTGAAAGAAAAACCGTAGGAATTTTAATATCCACTTGTCCTCCTTTTAAAAATTCCTATTCATGAAGCACAAGACTAAGATATAGTACCATAATATCATTACAGCCGTACATTTTCTTGTGGTTTGACTTAATATCACCATGCTTCTTTGCATCCTGTGATCTTCCAATTCTTGTGAACCAAACACCTAGATTGGCAGAAATCCTGTGTTTTTAAATTCTCTATTTTGCACGTTCATTCCTATCCTATTCCTGTGTATTTCCTATCCCTGCATTGTTACAATCCTCAAATTCAAACAAGCCCTTACAAAATTACTTCTGTTAGAGATATGCCTCAAAGAAAACCTTGTGTGGTCTGTCCCACTCCTGCTACGCTGTGTTCACCCCAGCTCAGCTGCTCCAACGGCGGAAGGGTTCACCACAGAAGGGATCCGCTCTCCAGACTGTCTTTCACCGCAGCAGGGATCCGCCGGCAGCCACAACAACTTCATTACCATCATCAACTGAGCAGATGACCTTGAGGACTATACGGGTCCGCAAGAGAGGTCGCACTCTTCTGTGTCTGCTTACGTTATGCATCGCTTAATATGATGACATGCTACTTTATCATCGTGTTCACCTACTAGACTCCGAGTCAAGTCCAAACTAATGCTGAAAATTGAGTTTTTAAATGGTTGTGGGATACATATTGGGGCAGCAATCAGTACTATCTGTCTACTATTTGGTTAATCTCGGGTGTCTACTATGAGTTTCATGTTGGGTGCAAACAAACATTAAAGGAGCCATTATCTGTATTTTTTAACTAAAGCTATTATCTGTTTGCTATAATAGGTTTTGGGTCTATCCACAGTTTGCTACCATCACTCTAGACTTGTGCATGCACTCCTTACATAATCTCACTATGTTTTATTCCTATGCATGTCAGTTATTGTACACAATGGAACTGAACATGTAGAGAAAAAGATACGAGCCTTGTGTGGAAATAAAATTTCATGCAAACGTCGCTCCATGGTGGCGCAAAGGCAGACCCCTCCACCCATTTCGGCTTGTAATCAAGAGGAAGATAACGGTTCTGAGGGGGATTCAGGAGGAGAAGACCACTCCTATTTACCCCCTGAGGTCTTCGCTCTAACTTGGCATGCTGATGTTGGTAATGTCATGCATATGGTGCCTTGCATTGCTTACTTTATACATCAAATATGTCATCTGCTTAGTTTAGACATGCTTTGTGTGAATGCAATCTGTTTAGTTTCTTTATCATATATGTGAATCATGCAATGCCATATTTTTTAGCCAGGCATCATATATGTGAATTTTGCGATGCCACCCTGGTTAGCCAGTCACCTTATACGTGAATTTTATCATGCCATCGTTTTTTAGTACATTCAATTACTCTTCCTGCGCATCAACCATTCAACACGGTCATGGAAAAATCTGGAGTGGAAACATGCCCTTCTGAGAAGAAAATGCTATCTGACGAAGCGCAGGTCCTGCTGGTTACAGATAGCTCCTCAGAGGAGGATTCAGAGACAGATGACCAGTCCTATTCCCCCCCGAGGTGTATTCTCTAACTTCGCAGGGTTATGTTGCTCATATCGTGTGTATGGTTTCTTGCATTGCTATGTTATTTGCTTAGTTTAGACATGCTTTGTGTGAATGCCACCTGTTTAGTGTCTAATTACCATATATGTGAATTATGAAATGACATCTTGTTGCAAGACATTATATATGTGAATTATGCAATGCTATCTTGTTGCAAGGCATTATATATGTGAATCATGCAATGCCATGCTGTTTATCCAAGCGTCATATATGTGAATTATATCATGCCATCCTTTTTTTGTATATCTCGTTGCATTTGTCAACAATGTTTGTATATTCAACTGCTCTTCCTGTGCATCAGCCCTTTGAATTGGTGATGGAGAAATCTAGAGTGAAAACAAGGTCTTCAAAGCAGACAATGCTACCTGATGAAGCAGATATATTGCTGGTTACACATAGCTCTTCAGAGGCGGATTCAGAGGCAGATGACCAGTCCTATTATCCCCCTGAGGTGTATGCTCAAACTTGGCAGGGTTATATTACTCATATCATGCATATGTTGTATTGCAATGCTTAGTTTTTACATCATATACGCAATATTGAATGCCGTCATCTTAGTTGATACATCATATATGTGATTGCCCTCTGATCACTTTCTTATTATAAATTATTTGAATTATATCATGCCATGATGTTTACATAGACAACATGTATCTGAATTATGGCATGCCAACCCATTTTCTAAAGACATAATATAGTTATATCATCCCATCCTGTTTACATAGTCATCATATTTTGAATTATGTCATTTTATCCGTGAACTATATCATGTCATCATGTTTCCATCGGCGGCATGTTTGTGATTTATGGCATGCCAACCACTTTAATAGACACATCATATAGTTATATCATGTCATTCTGTCTACATAGTCATCATATTTTGAAGTATGCCATTCTATCCTGTTTAGTTAGCCATCATACATGTGAAATTGTGTCATGTTAACCTGTTTAATTAGCCATCATATATGTGAAATTATGTCCTGCTATTCTGTTTGGTTAGACAACATAAATGTGAATTATTTCATGCCCTGTTTTCTTCCCTACTATCCATTGCACTTGTCTATGTTACAATGCCTGTACATTCAATTAATTTTCTTGTTTATCATCCATTTCAATTGGAGGGGGTGATGGCAGTATCTATGGGAGTAAAAAACGGTCTTCAGAAAAGATCATGCTACCTGTTGATGCAGATAAACCGGGGTTGAACTTGCCCAAGAACCAGCCCCACCCCACATAGCCCAGACTCACACAGATTGTACCCCTACCCAGTTGGACAAAGAACCAGCTACACCCCTTCTAACCCCAACCCCAACAGATAGTGACCCAGTTCCAGTTGACACAGCACCGTCTCCACCATAGAGCACCCAAACACGAGCAGTTAGTAAGGCAACTGCAGTGCCTAAAGCACGAGGACCAACACTCCGAACCCCAAGTAAACGCTTAAAGAAGAAGAAGAATTGTTCTTAGGTCAGGTTCCATAGCTATGGTTCATACTACTTTGCTCTTGCATCACTGTATTTACTCATACCAACTAATTTCAAATTTGAAGGATGCAATTGAAACTCCAATGGTGCAACAGGTATGTTTTAAACCTGTTTCTTTGACATGTTTGCTATTGTAACTTGCTCTATGTTGATTTCAGTTTCAATTGAATAAATAGTTATGTTCTCATGCCATGCACATTACAAGTGTTGTTATTGCTGTGTAGCTTCCCACACTTATATTCTCTCTATGCTGCTTTGTCTTAAACATTTATGATTCGAACTGTCTCTATCTTGATTTTGCAACATAAACTCGAATTATATATACCATACAGTGACCACACTACATAGATATATGTTTGTTTCATGCTGTTATCCTGTCCATCTTACTACTGAACTGGTTTACCAAAATGATTTTCATATACAACATGGTAAACCTGTGATTTGTTTGTTTTTTCTCTTTTAGAACGTGGATAAAATATTGGAGAAGAGTACCCCATTATGCAATGGTAAAGGAAGTAATGCACATAAGGTTCAAGATAGTGAGACATCCTTGTGGGTCTGTCTGGATGTAGTGTTCGAGTTACTGGCTACTACTGTTGGCCCCAACTCTTAGAACTCATTGCCTGAATCAGTTCGGCTTCTTGAGTCTCAACTTCAAGTTGAAAGACACCGATCAGATGTTATGTGACAGGAAGCCGAAGGACTGAGGAAGTCCCTGCAGAATTTAGATGCATACTTTCTGGTGCAACATCAAGTGCTGGAGGATTTAAGCGCCAAACAAGAGAAAGTTAATAATCTTGCTAAGCATCTTGCCAGCATTATGGGTACCCAGGATATTGTTTCAAGAGCTCTTGTGAAGTGGTTTCAATTCTGGACTAGTTTTGCTGCAATGTTGATTTGCACTGGTCGCCAACCAGTGTATATGATATGCTGCTTTGTTCCCTATATTTGCACTGGTGGCGAACTTTGATGTCCAGTGGATGTAATATATGTAATAGCCGTGATAGCCTAGCATAAGTTGCTTGCTTATTTATTTGCTTGTTGTCTTGTTTATTTGTTTTGTTGTAGTCAGTGCAGTTCTTTTTCCGCGGTTTGCTAGTGGCCGCAATAACCTATCTTTTAAAACTAAGCCACAATAACCATGGGCTAGATATTTACTGTAGTTACCATGGGTCTCCTACAGGCCGTAGAAACAATGGGCCATCTAAGGGCCGTAGAAACAACGAGCCTACTATGGGCCGTAGTATCAATGGGCTTTCTACGGGCCGTACGATCGATCGGCCAAACATGGGCCAATAACAGACCTCATTATGGGCCATAAACGGGCTAGATTTGGAGTTTTCCGTTCATGGGCCGACCATAACGAGCCGTTGTTAATCGGCCGTATTTGATGATGTTATGAAAACAGCCCAACGGATTAACGGGCCGCAAATGGGCCGATTGCCACAGGCTGAATTTGGCCCACAAGCAGAAAAGGCCAGTAACCGAACGCTGGAAATGAGCCCAAGAATAAATGGGCCCTGAGAAGGCCGAAAGATAACACGGGTTAGAAATGGCCCAATGGAATGATGGGCCGTTAGTGGGTATAAAGCGATACACTGTTCATTGCGGGCCGGATTCGCCACGGGCCATTAATGGGCCAAGAGTTACAAATGGCCTCGTATGGGCCGAAATACATCATGGGCCATACATGGGCCGGAAGTTACAATGGGCTGGAATCATATTGGACGGCCCAGATGAAGCTACTGGGCTTAATTCTGATAGGCCGTAATGGGCCCTGAGTTAGCAGGCCGTAAATGGGCTATGTACAAACAGGCCGTTAACAGGCTTTCCGTGGGCCGGCCCGTTACCTTTTGACCAAGGCAAACGGGCCGGCCTTTTCACCAGAATAGGCCTCTGTTGGGCCGTGCCACGTGTCGACGTATCAGGCGCGTCCTGTCCAATGAATGGATGACATCTGTCTGAACGGTGAGCCAACACGTGTTTCCTCCGGCCAATGAGAATTTTACACGTGGAAAATCCTCATTGGTCCGGGCTGTTAACAGGTTATCGGATCCAAAACCGGAACCGATAGCTTAACAACGACCCATTATGGTGGACGCCACGTGTCGGTCACCCTTGACGAAAGCACTTCTATTACGCGCGATTTATCATCATGGAAGTGGACATTTCCGTGATGATAATTTGGGTAATGTCATGGAACACTTCTACGACAGTAGAGGTGTGACTATCTTGATTCTATCATAAAATCTTCATGGATGTACATGCTCGATAGAAAACGTGACCTACTGTGACAAACACGTACCATCATGAAATTGTATTTTTTTTGTAGTGCATGGTGCCAAGTTAGAGCAAGCACATGTGATGCTGGTGTAGGGGAAATGCGGTCACCAACTACAGGGCTATGTTCACTATCTTCATCTAGCCTTGCTGTTTGTTGGGAATCATGTGGGGAGGCTGACACTGTATTCTTTAAAAGAGCGTATTTTCTCACAGTAACCCCCTGGCGTGACTGTCTCATCATAAGTGATCGATGAGGGATACACAAGAACATTAGTTTGATGTAAGAATATGATTAATAGATAGATGTACTAGTATGTACCAAAAATAGGAAGGCATGTCATATTCAAAGGTATAATGTGTAAGCTAAGCAGATGCAATTTAACCAAATTGGAAGCAATACAAGCTAGACATCCGGGCGGAGTGGTGAGCATGATCATCGAGGACCTGAGAGCCTGGTGGGAGGCGGGATACTACGCCACCATCGTGGCTTTTTAGTTGGCTTCCAGCTGATGCCTGTCTGTGCTGGGCTCATCACTGGCTCGGCCAGTGCCCTGACTAGCTATTTGTCTTCTGGTGCTCCCAGGATGGTGGTTCATGTAAAAAATATCTTTCCTTATCTTAATAAAGACTGACTTCAGCCTTTCGAATACAAGATAGACACCATGTACAACATGCAACCACATATGAAACCACAAAGTTAAAGCAAGCACCTGGGATGGTGGTTCATGTCGAGCGAGATCATCAATTCTAGAGCTACGTTTACCGTCTCCATCTATTGAACATGCAACCTTTAATGTGCCGATACGTGTCTTGCCTGCCCGCGAAGAAAGCAGGAGCGACTTCTCTCTTTTATTTCGTGCTTCTGTCAAGGTAGAGTCTGAAATACCCATGCTTAAAAACACAATAGTGAGAATATGGGTGAAGTGTGTGCAGTACTAGTGCACTATAAAAGTAGCAGATAGTAGGTAGCTGAAAAAGAAATGACACGAGACATATGATAGCTCTACAACATTGCATGGCAAACAAAATTAGATTCTACTCGGTATGATTTTGTAATATACGAGCACATGGATGGCTGGGAAATGCAGGAACTCCTCCAGCACACCACCACATTTGGTCCTATCAAAATAACAGTCGACTGTAGGTCAGTCAATTTTTTTATGAACCGTCTGATCTATAAGGAACAGGCAGATGGCCTTCATCTACCTCCCGCCAGTCACTGTTGACGATCTTTCTTGAACCGCCAACGACCTCCGGCCCAGACCCCTGCCTCTATCGCCCTGTGTCGGTGTCAAAACCGGCGCATCTCGGGTAGGGGGTCCCGAACTGTGCATCTAAGGTGGATGATAACAGGAGACAAGGGACACAATGTTTACCCAGGTTCGGACCCTCTCGATGGAGGTAATACCCCACTTCCTGCTTGATTGATCTTGATGATATGAGTATTACAAGAGTTGATCTACCACGATAGCATAGAGGCTAAACCCTAGAAGCTAGCCTATGGTATGATTGTTCTTGTCCTATGGACTAAACCCTCCAGTTTACATAGACACCGGAGGGGGCTAGGGTTACACATAGTCGGTTACAAGGGAGGAGATCTACATATCCGTATTGCCAAGCTTGCCTTCCACGCCAAGGAGAGTCCCATCCAGACACGGGTCGAAGTCTTCAATCTTGTATCTTCATAGTCCAACAGTCCGGCTGTCCGAGGACCCCCCCAATCCAGGACTCCCTCAGTAGCCCCTAAACCAGGCTTCAAAGACGATGAGTCCGGTGCGCAGATTGTCTTCGACATTGCAAGGCGGGTTCCTCCTCCGGATACTCCATAGAAGATTTTGAACACAAGGATAGTGTCCGGCTCTGCAAAACAAGTTCCACATACTACCGTAGAGAGAATAATATTTCCACAAATCTAATATGCTAACGACTTTTCATTACGTAATATCACACCACGGCTTGATCATTATTCAAACCATTTTTCTCAATCAGCCTCCCACTGCATGTTTTGCGAGGCGATTTTATTGGCACGTCTTGTCGAAGCAGAGATCGTGTCCCCCTTATTACGGGATTCTCATCAATACGGATGTGGGTAACCCAATCGTGCCTGTTGGTATGACTCCTCGATTTTAGGTAAGTCCCAAACGACCACGAGGAGGACGCTTGATATTCACCCTCTTTATAAAGAGGCTAAGGCATGTCCTTTTTTCTTCTCAGATTAATCAAATCCTTCCCCGCCTCGAGTTTCAACACCCAAGGCTCAGGTCAGCGCCGGACCTTCAACCATGTCCGGATCCAACCTTCAAGGTTGGTGGATGCCCTCCTCTGTCACAGAGGAAGACATCAAGAAGCTAAGAGAGGCTAGGTATTTGATCGCTGAAATCTCGCACAGGCTACCTGCTCGAGGGCAGGTCATTCCAATTCCGAACCCAGCGAGAGCGTCGTATTCATCTCTCACTTCCTTCGAGGGCTAGGCCTTGTTCTAGATCCCTTTGTTAGGGGGCTCATGTTCTCTTACAGGCTGGATTTCCATGACTTGGCCCCGGATTCCATCCTTCACATCTCGTCATTCATGGTCGTGTGTGAAGCCTTCCTCCGCATTACCCCACACTTCAGCTTATGGCTCAAGACCTTCAATGTGAAGCCGAAGATGATTGAGGGGCGACACGCAGAGTGCGGAGGTGCCGTAATAAGCAAAGGCTCCGATGTTCCATGGCCAAAGGGTTCCTTCCCGGAGGTGTCCAGTTTATGGCAACGGGAATGGTTTTCCATCACAGCCCCACATGGTACTAAGTGGGTGGCCGCCCCTGCATTTCGCTCGGGCCCCCCCGCCACAACTAACGTCATGGATCAACAAGGGGCTGGACTAGGGGCCCGTAAATGATGTGCCGATATTGCAGAGTCTCATCCGAGATCTCTTCGAGAGAGATGTCAGCCTGGTCACAGTAATGCAAGTCATGCTACTTTGTCGAATCCCGCCTTGCAAATGTCGACCCCTCCGTATGTGGGAGTTCAACCCGGAAGGACCGCAAGCTATTCAGCACTTCCTCGGCATGACGCTCGAATAGATGTACAAATTGATCTTCGGACCACAAATAAGGTGTCCGGATACCATCGAGGATGCGGGCCTGAGCTGCAATCGACCAGATACCCACGTAAGTAGTCCTTCGGCCGAACACGTTATCTCTTTATTTATCACAACATCATTTTGAAAAGTCACTCTTTGACCAGGACTGGGTAAAAAAGGCGAAGATGATCAGGTATTCGGCCCCCCTTCCCAAAGGCTCAGCAGATCTAGTACTGGCCAGAATGCTTGAGCTTACACCTTATCAAGCGTCCTCAGGGGAAGATAAAGGGGGGAACAAAGAGGCTGAAAGCGGGCCTCGCTCATTATTCATCCAAACCGAGGGAATTAGAGCCTCCGCGAAGGAGGATAACCGGGGAGAAGAATCTGAAATTCCCTCTCCTAGGGAAGGAAGTGGACCGCCTTTGAAGACTCAGAAAAAATGGTTTCCAAACAAGGGAAGAAATCTTCGCTAGAGGGTCCTGCCTCGGAGGGTACCCTTGCCGCACAGTGCCTGCAAGGGGATCGGCCCTCCACCAAGCTATAAGTAAACAAAAGTACTTAATAGTGAAAATATCCTGCTTTACTTCTGAGGACAATAACCGAAGCATAAATCTTATAGTTCGGATCGTAGCCCTTCTCGACAGAGTTCGTCTTCAGGGGATCTTCTTTTGGAGATGATGGAGAGCGAAACACCTCCCCATGCCTCCCCGCCTCATGAGGCGGGCGACCCTGAGGTGTCGTCACGGAGGATTTCTCCTGATCCGCCAAGGCTAGAGGGTAATCCTTCGGCCACCCGAAGTCTGGAGTATTCGACTCCTATGGAGAGCAGAAAGAGGCCAGGACCGTCCGGTGCGCGACCCGACGCACTGGAGGATCTTCTGGAGCAAGCGGATATCTTAGAAGCACATCGTACGCTAATGGGTACGGTGGTTGAGAGGATTTCATCCACCGAAAGCGGGCTGCATGAAGCTTTTATGAGCCTGCTGAGAGGCTTTGAGGTACGCAAAGTAGTATATGTTTTTGATGGTACCGCATGCGCTAGGTGTGCCATATGCAGATAGTAGCCCCTCAGACTTTGGTTGCTGTCGAAAATGGCGGCAAACAGAGGATCATAGTCTCAGGTAGTAATCATGCCGCCTTCATGTGCAGGTGGCAGAAGGTCCGGTGGCTAGCCGGACTGGTGAGTTTGCCGAGGTGAAGCGGCAACTTGATGCGGCAGATGCCGACATCGTGCTTGTAAACAAGCGGCTCGACGAGGCACAGGGTATGTGATTTCTTCGGTGATCAAAACATAGTAAGAGGAGCATGATGCTAGTATCTTTAATATGTTGCGAGTGCAGATGGAGCTGCCGCCGTGGAGACCCTTCAGGCGGAACTTACCCGAGCTAAGGAACAAGCCAGGAAGAGTGATGCGGCCGCTCTAAAGTCGGTCGAAGAGCTGAGAGCCGAACAGGCTGGGCATTGCCAAAGCAAGGATAAAATAGCCAAGATGGCCGTTGAGTTGAAAGATGTCGCCGATCATTACGAGCTTCTTGAAAAGGAAAGCCGAGCGAAGGTGCTGGACCTGGAGAAGGCCATGATAGCAGCCAAGGAAGTCTGCTCTAAAATCAGAGCGGCGAAGGAGGAGCTGCGTCAAGCTGTAGATATCGCGGCTGGGAATCCGTTTTTGTTGCGGACGAAGTTCGAAGATCCGAAGTATGCCCTTCTCGATCAATTATGGAGTGCTGCAGACGCATACGTGGATTTGGCAATGAGTGCCGATGGCGCGCCGAAGTTTTTCAAAGATCAAAAATATCGTGAAGTGGAAAAATTGTTCTGGTCGCAGTTCAATGTTCCGATGCGGCCGCTGCTGTTGAATGAGCGAATGACCGAGTGGTCCGAGCTCCATAGGTTGTCCGGGCTTGCCATGAGGTCCATTGTGGATCATCTTTGGCCGGAAGGACCAAAGCCGAATAGTTATTTTGGCTTAGTGCAACGATTCCTTGGTGTTGTGCCGCATATCGACGCTATGAAGAGGTCGGCGTGCATAGAGGGTGCGCGGATGGCCCTTGCCCGTGTCAAGACATACTGGGCAGAGATGGAGGCCACCGCTATTGCAACCAGAGTTCGCCGTAGAGGTCGAGTATCGACCGAGCACTACTTTGAAGAAGTTCTCGAAGGCGCTTGTTTAATAGAGGCTCAGTGCTCGAAGAGTATCGTGTTCTAGTGACATGTATCTCCATTGTAAGGACGATGTTATTTTAATTGTAAAGGCTATGTTTATACTTTTGCCTGAAAGTATTATTATGCCTCTTGTGCGGTGGTTTATGTATATATATATGTCCTGAAAGTTTGTAGTCGTCGGCTTCAGCCCCCATGCATATAAAGCGGGGGTGTTTGCAAAAGCATGTTTTCACACTTGATCCAACGTCTTGGTCCATTAAGGAGGTGGTAGCGCGGCAAACGAGGTAATCAGACTATATTGCTTTAACACTTTCACTTGACCATATGAGTTTGACAGTGGGGCTACTATATAGCCCCTGGTATTTCCCCACTCATCCGAATTCGGGGCGTTTATGTACATGACCGGGAAAACCGGCCCTTCATTAATGCGGAGGAGTCCCGAAGATTCCGTAAAGTCATCGAGTGGTTGACCAGTCTCGCGCTTTATCATGATAGTCAGTTTTCAGCTTTCTCTACTGAGGTGCTCGTCTGGATGAATCAGGGCACAATCGCAGTAGTTCTCCCGGTGCCACCTTAGCCGACAGAGTAGAACGTAAGGTAGCAAAACACGGGAGTGGGCAAACCCAACATTTGACCAAAGACATGATTCGGAGCTGATGCATATAAGGCCAAACTCACGATGCCGAACACTCCCTAAGGTATTCGGTCTTTATAACATATGCCGGGCTGAGCAATGCCCTTGATAATGAACCCCAAGTGTCCAGGTACGTGCAATGTTCTGACGTGGTGAAATGCCAATATGGTCAGCATCCTTCTCGGTTATACTAAGTATCCGGAGGATGTGAAGCAACAAAAGACAGTAAAAAAGGTTTATATAGGGTCTTAATCTAAAATGAAACCTTTGAGTGGGTCCCTGCTGCACGTCTGCGCCTGTGTATCCATTGTGTCGTATCCTGGAAGGGTGTAGCATGATTGTCATCTGTAAAATAGAAGAACTTAGGTGAAAGTTGTCGTGCAAAAAATTGGTTATTCTCAATAAACCACTAAAATTGAAGGTAAGTAAAGTTGAGACGAACTAGTCCTTTTTACACGCGGGAAGCCCCTGGTACCGCCCATGGGAGTATAATCAGCAAACTGATCTCAGGTATATCTAGGCTGTTACAGCTAGTGATGCGCCGGACTCGTCTAGTCGTGTCCGCGGTCTTGACAACCGATCATTTACTCTGGTTGGGGAGGCCGTCTAGTGTTCGACTGTTAAAGCCGCCGCACGTTCTTCCGCGCGTAAGGAACGCTCAATATTTCCACTAACTGTGATGGTGCCGCGTGGACTGGGCATCTTAAGCTTAAGAGAAGCGTAATGCGGTACTGCATTAAAACAAGCGAAAGCTGTTCTTTCGAGTAGTGCTTGATAGCCGCTTGGAAATGGAGCGATGTCGAAGGTTAACTTTTCACTTCGGAAGTTGTCGGGTGAACCGAATACAACCTCTAGTACTAGAGAGCCCGTACAGCGTGCCTCTGGGCCTGGTATTACCCCCTTAAAGGTAGTAGTACTTCGGCAGATTCTTGTCGGGTCTATCCCCATTTTGCGGGCTGTGTCCTAATAAATCAGATTCAGGCTACTGCCGCCATCCATGAGGACTTGGGTGAGATGGTATCCGTCGATAATTGGGTCTAGCACCAAGGCAGCCAATCCTCCATGCTGGATACTTGTCAGGTGATCCCTGCAATCAAGGGTGTGTGTGATACATGGCAAACAGCCGACTCAGATGAACTGTTTGCGATGAGAAATTACAACACAAACGATTAATACAGTTAGTTCGTGTGCGATTCTGTGAGTACAAAAAACTTTGAAAAATGCATACTAGTTTCTTAAGGTGGCTAGGTGTATCGCACACGATGCGCCGTGTGCGATGATTATTAAGTTACACATAGATTTCCCTATGTTAACATGTGTGTGAATTTGCAATATGGACATTTAATATGCAAATGCATTCTGGACATCGGGCACACGCTTAAACTCAATGAGCTGTGTACGATACTACTACTTTCCATGAAAATTTAAGAACTTAGGTAACAACATTTGAGTAACATATATATAGTGGTTACACTATTTGACAAAAGGAGGATCTTCAGAATAACGATTTTGACAACCATATGGTCCATATCTACATGCTTAACATAGTAACAGCTAGCACATTTTAAGAGGCTGAGGGCCAACAACCAAAACTATCTGCTGGAAGCAGCTTGATCACGGTGACTGGGGATCTCGTCAATGAAAAGGAAGAGCCCTCCTATGCCTTGGTAGATCAAGAGTAGAACAGTGTCTCCAATTTTCCAATATGGATGCATTGCCACGACAAGCGAGAACTTGTTAATTTGAATGGTTCCATTTCTGCAGGAAATGCAGTACCTTGCAATCACTTTGGTGTTATTAGCAGGCACAAGTGTAATTCGACCACGCCGGGAAATCGAACCAGGAACTGCTGCAGCGGGCAATTTCAGTTGACATGTAGAACAAAAACCAATTGTAACATATCGTTGAAGATATATATAGTTTATGAGCATCAACATCAAAATAAGACTTTTTACCAGTGTTTTGTGCACACAATTGGTCTTGTTCATTGTGTGCACCATTGGTCTAATTAATCCCATCCAAAATCCAGTGTTCATAAGCTATGCTATCTCTATCAGATTATCAAGAAAGTTTATGACATGCTTCAAGTCCTTCTAGTGAAATTTGGTACGCTTAGTAACATACAGATCGTTCACTATGCATCTAACATATCCTGCTTAAAAGGTGGAAAGACATTATTATTTAGAACATGGCAGAAGAATATATATTGCACATAAATTGGTAAATAGAATTTTTTACTTCCTATGAACGGAGTCAGAAAATGAAATCACAATTGGTTGCTTAAATAGTGACCAATTAGTTAGAACAAATACCCCGATTTCACTAAGTAATATGACAACATGGAGAAAGATGAAAGGACACTAACCTCGATCAGAAATTGATCAGCTGATGACGTTGGGGAAGTAAACATCCATTTTAATTAGACCAGGCTGTGGTGCACGCACTAGAATTTTATTGCCAGCTTTCAGTTCATAACACTTAGACATTTTTCTGCAAAGGTCAGCATTAAAATAGGAGTGACCATCTTTATCAAGTTTTACGCTAACCGTCATTGTAAATCCATGCTGCGTTGTCAATATGACATCCTGGGAGTCATCAACAAAGTAAAGCCCAAAATTTCCTTCTACTACCGTTGTTCAAAGCAAGGGATATGTACTAATTGAAATGAAAATTAAGATCGTAAATTAGATATATTGAAATAACAGAGGAAGATGCAAATATGGGAGTAACTGATAGAACAGATCAATATACAAATGTAAACAAAGTACAAAAATATAGAATTAAAAATAGATAATGTAGCAACAAACGGTATATGTTCACAAATTTAGGCCATGCCGACCGTGGTAGGTTGAGATTGAACATATGGAGCGCTCCATGAAGTCATCTGGAATGGTGAGATAGAACTTCATTTCCGACTGGCCGCGACCACACTTGCCCGATTTGTGCTTGCACTATGGACACATGAATGAACACCCACGAATTAGCTAGAACAAAAATGATTCCACGACTATTTACGCCGGTTTATTAACAGCGACGAAAGGACTGCGATAATAGATGAGTGAATATTTTGCTAAGTTCATTACCTTCTCCATGAGAAAAATCCCCGACCCAATCCCGTAGAAAACCCTAGTCGACCAGAGTCTAGAATGTCGATGCAGATAGGCAGCGGAAAGTGGTTGGGGTGAAATCCCGTGTCATTTGGTGCGCGACCTACGCCCGCCAACAACAGCCGTCAAGCTTAGGGTGGCCGCCGCGATAGAAGTTGACGAGGTGCAGCGTTGCGGAGGAGTCCGCGGAGAGTGGTTGGGGACGAAGTGGGCAAGGGTTTTCTTTTTTTCTTTAGCATGTGTGAGTGAACACACACGGTTCGCAGAGGCGACGGAGATGAATCGTGTGCGATAGTAAATCACCGAGATTGAAGGGGAATCCAAATTTCCTTTGTCCTTCATCCATGAGTTTTTTTCTATGATGAATATAATCATGCTAATCACCGTGTTCAAATTTGGCACTTTTTCGGGTTCATTTACCATATTTAGGGGATTATGTGCATTTTGTAGGAATTAATGGACACATTTCAAATTCAAACAATTGGTGCTTGAAAAGGTGCACAAGAACGGTCTGGCAAAACCATACTTGTGATATTTAGTAAATTCTCAAGCCTTTTACAAGGAATGGGCAGATATTTCAAAGGAATGTGTGGAAATAGTCAACCACAAACACATCATTTATTGGGTTATGAACTATAGAACAATAAAATATGTGCTTGAAAAACATGATGCCTGGCATGGTGCCATGGCATGGCCTCACCGTGCCCTGGTTAAAAGGTGAGAAGGTTTGATTTATGTCGTCATGCACGCCCTTCATAAATCAAACCATCATCGAGGAAGTTCCATGCTTTCGAGAGGGAAATCACCAAGATTGAAGGGGAATCCAAATTTTCGTCCTAGTTTGTCATTCAGTTTTTTTTCAACAATCAACATACCGCCTCAAATGCAACGTGTTAAAATTTGACATTTTTCCGGGCTGATTTACCATATTTATGGGATTATGTGCATTTCTAGGCATTAATTATGCACATAATTCAAATTCCAATCGGTGCATGATAACGTGCACAAGAACGGTCTGGAAAACCATGCTCGTGCTATTTAGTACATTCTCATGCCTTTTACAAGGAATGGGCAGATATTTAAAGGAAATTTCTGGCAATAGTCAACCATAAATGCGTCATTTACTGGGTTAACAACTATACAAAAATGAAATACATGCTTGGAAAGCAATGACGCATGGTGTGGTGCCATGGTATGGCCTCACCGTGCGCTGGTAAAAATGTGAGAATGGTTTCCTTATGTCGTCATGCACGCCTTTCATAAATCGAACCATCACCAAGGAAGTTTCATGGTTTTGAGGGGGAAATCACCAAGACTGAAGGGGGGTCCAAATTTCCTTTGTCCTTTGTCCATGAGTTTTTTCCTACGATGAACATACACCCTGCAAATCACCGTGCTCAAATTTGGCACTTTTCCGGCTTCATTTACCATATGTAGGGGATTATGTGCATTTCCTAGGCATTAATACAAATAATTCAAGTTCAAACAATCGATGCATGAAAGGGTGCACAAGAACGGCCTGGAAAACCATGCTCGTGCCATTTAGTATATTATCATGCCTTTTACAAGGAATGGACATATATTTTTATGAAATGTGTGGCAATAGTCAACCACAAAAGTTTGTTTATTTAGTTTTCAATCATAGAAAAAATGAAATAAATGCTTAAAAAACTTGAGGCCTGGCATGGTGCCACAGTATGACCTCACCATGATCTTGTAAAATTTTTAGAAGGTTTGGCTTATGTCGTCATGCACGCCCTTCGTAAATCAAACCATCACCGAGGAAGTTCCATGCTTTCGAGAGGGAAATCACAAAGATTGAAGGGGAATCCAAATTTCTGTCCTTGTTTGTCATTCAGTTTTTTTCCAACGATCAACATACCGCGTCAAATGCAACGTGTTAAAATTTGACATTTTTCCGGGCTCATTTACCATATTTATGGGATTATGTGCATTTTCTAGGCATTAATGCACATAATTAAAATTCGAAAAATCGGTGCATGAAAAAGGTGCACAAGAACGGTCTGGAAAACCATGCTCGTGCTCTTTAGTAAATTCTCATGTCTTTTACAAGGAACGGCAGATATTTAAAGGAAATGGGTGGCAACAGTCAACCATAAACGCGTTGTTTACTGGGTTAACAACTATACAAAAATGAAATAAAATGCTTGGAAAACATGACGCCTGGTGTGGTGCTATTGTACGGTCTTAGTGTGCCCTGGTAAAAATTTGAGAATGTTTTCCTTATGTTGTCATGCACTCCTTTTATAGTTTCATGGTTTTGAGGGGGAAATCACCAAGATTGAAGGGGGATCCAAATTTCCTTCGTCCATGAGTTTTTTTCTACGATGAACATAAACCCCGCAAATCACCATGTTCAAATTTGGCACTTTTCCGGGTTCATTTACCATATTTAGGGGATTATGTGCATTTTCTAGGCATTAATGCACATAATTCAAGTTCAAACAATCGGTGCATGAAAGGGTGCACAAGAATGGCCTGGAAAACCATGCTCGTGCCATTAAGTAAATTCTCATGTCTTTTACAAGTAATGGACATATATTTTGATGAAATGTGTGGCAATAGTCAACCACAAACGTTTGTTTATTGGGTTTTCAACTATAGAAAAAATGAAATAAATGCTTGAAAAACATGACACCTGGTATGTTGCCATGGTATGACCTCACCTTGCTGTGGTAAAAATTTGAGAAAGTTTGGCTTATGTTGTCATGCACGCCCTTCATAAATCAAACCATCACCGAGGAAGTTCCATGCTTTCGAGAGGGAAATCACCGAGATTGAAGGGGAATCCAAATTTCCGTCCTAGTTTGTCATTCAGTTTTTTTCCACTGATCAACATACCGCCTCAAATGCAACGTGTTCAAATTTGACATTTTTTCGGGCTCATTTACCATATTTGTGGGATTATGTGCATTTTCTAGGCATTAATGCACATAATTCAAATTCAAACAATCGGTGCATTAAAAGGTGCACAAGAACGGTCTAGAAAACCATGCTCGTGCTATTTAGTACATTCTCGTGCCTTTTACAAGGAATGGGCAGATATTTCAAGGAAATGTGTGGCAATAGTCAACCATAAACGCGTTGTTTACCGGGTTAACAACTATACAAAAAATGAAATACATGGTTGGAAAACATGATGCCTGGCGTGGTGCCATGGTAAAAATTGGAAAAGGTTTTTCTTATATCTAGGGGCGGAGCCAGGATTTCACCATAGGGGGGGCGAAGAACACATTGAAGCACACAGGAGACATAACACAAACATATTTCAAGTCTTGAGTATTGTAGCGATATCAAACATGTAACAGTATAAGCTTTATAATAAAAAGACTACATTTCTACTAGTTTGAATGCAGATCTACGCCCCCAGCCGGTCGATCAATCAAATCAATAATCTCGTTAACATTGAACTTTGCAGCTATTTCCTTCCCAATGTATACAACCATGTAAGTTCGAAGAAAATCGTCACCCATTTTACTTCGGAGATGCGTCTTGATAGTCTTCATTGCTGAAAAAGCTCTCTCCGCAGTTGAAGTTGACACCGGGAGAGTGATGACAAAGTGAAATAATCTATGAACCATTGGATACACATAGGCTTTACCGGTTTTATGCAATGCAACGGTCAAATCAGCCAATGATGACAAAGAATTCAGCTCTGGATGGTTGCAAACATCTAACTGGTAGTGTGGAAGTTGTGACTCTAGGCGAGCCTGCTCTTGACTAGAAAAATCCGCTGGATAGAATTTGTCCACAAGCATGCAAATCTTCGATATGTCAAATGAGTCATGCCTTGGATCCAAGGATGCACAGAGTGTCATTAGTTCTGTAGTCTGAACGCTAAAACAGTCATTTAGCTCAACCAGTTGTTGATCTATCGCCATATTGAACACATCTGCTTTGTAGTGGTGAAGCACCGTGATGTTATTATGTTTATTCCGAGACTTAGTCACATCAACATACCTGTAAATTACAAATACAGTATATGTGTTAGAGTAAAGCATATGTGATTAATATTATTCTATTATACAGTAGAGGAAAGGGACATACTTGCGACTCATATCGGGGATCTCAACTTCATGCTTCACACAAAAGGTCTTAACCTCCTCTATGAGAGGTTCCCATCCTTGCTCTCTTAGATTAGCGAGGAGCACCTTAGTGTTAGAGAGTGTATCTAATGCATTCAAAATGTCCATAGATTTCTTCTGGAGTGTTTGGCACAAGACATCTATGATTTTCATAATCCTCTCCATGAGGTGCAAAATGAACACAAAATCAAAAGAAACAATTATCCTTAGGGCTCCTCCAGCATCTCCACGGGAATATTGTGTCACCTAATGATCATTCGCTATACTTCGTAGGACTATAATTGTGCCACCAAACATCTTCCTCAAGCTCCGAATTGACTTGAAGTGCGAACTCCATCTAGTGTCTGCTGGTCTCTGTAAAGAACCTATCCGGTTTTGCCCCTTTTCCCGTAGCAAGATCCCCCAGTTCAATTTCACGTGCAATTTCGGCGGCTTGATTTGCTAGTAACTCATCGTTGCGTTTAGGTGAAGCACTAACAAGATTTATGACAAAATTGGCATGTTGAAAAAAATTATGCACTTCATGTACCTCTCATGATGTTGCAACAAGGGCCAATTGAAGCTGATGCGCCATACAATGAATGTAATATGCATAAGGGCATGCCTTCAGCATTAAAGCCTTCAATCCGTTCCACTCCCCTCGCATATTACTGGCCCCGTCATAGACATGACCTCTGATATCTTCCACATTGAAATTGTTATCTGCTTGAATAATACAAATTGTCTCCTTGAGAGTCAATGCAAGAGTGTCATTCACATGAATGACATCAACAAAACGCTCCTGTATGTACCCTTCGGTGTCAGGAAGCTGGAGGACCAACGCCATTTGTTCTTTCTTGGATTCATCACGAGCTTCGTCAACCATTATACAAAATTTGCTATCACCAATTTCTTCTCTAATTGTTCTTTGCACCTTTCGAGAAAGTATAGCAAGAATTTCCTCTTGAACACGATGAGATGTGTACTTTATGCTTCCAGGAGCATTTTCCAAGACAACATCTTTCACCTCCTTGTTATAAGAAGCCAAAAGTTTTACCAGTTCTAGGAAATTACCCCGGTTAATGGATCCCGGAGATTCATCATGCCCTCTAAAAGCACAAGCCTGGAATGTTAACCACCTGCATCATATCATATAATTGTTTTGTTAGGATACGACAACATACAATATTTTAATTATTGTAACATAAGGTGGAAGAAAAATATTGCTTATCGGATGGAACCAATTGTAACTTTGACCTTAGCCTTGCATCTAAAATCGTTTTTGCGGTTGCTTTCCCATACACCTTATCAATATGAGTCATGTTGTTTTTAAAATTATCATAACAACGAACTGAGAAGTTATTGTCGGTGTACTAGAGTAGGGGTACCCTAGTATCCCGTACTCATGCACGGACAGTTGCAGCACCCCGCGGCAAGGTTTGCCTCGTCACCGCCAATCTCCTCCGTGGCTCCCTTGGAGCCATTCAAGAACAAAGTATTAGATTGAGAAGACAAGGTCCCGACAAGAGGAGCTTGTCGGGAAGGCCACCTGTGCACGCAGAAGACAAGGCCCGGCAAGAGGAGCTTGCCGGAAGGCTCGAGCGTGACAAGTCCCCGAGCGCGACAAGGATTCGGCGGCAAGGCGCTTGCCGCGGCATGCAACTTCTCTCCGTCTCCGCTCCAGCTCACCCAGCGACGTGTCGCCATGGGACCGTTCCATGGGCGCGTGTCGAGCGGCTGTGCAGCCAGCCGGAGAGCAGCGATAAGCGTATCGACAAAGCTCGCCATCGTGGCGAAGCGGAGGCGCACTGACGGTCTCGTTACATCGCTTTGGGCGACAACGACGGGCATTTATTGCTTTTGTCCCTTGCCGCCGAGTTAGGTATTTTGCAATCGCATACCTTTGTTCAAGTAGGTGTACCAACTCCTGTTTTTACATTTGTACCCCGCCTATGTTGCGACACAGCCGGAGACCCCTTGAGCATATAAAAGGAGGCCCGAGTGCAACGTAGAAGAGGTTCGGGTTCGCGTCTTCGCAAGGTTCGGTTCATTCGACCGCCATAGACTAGATACACTCACGCTAGGTTTTGTAGCCGCATTGCTCCCTAGCAAGAACACAATAGATCAAATAAGCAGCAGTAGGAGTTTTATCTCTCAGGAGAGCTCCGGCTGGGTAAACCGCTCAGGTGCATCGCCTCGATCCGCTCTTCGCGCGACCACCGCCCCCCTCGGAACCACACCGGGGCCTGCTCCGCCCGGCCCCATAGGTGTCCGTGGGTACGATCAGCCTCCCGACATCTTCGGGCGCGCTGTAGGGGCGTCGAGGCCGTGTGAATCCGATCCGACGTTCACGCGAGCAGCGTCATCAACATCTTCCTCAACATGCCGCCGAAGAAGAAGGCTTCGGCGGCAGCAGAGCCGTCCGCGTCGTACCCACCCTCACCGCAGCAAACGGGTGGTGGTGCAGACGCTGTCGGAGGAACGGGCGCCGACGAAGGTGCTCGCGACGTTGCCAAGTCCAAGGACAAGGCACCACAGACCTCGGCGTCGCAAGCATCCCCGCGCGCTCATCTCAGAGACGCGGGACCAACAACGCCATGGCGTTCACAACGCCATACGCTCGCTGGATCGAGACCCTCAAGACCAGCATGCGCGCCAACATGCCGGCACTAGTGAGATACGGTCGCCGGACGGGCGCCGCTCCTTCTAACGTGGTTAGAAGTCCGAGCGCCGCCCCGCTCCTCGCACCGCTTCTCTCCAATGCCGCCCACTACTCCAGAAGCTCGCGAGAGCTCGGCTGCTCTCGACTACCCTCCAATGGCCGACAAGGTCGACGAGTGGAGGGCCACTATCCAGAGCCTCATCGGCTTTGCCAACGGCGACGCTCCGCGGCAACCAACGCCATCGTTGCCGCGACGAGACGACAAGGCACGAGCCGGTGGCGATGAGATTGTCGGAGGTGCAACCACCGTGCACTCTCCGCCAAGAAGGCCAAGATCGCCGACCCAACGGATCCATCTCGACATACTGCGTCGTCGGATCCGCGAGCTCGCCACGATCAGCGCCAAGTTCTTCATGAGCGACAACAAGAGGACGCTCGAACTCGCATCGAGCACCGAAGAGAAGCGCGACGTCAGTCCGACAAGCGCGTTGGGCCTTCTCTTGACATGCACGCCACGGAGGGGCCATGCGACTTTGTCAGACGCGGTAGGTTGCCCTGCGTTCACTCGTGAGCTGCGGCAAGTCGATGGCCCAGCGGAAAAAAACTTCAAGCCGACGTGCGGAGAAGTATGATGGCAGGACGCACCCGTCGGAGTTCCTCGGCATCTACACCATCGCGGTGCAGGCTGCGGGGACGGGACGACAAGATCCTCGCCAACTACTTCCCGCCGTGCTCAAGCCCAACGCCGAGATCTTGGCTCATGCACTTGCCGGACAGCTCCATATCCTCTTGGGCGAATCTGTGCCATCAGTTTGTTGGCGCCTTCAGAGGTGGCCACAAACCCCATGGCCAAGAGAGTGACCTTCACTTGCTCGCCCAGAAGGAAGGAGAATCCCTGCGCAAGTTCATCCAGAGATTCAGCCGCGTGCACTACAACATCCTGCAGACGTCCCACCACCGCATTGTGATCGGCGCATTTCATCGTAATGTGCAGAACCGCAGGATGAGGAGGAGATGGCGATGAGCAAAGTCAAGGACGATGAGCTGTACGCCTTGGCCGACAAGTGTGCACGCTACCGAGGAAGGGAGGAGACTCGTGAGAGAGAATGCGGAAGCAGGATCTCGACAAGATGACACCGCCCGGCAAAGAAGGGCCGTGGCGAGGCAACAGAAGAAGAAAGCCGAGAAGTGCTAGCTGTTGAGCAGTCCGCAATGGAGGTGGCGACAAGAACGCCAAGGCTGGTAGCTCGGCAAGGAGGTTGTCAGCCGACGCCAACCACCAGTCGGTGGCGGCCGCCGACAAGCAGGACGGCTCCGGCAAGCAGTACTGCAAGATCCACCGCACCAAGGGCCACGATCTCCAGAGCTGCAAGAAGGTCGAACAGCTCGTCGAACAGCAGAGAGCTGAGTACGAGCGGCGAGACAAGGAGAAGGCCCAGGAAGGTGCTGGGGGAGCAAGCAAGAAACGTCCCGGCCGGGGAGGACGTCGCGGCAAAGTCAAGCAGCGACAAGGAGATCGACCTCCCCGCGGCCGCGACAAGGACGAAGATGATGACGACGACGAAGATATGGAAGACGACGATGATGAGCAGGAGTATCAGAGAGCCACAGAGGTTCTCTGCATTGACGTAGGTGCTTCACTGCAAACCTCCCACCGCCAACTCAAGCAATGGATGAGGGAGGACAATGCAGTGGAACAATCCGTAGAGTCACGCAAACCTCACGAAGTGGTCCAAAGACGCCTATCATTTTTTATATTGAGGATCACACAGATCGCAAAACTTCGGACTGGTGCTTGCTGATGTTGGTATATCAAACCATACGCAACCTCAAGGACACAAAATGTTAGTTGACGGCGGGCGGCTTGAATCTGATTCCTCCGCGGTGCTCCGAAGCTTCAAATCCTCGACAATGAGCTCGAAGAGACCGGAACCTTCCAAGGAATCAATCCGGGAAGGAGCAAGCGAAGGGGAAGATTACGTTGCGGTCACATTTGGCAGCGAGCTGAACTTCAGGACTGAGAGGGTTACATTTGACGTTGCCGATTTCCCATTGCCTTACAATGGGATACTTGGCCGTCTAGCGCTCGCCAAGTTCATGGCAGCCTCTCACTACGCTTACAACCTTCTCAAGATGCCGGGCCCAATAAGCGTCATCTCTGTCCATGGCGACAAGAAGGATGCCCTTATCTGTGCCGACAAGATCTTCCGGGATGCAGCAGCGACAGATTGCTGACGATTGCGGCTGAAGCTCCCGGGAGGAAGAAGACCAAGTCCAAGTCCGGCAAGGGCTCTGATGCTCACTCCGGCAAGCGCACCTCTTCGGAGTGCTGCGCTACCGTCGAGGACGCACCATCGAGCTCCACCGACAAGTGCCAGAAGATGGTGGCTCCGCCGAAGACCAAGAAGGTGCCCGCCAAGGAGGACGGCGCTGGTGGTACCTTCACCATCAGTGCCTCTCTCAACCCCAAATAGGAAGGCGCGCTCGTTGCTTTCCTGCGGGCGAATGTCGGCGTGTTTGCATGGCAACCGTCGATATCCCGGTGTTCCTGTGAAAGTGATTGAGCACCGCCCGGCCGTTTGTCCTCACGCCGCCCGTCAAGAAAAAAAGTCAGGAAGCAAGCGGTGGAGCGCCAAGAATTCATATTTGAAGAAATCAAGAAGCTGGAAGCAGGCCTTGTCAGAGGAGTGCTCCATCCTACGTGGTTGGCCAATCCTGTAGTCGTGCGCAAAGCAAATGGGAAATGGAGGCTTTGTATTGACTTCACGGATGTTAATAAAGCATGTCCCAAAGATCCATTTCCCTTGCCGCGCATTGACCAGATTGTTGACTCCACGGCTGGATGTGATTTGCTTTCGTTTCTTGATGCCTACTCAGGATACCATCAGATCTTCATGGCTGAAGAAGATGAAGAGAAGACCGCATTCATCACACCATGTGGCACATCCTGTGTCATACGGATGCCTTTCGGTTTGAAGAATGCTTTGGTTCAACATTTGCAAGGGTAGTCCATGAAGCTTTTGAGCCGCAAATGCACAGAAATATAGAAGCCTACATGGATGACATAGTGGTCAAGAGTAAGGACAAAGCAACTTTGGTTCAAGATTTGGACGAGACCTTTGCAAATCTGCACAAGATCAACCTCAAGCTCAACCCCGAGAAGTGCGTGTTTGGAGTCCCTTCCGGCAAGCTTCTCGGGTTCTTCGTGTCCCAAATGGGATTGAAGCTAATCCCAACAAGCTCAAGGCCATTGAGCAGATTGAAGCACCAAAGCGCGTCAAGGATGTCACGAAGACTTGCGGTTGCGTGGCTGCTCTCGGAAGGTTTATTTCTAGGTCTGCTGGCATACCGCCATTTTTCAAGATTTTGAAAAAGGCAGGTCCAAGAAAATGGACTCCGAAGCGGAGGCTGCGGCGCAGGACTTAAAGAGATACATCCTCCACTCCAACACTTGTCGCGCCTAAGCCACAAGAGAAGTTGCTGCTGTATATAGAGGCGACCAATCAAGTGGTTAGTGCTGCGTTAGTGGCGGAGAGGGAGGCGGATGACGAGCCAGCAACCGCGGCAAGCACGTCCAGCGACAAGCAGGGGGCTTCACCGACAACCTCTGGTCCAGACAAGGACGAGTCCGCGAAAACACGTGAACAGATGCAGAAAAGGATGGCGCAGCGCCCAGTCTACTTTGTCAGTTCCCTTCTGCAGGGGGCTAGGTCAAGGTACTCTGGTGTGCAAAAATTGCTTTTCGGCCTCCTCATGGCCTCGAGAAAGCTGCGCCATTACTTCCAAGCACATGAGATCACAGTTGTCACCGCTTTATCTTTGAAGAGGATACCGCAGAATCCGAAGCGACAGGGAGTATTGTCGAGTGGGCACTTGAGCTGTCTAGATTTGGTCTCAAGTTTGAAAGCACATCAACTATCCAAAGCGAGCCTTGGCAGAATTCATAGCGTAATGGACGCCAACGCCCGGATGAAGAGATTCCGGAGACGAGCATTCACGTCAAAGAAGCTAGCAAAGAGTGGCTGATGTACTTTGATGGTGCCTTCTCGCTGCAAAGGCGCCCGGTGCCGGGCGTCGCTTATCACACCCACCGGAGAGCACCTCAAATCGTCGTCCGGATGCACTTTCCCAAGGAGCAAGCGACAAACAATACTGCAGAGTATGAAGGCTTGCTTGCGGTCTCGGGATCATGATGGACCTTGGGATCAAGAAGCTTATTGTCGGGTGACTCGCAACTTGTCGTCCGACAAGTGAACAAGGATTACCAGAGTCCGTTGATGGAAGCTTACGTCGATGAAGTGAGGAAGCTGGAAGAGCACTTTGATGGCCCGCAAATGGAACATGTTCCAAGAGCTCGAGAATGATATTGCCGACGGCTCGTCAAAGTGCGCCGCCTCAAGCTACCTGTGGAACCAGGGATCTTTGTGCTCAAGCTGACTCAACCAACCGTAACACCATCAACAGGGCTGAATAAGAAGAGGAAGTTGGCCTCTGGTGACTATTTTCCGACAGAGCTTCCCGAAGCCGTCGTTGCAAAGGTCCCCAAGATCAACGCCAATAGTGCTGAGGAGCAGTCTGCTCCCACAGCACCTGTGGTTTGTTTCGTTGGCCTTGACGTTCCCGACAAGTCTTGCTCCGCAAGCTTGTCGGGGAGCATCAAGCTCCAAAGCAGGGCCGCAGGTCCTCGCCGTGGAACTGATGTTCCCGCAAGAGCAGATGTGCCTTTAGTCCTTGTTGTCGAGCCACAAGCTCCGGCATGGGCGCAGCAGATTGTCCATTTCCTTGAGACGGAGAACTTCCGAAGAGCAAGAAGAAGCGGAAAGAGTAGCCCGGCAGTCAAGTATGTACCAGTTTGTCGACAAAGATACATGCATGAAGAAGACTCAACGGTGTGAAATTGAAGTGTATTCGGTGGAAGATGGATGAAGCTGTTGGCAGAGATACATGGAGGCATATGTGGTCACCACATTGGCGCAAGAGCACTTGCCGGCAAGGCTTTCCGGCAAGGTTTCTTCTGGCCGACAGCCCTCCAGAATGCAACTGCACAAGTAACCAAGTGTGAAGCGTGCTAGTTCCATTTCAAACTGATACACCAGCCAGCTCAAACTCTCCAGACGATCCCTTTATCCTGGCCATTTTCGGTCTGGGGGCTCGACATCCTCGGCCCCTTCCCCCGAGCTGTCAGGGGCTTTGAGTACTTGTACGTCGCCATCGACAAGTTCACAAAGTGGCCGGAAGTGGAAGCAGTGAGGAAGGTGACAACACGGTCGTGATCAAGTTCTTGGTCGATTGTTTGCCGCTTTGAATCCCTAACAGGATCATCACCGACAACGGCACACAATTTACGAGTCGCACCTTCATGCAAGACGTCCAAGACCTTGGCGCCAAGGTTCGCTTTGCTTCCGTTGCTCACCCGAGAAGCAACGGTCAAGCGAAGAGGGCAATGCTGAAGTGCTGCAGCGGGCTCAAGACGAGAACTTTCGACAGGCTGCACAAGTGCGGAAGAAAGCTATGTCGAGGAGCTGCCGGTGGTTCTTTGGTCGATCAGACGACGCCAAATCGAGCAACCGCCAGGCACCCTTTGCTCTAGTCTATGGAGCAGAGGCAGTTCTCCCCACGGAACTTCGTATCACGGATCGCCTCGAGTACTCGCTTATGATGAGCTTGAGCAAGAGCAGCTGCGACAAGATGACGCCTTTGCTCCTCGAGGAGGATCGTCTTCAGCCATGCGAGCCGCTCGCTACTGACAAGCCTGCGTCGCTACCATAGCCGCAGAGGTTAGTGCCGAAGCCTCGAGGAAGGCGACCTTGTTCTTCGGCGCGCTCAGTCCGCCAAGAATTCAAACAAGTTGACGCCGAAGTGGGAAGGCCCTTATCGGGTGAAACGAGTCACTAGGCCTGGCGCTGTCCGCCTTGAGACCGAAGATGGCATTCCGGTGAGCAACTCCTGGAACATCGAGCATCTTCGTAAGTTTTACCCATAAGGCGCGGTTGTCGGAATCTGTTCCAGCAACCACCTTTTGTACAAGTCTTGCCGTTGTTGCATGTAATCCTTTGTACAAAGCGAAGCGCACCCAGCGCATCGATAAAGCTCGTGTGTTGCATACGACTTGTCAAGTTCATGCTTTCATCAATTTATTGCATGCTTTGGCTAACACTTTGTGCAGCAACCACACCCGGTAAGCAGAATCGAGCCGCTAGGCTCCATAACGTTATTTCCTCTCCTTTCTCTTCTCTCAAAAAAAAGGAAGGCTCCCTCGCGCACAAGTTAACCAGGGGGGAGGAGGAGATAATACTATGGACCAGGCACCGCTCGAGGAAGTTTCGCCTCAACGAGAAGCAAGAAACAGAAAAGCTAAGTTGCCAAAGTTTGAGCAATCAATTTTTAAGTTTTCAAGTTATCTTCCTCGAACGATAGTACTTTGTATGGAAAACACATGCGCAGAGGAACCAAATCGTGGATCGGTCGCGCCTTACTTTGTTTTGAGTCTGCTCAACAACTTAAGTGAGTTGCGGCTAGTCCGCGACAAGGTTGTTTGTCGGTAGGCGACCCGCCATGATGCTGAAGTTCCGCACTTTTCGGCGCCAAGCGGCAAGGGTGCCTGCACCGGCAAGTTTCCCCGAAAAGCGCAGGGCAATAACATACAAAGGAAGGAATCAAGTAGAGGAAATAACATTGCATCGATCGATTCAGATCAATAATAAAATTTTGAAAGTTATCTTCCTTGAACGACTGCCCTTTGTATGAAAAAAGCCGTGCGCGGAGGAACCAAATCGTGACTGGTCGCGCCCTTACTTTGTTTCGAGTCCGCTCAACAACTTAAGTGAGCTGCGGCTAGTCCGCGACAAGGTTGCTTGTCGGTAGCGACCCCGCCAGCAGGCTGCTGAAGTTCCACACTCGGCGCCATGGGCAAGGGTGCCTGCACCGCAAGTTTTCTGAAAAGCGAGGGCAATAACATACAAAGCCAAGAGTCGAGTAAAGGAAGTAACGTGGCTTAACGTTGCGAGAATAAAGTTATATTGCAAAAATAACTTATTGCGTAATGGCTAAATCATTCTCGAACTGAAATAACAGCGAAGAGGGGAAGAAGGGCGCAAGCACCCAAGCCCCGGCAAGCGGAGTTGCCGGGCTGCGGCGAGCCAGAGTTGCCGGGGCTGCGGTAAGCTGAGTTGGGAGGTCGCGGCAAGCCGAGTTGCCGGGGGCTGCGATATCAGATAAGCCCTTCGTCCTTTTTCAAGCATCCCTTTTTCATTAAAAACATTCTACTCGGGTACAATCCATGGGGAATGAAAAACATGAAAGAGAGGATTACAAGCTTAAAATGCAGATGAGGCCCGAAGGCTTACAAATTAAAAAGATAAGATGCCGTAATCCCTTTCCTGTCCCTCTTTTCAGGAGGTAGATAAAGGAGGCGGAGGCCAAAGGTGTTCATTATGTCGCAAAAGAACTCGGAATACGGCGGGCAAAGACCACAATAGAAGAAAAGGGCGAAGAAAGGGTACCCTGTTGGGGCCAGATCAGCGGCGGAGGCGGGGAGCACCCTACGTCGCAGCGGATCGCCCAAAGTCTCCGTCGACCGTAAAAGATAATAGACGTCCCGCAGATCCCGTGCGCCGAGCTACGAGGGGAAGACGGCTCTCTCCTTGCGCAGCGCCGCGAGCCGCTGCGCCTCGGCCAACTTGACGCCCTTCTCCTTATCGGCCTTCGGGGCCATGGCGAGGGGGGCGGAGGAGGTCGACGGCGGTGAGTGTGCTTGTGGCAAAAGGGGGCGGGGCGCTGCTCTCTTCGCACCGGAGAAGACGAGGGGAGCGGCGGTGGTTTCTTGACAAGACGGCAATGGCAGGAGTGGTCGGCCTGCCTCTGTTTCCTCCACTTATAAAGGGGAGGAGGGGGGCGGATGTTCCGCTTATATTAATAAAGAACTCCCCACGACCGCGACCACGATCTCTCGCACGACGCCACGTCCGGTGCGTGCCGTTAGTGGGGATCGTGGTGGGTCCGAGGCGGGTTGCGGCGTGGTCGAGGCCGCGTGTGTTCGTGCACAGTTCTGGGCCTGGCCCGACAAGCGCTCGGCATCGTGTACGACCCAGGCCCGGGGGCTCCTGTCGGTGTACTAGAGTAGGGGTACCCTAGTATCCCGTACTCATGCACTGGACGATTGCAGCACCAGCGGCAAGGTTTGCCTCGTCACCGCCAATCTCCTCCGTGGCTCCTTTGGAGCCATTCAAGAACAAAGTATTAGATTGAGAAGACAAGGTCCCGACAAGAGGAGCTTGTCGGGAAGGCCACTCCAGGCACGCAGAAGACAAGGCCCCGGCAAGAGGAGCTTGCCGGGAAGGCTCGGAGCGTGACAAGTCCCCGAGCGCGACAAGGATTTGGCCATGGCAAGGCGCTTGCCGCGGCATGCAACTTCTCTCCGTCTCCGCTCCAGCTCACCCACCGACGTGTCGCCATGGGACCGTTCCATGGGCGCGTGTCGAGCGGCTGTGCAGCCAGCGGAGAGCAGCGATAAGCGGCAGCAGCGACAAAGCTCGCCATCGTGGCGGCGGAGGCGCACTGACGGTCTCTGTTATAATCGCTTTGGGGCGACAACGACGGGCATTTATTGCTTTTGTCCCTTGCCGTCGAGTTAGGTATTTTGCAATCGCATACTCGTTCAAGTAGGTGTACCAACTCCTGTTTTTACATTTGTACCCCCGCCTATGTTGCCACCTGTCGGAGACCCCTTGAGCATATAAAAGGAGGCCCGAGTGCAACGTAGAAGGGGTTTGGGTTCACGTCTTTCGCAAGGTTCGGTTCATTCGACTGACCATAGACTAGATACACTCACGCTAGGTTTTGTAGCCCGCATTGCTCCCTAGCAAGAACACAATAGATCAAATAAGCAGCAGTAGGAGTTTTATCTCTAGGAGAGCTCCGCTGGGTAAACCGCTCGTGTGCATCGCCTCGATCCGCTCTTCGTGCGACCTCCGCCCCCCTCCGAACCACAAAGGGGCCTGCTCCGCCGGCCCCATACGTGTCCGTGGGTACGATCAGTCTCCCCGACATTATGGGCTGAACCATCGTCTTTACCCATATTAGTTTAAAACGCACACTCTTTCCCATTATTCACCTTCTTCCACCTATCAAAGCCCAAAATAGTAAATGTTTCTGAGCCGCACTTCCCAATCGGCTTTCTTGAGAAGAGGAAACAATGGAAGCAATATGCACGCTTTGTGTAAGGTGAAAACTCGAGCCATTCAAAATCATTGAACCAACTGTATTGGAAACGCCAACGATGTTTCGGTGGATCATCATTATATGGATACTCTCTCATGTATGGCATGTATCGGCCTTCAAAAATATAGAATTGACGTGCTTCATTTTGCTTATCAAGAGGGAGTTCCCAAATCTGTTTGCGCTTTCCAGGGTCTCGCTCTAATGGTGTGCTTCCGATTCTTTGTTGTTCTACAACTTCAACTTCTACAGATGCCTCAATATTTTTCTCGGGGGGTGGCATATCAACTGAACTGAGATTGGGGACATTATGATCAGTGGGTTGATCTGTGACATCGACCTCCTCGGTTGCATTTGCATTTTCAACTGTAGAGTTTGAAGAAATTGGCTGGAAAAAATTACTTATCAGTGGTGTCTTCCTCTTCCTCATGACCTATGTAGTTCTGATATAAGTACAAAGCAGATATGTAATCTAGAATTGATGTGACAAGTGCCAAAATATAATAAGTCACTAACCACTAAGTAGTAAGTACAAACAGTTGATCAATTGATATGTTGAATCAAACTGACGAGTAGTATGAACACATGTGGCTGTAGTCGATGAGACAATAGTACCTCCTTCTCTGATCACGGGACATGATCAGTTAGGAATTCGTTGTGGGCTTGTGGCGATTCCGTGCGGCTGCCTGTACTGGATTGATGCGCGGTCGGTGGTAGCTTCACGAATCAGCAATCGACGATGGGCGAAACACGGCGGTGCGACGCCCGGCGGCCAGCGTCAATGAAGCCCTAGCGCCAGCGGCTAGCGGCGCGTCGCGGACGAAAGAGTCCATGTCTCCAGGAAGCTAGTCGCGTGCGTGTCGTTCATCGTTGCTCGATTGAGATGTGGATGGGTACCAGCGTATACATGCGTAATATGCAGGCTGCAGCCTTGGCCCTTGGCCCTTCTTGCGTTTTGGGCTTGACATGAGTTTAGCCCATGCACTAATGCCCTGATGGCTGGATAATTATGCCCAAACTATTAGTACTAGTCCCCGCTGGAGTTCGTTGGGGGGGGGGAACCATGGGGGGGTCTGGCCCCCGCTCGCCCCCACTGCCTCCGCCTCTGCTTATGTCGTTGCCGGTGCAACAAACCCTGGGTCTGTTGCCCAGACTATGCACAAGCACAAGAGCAGGACTGAAGCAGAAACCCAAGTCAGAGGTCAAAGAACCAACACGCAGCTCAGAGAGATTAAGGCCAAGACAGAGTAGTAGGGTATCGCCAAGAGAAGGCCTCCTTTGCTGGGCAAGCGAGCCCTGCAAGGGGTGATGCCACCCCTAGAAGCAGACGACCAAGACACCCCGGCAGGACCTGGCGGGGCTCACGGGAGCTAAACCGCCTCACCAAGCACTCAAGCACGACCCACGTCGTCGATCAGTGTGGTGTCAAGCCGCAAGGTGATTAAGTGGCAGCCCTTCACCACATGGAAGCCATTTCCTATAGAAGAAACCCATAGATGATACCCATCCTACGACGTGTCAAGAGAACATGCACAGAGCTAGCAAGATAGCCCCGCAAGCCTTAACGGGCAACCAGTGATGTGACACTAAGCGGTGCATTTAATGCACCCTGTCAACCCGCAGAGTTAGGTATGATAGCACTGTTTGCTATCATATCAGTGCATAATGACTGCTTTGCCATTGTGGTGACCCCTTTGTCTATAAAAGGAGGCCCATGGCACCCGTAGAAAGGGTTGGAAAGTTGATGAACCCACACCCCCATAAGCGTGTAGTCACTACTGCCCTAAGGCAACCCCTGCCGGGCAAGTGTACTATGCTTCACCACCTCCATTCCACCATCAATCCACCAAAGCAGGAGTAGGGTTTTACACATCATGGCAGCCCGAACCTGGGTAAATTGCTTGTGTGCTCTTTGCCGTGCTATCGTGCGCTGGTCTGCTCTTTGTGCAACGCGACGTCCCCCTGCCGAACCAGCAAGGGGCCTCCCGGTCCCATAGGTGGCCGCGGATATCCCGTGACATCTTTGGCACGCCAGGTAGGGGGTCGCTTGCACGAACCAGAAAACATGTGCAACGCGTCATCTTCATCACCCCTCATCTTCGACGACAACATCGATCATGGCGCCCAAGAAGAAGTCCGGTACTTCGGCCCATCCATCCACCTCAAAGGCTCCGCTGCCCACGTCCTCTAACACCGCGGGGGATGCGGAGGCTAGCGAGTATGTGAACGCTGCTGGGGACGTGGTTGGAGCAGGTGGCGCCATCACCACTTCCCCCGCGGCCGACATAGGGGCAGGAGATATCGGAGGAGAACAACATCAGCAGCGCTTCGACGGTCACGCTCCGCAACATGCCGGCGAGGGGGTCACTCCATCCGTACCCCCTCCTCCCATCGTCGGGCACAGCCGCAACAACGACGCTCAGTCCGGGGTCAGCCATCGCCCTCCGGCCGTCCCCACCTCGGGAGCGACCGTAGCGCATGCGCCTCCTCCGGGATGAGAAAACCAGTCCGGTGCACTCGACGGAGCCGCTGACCATCAAGCACCACCGCCACACAACCCCGCTGCCCAGGTGTTCGTCCCATAGCAGCGTGGGCGTGGCATCGCCGCCGCCGCTGGCAACGTCGTGAGCCAGGCAATGGTGCGGTCGACATCATCAACATCTATGCCAAGCACAGCCACGGAGCCTATTTCGCGAGCTCAGCTGCTACTGAGGTTTCTGCCCGTAGCCGAGCAGATGGATGAATGGCGTGCCACTATCGAAAGTCTGCTCGGTTTCGCCGAAGCTGGGGCTCATGACGAGATGGCCCGCCACGACCTCCCCAAGCGAAGCAACCGCCCATACTGTCACTACAAAAAAATACACATCCGTGACATTTTGGGCCGAACAAATTTTTTTCCTGTTATACATATGACACTTCTATGACGATAATTGTGACAGAACCCGGTATCATCATAAATGTGGTGGGCTCCTACTTCTATGACAAAAAATCATGACAGAAAATGGGCTTTTCGTCCTGGGCGGGCCGAAGACGCAGCTGCATGACATTCTTTGGGCCGTCCATGATGGAAAAAACCGTGGTAGAAGCAAGGGGTAGGAAAATTTCGGGGAGTTGCCGGTTATGGTGGGAGGTTGGTGGCCGAGTGATGCGCGTTTCTCTCGTACACGTACGCGCGTGTGTGCGAGGCATTGGCTCTAACTGAACCGAGCGAGGCGTTGGGCTCTAATCGAACCCGGCGATTGACGCAGTTACGCTGCCATCGAACCCGGAGCGATCGATCGATGGCTGTTAATCGAACCCGATGGAGCGGTTCCTTGATCGCTCCTAATCAAGCCGATCGATTGGATGAACAGTGGCGTTGAAGGGGGGTTGGATGAACAGTGAGCGGTGGCGTTGCCTCTGGATGAACAGGAACCCGTGGTGTGGAGGGCTGGATGAACAGTAGACGGTTGAGGGGTGGCTGTGGAAGGGTGGTTGAACATGACCCCGTGGTGTGGAGGGCTGGATGAACAGTAGACGGTGGAGGGGTGCCCGTGGAGGGGTGGTTGAACAATAGCCGGTGGAGTAGCGCACGGTGGAGGCTGGATGAACAGGAGCCCGTGGAGGCTGGAGGAGGTCGACGGTAGCCCGTGGAGGCTGGAGGAGGTCGACGGTGGAGATGAACAGTATCTCGTGGAGTCCCATTTTGCGGTACGCCACACCCCTCCCGATGAACAGGACCCCCGTTTCGACCGTAGGATGTCCGTTTCCTCTGTTTTACGGTACGCCACACCCCTCCCAATCAACAGGACCCCCGTTTCGACTGTAGGAGGTCCGTTTCGTCCGTTTTGCGGTACGCCACACCCCTCCCGATCAACAGGACCCCGTTTAGACCGTAGGAGGTCCGCTTTCTCCGCTTTTGCAGACGCCACACCCTCCCGATCAACAGGACCCGTTACGAATGTGGCCGGTCGAACAAAAGGCCGCTTCCTCCGTTCTGCGATACGCCAGCCTCGCTTCCATCGCCTGTTCCGTCCAAGCGGTTGGCTCCCACGCTGCATTGCTGCCTCCCGATGAACACGACACATTCCGTTGCCTCCCCATGAACATGATGCATTCCGTTGCCTCCCCATGAACACGACGCATTCCGTTGCCTCCCCATGAACACGACGCATTCCGTTGCCGCCCCATGAACACGAGCCCTCGCCGTACGTATGCGCGACTAGGCGTTCGAGACCCCGACCGTATGTACACACGCGTCAGATTTTCTTTCTTGCACCCTGGCCGCTGTACGTACGTGTACATGCTACGTGAGCGCCTCTACTACGACACGTGCGTGCCTCTACTACGACACGTGCGCGCCTCTACATTGACCAGTATGTACGTACATGTTCGTGACCAGAATGACAACGCTACGTACGCTTCGACCAGGTGGGTCCCGGTCGCCGAGCACTTCCTTACTGCGAAGAAGTAGCTGGTGGGTCCCAGCAGTTAGGGGGGCGAATCGTTTTGTTTTTTTGCCCGGACGCATTTCCTTGCGTGCGAAGATGTAGCTGCTGGGTCCCAGCAGTCAGGGGGTGAATCATTTTTTTTGCCCGGACGCACTTCCTTGCGTGCGAAGATGTAGCTCTTTGGGTCCCGGCTGTGGGGCAAATTGTTTTTTTGCCCGGACGCACTTCCTTGCATGCGAAGGTGTAGCTGGTGGGTCCCAGTAGTCGTGGGGCAAATCTTTTTTTCCCGGACGCACTTCCTTGCGTGAGAAGATGTAGCTGGTGGGTCCCAGCAGTCAGGGGGGCGAATCTTTTTTTTCCCGGACGCACTTCCTTGCATGCAAAGATGTAGCTCGTGGGTCCCAGCAGTCAGGGGGCGAATCATTTTTTCACGAAATACGGTGGCCCGTCCGGTGGGTCCCCGCTGTCAGGTGGCGGAATAATTATTTTGCGCGTAATGAGGCAGCACTTCCTTGCGGCTGCTGTGGACCTAGCTGTCAGCCTCTCCACGTACAGTCCACATCCGATGGAAGTCGTTCCTTGACCACGTTGACCACGCCGCGCCGAGAGCACCACGGCGGTGGACGACGGCGAGGCCTAGGAAGGGGACGACGCGGAGCCGGGGAAGACGCGGCAATGGATGCACACGCGGAGAGGAGTATGAGGGTTCACTGGTTCATCTGCGCTGCTGTTGCCGCAGAATAACAGGGGGTGTGGGTGAGTGGAGGGATGGCCTGGCCAGCGGTGGGAGTAGTAGGGGTCGGTGAGGCCTCCGCGGCAGCACAGCCGGCCACGGGAGGCAGGAGCAGGCGGCACGACCGGCGCCGCTTCCGCGGCCGGAGCAAGAATACCAGAGGTTGAAGAAGCATGACGGCTGTTGAATGGACACCGTATGGTCACCGCAACTAGAATCGTTTATATTGACTAAGTTGACAAAGCCCTTCAGACGTCAACTTAGTAGGCCCACAGTGTCGACTTCAAAGCGGTGCACCCCAGATGTCAGGGGGAGGAATCATGTTTTGGGCGGGTGAAGCTAGAATATCCGAGATTGAAGAAGAAGCACGGCATCCTTTGGATGGACATCCAACGACCACTGCTGCTAGAACCGTGTGTTAACTATAAGTTGACAAAGCCTTGAATACGCGTCAACACTGTTTTTTTAGGGGACGCGTCAACTTAGAAAGGCCAGGAGTGTGTGGCAGAGAACTTATAGCCCATTTGAGATCTGTAAGAATGTGTAGCCCATTTTTGAATTCTAATGGAATTTACTACAGCCCATTTACAGTTTGTTAAAAGTACAGCCCATTTCAACCAACCGTTCAAAACAGAATTCAATAAAATTTCCCACATTTTGATGGGATCCTAATATTTTATCCCGAAATTTCTAGTCAGATTAAATACAATTTCAATATAAATTTATATTACGTAAAAATCCAACGAAACATTGCGCTCGCAACAATTAATGAAATTAAAATTTTCAATATTCCAAAATAATATTTTATAAAGTAATCACTGTTTGGTGCATTTTTTTATAGTTACTACCTAGTTTTTATAGTTACATCCCATTTATTATTTCTTAAAGCCCATTTTCTTGTCAAGCCTAATGCATCCCTCCTAGGAAAGATTTGCAGCCCAGCGGGGCGGAGAATTACAACTTGACCTTGCCTGGGTATTCCTAAAAAAAGTATAGCTGGGCTAGCCATTTTCACCTTGAAAAAAAAATATCTGGGCTGGATATCTGGCCTGGGATAGACGGGCCACAACCCTCCCAATTAATACCTGCAGTGATGTTTTCGTTGTTGTTCAGAGGAGAAAAATTAATATCTGGGGTAAACATCGAAAAACTCTGCAGTGCTCACACCTCAAAAACACAAATACTGCTCGAGCTGCTTGGTCCCGGTATCGGCCGCATCTTGTGCCATTCTCTCGTTTATTGACTACTCCCTCCTTTCCGGTTTATAATGCTCAATTCAAAAATCTCACCAATCAAGGTAGATGGCGAGTGGTGGAACACTTTTTGTAGTTTTGCAAAAGCACCTAATTAATGCTCTTGTTATCCTCAATAAATTATGTTTATCAATGCATTAATTGCAATGCATGCATGCATAAAGTACATGCATTGGTAAATTTTCTCTTAATACTTGCATGCAATGATTTAATGCACGTTGGAATCTGAACATGTGGTGGAAAACAACCAAATTGAGCCTTATAAAATGGAAAAACTAAAATTTTGAGATAAGCCCTATAAACCGGAAAGGAGGGAGTACATAGGTTGACAATGGTGTGGGACCGTGATGTCAGGAAAACCAAGAGGAAGCAAAATAAATTATAGTTATATATAAATATATAATAAGGAGGCACTTGCGTACGTGAGGCTATGGACCTGGTGGGTCCCCATTGTCATCCTATCCAAGTAAAGTCATCTCCTCGCTCGCGTGCGCTTTCCGCCCGAAATAGTCAGCGTCGGCTGCCCGGCTTCCCGGTGCAGGCGATTGCTCCGCCTTCAAACAACACAAGTGCCATCCATCCGTCCATCTGCCGCACACATTAATGATACGCGGTTGCCAAGGCGGCTACTCCCGCGCCACACGTCCGTCCCTCCGCCCTCCCACCATTGCTATATAAACTGCTGCACCGACCATAGCCGCAGTCATCCGCATCCGTTCCCTTTCTCCTGTCCACACCACTACTGCCCGCCATGGCTTCCTCGCACTCCAGCGCTCTTCAGGACGGGCGGACGACGAGCCACAAGGAGATGGCAGCCATTGCTGCCGACCGGCTGGACGACAGGCAGCCGGAGGACAACGACGTCCTAAGGGAGAACATGGTAGTCGACGATCCGGCGCCAACCCCCTCCTCCACGCCATCCTCGCCGGTACATTGCACCATGACCATCGGCGAGGCCCGTGACCAATATATGGACAGGGTGAGGCCGATGCGTGAGGAGCAGTTCCGGGAGGCGTAGGCCGACGCCGCCAACAACCACCATCTCCTCCAGGAGCACCTGCAGGCGGAGGAGCAGATCGCCGTGGAGCGGTCGGAGAAGGAGGCGCTGCTCGACTAGTACCACTCCGACCGCAAGGGCCGCCTCGAGCGCTGGCGGTACCGCATGCGGGTGGCGGAGGCTGCGCCCGCCTACAAAGAGGCTAGCAAAGATGGCGATGAAGCGGGCGAGGCACTGTTTGGTGAGACCGAGGACGAGGCAGAGGACAATGCCGGCTCCGACGAGTCCCCGCTCCGCTGGCGTCGACGACGCCCTGCTCCGCCGAGGCCCCGCGGCGGCAACAATGAGGCAGAGGACACCGCTAGCTCAGCCGAGGCCCCGCGGCGCCAACAACGAGGCAGAGGACACTACCGGCTCCGCCGAGGCCCCAACAGCGGACATCGCAGGCTCCGCCGAGGCCCCGCCCCGCTGCCAACGAGGTCGCGCCACACAGAAAACGAGGAAGTGTAGAACACGGTAGGTCGCCGCCGCTCGGGTCCATGTAAGGCCACCGCTGCTACCCTCTGGTTGAAGCCAAGCTAGGCGGGTTGACCATTGACGGCCGGTTAGCTTCTTGGCGGTGACGTGGAGTCGGAGAGCTGCACGGGAGAAGACGCTACTTCTACTTAACTGCTGGTGCAGTTGGCTGACTGACACGTGGGCCCAACAGGCCACATGTCAGTTACGCAATTGCACCTGCAGTTAAGTCACTGAAGCTTCTGTTCGTCTCAGCAGGACACAGGTGGGTAGCTTCGGTTAATTAACTATACCTCCAACGCACCCCTTTTTAGTTTTTTTTTGAAAAGGAGGATGACCCCCGGCCTCTGCATCTGGGAGATGCATGCGACCTAAACACCCTTTTTAGTTGAAGAATGTATGAAATGTATTGAAATCCGGCAGGTTTATATGAAATCCGATCGTGTATGAATGAATTTATTTCGATTAGTTCGAATTTCTGTATCACTGGCATTGGATGAACATGCAAAACAATATGTACTAGCATTATTCCTAGGGTGATCACCACGTTTGCAGCAGTTTCACATGTACTCCCTCCGGTCCTTTCTAGTCTGCATACAAGTTTTGTGTGCAGTCAAAGTATCTCTACTTTGACCAATCTTATACAAAAAAGTATGCACTTTCACAATGTGCGAAGGAAAAAGGAACAAAAGGAGTACAAAGAGTTTGAGTAGCTTTTTAGCGTTTATGTACATTGCAATCAAACACACAGGCCTGGCAATTCATAGAGAACATTCAAAACAATCGATAGTTATGCATCTCAGCGACTCACATGTCAGAGGCAATATTTACTTCACAACTAAAGAATAAAGAAAAAATTGATCGTCTTTGACGACAAAGAAGGGTGTCCCATTCGAAAATATCAAACGCATATCTTGCTAAAATCAATGAGCAAAATTTGACAAGGTTGTCCCATTCCAAAATATCAAATGCCTACGATTGTGGAATGGGTAGGGCTTGCCATCAGTTCGGACATTGACATGGCACCTCGTGCTAAATAAACCAGCTGTTCTTTTTGTGCAGTTCCACCAAAATCAACCAAATTCACAGCGTAGCTTGTATGATTTCGCCCTTATATGTTGCAACGCCTTTGAACTTATGGGCACCTCCTTTCTTGTGGTGGAAATGAATGATTCGATGTATTCATGAACATTTTGTGCAGTTCCCGTTGAAATCAAGCTGAGCACCCCTGTTTGCACAAATACAAAAAAGTGATTAGTATAAATCAAACTGTACTATGAATTGACAGTTTCAACAGGCACATACATGGTCCATGTAGAGCACACTTTTAGAAAAATGGAACTCACCAGAAAGAATCCTAGAACAACATTGTACTTTCGTGCATCACAAAGCAAAAAAATGGAGATTTGTCGGTCCTTACGAGCTGAAGTTAGTTTGGTCTTGTGGGGAGTAATGTAACCATCCTTCAACTGCTCCTTCTGATGAGAAGATAGACAGGGCTTCTTCATCCTGGCATAATCGGAACTAGTCACTTCACGTACTCCATATTCTTCTTTAGAGGAAGATGATCCTGTTTGCTCAAAAAAGGAAAGGAAATATTTAAAACAGCACAGATGAAGCACTTCTCAAGGACAATACCACTTTTTCATGACAGTATCTAAACAGTAGCACACCACCAATAGAGATGACAAAGCTCAATCATATGGATGAAATCAGTGGGTGAGTGCCAACATTTGTCAGGAGGCTGATTTTGTAGAGCATACAGATGAAGCACTTCTCTGGAACCATCTTTTGCTATCTACGGGGGTGGCCATGCTTACTATATACTCCTTGATTAGTTTAATGTTCCAACATCTTCTTGTGGAGTTCCACTGAAATATATGGTATCTTCAAAGAAGATCCCTGTTTGCACAAGTAGAGATAATTACGTATGGCATCAAATCAGTGGAAAAACAATTGCTCGTTCCAGCCATAGCAATAAATTAAGATGCAAAACTATATCATTACTTGTGTCATCACAGTTCCAGTGCTTCATTACAGCACCGGGAGTTGATATTTGTTTTTCTTCCGCTTGTTCTTCCCCTTCATCACTTGGTTCAATAATGCATAAGCTTACGCCTTCAATGTAAGATTTTGCATGTCAATTAGGGAGTAAAAGAATAGTACTAAACTTAATTTTCTGATGAAAGTGGCAAAATACAGGCCATCAGTTGTGAAATATCCTTATCTTACCTCAATGGGATATTACCGTGCACATACAGATTGGAAGTCTTGTCTCCATTTGTGCAGTTCACTAAAATCAAGCAACATTATCGTACAAGTAGCACAACATGTGAAAGCACAACGCAGAATCATGTGAAAGAAGGCTAATCGACCTCGATGATGCGGAATTCAAACAACTCACAAGAAGAAGATCTAAACCAAATTCGCCTTAACGGATAGGAAGTAAGATCTCCTCTTGTGCAGTTCCACTAAGATCAAGCAATCAAGCAACGTTGTCGGTGTGACATTTTGGTTGAACTGCACAAAACACTCTTAAAATGAAGTGTTTTGTGCGGTGCAACAAAAGGTCTAAAGTAGATAACCCTGTTTACGAGAGGTGCAAAGGAAACAATTAGTGGTCAATAACGGTGGATGACACAGAAGCCAACAAAAAGAAGAATCTACCTTATCTAAATGGGAAAGAAAGCAAGACAGTAGCATTTCTCAAACGGTGGCATTGATTAATATTAACATAGAGATTATATTAACAATAAAATTCATTAAACATGTAATTTTTTTGTAACTATGGCATTGCATCAATTTTCCAGCGGCATTTTTAGAGGGTGTTTGTTTACAGGGACATTTTGGTGTAGGGACTAAAAAAACTCCATGTCAGTCACATCTAAACCAAACAGGAGGGACTTTTTGGGACTAAAAGTGGGCATTTGGGACTAAAGATAGAAGACCCCGAGGGAGTCTTTTTGGGACTTTTCCAACAGTTGCACCTGCCACGCATCGCACCTTGTTTCTATTAGTTCATTACTAGGGGTAACATGGTCTTTTATCATGTCATTTAATAACCTCTAGTCCATGTTTGGTCCCTGGAACCAAGCAGGTAGGGACTAGGGAGTTTTTAACCAAACATGGCCTTAGATTAACAACAGCTAATGAGTTGCACGGGACGGTGGGCCTTTCAGCACCATGTGCATCTACCGATGTACTGTGGTCATGCACAATCTGTTGCAACAAAGAACAAACAACCAAGGAGCATATTTGTGTTGGTCCCAGTTTTGTTATCTTTAGACACCTTTCCATATGTGAGCGCAGCAAATCTAGTCCTACTCAAACTCTACAGCCTTGTCCCTTCCTTTCCTTTTTGAAGTAGTACTTTCGCCCCTTCCTTTCCTCTTTGAACCACGTCCTAGATTTATGCGATACAACTTTCCCCAGTACTTTCCCCCATTCCTTTCCTCTTTGAACCACGTCCTAGATTCATGCTATACAACTTTCCCCCTTCATTTCCTCTTTGAACCACGTCCTAGATTCATGCTATATACAACTTTTTCCCACTACTTTCCCCCACTCCTTTCCTCTTTGAACCACGTCCTAGATTCATGGTATACATGCAGCTAGAGCAATGCATGTGGAGTAAGTAAAATATACCTTAAGGTTCTTGGGGCGTGGTTCGGTGGGCAACGGGACGACTGCGAAGAAGAAGGGGTCGGAGGCCCTCCCGCGCCGCCGCTGGGTGGAAAGTGAATAGCAGCGCCGGTAGTGGATTCCCTCCCTCGCCGACGGCGACAACGTTAAGCCTCCTTCCCTTACCGGCGAACAGATCCTGCCGGCTCTTTAAGCAGCAGTGAGGGGAGAGAGAGGTCAACAAAGTCTTGTTTAGATCTAGAGAGGGCGAGAGAGTGTGAAGAGAGCAACTACAAGCAATGAGGCTCCAACGGGAGAGGGCGAGAGAGTGTGAAGAGAGCAACTACAAGCGCTGAGGCTCCAACGTGTATATATATATACTTGAGAGAGAGTGTGAAGCGTGCAAACCCTAGAAAACATTTTGACCAGTCAAAGAATCCTCCTGGCAAAAATTATGCTCAAATGTAGTTATCGAACCCGAGACCTCAAGTTTGATGAGCGAATAGGCTAACCAGCTACACAACCCTCCCGTTATGTTCAACGAGAGGAAAATAACCTTTTATACATTCCTACATTCGTGTGACAGGCATACCGTGTTTTTTTGTGTGTGTGGGAGTCATTAGGATTTCAATCATAATCGTGTCATGTGGCTTTGGTGGTAAGACTATCCAAAGTGGTGTCGAAATAATGCAGCCTTAGTCACCTTACCTCTCTCCACGTAGTACGTGGGGTCCCACCAGTCAGAGGGTGAAACGAACAAATTAATAAGAAAAATTAAAAGCGCCAGCGGTGCATCTTACTACCTCACACATCTCGCTACTGCTCGGGAACACTGTCCAATTGATCCCTCTGTTCGCTCACGTACTATTTTAAGTGAATCCTTATTATAACTGTCGGATTTTGGGTTCCGGGAGACCCTTGAGGTTCGAACACTGGGGTGTGCGTGGAATCTCGCCCTCCACCTACCTGCACCCCGCCGCCTCGCTAGGATCTAAACTACAAAAGGAACAACACAAGAGACACAGGGTTTATACTAGTTCGGGCCACCATTGTGGTGTAATACAGTACTCTAGTTTGTGGTGTGGTGGATTGCCTCTTGGGCTGATGGTGATGAACAATACAAAGAAGAACAGCCTCACGAGGGTCTGTTCTTGGCTGGTGCGATGAACTGCTAGGGGGAGTTCAGTCGCTTCTCTCTATCTCTCTGCCGATTCCAGATCTCTCTAGGTTTTACCTCCCTCTACCCTGTGGGTGGCTAGCCCTATTTATAGGCAGAGCCCCTGGGCCTCTTCCCAAATATTGAGCGGGAAGGGCGCCAACAATTGGCCATTTTGAAGGGGAACATATGGTACACTTATCCTGACTAAAGTTGGTGCTCGCCTGCCAAAGGCTCTGGTGGTGACGCCGGCTTAGGCTCCACAATGACTTCTGTCCTGCCGTTGGACCGGTCTTGGTCTTGTTGCACCAAAATGGACGCCTTTGCTTGATGCTCTCGCCTGCGCCTGCTCCCTTCGCACCAAAGAGGAAAGGATCATGATGCGCGGGCTGGCGCCCGCCTGGCGCCATTGGTCGTCATGGCTTGCGTCATGGGCACCTCGCGAGGTACCCCGCCTTGATCTCTCCGCCTCCTCGAGAGCCAGTCTGATGAGGCCGCGCCTGAGGAAGCTCCCCGTCGTCCGGCCCGCGAGGCTTGGCCCCTCGCAAGGGTCTTGGGCTCGTGTTGATGAAGATGGGCCGTCATGGGCCCCCCTTTGAGTCACGCCGCAGGCCGCAGGCAGGCAAGTCTGGGGACCCCCATTCCCAGAATGCCGACAGTAGCCCCCGGGCCCAAGGCGCGCCTGGACTTGGCTGAGCAGAGAGGCGAAGGGGCAAGTGCAAAGCACCGTGGGCCCTAACAGCCTGCGGCCTTGGGCACCGCGTGGCGGTCGATTGGACGAGGGCGTCTCCACTTCCCCACGACACCTCGGCAACTGCACGAATTGACAAGTCCCTGCACGCAGAGCGGGTCATGATTGCCCGCGATCGTGGAGGTCGGCGGTTGGCCTTCCTCGGCTATAAGTACGGGACAGCGCCTGCCCTTCTAGTTCATGTTCTCCTTGCTTCTTCTTCTTCCTCATGGCTCCGCCGAAGAGGTTCTCGGCCGCAGAGAAGGGGAAGGCTCGCCAGGTAGGGCCTGACTCTCCCCCGCCCAAGCGGGGTCGAGGCCATCCCCGCAAACACCCTGCGGCTCCCACGGTGGCTCGTCGCGGTCGTGGAGGTGACCTCCCGTGCGGTGGCGGGCGGCAGGCCGCTGCTGGGGGTGCACTACAGCCGCGCCCCCCCCCCCCTAGGCCACGCTTCCACTCGGTAGAGGTGCTGCCGGAGTTTGTGGTGTGGTCAGCGGAGCCGACCGGCACCCGGCTCCAACTCCCTCGCTTCCTCCTAGGTGAGCTTACGGCCGGTGCCCCGGGCGGCCTTTGGCTTCAGGCGAATGGTTGCTGCAGTCGGGCCTCCTGGGCTTCGCTGGAGGTCTCTGCAGCCGAGATCGGCCACAGGCCCGCTGGTGGCAAGCGTTGCCAGCTGCTGGTCTGAGCCGGCGATGCACCCTGCACTTCAAGTTCGACGGCGATGCCACCCTCTACGTGATGGTGTTCGGGGAAGACGGTCGCCGTGCCGGGTGCTTCCCTGAGAACGACGACCGTGGCCGCGGGTTCAGCCTCAGCGATGATGGAGACGACAGCGTGGGTGTGGTAGGCGATGCCCAGGGCTCGTCGAGCTTTGACGGCTCTTCTTCGGGCAGCGGCTCCTCCAGCGGTGGTCGCGACCAGCCTCCGCGCCGCCGCGCCCTCCTGGAGGGAGGTAGCGAGTCCGCCCGCCGTCTTTCCCCGGTGAAGCGTGAGAGGGAGTCCGCCTGAGCCCCGGAGGCAGTTCGAGCCTCCCCCGCGAGTTGGTGTCAGGCGAGCCGCGCCTATTTTGTCCTTTTCCCGTTTTCTGCGCAAAGAAACAGTAGCGTAGGGCCCCGCGTGGGCATGCTTGGACTATTGCTGTTAGTTATCGTATTGCTTCTGCTATCTTGGTATTATGCCCCAGCGACACGCCACGCCAGCGTAGAAATTACTTAGCTCGGGGGCGCCTGTCGTGGCCCTCGTCAAACGCTTCATGTCCTGCGAAGGTTAATCTGGAGAGGTAGCCCCCGGCCTCAGCTACGGAGGCGACCGACCCAGGTCCTGTGTTCGTGTCGCGGTGCCCGTGAGGCGTGGACTGGAGGGGTGCTTCTGTAGCGGACCCGGGTAGGGAAAACCCCGAACAATAAGGGCAGAGAACACTCGCGGGGGCGCCCAGGCTGCCCCCCTCGCGTGACCTTGCGCGAGAGAAATCGAGGTAAGAGGGCGAAAGGTCGAAGAGCCACAAGTCGAAAACAACTTTGATAAAACTTCAAATGAGAACGAACAAGCCAACTGCAGAAAGCAAATGAAAAAGCCGCGTCCGGCACCTAATCTAGTCTTCGACGTCTTCTCACCAGCGCGGAGCTAAGTGCTGCCACTGGGCGTGGGAGGGAGCCCAGGGCCTGAGGCCGGCGCTCCTGAGACTCCGGGGCGTGTACAGCCCCAACTCATTATTACGTGAGAGTGTCACGGGCGGCGAGCTTCACAGGCGTTGGCCTTCTTCACAGGCTCCGGGCCTTTCTTGGAGGAAGCAAGCTTCACGGGCATTGTCCCTCTTCACAGGCTCTGGGCCTTTTCCAAACAGACAGCTTCACAGGCATTCACCTTCTTCACAGGCTCTGGGCCTTTTCCAAAAAGACAGCTTCACAGGCATTCGCCTTCTTCACAGGCTCTGGGCCTTTTCCAAAAAGACAACTTCACAAGCATTCGCCTTCTTCACAGGCTCTGGGCCTTTTCCAAAAAGACAGCTTCACAGGCATTCGCCTTCTTCACATGCTCTGGGCCTTTTCCAAAAAGATAGCTTCACAGGCATTCGCCTTCTTCACAGGCTCTGGGCCTTTTCCAAAAAGACAGCTTCACAGGCATTCACCTTCTTCACAGGCTCTGGGCCTTTTCAGGGGTAAAACCTCCGGAGGTGCTGGATGTTCCACGCGTTCTGGACTGGCACCCCCTCCTGAGTCTCCAAGCGCGCGGAGCCGGGCCTGGAAACATGAACAACCTTGAACGGGCCCTCCCACATGGGAGAGAGCTTATGCAACCCTTCCCTGGAGAGAACCCGCCTGAGCACGAGGTCCCCTACCTCGAGAGTTCTGGGGCGGATGTTGCGGAAGTGGTATCGTCGCAGCGCTTGTTGGTACCTTGCTGCTTGCAAGGCAGCTTCTCGACGGCGCTCCTCCCCCAGCACAAGATCCGTCCCCCGCATGGCGTCCTGCTGCACTTCGTCGAACGCCAGGACCCGTGCGGAATGATGTCTGACCTCGTGAGGAAGGACCGCTTCGGCTCCATAGAGCAGGAAGAATGGGGTCTCTCCAGTTGGCTTGGTTGTGGTCGTGCGGATGGACCATAGCACAGACTGAAGCTCGTCGTACCAGCCCCTGCCGCACGCCTCCAGTTTCTTCCTGAATGTTCTGGTTTTGAGGCCCCTCAGGACCTCTGCGTTGGCCCGCTCGGCCTGGCCGTTGCCGAAGTGCGCCACCGAAGCGTAGCATATCTGCGTTCCCAGGTTAGCACAATATGTTTTGATGAGGTTACTAGTGAACTGCGAACCGTTGTCAGTGATGATGTGGTTCGGCACCCCGAACCGGCTCACGAGGCCCTTGATGAACTTGACCGCAGAACCTGCGGGGATGGTGCGGAAGGCCTCCACTTCAGCCCACTTGGTGAACTTGTCCATGGCGACGTAAAGGTAGCGATTGCCCCCTGGCGCCCGAGGAAACGGGCCCAGGATATCCAGCCCCCAGACTGCGAATGGCCACGAGATGGGTATGGTTTGTAGGCCTCCTGCCGGCTGATGGATCTGCTTGGCATGGAATTGGCAGGCTTCACAAGCCTTCACTAGCTCCACGGCGTCGTTGAGCGCAGTAGGCCAATAGAAACCGCTCCGGAATGCCTTGCCCACAAGGGTTCATGATGACGAGTGATGCCCACATTCTCCACCGTGTATATCCGCCAGCAATTCTTTCCCTTGCTCCCTGGAGATGCAGTGCAGTGCCACATCATTCGGCCGCTTCCGATAGAGCTCTCCATATCTCATACAGTATGCTGTGGCTTGCCGCGCCACGCGCTCCGCTTCCTCCTCCTCCTCCAGCAGGGTCCCTTGCGTTAAGTAGCTCCGGAGTTCTGTGATCCAGCACCCCTCCTGGGGCTCTATCGTCGAGCAAGCGAGGCGCGCTCGATGTCGGGCCCTGACCAAGGCTGCTGAGGCAGGTGGCTGGGGGAGCTCCTCCCGAGGCTGCGCCGTGTTTGATAGTGATGGCATGGCGGAGGTCTTGAAAATCCGCTCCTCGAACACGCCGGGCTCCTGGGGTAACCGCCTGGATGCTCGTTTGGCGATGTCGTCGGCCTCCTGATTGGTGCCGCGGGGCACATGCTGCAACTCCAACCCCCAGAACTGCTTCTCCATCCTGCGGACCTCCGCGAGGTAGGCTTCCATGTGCTCATCTTTTGGCTCATACACCTTGTTGGAGAAATTGACAAGGAGTTGCGAATCGCCCTTGATGGTAAGGCGCTTCACCCCCAGGGCTGCTGCGGCCTTCAAGCCTGCTATTAGGCCTTCATACTCCGCTATGTTGTTGGAGACCTTTTCACCTTGCTGGAAACAGAGCTGCACAGCATAGTAGAGCTTGTCCTCAGTGGGAGATATGAGCACCGCCCCAGCCCCAGCGCCATGTATGGAGAACGCCCCATCAAAGTACATGATCCAGCCTTCCGGCGCTTCACTTCCCAGAGAGAGGGACCAATCCTCGTCGCCCTTGAGGCCCGGTGCCTCCATCCATTCCACCATGAAATCCGCTAACGCGGCCCCCTTGATGACTCTGGTCATGCTGAATTCGAGCTGAAATGCTTGCAGTTCAATGTTCCACTCAGCAACCCTTCCGGCTGAGTTAGGGCTCTTGAGCACCCTTTCCAAGGGGTATGCTGAGACGACCTTGATGGGGTGAGCCTGAAAATAGTGCCGCAGCTTGCGTGAGGCCACCAATAGCGCGAGGAGGAGCTTCTGAGGCATGGGGTACCGCGCCCTCGCGTCCCGCAACACCGTGCTGAAGAAGTATACTGGGTGCTCAACGATGTTTGGAGCGCCAGTGCGAGGTAGAGCACCAGGGGTTCCTACGGGTGTGGGGCCACCATGACCGGAGGGCTGGTCAGGTACCTCTTGAGATCTTGGAAAGCCTTGTCGGCCTCTTCAGTCCATTCAAAAGGCCCCTTTTTCTTCATTAGCTGGAAGAAAGGGCTTCGTTCCCCAACTTGGAGATGAAGCGCCCTAGTGCAGTCACGCGCCCAGTGAGCTTCTTCATTTCCTTGAGGGTCTTTGGCGGGCTCATGTCCTTGATCGCCTTGACCTTTTCTGGGTTAGCCTCGATGCCTCGGTGGGATACGAGGAAGCCCAAGAGCTTGCCCGAGGGGACCCCAAACACACATTTCTCCGGGTTGAGCCGTAGGCTCACTGCATCGAGGCTCGTGAAGGTTTCCTCCAGGTCTTGTATTAGGGTTTTGGCCTCCCAAGACTTCACCACAATGTCATCGACGTAAGCCTCAACATTCTTCCCGAGCTGCGGACCCAGGGTGATGTGCATCAGCCGCTAGAAGGTCGCCCCAGCATTGCGCAACCCGAATGGCATGCACGTATAGCAGTACACCCCGCACGGGGTCAGGAAGGCCGTCTTTTCCACGTCCTCTACCGCCATCTCGATCTGGTGGTACCCGGAGAAGGCATCCAAGAAGCACAACATGTCGCACTCAGCGGTGGAATCGACGATCTGGTTGATGCAGGGAAGCGGGAACGGATCTTGCGGGCATGCCTTGTTGAGGTTGGTGAAGTCGACACACATGCGCTCCTTACCTCCCTTCTTTGGTACAACAACAGGGTTGGCCAACCAATCCAGGTACCAGACCTCGCGAAAGACCCCGGCCGCCTCTAGTTTGCAGGTCTTCTGGACGATGAAGGCTTGCTTTTCAGTGGACTGCCGCCTCGCTTTCTGTTTCACAGGGCATATGTTGGGGCACACGTGGAGGTGATGCTCGATTACGCCCCTAGGGATCCCCGCCAAATGATCAGGCTCCCAGGCAAATACCTTCTTGTATGCGCGCAGGAACTTGACTAGGGCCTCCTCCTGCTCGGGCTCGAGGTTGGCGCATATGGTGAAAGTGGCGTCAGTGGACCCGTCCTCGTCGACAGGTATTTGCTTGGTCTCTGCCTTGTCTTGGGTGAACAACTGTTTCTTCTTGGTTGGTGCAGCCCCTTGGGCTCGGGGGTCTCTGCGTCGGCGGGTTCTTATTTGGCGCCCGCCGTCTTGAAAATGAGCTTGAGCACTCGCAGCGCATCTCCGGTGTCCCCGGGCACGGTGAGGACGCCGTTGCTCCCGGGCATCTTCATGAGGTTGTACGCCGGGTGAGTCGCGGCCATGAACTAGGCCAGTGCCGGGTAGCCGAGGATGGCGTTGTAGGGGAGGCTGATGGGGGCGATGTCGAAATCGACCTGCTCCGTGCGGAAGTTATCGTAGGTGCCGAAGGTTACCGGGAGCCGGATCTGTCCCAAGGAGTTGGATGATCCGCCCCCGACGCCCAAGAAAGGCCGGCTTGGCTGCAGCCGCTCCCGAGGTATGCTGAGGAGGTTGAAGGCCTCGACTGAGAGCATGTTGAGGCCCACGCCGCCGTCGATGAGAGTCCTGGTGACGGCCACCTGGCAGATGGTGGGGGTGCACAGCATGGGGAGCGCACCCGAGCAGGCTGAGTTGGAGGGGTGGTCTTCTGAGCTGAAGGTCAGGCTAGCCTTGGGCGCCGACCGGTCCTGGGGGGCCTCCGGCTGCGTGGAGACAGCGCCGACCCGACGAACGAACGGCTTGACGTGGTGACTCGAGGGCGGTGCCTGCTTGCCGCCCAGGAGGGCCGCGATGACCGAGGGCGCCGGCGCAGCGTGGTGGGTGAGGAAGAGGCCGCGGAGCTCTTCCCAAGAGGCCACGGAGGCGGCCAAAAGGTGGAGCAGCCACGCGCGCGGAGCGTCGGTGAGGGCCATAGGGAGCCAGTTGGCCATGACCACATCATCACCTCCAACCGAGGACGGCTTCCTCGTGCGCCGCCAGAGAAAGCCATCGGATCGGTCGCGTCGTTAGCGCGCGGCGTCGTTGCTTGAACTTGTCCGCCACCGCACCCGTTGCAAGGCGGGGCCAGGCTCGAGCCCTGGCCCTCAAGGCCGGGCGCTGGCATCCAGAGCGGGCGGCGCGCTGCTCATCGCGAGGTGGGCCGCGGCAGTGGCGGAAGGGAAACTCCGGCGCACCCCCTACCTGGCGCGCCAAATGTCGGATTTCGGGTTCCGGCAGACCCTTGAGGTTCGAACACTGGGGTGCGCGCGGAATCTCGCCCTCTACCTACCTGCACCCCGCCGCCTCGCTAGGATCTAAACTACAAAAGGAACAGCACAAGAGACACAGGGTTTATACTAGTTCGGGCCACCATTGTGGTGTAATACCCTACTCTAGTGTGTGGTGTGGTGGATTGCCTCTTGGGCTGATGGTGATGAACAATACAAAGAAGAACAGCCTCGCGAGAGTCTGTTCTTGGCTGGTGTGATGAACTTCTAGGGGGAGCTTAGTCGCTTCTCTCTATCTCTCTGCCGATTCCAGATCTCTCTAGGTTTTACCTCCCTCTACCCTGTGGGTGGCTAGCCCTATTTATAGGCAGAGGCCCTGGGCCTCTTCCCAAATATTGAGCGGGAAGGGCGCCAACAATTGGCCATTTTGAAGGGGAACATATGGTACACTTATCCTGACTAAAGTTGGTCCTCGCCTGCCAAAGGCTCTGGTGGTGACGCTGGCTTGGGCTCCACAATGACTTCCTTCCTGCCGTTGGACCGGTCTTGGTCTTGTTGCACCAAAATGGACGCCTTTGCTTGATGCTCTCGCCTGCGCCTGCTCCCTTCGCACCGAAGAGGAAAGGAGCACGATGCGCGGGCTGGCGCCCTCCTGGCGCCCTTGGTCGTCATGGCTTGTGTCATGGGCACCTCGTGAGGTACCCCGGCTTGATCTCTCCGCCTCCTCGCGAGCCAGCCTGATGAGGCCGGGCCTGAGGAAGCTCCCTGTCGTCCGCCCCGCGAGGCTTGGCCCCTCGCGAGGGTCTTGAGTTCGTGTTGATGAAGATGGGCTGTGATGGGCCCCCCTTTGAGCCACGTCGCAGGCCGCAGGCAGGCAAGTCTGGCGACCCCCGTTCCCAGAACGCCGACAATAACATGCACACAAATTTTGGGCACTTGTATTCGACTTAAGTCAGTGTGCCACCGTATCTCGTATACTTACTACTCCCTCCGTCTAGGTGTAATAAGTCACATTAGAAGGTGCAATGGGACCAAGGTGCGTGCGTGTGCGTGTGTGTGTTTAACAGCATGTGTGTGTTAGAGAGTGCGACAGATCGACCTACACCTATAGAGATATGGTGTATAGTGTATGATTTTAGCCGCGAGAGTCGGTGCATCCTCTCGTTTCTGGGCGTGTCCGGTTGGGACATGCGGACACCTGTCACGCCCGCTCCTGGCCAGCCTGGCCCACCCAAAGCCCCTCCATCGCGCGCGCTTCCTGCCCGAAATGGTCAGCGCCGCTCCAAAGAATCGGTACCGCATTCATGCCCGGGCAGAGCGGACGCGACCTCTCACTGGCGCAAGAGTGATGGTTGCTTCATCCATCCAACTTACTGCTGGGTCTATGTGATTTTATGGCTCATTGGTCTTTATTAATGAGGTGGTAGGACTCCTGGATGTCCCACGCTTTCGGCGAAAGGAGGTAGTAGATTACAAGTTTCTCCATTCTTACAGCGGAGGAGTGCAAGAGCAGTGAAAACACGCAGGCTCAGTGATTACATGGCCCACCTCACAGTATCACCGTGCGACACCGAACTCTTTACATAGTACTCCCTTCGTTCCTAAATAGTACTAGATGAGTCCCCGCGGTTGCCCCGGAACAACGATATATCTCTCTGCGCAAAATTATCGATTTCATAGAACTAAAAAAAATCTATAACTGCATGACAAATGTGGTAGCCAAACTAAATAAACTCCCATCATCATTTAGATCATCCCACATAAGGAAAAAAGATCAGCCAACTCCTCTTGCATAATGGGATTATATTTTTCTTTTGACATGTTAATGGGACTTAAAAGCTCACTTACATGCATGCTACCGGTGCATGCTTGCATGCAGACATGTTGATGTGATTTAAAACCCACTCACATGCATGTGCCACGGTATTTCTGCATGCTTGCATGTGGCTTAGTGCAAAGCCTCTCAACGTCTAGATCAGACGGCTATTATGACTGATTTACTTCATCTAACGGCTACGTCAATTTTGATGATGTGGCTCAAGGAGAGGATAGAGAATTCCTAGTAGTGGGGGCTAGCTATTACTAGTAGATAAGTCTTTGTAGAGATTCCACTAGGTCAACTACATACGGAACCAAATGAATGAATCTACACTTAAAATGCATCTATATACATCCGCATGTGGTTAATGGTGAAATCTCTACAAAGACTTATATTTAGGAATGGAGGAAGTACTAGTATAGTACTAAATGCGTCTTGTAATTTATCGTGAGATAAATTTGTACAATGCTCAAGCTTCCAGCTCTGTTACATGTATCTTATGCGTCCAAGGTTGCCCGTTGCAACAATTCATCAAATACAAAGGAGACTAACATGCATGCTATTGCATCTCAATGATTGATGAGATCATAGCAAATATGTACTCCCTCCGTTCCAAAAAAAGTGTCTCAACATTGTGCAAACTTTAGTACAAAGTTGTACTACTACTAAAGTTGACACTTATTTTGGAGCAGAGGCAACTAAAGAAAAAAAGCGATCCATGCAGTCCCTAGCCCTTGAACCGTGAACCTGACCAGGCTTCAATTTGTTGGCAACGTTCGAGCTTCCTAATAAATGAAGTTTGCAACCTTTTGACCATCAGATCATTTTGTGCAGTTTCACCAAAATCGAGATGAGCATCCCTGTGGCAAAGAAATTGAAGAAGCGTGATTAGAATAAGATTACTAGGACTAGTTGATGAGACATAAACTCATCACAAATATAGTACGTAGAAGCCAGTAGAGGTATCAGGTATGTGCGGGGCAAAGAAGTAGAGAAATATCCACAGGGAGTGATGTGGGCAGCTGGAGCAGTGGTGCAAGCCGGCTGTAAAGGGAGTTGTACCTGAGGGGCGTAGCTCAACCTTGAGGAGGGCGGCGGGAGGCGGCAACTGCCCACGTCGCGGCAGTGAGCAAGGGACGAAGGCAACCTCACCGGCTTTGTGAGAGAGAACGGCGGGGACCCCTGATCGGGACGTGCCGACAGTGGATTTTCTCTGCCGGCGACGGCCACCGCATCTACACTAAGCATCCACCCCTTCCCCAAGCGGACGTGATCCGCCGGGATGTTAGAGATGTGTCCACAGTCGTTTTGTGCGAGAGAGTGTGAAGAGAGCAACCCCAGCAAGCAACCGTGTAGGCTGGCCCGTCCTAACTATTTATATAGTGGAGCGGTTTCCTTTTCTCTCCATATGAACCTATCATATTGCGTACATGCCACTGAAGAAAAAACAATATTTATAAATGACGCGGCACCTACTACTCGTTCTCCTATAACCTTGCGCTTGGCATCTCCAAAATATTAACCTTGCGATTGGCTCTTCGCCTCTTCGGGAAGTCGAGCAATAATGGTAGTGCAGTATATATCGTTCTGGCTATATGAGACCAAATGAATTGCTGCACGTCCACCACGTGGGTGAGCGTCGAGGGGCGAGGGAGAGTGCTACTACATACTGAGCAAAATGAGTGAATGTACACTCTAAAATACGTCTATATACATCAGTGTTTGGAGTATGTACTAGAGTTCATATTGAAATCTACTAAGGACATATATATTCCAAACAATATGATATAATCTCTATAACCAAGGTAGTAGGGACGAGGAGTAAACAGAGGGAGTAGTAAATTTTTCTCCTCGTCCTGCGAGCCACCGCGCGCATGGGCGAGGGAGGAGCAAGCTTCACCTCATCCTGCGAGCCACCGCGCCCGTGGGCGGGGGAGACGGCGTACTAAGCAAGCTTCTCCTCGTTCTGCGAGTTGACGGGACACATCAAAAGTACTCCAGTGTATAGAGCCTTGCCTCTAAGGTAGGCCCCACATGGTTTGCCTCTTTTTTTCATTTAACATAACACGTCAAGTCACAATTTGTTTGTTCACCCGTGGTAGACGATCCTCCCTCCACCAAGTGGACAACCAGTACACGTGCCAAATTACCACGTGGGCTGCCTTTTTGGTACAGAAATGATCTCCACCGTGTACCTGCGCGGGTGTGGTTGGGAAAGAGACGGGAGTACGTGCGCCGTGCAAGCACTTCTTCTCTTCATGCACGTTCCCCACCTACGTGGGTGTGTGTGAGAGATACAAACCGTGTTCGTGAGTGTTTTTTGTTTTGTGGTGGGGGTGGGGGTGGGGTGTGGGGTTGATTTCGTGAATTATTTGTAAGAATATGTGTCGATGACATCTCAAACAAAATTTTGCATGCCATCTGTGTGAAATGGAGGCCTATCCATATCATACATAGAGGGTCGGGCTATCCACGAGAAGAGAGGGAGGGGTCATAGCTATCGATAGAGTCAAAGAGAGGATCAAGTGGGTGGGTGCGAGATCGATGAAGAGAGCCATCGAAATTGTGTGTGTGTGTGTGTCCAAGTCAAAGATATAGGGCGACTGGGCTACCGGAACGTTAGAGGGCACATGTCAAGTTTGTGTGTGGCAGGGAGACATGACTAGAGCACTTGATGTATCGGTGTGTGTGGGGGGGGGGGGTGGGGGGAGGGGTAGGCAGAGGCCTAACTATAGAGGTAGAACGACTCGTATTGGTGTTGAGAAGGAGAGACCCAGCTATGTCTTGAGGGAGATCGGTCGACATCCATACATAACTAAAGGACGGGAAATATGATGGGACAGAGAGAGAGAGGAGAGAGAGAGGGAGGGAGAAGGGTAGAGTGCTGGATGGGTGTTGGAGTTGCTTCTCGGAGATGTTGGGAGAGGCCTACTAAACAAACTGAGGGTGGAACTGCAATGTTATCAATAAGAGTGGGGATGTGTTTCTGTGTATGCCTGCGCGTGATAGATCTTTTGGGGCCGCATCCATGGATGATGAAAGGGAACCATGTGTTTGGTAAGCAAACCTAACTAGATCGGCAGATCAATTGTTGTTTCTCGGAGGAAGGGAGAGACACAACTAATGAGGTAGATCGATCGATGTGTGGGTAAAAACGAGTTATAAGGACCTAGCTAGCTATATGTATAGCGAGAGATCGGTCGGTGTACGTCCATTTGTTAGATGCAAATAAGGCCCAGCGAGACGGATAGACAGAGAGAATGGATCTAGGAGGTGGTGCGAGTGGCCCAACTACTAGCTAGATAGGGGGAGGAGTGTGCGGTTGTGAGATCGATGAAAAGAGGGGCGAGAGTTTACACGTGTGTCTGGCCATATGAGAGACACGAGGCAAGGACACATAAAGGAGGAGATTGAAGCTGTGTGTGTATGCTGTAGGCCGGCATCGCTGGAGAGGTTTATCGATCGGTGTGTGTCGGAAAGGAGTTGTGGAGACTCTCGGAGAACGACCTAAAGAAAGAAATGAATGTGCCCGGTGGATAGAATGCCGAGGGAGGGGGAGGGCGAGGAGGGCGTGTGCATGCACGAGAGAAAGTTAGTGGTAGCTACAAAGGCTAGAGGATTGTGTGGGTGTAAGAGACTAACAAACATCATAATTTCATATGAAAGCGGATTCATATATTTGAATAGGAGATCATAGTGTTTTAAACATTGCATGCATGAATATAGCGGTGATACACGTGTTGTGCACATGTTATACCATAATGTGATAATGCATGGTGTTTGCAACTCATGACTAAATGTCGAACAATCTAAACCATAATATACATCGAACAATATCACATTTTATTTGAATTTGTGATAATGTGCGGTGTTTGCAGCTTACAACTAAATATCGAGCAATCTAAACAATACTATATATCGAACATTCTCACATTTTATTTGAATTTGTGGTAACGTGTGGTGTTTGCAACTCACATCTAAATACTTGTAGGCGTAGGGGGCGGGGCACCATACATAATGTGATAAACACATTATACGTATGAGACATGGTTTAGATTATGAAGATATAGCTAGAGCTAGAAATGAAATGTGATTTGAAATCAAAATAAAGTGGATTCAAAAAATCTAGTTCGAGTTCATATAGTACACATAGTTCATATGTAACTCGAGACTAATCATGTGGTGTGCTGTGAAGATAATACACAAGCGATGGTTTAACTTGACAATAATGATGATTGTAGATCTTATTAAAACAGAGAAATGAATTCAAATGCTTTGACTTCACAACAATCATTACTGTAGATCTTATTCAAATTTAGTTCATATTGAAGCGGTAGTATATACGTTTGGAATGCACTCGAACGTTCATTTTAGTAGTAGGTTGCATGCATTATACACGTAGCGAAATATTTTAATTGAACATAACATGAATTCAAAGTTTTCAATGACATTTGTAGTGCGCATTGATTTGGTATAGTACACGTTAGGCTTATCCGGAAATTTCAACCCGCGCCTTGTTAGCCCGAAATATTTAAAATATATCTTTGTCTCGTTGTGCTCCGACAACTCCCTCCATCTCAACCCGCGCCTTGCTATTCCGAAATTACAACGCGCGCGAAAACTCACACCTCCTGTGAAATCCCGACACGCGAAATGCCCGTGGTACCCCTGAACCGAAAGAACAGCCTCAAATCGGCGGTGGGTACTTTTGTAACTTACCCCACATTTCGGACAAGCGCGTCTCTAAGCCATGGTTCCCCACTGCCATCCCATCCGCCCACCTATTCGTACACCGAGGCCGCGAAAACCCGCGACGAAACCCCACACCCTGCTCCATCCGCCACCCAGCCGGAGCCTCTTCCCCGACGACGTCGTCCACAGCAACACCTCGACGTCCCTCATGCACCGTACGAGATGAGGATCCGTCGTCGATCTCATCGTCCCTCATCCTCCAAGGAGCTGCCCCAATGTTCCCCTCGTCTTTCGCGCCACCTCCATTCCCACACTGCCGTCTTCACTTGCACCACCGGAAGAGCATCATCATCACCGTTTCCTCGGATGAAGCTGCGGCCTAATCGGCGTGACCAAAGAGGTTGTACACTAATCGCTGCATTTTCCTCGGATGAAGCTGCCGACGCTTGGTCCCGAGCCGACACGGCGCGGCTCCATCCATGGCGGCGTCGCCAGCCACTTCCTCCACGGCGTAGCTCCCTCGGCGGCGACGTCCACATCAGTAGGAGCTGCTACTGCTTTAGCTCTCGCTCGCGCTGCTGCTCTGCTCTTGCTCTCGGTCCCTGCCTGCGCTCTTGCTATTGCTCTTGCTCGCGCTACTGCTCTCGCTCTTGCTCTTGCTTGCGATGCTGCTCCGATTTGGCTACACTTCAGTCGACTGAATCGACTTTTGGGTCAGTCGATTTTCAAGGGGTGGGCTCGCCGGGGTGAAGGAAGAACCAGCCGCAGCGGGGAGGGGGGCTCGCCGGAGAGGTACCCCACTATCTATCTTAGGAGTTGAGGATGGGCGGTGAGTCGCTTGGCGGTGGCGGGCGTTATTGGGCGGTGGCGAGGATCATGGGAGAAAAGATCGGCACGTGGGGGCCTAGAGGGATGGCAGGCGGCGCGGACCGGCGGTGGGGAGTGTTTTGAGGCGGGGCTGCAGACCGCCACCATGGCGGCGGGGGCTGCTGTTTGGCCGGTGGTGGTGGCGGCTCGGGGTGGAGGTTGAAGATAAACCGCAGGCCCTTGATTTACGTATCAAGCGGCTGCAAAATCGGTGAACAGAGATGAAAAAGTCGATCGACCGACGTGTAGCCTCACCTTGCTAGTGCGTTCGGTTTCGACAAAAAATTCAGTTTCAACGATTAGGTTCAGTTTGACGATTAAGTTCAGTTTGACAGTTAAGTTCAGAGATGAGCGGCTGATGTATTTTACATCTAGCACTTTGTGGTTATGTATTTTACGTCATGTATTGGAGATGCTATTAGAATTCCACTCAGGTTAACGTTGTTCGTTGTCTCTCGTGTCACCTTGACCTCGGCGTCGTACACTTCATCGGAGCTGCTCCAACGACGAAACCCACCACAGCGGAGCAGTACCCTCAGCTCCATCTCCAGGCGCCTAAGATCTTCTTCCCCTCCTCTGACAGCAAAAGTCAGCGAGCATCCTCACCTGCCAACCCAATCACGCTGAGATCGACATGGCTTCACCAAAGAGGTTGTACACTTGTTGCATCTCTTTTTTACTCTACATGTTATATATATTGTCCACTGAGCACACGGATTTGTTCCTTTTAGTGTCTCCTTGAAAGAAAAAACATAGGAATTTTAATTTTCACTTGTCCTCCTTTTCAAATTCCTATTCATGAAGCACAAGACTAAGAGATAGTAGCATAATAGCATTATAACCGTACATTTTCTTATGGTTTGACTTAATCTCACCATGCTTCTTTGCATCCTGTGATCTTCCAATTGTTGTGAATCAAACACCCAGATTGGAAGAAATCATGTGTTTTTAAATTCTGTGTTTTGCACGTGCATTCCTATCCTATTCCTGTCTATTTCCTATCCCTGCATTGTTGGAATCCTTCAATTCAAATGAGCCCTTACATAATTACTTCTCTCACAAATAGTTGTCAAATAAAATCTTGCATGGTTTGTCCCACTCCTGCTGCGCCGTCGTCCACCCCAGCTCAGTTGCTCCAACGACAGAAGGGTCCAACAAGAGGGATCCGCCTCGGCTGTCTTCGCCGCCTCGATCTTCTTCCCGCTCTTGGCAGCCATGAAAACTGCATTACCATCATCAACCGAGCAGATGACCTCGAGGACTACACGGGTCCGCAAGAGAGGTCGCACTCTTCGTGTCTCGCCACGTTATGCATCGCTTAATATTATATGCTACTTTACCATCCTGTTCACCGATTAGACTCTGAGTCAGCTCCAAACTACTGGTCAAACTTGAGTTTTTAAATGGTTGTGGGGTACATATCGGGGCCGCTATCAATAGTATCTATCTACTATCTGGTTAATCTCCGGTGTCTACTATGAGTTTCATGTTGGGTGGGAAACAAACAGGAAAGAAGCCATTATCTGTATTTATTAACTGAAGCCATTATCTGCCTGCTATTATTGGTTTTGGGTCTATCCACAGGTTGCTACCATCACTCTTGATTCCTGCATGCACTCCTTACATAATCTCACTATGTTTTATTCCTATGCGTGACAGTTATTGTAAACAATGGAACTGAACATGCAGAGAAAAAGAGACGAGCCTTGCGTGGCAATATAATTTTATGCAGACGTCACTCCATGGTAGGCGCAAAGGCAGCCCCCCTTCACACATTTTGGATTGTAATCGAGAGGAAGATATCTGTTCTGAGGGGGATTCAGAAGGAGAAGATAACTCCTATTTACCCGCTGAGGTCTTCGCTCTAACTTGGCATGCTAATGTTGGTTATATCATGCATATGGTGTCTTGCATTGCTTACTTTATACGTAAAATATGTCATCTGCTTAGTTTAGACATCCTTTGTGCGAATGCCATCTGTTTAGTTTATTCATCGTTTATGTGAATTATGCAACGCCACCTTGTTTAGCCAGGCATCATATATGTGAATTTTGCAATGCCATCCTGCTTAGCCAGTCATCTTATATGTAAATTATATCAGGCCATCCTTTTTTTCTATTACATATTACATTTGTCAACAATGTTAGTACATTCAACTGCTCTTCATGTGCATCAGCCATTTGACACGGTGATGGCAAATTCTGGAGTGAAAACAAGGTCTTCTGAGCAGATTACGGATAGCTCCTCAGATTACGGATAGCTCCTCAGAGGAGGATTCAAAGACAGATGACCAGTCCTATTCCCCCCTAGGTGTATTCTCTAACTTCGCAGGGTTATGTTGCTCATATCGTGCGTATGGTGTCTCGCATTGCTATGCTATTTGATTAGTTTAGACATGCTAAGTGTGAATGCCACCTGTTCAGTGTCTAATTACCATATATGTGAATTATGCATTGCCATCTTGTTGCAAGACATTATATATGTGAATTATACAATGCTATCTTGTTGCAAAGGCATTATATATGTGAATTATGCAATGCCATGCTATTTAGCCAATCATCATGTATGTGAATTATATCATGCTATCATTTTTTTGTATTACGTGTTCCATTTGTCGACAATGTTTGTATATTCAACTACTCTTCCTGTGCATCAGCCATTTGAAGCGGTGATGGAAGTATCTGGAGTGAAAACAAGGTATTCAGAGCAGACAATGCTACCTGTTGAAGCAGACATCTTGCTGGCTACAGAGAGCTCCTCAGAGGAGGATTCAGAGACTGATGACCAGTCCTATTTCCCCCCTGAGGTCTATGCTCAAACTTGGCAGGGTTATATTACCCGTGTCATGAATGTTGTCTTGCATTGTTTAGTTTTTACATCATATATAGATTGCCATCTCCTTACTTGCTTACTATATAAATCATATATTTGAATTATATCATGCCATCATGTTTACATAGTACATACCGATCATCTATCTGAATTATGGCATGGCAACCCATTTAATAAAGACATCATATAGTTATATCATCTCATCCTGTTTAGTATTTACAGTCATCATATTTAGAATTATGACATTCTATCCATGAATGTATGTGAGTTATGGCATGACAACTTATTTAATAAACACATTATATAGTTATGTCATGTCATCCTGTTTACATAGTCTCATATTTTGAACTATGTCTTTCCATCTTTTTTAGTTAGCCATCATAATGTGAAATTGTGTCTTGCTATCATGTTTAGTTAGCCATCATATATGTGAAATTGTGTCATGCTATCCTGTTTGGTTAGACAACATAAATATGAATTATTTCATGCCCTCTTTTATTCCCCACTATCCATTGCACCTGTCTATCATACAATGTCTATACTTTCAATTACGTTTCTTGTTTATCAGCCATTTGAATTGGAGAGCATGATGGGTCTTCGGAAAAGATAGTTCTACCAGTTGATGCAGATAGAACCACGGTTGTACTTGCCCAAGGACCAGATCCACCACACATAACCCAGACTCTCGCAGATTATACCCCTACCCAGTTGGACAGAGAACCAGCTACACCCCTTCTAACCCCAACCCCGGCAGATAGTAACCCAGTTCAAGTTGACACAGCACCGTCTCCACCACAGAGCACGCAAACACGAGCGGTTAGTAAGGGAACTGCAGTGGCCAAAGCACGAGGACCACCACTCCGAATCCCAACTCAACGCTTAAAGAAGATTTGTTCTCAGGTCAGGTTCTGTAGCTATGGTTCATACTCCTTTGCTCTTGCATTACTGTATTCACTCATACCAACTATTTTCAAATTTGAAGGATGGAATTGAAACTCTAATGGTGCAACAGGTATGTTTTAAACCTGTTTCTTTAACTGGTTTGCTGTTGTAACCTGCTCTATGTTGATTTCAGTTTCAATTGAATAAACAGTTATGTTCTCATGTCATGCACATTACAAGTGTTGTTATTGCTCTATAGTTACCCACACTTATATTCTGTCTATTCTGCTTTGTCTTGAACAAATATTATTTGAACTGTGTATCTATCTTGATTTGGCAATAAAAACTAGAATGATATAGACCATAAAGTGACCATGGTACATAGATATATGTTTGTTTCATGCTATTATCATGTCCACTTTACTACTGAACTCATTTACCAAAATGAGTTTCATATACAACATGGTAAACATGTGATGTTCTACTTGTTTCTCTTTTAGAATGCGGACAAAATATTGGAGAACAGTACCGCATTATCCAATGGTAAAGGAAGTAATGTTGATAAGGTTCAAGATAGTGAGACATCCATGTTGGTCTCCAAGAAAGCTGATAAAAACTATCTTGACGACAGTGAGGGAACCCAAAAGTCCTGTCTTGATGTAGTGTTCGAGTTCTTGGCCACTCTGCTGGCACAAGCTCTTGAACTTCATTTGCTGAATCAGTTCATCTTCTTGATCTCAACTTCAAGTTGAAAGACATCGGTCGGATGTGTTCTGACAGGAAGTTGAAGGACCGAGAAGTCCCTGTAATTCAAATGCATATTTTACGGCAATGACAATACTGGAGGATTTAAGCGCCAAACAATAGAAAGTTAATAGGCTTGCTAAGCATCTTGCCACATTATGGGTACCGGGATATTGTTTCTTGAGATCTTGAAGTGGTTTCAGTTCTGGATTTGTTTTCTTCTTGGCGTTTATTTGCGCGGTCGCCAACTTTGACAACCAGTGTATATGATATGCTGCTTTGTTCCCTATATTTGCACTGGTGGCAAACTTTGATGCCCAGTGGATGTAATATGTGTAACATCCGTGATAGCCTAGCATAAGTTGCTTGCTTATTTATTTCCTTGTTGTCTTGTTTATTTTTTTGCTTGTAGTCAATGCAGTTCTTTTTAAAACTAGGCCACAATAACCATGGGCTAATATTTACTGTAGTGACACTGGGCCTCCTACGGGCCGTAGAAATAGTGGGCCTTCTATGGGCCGTAGAAACAGTAGACCTTCTACGGGCCGTAGAAACAATGGGCCTTCTACGGGCCATAGAAACAATGGGCCTTCTACGGGCCGTAGAAACAATGGGCCTTCTACGGGCCGTATCATCAATGGGCCTTATACGGGCCGTATGACCATAACGGGCCATCGTTAATAGGCCGTATTTGGTGACGCTATGAAAACGGCCCAACGTATTAACGGACCACAAATGGGCCGATGTAACCACGGGCTGAATTTGGCCCTGGCGAGAAAATAGCGATGTGGGCCGTAAGTAAACGAATACTAGAAATGAGCCCAAGAATAAATGGGCTCTGAGAAGGTCAAAAGATAACATTTGCTGGAAACGACCCAACTGAATAACGGGCCCTTAATGGGTATAAAGTGATATACTGTTCATTACGGGCCAGTTTCACTATGGGCCGTTAATGGGTGTAAAGTGATACACTGTTCATTGCAGGCCAGTTTCATCACGGGCCGTTAATAGGCCAAGAGTTACATAGGGCCTCATATGGGCTCAAAGACGTCATGGGCCATAGATGGGCCAGAAGTGAAAACGGGCTGGAATCATATTGGATGGCCTAGATGACGCTACTGGGCCTAATTCGGATAGGGCGTAACGGGCCTTGGGTTAGCGGGCCGTAAATGGGCTATATGCGAACAGTCCGTTAACAGGCTTTCCATGGGCCGGCCCGCCACCTTTTGACTAAGTCAAACGGGTCGGCCTTTTCATAGGAATGGGCCTCTGTTGGACTGTGCCATGTGTCGACGTATCATAGGCGCCTTTTGTCCATTGAGTGGATGACATCTGTCCCAATGATGAGTCGACACGTGTTTCCTCCAGCCAATGATGATTTTACACGTGGAAATCCCCATTGGTTGGGGCTGTTAACGGGTTATCGGATCCAAAACCCGACCCGATAGCTTAACGGAGTTCCGTTACGGTGGATGCCATGTGTTGGTTACCCTTGACAAAAGCACTTCTGTGATGCGCGATTTATCGTCATGGAAGTGGATACTTCCGTGATGATAATTTTGGTAATGTCATGGAACACTTCTATGATAGCACAGGTATAAATATCTTGATTCTATCATAAATTTGTCATGGATGCACATGCATGACAAAAAACGAGACCTACTGTGACAAACACGTATCATCACAGAAGTGTATTGTTTTCGTAGTGTGTTGGCCGAACAGAGGGGGCCGTCCCCATGGTGCAGTCCCCACCATGGCAACCGGTGTGGGCGCAGCAGAATCAAGACCCTGACGAAGTCTCGACGACCTCTTCTAATCCTCGAGCACGTCCAGGCCAACGTAGAGCCCCGAAGGATAGGCGGTGGGGGGCGCGTGCATCATCGTAGATCAATGCCGCGACGACCTCCGCCAGATCAACGGGTGCGTTGGCCTTAACGTCGACGAGCGTGCGCTCGGTGTTGGCGGGTGCCTACCTTTCGAGGCTGGCTGCCCTGCCTTTACACGAGAACTGCGGCAAGTCCGTTGGCTGTCCGTTTGCACGTTCAAGCCAGAGATACCCGTGAAGTACGGCGGGAGGCTGAACCCGGCAGAGTTCCTAAGCATCTACACCATTGCTGTTCAGGCTGCCGGGGGAAGAGATGAGAAGGTGTTCGCCAACTACTTCCCTTTGGCCCTCAAGTCCAGCGTGAGGTCTTGGCTGATGCACCTGCGAGAGAACTCCATTTCGTCATGGGCAGACCTATGCCACGAGTTCATCGGTGCCTTCACCGGTGGCCACCAAGAGCCCGGCAGACCCAACGACCTGCAACTTCTTTAGCAGAAGGAAGGAGAAATTCGCCATAAGTATTTGCAGAGATTAAGTAAAGTTCATAGAAATATTCCAAATATCCATCCGGAAGCCATTATAGCAGCTTTCCAGTCCAATGTGTGCAACCATCACATTCGTTCCAAGATAAACGTGCGGTTGCCCATGACTGTGAAGGAGCTATACACAGTGGTGGATAAGTGTGCTCAGATGGAGGAAGGAAGGAAGTTTCCCAGAGAGGAAGATTGCACCAATATTGATTCAGAGGATGAGAATGAATTAACCAGTCAGAGAAACATCAAGAAGCGTAGTAAGAATCCAAGAGATAAGGCAGTGATGACTGTGGAAAGTTCGGGCACACCTAGTACGAAAGAAGGCCAAGGCTGAGGCCCCCGGCAAGGAAGCTGTCGCTTGCACTGCCTGCCGGGAAGCCGCTGCCGCCGAGGAAGCTGGGAAAGGCGATGGGCCCTACTGAAAGATCCATCAGACCAAGGGCCACGACCTTCAGGAGTGTTACCAGGTTGAGCAGCTTGTCAAGAAACAGAGGGCAGAGTATGATAAGCGTGATAAGGAAAAAGGTCAAAATGTTGCTGGTGGTAAGGGCCGAGGCAGTGAAGCAAATCACCGCGGCAAACCCTTTCGGAACCAAGGAAAGCCCACCAGGGGTCAAGAGAAGGAAATATATGATGACGTGAGTGATGGAGGGAATGAAGAGGAAACCAGTGAGCATGATTTTCAGAAGGCCATTGATGCCCTATGCATTGATGGAGGTGCATCTTTGCATGCCTCTCACCGCCAGCTCAAGCAGTGGGCACGAGAGATCAATGTCGTGGAAACAGCGCCAGAGGCCCGGAAGCTGCTCAAATGGTCCTGCACGCCCATCATCTTTGATGAGGAGGATCACCCTGGCCGCACCACTGCGGTAGGATGTTTGACATTGTTGGTCTCCCCAACAATTCGCAACCTCAAGGTCACAAAGATGTTAGTGGATGGCGGGGCTTGGTTGAATCTGATTTCCCCGGCAGTCATCAAAAAGCTTCAAATAGGAGAAGAAGAGCTAGAGGTTATCAGGATGTTTCAAGGAGTTAATCCCGACAGGAGCCATCCCAAAGGGAAGATTACGTTGCCGGTCACATTGGGGGAGAGCTGAACTATCAGACTGAGAAGATTGTGTTTGATGTGGTTGATCTCCCCCTGCCATTGGATACCCGGCCCTGGCCTAGTGCATGGCAGCATCCCAGTATGCTTACAACACCTTGAACATGCCCGGGCCACTGGGAGTCATTACTATCCCATCAGACAAGATGTACCGGGATGCAGTCACGGCAGAGGTAGCGGCGGCGGCAGCTCCCGCCAAGGAAAGCAAAGGAAAGAAGAGGGATTGTAGGAACACCTGCAAGGAGTCCGGGAAGTGTGCCCCCTCGAAGTGCATGGCACCCGTTGATGACGTGCCGGAGTGTTCCAACAGCAAGAGATCCAAGGTTGCTGCACCCCAAGTGAAAAAGGTCCCGGCAGGGTGATACGTCTCCGACGTATCTATAATTTATGAAGTATTCGTGCCATGTTTACAATAGTTTTATATGATTTTGGTATGATTTGATTAGAACTAACTTGGACTGATGCTATTTTCAGCAGAACTACCGTGGTGTTGTTTTTGTCCAGAGATAAAAGTTCTCGGAATGCGATGAAAATCAACGAAGAATTTTTCTAGAAAATATGAAAAATACCGGAACAAAAATCTACGGGAGGGGAGTCACGTGGGCCCCATGAGGGTGGGGGGTGCGCCCACCCCCCTGGGGCGTGCCCCCTGCCTCGTGGACTCCACGAGGGGCCCCCTGGCGTGAAATCATTACCAACTTCTCCTATAAATACAGAAACCTCCAAAAATTAACCTAGATTGGAAGTTCCAACGCCGCAAGCCTCTGTAGCCACGAGAAATCAATCTAGGCCCTCTCTGGCACCCTGCCGGAGGGGGCCATCATTACCGGAGGCCATGTAGGAGGGTCTCGGAGGGGCCATCATCGCCATGAAGGCCAAGGACCAGAGGGAGAACCTCTCCCCATCTAGGGGGAGGCCATGGAGGAGGAAGCACAAGGGGGAGAATCTCTCCTCCTCTCTCGTGGTGGCGCCGGAGTGCCATCGGGAGGGGAATCATCACCGAGGTGATCGTCTTCATCAACATCACCACCATCATCACCATCCTCATCACTTTTACGTGGTCCACTCTCCCGCACCCCACTGTAATCCCTACTTGAACATGTTGCTCTATGCCACATATTATGATCCAATGATGTGTTGCCATCCTATGATGTTTTGAGTAGATATCCTTTGTCTTTGGGTTGATTGATGATCTAGATTGGTATGAGTTGTATGTTTTATTTTTGTGCTGTCTTGTTGTGCCCTTTGTGTCACGCAAGCATGAGGGATTCTTGTTGTAGGGTGTTGCAATAAGTTCATGATTTGCTTATAGTGGGTTGCTTGAGTGATAGAAGCATAAACCCGAGTAAGGGGGTTGTTGCATATGGGATAACTTTAATGCTATGGTTGGGTTTTTCCTTAATGATCTTGAGTAGTTGCGGATGCTTGCTAGAGTTCCAACCATAAGTGCATATGATCCAAGAAGAGAAAGTATGTTAGCTCATGCCTCTCCCTCATATGAAATTGCAATAGTGATTACTGGTCTTGTTAACAATTGCCTAGGACAATTCCGCACATCGATCCATCATTATTCCACACTCGCTATTTATAATATTTAGTAATATATTCAAACTTTATGATAACAACACCTACTTTTATATTTTAGCTCTCCGATATCATGCAAAGTTATCCTCTTCATACCCACAACGTAGTTTTATTTCTAGTTTCTAGTTGGAAGCAACCGTTCGGCGCACGTAGAGTTGTATCAGTGGCAGATAGGACTTGAGAGAATATTGATCATACCTTTAGCTCCTTGTCGGTTCGACACTCCATACTTATCACTTCCACCATTGGGAATTGCTACGATGATTCGCTGCACTTGGGGATTATCAAGCGCTTTTCTGGCGCCGTTGCCGGGGAGCAGTAGCGTGGGGTTGATATTCTCGTGTGTGCTTGTCTACTTTCTTCACTAAGTAGATTTTGTTTTTCCTTTTTGTTTCTGTTTAGTAGTGGGTGAAAAATATAAAAAAATTAAAAGAATGAAAATACAAAAAGATTCACTCAAAAAGAGAAGTGATTGGAAAGTTATGCATTGAAGAAGTGAGGGTCGACCTTGAGCACCTGTGTTCATGCTCACGGAAACAATGTAGAATTTTTCATGGAAGTTTCTCTATAAATAATTATCCCCTTGTGTATATTCATTGTTAGAAAAATAATGTGCCAAGCTTTGGTTTTAGGATGATTAGATTGCTTGTTTACTATGTGCAGAACAAAAACAGAAACTTTGGCTGTAGCGCGTGATTTTACATTTTTTACTGGAAGGTCAAATGGGTCTCAAACTCTTTGAACATTACTTATGTACAAATTTCTCAAATTTTCATATTTATGTCATAATTTTTGGAGTTACATAAGTTTACTAAACTTCCAGATTACTACAGACAGTCCTGTTTTTTGACAGACTCTGTTTTTCACGTGTTGTTTGCTTATTTTGATGAATCTATGGTTAGTATCTGGGGGTATGAACCATAGAGAAGTTTTAATACAGTAGGTATAACACCAATATAAATAAATAATGATTTCATTACAGTACCTTAAAGTGGTAGTTTGCTTTATTACACTAATGGATCTCACAAAGTTTTTGTTAAAGTTTTGTGTGGATGAAGTGTTTGAAGATCGAGGAGCTACCAATATGAGAAGAATAAAGAGAGGAAAGAGTTCAATCTTGGGTATGCCCAAGGCACCCCAAGTAAATATTTCAAAGGATACTCAAGCATCTAAGCTTGTGGATGCCCCGGTTGGCATCCCATCTTTCTCCTTCAACAAATATCGGTATACCTCGGTTTTTGTTTTGTTCACATGATTTGTGTCCTTTGTGTTTTTGTTTTTCCTTTAAGAACCATTTTAGTATGAGATAGACCTTCATTTATTTATATAATACTTCATGTGCTTCACTTATATCTTTTAAGTATGATCTTATAGAATTGCTCTTTGTGCTTCACTTAGATCTTTTGAGTATGGTTTTATAGAATGCTTCGTGTGCTTCACTTATAAATTTTGAGCTTGGATATTGGTTAGAATATATTTATTGTAGAATGCTCCATGAACTTCACTTATATCTTTTGGAGTATGAATAATACTATCATCTAAAGTGGGCTTGGAAGAGTGTCAACTTTAGGAATTAGTGATCCCACTATTCCGAATGAGAAGAATTTTTCTTATGTGGAGAGTAGAAAAATTTCTATGCTTATACATCGTGAAAAGAATGATTTATGTGATGGTTATATTGAAGAATTAATTCATGATGCTACTGAAAAATATTGTGAAGGAGGAATATATGCTTGTAGGAGTTGCAATACTATCAAGTTTCCTCTCTATGTGCTTAAAGTTTTGAAGTTATACTTGTTTTGCCTTCCTATGCTAGTTGACTCTTTTTCTTATAAATTATGTGCTCACCAAATCCCTAGGAATAGGAATTGGATTAGATTTAAATGTGCTAGTCATATTCTTCATGATCCTCTCTTTATGTTTCAACTCTTTTCTTTTATGTGAGCATCATCGAAATCATCATGCCTAGCTAAAAGGCACTAAAGCAAAGCGCTTGTTGGGAGACAACCCAATATTTACCCTTACTGTTTTTGTGTACTTACATTATTAAGCTACTGTAGTAATCATGTTTTGTATCTTCTATTTAAATAAAGTGCCAAGTAAGACCTTTGGGAAGACTTGGGTTAACGTTAATGTGATCTTGCTGTAAAAAAAGAAACTTTGCGCTCACGTGATTAGCTGCCATTTTTTACAAAAGAGTTCTTTTGAGTTGATTCTGTTTGAATAAGATTAATATACAAATTACTCATTTACACCAATTTATTTCACAATTTTTGGAGTAGCAGAAATATGGTTTATGTACAGATCATTACAGACTGTTCTGTTTCTGACAGATTCTGTTTTCATTGCATAGTTTGCTTGTTTTGTAGTTTCTATGGCTTATATTTCTCAATAAAAATTGTAGAAATGGTATGGTACAGTAGGCATTGTGTGAGAAAAATTATGACCCTTGTCTTTGACAGTACCAAAGTGAATGGTTTACTCTTGATCATACTAACCAATCTCACGAAGTTCCGTTAAGTTTTGTGTGATTGAAGTTTTCAAGATTTGAGTGAGATATCGATATGAGGAGAATAAGGAGTGGAAAGACCCTAAGCTTGGGGATGCCCAAGGCTCCCCAAGGTAATATTCAAAGAAGAATCAAGTGCCTAAGCATGAGGATGCCCCGGAAGGCCCCCTCTTTCGTCTTCAAAACTACCGGTATACCTTACTCGGAACTATATTCTTATTCGTCACATGATATGTGTTTTGCTTGGAGCGTATTTTGAACTTTACTTGCTGTTTGAATAAAATCATTGGATATGAAATCTTGAATGAAATAGAATCCTCCCATGGCTAGTTAATTATTTGCCTACTCAGTGTTCTTCACTTATATCTTTTTGGAGTAGTTTGTCATTTACTCACGTGCTTCACGTATATCCTATGAGTAAATGGTTGAATGAATTGAATGTCATAAATATGAATTTATTGATGTTTCATACGCTTATAACATAGGGAGTAATGACTTCACACATAATAAGTATAGGAAGGAAACTTATTGAAAGTTAGCAAACGTAGAATTGGTCACTTGAACAATTCATGAAAGAATATTGAAGGAAGAGAGATTTCACATATAAATATACTATCTTGGACATCTTTTGTAATTGTGAGCACTCATTAAAATATGACATGCTAAAAGTTTGATGTTGGACAAAGAAGACAACTTAATAGGTTATGTTTTCTTATATCCGAAATAAAGTATATTGTCATGTATCATCCAACATGTTGAGCTTGCCTTTCCCTCTCATTCTAGCCTAATTCTTTGCACCAAGTAGAGATACTACTTGTGCTTCCAAACATCCCTTAAAACAAGTTTTGCCATGAGAGTCCACCATAACTACCTATGGATTAAGTAAGATCCTTCAAGTAAGTTGTCATCGGTACATGCAATAAAAATTGCTCTCTAAATATGAATAATCTATTACTGTGGAGAAAATAAGCTTTATACGATCTTGTGATATGGAAGCAATAAAAGCGACGGAGTGCATAATAATGGTCCCTATCACAAGTGGCAATATAAAGTGACGTTCTTTTGCATTAAGATTTTGTGCATCCAACCTTAGACTCGCATGACAACCTCTGCTTCCCTCTGCGAAGGGCCTTTCTTTTACTTTTATCTTCTACCTTATGCAAGAGTCATGGTGATCTTCACCTTTCCTTTTTACATTTTATCCTTTGGCAAGCACATTGTGTTGGAAAGATCCTGATATCACTAGTAGAAAAAGGGTCAAATGTTCCAACGACTATGGGGGCGTCCCTCATTAGTAACGGTTCGTGCCACGAGCCGGTACTAAAGAGAGTGGTGGCAGGATGTTGTCAAACTGGGGCCCCTCCAGCACCTTTAGTACCGGTTCGAGGCACGAACCAGTACTAAAGGTCGTCCTATATAAACCCTCCGTCCACCCGCACTCTGTTCTTCCCCCTTTCCCCTCTCCATCTGTCGGTGCGAAACGACACCTATGGGATCACTGGAATCCCTTCTACGGTTGCGGGGCGCGGGGATCGTGAGGAGAGCGGGACCGGCATGCAACACAAAGGGATTTTACCCAGGTTCGGGCCACGATGATGCATAAAACCCTAGTCCTGCTTTGGTGGATGTATTTAGTGTTCTTGAGCTCTCGAACTAGCTCTAGGTGCTGCGAGTTTTCAAAGAGCTGAATCCTTTCTCTGTGTGGCATGGGCCTCCTTTCATAGGTGAAAGGGGCTGCCACAATGGCACATAGGAGGTGGAAAGTGCTACAGTGTTGCGAGTCTATCGCTAGTATTACAGGACAAGAAGCATTTAATGCGATGCTTAGGTGTCCCTTCGCTTTATTGGGGACGGGGGCGAGGCCCGTCCCATCCGTCGCCGCTCCTCTTTGCCTCGACACGCGCCCTGGCCAACGATGCATGCGGTGCCATGTAGACAGGCAGGCAGCTGAGGTAGCGCAGTGGTGGATCCTCCATGAAGGATTGCATGCCGCCACGCAGGTGCCTGCCCGACTGGTTGGGTCGGCAGCTGCATGCGGACAGCAGCGAAGACTCATCTGGTGCGGGCCTGGCAGTGGTCCAGCTGGTGCGCTTTGGCAAGAGCCTTGTCAGGTGGCCCGGCAAGGGTCTTGCGGTGGCACGCTGGCCTACCCCGGCAAGGGTCTTGCCATGGCGCGCTGGCCTCCCCGGCAAGGGTCTTGCCGGGGGTCTTGTGGGTTTTTTCGGTGCAGATGGTTGCCTTCTTATCTTCATTTGATCTTGACCATTCTATGTCTTCACAAAGATCCGCATGCCACCACGGAGGTGCCTCCCGAGCCTGTCCCAATGCATTTGCATGAGCATTGGTGAGCTCAAGGGTGGCTCGCTTTCGGTGTGAGCGAACCCGCAACAAGGGTCTTGCCAGGGCAGCTGAGGCCGCTGTAGCAAGGTTCCTTGCCGGGAGAACCTGCTTCGCCCATCCGATCCTTGTGGTCTTGGTCCTCGTCGTTGCTTCATTTGCCTTGTGGCCTCGGCTTCTCTCCGGCTCCCCCTTCCTGCCGTGTCTGTGCGTGGTCGTGGCGGGAGGCTCTGACTGCCCGTGCACAAGTAAAGGGGTCAAAAGCAGAGCCCCTACTTTTTTACACCCACAGGAGCCCCCGGGCCTGGGCCACACATAAGCGCATCACATTGTTGGGCCAGGCCTAGAACGGTGTGCGGGCAGTTGGGGCGGATTTTTACCGCGGCCACTGTTCCGTTAGTTGCGCTTCCCACGACCCGCGTTGAACGCGTGATGAGGGGATCGTGCACTGCATGACATGGGCATGCTGGCGTCACCTCGTGGTGGATAGTAAAGAGGCGGCTTGCGCATCTCTTTGAGACCGCGGAGCCGCCTCTCATTTACTGCCCTCGCTCGGGAACCATCGTTCCACGTGTCCTATTGCGCCCGCCCCTTGCGAGACATTCACTGCATGCAGAGCGAATGACAGGCGGAGGGGTCATGGGTAGTCGCGCGCATGCGGGTCGATTCCCACGCGCCTCCAATGGATCAGGGAGGGCGGTCGATGGCCCCGCTCGCTGTCACTTCAAGAGGTCGGATTGGCTGAGAGGGGGCGGCCGAGCCCTGCCCCCGTTCCTTTATAAAGAGGGGTGCGGGAGGAGTGGTGCCCCTCAATCTTTCGCCACCCGGCTCTCTCCATCCCTGCTTCCTTTCTTCCCCTGCCATGGCGAGGGGGCGTGGCGATGCTTCATCGGTGGCGGCGAGAGTTTCGGCCAGACAACGCGTCACTCCTCCCGAAGAACTCGTAGCGGCGGAGCCGGCCGTTAGAGGAAGGGGGAGGGGACGAGGTCGAGGCTGTCGTGGTGCCCGAGGGAGAGGAGGACGGGGCGGCAGATCTGCCTCGCCCCCTCCAGCAGTCCTTCCTCCGATGGAGGGCCACGCTGGGGACAACCCTTGTGAATTCTTTGTTAGGCTGCGCCATCCGCCGCGCCGTCGCCTTCGCCTTCCGACCCATTTGCGCGGGAGATGGAGCTGGATCCACCGCAGGCGTTGCGGCTGCAAATGAGGGGTTGTTGGAACAGTGGCACGTGGGTTGACATCGAGTTCCCCGCCCCTCACATCATGTACCTTCATCGAGGGTGGAGACCTTCGCTCTCCTCCTCAGCTTGACGGATGGGCTCGCTCTCCATTTCAAACTAATGGAGGGTGGCCTCCTCTCCGTCAATATCTTCGGGCACTTCAGGACCCGCATGAGGTGCTGCGTGGAGAGCTCTTCTGATGATGAAGATTCCTCCTCGAGCAAGAGTGACGAGGAGGACAACGGCAGCGACAGTGAGGCTAGCAGGCGGCAGGATGACGGGTCCGACTAGGCGTCGGGCGCCGCTCCGGGCGGCACCGGTGACCCCATCATCTGTGTCGCCGGTTCCTTGAACTTCTCGGAGTCGTCTCCTTGGGCGGCTGGCGTTGGGAGGCTGCGGAAGAGAAAGAGGGCGGGCGGCAAGGCCGTCAAGTAAGAGTGCACGGTCACCGATGCCCTCGTCGCGTACTGACGTCCTGCGGCCTCGTCTTCGAGCTCTGCCTCCAGCGCCGCCATCACCATCCAGCCCTTGGATGGCCACCAAGATGTTCTCTTGGTGTCTTCTGCCACCCGTAGCTTTCCTAGGCGCCCCTTTTGCCCGTCTACTTTTCTTGTTCCATTTCCTGAGGAGAGGGACAAGAAAGGGATTACGGGCACCTTATCTCTTTTTAGTTTGTAAGCCTTCGGGCCTTACTAGAATTTAAAGCTTGTAATCCCATTGCTCATGTGTTTCGTTTCATATGAACTGTACCTGTACGTATGTTTTTTATGAAAAAGGGATGTTTGGCGGGATTTTCGTTCGTGGGAGGAACCCACGACAAGGAGTGAATCCTTGTTATCTTTAAGACAAACGTTTTCTCGCCCAGCAGCAGGCCTTGACGTTTGTCCACTTCGCTCGACCTTTCTCACGCTCTTGGCGGAGGCAGGGATGAGGTGGGATTAGGCCCCCCGTTCCTCTACTTTGCTGTCGCGGCTACAACCAAATCCAGACCCAGGGGATAATCCTCGGGTGCCGAGAAGGGGGAGCACGGTAGCTCAGAGATAGAACGGGGTTTCATGTATCCCAGTCCATAACGAAATGCATGATATAGGATAAATCTCTTATCTGGATCTGCATCCCCCGGCGATCTTGGCTTGCCGCGAAGGGACCCTTGTTCTTGCAGCCCCCGGCAACTCTGGCTTGCCGGGGGCCAGGTGCTGATCTGTTCCCTTCCTTCCAAAACAGCTCGGCAAGAATACTTACGTGCCCTGCGAACCAAAGGAGACAGAGAAGAACAGAGAGACGTGCACTCGACCTCTACGCTAGGGGTTAGCCACCGCTAAGCACTATCAACCCTAACCAAGGAAGAGACTCAGCCTAGCATGCATGCAATAACTTAGGGCGCCAGCGCTTCGTTTATTTATGCTAAGGGTCTGCGCCTGGCTTTGTACAAAGGGTTACATGCCTTGCCGGCAAGGCTTGTACAAAAGGGTGGCTCGACGGGAGGCCCGGCAGCCGCGCCTTATGGGTAAAACTTGCTAAGATGCTCGATGTTCCAGGAGTTACTCACTGGGATGGCATCTTCGGTCTCCAGCCGGACTGCGCCGGCCCGGTGACTCGTGTTACCCGATAAGGGCCTTCCCACTTTGGCGTCAACTTGTTGGAATTCTTGGCCGTTGAGCGTGCGAAGAACAAGGTCGCCTTCCTCAAAGCTCCGGGCATGAACCTTGCGGCTATGGTAGCGGCGCAAGGCTTCTTTGGTAGCGTGCTGCTCTCACACCGCCTGGGGCGATCTTCCTCAAGGAGCGTCGCGTCATCCTGCCACGATCGCTCTTGCTCAAGCTCATCATAAGCGAGCACTCGAGGTGACCCGTATATGAGTTCTGTGGGGAGAACTGCTTCTGCCCTGTAAACCAGGGCAAAGGGTGTCTAGCTGGTGGCTCGATTTGGCGTCGTTCTGATATACCAAAGAACCGCCGGCAACTCATCAATCCAGCGTGTCCCGCTTTTGCGCAGCCTGTCAAAAGTTCTTGTCCTCAAGCCTCGCAGGACCTCAGCATTTGCTCTTTCCGCTTGGCCGTTGCTCCTTGGATGTGCCACGGAAGCAAAACAAACCCTGCTGCCGAGATCCTCAATGTACTACATGAAGGCGTGGCTTGTGAACTGTGTGTCGTTGTCGGTGATGATTCTGTTGGGCACCCCAAAACGGCACACTAGTCCCTTGAAGAACTTGATGGCTGACTGCGATGTCACCTTCCTTATTGCTTCCACTTGTGGCCACTTTGTGAACTTGTCGATTGCGACGTACAAGTACTCAAAGCCCCCGATGGCACGGGGGAAAGGGCCCAGTATGTCGAGCCCGTAGACCGAGAAGGGCTAGGAGAGAGGGACGGTTTGGAGGGCTTGAGCTGGTTGATGAAGCTTCTTCGAATGGAACTGGCATGCTTCACACTTGGTTACTAGTGCCATCGCATCCTGGAGGGTAGTGGGCCAGAAGAAACCTTGCCGAAAGGCCTTGCCAGCAAGGGCCCTCGACCCTACGTGGGAGCCACATATGCCTCCATGTATCTCTGCCAACAGCTTTAGTCCTTCCTCCCGGGAGATGCACATCAATTTCACCCGATTTGGTCTTCTTCTGTACAATACACTGTCAATGAATTGGTACAAAGCAGACCGGCGGGCTACTCTTTCTGCTTCTTCCTGCTCCTCAGGAAGCTCTCCTTTTTGAAGGAATTGGAAGGTGTGCTGTGCCCATGCCGGAGCCTGCGGCTCGACGACAAGGACCAAAGGCATCTCTTCTGCCACGGGAGCGGCCGCCTCCACGGCCATGACCTAAGGTCCTGCCGGAGTCGGTTGCCCTGTGGCAGGATCGGCATCCGTAGCAACATCTTCACCGGCGGCGGGAGCTCGGTGGGGAAGTACTTGCCGGGGCCTAACTTCCTCCACTTGTTATGCCCGGTCGATGGTTCAACGGACGGTTGGGTTAACTGAAGCACAAAAGTACTTGAGGGCAGCGCCCTTTGACAGGTAATCAGCGATGGCGTTCTCCGCCCGAGGGACATGCTCCGCTTGTATACCATCAAAGCGTTCCTCTAGTTTCCTCACATCATCTACGTAAGCTTCCATCAACGGGCTTTGATAGTCTTTGTTGATCCGCCTGACGATGAGCTGTGAGTTGCCCCTGATGATGATCTTTTTAACCCCGAGGTCCGCCGCGATCCTGAGACCGGCAAGCAAACCCTCGTACTCGGCGGTGTTGTTGGTCGACATCTCCCGGGGGAAGTGCATCTGGACGATGTACTTGAGGTGCTCTCCGGTGGGTGCGACAAGCAGCACACCAAAGACCGGGCGCCTTTGCAGCGAGAAGGCACCATCAAAGTACATGATCCAGTTGCGACTCGTTTCCTTGCCGGGGAGAGTGGTCTCTCGTACCTCTTTGTCTGGCGTCGAGGTCCATTCTGCAACAAACTCCGCCAAGACTTTGCTCTAAATCGTCGAGGTACTTTCGAACTTTAAACCGACGCTTGACAGCTCCAGGGTTCATTCCACAATCCTCCCTGTTGCATCTGGGTTATGCAGTATCAGTTGCACTGGGAGGCGGGTAACCACCGTGATCTCATGCACTTGGAAGTAATGGCGCAGCTTCCTCGAAGCCATAAGGAGGCCGAAGAGTAGCTTTTGCACACCTGAGTACCTCGACCTAGCCCCCTGCAAAAGGGAGCTAACGAAGTAAACTGGGTGCTGCACCATTTTCTTCTTCTGCGCTTCTTCACCTGGTCGCGTGGTTCCCGTCGCACGGGCGCCAGTCTTGCCGGGGCCGGACCCTACCGAGGGTTCAGCCTTGCCGGGGCTGAGCCCTGCTGGGGAGGGTTCCGGCCCACCAACCGTCGACTCTGCCGCTGCTGTTGTCTCCTCATCAACCTCTCTCTGCGCCACTAGTGTGGCGCTAACCACCTGATTCATTGCCGCTAGATAAAGCAGCAATGGTTCTTGTGGTTTGGGTGCAACCAGCACTGGGGTAGAGGAGAGGTACTTCTTCTAATCTTGCAGAGCCGCCTCGGCCTCTCGGGTCCACTCCATCGGCCCTGCTTTCTTTAAGATCTTGAAAAAAGGGAGGGCATGCTCTGCGGACTTGGAGATGAACCGGCTCATGGCAGCAACGCAGCCAGTGAGCCGACGCACGTCCTTGATCCATTTGGGTGCCTCAATCTGCTCGATAGGCTTGATCTTATCTGGGTTTGCTTTAATCCCGCGCTGGGACACAAAGAGCCCAAGAAGCTTGCCAGACGGGACACCGAAGACACACTTCTCAGGGTTCAATTTGAGGTTGATCTTGCAGGTTCCCAAATGTTTCCTCCAGATCTTGCACGAGCGTTGCTTTCTCCTTAATTTTGACCACTATGTCATCCACATAAGCTTCCATATTTCTATGTAGCTGGGGCTCAAAACCAATTTGTACTGCTCTTGCAAAGGTCGAGCCAGCACTCTTCAACCCGAAAGGCATCCGTAAAAAGCAATACGTACCACATGGGGTGATGAATGCTGTCTTTTCCTCATCTTCCTTTGTCATGAAGATCTGGTGGTATCCTGAGTAGGTGTCCAGTAACGATAAGAGGTCACACCCAGCCGTGGAGTCAACAATCTGGTCGATGCGCGGCAACGGGAAAGGATCCTTTGGGCAGGACTTATTGATGTCTGTGTAATCAATACACAACCTCCATTTCCCATTTGCCTTGCGCACCACTACCGGATTGGCCAACCACGTTGGGTGGAGTACTCCTCTCACCAAGCCTGCCGCCTCTAGCTTTCTGATTTCCTCTGTGATGAACTCCTGCCTCTCCAGAGCTTGCTTCCTGACCTTCTGCTTGACGGGCCGCACATGAGGACAAACAGCAAGGTGGTGCTCAATCACCTCCCTGGGAATGCCAGGGATGTCGGAGGCTTGCCATGCAAACACATCGACATTCGCCCACAGGAAGGCGACGAGCTCGCTTTCCTATTTTCCATCGAGGGTGGAGCTTATGGTAAAAACTCCCCCCGTACCGTCCTCCTTGACAGGCACCTTCTTGGTCTCTGGTGGCGTGGCTCTGGACTTCTTGCTCTTGCCGGCGGAGCTCTCTGGCACGTCCTCAACGGGAGCGCAACACCCCGAAGAGGTGCGCTTGCCGGAGTGGGTGCTAGGAGTCTCGCCGGTCTTCTCCCCCCCCCCCCCCCCCCCCGGGGCTCCGTCGGCAGGAGCACGCACCTTAGCGGCAGCTGCTGCAACCGCTTCCCGGTAGAGCTGGTCAGCATAGATTAACACATCTTTCTTGTCGGAGGGTACGGTGATGATGTTCATCGGCACGGGCATCTTCAGCATGTTGTAGGCGTAGTGTGAAGCCGCCATGAACTTGGCCAGTGCCGGGCGGCCGAGGATCCCGTTGTAAGGCAAGGGGATCTCGGCTACATCAAAAACAATGCTCTCCATCCTGTGGTTCAGCTCGCCTCCGAATGTTACGGGCAGCGTGATCTTTCCTGTGGCTCCTCCCCGAGTTAACCCCTTGGAACGTACCCGTCTCCTCGAGGTCTCCATCAGGGATCTGCAGCCTTTTAACCACAACAGGCGAGATCAAGTTCAGGCCGGCCCCGCGGTCAACCAACGTCTTAGTCACCTTGAGGTTGCGGACTGTTGGTGAAACCAACAATGGCAAGAACCGACCGCAGTGGTGCGGTCAGGGTGGTCCTCGGTGTCGAAGATGATGGGCGTGCTAGACCATTTCAGCGGCTTCCGTGCATCAAACGATGGCTCCACCGCTGTGATCTCACGCGCCCACTGCTTGAGTTGGTGGTGGGATGTGTGCAGCGAGGCGTCGCCATCGATGCACATGGCCTTTGTGGCTTTCTAAAACTCGGGGTCGCCGGACTCGTCGTCCTCGTCATGATCATCGTCTTCCTGCTTCTTGTCGCGGCCCCGGGCGGGCCTCTCTTGTTGTATCTCCTTGCCACGGCGGCCTTCTTGGCCGCCACGTTTCTTGCCGGATCCTTCGGCACCATCTGGGCCTTTCTCCTTGTCAAGCCGATCATACTCGGCTTTCTGCTTCTCGGCGAGCAGCTCTACCTGCCGGCAGTTTTGGAGGTCGTGGCCCTTCGTGCGGTGGATCTCGCAGTACTGCTTGTCGGAGCCTCCTGGCTTGTCGACAACTGCCAAGGCCCGGCAAGTGCTACACCCGGCAATCTCTTTGTCGGGGTCGCTTGCCTTGGTCTTCTTGGTGGTACCGGTGTCGTCGAATCCCTCAACGGCAAGCACGGCCTTTCCCTTGCGCTTCCTATTACGACATCGGCCTTTCTTTGTGGGGTGGTGGTATCGCCAGTGGAGTCGGTTTCCGCACCGGCATATTCGCCGGGGTACTTCCTTCCTTCCTCGACACGAGCGCATCGATCGCCAGAACATAGAGCTCGGCCACATCCTTGACCTTGTTCATCGCCAGCTCTTCACGCATCTTGCGATTGCGTACGTTTTGATGGAATGCACTGATCACAGCGGCGGGATGAACACCGGGGATGTTGTACTGCACCCGGCTGAACCTTTGGATGTACTTGCGCAGGTTTTCTCCTTCCTTCTGGGGGATGATGTGTAAATCACTCGCCTAGCCATGAGCGTGGTGACCTCCGGTGAAGGCGCCAACAAACTCATGGCAGAGATCCGCCCAAGAAGAGATGGAATCCACCGGCAAGTGCATCAACCATGACATAACATTAGGCTTGAGTGCCAACGGGAAGTAGTTGGCAAGCACCTTGTTGTCGCGGGCCCCGGCAGCTTGCATCGCGATGGTGGAAATGCTGAGGAACTCCGACGGGTGAGTCTTGCCATTGTATTTCTTGCCAACGTCGGGTTTGAACGTATGGTGAGCGGGCCACTGGAACTGCCGCAGCTCACGGGTGAAGGTCGGACAACCCACCTCGTAAGGTAGGCCACCGTAGCCTCCCAGCGCTGGGTGGTCCGTAGCGGGCCCTGCCCGCCTGTCCGACTGGTGGCGCGCGTCACGTTGGCGCTCGATCATAGTTCGAGCGTTCTCGTGAGCCCTCTCCCGAAGGACTTGGCGCTGACCGCGGTTGGTCCGCGGGTCGGACGACGCGATGGGCCGATGCCTGGGGCGGTCGGGATGGATGTGGGGAGTACACCGTGGCCACGTCGCCTCCGGCGTGGCCTCCGCTAGCAGGTGGCAGCCTGCCGGAGCGACGGACGATGGGTTCCGTCGGCCGCAGCCTGCCGTCGTTGGCAATGCCAATGAGGCTCCGGACGGTGGCCCTCCATTCACCGAGCTTCTCCGCTGGCGTGGGTGGCGGCGAAAGCTGGGTGGACCACGATGCGCCTCGACTTCTAACCACATTAGAAGGAGCTGCGCCGCGGCTCCGCAGCCGTTCGCCACCTCCAGCAGCACCTCGGTGCGCATGCTGGACCTCTCCTTCATGTGACGGATGCACGGGACTCTTCCCAGGGCGGCGCGCAGGATCACCAGCAGGGTGATGCTGCACATCACGCACAACCTGATAGGAGCGCGCCGTGGGCGCCAGTGTTGGCGCTTTGGAGATCGCCGTACCGCCGCCTGGCGGGACGGTAGCACCCCTGGAGAGCCCCGCGCTGCCTGTGGGGGGGGGTACTCCGTCTTCGGAACCCGCGAGTGGTGGCTCGCCGCCCGGCGCGCGAACGATGCCGCTCGCCAGGTCCGGACCATCAGGGCGATGTGGATGTTCGCGGGCCGCGCCACGGGTCCTCTCCGCGACTGGCCTGCTGCCGGTCCGCGCCGGTACCAACCTGGTTCGGGACGAACCGATCGCCGAGGTCGCCTTCTTCTTAGGAGCCATGGCGATAAAGAACAGCTAAGTCAACTGTTGGACCAGATTCTCACAATTCCGCGCCCCCTACCTGGCGCGCCAAAGATGTCGGTGCGAAACGACACCTATGGGATCACTGGAATCCCTTCTACGGTTGCGGGGCGCGGGGATCGTGAGGAGAGCAGGACCATCAGGCATTAACAAAGGGATTTTACCCAGGTTCGGGCCGCGAGGATGCGTAAAACCCTAGTCCTGCTTTGGTGGATGTATTTAGTGTTCTTGAGCTCTCGAACTAGCTCTAGGTGCTGGGAGGTTCCAAAGAGCCGAATCCTTTCTCTGTGTGCCACGGGCCTCCTTTTATAGGTGAAACGGGCTGCCACAGTGACACACAGGAGGTGGAAAGTGCTACAGTGTTGTGAGTCTATCGCTAGTATTACAGGACAAGACGCATTTAATGCGAGGCTTAGGTGTCCCTTCGCTTTATTGAGGACGGGGGCGAGGCCTGTCCCATCCGTCTCCGCTCCTCTTCGCCCTGACACGCGCCCTGGCCAGTGATTCATGCGGTGCCATGTAGGCAGGCAGGCAGCTGAGGTGGCGCGGTGGTGGAGCCTCCACGAAGGATTGCATGCCGCCACGCAGGTGCCCGCCCAACTAGTTGGGTCGGCAGCTGCATGCGGACGGTGGCGAAGACTCATCTGGTGCGGGCCTGGCAGTGGTCCAGCTGGTGCGCTTTAGCGAGAGCCTTGTCGGGTGGCCCGACAAGGGTCTTGCGGTGGCACGCTGGCCTACCCCCGCAAGGGTCTTGCCGTGGCGCGCTGGCCTCCCCGGCAAGGGTCTTGCTGGGGGTCTTGTGGGTTTCTTTTGTGTGGATGGTTGCCTTCTTATCTTCATTTGATCTTGAGCATTCTATGTCTTCACAAAGATCTGCATGCCACCACGGAGGTGCCTCCAGAGCCCTGTCCAATGCATTTGCATGAGCATTGGTGAGCTCAAGGGTGGCTCGCTCGGGTGAGGCTGCTCTAGCAAGGGTCCTTGCCGGGAGAACCTGCTTCGCCCATCCGATCCTTGTGGTCTTGGTCCTCGTCGTTGCTTCATTTGCCTTGTGGCCTTGGCTTCTCTCCGTCTCCCCCTTCCTGCCGTGTCTGTGCGTGGTCGTGGCGGGAGGCTCTGACTGCCCGTGCACAAGTAAAGGGGTCAAAAGCAGAGCCCCTACTTTTGTACACCGACACCATCTCCTCTGTTCTTCCCTTCTCCCCCTCGAGCTCATAATTTTGCCCAAAATTTGTCAAGATTTGAAGGCCCCCATCCATTCAAATGATCACAAAGGTTAGCAACTTTGTCCTTTCATCTCTCATTGCTAGATTAGCTCTTGCATTGGTTTATATAGTGATTAATTCTGGGTTTTAGTAATTTGGGAGGAACTATATGTGGTAGTATTTGATTTATATGCAATCTGAGGTCAAAATAACACTTGGTTTGCATATGTAGGTGTGGTTACTTAGTGCCTTCTAAATCTCCATCATAACCACCGTCGATCGCCCGCACCGTCCCGTTGCCGGCACCACCTTGTGGTGAGCCTATTGTTCTTATCTTTTTTATATAAAAAATTCATGTTTGTGTGATTTGGATATATAGTTACTCGTATAATTATCTTACCCGTACGTCGTTTGTTATACATAGTGTCATGGTTTTGATATCTGTCCCCGTCAGCCCTCGTCCGTGTTATGATTAGGATGTGGTATATTCTCTTTCAGAACTATTTGTTGCATTTCGTGTTTATGACAAATTATGCCCATCAAGTTGACATAGATATTTTTATCTAGGAGGTATGTGAACCGGAAATTCCAACCGACCCTATTGTCGAGAGGTTAAATTTAGTTGAAAGTGAAAACGAGTATTTGAAAGAAAAATTGAAAAGAATTGTGGGGGAGAAGATGGAATTGGAGTTGCATGTTGCCGACATCGTCGATGATCACAAGATCAAGAAGGAGAAAATGCGCTTGAAGATTAGAAAGATTAGAAAATATGCCATTGATAGTGAGGCTTGGAATCATTATGCTGTTGGATCAATTGTGACCTTAGTTGTGATCTTGATTGCATTTGTTGTTGCATTTAAATGCTTTAGCTAGAGAGTTATTTGTTTGTTGCATTTAAGTGTAGTATGAACTTTATGTATGAACTTGTATTAATTTGGTCTTTTCGGTGTTGTGTAATGAAGATGAGCCGACAATGGATGTACGGACAGATGCTCTCCCGAGTTCATTAATGGCGTGCAAACTTTTCTGCTTGTGGCTGAGGCAAACAAGCGGGCGGATGGTTTTATGCCTTGTCCATGTGCTGGCTGTAAGAATGGTCACAATTACTCTAAGTCAATAACCATTCAAGTCCACCTGTTTGAGTCCGGTTTCATTCCCCACTATAATGTTTGGACCAAGCACGGAGAAAGAGGGGTTATGATGGAAGCCAATGAAGAAGAAGAGGACGACGACATCTATCCTGGCCATGGGTTCCCTGAATACGATGATACAACAACGGGGGAAGAAGTTGAGCCGGCAATGCGGGAAGAAGCTGAAGAAGAGGCATCAGATGAGCCCGCTGATGATCTAGGTCGGGCCATTGCCGATGCAAAGAGAAACTGCGCAAGTGATTTGGAGAAGAAGAAGTTGCAGCGCATGTTAGAGGATCACAAGAAATTGTTGTACCCGAATTGCGAAGCTGACAAGAAAAAGTTGGGCACCACACTGGAATTGCTGCAATGGAAGGCAGAGAATGGTGTATCTGACAAGGGATTTGGAAAGTTACTGGTAATGATAAAGAATATGCTTCCAACGGACAACGAATTGCCCGAGAGTACATACGAAGCAAACAAGGTTGTCTCCCCTCTAGGGTTAGAGGTGCAAAAGATACATGCATGCCCTAATAACTGCATCCTCTACCGTGGTGAGTACGAGGATTTGAACGCTTGCCCGATATGCGGTGCATTGCGCTATAAGATCAGCCGCGATGACCCTGGTGATGTCGAGGGCGAGCGCCCCAGGAAGAAGATTCCTGCCAAGGTGATGTGGTATGCTCCTATAATACCACGGATGAAACGTTTGTTCCAAAACAAAGAGCATGCCAAGGCGATGCGATGGCACAGAGCGTAAGAAAGACGGAAAGTTGAGAGTACCCACTGACTGGCCGTAGTGGAGAAAACTCGAGAGAAAGTACAGGGAGGAGTTTGCAGGTGACGCAAGGAACGTATGGTTTGGTCTAAGCGCAGATGGCATTAATCCTTTTGGGGAGAAGAGCAGCAACCATAGGACCTGGCCAGTGACTCTATGTTTGTATAACCTTCCTCCTTGGTTGTTCATGAAGCGGAAGTTCATTATGATGTCAGTGCTCATCCAAGGCCCTAAGCTACCCGGCAACGACATTGATGTGTACCTAAGGCCATTAGTTGAAGAACTCTTACAGTTGTGGAATGGAACATGCGTACGTGCGTGGGAAGAGCATGCATAGGAAGAATTTGACCTAAAGGCGTTGCTGTTCATGACCATCAATGATTGGTCTGCTCTCAGTAACCTTTCAGGACAGACAAAAAAGGGATATCACGCATGCACACACTGTTTGGATAATACCGACAATATATATTTAGATAATTATAGGAAGAATGTGTACCTGGGACATCGTCGATTTCTTTCGAGCAGGCATCCTGTAAGAAAGAAAGGTAAGCATTTCAAAGGTGAGGCGGATCACCGGATGAAGCCTCGCCACCGTACTGGTGCTGATGTACATGATATGGTCCAGGATTTGAAGGCAGTCTTTGGAAAGGGTCCTGGTGGACAACCTGTTCTGAATGACGCTGACGGACGCGCACCCATGTGGAAGAAGAAATCTATATTTTGGGACCTGCCCTATTGGAAAGACCTAGAGGTCTTCTCCGCAATTGACGTGATGCACGTGATGAAGAATCTTTGCGTGACCCTGCTTGGCTTCCTGGGCGTGTATGGGAAGACAAAAGATACACCTGAGGCACGGGAGGACCAGCAACGTATGCACAGAAAAGATGGCATATATCACGGTCATGCCGGCTACGCTCTTACCAAAGAAGAGAAGGGAATCTTCTTTGAATGCACCTTTCGATATTAAGGTACCGTCTGGCTTCTCGTCGAATATAAAGGGAATAATAAATATGGTAGAGAAAAAGTTCCAGAACCTAAAGTCTCATGACTGCCACATGATTATGACGCAACTGCTTCCGCTTGCATTGAGGGGGCTTCTACCGGATAATGTTCGATTAGCCATTGTGAAGCTATGTGCATTGCTCAATGCAATCCCTCAGAAGGTAATAGATCCAGAAATCATACCAAGTTTAGAGAATGATTTGGTGCAATTTCTTGTCAGTTTCGAGTTCGTGTTCCCACCATCCTTCTTCAACATCATGACGCACGTCCTAGTTCACCTATGCGAAGAGATTAACGTTTTGGGTCCTGTATTTCTACACTATATGTTCCCCTTTGAGAGGTTCATGGGAGTCTTAAAGAAATATGTTCATAACTGTGCTTGTCTAGAAGGAAGCATCTGCAAGGGCCATGAAAATGAGGAGGTCATTGAGTTTTGTATTGACTTTATTCCTGACCTTAAGCCGATTGGTGTTCCTGAATCGCGGGATAAGGGAAGACTGGATGGAAAAGGCACGCTAGGAGGGAATCAAAAATATGTATGGACGGACATTCTCTCACTAAAGCACACTACACAGTTCTACAGAATTCCGCCTTGGTGGCTCCATATATGGACAAACACAAGAATTTTCTACGCTCCAAACACCCGGAGCGGTCTAATGACTGGATTACACGTGAAGAAACGAGGATTTTCGCCGGATGGTTGCAGACATGTACCATGCATGACGCCTCTATTGAAGATGACCTGTACTCACTGTCCCAGTAACCATCTTCGAATATAATGACTTTCAAAGGGTACGAGATAAATGGTAATATATTTTACACGATCGCCCAAGATAAGAAGAGCACCAACCAAAACAGTGGTGTCCGCTTTCATGCAACAACCAAGACGGGAAAGGAAACATATTATGGTCACATAAAGGACATATGGGAACTTGACTATGGACGTGGTTTGAAGGTCCCTTTGTTTCGGTGCAAATGGGTCAATATGACACGAGGCGGGGTAAAGGAAGACCCGCAGTATGGAATGACAACAGTGGATCTCAACAATCTTGCGCATGCAGACGAACCTTTCGTCCTAGCCAATGATGTGGCATAGGTTTTCTATGTGAAGGACATGTCGACCAAGCCGAGAAAAACAAAAGATAAGGAAAGGAATGCATCATACGATGAGCCAAAGCGCCACATAGTTCTTTCTTGGAAAAGAAACATCAAGGGAGTGGATGACAAGACAGACAAGTCAGAAGATTATGAATAGCTTGATGAAATTGCTCCATTCACAGTGAATATTGACCCAAGCATCCAGTTAAATGATGAAGATTTTCCATGGCTACGGTGCAAAGGGACACACGCGAAGAAAAATTTTCACACCCAAAGATCTGGGATGTGATCGGCTTCACTATCATCACTTTCTTCTGGGTTTCACACCCAGGAGGGGATCTCTGTAATAGTTAGGGTAGTTATGTGTTTTGGCATTTGAAACGCAAAGAAATTTTATGTGCAAAGAAATTATTTCATGCATTTACTGATTTTTTCAGCTAAATGACCCTGAAATTGAAAAGCACTTCAAATGAACTCCGAAAAGGTTGAAAGTTGGCATGGTATCATAATTTCACCCACATAGCATGTGCAAAATAGTAGAGAGGGTTACGGCAAAAGCTGGATGCACTTCGTGTACAAAATGAACAATCCCTTTCGAAGTATCAAGGTTTCAGACGAAAACTCATCTGTTACAAAGGCATTTCATTTTTTAAATAACCTAAGCATTAGTAAATTGAATATCATGATAAAACACACTAATATTAAACATAAGAAAAAAGAATCACTAAAAAATGTATTTTTAAAGTTAAGTTATTCACAAATTAGTGATTCACACAAATTTCAAATAATAAAAAATTTATACTATTCAAATTTGAAAATTTAAGCATTAACAGAAAGTTTGTAAATTTTTGTACCTAAAGAAAAAATATTCACAAATAAATAAAGCAAAAAAAAAAATACCGGGTCGTGGCTCCAACCGGTGCTAAGGGGTCTTTAGTACGTTGCAGCCACTGACCACTATAGGGGTCGCTTCCGCCGCTCACTTTGTTAAAATTGACCTTTAGTACCGGTTGGAGCCACCACCCGGTACTAAAGGCCGATCCTATATAAGCAGCACTTACAAATTTCGCTGGCCATTTTCATGCTTGTCTCCTCTGCCCGCCCTTGCGCACAAGGCCGATGCCCCGTCGCCACCCCCTCGCCGACGCCTCAGAATCGCTTCGTCCCTCGTCGCCGCCCGTCTGCCCCGTCCCGTCGTCGCCGCCCAGCGTCCCCGTCGTGGCCGCCCTGTCCCCGTCGTGGCCGCCCTGTCCCCGTCCATGGCGTCGTCATCCGCGTCGTCGCCGTCCATCGCCGTCCCCGTCGCCGCCCCCTGTCGCCTCGCCTCACCGGTGAGCTCCTGCCCCGGCCGCCATGTCCACACACACACACACATTGTTAATTAGTTGTAAAATTGTTAGTATTTTTTATGTTTTTTAGTTATAGAAATATTTATAGAAATGTTAGAATTTTTTTAGTTATAGAAATATTTATAGAAATGTTATAAATTTTTCTGTGTTTTAGTTATAGAAATGTTAGATATTTTCTGTTTTTTAGTTATAGAAATATTTATAGAAATGTTAGATATTTTCTGCTTTTTAGTTATAGATAGAAATGTTAGAAATTTTTCAGTTTTTTAGTTATAGATAGAAATGTTAGAAATTTTTCTGTTTTTAGTTATAGAAATATTAGAAATGTTAGAAATGTTAATTATATAGAAGTGTTAGAAATTTTAGAAATGTTAGTTTTAGCTAGATGAATTAGATTAACGTCAAATTGTTAGATGATGATCTGTGTTTTTTTAGTTTCTTACAATTTTAGTTATAGAAAAATTTAGAATTTGCATATTGAATTTTAGTTATCAGAAGCCAATAATTTAAAATATGTTACTTTTTGCGGGCATATAGTATTTGTTTTCGATGATGCCCGGCCCATATCCTCATGATCAATCCGTTCATGACGACGCCCCGCTTGAGGACCCATGTCCGGAAGGGCTCAGGCTGGCCCGAGGCATTGGGAGGTGCTACCTTGCTTGGTGAGGAACCCGGCCCCGGGTCCCGTCGTCGACCCTGATCTGCTTTGGTGGCGTTCGCGTGGGCCACATTCGGTGCAGAGGGAGCCGGCCCCGCCGGAGGTGGTCCGTCGCTACATGGCTGTTATGGACGTCAGGTTCTCCAATACCTGGCAGGTTCTTTGGGCAGATGACCGGAGATAATGATCCTGTGATGGTTCCTTCTCTTTGGGGGTCCACCGCCCGCGCCTCAGGAACCGCGAGTGGCCTAGATTCTTCTATAGTATTCGATCTTTATTAGCTAGCTAGCTAGTGATGTATTTGATATAGAATATTCGGGACAATGCATATTATGTACTATGATTCAGTTTTTCCTTATTGATTGCATCCATTCGAATACTAAATTGTTTTATATTTCTTCTAGATTAGTTAAATAAAAGCTATGGCGGACAATACCGGCAGAGAGGAAGAAGAGACCCTGTTGGAGATCATACGCAGCCCTCGCGGGCCAGATGATCAGAATGAAGACTATGACGGCTACGAATATTTGAACAATATCGGGGAGGGTGATGATATGATATTCGATCACGACGACCGAACTGATATGGTCATGAACTATGATTATGATTATGATGATGCCGACAATGTTGATCTTGAAATAACAGAGACCGGCAAGGTATATTTATATAAGCAGGCATCTGGTGATCATCACATGTTTTTTTATTCGAAGATATATTAACGAATCGATATTTCTTCTTTCAGCCCTCTGGATCGAGCAGATCTGCTTCTACAGACAGCAGGACGAAGCGAACCCGGGAAAAAAGTTAAAGGAGGGTGTAAAGTACAACATCGATGCCATCAAAGCTAATGGCGAACCAAGCACGCCTAAGAACATTGCGAACAATTTCATTCGTCAGTGCGGAGTTCTTGCGAGGGACCAACTCCCGATCTCCATGCAAGAATGGAAAGAGCCAAAAAGTAAACATCCAGATGTTACTTGGGTCGACGGCAGAGCAAAAAAAAACGCTTTGAGAATCTCTCATGGAACATTTCACCCTACCAGATAATTTCACTGATGCAGATGCATAGAAAGTCAAGGACGCTGCTCTTAGGAAGATGGCAATTGCATTCAACACCCACAAGAAAACTGTATGGGCCAACTACGTCGAAGGAGGAAGGAAGACTCCAGAATTCAAGGGAACACTGGAGAAGCAAAAAGAACACTGGCCCGCTTTCGTTAAATTCAAGGAATCATAATTATCTAAGGAACGGTCGAGAAAACACAAGGCCAATGCCGCAAAAAAGACGCAGTTCCATAGGCTGGGGCCAGGTGGCTATGCGGTGGCAATGCCTAAGTTGGATAACTCTGAGCAAGAGATGGTGGATGGAGGGGTCACTCCAGTTACTAGGAGCTGCCCCCCCCAGGTGCGGAATTTGGTTTTATGCGCATGGGGGGGGGGGCGTTGGACCCGAAGACAGGCCTAGTTTTGAAGAAGGCTGGTCTAAAAAGAGCCGAAGAAAAGTTACTTGAAGCAATAGAAGATGGTCGAAAGGGGGTGTTCACGCCCAACAGAGAGAACGGCGAGCTTATGCGCGCCCTGGAAAATCCTGAACACCCGGGAAGAAGACGAGGCAAGGGCGTTGTTCCGTGGTATGAGGGCTTTTTGGACTGCAACACCGACTACAGAAGCCGTGCAAGAAGGAAGATGTAGGAGGAGGAGAAGAGGAAGCTGGAGGAGGAGCAGAGGAAGCAGGAAGCAGAACGCCTTCTAGGCCTCGAATCAGCGCACACAGACTTGGCACTCAAATTCCAGCGGCAGCAACAGCAGATCGACTCACTTAGCCAGGAAAGGGGGTCTCAGCAGCGACAGCAGCTAGTGGATGATCCAGCATTGGATAGCACCGTCCCATCAATGCCGAGAAGCAGCGTTGGTTCTGCCCCGGGAGACACACTGCTGGATAGATACCCTGTGGATGACATCATGGAGAGAACTAACTGTGAGCTACACTTCAAAATGAAGAACATATCCATGAAGGTGGCGGACGCCATTGCTTATACAAATCCCCCCGATGCAACCTTCCATTGCAACACGATTCCAGCGGGCTATGCTCGTGTCGTGGTTGATGAGATGGTGGACCAATATTCGGGGCTAGAGCTTGACATTCCTGGAGGTGACGAGGAGCACACACTGGGAGAGGCCATACATCGCATCATCCTATGGAGAAAGGATTGCATCATCTTTCGAGGGCCACCGACACTGCGTCGCCATCCGACTCCTCCTCGATGTGAGGCCACTCCTCCTCCTCCAAGTCTGGCACAACAGCAGGCCACTCCTCCTACTTCAAGTCCGGCACATCGTGAGGCCACTCCTCCTGCTTCAAGTCCGACACCGCATGAGGCCAGTCCTCCTGCTTCAAGTCCGGCACAACGTGAGGCCACTCCTCCTGCTTCAAGTCCGACACCGCGTCAGGCCACTCCTCCTGCTTCAAGTCCGGCGCAGCGTCAGGCCACTCCTCCTGCTCCAACTAAGCCACGTCATCCGTCTCCGCCGCCTCAGCAATCGCGGAAGAGAGCCGACACAGCTATGGTGCATAGCGGTACGAGTCGAGGTAGTACAGAAGGTACAGATGGAGGCAAGCGATATAAATATGGTCCAAGCCTCGAGATCGAGCCCATGTCTCCCCTAAGGAAGGCACATCGAGCATGAGTACCGAAGAAGTCGAGCTCGAGCCAAGCAGCTGGCAAAAAATGCGGGAAAACCATTCCCTAGTTGGGAGAACAGGCGGCGAAATCGATCCCCCCGCTTGTTGTGCCAACAACACATAAGAGGAGCATATATATATATATATATATATATATATATATATATATATATATATATATATATATTATATGTGGGAAAACCGTTAACGTTCCCCAGCTGGGCAATCTGGTAATAACCGAGGAGAAAATAATTGTGATAGCCTGGTTTTTGCCCTCTTTTATTTGCGTGATTTTCATTTGGATTGATTTTGAAATTTGGAGTTTTTGAATCTTTTCATATGGACTTAAACACTTGGGTACCCTTGGCTTTCAACCAAGTGCCGCATTTCCCTCTCTAATCATCATTTCCTCTCTGGTTCACCCCAAAATAATATTTGGAATATTTTCCATTAATGAAAAATATTCATTTTCCACTCTAAAACCCTAGCTAGCTCAATGTGCTCCAAAGCAACCCCAATTTTTCTTGTCCACAAAAATCTGAGAAAATTCACAAAAATACTTTGAACCCTAGGACACTTTCCTGAGAAAAAATATTGCACCACTTTTTGGAATATGTTTGCTACAGAAATATTTTCTATTCTAGATAGAAATGGTGGTTTCTACAGCAACTACCATTTTACTTGCTCCAATGTGGCTGGTTTTTCTTGTGTATCATCACCTTAGAAGATGATTTCTAGCCTCCAAAGTGCAGCTCCAAACTCCCAGCCATTTGACCTTAGTAACCTCTCAAAGTTACTGATCAGAAACTTACCTCGCTTGTGAAATCTTTTCTACTGCATCTGGATCCAAACCAAAGCATGGTAATCGTCAAAACTACCATGAACAACAAGCCATACATGAACTTTGGATGTAGGTAGGTGATGCGGAGAATCCCTCCATCATCCCCATGGACACTACTTTGACCACACAAGCTCCAAGAGGACCCATGACAAGAGCCCAAGCACGTGCCATCCAATCCGAGGTTGACTCTCTCCTTGTTGAACTTCCCTTTAACCCATTCGAGACATGGCTACTACCTCAAACGGAGACACTTTGCGTGCTCAGGTACCATGTAAGCAACCAAGGAGAAGGAGTGGTGCAAGATGGACATCAAGATAAAGGAGGAATTCTACCCAGCCTGGAAGGACCAGTACAACCGCCCAACAACCGCCCGGGCGGAACAACCGACCGACTACCGCCCAACAACCGACCACCATTCTGTGATCAAGCGGTGCAAGGCTGGTACAGCACCGGATGTACCAGTAAATCCCAAATGACCGGAACTACCGGCCCAACAACCGGTACAACCGCCGGGGCCCCCGACGACCATCTGCAGAAGCCAGCACCTGACCCCAACAGTAGTACCGCCTTCCTCGATCGGTACTTCCGCCCTCCCTGAGTCGCCAGCGGTACAACCGCCACCTCGACCGGTACAACCGGCCTGTTTGCCCACAGTGTAACGGGCCTAGCCCATGTACCCCTTAGCCCTCACTTACCCCTTCGTGGCTCTAGACTATAAATAATCCTCCACCTCCTCCTAGTTAAGGTAGCAAAGGATTAGCTCATATTTGTGTGAGAGCTTTGCTCATCCACTTGGCTACATTCTCCTCGGAGATCGCACTCCTCGGAGAAGATCCTTCCAAGAGGATTCAAGACCCCCTCCTAGGGTGGACCCCCCATCAAGACCTCCTCACGAAGAAGAACGACTACTTGTGTATCTTTCCTTTGTTGACTTTGAATCTTGTTCTACCTTTTGTGTTCGATGATCTAGCCCTTGTGTGATCGATACTTGTCGGTTTAGTGATTCTCTTGTGTGTTTTCCCTTGTGTTCTTCCACTCGTCGTCGTGTTTTCCCCGTAGGATCCCCTCCAAACGTGAAAGATCTCCGATTAGGATTCCGCCCTACATCAGTAGGCCTGAGGGAAGAGTTCACGCGGTGACCACGCGTGTACATGATGCCAGCCTGCGTGTCGATGCACTCTGAGTGCTGCCGAGCGCTCTGTTTCGCGCGTGCTCGCTTCCCCGAATGCCAAAGTGTGCCAAATCTCGCCACCATCTTCGTCCCAACCCCCTTAACTCCCCCCTAGAACTCGCCGATGCCGGAGCTCACCTTAGCGAGCACGGGCGCGGTTCGTCCAACGCAACAGTGCGCTCTGCACTATGCTTGTCACCTTCCTCTCGATCCTATGCTCGTCCCCGTTCGCCCACAGTCCCCGCGTGAGTTGCGTCGCCTTCTCCCCCTCTCACTGACGCTGCTCGTCGCCGGGCGCCGTGTCCAGGTGTCTACCGGCGGAGCCCGAACCCCCCTCGGCGCTCGCCTATAAATGGAGCCCTCCCCAGCCTCCTCGAGCATCATCCTCCACTCCCACACACTCCACAAACTTGTAGATAGCCGTAGCCCGGCCAGGTAGGCCGCGGGCCGCCGTGGTAGCTTGCTAGCGATCCCCTCGGGTTGTCGCGGTAGCTCCAGCCCCTCCTTGGCCTGAGCAACCCTTAGAGAGCCTCCGCCACTCTTCAGTGAAGCCGTTCCGTCCACTTAGAGCCCCTGGAGTTGCCTCTGTTTGCCGTCGTCTTCGTCTCCGGCCACCACCGCTCTCTACCTCCGCTAGAGAGGTCGATTCTGACACCGTCCGACCACCCCTAGCTACGCTACGGGTACGGGCAGGTGCGCCTCCATCCCCTCTCTCGATCCCTCCCTCTCGTTTTGGCCAAGGAGCCCTCGCCGCCGGCGTGAATTCCCGCAAAGCCACGACCCCCTCTGTTTCCTCCTCCCTCTCCCCCTCGTCTTACTAGCGGGCCCTGCTAGTCAGCCCACTCATTACACGCGCGAAGCGATATGAGCGGTGGTTCCCCGAGGCTTTACGTCTTCGACGTCACCCCTAGTATGTTTTATTTAAATTCAAATATATATATATATATATTTTCCAGAGAGCTTCAAACAGCTATAACTCTTCAACCATAAGTCCAAATGAATTGATTCTTTTTGCATTGTGTTCTTTGCAAAGAAATCTAGCAGCTCACAAAAGATGAGATTTTTCTATGCTGTATAGATTTTCTGGTAATTTTCAGAAGGGTTCTTGATATTTTCGTGTTTAAAATTATTTTCAAAGGGTCAGGCTTTTCTTGTGGATCACCAGAAGGCTTGTGAACCTCATCTGCACTAAGGCAAGCCACAACAACATTTTCATGGTGCCATTTCAATATTTATGATTTTCTTACCTAAATGAAAGATTTAATCCATGCATTTAAATAACTATTATGTTATTTATATTCTGTTAAGTGCTTGATTTACAGAATGTTTGAAACTAACTTATTTGGTAAAGAAACTTGGATTCATGTGTGGTGATGAAAGAATAATATTGTTATGCATATGAGTAATTACTTGAAGTTATTTTCTTGCATGATTAAAATAATAAAATTTGCTAGAAAATATTCTGTTTTAAGTGAGGTTTATCCTAACCAGAAAAGTGGCATGAGTTGTTGATGTTTATGCTTAGTGTGAATATAGTTGACTCAGTCAATTCTGTTAATATGTGATGCATATGTAGTGTTTCATTTTCATGGCATGCGACGACACCGGTCATTTTTACTTTAAGTTGAAACTGAATATAACTCAACTTGAATATATCGTTGGCTGGGTCATGGTGCCACTAAATCGAGTTTCTCCCAGTGCAACCACATTTGCCTTTATGGGAAGACCGTGATTCGGTCCGTTCTCATGCCTCTGGTCGGTGCCTCCAACTAGGGAAGGTTATGGGCATGCTTACCCTAGCCTGGTAAGCAGACATAACCTTGTGTGCCCGTTGTTGAGATTATGGTACCGGGTCCCCTTGTGGGATCGTTTTGGCCACGACGGTGGTCGTTGTGTCTTCGGTAGACACGGGGCCACCCAGGACTAGCCCGATGGGGAGTGAGTCGGAGTGGCCGGGAGAATGTCATGGCCGGGAGAGTGTCCGTGGTGTGGGTACAGTGTGCTACCTCTGCAGAGTGAAATAATCTATCGATAGCCGAGTCCACGGTTACGGACACGCTCATAGTAGGTCACACCATGGGTCAATACTTAATAAAATTTTGCACACTAAGTTATGAACTTTGCACTATTGATGATGGTGGGAAAGCCATCGAGATGTTCGAGACCAAGTATTGGTCGTGGTTGTGATCGCTGTAAGGATCACGAGATACCCCTGGTCAAGAACATGATGGTGGTACGTTTGTGATCCAAGAACGATCAAGGTTGGTAAGCCAGTCCCGAGGGACTTTTATCACAAGAGCATGATCAAAGCATGTTGAAACATTATTGCATTATTAACTGGTTAATTATCATGATATTGTTTGTCATTATGATTATGCCTGTTGGAGCTTGCAAGTACATTCAATGTACTGACCTGGCATGTCATGCCAGATTTCAGGAAAGTCTCGTTCGAAAGGAGTGCTGCTCGAGTCTAGATCGTGTACACATCAGTGTCCCTGTGTTATTGAGTTTCCGCTACGACGTTGTTCCGCTGCCGCGTAGTTGTTATGATCGAGGCCCCTTTATGTGCACTAAATAATGTACATATTGTTCAGCCGCACCGTGTGTGCCGCTTGGCCTCGACACCTCTTGTAATATAAACTATGATCCGCTAGCATCAATAAAGCGGTTGTTTTCTGTACCAAGATGTTGTGTGTTGCGAGAAGACATGGTCTCTGGGCTGGCAATGCATGGTAAACCGGTCGCTGTGGGCGGGTGCCTAGCAACGCTTGGTATCGAGCACGATTGAGGCCACACTATACTTCGACGTGTTAACTGGACGTTAGATACGAGTCTATGTTGACTGCCTGTAGCATTTATAGCTGGTCGTTGCATTGCATGCACTTGTTTTTATTTTTACGCAAACCTGCTAATGGTTGTGAGTGTAGATGGCTCCGGTGCCGTATCCGCGCCAGTTGCAGCTGATGCCGTTCACGTCGCGGCACCTCCTTTGCAACGTGTGGCGTCGGCTGTATCCTCTCGGAGACGATCCAGTCTATCGTGTGTACCGGGAGCGTCTAGCTGACTCAGTGTATGAGTATCACGCAGTGGTTGCTCTGTGCACTAGTTCCGATTCCAACCCTTACACTCGTACCTCTCAGAGTGGTTACGCTTCTACCGCTTCTCAGGCTATCCAGTTTGCTGCATTCGAGGTCCTTGTCGAGCTTCATTATAATGACGTCCGATGCAGAAGCACCCAGGTTTCTACTACTATCGTTCTCTGCAAGACAATGGTCGTGTCCGTTTCCCTATCATTGATCCGGAGTCTGATAGTGTTGCTAGCCATCTTGCTCGTTATATCACCGCTAGCTATCTTATGATCCACGAGATGGCTCGAGAGCTGACTCGTGCCCGTACTGCTTTAGCCTCTACTTTAGTCTCTACTAGATCTGCCACTACTACATCCTCCCTGGGATTTACTCCTTATATTCCAGCCAGTTCTAGTTACCTAGTTTCACCGGTTACTCCCCCGAGTAGCTCGGGCACCTCGGCGGTGAACCCTCTCAGTGCCCCTACTGAGTGGGTTACACTTCTCTCTACTCCTGTAGCCCCGATGCTTCACTCTACCCCTGCCACTAAGGGAAAGCCCTCTAGGCAGCGTCGTTGTGTTACCTTTAACCCGGAGGTCTCAGTTAACCTCGTCAGTTCAGGATCCGAGTCCGCTTCAGGAGAGGACCCCGCAGCACCCGCAGAGCAGTAGAGCCTCTGAGTATCCGTAGTCGTCGGGATGATGTACGGATGTTGTAGAACGAGTCATGATGTTTTGTTTCCTGTATGAGAGTAGTTGAACCTGGCATGTTGGTTATCTTTCATGTATGAGTCTATGTATAATTATGTTGGAACTCTATTTTATTCCCCGTGTTTTCTTCATCATTTCGGTTCTTCTCGGGCTTTTGTTGCTGGCTTTTCCCCAATTTATTTTGAATGTTTCTCATCTCGGCTGCGTTGCCTTGGGAACAATCATAATAGGATGCCGCGGGGAGGCAGTAGTAGCAATGTTCGTGAGGGAACTCCTATTCGTCGTTCCGCACGACAGGCAGGACACTCTCCCGGGCCGTACGTTCCGCCACCGCCTCCATCGCAAAATCTGCCCTCCACCGAGCAAATTCTGCGTATGTTTGAGGAAAGAAGGAACAATGATCTGATTGAAAAATTAAGAAGTGTGCAAGCTATGGTTGGACAGAATGGAAATCAGAACAGTCATTACTCCAAGCGGTCAGATTTTCAGAGGACCAAGCCACCCAGTTTTAGTCAGGTCGTTGATCCCTTGGATGGAGATGATTGGTTGCGTACCATTGATAAAAAGCTTGAGAGTGCTCGTACTGAAGAAAATGGTAAAGTTCCATTTGCAACTCATTATCTTGAAGGCGCTGCTTCCATATGGTGGGAAAATGCAAAATCCATGTGGCCTGCTGATGAAGAAATTACCTGGACAAAATTCAAGGATCAGTTTCAGAATTATCATATCCCTACTGGAATTATGAAGACTAAGCAGCGAGAATTTCTCGCACTCATCCAAGGAAATCAGTCTGTGGGTGAATATTTGCAAAAATCCAATCATCTGGCCTGTTGCTCCCTTTATGACGTGGCCACCGAAGAAAGAAAGATTGACAGATTTCTTGGTGGATTAATCCGCAACTCCGGTGTACTCTCAGTATGTTTGATTTCCCAAATTTCCAAACTCTGGTGAACAAGGCTTTCATTGCTGAAAGGGAGCACAAGCTTGTATCAGATAATAGGCCTGCTAACAACGACCACAAGCGCAAGTTTGAGCCAAAGAAGGATGGACAACCAGTGCAAAAGGCTCGTACTTGGCAGCAGACCCAGGTGGAATATAGGCCCAATTGGCAACAGAATGTTAACAAGACCACCACTCAAGTCAAGAATGTCGTGACCAACCCAGTGCATGAGGATCTCCAGCTCAACAATTCTTGCTTCTGTTGTGGAAAAAACGGACATTATGCCAGACAGTACCCCAAGAACAACAAGCCAAATGCTCTATTCAGGCCACAAGTCAACTTTATGGAGTCATGCCCGAACCAGCAAAATTTTACTAGGCACGTGCATCACCTCTCCGCCGATGAAGCCCAAGAGAACCCCGAAGTCGTCATTGGTATGTTTTCTGTTAATAACAAACCTGCAATATTTTTATTTGACGCTGGGGCTTCCCACTCTTTGATATCTCAGAGTTTTGTTGCCCAAAACAAATTTCCTTGTTCGCTTTTGTGCAAAAATATGCTGGTACAAACCCCAGGATCCTTAATCAAGAGCAATCTGGTCTGCCTTAATCTGGAAATCAATATCAACGGAGTCAGTTTTCCAACTTCTTTGATAATTATTGAGTCCGCCAAGTTGGATGTTATATTCGGTATAAATTGGTTGACCTAGTATCAAGTTTGCATAAACTGCACGACCCGAGAAGTCACTTTGACCAGTCAGAATGGGCAGACTACAAAATTCTATGCTCATAGAAGCATACCGAATAAAGAAATGGTCTTCACCGCTGTGGCTGAATTGGAATTAATTCCTGTGGTCAGTGAGTTTCCTGATGTATTTCCAGAAGAGCTGCCAGGCATGCCACCAGATCGAGAGCTTGAGTTTGCAATAGCTCTTGTGCCCGGAACCGCACCGGTATACAAGAAGTATTACTGGATGCCCTTGTGCAAAACTAGTGGAGCTAAAGAAACAGCTTGATGATATGCTCCAGAAAGGATATATCCGTCCCAGCTCTTCACCATGGGGATCACCTGCTATCTTCGTGGACAAAAAGAATGGCAGCCTCCGCATGTGTGTGGATTACCGTCAGCTGAATGAGCTCACCATCAAAAATAAATATCCGCTGCCAAGGATTGATGATCTGTTTGATCAGCTCGATTAGAATAAAGGTATTCTCTAAGATTGATTCTGAGACGGGATATCATCAGCTCAAGATTAAAAGGAAGATATTCCTAAGACCGCATTCACTACTCGATGCGGTCTTTATGAATATCTGATTATGTCCTTTGGTCTCACCAATGCCCCTGCCTTTTTCATGCATATGATGAACAAAGTATTCATGGACTTCCTCGATAAGTTTGTGGTAGTCTTCATCGATGACATACTCATTTACTCCAAGAGTGAAGAAGATCACAAGGATCACCTCCGAGCAGTGGTACAACGACTCCCCGACCATCAGATGTATGCTAAATTCAGTAAATGCGAGTTTTGGCTCAAGCAAGTTGGATTTCTTGGACATGTACTATCTGCTGAAGGTATAGCTGTGGACCCGAGCAAAGTAAAGGATGTGCTCGATTGGTTGCACCCACGACCGTAACACAGATCCGGAGTTTCCATGGATTAGCCGGATATTATTGTTGTTTCATTGAAGGATTTCCCAAGATTGCTAAACCCATGACAGAGCTGCTCAAAAAGGATAAGAAGTTTGAATGGACTGAGGACTGTGAGAAAAGTTTCAGTGAGCTAAAGAAACGACTGACGACCGCACCTGTATTGACTCTTCCAGATATCTACCGCAGTTTTTATGTGTACTGTAACGCCTCCAGACAAGGACTTGGATGCGTACTTATGCAAGACGGCAAGGTAGTAGCCTATGCAGCACGACAACTATGACCGCACAAGGGAAATTATCATACTCATGATTTGGAATTGGCCGCGGTGGTTCATCCTCTAAAAATTTGGAGACACTATCTCATAGGGAAGAGGTGCCAAATTTTTACAGATCACAAAAGTCTCAAGTATATATTTACTCAGCCGGATATAAATCTCTGTCAACGAAGATGGCTTGAGTTGGTCAAGGATTATGATCTTGGAATAAATTACCACCCGGGTAAGGCCAACGTAGTTGCCGATGCACTCAGTCGAAAGTCTGTCAGCCTAAATGCCATATTGAATCCTTGCCTCCTGAAGTTCTAGAGGAGATCGCTCAGCTCAACCTGGTCATAGTCGATGCTGGCCTCGCTAATATTTTGGAAGTTACCCCCACACTTGTGGAAGAAATCCGCCAAGCCCAACTAGCTGACATCATTCTACAGAAACGTGTCAAGAGCACGATGGCAGGTAAGACTCCCTACTTCTCAAAGGATAAATTCGGTACCCTCCAGTTCCGTGGAAGGGTTTGTGTACCCAATCAGTCGGACTTAAAGAAGAAAATCCAGTCGGAAGCACATGAATCCTCATATTCTATTCACCATGGAGGTACGAAAATGTATGAAGACCTTAGAAAAATATTCTGGTGGGATGAAATGAAGAAAGACATTGCCTATTTTGTGGCCTGTTGCGACATATGCAACAAGGTGAAGGCAAAGCATCAAAAGCCAGCCGGACTTCTCCAACCACTGCCAGTTTCGCAATGGAAATGCGATGACGTTTGCATGGATTTCATCACAGGACAGCCCAAGACTCAGCGAGGCAATGATGCAATATGGGTCATAGTGGGCACCTTAAGCAAGCTTGCTCACTTTATCCCGATCAGAACCACATATCGAGTAGATCAACTCGCACAGCTGTATGTATCTAGGATAGTCAGTCTGCATGGAGTACCTCAAACCATAACTTCTGACTGAGGTTCACTTTTTACCTCTGCTTTTTGGTCACGTCTCCATCAAGCCTTGGGGACAGCGCTGAAATACAGTACCACTTATCATCCTCAGACGGATGGACAGACAGAGCGGGTAAACCAAATACTCGAAGATATGCTGCGAGCCTGTGTCTTGGCCCAAGGATCTAAATGGGAAGACTGTCTGCCATATGCCGAGTTCTCTTATAACAACAGCTTCCAGACCAGTCTAAAAATATCACCGTACGAGGCTTTGTATGGCCGTAAATGCCGCACTCCTTTAAATTGGTCTCAAACTGGAGATAGCCACATTTTCGGAACAGATCTCCTGATGGAAGCTGAGAAACAAGTTAGGGAAATCAGAGACAGATTGCAGTTGGCCAAATCTCGACAGAAGAGTTATTATGATGCAAAGCACCGACAGATCAGTTTTGAACCCGGAGAACATGTATACCTTGAGTCACTCCCATGAAAAGGGTCAAGAGGTTTCGGACTCGTGGAAAGTTGGCACCAGATTTATTGGTCCATTTCCAGTTATGTCCCGAGTGGGTACTGTTGCGTATTAGTTGGAACTACCCCCTGAATTGCCGGACGTGCATAACGTGTTTCATGTTTCACAGTTGAGGCGATGCATATCACCGCCTAAGAAAAAGACTGCTATGACGGAGATAGAGTTGGCAAGGGATTTAACATATGAAGAGAGACTGGTTAAAATTTTGCATCAGATGGAAAGAGTTCTCGCAGTAAAGTGAGGAAGTTCTACAAATTCCAGTGGGAGCATCACACCGAGTCAGAATCAATGTGGGAATGGGAAGAATTTCTAAGTGCACATTATCCCGAATGGTTTTCCCAAGCAATCGAATGTCGAGGACTAGATTCATTCTAAGTGGGGGAGGTTTGTGACAGCCTGGTTTTTGCCCTCTTTTATTTGCCTGATTTTCATTTGGATTGATTTTGAAATTTGGAGTTTTTGAATCTTTTCATATGGACTTAAACACTTGGGTACCCTTGGCTTTGACCCAAGTGCCTCATCTCCCTCTCTAATCATCATTCCCTCTCTGGTTCACCCCAAAATAATATTTGGAATATTTTTCTTTAATGAAAAATATTCATTTTCCTCTCTAAAACCCTAGCTAGCTCAATGTGCCCCAAAGCAACCCCAATTTTTCTTGCCCACAAAAATTTGATAAAATTCACAAATATCCTTTGAACCCTAGGACACCTTCCTGAGAGCAAAAATATTGCACCACTTTTTGGAATATTTTTGCTACAATTTTTTTTCAAAAATCCTTTGAACCCTAGGACAGAAATGGTGGTTTCTACATCAACTACCATTTTACTTGCTCCAATGTGGCTGGTTTTTCTTGTGCGTCATCACCTTAGTAGATGATTTCTAGCCTCCAAAGCACAGCTCCAAAATCCCAGCCATTTGACCTCAGTAACCTGTCAAAGTTACTGATCAGAAACTTACCTCGCTTGTGAAATCTTTTCTACTGCGTCTGGATGCAAACCAAAGCATGGTAATCTTAAAAACTACCATGAACAACAAGCCAGACATTAACTTTGGACGTAGGTCGGCTTGAGGGCAGAGTTCACGCGGTGACCACGCGTGTACATGATGCCAGCCTGCGTGTCGACGCGCTCTGAGTGCCATCGAGCGCTCTGTTTCGCGCGTGCTCGCTTCTCCGACTGCAAAAGCATGCCAAACCTCGACACCATCTTCGTCCCAACCCCGTTAACTCCCCCTGGCACTCGCCGACGCCGGAGGTCGCCGCAGCGAGCTGCAGGCGTGGTCCGCCAGCACTGTGATGCGCTCTGCCTTTGTGCTTCGTCGCCTTACTCTCGATCATGTGCTCGTCCCCGTTCGCCCACAGTCCCCGCGTGAGTTGCGTCGCCTTCTCCCCCTCTCACTTACACCGCTCGTCACCGAGCGCCATGTCCAGGTGTCCACCAGCGCAGCTAGAACCACCCCCCCTCGTTGCTCGCCTATAAATGGAGCCCTCCCCAACCTCCTCGAGCATCATCCTCCACTCCCACACACTCCACAAGCTTGTAGAAAGCCGTAGCCCGGCCGGGAAGGCCGCGGGCCGCCATCCCCGAGCTCGCGCTCGCCGGCGATCCCCTCAGGTCGTAGCGGTAGCTCCAGCCCCTCCCTGGCCTGGGCAACCCTTCCAGAGCCTCCACCACTCTTCGGTGAAGCCGTTCTGTCCACTTGGAGCCCCTGGAGTTGCCTCTGTTTGCCATCGTCTTTGTCTCCGGCGACCACTGCTCTCTGCCTCTGCTAGAGAGGTCGATTCGGACGACATTCGACCACCCCTAGCTACGCTACGGGTATGGGCAGGTGCGCCTCCATCCCCTCTCTCGATCCCTCCCTCTCGTTTTGGACAAGGATCCCTCACCGCCGGTGTGAGCTCCGGCGAAGCCGCGACCCCCTCTGTTTCCTCCTCCCTCTCCCCCTCGCCTGACTAGCGGGTCCCGCTAGTCAGCCACTCAGTACGCGCGCGAGGAGGTACGAGCAGTGGCGCCCCGAGGCTTTACGCCTTCGACGTCACCCCCCTAGTCTGTTTTATTTAAATTCAAATATATATATATTTTCCAGAGTGCTTCAAACAGCTATAACTCTTCAACCATAAGTCCAATTGAATTGATTCTTTTTGCATTGTGTTCTTTGCAAAGAAATCTAGCAGCTCACCAAAGATGAGATTTTTCTGTGCTGTCTAGATTTTCTGGTAATTTTCAGAAGGGTTCTTGATATTTTCTTCTTGTGTTTAAAATTATTTTCAGAGGGTGAGGCTTGTCTTGAAGATCACCAGAAGGCTTGTGAACCTCATTTGCACTAAGGCAAGCCAAAGCACCATTTTCATGGTGCAATTTCAATATTTATGATTTTCTTACTTGAATGAAAGATTTAATCCATGCAATTAAATAACTATTATGTTATTTATATTCTGTTAAGTGCTTGTTTTACTTAATATGCTTGATTTACAGAATGTTTGAAACTAACTTAGTTGGTAAAGAAACTAGGATTCATGTGTGGTGATGAAAGAATAATATTGTTATGCATATGAGTAATTACTTGAAGTTATTTTCTTGCATGAGTAAAATAATAAAATTTGCTAGAAAATATTCTGTTTTAAGTGAGGTTTATCCTAACCAGAAAAGTGGCATGAATTGTTGATGTTTATGCTTAGTGTGAATATAGTTGACTCAGTCATTTCCGTTAATATGTGATGCATATGTAGTGTTGCGTTTTCATGGCATGCGATGACACCGGTCATTTTTACTTTAAGTTGAAACTGAATATAACTCAACTTGAATATATCGTTGACCGGGTCATGGTGCCACTGAATCGAGTTTTTCCCAATGCAACCACATTTGCCTTTATGGGAAGGCCTTGATTCGGTCCGTTGTCATGCCTCTGGTCGGTGCCTCCAACTAGGGAAGGTTATGGGCATGCTTACCCTGGCCCGGTAAGCAGACATAACCTTCTGTGCCGGTTGTTGAGATTATGGTACCGGGTCCCCTTGTTGGATCGTTTTGGCCACGACGGTGGTCATTGTGTCTTTGGTAGACACGAGGCCACCCAGGACTAGCCCGATGGGGAGTGAGTCGGAGTGGCCGGGAGAGTGTCATGGAAATGGAGGGGTTTTGTCGGAATGCCATTGGTCCATCCGAATGGGAGTGCGAGGCCTTGAGTTCCGTGGTGTGGGTACAGTGTGCTTCCTCTGCAGAGTGTAATAATCTATCGATAGCCGAGTCCACAGTTACGGACACGCTCGTAGTAGGTCACACCATGGGTCAACGCTTAATAAAATTTTGCACACTAAGTTATGAACTTTGCACTGTTCATGATGGTGGGAAAGCCATCGAGATGTTCGAGACCAAGTATTGGTCGTGGTTGTGATCGCCGTAAGGATCACGAGATAGCCCTGGTCAAGAACACAATGGTTGTATGTTTGTGATCCAAGAACGATCATGGTTGGTTAGCCAGTCCCGAGGGACTTTTATCACAAGAGCATGATCACAGGATGTTGAAACATTATTGCATTATTAACTGGTTAATTATCATGATATTGTTTGTCATTATGATTATGCCTGTTACTGACCTGGCGTGTCATGCCAGATTTCAGGAAAGTCTCGTTGGAAAGGAGTGCTGCTTGAGTCTAGATCATGTCCACATCGGTGTCCCTGTGCTATGGAGTTTCCGCTACGATGTTGTTCCGCTGCCGTGTAGTTGTTATGATCGAGGCCCCTTTATGTTTGCTAAATAATGTACATATTGTTCAGCCGCACTGTGTGTGCCTCTTGGCCTCGACACGTGTTGTAATATAAACTATGATCCGCTAGCATCAATAAAGCGGTTGTTTTCTGTACCAAGATGTTGTGTGTTGCCAGAAGACATGGTCTCTGGGCTGGCAATGCATGGTAAACCGGTCGCTCTGAGCCAGGGTGCCACAATAATGCAGGCTGAAATGCTCAAGATCACTGTTGGGCAACTCCTCGAGATCGAGCCCATGTCTCCCCTTAGAGAGGAGGAAATAAAACGGAAATTTGTCCGCGTCAAACCTTTGGTCGAGCCCGAGGAGGTCAAGAACCTCCCAACGAGAATGTATGAATTGCATGATTGTTACATGAAAATTACCAAGAGTTCCAATCGAGAGTCCCTCATGGTGCAAGTCAAGGAAGAGCATTACTTCCATAAGAAAGCTCTGTTCGTTGAGTATTCAGAACTAATTCAGTTATTCAATCAAGATGCACTCGACAAATCTATAAATGGGTTGCTATTGTCTATAAGTGATTTCTTTCTGTAATTTAAGTCTCAAGCTAGCTCTAGTGCTCATTGATTGATCATTAATTACCTGTAATTATATATCCTCACTATATATTCTTTTCTGTGGTATTATGCAGGATGAAGATGCATGAAATGAAAAAAGCTGGACGCTATGGCATTGGGTTCATTGACCCAAATACCATTAATGGACACACATGGAAATTGGAATGCTGTAAAGCAGATGTAGAGAACAACATGCTAGAGTTCTTGAAGCGCCTCAATATCAATGAAGATATACTACTTCCTTACAACTTCCTGTGAGTTACGCTATCTTGTACTACAAATTTTGTTTTTTCTTATACTAGCTAGCTAGATGTTGATTAGTGTTATGCAGATGCCCGCTTAATTAAGACATGCAAACGTGTGCGCATGCAGTTACCACTGGATCTTGTTAGTCATTAATGTTGAAGAAGGAACAGGTTGAAATCTTGGACTCACTACTTAAAAAAGAAAGTGACTTCACCATCTTGAAGGGGATAGTCAACAGGTAATTTTAATCATTACTAACTATATCTCGGCCTATTTAGTTCGTCATTTTCCTGATATCAACTATTTAATAACCCTTATTCATTTTCTTTGACGGCGGGCAGGGCTTGGGCAAAGTTCATCAAGGTGACTCCAGGCAAATGGCGACAAAAGCTGTTTTCGTATCGACCCAAGGTAAGTAATTAAGTAGTACTAGCTAGCTACCATCTCTATAATTCTTGTTTCAATACCATTAATTAATTATCATGCTTGATTAATTATTACCTGATTAAATTCAATTCTTGTAAAGGCCACAGAAGCGGTACTGGGGCGATATGTCATGCATTCTACTTTTGCGAGAACATTCGCACGATGGCGTCCAAAATGAGCAAATCTGATAGAAAACAATGGGTACGTTTGACAGAACACTATTCACAATTTTTACATGATTATCGATATCTAGTCACACAACTAATATACACATGCATGCATATTGATCTCCTTCTTAACAGTTCAAAGACGTGCGGGAGAAGCTCCTACCAACGAAGCGCATACGAGCACTTCAAGAGGAAATAGCGGCATTTTTGCTTGACCAGGTCATAGATCCCAAAGGAGAATACTATTACCCGCTACCACCCTCATGAAACACTCCCAATTGTCATCGTGCTCCGAAGGCACCAAGGCAACATGTAGGAGAAATTGTATATATACCTGACTGTATATACATGTGTATGTGTGAATAATGGTGGTTGTGAGACATTCGATGATATATATATATATATGACCGGTTCTATGAGAAATTCTATATATTTATATATATGCATAACATGTAAAATATGTGGTATCATAAAATACCAGCAAACGAAAAAGAATTAAATGGAAAACACAAAATTAAAGAAAAAGAAATCATGAATCCAAAACCCCCCAACATTTTAGTACCAGTTGGTGTTACTAACCGGTACTAAAGTGATCCCCGCCCCCGACGCTGGCTCGTGCCACGTGGTGGCCCTTTAGTGGCGATTAAGTGCGAACCCGGTACTAGAGGGCTTTAGTCCCCACTCTTTAGTGCGGTTCTGAACCGACACTAAAACCCTCTGAACCAGTGCTATAGCCCGATTTTGCACTAGTGTATATATATCCAATTGGATGTAAGTTATCATGAACTATTATTGTTGACATTACCCTTGAGGTAAAAGGTTGGGAGGCCAATCTATAAGCCCCTATCTTTCTGCGTAATGCGATTAAAACTTTGAACCCATAAATATCATGTGAGTGTTAGCAATTGTGAAAGATTAAATGATAGTTGAGTATGTGGAGTTTGCTAAATCAAAGCTCTAACATAGACCCTTCCTGAAAATAAGATGAATTGCAAATGTTTGGTGACTGAGAATATAGTTTGTTAGTTTCAAGAAAGTTTATGATCTATACTTTAACATGTGAATAGCTTGTTACTTGATCATGAAAAGTTTTATGAGATGAGCTACTGTTATGACATATAATGATGCTAGAAAAGGTGATTGAAATTATAATTGATCAAACTTGTGCACTTGCTAGCATTCACACTTCATAAATTATTTATTTTATCATTTACCTACTCGAGGACGAGCATGAAGTAAGCTTGGGGATGCTGATACGTCTCCAATGTATCTATAATTTATGAAGTATTCATGCCATGTTTACAATAGTTTTATATGGTTTTTGTATGATTTGATTAGAACTAACCCGGACTGACGCTGTTTTCAGCAGAACTACCGTGGTGTTGTTTTTGTGCAGAAATAAAAGTTCTCGGAATGCGATGAAATCAACGGAGAATTTTTCTGGAAAATATGAAAATACTTGAACAAAAATCTACCAAAGGGGAGTCACGTGGGCCACACGAGGGTGGGGGGCGAGCCCACCCTCCTCCCTCGTGGACTCCCCGAGGGCTCCCCTGGCGTGAAATCAACGCCAACTTCTCCTATAAATACAGAAACCTCCAGAAATTAACCTAGATTGGAAGTTCCGCCACCGCAAGCCTCTGTAGCCACGAGAAATCAATCTAGGCCCTCTCTGGCACCCTACCGGAGGGGGCCATCATCACCGGAGTCCATGGAGGAGGATCCCGGAGGGGCCATCATCGCCATGAAGGCCAAGGACCAGAGGGAGAACCTCTCCCCATCTAGGGGGAGGGCATGGAGGAGGAAGCACAAGGGGGAGAACCTCTCCTCCTCTCTCATGAGTGGTGCGGTGTGCCATCGGGAGGGGAATCATCACCGAGGTGATCGTCTTCATCAACATCACCACCATCATCACCATCCTCATCTCTTTTACGTGGTCCACTCTTACGCACCCCGCTGTAATCCCTACTTGAACATGGTGCTCTATGCCGCATATTATGATCCAATGATGTGTTGCCATCCTATGATGTTTTGAGTAGATAGCCTTTGTCTTTGGGTTGATTGATGATCTAGATTGGTATGAGTTGTATGTTTTATTTTGGTGCTGTCCTATTGTGCCCTCCGTGTCCCGCAACCGTGAGGGATTCTTGCTGTAGGGTGTTGCAATACGTTCATGATTCACTTATAGTGGGTTGCTTGAGTGACAGAAGGATAAACCCGAGTAAGGGGGTTGTTGCGTATGGGATAAAGGGGACTTGATGCTTTAATGCTATGGTTGGGTTTTACCTTAATGATCTTTAGTAGTTGCGGATGCTTGCTAGAGTTCCAATCATAAGTGCATATGATCCAGGAAGAGAAAGTATGTTAGCTTATGCCTCTCCCTCATATGAAATTGCAATAGTGATTACCGGTCTTGTTAAAAATTGCCTAGGTCAATTCCGCACATCGATCCATCACTATTCCACACTCGCTATTTATAATATTTAGTAATATATTATAACTTTATGATAACAACACCTACTTTTATATTTTAGCTCTCCGATGTCATGAAAAGTTATCCTTTTCATACCCACAACATAGTTTTATTTCCCGTTTCTAGTTAGAAGCAAACATTCGGTGCACGTAGAGTTGTATCAGTGGCAGATAGGACTTGGGAGAATATTGATCTTATCTTTAGCTCCTTGTGGGTTCGACACTCCACACTTATCACTTCCACCATTGGGAATTGCTACGATGATTCGCTGCACTTGGGGAATCACAGGGCTGGCTGGCGTTGATGGTACTTTCACCGCCAGCGCCGCCCTCGATAACAAATAAGAAAGCGCGCTTGTTGCCTTCCTGTGGGCGAATATCGATGTGTTTTCCTGGATACCATCTGATATCCCTGGTGTTCCTAGGGAGATAATCGAGCACCGCCTTGCTGTCTGCCCTCATGCCTGACCTGTCAAGAAGAAAGTTCGGAAGCAGGCCTCGGAGAGGCAGTAGTTCATTGCTGAAGAGATCAAGAAACTGGAGGCAGCTGGTTTGGCCAGAGGAGTACTGCATCCTACGTGGTTAGCAAATCCAGTTGTAGTCCGGAAGGCTAATGGAAATGGAGGCTTTGCATTGATTTCACAGATCTCAACAAGGCTTCCTGAAGGACCCATTCCCCTTGTCGCATATCGACCAGATTGTCCACTTCAGGTTGTGATTTGCTCTCCTTTCTGGAGGCGTACTCCAGATATCACCAGATCTTCATGTCCAAAGAAGATGAAGAGAAGACGGCATTCATCACTCCATGTGGTACGTACTGCTTTATCCACATGCCATTCGGATTAAAGAGTGTCGGATTAACTTTTGCAAGGGCAGTCCAGATTGGTTTTGAACCACAGTTACACAGAAATATAGAAGCCTATATGGATGATATCGTGCTCAAAACCAAGGATAAGGCCATCATTATCCAGGATTTAGAGGAGACATTTGCAAATCTACGCAAGATCAATTTGAAGCTTAATCCAGAGAAGTGTGTGTTTGGTGTTCCTTCATGCAAGCTGCTTGGTTTCTTCGTGTCCCATCTGGGGATCGAAGCTAACCACGACAAGATCAAAGCCATTGAGCAGATCCAGGCGCCAAGGACAGTTAAGGATGTGAGGCGCTTAACATGATGCATTGCCGCGCTAAGTAGATTCATCTCCAAATGTGCCGAGCGTGCCCTGTCTTTCTTTAAAATTTTGAAGCAGACAGGGCCTATGAAGTGGACCCCGGAAGCAGATGCCGCTCTGCAGGAGTTGAAGGCCTGCCTATCATATGTGCCTACCTTGGTTCCGCCTAAACCTCAAGAACCATTGTTGCTATACTTGGCATCAACCAACCAAGTGGTCAGTGCAGCCTTGGTAGCGCAGCGAGAAGTGGATGAGGCAGAAAGTGAGCAGAAAACAGTAGAGTCAGGTAAGTATCAGGATGGCAATGAGCATGGCAACGAGAACAACCCCAAGGACACAGCAAGGAAGAAAGTGGTGCAGCTCCCAGTGTACTCCGTCAGCTCCTTGTTACACGGGGCTAGATCGATCTACTCTGGTGTGTAGAAGTTGATCTTTGGCCTCATTATGGCCTGAAGGAAACTACGCCACTACTTCCAAGCCCAGGAGATCACGGTTGTCACTCGTTTTCCGTTGCAAAGGATACTCCCAAACCCTGAGGCTACTAGCAGAATAGTGGAGTGGGCTTTGGAGTTATCCAGCTTTGGTTTGAAGTTTGAGAGCACATCAACTATTCAGAGTAGGGCATTGGCAGAGTTCATTGTAGAATGGACGCCAACCCCAGATGACGAAATGACAGAGACAATTATCCCCGGCAAGGAATCAACCCAAGAATAGATTATGTATGTTGATGGTGATTTTTCCCTACAAGGTCCAGGGGCTGGCGTGCTTCTTGTTGCCCCCTCCAGGGAGTACTTGAATACATCGTCCAAATGCATTTTTCCCGGGACGAAGCCACCAACCGTATAGCTGAGTATGAAGGGCTCCTTGCCGGGCTCGGAATTGCAGCAGACTTAGGAATCAAGAAGCTGATCATTCGAGGATATTCACAGCTTGTGGTGAGACAAGTCAACAAGTATTATCAAATTCCATTTATGGAAGCATACGTCGAGGAAGTGATGAGACTAGAGGAGCACTTTGACGGGTTGCAATCAGAGCACGTACCCCGTGTGGAAAATAGCATAGCTGATCACCTGTCAAAGTGTGCTGCGTAGAAGCTTCCTGTGGAACCAGGAACTTTTGTTCTTCGTCTCTCTCAGCCCTTCGTATCATCAGCAACAATGGCCTGGAAAAGGATAAAGTTGGACTACGGTAAGCCTCTCCGGGTCGAGCCTTCCGCTCCAGGCAGAGACCCTACCGGAAACAACTACTCACAGCCTGCCGGACCACCCCCTCCAGCCGGGCCCATGGATCCTGCGAACGAGGCTGGTGCTCCTGCAACAGAGGAGGTGCCGCTAGTCCTCATTGTTGAGCCCAGGCTCCAACTTGGGCAAGGCACATTGTCCACTTCCTCCAGACCGGAGAACTCCCCGGCGACCAAGATGAAGCTGAAAAAGTAGCCCAGAGGGCCAGTATGTATCAGTTTGTCGATGACACTCTATACAGAAGGGGGAGCAACAGTGTGAAATTGAAGTGTGTCCGTCGGGAGGATGGGAAGGAACTGCTGGATGAGATTCACAGAGGAATATGCGGCTCCCACATTGGATCGAGGGCATTATTTGGGAAAGTATTCTGGCAAGGATTCTATTGGCCCATAGCTCTCCAAGATGTGGCCGAGCTCGTCACGACATGTGAAGGCTGCCAGTTCCATTCCAAGAAAACACACCTGCCTGCCCAAGATCTTCAAACAATCCCTCTATCATGGACATTTTTGGTCTGGGGGCTCGATATCCTCAGCCCCTTCCCCGAGCAATCGGGGGTTTTGAATTCTTGTTCGTTGCCATCGACAAGTTTACAAAGTGGCCAGAAGTGACTGTCGTGAGAAAGGAGACTGCTCGGTCAGCAATCAAGGTCTTGCAAGAACTGGTGTGCCATTTTTGGAGTTCCGGCAAGGATCATCACCGACAACGGCACCCAGTTCACGAGCCACGCCTTCATGCAATATGTTCGTACCCTCAGATGCAACATCTCATTCGCCTTTGTGGCACACCCCCAGAGCAATGGACAAGCTGAGAGGGAGAACGCCGAAGTGTTACGTTCACTCAAGACAAGAACTTTTGATACGCTACAGAAGCATGGCAGGCGGTGGATCAAGGAGTTGCCGGTAGTTCTCTGGTCCCTCAAAACGACACCTAACCGTGCTATTGGGAAGAGTCCCTTCTCCCTGGTCTACGGGGCAGAAGCAGTTATCCCCACGGAACTCATTTATGGGTCCCCTTGAGTGCTTGCCTACGATGAAGTAGCGCAAGATCAGCACCGGTGTGACGACGCTGTGCTACTCGAGGAGAACCATCTTCTGGCTGCTGCACGCGCTGCACGCCCCTGCGTCGCTACCATAGCCGCATGGTTCATGCCCGATGTTTTGAGGAAGGTGACCTTATCCTCTGGCGCGTTTAGTCCGCCAAGGGTACAAACAAGCTGTCACCAAAGTGGGAAGGCCCTTACCGGGTGGTACGAGTCACCAGACCTGGCGCAGTCCGTCTGGAGACCGGAGATGGCACTCAGTTGCAAAACTCATGGAATATTGAGCATCTCTGCAAGTACTACCCGTATGGCGCGGCTGCAGGGCCCGACAGCCACCCTTTAGTACAGGCCTTGCCTCAGCTGCATGTAACCCCTTGTATGAAGCCGGGGCGATGACCCCGTGCAAGAGAAAGTAAAGAAGCACTGTAGGGGGGCCCCAACTAAGATTGCATGCATGAGCACACCAAGATCACTGCATAAGCATTTCATGAGCGTTTGCATATGCATATAGATAGGATCGCATCCGGCATTCATTCTCATCTACATAGAGTTGCAGGTTCCTGCCGTGAACTTGGCTTCGACAAGGAATGAGAAGATTGCCCGGCACAGTGATCCCCGGCAAGCCAAACAGATAAGTTTTACCTCCTGTCCATTAGTGTTCTGTAAAGCTATAACTTTGCATGAGAAAACCTCGGCCCACTTCTAAGACTTAGGTGCTCATATCCATGAATCAAACATTGCTTCAGGCAGGTCGGTCGCAGTTGCCTTTGATAAAAAAGAAGTTGGTGGGGGGCTGGCCCCTCTGTCTGTTCCCCGGCAGACGTAGCTCTCCGGGAGACAAAGAGGGTGCCAGCAGGATATCCTGCCGGGGTAAAACTCATTTATTTACATTAAAGAGGCATTTCACCTCGGCATGGACATACACATGCACGAGTTCCCCGGCAAGGTTCATGTTTTTCATATGCTAATACAAGTACAAGCATTACAGGACACAAACATGGACAAGAGAGATTACATTATTTGAATTAAAATTTGGCGATTGCCTACAAGCTTAAGATTGAAAAAAGATAAGTGCCCCGTAAACTCCTCTCCCTGTCCCTCTTATCCCAAGTAGTGCGGCGGGAAGAGAAGAAGACAGGCGATGCATTGGCACAACGCCACCCCGATCCTTGTCAGGAACTGGCAAGCCCAGCCTGACAAGATCGGGAGTGGCGAGGCTACGAAGGAGGAAGACGTGCACGGCACCTTGACGCCCCCCTGGTCACCACCTCCAGGGCTAGGTGGGGGGCTCCAGCACAGGCACTGGCAGAGGAAGACGCCGGAGCCTAGCCAGAAGACCCCAAGAGGAAGTGGAAGCACCAGGGGGACAAGCTTTTTCTCGGTAGTCGGAAGAAACGGTGATGACGGCGCCGGGAAAAGGGGGTCGAGCCAGGCAAACGGGCAGCAGGTCGATAGTACGAGACGAACGCGTCGATGCGGTTGTGCTCCTACTGGACGGCTTGCTTCCCGTGTTCTCCTTCTCCCCAGGCTTCGTCTCCATCAACACAACTCTAGGAGAAGGCCGAGGCCCTAGTCCGGCGCCCTCCCCGGGAAGACGGCGAGCAGCCAGAATGGCCAGGGGGCTCGATGTCAGGACCCCGATTCTAAGTCACATCGACCTAGTCGGTAACACCTCATATCACTTTGCGGCCTCACGCACGGTATTCCCACGGGTGTCGCCTTACCATGGCCCGGGACCGTTTGCGCCTTTTGGCTCACGTATATGATAGTGTCGCTAGCATCCATCTGACAGAGAACCCGGGCCGACATGGCTAGTCGTGAACCCAAAGCGGCGCTAACCCATGGGGACAGGCATACATGAATCACATCGAGCATGTCGGTCATCAACGTATGAATTCGGGTTGTAACCTTTGGGCTAACAGGACTCCGGTATCCGGGCTGTAGCAAGCTTAGGCAGGACTCGAATATCACGCGTGACATTTCCCGAAGGAACGGACATAAGGCAGTGAAACACATGCCGGCCGATCAAGTGTCCAAGCGGTAGTGCTTTGGGCTAGCAGGACTCCGGTGAACCGGGCTGTAGCGGACTACTATCGCTCGAAGCACGAGACTACATTTCCCCATATGAGAGGCTGCCAAGGATAAACAACTAGTTTGTCGGATCCCACACATACCAAGCATTTCAAACATACACACAATATGCTCAATATGTGTAGATACAACATGGCATCACAACATAACTCTACGACTCAAATATTTATTCATTAGGCTCCGAGGAGAGAGATATTACAAACATGGGTCTCATGACCCAACACTCAGAGCATACAAGTCAAAGCACAAGCAGAAGCTAAACATGTCTGAGTACAGACAACTATAAATGAAAAAGGCTGAGAAGCCTAACTTTCTACCAGATCCTGCCGAGGGCACAAGATCGTAGCTGAGGTAACAAGCTAAACGTCGAAGTCCATGTGGAACTACTAGCGAGACTGACGTCTCTCTGCAAAAACATAGAATGGGCAAACGTGAGTACAATTGTACTCAGCAAGACTTATATCAGAACTAACTACATATGCATCATTATCAACAAAGGGGTGGTGGAGTTTGACTGCAGCAAGCCAGCTTTGACTCGGTGGCTATCCTGAACTACATTTGCAAGTAACTCTTTTGAGGTGGCGCACACGAGTCCACATATTCACCATATCAATACACCGCTATGGATCCGCTCCCGTCTCCCTACGAGAACGCCATCCATAGCACTCATGCTTATCTTGCGCATTTTAGAGTATCCACTTTCACTTGTCTATGAACTGATATAGGCAACCCAGAAGTCCTTTTCTGTGGACACGGCTATTCGAATAGATCATTTATAACCCTGCAGGGGTGTACTTCTTCACACGCTCTCGCCACTTATCGCCTCAGACATCGTCATGTACCTCGGCAACCTTCAAGCGGAAGCCGGGCGAGGGAGTCGGCCACGACCTGACCAACCACACAAGTCTCTAGTCCAGGTTTATCGCCTATTCGGGTTCCATCCGCAAGGAGATCCGGCCGGGGTGTCGCTCACGGCACCAAACAATGTGCGCAGAGTTCCCCAGCCCACCTCGACGGGTTGATCTACGCTTGGTACACCCTGCCATGGTGCCTAGTCTGTCCCAAGCCCACCTGTATCGGGTGCCACTTGGTAGACTACTAACACTACCTACAAACACCAGAAACTAGTTGCAACTCCTGGGCGAGAGATCAAGTTGATTAATAAGTCGAGAGGGGCACTTAAGCATTCAATGCGTGGTAGTAACTGTTCATGGATCACAAACATAGAACTTCAGTTCACGAGGACGGCTGCAATGAGACAACCCACCATGTACTCCTACATGGCCTCTCACCGCTACCTTTACCAAATCGTGTTCACACACTTAACTCTCAACAAGGACATGTTCATACACCTCCGATTCATCCCCGATGAATCAGACTGACTACAACTCTAAGCAATAGCAGGCATGACAAACAAGCATGAATGAGTAGGCACACCAGGGCTCAAACAACTCCTACTCATGCTAGTGGGTTTCATCTAATTCTTGTGGAATGACAGGTCATCACGAGAGGATAAAGGGGTTCAGCTACGCAGCAAGTAACACATGAGTCGTTGTTGTCCTAATGCAGTAAAATAGAGCAGGAGCGAGAGAGTGGGATTATATCAGAATGAACAAGGGGGTTTTGCTTGCCTGGCACTTCTGAAGATAATATAGTTCTTTATCGGTGTCATTGAATTCATCGTCGGTACGTCGTCTACTGAGAGGGGACAATTACCGGCAAACAAGAGAGAACACAATCAATGCAATGCACATTCACATGAATGACATGTCATGTTAAGGTACTGAATTCACCTAATGCAATATCTAGCCAAGTTAATTGAAGTGGAACTCAAACAAGAACAAAGTCCAACTCCAAATGTTATTTCATAAATTACCCTAAACACGATTCATCCTATTCAGTGAGGTTAACTTGTTGAAACATGCATGATCATGGCATAAATAGATTCCTCATACTTTCCTGATCATTTTTCATATATAAATTATTTCATTCTGAGCTACGGTTGAATTTCTATGAATTTTAGAAGTTTGGGGTATTTCTGAAATTTCCTGAATTATAATAAATCCAGAAAATCAATTCTTGCGTCGACTGACGTCGATGTGACATCAGCGGGTCAACGGGACACGGTCCGGTCAAACTCGACAGTGGGTCAGCGTGTCGGCATAATTAGTTTTAACTAAATATCGATTAACCTAATCCTGATTAGCTGACAGGGCTGGGCCCCACCTGTCATTGACTTAACAGAGTCAACCAGGGCCCACCCGTGGTCAAGGTCAAAGTCGGCTGCCGGCGTTTAGCCGCCGGCGAGCCCAACGCGGCAACGGAAGTGATTTTGGCCGTTCCGGCAACCAAATGGGCATGAAGGCATCTAGGTGGAGCTGAGGAGCAGGCGAAGCTCTTGGTGGAGTCGGTTGAGATCGGGGCGGCCGGAAATGGTGCCGGCGACGACCTAGGCGGCCGCCGGAGTTCGGGCGTGGGTGCGGGCAGTGTTGCGGTGTGCGAGCAAGCGGGCTGAGGCGCTAGTGGTGGCCTACGTGATGTGGTGAGTGCGATGGGCGCTAGCCCGGGACCAAATGGTCACCGGAGCAGCGCCGGCGACGAGCGTGGGCGGAGGTGAGCTTCGGCTTCAATGGCGGCGGCGGCTACGAGGCGAGAATGACGCGGGGAAGAGAGGGGAATCGATCGGAGGCTCACATGGGTCGCGTAGAGGTGGTCTGCGAGCTCGGGGAAGCGACGACGGTGGCGAATTGACGGTGGCAATCCTCGGTGGCCGAGGAGGGGAGCGGCGGAGCTAGAGGCAACCAGGGGCGTCCGGCGCCTTTGTGCAGGTGAGGAAGAAGAGGGGCGAGGCGGAGCTTCACAGGGGCGTCGGCGGGGAGGTGGCTGTGGCGCGGTGAACGGCGAGGGCAGCGACGGTGGCGCTTCGGTCAGGCGAGAGAGAGGGAGCAGGGAGATAATGGGGTCCTGGGGGAGCGAGGAGAGGTGCAGGGGTCGGGGGGGTGTGCATGGCACCCTCGGGTGCCCCCAGCGGCGAGCAGGCAGGCAGGAGGTGGCCGCCTCTCGGGCGCGCGCCACGCCTCGCCTCTGCCTACTGGCAGAGGAAGACGATAAGCGGCGGGTAGGTGGGCTGGGCTGGCTTTGCCCAGCCGGGCTGCTACAGAGGTGGGCCGGTTGGGGCGCCAGGTAAGTGGCCGGGTACGTTCCTCTCTCTCTCTCTTTTATTTTTTTTAGTTCTTCTATTTTTCTGCAGCTTTGTGGCTTTATTAAAAATACTAAATCAATCCCAAAAATCATGAAACTAATCAACGCCACTGCTTGGAATATAACAAACAGCAAACATTTTAGTTTATGATTATTTGAGCATTTAAATTATTTATTAGCATTTAAATGCCCAAATGGAAATACCTTATGAATTAATCCAGTGACCAAATATGACATGAAAAATGTGCAGCACCTCTGGTTCTGGTTTAAAGCATTTTTCCAGAAATGATGAACATTTTCTAAAGCCATTTGAAATCACTGAGAATTTTTTTTGGTTGAGCCTATTTGAATTCCTTTGGTGCTAGGTCTTGGTCATCCCTATTTCAAATTTCATGAAAATTAAACATGATGCATGGATGCAATGCCACTAGTTACAAGCAAGCTCTAGGGCTGTGACACTCGAGGAGCGCTGCTCCCCTCCTCGGTGGGCAGGAAGGCGCGCCTCTCGTCGACATCAGCCCCAAAACTTCCGGGAGGGGCAGTGCTGGGATTACTAGTAATCTCCATCCTCTCCTCCCGGACGAGCCTCGAAGAGACCAAGAGATTCGCCATGCCAAGGACCAGGCTCACTTCCTGAGCGTCAGCACCAACATAAGGCAACAATAGCCCCAAGCAGGAGCCCGGGAGCTGGCCCCAGGCCCCTCTCTTCAACATGGACAGTAGAAGCGGAAGATAAGAAGAGGAGGAATGCAAAGATGGGTGACTCCGCCCTCCTCCGCTCCTCCCTTTTATAGGCAGGAAGAGGAGGAAGGCTGCTCCATCAACAGGCGGCCGCCGTCCTCCTCCGCTCCTCCCTTTTATAGGCAGGAAGAGGAGGAAGGTCCCGAACTATGCGTCTAGGTGGATGGTAACAGGAGACAAGGGACACGATGTTTTTACCCAGGTTAGGGCCCTCTCGATGGAGGTAAAACCCTACTCCTGCTTGATTAATATTGATGATATGGGTAGTACAAGAGTAGATCTACCACGAGATCAGATAGGCTAAACCCTGGAAGCTAGCCTATGGTATGAGAGACACCAGAGAGGGCTAGGGTTACACAGAGTCCGTAACAATGGGAGGAGATCTACATATCCGTATCGCCAAGCTTGCCTTCCACGCCAAGGAAAGTCCCATCCGGACACGGGACGAAGTTTTCAATCTTGTATCTTCATAGTCCAAGAGTTCGGCCAAAGGTTATGGTCCGGCCATCCGGACACCCCCTAATCCTAGACTCCCTCAGTAGCCCCTGAACCAGGCTTCAATGACGACGAGTCCGGCGCGCAGATTGTCTTCGGCATTGCAAGGCGGGTTCCTCCTCCGAATACTTCATAGAAGATTTTGAACACAAGGATAGTGTCCGGCTCGCAAAATAAGTTCCACATACCACCGTAGAGAGAATAATATTTACACGAATCCAATCACGACGTATTCATGCGTGACATCACACCACGGCCAAGCCTTTATTGAATCGTTTCTTGTCCCACCTCAGCGCACTTAGCGAGGCGGTTTCCTTGGCACGTCTTGTCGAAGCAGAGATCGTGTCCCCTTATTCCGGAATTCTCATCAATACGGGCGTGGGTAACCCAACCGTGCCATTAATTACGGCGCTTGGCAGATAAGCGAGTTTTACCAGGAGGGTGGGTACGTGCAGTCTCGTCCGCCCATATAAGGGGATAAGGATCCACCTTTTTCATCTACGCCTTCTTCCTCCTTTGCTTATCCATTTTGCGACTTTTCGAGCTCCAGCGCCCAAGTCCGCACATCCCACCTCAACCTTCTCCGGCAATGTCCGGAGTGGGAGGCAAGTGGATGGTCTCCTCCGTCACGGAGGGACACATCAAAAAGGTGAGGGAGGCCGGATACTTGTCTAACGACATCGTGCACCGGCTCCCAAACAAGGGGCATCTCATCCCCACCCCCAGGCCCCATGAGAGGGTGGTGTTCCTCACTCATTTCCTCCATGGACTAGGTTTCCCACTTTACCCATTTGTCCGGGGGCTCATGTTCTTCTACGGCCTGGATTTCCACGATCTGGCCCCAAACTTCATCCTCAACATCTCGGCGTTCATTGTCGTGTGTGAGGCCTTCCTCTGCATCCAGCCCCACTTCGGCTTATGGCTGAAGACCTTCAATGTCAAGCCGAAGGTAGTGGGCGGCCGTAAGCAAGTGCGGAGGTGCCATGGTGGGCAAGATGCCCAACGTCCTATGGCTCGAGGCTCCTTCGTGGAGACCATAAAGGGGTGGCAATCGGGTGGTTCTACATCACCGAGCAGCGTGACCACTGAATGGGCAACGACCGAATTCGATCTGGCATTCCCATGGCTCACCTCACAGAAGAGAAGGGCCTGTCGTGGGGTAATTCGAAAGAGCTGGCCGGACTCCAAACCTGCATCCGAAACCTGGTGAGCAAGAAGCTCACACTCATCAACGTAGTCCAGGTCATGCTCATCCGCCGGATCCTCCCGTGCCAACAATGGGCTTTCAGCTTGTGGGAGTTTGATCCGGCACAGCACCGAACCCTGAGCAAGCTTTTCGACACTACGTACGAAGACACCTGGAAGGTGCTGTTCAAGGGCGCCGAGGCCCCCGCATCCGCTACCGAGGATCGCCGATTCAGCACGCAGCATCAAGCCAACGCGGTAAGCTGTTTTACCCTTTACGGGATACTTGTTTTTCATAGTTTGACTCTGTGCGGGATCTAAACTCCCTTACCTTTGACAGGCTTGGCAGGAGACGTCCGGGCAGATCAACTGTCTGGCTCCCTTGCCCGAAGACCCAGCGGATGCCCACTTGACGGGGCTGCTAGCTCCGGCACCTTACGTGGTGCCGGAGAAGAAGGCCAAGAAAAAGGCCAAGGGAACTCAAAAGAGTTCCCGGCGCTCGCCAGTGTCGGATTCATCGTCCGATGACTCCGAGGCGCACTCCTCCCATGAAGACGAGGAGGAGGAAGAAGAGGCCTCTCCCCCTCCAGCGGGGGGAGGACAGACAAGGGAGGCCGCCCCAACTGGGGGCGGAGGGTCCAAGAAGGAAGGACCCTTCCTCCGGACTACTCTACCAACGCCGACGACGGCGAAGAGGAGTGGCCATCAGGGCCAAGCCCCAGCAAAATCGTAAATATCCGGATACGAGAATAACTCATGGCGTTCCTTTATTTCACTATATAAATGCGATGCCGAATATAATCATGCAGTCCGCCCAGCGGCCCAGCTCGGCAACCGTCGGCGGATCCTAGATTCGTCGGATGTGAATAGTCTTTCACTCCCATTGCTACCTCCCTAAATCCTCTGGACGATGCCGAGGTGGAGTCCCAAAAGGGTCCAAACCAGGAGGAGGTGGTCCTGGAGGTGCCGCAAGGCGACCTCCCGGACTCCAGGTGCAAAGGGGATAAAACCCCGAAGGGCTCTAAGTCCGGCCCCGAGCCGGACACCGCACCGGAACCTTCAGTTGTTCCGAATCCGTGACGACCCCGATAAGAAGGGCAAGGCTACGGCGCGGTGACCTCCGTCCCAACCGGAGGCACGGATAATTCTTTGGAGGTGCTTAACGACGCCTCCATCGACGAGGAACACCGCACTATTATGAGTGCGGTGATCCGAAAATTCGATCCACCAAGAGCGGGCTGGCGGAAGCCTGTGCCAGCCTTCTAACGAGCTTTGAGGTATGTATTTAAGATATGTAAAAATATTACCGCATAGGCGGTAGCCACGATGCTCAGTTTGGTGTTCGGAAAGAAAAACCGAGGCGAGGATCAAAAAGATATACGCAGGAGTCTAACATAAGTATGTCAATATGGGAATGCAGGCTGCGCTGCTGACCTCTGCCGCACTGACTGCGGAGGTCGATGCATTGAAGAAGAGCCTCGAGCGGTCCGAGAACGAGCTCGGCCTTGCCAAGAAGCAGCTCGAGGACAAGGAAGGTAAGTAATACCTTATTTAAGTATATATATAAAAGATGTGGTTGCAAAAAAATGACAGGACCCACGTGAGTATTACAGGGGCCACAACTGAGGTGGCGACCCTGAAGGAAGCGTTGTCCAAGGCCGAAGACAATGCGGCCGTGGAGCGCACCGTGATAGAAATTCAGGAGTCGCTTGTGGCGGAGGTGCAGATAGAGATCCAGGCTCTCTTGGTAAAACACGAGAGTTTGGTGCTTGACTCATAGACTCGAGAGTCCGAGCTCGCCTCGGCGCTTGAGAGCGCCAAATCTGCCAAGGCCGAAGCCCAAAAAGCCCTCCAGGAAATTGAGGCGATTAAGAAGATAGCGGCGGGTAAGGCATTCTTTATGCAAAGCAAGCATGTGAAAGTGAAATACTTGTTACTTACCCGAGTCCGGAGCTCTACAGGAGCATTCGCAGATCTGCCCCGCAGTGTGTCCGACGCTGCCGCCTACTACCGGGCCGTGGAGGGGAGCTCGACGGAGAAGGTGTTCTGGTCTCAGTATGTTGAGGCCGGACACCCGGTGCCCTTGAGCGACCAGCTGAAGCAACTGGTCGAGCTCCACAAGGTGGCCGAACAGGCCATGAAGGGCCTTATAGTTCGGCTATGGCGTGGGGAGGTCATGCCTGGGAGCTACTTTTGGCTGGTGAGGCGGCTGGCGGATGCCTGTCCATGGCTTGAAGTCATCAAGCGTTCCGTATGCATCCAAGGTGCCCGTAGAATGCTTTCCCGATGCTAAAGTGCCTTTGGGGCAAGATGGACGCTGAGAAGCTTGTGACCAGACGGACCACCGCCGGGCAAGGAGCATCGCAAGCCGAGATGTATTATGAGGGCGTCTGAAGGGTGCCCGCCTTTATAGCGGATGAATGCTCCCCAGATGTAATTTTGAGTAAACTTCGCATTTGTGATCACAGCCTGCTGAAAACTTGTTCATATCGCTAAAGCAACGCTTTTGAATTTAAAATATTACCTTCTCTGCGGCCGTTTATTAAATTTAATAGATGGCGAGTCGTTGGCGTATGCCCCCAAGCCCCGAGTTCTGGGGTGTTAGGGATAAAATTGAGCGCACTTTTTACCATTCTTGGGTCCTTCGAGGGAGGCGCTCAACACAACGAACAAGGCAATCGGACTATAATGCTTGACCACTCTCACTTAGCCATAGAATTCTATAATTTTAAATTTCGTGAAGCCCCTAGTATTCGAAGACCGAGTTCGGGGCTATCCACGCCTAGGCCGGACAAAGCCGACTCCTCGCTCTAAGCGGCATAAGTCTTTTGGGAATCGAAAACCTCTCGAACAGCCACCAGCTCTCGCCCTATCATGACGGTCAGTTTTAGCTTTCTCCACTGAGGTGCTTAGCCCAGCTCAACCGGGGCACAATCGCAGTGGTTCTCCCAGCACTACCTTAGCCGATATAACGGAACGTAAGATACCAATACATGGGAGCCCGGGCAAACCCAACTATTGACCCAAGACATGATTCGGAGCCGCTGCATATAATGCTATAAGTTCGGGGTGCCGCACTCGTGAGAGTGTTCGGACTTCTCACACCATATTCTGGGGTACTTAAGCCCCTGGTGTATTGGCCGTACCAAAGTGTACGGTTGCAAAATGTTATAACTGAACATATTCACATAAAAAAGGAATGCAATAATAGACAAAAACTATGTACTGTTTATTCGAAAAGGCTGCGGTAAAAGCAGAATGATACAAATAGTGCGATAAGCAAGACATGGGACTATTTGACATGTCCCCCTCCAGGGGCGAGCTCCGGGATGGTATGTAAGACATGTATTTAGCTCGTTATAGAGACCACCTTGACATTCGACGTAGCTACGCCTCCACGGCTGTTGCATCGTGTGTTGGCGATTATCTTGCCGGACAGGCCTTCCGGAGAGTGGAGTCCTGAAAGTAAGAAAAAAGAATGACAAATTCGGGAGCCCCTAGTGCGGTTGAGCCGCATTTCGGGCGTGCCGTGGTCGTGCCCCTCCCCCTATGCCCATGGTATTTCCATAGCGTAATTATGTATGCGTAGTACTGCTTTCGCAATTTCGCGAGGGCTGGGGTTGGGGCCGCATTGCTATGCGTGCTCGTAACGTGCCAGGCGGTCTTGTTGTAGGTTACTCCGGGCGTGCTTGACGGTGTCCGGACATTTAATAGCCGGACTCGAGAATTGCCTTGAGAGGCCGCTTTGTACTTCCGCCGCGAGGGCCACCGTGTGCTCCTTCGTTCGGAGAGAGCGTTCGGTGTTTCCATTGACCGTAATGACTCCTCGAGGGTCTGGCATCTTGAGCATGAGGTATGCATAGTGCGGCACCGCATTGAACTTCGCAAATGCGGTTCGTCCGGCAAAGGCGTGATAGCCATCATGAACGGGACTATGTCAAAGATTAACTCCTCACTTCAGAAATTATCCGGGGATCCGATGACCACCTCAAGTGTAACTGAGCCTGTACAGTTGGCCTCTACACCTGGTACGATGCCTTTAAAGGTCGTCTTTGTGGGTTTAATCCTTGAGGGATCTATGCCCATTTTTTGCACTGTATCCTGATAAAGCAGGTTCAGGCTGCTGCCGCCGTCCATAAGGACTCTAGTGAGGTGAAATCCGTCAATGATTGGGTCTAGAACCAATGCGGCGAACCCGCCATGATGGATGCTAGTGGGGTGGTCCCTTCGATCAAAAGTGATCGGGCAGGAGGACCATGGGTTAAACTTTGGGGCGACTGGCTCCAACGCATATACGTCCCTGAGTGCACGCTTCCGCTACCTTTTGGGTATGTGGGTTGCGTATATCCTGTTCACCGTCCGCACTTGTGGGGGGAAGCCCTTCTGTCCCCTTTTGTTCGGCGGCTGGGGCTCCTCCTCGTCATCACTATCCAGCCCCTTGTCATTGTTTTTGGCATTTAATTTGCCTGCCTGCTTGAACACCCAACAATCCCTGTTGGTGTGGTTGGCTGGTTTTTCGGGGGTGCCGTGTATCTGGCACGAGCGATCGAGTATTCGGTCCAAACTGGATGGGCCTGGAGTATTTATTTTAAATGGCTTTTTCCGCTGACCGGGTTTAGAGCCTCTGAATCTGGCATTAACTGCCGTATCCTCAGCATTATCGCCGTTAATGCGGCGCTTGTGCTTGTTGCGACGCGACCTGCCATTGCTGTCCTTGGTATCCGAATTACCAGGGCTCTTGGTCATGTTATTACTACGAGCTAGCCAGTTGTCTTCTCCTGCGCAAAAGCGGGTCATGAGTGTTGTGAGGGTTGCCATGGATTTCGGCCTTTCCTGTCCTAGGTGCCGGGCAAGCCATTCGTCACAGATGTTATGTTTGAAGGCTGCGAGGGCCTCTGCGTCCGGACAGTCGATTATTTGATTTTTATTAGTTAGGAACCGTGTCGAGAATTGTCTGGCCGATTCCTCTGGCTGCTGAATTATGTGGCTTAGGTCATCGGGCGTGCGGTGGTGCACATAGGTGCCACTGGAAATTGTCGAGGAATGCGGCTTCGGGTCCTCCCAACAACCAATTGACTCTGGCGGCAAGCTGTTAAGCCAATGTCGGGCTGGTCCTTTAAGCTTGAGTGGGAGGTATTTGATGGCGTGTAGATCATCGCTTGGGCCATGTGGATATGAAGGAGATAATCCTCGATCCATACCGCAGGATCTGTTGTGCCATCATATGATTCGATGTTTACAGGTTTGAAACCCTCGGGGATTTGATGATCCATTACTTCATCTGTGAAGCATAGTGGGTGTGCGGCGCCTTTGTATTGGGCTAGATCACGACGAAGCTCAAATGATCTTTGTCTACTGTGTTCGGCCCGGCCGGATTTGCTATATCCGGCATGACGGTTATCATCACGTGTCATGGGGCGCCCACGCAATCCGTAGATCGATCTTGTTTGCCTTGCCTTGTCCTCCAATATATCTCGCGGGTCTGGCGCATTTCCCCGGGCCATGGAATTTTTGGAGCGACGCCGGGGTGCGTCTTGAGTGGAGGGCCGAGAGGCCTCTCTGTCGTGGCCACGAGGTGGCCGGTCGGCCGCATCATACATTGGTGATGCAGGTTTAGGTGCTTCCTCCTCTAATCGGGGTAGCAGCCTGCGCTTTGGGTAGCTCTTGGAGGGGCGTTCGAGTTCGTACTCTTCGGCCGCAAGGACTTCAGTCCATCTGTCGGCTAGCAAGTCTTGGTCAGCTCTAAGCTGTTGCTGTTTTTTCTTGAGGCTGCTCGCCGTGGCCATAAGCCTGCGTTTGAAACGCTCTTATTCGATGGGATCCTCGGGCACGACAAATTCGTCATCGTCGAGGCTTGCCTCGTCTTTGGAGGGAGGCATATAATTATCGTCCCCTACCTCTCTGTCTCCCGCTCTCTCATGAGGGTTGGCTTCTCCATCTTCCTGTGTTGAATCCTCTTTGGAGGGTTGTCTTGACCTTTGTCCGGGTGTTATTATCTCCCGTGCCGGAATCGCCATTTATGCTTTGGCGGGATTTAGAGCGGCGCCGCTGACGCCGACGGTTGGACTGCTTCTTGGAGGGGTCATCCTCCGTTGTTCCATCACCTTTCCCTTCTTTTGGGGTTTCCACCATGTATATGTCGTATGACGATGTGGCCTTCCAGTGCCCTGTAGGCGCTGGTTCTTGGTCGTCTCCTGCATCGGCGTCCATACCGTCGATGTCTTCGGAGTCGAAGTCGAGCATGTCGGTTAAATCATCGACAGTGGCTACGAAGTGGGTGGTGGGTGGGCTTTGAATTTCTTCGTCGTCCGCATCCCAACCTTGCTGACCATAGTCCGGCCAGGGCTCTCCTGATAAAGATAGAGACTTTAGCGAATTCAGGATATCGCCGAAGGGCTAGTGCTGAAAGATGTCCGCGGCGGCAAACTCCATGATCGGCACCCAATCGGATTCGATTGGCAGGGGCGCGGAAGGTTCGGAGTCCGGAGAGGAGTCCAGCACCTTGGAGTCACGAGCTTCACAAAGGACAAGGATGGTGTTCGGCTCAATCGTCGTAGAGATTGCAGCCCCTGAGGCGGTATCCAGCCACCCGTCCTCGATGGGTGCAATCGGCTCCGAGCTAAGGGTCGGAGCGGACAACGCGAACTCAAGGCACTGTTGGCGGCGAGCTAGGTCATGCCCATCGTGGCGGTCTGGCGACTTGGCTATGGCTCGAACCCGTCGAAGATCAAGTCTCCGCGGACGTCGGCCGTGTAGTTCAAACTTCCAAACCTGACACGATGGCGGGGCGTAGCTTCGACCTGCTCCAGATGGCTGCTTAATTGGCCGCAGCGGTGAGCCGCCAACATGAAGATCTGTCCAGGGAGAAAAGTCTCACCTTGGACCGCATTATTGTTGATTATCGGAGGAGCTATCGGGCCTAAAGATGACGACACAGAGGAACTCTCAATTAAAGCACCAATGTCAGTGTCAAAACAGGCAGATCTCGGGTAGGGGGTCCCGAACTGTGCGTCTAGGCGGATGGTAACAGGAGACAAGGGACATGATGTTTTTACCCAGGTTTGGGCCCTCTCGATGGAGGTAAAACCCTACTCCTGCTTGATTAATATTGATGATATGGGCAGTATAAGAGTGGATCTACCACGATATCAGAGAGGCTAAACCCTAGAAGCTAGCCTATGGTATGATTGTTGTTCGTCCTACGGACTAAAACCCTTCGGTTTATATAGACACCGGAGAGGGCTAGGGTTACACAGAGTCGGCTACAATGGGAGGAGATCTACATATCCGTATCACCAAGCTTGCCTTCAACGCCAAGGAAAGTCCCATCCAGACGCGGGACGAAGTCTTCAATCTTGTATCTTCATAGTCCAGGAGTCCGGCCATCCGGACACCCCCTAATCCAGGACTCCCTCAACCGGGCCCTCGCCTTGACGCTCTCCCACGCCATGCACCTCCGTTACCTACCCCGCGCGATGCATGTAGTATACGTGGCCAAGGATAAGGGCGCACTGTGGGAAGAGTAAATTGGCAGTTTCTACCCCGTGCGCTAAAGTCATTCATGGGCCATCACTGGAGCAGTCCCACCACTATCAGCTTTACACCACGCCCGGGGAAACCAGAAACTGGCCCAGAATCAAGGCTGATAAAGAAGCAATGAAGACCTCAAAGGGCCAACCCCTTCAAGCAACCCTGCTTGTGCATTTATTAGCCCCCACCCCGATGACGCTCAGCAGCATGTTCGGGGCAGGCCCGAGGGCTTCTGTTGGTGTAACAAACCCTGCATCTATTGCCCAGACTGTACACAGGCACAAGAGCAAGATTGAAGCACCAGCCCAAGTCAGAGGTTAAAGGAAAAAGATATTCGAAGAACCAACACGCAGATCAGAGAGATTAAGGCAAAGATAGAGCAGCAGGGTATTGCCAAGAGAAGGCCTCCTTTGCCGGGCACGCGAGCCCGACAAGGGGCGAGGCCACCCCAGAAGCAGACGACCAAGACACCCTGGCAGGACCTGCCGGGGCTCACGGGAGCAAAACCGCCTCACCAACCACTCAAGCATGACCCACATCGCCGACCAGTGAGGTGTCAAGCCGCAAGGTGATTAAGTGGTAGCCATTCGCCACATGGCAGCCATTTCCTACAGAAGAAACCCACAGATGACACCCATGCTGCGACGTGTCAAGAGAACAGGTGTCGAGCTGGCAAGATAGCCCAGCAAGCCTTGCCAGGCAACCAGTGATGTGACACTAAGTAGTGCATTTAATGCGCCCTGTCAGCCCACAGAGTTAGGTATGAAAGCACTGTATGCTATCATATCAGTGCATAATGACTACTTTGCCATTGTGGTGACCTCTTTATCTATAAAAAGGAGGCCCATGGCTCCCGTAAAAAGGGTTAGAAAGTTGATGAACCTACACCCCCATACACGCGTAGTCGCCACTGCCCTAAGGTAACCCCTGCCGGGCAAGTGTACTACGCTTCGCCACCCCCATTCCACCATCAATCCACCAAAGCAGGAGTAGGGTTTTACGCCTCGCGGCGGCCCGAACCTGGGTAAATTACCTGTGTGCTCTCTGTCATGCTACCGTATGCTGGTCTGCTCTTTGTGCAACGCGACGTCCCACTATTGAACCAGCAAGGGGCCTCCCGGTCCCATAGGTGGCCGCAGATATCCCGCGACAGTCGTGATGCACGCCTTTCAGGAAGTTTCATGTTTCGAGGGGGAAATCACCAGGACTGAAGGGGTCCAAATTTCCTTTGTCCTTTGTCCACGAAGTTTTTCTCGATGAACATACACCACCGCAAATCACCGTGTTCAAATTTGGCACTTTTCCGGCTTCATTTACCATATTTAGGGGATTATGTGCATTTCCTAGGCACTTTTCCGGAAGCGATAGACGTGAACCGTGTGCGATAATGAACGAGCAAAATTTTAAGGGAAGCCAAATTTCTATTTTCGTTTATCATTGAGCTCTTGAATACCACCACACTCTACGGCTGCCCGGCCCCTCCATCCCAGAGCTCTCTCCAAGCGTCGTCCATGGCACCGCGGCGCACATTAACCGGTAAGGAAGCAATGGCATCCCGCCGTGCCGCGTTCCTCGCCACCCGCGACCGCACACATGGTAAGGAAGCGATGGCATCTCACCGCGCCGAGTTCATCACCGCCGGCGGCTACACAGTTACGTGGGCGTACTTTGAGTCTGCCATGGCCGAATGGGCGGTGGATTTAGAGGCAGCAAGGCCGCACAGAAGGAGCAGAAAAGGCAGAAAGCAGTCAAGAAAAGAGATTCCCGCCGCCGCAAGAAAGAAGAGGCCACACGCCGTGGTGAGGAGAGCTTGGCAGAGATTCCCGCCGCTGCAAGAAAGAAGAGGCCACCTCGTGCCCACCTCCTTTCTTTATTGACATAGGGTCCAAGTCTCCTGGATCATATTCGGTGAGAAAATCACATTCCCGAAGGTTTCATTCCGTTTGGACTCCGTTTGATATTCTGTTTCTTTGAAACTCTAAAATAGGCAAAAAACAGCAATTCTGGGCTGGGCCTCCGGTTAATAGGTTAGTCCCAAAAATAATATAAAAGTAGAAAATAAAGCCCAATAATGTCCAAAACAATAGATAATATAGCATGGAGCAATCAAAAATTATAGATACGTTGGAGACGTAAGAAAGACATGAAGACCGAAGACTATACCCATGTCCGGATTGTACTCTACTTGGCGTGGATGGCAAGCTTGGAAACCGACTACGTAGATTGCTTCTTATGTAACCGACTCTATGTAAACCCTAGATCCCCCCGGTGTCTATATAAACCGGAGGGGTTAGTCCGGAAAGGATATATACACATTACCATAGTCATATAGGCTAGACATTTTAGGGTTTAGCCATTACGATCTCGTGGTAGATCAACTCTTGTAACACTCATATTCATCAAGATCAATCAAGCAGGAAGTAGGGTATTACCTCCATAGAGAGGGCCCGAACCTAGGTAAACATCGTGTCCCCCATCTCCCGTTACCATCGATCCTAGATGCACAGTTTGGGGCCCCCTACCCGAGATCCGCCAGTTTTGACATAGATACACATGTCAGTGGCACTTATCCATGCTTTGAACCGGAGGAATAGCTCGCCTCCGCTGCTGCTGACTTTGGGCGGGCTCTGGCCAAGATGAAGTGCCGCAGCTGTTGGTGTCAAAACCGGCAGATCTCGGGTAGGGGGTCCCGAACTGTGCGTCTAAGGTGGATGGTAACAGGAGACAAGGGACACAATGTTTACCAGTTGAGCCCTCTCGATGGAGGTAATACTACTTCCTGCTTGATTGATCTTGATGATATGAGTATTACAAGAGTTGATCTACCACAAGATCGTAGAGGCTAAACCCTAGAAGCTAGCCTATGGTATGATTGTTGTTGTCCTACGGACTAAACCCTCCGGTTTATATAGACACCGGAGGGGGCTAGGGTTACCCAGAGTCGGTTACAAGGCAGGAGATCTACATATTCGTATTGCCAAGCTTGCCTTCCACGCCAAGGAGAGTCCCATCCGGACACGGGACGAAGTCTTCAATCTTGTACCTTCATAGTTCAACAGTCCGCAAAAGGATATAATCCGGCTGTCCGAGGACCCCCTAATCCAGGACTCCCTCAGTAGCCCCTGAACCAGGCTTCAATGGCGACCAGTCCGGCGCACAGATTGTCTTCGGCATTGCAAGGCGGGTTCTTCTCCAAATTCTAAATACTTGTTTGAGTAGTGTCCGGCTTACCATAAATATTGTACTCCCTGTCTTCCGCACCTAATAATGGATATTCTCCACGGGTCGAGCGAATGCGAGAAGTCGGGGCATTTTTACAATTTCCACCCTAGCCATGTGTGTAAATCGTCTATTAAAGAGACGGGGATTCTCAGATCCAGATCACACCATCCTCCCACAGCAATTATCCATCGGAGCGTGCCCGGAAAAAATCCATTCCAACATGGCCGGTCGTCGCAGCTCCTCCTCTCGCTCCCGTAGCCCTAAGCCCGGCAATTGGAAGAAGTGTTCTGTCCCCCACAGCCAATTAGTAGAGTTGCAGACCCAGGGATTTCTCCCTCCAGCGTATATGGTCCCCGTTCGAGCCGAGCTCACCACCTATAACAGTGGGGAACAAGCGGAGATCTTTCCCAGCCCATCCATGGGGGAGCAGGTATGCCTCGTCCCTTACTTATAAAGAGGGCTTGGATTTCCAATTCATCCGTTCCTCCGCGGGCTCCTGGAGTTCTATGGCCTCCAGCTGCATAATTTCACTCCCGCCTCCATATTACACATTGCTGGCTATGTCGCCCTTGCGAGCTGTTTCTGGGCTGCGAAGCTCATTTCGAGATATGGAAGAGGCTATTCTGCCTCGCACTGCATACGTGAGGGGTCATCAGTATCAAGTGGGCGGAGCCAAAATATGGCGCATCGCCGGGACCGGATACCTGTCCGGTACTCCGAAGAAGACATTCGAGGACTGGCCTTTGGAGTGGTTTTATATGGAGGACGTCCCCCTTCCGGACGCTATTCGGATGAGCCTCCCTGAGTTCGACAATGCTCCCCTGAAGAAACGCTGCAGCTGGTGCCCTCGGAGCCCTCAGGAGGAACATAATAGAGAAGTCCTTTACCTGATGGGCCGGATAAAAATGCTGGCTCAATCAGGACTGACAATAATCGAGGTTATGTCAATATGTATAATGTGGGGGGTACAGCCACTTCAATATCGAGGGCACCCCATGGGGCACTTTAACGGGAAAGATGATGCCACCCGCTTCGGGTGTAAGAGAGCGGACTCAGTTGCTGCTCTAGAAAAAATTCTGTCTGATTTGTACAAGGGAGAGGAAGAGGAGTTCATCCGCATTAAGCCACGGGATGGATTCTCCATGTACAACCCTCCAAAAGGGGCTTTGTCACATTTTACTCCCAGCCTTCCCTCATTCTTCGTCATAAGTACTTGCCTTGCCGTTTCATGGCAGGAACTGCGAAAAGCTGTAAGGGAGGTCAACAGCCTGCCTCCACAACCGGAGGACCCAGACCGGGCCCTCGATCCCGGACTCGAAGAGGATCCGGACATATTTGTGGAGCTTATCGACATGACATTCTATCAATTGAGTTGTGATGATGCCATGGTGGCCATCCTAGCCGACTTTCCTGGGCTACTCCCTGCATCGCATGTAAGTAAAACAGGAGTCCCAACTTCCGAGAAGGATGCCCTTTTTTGCACTTCACCTACCGTACACATATGGTATCTTACAGGGAAGGCCCTCGGGACGCCATGCTGAACCCGTAGTGACTCACCAACAAGGGGCACCAAAGCCGGGTAGGCTAAAAAGGAAGGCGGTCAGGACTGAGACATGGTCGCAGAGGTATGATACAGAACCTCGTTCCGTTGTTGTCGTCTTTTAAAATATAATAACATCCACGTTTCCTAGTAGGCAAAACGCTCGCCAGACTATGTCCGAAGAGGTTGCCGATCACGCCTCCTCCAGTCGGTCTCCAGGGCCGGACATAGAGGCGGAAGCTACCACGGGGTGAACGCCGGATGCTCCTCCTACAAAGGATGCGGATAGACTATCCGCTACAAATTCCGAAGTGGAGAGCTCCATGAATCATAGGCGTCGCCAGGCCGTACTCCGTGACGCTTGTTTCTCCCAAGAGGCGTTTGATGCCTTCAACTCAGGAGACGCGTACATCCATGCCGCTCAAAATGGTCTTGCCAGAGCCACGGGCCAGTATATAAAGGATATACGTGTAAGAAAATCTGATGATTATATATATCAGTAGCACCTGAGACTTGAAACATTTGACACAACTGATTTAAGGATCATTATTTGTGCAGGTACTTACAGAGTAGAATACCCAATTGTCTCAAGAGCTCGAAGAGTGCAAAGCCTAGCTACTGGCCGCAGTTGCCACGTTGAAGGAGTCCGAGAAGGCCCCCTCTAGTAACACTTGTTTCCATTGCAAAGAATGACAGGTACGAGATAGTATGCGGCATGCACGCAAATCTAACAATAGATGTTGCAGATGACTCCGGAGTGAATCCGGAGGCCGTGCCGGGGGATGCGCAACGTGCTAATCGACAGCTAAATGCTGTCGAACGCATGCTTATGCGGGTTAGGCAGGAGAAAAATGATATCCAAGACGCCAACATCCAGCGGGGCGTGGAACTGAAAGATGTTCGAGCCCAGCTTGCGGACTCCGTGAAGGAGAATAAGCGGCTTCGACGCGGCATTTTCAGTAAGTGCTTGAACGAACTTTTGAAAGAGTTCGGCGAAGAAGCCGGCTAACAGAGTTATGTCTGCAGGTATGCTGACGGGTCGTCCGCGGAGGAGATGCCCGGGTTTGCGGGTGATCTTCTACCAGAGCTCTCACAACTGCACGAACAAGTTCGGCAGGTGATGATGGGTATTGCCCAAGCCTTGTGGCCATGCGCTTCCCCGCCAGGAGGCATGGGGGAGCTTATAGAGAAGCTCAAGGGAGCGCGGCGGTGCTTCCGATTATGGAAGATATCAGCCTGCCGACAAGGTGCAAGGGAAGCCTGGGCCATGGTGAAGATGCGATATACCAAAGCTGACCCAAACCACATGGCCAAGGTCGGACCTGTGGGGCCCGATGGGAAAGAGATCCCCGTCAGTTTGGTGTATGACCAAGTAGAATTAGCCGCAAGGTATTCCCAACAGGATTGTAGGCTAGATAGCCTGTTGGATGGTATAGAAGAAGAATTTAGTCAGTCTAAGTGACCGTGTACTTCAAGTGACATATATTGTCCCTAGCCGGATTGTAAATCATTTGTCATGGCAGACCTTTTCGCTTCGACCTCTGGACCCGATAGTCCAGAGTGTATCCGAATACCCGCTCAGTTATGTAAACACCGGGGTACACGTGGAAACCAGGCGTAGGGTTCCGTTAAGAAACATATTCCATGGATAGTACCCAACTAGCTATGTTATATTACATGGATAGTAAGAAACATATTCCAGGGAGAATAGTTCCGTTAAGGGTTCCTTTCCTTGGGTACGCATGCCCTAATGTGCATGTCCGAACTACGAAAAGAGACGCATGCTATAAACATCTGGGGGCATGTATTAAAATAAATAAAAGTCATCTTTTGTTCACCGACCGAGTATTCCCTTAAGAACGCTAGCTTTCGGCTTCACCTAGTCTGAGGTACACATCCGGCTGACCCTGCAGTAACAATCGCAAAGGTGCTCCCCTTATGCCCTAGCCGAATTAACGGGAACGTAGGGCATAAACACAAGAGCCAGGCAACCCAGCTTGGCCAAAACTTAAGTCATATCGATGCATATAATAGCGAAAAAAGGTACATGTGGAAGAATAACACATGTGTGGGGCATAAAGCACAGGAAATAGTTATATTAAACTTCTGTATAAGAAGCCCCAGGTATAATGAGCACGGCTAGAGCGTCAAGATTGTGTAGTCAAGACACAATTTAGCCTTTTAAGGCCTTGAAGAAAAGGAAAAAAGAAGAGAGAAAGAGAGAAAAGACAGATAACGGATCTGTAAAAAATTGACGGAGGTAAGGAGACGAACATAGAGTCCGGCACTAGGCGTAGAACCTTCGGAGTCTGGCTGTGTTCCATGGGTTTGGCTCGAGTCGATTATCCGATGCATCCCGCAGACGGTATGCTCCACCGGTCAGAACCTGGTCAATAATGAAGGGACATTCCCATTTGGGTTTGAGCTTGTTCTTTTTCATAATCGGAAGGCGTAGAACGAGTTCGCCAACGTTATAAGCTTTGGCCCGTACTTCTCTGCTTTGATACCTTCGAGCCTGTTTCTGATAGAATGCGGAATAGGCTTTTGCCACGTCACGCTCCTCCTCCAGTGCATCCAAACTGTCCTGCTGATCGAGCTCGGCCTATTTTTCTTCATACATGCGCACTCGAGGTGAGTCATGAATTATGTCGCAGGCTAGTACCGCCTCTGCGCCGTACATCATAAAGAACGGTGTGTATCTGGTAGTGCGATTCAGCGTGGTCCGCAGCCCCCATAGTACGGAGTCGAGCTCCTCTACCCAGTGCGTGTTTGATTCCTTTAAGTACCGCACTAATCTGGGTTTAATGCCGCTCATGATAAGACCATTTGCTTGCTCGACTTGATCGTTAGTTTGCGGCTAATAGACAGAAGCATAATCGAGCTTGATACCCATGTTGATGCACCAAAGTTTTACCTCGTCGGCTGTAATGTTTGAGCCTTTGTCGTTGATGATGTTGTGGGGGATGCCATAACAGTGTACAACCCCAGATATGAAGTCTATCACCGGTCCGGATTCAGGCGTTTTGACTAGTTTGGCTTCTATCCATTTGGTGAATTTGTCCACCATGACCAATAGGTATTTTTTCTTATGGGTTCCCCCTTTGAGGGGTCCGACCATATCAAGCCCCCAGACTGCAAAGGGCCAAGTAATGGGGATTTTTTGGAGAGCGGTAGGCGGCATATGGCTTTGGTTTGCAAAAAGCTGGCAACCGATGCAACGTTGAACAAGGTCATGTGCATCTGCTCGGGCCGTCGGCCAATAGAAACCTGTAAGGAAGGCCTTGCTTACAAGGTCCCGGGCTGCAGCATGGTGGCCGCCGAGTCGAGCATGGATTTCTGCCAAAACCTTCCACCCTTCCTCTTCGGAGATGCACCTTTGAAGGACTCCGGTAGTGCTTTGCTTATAAAGCTCTCCCTCGTGGAACTTGTAGGCTTTAGACCGCCGTATTATGCAGCGTGCCTCATTTTGATCATCGGGTAATTCCTACCTAGTTAGGTAGGCCAGGAATGGTTCTGTCCACGGGGCGGTGACGGCCATTATCACGTGGGCTGAAGGTGTTATTTTGGTGGCAGAGCCTCTGATTGTGTCGGAGTGTTCGGTATCTGGTGTTGTGGCCAGGTCCGGAACATTGTTACCGGTGTACCCTTCCCATACCACGGATGGCTTAAACAGCCTTTCCAAGAAGATGTTAGGTGGGATAGGGTCGCACTTAGCACCGATACGGGCGAGGATGTCCGCCGCCTGATTGTTTTCCCGAGCCACATGGTGGAATTCAAGCCCCTCGAACCGAGCTGACATTTTGATGACGGCATTGCGATAAGCCACCATTTCCGGATCCTTGGCGTTGAAGTCTCCATTTATTTGAGATATTGCGAGGTTCGAGTCCAAACGCACCTCCAGGCGTTGAATGCCCATGGAAACTGCCATCCGGAGACCATGTAACAGGGCCTCGTATTCGGCTGCGTTGTTGGAGTCTGTGTATAGTATTTGGAGTATGTATTGGACTGTATCTCCAGTGAGGGACGTCAGGACGACGCCAGCCCCTAGACCAGCCAGCATTTTAGAGTCGTCGAAGTGCATGATCCAATTGGAGTACTTGCCGTATTCTTTAGGGAGTTCGGCTTCTGTCCACTCGGCGACAAAATCAGCCAGTACTTGCAACTTAATGGCTCGCCGTGATCTATATGTTATGTTGAACGGTAGGAGCTCGATAGCCCATTTGGCAATCTGGCCCGTGGCATCGCGGTTTTTTATTATGTCGTTGAGTGGTACTTCTGAGGCCACCGTAATGGAACAATGTTGAAAGTAGTGTCATAATTTCTTGGATGCCATAAATACCGCGTATGCTATCTTTTAATAATGTGGGTACCATGATTTGCATGGAGTGAGGACAGTGGATACATAATATACCATTGTCAGGACCCCGATTCCATGTCACATCGATCTAGCCGGTAACACCTCATATCACTTTGCGTCCTCACGCACGGTATTCCCACGGGTGTCGCCTTACCATGGCCCGGGACCGTTTGCGCCTTTTGGCTCACGTATACGATAGTGTCGCTAGCATCCATATGACAGAGAACCCGGGCCGACATGATTAGTCGTGAAACCAAAGTGGCACTAACTTACGGGGACATGCATACATGAATCAACATCGAGCATGTTGGTCGTGAGCGTCTTGAATCCGGGCTGTAGCACTGGGCTAACAGGACTCCGGTGAATCGGGCTGTAGTAGGCTAGGCAGGACTCCAGATGTCACCACGTGACATTTCTCCGAAGGGACAGACACAGGAACGAAGTGAATCACATGCCAACCAGTCAAGTGTTCCGGAGCAGTAGTGCTGGGCTAGCAGGACTCCGGTGAACCATGTTGTAGCGGACTACTATGGCTCATGGAAGCACAAGACTACATTTCCCCATAAGAGAGGCTACCAAGGATAAACAACTAGGTTGTCGGATCCCACACATACCAAGCATTTCAGTCATACACACAATATGCTCGATATGTGTAAATACAACATGGCATCACAACAAAACTCTATGACTCAAGTATTTATTCATTAGGCTCTGAGGAGCGAGATAGTACAAACATGGGTCTCATGACCCAACATTCAGAGCATACAAGTGAAAGCACATGTGGAAGCTTAACATGTCTGAGTACAGACATCTACAAATGAAAAAGGCTGGGAAGCCTGAGTATCTACCAGATCCTGCCGAGGGAACAAGATCGTAGCTGAGGTATCAAGCTAAACGTCGAAGTCCACACTGAACTACTAGCGAGACTGACGTCTCTCTGCAAAACATAAAATAGGAAAACGTGAGTACAAATGTACCTAGCAAGACTTACATCAGAACTAGCTACATATGCATCGGTATCAACAAGATAGCTTTGACTGCGGCAATCCAGCTTTGACTCGGTGGCTATCCTGAACTACGGCTGCAAGTAACTCTTTTGAGGTGGTGCACACGAGTCCACATATTCACCATTTCAATACACCACTATGGATCTGCTCCCGTCTCCCTACGAGAACGTCATCCATAGCTTATTCGGGTTTATCGCCTATTCGGGTTCCATCCGCAAGGAGATCCGGCCAAGATGTCGCTCACGGCCCCAAACGATGTGTGCAGGGTTCCCAAGCCCACCTCGACGGATGGATCTATGCTTGGTACACCGTGCCACGGTGCCTAGTCTATCCCAAGCCCACCTGTACCTGAAGAGTGGGACCCACTGGTCAGTGACCCAGTGACATTTAGTGTCACAGACAGGTGCGTCCGGTCAACGGCCACGTCAGCAAGGTCAACGCCGATGCGTGGGGCCACTGTGTTTAGATTAATCTTAATCTAATCTTGTTAGCTGATTAGTTAGGAAGCTGGGCCCGCATGTCAGTGAGCGTGTGGGTTAATTAGCGGGGTCATTAACTGCTAATGACGGTGCCACGTCGACGGCTAAACGCCGGTGCTAAGCACAACACGACGGCGTCGCCCGTTCGGCCAACTCCGGCGATGGGAGCTCGCGTGGCTGGGCGCGTTTGAAAGCTTGCTCTACGGCGCATCTACTGGTGGCCGCGGTGGTTGCTGGGACGGCGCGCAACGGCGGCAGCGACGAGCCGGACAGCAGCTGGAGTTCGATGAAGAAGGGCAGCGCGCCATGGTGCGCAAATGAGTCGAAGGAGAGGGGGTTGGATTGAGGAGCTCATGGCGGAGTCGACGGTGGTCTTGGCGAGCTCGGGAAGGGGCTGACGGCGACGGGAGGTCGCCGGCGATCTCGGGGCAGAGGCGGCGAAGATGGCGGTGCAGAGGTTGATGCAGGGCGTTCGGCGTCGCGCGGGTTGATGGAGAGGCGCGGGGGATGGAGGCGGAGCTCATGGACAGCACGGGGAGACGAGGGGAGCACGGTGGCCGCGGCTACGACCAACGGCGGCGAGGAGCTCACTCGGGTGTGTGCGGTGGAGAGAGCAGAGGAGGGGGATGAGCTCGAGGGAGTGAGCGAGAGGGACCAGGGGGGCTGTGTGGCGTTGTGGAGTCGTCCAGGCCCTCGGCGGCAAGCAGGAGGTGGTGTGCGGTGGCCGTGCGCGCATCGGGCATGCGCTCGTCCTCCTGGCAGAGGAGGAAGACGACAGGGGAGGAGGCGATGGTGGGCTGGGCTGGCTACAGTGCTGGGCTGCACAGGTGGGCTGCAGGTGGGCTGGCAGGTAAGGCCAGGTAAGTGCTTCTGTTTTCATTCGTTTCTTTTTGTTTTTGTTTTATTTAATCTTTTGCCACTATTTTGAATTCAAGCAAATTCAAACAATGCCAAACACTTCTCTGAATATTTTATGTCACTCAAAGAACTTCTCCAAATGAACATAGAATACAACTAAGCATTTGAAAATATATTCTTTATAATATGAATAAATATTCAAATTCAAATACCATAGTGATTTAAATTCAATGCCAAAATGATTCCTTAGAAATGTTCACTATTTTTGGTTTAGACCCAAACCCTTGCCAAAAATATCAAACATTAATGAAGGCCATTTTGGTTTCACTGAATGCAATTTTAAGGGTTCTTGCCCTTCTTTTAATTGAATTTTGAGGCTTTCGGAATTCCCTCAATTCTAGTTTCTTGAATTGAAACATGATGCATGGATGCAACTCACTAATGCAACTAATTGCAAAGCAGAAATCTAAGGCTGTGAGAACTCACCCCCACTAAACTAGAATCTCGTCCCGAGATTCAAGTGTAGGGTAAGGTGAAGGAGGGAAAATAAACTAACAGAATCTTCACGATCCAGATTGCACTTCATAGGAACATTGAGTTGATCACAATCTTCGTCTCGATGTGTTGCTCTGAGAACTACATCCAATATGACAACGAGAAGAAAGGGATAATTTTAGAGAATCGATCTTCTTGAGGTTCGAGCAACTTAGGATCATATTAATGATCACAACATCAACTCACGAAATGAGGCGTAGAACATCTCTGAAGCTGATAGGCAAGGCATGTATCAAGAGGGACGGAGGAAACAATTTGATGAGGGTTTCAAGGTAGCGAGGAAAAAATTACCATGATCCCATAACGGGGCACCTTGGAAGAGGTGACTCATAAAATTATTTCCTTAAGTGGCAAAAAGAATTACTTTTGATACAGAGATCATTGAAACTCTCTATACCAGCCTAAGGAAATTCACAAACGATCGTTTGAAGGAGTTTGAAGGAATGGCATACTCAAATCGGAAAGGAACTATGATTATAGAACAACTCGGCAAACGGAAGGCACACTTCAATTGGTACCGAGGATATAACCTAGTGCCTGAGCGTGCTCTCAAGAACTTGAGCATTTCCATACTCATCAAGGTCTTACCAACATCCGTGTCGGGGATCCTGGCAACACATCATACTACCATGATGAATAGTGATGGACAAGGCAGATGCAAAGGAAGACAACACTTCCTCAGACTTCACCTTAGCGAGACCAAGGGAACGAAATCTGGATGATCGACCGAGAGACATTTAGCACTCCGCTTCTAATGTTCTCCTTGATGTTCTAGCTACCATTGTCATGCTTAAAATCTCAACATGGCCATCAAGTAAAGGTCGGACTTCAGGAGCTCAAGAATCCATAAGGAATACTACAGAAGTAAATCCTACGAAATCCTTATGGGGAGGTGGCCAACTTTCTCAATCAAGATACTACAATAATAGGTCATCCGGCTGGGTGTGTTGGCCACGACATCCACTTACTGGTTATAGAGAGACCATTAGTATGGTTCTTGGGAAACATTCCAACCATCACATCTGCCTGAGATTCAGATCTGGTTGGCGCCAGGATATCCAGATTGAGCATGTCCGAAAGTGAAAGTTTGCAACACAAATCGACGAGATGACGTTGCAAGATTCTCGGGAAATGGACTATGGTAGTAAGCTCCAAAACATGAGCTGTTTCTGCTACAAACATGTGAACGTGATCTCCCAGACAAGCATGACCACATAGTAGTCTTATAATAAAACACTACCGAAGTTCAGGTCAGGAACCATCATCGAGGATATCAAAGTCCTTGCATAAGTCCGGATTAGCTCTTAAGAAGGAACTTCTTCTCCTTGAACCAATCAATCAGTGGCTTGGTGTGCTAGGAATTACACATGGAATGGAGATGATCAGTCTATCAAACCATAGAATACTTCGCACATGCATGAATGACTTGGGACAACTCCAAAGGAAGCAAAACTAACTTTCTCAAATTCACGGCGGCAACTTGCATCGATTGCCTGTGAACTTAGAGGAAGTCGCTACTTTCATCCAAACATAAGCTTCATGAACGGAACATGAAGGCATTGTTTACAAAGTTTCCAGCACTAGCTTAATGTTTAACACGAATCATGGGGGAGAGAAGATGCTGCTGATGGGCTCAACAGCAACTCATCGGAATTTCTATATCACTGGATTTCCACCATTATGTGAACAATGTGATAATATTGGTCTGACCAAAAGATGTAATGGTGTATGCTCGAAGAATCAACCACGAGTAAGAGAACATTACGAATATCGTTGGTTCTGATTTGATTTGAAGATAGCCCATACTCAAATCAAAGTTGTGATAAATCAATAGGTCCAACAACTGATCACAGGGACCAATCGGTGAATATATAATCTTTCTTCAACAACCACACAAACACAAGGATATCCCTTTGAAAATGAACTAAGTGGGACAAGCTTTCATCTTCCAACTCTCCAGGTTATTGTTTAGCTTATCGAACTAGTTCTCGGGTATCCAACACGGAATCTTGGAGCATGGGTGGTTTAGAGGAAAACCAACATGATCACGAGCTCAACATAACAGTCAGGGCAATCTTGCTTTTCAGGGCAAGACGATATGTCTCTAAACTCGATCACGAGCCACCGAGAAGTTAACCGGAAAATCACAAACCACTGATATGTCTCTAAACTCGAGAGCAATCTTGCTTTTCAGGGCAAGACGATGTGATCGAAAGAGCGAGGGATTGATACTATCCTAACTCATTGATCGAAGAGTGCACTAGGAGATATGGACCAGGTAGCTCGATCAATCTTAAGATGACGATTCGATAACCATCATGCAAAGAATGAAATTTATCATCCATTAACTACCAAGCAACAGAGTTGCTAGGAGTATTGATTTCACACATCATGTTTCATTTGTCGGTATTCCGGTTACAAGAACATGGAAACCGAGGAATGAACAATGATGGCAAGAGTTATTACTGCGTCAAGAATTCACAAGAGGTGGTGCAATTCTCATGACACTCTTGACATAAAGATGGTAACACTCCAAGGTAGAGCAGAGCAAAGCTGGATTGTCATTTGATCTGTGGAATACAATTGCTTTGACCCAATCCTAGATATGGATGAGGTTCTGCAGTTTGTTTCTCCTATTCATTCTGAATTAGAACGGCTTGACGGACCACAAGAATATGAGGTATCCATGAACATGAATGCAAGACATGCTCTTAACTATCAAATGATAGACGGAGATCAGAAAATAACTAAAGAGGGTCAACTCAAAGGAACATATGATTTTCTGAGTTGTGGATGCATGGATTAGTATGTCGAACAAAGTTCAACATATTTCTTCCGGATAAACCATGCAGAAGGTAGATTTGCAGAGTCACAATAAGAATGGAGAACTCATCAAGAGCACTTTTGTTGTGATCTTTTGGTTCAGTGAACTTCTGCCATAAGCAGTTCATGATATTTGGAAGAAGGAAATACCACGGACCTCGAGGACTATCGCAAAGGTTACTAATATCCTAAAGGAACTAGCAACACTATCAACATGAAGTAAGTAGGGTGAATCTCGGGTTCAGAAACCCAGGAGTAGAATACCTACTACTAAGTAGCATCACGGGATACTTTCGAGAATGGTGGCCAGGATCATCACACTGGGTACACTAATCATGGCTAGATTACTAGGTGATCGTCTAAGACACCTGGGGTCATAATAATAGCTCCAACATATATGTCGAGGCAACAGAGTACCTCAACAGGACGATTAGTGTGCTTAATCTGGCCCAAAGGAACAACGAGAATAGGAAGAAGGGATTTACAAATGCATCAGATTGTTTAGAAAACTGGGATGACTCGGATAGCATAACGGCTGTAAATGCTCAAAAGATTGAGATATCCTGCAAAAATGGTGGCATAACCACTCAAAATCACAATATCAAGGTTCCGAGACCAACTGTTAACACACAGAAGTACTAGAAACCGAACTGAGACTTGAATCCATCAATCCTATGAGTCTACGAATTAGTAACACGTGACCCTGATATAAAGATGAGAAGCCTAGTTCTTAACCCCCATAGAAAAGAAGAGGCTGACTCCGATCAGAAGGCATAAGGTATAAGGAGTAAAAAGAGCCTTATGTTCCCTTCCATAATAATTTCCCTTATATAACTAAAGCATTTCTAGACTCAACTTCAACCAGTTTGCCTTGGTAATCCTACAAGCAGTCAGGCTCTGATACCAAAGCTGTCAGGACCCCGATTCCAAGTCACATCGATATAGCCGGTAACACCTCATATCGCTTTGCGGCCTCACGCATGGTATTCCCACGGGTGTCGCCTTACCATGGCCCGGGACCTTTTGCGCCTTTTGGCTCACGTATATGATAGTGTCGCTAGCATCCATATGACAGAAAACCCAGGCCGACATGACTAGTCATGAACCCAAAGTGGCACTAACTTACGGGGACAGGCATACATGAATGAACATCGAGCATGCCGATCAGCAGCGTGCGAATCCGGGCTGTAGCACTGGGCTAATAGGACTCCGGCAAACCGGGCTATAGCAGGCTAGGCAGGACTCCGGATGTCATCGCGTGACATTTCCCCGAAGGGACAGACACAGGAACGAAGTGAATCACATGCCGGCCAGTCAAGTGTTCCATAGCAGTAGTGCTGGGCTAGCAGGACTTCGGTGAACCGTGGTGTAGCGGACTACTATGGCTCATGGAAGCACAAGACTTTATTTCCCCAAAAGAGAGGCTACCAAGGATAAACAACTAGGTTGTCGGATCCCACGCATACCAAGCATTTCAATCATACACACAATATGCTCGATATGTGTAAATACAACATGGCATCACAACAAAACTCTACGACTCAAGTATTTATTCATTAGGCTCCGAGGAGCGAGATAGTACAAACATGGGTCTCATGACCTAACATTCAGAGCATACAAGTCAAAGCACATGCGGAAGCTTAACATGTCTGAGTATAGACATCTACAAATGAAAAAGGCTGAGAAGCCTGACTATCTACCAGATCCTGCCGAGGCACAAGATCGTAGCTGAGGTATCAAGCTAAACGTCGAAGTCCACACAGAACTACTAGCGAGACTGGCGTCTCCCTGCAAAACCTAAAATAGGCAAGCGTGAGTACAAATGTACCCAGCAAGACTTACATCAGAACTAGCTACATATGCATCGGTATCAAAAAAGGGGGGGTGGAGTTTAACTGCAGCAAGCCAGCTTTGACTCGGTGGCTATTCTGAACTACGACTGCAAGTAACTCTTTTGAGGTGGCGCACACGAGTCCACATATTCACCATTTCAATACACCACTATGGATCTGCCCCCGTCTCCCTACGAGAACGCCATCCATAGCACTCACGCTTATCTTGCGCATTTTAGAGTATCCACTTTCACTTGTCTATGAACTGTACACTCAACCAAGAAGTCCTTTACCGCAGACACGGCTATTCGAATAGATGGTGTTAACCCTGCAGGGGTGTACTTCTTCACACACTCTCTCGCCACTTACCACCATGTACACGTCGTGTATCTCGGCAACCTTCAAGCGGAAGCCTGGCGAGGGAGTCGGCCACGACCTGACTAATCACACAAGTCTCCAGTCCAGGTTTATTGCCTATTCGGGTTCCATCCGCAAGGAGATCCGGCCGGGGTGTCGCTCATGGCCCCAAACGATGTGTGTGGGGTTCCCAAGCCCACCTCGACGGATGGATCTACGCTTGGTACACCGTGCCACGGTGCCTAGTCTATCCCAAGCCCACCTGTACCGGGTGCCACTTGGTAGACTACTAACACAACCTACAAACACCAGAAACTAGTTGCAACTCCTGGACAGAGATCGAGGCGGTTAATAAGCGAGAGAGGGTCGATTACGGAACCCAATGTGTGGTAGTAACTATTCATGGATCACAAACACAGAACTCAGTTCCTGAGGACGGTTTCAATGAGACAACCCACCATGTACTCCTACATGGCCTCTCACCGCTACCTTTACCAAATCGTGTTCACACACTTAGCTCTCAACAGTAGGACATGTTCACCACATTCCAATTCATCCCTGATGAATCAGACCTGACTCAACTCTAAGCAATAGCAGGCATGACAAACAAGCATGAATGAGTAGGCACATCAGGGCTCAAACAACTCCTACTCATGCTAGTGGGTTTCATCTATTTACTGTGGCAATGACAGGTCATGCAGAGGAAAGGGGTTCAACTACCGCAGCAGGTAACAGTTGAAATGGTGTTGTCCTAATGCAGTAAAAGAGAGCAGGAGCGAGAGAGTGGGATTGTATCGGAATGAACAAGGGGGTTTTGCTTGCCTGACACTTCTGAAGATAATATAGCTCTTCATCAGTGTCATTGATGACCCACCAGTATAGGGGATCTATCGTAGTCCTTTCGATTAGTCAGAGTGTCGAACCCAATGAGGAGCAGAAGGAAATGATAAGAGGTTTTCAGCAAGGGATTCTCTGCAAGTACTGAAATAACTGGTAACAGATAGTTTTGTGATAGGATAATTTGTAACGAGCAACAAGTAACAAAAGTAAATAAAGTGCAGCAAGGTGGCCCAATCCTTTTTGCAGCAAAGGACAAGCCTGGACAAACTCTTATAATAGGAAAAGCGCTCCCGACGACACATGGGAATATCGTCAAGCTAGTTTTCACCAAGTTCATATGATCCGCGTTCGGTACTTTGATAACTTGATATGTGGGTGGACCGGTGCTTGGGTGTTGTTCTTACTTGAACAAGCATCCCACTTATGATTAACCTCTATTGCAAGCATCCGCAACTACAAAAAAAGTATTAAGGTAAACCTAACCATAGCATGAAACATATGGATCCAAATCAGCCCCTTACGAAGCAACGCATAAACTAGGGTTTAAGCTTCTCTCACTCTAGCAACCCATCATCTACTTATTACTTCCCAATTCCTTCCTCTAGGCCCAAATAATGGTGAAGTGTTATGTAGTCGACGTTCACATAACACCACTAGAGGCTAGACAACATACATCTCATCAAAATATCGAACGAATACCAAATTCACATGACTACTAATAGCAAGACTTCTCCCAAGTCCTCAGGAACAAAAGTAACTACTCACAAAGCATATTCATGTTCATAATCAGAGGGGTATTAATATGCATAAAGGATCTGAACATATGATCTTCCAAGAAATAAACCAACTAGCATCAACTACAAGGAGTAATCTACACTAGTAGCAACCTACTACTACCAATCCCGGACTTGGAGACAAGAATTGGATACAAGAGATGAACTCGGGTTTTGAGAGGAGATGGTGCTGGTGAAGATGTTGATGGAGATTGCCCTCTCCCGATGAGAGGAGCGTTGGTGATGACGTTGGTGATGATTTGCCCTTCCCGGAGGGAGGTGTCCCCGGCAGAACAGCTCTGCCGGAGCCCTAGATTGTTTCCGCCAAGGTTCCGCCTCGTGGCGGTGGAGTTTCGTCCCGAAAGGTTGCTTCTGATTTTTTTTCTCGACGAAAGACCTCATATAGCAGAAGATGGGCATCGGAGGGCCACCAGGGGGGCCACGAGGTAGGGGCGCGCCCTAGGATGGGGGGCATGCCCCCACCCTCTTGGACAGGGTGTGGGCCCCCTGGCCTTCATCTTTGGCGAGGATTTTTTATTATTTATTATAAGATATTCCGTGGAGTTTCAGGACTTTTGGAGTTGTGCAGAATAGGTCTCTAATATTTGCTCCTTTTCCAGCCGAATTCCACTGCGGGCATTCTCCCTCCTTATGTAAACCTTGTAAAATAAGAGAGAATAGGCATAAGTATTGTGACATAACGTTTAATAACAGCCCATAATGCAATAAATATCGATATAAAAGCATGATGCAAAATGGACGTATCAACTCCCCCAAGCTTAGACCTCGCTTGTCCTCAAGCGAATGCCGATAACGATAAGTATGTCCCCATGTTTAGAGGTAGAGGTGTCGATAAAAATAAAATATGGACATGAAGGCATCATGATTATTCTCATAACAACAACATATATAGATATTGTCATATGATTTCTTATGTTCAAGTAATAATCCATTCACAATGCAGAGTACGAATCATAAACTTTATTGAGAACCAACAAACTATAGTCTCAGTCATTGAAGCAATTGCAATTTATCATAACATCAGAAAGAGTCTATGTCAGAGCTTAATAGCAAGTCCACATACTCAACTATCATTTAGTTCTTCATAATTGCTAACACTCACGCGATACTTGTGGTTACGGAGTTTTAGTCGGACATAGAGAAAGATAGGGGCTTATAGTTTTGCCTCCCAACCTTTTACCTCAAGGGTAATGTCAACAATAATAACTCATGCCCCTTACATCCAATTAGATATATCAATCAGGATCTTTCCAACACACTGTGCTTGCCAAAGGATAAAATGTAAAAAGGAAAGGTGAAGATCACCATGACTCTTGCATTAGGTAGAGGATAATAATAAAAGATAGGCCCTTCGCAGAGGGAAGTAGAGGTTGCCATGCGCTTTTATGGTTGGATGCACAAAATCTTAATGCGAGAGGACGTCACCTTATATTGGCCCTTGTGATATGAACCTTTATTATGCAGTCCGTCGCTTTTATTACTTCCACATCACAAGATCATATAAAGCTTATTTCTCCCACACCAATCAATCATACATATTTAGAGAGAAATTTTTAGTGCTTTGCACCGATGACAACTTACTTGAAGGATCTTACTCAATCCATAGGTAGATATGGTGGACTCTCATGGCAAGACTGGTTTAAGGGTTTTTGGATGCACAAGTAGTATCTCTACTTGGTGCTGATAATTTGGCTAGCATGAGGGGGAAAGGCAAGCTCAACATGTTTGAGGACCATGACAACATACTTTATCTCAGATATAAGAAAACATAACTCATTACGTTGTCTTCCTTGTCTAACATCAACTCTTTAGCATGTCATATTTTAATGAGTGCTCACAATCATAAAAGATGTCAATAATAGTATATCTATATGTGAAACCTCTCTTTCCTTATTACTTCCTATTAATTGCAAAGATGACCAAAGCTATGTTTGCCAACTCCCAACAACTTTCAATCATCATACCCTTTCTATGTGAAGTCATTACTCTCAATAAGATCAATATGAACTCTTTGTTTCTTTTTATTCTTTTTCTCTTTCTTTTATTCACTCAAGATAATGGAAAAATAATCAAGCCCTTGACTCAACACTAATCTTTATTATATAGCTCACAGACTCGATTACATAGAGAGATCATAAAGCAAAACTCAAAACTAGATCATGCCATAAACTTTATTCTACTCGATCAAGATACTACTAATAGGATCAAACTAAGAAAAAGGGTAAAGATAGGAGATGTGGTTGTGATACGATACCGGGGCACCTCCCCCAAGCTTGGCAGTTGCCAAGGGGAGTGCCCATACCCATGTTATTATCTCTCCTTTGCTTGTGAAGAAGGTTGTTGTGATGGATAGTCGCACATCGAGCGTAAGAGGTCCTCCAACTTGCGAATAATGACCTTGAGTGCAATGATATGCTCCTTCAAAAAAATATTTTCACTTGTGAGATACTTGTTTTGAATACGAGCTAACTCAATCATCTTGAAAGCTTCGATTTCAGTTGGGGTGAGAAAGTTGTGATCAAGTTGAAGGGTGTCTTCTGCTGTCGGAGCTTGGTCCTCCATGGCCTTCTTGATCCCTTGATCCTTGTTGATCTCCATGGGTTCTTCCTTCTTCAGCTCTATATTCATTAGCCAAGCATCTTTGTCACCATTGTTGGAGGAGGGGGACGACATGATGCCTGGCCTTGACAACCCTGACAGAAAACAGCTCGAAACAAGAACAGAGGATAATGACGTGATACGAGAGCCAAAACCTTCGGGATAATATATAATGAATTTTTCCGACCAAAATACGTATCGTGCAAGAAAACGGAGTCTGGGAGGCACACGAGGTAGGGGGGCGCGCCCAGGGGTATAGGGCGCGCCCTCCACCCTCGTGGAGCCCTCGTGTCCTTCCCGGACTGCTACTTATTTTCCTATTTTTCTAAATATTCCAAAACAGAGAAATATTGCCTTAAAAATAGTTTTGGAGTCGGTTTACTTACCGTATCACATACCTATTCCTTTCGTAGTGCAAAGCGTTAGGAAAGTGTCCCTTATGTATTCCTCCGGAGTTACGGTTTCAATAACATTGGTTTCAACATTTATAGGATTACCGAGATATAGTGTTTGATTCTTTGACCATTTACCACCTTGGTTGTGCCTTCAAAATTATTGATTTTTATGGCACCGGAACGATAGACCTCCTCGATAACATAAGGGCCTTCCCATTTAGAGAGAAGCTTTCCTGCAAAAAATCTTAAACGAGAGTTGAATAGCAATACATAATCACCTACATTAAACTCACGCTTTTGAATCTTTTTATCATGCCATCTTTTAACCTTTTCTTTTAAAAACATGGCATTTTCATAAGCTTGGGTTCTCCATTGGAAGTTGGGAGCTACCTCCGTGCTCGTCCGGATACGGGGCGGGTACATACATGACCGGGAAACGGCCCTTCATTAATGCGGAGGAATCCCGAAGATTCCAGTAAGTCATCGAGTGGTTGACCAGTCTCGCGCTTTGTCATGACAGTCAGTTTTCGGCTTTCTCTACTGAGGTGCTCATCCGGATGAACCAGGGCACAATCGCAGTAGTTCTCCCGGTGCCACCTTAGCCGATAGAGCGGAACGTAAGGTAGCAAAACACGGGAGCCGGGCAAACCCAACATTTGACCAAAGACATGATTCGGAGCTGATGCATATAAGGCCAAACTCGCGACCCCGAACACTCCCTAAGGTATTCGGTCATTAAAACATATGCCGGGCAGAGCAATACCCTTGATAATGAACCCCGAGTGTCCAGCTACGTGCAATGATCTGACCTGGCAAAATTCCAATAATGTCAGCATCCTTCTCGGTTATATTAAGTATCCGGAGGATGTGAACAACAAGAGACAGTGAAAAAGGTTTACACATGGTCTTAATCTAAAGAGAAACCTTTGAGCGGGCCCCTGCTATACGTCTGCGCCTATGCCTCCGTTGTGCCGTATCCTGGACGGGTGTGGCGCGATTGTCATTTGTAAAAGAGAAGAACTTAGGTGAAAAGTTATCATGCCTGAAAAGATTGGTTATTCTCAATAAACCATTAAAATTCAAGATGAGTTAAGTTGAGCCAAACTAGCCCGATTACACGCGGGAAACCCCTGGTTCCGTCTATGGGGGTATACCCATCAAACCAACCTCGGGTTTATCCAAGCTGTTATAGCTAGTAATGCGTCGGACTCGTCTAACCATGCCCGCGGTCTTGACGACCGATCCTTTATTCTGGTTGGAGGGGCCATTTAGTGTCCGACTGTTAAAGCCGTTGCACATTCTTCCGCTTGTAAGGAATGTTCAACGTTTCTGCTAATGGTGATGATGCCATGTGGACTGGGCATCTTAAGCTTGAGAGAAGCGTAATGCAGTATTGCATTAAAACGAGCAAAGGCCTCTCTTCCGAGTAGTGCTTGATAGCCACTTCGGCATGGAGCGATGTCAAAGGTTAACCTTTCGCTTCGGAAGTTGTCGGGAAAACCGAATACAACCTCTAGTAAAAGAGAGCCCGTGTAGGGCCTCTGGGCCTGGTATTACTCCCTTGAAGGTAGTATTACTGTGGTTAATTGTTGTCGGGTCTATCCCCATTTTGCGGACTGTGTCCTGATATATCAGGTTTAGACTACCGCCGCCGTCCATAAGGACTCGTCTGAGATGGTATCCATTTATTATTCAGTCTAGCACCAAGGCAGCCAGTCTTTCGTGCCGGATACTTGTCGGGTGATCCCTGCGATCAAAAGTGATCCGGCAGGCCAACCAGGGGTTGAACTTGGGGGTGACGGGCTCTACGGCGCGTGTGTCACGGAGTGCATGTTTGCTTCTCCTCTTCGTCACGTGGATCATGTTCACTATTTTATCCTTTGGTGGGAATTTTTTCTATCCCCCGGTGCTTTGCTGGAGAGGTTCGTCCTCGTCTTCGCTTGGTGTCTCCCTCCCCCTGTGTTCGGCGTTTAGCTTACCGTCCTGCTTGAAGACCCAGCATTCTCTATGGGTGTGATTTGCAGGTTTATCGGGGGTGCCATGGGTCTAACATAGTTTGTCTAGATTCTTGTTTAGGCTGGACGATCCATCTCTGCTGCCTTTGAAAGGCTTTTTCCGTTGACCCGCTTAAGAGCACCTGAATCCGGCATGTACCGCCGTGCTATCTGGGTTGTCTTCTTTATTTCGACGCTTGCTTTTACTGCGTCGTGGTTTTCCATTGACGTCCCTGACTTTGGATGTACCTGGGTCGCTGGTGCTACTACGGGTTAGGCAGCTATCTTCGCCCCCGCAAAAGCGGGTCATGAGGCTTGTCAGGGCTGCCATTGTTCTCGGTTTTTCTTGACCGAGGTGTCTGGCGAGCCATTCGTCTCGGACGCTGTGTTTGAAAGCTGCCAAGGCTTCGGCGTCCGTGCAGTCGACAATTTGGTTCTTCTTAGTGAGAAACCTGTTCCAAAGCTTTCAGGCTTACTCTCCGGGCTCTTGAATTATATGACTCAAATCATCTGCATCCGGAGGTCGGACATAGGTCCCTTGAAAATTAGCCCGAAAAGCATCCTCGAGCTCCTCCCAACTTCCAATGGAGTTTTCGGGGAGGCTTTACAGCCAGTGCCAAGTTGGTCCTTTAAGCTTGAGGGGCAAGTACTTGATGGCGTGGAGATCGTCTCCGCGAGCCATATGAATATGGAGGATAAAGTCCTCAATCCAGACCCCAGGGTCTGTGGTCCCGTCGTACGCCTCTATGTTCACTGGTTTGAATCCTTCTAGGAATTCATGGTCCAGCACCTCATCAGTGAAACATAGGGGGTGTGCGGCACCCCTTTATTTAGATGTATCATGGCGTTCGGACGGTTGTGGTATTCGGTTTTGATTTTGTGCCGTAGCGCGCTTCCTAGATCCATAGATGGATCTGGTCATACTGGATTTTCGGCGCAAGTCCTCACGTAGATCGTGTGTTGACTTATGTGCGGCCTTGTTAGCTGCTCTATCTCATCCACGAGGTGGTTGATCCGACCGGTTGGCCATTTTGTTTTTCGGCTGTGTGGGCTCTAAGGCCTCGTCGTCGAATTCGGGCAATAGCTTGCGCTTTGGATAGCTCTTTGTGTGGTAACTTCGACCATAATTTTCTTCGTTGTCGAGCACTTTGTTCCATCTGCTGTTGAGCGTATTTTGTGCGGTCTTAAGCCTTTGCTTCTGCTTCTTTAGACTCATCGCTGTGGCAATAAGCCTTCTGCGGAGGTTCTCTTGTTCCAAGTGCCTTTCCGGGATGGTGTGTGTATCGTCCGGACTATTTTCCTCTTCAGAGGGAGTTTGGTGATCTTTATCGTCGGTGTCATCATGTTCGGACAGCAGGTCCGTATTATGTTCGCCCTTTGTTGGTTCATCCTGCTTTTCCGCTGGGTCAATGTGGTCGTCGTTTCCTCTGGAGTCGACTGGGTGTTATTTTCTCTTTCGCTGTTATCGCTGTTTTTGCCGAGGCGGGATTTAGAGCGGCGCCCACGTCGATGTTTTGTTTGCTTCTCGATGGAGCTATTCTTTGTTGCTTCTTTCCTTTCCTTGTCATTGTTTTCTTTGGGTGTATCCACCATGTATATGTCATGTGATGGAGTGGAGGTCCAGTATACAATGGCGGTGGTTCTGTTAAATCTCTGCGTAAATCGTCCATACCGTCGATGTCTTGGTCGAATCGAGCATGTCGGTTAAATAAATCGATGGCTACTAAGTGGGTGGTGGGTGGTCAGTGAATTTCTTCGTCGTCCGCATCCCATTCTGGCCGGACATAGTTCGGCCAAGGTTCTCTTGACAAGGAGAGAGACCTTAACGAATTTAGCACGTCGCCGAAGGGCGATTGCTGAAAGATATCCGCGGGGGTAAACTCCATGACCGGCGCCCAATCGGATTCGATAGGCACGGGCGCAGGCGGCTCGGAGTCCGTGGCCGGAGATGAATCTAGTGGTTCGGCATCATGGCTCTCGTGAGGGGTGAAGTCAGTATCTGGCTCTATCGTCGCTAAGAGTGCGGCCTCCATGGCGGGGCCTATCCACCCGTCCTTGGATTGTGCAATTTGCTCCGGATTGAAGGCCGGAGTAGTTGCCGGTGGGATCTCCCGAACACTGTCCGACGGCAGAGCTACATCATGCTCGTCGTGATCGTGCGGGACACCGGGCATGGGCTCGACTCGGTCGAAGATCAAGTCTCCATGAATATCAGCAGTGTAATTCAAGTTCCCAAACCTGACCTGGTGGCCAGGGGCGTAGCTCTCGATCTGCTCCAGATGGCCAAGCGAGTTAGTCCACAGAGCGAAGCCGCCGAATACGAAGATCTGTCCGGGGAGGAAAACCTCACCCTGGACCGCATCGTTATCGATGATCGAAGGAGCCATCAGGCCTTACAGTGACGAAACAGTGGAACTCTCAATGAAAGCACCAATGTCGGTGTCAAAACCGGCAGATCTCGGGTAGGGGGTCCCGAACTGTGCGTCTAAGGCAGATGGTAACAGGAGGCGGGGACACAATGTTTACACTACTAGGGAAAACCCTAGCAGTAGCGTTGGTTTTGTGCTCACTAGTCGCGTGGGTAGGCGCGCTACTAATAAGGCGCTACAGCTATTGCTTAGCAGTAACATGTGCCCGCACACGCTACTGCTAGGACGAATAGCTGCAGCGTTTGTTCACTCCCACGCTACTGCTAATGTAACTACTGGTAGCGTGTTTTCTCTCCATCGCTACTAGTATTCTTTTTTCATTTTTTCATTTTTAGTGTATTTATGCGCCATCGTACAAATATTGGTACAATACCAGTTATGAGGTTTACATCATTATGTCCATAACAGTGTGTCAAATAAAGGTGGATTAGGTTGAAGTGGAGGCAATATGTGGTGCATGTCAAAAGTATACTACTAATCCAAACTTGATCTAGTTTGGACTAGTAGTACTTTCGATGTGCACCACATGTTGCCTCCACTTGAATCTAATCCGCCAAAGACAAGATATTTAATCATCATCATGGTAATTACCACCAATAGCATTTATTTAATCACCACTGACACTAGCTAATAATAATCATCATAGTCATTACCACCAACACTAGCTATTTTATCATCATGGTAATAGTGTAGCACATCATCATCCTCAAACTCATTTCTAGCTAGCTAATCACTCCTGCTGCTCTCTCTTAGGTAAAATAATATAAAACATGTGTAGCTCTCCTCCTTGATCAAGTTGGAGCATGCAGATGAACCTGTCTCCTAATCGTGGGTAGCGTCTGCATTTGCTGCCCCTAGTACTTCTCTGCGCTCCCTCATCACATATTTGGTCCAGTCTTGCACTATTAAGCATCCGTCGCTAATCTTGAATGCACTAAAGTAATCTGTAGGATATCTTGGCCGTAAGCTAATAATACTCATGGTACCTTTAGTCTTGATCCCATAAGGCACAACATTCATCGGAGTCCCTGTTGAAGAACATCGTATGGTAACATACTTAGCAATGAAGTTTAGCTTCAAAAATAATGTATGGAAAAGATGCACTGAGGAAAAATAGTAAAAATCTTACCATCCTTCCTAAATAGATGTGACCGTAGTTCATTACGAACACTATTGGTCGACGTTTTCGATACTAGCATTTCTAAATCCAGGAAGAAAATTTGTCTCGACGGTATCAAGATCCTCAAGCGATGAAACATAATGACTTAGCTCCTCGCAGTTTAGTTCAGCCGGGGACGATGGTAGGTCCTGTCTACCAAGCCGGACATGTTTGCTTTGCACCGAAATAAGTCGACAATACAAATTAGTTGTCAACTATTTTTGAATAAACAATATCAAAGACATAAATATGGTTGATAAACTTACATAATGGTATAAGCGAGGCGTGCGCACATCGACCCAGATGTCGGTATTACCTTCAATATCATCTTCCGGATGAATATCAAAGGTGATAACCATATCAGGCTCAAATGCATAAGTCTTGCATAGTTCTCTCCATGTTTTGCATCCAAAATAGGTGCAGTCGTCTGAATTGTATAATTTTGCATGGAAAATATAACCATGCTCGGTCTTCAAGTAAACTTTCTTTACCCCCGTAGTATGACTGAAACCTATCTTATCCAATACAAAAACTCTTGCATGGCAGGGGATACGCTAGTAGAATAGTAAAAAAATAAGTTGAAGCAAATGAAGCAGATGTCATGCTTAATTACGAAAAAAGACTTGTCGTTGTGACTTCTTGTATCCACTTGAAGTTCTCGTCGAGCTTGATCTTTGAGCGCCTATCATCATCTAGGAAGATTCCGTCGCATACAGGCGCTTCGTCTTGTGATTTGCAAATACCGAAATCCTTTTCGTCGTCAAACATTTCCTATGTTCATAGTTAAAACATTAATGGAAAATCGATCAAAGACAACTACCAGGATACTCAACACACAAATCCGGGGCACTCGATATTTCCTACATATTCCGGCACAAGTCATGCCAAAATTCACGGAAAAATCCGGCATGACCTTTGCTAAAATAGGACATATCGAGCGCCTGAAATTTGCCGGAACGGAAATGAATCAACACTCCGGCAAAACATAGGCCACTCTAAGGTGTAACCTGCAAACATGACCGGCCACTTGGATATTGAGCAAACAAGATATACATTTCAAAATATCTTATAGGACTCAAATTAGCATGCATTCAATAAGCAAATGTAAATCATCTCATGCGTTCGTACATCATCGAATATTATCACTAATACATCATGAATAGTGTCATACATATAACATCATTAATACAACTAAAACCCTAGCACACGACGGGTATCGGCGCGGGCGGTGGACACCCACAGAGAAGGAACCATCACGGGATCATAGCTCTAGTGAGATCCCTGGAGAACCTGCCAGGTATTGGAGAACCTGTGCTCCAACGCAAACAAGTAGCGACGGATGTGCGCGTCCTCCTCACTGACACGGTGACGCACCACCTCCGTGGAGTCCTCAAGCCTCTGGACCGTCACTGGCCCACGCGGCCGCCACCAAAGAAGGTTCGGGTCAACGACAGGTTGGCTCCTCACCAACCTGCGCCCCCCGGTAGGTAGCGCCTCCCAGTACCACCCCGGCGGAGCCCAGTCCCGGACATGGCCCATCTGGTCAAGCAGGTGTCGTCCTCTGCCGACTCGACGCGAGGATGTGGGATAGGCATCGTCCACGTCGATGCGGGAAAAATTGCTTTAACTAAAAAATAGCAACAAGTTCTTACTAACTAGTTCTATTAATTCAACTAGTTCTTAATAAAAGTAAACTTACTATAAATAAAAATATTCTAGTACCTATGTCTTACTAACTAATTAGTACCTAGGAACTACTGCCCTAATTACCATCTAATTTGATGAACCTATAGGGGTGGAAAGTGGTAGCGGATATTCCAATTATCCAACTATAAAGTGAAATAAGTGGCCAAATTTTACTCGTTTTATGATTCATCTTAGAAATTTGATTCGTTTCCACCCTTACATGAACCCTAACTCATTTGAGCCGCATCCGCATCCGATTTTTTTCCACTCTTACATGAACCCTAACTAATTTGATGCAACTAAAATATAAAGAAACCCTAGGCAGAGGTAGCGGAGAGGGAGGAGCAGGCGTGCTCACCTCGGGTGCCTGCGACGAGGGAGGGGCAGGCGGTGTCAAGGTCAGGGTCGGGACTCGGGCGCGCGGCGGATGGCGGCGTCGAGGTCGGGGTCGGGGGCGGCGTTGAGGTCGGGGGCGGGGCCGTCGTTGAATCTGGGGTCGGGGCGGCGGAGAGGGAGTGTGGAGGCCTTGGACGGCCAGGCGGCAGCGGCGAGTGGAGAGTTGGATTTGGGGAAGTGGCCGTGGGGAAGGACGAACCCGTGGTTAAGTCGAAAGTAGCGATGGCGTGTTCTGTGAAGCGCCATCGCTACGTTAGCTACAACACGTTCTGGGATACACGCTACTGCTACTACTTTCTCTTTTTTCCCTTTTTCATTTAGTTTTCTTCACATTTTTTTCTTTCACCTAATTCTATTTCTTTCATTTTCAATTACCTTTCTATTTGCTTTCCATTTAATTTTATATCCTTTAGCAGTAGCGACTTTAGATTAAAACGCGCTGCTACAAAGAAAGTAGCGGTAGTGCGGTTCGTTATAGGTCGCTACTACTATGTGTAGCCTATCGGCTAAGCCGTGGGAATTTTAGTAGTAACGTGTTTAGAGAAAGACGCCATTGCTAGAACTTTATCTGCAGCCTTGTTTGCTCAAAGCGCTCTCGCTACTTAGCACCAGCATTCTTTTTTGACCCTCGCTACTGCTAAAGTTCTGTGTATAAGGTTTTCCCTAGTAGTGTTACCCAGGTTCGGGCCCTCTCGATGGAGGTAATACCCTACTTCCTGCTTGATTGATCTTGATGATATGTGTATTACAGACTAAACCCTCCGGCTAGCCTATGGTATGATTGTTGTTGTCCTACGGACTAAACCCTCCGGTTTATATAGACACCGGAGGGGGCTAGGGTTGCACAGAGTCGGTTACAAGGGAGGAGATCTACATATCCGTATCGCCAAGCTTGCCTTCCACGCCAAGGAGAGTCCCATCCGGACACGGGACGAATTCTTCAATCTTGTATCTTCATAGTCCAACAGTCCGGCCAAAGGATATAGTCCGGCTGTCCGGAGACCCCCTAATCCAGGACTCCCTCACCTTATATAACTAAAGCATTTCTAGACTCAACTTCGACTAGTTTGGCTTGGTAATCCTACAGGCAGTCAGACTCTGATACCAAAGCTGTCAGGACCCCGATCCTAAGCCACATCGATCTAGCATGTAACACATCATATCACTTTGCAGCCTCACGCACGGTATCCCCATGGGTGCCACCTTACCTGGCCCGGGACCGTTTGTGCCTTTTGGCTCACGTATATGATAGTGTTGCTAGCATCCATATGACAAAGAACCCGGGCTGACATGACTAGTCGTGAACCAAATGTGGCACTAACTTACGGGGACTGGCATACATGAAACAACATCGAGCATGTCGGTCAGCAACGTGTGAATCCGGGCTGTAGCAACTGGGCTAACATGACATTGGGAACCCGGGTTGTAGCAGGCTAGCAGGTCTCCGGATGTCATCGCATGACATTTCCCCGAAGGGACAAACACAGGAATGAAGTGTATCACATGCCGGCTAGTCTAGGTGTTCCAGAGCAGTAGTGTTGGGCTAGCAGGACTCCAGTAAACCGGGCTGTAGCGGACTATCATGGCTCAGTGGAAGCACCAGACTACATTCCCCCATAAGAGAGGCTACCAACGATAGACAACTAGGTTGTCGGATCCCACACATACCAAGCATTTCAAAATCATACACACAATATGCTTGATATGTGCAAGTACAACATGGCATCACAACAAGACTCTATGACTCAGAGTATTTATTCATTAGGCTCCGAGGAGCCAAATATTAGAAACATGGGTCTCATGACCCAACATACAGAGCATACAAGCATCAAGCGGCAGCATGAACATGTCTGGGTACAGACAACTACAAATGAAAAAGGCTGAGAAGCCTGACTATCGACAAGACCCTCCCAAGGGTACAAGATCGTAGCTGAGGTAACAAGCTAAACGTCGAAGTCCAGGAAGAACTACTAGCGAGACTGAAGTCTCTCTGCAGAAACATAAGTTAAGCAAACGTGAGTATAAATGTACCATGCAAGACTTACATCAGAACTAGCTACATATGCATCAGTATCAACAAAGGGGTGGTGGAGTTTGACTTCAGCAAGCCAACTTTGACTCGGTGGCTATCTTGTACTACGACTGCAAGTAACTCTTTTGAGGTGGCACACACGAGTCCACATATTCACCATATCAATACACCACTATGGATCTGCTCCTGTCACCCTACGAGAACGCCATCCATAGCACTCACGCTTATCTTGCGCATTTTAGAGTATCCACTTTCACTTGTCTATGATCTGTACAGGCAACCCAGAAGTCCTTTATTGCGGACATGGCTATTTGAATAGATGATGTTAACCCTGCAGGGGTGTACTTCTTCACACACGCTCTCTCCTCTTACCACCATGTACACGTCATGTATCTCGCCAACCTTCAAGCGGAAGCCTGGCGAGGGAGTCGGCCACGACCTGACTAACCACACAAGTCTCTTGTCAAGGTTTATCGCCTATTCGGGTTCCATCCGCAAGGAGATCCGGCCAGAGTGTCGCTCACGGCCCCAAACAATGTGTACAGGGTTCTAAGCCCACCAAACGGGCGACGCTTGGCATACCCGGCCACAGTGCCTAGTCTGTCCCAAGCCCACCTGTACCGGGTGCCACTTGGTAGACTACTAACACTACCTATAAACACCAGAAACTAGTTGCAACTCCTGGACAGAGATCATGTTGATTAATAAGTCGAGAGGGGTCGAGTTACCGGAATCCAATCTGTGGTAGTAACTATTCATGGATCACAAACACAGAACTCAGTTCCTAAGAACGGCTTCAATGAGACAACCTACCATGTACTCCTACATGGCCTCTCACCAATACCTTTACCAAATCGTGTTCACACACTTAGCTCACCACAGTAGGACATGTTCACACACCTCTAATTCATCCCCGATGAATCAGACCTAACTCAACTCTAGGCAGTAGCAGGCATGACAAACAAGCATGAATGAGTAGGCACATCAGGGCTCAAACAACTCCTACTCATGCTAGTGGGTTTCATCTATTTACTGTGGCAATGACAGGTCATGCAGAGGAAAGTGATTCAACTACCGCAGCATGTAACAGTTGAACCATTGTCCTAATGCAGTAAAAGAGAGCAAGAGCGAGAGAGTGGGATTGTATCGGAATGAAGAAGGGGGTTTTTCTTGCCTGGCACTTCTGAAGGTAGTTTAGCTCTTCATCGGCGTCATCGATCACGTCGTCGGAAGCATCGTCTACTAAGAGGGAACAACCACCGGCAAACACAAAAGGAACCACATTCAATGCAATGCACATTCATATGAATGATATGTCATATTAAAGTACTGAATTGACCTAGTGCAATAGTTAGTGATATTCATTGAAGTGGAATTCAAACCTATAGAAAATTCCAACTCCAAAACTAATTAACATCTATTCAATAATCATGAATTGTGCAATTACGTGAGGTTAACTCGTTCAAACATGCATGAAAGAGACATATCCGGATTCTTTGGATTTTTCTAATCATTTGTCATATATAAATTATTCCATTTGGAGTTACGGTTGATTTTCTATGATTTTTTGAAGTTTCACTAATTATCTGGAATTACCAAATATTTTCTGAAACAGAAATAATCCAGAATGCTATTATGACGTCAGCACTACATCACTGCTGCGTCAGCGGTCAACGGGGCCAGCCCAGGTCAAAACTGACCAATGGGGCCCATTGGTCAGTCACACAAGTGCTAATCCCGCGTTGACTGACGCTTTGACTAGCTATGGGGCCCATTTATCGCAAATTAGTCGGTGGCGGGGATTAGTGCTAATGACCCCACCACGTCGACTGTCGCCGGAATTTAGCTGGTGGCGACCAAAGCTGCAGCGGGAGCTCGCCGGGGCTGCACTACAGGCGGCGGCAGGACGCGCAAAGGCCACTAGAAGATAGCCCGCACAGGGGCCACATCTAGCTGAGCACTCGGAAGGCTGCAGGGTCGCCGGAGAAGACGACGTCAAGCACATCCGCGGTGGCTGGAGTTCGGGTGTGGGCAGTGTCGATTCTATGGTGCACTAGGGGAATAGCTGGTGGTTTCTACAGGCTCCTGGGGTTCACGGAACGTGATGACGCGCTCGGGCCTGAGCTGCGGTGGCCCTGGCCACGACGGTGAGGAACCACGACGGCTGTGAGTTCTCGGGTCCGGTGGGAACGACGACTATGCGGCGCAATCGAGCAAGGGGAGAGACGGGAACGAAGGAGAAGCTCACGGCGAATCAGACGAGCGGCTCAGTGGCTCGGGGGAGGCTTGGAGGTGACGGGGCGACGAAGGCGATCTCCGGCGGTCGTGCAGAGAAGATGAGCTCGATGAGGAGGCTTCAGGGCTTCCAGGGTCGTGTGGTTCGCGCGTAGAGGTGCGCGGCAGCGAGGCGGAGCTCGTGGTTGGGATGGCTAGGCGTGGGGTGGTCGTTGGCCATGATGAACGGCGACGGTGGCGATGGCTCCGTTCGGCGGTGAGAGGAGCAGGACAGAGGAGGGGACGAGGCCGAGGGAGAGTGAGAGGGGGTCGAGAGGGCTGCGTGGCGTCGTGGGAGGAGTCCAGGGCGACGACATGGCAGCCAGGCAGGGTGTTGTGTGCCGCGCCGAACGCGGCGTGGGGCGGGCACGTGCCCCGTCTGACTGGCGGGATGAGGGAGATGATTGGCGTGTCGGCTGCCTGCTGGGCTGGGCCTCAGCTACAGTGCTGGGCCACAAGGTGGGTTGCATGGTTGAGTTCACTGCGTCTCTCTGTTTTGCTATTCAAGCTTCTGTTTCAATTACTTTTAACTCTGTTTTGATTTAGTATAATACTAAACCACATCTACAAATACTGAAATAAATTGTGGGGACCTTTTGAATTATTTCCAACAACCCACATTTAGTTTCAGAATTATTTGAGCATTTAAAATAATTATAGCAATTAAACGCGCAAATTCAAATACATAATGACTTAATTCAAATGGCCAGATCTCGTCTAGAAATATGTGCATCATTTTTGCAGAGGTTTTCACCTTTACCAAAAATCATGAATTTTTCTAAAGGGCATTCTGGGTTCACTGAAAATGTTTTTAAGTTGAACCTAGTTGAGTTGTTTTGGGTGCTAGGGATTGATCACCCCTACTTCAAATTCATTTAAACTTAGACATGATGCATCGATGCAAATGCAACTATTTGCAACCAATTATGGGGCTGTGACATATGTGGGCACCGAGATGAGCAACGGGAGATGATCAGCACCAGGAGGGACATGTCCATTGCAGCCTTCATCCAGGAGTTAAACCAACACATTCGTCGCCAGGAGAACCAAATGCGTGCAAGCATGATAGACCTGAAGAAGCTGATGACCAGGAACTTAGAGCCTGAAGAGGAACTCAAGTCTATACGTGACGGACACGAGGAGGAAATCACAATACTAGTGGAGAAGAATGACGACCTGACGAGTAAGTTAGGAGTATTCATGGGAGACCCCACGCCAGGAGGAGATGACGACCATCCCGATGACATCTGATCGGAGGACTACATCATCATCGACGACATCGACTCCGACCGCGACATTAGTGATGATGATTACAAAGACGAAGGTGGAGCGGATATCATGGAGTCTTCCACCGATCAAAATTTCTAGTCGACCACCATATTATCAGTAGTATCCCCCCATGTATATAGTAGTTGTCCAAGCACTATAACGATAGTTAGATCGATTGTACACTCTTTTTTGAATTGATTGGTGTGATATGAATGTGTTTGTGCTTTCTCACTAGACGTCATTCTATTCTAATCTCTCCCCTCTAAACCCATAAGATGCCTCCGAGACGTGACCCCGGATTTGTCTTCCCACTAGAGCTCACCCGGTTGATCCAACAGGAGAATGCCTTGATGCAGCTACTAGTCCAGGACCAAGGTAACAACAACAACAACAACAACCCACCGCCACCACCTCCTCTTGACAACTTAGCCCGTTTTATAAGGTTGCAGCCGCCGGTGTTTCCTAGTAGCACCAAGCCAATAGTTGCTGATGATTGGCTACGTAGGATTGGAAGGGAGTTGACCGCCGCAGGTTGCACAGATGATGGGAAGGTGCGTTTTGCCGCACATCAATTGGATGGACCCGCAGCCTCATGGTGGGAGAATTACACAGCCACTTTCCCTATAGCCAATGTCACTTGGGAGAAGTTTCAGCAAGCATTCTGCCCTGCTCACGTCTCAACAAAAGCTATGAGTATGAAGAAGCGTTAGTTTCACAACTTACGGCAGGGAGACCGTACTGTGGGGCAGTACGTGGATGAGTTTAGTAAGTTTTCCCGCTATGCCCCAGATGATGTGGCCACAGATGCCGCTAAGCAGGAGAAGTTTATGGAAGGGATGAATGATGAGATGAGTATGCAGTGAATGGTGGCAACATTTAACAACTACCAGGAGTTGGTAGAAAAGGCTCTTATGATTTAAGGGAAGCAGCAACAGATTGAGAGCTGCAAAAGGAAGTATGGGCAAGGGAAGTACAATTCAGGAGCTCAGCAGAAGCCTCGTTTTACCCCGAACTCGGGAGGATATACTCATAACCATGGAGGCCACACCCACAATGGATGAAGTTCGCATAACCATAGTGGCCCCAAGAATGGAAATGGCAATGGAGCAGGTAGCAATCAGAACCGTTCTAGCCCAGCCACACCCGCCAAGAAGGACCAAAGTCACATTACTTGTTTCAAGTGTGGGAAGACTGAACACTATGCCAATGAGTGTCCTAAAGCAAAGAATGGAAATGGCAATGGGAGGTCCGAGATGAAGCCCAACTCTTTCAATAGGGGACAAGTGAACCACGTGAACATGGAGGAGGTTGAAGAGCAGCCAGATGCAATTATCGGTATGTTTTTGGTTAAGTCATTTACCGCTCTCGTTCTTTTTGATACTGGTGCATTGCATTCATACATATCAAGGGGATTTGTGGACAAGTTTAAGTTACCCACCTTAGCCCTTAGGTCACCCATGTTAGTAAGCTCACCAGGAGCAGAGTATATGGCCAGCCGATGGTGCGATCGGTTACCCATAACCATTGGTAACCATGTTTTCCCCTCAGACCTAATAATTCTGGAGTCACAAGGATTGGATGTGATACTAGGAATGGATTGGCTATCGAAGTATGGTGGAAACATTGACTATGCTAGTAGGTCAATTCTGCTCACCACCCCGGAGGGAAAAATGATTAAGTATGTATCCAGGCACGCGCCAAAGAGAACCCATGTAAATTCCCTCTCAGGAGTTGTTTAGGAGGAAGTGCCTGTAGTGAAGGATTATCCGGATGTATTTCCATAGGAGCTACCAGGCATGCCGCCGGATCGAGACATTGAGTTTTTGATAGAGCTGTTGCGAGGAACCGGACCGATATCGAAGAGAACATACCGGATGCCCGCAAATGATCTGGAGGATATTAAAAAGCAGATCAAGGAGTTATTGGAGAAAGGTTACATTCAACGAATTTCGTCACTGTGGGGAGCCCCAGTTCTCTTGGTTGAGAAGAAGGATGGATCGTTGAGAATGGTTGTTGATTATCGTGCATTGAACAAAGTGACGATCAATAACAAGTACCCACTACCAATGATCAATGATTTGTTTGATCAGTTGCAAGGAGATAAAGTATTTTCCAAGATCCATTTGAGATCAGGGTACACCAGTTGAAGATCCAATTCACCAACAGGTACGGGCTATATGAGTACACGATTATGTCATTTGGATTGACTAACGCCCTAGCCTATTTCATGAGTATGATGAATAAGGTGTTCATGGAGTTCGTGGACAAGTTTGTCATGGTATTCGTTGATGATATCTTGGTATACTCGAAGAATGAAGAGGAACACAAGGAGCATTTGCGTTTAGTTCTTGAGAAGCTCAGGGAACATCAGCTATATTCCAAGTTCAGCAAATGCTAGTTTTGGTTGAAGGAAGTAGGATTTCTTGGACATGTTATATCAGGAGAAGGTATAGCCGTGGATCCTACCAAGGTTAAGTCAGTCAATGATTGGCTATCACCCACCTCAGTTGGAGAGATCCGCAGTTTTCTTGGACTTGCGGGATATTATCAGAGACTCATTGAGAATTTTGCTAAGATTGCAAAGCCTATGACGGAGTTGTTGAAGAAAGACACTAAGTTTAAGTGGACAGATGAATGTGAGGCATGTTTTCAGGAGTTGAAGAAACATTTGGTTACAGCCCCAGTGCTGATGATGTTGGATATACGCAAAATTTCCAAGTGTACTGCGACGCTTCCCGCTTAGGACTTGGAGGTGTACTCATGCAAGACGGTAGAGTTGTTTCATATGCCTCACATCAGCTTCGACCGCATGAGTTGAATTATGCCAGACATGACTTGGAGTTAGCAGCTGTGGTGCATGCACTCAAGACCTGGAGGCGTTTTCTTATTGGAAATTGTTGTGATGTGTACACATATCACAAGAGTTTGAAGTACATTTTCACACAGAATGAGCTGAATCTCAGGAAAAGGAGATGGTTGGAGCTTATAAAGGATTATGATATGAAGTTGCAAGTGCCGTCCACGCAAGGCCAATGTCGTAGCAAACGCTTTGAGCGGAAGAGTTATGTCAATACCCTCGTAAGTGGGGGATTACCAAAGGAGTTAGTCGAAGATCTCAGGGAGCTATGTTTGGAAATAGTCCCTAGAGGTTTTGTCGCAGCAATGGAGGTTCAGACGACATTATTGGGAAGGATTCGAGAAGCTAGGAAGGATGATAAAGAGATTGCCGAGATAAAGGAGAAGATGAGCAAAGGAAAAGCCAAAGGTTTTCGTGAGGATGAGCACGACACCTTATGGTTTGAGGACCATGTTTATGTACCCAATAATGCAGAGATCAGGAAGTTGATACTTCAGGAAGCTCATGACTCGCCATACTCGATACACCCCAGAAACACCAAGATGTATTTGGATTTGAAGGAGCGTTTCTGGTGGACGGGTATGAAGAAGGATATTGCCGAGTATGTAGCCGTATGTGATGTATGTCAGGAAGGCAGAAAATCATAAGTCGACCTGATTACTGCAGCCTATGCCGATACCCGAATGGAAGTGGGATAAGCTTGGCATGGATTTCATCACCGGATTGCCCAGGACCCGATCGGGATAAGATTCTATCTGGGTAGTAGTGGATCATTTGACCAAAGTGGCTCACTTTATCCCAGTGAAAACTACATATACAAGTGCAAAGTTGGCCAAGATATATATGACCAGGATCGTATGTCTGCATGGAGTTTAGAGGACCATCGTATCAGATAGAGGAACACAGTTTACTTCAAAGTTTTGGCATCAGCTGCACCAGACTTTGGGTACCAGGCTACAGTACCGCTTTTCATCCGCAGACAGATGGACAGAGCGAGAGAGTCAATCAGATTCTGAAGGACATGTTGAGAGCTCGTGCGCTATATTATGGATCTAGTTGGGATGATAATTTGCCTTACCCGGAGTTCTCATACAACAATAGCTACCAGGCCAGTTTGAAGATGACACCTTTTGAAGCTTTGTATGGAAGGAGGTGCAGGACACCATTGATGTGGGATGAAGTTGGAGACCATCAGTTGTTTGGACCAGATTTGATTAAAGAGTCCGAGGAGAAGGTTAAGTTGATTCGCGATAGACTGAAGGTAGCTCAGTCGAGGAAGAAGAGTTATGCAAACTCAAAACGCAAGGAGGTAGTCTACAAAATCGGAGATAGAGCATATCTTCGTGTGTCGCCTCTGCGAGGAGTTAAACGTTTTGGAGTTAAGGGAAAGTTAGCCACGAGAATTGTAGGACCATACCGGGTTTTGGAACGTATGGGAGAAGTGGCCTACAAGTTGGAGTTACCCGAAGGACTGTCAGGAGTTCATGATGTGTTTCATGTTTCCCAGTTGAAGAAGTGCCATGCTGAGATGGCCGATATCCTCTGAGAGATACAATACCCCTGGAAGCAATTCAGTTGGATAGTGATCTGACCTACGAGGAGAAACCAGTCAAGATTCTCGAGTTTGCCAGCCGAGTTATGCACAACAAGGTTATCAAGTTTTGCAAAGTTCAGTGGATCCACCATACCGAGGATGAAGCCACCTGGGAACGAGAGGAAGATCTATGGAAAGACCACCCACACCTATTTTCTAGCCAACCCGAATCTCGAGGACGAGATTCATCTTAAGGGGGGTAGGTTTGTAACATCCCAAATTTTCAATTCGGAATGTTTTACATAGGTCATCATATGCATATCATATTTTATTGCATTTTGGTTGTCTTCCTAGAAATTCTAAGCAGCTCAAGGACCTGCGAAGAGAGTTGGGGATTTCATTCATTTTCGTATTTGAATTTTTTAAAATATTGAAAAGAGGATCAATTTGGTTTTAATTATTTTTCTCTCCGAAATATTTCCAATATCAAAACAAAGGGAGGAGATAATATGACTTCTCCAAAAGAAAAGAAATATTGGAGGAAAAATGTTAAAATCAAATAATTATTTTATTTGTTATTTTATTTGAGTTATAAAAATATGCATTTTTCAAAATTGCATTTTTAGACCAAGAAAATGTTCACTTTGTTCTAAATATTTTATGCAAACGGAGAAAATTGTTTTTGGCATTTTTAGAATTTTTCTTATTTATTTAGGATTTTTCTTTATTCACAGAATTAGTTTTGAAAAAAACGCGTCGCCTGATTTGGCCAACGGCCCTGCCGAGCGGGCCGAAGCCCAGCGCGCCGCCGCTTCCCGCTCCAGCTCGAGAGCGGGCTCCCGAGCGCCGCCACCACCATGGACGCCGTGTCCATCCTGGACACGCGCCGCCGCCCTCCCCCAAGTTGGACCACCCCCCAGAGACCTTTAAATACCCCACCGCCGCCGCCTCCTCTCCCCACCCCGAGCTCATAAACACGCCAGCAGCTGCACGCCCTGCCCCGCCGCCGCTGCCGCCGCCTTCGCTGCCGCCGCCCACGCCGCCCGCCCGCCTACCATGTAGCGTCGCCGCCCGCCGAATCTCGCCGCCGGATCTTTTTGCTTTTAGGTATAAAACCACCCAGTTTTTATTAAACCTAGTTTGGTTTTTTTATTTAGATCGGGTCGGTTTTCTCGATTTTCTTCTGTTTAGGTTACGTTGCCATCGTTCATTCGTTCGTTCATTTCAACGAACGAATTCGCTCGTTCGTCTCTGTTAGCGGACGTTCGTCCGATATATTTTTCTTTTTCCGTCTAATTTCCGCCGAGAACCTATCCGCGAATACTTTTATCGCAGATTAGCCCCTGATCTTCAAACCTTTGCAACTTTTCAACCGTTCGTCCAAATCCAGTGAAACTAACGCCCAAATCTTCTTCTCGAGACCCTCTTTCCGGTTAAACAACTTGAACATGGTTTTGACAATTTAAAATTTGGTTTCAAGCAGATTTGTTTTCGAAGTCCTTTCGACCGTAGTTTCAGTTTCGTAGGTCTGTTTTGATCGATTCTTTTTGCAAATCGAAGTTCTTCGGTTGAACTTTCAGAAAAAATCTTCTTATATGATTTTTACCATTGCATCTATGCTTGAGTGCTTATGTATGCTATTGTTTGTTTGGGATAGAATTTCCGGAGTGCAAAGCATGCTACTACGAGTCTCTAGGGTTTGCGGATCGTCAGCAAGGCAAGTAACATATTGATCATACCCCTTTATTACCTAGTTTTTTTTGCATTAGTTACAACCCTCAAACACTGCATGGTTAGGATGTAATTAACATGTGGGTATTGGGAAGTAGATGATGAGGTAGAACCTATTGCCCTTTTATTATCAAACCCTTGGGAGTTACTTCTACGTTATGCTTATATTGCCATGCTATGCTCGTAGACGTGGATTGGGTTTGAGTGTATCCATGACAGATGTGAGATTATTAATTAATGGTTAACTTAAGGTGGCTACTTGAATACACATCTGGGTGGATTGGTTGCGGACACCTTGGGATATACCAGTGATGTCCTTTGGTTCGCCACCTAGGCTAAAAGGGATCATAAGATTATTCATGCTAGGAACTTCCATTTTTCAGCCACAAGCTATTATGGGCTCTAGCATAGTTGAGTATGTTGCATGACCTCTTTCAGTGGTAGGCTAGCAGATGTAGGGGATGTATGTTGGTACTGTCTACCCAGAGTAAAGAGTTAATGCTTCTGAAATACTGTGTCTCGGTCATCCGTTTCTCAAACACCATGTAGTGCGAGAAATCCAACGGAGGAGATCGAGTCTTGTGGGGAAAAGTGCGCAAACCTCTGCAGAGTGTACAAACTAATCATGATTAGCCATGTCCCCAGTTATGGACATCTTGAGTATCTAGTTCTTAGATTATCGTGTTGATCTCATCACTCTAAATTAACTTGCTGGGTTATTAATTACTTTTAATTAGGTTTGAGATGGGGGTACCATTCTCAATGTTTATCAACTACCATGATAGTTAAATAAAATATATTCCTTTGATGTAGGAAAAAATTGGCTTTTCGCAAAAACATTATAACCATAGAGCCTCCACCAGCCATATATGCATGTAGTGATAGCATTTATTCTGTTCATTGCACTACTGTGTTATATTGCCAGCCTATTCGATGTGCTGACCCGTTTCGGGCTGCAACATATCATGTTGCAGACTTTTCAGACAAAGAGTAAGGTGCGCTAGGTCGTTGTCGTGCACTCAGCTATGCCGTTGGAGTTGATGGACTCACTTTATTTTCCAAGCCTTCCGCTGTTATCGTATTTAGATGGCCTTAAGCCATATTTATTGTAATAAGTTCTCTTTTGAGACATTAGATGTAATAAGTGTGTGATTGCACTCTGCTATTAATCCTTCAAGTACTGTGTGTGTCAGCATTACCGATCAAGGGATGACACTTATGCATAGAGATTTTACCGTTTGAGGTCAGATCGCTACACTGAGAATTTGAATTGTACGTTTCATATTTCAAAATTTCCAATTCGAATAATAAATTATAGGAAAAAATATACAGGAGCTAATAATATAATGTGCACACAGTTAGAAAGAAAACAACATGTGCGATGAAAAAAAGAGAACAAACGGTTCTTTGATGTGAAACTTTTGCGATGCCCGACGGACGCACACACGGTTTCGTATCATATGTGTGTACTATTCATGATAATACGACAAACGTTTCAAACCAGTGTGCATGTGTGATAGGAATACCAATCGCACACAGTTATGAAAATGGGCACACTGGCGTTAGTAGCACACATTTTACATTCTTGAACCGTGTGCGATAACGTACCTATCACAAACATATCGGCAGATTAAATGTTGATGTCCACCTTTTTCACACGACTATAGCGGCGTAATCATTTGGGATATCTCTCTGATCAGAAATGTAACGTCGAGATGTAACGTGTGGGACTGGGTCAGCTTCTCATATGTTGAAAGCGCAAGTGCTCCCTGGGTGATTTTGGTAATTAATGTCAACACATCTCTTGTTGGACTAATACTTTTATCTAATATATTTCAAATGAGTTCAGCAGTGGAGTGGTGTGGTCAAGAGGATGTGGAACCCCTTCAAGATGCTAAGGACAGAAGATTGGCAAAATCTCAAATGCTCAAGATTCTTCATTTTCATTTTAGTGATCCAAGATCACATTGAGTCCATAGGAAAGCCAATACTATTAAAAGGGGATGAGGTGTTGCTTAATGGCTTGTTTGCTCAAAGTGCTTGGTGATATGCTCCAAAGCCCTCAACCACTTTCTCATTTCCACATATGTCCTAAACCTAAGGTGAAACTCGGCCCCACCGATTTGATCTACGCGGCCCCACCGAGTTCACATGACATAGCCACTGCCAGAAACCCTAATCAGTTCGGTCTCACCGATGGGATCTCGGTCTCACCTAGATGGGCATGCAAACTCTCTGTTGCCTATTGCAATTATTTCAATCTCACCGAGATATGCAATCGGTCCCACCGAGTATGCTTGACCAACTCTCTGTTTTTCTTATTACCAAAATCGGTCTCATCGAGTTTTTTTAATCGGTCAAACCGAGTTGAGGTTTTACCCTAACCCTAGCACATCGGTCCCACCGAGTTGATCATATCGGTCCCACCGAAAATCCTAACACTCACATTTTGAACTAAATCGGTCTTACCGAGTTTCTTGATTCGGTCCCACCGAGTTTGGTAAATTGTGTGTAACGGCTATATTTTGTGTGGAGGCTATATATACCCCTCCACCCTTCCTTTATTCGTGGGGAAAGCCTTCAGAACGTGCCTACACTTCCAGCATTCATTTTCTGAGAGAGAACCACCTACTCATGTGTTGAGACCAAGATATTCCAATCCAACCACAAGAATATTTATCTCTAGCCTTCTACAAGTTCCTTTCCACTCAAATCATCTTTCCACCAGATCCAAATCTGTGAGAGAGAGTTGAGTGTTGGGGATACTATCATTTGAAGCACAAGAGCAAGGAGGTCATCATCAACACACCATCTATTACCTTTTGGGGATTGGTTTCTCCTAGATTGGTTAGGTGTCACTTGGGAGCCTCCGTCAAGATTATGGAGTTGAACCAAGGAGTTTGTACGGGCAAGGAGATCGCCTACTTCGTGAATATCTACCCTAGTGAGGCAAGTCCTTCATGGGAGATGGCCATGGTGGGATAGACAAGGTTGCTTCTTCGTGGAACCTTCATGGGTGGAGCCCTCCGTGGACTCGCGCAACCGTACCTTTCGTGGGTTGAAGTCTCCATCAACGTGGATGTACAATAGCACCACCTATCGGAACCACGAAAAAATCTCTGAGTCTCCAATTGCATTTGACACTCTAATCCCACCCCTTTGCTTTCTTGCAACTTTAATGCTTTACTTTCCGCTGCTCATATACTCTTGCCATGCTTGCTTGGAATTTATTGTGAATGCTTAAACTTATGCTAAAACTCCACCTTAACTTGAAGAACTTAAAAACTGCTACTTTTCTTTGTTATGGGTCTAATCACCCCCCTCTAGAAACCTCTTCTCAATCTTTTCAATTGGTATCAGAGCATTGGTCTCCATTGCTTTGGTTTAATCACCGTTGGAGGAAGATGGATGAGTCTATGTTGGGGAGTCTTAGACTTAGAGAGCATATACTTGATGGAGAGTACATTCATGAATGGAAAAATGAGATGCTTGAGATTTTCAATGAATATCATTTGACCAAGTACATTACTAGCCCTTGTGCACCCATTGTTGATCCTTTGCATCCTACCCTTGATGAGTCTATTGACATGATTCGCAACCTTAGAACTGTCAATCTTATTGCTTGAGGTTTTCCTAGAAATTTGTTCGGTTGCTTGCCTACTCTTCATTGTGCCTACAGTATATGGAGATTTCTTGAGGAACGATTTCCAAAGTATTCCTTGCTAAATCTAGATGTGATTCTTCATAAGTCTATTGCCTTAAGTAAGATGAATTCCAATGATTCTAAGTATGGTGATTGTCTATTTGAGCTTACTAACCTCATGCGTGCCAAAGGAGATGTTGGAATAATTAGCAGTATCATCTCCGAAGCCATTAGAATTAATAAAGATGAACATTGTGATGCTCATTTGTCTAATGAATCACTCTGTCTAGGAATTGATCCATCACATGAAGATGTTGAACATGGATACTATGATGAGGATGATGATAGTGACTTTGATCTCGATGAGTCTATGAGACACTTTGGTCTTATGGCTAATCTTTGCGGCTACATGGCTGGAGGAAAGGAATGGGTCCTTGATAGTGGATGTACCGATCACGTGAGCGGAGACAAGGATATATTCCGTGAGCTAGCTGAAAATGATGGCCCTCGAAAGTATGTCACCTTTGGTGATAACTCAAAGGGTAAGGTGGTTGGCCTTGGTAAGATTCCCATCTCACATGATAGCTCCATATAAAATGTTATGATCGTTGAATCTCTTGGCTATAATTTACTTTCTGTATATAGACTTGCTAACTTTGGCTTCAATGTCCTATTTACTGAAGTAGATTGCCAAGTGTTTCGAAGAGATAATCACAATATGGTTTTACCGGTATATGTAGAGGTGATCTTTACATTGTTGATTTCACTATAAGGGCTTATCCTAGAACTTTCTTAATTGCTAAATCTTCAAAAGGTTGGTTGTGGCAAGTGGCATAGAAGGTTAGGTCATGTGAGCATGTGAAATCTTGATAAGCTTATTAAAGGTGTTATATTTGACAAGGGTAGACTGTGTAGTAAAAGATGTTATATTTGACAAGGGTAGACTGTGTAGTGCTTGTCAAGCAGGAAAACAGGTTGGAGGAAGCCACCCCGTGAAGAACATCATGACCACGAGAAGACCGCTCGAGCTACTTCATATGGATCTCTTTGGTCCCAATGCCTATAAAAGTCTCGGACGAAACTCATTTGGTCTAGTCATAGTCGACGATTTTTCAAGTTTACGTGGGTGTTCTTTCTTGATGATAAATCGCAGGTCCAAAAGATCTTCAAGAACTTCGCTAGCAAGGCCCAAAATCAATTTGAAGTGAAGATCAAGAAGGTTTGCAGCGACAACGGAACGGAGTTCAAGAACTCAAATGTGGATACCTTTCTTGACGAAGAAGGGATTTCACACGAGTTCTCGGCTACGTACACACCTCAACAAAATGGAGTTGTTCATAGGAAGAACTGGACTCTTAATGAGATGGCAAGAATGATCCTTGATGAGTACAAGATGCCGGGCAGAAGTGGTTGAGACAACTTATCACGCAAAAAAATGCTTGTATCTTCACAAGCTACTCGGCAAGACGGCATACGAGCTTCTCACCGGTAACAAACCCCAAGTTGGATACTTTCGAGTATTCGGCTCAAAGTGCTATATTCGTGATAGGCATTGTTGTTCTAAATTTGCTCCTAAATCTCATGAGGGTTTGCTACTCGGTTACTGCTCAAAATCTCACACTTACCATGTCTACAACAATTTCACCAGAAAGGTTGAAGAGACGGCAGATGTGAAGTTTGATGAATCTAACGGCTTGCAAGTAGAGCAATTGCCAATTGATGTAGGAGACAAAGACCCTTCGGAAGCAATCCAAGACTTGTCTATTAGCAAGATTCGTCCAATATAGGTGAAGGAGAGAGAGTACCTCGTCCGTCCAATTGGAAGCTTCCGCCTCACGACAAGGTGAACCAAGAATTGACACGGAGGCATCCACAAGTGGGACACACCAAGATGAAGAAAACGAGGAAGTACACCAAGATGAACCTCATCAACCTACTTCTCCACCTAGACAAGAGAACGACAACATCAACAATGAAGAAGGCCAAGAGGAAAAACAAGATGATGAAGAAGATGTTCCACCCTGACCCAAGCAAAAGATCTCACGAGTCCGAGCAAGAGTTTCAACATACCATCCCGTCGAACAAATTTTCAATGATATCCAAGCCGGGAGAATTACTTTCTCTAAAACTTGTTTGGCTAATTTTTGTGAACATTATTCATTCATCTCTAGCATTGAAACTATGAAGGTTGAAGAAGCATTGGAAGATCTGGATTGGCTAAATGCCATGCATGAAGAGTTACACGACTTTGAGAGAAACCAAGTGTGGACATTGGTCGAGAAGCCCGACAACAACCACGACATCATCGGTACCAAATGGGTGTTTCGCAATAAGCAAGACGAATATGGACATGTCGTTCGCAACAAAGCATGTCTCGTCGCCCAAGTCTACACTCAAGTCGAAGGTACGAACTATGGTGAGACATATGCCCCCGTTGCTAGAGTTGAGTCCATCTGCATCTTAGTTGCCTATGTAAATCACCATGATACTACCTTGTACCAAATGGACATTAAAAGTGCTTTTTATAAATGGTGAAATAGAGGAGGAAGTTTATGTTAAACAACCTCCCGGCTTTGTTAATCCTAAGAAACCCGACCATGTTTACAAACTTCACAAAGCTCTTTATGGTCTTAAACAAGCTCCTAGAGCATGGTATAAATGCTAGACCAAGTTCCTTATTGAGAAACGCTTTGAAATTGGAAAGACTAATTCTGCTCTTTTTACAAAAAGAGTCAATGGTGAATTATTTGTGTGCCAAATTTATGTTGATGATATCATATTTGGTTCACCTAACCCTAATTTTAGTGAAAAGTTTGGAAAGCTAATGTCGAAGAAGTTTGAGATGTCTATGATGTGTGAACTCAAGTTCTTTCTTGGTTTGCAAATCAAGCAAACTAAGGAGGGAACATTTGTTTCTCAAACGAAGTATACCAAGGACTTATTCAAGAAGTTCAATATGCAAGAAAGCAAAGGTATGAAAACACCCATGCCTACTAGTGGACATCTTGACTTGACTAAGGATGGCAAATCGGTTGACCAAAAGGTTTACTGCTCTATAATTGGTTCATTGTTATATCTATGTGCCTCCTGTCCCGATATTATGCTAAGTTTGTGCATGTGTGCACGATATCAAGCGGCCCCCAAAGAATGTCATCGTAAGGCTATGAAAAGGATAGTGAGATACTTAATTGATACACCAAATTTTGGCATTTTGTATCCCAAGAGGTCTTCTTTTGATCTTGTTGGCTACTCCGATTCGGACTATGCCGGTGACAAGGTTGATAGAAAGTCCACTTCGGGTATTTGTCAATTTCTTGGTAGATCCCTTGTGTCTTGGTCCTCCAAGAAACAAAACTCAGTATCCTTATCCACTGCTGAAGCGGAATTCATTGCTGCTGGTTCATGTTGTGTTCAGTTACTTTGGATGACCCAAACTCTTAAATATTATGTGATCTATGTGAAACATGTTCCTTTGTTTTCTCACAATGAAAGTGCTATTAAGATTGCTCACAATACTGTGCAACATTCTCGAACTAAGCATATTGAAGTTCGTCATCATTTCATTCGAGATCATCACTACTGCAGGATGCTGCTAACGCGACATACAATCAGACACCCTTTTTGAGAAACTGTGTGCGATGCCATAATCGCAAACGATGCTCTATGAAAAAACACGGTTCAGGTTTTAGTTGCGTTTGCGATGAAGGGCATGCGGTTCAGTTCAATTAACTGTTTGTGATGAGGAAGAACAAAAGAAACGAGCAGCCAGATGAAGGCGTGTGCGATACACAGCATACGGTTCACTAGGATGGATTGTGTGTGATTAGGCAACACAAAAGAAACGGGCAGCCAGATGAAGGTGTGTGCGATATACAACATACAGTTCACTCGGATGAACTGTTTGTGATTAGGCAGCACAAAATAAACGGTCAGCCAGATCAAGGTGTGTGGGATATACGGCATGCGGTTCACTCGGATGAACTATTTGCGTTCACGCAAGAGTACAGAAATGGTTCAAATTAAGAAGACGTGTGTGTTGTGCGATGGGATTGCATGCGGCTCACTCAGCCCTTGTCGTTAGTGTGTGACCTCTGTGGAAACCGTTCGCTCCCCAGGCGCCTCTTCATGTACCGTGGCAACCGTCCACCGACTCTTCGCCTTTCCCTCTCGATTTGGAACTGCTGTCGCATGCTAGCTCTTCCTCCCTCCTCCATTTGCCTTCACCCTTCCTTCTACCATTGTTTGATCGTCTTCTCCATGGAGGAAACAAGCCGGAAACGACCCCGTTATTCTTGCCCCGATCTGAATGACGACACGGTGGAGGAACTCATTGATCGGTGCGACCTCATCACCTCGGCTAGCATGGCAAGTTCGTTCAAGACCATTCTCGACTCAAATAATAACATCATTACAAGGAACCCAAGGGTTCAGGAGCGGTTTGATCTCCCCTATCTTCTTCGTCGTGACCCTGCTGACTGGCGCGGGGACGAGGGAAGCATCGCCTTGTGTAGGTTGATGTCCCTTGATAATGATACATATGATGTTAAGATGCCATCGCTTGAGGGCAAGGCTTGGGCAGGCACAAAGGAGATTGGGTGGTTTATATTCGGTAAAACTGCGAGTGGGAACTTGTGAATGTGTACACTCGTCACCGAGTTCCACTTCGAAAAATCTCAGACGACTGCCTAGAGGTTGAGTACACCGGTATTCTACGTGATTTCAAATACGATCATGCTGACTGTCGTCTACGGAAGATAGCAATTTGTCGAGTTCCCAACCGCTCTTGGGGTTATTGGAATGCTTATGTTGTCGCTATCTTCGACAAGCTTGTTGTTGTCCTTCATGGTTCGACTCGATGGATATTGCTCAAAAATCAGTTTCTATACACGGATGAGTACTATGATGCAATTCAATACGAGGGTCTTGTGTTTGCCGCCACCACCGTGGCAATTGTTTTTTGCATGGAATCCTCATGATTTGCAGACGCTTTGTCTTCCACCATAATTGTAATTGTTTCATCCACATGCATGCGGGTTAGCTAGTTTCCTTTACTAATTAACCTTCTTGTGTTTCCAAGGTCCTGTGAACATTCCACCACCTATACTTGAAAATTTTATTCACGAGCATGAGGACGAGCAGGACCCATATACTCAGTGGCGCCTGGCAACTTATTCCGATAGATCACCTCTTCTTGTCTGTATATGGGGCACTACTGATATTACTAAGGAAGCAGGTGTTGTGTCGTATGGTCGCACTCTCCGGACCTATTCCAACATCCGTTGCAGGGTATTCGGGATGAATACTGGTGTACTAGCACCAACACCTTCTCCCTGGTTCAGTATTGAAAGTCTTGGAGGAAACTCGCTCTTCCTTGGACAAAACTATCCAATGATGGTGGAAGGCGATCCAGCTGCTGTTGACACAACGTTACTACCATTTACGAGAAGCAACTGTATCTATACCTCAGACATTACTATGCTTCCCTACCGTCCCAATATGGGTATTGAAATAGGCCGCTTTAGCCTGGATGATCAGTCCTGCGTTGGTCTCGAGACTGACAGTAGTTGGGCCTTCCTAGAGAATCACTTCTGGTTCAAAGCAAGCGTTTCCAACGCCGATGAGTGGTTGAGCTGAAGTTCATTTCATCGCTTTGTTATTTGTTGTGTGAGAAAAACTTTACTAGAATTTTTTGTTGGAAATGATCTATAATCCAACATGTATCCTCGTTGTTCTTGTGGGTTGATGACTTGTTGTATGTAATCAATGGTACATTTGCATATGCGTCCATGAACTCACGCCTACTAGTGGTGTCCATATGAACAGTACTAGTGATTTTAGTTGCAAAAATTAAATAGTGCTAGTGATTTGTAGACGCGTATTTTGACAAATCGCAGTGTTACAAGGTTGACAAATGGCAATGTTACTAGATAAACAAATGTCAATCTTTCCATTTTGAGAAATGGCAACGTACCCAAAATGACAGATATGCAAATCTTACCCAATTGTTTGTATGTGGTTGCACACGGGTCATGCAAAACAATCGTTTGCGTTGAAGGGATGCAGAAATCCTGCTCGACACATTTTCCCTTGGCTTCTTGGGGAAGTTGTGGGTTTGCATACGGGTGTTCTAACTAAAACGTTTACGATGAATGTTTTATATTTAAAAATTGTTGATGTTTTTTTCAAAAGAAAATCATTTGATAAGTCTGTACATCAAGAGAGAAAAATGCAAGTTCGTTCAAACCATATATTTCATTAAGTCACACTATGAATTTATATTCATATGATCGAGAGTTCGAGATACAGTATTAAACCCCAAAAGAACTATTTCCGGCGGCGGTGGAGGCGGTGTGTTGTGCCGTCGTTGTCGTTTTCGTCCTCCGGGATGCCATTGTTGAAGTCTTCAAGGCAGCACAAAATGTTCTTCACTTCTAAATCAAACATCATGTCGTCGCGCGATCGATAAGCGAAGCGCGGGAGGACGGCAACTGGCGCCGCTGAGAGGTAGCGGTCGATGGAAGCGTCCCATGACGCTGAGGGGGGGGGGGCGCACAGGCACGGGCTTGGGTGCCGCGGGTGCAGCCAAACGCACAGGAACCGGCGCCACGGTGGGTGGAGGGGCGCGCACGGATGCGGCGGATGCAGCCAAACAAACGGGGGCCGACGGCACTTTGGGTGGAGGGGCGCGCACGGGCACGGGCACGGGCGCTGGCGCTGACATGTACACGAGCTCGCGCAGAACCGCGGAGACCTCGCTGACTCCCACGGCTTCCAGTTCTGCGATAGTGCTCGGTGACCAGCCCTTCAATGCTACATGGATGGTCGCTGGCACGGGCGTGTGGATGGGAGCTCGGACGGGAGCGGGGGTAGGAACCGCTGCGGACAGCTCGTTCTGGGCCATGTCCATGAAGACCCATTCCTCCTTATTTTCTATCTCCTCCAGCTCGGAGTCAACTTCACCAAACTTGAAGACTAGTGGATGATGTCTACTATACAACCTTCTTCTTGTAGACGTTGTTGGGCCTCCAAGTGCAGAGGTTTGTAGGACAGTAGAAAATTTCCCTCAAGTGGATGACCTAAGGTTTATCAATCCGTGGGAGGCGTAGGATGAAGATTGTCTCTCTCAAGCAACCCTGGAACTAAATAACAAAGAGTCTCATGTGTCCCCAACACACCCAATACAATGGTAAATTGTATAGGTGCACTAGTTTGGCGAAGAGAAGGTGATAACGCCTTAAGACACATATCAAAGGGCTATAATAACGCCTCAAAGTTATTCTTTCGGATCGATCTATTCAAGAGTTCGTACTATAATAACGCCTTAAGACACATATCAACCAAAACCCTAATGTCACCTAGATACTCCAATGTCACCTCAAGTATCCGTGGGTATGATTATATGATATGCATCACACAATCTCAGATTCATCTATTCAAACCAACACAAAGTACTTCAAAGAGTGCCCCAAAGTTTCTACCGGAGAGTCAAGACGAAACATGTGCCAACCCCTATGCATAGGTTCATGGGCGGAACCCGCAAGTTGATCACCAAAACATACATCAAGTGAATCAATAGAATAACCCATTATCACCACGGTTATCCCACGCAAGACATACATCAAGCGTTCTCAAATCATTAAAGACTCAATCCGATAAGATAACTTCAAAGGAAAACTCAATCCATTACAAGAGAGTAGATGGGGAGAAACATCATAAGATTGAATTATAATGGCAAAGCTCGCGATACATCAAGATCGTACCACCTCAAGAACACAAGGGAGAGAGAGAGAGAGAGAGAGAGAGATCAAACACATAGCTACTGGTACATACCCTCAGCCCCGAGGGTGAACTACTCCCTCCTCGTCATGCAGAGCGCCGGGATGATGAAGATGGCCGCCGGTGAGGGATTCCCTCTTCGGCAGGGTGTCGAAACAGGGTCCTGATTGGTTTCTGGTGGCTACAGAGGCTTGCGGCGGCGGAACTCCGATCTATTCTGTTCCCTGAAGGTTTTAGGGTATATTGGTATATATAGGAGGAAGAAATACGTCAGGGGAGCCACAAGGGGCCCACGAGGGTGGAGGGCGCACCCAGGGGGTGGGCGCCCCCCTGCCTCGTGCCTTCGTCGTTGATTCCTTGTCGTGCACTCTAAGTCTCCTGGATTGCTTCTGTTCCAGAAATAACTTTCCCGAAGGTTTCATTCCGTTTGGACTCCGTTTGATATTCCTTTTCTGCGAAACACTGAAACAAGGGAAAAACAGAAACTGGCACTGGGCTCTGGGTTAATAGGTTAGTCCCAAAAATAATATAAAAGTGCATAGTAAAGCCCATTAAACATCCAAAACAGATAATATAATAGCATGGAACAATAAAAAATTATAGATACGTTGGAGACGTATCAGCATCCCCAAGCTTAATTCCTGCTCGTCCTCGAGTAGGTAAATGATAAAAATAGAATTTTTTATGTGGAATGCTACCTAACATATTTATCAATAGGATCTTCTTTATTGTGGCAAGAATATTCAGATCCATAAGATTCAAGATGAAAGTTCAATATTGACATAAAAATAGTAATACTTCAAGCATACTAACTAAGCAATTATGTCCGCTCAAAATAACATGGCCAAAGAAAGTTCATCCCTACGAAATCATATAGTTTAGTCATGCTCCATTTTCATCACACAGGAATGCTCTCATCATGCACAACCCCGATGACAAGCCAAGCAATTGTTTCATACTTTAATAATCTCAAACTTTTTCAACCTTCACGCAATACATGAGCGTGAGCCATGGATATAGCACTATGGGTGGAATAGAATATAATGATGGGGGTTATGTGGAGAAGGCAAAAGGGAGAAAGTCTCACATCAACGAGGCTAATCAATGAGCTATGGAGATGCCCATCGATTGATGTTAATGCAAGGAGTAGGGATTGCCATGCAACGGATGCACTAGAGCTATAAATATATGAAAGCTCAACAAAAGAAGCTAAGTGGGTGTGCATCCAACTTGCTTGCTCACGAAGACCTAGGGCATGTGAGGAAGCCCATTGTTGGAATATACAAGCCAAGTTCTATAACAAAAAGTTCCCACTAGTATATGAAATTGACAAAACAAGAGACTCTCTATCATGAAGATTACGATGCTACTTTGAAGCACAAGTGTGGTAAAAAGGATAGTAGCATTGTCCCTTCTCTCTTTTTCTCTCATTTATTTTTGGGCCTTCTCTTTTTTTATGACCTTTCTCTTTTTTTACCTCACCTGGGACAATGCTCTAGAAAATGATGATCATCACACTTATATTTATTTACAACTCAATGATTACAACTCGATACTAGAACAAAGTATGACTCTATATGAGTGCCTCCGGCGGTGTACCTGGATATGCAATGGACCAAGAGTGACATGTATGAAAGAATTATGAATGGTGGCTTGGCCACAAATACTATGTCAACTACATGATCATGCAAAGCAATATGACAATGATGAACGTGTCATGATAAACGGAACGGTGGAAAGTTGCATGGCAATATATCTCGGAATGGATATGGAAATGCCATAATAGGTAGGTATGGTGGCTGTTTTGAGGAAGATATAAGGAGGTTTATGTGTGAAAGAGCGTATCATATCACGGGGTTTGGATGCACCGGCGAAGTTTGCACCAACTCTCAATGTGAGAAAGGGCAATGCATGGTACCGAAGAGGCTAGCAATGATGGAAAGGTGAGAGTGTGTATAATCCATGGACCTCAACATTGGTCATAAGGAACTCACATACTTATTGCAAAAATCTAGAAGTCATCAAAAACCAAGCACCATGCGCATGCTCCTAGGGGGAAAGATTGGTAGGAAAAGACCATCGCTCGTCCCCGACCGCCACTCATAAGGAGGACAATCAAAGAACACCTCATGTTTCAAATTTGTTACATAATGTTTACCATACGTGCATGATACGGGACTTGCAAACTTCAACACAAGTATTTCTCAAATTCACAACTACTCAACTAGCACAACTTTAATATCACTATCTCCATATCTCAAAACAATTATCAAGTATCAAACTTCTCTTAGTATTCAATGCACTTATATGAAAGTTTTTATTATACCCATCTTTGATGCCCATCATATTAGGACTAGTTTCATAACCAAAGAAAACTACCATGCTGTTCTAAAGACTCTCAAATAAATATAAGTGAAGCACGCGAGTTCATCTATTCCTTCAAAATAAAACCAGCGCCGTGCTCTAAAAGGATATAAGTGAAGCACTAGAGCAAATGATAAACTACTCCGAAAGATATAAGTGAAGATCAATGAGTAGCCGAATAATTATGCAACTATGTGAAGACTCTCTAAGATTTAAGAATTTAAGATCTTGATATTTTATTCAAACAGCAAGCAAAGCTAAATAAAATAAAACGACGCTCCAAGCAAAACACATATCATGCGGTGAATAAAAATATAGCTCCAAGTAAAGTTACCGATGAACGAAGACGAAAGAGGGGATGCCATCCAGGGCATCCCCAAGCTTAGGCTCTTGGTTGTCCTTGAATACTACCTTGGGGTGCCTTGGGCATCCCCAAGCTTAGGCTCTTGCCACTCCTTATTCGATAGTCCGTCGAATCTTTACCCAAAACTTGAAAACTTCACAACACAAAACTTAACAGAAAACTCGTAAGCTCTGTTAGTGAAAGAAAACAAAAGACCACTTCAAGGTACTGTATTGAACTCATTTTTTATTTATATTGGTGTTAAATCTACTGTATTCCAGCTTCTCTATGGTTTATATACTATTTTACTATCCATAGATTCATCAAAATAAGCAAGCAACACAATGAAAACAGAATTAGTCAAAAACAGAACAGTCTGTAGTAATCTGTAACTAAGGCAAACTTATGGAACTCAAAAAATTCTACCAAAATAGGACGTCCTAGATAATTTGATTATTGATCTGCTGCAATTGGAATCAATATTTTATCACGTTCTGGCGATTTTAAACAATTGTTTTCATGAACAGAAAGTTTCTGAAATTTTTAGCAAGATCAAATAACTATCTTCCAAGAAGATCCTATAGGTCTTACTTGGCACAAACACTAATTAAAACATAAAACCACATCTAACCAGAGGCTATATCAAAAATTTATTACAAAACAGGAACAAAAAGCAAGGAACAAAAATAAAATTGGGTTGCCTCCCAACAAGCGCTAACGTTTAACGCCCCTAGCTAGGCATGATGATTTCAATGATGCTCGCATAAAAGATAAGAATTGAAACATAAAGAGAGCATCATGAAGAATATGACTAGCACATTTAAGTCTAACCCACTTCCTATGCATAGGGATTTTGTGAGAAAACAACTTATGGGAACAATAATCAACTAGCATAGGAAGGCAAAACAATCATAACTTTAAAACTTTAAGTGCATAGAGAGGAAACTTGATATTATTGCAATTCCTACAAGCATATGTTCCTCCCTCATAATAATTTTCAGTAGCATCATGAATGAATTCAACAGTATAACCATCACATAAAGCATTCTTTTCATGATCTACAAGCATAGAATTTCTATTACTCTCCACATAAGCAAATTTCTTCTCATGAATATTAGTGGGAGAAAACTCAACAAAATAACTATCATGTGATTGAAAATTAAGATCAAGATAACAAGTTTCATGGTTATCATTATACTTTATAGCATACGTGTCATCACAATAATCATCATAGATAGGAGGCATGCTTTCATTATAATAAATATTCTCATCAAAAGTTGGGGGACTAAACGTATCATCTTCATCAAACATAGCATCCCCAAGCTTGTGGTTGTGCATATCATTAGCATCATGGATATTCAAGGAATTCATACTAACAACATTGCAATCATGCTCATCATACAAATATTTAGTGCCAAACATTCTATAGATTTCTTCTTCTAGCACTTGAGCACAATTTTCCTTTCCATCATACTCACGAAAGATATAAAAAGATGAAGCCTATGAGGCAAACTCAATTCCATTTTTTGTAGTTTTCTTTTATAGACTAAACTAGTGATAAAACAAGAAACAAAAAGATTCAATTGCAAGATCTAAAGATATACCTTCAAGCACTCACCTCCCCGGCAACGGCGCCAGAAAAGAGCTTAGTTGACGTGGTGTGAGTTCCGCTTACATAACCTCCCCGGCAACGGCGCCAGAAAAGAGCTTGATGTCTACTACACAACCTTCTTCTTGTAGACGTTGTTGGGCCTCCAAGTGCAGAGGTTTGTAGGCCAGTAGCAAATTTCCCTCAAGTGGATGACTATAAATCCGTGGGAGGCGTAGGATGAAGATTGTCTCTCTCAAGCAACCCTGCAACCAAATAACAAAGAGTCTCTTGTGTCCCAAACACACCCAGTACAATGGTAAATTGTATAGGTGCACTAGTTTGGCGAAGAGAAGGTGGTACAAGTGCAATATGGATGGTAGATATATGTTTTTGTAATCTGAAAATATAAAAACAGCAAGGTAACTAATGATAAAAGTGAGCACAAACGGTATTGCAATGCGTTGAAACAAGGCCTAGGGTTCATACTTTCACTAGTGCAAGTTCTCTCAACAATAATAACATAATTGGATCACATAACTATCCCTCAACATGCAACAAAGAGTCACTCCAAAGCCACTAATAGCGGAGAACAAACGAAGAGATTATGGTAGGGTACAAAACCACCTCAAAGTTATTCTTTCGGATCGATCTATTCAAGAGTTCGTACTATAATAAGGCCTTAAGACACATATCAACCGAAACCCTAATGTCACCTAGATACTCCAATGTCACCTCAAGTATCCGTGGGTATGATTATATGATATGCATCACACAATCTCAGATTCATCTATTCAAACCAACACAAAGTACTTCAAAGAGTGCCCCAAAGTTTCTACCGGAGAGTCAAGACGAAACATGTGCCAACCTCTATGCATAGGTTCATGGGCGGAACCCGCAAGTTGATCACCAAAACATACATCAAGTGAATCAATAGAATAACCCATTATCACCACGGTTATCCCACGCAAGACATACATCAAGCGTTCTCAAATCATTAAAGACTCAATCCGATAAGATAACTTCAAAGGGAAAACTCAATCCATTACAAGAGAGTAGATGGGGAGAAACATCATAAGATTGAATTATAATGGCAAAGCTCGCGATACATCAAGATCGTACCACCTCAAGAACACAAGGGAGAGAGAGAGAGAGAGAGAGAGAGATCAAACACATAGCTACTGCTACATAGCTACTGCTACATACCCTCAGCCACGAGGGTGAACTACTCCCTCCTCGTCATCGAGAGCCTCGGGATGATGAAGATGGGCACCGGTGAGGGATTACCCCTCCGGCAAGGTGCTAGAACAGGGTTCCGATTTGTTTTTGGTGGCTACAGAGGCTTGCGGCGGCGGAACTCCCGATCTATTTTGTTCCCCAATGGTTTGAGGGTATATTGGTATATATAGGAGGAAGAAATATGTCAGGGGAGCCACGAGGGGCCCATGAGGGTGCAGGGCGTGCCAAGGGGGGGGGGGGGGCGGTGGGCGCGCCCCCTGCCTCGTGCCTTCCTCGTTGATTCCCTGACGTGCACTCCAAGTCCCCTTGATTGCTTCCGTTCAAAAAATAACTTTCCCGAAGGTTTCATTCCGTTTGGACTCCGTTTGATATTCCTTTTCTGGCTCTTGAAACAATGGAAAAATGTAATGGCATTGGGCTGGGTTAATAGGTTAGTCCCAAAAATAATATAAAAGTGCATAGTAAAGCCCATTAAACATCCAAAACAGATAATATAATAGCATGGAACAATAAAAAATTATAGATACGTTGGAGACGTATCAGTGGCAGATGGAGGGGGGGGGGACGGGAGGCGAACAGTAAGGCCGCCAATATTAAACAGCGGATCGGGAACCATTAATGGAGAGGAAGGCGGGCGGCCATGGAAGTCAAAGGGCTCGCTTCCCAGTGAGCCTGCGCAACGTAAAGCTCACACGCTTCCTGGTGAGCCTGTGCATTGGAGGACAGCTTGCACGCCTTTCAGTCAGCCTGCGCACCGGACTGTGCTCGCACGCCTCCCGTTCAGTCAAGGTCAAGCAGTTGTCCGCATGGCACCTCCTACAACCATTAAAACCATGACACGTGGCCTCACGTAAATGGTTAACAGAACGCACACATTTTGAATCTATAATACCTAAATAGTTCATCCCCACTATCTTATTTCTCTTGACATGCATCCTATCCACATCAGCAATTCAGCCACATCAGCGTTTTATTACTGGCTTACAGGTGGGACCCACCATAGGCTGACCAACATACGGAACAACCACATCACCGTTCGGTTACATACATGAGAGACACCCACCACAGGGCTGGCCATTGTACATAATGCGTCCGTCCCTCTCCCTCAATTCAGCCAAACCCATCCATCCCTTTTATCCTCTGTGTCCGGCGTGACGGACGAGATCCCATCTGACTGCCCTCCTACAGCACCGCCGACTCAGCTACCCTCTGTGATACTCCGGGAATTTCTCAAGCTAAATTCTCTCGGTGTGGTTTCTGTAGTCCGTGGTTCCATGGTCCTCAACTATCGATCCGATTTCCTCAATGATGACAGCGGTAACTTGGCGGGGCCTCCTCGCGTGCTTCGTGTCGGGCGGCGACGGCTACAAGGAGACGCAGCAGGAGGTGTGGCTGAGGACCGGGGTCATACCAGCGGCTCACGGTGAAGAACCTGTGGTCGCCCTCCTTGTAGGACCTGCCGCTGATGTTGGCGATGACGAGCCCTCGCACCTTCACCCTGGACGAACCAGGAAAGACTGGCTTCATCCCCGTCCATAGGAGCTCCATTGACGGCGGCCTTCGCCCCAGCCTCTCCCTGGAGGAGGTCGCCGTCAAGTACCCCGTGGAAGGTCATTGTCAAGTAACTCGACAACGATGGTGTCCAGGGTACCGTGAGTGTACATCGTTGTTCTCCGGTGTCAAAGAGTCCAGTCACAAACCATAGACGTTAGTTGGTTCATTGTATCTGTGATGATTGATTGATTTGTTTTTGGTCGAACAGGTGGAGTTGTATTTGGGGATGTTGAGCCACCCACCCATGCTGCAATGGTGGCCATTCTCTTGGCAAGTTAAGTCCTGCTCCTGTGTCGGAGTAATGGTCCACGGGTAGGCTAACCCGAGGCCCATAACCTTTCAAGACATCGGGGCTGACTGCGCCCCTCAAGACGCCAAGACGAAGGGCCGTCTTCTGGAAGCCGGCTGGAGGAACAGCCGGCTGCCCATAAACGGCCGAGTCCTAGGGGCGAGGTCAAGACAAGACGACTCCTACCTAGCGGCTTCTAGGGAAGCCGGCCCCGAGGAGTTGTCCCGCGACAACAACAAAGCCCATGCCCTCATCAGCGGGGACGGGACGGGGAATGGCTACAGTGTAGCCCATCCCCTCCCCTTTCGAGGCTGGCGTGGCCACAGTCGCAAGCGACAGAGATCTCCGCCCGGGCTTGTTGCCATACCGTCCCTGACATCATCACGAGCAGGCGGAGTCCTGCTCCCACGACGGCCTGTCTGTACGGCCCAAGGACGATGGGCCCCACCAGTCAGCAAGAGTCCAGAAGATAGCGAGAGTCCTACCAGTCGGACCCGAGGGAAGTCGAACCCTAGGAGTCGGCCCGCCCCTTCCTCGGGCCCCACGCGCCATTAATCAGATGAGAGAGGGAGTGGCTACAGTAATCGCCCGCCAGGCGACGTAGCTATAGCCATGAACCCCTGACCAAGCCCGCGTCATCAGAGACACGGCAACAGTGATCAGCTGCCGACAAGACCCGGGAGCGGCGGGTACGGCCTGTCGGCCCCGTACCCAACCAGTCGGCGGGGCCCACCAGGCGGCGGGCCCCAGCAGTCGGCGGAGAAGCCGGCGGCCGAAGAGACTGACGACCGGGCCCAACTCCCAGCCAGATTACCATTGTACCCTTGGGGGGTAGGTCTATATAAACCCCCAGGGCACCCATGCAAAGGGTTCCGAACCTGTTAGACTAGACCAGATCATAGAGGAAGGAGAGAGCTAGCCTTGCCTTCTCCTACCTCTAGCATACAGCTCAAGGAGCACCTGTGTATCCAGTTGTGCCTTAGTGATCATGCGGAGACCCCACAGAGCAGGATTAGAGGTGTTATCTCCTAGGAGAGCCCCGAACCTGGGTGAAGCACGCCGGCGTTCGTGTCTACTCCTCATCCCACTTCCGGGCACCAGCGATGTTCTACTCACTCGCACCATGATAAGCCATACTTTGGCATATGTCGCACCCAACCCCCGACATTTGGCGCCCACCGTGGGGCGAGGTGCACCGTCGTCCGGAGACCTGCTGCATGGCGCGGAAGTCGCCGGCGCGGCAAGTTGCCTCACTGATCTCATTGGCGAGGTCCACCTCTCCGACGAGCCCGCGTACAACGCGGGCACAGACGATCCTGAGGGCCTCCTCGTGGGCCTCCTCGATCAACTCCACGTCACCAGCGAGCCAGCTGTGGACCTGGAGTCTGTAGGCTCCACCGACCCGATGTTGGTTGACTCCGGCACCGCATCGCTCGACGCGTTCCCCACCAATGTGGTGGTGTACGACGAGCCGCTCCCTCGCGCGGAGAGCGGCGGAAGCACCATCACGGAGGTGCTGGTCATCGGTCACGGCGAGCACTCCGGCGGAGGTGCTCGCGAACCTCGCGATGTAGCGCTGCAAGACTTGACGGCGCCCATCCCAGAATACGCCGACGCCGAGACGCTGGAGGCGCGCTGCATCCAGCTCTTCGAAGGCGCCAAGAAGCTGGCTAGCATGAGGCGCCTGTCGGAAGCCTACCTGCGCGAGATGGACCACGCTGCGGGCGGCACCCCGGCTCCGGCTGTGCCCAGCTGCCTTGGCACGGTCCAGCAGCGCAGCGTGGCCATCGCCAACCTATTCGGGGCGGATCGCCCCGTCTACGCCACGCCTGCGGAAAACATCCGAGCTGCCCAGGCAACAGCTCAAGAGCTGGATAAGTTCGAGGGCGAGGAACGTCGCCAGATGGCGGAGCGCATCCAGCGGCTCCTCGACACTCTGGCCGAAAGCGACGAGGCCGACCGCCAGCGAGGAGCCGCACCGGCAAGACGGCGATCTCCCCGCCAAGATCAAGGCGCGACCACTCGGACGCCGACTGGTGGCGTCCGTGGAGGAAGAAACAAGGGGCCGGCTACCAGCCGCAGTCGGACTCGGGTCACCATAGAGCGCGACCAAGACGGCCACCCAAGAGTAGTGGAACGGCGGGACGACTGTCCGCCTCCTCCCCCTCGCAGGGAAAGGCGCGTTTCCCCGCCGCCTGTTGATCACCCATCACTCGGCGACCGCCTTGGCCACCGAGAAGGAATCAGAGAAAACGATGCCCGCCACCGGATCGACCGTCTCCATCGGTCCCTGGCGCTAGAAGAAGATGAATTGGGTCAATCTTGTTTCGGCCCCCGCATTTGAGACGAGCCCTTCCCCAAAGAGTTCACGCTCCCAAGAGACACGCCCAAATACACCGGCTCTGTGAAGCCGGAGGATTGGCTGGTCGACTACTCCACAGCCGTCAGCATAGCAAACGGCAACAAGCAAGTTGCTGTGAAATACGTTCCGCTCTTGCTCCAAGGCACAGCCCGGACATGGCTGAACAGCCTGAAGCCCCGAAGCATCAACAGTTGGGTCGACTTCATCGACGCCTTCGTCCGCAACTTCACCAGCACAAACAAGCGGCCGCCCAAGCCCCGCCAGCTCTCTTTGTGCGCACAAGGCCCCAACGAGTCGACTTGCGACTTCCTCACGCGCTGGGCCGAGGTCCGCAACTCTTGGGAAGGCGTGCACGAGGTGCAGGCCAACGAGTACTTCACCACCGGATGCCGAGAGGGCACTCTCCTCAAGCACAAGCTTCTCTGCGATGAGCCGGAGACCCTAGACGAGCTGCTGATCATAGCCGACAAATACGCCACGACCGACTCCTCCATGAAGGCAGAGATCCAAGTAAATGCGTCTGGCAAAGTGGCCCCTCAAGCACCCCAAAACCCGGATGGTGACACCAGTCGGTATCAACAGCAGAACGACCACAAGCGCAAGGCCATGCAGCCGGCTCCCACCAGCCGGCAGGTGGCGACAGTCGAAGGCCAACAGCCGGGAGGGCAGCCTCCGCCCAAACGCCAGAAGGGCGGCAAGCCCAACTGGCTGCCGGCTTTCTCATATGAGCAGACTATGGATGCACCCTGCAAATTCCATAGCGGTGCGAAGCCGTCCAACCACACACTTGGAAGTGCTATTGGCTCACCAGGATCGCCAAGGGAGATGGCCTCGTGCCTCCCCCGCCTGCTGGGCAGCCGCCTCCTCCCCCGCCCCAGCAGTCGGCGGTCAGACCAGTCGGAGCCGTACAAGATGAGTATCCAAAAGAGCGCGGAGCTTATGTTGTGTTCACTAGCGTGGCCGATGATCGACGCAGCAGACGGCTGCAGCAACAAGAAGTGAATGCGGTAGCATCGGAGACCCTAGAGTTCATGCATTGGTCCGAGAAGCCCATCAGCTGGAGCAGAGCCGACCACCCATAGGTGATGCCCAATCCCGGCTCCTATGCCCTCATTTTGGATGCCACCTTTGCCACAGATAGGCGAGCCGCTTGTTTCTCCCGAGTTCTGATAGATGGCGGCAGCATCATCAACATCCTGTACAAAGACACCATGGAGAAGTTAGGAATCAAACAAAGGCAGCTCCAGCCCAGCCGGACTGTTTTCCATGGCATAGTTCCTGGCCTTTCCTGCTCGCCAATCAACAAGATCCATATAGACGTCCTCTTTGGGGACAAAGATCACTTCCGCCGAGAGCCATACTGGTTTGAAGTGGTGGACCTTGAGAGCCCATACCATGCGCTACTTGGTCGGCTTGCTCTGGCCAAGTTCATGGCGGTCCCCCACTATGCCTACCTCAAAATGAAGATGCCGAGTTCCAAGGGGATTCTGACTATAGCCGGCGACTACAAGAAGTCGTCCGCTTTCTTGTGACCGAGAAGCGATCGATTGGCCGAGTCCCTCGTGATCGCGGTGAAGCGGCTCCTTGACCGGGTCGTGGCGATGGCAGGCAAGCAGCCGGAGATGTCGCCCGATCCCAAGGAGTCGGAAGCTGAGGGCTCGTTCAAGCCGGCCAAAGAGACGAAGAAGATACCCTTGGACCCGGAGCACCCGGAGAGGTACGCTGTCGTAGGTGCAAACCTCGACAGCAAATAGGAAGGCGAGCTCGTCGATTTCCTCCGTGAGAATCGGGACATCTTTGCATGGTCCCCCAAAGACATGCCGGGTGTCCCGACGGATTTCGCCGAGCACAAGTTACATGTCCGGCCTGATGCCAAACTGGTCAGGCAGCCCTTGCGCCGCTGTCGAAGAGAAGAGAAGAGTCGTTGGAGAAGAGATGGCCGGCTGGCAGCCGGCCCATCATGGAAGAATTCTTTCCAGAGTGGCTGGCCAACCCAGTCCTCGTGCTGAAGAAAAAACAAGCAGTGGCGCATGTGTATTGATGATACCAGCCTCAACAAAGCTTGCCCCAAAGACCCCTTTGCGTTACAAAGAATCGACCAAGTGATAGACTCCACAGCCGGATGCGAGCTGTTGAGTTTTTTGGATGCATATTCGGGATATCACAAGATCAAGCTGAATCCAGCCGACAGAGTGAAGACCGCCTTCATCACTCCATTTGGAGCCTTCTGCTACTTGACCATGACGTTCGGCTTGAGGAATGCCGGTGCCACGTTTCAACGTTGCATGCAGAAGTGCCTCCTCAAGGAACTCGGCAGAAACACCCACGTTTACGTGGATGATGTGGTGGTGAAGACGGAGAAGCGTGAAACGCTGCTGGAAGAACTCAAGGAGACATTTGAGAACCTGCACCGGTTTCAACTCAAGATCAAATCAGAGGAGTGCGTTTGCGGAGTACCAGCCGGCCAGCTCCTTGGATTCCTGGTCTCAAAACGCGGCATAGAGTGCAACCTTGTGAAGATCAAGGCCATCGAGAGGATGGAGATACCACTACAAAATAAAGACACATCCGTGACATTTTGGGCCGAACGAATTTTTTTTCTGTCATACATACGACACTTCTATGACGATAATTGTGACAAAACCCGGTATCATCATAGATGTGGTGGGCTCCTACTTCTATGACCAAAAATCATGACAGAAAAATGGGATTTTCATCCTGGGCGGGCCGGAGACGCAGCTGCATGACATTCTTTGGGCCGTCAAAAACCGTGGTAGAAGCGAGGGGGAGGAAAATTTCGGGGAGTTGCCGGTTACGGTGGGAGGTGGGGGGCCGAGCGATGCGCGTTTCTCTCGTACACATGCGAGGCGTTGGCTCTAACTGAACCCGAGCGAGGCATTGGGCTCTAACTAAACCCGAGCGATTGCACTGCAGGCTACGCATTACTGAACCCGAGCGATCGATCGATGGCTGTTAACTGAACCCGATGGAGCGATTCCTTTGCTACTGCTGCTAACTGAAGCCGATCGATTGGATGAACAGTGAGTGTTGCGGGGGGGGGGGGGGGGTTGGATGAACAGTGAGCGGTGGCGTTGCCTCTGGATGAACAGGACCCCATGGGGTGGTGGGCGGGATGAGCGATGAGACGGTGGAGGGGTGGCTGTGGAGGGGTGGTTGAACAGGACCCCGTGGTGTGGAGGGCTGGATGAACAGTAGACGGTGTAGGGCTGGATGAACTGTAGACGGTGGAGGGGTGGTTGAATAGTAGCGGTGGAGTAGCGCGCGGTGGAGGCTGGATGAACAGGAGCCCGTGGAGGCTGGGGGAGGTCGACGGTAGCCCGTGGAGGCTGGAGGGGGTCGACGGTGGAGATGAACAATATCCCGTGGAGTCCTGCGATGCACGCCACACCCTCTGATGAACAGGACCCCGCTTTTGATCAGAAGCGCTCCAACACAAGTCCGTTTTCGTCTGCTTTTGCGGCACGCTGAGACCCTCGATCAACATGACCCCGTTTGACCGTAGGAGGTCCGTTTAAATGCCTGTTTTGCTGTACACCACACCCCTCCCGATCAACAGGACCCCGTTTCGACTGTAGGGAGGTCTGCTTTCCTCCGCTTTGGCGGTACGCCACACCCTCCCGATCAACAGGACCCCGTTTACGACCGTAGGGAGGTCCGTTTGGCCCATTTTGGCAGACGCCACACCTCCCGATCAACAGGACCCCCGTTTTGACCGTAGGAGGTCCTTTTCCTCCATTTTGCGGTACACCACACCCCTCCCGATCAACAGGACCCCGTTCCGAATGTAGGAGGTCTGTTTCCTCCGTTGTGCGGTACGCCAGACCTCGTTTCCATTGCCTGTTCCGTCCAAGCCCTCCCGATGAACACGACCACGCATTCCGTTCTGACCCAGCCGGTTGGCTCCCCATGAACACGACGACGACGCTGTTTCTCCGTTCTGACCTAGCCATGAACGTATGCGCGAGTAGGCGTTCGAGACCCTTCCCGTATGTACGTATGTGGCCGTATTTTCTTTCTTGCACCCTCGCCGCTGTACGTGTACATGCTACGTGCGCGCCTCTACTACGACACGTGCGCGCCTCTACATCGACCAATATGTACGTACACCTTCGCGACCAGAATGACAATACTATGTATGCTTCGACCAGGTGGGTCCCGACTGTCAGGAACTTCCTTGCCTGCGAAGATGTAGCTGGTGGGTCCCAGCAGTTAGAAGCGAATCGCTTTTGTTGTTTTTGCGGACGCACTTCCTTGCGTGCGAAGATGTAGCTGGTAGGTCCCAGCATCAGGGGTGCGAATCGTTTTTTTGCCCGGACGCACTTCCTTGCGTGCGAAGATGTAGCTGGTGGGTCCCGGCAGTCAGGGGGGCGAATTGTTTTTTTTCGGACGCATTTCCTTGCGTGCGAAGATGTACCTGGTGGGTCCCAGCAGACATGGGGGAACATTTTTTTCACGAAATACAGTGGCCCGTCCGGTGGGTCCCCGCTGTCAGGTGGAGGAATAATTATTTTGCGCGTAATAAGGAGGCACTTCCTTGCTGTGGCCGTGGACACAGCTGTCAGCCTCTCCATGTACAGTCCATGTCTGATGGAAGCCATTCCTTTACCACGTTGACCACGCCGCGCCGAGAGCACCAGGGCGGTGGACGACGGCGAGGCCTAGGAAGGGGACGACGCGGACCTGGGGAAGACGCTGCAGTGGATGCCCACGCATAGAGGAGTATGAGGGTTCACTCGTTTGGCTGCGGTGTGAGGCTGCCGTCATGCATGAATAACGAGGGTGTGGGTGCGAGAGGGATGGCCTGTCCAGCGGTGGGAGTAGTAGGGGCGGTGAGGCCTCCGCGGCATCACAGTGGCCACAGGCGGCAGGAAGCGGTGACACGACCGGCGCTGCTTTGGGCAGCTGGAGCAAGAAGACCAGAGGTTGAAGAAGCACTACGGCCGTTGGATGGACATCGTACGGTCACTGGAGGTAGAATCATTCATATATTGACTAAAGTTGACAAAGGCCTTCGTCCCAGTCAACTTAGTAGGCCCACAAGCCTCCCACCAAGGTTGGTCCCAGCTAGCAGGGGGTATTCATTTTTTTTTTTGCATAATAAGGAGGCACTTCCGGTGGGTCCGAGCTGACAGCGGGGGGAACGTTTTTTTGCGAAATACGGTGGCCCGTCCTATGGGTCCCAGCAGTTAGGGGAAACATTTTTTCGCGAAATACTGGTGGCCCGTCCGGTGGGTCCCTGCTGTCAGGTGGAGGAATAATTATTTTCCGCGTAATAAGGAGGCACTTCCTTGTGGCTGCCGTGGACCCAGCTGTCAACCTCTCCACGTACAGTACTCTTTCGATGGAAGTCGGTCATTGACCACATTGACAACGCCGCGCCAAGAGCACCACGGCGGTGGACGACTGTGAGGCCTAGGAAGGGGACGACGCGGAGCCGGGGAAGACGCGACAGTGGAAGCCCGCGCGGAGAGGAGTATGAGGGTTCACCGGTTCGGCTGCGGTGTGAGGCTGTCGTCGCCGCAGAATAACAGTGTGTGTGGGTGAGTAGAGGGATGCCGGCCAGCGGTGGGAGTAGTAGGGGCGCCGAGGCTCATGGGCAAAGACCCGGCCACGGAGGCGGAGGCGGTCCCTTGGCTTTGGCGGCTGGAGCAAGAAGATCGAGATTGAAGAAACCACGGCCGTTGGATTGACATCCAACGGTTACGTCTGCTAGAATCGTTTGTTGATGTAGTATATAATAACTAAAAAAATCTTGCATACACGTCAACTAAACAGGCCCACAAGTCAGACCACTCCCTCTTTTTTAATAATTTATATATAGCTCATGGGAACTTCTTATGCAATTTATTGCACTCGTTTTTTTTTGGTTGGCCAGGGCCAATTTCGCATATTTCTTTGGGTTCCAAACTATTTTTAATACCGAAATGTCGAGCCAGATTTAAAGTACTTTGAAGATATATTTAAATTAGGTTAATGCCCAGTGAAATAGGAATCTGAAAATGTGAAAAAATCAGAAATTATAAAGTAATTGCCAATTATTCATCTATTTTTATATTTACAACCCATTTCATATTAATTTCAAGATTTGCAGGCGTCTTGAAAGAGTTGCAGCCATCGTATGTAGAAAATAAGTAGGCCTGGATAGGGTATTCTTGAGAAAAAACAAAGCTGGGCTCATTTTCACAAAGAAAAATAGCGGGGCTGGTCACATGGTGACCATAAAATATAAGCACAGGCTAGGCGGGCCTGACCCATTTCAAACCTGCTCCGTCTCAACAATACCAAACAAAAAAAATACTGCCGAGTAGCTACGTCCCTGTGTGTCAGCCGATCTTGTGTTGTTCTCTTGTCTATTGACTATATACGCTCACAATGTCGTGGGTCCCAGATGTCAGGAAAACACTTGGGAAGCATTTTATTTTTCCATACGCTGACATGGTGGGCCCCTACTGTCATCCTCTCCACGTACTTCTGCCGATTCCTATTGTTTGTTGACCATGTTGACAACGCGAGAGGGCGGCGCCGCGGCGAGTGCACCAAAGCGCGCGGAGGACGTCGGCGTTAACAATTTAGGAGACGGTGGGGCGGCGATGCATGCGCTGAGGTGCAGCCATCCTTGGGAGGCGGAAGCAGGCGGCCCCGCCGGCGCTGGTTTGGTTTTGGCGGCTGGAGGAAGATAGGACTGAAGAAACACGACAGACTGTAAAAGCAGCAGGAGTACTTAACAACTTTAACTGAAACCAGCAGGGCACTTAACAACCAAAGCTGAAAGCAGTATGAGTACTTATCTGAGTTCAACCGTACAAAGCACACCTCGAGCAGTGCTAATTTGCCTCTGATTAACCAAGGGTGAGGCCGCCAAGCCCTGTGACAAGGCCAGGCGCCACCCAGCGCATCCACAACCTTCTCAGAAGCGGCTTCATCTACATAGCGTGGTCAATAAACAGGATATTCCCTTTAGAGCCATGGAAAAGCATGAACATGATCTTGTCCTATTCTCCAAGATGGACGGGCCTTCATTATTTGAGACCACCCACGAATAAGTATCTTTTCACCTCCAAGGGAATTGAGTAGGTCGACATAAACATCATGTTGTGACCGGCGCAAGTCCGACCCGACCATGGCCAGCATCTCAGATAGGAACAATAGAACTCGGCAGTTCCTGTTTCAAGAAGATCACAGACTGCAAAACTGTGTATAAGCAATAGTTTATGAACAACATATATAACAGAAAACAGCTCGTACCATAAGTTTCTCGACACGCTTGGACCTGTTCAACGAGTGCAGCGAAGGCACACATATCCCACGTTGCCTTCCACCATTGGAACGCCCCACAAGGACCTCAAGGCGATCAATAAAGTGTAGGAACTTGTGGATGTCGATCCAGTCAACTTGATGCCATTAGTAACAGCTGAGTTATTACAGAGTAACAAGCGAGCAGATTGCTTAACTACGAAAAAACCTACACGTGCCACCAATTATAAGAAAATATTAGTTAGAAGTAGCATCTTCGTGAGAGATTCATTGCTACTTCTAAAGTTAAATTGTGATTAGTTAGATGAATAGGTGGATTAAGAAGTAATTGACGCAACAAGCAAGAACCGGATACAAAACTAACATGGATGAACAATTGAAACGGCGTCGGGGTGGAAGATCGCGGTGAAGATGAGACCAGGTTCTGCTATTTCCATCAACATTAAGACGCCAACTTTCAGTCCGTAACACTTGAGAAAGTTTATCCAAGTTCAACCATAAAAAAAGCAGCGATCTTCTTGGTTCATGAACCCAACTCGGAAGTAATATCCATGGATTGTCTTCACTGTGACCATTAAACTAGTGTATTCATTTATGGTAAGGCCGAGGATCTTGAGTACATGTGTTCTGGCAGAGCAAATAATACACTGCAGGAAAAATAATATGAGAACACAGCATGTTAAAAAAACCCCACCCTCCCGGATAGAGAAGAGGATTCTAGGAACATACTATGCACATTTCAAAATGCTGTGGTAGGATGAGAAGGAACAAGTGTGGCGTCCCGCCGAGGGCGCAGAAATCTGTAGGGTACTCGCACTTTGGGCAATCGCAAGCTGAAACACACTAGATTCAAAGACGAAGAAAAATGCATCAGCGGCGGCTGCCATCCTAGGATTACCTGCGACCAAGGGACTTGGATTTATCGGGGATGGATGAAGAATTCATACCTGGTTCTCCATGAGAAAACCCTATGCAATCGCCGAGCGGGGGTTTTCTCTAAACAAGCAGACGAGGAAGAAGGGGATTCAGGCCCAGTGAAATATTGTCGCTTCGTCCGTCCAGCTTACTGCTAAAACTGGAAAGGGGGGTTGTGATTTCACGGCTCATTGGGCATTACTGCGGCGCTATGACCGGGGTGTGTCTACCGTGAAGTTGTGCACTCTAATTTGTGCATATGGCACGTGGACCGCGTTGCCGGTTCCCCACATATCAGCGAAAGGAAGTAGAAAGACAGGAGTAACTAGTTACACATAAATATAATTTTTGATAGAGAGATACTCCCTCTGTAAATAAATGTACAAATCTTTTATATCACAGGCTCACCTTGCCGAGAAATATACTCCCTCTACAACGCACGGGCATTATGCGGGTTCAACTTTTTTTATGGGGGTTCAGCTGAGAATATAATACTCAGATAGGCTCATGGTTCTGGACTTTGGGCCGCAGGCCGACCATGCATGTTTGGGGGCCCATGTGTTCTACCTCAGCGCTTTTCATATTTCAAGCGATCGGTACTGCGCTGGTTTTAGATGCTGTCGCAAGGCGAATACACAAAATAGAATAAAGCACGGCAACTGTTGGAATGAAATCGAATGACAGTTCCAAACCAGCAATCAGAGTTGCAATTCTATCAACGATATACCATGTGATAAATAATACTATCGTACTACTTATACACACAGGACACTTGTTTCACCATGCCAGATTATTACATCAAAATCTCTCGGAGGATAGATCAGTTCGGCAGTTGTGTGCTGCTACTGAAGAATTTCAAAGTTGATTTGGACCAGCTCTCCTTGTCGAGAAAGTTCGATTTTGACATCATCCCCTACCGCAAGATATGATTTAGATTTGAACCTTGACCATCCTTTAGCATCAATTATCATGCGACCATCCTTTGTACTTATAGTATATTGAGCAGGTTCATTCACACCAAGGCTGCGCATGGTAAGAGAAACTTGGCCGCGGTCGCCCGGATTGTTGAACGACTCCCTCATTGCTCTATGAATTCTCTGTTTGCAAACAAGAATACATACCCAAACAGTTAGATCAACACAGTGAATCATGTGAAACAGCATGGAAAGAAAAAAGAACGAAGCACTTGGGCGGCCAATGCTTACCAAGAAGGTGGACATGTTGGTTTTTGTAAGGACTTTGGTATATGAAGTGCGAACTGCAGCCCAATCTGTTGCGGTGCAAGCTGCACGGGCGGACCAAATGCAAGTGCAAGTGTTGGTGCAGGAGCCGCAGCAGCCATTGCTGCCGGAGATGGTGCTCCTTGTAGAGCCGGTACCGTGTCGATGCCCGATCCTCCGTTAGATCGGACCGATCCACCGACGCGAATGGTGACCAATCCTTAGCTGGATTAGAATGAGCAATCGCCATTGTCGGTGCTAGAGCAATCGCCGGTGCTCGATCTCAGGCGAGACAATGACGATCGTGTCTAGTCTGCTATGATCAGCTTTCTAACTTGACTAGGATCCGTGACTGTGATCCAGTTTTTTTCTTCATTTCTTTTAAATGCGAGAAGGACTAATTGTGGCATTGTTGTTAAACCAAACTGCAGTTCATCATAGGGATTCAGGTTGTACTCAGACAACAGACTGATCCAATTTTTTCCAGTAATATAAGTGATGGACAGTGCCTTCATTCGACACGACATAAGAAGTGAAACCTGCAAAAATAGCCATCATAGAGCAAACCAAACGGTTTATTACGTGATGAATGTCACATGGCAAAACCTGCATCATAAACTTGCAGGAAAAGAAAGAAAACATGACATTAAATCAATAAGATTTAGACAGTAAATCAATAAGATTTACTTGATGTGACACGAGTGAATCCTTACCAGGAAAGCACTATGTTGAAGTACTAAACAACAGATTGATCGTCCAACTACGCGTGGCATGCAGGGGCCCTGCCTACTCCCACAAGCAGGACAGTCCAAAGGTCGTGACAAATCGTATGGACCAAACATCCATGGGACTGGAAATCCTGGTGGGTGCGATAAACCCTGCAATGCATACAGATATTGGAGTGTAACCATAATCGATAAACAGTCCTCACAAAAAATATGATCTGGATACTTCAAAATGTACAGACTGAATTGAGTGGACAGACATTAACATAGACCGTTCTCAGGACTGACCACACACCAAAAGCGGCAGTACTAATAAACAATACAGGGTTCACAAACACAAATCAAGTACTGAACAATAGTACTTACTACACACAAGCCAAGTTGCACTAACTAAACTCTGTAGACTATTTCTTGCCACCGACCTACGGGATGAACCCCTCATAACTGACTAGGCCATGGACCTCGTGTGAGATGTCTACATGCAACATCATCATCTTGTCAACCTTGGAGAACCTAACAGAGTGGTCTTTCCACTCATAAACATGATGATGAAGACAGGCCGCATCAGATTTGTTGGGAAGCTTTACAAGAACCACACCCTTTGTAATCAAAGGCACATCCAGGAAATTGTTGTGGTCAAGTACATCCTCGAGAACACGGCTGACAACAATGCTACAGGAAAACACTAGTTCAGGACACGTGGCGACAAGGACACATCAGCTGGATAGCTCAGCAGTAGAACTCATCATCAGGTCTTCCAGTTCACACGGCATGACTTTCAGAACTTCATCTCTACTGGACTGGTTCTAATTCAAGCGAAACCATATTTTATTACTACCTCCGTTCATAAATATAAGATGATTTTCGATATTATACTCCATATATGACTACATATACGCACAGAAATGAGTGAACAAAGACACTAGAACATGTCTTCAAAGGCATGAGAGTTACTGAGGCAAATATACCCTCTTAAAAGGTAGCATTGATGTTCATAAAGTACACCCTCCGTCCCAAAATTCTTGTCTTAGATTTGTCTAGATACGGATGTATCAAGTCACATTTTAGTATTAAATGCATCCGTATATAGACAAATCTAAGATAAGAAATTTGGGACAGAGGGAGTAGTTGAAAGTAATCTATAAGAAATCAGTGTCAACCTCTCGCATGTTTTGGTCAAAAGAGGACTTTAGAACCGTCATTTGGCACACTAAAATCACATGCAGGATCACCCGTAAAGTTGTACTACCAGTACTAGTAATGCGTGTTAGATGAAAAAACACGATCAAGATCGAGAAAAAGATCGTCAACAAGAGACATTACCTGGACTTGCTTAATGAGGGACCAGAGAGGGGGGCTTGGACAGGGCGATGGCTTTGAGCTTGTCTGCGGTAGTCTCGGTGGGGTGATTGCGCTTCTTCGTACCATGAGCCTCGACGGTTTTGGCCAGAGCCATAGACATCACGTCTGCCGGTGCTCCGGCGTCCATCCAAGAGAGGAAGCTGGGAGAGAAGAGTGAAAGGAGGAACGAGATGAGGGAGAAGCGAAGCGAGTGGGGGTTTTCTTCAAGAGAGGAAGCTGAGAGAGAAGAGTGAAATGATGGTTGCTTCGTCCGTCCAACTTCTTCTTTGGAAAGGATGAGGTTTTGTGATTTGACGGCTCACTGGGCATTACTGCGGCAGTTCGATCGGAGTAGTCTACCGTCACTCTACTACGGAGTAATTTAGTGCATGGCTGGTGGACCCAGGTGCTAGCTGTCCCACACGTCGGCGAAAGTGAGTAATTTAGTGCATGTCTGGAGGAGGATCCGCACGGTAGAGCGTGTCCACTGTTTTTCATTCTGAAGAAAAAAATGATTACAATAAGTGTTTCCACTCTTACGACGGAGGAGTGCGAAACACGACAGAAACTTGAACATACACAGTGCTCCTACTACTAGGCATATGTAGTGGTTCATACGTCAGTACTACACAATCTTGTTGCTAGTGTAGTAAGATATGACGATAACAAATGATGTTGTGCGCATGTCAACTACTCCTATATGTAACATAGTACCGCTTTTTTCAAGCTATGCAGTCGAGAATGAACGGGAGATCAATGTTAGCAGAACTAGGTCCACAAATAAGACAGAGAGTACTTACTGATACTCCATGAAACATGAACCATATGAAGCACATCCTATATTGTTAGATAGGGTGTATGAAGGGTGCACGGGGTGGGAGCAAAAGTTCCCTTCTCGACCCACTTTTGGGTGTTTGGCAGAGTGCATGAACCATGAAGGGTGCATGAGTCCACACTGGTAGGTTGACAAAAATACACCAAGAGGAAACAACTATATTGAGATGAGAATGCAACCAAACACACCCACACGCTTTGTGCTCTGATGGTGATCTGCACCGTCTGAGTTTGATCCAACGGCCATGTTGCGCCGAGACATGGATATGCCCATGCAGAGGGCGCCTAAACACCACCGAAGTCCCAATGCTTCTCGAGGCGCATGACGTTGGTGATGCAGGGTGCAACCGCCCGCAGAGCCCGCTCCCGGTCGACGGGAGCCAGCTCGTCAAAGACGGCGTCCAATGGAACGAATGGATTCTGGTGATGGAGCCCTGAAAGGATTCGCCCGACAACGGCGACGGCACCCCGCAACCCCTCCTTGTCCACCATCGCACGGAGACGGCTCAGCTCCTCGGAGATATAGGTGAAGAAGGAGACCAGGTCAGGAAGCCGCAGCTCGTTGAAGTCGACCGGGTGGTCGAACGGGTTTAGCCCGACGGCCGGCATCGTCGCGCTGGCACGACGGTAGGCATAGCGCCGCCACAACACGTGTGTGGCAACTTGGTTCACCAAGTGGCTGAGGCGATCCTGGACCTCGTCACGATCGGCCTGCTCGCGCTCGGCCCGGCTCCTGACGGCCTATCATATCTCCGCTTCGCAGCGCCACCAACGCCTCGAGCATCTTTGTGGTGGACGCTGCCGCTTTTGAAGCTCCGTGAACTCCCGCACATAACGGAGGAGCATGGCACTCCTCTCCTCCTTGAGCTCACGGAGCTCCACGTCCTTGGCCCTGAGCTCCGCATCCTTGGCATGGAGCTCCTGTGTTAGGCGCCTCACCTCGGACTCCGTGATCTGCTGCGCCGCCATGGCACCAGGTAGAAGCAATGGGGAGAGGAAGGAAAGGGGGCAAGACGGCTGAAAGGCAATGCAATCTACGGGAAGGCAGAGAGAGCCAGCCGAGGAGCGGGGAATCTTTTGGTTTTCACCACGGTAAAACACCAGTCAACGACTTGTTACATCATGGAGCAGTGGGTTTTTACAGGCGGAGTCATCATGACTAATTTCTGCCGCACCTGCTCCCGTCAATCAAAAAATTAAAAATCCTGTCGCGCCTGCTCCCGTCAATCAAAAAATTAAAAATCCTGCCGCACCCAAACACCAGAGCAATGTTGCGGTGGATATTTAAATTTACCTGCCGACAAGTAGATAAAAAAGGGGTGAAAAACAAATGTGGCGGCAGCCTAGCTAATTGGTCGAACTAGCCCAACTAGCTAGCCACCGTGCTTCACTGATGTACTCGGCCAGAAAGGTGGTCTTTCGTGATTTGACGACTCATTTACTTGCTTCACCACTACGACCAAGGAGGACCCAGAAAATGCGCGGTAGGGTGTCCCACGTCAGGAAGAATATATGCGTGCACCACCCGGGAGGACCCCGAAACGGCGCGGTAGGGTGTGCCACGTCTCGGCATGGAGGAAAAATGTGCGTGTAAAAATATACTGTATCAGACGTAGTACCTATGGTTCGACCTCGGGACCCAGCCAGTCGGTGGAAAACACCCCACTAGCCACACAGCTTCATCATGCAAATGTGGCACGGTTAGCTCCGTCTGGACCAGCCACAACGTCTCTTGTTCTAGGCGATTCTTCTATTTTCCAAGCTTTTTTAGTTGTAATAACACCACGGCAAGCTAGCGCCGCTATTCGTGTGTGCCCGTGCGAAGGTTAGAGGATGGAGAGAAGAGAGATTGAGATCGTAGACCTGGGACCCACCAGTCAGTGAGACAACGGTCATGCACGTGTTGACGAGGCACTCCCTCTACTCTACTAACGCAAGTACTGTATAAAATCAAGTTATGGGACAAAGCCAACAATTATTCGTTTTTCAGGCTATCGACTTACGCTTTGTAGTCCAGGTTGCGAGTTCGAATCTCATCTTTCGGATTTGTTAGTTTTAGGTCCAAATTTGATTAATGACAAGTAGGACCCCCGTGTGTTGTTCCGATATTTCAGTGTAGGATGGTTTTTTTGAACAAAAACTTTGCGCGGTTAGACAAGTAACGGCACGAGTTACGTGTATTTTGCAAGTTTACGAACAAGAATGATAGCGGCATAGAATATCACATCCACCCCGCAGCTTAGATACTATGGTGATACGAGTTTTTACACCATTGGAAGTGAGATCCAATGGCTTGGGAGTAGTCTTTGTGATTATGCGCAATTTCCAAACTCTCCAAAGGTTTTTTTGCAAATAAAACATTCAGGCCTCGTGTGTGCCGCTGCATCTTCGATCGCACGCCTCCCGGTGCTCATAGTAGGTGCTCCCGTAGCTTAATTACCCGCCACGGTGATTTGAGCATCTAGGTCGTATGATCGGTGATCGGATGGTGCGATGCATAGTACTTGTACTTTCTGCACATTTCCCAAACTCTATCAGCCGTATATTGCAAAAACATTCAAACCTCCTACTGTGGGCCGTTAGATCTCAGTGAATTCGTATCACCATAGAATCTACGATGCGGGAGCACCTCATACTCTCCCGTGCGAGAAAACATAAGGTGCTATCGCAGCATGGATGCTACGGTGATACGAGCTTGGAGGTTGTTTGATCTGAGATCCAATGGCATTTGAGCAGTCTTTGTGCTTGTAAGCAGTGGCTGAACTCTTTTGGGGCTTTTCTGCAAAAAACATTCGAACCACCGAGGAGGTGTTGGGTCACAAATCCAACGCCTCCGAAGAGCTATATCACCAAAGCATCTAATGTGTGGTAGCACATGATATTCTTACATACAGGAGAATATGATGTCCTCCTTCATCTTAGATGCTACGGTGATACGAGCTTCGAGGTCGTTGGATATGGGATCAAAGGGCATCTCAGTAGTTTTCGTACAAATTGTGTGCAATTCACAAACTCATCAAGGTTTCCTGCAAACAAATTAAGACACATCATGTGAGATGCTATATCTCAGATCTACAAGCTCCAAGCAACTCGTATTGGCATATAGCATCTAAGGTATGGGGGCACATGATATTCTCCCGGGGAGGAGGGGTGGGGCGTGCACAACCAATCGGTGGTTGGGAGGGTGGGAAAAAATATAATCTAAACAACCCTAAACAGAGCTCCACAATTTTATCTAAGGTCGAGTGGTTGACCCCCGACAATCATAGCTCCGCGTAAACACAACATTTGCATGTGCTGTAGTACTATACTTAATATTCATGTTTCAGTTTCATGTTCATTTTAAATATTGAACTGAGGACCATGGATGTCTTACATTTTACTCCCTTCGTTCCTAAATATTAGTCGTTTTAGAGGCTTCAAATGGGTGGCACATACGGATGTATATAGACATATTTTAGAGTCTAGATTCACTCATTTTTCTCCGTATGTAGTCACTTGTTGAACTCTCTAAAAGACTAATATTTAGGAATAGAAGGAGTATTTTTGAATTCGTGTCATACATGCATGGGTTGGAAAAATAGATGCACTATACTTATATGATTGTTGTTGTGTTCGTGCGTGTGTGTCTCTGTGTGTGTGTGTGGTCATATGCTTGATACATACAAAGTTTTCTCACCTCCATATTGTTCATCTTTTAAATTTGAATTTGCATTGGAAAACTTACTAGGGATACTATGAAATGTGAAATCCACGTTGAGATCACTATATCACAAACTCACTCTAATTCAACAACTCGTCATAAATCAATTACCACATTGAGATTAGTATTTGCAAGGAAAATACGGGTATTGTAATACACATAGATTCGTTCGGCAATTTAAAAGGTTCCTTTCATATTCTCGAATGGTTGGACCCAACGGCGTACCAGCCAGACCTTGGCTCGTGTTGATCCTAAAAAAACAGGCTCGTGTCCTTCGGTGGCGTGCGTGGTACGCACATTAGGCAACCCCAACCAGTCGAGCCTCAGCATTTCAAGTCAAAATATCTGGTGGCCAGAATTCCAGCCCTAGGAAATTACCCTCATGTCCCCGGTCCATAATGACTACCGATGAACAACGGAGGGATGCTTTAGTAACTAGACAACGTTACCTACCTTGCCGAGCACGGTTCAATTCCCTCGGTCGCCGCTCGTCAAGGTCACCCGTCAACTGCATTTCCTAGTACTACTACTACTACACCAGGATGAGCACATAATTGAGCCCGTTTGTTCATGCCTAGTACTTGAGTTAATATATCAGGCAATGCACTGGTACGCAGGGATTATCCTTTTACTCCCTCCTTTCCGATTTATAGGGCTTATCTCAAAATTTTAGTTTTCCCATTTTATAAGTCTCAATTTGGTTGTTCCCCATCACATGTTCAGATTTCAAGGTGCAATAAATCATTACATGCAAGAATTAAGAAAATTGACCAATGCATGTACTTTATGCATGCATGCATTGCAATTAATGCATTTGTAAACACAATTTTTGAGGAAAACAAGCGCGTTAATTGAGTGGTTTTGCAAACTACAACAATTGTTCCACCATTCACCATCTACCTTGGTTGGTGAGATTTTTGAATTGAGCCCTATAAACTGGAAAGGAGGTTTAACCAAGCAAAATGTTTGACCAAATCCATTCTTAAGAAATACAACAGGACAGATATACGACTTGAAAATTTATTGCATGATGCAGGTTATGATATTGTTTTGATCCTGGATCTTAAATTTAAGAAAATCCAAAAGTGAGCATAAATTCTTGAAACTGAGCATCGTCACGTGATATGGGAGAAATATTACTTCGTAAGTTTTTTCTTCAATTCGAGACAAGCTGCTTATGACAAGTTGCACAAATGAAGAGCCAAGGTATTTTGGAACAAAGACCTGTCATGTTAAGGCGAACGCTTTCACTATTGAAATCGTGGGCGTTTACGTGCCGCCACGAGTCCCCGCTTCTCATCGGCAGGTGTCGTCCCAGCAAGCATGTGAGTCGACGGGAGGCGTGCGAGAAGACTGCTGTGCTGGCTATCAGGGAGGCGTGCGAGCAGACCGCTGTGCAGACTCGCTGGGAGGCGAGCCCTTTGACCAGGCTCCGCTGCCCACCGTCGTCCCAACTGCTCCAACTTTTAATGTCACCGGCCCCGCAGTTTAAAATCAACCCCGCACTACCCAGTATCGCTACAATCCTCTCTCTTCCTCTCCGATTCTCCTGTCGTCTACCTCCAACTAGCCTGACCTAAACGTACGCCATGCCCTTAGTGTTCTAGTTTCATGAGGAAGACACCCAGCCGGAGTCTCAAGAACATAAGGCGCTTTGGGACAAGCTTGAACTGGCCTTGCGGGAAGACGCCGCGCCTGTCCCCGCTCCCGTTCCGGCTCCCGTCGCCCCGACTGCGCCAGCGCCATCCCCGTGGCATTGATGGGCTGGGATCCGCACATTGTCGCCGAGCTTGATGCCACGGGGTTCCACGAGGTCCCCGCCGACTTTCACGCGCCCGTGCACCTGCCAGCGCATGCGCCTGCGCGTGCACTAACTCGCATGCCCGTGCCGGTGACCGTGCACCTGCCAGCGCATGCGCATGCGCGTGCACTGACCTGCGCGCCCGTGCCGGTGCCCGTGCACACGAATGTCTCCGCCGTGCCGTTGACAGCGCATGTCCCCGCGCGGGAGCCAGTGCCCCCCTCAGCGGCATGGATGGCCACCGTCGACCGCTTCCTTGCACCAACACTAGTCGCCTCCTCCCGCCAGTTGACTCCCTCCGAAGTCCAGAACATTTTGGCCTTCCGTGAAGCTAGGCCAACGTCCAGGAGTACGCCAACAACGACGCAAGACGCCACCGTCGCCGTCAGTCACTGGCCCGACGACACGCAGAGCATGGCAGAGGAGCCGCTTCCCACCGCGAGACGCCCCCGCCGCCGCCGCGTAATCTAAATTTTCCATGAAAAACGTTCAGATTGCCATGCTTAAAATCTGAACGTTTATCATTTTCGTTTATTTTATATCGATCGTCGTATAGTTTAAAGTCGGAGTCAGACCGAACGAAATGTATGGTTTGATCGATTGAATGTTCTGCTAGAGCCGTATCAAATTAAATATAAAACGTTATCAAGCCACATGTATTCCTTGTCATCCAACGACCTAGACTGCTTCAATGTCGGCGCTCAACACGTTTAGCGTGCAGTTAATTTCATGCCAAAAATAGTGCTAATCACATGACAACATGCAAATAATATCCTAGTAGTTAATATCCGCATGCACTTAATATACTTCCAAATTACCGTGCATTGCACGTACATACTGACTAGTGCTGCTAGTACGTGAAACTAGTGCCGTGACTTGTGAGCAGCGTCCAGATATGGTCAACGGCAACATCGCCCATGAAGTTCTTCCTGTTTGCCGGTGCCTAAAACGCAGAAGGGGAGGAGAGAGAGAGAGCACACATGGAACCCACCAGTAAGTGAAGGTGAATAGTATTAAAAATAATATTACATGTTATCCATTAATTAGGCAGTGGTAATATAAAAACATTATGTGAACAAAGGGGGTACAACAAACATTGCTATTCTATGTATGTTGCCTATTGACGTGCGACTTGAAGGCCCGGTCGCATGTTCGATCCTCGTCCTTTATTTTTTAAATTGTATATGGGTCCAAATTTGTTTCATGACATGTGGCCCCCTCGGTGTGTAGTTTGTAGCACTTTAATTTGTGGGTCGAAATTTGTTCCACTCCAAGTGGACTATTGGTGTGTAGTTTTGTAGCTTATTTATAATAATTAAAGAGAACAACATAGTTTTTTCAATAATACCATGGTGAAACGTTGAAGGCGAGAAAGGACGTGCGAGAGAGCGATGACCAAGCCAGAGGGAAATCAACTAGGGGAGTTGCGTGGGTTGCAACGTTGTTTGGAGTAGTTGTGGGCCGAATGCTACAAAAATATAATCTAAACCGACCGAAATAAATGCCTACACAAATTAATCCAAGGTTGGAGTGCCCCTCGCAATGTAAATATCTCCGGCTTTGTGAGGGATGGAGAGGTAGTAGCTTCAACGCGTGGAAGATACAGTGTGAGAAAGCGAGGTCAATCGAGAGACATATAGATAGAGAGACAAAGTGAGTGTGGTCCGACATTCATTGAACAAATATATATGCTCCGGAGAGATATTGTCTGATTGAGCTTTTGGTAAGGGTGAGGGTTGTAAGATAGAGCTTGAGAGATGATCCAGTCATAGACGTGTAGATATATTTTGTGCGTGGGAGGAAGCAAGGTCAACCGATCACATATGGGCCATGCGATCGAAAGAGTGAGACGGGTTGGAGAGAATGACCTAGATAGACGATGTGCGTGAGAGAGTATACAATGTGAATAGGTTGAATTGGGCTCAAACATGGTGATATATCGTTTTTTTCCGAGAAAGAGCGAGGTCAATCAAGACATACGGAGAGAGAGAGAGATTGAGTGAGCGTGGCCCACCAAGAGGTCGAAAGAGTCGTGGCGGCTTGGATGGACTGACCTAGATAGACAATCTGCATGAGATATATCATTTGTGTGTGAAAGAAAACAAGGTTAAACGAGACTCAGATAAAGAGAGCGAGATTGAGCGAGTGTGGCCCGCCGTGCGGAAGAAAGAGTGAGACAGTCTCGAGGGAGTGACCTAGATATACAACATGCGTGCGTGCGCACGAGAGGTTGGGGGGCTAGATAGGCAATGCATGTATTTAGCGTGAGAGGGTGAGAGGGAGAGGGGGGAGAGAGAGAGAGAGCTCGGCATGGGGTGCAATGGTGGGTGTGTGAGGTAAATACATTTGGTAACAGGAGTGGAAAAGGGGGTTGTGTAGTTGAGCGACTTAGAGATCGAAACATGGAGAGAAAGAATGAACGTGTGTTGGAAACCGATAGCTTGCTAAGGTGGTTAGGAGAGGAATATTGACCGATCTGAGGAAGTATGTAGCGTTTGTGCGGGGGGGCTAAAACAACATTTGAATGTACATAGTACGAGACTTAATATCGATGTTTCAATTCGGTGTACATTGTAAGATTTGAACCGAGGACCAGGCATACGGGTAATTATTTCGAATTCGTGCCATACTAAGTTTCGAAAAGTTGACATTGACTCAATTCGTTGTGCTATTTTGTAGGTCATATGTTTGTATCCATCCAAAAGTTTTCTCACTACCATGGTGTTCATCATATACATATGAATTTGTATTAAAAAAGTAGCGTGGATACAGTGAAATGCGAAATCCACGTTGGAATTTTAGATCGCTACGTGACACACACTCTAATTCAAATAACTAACTATGTGACACACACTCTAATTGAAATAACTAATTATGTGACACACTCTAATCCACGTTAGCGTGGGTACCGTTTCGATTTTTTTGAAATAACTCCTCATTAATTAATTTATAGTACTCCCTTTATTCACTTTTATAAGACCTTGAAGACATTTCAGACAATGTGCAAAACAGTTCATTTTAAGTTGTCTGAAACGACTTCCAAAAGTGAACAGATGGAGTATCTCGTTCCGAATGACTAATTATTGCACGGAAAACACGGGCATGGTAATACATACATATTCGTTTGCAAATGAAAGAAGATTCGTTTGCATTCTCAAATGTAGGCACACCAGGCAGACCAGGGTCGTGTCGGGGTGGGCGCTACTTTGGTGCCTTAAAGGCAACTGCCCTTGGGTGACTGACATGTGGGCTAGCCACCTGTTGGGCCCACATGTCATGGACACAAAGGCAGGTGCCTTAAGGCACCGAAGCATAGTCCTGTCGGGGTGGTCGCGTGTGTCGGACGGACGCGTAGCACCCAGCAACCCACCCCCCTCCCCCCAAAAAAGGACGACGACAATATAAGTTCACGCTTCCATGTTTTGGATTGAAATATCTGGCGGCCCCAATTCCAGCCCTGCAAAATCTCTCTTCTCCACCGTCCCCTTCCGCACCCAGATTGCTCAAATCCCTAATTCGCCGCCATCGCTCGAATCGCCCCTCGTCTCGTCTCTTTCCCCACCGTTCCCCACCTCTGTGCCGGACGACGAGGACGAAGACGACGGTCGCGCTTCACCACCGTACCGGAGCTACCTCATCTACGCCCTTCACCACCGCAAAAAATATTTACATAACAAAGGCCTTTGGCCAATCTTCAACAAAGTTCAAGATACACCCTGCGGGTGGAATTGTGCCAAATTAACAAGTTCATCGAGACTAATAGGCAGGTGAAGTAAAAGATAAAATGGCGGCCTAGGAAGCGGCAGAAGGGTTCGAAGAATCGGAGGAGTCGGTGGTGCCAGTTGCCGGAGCGGCCGGCTGGTCGGTCTCTGCTTGGTCGCCTCCAGCGGCAGCTGGCTCAGTTGGGCGCGGCTCGTTGCTGGAGGCGCGGTCGAGCTGAGGTTGGCCGTCCGCTCCGACCTCTGGCGCCTCCTCTTCGCCTCCCTCCTCCGCCTCGCCTTCTTCCTCGCCGCTGGAGTCGATCACCTCCGCCGAGTCCTCGCCGTCGTCCGGGTTCAGCCCAAACCATTCCGGCGGTGCCTTGTCGCCATTTTCAACCCGCTCCGGGACGAAGATGCTGGTGTCGGTGTACTCGGCGATTGAGGCCGCGCGCTTGACAAGATCGTCTTCCACGACCGCCAACTCCGCCTGAGCCTCTAGCCGGAATGTGGCCAGTTGGGCCAGGTTCAGCCCAGGGTACCACGCCTTGTGGAACTCCAAGGCCCGGCGTGCTCCAGCCCGGGCCGAAGAGCCCTTCCAGGCCTAAAGACGGTCGGCCGCTATGTCCAGCCAGTCGGCAGTCCGACTGGGGGTGCGCTGTGCCGAAATGTCCGGCCACAGGGCGGCGATCGCCTAGGCGCCGACACGCTAAAGCCGGCGCAGCATCCGGTGAGCCGGCCAAAGACAGGCCTCGATGCTCAGGATCTGTTCGCTAAGGGTTCGGGGGGCGTCGGCAGTGATCTTCGCGCCGTCCGCCCTCCGCCCTTCGCGATCAGCTTCGATGGCCTGGTTGGCGGTGTCCAAGTGGCCAGGGAAGAAGTCTGCCAAGACAAAAGCGAAGAACAAAATTAAAGACCAGAAGCCGGCTCGACCGGCGGCGGTATAGAAAGAAGAAAAATGGGGGAGGCTCACCATCGACTATATCCTCGATCTCTTGGAAGCCGGAAGTCAACATCGCCTCCTTGTCAGTCCAGGAGGAGCGTTCGCTCGTGAACTCAGCAAGGAGGCCGGTCTGCTTGTCCTCCGCCTCCTTCTAGGCCTTCTTGAGGAGCTCCTTCTGTTCTGCCAGCTGCGCGGCCAATCGGTCACGCTCTTCAGCCGGCTTGCTACACTCATCCTCCTTGGCGCGCAGCGCGGTCTCAGCTTCGCCTAGCTGCCGCTGCAAGGTGGCGTTGGCCTCTGCGGAAGAAACAAGAAAACAAGGTGTTAGTCAGGAACAAAGAAGAACAATCGCCGGGGACTACAGCCCACGGGTGCGCCAGCGCGCCCCTGCAGAAAAAGAAGAGGACTTACTCTGGCTATCCGACAAGTCGGTAGTCCGCTGAGCCAGCTCCTGGACGTTGGAGTTGAAGGCGGTCACGTGGAGATTGTGGCAGTCCTGTGACAAAAATTTCAGACAAGTGTTAGTGCTTGGAACTCGTCGATTAGAGTTTCGAGCCGCCTGCTCAGCAGCTGGCCCAAAACTCGGGGACTACACCCAGTGGGTGCGCTGGCGCGTCCCCACCAGCAAGCACAAGAAATAGAAACAAAGAAGAAGGAAACGTACCCGGACGGCCTCTCGCGCTGCCAGGTGCGCGTTGTTGCAGTTCCTGATGGCCTCGCCCTCGGCTCGGATCTTGGCCTGGACGTCCAAAAGTGCCAGATTCAGCGGGCCCGTCCCGCCTCCTCGCACCCACCCAGTGGGAGCGGCGCTCGTCGCCTCGGTGTCTGGGATCTAGGAGCTCGCGACGCCGGTCTCCAGAGGGCGCGGCGCCTAGGTTGCCTTTGCAAGGTGGCGACGCATTGGCGTGCCGACCCCGAGAGCCAGGTGCACCACCACCTCGTCTTCAGTCGGCGGCACCGGGGTCCGCCGGCTGCCCGCCTTGCACTCTCCCGGATGGCGGCGGTGGCGGCACGATCACGTCTGGCATGGCGGTGTCGCCGCCGTCCCTCTCCATGACTGGGTTCTCTCTGCTGGCTTCCCCAGTCTGCGCCGTGAACTTCGGAGGCGCCGGCGCGGAGTTCAGAAGGATGACGAAAACCGCCGATTGGCGGTGCGCGGCTTCTTCAGCCTGCTTCTTCGCCACGTCGGCGGCCTCGGCCTCCGCCAGTTTCTCCATGGCAGCGGCCTCCGCCTTCTCGGCCTCCGCCTTCTCCAGGCGGGCGGCTTCTTGCTCTTCGCGCGCTTCTCGCGCGTTCCGCTCCCTCGCCTCCCGGAGGTCGGCGGCAGGGTCGATCCGCCGAGTGGTGGCGGAAGTCTCTGCCGACGCCACGAGGGAGGCGGCAGACACCTTCTCAAGAGAGAGGGGATCCCTGCCCAAGGGAAACAAAGAAAAGGACTCAGACAAGATCAACGAAGAAAAAATGAAGACACAAAGGAAGGTAGCACTTACGCAGAAACCAGCTGCGGCGTCATCACCTCCCTGCGGAAGCGGCTGGCCTGCGTGGCCGCTTCGTCCCGCTTCGTCGCCGCGGCCGAGCCCTTGGGCTTCTTTGGTCGGCTGCCGAACATGCTCGGCACGGCCCTACGTTTCTTCGCGCCGCCTTGGGCGCCCGGCTGGTGGCGCGGGGCGACTTCCCCCGCGTCGTCGTCAGGCTAGTCCTCGAGGCTGGCTCTGAGCATCGAGCCGCCTGCCCTGCCGCCTCCTCCCTCGGCATCGTCCTCCAAGGCCGCCACCCCCATGTTGGGGTCGTCGACGTTGCTCTCCGGCTGGTCGGGGAGGAATTTGCGGGCCGGCCCCACGGAGCAGGCTGCTGGCTGGAGGAGGGGGCTCTGTTCAAAGGCCGATTGGTCAGACTGGACAAGACAGACTCGGCGAAAAAGAGTCAGAGGAAAAAGAAAAAGAGACAAACACCATGGGCGGAGGGTTGGTGCGTGAATATGGCTCCTTGCCGAACCGCCACTCTTTTGAGAGCTCTCAGTTGGCAAGATAGTTCACCATGTAGGCTACCTCAGCGTGAGGCATCTCCTTGGTGCACAGCGGGCTCGGGTCCCGATGTCCGCTCATCTGGAAGATCATGTGAGGGCGGCCCTGGAGCGGGAGCACTCGGCGCGCCACAAAGGCGGCCAGCAAATCAGGCCGGGTCAGGCCCTCCGACTGCGTCAGCACTCGGATCCACGCGATGGCGGCGACTCCAGCAGGCGTCAGAGTCTTGGCCCGGTACGACCAGTTGGTCCGCCTTCCAGCTGGTGGGCCGGCTGCGTAAGCCGGCAGGTTGACCCAGTCGCCCTCCGCGAAGATGCTCTTCATGTAGAAGTACGACCGCTGCCACATCTTCACCGATTTTATCAGCGTGATTGGGGGAAACGGATTGTCGGCCCTCGACCTCCGCACCGCGATGAACGCACCGCACTGGGCCGGCACGCCTGCGACATGGGTGCCTAGTTTGGTGTAGAAGAACTCCCCCCAGAGCTCGATGGTGGGGAGGACGCTGACGAAGCCTTCGCACAAAGTAACGAAGGCGGACAGCAGCACCACCGTGTTGGGAGTGAGGTTGTGCGGCTGGAGGCCGTAGAAGTCGAGGAAGGCCCGGAAGAAGCCGCTCGCCGGCAAGCCAAGGCTGCGCAGGCAGTGCGAGCGGAAGACGACCCGCTCGCCATCCTCCGGCGCCGGCGAGATTTCGCTCTTCGGCGCAAGGCGAACCCTCGCGAAGTCCTTGTCAGGCAACCGCCGCGTCTTGCAGAGGAAATCGACATGGTCGTCGTGAACCTCAGAGCCATCCCACGTGCCGGAGCGCACCGCAGGGGGCGTGACGATGGAAGAGGAGCTCAACGGGGACGAAGCGCCGCAGTGCTCGGCGTGGCAGGGAGGCGCGTCGACGAGAGGAAGAAGAAAGAGGAAGTAATAAGGAGGAGGGCGCGCGTGCTCCGCCGCTCCCCCTCCTCCGTCTACTTATAGGACTATGGGCTGCGAAGTCGAGGGGGCGGTCGTGGGATTCATTGCGCCCACTACCCCACACCCCCACATTTTTCGCTCGAAGTTACTGGGCGCAGTAACTCGGCAGGAACCTCAACCGCCCACCTCGGCCATAGTGGATCCGCTCGCGTGCCGAGCCATGACAGTGTCGGGCCCCGCTGGCAGGCGTGTCCCGTACGCGCGTGGGTGGGCAGACTGGCCTGGCCGCTCGTCGCCACGTGACAAGCCCGAAGCGGGCGGCGGCCTGGAAGCTTAGCTAGCACGCCATTTGGATCCAGCCGAGGCGTTCGAAATTTTTTGGACAAGTCAGATTGGGCGAGTCCGACTCCTACCAGTCGGCCTAGCGGAATGCGGAAGAAACTCTATCTCAAACACTGGAATATGGAAACTGCCGAGGCTCCTCGATCAATCACCCGCGGTGCCTCACCAGCTTCGGGGACTACAGTCGGAGTAATGGGCCACGGGTAGGCTAACCCGAGGCCCATAACCTTTCAAGACATCAGGGCTGATTGCACCCCTCAAGACGCCAAGATGAAGGGCTATCTTCTGGAAGCCGCCTGGAGGAACAGCCGGCTGTCCATAAATGGCCGAGTCCTAGGGGCGAGGTCAAGACAAGCCGACTCCTACCTGGCGGCTTCTAGGGAAGCCGACCCCGAGGAGTCGGCCCGCGACAACAACAAAGCCCATGCCCTCATCGGCGGGACGGACGGGAATGGCTACGGTGTAGCCCATCCCTCCCCTTTCGAGGCTGGCGTGGCCACGCGATGTGCGATCCGGCGAAGATCTCCGCCTGGCGCGGCACTGTTGCCATACCATCCCTGACATCATCACGAGCAGGCAGAGTCCTGCTTCCACGACGGCCTGTCTGTACGGCCCAAAGACGATGGGCCCCACCAGTCAGCGAGAGTCCAGAAGACGGCGAGAGCCCTACCAGTCGGACCCGAGGGAAGTCGGACCCTAGGAGTCGGCCCGCCCCCTTCCTCGGGCGCCACGCGCCATTAATCAGATGAGACAGGGAGTGGCTATAGTAATCGCCCGCCAGGCGGCGGAGTTGTAGCCATGACCCCCTGACCAAGCCTGCGTCATCAGAGACACGGCAATAGTGATCAGCTGCCGACAAGACCCGGGAGCGGCGGTACGGCCTGTCGGCCCCGTACCCAACCAGTCGGCGGGCCCCAGCAGTCGGCGGAGAAGCCTGCGGTCGAAGAGACTGACGACTGGGCCCTACGCCCTGCCGGATTACCATTGTACCCCTAGGGGTAGGCCTATATAAACCCCCCAGGGCACCCATGCAAAGGGTTCCGAACTTGTTAGACTAGACCAGATCATAGAGGAAGGAGAGAGCTAGCCTTGCCTTCTCCTACCTCTAGCATACAGCTCAAGGAGCACCTGTGTATCCACTTGTGCCTTAGTGATCATGCGAAGACCCCGTAGAGCAGGATTAGGGGCGTTATCTCCTAAGAGAGCCCCGAACCTGGGTAAAGTACGTCGGCGTTCGTGTCTACGCCTCATCCCGCTTCCGGACACCGGTGACATTCTACTCGCTCCCACCATGATAAGCCATCCTTTGGCATATGGCGCACCCAACCCCCGACATCCTGTTTGTCCGTGATGGGTTTGCGGCAAGAGCGACGAACTTCAGAGTAAAAAGACAGGTTTTGTACTCTGTGCTTTAGGATTTTTTTTAAAACAGCTTCAGTATTTGTTCTATCTTCATATTTCCTTCTTCTTATAAAAACGGTCACATTAGTTGAACAAAACCAATCAAAAATCGACCCTCTCATGCTTTCTATTTCGTCCATAACCCATGGACTGACTAAGCCAAAAAGGATACTACCGCAACGATTCATGTCTCAATCGCTCGCTAGGTGCATTCAACACCCGTTTCTCATCTCCCTCACTTACAGTTATGGCTTTTAATACACAAGTAAATATAGTAATCCAAGTAAATAGCCACGAGAGTGTTTAATAGGTTACAGATCTTTTGCCATCGTCTTCCTCCCACCTTAATTTGAAATGGTTCTCCACCACTATTAAAGCCCTCTACCGAAACTTCTCTGCAGGTCCACCGTTTCAGCTTCAGTTTATTCATCTCTTTAAATTGAATCACTAGGAGGATCCACCAAAGCTGGGGACGCATGTACATCACCCTTGGCCACCAATTCGAAGTTAGTAAAATGTATGTTGTGTGATCATCAGCCGATGTGCCCGCCTTCTCGAGTGTTGTCTTTATCACCGGCGTGCACTCTGGAATAGATGTCTGCTCGAAGTTTTCATCCTCCCATGCTTACGCTTATCCATGAACTTATGACATTGAATTTGTTAGGTTACACTCTAACTCGAAAGATACTCGGGCTTTTCTCAGCAAGGGCCACCACTGCTTCATTGTTTCTTAGGTATCTTGCTATTCAAACACATCTCTTAATTTATTTATCCTCGCTGAATAATGACATGCATATTTTAGTCTTCTATGTACTATGTTAATTTTGTTGTTCACGCGAAGCTTCCAACTCCGAATTTAAGTAGTTACATTGGATAAGCATGCAACTTCAGTTTGGAGTAGATAGCATAATAATCGGCTCCCCCGGATTCTTCCGTGCAATGTATGTCTTCAAAAGGATTAGTTGCATACTAAAACAACAATCCCTGCTTCAGTTAAGGCAATTTTCCATTGTATGATTCGCACAGATGGATAGAGTTGAAAATTCTTATGAGCCATCCTATTAGTCCTTCATTCTCATGTTTCGTTTCTGACCAGGCTTACTGTATAAGTTTAACCCTTGCAATAATGTCGTTTTTTCTCCAGATGCCGGATAGAGTTAACCACACTGCTAAAATCTCATGAACTACTCTGCCTTCTTCCTAGAATTAGGTGTACTGTTGCTTAAATCATCAATTATTGATCACTAGGTTGATCAACTTCAGTTGTAGTAAAGAAGAACATTCTCAATTCATGATGATCCAATGTATGTATATGTATGCATATGCATGAATAAAGTTCTCCCTATTATCATTTTTTCTTTAAGCAACAAATTATTACACCAAAGTCATAAGGCCAAAAGGCATTATTACCATCCAGCCACTCTCAATTTACTACTAATATGCTACTTGGTTGAAGCTACATACAGACTTGGGTGTACATTTATGGGAAAAGCAACATAAGGTCTTGGGTGCATGAATGCACACCCATTATTTTATATAACTTTATCGAACCTATGTATCATTCACATATATAGAGCAATATACATGAAAAAAGTAGGAAACATGAGTAAAATTGTAAATCATATGAACTATGTACACCATATTATTTGGATGTTGACTCCACAACTAATCCTCTCCAATTCATATGTGCCAAGAATGTGGAGAAATGTTATTCGCATATATTCTACTTTTATTATTGATAAAGGTTATACTATAAATTTCCGCAACAAAACGCAGGGTATTGTCTAGTTATACAAATGTTTGAGATATTAAGTGCCAGCTATTTTTTCAAAATGTCTTTGTTGGATGTCATAATTCGAGTGCGCCTTCTCTCAAAATGGACACGAAAAATACCACATCATGTCGGGCGCCATTCCATGATAGAATGCCAAGTTCATGAATTTCAGACGAGTTTTGGATTTACTAGAATTTAAAAACCAGGCATCTCAATGTTTTTTCGGCAATCAACGGTGCCATGGTGTTTGAAATTCATTCCCATTTATTGCGTGGGACCTAAGCATGCACCCAAGGACACAGATTTGATTTTTTCAACCAATTTATATGCACTGGAGCATGTGCATGTAATTCAAATTTGAATTATGCACATAAATACATTGAAAACTCAGTTAATGCATAAAAATGTCCAAAAGAACCCCGAAAAATCACAAAAATTGACACCACACTCCTGTTGTTCAATGTTGACACGAGAAATTTTTTGGAAGAAATAAGAGGCAGTGGATATCATTTCGTCCCCAAAGGTGGGACGTTCCCTACCGAAACCATGATGCTTGTTGTGAGAAGCTCTGGTTTGTGAGAAGCATATACCATAACTTGTGCTAAACGGGACAAAAAATTTACCACGTCATGTTGATGCCGCTCCATGAAAGCATGCCAAGTTTCATGAATTTCAGACGAGTTTTGGATTTACAAGAATTTAAAAACGAGGCATCCCAATGTTTTGCCGGCAATCAACGACGCCCTGGTGTTTGAAATTCATTCCCATTTCTTGCATGGGACCTAAGCCTGCACCCAAGGACACATATTTGATTTTTCAACCAATTTATATGCACTTGAGCATGTGCATGTTGTTCAAATTTGAATTACGCACATAAATGCATTGAAAACTCACTTAATGCATAAAAATGTCCAAACGAACACCGAAAAAACCCAAAAATTGACACAACACTCCTGTTGTTCTATGTTGACATGAGAAATTTTTTGAAAGCAATAAGAGGCAATGGATATCGTTTCGTCCCCAAAGGTGGGACGTTCCCTACCGAAAACATCATGCTTGTTGTGAGAAGCTCTGGTTTGTGAGAAGCATATACCCGAACCTGCCCCAAATGGGACAATTTTGTTAACACAGCATGTTGATGCCGCTCCATGATAGCATGCCAAGTTTGATGAATTTTAGACAAGTTTTGGATTTACTTGAATTTAAAAACCAGGCATCTCAATGTTTTGCCGGCAATCAACAGTGCCCTGGTGTTTGAATTTCATTCCCATCTTTTGCATGGGACCTAGAAATTCACCCAAGGACACATATTAAATTTTTCAGCCAACCTTAGTGCATTGGAGCATGTGCTTGTAGTTAAAATTTGAATTATGGACATAAAATGCCTAGAAAACCCAGTTAATGCATAAAATTTCCAAACGAACCCCGAAAAATCACAGAAAATGACACCACTCCTATTGTTCTATATTTGACACTAGAAAATATTTGAAAGCAATAAGAGGCAATGTATATCATTTCGTCCCCAAAGGTGGGACGTTCCCTATCGAAACCATCATTCTTGTTGTGAGAAGCTCTGGTTTGTGAGAAGCTTATACCCGAACCTGCCCCTAACGGGACAATTTTTTTACCATGGCATGTTGATGCCGCTCCATGATAGCATGCCAAGTTTCATGAATTTCAGATGAGTTTTGAATTTACTAGAATTTAAAAACCAGGCATCTCAATGTTTTGCCGGCAATAAACAGTGCCCTGTTGTGTGAATTTCATTCCCATCTCTTGCATGGGACCAAGAAATTCACCCAAGGACACACATGTGATTTTTCAACCAACTTTAGTGCATTGGAGCATGTGCTTGTAATTCAATTTTGAATTTGTCAAATAAAATGCCTAGAAAACCCAGTTAATGTATAAAAAGGCCAAACGAAACCCGAAAAATTCCAAGATTGAACACAACACTCCTATTGTTCTATGTTGACACTAGAAAAAATTTGAAAGCAATAAGAGGCAACGGATATCGTCTCGTCCCCAAAGGTGGTATGCTCCCTATCGAAACCATCATGCTTGTTGTGAGAAGCTCTGATTTGTGAGAAGCTTACACCCAAACCTGCCCCAAATGGGACAAAATTTTCACCACGGCATGTTGATGCCGCTCCATGATAGCATGCCAAGTTTCATGAATTTCAGACGAATTTTGGATTTACTAGAATTTTAAAACCAGGCATCTCAACGTTTCGCCGGCAATCAACAGTGCCCTGGAGTTTGAAATTCATTCCCATCTCTTCCATGGGACCTAGAAATTCACCCAAGGACACACATGTGATTTTTCAACCAACATTGGTGCATTGGAGCATGTGCTTGTAGTTCAAATTTGAATTATGCAGATAAAATGCCTAGAAAACCCAGTTAATGTATAAAAAAGGCCAAACGAGCCCCGAAAAATTCCAAGATTGAACACAAAAATCATGTTGTTCTATGTTGACACTAGAAAATTTTTGAAAGCAATAAGAGGCAACAGATATTGTCTCGTCCCCAAAGGTGGTACGTTCCCTATCGATACCATCATGCTTGTTTTGAGAAGCTCATACCCAAACATGGCCCAAATGGGACAAAATTTTCACCACGGCATGTTGATGCAACTCCATGATAGCCATCCAAGTTTCATGAATTTCAGACGAGTTTTGGATTTACTAGAACTTAAAAACCAGGTATCTCAACGTTTTGCCGGCAATCAACAGTGCCCTGGTGGTTGATATTCATTCCCATGCATCTCTTGAATGGAACCTGGAAATTCACCCAAGGACACACATGTGATTTTTCAAACAACATTGGTGCATTGGAGCATGTGCTTGTAGTTCAAATTTGAATTATGCACATAAAATGCCTAGAAAACCCAGTTAATGTATAAAATAGGCCAAACGAACCCCGAAAAATTCATTCCCATTTCTTCCATGGGACCTACCCATTTCTTCCCAAACAACCAATTTGTATGCACCATTTTGTAATTCAGATCAAGTAGATCCCACATAGTTTATTCTCACCAACCGTGTGAGATGTAGTACAAAGTATCTTGGAGCATCGTCGGTGTATAGTACGCCTATGGCTTATGCGAGAAGGTGCATCGGCTACAGTCCACAGCCGGCGTGTCAAGCACACTAGCTTGCTCCCCCAAAACTCCCGCCTCTGCATCCCTCGCTGCTTCAGTCCCTTGATTCAAATTTTCAGTAGCCCCGGCATTTTACTCTCGCCTCTGCATCTCTCGCAATCTCAAAAATATATGCACGCCCTTGATCCAAATTTTTATTATCCCCTCCTTGTTAATCCCGCCTAATAAATTTTTCAGTCGCTGCAGTATTTCTTCAAACACAACCTCCGCTCGCACAGACACACATAACCCTCGAAACCATTGGTAGGTCACCGCCATCGCCGGCGCCTCCATCATCAACCTCTGCCTGTGTGCTGGGGAGCTCGAGTAGCCAATGGCCAAAAAGAGGTTTATCGTGGCCTTTTCGCCTCACGCGAGCGAGGTGGCCGCCGATGTGTCCCCGTCGTCCTCCACGGGCCCGATCCGCCCGCCGCCGCGCCCCTACGCCGGTTCGAAGACTTCCCCGTCCTTCCCCAGACCCGGCAGCCAAAGAAGTGCTACGTCGGGGTCCGACAGCGGCGGTGGGGGACGTGGGTCGCCGAGATTATAGATGGAGAGACCCACACCCGCCGGTGGCTCGGTAGCTTCCACACGGCCGAGCTCGCGGCCATGGAGTACGACCGCTGGTAGGTCCGCTACCACGGTGCGGCGGCTAGGCTCAATTTCCCCTTCGGCACATGTCTGGTCCACCTCGTTCCGTAGGAGCCGGGGGTGGTGAGCTCAGCTATGGCGCGGGAGGACCGCGAGGTGTGGGAGCGTCTTGAGGTCCAGGCCTCCGACGAGGCCTACAAGCAAGAGCTCCGCCGGCAGCACCTAGAGCTCATGGAGGCGGAGCGGACGATCTTTGCCTGCACGGAGGGCGGCGAGGTTATCGCGCTCTCCTCCGATGATGAGGTCGAAGGTGGTGAGGACGGCGGCGCGAAGGGTGGCTAGGTTATCGCGCTCTTCTCTGATGACGAGGTCAAAGGCGGCGGTGATGGCAGCGCGGAGGGCGTCGAGGTGGGCCTCTAGGACGTGGAGATCGACATCAACGAGTGGAGGAGTGCCTTCCCCAACGACCCCGACGACGGTACTGGCCCAGACCCGGCTCGCGGCACACCGTACATGAGGAGGAAGGATTGCCTCGACCTCTAATTCGACTGAAAGTAGTTTAGCTTAGTTTAAATTTATGTTTTATGTTCGGTTATGCAAAACTATCTATGGTTATGTTTGAATGCATGCTACTTTCTGTTGAACCTGCTTTGAACTTGATCAAATTGAAGTTTACAACCTTGATTTAGGGGATCGACTAGAAAAGGCCAAAAATTGCTGGAGTATATATATATATATATATATATATATATATATATATATATATATATATATATATACATATATGTATATATATATATATATATATCCACTAAGGGTTTTAGTCCTTTAACTTTTTAAGGATCGCCTAGAGATGTCCTTATGACTTGTTTATTTCAGTTCTTCATGATGTGATGCTCTATATGTGCAACTATTTGCAGTGTAGTTCAATTTCATCAATAGCAGTTTCAACAATACCACTAAGGATTACGATATTTGCTTGCTGGTAAGGATATTGCAGATAACTTGCCTTTTCGTTTTTCAATTGTTGTTTAGCAACATGCATTGACTGAATGACTAAATATGCAATCCCAGGCTACATAGCAACAAGGAAGAGTGTTACCTTAATGTTCTGATGATGTCTAGATATACATGTAATAAAATCTTATATAATGGGATGGATGGAATGTTGTGCTACATCATTTTTCAATTGTTGTTTAGCTTCTAATATTAACTTGGTGCTTTTAGGTCATAAATCATTGCCAAAGATCCACACTTCGACCCTTTCTACGCATGGGGCAATGAGATATTCATGAACCAGCATCAAGTGAGGAAACTGATAAAGATTGTTACTAACATGGGTCAAAAGATGTCAATCTAACTATTTGTTTACACTTTATGCAAGACAACAGTGAACTGCAGGATGGTAAGTAAGAACCCTGTAGCCTTCTTTTTACTGTCCGTAATGAGTTGTGTTAGATGACAATATCTGAATCTTTTTTCTTTTGATGTGGATCCTAAAGCAGTTTACTCAAGATTACCTCAACGGAAGGGGTTGGTGGCCGGCCATCACAAGGGGTTGGACTATAGTCCTGCATGCCTTCTGCATCCAGGCAAGGTTGTTAGAATCGCGATTCTGTTCTACGATTCTACGACTTTACGATCCAAACTAACCCCTTTGATTCTATGATTTTGGTTCGTAGAATCTATGTTTCTACGATCTTGATAGTGAACATTCTACGATTTGCGATCCTATCATCAGAGCTCCGATCTGATTCATGATCACGATTCTGACAACCTTGCATCTAGGAGAACAATAGGGCCATTCCGCTTCACCTTGTTCAGCAACTGGAATGTATGTTGCCTCTTTCTTTACCAGCTGTAATAGTGCAAGTATAGAACCCTGGTACATCATTCTTTTATTTGGTGCTTCTGTAATTTATAAACAAATGTACCTGTGAATCGAATAATGCATTGGTTGTTTGAACCAGATGGATATGAATAAAGATATAGCCTACTTTCAATTTTAAATTAGGTACAATTTTAATTACCAGCAATTAAATTAGGGCGAAATTATGTTGTGCAGGTCATTACGGCACACACGGTTGGTAAAACACAAACGTTTGCGATATCACCATAATCCGAGACGGTTCACAAAGAGGAAACGTGTGCAAGCATGCACACAGTTGCCGTTTGCAAAGCGTGAGTGATGTCAGACACTATCACATACGTTGCGGGAAAACTAAATGTGTGTGATTGTCTACCTATCGTACACGGTTTATAATCATGAACTGTTTGTGATGTGCCAGGCATCGTAAATCTCCCGTGCCTGGAATCTGCCTAAAATCTGCCTATAAAGCTCCCGTGCCTAGAATCTGCCTAGTTTTAGGCAGAACCACAAAACTCAAACAAGTAGCAAGGATTAAGCATTTGGGATATTCGAGATATCGGAAACGGTTATATAGGGACAAATGTATGCATCATGGCTCCCTATCCCCGACGGTTTCTGGGTCGTGTGGGAAGGACCCCCCTATCGCCACACTCACTTGGCGACGATTCCAAATGCCATCGTGGAAAGGGGTAAAAAAACCGTGTGTTTAGGACCGACGCGCACCACTGCATGTTGCTAAAGGGGACATTGATCTTAAGCATGTTCGTACCGATAAGCAATTGGCGGATATATTCACCAAACCGCTTGATGAGAAAGTATTTTGCCGTTTCAGAGGTGAATTGAACATCGTTGATGCTTCAAACTTGGAGTAGAAACTCTATTTGGATACAAGCAAGGCATGAGCCTTTGACTAATCCTTGATATTTCTCTTATGATGATGATCATACGTCTCGGATGTACTAGCACCCTTGCATGCTATCTAACCTTTGTAGGTAGTTGGATGAATCTAAATCTATGAGATTGCAAATCACTCACATCTTGAGCAATCTCTACATCACCAAGTCTCTACAATATGGTGGTTGAAGACAAGGAAGAATGAAACCTTTCAACATATCCTTTGAAAATATCATTTGATATCAAACTTTCATGATTGTAATTTTTAATACACAAGTGCTCTTCCTTGCAAAACTAACCCATGTAGGTAGATGAACTCAAACTACAAGCGGTGCTCCTAAACTCATTGATGAGCTACATCAACCTTGAGTATCCCACACAAGTTCAACTACATGATCAATTTCAACACCACCACCCAAGGTATGCTATTCCATCTTAGAGAAGATTTATCCCAAGTCATGGGTCAAAGCAGCTCAACAAGATGCGAATACATCAAAATGCTTACATGAAAAATGGTAACCCTATTTTGAGCTTAAACGACGAGTATGACCTACGATCAAGTGTTCTCACTTGACACCTCGGTCAATATACTCTAACATAGGTGACTTTGTCGCCGACCTATTCCAGATGAAGTTCTCTAGTGTTTTTCGGAGTTCTTGCATTTGTCTCTTGCATGTTTGTTTCCCTTTCTTTATCAAAAAAAAACGTCATCTAGATTTCCTTTCTTTTCTCTGATATGTTCTGCATTCCCTGCATCCAATTCATTGCAAATCATTCAGTTAATTCCTTGCAAATCTTTGTGAGATCTTATTTGCCTAAGTGAGAGAGATGGCAATTGACCTTTCTCTATGATGAACTCGGACTCACCAACTTGTTTCTTTCGGTCAAACCAAACCATTTCGGTGCCACCGAAGAAAACAACTCGGTGTTACCAATTTCAATGCTGAGGAGACACTTTTCCATTTGCAACCTCCATATTTGTTCCATCTCCACTCAACGATTCTTGTCCTCTACCTGCATCACATTCTACATGCTGCTTTGTCATGTGACTCAAGGACCAAACCTATTCGACTCACCCATCTTGGAAATTGATGTCAAAGGGGAGAGGGAGATCACATCAAAGCTCGATCACATCAAAGGGAGAGAGAAACCCCAAATGCTTGGTATTAAAGAGGAGATAAGTCGCATGTCTTTAAGAGGGGAAAAGACATGTTAGTATGTGTTATGATTGTTTTGCTCTGATTTTCTTGTGTTGCTCTGAATTTCTTTTCCCTACTTTCTCTGATTATCACATATAAGATTCAGGGGGAGAGAGACATCTAAGGGAAGGAAATCTTCGCACTCATTGCATATCTTTACCTCTTTGGGTACATGTCTATATCCAATAGAGTACCTAGTACTCACTCTCTACATGTCATCCCAATCTTGGTACTCTTGTGGTTTGTTGTTCTTGCTTTGTTTATTAGATTTTTTGTGTTATCTAACCTTGTTTACTCAGGTTCATCTCTTTTAAAGCTAGCTCAAGTCCACGAGGTAAGTATATGCATCACACTCATGCACATGATGATCTCTTGCTGATGTACATATTGTTTGCAAGAAAGAATCATGAACATGAAGGTGCATTTACTATTTTCACACCATTTGCACTGATGCATATAGTCAAGATACATGTAACTCATTGCTTGCTCTGTCATGCCTATGCATTCACAAGCTTTAATATTCTATATTCACATGATTGGATACATGTAGGGGGAGCCTATGCATGTTACATGTCCTTCCAAAGCTTTACTTGTTAGTCTTCATATATTTATCTAAAGCTTTGATGTATTATGTCATCAATTACCAAAAAGGGGGAGATTGAAAGCACAAGTGCTCCCTGGGTGATTTTGGTAATTAATGACAACATATCTCTTGTTGGACTAATACTTTTATCTAGTATATTTTAGATGAGTTCAACAGTGGAGTGGCGTGGACAAGAGGTGTGGAACCCCTTCAAGATGCTAAGGACAGAAGATTGGCAGAAGCTCAAAAGCTCAAGCCTATTAATTTTCATTTTAGTGATCCAATATCACATTGAGTCCATAGGAAATCCAATACTATTAAAAGGGGATGAGGTGTTGCTTAATGGCTTGCTTGATCAAAGTGCTTAGTGATATGCTCCAAACCCCTCAACCACTTTCTCATTTCCATGTATGTCCTAAACCTAAAGTCAAACTCGGCCCCACCGATTTGATCTACCCGGCGCCACCAAGTTCACTTGACATAGCCACTGCCAGAAACCCTAATTAGTTCGATCTCACCGATGGGATCTCAGTCTCACCGAGATGGGCTTGCAAACTGTCTGTTGCCTATTGCAATTATTTCGGTCTCACCCAGATATGCAATCGGTCCCACCCAGATTGCTTGACCAACTCTCTGTTTTGCTTATTACCAAAATCGGTCTCACCGAGTTTGTGTAATCGGTCAAACTGAGTTGAGGTTTTACCCTAACCCTAGCACATCGGTCCCACCGACTTGATCATATCGGTCCCACCGAAAATCTAATGTTTACATTTTGAACTAAATTGGTATGACCGGGTTTCGTGATTTGCTCCCACCGAGATTGGTAAATTGTGTGTAACGGCTAGATATTGTGTGGAGGCTATATATACCCATCCACCCTTCCTTCATTCATGGGGAAAGCCATCAGAACATGCCTACACTTCCAGTATTCATTTTCTGAGAGAGAACCACCTACTCATGTGTTGAGACCAAGATATTCCAATCCAACTACAAGACTCTTGATCTCTAGCATTCCCCAAGTTGCTTACCACTCAAATCATCGTTCCACCAAATCCCGATCTGTGAGAGAGAGTTGAGTGTTGGGGAGACTATCATTTGAAGCACAAGATCAAGGAGTTCATCATCAACACACCATCTATTACCTTTTGGAGAGTAGTGTATCCTAGATTGGTTAGGTGTCACTTGCGAGCCTCCGTCAAGATTTTGGAGTTGAACCAAGGAGTTTGTACGAGCAAGGAGATCGCCTACTACGTGAAGATCTACCCTAGTGAGGCAACTCCTTCGTGGGTGATCACCACGGTGGGGTAGACAAGGTTGCTTCTTCATGGACCCTTCGTGGGTGGAGCCCGCTGTGGACTCGCGCAATCGTTACCCTTTGTGGGTTGAAGTCTCCATCAATGTGGATGTACGATAGCACCACCTATCAGAACCATGGAAAAATCTTCGAGTCTCCAATTGTGTTTGCACACCCCAATGCCATCCCTTTACTTTCTTGCAACTTGCATGCTTTACTATCCGCTGCTCATATACTCTTGCCATGCTTGCTTGAAACGTATTGTGAATGCTTAAACTAATTCTAAAACTCCACCTTAACTTGAAGAACTTTAAAAACAGCTACTTTTCTTTGTTAAGGGTCTAATCACCCCGCCTCTAGACACCTCTTCTCAATCCTTTCATATGTTTATTCTATGGTGATCGTCAGTAGCCCCTCGCCCATCCCCGAAGGTTTCTGGGTCATGTGGGAAGGACCCCCTATCGCCCACACTCACTTGGCGACAGTTTCAAATGCCGTCGCGGAAAGGGGTTAAAAACCGTGTGTATAGCACTGACATGTACCAGTGGGTGGGGGAATGGCCTGGAGAGGAGGTGTTGTTTTGGGGCAGTGGCTGGCGTAGGCCGAGCAGCGAAGGTTCTGGTGTAAATAGTGGTTCCGGTGACGAACTGCCAATCGGTTTTTACTATACATCACTCTTGTCACATTTGCATTGCACCCCGGTACGCTGGACCCTCCAGGTCGCTCATCAAATGGAATGCGCTTCGTCTTGCGTTTTCGCTCGCTTGTGGGACCGTAGTTGAGAGCAAACCGACGTCCCTCCCCCTCCCCGCCACGTAATTTATACTACTACTCCCTCCGTTTTATGCGCAGTAAATAAAAACAGAGGGAGTATACTAGTAGTACTATGAGCACTGCATACTCTACTGCAGATGTTGTTAGTACTCCACTAGTACTATTGGACAGGGAGCTTAAAAAGTTACTATTGGACTGGTTATACGTGGCGAAATCCTAGTAGGAAGATCATGCGTGAGAACAAGCACATTCATGTGTTTGAAAACAAATGGGAAACCATCCCTATTTGAATACAAATCTAGGAGTACGTACGAATCTAACAATATTGATTGGGCGTTGTTGAATGTTGATACTTTTACGTAAGTTTGATCAATGTAGAGATACTTTGACTACACATAAAAATTATATGTACACTAGAAAGGATCGAAGGGAGTATATTGTACGTTCAAAAGCGAAACAAACATTGAATACCCTTTATATATGATTTGCTGATGCTATGATCACCGGTTCAAAATTTTGAATCCGCCTTAGGTATCACACATGCACCCACTCTCGTTCTCTTTCGGTTTCATCTCATGCTCAAGAGATCGATTGAAAGAGGACTAGGGCGGGTACAGTATGTTCGTTTCGCTTTTGAACGTACAATATACTCCCTCCGATCCCAATAGACCCCCCCCGGGTCATTTCTATCATAGAAACACACAACCTTTATCTCCTTGCACGACACACACTTGACCTCTCAACATCAATCAATCTCATCGACATGTATCTGGGCATGAACTGAATGGGATGTCAAACTAAGATGGGAAGCGACACGTACTGGAGGCAACATGAAACTTTAAATGAACCATTTGTCTGTATGCATGTCGGACAAATTAAAACATTGGAAATACAAGCAGGGTCTAGGCCCGCATGCGAATGATACTCGGCGGAATGTTAAAATGAGGCATGCGGGAGAATGGACTCGACCGGAGGGCAGCATGATCGATGGAGGAGAGGGTTGGAGAGGAATGAGAAATAAGCAACACCACATGATTATACTTGAACGGCTCAAGTAAACAATAAGTTGCTCGTTTTTTCCTCCATCTTGCTCACAGAGTAAGATACTCCCTCCATTCTTATTTACTCTGCATATAAGGTTTGGCTGAAGTCAAACTTCAAAAAATTTGACCAAATTTATAGAAAAAGAATGAACATTTACAATAGCAAATCTATATGATGTGAAAGTATATTCAATAATGAATCTAATGGTATTGATTTGTTATTCTATATGTTATTATTTCAGTCTAAACTTTGTCAAAGTTTACAAAGTTTGACTTTGACTTTGAGCAAAGCTAAATTGCGGAGTAAATAAAAACAGAGGGAGTACGCAGGGACTAGTATAGTTACTCCTGCCGGAACATGGTAAGTTGGACCCCTAAATGCGGGCACGGACCAGGCACACCTCAATTATTCCTTCAAACAGTGGGACACCTACATTAGCACACAATACGGCTACTTAATCAAGTGTTACGCTTCACTAGTTGAAAAGGAAAAGAGTGGTACCGTACCCAAAACCACCACACTTGGGGCTAGGGTAACAACTTGGTACTGTACCACATTTCAACCAGGGCGCAAAAACCACCTGTTCTGCGCCTAATGAGCAACGCGGAGCACTCACGCTCAAATTTGGCCAGGAAAACAGGGAAACTGACATGTGGGGCACACCCATGATCTCCTTGCCACCGGCAACTGTTCATGTGGGTCGTGGGGGGCAGCAACGTGGCGCGACTCCCACACCGCCTTTGGACACAGTGACCGCGGTGAGCGACAAGCTCATCGTCGCTAGACACGGTCGGCTTCAGGGTACCGAGGATGGCGTTAGCGCTATGGCATGACCAGTAGATCAACACCCGGCTCATCGAGGATGCACGGGGCACCAAAGTGCGCGTGCGCCGCGACGCGTCCGCGGAGTGTTGTGATAACCCACAAGTATAGGGGATTAATTGTAGCCTCTTTCAATAAGTAAGAGTGTCGAAACCAATGAGGAGCTAAAGGTAGAACAAATATTCCCTCAAGTTCCATCGACCACCGATACAACTCTATGCACACTTGACGTTCACTTTATCGGAAACAAGTATAAAACTAGAAGTACTTTGTAGGTGTTTTTGGATAGGTTTGCAAGAATATAAAGAACACGTAAATAAAAAGTAAGGGCTGTTTAGATAAAGACACAACTAAATTAGTTTTAATAGAGAGCTTTTTGTCACGAGAAAGTTATTTGTCCCTAAGCAATCGATAACTAGACCGGTAATCGTTACTGCAATTTTATTTGAGGGAGAGGCATAAGCTAACATACTTTCTCTACTTGGATCATATGCACTTATGACTGGAACTCTAACAAGCATCCGCAACTACTAAAGATCATTAAGGTAAAACACAACCATAGCATTAAAGCATCAAGCCTCTTAATTCCCATACGCAAACAACATACTTACTCGGGTATATGCTTCTGTCACTCACGCCACCCACCATAAGTGAGGGAGTCCCGGACAAGGGGGTGTCCGGATAGCTGGACTATCGTCACGGCCAGACTCCAAGACTATGAAGATACAAGATTGAAGACTTCGTCCCATGTCCGGATGGGACTTTCCTTGGGGTGGAAGGCAAGCTTGGCGATACGGATATGTAGATCTCCTACCATTGTAACTGACTCTGTGTAACCCTAACCTATCCGGTGTCTATATAAACCGGAGGGTTTTAGTCCGTAGGACGAACAACAATCATACCATAGGCTAGCTTCTAGGGTTTAGCCTCCTTGATCTCGTGGTAGATCTACTCTTGTACTACCCATATCATCAATATTAATCAAGCAGGAGTAGGGTATTACCTCCATCGAGAGGGCCCGAACACAGGTAAAAACATGGTGTCCCTTGTCTCCTGTTACCATCCGCCTAGACGCAGATTCGGGACCCCTACCGAGATCCGCGGTTTTGACACCGACATTGGTGCTTTCATTGAGAGTTCCTCTGTGCGTCGCCATCAGGTAGGATGCCTCATCTCGTCTTTAAAGACAATACCATCGCCAAAGAAGCCTTGGCCACTGGTCAGACTCTTCGGCTAGGCGGTTTTCTCATGACCGCTAGTTCGGCCGCCGCGCCGACGATGACCTCTCGAGTCATCAAAACCAATCTCCATGTTAGTTCGGAACTTGCCGAACAGTTAGATCCGATCGAGCTCTCCTCCATAAACGAGCTCTTGGATTGCATCGCCGCCCTGGGAGTCGCCACAGATTACGACCGGATCGGGCCTAAAACCGATCTGAGAGAGATCAACTCTCCCCAGGCTGCCCATCATGTTGTTGTGATAGAGGAGCAATGCGGCGATTCTTCTTCTATCTTAAGGACTAGCCACGTCCGGATTCCCGATCACTCCATGCCGGATTCCCGCGGAGGGACGGATGTCGATCAAGCCCTGAACTTAAAGTCAGGCGGCGGGTCAGACTCATTGGATAGCACTCAAAAAACCGAACTTCCGAGTTCGAAACTTCTCGACCCTTGAGTCCTAAATTGGACGGGGTTCCGGATTTAGTGCCACCCGCTCACCCAAACATTAGCGATCTCTCTCGAATTCGGCAAGAGCCCGCTGAAACAGTACATCATTACTGGGCCAGATTCCTCCTGGTTATGAACAAGATAAAGGACTGCCGAGAGGAGGACGCAATCCCAATTTTCTGCAATAATTGCACGGACAAGGGAATCCTAAACGCCATAAGTCGTCGCGAAATTACATGCTTTGTTGACTTGGTGACCATAGTACAAAAATCTTGTGCGATGGAGAGCGCTGGAAAACCGAAAGTAAATTTTGGGATAATCCGCCCCGAATACATCCCTAGTCCGGAACAAAAGGGTGCATCATTATCAAGCACACGGATTGAATACCACAAAACCAAAACCCCATAAAGGTGCGGAACCGCATTTGAGGGTTGGCTAAACGGACCTGCAAAATTCATAGCACGAGGGCGCCACTCCAACTCATAGCCTTCGAGCATGTTGGATACTACGACAGGTGGCCAAAAGTGGCGAAGAGCTTCTAGCTTCGGAATCCCAGCCCAGCAACACTAGTACGGTGTTAACAGTATTCAAGACTTTCACATCAAATAACATGCGAAAACGAACACTCCGCAACCTTGCCGAAGTCTACCAAGTAGCAACAATAAATCCATGGAGTGACACGGCTATTACCTTTAATGCCAGTGACGAACCTAAATTCCATTCGATATAACTTATAAGCCACGACGAGCTATTAAGTCGCAGGTTTTGGCCGACTTCGTGGCCAAATGGACCAAAGCCGAACTCCCTAAAGAGTACGGCGCATACTCCAATTGGATCATGCACTTTGACAGCTCCAAAATGTTGGCGGCTGGGCTGTCATCATCGCCCCGACGTCCCCAACCGGGACACAGTCCAATACGTCCTTGAGATAATGTATCACGGACTCCAACAATGCAGCGAATCACGAGGCCCATACGCACGGCCTCCGGGTGGCAGTCTCCATGGGAATTCAACGCCTAGAGGTGCGCGGGTATTCGAACATCGCAATATCTCAAATAAACGGGGACTTTGATGCCAAAGATCCGAAAATGGCAGCATACCGCAATGCGGTCCTAAAAATGTCGGACGCAGTTGAAGGGCTCGAATTTCATCATATAGCCCGGGATAACATCCAGGTGGCGGATATATTGGCACGCATCGGTGCAAAACGCGATGCCGTCCCACTCAATATCTTTCTGGAACGGCTGTTCAAGCCATCCGTACTATGGGAAGGGGAGTCCGGCAATATCAATCCGGACCCAACCGCCTTGCTGACGCCAACACTCGACATAACCGGAGGCTCGCCCCCAAGATAACACCCTACGCTCACGAAATAATGGCGGTTATCGCCCCGTGGACGGAACCATTCCTAGCCTACCTAACTAGGCAGGAACTCCCCGAAGACCAAAATGAGGCTCGCTGCATAGTACGGCGCTCTCAAGCCTATAAAGTCCATGAGGGAGAGCTTTATAAGAGAAGCACTACCGGAGTCCTTCAAAGGTGTATCTCCGAAGAGGAAAGGCAAAACCTCTTGGCTGAAATTCATGCCGGACTGGGTGGGCACCACGCCGCAGCCCGGGCCCTTGTAGGCAAGGCCTTCCGTACAGGATTTTATTGGCCGACGGCCCGGGCGAATCTTGAGGACTTAGTCCAACGATGCGTCGGTTGCCAGCTTTTGCTAACCAAAGTCACATGCCACCCACCGCCCTTAAAACTCTACCCATCACCTGGCCGTTCGCGGTGCAGGGGCTTGACATGGTTGGACCCCTCAAGGGAGGAACCCACAGGCAAAAATACCTATTGGTCATGGTGGACAAATTCACCAAATGGATAGAGGCCAAGCCAGTTAAAACGGCCGAATCCGGACCAGTGATAGACTTCATATCAGGGGTAGTGCACCGTTACAGTGTCCCCCACAGTATCATCACTGATAATGGAACCAACTTCACGGCCGATGAGGTCAAATCATGGTGCAAAAACATGGGCATCAAGCTCGATTATGCCTCAGTCTATCACCCTCAAACCAACGACCAAGTCGAACGGGAAAATGGTCTAATCATGAGCGGCATTAAACCCAGACTAGTGCGGTCCCTCAAGGAATCTAACACGCCTTTGGGTTGAGGAGGTCGACCCGTACTGGGGGCTGCGGACCACGCCGAATCGTACTACGGATTCACACCATTCTTCATGGTGTACAGCGGAAGGCGATCTTGCCTGCGACATAATACATGACTCACCTCGGCGTGCATGTATGCGAAGAAAGAGAAGCCGAGCTTGATCGGCAAGACAGTTGGACGCATTGGAGGAGGAGCACGACGTGGCAAAGGCTCGTTCCGCATTCTATCAACAGCAGGCTCGAAGATATCAAAGCGAGGAAATGCGGGCCAAAGCTTATAACGTTGGCGAACTAGTTCTACGCCTGCTGGACAAGAAAAAGGACAAACTCAAGCCCAAATGGGAAGGTACATTCATCGTCGACCAGGTCCTGACCGGCGGAGCATACCGTCTACGAAATGCATCGGATAACCGACTCGAGCCGAACCCATGGAACGCAGCCCGTCTACAAAGATTCTACGCCAAAGTGTCGGACTCCAAGTTCGTCTCCTTCCTCCGTCCGCATTCTTTATTTTTGCTTTTTGCTGTCTTTTATCTCTCTCCTTCCTCCTCCTTCTTGTAGCCTCTAGAGGCTCGTTTGCGCTTTTTTCGCAACATTATACCTAATGGCTTCTTTAACAGAAGCTTATTTATACGGGCTTTCATGCCCAACACATGCGTTAAACTTCCGCATGTACCTTTTATTCACCATTATATGCATCGATATGACTTAATTTTTGGCCAAGCTAGGTTGCCTGGCTCCTGTGCTTACCCCTACGTTCCCGATTGTTCATCTAGGTGGTAAAGGGAGCACCTCTGCGATTGTTACTGTCGGGTCAGCGGATGTGTACCTCGGTGGGTGAAGCCAAAGCTTGCATTCTTAAGGGAATATTCGGTCGGTGAACTGAAAGATGATTTTTAACTATTTACCCATCTGCCCCAGATGATTTTACGCTTTCCTAGCAGCTTTGACATGCACTTTAGGGCATGCATCCCAGCGAAAGGAACCCTTAGCGGAACTATTCTCACGGAAGATGTTTCTTACTACCCATGTAATATAACATAACTAGTTGGGCACTTGTCCGATACAGCAACAATGACCCCTCGCCTTGTCTCCATGCATACCACGGTTCTTATATAACCACGAAGGTATTCAGACAAACTCCGGACTATTGGGTCCGGAGGTCGAAGCGAAAAGGTCCGCTATGACAAACGATCTACAATCCGGCTAGAAGACATTTTTTCATGTCATATTTTTAGATCGTCAACTCGACTCATTGTATTCCTCCTCAATGCCATCTAATAGGCTATCTAATTTACAATCTTGCTGGGAATACTTGGCGGCTAATTATACTTGGCCGTATACTAAACTTACAGGGATCTCCTTCCCATCCGGCCCCACAGGTCCGACCTCGGCCATGTGGTTTGGGTCAGCATTCGTGTACCGCGTCTTCACCATGGCCCAGGCCTCCCTGGCGCCTTGACGGCAAGCCGATATCTTCCACAGCCGGAAGCGCCGCCGTGCTCCTTGAAGCCGCTCTGCCAGCTCCCCAATGCCTTCAGGCAGGGAGATAGATGGCCACAAGGCCTGGCCGATGCTTTTCATCACCTGCCGGACTCGTTCGTGGAGCTGCCGCAGTTCGGGAAGAAGATCACCCGAAGAATTGGGCATCTCCTCCTCAGGACGACCTGTGAGGAAACCTACATACATGTTTATGTTAGTCGCCTTCCTCGCCGAACTCTTTCAAAGTTCGCTCAAGCACTTACTGAAAATGTCGCGACGAAGCCGCCGATTCTCCTTTACGGAGTCAGATAACTGGGCACGAACGTCCATTAGTTCCTCACCCAGCTTGGTGTTGGCGTCTTGGAGGTTATTCTTCTCCTGCCGCACCCTCGTAAGCACTCTCTCGCTTGACCTTTAAGCTGGCGTAAGAGCTGTTGCTTGTCCGGATCTAGTCCGCGCCATCTGCAATGTTTTGTCGGTTACACACCCGCCGCACTTCATAAATTATTTATCTTACAAGCGTATATTACGGAGGGGTCTCTGTGGCTCCCCGTGGCGGCTAGTGCGGCCTCAAGTTGGGCCCTGCACTCTTCCAGCTCTTGGGACGATCGGGTATTCTTTTACAGAAGATCCTGCATAACAAATGATCCTTAAATCAGTTATTCTAACTATTTTAAGTCTCGGGGGCTACTGGCATATATAACTGTCAAACTTCCGTACCCGTATGTCCTTCACATACTGTTCCGTGGCTCTGGCTAGACCATCTTGAGCGGCACGAAGGTGCGCATCTCCCGAATCAAAGGCATTCAAGGCCTCTTGGGAGAAACATGCGTCACGAAGAACTGTCCGGCGGCGCCTGTGATTCAAGGCGCCCTCCACCTCGGAGTTGGTGGCGGACAACCTGACGGCATCCTCTGTCGGAGGAGCATCCGACGCACGTCTCGTGCTCGCCTCAGCCTCCGGACCCGGCTTTGAAGCTTGTCCGGTGAAGGCTCGATCGACAACCTCTCCGGACTCAGTCCGGCGAGCGCTCTTTTTCCTGAAAAGAGCATCAGCGTTAGTACGCCTTCCAAGAATCAATCCTAGGAGTATGGTGACATGCCATACCATTGCGGCGGAGTTTCGATCCGGACCGCACTTCTTTTTAGCCTGCGGGGCCGAACTGCCCTTTGTTGGCCAGCCGCCGCGGGCTCGGCTTCCTGCCTTGAAGGTACCCCCTGCAAAGCACCATTGGTATGCGGTGATCAAAAATAAGCATGGATGGATCGTTATCAAGGTTTTGGGATCTCGGTCTCATTTACCTGTGAGGCTGGAAGTATTCCGGGGTAATCAGCCGTAATGGCAACCAACGCATTATCGATGCTAAGTTGGTGGAATACCCCATCGATCAACTCCACCTTTATATCCGGATCCTCTTCGGAGGTCGGATCGAGGGACCATTCCGGATCCTCGGGTTGTGAAGCGAGCTGTATCTTCTCCACAGTCCGGTGCAGTTCCTGCGAAGAAACCGCGAAATGAGATATTTAACCATGGGAACATGGATCGGACAGGTCACAAAGATGTTTGCTTACCCAGCTTCGAGGATTATTCAAAGAGAACTCTAGTGGATTGACACGGAGGAAATCCTCCTCCTCCCCTTTATACATGGCAGACAAGATTTTTCCAGTTCGGTGACCGATCCTGGCCCTTTGCGGCCATGGCGGGTGTCATCGTCCTCCCCGTTGAAGTCCCACATGGGGTGGCCCCTGTATTGGAGCGGCTGCACTCCCATCATAATGCAGATTGCCATGACTCCTGTCATGGTAAATCCGGCATGAGCCAGTAACCTTATTCGGCTCATCAAATAACGGGCATCCCGATCATCTTCTCTCCGGGGGCTTCGAGGGCGCCAGCTTAGACGCTTCTTCAGAGGAGCATTGCTGAACTCCGAAAGGCCGATCCGAACAGGATCCGGCAGCGGGACGTCCTCCATGTAAAATCATTCCGAAGGCTAGTCTTCGGACGCCTTCTTTGGGGTTCCGGATAGGTATCCGGTCCCGGCGATGCGCCACAGCTCGGCTCCGCCCGCTTGATATATTGACCCCTCATGAGAACGGGGTACTAGGCAGAATATTCTCTTCCACAGCCCGAAATGAGCCTCGACGCCCAAGAATAGTTCGCAAAGGGCCACGAAGCCCGCGATGTGCAGGATGGAGGCAGGAGTAAGGTGGTGCAATTGGAGGCCGTAGAACTCCAAGAGCCCCCGGAGAAACGGATGGATGGGAAATCCGAGTCCTCTACTAGATAAGAGATGAAGCATACCCGCTCTCCTTTAGAGGGATCGGGACGCTCTGCTTGCTTTCCGCCCTTGTAGGTGGCAAGTCCGGCTCGAACAGGGACCATGAAGGCTGGGGAAGAAATCCCTTGGCTTGGAGTATGACTAGCTCGCTATGCGGGATCGAGCATCTCTCCCAACTTCTGGCTGAGGGCTGGGGCCTTGAGAGGAGGAGCCGCGTCGGCTGTCCATGATGGAATGGGCTTTGGTCGAGGCGCTCCGATGAAAGCTTCGCAAAGGGGATGGTGTGACTCAGATCTAGATCCTTGCCCCTTTTATAGGCGGCTCATTTGCTTGTGACTAGGGGATAATTGTAAAAATACCACGGCTTTTCGCATTCATTCAAACACGTGGAAGATGGCCATTATTGGGCGTAGAAGCCGAGGAGCGCATCATTTATCAGAAGCCGGACACTATTCGACAAGTATATGGAATTTGGAGAAGAACCCGCCTCGCAATGCCGAAGACAATCAACGCGCCGGACTCATCTTCATTGAAGCCTGGTTCGGGGGCTATTGAGGGAGTCCCGGACTAGGGGGTGTCCGGATAGCCGGACTATCATCACGGCCGGATTCCAAGACTATGAAGATACGAGATTGAAGACTTCGTCCCGTGTCCGGATGGGACTTTCCTTGGCGTGGAAGGCAAGCTTGGCAATACGGATATGTAGATCTCCTACCATTGTAACCGACTCTGTGTAACCCTAACCTATCCGGTGTCTATATAAACCGGAGGGTTTTAGTCCGTGGGGCGAACAACAATCATACCATAGGCTAGCTTCTAGGGTTTAGCCTCCTTGATCTCGTGGTAGATCTACTCTTGTACTACCCATATCATCAATATTAATCAAGGAGGAGTAGGGTATTACCTTCATCGAGAGGGCCCGAACCTGGGTAAAAACATTGTGTCCCTTGTCTCCTGTTACCATCCGCCTAAACGCAAAGTTCGGGACCCCCTACCCGAGATCCGCCGGTTTTGACACCGACAATAAGCAAATCATGAACATATTGAAAACCCTACAACGGCAATCCCTCACTCTTGCGCGACATGGAGAGCACCATAGGACAGCACCAATAATAAAACATGCAGCTCAAACCAATCACGATCATCAATTAACCCATAGGACAAAACGGATCTACTCAAACATCATAGGATAGCCATACATCCTTTGGGAAATAATATATAGCGTTGAGCACCATGTTTAAGTAGAGATTACAGCGGGTAAAAGAGGGGTTACACCGCTGCATAGAGGGGGGAAGAGTTGGTGATGATGGCGGTGAAGTTGTTGGTGAAGATTGCGGTGATGATGATGGCCCCCGATGGCACTCCGGCGTCACCGGAAGCGAGGGGGAGAGAGCCCCCCTCCTTCTTCTTCTTCCTTGACCTCCTCCCTAGATGGGAGACGGGTTTCCCCTCTGGTCCTTTGTCTCCATGGCATGGGAGGGGCGAGAACCCCTCCGAGATTGGATCTATCTCTCTCTGTTTCTGCGTTCTGGGATTCTGCCCTTTCACCGTTTCTTATATATTCGGAGATCCGTAACTCCTATTGGATTGAAACCTTCGCCCAGATTTTTCTCCGAAAATTAGCTTTCTTGCGGCCAAAGAAGAGCAGCAACCGCCTTACGGGGGGCCCACGAGGGTCAGGGGCGCGCCCAGGGGGCAGGCGCGCCCCCTGCCTCGTGGCCCCCTCGGGCACCGTCTCGCGTTGATTCTTCTTCCCATATTTCACAAATATTCCAAAAATATTCTCCATCCGTTTTTATCCTGTTTGGACTCCGTTTGTTATGGGGTTTCTGCGAAACATAAAACATGCAAAAAACAGGAACTAGCACTGGGCACTGGATCAATATGTTAGTCCCAAAAATAATATAAAAGGTTGCCAAAAGTATATGAAAGTTGTAGAATATTGGCATGGAACAATCATAAATTATAGATACGATGGAGACGTATCATCATCTCCAAGCTTAATTCCTGCTCGTCCTCGTGTAGGTAAATGATAAAAAAGATATATTTTGATGTGGAATGCTACCTAACATAATCTTCATCACATAATCTAATCATGGCATGAATATTAAGACACGAGTGATTCAAAGCAATAGTCTATCATTTGACATTAAGAAAATAATACTTCAAGCATACTAACCAAGAAATTATGTCTTATCAAAATAACATAGCCAAAGAAAGGTCATCCCTTCAAAATCATATAATCTGGCTATGCTCCATCTTCACCACACAAACCATTCAAATCATGCACAACCCCGATGACAAGTCGAGCAATTGGCTCATCCTTTTTAACGTGCTTCAGCCTTTTCAACCCTCACGCAATACATGAGGACAAGCCATGGACATAGCACTATGGGTGGAATAGAATATGATGATGGGGTTTTGTGTGTGAAGACAGAAAAGGAAAAAGTCTCACATCGACGCGACTAATCAATGGGCTATGGAGATGCCCATCAATTGATGTCAATGTGAGGAGTAGGGATGGCCATGCAACGGATGCACTAGAGCTATAAGTATATGAAAGCTAGAACTAAAACTAAGTGGGTGTGCATCCAACTTGCTTGCTCATGAAGACCTAGGGCATTTGAGGAAGCCCATCGTTGGAATATACAATCCAAGTTCTATAATGAAAATTCCCACTAGTATATAAAAGTGATAACTCAAGAGACTCTCTATATGAAGAACATGGTGCTACTTTGAAGCACAAGTGTGGTAAAACGATAGTAACATTGCCCATTTTTTTGGGGCAATGCTCTAATAATGATGGTAATCATACTTTTATTTACTTACAACTCAATATTACAACTCGATACTAGAACAAAGATATGACTCTATATGAATGCCTCCGTGAAATGCGGATGTGCAATGATCTAGCATAACAATGACATCAAAAAACGGACAAGCCGTGAAAACATCATGCTAGCTATCTTACGATCATGCAAAGAAATATGACAATAAATGCTCAAGTCATGTATATGATGATGATTGAAGGTGCATGGCAATATATCTTGGAATGGCTATGGAAATGCCATGATAGGTAGGTATGGTGGTTGTTTTGGGGAAGATATAAGGAGGTTTATGTGTGATAGAGCGTATCGTATCATGGGGTTTGGATGCACCGGCGAAGTTGCACCAACTCTCGAGGTGAGAAAGGGCAATGCACGGTACCGAAGAGGCTAGCAATGCTGGAAGGGTGAGAGTGCGTATAATCCATGGACTCACATTAGTCATAAAGAACTCATATTCTTATTGCAAAAGTTTATTAGCCCTCGCAGCAAAGTACTACTACGCATGCCTGTAGGGGGATAGATTGGTAGGAAAAGACCATCGGTCGTCCCCGACCGCCACTCATAAGGAAGACAATCAATAAATACCTCATGCTCCAACTTCGTTACATAACGGTTCACCATACGTGCATGCTACGGGACTTGCGAACCTCAACACAAGTATTTCTCAATTTCACAATTACTCAAATAGCACGACTCTAATATCACCACCTTTATATCGCAAAACTATTGCAAGGAATCAAACATATCATATTCAGTGATCTACAAGTTTTATGTAGGATTTTATGACTAACCATGTGAATGACCAATTCCTGTCAACTCTCTAAATAGATGTAAGTGAAGCAAGAGAGTTTAATCATTTCTACAAAAGATATGCCCACGCTCTAAAAAATATAACTGAAGCAAAAGAGCATTCTACAAATGGTGGTTTTCTATGTGAAGAGAAACAGGCAATCCAAACTTCAAATGATATAAGTGAAGCACATGAAGCATTCTATAAAGCCATACTCAAAAGATATAACTGAAGTGCAATGAGGATTCTATAAATCAACCAAGGACTATCTCATACCAGCATGGTGCATAAAATAAAAATGAAAACTAAATGCAAAAGACGCTCCAAGATTTGCACATATCGCATGAACGAAACGAATCCGAAAACATATCGATACTTGTTGAAGAAAGATGGGATGCCTTCCGGGGCATCCCCAAGTTTAGATGCTTGAGTCTCCTCAAATATTTACTTGAGGTGCCTTGGGCATCCCCAAGCTTGAGCTCTTGCCTCTCTTCCTTCTTCTCACATTGAGACCTCCTCGATCTTCGAACACTTCATCCACACGTAAACTTCAACAGAAAGCTCGGTAAGATCCGTTAGTATAATAAAGCAAATCACTAGTCTAAGTACGGTTGAAAACCAATTCATATTTTGTTTTTGCATTTTAGCTACTGTAATATAACTTTTCCATGGCTTAATCCACTGATACAAATTAATAGTTTCATCAAAACAAGCAAACTATGCATCAAAAACAGAATCTGCCTAAAACAGAACAGTCTATAATAATCTGAACATTCACCACACCTTTGGTACTCCAAAAATTCTACCAAAATTAGGACAAATAAAAATATTTGTATAGAAATACATTGCAAAAAGTTTTAGAACCATTTGACATTCCAGTAAAAAATGAAATATCGCGCACCACAGCCAAAGTTTCTGTCCTGCACCGTACAAACCAACAAGCATTGTAAACATCCTAAAGGCAAACCTTGGAACATTATTTTTATAATACAATGGAATTGTACAAAGTTTAAGTGAGCATGAACAAAGTTCAAGGAGCTCCCCCACTTCAACAATGCTTGTCTTTCTCACTTTCATTTTCCTTTTTGAAAAGTTTTAGGTTCCGCTCTTTATTTATTTTGTTTTTAAACTATATGAAAGCACTCAACAGAAATAAATGACTCTCTAAAACTTCCGGGTTGTCTCCCTGGCAGCGCTTTCTTCAAATCCATTAAGCTAGGCATATAGTGCTCAAGTAGTGGATCCACCCGGATTTCAAGGTATATCAAAGCCAATTTTAATTAGCAATGATTTGGCATTTAGTAGTGAGAAAAAATCAACATATATCAAGCAATTACGAAGTCTAACTCTCTTCCTATGCATCGGCATGTCATAAAGAACAATTCATGCACACATAGTAAAGGCCAATGCATAGTATAAATAGTTTCTTGCAATTTTATCATGTTGGAAACATAGAGAGGTGGAGATATAGTTCCTCTCTCATAATAATTGCAAGTAGGAGCAGTAAGAACATGCATATTATATCTATCAAAATCATCATGTGTAATGGTAAAAGGAAACCCATCAATATAATCCTTAATAAAGGCAAACTTCTCCGATATAGTGTAGTCCAGAGAATTCAAGAAGATAATAGGACTATCATGTGTGGGTACAATAGCAACAATTTCATGTTTAACATAAGGAACTATAGCAAGTTCATCTCCATAAGCATAATTCATATTGGCATCTTGGCCACAAGCATAGCAAGCATCATCAAAAATGGATATTTCAAGAGAATCAACGGGATCATAACTGTCATCATAGCAATCATCCTTGGGTAAGCACGAAGAGAAATTAAACAATGTATGAGTTGAAGAGTTACTCTCATTAGAAGGTGGGCACGGGTGATCAATCCGCTCTTCCTCCTTTTGTTCTTCGCCCTCCTCCTCATCTTTTTCATCCAATGATCTCACAGTTTCATCAATTTCTTTCTCTATAGACTCCTGCAAAATATTAATCTCTTCCTGGACAGCGGACACTTTCTCAATAAATGTGTCAATGTCGGCATTGTATTCATAATTCTCATAGCAATATTTAAGGATAGCTAAATTTTCAGGTCTATAAACAGCATCATAAAGATTTTCACACTCTTTAAATATGGATTCAATTTCATAAGCACCCATAAAAGCAACAAATTCTTCTATTTGTTCCACATCATAGTAATCATATACAACTCTAGCATAAGAAGCCAAGGTTTCATTATCATTAAATTTGCATGAAAAGGGAAGGTGTGGAGACTTCATCCTAGAGCAACAAGTATAATCATATCTCAAGCATAGTTTCCTAGCATACCACTTCAACATATAAATTTGATCCCATAATAGTTTCCCTTTTTGAGTCAAGCGATAACCCCTAAAGTATTCACGTTAATCCAACGTGTCTCCCATTACCAAATTGAATGGTGTTTTCTCAGGATTATAAAAGTAGTACGTAATATCTATCACATAACGAGCATCGAGGGTTTTAGGAGGTTCCCCATCTGCATGAGCAGCAAGTACACCTAATTTTTTTTGCATTTCGTGTTCCATATCCATAACTAAAGATAGAGAACAACTTAGAGCAGAAAATAAAATCTACTTAGTGATAAAGAAAACAAGCACACACGAGAATATTCACCCCACGCTATAACTCCCCGGCAACGATGCCAGAAAAAAGGTCTTGATAACCCACAAGTATAGGGGATCAATTGTAGCCTCTTTAGATAAGTAAGAGTGTCGAACCCAACAAGGAGCTAAAGGTAGAACAAATATTCCCTCAAGTTCTATCAACCACCGATACAACTCTACGAACACTTGACGTTCACTTTACCAGAAACAAGTATGAAACTAGAAGTACTTTGTAGGTTTTTTTGGATAGGTTTGCAAGAATATAAAGAACATGTAAATAAAAAGTAGGGGCTGTTTAGATAAAGACACAACTAAATTAGTTTTAATAGAGAGATTTTTCTCATGAGAAAGTTATTTGTCCCTAGAAAATCGATAACTAGACCGGTAATCGTTATTGCAATTTTATTTGAGGGAGAGGCATAAGCTAACATACTTTCTCTACTTGGATCATATGCACTTATGATTGGAACTCTAGCAAGCATCCACAACTACTAAAGATCATTAAGGTAAAACCCAACCATAGCAATAAAGCATCAAGTCCTCTTAATTCCCATACGCAAACAACCTACTTACTCGGGTATATGCTTCTGTCACTCACGCCACCTACCATACGCAATTCATGAACATATTGCGAACCCTACAGCGGGAGTCCTTCAAGCTTGCGCGACCCGGAGAGCACCATAGGACAGCACCAATAATAAAACATGCAAATCAAACCAATCACGATCATCAATTAACCCATAGGACAAAACGGATCTACTCAAACATCATAGGATAGCCATACATAATTGGAAATAATATATAGCACTAAGCACCATGTTTTAGTATAGATTTCAGCGGGTAGAAGAGGGGTTACACCGCTGCATAGAGGGGGAGGAGTTGGTGATGATGGCGGTGAAGTTGTTGGTGAAGATTGTGGTGATGATGATGGCCCCCGGTGGCACTCCGGCGCCACCAGAAGCGAGGGGGATGGAGCCCCCCTCCTTCTTCTTCTTCCTTGACCTCCTCCCTAGATGGGAGAAGGGTTTCCCCTCTGGTCCTTGGTCTCCATGGCATGGGAGGGGCGAGAGCCCCTCCGAGATTGGATCTGTCTCTCTCTGTTTCTGCGTCCTGGGATTCTACCCTTTCACCGTTTCTTATATATCCGGAGATGCGTAACTCCGATTGGATTGAGGGGGTGAAGCACCAAGTTTAAAAGGAAAAAGGCGGCACACTCACAGCACGCCTGTAACGATCGCATTGCACCCCACACACGGTCGGTACTGCACACGGCTCACACAAATGGAACATGCTTCGGCTTGCCTCTTGACTGACACGTGGGACTACACTTGGAGAAACCCACCATGCGCCAAACTCCCCCACCCACCGCTCGAACCCCCCCCCAAACCCCAAATTCAACCACCCTTCGGCCAACTAGCCAATAATATTCCCCAAACCCCCCTCCGCTGGCTACCCTCCACTCCATTTGCTCCGCCAAAGCCGCCCTCCCCGCGGCACCGATACGTCGGCGCCGCGGTTCGTCAAAGGGACACACAGTGATCCTCTCGCTCCCATTGTAAGCTCTCGTAGACTGTCGTCCTCTAGCCGCGCCGCCACCACTGGTGACATTCTTGTGGAGACACACGGCGGTCAGCACCGCCACCGCTGGCGACGTTCCTTCCATATATTTATTGTGACGTAGATTGCCATGGTCTAGTAGCCAATCTGTTAGGTGAAATAGCTCTACACCATTTTATACTCGATCTTTGTTGTTGAGATGGCATTCGATGGCTGTGTGCTCGGCCTCATTGACTGCTGAAATAGCCTGCCATAATTTAGCACTCAAATATGTTTGATGAATTAGCTTTACATATATTTCATTACTTAGATTTGCTTGTCCAAATATCTTGCCATAGCTTTAGACATCGACCTAGATATTTTTTCTGGACTTCATAAAAAAACATATATGTTTTTCCTGTAATATCTAGTAGAAGAACTAACTTGTATGTCTAACGGGTGGACAGGACTTGGATAACTTCAGCTTGAAGATTCTCCGCTGCATATGTCAAAGGGGTTGAAAACTTCATGAACTTTATCAGAGCTGAGTACGGTGGTCAAAAATCACATGTGCTCTACCCGTGTAGCAGTTGTATGAATTCAGTTATAAGACCCCAGTCACTGTGCAAAATCATCTACACTTGTATGGGATGTCGGTCACATATACTAGGTGGGTTCATCATGGTGAAGCTATGATCATCAATGTTACTGACTATGTGGAAGCAACAGATCACCATCTTGATCTGCCTGGTGCTCAGGTGGAAGAGGAGGAGGAGGAGGTGGTGGTGGCGGAGCCAGTGAGTTTGACCAACATTGAAACAATGCTACGAAATGGTCGTGCATTTCGTGAACTTACACCTGCACAAGAAAAATGGTGGGCCCGCATCTTGGAACAATGCAACGTGGCTATCACCCCAGCAAATAAGTTGTCAGTATTCTCACCTATGGTCACCTTTCTTGAGGTGAAGACATCTAAGCGGATGACCAACAAATCATTCGATAACATGCTGGCTACTTTCCGCAAATCTTTCCCATATGCGTCTGAGCCGCCACACACCTACAGTAAAATGAAGAATTTCCTTCGTGCAGTTGGAATTGGATATGATATGATCCATGTTTGTAATAATAATTGTGTTCTGTTTTGGAAGGATTATGCCAACTTAAGTGAATGCCCAAATGAAAATCATCAAGATGGAAAGATGACGATGATGTGAAGAGGATTCCTCATGTTGTTCTGAGACATTTTCCAATTATACCAAGATTTCGGAGGTTGTTTCATGATGCTGAAACAAGAGAGGATGTACTGTGGTATTCAAGGAACCAGGAGTACAGAGATCAGAATGTAATGAGCCATCCATCTCATGGTAGTGACTGGAAAAGCTTCACTCAAAAACAAAAAAAGTTTACTACTGACCCGAGAAACATTAGACTTGACTTAGCTTCAGATGGATTTAACCCATTTGGCCACCAGAGCGCCACATATAGCATGTGGCCAGTGCTTGTTATCCCTTACAACATGCCTCCAAATGTCTACACCAAAGAATCAAACTACATGATGACCTTACTCATCCTAGGTCCAAAAAGTCCTGGAAAGGATTTTGATTTATTCATGGAGCCTCTTGTGGAGGAACTTCAACAACTATGGAGGGGTGTTCGAGACCTAGATAGCAGCCCAGTAGCTCATTTCTTTATGTGTGCTGTTATAATTTGGTGCTTCCCTGATTAGCCTACTTTGGGCACTATATAAGGGCGAACGACACATGGTTACAATGCATGTGTTCACTGGGACAGGAATCCGCTTTCATATGCAATACTTAGCAAGATCTATTACATTGGACACCATCGTTTCCTTCCCAAGGACAAGTCGTGTCCTACAAAATATCGAAGATATGTGTTCAATGCAAAACATGAAAACCATGATGCGCCAAAGAGGCTCACCGCTGATGAGTTGCAAGTGGGATTAGAGAAGGTCGGGCATATTACACCAGAAAACCATGCTAATAACGGTAGCGGGAAAAGTAAGCGTGGCAGTGGAGAAGAGATATTATTGTTTACCTGCAGGTCAACTTTGTGGGACTTGGAGTATTTGAAAGATTTGGATCTGCGGCATAATCTTGATGTGATGCACATCGAGAAAAATATATGTGACAGCATTATTGACACACTTCTTAATATTGAAGGCAAGACGAAAGATTCCTTAAAATCTAGGATTGATTTGACACACCCGGGTATTAGATCTGATTTGCAAGTGAAAGATGATGGTGCATCCCAGGATATGGCACCAACTGAGTACGTCTTGGACAAGGTAAAAAGAAAAGAATTTTGCGAGGTCCTATCACGTGTGAGATTCCCACATGGATTTGCTTCCAACCCTGAAAGGAGAGTCGTGTAGACAGAAACAAGGTACAAGGGTTGAAAACTCATGACTGCCACTTCCTACTTCTAAGGGTTTTACCTGTTATCCTTATAGGATTGGGCCGCCCTGACTTATATAGAGCAGTAACAGAGTTGGGACAATTATTCAAGGAACTATGCAGTAGAAATATCAGGATAGATGCTTTGGAGCGTCTTAGGGACAAGATACCAACTATACTATGCGACCTTGAGAAGATATATCCTCCAGCATTCTTTGATGTGATGGTGCATTTGGCTGTTCATCTACCTGACGAGTAACTACTTAGAGGTCAAGTACAATATGACTGGATGTACCCTATTGAAAGGTGGCTAGGCACTTTCAAGGGCTATGTTAGGAATAGAGCTAGACCCGAGGGTTCCATTGCAGAGGCCTGCATTGATACAGAAGCATTGACATTCTTCTCAAAATACATTGAAACAGTTGATCAGCTTAGCAAAGAGGTGGGTGAGGAGAATCGTGGGCTCAATGTTTTCGATTGTTTTGGTCGAGTTACAGGGAACAGTCAAAAAGACGACAAACCGAAAGATTTGGACAAAATGGTTTGGTATGTGTTGGATAATTGTCCTGAGATTCTACCTTATATCAAATAAGTGCTAAGTACTGCAGCTTATACATCATAATCTACTAAACTTGCAGCACCTTCTTATATATTTAGATGTTTGACGCGATCACTATGTTGTGCAGCATGTACAAAAAGGAGTTACTGACGCAAAATCAAAGAAACATTGACAAACTGGTTATGGAAGGATTTGCGAAATGGTTCAAGAGCCATGTAAGCTTTTTAATTTCACTGTTAGTTTTTAGATATATTGAGTACATAAGATGATCAACTATTTTATTTTGTAACCATAGGTTAAGAATATGCGGGAGGATGGGTAGGTAGTTGACGATGCCCTTTACACACTAGAAATGGGTCCTGATACTCGGGTAAGACATTATGAATCTTGCGTTGTTGGAGATGTGCGCTACAACACCCTTGCACGCGACGAAGGTAGGAAGACACAAAAAAGTGCCATCATGAGCACGGATAAGTACGGCGATGTGACGCCTCCGATTCAATCATACACTAATCATACACGCAAACGTGTATGATCAAAATCAGGGACTCACGGGAAGATATCACAACACAACTCTAAAAATAAAATAAGTCATACAAGCATCATAATACAAGCCAGGGGCTCGAGGGCTCGAATACAAGTGCTCAATCATAGACGAGTCAGCGGAAGCAACAATATCTGAGTACAGACATAAGTTAAGCAAGTTTGCCATAAGATGGCTAGCACAAAACTGGGATACAGATCGAAAGAGGCGCAGGCCTCCTGCCTTGGATCCTCCTAAACTACTCCTGGTCATCGTCAGCGGCCTGCACGTAGTAGTAGGCACCTCCGGTGTAGCAGGAGTCGTTGTCGACGGTGGCGTCAAGCTCCTGGGCTCCAGCATTTGGTTTCGACAACAGGTAGAATGGAAAGGGGGAAAAGAGGGAGAAAAGCAACCATGAGTACTCATCCAAAGTACTCGCAAAGCAAGGAGCTACACTACATATGCATGGGTATATGTGTAAAGGGCCATATCGGTGGACTGAACTGCAGAATGCCGTAATAAGAGGGGATAGCTAATCCTGTCGAAGACTACGCTTCAGGCCACCTCCATCTTGTAGCATGTAGAAGAGAGTAGATGGTAAGTTCACCAAATAGCATCGCATAGCACAAACCTACCCGGCGATCCCCTCCTCTTCGCCCTGTTAGAGAGCGACCACCGGGTCGTATCTGGCACTTGGAAGGGTGTGTTTTATTAAGTATCCGGTTCTAGTTGACATAAGGTCAAGGTAAAACTCCAAGTATTCTGTTACCAAAGATCACGGCTATTCGAATAGATAAAGTTCCCTGCATGGGTGCACCACATTACCCGACACGCTAGATCCCTCTGGCCGGGCACACTTTCCTAGGTCATGTCTGGCCTCGGGAGATCAACACGTCGCAGCCCTACCTAGGCTCAACGGAGAGGTCAGCACGCCGGTCTAAATCCTATGCGCACAGAGGTCAGGGCCCATCGCCCATTGCACACCTGCATGTTGCATACGCAGCCGGAAGCAGACCTAGCCTAGTAGGCGTTCCAGTCCAATCCGGCGCGCGCCGCTTAGTCGCTGACGTCAAAAAGAGCTTCAGCTGATACCACGACGTCGGTTGCCCATATCTTGTCCCATGTGGCGGTTAGTGCGTATAAGGTCAACGACCCAACTCAGATTGAATACCAGGATCTCGTTTTGCGTGTTAAGTGATGTAACCGCGGACGCCGACCAAGGTCAGGCCCACCTCTCTCCTAGGTGATCTCATGCTGCCTTGTCGCTCCGCCACAAACATTCGGGGGCCGTCGGGAACCCAGGCCCACCTCTACCGGGATGGAGCCACCTGCCCCTTCAGCCCCCATCTCCGAACAATATCACAAGTAATGTAACAGTATAAAGTATATAGTATATGCCCGAGATCACCTCCCGAAGTGATCAGGCTCAGTAGTATAGCATGGCAGACGGTCAAGAGTGTAGGGCCACTGATGGAACACTAGCATCCTATACTAAGCAGTAGGATAGCAGGTAAGGGTAACAACTATAGCGACAATGACAGGCTATGCAGTAGGATAGGATTAACCGAAAGCAGTAACATGCTACACTCTTCTAATGCAAGCAGTATAGAGAAGAATAGGCGACATCTGGTGAACAAAGGGGGGCTTGCCTGCAAGCTCTGTTCTACAGGGATTAAGGGTTGTTGGTGACGTAGTCGTACTCGGTGGCATCAGCGCCGATCTCGTGGTCTACCGGAGAAGAAGAGGGGGAATAAACAGTAAATACGTAGCAAACAAAGCATGACAAAACAAAAACGAGGCAATACGCGGTGCTAGGTATGCCCTAACGCGGTAGTAAGTGATACCGGCAAAGGGGGGAAACATCCGGGAAAGTATTCCCGGTGTTTCGTGTTTTCGGACAAATGAACCGGAGGGGGAAAGTTGTGTGCTTGCTATGCTAGGGATGTGTGGTGGACGAACGGGCTGCGTATCCGGATTCGTATGGTCGTTCTGAGCAACTTTCATGTAGAAAACATTTTCATCTGAGCTACGGTTTATTTTATATGATTTTCTAAAGTTTTAAATCATTTTTAGAATTTATCTAATTAATTTAATCCAACATTATCCAGAATAGTGTTTGCTGACGTCATCATCACGTCAGCAGTCAACAGAGGTGTTGACTGGTCAAACTGACGTGTGGGCCCAGTGGGACCCACCTGTCATACTCTGTTAGGATGATTAGGGTTTAGGTTAAACAAAATACTGTTTAATTAAACTAACATGTCAATTATATTAATTAAGTAGGATTAATTAACTTAATTAATTTAGTTAGTTAATTAATTAATTAATTAAATTTATTATTACTTTTATTATTTTTATTTTTATTAATTCCTTTTTTTAAACACATTCGGGGGGTGGAGCCACACATGTCATAGGGCTGGGGGCCGGCCTGGTGGTCGTGTCGCGCCAGCCGGGCACGTGCAAGCATTTGGGTATTGAAGGCCAAGGCTGGGCGACCGGGAGCGCAGAGGCGGGTGGCACGGGTGCTTGACCGAGACCCAGGGCAGCGATGGCGACCGGGAGGCGAGACAGGGCAGGCGGCGTGGCGCGCCGGTGATTTAACGACGGCGGCTCGAGGTACGCAACAGCCACGCAGCAGCGTTAGGAGGAGGAGGAGGCCAGGGCGGAGCGCAGCGTGGGGAAGGAGGCCACGACAGCTGGGATACAAGGCGTCTTGTGACGACAAGCGACGGGCGGTGAGGGCGCGAAAGGCTGGTGGGCCGGGTGCGGCTGTCCGCGTGCGACGTCAAGTGGCGGAGCCGAGCGCAGGGGAGAGGGCGTGGCCACGGCAAAGAGAGGAGGGAGGGGGAGCTCAAGAGGAGGAGTAGGGCACGGGCAGTGGGGCATGGGGAGGAGGTCGAGGACGAGGCGGCGAGGTCGGCTGTGGGGGCGGCGCCGGTGAGGTGGTGACGTAGGGCGGCGAGGCGCCGGGGCGATGGCGTCGGGGTCGCCGGGTTCGATCCCCCCTTCCCGATCTAGATCGGGATCGAGAAGTGGGGGGAGAGACGAGGGAGAGTGGGGGGATCGTGGGGGGTGGTTGGGCTAGGGTTCGGTCGCTCGGGGAGATAAGGGGGAATGGGGTGGGCCTCCTGGTGGCCTGGATGCCCAGTTGGGCCAGGGGGAGGGGACTTTGCCTTTCTTTTCTTTGGTTTCTATTTTCCTTTTCATTTCTGTTTTCTTTAAGTTTTTTATTTTATTATAGTTTTGTAAAATACCAAAGTTGTACCTAATTTAGTTTTAATAAACATGCCACTGCCCCAATAGTTTTGGGAAGTTAAATAACTTAGTTAATATTTTATTAATTGAAAAAGGCATTTATTTATTTGTTTTTGTTATTGTTTTGTTTATTTTTGAGCATCTAACTATTTTATCAAAATGTGGTTTCTCCACCATAATTACTCATGATTTATTTGACCCATCTTGAACATTTTAGTTTTAACTTTTGAAAACTTTATTTGTTTGACTTGATTTTGAAATTGACTTTGAACGAGATTTGAATCATCTTGAGATTAGCAACAGTAATCGTGGAGACGTGGCCTCATTAGCAGGGAATTACAGTAGCTTAATTATCCGGGCGTCACAATTCTCTTGCACTACAAGAAATCTCGTCCCGAGATTTAGGAGCGGGAGTAATGGGGAAGGGATTTGGTTACGAAATTCTAACGGGTCTTCTCGGTGTTGGTTGCTCTTCTCGTAGAGGTCAATCCATTACGTTGATGCCTTCATTCCTCTGCTCCAGGTCATCATGATGAAGTCGTCCTCCTTTCTTAGGAAAACACTGCCATACTTACAAATAGGTAAGGGGCTGCTCTAAAATGATAGAATGGTGTAAGGGGAACTCTTTTGGGGTTATTCCAGGAATGAACACATGAGTATCTCTCGAGTTGAACATATAAAATACATCGAGAGTAAGGTACTAAGGTACAATAAGAGGTTCCAAGCGGATAGATAGTTGCTCGAATTCTGAACCACAGAGGAAAAGGGGTTCAGAGCAGCGGGAGTAAGTATTGCGTTTGATACCAGAATGGAGCACTAGGAAGGTGGCTCGTGATTTAAATACGATGACAAGCGTGAGGAATAACCATTAGAGACAGGGTTGTACAAGAGAGTCAGGTTTTGATCCTGTGGAACTGTGGGTTATGGGCCCACCATGTGGGTTAAAAGTAGAAAGGGCGGAGACGTCTTGCGTGATCATGTAAGCAAGGCATGTCAGAGGATAGCCTGTCATTTATGTCGACAACAACATCGGTACCAAGGGCGAGGGACAAAGAGAACCATTTTCCTGCTTGTTGAACGAGGCAGACCAATAGGCAAAGTTCTCATCCATCGGTGGTTACCGGAATGGTATCAACAAAAGCAACAGGGTCTTACTGACAGAGTGGTACAACGAGGTGTTTACATAAGCAGGGACATATTACTTCTTATATAATATAGATACAAGAAGGTTTAAACAAAACAATGAAAATGAAAATGTGTTTAAACACATATTTCAGGGGTATATCCTTCACAAGGATAAACATAGCATGATATCCATGATAGGATATAAAGTAGAAAACCCTTTTAGGTAAGGGGAGAGAAATTTCATGACATTACCCATACAGTTGTGATTGGATAATTGAGCAGGAAACATTTAGCATTGGGCTTCAAATTTTCTTTTTGAAAATCGGAGTACCATAGACATGCTTCGAGATAGCATTGACATGGTCATCAGGTGAAGATCAGGCTTTGGAACATAAAGGATCCATCAGGAATAACTTGTAGAATAAGTCTTACAATTTTGTCATGGAAGAATGGGTAACCTTGCAGAAAAGGAATCTATAACAATAGGGCATCCGGCCAGGTGTGCTAGGCACGACATCACCTTACCGGGTCATATAAGGACCAGTGTTATAACTCCTAAAAATATGTTCCAACCATCATATCTGACCGAGATTCAAATCTGATTGGTGTCAGGATACGTCAGACTCAGGATGCCTAAGAAGGCGCAACACAAATTGTCAAGATGACATTGTAAGATTCTCGGGAATCAAACTATGGAAGCGAGTTCCAAAACAAGAGTTCATCATTAAATTAAGGAGGTGAGGAGGTGGCTGATGGACTCAGCAACAATTCATCGAGAATTTCAAAGGATGGATTTCCACAATTATGTGAACAAGAAGATAGCATTTGTCAGATCAAATGATATAATGAGATATGCTAGAGGAAAACATACCCAATTAAACATCAGTTGAAAGGTGCAGTCGAAATATGGGCTTATGCAGCATGACCGATGTTAGAATGGTGATTCGATAACCAATGGTCTAAGAATGAAATGTCGACCATTAACTTCAACACAATAGGGTTACTAGAAGTTTTGAACTCACACCTCATAGTTCAATGGTTGGTAATCCGGTTAGAAACAACACAGGACCAAGATAGAATGGTGATGGTGAGAAGTATCACTATACCAAGAATTCTGAAGAGGTTGAGAAATTCTCAAGACATTCCTGACATAAAAGATGGTAATACTCCAAGGTAAAGAAGAACAATTGCTAGATAGCAAGGAATTCAAGGTACATCACAAAGCACGAACAAGTTTGTGTTGAATGAAAGGCAATAAAGTGGTCGATGATAACACAAATCATCGAGAGCAAAGGGTGGAATTTCTCATCAAGAATTCGATAGATATCTTGGAAGAGCTCAGTATGTTGATGATATTCACGACACATTTGTCGCAAGATTTCATGAAGATGTAATCTATCGGCGACGACATCAAGTCAAAGGAATGATGAGGCGAAAGATTATTGGAACCAAGAGTATGACACAAACTCAAAATCAAGCTTGGTGTTCAAGGCGAAATGATACGATGAGGAAGATCGGTGTAAGGTTACCTCATTGTCCAAAATTGTGCTAGCCGATCAGGCTAGGAATGACGTGATCGGCTACAGACTCATAAGTAAAGAAGATTACTAAAAGTTGTTGAACCATAGTGCGTACTCGGTTCAGTTATTGGTGTCTTTGAGTGTTTAATAACTCAGAGCCCATGAAAATTGGAATCAGTGAGAATGTAGTACTTGATGAAGAACTCATACGAAGTTATGCAGTTCCATGATAATTTCGAGATACCAGGGGGGTAATACTCGATGATAGATCAAAGTAGAGGTTGGACTAGGTTATTGCTCTCCAGAAGACAAGTGCTTGAACTTGTCCGAGAAATTGGATCAAAGAAGAACAATATGGGTTAGAAACCACGATTGCAAAAGACCAAATCCTAGATATAAGATGAAATTATATCAAGGGGATAATTATTGTTACGAGAAGCTTCCATGACAAGATCTACATCGTGTCCATGGGCATGAACACAAAGTTCAAGGTCGACTCCCACTTCTCCAATGCATAACCTATCATTCACTCCTCGTTTTTGATGGAGTTGTAGTGTTGAAATTTTATCTGGTATATCACAAGGAGAATATGACTCGTGAAAACTTTCGGGTTCACATAGTTTTAGAGAAGGTATAGGTTCAACCCATCGGGGCATCTTAGAAACATATACCACAAGCTTCAAGAGTAACTAACACAAGCTCGAAAATAGAGCATGGTCGACAAAAGGATAGGATACAATTTACCAAAGGCATTATGTATCGGAGAAAGAACTCACAAATTGATTAATTAGGAAGGACACTGTCGAATAATAATCCAATAAAGGATCTGACGGTCCATAGCGGAGCTGATGTGAGCATCCGCACACAACCAGTTGAAGAAAGGATGCAAGGGCATCAGATAATAAAACATCTGAATGATTTGATGCTTAGATATCAAAGGAATTATGATTCCAAAATCGAAGGATCAGAAGCAGACACTCTGATCAAGGGTGGATAAGTTCAATAGACCTAAGGGTACAATTGACGGCAAATAGATTGGTCGAGAACAAGCTCATGTTCAAAATGACGTCTGAGCCAGAAAGATAATTTAAAAGGATCAACTGATAATTGTGTGCATTCAGACTCATGTTGAATCAATAGGATCAAAATGACAGTGTCTAAGGATACTAACGAATATTGCCAGACATATGGAAAGCATCCATAATGCAAGCAGACAAGTATTGCAGAGAAATAAGCTACTGAGGAATTTTGGAGGATCGAATAGTATTTTGAAGACCATTGTGAAACACATGAACAACTGGGGATGAGTGGATACTCGATAAGGGCGAGAAATTATCCATAGGGGTATTCAGGTGGAAAGGAACTGCAAGGAAGTAGGCACAAAGTATTCTCGGATCAATAGAGAGAATTTCAGGGTATCTTGTAATGACAAGATCAACTGGGAACAAAAGTAAGAACAACAGAGGTATGTCTTTATCCATAGGGATATTTCGATGGTAGGGAATTGCAAAAGCAACGGACACAAAGTCTCGAGTGAACATCGGAGATTATCTTCGGAATCCTTCGGTGCAGCAGGCGATCATTTGTGCTAAGGGCTCTCCGGGAGGATGTAGGTACGAGAACCTAAAGTTAGAGTTAGTAAATTCATTTTAATCCTAATAGAAGAGAGGTCAGAGTCCCAGAGTGTAGGTCGAGGAATAAAAGATCCTAATACCACCCAATGGCGACGTGGGCCCTGTAAGGCGCACAGCCATGTTAGTAAAAGTTTTGTAATGCCTAGACTCGACTTCGGCCAAGGAGTGTGGAAGGGGGATTCCTATAGGCAGTCGGTTCTGATACCAACTTGTGACGCCCCCGATTCAATCGTACACTAATCATACACACAAACATGTACTATCAAGATCAGGGACTCACGGGAAGATATCACAACACAACTATAGAAATAAAATAAGTCATACAAGCATTATAATAAAAGCCAGGGGCGTCGAGGGCTCGAATTCAAGTGCTCGATCATAGACGACTCAGTGGAAGAAACAATATTTGAGTACAAACATAAGTTAAACAAGTTTGCCATAAGATGGCTTGCACAAAACTGGGATACAGATCGAAACAGGCGCATGCCTCCTGCCTGGGATCCTCCTAAACTACTCTGAGTGGTAAATCGTGACCTGCACGTAGTAGTAAGCACCTACGGTGTAGAAGGAGTCATTGTCGACGGTGGCGTCAAGCTCCTGGGCTCCAGCATCTGGTTGCGACAACCAGGTAGAATCAAAAGGGGGAAAAGAGGGAGAAAAGCAACCTTGAGTACTCATCCAAAGTACTCGCAAGCAAGGAGCTACACTACACATGCATGGGTATATGTGTAAAGGGCCATATCGGTGGACTGAACTGCAGAATGCCAGAATAAGAGGGGGATAGATAATCCTGTCGAAGACTACGCTTCAGGCCCCCTCCATCTTGCAGCATGTAGAAGAGAGTAGATGGTAAGTTCACCAAATAACATCATATAGCATAGACCTACCCAACGATCCCTGATACGTCTCCAATGTATCTACAATTTTCGATTGCTCCATGCTATATTATCTATTGTTTTGAACAATATTTGGCTTTATGTTCGACTTTTATATTATTTTTGGGACTAACCTATTAACCGAAGGCCCAGCCCAGAATTGATGTTTTTTGCCTATTTCAGAGTTTTGCAGAAAGAGAATATCAAACAGAGTCCAAACGGAATGAAACCTTCGGGAACGTGATTTTCTCACCGAACGTGATCCAGGAGACTTGGACCCTAAGTCAAGGAAGCTTCGAGGAGGGCACGAGGTAGGGGGCGCGCCCACCCCCCAGGGCGCGCCCTCCACCCTCGTGGGCCCCATGTTGCTCCACCGACGTACGTCTTCCTCCTGTATATACCTACGTACCCCCAAACGATCAGAGACGGACCCAAAAACCTAATTCCACCGCCGCAACCTTCTGTACCCACCAGATCCCATCTTGGGGCCTGTTCCAGAGCTCCGCCGGAGGTGGCATCCACCATGGAGGGCTTCTACAGCATCACCATAGCCTCTCCGATGAAGTGTGAGTAGTTTACCTCAGACCTTTGGGTCCATAGTTAGTAGCTAGATGGCTTCTTCTCTCTTTTTGTATCTCAATACAATGTTCTCCCCCGCTCTCGTGGAGATCTATTCGATGTAATCTTCTTTTTGCAGTGTGTTTGTTGAGACCGATGAATTGTGGGTTTATGATCAAGATTACCTATGAACAATATTTGAATCTTCTCTGCATTCTTTTATGTATGATTGGTTATCTTTGCAAGTATCTTCAAATTATCAGTTTGGTTTGGCCTACTAGATTGGTTTTTCTTGCAATGGGAGAAGTGCTTAGCTTTGGGTTCAATCTTGCGGTGTCCTTTCCCAGTGATAGTAGGGATAGCAAGGAACATATTGTATTGTTGCCATCGAGGATAAAAAGATGGGGTTTTTATCATATTGCATGAAGTTATCCCTCTACATCATGTCATCTTGCTTAAGGTGTTACTCTGTTTTCTTGAACTTAAAACTCTAGACGCACGCTGGATAGCGGTCGATGAGTGGATTAATAGTAGTAGATGCAGGCAGGAGTCGGTGTACTTGTCTCGGACGTGATGCCTATATACATGATCATACCTAGATACTTTCATAACTATGCTAAATTCTGTCAATTGCTCAACAGTAATTCTTTCACCCACCGTAAAATACTTATGCTCTTGAGAGAAGCCACTAGTGAAACCTATGGCCCCGGGTCTATTTTCATCATATTAATCTTCCATCACTTTATTATTGCTTTTGCTTTTTTACTTTTCTTTTTATTTTACTTTGTATCCTTATCACAAAAATACCAAAAATATTATCTATCATCTCTATCAGATCTGACTCTCGTAAGTGACCGTGAAGGGATTGACAACCCCTTATCGCGTTGGTTGCAAGGAGTTATTTGTTTTGTGTAGGTACGAGGGACTCACGCGTAGCCTCCTACTGGATTGATACGTTGGTTCTCAAAAACTGAGGGAAATGCTTACGCTACTTCGTCGCCCTGTTAGAGAGCGACCACCGGGTTGTATCTGGCACTTGGACGGGTGTGTTTTATTAAGTATCCAGTTCTAGTTATCATAAGGTCAAGGTACAACTCCAAGTCGTCCTGTTACCGAAGATCACGGCTATTCGAATAGATAAACTTCCCTGCAGTGGTGCACCACATTACCCGACACGCTCGATCCCTCTGGCCGGGCATACTTTCCTAGGTCATGTCCGGCCTCGGGAGATCAACACGCCGCAGCCCTACCTAGGCTCAACGGAGAGGTCAGCACGCCGGTCTAAATCCTATGCGCGCAGGGGTCTGGGCCCATCGCCCATTGCACACCTGCACGTTGCGTACGTGGCCGGAAGCAGACCTAGCCTAGCAGGCGTTCCAGTCCAATCCGGCGCGCGCCGCTCAGTCGCTGACATGAAAAAGAGCATCGGTTGATACCACGACGCCGGTTGCCCATATCTTGTCCCACGTGGCGGTTAGTGCGTATAAGGTCAATGACCCAACTCAGATCAAATACCAAGATCTCGTTTAGCGTTTTAAGTGATGTAACCATGGACACCGACTAGGGTCAGGCCCACCTCTCTCCTAGGTGGTCTCATCCTGCCCTGTCGCTCCGCCACAAAGTAACAATCGGGGGCCATCGGGAACCCAGGCCTACCTCTACCGGGATGGCGCCACCTGCCCCTTCAGCCCCCATCTCCGAACAATATCAGAAGTAATGTAACAGTATAAAGTATATAGTATATGCCCAAGATCACCTATCGAAGTGATCACGGCCCAGTAGTATAGCATGGCAGACGGACAAGAGTGTAGGGCTACTGATGGAACACTGGCATCCTATACTAAGCAGTAAGATAACAGGTAAGGGTAACAACTGTAGCAACAATAACAGGCTATGCAGCAGAATAGGATTAACCGAAAGCAGTAACGTGCTACACTCTTCTAATGCAATAAGTATAGAGAAGAATAGGCGATATGTGTTGATCAAAGGGGGGGGCTTGCCAGGAAGCTCTGTTGTACAGGGAGAAGGGTCGTCGGTGACGTAGTCGTACTCGGTGGCATCTACGCCGGTCTCGGGGTCTACCGGAGAAGAAGAGGGGGGAACAAACAGTAAATACGGAGCAAACAAAGCATCACAAAACATAACCAGGCAATATGCGGTGCTAGGTATGCCCTAACACGGTAGTAAGTGATACTGGTGAAGGAGGGAAACATCTGGGAAAGTATTCCCGGTGTTTCACGTTTTCGGACAAATGAACTGGAGATGGAAAGTTGCATGTTTGATATGCTAGAGATGTGTGGCGGACGAACGGGATGCGTATCTGGATTCGTCTGGTCGTTCTGAGCAACTTTCATGTAGAAAACATTTTCATCTGAGCTACGGTTTATTTTATATGATTTTCTAAAGTTTTAAATCATTTTTAGAATTTATCTAATTAATTTAATGCAACATTATACAGAATATTGTTTGCTGACGTCAGCAGTCAACAGAGGTGTTGACTGGTCAAACTGACGTGTGGGCCCAGTGGGACCCACCTGTCATACTCTGTTAGGTTGATTAGGGTTTAGGTTAAACAAAATACTTCTTAATTAAACTAACAGATCAATTAGATTAATTAAGTACGATTAATTAACTTAATTAATTTAGTTAATTAATTAATTTTATTATTATTATTATTATTATTTTAATTCCTTTTTTAAGCACGTTCGGGGGGGTGGAGCCCCACATGTCATAGGGCCAGGGGGCACTGGCCCAGTGGTCGATCAGCCACAGCTGGCACGGTGCAGCTGTCATTGGGCCGAGCGCAGAGGCTGGCAGGTATGAAGGCCAACCCTTGAGGGCAGCAGCAGCGGGTGAGGCGGACATGGGCAAGGGCAGCAAGACACGGTGACGAATGATGGCGACCGAGGCAGCAATAACAACGCAGCAGCAGCGGCCGGAGGAGGAGGAGGAGGCCAGGCGGAGCGCGTGGGGAAGGAGGCCACGCAGCGCGGGATGCCAAGGCGTGGCGCGACAAGCGGCGGCGGGCGGTGAGGGCGCGAAGGCCAAGGGTTGGCTGGTGCGGCTGTCCGCTGGCAACGCTGTGTGGCGGAGCCGAGCGCAGGGGAGAGGGCACGACCACGACAGAGAGAGGAGGGAGGGGGAGCTCACAGAGGAGGAGTAGGGCACGGGCAGTGGGGCATGGGGAGGAGGTCGAGGACGAGGCGGCGAGGTCCAGCGACAGGGGGGCGGCGCCGGTGAGGTGGTGACGTAGGGCGGCGAGGCGCCGGGGCGATGGCGTCGGGGTCGCCGGGTTCGATCCCCCCTTCCCGATCTAGATCGGGATCGAGAGGTGGGGGGGAGACGAGGGACAGAGGGGGGATCGCGGGGGTGGTTGGGCTAGGGTTTGGTCGCTCGGCGAGATAAGGGGGAATGGGGTGTGCCTCCTGGTGGCCTGGATGCCCAGTTGGGCCAGGGGGAGGGGGCTTTGCCTTTCTTTTCTTTGGTTTCTATTTTCCTTTCATTTCTGTTTTCTTTAAGTTTTTTATTTTATTATAGTTTTGTAAAATACCAAAGTTGTACCTAATTTAGTTTTAATAAACATGCCAATGCCCCAATAGTTTTGGGAAATTATATAACTTAGTTAATATTTTATTAATTGAAAAAGGCATTTATTTATTTGTTTTTGTTATTATTTTGTTTATTTTTGAGCATCTAACTATTTTATCAAAATTTGGTTTCTCCACCATAATTACTCATGATTTATTTGACCCATCTTGAACATTTTAGTTTTAACTTTTGAAAACTTTGTTTGTTTGACTTGATTTTGAAATTGACTTTGAACGAGATTTGAATCATCATGAGATTAGCAACAGTAATCGTGGTGACGTGGCCTCACTAGCAGGGTATTACTGAAGCTTAATTATCCGGGTATCACAGGCGAAGTGACAACTGAAATGTATGCTAACATAACAGACATTGTTCAGTTGCAGTATATCTCCAGTTTCGAGGTTCATCGGTGTGTGGTTCTGTTGTGCTATCGTTGGTATAACCTATTTTCCAGGATCGCAAAACCCAGAGCTAATGATTATTTCAAATCCATCAAAGTCAAGGCGGCATACCAGACCTACGAGCCTTTTATTTTGGCAAATCAAGAAACACAGATATTTTTCTTGGAAGACACATTTGCACGTAGTGATGACTGGAGAGTATTGCAAAGGTTTGAGTACAGGAATCTGTTTAATGAAGTTGCACAACAAGATGATGCTTACACCACTCCTGATGTAGAAGATTCCACATATGTTCCTAATATCTTTGAGAACCATAACGTCAATGACGCTGGCGAAAAGATTGCCTGTCGGGCTGTGAACATACGTGAGTTGATCAATAAGAAGCCAACGTTCGAGGACATTGAGGATGAAGAAGAAGGTGACACTGGGGCGAATTACGTATCAGACTGATACACATGATGAAGATGTTGACGCTGCTGCTACGGATGATGATTAGATTGCTTTTGTCGTATTTGCCCGTCAGAAGATGTTTTTTTATCTACTATGTGAAATTGTGTTTTCTATGACAACTGAAACTTGATGAACTTGTTGTTTAGTATTTTGCTGTGAGAACATCACTTATTATGTATGTTGATTTGTGTTTGGTGATTGTATGATGAGTAAAACATGATGACATTGTTGTTTAGTTGTACTCATATTTGGCTGTGAAACTTGTATTTGATGACATAGTGTGATGTCGGACTGCAACTTGCTCGACGTCTTCGAATGGGAACAAAGCTGACCCGACAGGGCGTGTGCTAATTTATTTTTTATGAGCAAAAGGGCCTCTTCTATTTATTTATTTATGAGCAAAAGGGGATACCCCCCGATTTCCGTTAATAGAAATCATTAGATGTTCACAACACTACGCCCAGCCTGCTAAACAGGTTTCATTCATTACTAGTTTTAGCAAAGTGCTCGTGTCATAGCCACTGAATACATCACGAGTGTTACATACACTGCAAATGAAGAGATAATCCTCCTACAGAGCACATCGATTTTTCCCATTATATTCGCAAGCTCTTTCATCTCCTCATTGCTGTCAAGGCCGTTCAGCAGCTGTTGCTTGGCCATGATCAGAGGAACTGCATCTTTAACATTCTTCTTTGTATCTACTGCATCTTTAACATTCTTCTTTGTATCTTCCTCATCTTCCGATCCTTCAGTTACTTGTTTAACACCCAACCTGCTGGTATTGGGATTCCTTGGCTAACCAAATAATCAGCGTAGTTGCATTCCACCACATCAGGAACTTCCCAGAAATACAAATCACACGAATCTTCCCTTTTCTGGATGAATCAAATTGGAAGATCATCAACCAAACTTGTTCGGGATATAACTATTGGGTTAACCCGCCCAGGAGGGGCCGGGTTAAGCCCATGAAGGTCCTTAAGATTGTAGTTCATTAAGCAGACTCATAGAGGGCCTGAAGCCCAAAGGTGACTTAAGGCCTAGACAAGTGTAAACCGCCATATATGTGTAACTTGTATTATAAGGCATGTACAATTAGTCACCGAGCCGGACACGTTGTTTATGAGCCGGCCGTGACTCTGTAAGCCGCTGGGCGTCGACCTGTGTATATAAAGGGACGACCCGGCGGTGACTTAACGCAAGAAACAACATATCGAAAGCTAGGTCAAGAATATTCACTCCATGGTAATCGAGACATAAGGAATACCACGTCAAACTAGATTAGGCCTTTACCTTCACCGCAAGGGGCCGAACCAGTATAAACTCCTTGGGTCCTTCTACTAGGACATCTGCCGTGACAATTCCACGACAGTTGGCGCCCACCATGGGGCTAGCGCATGGTGGTTTCGAGTTCTTACAGGGCAACTTTGAAGGGATCAAAGGATACGCTGTGGGCCGGATGACCAAGAGTCGTCATGGCAAGCTCTACATCGATGATATAGGATGGGGCCCCGAGGCCGGCTCAATTGAGTACGGGTACCGGGTCCCCTTTAGCGGAATTCACGTGTTCATTGGCAAGATTGGCGGTCCGGGCCCTGAGCCGGACATCTGCACCAACATCATCAAGACGGCTCAGCGTGCCCGACCAGTCCGGGTTCAACCCGCCGTGAAGCACGCCTTCATTGGATTCATCAATAGGGAATAATTTGAGGAAGGATCCGTGTCTGGCGGTGAGACGGCCATCTATTCTGATGGTGAGTCGTCCACGGGCGAGACTACTTCATTGTATCAACTGCAAGATGACAGGCTTGGGGGCTGTTCCGATGGCGATATTATTCCGGACCCCTATGAGCCGACGAATCGGGTTGCAATTTTCATGGCCGGTACACAGCCAGGCCAGAATTCTACGACTGCAGCGGCAATGATTTCTGGGTTAGCGACGGCGATGGCGGACGGGGCAGGAGGCCCTGCACGCCCGCCGGCTCAGGTCTTGTCCGACTTCTTGGACACCTTGACAACATTATTACCAGCACAAGTTAATCCGGCAAATCAAACTCAGCATAACGCGGAAGTTGCGAAACTATGAGATGAGATAGCTCAGGCTAAGGAAGATCTGGCGGCTGAGGACACGAGGATGACTGCGGAGCGAGCTGCTTTAGATGCTCAGGCACAACGGATCCAGATTGATTCCTTCCGGCTCTCGTTGGATCAGAACGCCTCAAACGAAGTCATGAGGAGAAGGCACCGGAGTTGAATGCCTCCGGTTCATGAGGCGAGGAACCTCTTCAACACACCTGGTGTAGGGACCGGTGACCCGCCAAGAATAAATCGGGTGGTAGTTGCGCCTGGGACTGGAGCCTCGGCTCAACCACACACGACGGATCTGCCTCGTCCGAATAATATGCCACAACAATATGTGTCGATGCCACCGGGTCATTATTCTAACCCTTTGGATAATATGATCATTGCGGCATTGCGATTGGCGGCTCTCCCGGTTGAAGGCGAGTCTCCAGCTGTGGTTGAAACGAGGAGGGCTAGAGAGCTTCTTCAGACTGCATTGGTGCAGCAGGAGGCTTATTCTCACAGCCATGATAGGATTCACTCAACCCCTCGGCCAAGCCGGAGTTATAGCAGACACATTGATTCACCGGCCGTTTCAAGCAGTGATAGTCAACGTAACCAGCCTCGTGGGCATGACCCAGCGCGTGATGGTGCCCAGGATTTGGTGGACCAGGGCAGAGTCCGTCGAGGGGCTGAGCTGGCGGCTCAGCGAGCGGCTCAACAGCATCCTCCGGTTTATTCAACAACTTCGGTGGAGATAGGTGTGACCTCCAGAACATTGGGAGTGCCATGTTTAGTACCGGCTCTACATAACGTATGTTTGCCCAAGGATTTCAAGGGTCCTCGTAAGGTGCCCAACAACACAGCTGACTTACCCCCCGAGGCGTGGGTTGAGAGTTATGAGATGGCGATGGAGCTATTGGACGTTGACGATACTGCGTGAGCTAAGTACTTCACCATGATGTTGGAAGGAACAGCCCGTACTTGGTTGAAGGGGCTGCCAGCCAACTCCATTGGATCATGGGTTGAGTTAAAAGCCCGGTTTATCTAGAATTTTAACGACACGTGCAAGCAGCCTATGTCAATTGTGCATTTGGATGCCTGTGTCCAAGAGGAGGGCGAGTCAACAACCCATTGGGTGCGCCGGGTCTCAGCTATCCTGCACTCATCGGATCAAATCAATGCCGGCTCAGCAGTGTTAATGTTAGAAAAGAATTGTCACTTTATGCCCCTTAAACAGAAGCTTCGGCGGCTCAAGCGCCATTGTAATGATATGGGGGAGCTCATGGGGGCTCTTGTCAAATATGCCGACTCTGATAGTACCAAGGACCCCGAGCCTGATGAGGAAAGGCTGGGTAAGGGAAAAAATTGTAGCGTTGTGAAAGGGCAGCAAGGTGGCAATGGTAAACACAGAGCTGGGGGGAGTTTGGACTTCGTGGCTAACAATGGGGTGCGGAATTATAATCAGCGGCGCAAAGGAGGGCCGAGTCAGGCTGAAGGGTCAAACATCAACCTCTAAGCATTGATGAATCAGCCGTGTCCGAAGCACATATCTCGTGAGAAGCCGTCCAAGCATCTATGGAGAGATTTCAATATCATGAAAGAATTCAGGAAATCCCATCTTTTCCATAACAATAATGGGCCGAATGGCGGCTTAGGTTCCTTCTCTGATGGTCCGGGTTACGGTGGCAGTGGTTCTAATTCCGGTTTTCTTGGTCACTCAAGAAGTCAAGGCAATCAGGAGAATCAGCAACATCAGTCTGGGTATCAAAGTAATCCAAAGCAGTTGAATAGTGGGCAGTACCACGTCTTCAGCACGATTTTATGCAAGCGGGACCAGGAGCTCCATAAAAGAGCTGTGAACGTCGTTGAGCCGGCGGTGACCCATTACTTGCGATGTTCTGAGCAGCCCATTGTGTGGAGTCGTGATGATCACCCTCCCCGGGTGGAAAATCCGGGTCAATTGGCTTTCGTGGTGGCGCTTCAGGTTGGACGATGCAAATTCACCAACATGCTCATGAACAGAGGCAGCAACATCAATATCCTTACTATTAAACTTTCCGTCGCATGGGATTAACTGACAAAAATCTTAAGCCGTCGAATACTGTTTTTTCACGGTGTGGTGCCTGGTAAGTCGGCATATCCGGTTGGTAAAATATCTCTGGAGGTTGCTTTTGGAGAAGATTATGATTCCAGATCTAAGACGTTGACCTTTGAAGTGGTTAAAATCAAGAGCCCTTATCATGCTCTGTTTGGGCGGCCGGCTTATGCTAAGTTCATGGCAAGGCCTTGTTATTTTTATTTGCAGCTGAAGATGCCGGGTCACAAGGGCACTATAACAGTACATGGGAGTCGCAAGGTAGCCTTGGAGTGTGAAGAAGGCGATGCTGCTTATGCCGAGTTTGTTTGTGCGATAGAGGAGTTGAAGTTTTACAAGGATAATGTTGACCCGGCGGATATGACATCTTTAAAGAAGCCAACCACAGAGCATGACCCTTTGTTGTAGTTTAAGTCGGCAGACAACACCAAGCTAGTTGATTTTGTTCCTGATGACTCGTCCAAACAGTTCAGTATCAGTGCTAATTTGGATTCAAAATAGGAAAGCGCGCTCATCGAGTTTATCCGTGAGAACCGGGACATCTTTGCATTGAAGCCTTCTGACATGCTAGGTGTACCGAGGGAACTCGCTGAGCACACTCTTAATATTGATCCAAAGTTTAAACCGGTCAAGCAATTTCTTCATTGTTTCAATGCAGAGAGGCGTAAGGCCATTGGTGAAGAAGTGGCCCGGCTCTTGGCGGGTGGGTTTATTGTTGAAGTTTTTCATCCTGAGTGGTTGGCTCACCCGGTGTTGGTGCTTAAGAAGAACAGCACTTGACGTATGTGTGTGGACTACGCGGACTTAAACAAAGCCTGTCCGACTGATCCTTTTGCTCTCCCTCGTATTGATCAAATTATTGATGTTACGGTGGGTTGTGAGCGTCTGAGCTTTTTGGATGCTTATTCTGGTTATCATCAGATCAAGATGGCAGTTAAGGACCAGGAGAAGACAACTTTCATCACTCCCTTTGGAGCCTTCTGTTATGTGTCTATGCCTTTTGGGCTCAAGAGCGCCCAGGGCACTTACCAACGGTGTGTGCAAAACTGCCTTCATAATCAGATCAGGCGTAATGTTCATGCTTATGTGGATGACATTGTGGTGAAGTCCAGGAAAAAGGAGACCATGATTGATGATTTGAAGGAGACGTTTGACAATCTCCGGGTTTATAAGATGATGCTTAACCTGGCCAAGTGTGTTTTGGGTGTGCCAGCAGGCAAGCTTTTTGGTTTTCTAGTTTTGGAACAAGGTATGGAAGCTAACCCGGAGAAGATAAAGGCTATCACCTCTCTGGCTAAACTGGTGTGTATCAATGATATCCAGCGTTTGGCGGGTCGTATTGCGGGCTTAAGCCGGTTCATAAGCCGATTGGGTGGGAAGGCTATTCCTCATTAACAGATGATGAAGAAGACAGATCACTTTGTTTGGAGTGATGCTGCTAATCAAGCGTCTGAGGACTTGAAGAAACAGTTGGCTAAGCCGCCCGTTCTTGCTGCTCCCATTGACAAGGAGCCTTTGCTGTTATATGTGGTTGCCAACAACCGAGCTGTTAGTGTAGCCATTGTGGTGGAAATGAAGGAAGCAGGCAAAGAATACCCGGTTCAACGGCCAGTTTACTACATCAGTGAGGTCCTTATTGAGTCCAAATAGAGGTATCCGCATTGGCATAAGCTTGTATATGGGTTTTCATGGCTAGCCGGAAGCTTAAGCAGTATTTTATGTGTCATCCTATCACTGTGGTTAGCTCTGCCCCTTTAGGGGATATCATTCAAAACAGAGAAGCCACAGGTCGGGTAGCCAAATGGGCCATTGAGCTTGGACCTCACGGTTTAAAGTATGTGCCCCGTACAACCATCAAGTCTCAAGCACTTGTGGATTTTATCAATGATTGGACAGAGTTGTAGATGTCTAAGGAGAAGCCGGATAACACATATTGGACTATTCACTTGGATGGGTCCAGGCAGTTGGAAGGCTCGGGGGCTGGAGTTGTATTGACTTCCCCACGGGGTGATAAATTTTCTTATGTTCTATGGTTGATGTTTCCTTGTACTAACAATACAGCTGAGTATGAGGCCCTGCTCCACGGTCTTCGGATGGCTAAGGAGATGAACTTAAGCCGGGTAAGGTGCTTCGGCGACGCAGATCTGGTAGCTCAGCAAGTTTCTGGCACTTGGGATTCTAAGGATCCGCTCATGGCGGCTTATCGACAAGAGGTCGATGCTATTGCTGGGCACTTCAGGTGTTATCAAGTTGAACATGTTGATCGCAGGAAAAATGTGGCGGCTGATGCTTTAATCCAGTTAGGATCTTAGCGTAAGCCAGTGCCACCGAACACTTTCCTGGATATTTTGCATAACCCTTCTTTCAAATTGCCTACAGAGGAGGATCTTGCTATTCCTGACCCGGAAGCACAGTTGGTGGTGGATCTTCATGCTATACCTGACTGGACGGTTCCATATTTGGCTTACATGACCCGGGTTGAGTTACCTGAGGATGAAACTTTGGCCAGGCAGATAACCTGACAGTCTAAATCAATGACTATTGTCAATGGAGAGTTGCATCATCGCAGTGTTACAGGGACGTTTCAACATTGTGTTTCTCCTGATGAAGGCTATGAAATTCTGCGAGAGATTCATGAAGGAGATTGTGGTCATCATGCCGACTCTAAATCTCTTTTAGCCAAGGCTTCCCTTCACAGGTTTTATTGGCTGACGGCTCACACTGACGCTGAAGATCTAGTCAGTAAATGTGATGGTTGTCAGAAGTTCTCACGACGAGCTCATGTGCCCTCAAGAGTTGAGGATGATTCCGATTGCTTGGCCGTTTGCGACCTAGGGGCTTGATATGGTTGGGCCCTTCAAAAGGTCAAAGGATAAGAAGACCCACCTTTTGGTGGCGGTTGACAAGTTTACAAATTGGGTTGAAGCAGAGCCGGTTAGTAAGTGTGATGCAGCGACGGCGGTTCAGTTCATCAAAAAGGTGATTTTCCGTTTTGGTTTTCCCCATAGCATCTTCACTGATAATGGCACTAATTTATCCAAGGGGGCTATGAAAGAATTTTATCAACGTGAGCATATCCGGCTTGACGTATCATCAATGGCTCACCCCCAATCTAATGGTCAAGTTGAGAGAGCCAATCAAGAGATCTTGAGAGGCATCAAACCCCGGCTTATATGGTTCCTTTGCAGAAGACGCCGGGTTGTTAGGTGGAGGAGTTACCCTCAATATTATGGAGTATCAGTACTACCCCCAACAGGTCTACATGTTACACGCCTTTCTTCATGGTTTACGGAGCAGAGGCAGTTCTCCGAAGTGACATCCGTCATGACTCACCCTGTGTGGCGGCTTATGTTGAAGCTGATAATGAAAAGGCACGTCAGGATGCACTTGACCTGTTAGATGAGGAGCGTGACCTTGCGGAGGCTCTTTCAGCGATTTATCAACAAGATCTACGCTGTTATCACAGCCGCTGGGTTAAAACCAGAACCTTTCAAGAAGGTGACTTGTTGCTACGGCTTATTCAAGATCAGACTGATATGCATAAACTATCCCCACCTTGTGAAGGGCCTTTTGTGGTTAGCAAGAACCTGCATAATGGGTCATATTATCTTATTGACGTTCCAGACCACAAGGAATCACGCAAATCGGAGGAGGAGACCCTGCGGCCGTGGAATATTGCTCATCTTCGGCCTTACTACACTTGAGTCACCGACTCTCGTGATGTACATATTTATATCAGTGTTGCTACGTCTTGAGCTTGCGTTGGTTTTCCCCGAAGAGGAGAGGATGATGCAGCAAAGTAGCGTAAGTATTTCCCTTAGTTTTTGAGAACCAAGGTATCAATCCAGTAGGAGGCCACGCGCGAGTCCCTCGTACCTGCACAAAACGATAGCTCCTCGCAACCAACGCAATCAAGGGTTGTCAATCCCTTCACGGTCACTTACGAGAGTGAGATATGATATAGATGATAAATAATATTTTTGGTATTTTTGGTATATAGATGCAAAGTGAAAAGTAAAAGGCAAAGTAAATACAAAGAAAGTATTAAAGTGATGGAAATTGATATGACGAGAATAGACCCGGGGGCCATAGGTTTCACTAGTGGCTTCTCTCAAGAGCATAAGTATTCTACGGTGGGTGAACAAATTACTGTTGAGCAATTGATAGAATTGAGCATAGTTATGAGTATATCTAGGTATGATCATGTATATAGGCATCACGTCCGAGACAAGTAGACCGAAACGATTATGCATCTACTACTATTACTCCACTCATCAAACGCTATCCAGCATGCATCTAGAGTATTAAGTTAAAAACAGAGTAACGCCTTAAGCAAGATGACATGATGTAGAGGAATAAATTCATGCAATATGATAAATACTCCATCTTTTTATCCTCAATGGCAACAATACAATACGTGCCTTGCAACCCTTTACATCCTTTGGGTAAGGACACCGCAAGATTGAACCCAAAGCTAAACACTTCTCCCATTGCAAGAACTACCAATCTAGTTGGCCAAACCAAACGGATAATTCGTAGAGACTTGCAAAGATAACCAATCATACATAAAAGAATTTAGAGAAGATTCAAATATTATTCATAGATAATCTGGATCATAAACCCACAATTCATCGGTCTAAACAAACACACCGCAAAAAGAAGATTACATCGAAAGATCTCCACGAGAGAGGGGGAGAACATTGTATTGTGATCCAAAAAGAGAGAAGAAGCCATCTAGCTACTAGCTAGGGACCCGAAGGTCTGAAGTAAACTACTCACACTTCATCGGAGAGGCTATGGTGTTGATGTAGAAGCCCTCCGTGGTGGATGCCCCCTCCGGCGGAGCTCCGGAACAGGCCCCAAGATGGGATCTCGTGGATACATGAAGTTGCGGCGGTGGAATTAGGTTTTTGGCTCATGTTCTGATCGTTTGGGGGTACATAGGTATATATAGTAGGAAGGAGTACGTCGGAGGAGCAACAGGGGGCCCACGAGGCAGGGGGGCGCGCCCCCCACCCTCGTGACTGCCTCTGTTGTTCCTTGAAGTAGGGTCCAAGTCTCCTCGATCACGTTCGGTGAGAAAATCACGTTTCCGAAGGTTTCATTCCGTTTGGACTCCGTTTGATATTCCGTTTCTTCGAAACACTGAAATAGGCAAAAAACAACAATTCTGGGCTGGGCCTCCGGTTAATAGGTTAGTCCCAAAAATAATATAGAAGTGGAAAATAAAGCCCAATATAGTCCAAAACAGTAGATAAAGTAGCATGGAGCAATCAAAAATTATAGATACGTTGAAGATGTATCAAGTGTATATACTATGAGAAATATAATAAAATGAGCACCCATGATAATTCAGGGCCTCTGTTGTTTCCAAATCTTAGAATCTAAGTCGTTATTGTCATGACATATGGTTAACTTTGGCGGCTTGATTCCCGGTTTACCGGGACCAAAGAGAGTTTTGTTGCACGGCACAACTCAAACATAGGTACCCGGCGAGCACAGCTCACGAATATGTCACTTCGGGCTTCCTGTTCAAACATAGGTGTATTCACCAAAGAGAACATAGCATTACTACCCTCTTGACGGGGTTATCTTGTCCAAAGATAGGTGTATTCACCAAAGAGGACGTAACCCTTTCGGGTTATTGAGGGAGTCCCGGACTAGGGGGTGTCCGGATAGCCGGACTATCGTCACGGCCGGACTCCAAGACTATGAAGATACAAGATTGAAGACTTCGTCCCGTGTCCGGAGGGGACTTCCCTTGGCGTGGAAGGCAAGCTTGGCGATACGGATATGTAGATCTCCTACCATTGTAACCGACTCTGTGTAACCCTAACCTATTCGGTTTCTATATAAACCGGAGGGTTTTAGTCCAGAGGATCTAACAACAATCATACCATAGGCTAGCTTCTAGGGTTTAGCCTCCTTGATCTCGTGGTAGATCTACTCTTGTACTACCCATATCATCAATATTAATCAAGCAGGAGTAGGGTATTACCTCCATCGAGAGGGCCCAAACCTGGGTAAAAATATCGTGTCCCTTCTCTCCTGTTACCATCCGCCTTAGACGCACAGTTCGGGACCCCTACCCGAGATCCGCCGGTTTTGACACCGACATTGGTGCTTTCATTGAGAGTTCCTTCGTCGTCGGAGGCCCGATGGCTCCTTCGATCATCAACAACGACGCGGTCCGTGGTGAGACTTTTCTCCTTGGACAGATCTTCATGTTTGGCGGCGCCGCATGCGGGCCAATTCGCAGCCATCTGGAGCAGATCGAAAGCTACGCCCCTGGCCATCAGGTCAGATTTGGAAGTTTGAACTATATGGCCGATATCCACGGAGACTTGATCTTCGACGGATTCGAGCCGCAGCCAAGCGTGCCGCACTGTCTCGATGGGCATGATCTAACTCTGCAGCCGAACAGTGCCCTGGAGGCCGCACCAGCATCCGCTCCGACCCTTAATCCGGAGCCGGATTCCCCGATCGAGGACGAGTGGTTGGACACCGCCTCGGGAGCTACAATCTCTACGGCGATCGAGCCGAACTCTATCCCTATCCTTTGCGAAGACCTTGACCCCAGGGTGCCGGACTCCTCTACGGACTCCGAACCCTCCGCGCCCCTACCAATCGAATCCGATTGGGCGCCCGTTATGGAGTTCACTGCCGCGGACATCTTTCAGCACTCGCCCTTTGGCGACATCCTTAATTCACTAAAGTCTCTCTCTTTATCCGGAGAGCCTCGCCGGATCATGCGGATGGAAGGTTGGGATATGGACGACGAAATTCAACGCCCACCCACCACCCACTTTGTAGCCACTGTCGATGATTTAACCGACATGCTCGACTTCGACTCCGAAGACGTCGACGGTATGGACGACGACGCCGGAGACGACCAAGACCCAGCGCCTACATGGTGGATATCCCAAAAGATGGGAACAACGATGGAACAACGGAGGATGGCCCCTCCAAGAGACAACCGAAGCGCCGACGTCAGCGGCGCCGCTCTAAATCCCGCCACAATAAAAACGGTGATTCCGGCACGGGAGATAATAACACCCCGGACAGTGCCGAAGAGAACCCCCTCCAGCAGGACTCAGCGCAGGAGGAGGGAGAAGCAAGTCCGCACGACAGTGTGGCAGAAAGAGAGGTTGAGAACGATAATTTTGCGCCTCCCTTCGAAGATGAGGCAAGCCTCGACGACGACGAATTTGTCATGCCTGAGGATCCCGCCGAACAGGAGCGTTTCAAACGCAGGCTTATATTCACGGTAAATAGCCTCAAGAAAAAGCAGCAACAACTTAGAGCTGATCAAGACCTGCTAGCTGACACATGGACTGAAGTCCTTGCAGCCGAAGAGTATGAACTCGAACGCCCCTCCAAAAGCTACCCCAAACGCAGGCCGTTGCCTCGACTAGAGAAGGAAGCACCCAAGTCACCAACAAGACGATATGGCAGATCGCCACCCCTGCGGGTCATGACAGAAGCCTCTCGGCCCTCCGCTCAAGCCACACCCCGACGCCGCTCAAAAAGTACCAAGGCACGGGAAAACGCACCGGACTTGCGAGATATATTGGAGGATAAGGAAAAACATACAAGATCGATCTACGGATCGCGCCGGCGCCCAACGATGCGGGATGATTACCGTCGCGCCGGATATAGCAAACCCGGCCGGGCCGAACACACTAGACAAAGCTCATATGAGCTACGTCGGGATATAGCCCAATACAGAGGCGCCGCACACCCACTATGCTTCACAGATGAAGTAATGGATCATCAAATCCCTGAGGGCTTCAACCCCGTAAACATCGTATCATACGAAGGTACCACAGATCCTGCAGTCTGGATCGAGGACTATCTCCTCCATATCCACATGGCCCGCGGTCATGATCTACATGCCATCAAATACCTCCCACTCAAGCTTAAAGGACCAGCTCGGCATTGGCTCAACAACTTGCCAGCAGAATCAATTGGTTGTTGGGAGGACCTGGAAGCCGCATTCCTTGAGAACTTCCAGGGCACATATGTGCGACCACCGACGCCGATGACCTTAGCCACATAATTCAGCAGCCGTAAGAATCGCCGTGCAATTACAGACACGGTTCCTCACAAAGAAAAATCAAATCGTTGACTGTCCGGATGCAGAGGCCCTTGCAGCGTTCAAACATAACATCCGCGATGAGTGGCTTGCCGGCACCTAGGACAGGAAAAGCCGAAATCTATGGCAGCCCTCACAACCCTCATGACTCGCTTTTGTGCAGGAGAGGACATCTGGCTAGCTCGAAGCAACAACTTGGCCAAACATCCTGATAGTTCGGATACCAAGGACAACAATGGCAGGTCGCGTCGCAACAAGAACAAGCGCCGCATTAACGGCGATAATACTGAAGATATGACCGTCAATGCCGGATTCAGAGGCTCTAAACCCGGTCAGCGGAAGAAGCCATTCAAAAGAAATACCCAGGGCCCGGCCCAACTTGGACCGAATACTCGATCGCTTGTGCGGATACATGGCACTTCAAAAACCAGCCAATCACACCAATAGGGATTGTTGGGTGTTCAAGCAGAGCAAGTTAAGTGCCGAACTCAATGACAAGGGCCGCATAGCGATGACGAGGAAGAGCCCGGCCACGAACAATAGAGGACGAAGGGTTTTCCTACACAAGTGCGGACGGTGAACATGATATACGCAACCCACATACCCAAAAGGGAGCGGAAGCGTGCACTAAGGGACGTATATGTGATGGAGCCACGCTCAAGTTCAACCCATGGTCTTCCTGCCCGATCACCTTCGATCGAAGGGACCACCCCACTAGCATCCATCACGGCGGCTTCGCCGCATTGGTTCTTGACCCAATTATCGACGGATTTCACCTCACCAGAGTCCTGATGGACGACGGTAGCAGCCTGAACCAGCTTTATCAGGATACAGTGCGCAAAATGGGCATAGACCCCTCAAGGATTAAACCTACAAAGACGACCTTTAAAGGCGTCATATCGGGTGTAGAGGCCAGTTGTACGGGCTTAGTTACACTCGAAGTGGTCTTCGGATGCCCGGATAACTTCCGAAACGAAGAGTTAATCTTCGCCATCGTCCCATTCCGCAGCGGCTATCATGCACTGCTCGGACGAATCGCATTTGCAAAGTTCAATGCGGTGCCGCACTACGCGTACCTCAAGATCAAGATGCCAGGCCCTCGAGGAGTAATCACGGTCAATGGAAACACTGAACGCTCTCTCCGAACGGAGGAGCACACGGCGGCCCTCGCGGCGGAGGTACAAAGCAGCCTCTCACAGCAATTCTCGAGTCCGGCCACTAAGCGTCCGAACAACATCAAGCGCGCCGAGTAACCTACAACAAGACCGCCGCACGATTCAAGCACGGCGTAGCAATCCGCCCCAACCCCGCCTCGCGAAATCGCGAAGCTAGTATTACGCGTACATAATTGCGCTCTAGAGATACCATGGGCATATGGGGAGGGGCAAGACCACGGCACGCCAGGAATGCGGCTCGACCGCACCAGGGGCTCCCGATTGTGTCATTCTTTTCCTTTTTTTCCTTTTTTCTTCCCTTTTTCTTACTTTCAGGACTCCGTCTTTGAGAAGTCCTGTCCGGCACTTGAATCGCCGAACTCACGATGCAACAGCCAGGGAAGCGGAAAGCACGTCGAATGTTCAGGTGGTCTATATTACGAGCATTATACCTGTTTTACATACCATCCCGCAGCCTACCCCTGGAGGGAGACATGTTAGATAGTCCCATCCCTTGCTTACCGCACTATTGGTACCGTTCTGCTTTCATTGCAGTACCTTTTTGAATAAACAATACATAGCTTTTGCTTATTATTTCTCTACTTCCTTTATCTATACATATGTTCATTTCACGACATGTTGCAACCGTACACTTTGGTACGGCCAATACACCGTGGGCTTAAGTATCCCAAAATTATGGTGTGATAAGTCCGAACACTTTCACAAGTGCGGCACCCGAACTTATAGCATTATATGAATCGGCTCGAATCATGTCTTGGGTCAATAGTTGGGTTTGCCCGGCTCCCGTGTTCTGGTACCTTACGCCCGTTATATCGGCTAAGGTAGCACCGGAGAACCATCGCAATTGTGCCTCAGCTTGAGCTGGGTCGAGCACTTAGTGGAGAAAGCTAAAACTGACCGTCATGATAGGGCGAGAGCCGGTCGCTGTTCGAGAGGTTTTTTCGGTCCCTAAAGACTTATGCCGCTTAGAGCGAGGAACCGAATTGTCCGCCAAGGCGTGGATAGCGCCCGAACTCGGTCTTCGAACACTAGGGGCTTCGCCAAATTTAAAATTATAGAATTCTATGGCTAAGTGAGAGTGTTCAAGCATTATAATTCCGGTTGCCTTGTTCGTTGTGTTGAGCCTCCCTAGATGGACCCAAGAATGGGAACAAGAGTGCTCAAGTTTATCCCGAACACCCCAAAGACTCGTGGCATGGGGGCTAAAGCCAACGACTTGCCATCTCTCAAATTTGATAAACGGCCGCATGTAAGGTAATATTTTAAATTAATAAGCGTTGCTTAGCGATATGAACAAGTTTTCAGCGCATGTGATAACAAATGCCAGTTTATTCAAAATTACATCTTTGGAGCACTCATCCGCTATTCAAGGGCACCCTTTAGGAGGCCCTCATAGTACATTTTGGGCGTGCGATGCTCATGGCCCTTCGGTGGCCCGTCCGTCACAAGCCTCACCGCATCCAGCTTGCCCCAGTGCACTTTAGCACGGGCAAGGGCCCGACGGAAACCTTCAATGTAGACGGAGCGCTTGATGACTTCAAGCCGTGGACAGGCATCCACCAGCCGCTGCACCAAGCCGAAGTAGCTCCCGGGCATGGCCTCCAATGGCCACAGCCGCGCTATAAGGCCCTTCATGGCCTGTTTGGCTACCTTGTGGAGCTCGACCAGCTGCTTCACCTGGTCGCTCAGGGCCACCGAATGTTCGCCCTCAGCATACTGAGAGTAGAACACCTTTTCCGTCGAGCTCCCCTCCTTGGCGCGGTAGAATGCGGCAGCATCAGACTCACTACGGGGCAAATCTGCGAATGCTCCTGGAGAGCTCCGAATCCGGGTATGTAATAGGTAATTCACTTTCACATGCTTGCTTTGCATAAAGGATGCCTTACCCGCCGCTATCTTCTTTAAAGACTCAATTTCTTGGAGGGCTTTTTGGGCCTCGGCCTTAGCAGCTTTGGCACTCTCAAGAGCCGAGGCGAGCTCGGACTCTCGAGTCTTCGAGTCACGCTCCAAACTCTCGTGTTTTTCCATGAGAGCTTGGATCTCTTGCCGTACCTTGGCCAGCTGCGCCTCCCCCTTCTCTCGCTTGGTGCGTTCCGCAACCGCTTTGTTTTCGACCCACGGACACCGCTTCCTTCAGGTCGCCACCTCGCTCTTGGCCCCCGCAGTACCCAAGTTATTCCTGTTATTTTTGCAACCAAAACCTTTTCTATAAGGTATTTCTTTAATAAGGTATTACTTACCTTCCTTGTCCTCGAGCTGCTTCTTGGCTTGTCCGAGCTCGTTCTCGGACCGCCGAGGTCCCGCTTCAATGCATTGACCTTCGCAATCAAGGTCGGGCAGAGGTCAAGAACAGAGCCTGCATTCCCATATTGACATACTTATGTTAGACTCCTGCGTATATCTTTTAGATCCTTAGTCCGGCTTTTCTTTCCTAACACCAAACTAAGCATCGTGGGCTACTGTCTATGCGGTAATATTTTTTACATATTCTAAACATACCTCAAAGCCTCGTTAGAAGGCTGGTATGAAGCTGGTCAGTCCGCTCTTGGCGGACTGAACTGTCCGGATCACCGCACTCATCACAGTGCGGTGCTCCTCCTTGATGGAAGCGTTGTTAAGCACCTCCAGTAAGCTATCCGATGCCTCCGGTTGGACGGAGGACATCGGCGTCTTACCCTTCTTGCGAAGGATCCACTGGCCGTACTTCAGAACCGCTGATGGTTCCGGCATGGAGTCCGGACATGGGTCGGGCTTAGAGCCCCTGGGGGTCTTGCCCCAGCGCGCTGAGTGCAGGGAGGTTGCGTTGTGGCACCTCCTGCGCCACCTCCTCTTGACCAAGCCCTCTTGGGGCCCCACCGCGGCGTCAGCTGTGAGGCGCAGGAGGCAGGCGGTCGGAGGCAAGGTACTCTCCATTTCCGACGAGCCCAGGGACCCGCTCGATGAATCGGCGAACTCGCCCGTGGGCGGGCTGCACAATTGTTCGACATTAGAGAACACTCTGCAATAATAAAAATTCATGGGTATCCGGACACTTACGATCTCGCCAGGGGCTTGGCCCTCGAAGGCCAATCCTCCTCGTCGTCGTCGACGTTCGTGGAGAAGTCCGGAGGAAGGGTTCTTCCCTTCTTGGACCCTCCGGCCTCCCCAGTTGTGGCGGCCTTCCTTTTCTTCTCCTCTCCCGTTGGGGGAGCAGCATCTTCTTCTTCCTCCTCGTCCTCAAGAGAAGATTCTGCTTCAGAATCTGACAGCACCTGGCGTCGGGAACTCCTTCGAGTTCCCGTGGCCTCCTTCTTGGCCTTCTTCTCCGGCACCACATGGGGTGCCGGAGCTAGCAGCCCTGGCTAATCTCCAAGGCGTCCGCTGGGTCTTCTGGCAAAGGAGCCGGACAGTTAATCTGTCCGGATGTCTTCAGCCAGTCCTGTCAAAGAATAGGGAGTTTTTAGATCCCACATAGAGCCAATCTATGAAAAAAGAGTCCCGTAAAGGGTAAAATAACTTATCTCGCCGGCTTGACGCCGCGAGCTCTATCCGCGATCTTTGTTAGCGGATGCTGGGGCTTCGGCGCCCTTGAATAGCACCTTCCAGGCGTCTTCGTACGTAGTGTCGAAGAGCCGGCTCAAGGTTCGGTGTTGTGCCGGTTCGAACTCCCACAAATTGAAGGCCCGTTGTTGGCAGGGGAGAATCCGACGGATGAGCATCACCTGGATTACGTTGACAAGCCTGAGATTCTTGTCCATCAGGTTTCGGACGCATGTTTGGAGTCCGGATAGCTCTTCCGAATTCCCCCACGTCAGGCCCGTCTCCTTCCATGACGAGAGCCGTGTGGGGAAGCCAGATCTAAATTCGGGGACCGCCACCCATTCGGGGTCGTGTGGCTCGGTGATGTAGAACCACCCCGATTGCCACCCCTTTATTGTCTCCAAGAAGGCGCCCTCGAGCCATGGGACTTTGGCCATCTTGCCAACCATGGCGCCTCAAGACTGCTTGACGGCCGCCCACTACCTTCGGCCGGACGTTGAAGATATTCAGCCATAAGCGAAGTGGGGCTGGATGCGAGAGGAAGGCCTCGCATACCACGGCGATAAACGCCGAGATGTTGAGGATGAAATTCGGGGCCAGTCATGGAAGTCCAGCCGTAGTAGAACATGAGCCCCGGACAAATGGGTGAAGTGGAAAACATAGTCCATGGAGGAAGTGGGGAGAAACACCACCCTCTCATGGGGCCCGGGTTGGAAATGAGCTGCCCGCATCGGGCAGCCCAGGCGCTGGCGTCGCCGGACAAGTATCCGCCTCTCGCAGTCTTGTGATGTGCCCTCCGTGACGGAGGAGGCCATCCACCTGCCTCCCGCTCCTGACATGGTTGGAGAAGGTTGAGGTGGGATGTGCGGACTTGGGCGCTGGAGCTCAAGTGCGCGGAAATGAATGAGCAAAGGAGGAAGAAGGCGTAGGTGAAAAGGTGGATCCTTATCCCCTTATATGGACGGACGAAGTTATGCGTCCCCCACCAGCCAGGTAAAATTTGCTTATCTCCCAAGCGCCGTAATCAATGGCGCGGATGGGTTACCCACATACGTATTGATGAGAATCCCGGAATAAGGGGGCACGATCTATGCTTTGATAAGACGTGCCAAGGAAACCTCCTCGCTAAACACGCTGAGGTGGAACGGTAAAAAACGATTCATATAAAGGCCTGGCCGTGGTGTGATGTCACGCCGCGGAATACGTCAGCAGATCTGTGCAAAACATATTTTCTCTACGGTGGTATGTGGAACTTGTTTTGCAGAGCCGGACACTATCCTTGTGTTCAAAACCTTTTATGAAGTATTCGGAGGAGGAACCCGCCTTGCAATGACGAAGACAATATGCGCGCCGGACTCGTCGTCATTGAAGCCTGGTTCAGGGGCTACTGAGGGAGTCCCAGACTAGGGGGTGTCTGGATAGCCGGACTATCGTCACGGCCGGACTCCAAGACTATGAAGATACAAGATTGAAGACTTCGTCCCGTGTCCGGAGGGGACTTTCCTCGGCGTGGAATGCAAGCTTGGCGATACGTTTATGTAGATCTCCTACCATTGTAACCGACTCTGTGTAACCCTAACCTATCCGGTGTCTATATAAACGGGAGGGTTTTAGTCCGTAGGACGAACAACAATCATACCATTGGCTAGCTTCTAGGGTTCAGCCTCCTTTATCTCGTGGTAGATCTACTCTTGTACTACCCATATCATCAATATTAATCAAGCAGGAGTAGGGTATTACCTCCATCAAGAGGGCCCGAACCTGGGTAAAAACATCGTGTCGCTTGTCTCCTGTTACCATCCACCTAGACGCACAGTTCGGGACCCCCTACCCGAGATCCGCCGGTTTTGACACCGACAGTCATCCTGCCTATAGGTCAGCTGCTTCTCCATCAGGTAATCCTGATTGACCCACCGAACTCTTACTAGTCAATCTTTTAAACAAGACCATGAACTCGTTGAGGTTAAAACGTTGATTGTCATGTCAGGGCACGACTTACAGATAGCGAGGATGAACCGACGCTATTAAACTGCCTTCATTGAAACTTGGTTAAACCTGCCTGTTTGCTTGATGCTACTCCGACCTCGTGTACCCTCGATAAGTCAAATCTGAACTTATCTAGGTTAAAACATCAATTGGGTCATGTGAGAACCAGCTTACAGAAAGCGAGGATACTCCAGTGGCTACCATGCTAGTTTCATTGAAGTTTTATGTTTAAAGTTTTGGTTTTGGCAATTTATGACAGCCTCGTTATTTATGGGTTTTTTCTTGGATTTATATTATGACTTTTTTCTTGCCATATGGTTTTCACAAATCAGGCTGAATAGCCCTGTCTATCTCATATTTGAGCATCTTTGGGTTTTTTATAACCCGCCATGATGGCAGACTATAAGTCGCTTGTGTATGATGCTTGCAAGTGCTATGCTGTAAGTTTGGGATATTACCCCTTGCTGCGTATGGCGGATTAAGCCGGCGGTATGTGTCAACTTACACAGAGTTTTGTACGCTCAACCTTTTGGGTTTTCACCCTTATTCCGCTGGTATGCTAAGCCAGTGGTGTATCATAGGTATGATATTTCTATTAGAGGTCCTGATTAAACCCGCCCTAGTTATGGACTATCTTTAGCCACCAGTGGTTTTTTATAAGGTATTCTGACCCGTCCTGTGGTAAACCGCTAGGATCCTTGTCATGTGTCTGTGTGCAGGTACAATAAATAGTCTGGTGCACACAGTTGATGAAATCATAAACATAAGTGGTAGATCTTCAACTTGACAGATCAGTGGTACCATACAAAACAAAACATGCACGATGGCATGGTAGATCAATAGTTTAACTAAGCCTATTACAAAGGCATCTGATGCCCCACAGGAATAATTGTCTTAGGAGTTTCACAGAAAGCAGATGCTAAGCTGACCCACGACTTATGACTCTTTACCTAGATGAGTTGAAGGTGGCGGCTCGTCCAGCACCGATTCATCTGCCTCCTCTTCACCCAATGGCTGGAAGTCAGTCGTCGACCAGTTGAAACCAGTTAAAGCTCTGAATATAGCTTCCACACTTATAAGTGTGGATGGGTTAACATCAGGGGCATAAGTGTGCTTACGGATCGGAGGAGTCAGGTCCAGAGCATCATGAGTCGGCGCCTTCACCTTCTTATTGTTGGCATCATAAACCGGTTGGTAATGTGTAAGATAAGTGTCTTCAGCCAGTTTACTAGCCAAAGAAGGCATCTCCCTTGTAAGGGCGGCGAAGTCATCTGCAGTCAAGGGTGACCCATCTTCTTTTATGCTTGGGCAGCAATTCGCCAAGTCTGCTGGTTCTAGATCAACTAGCCACGATTTGGGCTGGGTTAGTGCGGTAAGGGCACCGGCTCTTGCAGCTGATTTCTTCAACTCTTCGATCCGTGCAGGAAGCATAGACAATTTATCCAACGTATCCTTGATAAGGGTTGGAGCCAATTTGTTGTGAGCAGCTGTGCAGATGACCCACTATGCGCCAGTATACAGCTGTTCTATGAGCGTGCAAGCAGCTTTCAGTTTTTTCCGCATGTCTGAGCCAAGATGGGTAACCCGGGATCCTGTATCATTAAGGACGTTTGTAAGCCGGTAACACATTGGATAACATATGTTCAAAGATTAAGAGGAAGCTATTTTACCAAAAACGGGAGTAGTCATGGCATTAATTTGCTGTTTTAAGCCAGCAAGCTCTACAGATACTGGCTTAAGGGCTGCTTCAGCATCCTCGGCCCTCTTCAGCAGGGCTGACTTCTCTGTATCCCAACCCGCTTGTTCAGCCTTGAAACTTCCTTCAATTTCTCCATAGCTGCTAAGGCACTAGTCAATTCATCCTTGGCCTTGGAGGTTTCTGCTTGTTGAGACTTGATGTTCTCCTGAAGGTCGGTGACTTGGTATTGTTTACTGCTATGCTCAGTCTACAAAAGTAAACAGTACATAAGATGGCAATGAATTTATTTGAAGTCCCAAGCACAATACAAGTATTATAATTGGCACTTGGGGGCTAATGTCTATTGCTTCTTAAAATATTATGAAGTCCCAAGTACAATACAAGTATTATACTTGGAACTTGGGGGCTAATGCAGATTGCTCTTCAACCATGGCTTTATTTGCTGACCCAGATAAATGATGATGTTCCGGTTTACAAAGGCTATGAATGGGATTATGGATTTCTGGAAGATGATTAGTCTTGACTTAACATATTTGTTAAGCCGACCCTTGGGGGCTACGGACGCAACGTTAATTTTTACTGAGATTAAAAGTCCCGTCTCAACATATTTTTTAAGCTGACCCTTGGGGGCTACAGATGCAAAGTTGAGGCGCTGGTATTGTAAATTCCCAGTTTATATTGCAAGTATAAACAGGCCCTTGGGGGCTACTGGAGTTGATCTATGCAGCTATTGAAGTTTACAACACATGTTATTCTAAGCATGTCCAATAAACTTGGCGGCTAAGGGGAAGAATATTCATGTAACAAGGAATTGAAGTGTTTACCTCATAGCGCTTCTTCATCAAGTTCACTAAGCCGGCTTCAAAGTCACGACTGGTGTAAAAACAATTTAAGTAACCAGAATGGAGGTCTTGAGCACTGAAATGAGTATAGCTCTCCAAGTCTTTTTTCCACTTTCCTTTATCCCCAGCAGAAATTTCTTCTTTAGCGCTGTGCTTAGATAAGATAGTAGGTTGAACCGGAGCTGTGAATGCAAAGCCGGTGACGACAACTTCATCAGTCTTCTCCTCGGCAGGTTTTATTGGGCTTGGCGGCTTAGAGATAGCTGGCTCAACGTCCAAACGACCCATGGAAGCTTCTTGATCTTTCGGAGGTGAGTTGTCAATGGTGGCTTCCACAGTTGGATGGGGAGACTCTAGTTGTTTCTTCGGCGCAGACAGATTGGGATAGTCGGCCCGCTTAGTTATCTTGGACTTCTTGCTGGGTTTGGCTTGGCCCCTGAGAATAAGAAGTGTCAAGAGGTCAGCATAATTATCAAAGCATAAGGTGTGAATGGTTAAAAAGTATCCTTACCCAGGTACAGTTTTGAAAGTCGGGATTTGTGTCCCTGATGACTCGCCAGAGGAAGAATGATAAGTCCCCTGATAGTTTGAATCAGACGGGTTAAGACTCTGTCGGAAATGACCTGCCATGGGATAAAATATATCAGAAATTTGAAGGACCTCTGGGCGGCGTTTGGGGACAGGCGTGTCTGGTAAGGCGGAAGAAGTTAGATGCCCACCACAATGCTAGGTGACTAGGCAAGCTTCATGCTACTGTTTCTTCAAAAGAAAGTTGGGATCCAAGTGAGCTAGAGGGTGATAAAAGCTTACTTTCCGGCTTGCTTGTAGGGCATTCTGTGTTGGCAGAGGTTCTGAGCCGTAAGAAAGAGTAATTACCTCTGCGTCAACTGCACGGCTGGCCTCTGCGTCATCCTGATAACAATCATTGTCAATGAGATGTATAAAAAAGGAGCCAAGAGAGTCAAGTTCTACCTCTGACTCATTATTCTCATTATCATAAGCGGACTCAGTAGTCTTCTTGGTAGACTTCTTGGTGGCATTGGTTTTGACACGAGCCAGTTTTGCCATTTTATCTTGCGTTTTCCTCTTCAAAATGGATCGTCATCCTGTTAAGATTGAAAAGATCATAAGTAGGCATCAAAATATGGATTAAGCAAAAGATGTGCAATTCTTACAGCTGGCGGCTTGTTGAAAGTACAAAAAGGGCTAACTCTAGTTTTGCTGCACCCCTTCACAAATTCATTCAATAGTTTCTTGGTGGCTTCAGTGATTTCCGCATCAGACAGTTGAATGTTAAAATGGCGTTGAGGATCGCTTGCATCACCAGTGTATTCGCACATTAAGCCGGGGCGGCGACTTAATGGCAAGATACTCCAAGATATCCAGCACCGGAAAAGGTCGACACCACACTACTGGAATCAGCTACTTTGCCATCTGCCAGATCTTTGCCCTCCGCTAGTGGACGACAAAGAAGCTCTTTGCCATCAGCCACCGAAAAGCCGACGACAAAGAAATGGCAGACGACAAAGAAGCTATTTGCAATGCGCCATTTCTTTGCCGTCCGCCAGCTGACGGCAAAGAATCTTCCGTCGTCCGTCGGTGGCAAAGAGGGAGGTGGCCCCACCCACCCGCCTGCTTAAAAAACTTATCGCTTCATTTTCTTTGTCGTCCGCTAGCGGACGACAAAGAGAGAAAACGGCGGACGGCAAAGAGCGATTTGACGACAAAGAGCCGAGTAACTAACGCCGCCCCCGCCCTTTATCTCTTCTCTTCCTCTCTTCCTCTCTCCTCCCGACGCCCCGCCCTAGCTAGATCCACTGTCGCCCCCGCCGCCCGCCGCTGCCCCCGCCCCCGCACCCTTGGCCCATCGCCCCACCACCCCTCCGCCCCCACCACACCCGCCGACGCCCCGTCGCCTCACCACCCCTCCGCCTCCGCTGGCGCCGCCTCACCGCCCGCCCGCCGCCTTGGCTGTCGCCTTCCGCCTCAGTGCCGCCCCGCCCGCACCCTTGGCCTGTCGCCCCACCACCCCTTCACCCCACCCCACCCGGCCGATGCCCGTCGCCGCCCCCCGCCTAAGGTTCCCGGCCGACGGTCCCATTGCTCCGGTGAGGGACTACTACTTTTTCTTTTGTTTTTTCATTTTTTTGCTATTTAATTGTTAGTGCTAGATTGTGTTAGTGTTTGTATTAGAAAAGAATTAGAAGTAGTAGAAGAAGTAGAAGTAGTAGAACTATGAAAAAAGAAGAAGAAGAAAAGAAGTAGAAGAATTAGAAGAAGAAGAAAAGAAGAAACGAAAAAAAAGTAGAAAAAAGATGAAAGAAGAAGAAGAAGAAAGGAAAGAAGAAGAAGAAGAGAAAGAAAGAAGAAGAAGGATAGAAGGAAACACCCCGACCCCCTGACCCCGACACCACACCCCGACCCCCTGACCCCCCTGACCCCGACACCCCGACCCCCTGACCCCTGACCCCGACACCCCGACCCCGACACCACACCCCGACCCCGACACGACACCCAGACACCCCGACACCCGACCCCCCGAGGCCGACGGGTTCTTATATTTGTGAATTATTAGTTAGGTCATATATTTTTCGATTTTGTTATGAAAAACATCATATATAATTGTGTTGATCGGGTTGATTTAAATGTGCAGTTGTTTCACTGCTGCGAGGTTTGGTGTTCGACGACCTCGCCGTGCGTTTGACGAGCTCTGCCCCTTCGTTCGTGGGTGAGCACAAATGACATGTCCTCCTCCCCCATTAATTATTTGCTGCATTAGGTGTTCGTGCCGATGAAATTTGATAGCTAGCTATATATGTGTCTTGAATCATCGGTATGCATAACCAATATGTGTCTCCTGCTCGAAAGCGTCATAGTTATAAATATGCATGCATTTGCATATTTATAACCTTGATTCTTCCGAATTGTCCAACGCTATCCATGGACAGCCGAGTATGTAGATTGGGTTCATATTCCCATATGCTTTGCTCGGATCCGACGCATAAATTTTCGATGCCTCCCTTGTTGTTCTCTGGTACACATCCTCTCTGTTTATTGCGAGAGACGTGTATCGGAGAACAGCGGAAGGTGCTGGGAAATTTTGCGTCCGATCGAGCATAGCATATGGGAAATGAACCCATTCTACACATACTGGTGGGATTAGGACCTATCATTACCTATTACAGTGTAGGTTGCATGGACGTAATAAAATTGACAAAGTAGATCAACTGATGAATATATACATGGTGAATTATATATATAATTGTTGTGTGTCCAGTAGCTCTGAAAGTAGTTGATTCCTATAGTGCTAGTTAAGCCATTGGCCATAAAGGCTCTGAGCTTGGAAAACTCTGGTGCGTATTTGGCCCGTCCCCTTGCATTGAGCCATTGGGTGTTGTGTGTTGCTAAGTTGGTGTTCACGGTAACCCGGCAGAGGATTCTCACCGGCTGGAGAGGTGTCTTGACAGTAGAATCAAGTTTGGTTCCAGTCTTTGGGGTGACTGTGGAGCTTCACATGGGGAAAGCTGACTTCTTTCCTTTTTTGTATTGACACTCCACCAAGTTCTTGGGGTGGCCCATCGACAAACTCTATTTGGCTGTTTAAGTAATAGAACTCCCTGAATAAATCAACTGTCGGCTCCTCCTGAAGATAAGCTTCACAGAATACTTGGAAATTGCAGATGTTGGCCATGGAGTTGGGTCCTATGTCTTGAGGGTGCATTTGCAAGAAATGAAGCACATCAAGGAAATACTTTGAGCCGGGGGGGGGGGGGTGAACCCTCGACCCAGGTAATCAGCAAAGACAATTACTTCTCCATTTTTTGGTTAAGGAGGAACTTCTTTACCAGGAGCTCTCCAATGGATGATTTCTTTCTTGGCTAAAGCGCCAGTGGCAACAAAGTTGTTCAATTCTTCTTCGGTAACCCGGGATTTAACCCAATTGCAAGAAGTGTATGTCTTAGCCATTTTACCAATGATCAGAAAGAAAGGTCATGCCGGTTCCATATTACATGGTTAAGCTGGCTTATGGTTAAAAGGAAAACAATAAAGAGGCATGCATAGGTATTAAGCCGAAGATTGGCATTGCAAAGTTACAAGGAACCATTGGCGGCTTAAGAGGGGACTAATGATACCTGGCGGGTTACTATTTCTGAGTTAAGCCACCCATACAGATATTGAAAGAACAGATATGGGGATGAAAAAATCGATAAGTGTTGAGAAAAACAGGTTTCATAGATTGATGCTATGAATTCGGATCTACGACATTTCAGTTGATGAAAAAATATTTAGACCTAACATATCAGTACTCGAGCAGTTCATGGGTCCAGATCGGTTTTCTTATGCGGAGGAGATATTCTAAATAGTAAAAAGCAGTGCTACTATTACCACTGCATAGGAGGAGTGCCAAGTTTGAATCAAAAATCACAAACTACAGTGGAAAGTGAGGATGAACTCTGACAAACTCGTCGAAACCCTAATAGATCTATGCGAAGAGGAAGAAGGAGAACTAACTAGGGTTGTTGAACAGCGGAGGTGCGCGGTCGAAATCTAGTCCGGTCAGGTTGATGTTGCGGCCGTTGTTGGAGTAGAGGCGAAGGTTGATGGTGGCGGCAGAGCTCGAGTGCTAGGGCGTCGCGAGGTGGAAGAAAGAGACGAAGAGGCCAAGGGGGAAAGTGAAAGAGACCCCCAGCCCTATTTATAAGATGAATTGACAAGTGATAGGCGCAGGAATCGTGGAGGCCAATAAACGGATATGACGGCGTAGATGCAATGATTTATTATGATTTGAGCTTTGTGCAATATTAATGATAGATGACGTCACGACGGGTTACCATGATCCTAGAAGATGACGTCACAGTGAGTTACAAGGTTTTGCAAGAGCAATGAGGAAGGAATTTTTTCTAAGTGTTGAAGATTGATATGAACAAGTTCAAATCAACCTGGGGCCTAATGTTGGGGATATAACTATTGGGTTAACCCGCCCAGGAGGGGCCAGGTTAAGCACCTGGCGGTTCATCAAGACAAAGCCCATGAAGGTGCTTAAGATGGTAGTTCTTTAAGAAGACTCATCGAGGGCCTGAAGCCCAAAGGTGACTTCAGGCCCAGACAAGTGTAAACCCCCATATATGTGTAACTTGTATTATAAGGCATGTACGGGTAGTCACCGAGCCGGACACATTGTTTATGAGCCGGCTGTGACTCTGTAAGCTGGTGGGCGTCGACTTGTGTATATAAAGGGACAACCCAGCGGCGACTTAGGGCAAGAAACAACAGACCGAAAGCTAGGTCAAGCGTATTCGCTCCCTGGAAATTGAGACATAAGCAATAGCACCTCAAACTGGATTAGGCCTTACCTTCACCGCAACGGGCCGAACCAGTATAAACTCCTTATGTCCTTTGTCCCGTTTAACCCCTTTAAGCTAACCCCATTGTGATGGCTCCACGACTAAGTCCTTCTGCTAGGACATCTGCCGTGACAATTCCACGACAAAACTATTAAAAAAATCAGCAACTAAAAGCAGCAGAGTAACACTTAAACATATTATTACCCCATGATTCGGGCATTTGTAGAAGACTCGACCAGGGTTGTGGATTGTGGTTGAGATGCGATGGATGACTCCACGTGATTTGCAGCAGTGGCACCACACCAACGGAAGCGGGTTGCGATGAGCAACCGGCTGTGGTGCGTGTGCTGGCGGGTGTGTGACGAGACCCACATGCGATGGTATGGGTGGCGACTTGGCGCATATCTGGTTGTTGCCTGCTGAGGAGCAGGTGGACGAGCAGCCAGCGGACATGGTTGCTGCGGCTAGAGATTTTGATGCTAGGCAGAGTAAGTAGAGAAGAGGAGAAGCGAACATTGGATATGTCAGTTTCATTACTTGCAGAGTAGCATAGCACCATATATAGTCATAGTCTAGGTTTGGATTCGAACCAACTACAAGAGCACGTCTCTCTTTTTTCTAAAACTTAGCAACATCTCTTTACTGGAACATTAGCTTGCTCTGTACGCCTTCTCAAGTCTTTGATTTTCTTTCTTTTTTTGCAAGGAAGGAAGCAGGACAAAATTGAGAGTTCCTGGGACACAAACCCAAGACCTCTCGGTTGAAAACCAAGGGTGCTAGTCACTTATGTGGCGAACGTTCCCTGGGTGGAGGATGGCAGACAAATCCATTTTCCTTGTAGTTTTAGTTGCGACGCAAGATTGAATGGTCGCAGTTTCAAGAATGTTATCAAGCAAACGAGCCCAGTTTTTCCTTTCTTCCTATATATAAAAAGTATTCTACTTGGTGTCAGCTTACACTACAAAAAAATACACTACCGTGATGATACGTGTTTGTCACAGTAGGTCACGTTTTCTGTCATGCATGTACATCCATGACGATTTTATGACAGAATCAAGATAGTCATACCTGTGCTGTCGTAGAAGTGTTCCATGACATTACCAGAATTATCATCACGGAAGTGTCCACTTCCATGACGATAAATCGTGCGTCATAGAAGTGTTTTTTGACTGGTGACTATAGGGAAAACCCGCCACAGCAATCAACCTTTATTCATAAAGAAAAAGTCTACAATGTACATGGATTACAAGGGGTAATCAGAAAGAAAAGAATAAAATAACAAAAAACTTAGCAGCTAGTATACAAAACCTCATGGAGGTAAAAATGAAATCCATCTTAGCAACTCCTCCTTATATCTGGACTTAACTCTATGTTGCATGAGTGTAATATCATGAATGAAAGCACTCCTTCATTTGCTAAAACTCTGTCTCTCATGTCTGAAGACCCTTGGATTCCTTATTATCCAAATGTTCTAGCAGGCCACAAAAACAACCTTAGTAAAGAAAGGTTTAGCAAAGTGCTGCTTAGCTTGCAGAAAAATTGAAGAGATGTCATCCCTAGGTGGCCATGAAACTTGAAGATAATTCCATATTCTCACACTAAAATTACATTCAAAGAACAAGTAATTACTGGTCTCATGTGTCCTCAAAGGGCAGAACAGACAATTAACACCATCATCCAAATGCCAATGCCTTCTTTCAACCATATCTTTAGTGTTGAGCCTATCCATAATTAACATCTAGGCAAACACCTTTATTTTCATTGTGCAAGAAGATTTCCATATCCAAAGAAGGAGAGGATTGGAAGTCATGTTTGAATGCATGAATGAGTAGAACAACTTGGGCTTGAAAGCATTACATGTCCCCTGCCAGTACCACACATCATTTGCATCCACTTCCCTGCTACAAGAGGCCATCAAATTCTGCACTGTCAGAAATTCCTGGTATGCATGTGCAGACAAAGGCAAATGGAACATGTGAATCATTTCCTGAGATTGAAACACTTCCAAGACAGTAATCCAGGGATCTTTCACATAGGAAAAGAGCCTTGGAAACCTTGTTTGTAAGGGGAGCACTAAGTCACCAATCTTCCATTTATCAGACCAGAACAAAGCTGAATTCCCAGAATTAATCTGAACCCAAGTTATGTTCCTAATATGATCCAACAGCTTGCAAATATCTTTCCACCAAAAAGAGCAACAGCTATTAGTCCCTTGCGGTACAGAAGAATGGTAATATGTATCCCAAATAAGAGAGACCCATGAAAGATCCACCCTATTTACGAATTTGTGCAAATGTTTGAGTAAAAGAGCCATGTTCTGTACACCCAGATTAAGGATGCCCGATCCACCTTTATTTTTAGGCCTGCAAATGAGGTCCCAAGCTGCCGAGGATGGTGAGGGCTCATCCCTATGATTTCTCCATAAACACTGCCTTTGAATTCTCTCCTATTGTTTTAAAATTCCTACAGGAGCAAGCAACATGCCAAGATAGAAGATGGGCATGGAGGACAGAGAAGAATCCAAAAACTGAAGTCTTTCCCCTTGATTTAGGAAAGAAGAAATAGTTGTCATTATTCTCTCCATACAGTCAAGGAGGGGCATGAAATCTACCATTTTGGGCCTGGTAGTGCCAACAGGGAGACCAAGATAACTGAAAGGCATTTTGCCTACTTGGCAGCCAAAAGTAGTAGCCAAACCAATGGTTGTATCTTCATCAACATTTATGGGCACCATAGAAGACTTATGGTAGTTGACAACTAACCCAGTTGATGTTGAGAAGACCTGAAGCATGTCCTTAAGGGCCAGAAGTTGGGTTTTATCTGCTGGTAAGATAATAAGAGTATCGTCAGCATATTGCACTATGGGATAATCCTGGTCATGGCATGGTATTGGCAACTTTAAAATTCCCCTTCTGAACTTATCATTCACCACTGTTTGCAAAAGGTCATCAGCGATAACAAATAACAAAGGTGAAAGACAATCTCCTTGTCTAACACCTTTTTTACAGAGAAATTGCTTGCCAGGTACTCCATTTAAAAGAACTGATGATGTTCCAGTGGATAACAACTGCTTAACCTAGGAAATCCATTTCTGGTTAAAGCCCTTAAATTTTAGGATCTGCAAGATAGCTTCATGTTGAATTGAGTCAAAGGCCTTTTCAAAATCCAATTTAAGGATCACTATAGGTCTCTTTGACTGATGACATTGGTGCAAATATCCAAGGGACCAACCAATACAATCCTGTATAGTTCTGCTCTTTATAAAGTCATATTGATTCTTCTGTATACATTCCATAATAATCTTTTGAAATCTATTAGCAGCCATCTTGGACAAAAACTTGAGTCCCAACCCAGTCAGGGAAATTGGCCTGTAATCCCCAACCCCTTCAGGCACCAACTTCTTTGGGATCAATGTGATATAAGAGCCATTAATGTTTTCCAAATTTGTAGTACCCTTGTGAAAGGCTTCAGCCAAATCATAGAAGTCTTGACAAATAATGTGCCAACATTTTTTGAAGAATAGCCCATTAAAGCCATCAGGTCCAGGGGCTTTGTCAATGGGCATATGTTTGACAGTGTCTCCATTTTCTCCTTTGTAAAAGTCTCTGTAAGAAAATCTATCCCATCAATTGGCTGAAGCAAAGTACTGTGGTCAAAGCCCATGACAATTCCAGCAGAAACTCCCATTATATTCTTAAAACAATTCCATATAAGGCCCTCCATCTGAGAATGCTGAGAAAGCACTGACCCATCAGTGTCTTTCAAGGAAGCAATGGAATTTCTTCTATGTCTCAGTGGCCATAGCATGAAAAAAATTGGTGTTCTCCCCACCAAGCTTAATATACCTGATTGTACACCTCTTCTTCCAATATATGAACTGAAGGTGTAAAAGATTTTCCACATGCAATTTGACCACCTTTCTGAAATTAAATTCAGATCTAAACAGAGGTCTGATCTCCTCTAAACCATCAAGGCAAATAATTACCTCATTACATTTAGAGATCAAAACTTTCAACTTGGAGATATTCATTTGCCATTTCTTAAGAGCCCCTCTTAAGCTCTTAAACTTATCAGCAATTTGTGCAGTAATTTGAGATTTCTGAGAAGGTGTCTGCCATGATTGTTTAACAAATTCCATAAACCCCTCAAGCTCAACCCAATAATTTACCAACCTAAAGATTTTACTTTTGTGAATAGAAGTTTTGATTGTCACCACACAAGGTACATCGTCAGAAGCAGTTCTTGCCAGGGGCAAAACTTTAGTCATAGGGTATGATATTATCCAATCAGCAGATGTAAAAAACCAATCCAACTGTTCCAATAAGGGATTGTCTTGCATATTAGACCATGTATAAGATCTTCCCTTTAGAGGTAGTTCCAGCAAACCTAGGTTTGAAAATGAAGATATCATTCAAATCACCCCTAGGCAAGTTTTTATTATAAAGTGATCTTATGAAATTAAAATCACCAACCACTAGCCAATTTTCACCCAGAGGAATTTGCAAATTGTATAAACAGCTGACAAAGTTATCCCTAGCCTCCCCTTGGCAAGGGCCATAAACAGAGATTAAGGACCATTGCTCATTATTCCGCTTGGAAATGAACTGTTCTATGACTGCAAAAGGCTGAATCTCAATCACATTGCCCCAAAACTAGAAGAATTCCACACAATCAAAATGCCCCCAGAAGCACCCTCAGAGGGAGAGAAAGAAAAAATATCAAATCTTTTCGGGCAGAAAGCTTTAATAGACCTGAAATCAAATGAAGTACATTTGGTCTATCGAAAGTAGGCAATAGCATAGTGACTCTCGTCCAGCTTCTGCCTGACAGCCCTTTGCCTTGCATCAGAATTCAAAACCCTAACATTCCAACACAAAACACTCCAGTTCTTACATGCATTACTCATTAAAACAAATATGAGTATTGAATAAAGTCTGATGACACTTAATGCCACCAAAGATCACGGTAACATATGTCCAGCATGACACACATAGATTATTACAGGGACCAACAAAAGACCATAGCTCTGTCAACTGAAGAACAAAAGAAAACACCTGCCACCCCCCTAACTAGCTGGTAACTACACATTAGCACCATTGTTAGTAGGAGTAGAGGGATCAGCCTTAACCTTCTCCAAAGTGATTTGGTCATATGCAATGCCAAGCTCATGGCCAATCTGCTCTAGCTTGCTGATAGGAGTTGGAGGTGGCAGATCATCAACTTGCTCCTCTTGCATGTTTTCAAACACTATAGCAGAGAAAGGCTTGGACTTAAGCTTCCTCCTCTTGGACTGCATAGGTAACTCCTGAAAGAGTGGTTTATAACCATCTCTCTGGAAAGAACCGCGGGTGCACCTTCTAACTGAAGTCTCCAGAATAGGAGTTGGAGCCAGTGTCTACCTGGGCCTTCTGATCTTTCTCTGCTCCTTTGAAGAACTATCATCAGCTAGTACAGAAGAGGAAATGTGCTCGTTCAATTCGAAAGACTGTTGTGTTCCACCACAGAAGATTCAGTAATCAAAGCAGGATAAAGAAGCCTTGCCACAGGCCTATGCTCCTAATCAGAAGAACCATATGTCAATCTTGGCACATCAAAGGCAGAGTCCCAGCTTCTCTTGGAAAGCAGAGCAGACTGAAGTGGCAGCACCTGTATGGACTAAGGGAGCTCAAAGATGGTGTCAGAGTGTAGGATGGCCTCAAAATTCCTTCTGAATACCATTTCTGGTGGTAACTCAGGCCCACAGAAGACTTTAGCAGTATCATTGGAGACAATCATCAGTGGAGCTTCATCCATAGCAGCAATTTCAACCAGATTCTCAACTACAGGAGGGTGATAAACCACCATGGCCCAATCACCAGGATTGTAAATAGGCTCCACAACTGCAAGTTGATCATGAACAACATCAGGATCAACTTGCTGTTCCACATCAAAAACAAGCACAAAGTTTGGCTGAAATGTGTTGCCCTACAGACACAGAAAGATCATCAGAGAGGTCAAGAACCATGGAATCTTGCTCCACCTCCACATCATCATTTCCCACCTCATCATCTTCCCCCGAGACAGCATGGCCCCAGTTGTTGTCTTCCATGTCTGGCTGTTCAAGAGGTGATGGTGGAACATCATTCCAGCCCATGGCAGGGTATGGGGGCAAAACAAAAGGAGGGAGCTCACAGAAAGGCACACCAGGCAGTGGGTGTGGATTTCCATTGATTGGCATCCAATATTCATCATGTGTCATCTGCTCAGCAAAGTTTGTATCATGTGTCATCCAATATCCATGACACTCTTGCCCCTCCCCAAGCTGCATAATCACTGAAAAACAACATCACGCGGGACCAGCGCATCCTCAGGAAAAGATGCAAAAACAAGTGTCCTGACCAAATAAGGATCCTGACTATTACTATGATGAAACTTGCCGAAAGTGTTCACTATAGCTTTGATATTTTCATTGTTGAAAAGATCTAAGGGAATGCCTAGCATCATAATCGGACCTTGATGAAAACACTGAGCACCTCGAAAACACTCTCCCTCATCATGCTTCATAAAACGAACAAACCGATCGTTCCCAAGATGGGGCGGAGGAAGTTGGAGAAGGGAAAACCACACTACTGGATCCCTAACTCGAAGCGGTCCCACCACATCAATCCAAGGCTGAATGGAATGAACCTAGTAACCATGGGCCTCCAGCCAATCTGCAACTTCCTCGCGAGCAGCACAAATCTCATTCGCAGCTGGCACAGGCATCATCTCAGCAAGCATGTAATCTTCATGGCGGCGCACCATGGGGACATGCGGCGTCACATAGGTGCGCGGCCACATTGCATCTCCAACATCAATGATGTGATGACCAGCAGGGACATACTGCATTGGATTGAGTGGGAAGTTGGCCATGGCAGGCAGCGGCGATGATGGCTGTGGAGGTGGAGATGGAGTCGCCGGAGGGGAGCCCGGAGGAGTCGAGGGGCCAAGGTGATTGGAATTGGGCGAAGTGGGCGGTGCAATCAAAGCAAGGGAGTCCAAGTTTGGTACATATCCTGTCAGAGAGATATTCCCGGCCACTGTAGCTTGAACCTCAGAAACTGGAACTACAACGGGTTTTTGTTTCCAAACCAAACCCAAACGCTGAGGAAAACGGGTGCAATCGCGCCTCATACGACCAACCCGAGAACAACCCAAGCACTTTAAAGTTGACGTGCACGCAGAAGAAAAATGCCCTTGCTTAAAACATAGCTGACACGTTACAATTTCATCGACCATATCATTAATCATTTGATCAAAAGAGGCTGCTGCTTGAGAAGAGCTTGGCACTGTTACCACAGAAGCTGGGCCATATAAGGCCGGGCCCAAACAAGGACGATTTGAAGAGTCTGCATTCCCGCCCGAACAAGCCGGCGCAATATCCGAGGCAATACCCCCCTTGTCGATATGCTGTTGGATCACCGATGTGCTCACCGTGCCAAAGACGATCGGCGGCGAGGCTATAGTCCAATTATGATCAACTGGCTGAGGCGGATGAATGACCACACGTTCCCTATTAGGGAACTCACCAGCACATTCGGTGGTAGCAATGGAATCATCAGACGCATGAAATCTTTACCCTTTGCACGCATCATAAGTTTGGAACATAGCAAAAGATAATTTCTTCTGAGCAAAAGATCCGGACTTAATGGCTGACTTAGTAGGAGGATTATGCATTGCCAGGAGACCTAAGGCTGCCCTACACTTGGAGGGGCTAACTAAAATCAATTCAGCATCACACTCTTTCTTCCAAATTTTAAACTCACGATACCAATTCGGTCCCCCATTACCCCACAAATGAAAGAAACATTTGAACTGAGGGCAGGAATAAGATCTAGTATCAACAATGTAGAAACCAACATCCTTGCATGAAACATTAAAGCTAAATACCTTGTCCGCAATATATGAAAGCCATTGATCTATAGCTAATCCTCCGAACGCCGATTCAAGTGATGCGTCCACAGAATCCACAATGAGCCTGAAATCATGCCTGCTGAATGAGATGACCAAGGTGAAAAGCACCTGTATCTCCCATAGGATGAACGGTGAGACCCGAAGACTTGTAGATCTCATCTACAAAAACTCTACCCTTGGAGAAATCCAAGCCAAGGGTAGATCCAAGCGAGGGATCCATCACAGAAGACATGAGAAGAGAGATCTTGGGATGCTGGACAAGATGAATGGATCTGATCACCAAATTATTGGTGAAATGTGGCGATCGCCGGTGGGCTAGGGCTTAGGGTTTAGGGTTTAGGTTTTCGTCAAGGGTAACTGAGGGAGTCTTGGATTAAGGGGTCCTCGGGCATCCGGGCTCTGTGATGTGGGCCAGACTAATGGGCCGTGAAGATACGAGACAGAAGACTTCCTCCCGTGTCCGGATGGGACTCTCCTTTGCGGCAAGGCAAGCTTGGCATTCGGATATGAAGATTCCTTTCACCGTAAACCGACTCTGTACAGACCTAGGTCCCTCCAGTGTCTATATAAACTTGAGGGATTAGTCCGAAGGGGAGAATCATAATCATAGATGCTAGACATCTAGGGTTTAGCCATTACGATCTCGAGGTAGATCAACTCTTGTAACCCAATATTCATCCAAGATAATCAAGCAGGAAGTAGGGTATTACCTCCATCAAGAGGGCCCGAACCTGGGTAAACATCGTGTCCCTGTCTCCTATTACCTTTGATCCTCTGACGCACAGTTCGAGACCCCCTACCTGAGATCCGCCGGTTTTGACACCGACATTGGTGCTTTCATTGAGTGTTCCGCTGTGTCATCGCCAGAAGGTTCGATGGCTCCATCAGTCATCTACAACAATGCTGCCCTGAGGGAGGTCTTTCTCCCCGGCCAGATCTCTGTGTTCGGCGGCTTTGCACTGCGAGCCAACTCGCATGGCCATCTAGAGCAGATCGACAGCTATGCCCCAGGTCACCAGATCAGTTTTGGAAATCTAGATTATGTCGCTGATATCCGACGAAACTTGATCTTCCAAGGGTTCATGAACCAACCTCCGCTCTGGCCTTAGATCCCGAGCGCATCACCAGGTCCGAAGACGGGATTCCCGATCCCGCCAGACTCTCTGCGGCTATCGAGCCTGGTACGGGAGAGCCAGAGGAAGCAGTGCCACCGGCAATCATCATGAAGCCAGACTCTTCTCCGAACACTGGCTTCGAACCCTCGGAGTCAGCATCGTGTGAGCTCGGCCAAGGAGTTTTCTTCCCGCCGTACTCCATGGAATCTTTTCTCCCTGGCCAAACCTCGCCTTTAAGTGAGGCTCTGGACTTAATGCGATCCCTTGTCATTACAGAGGGGCAACGTCCAAACTACGCCCAGCCCGGACTAGGGGCTGAGGGCGGGGAATTTTACGTCCCACCCACCACCCACTTGATAGCTACTGTCGAGGACATAACCGACATGCTCGGTTACGGCTCCGAAGGCATCGACGGTATGGACGACGATGCTAGAGAAGAGCAGGCCCAAAACCCGCTGTTAACCGGACGCTGGACGGCCACCTCTTCGTATGACGGGTACATGGTGGATACACCCAAAGAGGGTAAGGGTGATAACGAGAAAAACCCAGTTGAGGATAAACCTCCTGAGACACAACCAAAGCACCGACCTCAGCGGTGCTGCTCTAAATCACACCGTGGAAAAGGCAGCAATACTGGCATCGATGACAAAAACACTCCGGACGACGCTGAAGACCAAGAAGACCCTGTCGAGCCAACCTCCGAACAGTATGATCGGGAAGATGGGCAAATTGCCCCTAATGAACAGGCTATAAACGAAGACTCGGAGGATAGTAATTATCTTCCACTCTCCGAGGATGAGGTGTGCCTCGGTGACGATGACTTTATCGTGCCTGAGGAACCTCTTGAGTAGGAGCGCTTTAAGTGCCGGCTAATAGCCACTGCAAGGAGCCTGAAAAAGAAGTAGCAGCAGCTTCAAGCTGGCCAAGATCTGCTCAACGACAGGTGGATTAATGTCCTGGAAGCCGAGGAATACAGCCTTAGGCGCCCAACCAAGAGTTACCCGAAGCGTAAGCTACTACGTCAATTCGACGACGAGGCGCTGGAGCCCGTACCATCAGCGCGTAATGCGGCCGACCGACCACCACGTGGCTGTGACAAAACAGCAACTCAAGCCGAACACCAGCCCGTACTACCTCGCCGAAAAGGTAGAGACACGACAGCTCGGGGATATACGTACGACCTACGACAGGACTTGGAAAATTGAGCAGGTCAGACCAGATTGATCTATAGATCGCGGAGGCGTGCCCCCACGCATGGGGACGACTATCTAGCCGGGTGTGACAAGCATAACCACCCCCGGGCCGAAAACCGCAGACGAACTCCTTCCGAGCTGCGTTATGACTTGGCCCGATATAGAGGCACCGCACACCCCATCTGCTTCACTGACGAAGTAATGGAGCACGAATTCCCAAAAGGGTTTAAACCCGTGAATATCGAATCATATGATGGAAAAAAACAGATCCCGCAGTATGGATTGAAGACTTTCTTCTCCATATTCATATGGCTCGCGGTGATCATCTTGATGCCATCAAATACCTCATGCCAAAGCTCAAAGGACCAGCCTGGCACTGGTTAAACAGCCTGCCAGAAAACTCCATTGGCAGCGGGGAGGACTTGGAAGACGCCTTCCGCGACAACTTCCAGGGTACATATGTCCGACCTCCGGATGCCGATGACCTAAGTCACATAGTTCAACAGCCCGGAGAGTCGGCCTGGAAATTCTAGACTAGGTTCCTAACTAAAAAGAACCAGATCGTCGACTGTCCGGATGCCGAAGCCCTAACGGCCCTTAAGCATAGCATCCGCGATGAATGGCTCGCCCGGCACCTCGGCCTAGAAAAGCCGAAGTCCATGGAAGCCCTCACGGCACTTATGACCCTCTTTTGCACGAGCGAAGATAGTTTGCTAGCCCGTAGCAGCAATAATGCAAGAAAACCTGGCACCTCTGAAGCCAGAAGTAGCAGGGGCAAACCCCGACGCAACAGGCACAAGCGTCAGAATAACGGTGATAATACCGACGACACGGCTGTCAATGCTGGATTTAGTGGCTTCAAGTCCGGTCAGCGGAAGAAGCCATTTAAAAGAAGCAATCCGGGCTCATCCAGCTTGGACTGAATCCTTGATCGACCATGTCAGATCCACGACACCCCCGATAAACCCGCCAATCATACCAACAGAAGTTGTTGGGTCTTTAAACACGCCGGTAAGTTAAATACCGACAATAAGGAGAAGGAGTCGCCAAGTGAGGACGATGATGAGGAGCCCCGTCCACCGAACACGGGGGGACGGAAGAAATCCCCCCCCCCCATGTCAAAAGGGTGAACATGATACACGTTACTCATATCAACAAGAGGGAGCACAAATGCACGATCAGGGACGTCTATTTGATAGAGCCAGTCACCCCAATATTCAATCCATGGGCATCCTACCTGATCACTTTTGATCGCAGGGACCATCCGACCAATATCCATCACGGCGGTTCAGCTGCACTGGTCCTCGACCCAATCATTGATGGATTTCACCTCACGCGAGTCCTCATGGACGATGGCAGCAGCCTTAACCTGCTCTATCAGGACACAGTACGCAAGATGGGCATCGATCCGTCAAGGATCAAACCCACACCAACTACCTTCAAAGGAGTAATACCAGGTGTAGAGGCCCGTTGTACAGGCTCAATCACATTGGAAGTCGTCTTCGGATCGCCGGACAACGTCGGAAGCGAAGACTTGATCTTCGACATTGTCCCCTTCCGCAGTGGCTATCACGCACTGCTCGGACGGACCGCACTTGCTCGCTTCAATGCGGTGCCACACTATGCCTATCTAAAACTTAAGATGCCCGGACCACGCGATGTCATAACACTCAATGGAAACATGGAACGCTCCCTTGGTACAGAGGAGCACACTATGGCCCTGGCAGCGGAAGTGCAGGGCGGCCTTATCAAGCTGAACATCAATTCGGTAGCCAAGCCCCGGACACTATTACACGAGTCCGGACTACTCCGCAGCATGACAGTCCAGCTTGTCAGGAGTTGGACTAGCAATTCAGCCTCCGTCTCAGTCCCGACCAGATTGCGGCATACGTACCGTGCGTACATAACTACGCACTAAAAATACCATGGGCAAAGACGGAGGCATAACTCGATCATGGTCCACAATACGGCTCGACCTCATCTAGGCGCTCATATTTTCCCTTTTCTCTCTATCCTTTTCAGGTTTCTTTTCCACGGGCCCCTCATGACGACCTGATCGTCGATCCTTGCGAAGGATAAACATACCAAGGAGGCAAGTAGCATAGACGTGTGGCAGTATACCTAGATGTTCTTCTTGACGATCACTTTACCTGTTTTCAGGACCCACACGCAGCTTCCCCTTGGTCTCGGCATGTTAAAAAGCCCTATTGCTTATCGCATTACCTGTACAAAATACGCTTTGAGGTATCAATTAGATTATAATGGAAATAGTTTCCGGCCCAAAATACGTGGCACTGTCTTACTCCCTCATTATATTTCACTATTTTTATCGATTGCACTCATACACATTGGTCTGACTTAAATCGCCAGGGGCTCCATTCCGCTCCATAAGTTTGCAACAAGTCCGAACACTTTTTACTGTATAATTCGGTGCCCCGAATATAGCATTATATGCATCGGCTCTGAATCATGTCTTTGGTCAATAGTTGGGTTTCCCAGCTCCCGTGCTTGCTACCTTACGTTCCGTTTTATCGGCTAGGGTAGTAAAGGGAGAACTACTGCGATTGTGTTTCTGGTTCATCCGGATAAACACCTCAGTAGAGAAAGCCAAAAATTGACTATCATGACACGGAGAGAGCTGGTCAGCTATTCGACAGCTAAAATCTCTTGCGATTTTTTCCGCATTATGCAACGGATCGGCCTCCACCCGATCAGGTGTCTACAGTGCCCTAGTCCAAATAAACAAGTACTAACTAGGGGTTGCGCCTACACTCCTATTGTCAAACTCCTATGGCTAAGTGAGGGTGATAAAGCCACATAGTCCAATTGCCTGGCTCGGTGCACTAGACACCTCCTTCAAGGACCAAACTCTTGGGTCAAGTGTGTTTAGGTTCCAACCCGAACACCCCCGTACTACCTACATGGGGGCAGAAGCCGACGACTGGCCAACTCTCTAATTTAATAAACGGCCACACATGAGGAAATATTTTCACAAAACAACAAGCAATATATTATATATAGGCTTTGTTCCATAATACAGGACCGGATAACACGAATACATTCATTCAAAGATAATGTCCTCCCCACACTGGCCCTCTACAATGCGGGATCTTTCCAGGACATCATCAAAATATAGCTCGGATGTGCGGTGCTCTTTGCCCACAGGCGGTCCTTCGGTCTCAAGCTTGACGTTGTTCATCTTCGCCCACTGTACCTTGATACCAGCGAAGGCGATCCGCGTACCTTCAATACAGACCGATCGCTTTATGGCATCAAGGCGTGGGTAGGCGTCGACCGGCCGCTTCACGAGCCTGAAGTGGCTGCTAGGTATGGCTTCGGAAGGCCACAAAAGGATTATCAAATCCTTCATGGCCAATCCAGCCACCCTATGCAGTTCGATCAGCTCTTTCAGCTGATCACTAAGGGCATCGGATGCTCTGGCGCAAGGTATTGTGACCAGAATAGCTTCTTCGTTGAGCTCCCCTCTTCGGCTCGGAAGAACTCCACAGCATCAGCAACACTTTGAGGCAAATACGCAAATGCTCCTGGAGAACTCCAAATCCGGGTCATTAAGAGGTACCTTTTCTGCACAAATTTGCTCTGCATAATAATGGCCTTACCCGCCGCAATCTGCTTGCCTCCTGGATTTCCCGAAGGGGCCCTGGGCCTCAACCCGGGCCTCTTGTGTGCTTTGGCGGGCCTTAGCAATTTTGGACTCTTGGTCCGTAATCTTGTGCTTAAAGGACTCGCATTTCTTTATGGCGTCCTTGAGCTTCTGCTGAACCTCCCCGACCCTTGACTCATGTTTTTTGCAGGCGGATTGTTCCTTCTCCGCTTTCTTCTGGGGCTCGGCCAGCGTGTTCTTGAGTGACTCCACCTCGGCCGCAGCTCCAACGAAACATCATAATAACATGATCAACAAAACAATTCATATTATTTTAGATCTAAACAGGTCATTGCATACCTTGCTTGTCCTCTAGTTGTTTTCTGACATGTCGAGTTCTTCATCGGCCTGCCCCAGACTCTGCTTCAGTTTGGAGACTTCGGCAGAATGGGAGGTCGCAGCCAGCATCGACGCCTGCTTATTCATATAGACATATATGATTAGTCTCCTGCAAAAATTATTTGATCCTCTGTCCCGCCTTTCTTTTCGAACACCGGACAGAGTCTCAGGGGCTACTGTCTATACTACAACATTCTTTTTGCATAATTACGTCACATACCTCAAAGCCTGTTAGAAGGCTGGCGCAGGCTTCGGTCAGTCTGCTCTTAGCAGACTGAACCCTCTCAATCATCATACCCATAAGGATAAGGTGTTCTTTTATAATAGAAGCACCTTGAAGCGCTTCCAGTAGAGTATCCGGTGCCTCTGGATGGATAGAGGTCGCCGGCAGAATAGGTGCACCTCCTTTCGAAGGAGGCTGCTTACCTGATTCCGGAGCCGTATGGGTTTCCAGGGGGGTCTGCTCCCCCATGTGTCCAGCGGCCGAGGTATCACCCTCTGGCACCACCTTGACGGCCTCATGTACTTCTCCCTGTCCTGGGAGGGTCCTTCGGGACAACACCTCGGCGTCATCCATAGCCTTGGGAGAGGAGGCCGGAGGAGGCGGCTCGTTGTCCATCACATTTGGATCCAGCGAATTCCCCGAAGATGAGGATCACTGGAGGTGGGAATGAGCCGGACTGTAGTGCATGATTCAACATGTTTAAACCACTAAGTAAAGGAGCTAGATATATGTGTGTGTAAGTGCCATTGAGTACTTAAGATTCGGCCAGGGGCTTCTCCCTAGGATGCCACTCAGTGCTGCTATCGGTGTCCCATTCGGGAATCGGGATTGTCCGCAAGGGAGACCCTCCCTTTCTTGGGCGCCTCCACCTCTGCCTCCAGATCAGTGGAGACTGCCCTTTTCTTCCTTTCCCCCTCGAGGGGAGAATTGCTTACCTCGTCCTCCTCGTCGTTCTCAGCGGAGGAGAAGTGGGTTTCGGCTTCTTCGGACGTTGCGCCCGAAGTGCCTGTACGGCGGAGGCCGCTTCTTGCCTCCTGGCCCTTCTTCCTGGCCTTCTTCTCCGGCGCCTGGTATGGCGCCGGAACCAGCATCTTCGTCAGAAGTGGGATAGCTAGGTTTTCAGGTAGCGGAGCCGGACACTGAATCTGCTCCGCCTTCTTTATCCAGCCCTAAAAGGAAAAATGGAGAAGCATAGACATCTTCCTTGAATGCACAGGTAGAGATACACCTTGAAGTACGAAAAACTTACCGAACAGGCTGGTTGAGTCAAGTTATATCCGTGGTCCTTGGTCATCTTAGGCCACGTCTGATTGGCCTTGAAAAGCACCTTCCAGATAACTTCGTGCGTGGAGCTGAAGAATCATTGCAAGGTCTGGTGCTTGGCCGGATCGAACTCCCACAAATGGCAAGTCCGGCTTTGGCAAGGAAGGACCTGGCGAAAAAGCATCACCTGGATCACATTGATAAGCTTTACGTTCATGTCCACCATGCTCGTGATGCGCGTCTGCAGCACTGACACCTCGTTCGAGGACGCCCAGTCCAGGATCTTTTTTAGCCAGGAGGTAAGCCGCATTGGGGGCCCGGACTTGAACTCGGGAGCTGCGGCCCAGGTGGTTTCACGGGGCTCTATGACGTAGAACCACTGTTGTTGCCACCCTTTGACGGTCTCCACAAAGGTGCCTGTGGGCCATGTGACGTTGGACAATTTGCTCACCATGGCACCTCCGCACTCTGCATGTTGACCATCCACCACTTTCGGCTTCACATTGAAGATCTTTAGCCATAATCTGAAGTGTGGTGGGATGCGGAGGAAGGCCTCGCACACGACAATGAATGCCGAGATGTTGAGGAGAGAATTTGGGGCTAGATCGTGGAAATCTAGCCCGTAGTAAAACATGAGTCCGCAGACGAAGGGGTGGAGGGGAAATCCTAACCTGCGGATGAAGTGGGGGATGAATACCACCCTCTCGTTCGGCTCCGAGGTGGGGACAATCTGCCCCTTGGCCGGAAGCCGGTGGGCAATTTCCTGGGCCAAGTACCCTGCTTCCCGGAGCTCCGTGATGTTCTCCTCTGTGACAGAGGAGGTCATCCACTTGCCCTACGCTCCCGATCCGGACATGGCCGGAGTGCTTTTTTGGGGGTGGAAAGGATGGAAGCTTGGGCGCTAGAGCTCGAGAGTGGATGGCCAGAGTGGAAGAAGGCGTGGGTGAAAGAGTGGATCTTTATCCTCTTATAAAGGCAGCGAATATCAAGCGCCTCCCCACTCGCCTTAAAGCACGTCTATTCCCCAAGGGTCGTGAGGACGGCACGGTTGGATTACCCACACCCGTATTGATGAGAATCCCGCAATAAGGGGACACGATCTCTGCTTCGACAAGACGTGCAATGAAAACAGCATCTCGAAACATGGAGTGGGAGGCTAAAAAACAGTTCAAAATAATGATCAGGAAGACTCGCTACAAAAGACGTCAGTAGATGGGACTTGTGAAATATTATACTCTCTGTGGTTTTGTGTGGTGCCTGTTTTGCAGAGCCAGACACGTTTCCTGTGTTCGAGTGCTACTTTGAAGTATTCGGAGGAGGAACCCTCCTTGCAGTGTCGAAGACAATCTGCACGCTGGAGACATCGTATTGAAGCCTGGTTCAAGGGCTACTGAGGGAGTCCTGGATTAAGGGGTCCTCGGGCGTCCGGGCTGTATGATGTGGGCCGGAGTAATGGGCCGTGAAGATACGAGATAGAAGACTTCTTCCCATGTATGGATGGGACTCTCCTTTGCGTGGAAGTCAAGCTTGGCATTCGGATATGAAGATTCCTTTCTCTGTAAACCGACTATGTACAACCCTAGGTCCCTCCGTTGTCTATATAAACCGGAGGGATTAGTTCGAAGCGGAGAATCATAATCATACATGCTAGACATCTAGGGTTTAGCCATTACGATCTCGAGCTAGATCAACTCTTGTAACCCCATATTCATCGAAGATAATCAAGCAGGAAGTAGGATATTACCTCCATTAAGAGGGCCCGAACCTGGGTAAACATCGTGTCCCTGTCTCCTGTTACCTTCGATCCTCAGACGCACAGTTCAGGACCCCCTACCCGAGATCCACCGGTTTTGACACCGACAGTGACCAACACGTGGCATCCACCATAACTGGTTGCCGTTAAGCTATCGGATCTAGTTTTGGATCCGATAACCCGTTAACAACCCGGACCAATGGGGATTTTCCACGTGTAAAATTCTCATTGGCTAGAGGAAACACGTGTTGGCTCACCATTGGTACAGATGTCATCCACTCATTGCACGAGAGGCGCCTATGATATGTTAACATGTGGCATGGACAACAGAGGCCCATTCTGGTGAAAAGGCCAGCCCGTTTGACTTGGTCAAAAGGTAATGGGCCGGCCCACGGAAAACCTGTTAACGGCTTGTTCGTATATCACCCATTTACGGCCCGCTAACTCCCGACCCGTTATGGCCTATCAGAATTAAGACAAGTAGCTTCATCTGGGCCGTCCAATATGATTCCAGCCTGTTGTTACTTCCGGTCCATGTATGGCCCATGATGTTCTTCAGCCCATATGAGGCCCATCGTAACTCTGGGCTCAAGGTAATTGGGTTAACCAAATAATTGAACACTTTGGCATGGCACCTTCTCTTCTTGGTTTGAAATGTATTCAGATGGCTGCTGCTGCAAACAATGAACATTCTGTTTCTGAAGAAGGCATGTTAATGTGGAAACAACACTTTAAAGAGCAATCTTTGGAAAGCAGGAGCTCTTTCTCTACCAACATTCCTATAAGTTGGTTTAACATTATTGTTCACCTGCTTCTGTCCCCTGATAAGTTTGCCTGGATTGTCAATATGTTAAAATCTGGAATGTGGGAACTGTTCACTACTGTGGAGAATATGGATCAAGCCATTTTGTTTCATATACCTGACAAGTGTCCTACCTCTCATGCACCTATTTGTCAGGCCATAGAGGAAGATGCTCATGACATGGGCAAAGAAAATATTGGAGTGGCTGCCAATATGCAAGATGTGGAGTCACAGGCCCTGCTGCAACCTTTCGGTCATGACAACTTGCAGAAGAGAAGAAGTGAAAAAACTCCACTAGTGGAAACATAGGTAAGGAGAAGTTATAGAATTAAGAAAGACAATGCTGGTTACAAGAGAAACTCCTGCTCTAATAATAATTGTCTACCTTGCAATGTTGTCCCTCCCACCATACAAAAATCAGTTGTTAAAAACCTCACTGCCTCTTTTCTGTAAGGTTGCTGAGGGGGAGCTGGAGGACAAGCTGGCCAAGAAGCCCAAGAGAAGGCAAGAGGAAGTTTTGGACAAGGTGCCCTTGGCCAAAGGAGAAGGACATACATCCAACTCTTCATAATGTTTAGGGCCCTTATTTGGAGTATTGTGTTGAGGGATTGTGTGTGTAGTCCCCCACCACCTAGTTTGGAACTGCTTTTGAATGATGTAAGACTTGGCAATTGGCACTTTATGAATCATGTATGGCTGGTGATGTTCTCTCTTATTAGTACTTCCATGCTTTATGATTGGATGCTCTGCTAGAATTATGATATGTTGTGGATCAGGGCATTGTGCCAGTTTATTTTATGTTTGGTTGATGATCAAGTGTTGGTGCTTGATCTCTGGTACAAAACTTCCATATGTTTCCATGAATAACACAAGCAATGGAATATTCTAAATTGGAACATTAGAGGAATGAATTCGAGGACAAATGGTTGGCTTTAAGGCAGAAGATTGATGAGAGTGACTGTAATATTTTGTGTCTTCAAGAAACCAAGAGAGAGACTTTTGACCTGACTTACTTAAAAAATTTGCCCTCTAGAATTAATAAATTTGCTTTCCTTCCCTCTGTTGGAGCTTCTGGGGCTCTGGTGGCTTGGAATGGCTCTCGATTCTCTGGAGAAGTCATTGCACAAAATAGGTTCTCACTTTCAATGCAATTCACCACCGCTCTCTAATCAGTCTTGGATTCTTTATAATATTTATGGGCCATGTGATCCACAAGACAAAATGGAGTTTATTAACTGGTTCCTGAATATTCACATGCCTGATGATGTTGATTGGATACTAATGGGAGATTTCAACCTTATGAGGGCAACATCAGATAGGAACAGACCTCGTGGAGATGTTAATGATATGTTTATGTTCAATGAGGCAATTAGCAATCAAGGTTTAGTTGAATTACCTTTGCATGGCAGAAAGTTCAGCTGGAGTAACATGCAACATGATCCTTTGTTGGTAAAACTTGATTGGTTTTTCACTTCTGCTTCATGGATGACTTCATTTCCAAACACAATTGTGCTACCTCTTGCAAAGCCTATATCAGATCATTTACCATGTGTAATAAAAGTTGGTACTTCTATCCCAAAGGCAAGAGTGTTCAGGTTTTAAAACTATTGGCTTCAACATTCTGACTTTAAGCAGGTAGTTGCTACTGCTTGGAATATTCCAGTGGGGAACCTTGATGCTGTCAAAACTTTGAATGCTAAGTTTAAAAACTTAAGAAGAGCTTTGAAGCTGTGGGCTAAATCTCTGTCCTGTCTGAAAACCCAAATTGCAAAGCTAAATGAGCTCATCTTCCTGTGGGACTTCTTTGAGGAATTTAGAGAGTTGGACATTCATGAATGGAATTGCAGGGCTATTCTTAAAGAACATCTGCTTATTTTGTTGAGGAATCAAAAGATTTATTGGAAGCAAAGAGGAAAAATCAAGGGGGTGAAGTTTGGAGATGAAAACATAAAATTCTTTCATACTAAAGCCTCAATTAACTACAGGCATAATCATATTTCTGTACTCCAAAATCCAAGTTGAGATAGCAGATCATGCTGGAAAAGCTGCAATTCTCTTGGATACTTACAAAAAAAGAATGGGCACATCTCAAAAAACCACAATGCATTTTTATCTGGTTTCCTTGTTTGGGCAGAGACAACATTCGGATATTTTTGACAAACTGGAATTACCTTTTACTGAAGAGGAAATTGATGTTGTGGTTAATGATCTTCCAACAGACAAGTCACCAGGCCCTGATGGTTTTAACAATGAATTCCTCAAGTCTTGCTAGGAAATTATTAAAGGAGATGTGCTCAAATTCATATATGATTTTCATGCAGGGCAAATTTCTCTAGAGAGTTTTATTCCAAAGGGGAGTACTCCCTTGACAACAAATGATTTTAGGCCCATCTCTTTACTAAACTGCTGTCTGAAGCTTGTAACTAAGCTGCTGGCAAACAGGTTAAAGAAGGTGATTCTGAAGTTGGTTCACATCAACCAATATGGTTTTCTTAAAGAAAGATCTATTCATGATTATTTGGGGTGGGCATACGAATATCTGCACCAATGTCATAAGTCAAACAAGGAAATCATTGTAATTAAATTGGACTTTGAAAAGGCTTTTGACACCATTGAAAATCATGCAATGTTTGATATTTTAAAGGGCAAAGGTTTTGGGGACAAATGGATTACATGGATCAAATTGTTGTTTACTTCTGCTTCATCTGCTATATTGCTAAATGGTGTTCCTGGAAAAAAGTTTTATTGCCTTAGAGGTGTCAGGCAGGGGGACCCACTATCCCCTCTCCTTTTTGTACTTGCTGCAGACCTACTTCAGTCAGTTCTAAACAAGGCAATGCACATGGGCTTGATAACTTCTCCCTTGCAAGTGGAGTCATGCCCTGACTTTCCAATTGTCCAGTATGCTGATGACACCCTGGTTATTCTTCAAGCATATGCAAAGCAACTACATTGCCTCAAAGCCCTTCTCAATACTTTTGCAGATGCCACTTGCCTTAAAGTAAACTACAATAAATCAAGTATGATTCCAATAAATGTGCCATAAGAGAAGGTTGAGATTTTGATAAATACTTTTCATTGCAAGAAGGAATCATTTCCAATCCAATATTTCGGAGCACCCTTAGGCCTTCATAAGCCTACTGTTCAGCAATGTTTTCCTCTTGTCACAAGACTGCAGAAGAAGCTTCTGGGTTTGTCCTCCTTTATGACAATGGCTGGGAGATTGTTGCTAGTGAAATCTATCCTAAACTCTTTGTTGATCTATCTCATGGGATGCCTTGATGTGCCTGTCACCATCAAAACCCAAGCCATAAAGTACTTGAGACATTGCCTTTCGAGAGGCCCTGATCTGGAAGATCATAGACCTGTCATGGTGGCATGGAGCACTGTGTGTAGACCTAAAAATCAGGGTGGCTTGGGAGTGATGGATATTTTTGTTCAGAATAAGGCCCTGCTTCTTAACAACCTACATAAGTTCTATAACAGACACAGTATTCCCTGGGCCAACTTGATTTGGGAATCATATTACAACAATGATTCACTGCCTGGTAATAGCTGGATTGGATCATTTTGGTGGAAGGCAAATCTTAAGTTGATTGATAACTATAAGTCTTTGGCCGGATGCAACATAGGTGATGGTAAGAGTGCTTTTTTCTGGACTAATCTTTGGCACTCAGCTTGTTTGCAAGACATGTTCCATCATTTATTCTCTTTTGTGAAAAACAAGGATGCTACTGTCCACACCATTCTCCAAACTGAATACTTAGAGGACCTATTTCATCTACCCCTGACTGTGCAAGCTTTCCAGGAATTTGAGGCTATGGAGGACATTTGCATTGCTTTGAGGGCCCTCTTGTACATTAGATTATACTGACACTTGGAGTTACATTTGGGGAAATGAACAATTCTCAGTTGCTAAGGCATATAAAGTTATGATGGGAGTTAAAATTGTGCCACAACAGTTCAACTAGATCTGGAACAGCTCATGTCAGCCAAAACACAAGGTGTTTTTTTGGAGACTACTTCATGACAAGCTCAATACCAGAAATCTTCTGAGAAGGAAATCTTTTCAGCTGGGCAGCTATAATTGTGCTGTCAAAAAAATTTCACAGGAAGAAACTCTTCAGCACCTCTTCTGGACCTGTCCTTTTGCAGCTCAGTGCTGGTACCTGATATGCCCTTCACGGCAGGCAAATGTTTCAATCTTGGAAGCTTTTCTTGATCTCAAGCAGAAGCTTCATGTGCCTTTTTTTCATGGAGATAATCATCCTTGCTTCTTGGGCTATCTGGATCTCCAGGAACAATCTGATCTTCCAAGCAATTCAACCTAGCATTCAAAGGTGGAAAGCCATCTTCCTGGAGGAGCTCAATCTTCTAAGATTTAGAATTAAGAAGAGTTATGCTGGAGCCATCATTATTGGCTGGATAATCTTGTGTTGTAATCATAGTTCATAGTTGCTAGTGTTTTCTCCCTTGTTTTTTTCTTTTCCTTGGCTTATCTCAAGCCTTATGTACAGTGGAACCTTTTTGTCTTTTCTACCATATAAATAATAAAAAAATTGCAATGGGGTTTTGCCCTACTGTGTACAGTCAAAAAACTCTGGGCCCAATAAAGGCCCGAGATGAAACTGGCCCATAATGAACAGTGTATTGCTTTATACCCATTAACGACCCATTATTCCGTTGGCCGTTTCGAGCCCGTGTTAACTTTCGGCCTTCTAAGGGCCCATTTATTCTTGGGCTCATTTCTAGAATTCGGTTAGCTATAGTCCGTTACTGGCTTGTTCCGTTTGTGGGCCAAATTCAGCTCGTGGTTACATTCGGCCCGTTTGTGGCCCGTTAACCCATTGGGCTGTTTTCATAGTGTTATCAAATACGGCCTATTAACGGCCCATTATGGTCCGCGAATAGTACGTCCCATGTTTGGCGAAATGATTATACGCCTCATAGAAGGCCCATGTATAGTACGGCCCATAGAAGACCAATGGATCCTACGGCCCGTAGAAGTCCCATGGATCATAAGGCCCGTAGAAAATCCGTGGATCCTACGGCCCGTAGAAGTCCCATGGATCCTACGGCCTGTAGAAGGCCCATGGATCCTACGGCCCGCAGGAGGCCCATGGTTACAACAGTCCGTGTGTTGCCATGATTATTGTGGGCTAGTTACCAAAAATAGGTTGTTGTGGCCACTAGAAAACGCGGAAAAAGAACTGCAGTGACTACAAGGAAACAACTAAACAAGACAATAAGGAAATAAATAAGCAAGCAACTAATGCTAGCCTATTATAGCTATTACACATATTACATCCACTGGGCATCAAAGTTTGCCAGCAGTGCAAATATAGGGAACAAAGCAGCATATTACATACACTGGTCGTCAAAATTGGCCACGAGTGCAAATAAACGCGGCAGCAAAACAAGGGCATAACTGAAACAACTTCAGAAGAGCTTAAGAAACGTTATCCTGGGAATCCACCATGCTGGCAATAAGCTTAGCAAGCTGATACGTCTCCAACGTACCTATAATTTTTTATTGTTCAATGCTATATTATATTCTGTTTTGGACATTATTGGGCTTTATTATACACTTTTATATTATTTTTGGGACTAACCTATTAACCGGAGGCCCAGCCCGGAATTGCTGTTTTTTGCCTATTTCAGAGTTTCGTAGAAAAAGAATATCAAACGGAGTCCAAACGGAATGAAACCTTCGGGAACGTGATTTTCAGAACGAACGTGATCCAGAGGACTTGGACCCTACGTCAAGACTTCCCCAGGAAGCCACGGGATAGGGGCGCGCCTACCCCCCGCCCCCCAGGCGCGCCCTCCACCCTCGTGGGCCCCATGTTGCTCCATCGACGTACTGCTTCCTCCTATATATACCTACGTACCCCAAACTATCAGATACAGAGCCAAAAACCTAATTCCACCGCCGCAACCTTCTGTATCCGTGAGATCCCATCTTGGGGCATGTTCCGGAGCTCCGCCGGAGGGGGCATTAATCACGGAGGGCTTCTAAATAACACCATAGCCTCTCCGATGAAGTGTGAGTAGTTTACCTCAGACCTTCGGGTCCATAGTTATTAGCTAGATGGCTTCTTATCTCTTTTTGGATCTCAATACAATGTTCCCCCCCTCTCTTGTGGAGATCTATTCTATCTAATCTTCTTTTGCGGTGTGTTTGTTGGGGCCGATGAATTGTGGTTTTATGATCAAGTTTATCTATGAACAATATTTGAATCTTCTGAATTCTTTTATGTATAATTGGTTATCTTTGCAAGTCTCTTCAAATTATCAGTTTGGTTTGGCCTACTAGATTGATCTTTCTTGCAATGGGAGAAGTGCTTAGCTTTGGGTTCAATCTTGCGGTGTCCTTTCCCAAAGGATGAGGGGGCAGCAAGGCACGTATTGTATTGTTGCCATCGAGGATAACAAGATGGGGTTTATATCATATTGCATGAGTTTATCCCTCTACATCATGTCATCTTGCTTAAAGCATTACTTTGTTCTTATGAACTTAATAATCTAGATGCATGCTTTGGACAATGATCGATGTGTGGAGTAATATTAGTAGATGCAGGCAGGATTCGGTCTACTTGTCTCTGACGTGATGCCTATATACATGATCATACCTAGATATTCTCATAACTATGCTCAATTATGTCAATTGCTCAATAGTAATTTGTTCACCCACCGTAAATACTTATGCTCTTGAGAGAAGCCACTAGTGAAACCTATGGCCCCCGTGTCTATCTTCCATCATGTTAATCTTCAGACAACAAGCTATTTCTGGCGCCATTTTTATTTTACTTTCTTTACTTTGCATCATTATCATAAAAATACCAAAAATATTATCCTATCATATCTATCAGATCTCACTCTCGTAAGTGACCGTGTAGGGATTGACAACCCCTTATCGCGTTGGTTGGGAGGATTTATTTGTTTGTGTAGGTGCAAGGGACTCGTGCGTGGCCTCCTACTGGATTGATACCTTGGTTCTCAAAAACTGAGGGAAATACTTATGCTACTTTGCTACATCACCCTTTCCTCTTCAAGGGAAAACCAATGCAGTGCTCAAGAGGTAGCAAGAAGGATTTCTGGCACCATTGCCGGGGAGTCTATGCAAAAGTAAACATACCAAGTACCCATCACAAACCCTTATCTCCCGCATTATATTATCTGCCATTTGCCTATCTTTTTCCTCTCCCACACTTCACCCTTGCCGTTTTATTCGCCCTCTCTTTTCCCTTTGCCTCTTTTTGCCCGTCTCTTGTTTGCTCGTGTGTTGGATTGCTTGCTTGTCATGATGGCTCAAGATAATACTAAATTGTGTGATTCACCAATACCAACAAAAATGATTTCTTATGACTCCGATTGCTCCTCTTACTGATACTGAATCTTGTGAAATCAATACTGCTTTGTTGAATCTTGTCATGAAAGATCAATTTGCCGGCCTTCCTAGTGAAGATGCTCCTACCCATCTAAATAGCTTCGTTGATTTGTGTGATATGCAAAAGAAGAAAGATGTGGATAATGATATTGTTAAATTTAAGCTATTTCCCTTGTCGCTTAGAGATCGTGCTAATGTTTGGTTTTCGTCTTGCCTAAAAATAGTATTGATTCTTGGAATAAGTGCAAAGATGCTTTTATCTCTAAGTATTTTCCTCCCGCTAAGATCATCTCTCTTTGAAACGATATTATGAATTTTAAGCAACTTGATCATGAACATGTTGCACAAGCTTGGGAGAGGATGAAATTAATGATACGTAATTGCCCTACTCATGATTTGAATTTATGGATGATCATACAAAATTTTTATGCCTGATTGAATTTTGCTTCTAGAAATCTTTTAGATTTGGCCGCGGGAGGCACTTTTATGGAAATCACTTTAGGAGAAGCTACTAAACTCCTAGATAATATTATGGTTAATTATTCTAAATGGCACAGTGAAAGATCTACTAATAAAAAAGTGCATGCGATAGAACAAATTAATGTTTTGAGTGGAAAGATGGATGAACTTATGAAATTATTTGAAGTAAAAGTGTTTCTTCTAATCCTAATGATATTCCTTTGTGTACTATGATTGAGAATAATAATGAATCTCTGGATGTGAATTTTGTTGGTAGGAATAATTTTGGTAACAACGCGTTTAGAGGAAGCTTTAATCCTAGGCCTTATCCTAGTAATTCCTCTAATAATTATGGTAGTTCCTAAATTATGGAAATTTTAATAAGATGCCCTCTGAATTTGAGACTAGTGTTAAATAATTTCTGAATTCGCAAAAGAATTTTAATGCTTTGCTTGAAGAAAAATTGCTTAAAGTTGATGAATTGGCTAGGACGTTGATAGAATTTCTCTTGATTTTGATTCTTTTAAACTTAGATCTATTCCTCCTAAGCATGATATCAATGAGTCTCTCAAAGCCATGAGAATTTCCATTGATGAGTGCAAAGAAAGAACCGCTAGGATGCATGCTAAGAAAGATTGTTTCGTGAAAGTGTGTTCTTCTAGTGTTTATGAAAACAAAAATGAAGATCTAAAAGTTATTGATGTGCCCCCTATTAAATCTTTGTTTTGCAATATGAATCTTGATAATTATGGGACTGAATATGATCCACCTTTACCTAGAAGGCGTTCCAGAAATTCAGAGTTTTTAGATCTTGATGCTAAAATTGATAAAAGTGGGATCGAAAACAAAACTATAGATATTAATGAACCCACTATTTTGGATTTCAAGGAATTTAATTATGATAATTGCTCTTTGATAGATTGTATTTCCTTGTTGCAATCCGTGCTAAATTTTCCTCATGCTTATCGTCAAAATAAAGCTTTTACCAAACATACCGTTGATGCTTTGATGCAATCTTATGAAGAAAAACTTGAGTTGGAAGTTTCTATCCCTAGAAAACTATATGATGAGTGGGAACCTACTATTAGAATTAAAATTAAAGATCATGAATGCTATGCTTTGTGTGATTTGGGTGCTAGTGTTTCCACGATTCCAAAGACTTTGTGTGATTTGCTAGGTTTCCGTGATTTCGATGATTGCTCTTTAAACTTGCACCTTGCGGATTCCACCATTAAGAAACCAATGGGAAGAATCAATGATGTTCTCATTGTTGCAAATAGGAACTATGTGTCCATAGACTTTATTGTTCTTGACATAGATTGCAATCCTTCATGTCCTATTATTCTTGGTAGACCTTTCCTTAGAACGATTGGTGCAATTATTGATATGAAGGAAGGAAATATTAGAATCCAATTTCCATTAAAGAAAGGCATGGAACACTTCCCTAGAAAGAAAATAAAATTACCATATAAATCTATTATGAGATCCACTTATGGATTGCCTACCAAAGATGGCAATACCTAGATCTATCCTTGCTTTTATGCCTAGCTAGGGGCGTTAAACGATAGCGCTTGCTGGGAGGCAACCCAATTTTATTTTTAGTTTTTGGCTTTTTGATTCTGTTTAGGAATGAATTTTTGATCTACCCTCTGGTTAGATGTGTTTTTATGTTTTAATTAGTGTGTGTGCCAAGTTTAACCTATAGGATCTTCTTGGATGACAGCTATTTGATCTTGCAGAAAATTCCATAAACTTTCTGTTCATGAAAATAATTGTTAAAAATCACCAGAACATGATAAAATATTTATTCCAATTTCTTCTGTTCAATAAACAAATTGTCTAGGACGTCCTATTTTGGCTAAATTTTTGGAGTTCCAGAAGTTTGCGTTAGTTACAGATTACTACAGAGTGTTCTGTTTTTGACAGATTCTGTTTTTCGTATGTTGTTTTCTTATTTTGATAAATCTATGCCTAGTAAAATAGTTTACAAACTATAGAGAAGTTGGAATACAGTAGGTTTAAAACCAATATAAATAAAAAATGAGTTCATTACAGTAACTTGAAGTGGTCTTTTGTTTTCTTTCGCTAAAGGAGCTGACGAGATTTTTTGCTGAGTTTTGTGTTGTGAAGTTTTCAAGTTTTTGGTAAAAGATTTGATGGATTATGGAACAAGGAGTTGCAAGAGCCTAAGTTGGGGATTCCCATGGCACCCCCAAGACAATCTAAGGACACCTAAAAGCCAATGCTTGAGGATGCCCCAGAAGGCATCCCCTCTTTCGTCTACTTCCATCGGTAACTTTACTTGGAGCTATATTTTTATTCACCACATGATATGTGTTTTGCTTGGAGCGTCTTGTATGATTTGAGTCTTTCTTTTTAGTTTACCACAATCATCCTTGCTGTACACACCTTTTGAGAGAGACACACATGATTCGGAAGTTATTAGATGTAGCGACCCGACCTCAGATGGTCAAGTCTCTGTGCTTCAGTGTCATCCCTGGATCAGTAATGCTGACACACACAGTACTCGAAGGATTTATAACAGAGTAGCAATCACACACTCATTACATCGAATGTCTCAAAAGAGAACTTATTACAATAATATGGCTTAAGGCCATCTAATGCGATAACAATGAAGGCTTGGAAGATAAAGTGAGTCCATCAACTCCAACGGCATAGCTGAGCTGCATGGCAACGACCTAACGAACCTTACTCCTCGTTTGAAAAGTCTGCAACATAATACATTGCAGCCCGAAAACGGGTCTGCACATGGAATATGCTGGCAATATAACACAATAGAGCAAGAACAGGATAATACTATCACTACATGCATATTTGGCTGGCGGAAAGCTCTATGGTTATAGTTTTGCGAAAAGCCAATTTTCCCCTACAACAAAGGAATAGATTTTAATTTAACTATCATGGTGGTTGAAACATTGAGAAGGTAACTCCAACTCAATTCCAATTAAAGTAGTCAACAACCCAACAATATTAATTAAGAGTGATGAGATACATGTGATAATCCAAACACTAGATACTCAAGATTTGTCCATAACCTAGGACACGACTAACCATGATTAGATTGTACACTCTGCAGAGGTTTGCGCACTTTTCCCCACAAGACTCGATCTCCTCCGTTGGATTTCTCGCACTACATGGTGTTTGAGAAACGGATGACCGAGACATAGTCTTTCAGAAACATTAACTCCCTACTCCGGGTAGACCATACCAAACCTACAAAACCCACTACCTGCTGATCTACCTCTTCAAGAGCTTCACGTATCTTACTCAACTATGCTAGAGCCCATAATAGCTTGTGGCTGCACACGGAAGTTTCTAGCATGAATCATCTCAGTTCCCTTTAATCCTGGGTGGCGGTCCATAGGAAGATCACACGGGTACCTCGGGATTTCCAGAAAAAAAACACAGACAACACTGGGTTCCCTAGGTGCCTCAATCCACCCAGATGTTAATTTAAGTTGCCACCATAAGTTGAACCATTAATTAACAATCTCACATCTATCATGGATTCACTCAAACCCAAACCACGTCTACGAGCATAGCATAGCAATATAAGCACGCGTAGAAGTAACTCCCAAGGGTTTGATAGTAACAAGGCAATAGGTTCTACCTCAACAACTACTTCCCAACCCACAAGTTAATGACATCCTAATCATGCAATGTTTGAGGATTGAACTAATGCATAAAAACTGGGTATGAAAAGAGTATGATCAATGTGTTACTTGCCTTGTTGACGATCCGCGAATCCTAGAGACTCGTAGTAACACGCTTCGCACTCCGGTAATTCTATCGCAAACAAACAATAACATACATAAGCAACAAGCAAAGATGCACAAGCAAAACTTCAGATAAAAGAGGTTGGGCAAAAAGTTTAACTTAAGAACTCCGGTTCGCAAAAAGAATCAAATCAAACGGAGCAACGAAACTTAAACGGCGAAAGAAACAAGATCCATTTACTAATCTGAACTAAGGTCAAATTTTACAGTACCAAAATCTTATTTAAGTTGATTAAACAGAAAGAGGGTCTCGAGACGAAACTCTAGGCGTTTGAATCACCTGATTCTGACTAATGAGCGAAAAGATAAACAGAAACTAAGATCGGATTAGAAATCACGATCGAAAATAATCGCAGATAAATCCGATTAAAGAAAACTAACAAACGAGCGTTCGTTATCTGTAACTAACGGGAGAAAACCGTTCTTTAAAACGAACGTACGGACGAACGTCCGCTAATTAGAAGAACCGAGAAAAAACGGCGACCCGATCTTAAAAAGAACGAACTAGGGTTTCTAAAAAAACCCAACGGTTTTTAATAAAACCGGCGGCGACGGATCCGGCGCGGTACCTCCGGCGAGGGGCTTCGGCGGGGCGGGGTTGGGTGGCGGGCGTCGGCTCATGGGCGGCGCGGCGGCGAAGGCGGCTTCTGGGCTGTGAGGCGTGGCGGCGGCTCGCGGCGGCGGTGGTGTGGTGGCGGGGTCGGGGTGGGAGTATATAAGGAGGCGGCTTGGAGGAGGGGCCAAGTCGGCGGCGGAGTCCGGCTCAGACTCCGGTCCGAGCGGCGGCGGGCAGTGCACGCTGTGGGCGATGGCGGCTTGGGCGGCTTTGGCTCAGTGGGCCTTAGGCCCGGTCGGTATGAGGAGGGTTTTTTTTAATAATTTTGCCGACAGAAATAAAATCCTAGAAAATAAAATAAAAATCTAAAAATGCCAAAACAAATTTTCACCGTCTAAATGAAATATTTAGAACGAGATGAACATTTTCTTGGCCCTAAAATGCAATTTTGAAAACGTGCAATTTTTCTAATGCAAATAAAATCCAAATAAACTCAAATAAAATCAAATAAATGATTTTAACATTTTTCCTCCAATATTTCAATTGTTTTGGAGAAGTCATATTATCTCCTCTCATACATTTTCAATATCAAATATTTTTCAAAGAGAAAAATAATTAAAATAAAAAATCCTCGTTTCACTATTTGATAGGAATCAAATATGAAAACCGGGAAATCCCGAACTCTCTCCAAGGGTCCTTGAGTTGCTTAGGATGTCAAGGATTGCGGAACTAAAATGCAATAAAATATGATGTGCAAGAATGACCTATGTATAACATTCCAAATTGAAAATTTGGGATGTTACAAACCTTCCCCCCTTAAGATGAATCTCACCCTTGAGATTCGGGTTGGCTAGAGAACAGCTGTGGGTGGTTTCATTCTCTCGTTCCCAGGTGGCTTCATTCTCGGTATGGTGGCTCCGCTGAACTTTGCAAAACTTAATAACCTTGCTGCGATTGACTCGGCTGGCAAACTCAAGAATCTTAACTGGCTTCTCCTCATAAGTCAAATCACTGTCCACCTGAATCGCCTCCAAGGGTACTGTATCCCTTAACGGTATATCGGCCATCTCAGCATGACACTTCTTCAACTGTGAAACGTGGAATAAATCGTGAACTCCTGACAATCCCTCTGGTAGTTCCAGCTTGTAGGCAACTTCTCTCATCCGTTCCAAAACACGATACGGTCCTACAAATCTTGGGGCTAATTCTCCCTTAACTCCAAAACGTTTCACTCCTCACAACGGTGATACTCGCAGATATGCTCTGTCTCCAATTTCATAGGTTACCTCCTTGCTTTTCGAGTCTACATAACTCTTCTGCCTGGACTGAGCAATCTTCAGTCTATCACGAATCAGTTTAACCTTCTCTTTAGACTCCTTGATCAAGTCTGGTCCAAACAGCTGTCGGTCTCCTACCTCATCCCACGTCAACGACGTTCTGCACCTCCGTCCATACAGGGCTTCGAACGGTGCCATCTTCAAACTAGCTTGGTAGCTATTGTTGTACGAGAACTCTGCGCAAGGCAAATTGTCATCCCAACTAGATCCATAATCTAGCGCACAGGCTCTCAACATATCTTCCAGTATCTGGTTGACTCTTTCGGTCTGTCCATCTGTCTGCGGGTGGAATCTTGTCTTGAACTCCAATCTGCACTCCAAGGTCTGGTGTAACCGATGCCAAAACTTTGAAGTAAACTGTGTTCCTCTATCTCGATACAATGGTCCTCGGAACTCCATGCGGACATACGATCCTCGGACATATATATCTTGGCCAACTTCGCACTTGTATAGGTGGTTTTCACTGGGATAAAGTGAGCCACTTTGGTCAAGCGATCAACTACTACCCATATTGAATCATATCCTGCTTTGGTCCTAGGTAGTCCGATGATAAAGTCCATGCCAAGTTTATCCCACTTCCATTTGGGTATCGGCATAGGCTGTAACAGTCCTGCTGGCTTCTGATGCTCTGCCTTCACTCGCTGACATACATCACATACGGCTACATACTCGGCAATATCCTTCTTCATACCAGTCCACCAGAAACGTTCCTTCAAATCCAAATACATCTTGGTGTTTCCGGGGTGTATCGAGTATGGTGAGTCATGAGCCTCCTGAAGTATTAATTTCCTGATCTCTGGGTTATTGGGCACATAAACTCGGTCCTCAAACCATAAGGTATCGTGCTCATCCTCGCAAAAACCTTTGGCCTTTCCTTTTCTCATCTTCTCCTTTATCTCGGCAATCTCTTTGTCATCCTTCTGGGCTTCTCAAATCCTGCCCAACAATGTAGACTGAACTTCCATTGTTGCAACGAAACCTCTTGGAACAATCTCCAACCAAAGTTCCATGATATCCTCAGCTAACTGCAACGTCTTGAGCTTGCGTTGGTTTCCCTGAAGAGGAGAGGATGATGCAGCAAAGTAGCGTAAGTATTTCCCTCAGTTTTTGAGAACCAAGGTGTCAATCCAGTAGGAGGCCACGCGCGAGTCCCTCGTACCTGCACAAATCGATAGCTCTTCGCAACCAACGCGATTAGGGTTGTCAATCCCTTCACGGTCACTTACGAGAGTGAGATCTGATAGAGATGATAGATAATATTTTTGGTATTTTTGATATATAGGTGCAAAGTGAAAAGTAAAAGGCAAAGTAAAAACAAAGCAAGTATTAAAGTGATGGAGATTGATATGATGAGAATAGACCCGGGGGCCATAGGTTTCACTAGTGGCTTCTCTCAAGAGCATAAGTATACTACGGTGGGTGAACAAATTACTGTTGAACAATTGACAAAATTGAGCATTGTTATGAGTATATCTAGGTATGATCATGTATATAGGCATCACGTCCAAGAAAAATAGACCGAAACAATTCTGCATCTACTACTATTACTCCACTCATCGACCTCTATCTAGCATGCATCTAGAGTATTAAGTTAAAAACAGAGTAACGCCTTAAGCAAGATGACATGATGTAGAGGAATAAATTCATGCAATATGATAAATACTCCATCTTGTTATCCTCGATGGCAACAATACAATACATGCCTTGCAACCCTTTCTGTCACTAGGTAAGGACACCGCTAGATTGAACCCAAAGCTAAACAGTTCTCCCATTGCAAGAACTACCAATCTAGTTGGCCAAACCAAACGGATAATTCGAAGAGACTTGCAAAGATAACCAATCATACATAAAATAATTCAGAGAAGATTCAAATATTATTCATAGATAAGTTGGATCATAAACCCACAATTCATCGGTCTCAACAAACACACCGCAAAAAGAAGATTACATCGAAGCCATCTATGGACCCGAAGGTCTGAAGTAAACTACTCACATAATCTATGGACCCGAAGGTAAACTACTCACGTAAACTACCCACAATTCATAAGCTGGAGAACATTGTATTGAGATCCAAAAAGAGAGAACAAGCCATCTAGCTACTAGCTATAGACCCGAAGGTCTGAAGTAAACTACTCACATTTCATCGGAGGGGCTACGGTGATGATGTAGAAGCCCTCCGTGGTGGATGCCCCCTTTGGCGAAGTTCCGGAACAGGCCCAAGATGGGATCTCATGGATACAGGAAGTTGCGGCGGTGGAATTAGGTTTTTGGCTCTGTATCTGATCGTTTGGGGGTACGTAGGTATATATAGGAGGAAGGAGTACGTCGGTGGAGCAACAGGGGGCCCACGAGGCAAGGGCGCGCCCTAGGGGGGGCACCCCCACCCTCGTGACCGCCTCTGTTGTCCCTTGGAGTTGGGCCAAGTCTCCTGGATCACGTTCGGTGAGAAAATCACGTTTTTGAAGGTTTCATTCTGTTTGGACTCCGTTTGATATTCCGTTTCTTTGAAACACTAAAATAGGCAAAAAAACAGCAATTCTGGGCTGGGCCCCCGGTTAATAGGTTCGTCCAAAAAATAATATAATAGTGGAAAATAAAGCCCAATATTGTCCAAAACAGTAGATAAAGTAGCATGGAGCAATCAAAAATTATAGATACGTTGGATACGTATCCGGCATCCCCAAGCTTAATTCCTGCTCGTCCTCGAGTAGGTAAATGATAAAAAGAGAATTTTTGATGCGGAGTGATACTTTGGCATAATTTCGATGTAAATCTTCTTAATTGTGGTATGAATATTCAGATCCGAAAGATTCAAGACAAAAGTTCATATTGACATAAAAATAGTAATACTTCAAGCATACTAACTAAGCAATTATGTCTTCTCAAAATAGCATGGCTAAAGAAAGTTATCCCTACAAAATCATGTAGTCTGTCTATGCTCCATCTTCCCCACACAAAATATTTAAATCATGCACAACCCCGATGACAAGCCAAGCAATTGTTTCACACTTTAACATTTTCAAAACTTTTTCAATCTTCACACAATACATGAGCATGAGCCATGGATATAGCACTATATGTGGAATAGGATGGTGGTTGTGGAGAAGACAAAAAGGGAGAAGACAGTCTCACATCAACTAGGCGTATTAATGGGCTATGGAGATGCCCATCAATAGATATCAATGTGAGTGAGTAGGGATTGCCATGCGACAGATGCACTAGAGCTATAAGTATATGAAAGCTCAACAAAAGAAACTAAGTGGGTGTGCATCCAACTCGCTTGCTCATGAAGACCTAGGGCATTTGAGGAAGCCCATCATTGGAATATACAAGCCAAGTTCTATAATGAAAAATTCCCACTAGTATATGAAAGTGGCAAAATGAGAGACTCTCTATCATGAAGATCTTGGTGCTACTTTGCAGCACAAGTGTGGTAAAAGGATAGTAACATTGTCCCTTCTCTCTTTTTCTCTCATTTTTTTATTTGGGCCTTTTATCTTTTTTTATGGCCTCTTTTCTTTTTCTTTTTTTCCTTTTTTTTATTTTTCGTCCGGAGTCTCATCCTGACTTGTGGGGGAATCATAGTCTCCATCATCCTTTCCTCACTTGGGACAATGCTCTAATGAATGATGATCATCACACTATTATTTTTCTTACAACTCAACAATTACAACTCGATACTTAGAACAAAGTATGACTCTATATGAATGCCTCCGTGGTGTACGGGATATGCAATGAATCAAGAGTGACATGTATGAAAGAATTATGAACGGTGGCTTTGCCACAAATACGATGTCAACTACATGATCTTGCTAGCAATATGACAATAATGGAGCGTGTCATAATAAACGAAACGGTGGAAAGTTGCATGGCAATATATCTCGGAATGGTTATGGAAATGCCATGATAGGTAGGTATGGTGGTTGTTTTGAGGAAGATATATGGTGGGTTTATGATACCGGTGAAAAGTGCGCGGTATTAGAGAGGCTAGCAATGGTGGAAGGATGGGAAAAAGTGCGTAGAATCCATGGACTCAACATTAGTCATAAATAACTCATATACTTATTGTTGGGGATATTACTACTGGGTGTAAACCGGCCAGGACAGGCCGAGTTAACTTCGTCAGTAGTTGAGTATGTTAAAAGCCCAAGTAGGCAGATGAGGGCTCAAGGCCCATAGCCGGTTTAAGGCCTGTAGCCGTAAACCGGCGACGGTATGTAACTTGTATTGTAAGTTAGGAATCATGGAGACCGAGCCGGATACATCTATGAACCGGCATCGGGACTCTATAAACCGACGGGCGCCACCCATATATATAAGGGGACGACCCGGCGGCGGTTCAGGGACAACAGACAACAACTCGAGACTTAGGCGAAGCTTGTTTGCTCCCTAGTCATCGAAACCCCATCAATTCCATCACAACTAGACGTAGGCTTTTACCTTCATCGAAGGGGCCGAAATAGTATAAACTCTGTTGCGTCCTTGTGTCCGCTTTAACCCCTTCAAGCTAACTCGTAGTGATGGCTCCACGACTAAGTCTTTTCATGAGGACAACTGTCGTGACAAAACCACGACAGTTGGCGCCCACCGTGGGGCTATCGCACGATGGTTTCAAGTTCTTGGAGGGCAACTTCAAAGGAATCAAGGGTTACGCTGTGGGCCGGATGACCAAGAGTCGTCGCGGCAAGCTCTACATCGACGATGCAGGGTGGGGCCCCGAGGCCGGCTCGATTGAGTACGGGTACCAGGTCCCCTTTGGTGGCATACACGTCTTCATCGGCAAGATCGGTGAACCGGGCCCTGAGCCGGACATCTGCACCGACCTCGTCGAAACGGCTCAGCATGCGCGGTCTGCCCAGGTAAAACCGGCCGTAAAGCGTGCCTTCAATGGATTCATCCACGGAGGGGAATATGAGGATGGTTCGGAATCTGCTAGCGAGACCGTCGTTTATTCCGGCGACGAGTCTTCAACCGGAGAAACCGAATCGTTATATCAGTTACAAGACGGCCGGATTGGGGGCTGTTCCGATGGCGATTGTATTCCGGACCCCTCTGATCTGCCCAACCAGGTTGGAATATTCATGGCTGGTACACAGGCGGCGATCCACTCTTCGACCGCAGCAGCAATTATCTCCGGGTCAGCAGCGGCGACGGCTGCTGGGGCAGGAGGCCCTGTGCGCCCACCGGCTCAAGTTTTATCTGATCTATTTGATGCGTTGGCTGTGCTTATGCCAGAGGCTAACCCGGCAGATCAGGACGCCCACAACGCGGAAGTTGCAAGGGTGAGGGAACAGATCACTCAGGCCAAGGCCGACCTAGCAGCCGAGCACGACAGGATTGTCGCAGAGCGGGCCGCTTTGGATGCGCAGGCCTATAGGCTTATGGTGGATCAGACCGCGTCGCATGAAGTCCTGAAGAGGAAGCACCGATCTCGCTTGCCTCCGGTTTTCGAAGCCAGAAATCTCTTTAACACCCCAGGAGCAGGAACTAGTAACCCGCCGGTGATAAACCGGGCGGAGGCACCTGGGCCGGGCGCGCTGGTTCAGCCTCGCGTGATGGAGCCGCCTCGACAAAACAATGTTGTGCCTCAGCCTGTCCCGACACCTCCGGGTCATTATTCCAATCCAATGGACAATCTTGTCGCTGCCGCTTCATGACGGGTCACATCAGTGCTTCACACCCATAGCTCAGATTTAACTAGTATTTGACAAGATTCAGTTGTTACGTCAAATTAGATCACATCCAGGCAGCCAGGCCTGCCTCTTCTCCTAAAGAAGCAGTGGCCTCCGCCGCGCGATGAAGTAGGCCTTGTGCCATCCATCGTTCCGAGCAACATGGGGAAAGTCTGACATTGACTCCTGTAATGGACGTTGTCGACAGACCCTGGCACCAGCAGCGGCGGCAAGACTTCGATTGATGGTTTGACCACTTCTTTGACATGCACGAACATTCGATACAGGTACATGCCTAACGTGGTCCGCGGCGGCCTTGGTGGCGACGAATAGTACAACCCCGGTTCCTGGACCGGTATCTCAACACCAATCACCTTTGGTATGGTGGACGGCTTCTTCATCCATGCCATAACCGCCGAGCCCAAATGTATGCGGAGGAACAAACATACTTACGAGCTCACCTCCAAGGTCGTTGATAAGCTCATTCATGGACTCGTTGTTCCAAGCACATTGAAGCATGCCATGGAAGGTAAGCTTTGTTAAAAACAAAAGCTCAGAGGGCAACGAGCCCCATCTTGGGTGCCACCGATCAAAGCTCACCAGCGCGTCATCACAGAACAAATGCCGGGAATATTCGAACACACGACTGCAGTCAAAAGTTGTCCGGAACCTGACGAAGAAATCAGCAGGTGGCGGGCAGACTTCGACGAGCAAGTCACTTATTTGGATGTCGTGTGCAATGCCAAGAGCTTTGACAAGGTCGTCCGGCGAGACGGGAGGCCGGTCGTCGTTGATGGTTACCATCAGCACTTTGCAGGCAAACTAGTCGTCAAGCTCCGCCATGCCACTGTTGAGCGATAGCACGCAGCAACCGAAGGCAGGAAAGACCTCAGGATCTCCGGCTCAGAGATCTGCGTTGACCGGCGAGATGATAGTGAGCTTGAGTACAGGGAGTACAGGAGGGGGATTTGGGGGAACTGGAGTAGGAATCGAGATTCCAGAGGTGGGTAGGGGCGAGAGATTGGGGATGAAAAGGTAGCTTGAATTTCGAACACGCGCCAATATGCTCTCGGCGCCAAGAAGCGCATCGAAAACACCGGTGGCGCCCACATGTCGGCCTAAGAGTCCTTATTCTTTCTTTTTTGGAGAGTCCAGCCTTTTTTAGGATCTTTTGAGAGCCCGGCCTAAGAGTCATAATTGACCTGTTTGTCTTGTGTTACTACTTTTCCCATATTCAACGACACCTCGCTAGCCCAACCAAGTGTACATCATCGAAAAGACACCGAGCTCAAATTATATAACTTGAAAAAAGGATATACACTCTGAACACTGGAGAATGGTGATGCCCTCATTTAGCCCCCCTGTAGTTCGAGAAAATAAACAGTTCGAAACAACGATATATACAACATTCAAACACTGACTAGTGACTACTACTGACATAAACAGCAAGACATGATAGTTCATAAGAAGTCTTGCTACACCACCAAAACGCACCCATCTGCAGCGCTCAGACTCTTGTGATCCAGACGAGAATGACATTCTAAACAGAGCCAACTATTACATAGTAAGCGTGACATAGACGAGGATGACCAAATGACAAGGAATATGCATAAAAAAGAAAGAACTACCCATCCAGAACAAGTAGCAAAGACAACAAAGTCATTCAAAGAGATGATCCAACACCATCATAATTTGCAGCCCCGCTTCAGCGACCAATGATCCGAAGACACCAGTACTCCACCCTTTCGACGCAACTACCCAATTACCTATCAACCTGAAGGCTTGAACCACATCACTGCTTGTCGTAATTGAGACATCCAAGGATCAAAGTTAATCCGGATGCCTTTGTCATTCTCACCTTCTTTTGGCTGCAGGCTGTATCATTGACAACCAGGGGAGTTTGCTCCCGAACTCCTAGGGCTCGTCGTGTAGACACAGTTTTCCATAGCAAACAGAGCCTATCTGCCATCAAGGTTCTTTCCAACGGTGATCTCCTTGTTAATCGGATAATTAAGTCCGAGAAACAAAGAGTGTGAACCAAGGCTGTTTACCTGCCTCCAACTAAAAAATCCTGAAGGCCCCAACAAGCTGGTATCCTGCTCATAGACGTAACAGCCACTTTCTGGACACTCACGTATTTCACGGTTCTTATATACAGTGGGGTTTTTGCAATACAAATTTTCCAGCTCATGTGTCCGAATGATCATCAGTCTTTTGCCTTCGTCTGATCGAGCGAGGAACCAGTTGTGCTTCCCTGTTTTTGGCAAAGGTGGTGTGATTACAAAGGGTAGTAACTGTAGGGACACTACATCATATAAAAAAGGATAGGCATTGTTAATGTAAGATCAGCATTGTTCAGAGTACGAGTAGGTTAGTGCAAGAAACAACATTGATATGTCCCTGTTGGAACTGGGAGGAAAATACAGGGAAATGTATACTAGGTTCGAAAATATAGAAGTGCCATGCATGGTTATACTCATGTTATCTCGCAATCGATTCTTCACAGGAAACTACCATGTCATGCATGTTATGGAATCATGTTTTGTCCTCACAAATAAATTCTTCAAGGTAACTAATATACCATGCATTGTTATATACTCGTTTTCTGTGGGCAAATTTTTTGTGAGGATATTATTCTAGCCATTGATTGCTGAAGGGAGAATAGAGGTATGTACACATGGTAAGCATTACAGGATTTTGCTACTTCCAAATATAGAGTTCTCCATATGCACATTTACTTCCCTAATTTATGGTTAGATGAAACCAACAGTGTGGTGCATGTTTCTACATCGTGAAAATGAGGAAACTAACATGGCCATTGATACACACTCATATTTAGTAGTAGTATATAGATTACTGTAAAATAAGGAGAATATCCATATATTCCTAACCGTTTGATTATTTAGGAGTACAAATTGGATGTAATGACATGATCACAATCGCATGAATTAACTCATTCCAAATATAGCTGATTTACGACGTCTCTAATACATTGCCATAGTTCTACTCAAATTATGCTCAAACAGGGATATGACAATCATCACAAAAAGATCAAATAGTGTCATGGCGTCATCATTAACATGAGATGGAAACAACTTACACGCTACCGTCCCCAAAGAATACGTCGTGCCATCTGCTTTGTCGATCGCGTAGATGATGCCATTGTGTTCAATAGCATCACAGAAGTGTGTATCAGCTTTGACGATGATCCACTGCGAGCTGAGTTGTCTCCATCTAAAGAAGGCACCGGCGTAAAGATAGGCGAGTCCCTTGTCGAACAAGGCAATTAGCTTGAAGTCTGCGTAATCCGCATGTCATGTGGGCACTTGGCAGATTACAATCTTCAGCAAAACCAGGTCCGTCCAACTGACGTGGTAATCTAGATGACTAGGACCACGATGGTAATACTCTGTATAATCCATCGAAGGAAGGATAATCTCATCGGAGGTCTGGAAGTTCACGAGTACCAACTTTTTACCGTCTTCTCTGACGGTAGCCATCCAGTGGGAGTTCATGCCGACCTAGTACACACCTGCCAAGAAGTTTCGGGCGATGGTGATCGAATCTAAGTCGAGGGAAATGATGTACGGCGACCCACTACGTACCTGCAAAGAAGTTTCGGCTAATGGAGATCGGATTGAAGTCGAGGGGCATCATGTACGCCTCCGTATCATGGTGAGCCAATCTCGCAAGACCAGATAGTAGCAAGCAGGGTGTCTTGAAAAGCTTAGGCCTCGCTTCAACGATGGTCGTGTGCATGCCCCTCGAGCATGCAGCCAGCCTCAGGGCGCTCAACATATCCATACACGAACAACAGAGGTCGAGGACTACACTGGGGATATAGCTCCAATCGCGGCTCATATGGATCCTGCGCGGTTCGCATTCGGCCATGGTGGAGTTTGGAAGGTGGGGTTTTGGGGGGCTTGATTTACGGGGGAGAAGGCTGTCGGTGCTGGAGCGGCTAGCGAGGGAATAGTGGTACTGGGGGAGGCGAGGGTATGCGGGGGCACAGTGAGATAATGAAGAGTGACCTCAGGATCTCCGGCGAGACGGAGATGGAGATGGAGTGGTGCTAGGGGAGAGGGAGACAAGGCGAGGCATGCTATACAGCAGCGGTGACAGTAACTGCACAGTGCACAAGTTGAGGCTGACTTTGGTAACCCGGACACGCCGCCTGGACTGGTGTCACCTCGGGCGCAGGGTCTTGTCACTTCACTGTGAGGACTGGATGAATAATAGTATTTTAACCATAAAATGTACCACAGTTGTACTACTACTACTAGTAGGAGTAGTAGGAACATGAGTACACTCCCGTGCTAGCATGCCTCTGGGTTCACTTCATCCTCCAGCTATCATCCATATTGCGAGCAGAACCAAATTCTCGTGCATGCGGAAGCGCGAAGAAGGACTTTTCTTTTTTGAGGATAACCGCATATTCCTTAACCATAGTAGGAACATGAGTAGTACTCCCTCCGGTCCTCTTTTTCTCAAGCATAACTTTTTTCAGTATTTCTCTAATTAGTCTGCGTATATACCCTTTTGCATGCGCCCATTTCCCTCCATGCCCCGCATTCACAACATTAATTAGCATACGCATGAGTAGCTGCAGCCCGACTCCAGCCAATAAACTGCATCATGCAAGTGGGCCACTCTGTGCGTGTGGGAGAGAGAAAACGCAACCGAAGAGCCTGCCCAATCCATTGCATGCAGCAGTCAAACCACCGCACCTCTCCTCATGCATGCGCATAACTTCTCCCATTTACTTATCCATCGGGAACCGATTTTTCTCGGCTTTTTCACTACTCCTTGATCTTCATTTGCATCCAAACCACACTGCATTCACATTGTTTTAATCTCTTCACATCCTCCTGGATTAATTCCGAACCACCTATAAATAATCATCTTCTTCAGTTAGATTAGCCATCTAGTCCTAATTCTCCAAACCATAGCCCTCGGTCCAGCGGTTCCAAATGACGAAAGAGATCGAGATGCAGGTTTTTAGCGTCCAACATGTCCTCGTCGAAGGCTCGTTGAGCATAGCTGCCATAGTCATCGACCTCCCAAGGGTTGTTCGTAAGTGGATCAACAATGTATCCAACTCCCTCCAAAAGGTGGAGATGAATGTCATCGGTCTCGACGTAGAGTACACGGAACTTGCCACTGGGAAGATCCAACGCGCCGCTGTCCTTCAGTTGTGCCTCGAAGATGATGTTTTGGTGTACCACATCATACACGCACCCTCCATACCAGGTGAGCTTCACGATTTCTTGTCTCGAGAGGACATATACTTCTGTGGGGCAGCCATCACAGGGGACAAACAGAAGTTGGAGCCGTACAACCTTTATTTGAAAAGCATCGTTGACCTACAAACCAGAATAAAAATTCCTGTAGAAGATAGTGATAAAACGACACCATCCCTATTTGACGTAGCAAATTTTGTGCTAGGAACAAATCTTCAGAAGGGTGACGAGACACTGGCATTAAGGTCATCTGGATGGGAGAATTATCCCTTGACGTACGAGAGGATATAATATGCTGCCCTCGATGCCCGTGTGAGTTACGAGATAGCTGCAGGGTCCAGAGAGCTTGTTGCGAAGCCGTCTCCCGCAGAAAATGAGAAAAAGAAGAAGAAGAAGAAGAAGAAGAAGAAGAAGAAGAAGAAGAAGAAGAAGAAGAAGAAGAAGAAGAAGATGCTGCACCAGCAGTAGGGCATTATGGATGGATGAACTATTACCTCTCTTGTAAAAAAACATTCCCTCTGTATGTATATTGATATAGATAGACTATTTCGATGGTGTGCATGTCTTTGGAACAAGTAGTAGCGCAGTCCGCTTAACTATAAGGAACTATTTATCCGCCTAGCTTTCTCTACTACTCCTTCTAGTGATCGGTATGCAATGTATGTGTCCATAGACATGACAGCTTGTCCATGGAAGTTCAACTACGGTGACCATCATGTTTCATCCACTGCTACTCGCGATTCCCACGACGCCGCTCCAACCCACGGCACAACGTCCCCCGACGTTCGTCTCACCCCTCTCAGCCGCACCGCCCCTCTGCCTTTGTGTGCATGACATGTGGGCCACCTTAAATGCAGCGAGCATCAAGTTTCTACCACAGCCACACGCGATTCCCACGACGTCGCACGAACCCATGACACCACACATCCCGCACCATCGAATTTTCATCTAGCGGCTGTGACACATTTTGTCCCGGGCATCAATCCTCAGCTGGAGTACTTCTATACTATAGGTAGTACCCGCTGGAGTGGCCATCTACGCCTCGTAACGCCCCGACACCCAGTTGTGGCACCCTCGCCACGACCACACCACCACCGGCCGATTCATCTCGAACGAGTGAGTCGCGAACCACACTACCACCATGAGAAAGACATGTGGGCCAGCCGCATTTAACGTGTGCATGTCATTGACTCAGAGCATGGTTAATAATATAGCCGACTGTTGGCTATATGATGTTGCCACGTCACATATAGCCAAGCTTGTAGCCAGCAAGTACAATAGTTGAATATTAATATGTACTACTTTATTGTTACATGACCCACCTCGCTCTCTCATAAAATGCCTAGGAGCACGTACATTAACTAGTAGCCCGCTTCTCTTCTCTTACATCTTCTCTCTCGTCCAACTAAGCAAAAATATAATATTTAATGCCTTACAGCCCGCCTACATCACCTTATTGTACTTGCTCTCATAGGCCGGGCATTAAGCCACTGAAGTTCGGTCCTGTGGGCCCCGAGAGGGAAATGTAACTCCTGCGGCAGGGCTTGTGGTGCTCCCGCAGTACGAGATCATGCCAAACCCGGAATTTGTTTCTTACTACTACCAACTACTAGTAAGGTACACGTGCATTGCACGCATGAGATTCTGGTGGTTTGTGCATTATGCTTCTACATGTGGAGTCTTCTAGATTCTACATGTGGCAAAATCTGTGGAATGTAGATGATATCCAACGGCCAGTAGTGCTCGGATTTGCCAACTTTGTACCTTCGGATTGGCTTCATCCAACGACCAACTTTCAAAGTTATGGTTTGGTTTGCAGCCTAAGGTTGCCACGCCTAACCTTAGGCGTGCCGGCATGTGTTTGGTTCATTGCTACACTTGTGGCTTGCCACACTTTTCTAGCTACATGGTCCACATGTCATAGACTCAACTTCTTGCCAAATATTGCCACACTTGTGGTGGCCATTTTGTTAGCCACATTTTTTGTGGCAGACACACATTGCCTAAGCTTAGTTGTGGCAAAATTAGTCATGAATGAAGTTCAACCATGCAGTCTTCTAGATTCTACATGTGGCGGAATCTGGTGGAATGTAGATGATATCCAACGGCCAGTAGTGCTCAGATTTGCCATCTTTGTACCGTCGGATTGGCTTCATCCAACAACCAACTTTCAAAGTTATGGTTTGTTTTGCAGCCTAAGGTTGCCACACCTAAGCTTAGGCGTGCCACAAGTGTGTTTGGTTGCGTTCTCGTCTCAGCATAGTTGTTCCCTCTTCATGCATGCTCAACTCAACACCCCTCTTCATGTATGCTCTCTTCATGCATGCTTTTAGTGTATTTGTGCTAATCTAGTGGGGACTCATGCACCCTCCATGCACTGCACCAAACATCCCAAAATGGGTCGAGAAGGGAACTCTTGGGATCATGCACCCTTCATACACCCTACCAAACACACCAGGCATGTGTTTGGTTCATTGCTACACTTGTGGCTTGCCACACTTTTCTATCTACATGGTCCACATGTCATAGATGTGATAGCCTGGATTTTGCATTCTCTCTTTTTACTTGACTTGCCTTCTCTCTCTTTCAGGACTTGGTTTTCATCGTGGTTTTTGCCCTGATTTGATTTGGATTTTTGGATCAATTCAAATGGACCTGTCACTTGGTCATATGCTTGGCTTTCACTCAAGTGACCAATCTACCTTATTCCTCCCACAAATTCCCAAAATAATAAAATGAATATTTTTCCTAAAAGGAAAATATTCATTTTTCTCTCTTAAGCTCATTTTAGAACTTTGTGCTCCAAAGAAACCTCAATTTTTCTTGCTCAGAAAAATCTGAGATAATTCCTAAATATTCTTAGGACCATGGAACATCTTCCGATGCAAAAATATTGCATCACTTTTTGTAATATTTTTGTTGTAGAAAATCTTTCCACTTCTGGACCAGAAATGCATTTTGTAATGCAAGTGCATTTTTCCTTGAGCTTTCGGCCTTGAGATTTCTTGAGCTTAAAGACCTTCCTAAGAAACCCTAAACCCCAGGAGATTATCCCTAATGGCCTTCTAGAAGGTGGCCAAACTTGGCAACCAAGTTTCTGACCAGAAACTTGCCAGCTTGGTAGAGTCGCGTCCGGTCGTCCTTCGTATAATCCATCACCTCTCCTAGACATGGCACTGCACGCTCGAGCTCATAGACAAGGTTTGGCCGCTCCTGGCCGTCGTTTTGGCCATGCCAGCTTGGTGACTGCGCGAGGATACGGCGCCTGGCAGCGTCTCGACGCGCTCTGGCCGGCGCTTTGCGTTCTGTTTCGTGCGTGTGCATGCAAGTGCTACCTCTTGAGCACTGTGTTGGATTTCCTGGAAGAGGAAAGGGTGATGCATCAGAGTAGAGTAACTATTTCCCTCAGTTTTTGAGAACCAAGGTATCAGTCTAGTAGGAGGCTACGCGCAAGTCCCTCGTACCTGCACAAAACAAATAGCTCCACCCAACCAACGGGATTAGGGGTTGTCAATCCCTTCATGGTCACTTACGAGAGTGAGATCTTATAGAGATGATAGATAATATTTTTGGTATTTTTGGTATAAAGATGCTAAGTAAAATAAAAGCAAAGTAAAAAGCAAAAGCAATAGTAAAGTGTTGGGAGATTAATATGATAAAGATAGACCCGGGGCCATAGATTTCACTAGTGGCTTCTCTCAAGAGCATAAGTATTTTACGGTGGGTGAACGAATTACTATTGAGCAATTGACAGAATTGAGCATAGTTAGGAGAATATCTAGGTATGATCATGTATATAGGCATCACGTCCAAGATAAGTAGACAGACTCCTGCCTGCATCTACTACTATTACTCCACTCATCGACCTCTATCCAGCATGCATCTAGAGTATTAAGTTCAAGAAAACAGAGTAACGCCTTAAGCAAGATGACATGATGTTGAGGGATAAATTCATGCAATATGATAAAAAAAACCATCTTGTTATCCTCGATGGCAACAATACAATACGTGCCTTGCTACCCCTATTATCACTGGGAAAGGACACTGCAAGATTGAACCCAAAGCTAAGCACTTCTCCCATTGCAAGAAAAACCAATCTAGTAGGCCAAACCAAACTGATAATTCGAAGAGACTTGCAAAGATAATCAATCATACATAAAAGAATTCAGCGAAGATTCAAATATTGTTCATAGATAGACTTGATCATAAAGCCACAATTCATCGGTCTCAACAAACACACCGCAAAAAGAAGATTACATCGAATAGATCTCCACGAGAGAGGGGGAGAACATTGTATTGAGATCCAAAAAGAGAGAAGAATCCATCTAGCTACTTACTATGGACCCGAAGGTCTGAAGTAAACTACTCACACTTCATCGGAGGGGCTATGATGATGATGTAGAAGCCCTCCATGGTGGATTCCCCTTCCGGCAGAGCAAGGTAGATGGACTATTTATTCCTAAACTGAAGCAAAAGCAAAAAAACTAAAAATAAAATTGGGTTGCCTCCCAACAAGCGCTATCATTTAACGCCCCTTGCTAGGCATAGATAATTTTAATGATGCTCACATGAAAGACAAGAATTGAATCACAAAGAGAGCATCATAAAATACGTGACAAACACCTCTAAGTCTAGCATACTTCCTATGCATAGGCATCTTATAGAAAAACAAATTATCATAGCAAGCAAAAACTAGCATATGCAAGGAAGCGGAAAAGAACAATAGTAATCTCAACATAAAGAGAGGTAATTTATTATCATGAAAATTTCTACAACCATATTTTCCTCTCTCATAATAGTTACATGTGGGATCATAAGAAAATTCAACAAAATAGCTATCACAATAAATATTTTCAACACGATCCACATGCATGCAAAGTTGACACTCTTCCAAAATTGTGGGATTAACATTAACTAAAGTCATGACCTCTCCAAACCCACTTTTATAAAAAAATCATAAGATTGAATATTCTCCAAATATGTGGGATCTAAAGTTGACACTCTTCCAAACCCTCTTTCAATATTATTTCAAACACTACTATCAATCTCATATTCATCATGGGGCTTAAATAAATTTTCAAGATCAAAAGAAGAATCACCCCAATCATGATCATTGCAACAAGTAGAAGACATAGCAAAACTAGCATCCCCAAGCTTAGGGTTTTGCATATTATTAGCATAATTGACATCAAGAGAATTTATAGTAAAATCATTGCAATCATGCTTTTCATCGAAGAAACTAAGTATGGGTGCAATAGCAACGATCTCATGTTTAACATAAGGAACTATAGAAAATTCATCTTCATAAATATTGGCATCATGGCCACAAGAATAGCAAGCATCATGTTCATCAAGGGATATTTCAATCAAATCATTGGAATCATCATTATCTATAGATTCATGCATATCATTATTTCCTTCCAAAGCAACGGTCATTCTCTCAATAAATTCTTTGACATAGATATTATGAGCATAGTTTTCATAGCAATATTTAAGTATGTCAAAAATTTCAGATTCATAGAGAGTAATATCATACTTTTCAATCAAAGAAGCAACTTCATAAGCACCCTTAAAAGCAACAAATTCTTCAATTTGTTCGATATCATAGTAACTATAAACACCCTTTGCATAAGAAGATAAGATTTCATTTTCATTAAACTCACATAGGTAAGGAAGGTGTTTTTAGGGTTCTTAGAGCAACAAGTAAAATCATAAATTTCACAAAGATTCCAGGCATAACACAACAATCTGTTTATTTGATTCCATAAGAGTCTACCTTTTTCAGACAAACGGTGACGCACAAAATGAGCATGCTCATCTAAAGATTTCCCATCAACTAGGCTAGTTGGGGTTTTGACGCAGCGCATAAGGATCAAAGATCATCCAAGTAGAACACTTTAAGTGGATCCATATCAATAGATTTTTAGCAAGCAAAGATGCAGGCAAATATATGGCACATGGAAACACAAACAAAAAGACAAACGGGAAGAAGGCGAAGAAAGGGCGAATAAAACGGCAAGGGTGAAGTGGGGGAGAGGAAAACAAGAGGCAAATGGCAAATAATGTAATGCGAGAGATAAGGGATTTTGATGGGTAGTTGGTATGTTGACTTTTGCGTAGACCTCCCCAGCAACGGCGCCAGAAATCTTCCTGCTACCTCTTGAGCACTCCGTTGGATTTCCTTGAAGAGTAAAGTGTGATGCAATAGAGTAGAGTAAATATTTCCCTCAGTTTTTGAGAACCAAGGTATCAATCGAGTAGGAGGCTACGCGCGAGTCCCTCGTACCTACACAAAACAAATAGCTCCACGCAACCAACGCGATTAGGGGTTGTTAATCCCTTCACGGTCACTTATGAGAGTGAGATCTGATAGAGATGGTAGATAATATTTTAGGTATTTTTGGTATAAGGATGCAAAGTAAACTAAAAGCAAAGTAAAAAAGCAAAATCAATAGTAAATTGTTGGGAGATTAATATGATAAAGATAGACCTGGGGGCCATAGATTTCACTAGTGGCTTCTCTCAAGAGCATAAGTATTTTACGGTGGGTGAACGAATTATTGTTGAGCAATTGACAGAATTGAGCATAGTTAGGAGACTATCTTGGTATGATCATGTATATAGGCATCACGTGCAAGACAAGGAGACCGACTCCTGCCTGCATCTACTACTATTACTCCACTCACCGACCGCTATCCAGCATGCATCTAGAGTATTAAGTTCAAGAAAACAGAGTAACGCCTCAAGCAAGATGACATGATGTAGAGGGATAAATTCATGCAATATGATAAAAACCCCATCTTGTTATCCTCGATGGCAACAATACAATACGTGCCTTGCTGCCCCTACTATCACTGGGAAAGGACACCGCAAGATTGAACCCAAAGCTAAGCACTTCTCCCATTGCAAGAAAAAACAATCTAGTAGGCCAAACCAAACTGATAATTCGAAGAGACTTGCAAAGATAACCAATCATACATAAAAGAATTCAGAGAAGATTCAAATATTGTTCACAGATAGACTTGATCATAAACCCACAATTCATCGGTCCCAACAAACACACCGCAAAAAGAAGATTACATCGAATAGATCTCCACGAGGGTGGGGGAGAACATTGTATTGAGATCCAAAAAGAGAGAAGAAGCCATCTAGTTACTAACTATGGACCCGAAGGTCTGAAGTAAACTACTCACACTTCATCGGAGGGGCTATGATGATGATGTAGAAGCCCTCCATGGTGGATTCCCCTTCTGACGGAGCTCCGGAACAGGCCCCAAGATGGGATCTCGTGGATACAGAAAGTTGTGGCGGTGGATTTAGGTTTTTGGCTCCGTATCTGATTGTTTGGGGGTACGTAGGTATATATAGGAGGAAGGAGTACGTCGGTGGAGCAAAGGGGGGCCCACGAGGCAGGGGAGCACGCCCTCCACCCTCGTGGCTGCCTCCCTTCTTACTTGACGTGGGGTCCAAGTCTCCTGGATCATGTTCGGTGAGAAAATCACGTTCCCGAAGGTTTCATTCCGTTTGGACTCCGTTTGATATTCCGTTTCTTCGAAACACTGAAATAGGCAAAAACAACAATTACGGCTGGGCCTCCGGTTAATAGGCTAGTCGCAAAAATAATATAAAAGTGGAAAATAAAGCCCAATATGGTCCAAAACAGTAGACGATATAGCATGGAGCAATCAAAAATTATAGATACGTTGGAGACGAATCAGCAAGCGCTCGCCTCCGACTGCCGCAACGTGCCACAACCCTCGACCCATCACCCATGATCCCTCCCTGGCGCTCGCAGACGCCGGAGCCTCCGCAGCAAGCCCGGTCAAGTCACGGCCAAAACGGCACAGTGCGCGCGTGTGCTTGTCCTCATCCCAAACCGCCTCATGTGCTCGTCCGTGAGCGTGGGCAAGCACCGGCGTTGACGCTGCACCCTGTACCCTCGCGTTGGAGCCTTTCGTCGACTTTCGCCGCATGTCCAGAGTGCTCCGGCGGCGACACGCCCCCTGCTCCGGCTATATAAAGCCACCCCGCCTCCCTTGCTAGCCACGCACCACTCCACACCACCTCCACGAACACGTAGATGAGCAGAAACCCGGTCGGGTAGGCCTCTGGCCGTCGCCCCGACCCGAGGACTCCGACGATCCCCGCAGGCCAACTGCCGCTCTCCAGGGCCTCTTGAGCTCAAGCAGCTGCTTGGGCAGGGCCTTGGTGGTCTGCTGGAGCTGCCTGGACCCCGCCAAGCCCTCGGAGCTGCCTCTAGCCACCGTCTTCCACCTCTCCGACGAACCCCGCCCGCCACCGAAGCTTGCAAGCTCGACTGCGACCAGCTCCATCCACCTTTCGCCAAGCCACGAATAGGGTAGGTGCGCCGCGAGCCCCGCTTCCGATCTATCCCTCTAGCCTAGCCCCAACCCCCCACCCCCCCCCCGTCGCCGGCATGAGCTCCGACGAAGCATCGCCTCCCCTTTGATCGTGATCCCCTTCCCTCTCTCGTGACTGGTGGGGCCCAGTGTCAGCCTCACCACTCGTGCCCGAAGCGGTATGAGTGGAGGCGCACTCCCACTTTACACCTTCGACGACACCTCCCCCAGGATTTTCTTTTTATTCAAATTTAATTCAGAAATTTGACTAAACTCTGACCAGCTACCATTTCTAAACCATCAGTCCAAATGAATTGATTCTTTTTGCACTGTCTTCTACAGAAAGCTCTAGCAGCACACCAAACGGTGGATTTTTCCTTGCTTTCTAGAATTTCTGGTGATTTTCAGAATGTGTTTTGACATTTATTTTTGTGGTTTTAAAATATTTTCAGAAGGAGGATCTTGCCTTGAAGCTAACCAGGAGGAGTGTGACCCTCCTCTGCACTAAGGCAAGCCACATCATCATTTGGATGTTGTTATTTCTATATCTGTGATTTTCTACTTGAATATGAGTCTTTATTTGCATTTAAAATTTGATAAATTAATATGGGTAATTGCTAGCTGTTTTATGATGCTTGATATGCTTGTTTTAGCTTCTGGTTGAGTTCATAGAATTGTTTGGCTAAGTAGAGTAAGATTTTGCACTAGATATTTTATTATGGAAAGTTATGGTAGCTATTTTTGCTAGTAATAGTTTTCAACTAAACGATGAACTAATAAAAATGTTGTTTGTAGATAAAAATGAGTTATAACCAGAGAAGTTTCTGATCTTAGTATTGCAAGATAGTTATGTTTCTTGTTTTGATCCATGCTTAAGAGTTGCTTGCTCTGTGTGACGAGTAGTTGCATGATTTCCGGTATGATGCCATGTTAGTAATAAAAAGTTTTTATGAAAGTTAATACTTGATTAAGTTTAACCTAAATATGATGTTGATCACATCATGGTGCCACTGAATCCGGTTTTTAATTCAGTGTGACCACATTTACCTAATGGGAAGGCCTTGATTCGGTCCTTTGTCGTGGCTCTCACCAGTGACTCCCGCGAGGGAAGGTTATGGGCGTGCATACCCTGGCCCGGTAGGCAGACATAACCTTGTGTGCACGTTTTGTTTTTATGGTACCTTGTCCCTGTTTGGGACCGTTTTGCCATGACGGTGGCCGTTGGTGTCTTTGGTAGACACGGGGCCACCCAAGACCTAGCCTCAGAGGCGAATGGTCGGAGTGGCCGGGGAGAGTGCATGGAAAAGGGAGGGTTTCTTCGGAATACCTTGGTCCGCCCGAATTTGAGTACGAGGCTAGGTATTCCGTAGTGTGGGTAAAGTGCGCTACCTCTGCAAAGTGTATTTAATCTATCGATAGCCGTGCCCTCGGTTATGGGCAAGACTCGGGAGTAAGTCACAACATGGATCAACTTTTATAATTAATCTTGCAACCTAGTAACTGTTGTGATGCATTGCTTCGTGGTGATCCTTGATCACTCGAGATGTTCATGAGTGATTGGTTTCAGGTGTGACCCGGGTGTGGTCACCGTTTGGTTACGAGGTAACCTTCTGGTAAGCGAGTCCGTGTGACTCGGTGCGCTGGTTGGTTGCTTTTCATAATTTTGAATTTGTAGTAGTTTCTTGCATTAATTTAAATAGATTAATTATCATGATATTGTCTGTCATTGTGCTTATGTTTGTTGTGAGCTTGCAAGTACATTCAATGTACTGACCTGGCGTGTCATGCCAGCTTTCAGGCAAGTTGATTCGCATCGGAGCGCATCTCCTGTTTAGGCCGTGTCCACGTCGGTGTCCCTGTGCCATGGATTTCCGCTACGCCGTCCTTCCGCTGCCGCGTAGTTTCGTGTGATCGAGGCCCCCAACCATGTTCATTAAATAATGTACATACTGTCCAACAGCACCGTGTGTGCCGCTTGGCCTCGAATCTCGATGTAATATCAGACCTTTGTACCATGCTAGTATCAATAAAGCGGTTCTTTCTATACCATGTTATTGTGTATTTCCAGAAGACTCGGTCTCTGGGCTGGCAATGCAGGGTAAACCGGTTGCTCTGAGCCGGGGTGCCACAACGCTTGGTATCAGAGCCGCACTGATTGTAGGACACGCTAAACTGGTAGTGTGTTAGTAAAACAATAGATAGTTTCGTTTGAGTGCCGGTAGACATAGGAATTGGTTGTTCCATTGCATGCATGACTTATTGTTGTTATTACTAACCGTATGGTTTGTGAGTGTAGATGGCACAAGTACCGATCTTGTACCATCCTGAGCCAGCTCCGTGCACATCGCCGCACCTGCTTCAGAACGTATGGCGACGACTCTATCCAGAGAGTGCTGATCCAGAATATCGGGTGTATCGCGAGCATCTGGCCGGTGCATTGTATGTGTATTATGTGGAGGTCTCTCTACACCACAGTTCCCCATCTGGCGCTTACACTCATTCGTCTAAGGGTGCTCTTGCTTCTACGCCATCTCAGGCGGTTCAGTTTAAAGCTATCGAGGCTCTTGTAGACTTGCGCTACAATGAGGTTCGCATGCTCACCCACCCTGGACTTTTCTTCTACCCATCTCTACACGAGAATGGGCGTATCCGCTTTCCTTTGATTAATCCAGCGTGCGATCGTCCCACTAGCCACCTTGCACACTACATCACCGCTAGCTATCTCCTTAACTATGAGTTAGCTCGAGAGCTCTCACGCGCTCGCGCCGCTCTCGTTGCTGCTCGTTTAAGGAACCCTCTTGCCGCTGTCATCTACACTTCTGCTCCTTCCACCTCCGTTCCTACGACGACCTCGCAGTGTACCGTAACCGTTTGACGGTGAACCCTCGCAGCGCTCCTGCTGCATGGTCCTCTCTTGTCGCTACTCCTGCCGCTCCTATGCTTAGATCCCATCCCCCGCCTGCCCCTGAGGGAGATCCCTCAAGGCAGCGCCAGCACACCTCTCTTCCCCCGGAGGTCTCTACTATCAGTTCAGGATCTGGGTCCAGCTCAGGAGACGAGCCTGCAGCAGCACCATCTAAGCAGTAGATCATTAGAGTATCGTGGTAGTCATGAGCATGATTTATGGCTGTAATCGCACTTGTCATGATGCGTAGTTTCATGTACGAGGGTAGTAGACCCATTGCAATGTTTATTTTCATGTTGGGACTATGTATAATTATTATGGACTCTTTTTCAACTTGGGTTTATTCGCTGCTTTCTTCCGGGATTTCTCATTAGTTTTCCTCCATTTTGGAATTTTATCATCATGGTTGCGATGTATTGGGAAAACGAAAAATAGAATGCCGCGTGGAGGCAGCAGCAGTCAAGCTAGTGAGGATGTCCCTGTCCGTTGTTCCGCAAGACATGCAGGACATTCCCCTGAACCATACCAGCCACATCCGCCTCCACCGCCACAACCGCCTTCAACCGAGGAAATCTTGCGAATGTTTGAAGAAAGAAGGAGCAACGATCTGCTGGAAATACTAAAAAGTGTACAAGTTATGGTTGGCTCGAATGGAAACCAGAATGCCCATCATTCCAAGCTATCAGATTTTCAGCGAACCAACCCTCCCAGTTTCAGCCATGCTACTGATCCTTTGGACGCCGACAACTGGCTAAGGACTATTGAAAGAAAACTGGAAATTGCTCGCACAGACGACAGAGACAAGGTTCCCTTTGCAACGCATTATCTCGAAGGAGCTGCCGCTATATGGTGGGATAATGCCAAAGCAATATGGCATGACGACGAGGAAATTACTTGGAAAAAATTCAAGGATGATTTCCGCAAATATCATATTCCCACAGGAGTCATGAAGATCAAGCAACGCAAATTTCTCGCTCTCACTCAAGGAAGCATGACCGTCGTCGAGTATCTGAATAAATTCAACCATCTAGCCGCTATTCTCTCCATGATGTGGCCATAGAAGAGCGGAAGATCGACCGATTCCTTGGAGGCCTACATCAACATCTCCGGTGCACTCTCAGTATGTTTGATTTCCCGGACTTCCTGACTCTGGTGAACAAGGCCCTGATCGCTGAGAGGGAACAAAAGCTCCTGCACGACTACAAGCCAGCTGCTAATGACCACAAGTGCAAATTCGAGCCCAAGAAGGATATGCAACCAGTGCAAAAGGCTCGTACATGGCAACAGACTCAGGTGGAGTACAAACCCAATTGGCAGCAGAACGTCAACAAGACTACTACACAAGTCAAGAATGTCATGACCAGCCCGGTGCGTGACGATTGCCAGCGCAACAATTTGTGCTTCAGCTGTGGTCAAACCGGACACTACGCCCGACAGTGTCCCAAGAACACCAAGCACGTCACTCCATTTCATCCGCAAGTCAACTACATGGAGCAGTATTCCGCCCCCGATATAAACCAAGGGCAAGTTCATCACATCTCCGCAGACGAAGCCTAAGAGGACCCGGAAGTCGTCATTGGTATGTTTCTCGTTAACAACATACCCGCCGTAATTTTTTTGACTCTGGGCTTCCCACTCTTTTATTTCGCGGAGTTTTGCTTCCCAAAACAATTTTTCTTGCTTGATTTTGGGAAAACACATGCTGGTACAATCCCTGGGATCCCTCCTTAGAAGCAATCTCGTCTGCCGAAATTTGGAGATTGACACCAAGGGCATCAAGTTTCCAACATCGTTGATAATCATCGATTCCAACAAATTGGATGTCATTCTGGGCATGAATTGGTTAACCCAATACCAAGTCTGCATCAGCTGTGCGACCAGAGAAGTTACCATGAAAAATATGGAAGGTCGCACTACCAGTTTTTATGCCCGCAAACGCATTGCCATGAAGGATATGGTTTTCGCAGCCGTGACAGAAGAGGTGGAATTAATCCCAGTGGCCAGTGAGTATCCAGATGTAATTCCTGAAGAATTGCCCGGCATGCCACCAGACCGGGAATTGGAGTTCGCTATTGACCTAGTGCCTGGAACCACCCCAATACATAAGAAATATTATCGGATGCCCTCCTCAGAATTGGTGGAATTGAAGAAACAACTGGATGAGATGCTGCAAAAAGGATACATTCGTCCAAGCTCTTTCCCATGGGGATCACCAGCAATCTTCATGGACAAAAAGGGTGGCAGTCTATGAATGTCTGTAGACTACCGACAGCTGAATGACGTCACCATTAACAACAAGTATCCACTGCCGAGGATTGATGATCTGTTTGATCAACTCAGTGGGGCCAAAGTATTCTCAAAGATTGATTTGAGGACAGGATACCATCAACTCAAGATTAAGAAGGAAGATATTCCTAAGACCGCGTTCACCACTCGGTACATTCTTTACGAATACACTGTTATGTCCTTTGGCCTCACGAACGCTCCTGCATTCTTTATGCATATGATGAACAAGGTGTTTATGGACTTCTTGGACAAGTTTGTGGTGGTGTTCATTGATGACATTCTCATTTACTCCAAAAGCAAGGATGAACATAAGGAACATCTTCGCGCAGTTCTGCAATGGCTTCGCGATCATCAACTGTGTGCCAAATTCAACAAATGTGAGTTTTGGCTCTAGCAAGTGGGATTCCTTGGACATATCCTCTCGGCAGAAGGAATCTTGGTGGACCCAAGCAAGGTAAAAGATGTACTTGATTGGTCCGCACCCACCACCGTCTCCGAAATCCGGAGTTTCCTTGGACTGGCCGGATATTATCGCCATTTTATCAAAGGATTTTCCAAGATCGCCAAGCCAATGACTGAGCTCCTCAAGAAGGACTAGAAGTTCGGATGGACTGAAGACTGCGAACGGAGCTTCAATGAGTTAAAAACCAGACTGACATCGGCACCTGTATTAGCTCTTCCAGATAACTACCACAGTTTCGACATTTACTGCGACGCCTCCAGAATAGGACTGGGGTGTGTACTCATGCAAGATGGCAAAGTGGTGGCCTATGCATCTCGCCAACTGCGACAACATGAAGGAAACTATCCTACTCATGATTTAGCATTGGCCGCAGTGGTGCACGCTTTGAAAATCTGGAGACATTATCTGATTGGAAATAAGTGCCAGATATTCACCGACCATAGAAGTCTCAAGTATATATTCACTCAGCCCGACTTGAACCTTCGACAGCGAAGATGGCTCGAGTCGGTTAAGGAATATGACCTCGGAATAAATTATCACCTGGGCCAAAGCTAATGTGGTGGCTGACGGCCTCACCGGGAAACCAGCCAACCTCAATGCCCTAATGGATTCCTTGCCTCCAGAGCTCTATGAAGAAATCATGCAGCTAAATCTGGTAATCACTGACGCCTGTCTTACCAATATATTGGAAGTTGCTCCTACTCTCGAAGAAGAAATCGGCAGAGCTCAAGCGGATGATAAGATGTTACGGATATATGTTCATAAGCTACACCAAGGGCAAGCACCGGATTTCATTATGGATCAGCAAGGTTCGCTAAGGTTCCGAGGAAGACTTTGCGTACCCAACCAAGACAGTCCGAAGAAGAAAATATTGGCGCAAGCACATGAAGCACCATACTCAATTCATTCCGGTGGTACCAAGATGTATGAGGATCTTCGTCAGATACTTTGGTGGGATGGAATGAAGAAAGACATCGCGTATTTTGTGGCCTGCTGCGATATCTGCAATAAGGTAAAGGCGGAACACTAAAAACCCGTCGGACTCCTCCAGCCTCTGCCGGGATCCCAATGGAAATGGGACGATATTTGCATGGATTTCATCACCGGATTACCAAGGTCTCATCGAGGAAATGGCGCGATATGGGTCATAGTGGACACTCTAACCAAGGTGCCACACTTCCTACCCATCTGGACCACATATCGTGCAAATCAACTTGCACAGCTGTATGTATCAAGAATCGTCAGTCTGCATGGAGTACCCAAGACTATCACCTCCGACAGGGGATCTCTATTCACATCCGCATTTTGGTCCCGACTTCATCAAGCCTTGGGGACCGCTCTGAAGTACAGCACGGCTTACCATCCTCAGACAGATGGACAGACTGAGCGAGTAAATCAAATACTCGAAGATATGCTTCGGGCATGTACATTGGCCCAAGGGACCAAGTGGGAAGAATGTCTGCCCTACGCCGAGTTTTCCTACAACAACAGTTTCCAGGCGAGCTTAAAGATGTCACCCTATGAAGCCCTGTATGGCCGGAAATGCCGCACCCCATTAAATTGGTCTCAAACCGGAGATAGCCGTATTTTCGGGACTGATTTAATGCTTGAAGCAGAAAAGCAAGTCAAGGAAATCCGAGACAGACTGCAACTGGCCAAATCCCGACAGAAGAGCTACTATGATGCCAAACATCGTCAGATCAACTTCGAACCCGGAGAACACGTATATCTCCGAGTCACCCCTATGAAAGGAGTCAAGAGGTTTCAGACCCGAGGAAAATTGGCACCCAGATATATCAGTCCATTCCCCATCATGGCCAGATCGGAACAGTTGCCTACCAGTTGGAATTGCCGCCAGAATTGTCAGAAGTACACAACGTGTTTCACATCTCACAGCTAAGAAGGTGCATCTCGCCACTGGAGAAAAGGACTGATATGTCAGAGATAGAATTGGCTAAGGATTTGACTTATGAAGAAAAGCCAATCAGAATGTTGGATTAGACAGAAAGGGTCACTCGCAGCAAAGAGAGAAGATTTTACAAGGTTCAGTGGGAGCATCACACCGAAGAAGAAGCAACCTTGGAAAAAGAGGAATTTTTAAGGACTGCATACCTAGAATGGTTTTCTCCAGCAACCGAATCTCGAGGACGAGCTTCATCCTAAGTCGGGGAGGTTTGTGACAGCCTGGATTTTGCCTTCTCTCTTTTTACCGGACATGCCTTCTCTCTCTTTCCGGACTTGGTTTTCATCGTGGTATTTGCCCTGATTTGATTTGGATTTTTGGATCAACTCAAATGGACTTGTCACTTTGGCATATCCTTGGCTTTCACCCAAGTGACCTATCTACCTTATTCCTCCCACAAATTCCCAAAATAATAAAATGAATATTTTTCCTAAAAGGAAAATATTCGTTTCTCTCTCTTATGCTCATTTCAGAACTTTGTGCTCCAAAGCAACCTCAATTTTTCTTGGTCAGAAAAATCTGAGATAATTCTTAAATATTCCTAGGACCATGGCACATCTTCCCATGCAAAAATATTGCATCACTTTTTGTTATATTTTTGCTGTAGAAAATCTTTTCACTTTTGGACCAGAAATGCATTTTGTACAGCAAGTGCATTTTTCCTTCAGCTTTTGGCCTTGAGATTTCTTGAGCTTAAAGAACTTCCTAAGAAACCCTAAACCCCAGGAGATTAGCCCTAATGGCCTTCTAGAAGGTGGCCAAACTTGGTGACCATGTTTCTGACCAGAAACTTGCCAGATTGGTAGAGTCGCTTCCGGTCAGCCTGGGTATGATCCATCACCTCTCCTAGACGTAGCACTGCACAGTCGAGCTCGTAGACAAGGTTTGGCCGCTCCTAACCATCGTTTTGGCCATGCCAGCTTGGTTACCGCGCGAGGACACGGCGCCTGGCAGCATCCCGACGCGCTCTGGCCGGCGCTTTGCGTTCTGTTTTGCGCGTGTGCATGCAAGAGCTCGCCTCCGATTGCCGCAACGTGCCACAACCCTCGACCCATCACCCATGACCCATCCCTGGCGCTCACCGCCGCCTGATCCGCCACAGCAAGCTCGGTCAAGTCGCGGCCAAAACGGCACAGTGCGCGTGTGTTCTTGTCCCCATCTCAAACCGCCTCTTGTGCTCGTCCACGAGCGTGGGCAAGCGCCGGCGTTGACGCTACACCTTGTCCCCTCGCGTTGGAGCCTCTCATAGACATTCGCCGCGTGTCTAGAGCGCTCCGGCGGTAACATGTCCCCCCTGCTCTGGCTATATAAATCCACCCCGCCTCCGTTGCTAGCCACGCACCACTCCACACCACCTCCATGAACACGTAGACGAGCAGAAGCCCGGTCGGGGAGGCCTCTGGCCATCGCCCCGACCCGAGGACTCCGGCGATCCCCGCAGGCCAGTTGCCACTCTCCAGGGCCTATCAAGCTCAAGCAGCTGCTTGGGCAGGGCCTTGGTGGTCTGCTGGAGCTGCCTGGACCCCGCCAAGCCCTCGGAGCTTCCTCTAGCCACCGTCTTCCACCTCTTCGGTGAACCCCGTCCGCCACCGAAGCTTGCGAGCTCGACTGCGACCAGCTCCATCCACCTTTCGCCAAGCCACGGGTACGGGCAAGTGCGCCGCGAGCCTCGCTTCCGATCTATCCCTCTAGCCTAGCCCCAAACCCCCTCGTCGCCGGCATGAGCTCCGGCGATGCACCACCTCCACTCTGATCTCGATCCCCTTCCCTCTCTCCTGACTGGTGGGGCCCAGTGTCAGCCTCACCACTCGCGCCCTAAGCGGTACGAGTGCAGGCGCACTCCCACTTTAGGCCTTCGACATCACCCCCAGGATTTTCTATTTATTCAAATTTAATTCAGAAATTTGACTAAATTTTGACCAGCCACCATTTCTAAACCATAAGTCCGAATGAATTGATTCTTTTTTGCATTGTCTTTGTTACAGTAAGCTCTACCAGCACACCAAAAGGTGGATTTTTCCTTGCTGTCTAGAATTTCTGGTGATTTTCAGAATGTGTTTTGACATTTATTTTTGTTTTTATTAATATTTTCAGAAGGAGGATCTTGCCTTGAAGCTATCCAGGAGGAGTGTGACCCTCCTCTGCACTAAGGCAAGCCACAGCATCATTTGGATGGTATTATTTCAATATCTATGATTTTCTACTTGAATATGAGTCTTTATTTGCATTTAAAATTTGATAAATTAATATGGTTAATTGCTAGTTGTTTTATGATGCTTCATATGCTTGTCTTAGCTTCTGGTTGAGTTCATAGAATTTTTTGGCTAAGTAGAGTAAGATTTTGCACTAGATATTTTGTTATGGAAAGTTATGGTAGCTATTTTTGCTAGTAATAGTTTTCAACTAAATGATGAACTAATAAAAATGTTGCTTTTAGATAAAAATGAGTTATAACCAGAGAAGTTTCTTATCTTAGTATTGCAAGATAGTTATGTTGCTTGTTTTGATCCATGCTTAAGAGTTGCTTGCTCTGTCTGACGATTAGTTGCACGATTTCCGGTATGATGCCATGTTTGTAATAAAAAGTTTTTCTGAAAGTTAATACTTGATTAAGTTCAACCTGAATATGATGTTGATCACATCATGGTGCCACTGAATCGGGTTTTTAATTTAGTGCGACCACATTTACCTAATGGGAAGGTCTTGATTTGGTCTTTTGTCGTGGCTCTCACCGGTGGGCAGACATAACCTTGAGTGCTAATCGAGGGAAGGTTATGGGCGTGCATACCCTGTCCCGGTAGGCAGACATAACCTTGAGTGCTAATTTTGTTTTTATGGTACCTTGTCCCTGTTTGGGACCGTTTTGCCACGATGGTGGCTGTTGGTGTCTTTGGTAGACACGGGGCCATCCCGAGACCTAGCCCTGAGAGGCATATGGTCGGAGTGGTCGGGGAGAGTGCATGGCAAAGGGAGGGTTTCGTCAGAATACCTTTGTCCACCCGAATGGGAGTACGAGGCCAGGTATTCCGTAGTGTGGGTAAAGTGCGCTACCTCTACATAGTGTATATAATCTATCGATAGCCGCGCCCTCGGTTATGGGCAAGACTCGGGAGTAAGTCACACCATTGATCAACTTTTATAATTAATCTTGCAAACTAGTAAATGTTGTGATGCATTGTTTTGTGGTGAACCTTGAACACTCGAGGTGTTCATGAGAAATTGGTTTCAGGTGTGATCCCGGTGTGGTCACCGTTTGGTTACAAGGTAACCGTCTGGTAAGCGAGTCATGTGACTCGGTGCGCTGTTTGGTTGCTTTGCAGAGCTTTGCCTTTTTAGTAATTTCTTGAATTAATTTAACTTGATTAATTATCATGATATTTTCTATCATCGTGCTTATGTATGTTGTGAGCTTGCAAGTACATTCAATGTACTGACCCGGCGTGTCATGCCAGCTTTCAGGCAAGTTGATTCGCATGGGAGCGCATCTCGTGTCTAGGTCGTGTCCACGTCGGTGTCCCTGTGCCATGGAGTTCCGCTACGTCGTTCTTCCGCTGCCGGGCAGTTTCGTGTGATCGAGGCCCCAACCATGTTCATTAAATAATGTACATACTGTCCAACAGCACCGTGTGTGCCACTTGGCCTCGAATCTCGATGTAATATCAGACTTTTGTACCATGCTAGTATCAATAAAGCGGTTATTTCTGTACCATGTTGTTGTGTATTGCCAGAAGACTCGATCTCTCGGCTGGCAATGCAGGGTAAACCGATTGCTCTGAGCTGGGGTGCCACAATAGACTAAACTTCTTGCCAAATCTTGCCATACTTGTGGTGGCCATTTTGTTAGCCACATTTTTTGTGGCAGGCACACTTTGCCTAAGCTTAGTTGTGGCAAAGTTAGTCATGAATGAAGTTCAACCATGGATTCTTCTAGATTCTACATGTGGTGGAACCTGGTGGAATGTAGATGATATCCAACGGCCAGTAGTGCTCGGATTTGCCATCTTTGTACCGTCGGATTGGCTTCATCCAACGACCAACTTTCAAAGTTATGGTTTAGTTTGCAGCCTAAGGTTGCCATGCCTAAGCTTAGGCGTGCCACAAATGTGTTTGGTTGCGTTCTTGTCTCATCATAGTTGTTCGCTCTTCATGCATGCTCAACTCAACACCCCTCTTCATGTATGCTCTCTTCATGCATGCTTCTAGTGTATTTGTGCTAATCTAGTGTGGACTCACGCACACTCCATACACTCTACCAAACACCCAAAAATGGGTCGAGAAGGGAACTCTTGGGATCATGCACCCTTTATACACCCTACCAAACACACCAGGCATGTGTTTGGTTCATTGCTACACTTGTGGCTTGCCACACTTTTCTAGCTACATGGTCCACATGTCATAGACTCAACTTCTTGCCAAATCTTGCCACACTTGTGGTGGCCATTTTGTTAGCCACATTTTTTGTTTCAGACACGCTTTCCCTAAGCTTAGTTGTGGCAAAGTTAGTCATGAATGAAGTTAAACCATGGAGTCTTCTAGATTCTACATGTGGCAGAATCTGGTGGAATGTAGATGATATCCAACGGCCAGTAGTTCTCGGATTTGCCATCTTTGTACCGTCGGACTGGCTTCATCCAGCGACCAACTTTCAAAGTTATTCACACACTATATAGGAGGTATAGATATAGATGTGCCGGCCCATTGCAATGGATCCAAGGTATATCTGTTTAATGGAGTGCACTCTAAACACACTGTCTATTTATTTTTCTCTAACCTTTCATAGCCATGCAACCAAGCCACATAAGCTTCATGGGTGCCCCCCACATCATATTATTCATACTACGTTGACAGAAAAAAAGATAAATCACCCAAAACAAGATCTTCCCGTTTTTTGTTCCTACGATGCTGTGCCGTGCACGTACCTACTAGTTGTATAGTGGTAGTACTAGTTGTATAGTACAAACTTGGTACTAGTAGGAGCAGAGTAGTACGGAATACTCCTACTCTATCAACGAGCCCAATCTGACACCAAATTTCTTGGCTTCTGTGCTACAGCTAGATCTTCACATTCTTTCTGTTTTCCAACCCGGCGGCGGGCGTGGTGCGGTTTGCCAATACTCGGTTTTCTCAACGGCTGTCCCACATGAAAGTGAAAATGCTAGGCAACACGCCTTCCCTAAGCTATGTGTCGTGTCGGACGTGCGTGTGTGGGGGGAGTGCGACGCGAACGCGGCATGCCTTTTCCTTTTACTAGCAATGTGCCCGTGCGTTGCGACAGATCCAAAGTAGTAGAATAGTAGTACTTGTTCACAAACTTGAAAGAAATCACTCTTCTTTTGATATACTCCTAATATATTACTCCCTCCGTTCCAAAATATTTGACTTTTTAGAGATTTCAAATGGACTATCACATACGGATTATATAGACATATTTTGAAGTGTAGATTCACACATTTTGCTCCGTATGTAGTCATTTATTGAAAATTCTCTAGAAAGACAAATATTTAGGAATGGAGGGAGTACTTTTCACTCAAAATATATTTCTCAGGCTGTTTTGATGAGGTGAGGGAGGGATGTGGTTGCTTTCAAGTTAATAAGGGGATTTCTACAAATTGAGCAGAGAAGTGGGCTATTGTTGCAAAAATGCCACAACTTACCTCACAGCCGTTAGATGCAGATCTAATGGTCAGAAACGACGTATGGCAGACACACCACCATCACCAACTGAGTCTTTTATAGGAGTATATATTTCTCAGGCTGTTTTGATGAGGTGAGGGAGGGATGTGGTTGCTTTCAAGATAATAAGGGGTTTTCTGCAAATTGGAGCAGAGAAGTGGGCTATTGTTGCAAAAATTCCACAACTTACCTCACAACCGTTAGATGCAGATCTAATGGTCAGAAACGATGGATGGCAGACACACCACCATCACCAGCCAAGTCATGTATAGGAGTAGGAGTAGGGAAACATGTATAAATTGTAACATTTCAGTTCTGCTCCTTGGCACGATCGATAGATAGAAATAACGATTGGAAACGCTAGGGCGGGGCTATTACCACCAAATAAGCAGGGTACGTAGTAGCTAGGTTGGCGCATCGTTGGTTTGGTCACACGTGGTCCGACATGTTCTAGTGTTTCTAGCAAGATGCCCGCGCGTTGCACAAACTTGATGGAAAATGTAAGCACAACTTATAAATTGACGGATGGAGTACTAGTTACAGTGATGCATATAATTAAGCAAAGGGATCGCACATGTCGGTATTGACTGGAACGAGAATTCAACACCACAATAAGAATTAAGGCGACGATGATGATGCGATCGCAGTGGTGGTTATAGAAGGCAAGAAGAAAGATGCATCCATCAACGCATTTACCTCCTCCTCCTCAACTTAGGCGCCGGCCACCGATCGGTGGCTAAGGAGCGGCGGCTTTTGTGGCGAGGTCGAGGTGCTTCTCAGCAAAGGCATCCAAGGCTTCCAGCCGGTTGAGGAAGGCCAACGTCGTAGCGTCCTCACTGACCTTGTAGATACCTATGTACACGATTTGCTCATCCACGTGGATGTGTAGGTCGACGAATACTTGCAGGGCGAGGCGCCTTGCGGCGAGCGCGACCTCCAGGTGGACATTCTTCGAGGCGTCAGCAGGTAGTCGCAGGGCCACCAGTGCTTGAAAGCGGTTCTATGACGCCCGGATAATTAGGCTACAGTAACCCTTCGCAAATGATGCCATGTCACCTCGATTGTTGTGGCTAATCTCGCATTAGTTCGAAACCGATTCAAATTCAAATTCAAAATCAAGCAAACATTAAAAGTTTTCAAATATTAAAACTAAAATGTTCCTGGTGAGCCAAATAATGCATAGGTAAGTATGGTGGAGAAACCACACCTTTAAAAAAGGTTTAATACTCTAAAAATATTTAAAACAATAGCAAAAACAATTAGTTGAATACCTTTTACAAAAAAATAAAATATTAAACTATTTTATTTAGTTATTTACTAACACTAAATTAGGGACTACTTTTATAGTTTGCAAAAATAAAATAAAAGAGGAACTAAAGTAAAACAGAAAACAGAAAAGAAAAATTAAACAAAAGTAAAATATAGGCAAAATAAAGAGAAAAACCCCTCCCTCGCTGGGCCTCGGCCCAGCTAGCCATCGGGCCAACCAGGCCGGCCCATCCCGTCCCACCTTATCCCCTCGAGCAACCGAACCCTAGCGGTTCCCTCCCCACTCGCCCGATCCCCCACTCTCTCCTCGCGCCCCTCCTCTCGGTCCCGATCTGGATCGGGGGCAGGCGACCCCGTCGCCCCGCTTCTACCTCACCGGCACCGACTCCTCGTCCTCCTCCCCGCCAGAAACGCCCCGAGCCCGGAACCGCTCGACCCCGACGCCAGCATCTCCCCCGAACGATGCCGCCCCGTGCTGGGCTTCCTCCTCAGCCTCGCCGCTGCCGGAGCTCCTTGCTTGGGATGGCCTCCCGGGCGCTCCCTCGCTGGTCTGCTTCGTCTCGCCGACGCCGTCTGTCTCCGACCACCACCCGACCCCGCTGCCACGAACCCTTCACCCCGCGTGAGCCTCGCTCCCTCCCTATCCTTCCCATGACCCCACTGCAAGCTGCGCAAGTGCTTTCGCTTCGTCATGCGACCCTCGATCAGCCATCCCCCAGCGCTCCTCGCCACCATGGCAGCCCACCGGCGTCGTCCGGCTTATGCGTGCCCGTGGTCACCCTCGACGCCGCGGTACCATATTTCCACCGCGGCACCTGCAACCACGCATTACGCGCAGACATGGGCTGCTCGCCTTCGCCTAGCTCCGCCATGGCCTCATCCTTCCACCTCCCTCCTTCTTTGTCACTGAGCAGCCGTTCGCCCGTCGCCCCCCCCGGGCTGCCGTGCTTATGCGCCGCTCGGGCTCGACCTCCGCCGCCCCGCGCCCCACAGGCGTCGCGGCCGCTTCGGTGCCCGACGCCAGCTCTGCCCGGCCGGTTAACGCCCGACCCTGTATGGCCCTCTAGGCCACTGCCAAACGGGGCCCACGCCCGAGAACATTTTATAAAAAAAGGGAAAGGAATTAAAACAAATAAATAATAATTAAAATATTAATTAATTAATTAATTAATTAAGTAAATAATTAACTTAATTAATCCTGATTTAATTAACCTAGTGACTAATTAACCTAATTAACTACTGTTAATTAACTAACAGAGTATGACGAACGGGACCCACATGTCAGTTGACCAGTCAACACCTCTGTTGACTGCTGACGTCATGCTGACGTCAGCAAACACTGTTCTGGATAATGTTGTTTTAAAATAATTAAGTAAATCTTAAAAATGATTTAAATCTTTTAAAATTAATATAAAATAAACCGTTGCTCAGATGAAAATACTTTCTACATGAAAGTTGCTCAGAACGACGAGACGATTCCGGATACGCAACCCGTTCGTCCGCCACACCCCCCTAACCTATCGAACTCGCAACTTTCCTCCTCCGGCTCCTCCGACCGAAAACACGAAACGCCGGGGATACTTTCCCGGATGTTTCCCCCCTTCACCGGCATCATCACATACCGCGTTAGGGCATGCCTAGCATCACGCTTTGCTTTGTCATGCATCGTCATGCATCTGTTTGCTTAAATATTCATTGTTTCTTCCCCCTCTTCTTCCGCTAGACACCGAGACCGACGCTGCTGCTGCCCAGTTCGACTACGGAGTTGACGACCCCTCTCTCTTGCCAGAGCAACCAGGCAAGCCCCCCCTTTGATCACCAGATATCGCCTATTCTTCTCTATACTGCTTGCATTAGAGTAGTGTAGCATGTTACCGCTTTCCGTTATTCATGTCCTGATGCATAGCCGGTCCTTGCTACTACTGTTGTTACCTTTACCTGCAATCCTACATGCCTAGTATAGGATGCTAGTTTTCCATCAGTGGCCCTACATTCTTTTCCGTCTGCTGTGCTATACTATCGGGCCGTGATCACTCGGGAGGTGATCACGGGTTTATACTATATACTTTATACATGATACATGCGGTGATTAAAGTCGGGTCGGCTCGAGGAGTACCCGCGAGTGATTCACGAATTGGGGGCTGAAAGGACCTTTGTCCCGACGGCCCTCTGGATGGATCTTTGTGGCGGAGCGACAGGGCAGGTTGAGACTACCTGGGTGAGATGTGGGCCTGGCCCTATCGGCGTTCGCGGTAACTTCAAATAACACGCTTAACGAGATCTTGGTATTTGATCTGAGTCTGGCTACTAGCCTATATGCACTAACCAACTACGTGGGAATGATATGGGCACTCGGCGTCGTGGTATCAGCCGAAGCCTTCGTGACGTCGTGGCCGATCGAAAGCCATGATTGGACTGCGAACGTGACTTCCTTTGTAATGGAGGTTGCTAGGTCTGCTTCTAGCCGCGTTCAAGCGTGCGAGGTGTGCTAAGGCGATGGGCCCGGACCCTGGCGCTTAGGTTTAGACCGGCGTCTTGACCGCTCTGTTGGCCTAGGTCGGGCTGCGACGTGTTGATCTTCCGCGGCCGGGCATGACCCAGAAAAGTGTGTCCACCCAAAGGGGATCAAGCATGTTGGGTTATGTGGTGCACCCCTGCAGGGAAGTTAATGTATTCGAATAGCCGTGATCTTCGGTAACAGGACGACTTGGAGTTGTACCTTGACCTTATGACAACTAGAACCGGATACTTAATAAAACACGCATTTCCAAGTGCCAGATATAACCCGGTGATCGCTCTCTAACAAGGCAATGAGGAGGGGATCGCCGGGTAGGATTATGCTATACGATGCTACTTGGAGGACTTCAATCTACTCCCTTCTACCTGCTGCAAGACGGAGGCGACCAGAAGCGTAGTCTTCGATAAGACTAGCTATCCCCCTCTTATTCTGGCATTCTGCAGTCCAGTCCACTGAGATGGCCCTTTACACATATATCCATGCATATATAGTGTAGCTCCTTGCTTTCGAGTACTTTGGATGAGTACTCACGGTTGCCTTGTTCCCCCTTTTTCCCCTATCTCTACCCGATTGCTGCGACCAGACGATGGAGCCCAGGAGCCAGACGCCACCGTCGATGACGACTACTACACCGGAGGTGCCTACTACGACGTGCAGCCCGCTGTCGACGACCAGGAGTAGTTCCGAGGATCCTGTGCAGAGGCTGCGCCTCTTCGATCTGTATCCCAGTTTGTGCTAGCCTTCTTAAGGCAAACTTGTTTAACTTATGTCTGTACTCAGATATTGTTGCTTCCGTTGACTCGTCTATGATCGAGCACTTGTATTCGAGCCCTCGAGGCCCTTGGCTTGTATTATGATGCTTGTATGACTTATTTAGTGTTGTGATATCTTCCCGTGAGTCCCTGATCTTGATCGTACACGTTTGTGTGCATGATTAGTGTATGATTGAATCGGGGGCGTCACAAGTTGGTATCAGAGCCGACTGCCTGTAGGAATCCCCCTTCCACACTCCTTGGCCGAAGTCGAGTCTAGACATTACGAAACTTCTACTAACATGGTTGTGTGCCTTACGGGCCCACGTCGCCATTGGGTGGTACTAGGATCTTTTACTCCTCAATTTTACTCTGGGACTCTGATCTCTCTTCTATTCGGGTTAAATGAATTTTACTAAATCTAACATTAGGATCTCGTTATCACTTTCACCCGGAGAGCCTCTTATTATCGATGATCGCTTTGCCGACGTGAAGACCACAAGTTACTCTCATTGTTAACCCGAGAACTTGTGTTTATCGCGTTTGCAATTCCCTTCCACCGTCAACCCTTATGGATAACTACTTGCAGTTGTTATTCTTACATTCATCCCCAGTTTGTCTTATTATTACAAGATACCCCGAAACACTCGTCGTTGTTTCGATAATCCTTTGAGCTTACTGCCTTGCTGTTCTTTATCACCTGAATACCCAAACGGATAATTCCTCGCACTTGCCGAGTATCCCCTCATCCCTAGCCGTTCATGTGTTTCACATAAGTCCTCGAAATACCATTCGATTTTCTGAAAATCCTCAGTAGGCCATTGCTCTTGATTTCCTTGCCTTCCGGCATTATGGTTAATTCCATACTTCTAGTAATCTCCATTGACATCCTCTGTCACTATCATTTCGAGTCACTTGATTCGATATGTTGTGAATGCTTTCATAATCCTCAGTCAGATCCTAGAATTCATCCTTCCGGCTCAGATGTCATTTTGAACATGAGCTGGTTCTCGGCCAATCAGATTGCCATCGATTGTACCCCTAAGTCTATTCAACTTATCCATCCTTGATCAGAGCGTTTACTCCTGATCCCTTGATTTTAAAATCATAATTCCTTTGTTATTTAAACAATGAATTATTCAGATGTTCTATAAACCGATGCCTTTTGCATTCTTTTTCCTTCGGATTGAGTACCGATACTCGCATCAGATTTCGGGTGGTCCGCGAGACCAATTGCTTGGTTATTATCCGACAGTGTCCTTCATATCCAATAACCTTGAGAGTTTCTCCCCTGATACATAATGCCTTTGGTAAATTATGTCCTCTGCCTTTGACAAGTTATGTCCTATGCTTGTGTCAACCATGTGCTCTGCCTGGAGCATGTGTTAAGTGATCCTGAAAGATTTCACGTGGCATACTTAACTGGTATTGCACCAGGTAAAAACTTTCAACAACTAATGTCATTTTTGAAAAGCAAGAGGTGAATGAAATGTTATGCATTAAAGAAGTGGGAGTTGACCTCGAACTTTGTGTTCATGCCCATGAAAATGATTTAGACCGTCTCAGAAGCTTCTTGCAAAATGATTATCCAGCTGTATGATTCTTTGGGTATTCTTGAATTAATTCCTTATAGTTATGGTTCCGACCATGCTGTCCTGATCTGATATATCTGATGGGAATTCATTCTAGTGCCTTGTCTACTTTTGGCGAGGTTGAAGTATCTACTGTCACAGGTCAATGACCCGGTTATACTTTTATCATGTTTAACCTTCGAGTATTACCCCTGGTACCTCGAAGATGTCTGGACATTGCACCACATCTTACTAACTTTGTTGAAGTAATGTCTTTCCTTGTCGTAATCACTCTACGGGTTCTGGATTGCTGTCATCCGAGGACATCGACTGGTGAAATTATTCCGCACTAAAAATCAAATACCCCTAGCATTTTTACTAGGAAATTCTAAACTCAATTTTGTCATTCGTAGACTATCGACTGCATCCTGGTCTTGCTATCTTGACTGTGCTACCTCGTCCTTCTCTGGTGCACGAAATCTTCAGTGTGTGAGCACGACTTACGTCGATATTTCAACATCATGTTGCTTGTCGTGAAAGGCAACCTTGGTTCCGAGCTTGCATCTTATATATTGAACCTACAACTTGCCACTTCGCCATTCCCTTGCTTGTTGCCGTTGTTGTTTGATTGCATCCTCTTGAAACCTCCCGGCAAATGTGTTGGATCACCTTCAACACTTTGACTTCTTCTGAGATGTCAACTATGTTCATGATGAGAAATACCATCCTTGCCCCTCGATGATTGTGTTATCATCGACAACATTCTTGCCTTCCCCCAACCCAAACTTGTTCATGTTATGGATGGTACTTGCTATCCAACTTGTATGATGTTCTACCTTGAAGTATTATCATCTGTTATGTCAAGAATGTCGTGAGGGTTACTCCACCTCTTAAGAATTCTTGGTATAGTGATACTTCTCACCATCACCAGTCTTTCTTGGTCCTCGTGTTGATTCGATCGGTTATGTTTGGATTCTGCCCTTCTAGCAACCGTATTGCTTTGAAGATTATGGTCGGTCGTTCACTCTTAGACTATTTATTATTATTGAATCACCATTCTGACATTGGTCGTGCAACCCAACCCCATATTTCGGGTGCACCTTTCAACCAATGTTTAATGGTGTATGTTTTCCTCGAGCATACCTCATTATGTCATCTTATCTGACAAATGGTATCTCCTTATTCACATAGTTGTGGAAATCCACCCTTTGGAAATCTCGAGGATTTGTCGCTGAGTCCATCAGCCACCTCCTCATCCTCTCATTGGTTTACTGATGAACTCTTGTTTCGGAACTCACTTTCATAGTTCATTTCCCGAGAATCTTACATTGTCATCTCGTCAATTGTGTTTCACCTTTTCTTCTCCGGCATACTAAGTCAGAGGTATCCTGACACCAATCGGATCTGAACCTCGGTCAGATATGATGGTTGGAACATATTTCCAAGAGTTATAACATCGGTCTTTATATGACTCGATAAGGTGATGTCATGCCTAGCACACCTGGTCAAGGGCCTATTGTTATAGTTTCCTTTTTAACAAGGTTAACCAATTTTCCATGAGGAACTTGAATGCCTTGTTTAATAAGTTATCCCGATGGATCCTTTGTGTATCCAAAGTCCGACCTTTGCTTGAAGACCATGTCAATGCTATCTCGAAGCATGTCTGTGGTACTCCGATCTTCAATAAGAACATTTGAAGCACCATGCTAAATTTTCCTTATCAATTATCCAAACACCGTAGTATGGCTAATATCATGAAAATTCTCTCCCCTACCTAAAGAGTTTTCTACATTATACCCTGCCACGGATAGCATGCTCTGTTTGTCCTTGAGAAGGATACATCCCTGAAATATGTGTTTAAACACATTTTCCTTTCCATTGTCTGTTTAACTTGGTAATCACCTTTCCTTTCCATTGGTCCGCTTAACCCTTCTTGTGATCTATATTATATAAGCAGTAGTAATCTTCTGCTTATGTAAAACACCTTGGTGTACAAACCGTGTCAGTAAGACCCTGTTTCTACTGTTGATGACATTTCGGTAGCCACCGACGGGCGGGAACTTTGCCTATTGGTCCGCCTCGTTCAACGAGCAGGAAAATAGTTTCGTCCCTCGCCCTTGGAACCAATTTTGTTGCCAACATAACTGACAGGCTATCCTCTGCCATGCCTTGCTACCATGACCGTGCAATATGTTGGCGTCCTTCCTACTTTTGAACCACATGGTGGGCCCATAACCCACAGTTCCACAGGATCGAAACCTAACTCTCCTGCATCCCCTGTTCCCAAGGTTGTTCCTTGCGTGCGGCCTCGTATGTATTTCACGAGCCACCTTCCGAGGGATCATCAAATCGGTTACCGGGCGCAATACTTATTCCCGATTACTTTGAGCCCCTTTCACGCCCTGTTTCAGGCATCGAACGGTTGCCTGCTCGCTCGAAACTTCCTATGATACCTCCTCACTTTGCTCTCGATATTTTCTTAGGTTTCGATTCGAGAGTTACTTCCCGCCACCTTCCCGATGTTATCGACCCGATAGTCAACCTAGCAGAGGTTCGTTCTCCCGGAATACACACCCCTTTATTATTTCGTAAGTACGATGGAGTTCCCGAAGAAAGGATGCCGACTTGATTATGATGACTTGAAGCAGAGAAATGAAGACATCAATGTATTGGACCGGCCTCTTCGAGAAGAGCAAGCCAGAATGAGAAGACCCGCTAGATTCTTTAACAAACCTTTCCCCCTTTCACTACCTCTTAAATCTCAGGACGAGACACTACTAGGAAAAGGGCTATAGATGGGATGGACACTAATGGCGCATTGTACATGTGGTGCGCCATTACTAAATACTAATGGCGCACCATGTGTTGGTGCGCCATTAGTGTGCAAATACTGATGGCGCAGCACATCCCACGGTGCGCCATTAGTAAAAAAAAATTTAAATTTTTTCAAAACTACTAATGGCGCACCGTGGGAGTGGTGCGCCATTAATAGTTTAAACTACTAATTGCGCACCACTCCCACGGTGCGCCCGTAGTATTTTGCCCAAACATTCCCCGAATGCACCCCCCCCCCCCGTGGATCGCCTTTTCAGTTTTAAAAAAAATAAAAGAAAATGATGAAAATGTCAAAAAAATAAAAGAAAATAATATTCCCATGTGATATGTGGTCTAGTTGTTAGCCAAATTTATAAACATGACTTTTCGACTTTTTTTGCAAAATCTCTCGAGAATTTGTAAAAATGGGCATAACTTTTGCATACTAACTCGGATGAAAAAGTTTTTTATATGAAAAATCATCTACTCGAAAAGTTACATCCAAATTTAATAAAAAAAAGTTACGGGCCTTTTAAGATCTGGAGAGGCAAAAAAATTCAAAAAAATTCAAACTTACTAATGGCGCACCTGCCCGTGGTGCGCCATTACTATCTTCCCGCCTTCAAAATTCAAAATAAATCAAAAAACTAAAAAAAGTTACTAATGGCGCACCTTCCCGTGGTGCGCCATTAGTATCTTCCCGCCTTCAAAATTCAAAATAAATCAAAAAAAAGTTACTAATGGCGCACCTGCCCGCGGTGCGCCATTAGTACTTTCCCGCCTTCAAAATTCAAAGTAAATCAAAAAAATAAAAAAAGTTACTAATGGCGCACCAGCCCGCGGTGCGCCATTAGTATGTCGTATATATGGCTGGGCTTGTCCTCTCCTCCTTACCTCTTCATTCTTCTCCTCCACTCCACCTCTCCTCCACTCCTCCACTCCACCTCTCCTCCACCATACTACCCTCCTCCTCTCCAGCGACCTCCTCCTCCTCCTCTCCAGCGACCTCCTCCTCCTCTCCAGCGACCTCCTCCTCCTCCTCTCCGGTGACCTCCTCCTCCTCTCCGGCGACCTCCTCCTCCCTCCTCTCTTCTCATCCCCTCCCCACCCCTCACGGTTTCTCCTCCCTCCTCTCCGGTGAGCTCCTCCTCCCTCATCTCCGGTGAGCTCCTCCTCCCTCCTCTCATGTGAGCTCCTCCTCCCTCCTCTCCTCCCATCCCCTCATGGTTTCTCCTTCCTCCTCTCCGTTGCTCCGATGAACTCCTCTCCGGCGACCTCGTCCTCCTCTCCGGCGATGCTGCGGTCACCTCCTCCTCCTCCTCCTCTCCGGCCAACTCCTCTCCGGCAAACTCCTCTCCGGTAAAAGAACACGGCAAAAGAACGTACAATATCCAAAAACGGGAACAAAATTTGAAATAATATCTTGCAAAAAAACGACCAAAAAAACGAGCAAAAAATGGGCAAAAAAATCACGATCCAGATCCAAATTCAAAATTCAAAAATAGCAATGGCGCACGGTGGGGGTTAGACGGTGCGCCACTACTATTTTCCCGCCTTCAAAATTCAAAAATACTAATGGCGCACCGTGGCCTATACTAATGGCGCACCGGGGCCTATACTAATGGCGCCTTGAGGCCTATACTAATGGCGCACCGGTGATGCGCCATTAGTATACCAGATACTAATGGCGCACCACTGGTGCGCCATTAGTAAAAAATACTAGTGGCGTGATACTAATGGCGCACCAGTAGTGCGCCATTAGTAGGCAAAACTGGTGCGCCATTAGAAGGCCATTTTCTAGTAGTGAGATTTCTCGTAGTGGAGGAGAATTGTGACGCCCGGATAATTAGGCTACAGTAACCCTCCGCTAATGATGCCATGTCACCTCCATTACTGTGGCTAATCTCGCATTAGTTCAGAACCGATTCAAATTCAAATTCAAAATCAAGCAAACATTAAAAGTTTTCAAATATTAAAATTAAAATGTTCCTGTTGAGCCAAATAATGCATAGGTCCGTATGGTGGAGAAACCACACCTTTAAAAAAAGGTTTAATACTCTAAAAATATTTAAAACAATAGCAAAAACAATTAGTTGAATGCCGTTTACAAAAAATAAAATATTAAACTATTTTATTTAGTTATTTACTAACACTAAATTAGGGACTACTTTTATAGTTTGCTAAAATAAAATAAAGGAGGAACTAAAGTAAAACAGAAAACAGAAAAGAAAAATTAAACAAAAGTAAAATATAGGCAAAAGAAAGAGAAAACCCCCTCCCTCGCTGGGCCTTGGCCCAGCTAGCCATCCGGCCAACCAGGCCGGCCCATCCTGTCCCTTATCCCCTCGAGCAACCGAACCCTAGCGGTTCCCTCCCCACTCGCCCGGTCCCCCACTCTCTCCTTGCGCCCCCTCCTCTCGGTCCCGATCTGGATCGGGGGCAGGCGACCCCGTCGCCCCGCTTCTACCTCACCGGCGCCGCCTCCTTGTCCTGCTCCCCGCCAGAAACGCCCCGAGCCCGGAACCGCTCGACCCCGACGCCAGCACCTCCCCCGAACGACGCCACCCGTGCTGGGCTTCCTCCTCAGCCTCGCCGCTGCCGGAGCTCCTCGCCGGATGGCCTCCCCGGAGCGCTCCCTCGCCGGTCTGCTTCGTCTACGTCGACGCCGTCGTCTCCGACCACCACCCCGACCCCCGCTGCTACGAACCCTTCACCCCGCCGTGAGCCTCGCTCCCTCCCCTATCCTTCCCGCGACCCCACCTGCGGCGCTGCGCAAGTGCTCGCGCTCGTCGCCGCGACCCTCGCACTGGCCATCCCCCCGCGCGCTCCTCGCCACCGCGCTGGCCGCGCCCACCGGCGTCGTCCGGCTTGCCTGCCCGTGGTCACCCACTGACGTCACGTGCCCGTTGGCCGTCCATCGCGGCACCCGCAACCGCGTTGTTCTGCCGCAGCCATGGGCTACTCGCCCTTCGCCTAGCTCCGCCATGGCCTCATCCTTCCACCTCCCCTCCTCGCGCTCACCGCGGCGGCGCTCACCGTGCCGCCGCCCCGAGCTGCCGTGCACAGCCGCTCGGGCTCGTCCGCCGCCCGCGCCCCACAGGCGTGCGGCGCTTCAGTGGTGCCCGATGCCCAGCTCTGCCCCAGCGCCCATGAACGCCCGACCCTGTATGGCCCTCTAGGCCACTGCCAAACGGGGCCCACGCCCCAGAACATTTTATAAAAAAGGATAGGAATTAAAAAATAAATAATAATTAAAAAATTAATTAATTAATTAATTAAGTAAATTATTAACTTAATTAATCCTGATTTAATTAACCTAATGACTAATTAACCTAATTAACTACTGTTAATTAACTAACAGAGTATGACGAACGGGACCCACATGTCAGTTGACCAGTCAACACCACCGTTGACTGCTGACGTCATGATGACGTCAGCAAACACTGTTCTGGATAATGTTGTTTTAAAATAATTAAGTAAATCTTAAAAATGATTTAAATCTTTTAAAATTAATATAAAATAAACCATAGCTCAGATGAAAATACTTTCTACATGAAAGTTGCTCAGAACGACGAGACGATTCCGGATACGCAACTCGTTCGTCCGCCACACCCCCCTAACCTATCAAACTCGCAACTTTCCCCCTCCGGCTCCTCCGCCCGAAAACGCGAAACACCGGGGATACTTTCCCGGATGTTTCCCCCCTTCACCGGTATCATCACATACCGCGTTAGGGCATGCCTAGCATCACGCTTTGCTTTCTCATGCATCTGTTTGCTTAAATATTCATTGTTTCTTCCCCCTCTTCTTCCGCTAGACACCGAGACCGACGCTGCTGCTGCCCAGTTCGACTACGGAGTTGACGACCCCTCTCTCTTGCCAGAGCAACCAGGCAAGCCCCCCCTGATCACGAGATATCGCCTATTCTTCTGTATACTGCTTGATTTAGAGTAGTGTAGCATGTTACCGCTTTCCGTTATTCCTATCCTGATGCATAGCCTGTCCTTGCTACTCTTTATTGTTACCTTTACGCAATCCTACATGCCTAGTATAGGATGCTAGTTTTCCATCAGTGGCCCTACATTCTTGTCCGTCTGCTGTGCTATACTATCGGGCCGTGATCACTCGGGAGGTGATCATGGGTATATACTATATACTTTATACATGATACATGTGGTGATTAAAGTCGGGTCGGCTCGAGGAGTACCCGCGAGTGATTCACGGATTGGGGGCTGAAAGGACCTTTCTCCCAACGGCCCTCTGGATGGATGTTTGTGGCGGAGCGACAGGGCAGGTTGAGACTACCTGGGTGAGAGGTGGGCTGCCTGTCGGGCGTTCGCGGTAACTTCAAATAACACGCTTAACGAGATCTTGGTATTTGCTCTGAGTCTGGCTACTAGCCTATACGCACTAACCAACTACGTGGGAAAGATATGGGCACTCGGCGTCGTGGTATCAGCCGAAGCCTTCGTGACGTCATCGACTGAGCGGCGCGCGCCAGATTGGACCGCGTAACGTGACTTCCTTTGTAATGGAGGTTGCTAGGCCTGCTTCCGGCCGCATTCGCAACATGCGGGTGTGCTAAGGGCGATGGGCCCAGACCCCTGGGCGCTTAGGTTTAGACCGGCGTGCTGACCGCTCTGTTGGCCTAGGTCGGGCTGCGACGTGTTGATCTTCCGCGGCCGGGCATGACCCGGAAAGGTGTGTCCGGCCAAATGGGATCAAGCGTGTTGGGTTATGTGGTGCACCCCTGCAGGGAAGTTAATCTATTCGAATAGCCGTGATCTTCGGTAACAGGACGACTTGGAGTTGCACCTTGACCTTATGACAACTAGAACCGGATACTTAATAAAACACACCCTTCCAAGTGCCAGATATAACCCGGTGATCGCTCTCTAATAGGGCAATGAGGAGGGGATCGCCGGGTAGGATTATATTATACGATGCTACTTGGAGGACTTCAATCTACTCTCTTCTACCTGCTGCAAGACGGAGGCGACCAGAAGCGTAGTCTTCGATAAGACTAGCTATCCCCCTCTTATTCTGGCATTCTGTAGTTCAGTCCACTGATATGGCCCTTTACACATATATCCATGCATATGTAGTGTAGCTCCTTGCTTGCGAGTACTTTGGATGAGTACTCACGGTTGTCTTGTTCCCCCTTTTCCCCCCTATCTCTACCCGATTGCTGCGACCAGACGATGGAGCCCAGGAGCCAGACGCCACCGTCGATGACGACTACTACACCGGAGGTGCCTACTACTACGCAGCAGCCCGGCGGCGACCACTGTGAGTAGTTCGGAGGATCGAGGCGGGAGGCCTGAGCCTCTTCGATCTATATCCCAGTTTGTTCTAGCCTTCTTAAGGCAAACTTGTTTAACTTATGTCTGTACTCAGATATTGTTGCTTCCACCGACTTCGTCTATGATCGAGCAGTTGTATTCGAGCCCTCGAGGCCCCTGGCTTGTATTATGATGCTTGTATGACTTATTTTATGTTTTAGAGTTGTGTTTTTATATCTTCCCGTGAGTCCCTGATCTTGATCGTACATGTTTGCGTGCATGATTAGTGTACGATTGAATTGGGGCGTCACAGGTTCCGGCCATGGAGGCCGATTAGGGTGGCAAGCAATGAGGAGACCCGGGCTGGAGGAGTACGGCTATGTCGTCCGCGAGCTTCTTGAGGCCGGTGAACTTGTTGGTGGTGGAAACGATCATCTGGTCCAACTGAGAGTCGTAGTTGGCACCGATGGCGGCCATCTGTGGGGACTGGATTTTCGGGATATAATTTCCAGAAAGCCGTTGTGCTCACCAGCCCCAGGATTACTGTTAGCTGATGAGGCACCAACTTGATACAGAAATTCCAAGAAAAAAATACAAAATATGTGGTACAAGACCATTCTAGTCTTTGAGTACAACAAATAGTTTCTAGAGGTTGATGGCGGAAGCGGTTTGTGGATCATTAGCGTCTATGGGACTCCATTTCCCACAGGAACAGCTGACCAGGTTAACGCCTATCTTCGCGAGGCTGCTAACACCATTGCTTAGGTTCCGGGGCTGTCGTCACGGTCGCTCCTCTCCGCGCAAGAAATCTGGCCAAGACAATAGCCAGGGACAAGCCAGTGAGTACTTTGAATGTACTCGCAATCATTATGAACACAGGTATAATGCAACAACCGATAATCATGCTTGAAAATATTCTATGGTCACGACGTCAGACATAAAAATAAAATCATTGATGCATGCAGGCAGGTTACGAATATGTAATGACAGAGTAGGGATAAAATGCACCATTCGGATGTCTGAAGCGACGTCTCGAATTGATGGTAAATAACAAGCATGGGTTAGTCCACAACAAATAATAGTCATGATCATCATAAGTCACAGTGTCTGGAATCACAGTGAATACCCAGGAGGTAGAACCGTCCCAGGGATACTCAATAATTCAAATAATATAATGGGTTAATCCACAACAAATAATAGTCATGATCATCATAAGTCACAAGTCATGATCCCAGTTCTGGTTTAACCGTTTCTCCTCCGAAGACCGACACTAAGACCGACACTTGACCCATCCCAGACTGTAATCCTTAACCATGGACACGGCTATTCGAATAGGTTTAATATCTACAGAGGGTGTACTCTTTACCCACGAGTAATGGATTCCTATAGTCCATCGGGACTAATTCCGTCTACGGCCTTTTAATTGAAAACACACCTATCCGCACACACCAGCCTAACTCACCGGTGTCTGGAATCACCCACGACACCTGTTAAGCGAAACTTTAAGTGGGGAGGCTACAACCTCGACGTAACATGGGATCACAAAATTTATACCGCAAGAACTGGGGAGCTACCCTTCGGCTACAACCGAAACACCCATGCTCCGGACGGTGACATGCCTACCGGATGCCTCCGGTATCTTCCACCATGGCCTCTCTCAGACGGTGTGTGCTAGGAAAGGGGTTGACAACTTACTGAACTGTACCCTACCTATGGCAGGGACAAGTGGCAGCACGAAACTAGTATGGGGGTTACCGGAACAAGACTCGATCAACGGTCGACTCAAGAGGTTTATAAATTCTTTGTATGACATGCATCACAAAAATATTTCAACCAACACAATCAACACTCATTATACCTTACCATGCCATACCGGACATAACCGTCCCGACGGAGACCGGCGACAAACTCTTGCCTACCCAAGGCAGAGGTTTTCCTGGATTCCTTTCCGGCATGCATGCAAGGCACATGAGGATGATTACCATCACAAGTATATTCATTTTCAACAGCAAGGAAATCACTAATATGCATCTATGCAATTGATCATACCACATGAAATAACAAGTTCTCCAGAATAAGATGATGTTATAAACGTGTCGGCTAACACACCAAAAGTATTATGCCGGGGTTCAGAATGCTTGCCTTCAAGTTGTGGAGGGGTGTGGTGCTCTCCAAAACTTTTGAAAGTTTTCTCTCCTCTCTCCAAAATCCTATTTGAAAATATTTTTGAATCAACACACATTTCCAAAGCAGCACAAAAAAGTAGTCTGAACATTTTTCAAATAAATCTTAAAATAAACTTGACAAAATTTGAGAGATGTAGGAAAAAGAATCAATTCATTTGGAGCCATATTTAAAAAGTTATAGCCGGTCAAAGTTTAGGTCAAAATCTGTTATTTAGAATAAAACAAAAAAGAAAAACGATTCGAATATATACGTACACGTCGAAAGCGTATTCTGGAAATACGTTTCCACTTATCCAGCGTGGACCGCGCCTGAGTCACTGACAGTGGGCCCGCCTGGCCCACTGGTCAGGTTTGACTGGTCTTCCCTCCCCTCTTCTTTCTCTGTCCGAGCGGGGGCGGAACTCCGGCGAGGCTCGCTGGCGAACGGTGGCACCGTTCGGGAAACCGAGGTCACCCGCGGGCTCAGGGGGTCGAGGCGGTCACTCCGGTGGTCGTTTTGATCTCTGGGGTGGACGGAGCTGCCGGCGGCGAGCTCCGCGGCGGATGGTGGCCGTCGGGAAAAGTGAATCTTCGCCCGCGGCGAGTCCCGATCAAGATTGAGTGGGGGTTTGGACTCACGAGGGGGAGGGGGTTTTCCTGGTGGAGAGAGTGGAGAGGGGGAGGCCCTGGTTGCGCCGAAAGGAGCCGGGAGGCGGCGGTGGCCGGACTGGCCGGAGTGGGGGAAGACGGCCTCTTTCTCTCCAATTGATGGCAACGGGGGCACTAGGAGTATGGTGTGAGGCTGCTTGTGTGCTCGTAGGGCTCGAGGGGCTTCCTTTTATAGCGCTCCCACTTTGGGTCGCGGCGGCAGTGGATGAGCTCTGCCGGGCGACCGGGACGCTTCAGAGCTTGCAGGCGTCGTGGCGAGGCTAGGGATGGCGGCAGGAGCTAGCGGACGAGCGGGTACTGCTCCTAGGGCGAGCTGGCGAGCGGGAGTGGCTCGGGCGGCGCTGGCCAGTGCAGGAGCTTTCGGGCGGCATTGGCGGCTCGCTGCTGGCCTGCCGGAGACGTGGCGAGGGCTGCGGGGCTCGTGGGGAGCAGAAGGGGACGTGGCGTGCTGGCTGCGGTCGGTCACGGGCCAGAGTGAGTGCGGGGCGAGACGCGGCGGTTCGGGCGCGGCACGTGCAAAACGCGTGCTCCGCTCGCGCTCTGGGCGTGCACAGAGCACGCACGGAACGTGCTCGACGAAATGCTAAGGCATGTTAGGGGGCTCTAAACCACAAGAGGGTTAGCAGGGTGAGGTTATGGGCTAGGGAAAATCCATGGGACATGCTGGTCTGGTCAGGGGATCAAGATCATAATGTAAACAAAAACTCATGCCAATCCTGTCCATGCACTCCAGGTGTTTGACAAAATGCCACAGGCACCTAGGCTATTCTTGGAGTGGCCAAATCTTCCAGAGTGGGGTCTCTTTAGGAGAAAGAGAGGGTGGTGAGGTTAGTTTGCCAAAAGGAGAAACTTGTTAGTGCAAGCTTTGCAAAACTTCAATTCTGGACAGGAGGTAAGTGGCATCATTTCATGAACCAAAAATATTCCAATGGTTGCATGCTCCTGGACTTAGGGGTTTTGTAGGGTGGTCTACAAGCAGGGGAAAGAATCAAGGGCCAAAGATCAAGTGTACAAATCATCATGTTGGACCAGAATGAAGATGAGGTTGATTCACTCAAAAATTCAAATAACATCACTGAGTTTTTGCATAAAGTTGAATCATAAGCTACTACCAGCATCCCATAATTTTGGTGGAGGCTAGAAAGAAGTATTTAAAAGAGTTGTAGTGCAAAATTGCCCCCTGGACCAGAGAAGAAAAATTGGGTGTAGAGCTCAAAATATTTAAGGAATGAAATATCTTTTTGCATAAAAGTGGTTTGGTGACATCACAGGACATCCCCAAATTTTGGTGGAATTTTTGAAAGAATTTATAAAAGGGTTGCAGTTCAAAAAGGACCATAAAACCATGGAAACCCATTTTTCAAGAAAATAAAGACTATGGAGATTATTATATAATTAATTCCTCTGATGAAAGGAAAAGATTTTTATTGAGAGGATAAACAAGTCCAATAACATATTTGAAAAGTTTTCACTGAATGAAATAACTCCATGATAAAAAGGAAGGAAATGCTTAGAAAAACAAAAGGGAGCCCAGAAAATATAAGTTTTAATTTCCTGGCAAAATTTTAATTTACAGAACAAGATTAAAATTTTGGGGTGTTACACCATCCACCAGCCGGTCTCCAACACCGTCTGGAGACGATCCTCAGTGCCATGCCGCAGGCCGACGTCGTCGACCATCTGGCACAGCCGCTGGCGCGCCGCTTATCGCCGCCATGGGTGCAGGTGAGCTCTTTTGCGCTTAGTGTAGGTGCTTGGGCAAATGCTTAGGTGCGTACGATGTGGAGATGCATTCGAATGGAGCGGCGCCTTTATATGAGGGCAAACTGCGTTGCATTCACATCGTGCAGCCTCTTTTCCCGGTCCTCCTCCCATTACTTCCCCCATGCATTAATTGAAGGAGGATGCATTAGCCGTTCAACATTTCGGGAACCGCTACTCCCTCGCTCGTCTGCATTAAAGTCGTATTAAGAACTGTGCCGCTCGCTGTCAAATCGAATAGTAGTACTACGCGGCCCGCTGCACGCCCGGCTGAACACGCCTCCTCGCCTCCATCAAACCCCTCCGTTAAACCTGCATGCAAACCAAGAAACCTACTCCGAGCCGGAATTAAACGCAACACCGACCGAGCTCCTCCTGTCCGCCCTCAATTTAAATGAGGCCAGACGCCGGCCAAGCTCCTACCGTCCGCCCACTATTTACACGAGGCCAGACAGACAGCGGGCAAGAATCGCACCCCTCCGCCGCTCCCCCATCTCCGCCTTCACAAATTTCTCCACTCTTCTGATGGCTTCCGAGGAGCCGTTCTCCAGCATATTACCTGGCTAGGTGGCCCGCCGAGCCCTCCGGATACGGGCAAGGCCGCTCGGTGCTTCACCAACCTTGCTTGGCCCGACGGAGCCAGTTGCCGCCCCAAGCAGGCGCGTGGTTCAGCAACTCGCCGCTCCAGTTCAGCTCGATGAGGAGTGGCGAGTTGCTCCACGCCGGCACGGCGGCGAGCACACCGGTACGGGCGTCGTCGCTGCCGCGTCGTACCGCGCCTCCCGTGTCTGTGGGCGCGCCTCCCGTGCCTGCGGCAGCGCCATGCAGGCAGAGACAGAAGCCGGGTGCGTGGACAGCGACGAGTCGGTGGCCAGCTTCTCCGTGTCTACCGCCATCATCGAGGAGAAGTAGAACACGGGAGGCTGCCAAACTTGGGTCCGATGAAGGCCACCGCCGAGGCGACGACTGCGCATTCAGGTGGTTTCTTTGCTTCTTCATCTCTTCCAAGGACCTTCGTCGACCCCGCAAAGTGTCTGCCGTACATGAAGAAGACAAAGGGATCCGCGGGCGGCCATTTATATTATGTACTCCCTCTCCAACTGGCAGGAAATTTTTGTTCTAAGAATGGATAAATTGTATGTATCGATAACTAAAATAAGTCTAGATACATCCATTTCTAGGACAAGTATTTCCGGACGGAGGGAGTATTAATTATACCAAGATAGCCGGATTGGCACTGCTTAGTTCATGTAAATGTAATGAATTCCATCATGTTTATATGAAGATCCGGCATTTTTATACGAAATCCTTCTTGCTTATATGAAATCAGTCCGTGTTTGCACGAATTTCATCTGGTTGGTTAGAGTTGTGAAAATGTATGCCGCTGGCGTTTAATGTCGTCCTCCACGGACAGATACGGGAGGAAATTTGCCGGCTGCCGTTGGAGATGCTCTTATGCTGGAAATAATAGAGTGACATCCAATCTGTTTGAGTTAATTGCGTGTATGATTGTCCCTCTATAAAAGTTAATTGCATGTACAAAGGTACACGTGACTTGCAGGTGGCTACAACTTCTGACAAAAAAGTTAAAAAGAAACAAGTCCATCCTTAATCTTGTATTCTAAGTACTGTGGGTTCCAATCAAGATAGTAGCGAAACAAGTATATATTAAATAAGTAATATATAATATAAAAAACTAAAGTTAAAGACATAATTCGAACTCATGTCATCGCGTTGCGAGCATCCTATGCTAACCAGTCCACCACATTTTTGTTGTAGACCATGCTGCTGATATATCTCCATGTCTACTCTTATACTCCATACGTTCCAAAATATTTGTCTTTTTCAAATTTCAAATGGACTACCACATACGGATGTGTATGCAGACATATTTTAGAGTGTAGATTCACTCATTTTGCTCCATATGTAGTCACTTGTTGAAATCTCTAACAAGAGAAATATTTACGAATGGAGGGAGTAGAAAACAAAGTTGGTGATGATGGTGTGCGTGACATCCTGCAATATAGGTCGTCGGATTTATATCTAACAGATAGGAAGAAAAATATGTCAAGTTTGCAAAAATTTACCCACACCCCTCTCCATGTTCGCAGATACGGCCTTCCCTCGTTCATCCTTTTTTCTCACAAGATAAACTACTCATACAAATGCATCTTGATTTTTCGTGTAACGCATGAGCATCTAGCTAGTTTCTTTTAAAATAGTTACTGCGATAATTGGGTTGAAGTGATATATTTTATGTCTGCCCCGAATGATTTCGGATTCACTAGTAGTAACAAAGAAAAGGTTGCCTTGTTAATTAACATAAAAAGGGCGAAAACTATCACATGAGGCCGGTAAAAACGAGGCACACTGGGTTCAACGTCATCATCACTACAGCTGTGTGCGCGCGAGAAGTCTATGTATCGAGGGGGCTACTGAGCGAGGCACAGAGACACAATGTTTGAGAGATAAACGAATTGACAGATTACGATCAGATTGAGTTGTCACCCTTCTGCTGTCATTGTTGGGGTGGTGGGGGGAGGGGGAGGGAGAGAAAGACGTATCGAGAGTGTGCGCCATAGGCATAGAGGCACAACTAGCGAGTGTGAGTCTGTATGTGTGTGTGTGTGTGTGTTTGAAAGAGGAGTAGATAGATTACTATCAAGATCGAGGTGCCACCGTACTCCTTCGGTGTCGGGTAGTGTGTGTGTGTGTGTGTTTGAGAGAGAAGCCAGTCGATAGATTAGTATCAAGATCGAGGTGTCACTCTACTCCTTCAGTGTTGGGAAGTGTGTGTGTGTGTGGGGTTGTGTGTGTGTGGGGCGGTGACACTTACATATCCCTGCTCTTACAAAAAACAGAGTTGGTGATGATGGTGTTTCTGCCATCCTCCAATATAGGCCATCCGATTTATACCCGACGGATAGGAAGTAAACTATGGCAATTTTGCAAAAATATACCCACACCCCTCTCTGCATTTGCAAATAAGGCATTCCCTCGTTCATCCTTTTCTCCCACAAGATAAACTACTCATACAAATGCATCTTCATGTTCGGTGCAACGCATGGGCATCTTGCTAGTTGGGAGAAGGAGTTTGTGTGACACATATCTAGCTATATTAAGGGATAGGTAGATAGAATTTGTGCAAGGCATACTTAAAGCATCACGAATATAAAGAAATTTGTGTGCATGCAAGTGCCGGAAAAAATGAAGTGAGAAACAATGTGTTGGAGAGAGAGAGAGAGAGAGAGAGCGAAATCTCAAAACAAAAGGTGCTCTGTTGGAATCACATTGTATATATTCATATGGTTCCGGAACTCGAGTTAACCTTAAACATATGTGTGAGAGACATTATTATACTTTGAGACATTAGTGGCTGTGGGTGGGCGGAATTAAAGGGGTGGGCGTGTTTGACAGAGAGAGCGTGTGTGTTTCTGTGTGAGAGACTTGTAGGATGGGGTAGAAAGACAAAATCTAACCTTGATGTAGGGAGAGAAATACACGAAGTGCGCGTGTGTGATTCCGATGACCACAGGGAAATGAGATATGTATGCGTGTGAGAGAGATTGCACAATTCATTCACGTAACACTATCTAGCGATCGTGGACGTGCATCGGTGGAACATAAATAAATATCTACTTTGTATCGTGGCCAAAGGTACAATATCGATTCAACGCTATAAAGATTGGACACTCACATATCACATTTTTTTCTATTTAAATAAACCTTTTCAGTTGTGCTTGCCAAAGTTACAGTGATGTTTCGTCAAACAACCAATGTAGCAATCATGTACATGCACCGTTGTTACTCTTGCATTCAAAATCATTAGTCTTGGATGATTTAAGGTTCTATTATGAAGTAATATATGTAATATTCATATATGAATTCAGCAGATGCATAATTTATGAAATGGAGGCTATGTAATCATATGAGGTAACACTTTTAAGTAGCGGACTTCTTTTTGTGCGCCTCTACACTAACACGCCAATGCATTATGTCTAAAGTAAATAACCAATTGCACTAAATTATCTATTTACACGTGAAATACATAGGCTGAGCATTTGATCCCTTTTTTTGTGAACGCGCCACTACACCCGTACGATTGGCCGCGCCCGTGTGAACGTCCAAGTTATCAGCGCATCATCCCGCGTTATTGTCTTTTTTCTGGGGTGGACACACAAGTTATTAACTGCTGACCCGTGCCCCGTCTACACAGTCTCGCATGACCTTCCCGCTAGCACGGTCCAAAATTAGTTGAAAACTGGATACGAACCGGGCGGCAAAATCTCCCGCCTCCTTCTAAAATCTCCACCACCTTAGTCTTTAGCATGCGAAATTCCCCTTTTGTCCTTGGTATACGGAGACCAACAGTTACTATACCACCCTCATCTACATAATAGGTCAAGGCTGCTTTGGTAACTTCCGGTTCCCCCCACTACACGGCACCCCCATTTCCTCTCCCCCTCCCGCAAAAATGACTAACTCCACAGCACTAGAGCATCTCACATCACGTCGTCCGTACTTCATCGGCCTTTCTGCCCTCCCCTCTCGAAACCCTAGACTGCTTATCCACCGGCGTACCAGAGCCCATTCACTGCCAACAGCGTCCACCTCGTCGGATCTGATTCCGTCACTACAAGAAATATGTCAACTAGTGACCTTCTGTCAGTGACCCTGAAAGAATTGGTCATAGATCTATGACCATTTCCGACCAAATGGTCAAAAGCTGTTCGAGGGGCTCCTAACCCTAAACCATTGCGACCATTTTGGTCAGAAAGGTCGTATTTCCTTACACGAAAAGGTCATAAAGCAAACAGCGCTAGTTCGCTGCCTTATTTCTAGTTGTTAACGACCAATATAGATGGTCATAGCCTTGTAAATTGTGGTGGGTTGCTATGACTAGGCGCCACCTATCAGTTTTGCCTATGTGTCATGTCCATGTGGCGGTTTTTGCCCTAGGTTGTGAAGCAACCTATATTTCTGTCATTCCCAAAATTCCCAAAAAAGTCTCATAAATTCTTTGGGTCATATATTCGTCAAATATGTAAAAACCTTCCTTGCCTAGTTCAAAAATAATTCAAAAATATTCATTTTCCTATTCTGTTCAGATCAACAGTTTGTGAAGGAAGTACCACTTTGGCATGTCCAAATAGTATCCATTTTCTCTGATGCTTTTACGTGCCCAAATAACCATCCTCCACCAAATGCCAGCTCAATCCATTCATTATTTTGAGCCGAGCTTCAACATTCAGATTTATGTCCAGTGTGGTAGTTTGCAAAGCAAGTACCACATAGGCTCCTCCTTTTGAGCTGAAAATTTGTGAAGACGGTCTTCTTAATGGCGATCATCCTCAGCCAAAACTCACGCCCATTAGCCATGTGCATTTCCGTGCATAAATCAAACACTTGGCTGCTTATTCATGTTTGAGCATCGATCGGTCTCCTGTGAGAATCTTATGTTGTTATTTTCTTCCTAGCACCTACCTTGAGAGTGCCCAACCAACTAGACATACCTAGGCCGCCCAGAACACATGGCAACGCCACGGTCACGCGGTGACCACGCGGCGGGCATGCTTGAGTTCTGGCGCTCTAGAGTTGGGGCCCTCGGCCACCGCCCAAACCTCGGCGTATCGCCACCAAACCATGTATTTATGATTAAATAGGTAATTATGTAACTAGAAATGATTTTTGGAAAAATAAATAGCAAACTATGAGGCATTGCAGTTCAAATTTGACCCGCTTCAAATTTGAATCGGCGGAAATTTGTCTTTTCCACGAGAGGTGGATCAAAACTTTTTACACTCAACCATTTTGTCAATTGTGCATTAAATATGTCCTAGTATTTTATAAAAATGATTTGGTCCAATTTTGCAACAATTACTTTGGAGGTCCTTCACAAAAAAACCTCCTTTTGGGCACTCGAAAAATGAAAAATGGTTTTTTCGTCCAAAGAAAATGAAAACTTCCTTAGGCAACATTGTTTGCCATTCCAATATGCACCCTTTTGCACAATATGAGATCATTTGAACAAACTATGCCATGAATGTGGCTATAAGATTGATCATTTGGCTTGAAAGCCATTGGTCTCCACACGTGATAGCTCGTTTCTGAGAACACTTTTTTAAAATAATTGCCGTATTACAATTTTATTATTTTCCCTGGAAACTTGGTCATATATAATGACACAATGCGAAGGTTTTCCAATTTTTTGATTTTTTTTGAATTTTTTATGCACATTTCAAAATGCGGTCAAAACGGCGGGAATGACCGTTCCTAGCTAGTGGCTGAATCTTGTAACTTTTTTGGTGTTTCTCTGATTAAATAGATACTTATGTACCTAGAAATGATTTTTTGAAAAAATAAAGAGCAAACTATGAGGTTGCTGCAGTTCAAATATGACCCGCTTACACCTGAATCGACGGAAATTTGTCTTTTTCATCAGAGGTGGATCAAAACTTTTTACACCCAACCATTTGGTCAATTGTGCATTAAATATGGCCTAGTATTTTAGAAAAATAATTTTGTCCAATTTTGCAATAATTATTTGGTAGGTTCTTCACAAAAAACCTCATTCGGGCACTCGAAAAATGGAAAATGGCTCTTTTGTGCAATGAAAGTGAAAACTCCCCAAATCAACATTGTTTGTCATTCCAATATGCACCCTTTTGCATAATATGAGATCATTTGAACAAACTATGCCATGAATGTGGCCATAAGATTGATCATTTGGCTTGAAAGCCATGAATCTTCACCCATGATAGCTCCTTTCTGAGAACACTTTTTTAAAATAATTGCCGTATTACAAGTTTATTATTTTTCCTGGAAACTTGGTCATATATAATGACACAATGCGAAGGTTTTCCAATTTTTTGATTTTTTTGAATTTTTTATGCCCATTTCAAAATGCGGTCAAAACGGCGGGAATGACCGTTCCTAGCTAGTGGCTGAATCTTGTAATTTTTTTGGTGTTTCTCTGATTAAAGAGATACTTAGGTACCTACAAATGATTTTTGGAAAAAATAAAGAGCAAACTATGAGGTAGCTGCAGTTCAAATTTGACCCGCTTCCAGCTGAAACGACGGAAATTTGTCTTTTTCACCAGAGGTGGATCAAAAATTTTGACACCCAACCATTTGGTCAATTATGCATTAAATATGACCTAGTATTTTAGAAAATTGATTTGGTACAATTTTACAACAAATATTTAGTAGGTTCTTTACAAAAAAACCATTTTTGCCACAAGAAAATGATTAAAAATATCTAAAAAGATAAAAAATGCATGCAAATAGATGATCATCCATAAAAATGGGGTCTAACTTGAGTGAAAAATTTAGTTCTGCCGTTTTGCAAAATATTTTGATAGTTGGTTCACAAATTTCCCCTATTTTTAGTACTTAGAAACTATTATAAATCAATGATTTTCCGAACCAATCAGGGCTCTTCCCTCGGATCGATGACATGGCGTCCATCCATCCATCCATCCATCTCTCCATCCCACATCCATCCATCCATCCATCTACGTAAAAAGAAACAAAAAGAAAAGAGATACCCCACGCACCCCCTAGATCAAACCCCTCCCCATCGCACCCTCCTCCCTCCTCCCAGTCTCCTCGCCGCCGCCACCTCCTCCTCTCCGTCCCGGCCCCTCCCGATCCACCTCCTCCCAACCACCGCCGACCTCGTGCGTCCTCCTTACCCACCGACGCCGACCTCGTCCCTCCCCCTACCCTAGCGTCGCGCCCTCCCTGCCAGCCCCATAGCTTGCCGCCGGGCCTCCCTCTCCCCTCCTCACGGCTCCATAGCAGCCAGATCTGCCGCTCTCCGACCCCTCCGTCCTCGTGGTCGACTGGATCCTCCCCTCCCGCTATCTGGCTTCGCGCGACCCCTAGCTCGTGGCTAGGGTTTTGGCTTCGGCGTGCGTCCATCGACGGCCATGGCCGCAGCGGCTCCTCTCCGTCGCCCACCATGCCCCCTGGTGCCCTTTGCGCCTCTTGGATGGCGCCCCCATAGCTTGGTGCGCTCGCGCGTGTTGGCTGGACAACGGCGACACCGAACTCCTCCGCCGCCCTCTGCACCAAGTACGACGACGATGGCCGCCCGATCGCGATCGCCTCCTCTTGGTACCACGTCTCTCGCCTCTGCTCTCTCCTCTCTGTTATGGCTGAAACATGTGCTACCTCCTCTTTTAGTGTGGAACTAGGGAAGCAGAGAAAGGAAGATTCAATTACTATTCAGTTTATTTGCCCAAATTTGATTGCATCAGCCATGTGTGCCATGAAATTAACTTGATCTCAAGATAGTATTAGTAGGCATACTCTGTAGCTCCTAGTGTAGCTAATTTGGACTATGCAGCTATCATGTTGGAATTCAGAACTAGCGATTTACGTAGTTCCAACAAATCGAGGATTCAATATAAAGCTTAAAGGTGTTCTTATGCATTTGAGCTAGCTTGTTCTCCTTAGTACAGGGACAACCTTGCCTCCAAAATATATAGTGATAGCTCTACAAACTTGAGAAAAATAGTTCTCTCAAAGTTCTTCCATTGTCTTCTCGATTTTAAGGATTACAAGGAGTATAGAAAAATAGATTTGCCTCCAAAATATGTATTTGAGCTTTCTGATTTTAATATCTAGATGACATGAATCCTGATCTAAGAATTCAGTTTCTAATTTTAAGGAGTATAGAAAAAACTCAAATAAACTTATGATCATCATGGTATTCACTTTGATTTGGTTTGACAAACCTGACCTCTCTCTGAAATATTGAGTTAGCTCGATGAAACAACTTGTTGGTTCAGTTTATTGTATGAAGAACACCTTTTCTTTTCCTTTTTGTTCAAGATTCATTTCTAATTCTAAACCAAACTGAAATTGCAAATAGTCTAGAATGAATGAAGCAGAGAGTCCTTTCTTCTTTGGCAGTTGGCACAATTCCTTGTACAATTCCTTCTCAAGGTGCAGCTCTTTGTGGAGGTGATTGACCTCTTTTTTTCACTCTGTGTATCAAGGTGCATTCTTGAGCATTGATAGGTGTTGTTCGGTGTACCTCGACATGATTTCCAGGACATGAAATGTGAGCTATCTAAGCTGCTCCTTTGTTCCTAGACATGATTTATCCTTCGATTTGATCAACATTATCTTGTTATGTCTCTTGTCCGTCATGTGCAGCGGCAACAGGATTTCTAGAGTACAAGGGTGGGCTCATCGAGGTGTGCCGTGGTAGGCTAGCTCGGCCCCAACATCTTCTGTTGAACGGACATGCCGCCTCTTCGGCGTCGGCTACATGAGAGCCATGGTGAGCTCTCTTGTCCCTGCCTCCGTTTGCTTGCTCTGAGCTTGTGCTTGTGAGAAACTACATGTCACCTCGCTTGAACTCCTAGCTACACCACACCTTGTTGAATACACTAGTCATGCTCTTGCATACATGTTTTGTTGGACAAAAAGTACAATGATCTGCTCCTTGGGATATTAATTCTTATGATATATCTTGTAATTTACTTTATTGTAAAAGTTAAACCCACTACACTTGTTGAGCAGAAATTGTTTTAGTTTGTCATACATAATTGCCTATGCTTGTTGGTAGCTATTAAGTGCATAATTCATCATGAAAGCATAGGAATGTGATGGACATCATCAGATTACATTTATGTTCTGAACTTAAATATTTAAACTCAATGTTTAGATTCTGTATCTGTAATCATAAGCTTCACCTGTAGTCTGGTCGTTCTTAGACATATTGTTTGGTTTTTGACGTCACTAGCTTGTACTGAAATGTGCAGACTTTACCCCTTGCTAGATCCTTCGGTGGAGGTGACCCATGTGATGGTGATTCGCTCCATTCTTGACCCTTGAACGCCTCGACGAGTTTATCCTGTGTATTTTGTCTTGCTAGGCGAGGTTATCCGGCAATACTAGTGCATAGTAGAAAATTATCATAGATCCTTCGTAACCTGCTTTTGTGCTTGTGACTTTGGCCCACATGATTTTGTGGGGATTTGGTACCAGACTAGAGGTAGAGGCTTGACAATTTCTTCTGTTTTCGGTCAAGTGCTTGATAGATAGCTGTCTCATATGCATTTTCCATTCCTAATGGTGCTTTTTAATTTCCTTGCTGTGCCAAATAAAAGATGTTGTTCTCGGTGGAGTTGCACTTGAGGATGAGCACAGAGAAATTTAATCAAATCCAAAAGGTAGGTTTTTTGTCCTTATCAGATGTTGGCAGATTCTATTTGTTGTGCATATGCCAAGTGTGTCTATCTGATTGTAAACATAATTGCAATACTGTATATATGTTGACAGTCTAGTAAAAACAAACTTGTTGTGCCTGGGTTTGTGGATCTTAAAAAAATCATCTATGCTTTCCTTACTCATACAAAACGCCCAACTGTTGTTCTTGTTAATACAAGCGTGCATAGCATCGGCACCTTCACCAAACAGAAAAGGCTCTAGCCACATATTCATCTTTACTGAAAACTCATTGTTCTTTTCTAAACTATTGCAAAAATCGAGCAAAGGGTACTGATTATATAAATTTTTATTGTCTTGGTACTAAACATCACCCGTGTTTGCCAGCGATTGGTTTCTGCTTAACCCATGTGTAGAGGGAGTACTAAACAGCAGGATTTCAATCACCTTGTATACACTAGCAGCTTGCTTACACAGTTATCACTTTTGCTTGTGGTAGCCATTATGTGGCTGAATCATGTTTGTGTCTACTAATCATAAGTTAATAGTATTTGGCTTCTTTGTGATGGTCTAGGACTATTTTATGGTGATGAGGATATTCTTTCTGATTTATAGTTACTAATCTATGGTCCGGTGTCATATTATGGTCTAATATTTTTTGTTTTGACTCTTTTTCTGGTGCGAGGAAAGCTGTGAGTAGACGTCAACGATGCCTACTTGTTTGGCTGCTTCTGTTGATGCATGCGCCGTCAAGAAAGCACACATGCATATCGTTCCTACTATATTCCTGCTATATACGTACATGTGTAAATGTATTTCGAGAGATGTGTTATGTAAACACAGGAGATGTGTTATGTGATGTGATATGATGGATGATTTGAATTCGACATGGAGTTTTCCTGATTTGAATATGAAACAACTTTGTCCAAACATTTCTTTCAAATCTGAGATCTAATATTGGACAAATAATTGGGCTGGAAAAGTTAACAACCGAACAAGCATTGGACTGTTTAAAAAGCAAAACAAAAAAACCTTAGAAAATAAAAAAAATATACTGCAAAAAAGGCCGAGGCCCCCAAGTATGGAAAAACCTAACAAAAAGGCCGAATTGTAGGGTATGGCCCATGCTGAAATTAATAGGAAAAAAATACATTAAAAAGGCCGAATTGTTGGGCTAGGCCCATGTAGAAAATCGAATTGGACCGGGCTAAATCTTGTGCCACATCAGCTTGCCACGCTGGATGCCTACGTGGCTTGAGGAGGTTGCTAGTGACCAAAATATACTAAAAGGTCGCTTTTACCTGTTATGCAGCTGGCAAAAACTACAAGGACGATGTTTCTTCTGGATCTAACAGCTTGGCCAACCAAGATCCTGGACCGAGGCATTGCTATGATCTTGTAAGCGTATCTCTCTCTCTCTCTCTTGTATTGTTCTGTGCCTGCCAGCGTGCTTTGCTAGGATTTTCGACTAGTAATCCCTCTGTGGAGACAATAATTTCTACTACTGGCTGCTAAATTAGATATGTAGATGTCATACATGATAGTACCTCGTACCTCCGTTACTAAATATAAGTCTTTCTAGAGATTCCAATATAGGCTACATACGGAGCAAAATGAGTGAATCTACACTTGAAAATGCATCTATATACATCTGCATGTGGTCCATACTGGAATCTCTAAATAGACATATATTTAGGAACAGAGGCAGTACATTACACAAAATCGTAGGTGGCATGTAGGAATTCCAGTAAACTACAATAGGCTCCCTTAGAGTGCCTGCTAGTCCGGCACACAGAGTCATGGCTAGTTTATGCTACGCACACAATCATTAATTGGTGGCTGAAATATGCGCAAGGGATATGCAATGTATTATCATGTAGATATGTCTGAAATTAGCCGTGCCAACTTGCAGATTGGGTTACACAATGAAAAAGTACAAGATGTATGTGGCAATTTCATGGAACATCGCAAAAAAAGGACAGCCAGTGGTGAGCCTATACAGTGTGCTATGGTACGTCACTCCTCCATTGCAATCATCGTGACATGTTATTTGTATGTCAGTTCCATTGGCCAAGTTTCTTAGGGACAATTATTACGAGTTATCCTAAGAAAATAAGCACCTGTGAATATAAGCTACAAGTAATAAGCCAACCAGTTCTTTTCATTGCATTTTCAGCTTATCTTTGGTATGATAAGTGAAAAGTCTAGATTGCATTATATTTTTTCATTTTGCTGCACATATGAAAATTAATTTGACTTGCAAACATCACAAATTGAACCCGATGCAAGAATTAATATGATAGGAAAGCAGACCATCACTATTTGCTCAAAATGCAAATACAAAGATACCATCTACTTGGCACAATCTACTTTGGTCAATGTTTTCCATAGAGATCCCATTGCCTAATTTAAACGAAAACGCATGACCCACATTAAAATGAAGAACAATTATTTATTGAAATTGATGGTCCAAGTGGCTGGTTATTATCATATAGCAGCACCACCGAAAGCATCATATAGCGGCAGCAATTTCATAGCAACTCATCATACAAAGGCAGCAGAGTGTGCAATTCATCATATACCAGCAGACTCATAGCAATTCATCATATAGCGAAGCGAGCAGCTCATAGCAATTCAGCATATAGCAGTAGCACGAGCAGCTCATAGCAATTCATCATATAGCAGCAGCAGGAGCAGCTCATAGCAATTCATCATATAGCATCAGCAGGAGAAGCTCATAGCAATTCATCATACAACAGCAGCAGGAGCAGCTTATAGCAACTCATCATATAGCAGCAGCAGTAGCTCGTAGCAATTCATCATATAGCAGCAGCAGAAGCTCGTAGCAATTCATCATATATCAGAAGTAGCTCATAGCAATTCATCATATAGCAGCAGCAGGATGCATCATATAGCAGCAGCAGAAGCAGCTCTAGCAATTCATCGTATAGTGGATCAGAATGAAAATTTGGCAAAAAACCGGAGGAGATCCTCAACTTGTTGGATGAGCTCATCCTTCAACCGCACCACAAGGCCACGGCCTGGGAGGTGGGGAGGGGGAATAAAGTGCCTTCTGCCGTAGTGTGGCATCAGCCGTAGTTGTGCAGCGCCTGCCGGAGTAGTGCGTTGGACGAACAACAGTGGAACAGCTGCTGGACACCATGAGAATGAGGGGCGGCACCAGAGGGAGGAGTAGCCACGGAGATTTGCCCCTACCCGCCGGCCATGTAGCCTAGCTGGATAGAGGATCGTCGAGGACCAGGCCAGATGGGACCAGTGGCGATGGCTTCTTTGGAGGAACCCTAGTGCCGCAAGGTGGGATCGAGGTAGAGGGAAAGGGGAGAGGAGATGCAAGTGGGCAGGGCAATGAACGCTTGCGTGTTTGTTTTTACTTGAGGGTGAGGTTTGACGCGGGCGTCAATAGTTGCATTTTGAGTGTAATATAGGCAGACAATAGAGTCATTTCACTATTCCCCTTCCCTTCAATTTTTAGTGAGGTTATACCCAAAACACCCCCCTCCAAAGCGAAATTAGTTAAGCCCAAGCCCATAACTCAAAAATGACTTCTTTACATCTTTTATGGCTTATTTTGATAAAAAAACCTGAAAAGGCAGAATAGAACTGGCCCTTAACCTGCAATTCAATTGTGCGTGCAATGATGAATCACTCATGCATGCTATAGTCTACATTTAGGCATCATCATACATCGCATAACCTAATATATGTTCATTCCATTGTAGAATCTGGAATATGCAATGTTTATGTTAGTTCATACGTTGCACATGATGTTTAAATGCCCCTTAAATCTGGTCAGTCAAGTGATGGTCTTTAAGCCTCCTTCTTTGCTTCTTTTCTTGATATGTAAGATTTGCTCACACATCTGTTCAATTGCTTGTTTGCATCAGCCAGCCATACTAGGACTGTTTGCTTTGATTACTTGTTGTTCTTGACCTAACACTCTAACAGAGCTTGTCAATGATTTAAACACTAAGGGTTATTGTAGTGGGGCCTTTTTTAACTCATAGGTGACATAAAGGTTTGGATGTACACTAAAGTAGGCTCTCCAAGAGTACTTGGAGATCCAGTTCGAAGGTATGCCTAGTTTTTACATAGTGCACACATAGTAAATGCTCATTTCATTGTGTGCAAGTGCAAGAGATGCGGCATGTTTCATTATGTGGTGTTGTTTTGTTATATTCTCATCCTTTTGTGTTCACAGACTGGAAAGTATGCATATTTATCTTCCAAAGAGGGGGTGCAATGAAGATAAGATTGAGGATTTCCAAGTACAAGATGTTAGGAAGGAGACTTGCAAGAGAAGTAGGAGCTGCGCTCAGCCTCTTCAACCTGTTAAGGTAAGTCACTGTATCCAACTCAACAGTTCAATTCCTTGTTTGTTTCAGGCATAGTTAATTTGCTCTTTTCAATTGCATTATTTGTCCTCAGTTAATGAGATGCCCAAAGAATGATGCCTGATGTTGGGTACTTGTATAACTATTAGTTGACATAATTAAAGGCCTTACCATTTAATTACTCTGCTGAAGTGTGCCTGAAACTTTGAAGTCTATTACCCAACTATTATTGAATGAGGCTGACAATCTAGTTTATACTAGGCTAATGATTGCATAGTTTTGCTTGTTGTAGTATGTTTGTATGAAATCCTCTGCTGTTCATTATGCTCCCTAAGACTTTAATTGAGATACAGAATGGCCAACTGCTTGCTTACTTGTACGCAATGTGCTGTCTAAATTTGTAACTTGTCTGTGTTTTGGATTGGGCCCCAACATCATGCTCCTCTGGTGAGCTAATAGAGATTTCTGTATGCAGTCTGCACATACTACCTTTTTTATAATTTTTAAAATATCACCTGCTTATGCTTCATGATGTGTAACATTATTGTTAGTCCTGTTTTGCCATGTACAAAATAGTGTGTCTTGCTCGCTTCACTATTGTAACTATATTTTTGCCCTAGTCATGTGTACTTACAGAAACATTTCATGATGAAGTGACATCAACACAAAGATCTCATGAAAGAAAAGCGGCATGGCCGTTACCGAATGATTATGGATTGAATTGGAATGTCTTTGATGTTCTCGAGCATCAACTAGAGGTGGCAAGACAACATGTACATGATTCTGAACGTACAATCAACAAGTTGAGACTGGACATGTAGGTATTAGATGAAGGAGTCAAAAAATGAAACAAGACACTGAGGTAACAATGAAGGAATTGGAGATTTTCCAGACTAAAATTTCTGCTATCTAAATCCGGTCAATCCTATTTTCTGAAGAGATTATAGTTCAAATGGTAAGTTATGTTGATGTGCGTCCATGATGTATGAGCTGTATTTTCCCAGTGTATGCAATTTGCTATTTGTGTATGCTTTATTATCACTGGTGCCGAACCATAATGCCCAGTGGGTATAATCGGCTGTAATTTCTTTATTTTATAGTGTAGGATTATTCTACGTTTCTATGCCTTAGTCTCTTTATAGTATAGTGTATGTTTTTTAGAGGTGATAGTATAGAGTAGGATAATTCTTTGAATATGCTATATCGTTCAAACGGGGGCCAACTCTCCCAAACGTTGTAGTGACCATGGCCCTCCACAGGCCATACGTTCCATGGGCCATCTACGGGATGGACGATCCCTGGCCTTTTGTGGCCGTCGGATTCGTGGGGCTTCTATGGGCTGTCGGGTCCGTGGGCCTTCTATCGGCTGTCGGATCCATGGGCCTTCCATGGGAGAGCGGATCCATGGGCCTTCTATGGGCCATCGGGTCAATGGGCCTTCTGTGGGCCGTCGGGTCAATGGGCCTTCTATGGGTCGTCTCATCTATGGGCCTTGTACCGGCCGTATAAGGGGCCGTGAACGGGCTAGAGTGGAAATCATACGTTTTATGGGCTGACCATAACGGGCCGTTAAACGGCCGTATTTGATGATGCTATGAAAATGGCCCAACAGATTAACGGGCCACAAATGGGCCGACTGTATCCACTGGTTGAATTTGGCCCACAAGCAGAAAAGTCCTATAACGGGCCGTAAGTAAACGAATGCTGGAAATGAGCCCAAGAATAAATGGGCCCTGAGAAGGCCGAAAGATAACATGGGCTGGAGACGGCCCGAAGGTATAATGGGCCGTTAATGGGTATAAAGTGATACACTGTTCATCACGGGCCAGTTTTACCACGGGTCGTTAACGGGCCGATGGTTAGTAAGGACCTCAGATGGGCCAAAAGACGTCATGGGCCATACATGGGCCGGAAGTTAAAACGGGCTGGAATTATATTGGACGGCCCAGATGACGCTACTGGGCCTCATTCGGATAGGCCGTAAACGGACCTCGGGTTAGCGGGCTGTAAATGGTTATATGCGAACAAGCCGCTAACGAGCTTGTCGGGCCGCCCGCCACCTTTTCACCAAGTCAAACGGGCCGGCCTTTTCACATGAATGGGCCTCTGTTGGGCCGTGCCACGTGTCGACGTATCATAGGCGCTTTGGGTCCAATGAGTGGATGATATCTGTCGCAACAGAGAGCCGTCACGTGTTTCCTCCGGCCAATGATGATTTTACACGTGGAAAATCCCCATTGGTCGGGGCTGTTAACGGGTTATCGGATCCAAAATCGGAACCGATAGCTTAACGACATTTCGTTACGGTGGATGTCACGTGTCGGTCACCCTTGACGAAAGCATTTCTGTGATGCGCGATTTATCGTCATGGAAGTGGACACTTCCGTGATGATAATTTTGGTAATGTCATGGAACACTTCTACGACAGCACGGGTATGACTATCTTGATTATGTCATAAATTTGTCATGGATGTACATGCATGACAAAAAACGCGACCTACTGTGACAAACACGTATCATCACGGAAGTGTATTTTTCTGTAGTGCGAGGAGATCCCTCCTGAGTGTGTCGAGTCTGAAGTGCCACATGTTGACAATTCAAAGTTGTCACCTGTTGTTGATGATGTCCATTCATAGGACCCGGAAGAGAGTTTCAGTTCATGTTGTTTTACCTGCAGTGATGGGGAAGCATGGACATGAGGCCAGGTGGGGTCGCAGATCCTCTGTTGAAGTGGCTCCAACTCTAGATTTCTCTGTCAGGAGTATGACACATAGCGCGGCCAAGGCCTCTGGGTATAAACCTTATTGTGTGATTCTCATCAAGGAAACACCATTGAGGCGCCCACGGGCGAAGAAGGCCAAGGTGGTGGTTGACACAACTGAACCTGAAGAAACGATGCCGGTGATACCTGCACCAACTCCAATTTCTGAATTGCAGGTAGTCGGCGCTCACCTACGTATCTCTGAAGATCAGTTAACGCTAGAGAAGCTTATGGGTTCCCCAAAGAACTCCTCCTCCAACCCGGTTCCTGATGATGAGTAAATCTAGGCTACAAGATCTGTACCAGAGGAGTTTTACCTGGCTTAGTTTTTATTTTGTTAGTGGCGACTATTTATCTAAGCTCGTTGAACTCTACGCTATGTTAGGCTTAGCAGTCCTTGATTTATTCCTGCGAGTTTATTATGGATAGTACAACTTATCGTAATTGGCGTGTGTTGTGTTGGAATGTTCGTGGTTTAAACTCTGATGCTCGTTAGAGACATGTGAGAGCTAGGATCGAGGAAAGTCAATGCTCTATTCTTTGTGTGCAAGAGATGATTTTGATATCCGAAAAATTAGAGCTTTCTGTCCTTGACGCTTTGATACTTTTGTGTTTGCCCCATCAGTTGGTGCCTCTGGTGGTATTTTAGTAGTTTGGGATTCATCAATTTTCAAAGGGACTTTGGTTCAAATACAGAGCTTTGGCATTGTAGTCTCGTTTCAATCAGTTCATAATGCTGAGAAGTGGACCCTTGTGATGGCCCCCTTCGGGATAATTTTGTTAGTTGGTTGTATCATCTGAATATCCCCACTGATGAAAATTGGTTGCTTCTAAACTACGTTCGCTCCTTGGATAACAGAAACACACCGGGGAGTGATGTTAATAACATATTTCTGTTCAATGAGATCATTGGACACTTGGGGCTGCTTGAACTACCTTTGGAGGGAAGGAGCTTTACTTGGTCAAATATGCAAGAACATCCTCTGTTAGAACAGATCGATTGATTTTTTACAACCTCTGGTTGGATTTCTTACTATCCTAATACAGTTGTTCTGCCTCTGGTAAAAACGTCCTCCGATAATGTTTCTTGTGTGGTTTCCATTAACACAACTATACCGAAGGCCAAGGTTTTTAGGTTTGAAAAATTTTGGGTGGACATGCCAGGGTTTATGAACTGTGTCAAGAGTTCTTGGAATCAGCCAGTGTGTGCTGACCTGTCTGCTTCTGTTGTATTGTTAACCAAGTTTAAGCGTCTGCGTTATGCCCTCAAGGCTTGGAGTAAGAAATTGTAGTATCTTAAATGACTCGCAACGGACTGCAGCCGGGTGATTTTGTTCTTTGATGGCTTGGAAGAGCTTCGGCCTCTAACCACGCCAGAATTTAACTTTCGAAAGATTGTTAAGCTTCACCATGACAATTTTCTTAGAATACACTATATTTATTGGAAGCAGAGGTGTACTATCCGCTATATTAAGGTTGGGGAGGAAAATTCCAAGTTCTTTCATTCCATGGCCTCCGAACGCGTTCTGTGAGAATACCATTGCCAGCCTTTTCAAAGGGCTGGTGGTGATATAGTCTCGATCATTCACAAATTGTGGGAATTCTTTGGTCATCGTTTAAAAACAAAATGGGCCAGGCCCAAGGAATTGATAAGGGCTTTGATCTGCCCAATCTCATTCACCCAGTCGATGGATTGTAGAGCTTATCTGAACCTTTCTCTGCTGAGGAAATCAACACCGTTTTGAAGGATTTGCCAACTGATCAAGCTCCTGGGCCTGATGGCTTTACTGGCCTCTTTGTCAAGAAGTGTTGGCCCATCATTGAGAAGGATTTTTTGAATCACATTCAGGATTTCTTTGATGGGAGATTATCGCTGGAGAATGTCAATGGTTCTCTCATCACCCTCATACCAAATATGCTATCTCCTGAGGGACCTGAGGATTTTAGGCTGATTTCTCTGACCAACACATGTCTAAAGTTCCTTACTAAGCTGCTGGCAAACAGGTCACAAAAGGTGATTCTTTGATGTATTCAGAAAAACCAATATGAGTTTTTGAAGAGCAGAGCCATTCAGGACTCCCTGGATTGGGCTTTTGAGTACATTCATCAATGTAAGCAGTCAAAAAGGCCTATCATCATTTTGAAGCTGGATTTTGCAAAAGCCTTCGATACTGTGGAGCATGATCTTATCCTACAAATTCTTCAACACAAATTTTTTGATGCCAAATGGATTGCTTGGATTAAGGAGATCCTTTCTTCTGGCTCATCATCTGTTCTCCTCAATGGTGTGCCTGGTAAAAAGTTCAAATGCAAATGTGGTGCCAGGCAGGGTGATCCACTCTCCCCACTTTTGTTTGTTATTGCTACTGATGTTTTTAATCTGTGGTCAATGACATGCTGGCTAGGAGAGTTCTAACGCTGCCAATCCCATCCCATGATCCTGATTTTCCTATTATGCAGTATGCTGATGGTACAATAATCATCCTCTCTGCAGTGGAGGATCAGTTGGTTGCTCTCAAGAACATGCTCCATATTTTTCAGCAGTCAACTGGTCTCAAAGTGAACTTTGCCAAGTCTTCAATGATTCCCATCAATATGGAGCAAGCTGAGGCGCAGAGACTTTCCAACATTTTGGATTGTAGGTTGGAACAGTTACCTTTCACATACCTGTCGGTGTAGGAACGACACCTATGGGATCACAAGAATCCCTACTACGGTTGCGGGGCGCGGGGGTCGTGAGAAGAGCGGATCAAACAGATAGCACACGGTCTCTTTATCCAGGTTCGGGCGCGAGGATGCGTAAAACCCTACTCCTGCTTTGGTGGTTTGTTTATCTAGTGTTCTTGAACTAGCAATGGGGCGTGAGGAGCTCCAAAAAGCGAATCCTCCTCACAGTCGCCTTTGGGCCTCCTTTTATAGGGAAAGGGGTTGCCACAGTGGCACACATGAGGTGGAAAGGGTACAGTGATGCGAGTTTATCCCTCGCATTACATGACAAGGCGCCATTAATGCGTCTTGCTTAGGTGTCCTAGCTTTATCGGGGACGGGGGAGAGCCATGTCTCGTCTGTCGCTGCTCTCTTTCGTGTCGACACGCGCCCTGGCCAGCGGTTCCCGCGGTGCCATGTAGGCAGGCAGGCAGCTGAGGTGGCGCAATGGCGGGTCTCCATGAAGATCTGCTTGCCGCCACGCAGGTGCCTGCCCAACTGGTTGGGTCGGCAGCTGCATGCGAATGGCGGTGAAGATTTGATTGGCGTGGGGCCGATGGTGGCCCTACGGGTGTTCTTGGCAAGGGCCTCGCCGAAGCCCCGGCAAGGGTCTTGCCGGGGCCCCGGCAAGGGTCTTGCCATAGCGCCTGCTGTCATCCCCGGCAAGGCTCTTGACGGGGGCCTTGTGGCCCTCCTTAGCTGGGATCCTGCCAAGGGTCGTCGTCTTCTATAGTGTGTATCTGATCTTGAATGTCTTCACAAAGATTTGCATGCCACCACGGGAATGTCTCCCGAATCCTTGCCCCATGGGGCAGTGGACTCAAGGGTGATTCGCTTAGGTGTGGGGCGAGCTGCCCCGGCAAGGGTCTTGCCGGGTTTGCTAAAACAGCCCCCCCTCCCCCCGGCAAGGGTCTTGCCGGGGGAGTCCGCTCCGTCCCCTTTGCTCTTTGTGGTCTTGGTCTTGGCGTTGTTCTGTTCCTCTTGAGCTTTGGCCTTACCTTGGCTCACCTCCCTCGCCTTGCTTCGGTGTGGCGGTGTCCGTGGCTCAGCATCGCCTGCGTGCGATTATAGGGGTACAAAAGTGTACCCCTCTTTTGTACACCGGCAGAGCCCCCGGGACTGGGCCACACGTAAGCGCAATCGCTGCTGGGCTAGGCCCAAAACGGTGCGAGCGGCAAAGGGGTAGTTTTTACCGTGGTAAGTTTCTTCACGCGCTGCGCTTCCCGTGCCTCCTGCGCGTGGCTCGGCATGGGGAGGCGTGCGTGACATGGACGGCATGCGTGGGGCTGAGCTCTGCGCGCATGCGTCACGTCGTAGTAAAAGGGGCGGTTCGCGCATTCCCCATAAACGGAGGGAGGCGTGGAGGCGCGGCCCATTTACTGAACGGGGCCGGGGCGTGGTCTTCAAGGCGTCCACTCCCCACGATCACGGGGTGGGGAGAGGTCGCCTCACCCGTCGCCTCAGTCCCGCATGCCCGCTACATGGTTCTCATTCGAGCGGGGTGGCGAACGGTGGAGGCGGGAAACCGGGCCGTCGCCGGCCTGGGCAGCGGGTTGGTCCCAGTTCCCTGCGCCTTCCGCGTTTTGATTGGCTGAGCGGGGCGGCCGTTCCCCCACCTTGTTCCTTTATAAGGAGCGTGGGGGGGGGGGGGGTTACGGCGTCCCGCACTCTTCCATCTTCTCCTTCCTTCAGCTTCTGCTCCCCCTCCCTCCATCCGCCATGGAGAGAGGGAATCCTGGTTCTTCAACGGTGGCGGTAAGGGTTGCCGCTCGACAACGTGTCCTTCCTTCTCCTTCACCTGCGGTGGCAGAGCCAGCCGCGAGGGGAAGTGGGAGGGGGCGAGGCCGTGGGCGAGGCTGAGGCACTCAGGGAAGAGGAGAACGGGGTGGCGCGCCGGTCCCGCCTCCGCCAGTAGTTCCTCCTCCCACGGAGGGCCATGTTGGCGATGATCCTTGCGAGTTCTTCATCAGGCTGCGCCGGCCACCTCGCCGTCGCCTCCGTCTCCTGACTCCATTTGCGAGCGAGATGGAGCTGGATCCGCCGGAGTCATTGCGGTTGCACATGAGGGGCTATAGGATCAGTGGTACGCGAGTTCGTGTCGACTTTCCAGCCCCTCACGTGATGTACCTTGGTCGAGGGTGGAAGACGTTCGCTCACATCCACCGCTTGACGGCGGGGCTCACTCTCCATTTCAAGCTGATGGAGGGCGGCCTCCTCTCCGTCAAGGTCTTCGGGTGCTTCGGGACTCGGGCAAGGTGCTGCGTGGAGAGCTCTTCTGATAGCGAAGGCTCCTCCTCGAGCGGGAGTGGCGAGGAGGACAGCGGCAGCAACGACGAGGGTAGCAGCGGCAGGATGACGGGTCCGGATTAGGTGTCGGGCGCCGCTCCGGCGGCACCGGGCGATCCCATCATCCGTGTCGCCGCTTCCCGAACTTCGGGTCGTCTCCTTGGGCGGCTAGCGTTGGGAGGCTGCGGAAGAGGAAGAGGGCGGGCGACAAGGCCGTCAAATCAGAGCACGCGGGCACCGACACCTTCGACGCGTGCTGACGTCCTGCCGCCTCGTCTTCGAGCTCTGCTTCTGGCGCCGCCATCACCATCCAGCCTTCGGACGGCCGCCGAGATATTCTCTTGGTGTCTTCTGCCACTCGTAGCTCGTCTAGGCGCCCCTTTTTCCCTTTTCACCTCCTTGACCTGCCTCCTGGAGAGAGGGGCAAGAGAGGGGTTACGGGCACCTTATCTCTTTTTAGTTTGTAAGCCTTCGGGCCTTAGCTAAATTTAAAACTTGTAATCCCATCATTCATGTTTTTCATCCCCTATGGACTATAGCTGAGTGGAATGTTTTTAATGAAAAAGGGATGCTTGTCGGGTCATTTGTTTGCGGGTAGAACTCACGACAAGGAGTAAATCCTTGATATCCATAAGATAAACATTTCCTTGCCCGGCAACAGGCCCCGCCGTCTTCCCACTTCGCTCGACCTTTCTCACGCTTTCGGCGGAGGCAGGGATGAGGTGGGTTCAGGCTCCTCGTTTCATCCTTTTGCTGCCGCGACTACGACCAAACCTGGCCCCAGGAACGGGCCCTAGGTCCTAGAGTTTCAAGGGAGCACGGTAACTTTGGGAAAAAACGAGGTTTCACATACCTCGGTCCATAAGGAAATGCATGATAAGGGATGAAAAACTTATCTGAAGTCATAGCCCCCGGCAACTCTGGTTTGCCGTGGGTGAATCTTGTACTCGCAGCCCCAGTAATACCGGGCTTGCCGGGTCTAGATGCCGATCTGTCTCTTTTCTTTTTTGTCCTCAAGTGATCCGGCAAGGATATCTGTGAGTCCTGCGAACCAAAGAAGACAAAAGGACGGCAAAGAGATGCACACTCGACCTCTAAGCTAGGGGTTAGTCGCTGCTGAGCACTATCAACCCTAACCAAGGATGAGACTTGACCTAGCATGCATGCTATAACTTAGGGCGCCAGCGCTTCATTTATTTATGCTCGTGGTCCGCTACCGCTTTGTATAAAGGGTTACATGCATCATCGGCAATGCTTGTACAAAAGGTGGCTTGTCGGGGGGCCCGGCAAGCCGCGCCTCACGGGTACAACTTGCAAAGATGCTCAATGTTCCAGGAGTTACTCACCGGAACAGCATCTTCGGTCTCCAGGCAGACTGCACTAGGCCTGGTGACTCGTATTACCCGATAAGGGCCTTCCCACTTTGGCGTCAACTTGTTGGAATTCTTGGCCGATTGAACGCGCCGAAGGACAAGGTCGCCTTCCTCAAGGCTTCGGGCATGAACCTTGCGGCTATGGTAGCGGCGCAAGGCTTGCTGGTAGAGTGCTGCTCTCACAGCCGCCCGAGGACGATCTTCCTCAAGAAGCACTGCGTCATCTTGCCGCAGTTGGTCTTTCTCAAGATCGTCATAAGCGAGCACTCGAGGTGACCCGTATATGAGTTCAGTGGGGAGAACTGCTTCTGCCCCGTATACCAGGGCAAGAGGTGTCTAGCCGGTGGCTCGATTTGGCGTCGTCCTGATCGACCAAAGAATCGCCGGCAACTCATCAATCCAGCACCTTCCACTCTTGTGCAGCCTGTCAAAGGTCTTGGTCCTTAAGCCTCAAGATTTCAGCATTTGCCCTCTCAGCTTGACCATTGCTTCTGGTGAGCAACGGAAGCCAAACAGACTTTTGTCACGAGGTCTTGGGTATATTGCATGAAGGTGCGGCTTGTGAACTGTGGTGCCGTTGTCGGTGATAACCCTGTTGGCACGCCAAAACGGCACACTAGTCCCTTGAAAAACTTGACGGCCGATCGAGCTGTGACCTTCCTCACCGCCTCCACTTGGCCACTTTGTGAACTTGTCGATTGCAACGCATAAGTATCGAAGAACCCGACAGCGGGGAAGGGGCCCAAGATGTCGAGCCCCTGCACCGAGAAGGGCCAGAGAGAGGAATGGTTTGAAGGGCTTGAGCTGGCTGATGAAGCTTCTTTGAATGGAACCGACACGCTTCACACCGGTGACTAGTGTCGTCGCATCTCGGAGGGCGGTGGGCGGAAGAAACCTTGCCGGAATGCCTTGCGGCAAGGGCCCTTGACCCAATGTGGGATCCACATATGCCTCCGTGTATCTCTGCCAACAGCTCCAGTCCTTCCTCTCGAGGGATACACTTCAATTTCACACCGTTCGGCCTCTTTCTGTACAGGACATCATCGATGAACTGGTACATGGTAGAGCGACGGGCTACTTTTTTCGCTTCTTCCTGCTCCTCAGGAAGTTCCCCTTTTTGGAGGAATCGGACGGTATGCTGTGCCCATGCCGGAGCCTGGGGCTCGACGGCGAGGACTAAAGGCATTTCCACCGCTACAGGAGCGGCTGTCTTGACGGCAAGAGCTTGACGCTCCGCCGGAACCAGCCGTTCCGTGGCGGGCTCAGTATCCCCGGCAACATCCTTGCCGGTGGCTCCGGGGAGCTCGGCGGGAAAGTACTTGCCGGGCCCTGATTTCCTTCTCTTATTCTCGCTCTGCTGATGGATCAACGGATGGCTGAGTTAATCGAAGCACAAAGGTACCGGTTCCATTGTGTAGTTTGAGGGCAGCTGCTTTTGACAGTAATCGGCAATATCGTTCTCCGCCGGGAACGTGTTCACCAGATACCGTTGAAACGCTCTTCCAGCTTTCTCACTTCATCGATGTAGGCCTTCATCAACGGGCTCTGGTAATCCTTGTTGACTTGCTTGACGACAAGCTGCGAGTCTCCCCTGACGATGAGTTTCCTGACTCCGGGGTCCGCCGCGATCCTAAGACCGGCAAGCAGCCCTTCGTACTCCGCCGTATTGTTTGTCGACACCTCCCTAGGGAAATGCATCTGGGCCACGTACTTGAGGTGCTCTCCGGTGGGCGCGACAAGCAGTACGCCAGCCCTGCCGCCCTGTAAGGAGAAAGCTCCATCAAAGTACATGATCCAATCACAACTTGCCTCCTTGCCGGGGAGAGCGGTCTCTTGGACTTCTTCGTCAGGCGTTGCGGTCCATTCTGCAATGAACTCCGCTAGGACTCGGCTCTGAATCATCGAAGTACTTTCAAACTTGAGGCCAAAGTTGGACAGCTCCAGTGCCCATTCCACAATTCTTCCTGTTGCATCTGGATTGTGCAATATCTGTTGCAGAGGGAAGCGAGTGACGACAGTAATCTCGTGTGCTTGGAAGTAGTGACGCAGCTTCCTCGAGGCCATGAGAAGGCCGAAGAGCAATTTCTGCACACCGGAGTACCTTGATCTAGCCCCCTGCAGGATGGAACTAACAAAGTAGACCGGGTGCTGCATCATTTTCTTCCTCGGCGGCACGTTAACTGGCTGTGTCGTCCCTGCATTGGTGGTGTCGGGCTCTGCTGCTGCCATCACCTCGCCGTCATCCTCTCTCTGTGCCACTAGTGCGGTGCTGACCACCTGGTCCGTTGCCGCCAGGTATAGCAGTAATGGTTCCTGTGGCCTAGGCGCAACTAGTATTGGCGTGGAGGAGAGGTATTTCTTCAAACGTTGCAATGCTGCTTCGGCTTCTGGCGTCCACTCCATTGGGCCCGCCTTTTTCAGGATCTTGAAAAAGGGAAGGGCGCGCTCGGCAGACTTGGAAATGAACCTGCCCATGGTGGCGACGCAACCGGCAAGCCGACGCACATCTTTGATTCGCTTGGGTGCTTCAATCTGCTCTATAGCTTTGATTTTGTCCGGATTGGCCTCTATCCCACGCTGTGACACCAAGAACCCGAGAAGCTTGCCGGACAGGACACCAAAGACGCACTTCTCTGGGTTCAGCTTGAGATTGATCTTGCACAGGTTTGCAAATGTTTCTTGCAAATCTGGTATGAGGGTTGCCCTGTCCTTGGTATTGACCACTATGTCATCCATGTAAGCTTCCATATTTCTATGGAGCTGGGGTTCAAAACCAATCTGGACCGCCCTTGCAAACATCGAACCAGCACTCTTCAAGCCGAAAGGCATCCGCATGAAACAATACGTACCACATGGGGTGATGAATGCTGTCTTCTCTTCGTCTTCTCTTGTCATGAAGATCTGGTGGTAGCCGGAGTAGGCGTCGAGGAATGACAACAGATCACACCTAGCCGTGGAGTCAACAATCTGATAGATGCGCGGCAACGGGAAGGGGTCTTTAGGACAAGCCTTATTGATATCTGTGTAATCAATACACAGCCTCCACTTCCCATTTGCCTTGCGCACCACGACCGGATTGGCCAACCACGTTGGGTGGAGCACTCCTCTTACCAACCCGCTGCTTCCAATTTCCGGATCTCTTCTGTGATGAACTCTTGTCGTTCCAAAGCTTGCTTTCTGACCTTCTGCTTGACGGGCCACGCATGAGGGCAGACAGCAAGGTGGTGCTCAATCACTTCCCTGGGAACACCGGGGATGTCGGAAGCTTGCCATGCAAACACATCGACATTCGCCCGCAGGAAGGTGATGAGCGTGTCTTCCTATTTGTCGTCAAGGCTGGAGCTTATGGTAAAAGCTCCTCCCGTGCCGTCCTCATTGATAGAAACCTTCTTGGTTCCCGGCAGTATGGCCCTGGGCTTCTTGTTTCCGCCGGCGGAGCTCTCTGGCACGTCCTCGACGGCAGCGCTACAATCCCAAGAGGTGCGCTTGCCGGAGTGGGTGTCCGAGGTCTCACCGGTCTTCTTCTTCTTCCTCCCTCCCGGGATCCCAGCGGCAGGAGCAAGTGCCCTAGCGGTGGCAGCTGCTGCAAATCGCTATTGGTATAATTGGTCGCCGCAGATCAGCGCATCTTTCTTATCGGAGTGGATGGTGATGATCGCCACAGGTCCCGCATCTTGGTGTTGTAGGCGAGTGTGACGCCGCCATGAACTTGGCCAGCTGGGCGGCCAAGGATCCGTTGTAGGGCAAGGGATCTTGGCAACATCGAACACGCATCCTCTCATCCTGAAGTGCGTGTCGCTTCAAAAGTCACGGGCAGCGTGACCTTTCCCTTGCTGGCTTCTCCCGGTTGACCCCACAAACGTGCCCGCCTCTTCGAGGTCTTCATCAGAATCTGCGGTTTCTCGATCACGGCAGGCGAGATCAAGTTTAGACCGCCCCGCCATCGACTAGCATCTTCGTCACCTTGAGGTTGCGTATTGTTGGTGAAACCAACAATGGCAAGCACCGACCGCAGAGTGCGATCGTGGTGGTCCTCGATGTCAAAAATGATAGGTGTCTTGGACCACTTCCGCCTTTAGGCGTGAAATGACAGCTCCGGCCAGTAATATCTTGCGCCCAATCGCTTCAGCCGGGCGGTGAGAAGTATGCAGCGGCGCCGCCGTCGACGCACATGGCCTTTGTAGCTTCGAAACTCTTGGCCGGATTCGTCCTCTTCGTGATCGCCGTCTTACGGCTTTACATCACGGCGGGCCTCTCGTTGCTTATCCTTGCCGCGATGGCCCGCTTTGGCCACGCTTCTTGCCGGATCCCTTAGCATCGTTCGCCCTTTCTCCTTGTCCCGCCTCTCATATTCAGCCCTCTGCTTCTCAGCGAGGAGCTCAACCTGTCGGCAGTCCTGGAGAGCATGGCCTTTGGTGCGATGGATCTTGCAGTATCGCTTGTCGGAGTTTCCTGGCTTCTCGGCAGCCGCCAAGGCCCGGCAGGCGACACATCCGGCAACCTCCTTGCCGGGGTCGTCTGCCTTGGTTTTCTTGGTGGAGCCGGTGTCATCAGATCCCTCGACGGCAAGTACGGCTTTTCCTTTGCGCTTCCTATTGTGGCGCCGGCCTTTCTTCGCCGGGGCGGCAATATCCTCATCTGAGGAGTCGGTTTCCACGTCGGCATCTTCGCCGGGGTACTTCCTTCCCTCTTCAGCTCGGGCACATTTGTGAACAAGAACATAAAGTTCCGCTACATCACTCACCTTGTTCATTGCCAGCTCTTAGCGCATCTTGCGATTACGCACGTTCTGATGGAACGCGCTGATGATGGTGGCAGGGTGAACATCAGTGATATTGTACTGTACCCGGCTGAACCTCTGAATATACTTGCGGAGACTCTCGCCTCCCTTCTGGGGAATGACGTGCAGGTCGCTTGCTTGGCCATGGGCTTGGTGGCCTCGGTAAAAGGCGCCCACGAACTCATGGCACAAATCCGACCAGGAGGAAATAGAGTCTACCGGCAAGTGCATCAACCACGACATGGCATTGGGTTTAAGAGCCAACAGGAAGTAATTCACAAGCACCTTATCGTCGCGGGCTCCGGCAGCTTGCATCGTGATGGTGTAGACGCTGAGGAACTCGGACGGGTGGGTCTTGCCATCGCATTTCTTCGCCCACGCCAGGTTTGAAGGTGCGGTGAGTGGGCCATCGAACTGTCGCAGCTCACGGGTAAAGCCGGACAGCCTACCTCGTAAGGTAGGCCTCTGTGGCTCCCCGGTGCCGGGTGGCTTGCAGGCCCTGCCGCTTTGTCACGATTGGTGGCGGCGCTCGCGCCCGGCCCTCGATAGTGGTTCGAGCGTCTTCATGTTCTCGTTCCCGAAGAACTTGGTGCTGGTCACGGTGGGCCCGTGGGTCGGACGATGCTACGGAGATCTCGTCGCCCGTAACGTCACGACGGGCTGGCGTCCGCGGTACCGGGCGAGGAGGAGGCGAGTGCACCGTGGTTGCGGCGCCACCGGCTCTCCCACCACTTGTGCGTGGGACTCCGTCGGAACGTCGACACGGGGCCTCCGCCGGACTCGGTTCGTATTTGTTGGCCATCGCAACAAGGCTCCGGATAGTGGCTCTCCATTCGTCGAGTTTCCCCGTGGTGGGAGGAAAATCAAGGAGCAACTGCGCGCGCGCCAGGGCTTCTGCTGGCGTTGGTGGGAGTGAAACCTGCACAGATCGCGATGCACTTCGACTTCTGACCATGTCAAAAGGAGCTCTATCACGATCCCACGGTCGCATGCCACCCTCACCAGCGCCGCGGCGAACGGGCAGGTCTTCTAAATCAAAGGAGTGGCGCTCGGGGCTCTTTCCGCGGCGACGCCCGGGGTCCTCGGCGTGATTACGCCGTTCGTCGTGCGCCACTTGGGAAGAGCGCATCGTCGGCGCCGGCGTGGGAGTCTTGGAAGTCCTCAAGTCGCCTGCGAGCGGGGTGGCAGCGATCTTGGAAGGACCCGCGCCACCCGCGGAGGGCCTGGCTCCGTCTTTGAATTTAGCAGCGTGCGGCCCGTTACCAGGCGCACGACCACCGCCGCCTCCCAAACTTCGGCTGCTGGGACGGTGTTGGTGTTCGCGAACAGCGCCCCGGGTCCTTTCTGCAATCGGTCCGCTGCTCGCCTGCGTCGGGACGGGATGTCCGGTTTCCGACGGGCCAACCGCCATCGTCGTCTTCTTCTTGGGTGCCATGACGATGAAGAAGCGTCGAACTAACTGCTAGAGCCGATTCTCACAACTGCGCCCCCCTACCTGGCGCGCCAAAGATGTCGGTGTAGAAACGACGCCTATGGGATCATAAGAATCCCTACTACGGTTGCAGGGCTTGGGGGTCGTGAGAAGAGCGGATCAAACAGATAGCACACGGTCTCTTTATCCAGGTTCGGGCCGCGAGGATGCGTAAAACCCTACTCCTGCTTTGGTGGTTTGTTTATCTGGTGTTCTTGAACTAGCAATGGGGCGTGAGGAGCTCCAAAAAGCCGAATCCTCCTCCTAGTCGCCTTGGGCCTCCTTTTATAGGGAAAGGGGTTGCCACAGTGGCACACATGAGGTGGAAAGGGTACAGTGATGCGAGTTTATCCCTTGCATTACATGACAAGGCGCCATTAATGCGTCTTGCTTAGGTGTCCTTGCTTTATCGGGGACAGGGGAGAGCCCTGTCTCGTCTGTCGCTGCTCCCTTTCGTGTCGACACGCGCCCTGGCCAGCGGTGCCCGTGGTGCCATGTAGGCAAGCAGGCAGCTGAGGTGGCGCAATGGCGGGTCTCCACGAAGATCCTCTTGCCACCACGCAGGTGCCTGTCCAACTGGTTGGGTCGGTAGCTGCATGCAAATGGCGGTGAAGGTTTGATTGGCGTGGGCCTGATGGTGACCCTACGGGTGTTCTTGGCAAGGGCCTCGCCGAAGCCCCGGCAAGGGTCTTGCCGGGGCCCCGGCAAGGGTCTTGCCGTAGCGCCTGTTGTCATCCCCAAAGAAGGCTCTTGCCGGGGCCTTGTGGCCCTCCTTGTCCGGGATCCCACCAAGGGTCGCTGCCTTCTATAGTGTGTATCTGATCTTGAATGTCTTCACAAAGATCTGCATGCCACCACGGGGATGTCTCCCGAATCCTTGCCCCATGGGGCAGTGGACTCAAGGGTGATTCGCTCCGTAGGTGTGGGGCGAGCTGCCTCGGCAAGGGTCTTGCCGGGTTTGCTAAAACTGCCCCCCGGCAAGGGTCTTGCCGGGGGAGTCCGCTCCGTCCCCTTTGCTCTTTGTGGTCTTGGTCTTGGCGTTGTTCTGTTCCTCTTGAGCTTTGGCCTTACCTTGGCTCACCTCCCTCGCCTTGCTCAGTGTGGCGGTGTCCGTGGCTCAGACTGCCCGTGCACAGTTATAGGGGTACAAAAAGTGTACCCCTCTTTTTGTACACCGACAATACCCGGGCCTGCCTCTTGGTACTACAAGACCTAGAATTGTTGATCTAATTCCTTTGGTGGACAGTGTTGAAAGAAGATTATCGGTTAGCTCTGCCATGCTTAATCAAGGATCCAGGTTGCAATTGCTCACATCTGTCCTTACCTCAATCCCCATATACTTCCTCTGCAGCCTACATATTCCTCCTGGTATTATTAAGCAGCTAGATAGGATCATCAGGCAATGGCTTTGGAGAGGAAACCCTGATGCCCCCAAGCAATCTTTAGCTGCCTGGGATCTAGTTTGCATACCTAAGGATAAGGGAGGCCTAGGGATTCTTTACTTGAATATTCAGAACCAATGTCTCCTTCTCAAGCATTTGCATAAATTCTATAATAAGCAGCAAGTACCATGGGTTCAATTGATATGGGATAGTTATTATGATGTAGTTGTGCCACATGCAACAATACTCACTGGCTCCTTTTGGTGGAAGGACATTCTCAAGCTTGCTGACCATTATAGATCAATTGCCTCAGTACAAATTAATATGGGTGACTGCTCTCTTTTGGCTTGGTGCCTGACACATGGGAGGTTCTTCCCGACCTGTGAACTTGAGGCTTCCAAGACTCTTCTCTTTTGTTTTGGATGACAAACTTTTTGTCAGGGACTTCATACAGAATTAAGATTTGTTCTCCATGTTCCATCTGCCAATATCATAGGAGGCAGCAGCTGAATTGGAAATCTTGGAAGGATGGTTGTTTAATCTACAGAGAGATCCCACTTTGCCTGATGTCTGGATATGGCCTGGAAAGTCTGGGCAGTTCTCATCTAAGAGATTTTATGTTATCATGCATATGCACCTTCCAACTATCCAAACCTGGAAGTGGCTTTGGCAGAGCAGATGTACTATGAAAATTAAAGTTTTCGGCTGGCTCTTTTTCTTTGACAGACTCAACACGAAGGATATATTGGCCAGACAGCATTGGCAGTCCCCTTTGGATGATAACATATGTGTCATATGCGATGCTTATGTCTATGAAGATAGAGCACATCTTTTATTTGAATGTAACTTCAATTGCAAGGTCTAGAATTATTTGCAAATTGATTGGAGCCATGGCTCTAATATCTAGCAGTGTATCTCCCAAGCAAGGCAAAGATATGCACACCCATTCTTCTTTCAAGTGATGCTCACAGCTTCTTGGAATATTTGGATTTTAAGGAATGGGAGAACCTTCGGGGCACAAGGGCTACTTTTGCAGCATGGAGATGTAATTTTGTACATGATATACTTCGGATGTCTCACACACTTAAGGATATTTTCAGGCATAGGCTTGTTGATTGGGTTAACTCCCTCATGTAAAGTAAGATTTCTTTCTAACTTAGTTTAGGCATGTAACCTTTGAACTCCTCTATACAGTTTTGTTTGTTTGGTTGTTGCAATAAAGGGCTGTGGGGTTTTTACCCTACAGTAAATACTCAAAAAAACATAATTCACAAACATGTTATTTAAGCAATCAGGATCGCATGATTTAATTCACATATGTGATTTATATGCTAAACAGAGGGCATTCGATATGATGTATGAACTAAGAACACAGTTTTGAATATTGTTTATATGATGTCTAAACTATGCAATGCAAGACACCATATGCATGGTATGAGAAGTATAATCGTGCCAAGTTTGAGCATACACCTCAATGGGGGAATAGGACTGGTCATCTGTCTCTGAATCCATCTCTGAGGAGATGTCGGGACCCATCAAGAGATTTGCTTGGCTGGTAGCACTGCCTCGCTGAAGGCCTTGTTTTCACTCCTGATTTTTCCATCTCCCACCCGAATGGCTGATTCACGGGAAGAGTAGTTTAATGTACAAACATTGTCGACAAATGGAAATGTAATGAAGAAAAGGATGGGCAGGATATCATTCAATCATATAATGCCTGGTTAAACGGGATGGCATTGCACATTTCACATATATTATGGCTGGCTAAAAGACATGAGACTACATAATTCCCATATATGATATAGAAACTAAACATGTGGCATTACAGAACATGTCTAAACTAAGCAGATGACATATATGATGTCAAAAGTAGGAACTACAAGGCAACATATGCCTGATACGACTAACATCATCATGCCAAGGTAGAGCAAACACCTTGGGGGTAAATAGGAGTGGTCAGCTGCATCTGAATCCACGTCAGAATAGATATCTTCCTCTGGATTACAATCTGGAGAGGGGGGGGAGGGTTTCCCATTGAACCCACCATGGAGCGATGTCTGCATGACATTGTATTGCCGCGCAAAACTCTTCTCTTTTTCTCTACATGTTCAGCATGACTGTGTACAATATCTGACATGCATACGAAAAAATATGGTGAGATTATGTAAGGAGACCATGTAGAAATCTAGAGTGATAGTAACAAACTGTGGATGGATCAAAAAATAATGATTGTAGGCTGATGATTGCTTTATTTTAATAAAAAGACAGATGATGATTGCTTTACTATTTGTTTCCCACCCAAGATGAACAACATAGGCATACCCTAGGTGAACTAGATATTAGACAGAGATACTATTCATTGCTGCCTCGATATGTGCCCCACAACTAATTTAGAACTCAAGTTTGAACATTAATTTGGACCTGACTTGGAGTATAAGAGGTGAACAGGACGATAAAGTAGCATGTAATTTAAACAATGCATAACATAAGCATAAACAAAAGAGTGCGACCTCTCTTGTGGACCCGTGTACTCCTTAGGTTCATCTGCTGAGTCAATGATGGTGATGCCGTTGCGGTGGGTGCCGGCGGCAAGGAAGGAGATCTGAGCCAGCGAAAGACGGTCAGGAGTCGTGATGTCTGGTTTGGTGGATTCTTCTGTCGATGGAGCAGCTCAGGTGAGGTGGACGACGTCGTGGCAGGAGCAGGACAAACCACACAAAGTTTCCTTCGACACCTACCTGTAACTGAAGTAATTATGTAAGGGCTCATTTGGCTTGCATGATTCTAAAAATGCAGGGATAGAAAAAACATGGAATACGATAGGAATGCACATGGTAATCAAAGCATTTGTAAACACAAGATTTCTATCAACTTGGGTGTTTGGTTCACGGGAATTGGAAGAGCAGAGGAATGCAAAGAAACATGGCCAAAATAAAGTGAAACCATATTAAAGCATGTACACTTAGAATGTTGTTCTGCCACTAATGCACTTGGTCTTGTTTTCATGCATAGGATTTTGAAAAGTATGTCCAGGTGGATGTTTGGCTCCATTCTTTTCAACAAAATGCATGAATAATTGAATATTAGAGTGCCATAGGAAAATTTCCTATTGCTATGTTTTTTCATTGAACCAAAATAGCCCTAATGGATCTATGTGAATGTAGAGTAATAAGTGATGCAACAAATGTACAACCTCTTTGCCATAGCCGTGTCGACCTCAGGATCATTGGGTTGGCCGCTGAAGAAATTGAGGCAGAGGTGGATGTCGGAGGTTTGGAGGAAGATCTGAGGAATCTGTAAATGGCGTCCAGGGCACTGCTCTGTTGTGATGGATCGTTCTATCGTTGGAGCAGCTCTGGTGAGCTGTAAGACATCAAGGCTGAAGCAGCACAAGACAGACATCTTTAATCTCAAGTGGGATTCTAATAGCATCTCCAATAGATGCTGTAAAACAGATGTAAAATTTACATCACCAAAAACCACCTGACTATAACAGATGAGGTAAAAACTGTTGACTCTGAACTTAACTGTTGAAACTGAAATTTATTGTGGAATCCGAATGTTACTGTCGAAACTGAACACAATGGTAGCAGAGAGGCACTTCACATGCGATAGTTTAAGGAGGGCCTGCAGTTCGTCTTCAACCTGCACCCCCGTGAGCCGCCAGCGACCACCGGCCGAACCTCGCTCTGCCTCGCCGCCACGAAACAACTCCCCGCCGCCAGTCCGCCGCCGCCTCGCTGCCCCGAAAGAACTCCCCACCGCCGGTCCATCGCCTCCTCGCTGCCCCGAAACAACTCCCCACCGCCGGTCCGCCGCCACCCAGCCAGCCCTCTAGGCCCCCACACAGCAAGCTTTTTCTCTGGCGATCCCCACGCCACCGCCCCACTATCGCGCCCCCCACCACCGGCGAGCACCGCCCCCACCCAGAACCCTAACATAGATAGTGGGGTACCTCTCCGGCGAGCCCCCCTCCCTGCTGCAGGTGGTTCTTCCTTAACTCCGGCGAGGCACCCCTGCCCACCCCCTGAAAATCGACTGAACCAAAAGTGGATTCAGTCGACTGAATTGTAGCTAAAAGGAGCAGAGCAGCAGCACGAGCAAGGGGGAGAGCAACAGCAGCGCGAGCGAGCTAGTGAGAGCCGGAGCAGGAGCAGCAGATCTGGCTGTTATGGACGCCGATGCCGAAGGGGCCTCACACTGAGGGAGAGCCGCCATCGAGATGTCGCCTGTGGCGCCGGCTTCGAGGTAGTCGCTCCATGGGGGTGCGGGATGGAGCACCGTCGGTGCCGGGAGGTCGAGTTAGGGAGAAGGTGCGATGCGATGAGTGTACAACCTCTTTGGTGGCGCCGAGTAGGACTCAGCTTCGTCCGAGAAGTCGGTGAGGATGCTGCTGTTCCGGTGGAGCAGGTTAAGGCGGCGCTGTGGGGATGGAGCAGCCGTGATAGACGAGGCGATCTTCGGAGCAGCTCCTTGGAGGTGGAGGATGGGGCGACTGAACTGGCGGGATGACGAGATGGACGACAGATCCTCATCCGGGCAGGTGGATTCGGGACGTCGAGCTGTTGCGGTGGACGACGTTGTCGGGGAAGAGGCTCCATCTGGGCAGCGGTGAGGTGGCGGACGGAGGAGGGTGGGGTTTCGCGGCTAGAGCAGAGATGTTATGGCGGCCTGGGATTTCGAATGGCGAAAAGGAGGCAATGGGAGAGGGGAACCATGACTTAGGGACGCGCTTGTCCAAAATGTAGGGTGTGTTACAAAAGTAATTCGGCTCAGGGTTAGAAGGGGGAATTTGCGTATGATGATTTGGCAGCTTGAGGGAGTTTTCACACGTGTTGTAATTTCGGGATAGCAAGGCGCGGTTTGTGAAGGCGCCAGTTTTGGGAGCACGACATCTGAATTTTTGAGATATAACAAGGCGCGGGTTGAATTTTAGGGACAAGCCTAACGTATAATATTGTACTTGTATGCACCAAATCAATTCGCACTTCCCTCAACGAAAAAATGAAAAAAATAAAACTATTCACAGTACACAAAGAGAGAGAGAGAGAGAGAGAGAGTCTTGTCCTGTTTTACTATACAAATGCTATTCAAAGCTACTCCCTCCTTCCTTCTATAGAGGGCCTAATGTGTTTTTTGAGGCTAACTTTGACCAAATATTAGAGCAATAATATATGAAATGCAACTTACACAAAGCACACCGCTAAATTCGTGTGTGAAAGGAGCTTTCAATGATATAATTTTCACATTGTGCATGTCATCTACTATTTATCTTGTCAATAGTCAAAGGCGGTCTTAAAAAACGCATTAGGCCCTATATAGATGGAAGGAGGAAGTATGAATCCATGTTATGTCCAATTAAATTTTTTTGCTGGCTGTATAATGCATGTAACCTACTCATACCAACATTTTAGTGCATTTCGAATGTTTATACTACCGCTGCAATTCAAATTGAATTTGAATTCGTTTCTCTATTTCAATAAGAATCTACAGTCATGATTGTTGCCAACTTCAACCATTATTCGTGTATTACCTTAACAACACACCACATGATGACTATAGAGATAAATATGAACTCGAATTCAATTTTTTGAATACACTTGATGTTGATTCCAAATAATAGTACATTTGATTCCTAATGTTATTTTCCACGTGTACATTCCAAATAATAGTACATTCCAAATAATAGTACATTTGATGTACACTTGATGTTGATTCCTAATGTGACTTTCCACGTGTAAAATTCTCATTAGCCGGTGGAAACACGTGTCTGCTCCTTGGTGGGCCAAATGTCGCCGTCCATTAGAGGAGACATGCCTATGATACGTCGACACGTGGCAGGGCCCAACAGAGGCCCATATAGGTTAAAAAGGTCGGCCTAGTCAAAGGCCCGTAGTACTTACTCAAGTAATAGTGGGCCAGCCCAATAACGGCCTGTTTAATAAAGGCCCATTTACGGCCCGAAGCCAGATCTGGCCCGTTAAATATTTGGGCCCAATTACAGCCCAGTGAATTTCGGCCTGTTAGAGGCCCGATGTACACATGGGCCCATTTCTGCCCGGTGTGTCTTTCGGCCTGGGAATGGCCCGTCCTTCCCATGGGCCATATATGGTCCGACATGACATCCGGCCCACTAACGGCCTGTGATAAAGGTGGCAATAGTTCAGCCCAACGTGACTTTGGGCCTGTTAAAGGCTGTCATATAATTCGGCCCGTTGATGTATGTACTAAGCTTTCGGCCTCTTAAAGGCCCATGATATCAGTGGGCCAACTAAAGCCCAAGATATGTTTCGGCCTGGTAATGACCCGTCATATAACTAGGCCAAAAAAGGCCCGGTCTATAGTTCAGCCTGCTGAAGGCCCGTCGACGACTAGTGAAAATTGAGGCCCAACACGTATTTCGGCCTGCTAAATGCCCATGGTTTCTTCTGGGCCGTAACAGGCCAGTAGAATATTCAACCTGTTAATGGCCAAATGCTGCCTGGGCCGATCTAAGCGCTGGGTCCACAAAAGGTCCAACTAAAATTTGGGCCGAATATAGGCCAGAGTAAGTTGTGGGCCTGGCGCAAAGTGTGAATGCCCCAATGGACATTCGGGCCCAAGAAAGATGCAGTCCGGCCCAATTGTGGCCCGCTAAAAACCAGGCCCGTTAGAGGCGAATGTTTTGGCCCGGTCGGCTACATCAGATTTTTTTTCAGATAGCGAATGATGGCAGTAATTTGTAGGAACTAAGAACAAACCTACTCTATACAATAAAGAAATTATGGCATAGGAACTTAGAATAAACCTAAACTATACAATAAAGGATTTATGGTATATTACATCCACTGGGCATCGAAGTTCGCCACAAGTGATCATAAAGCGCAACGAAGAAGCAGATTACAAAAACTGGGCACTATTGCAGCATAACAAAATAATACTGAATCGAGACCACTTCCAAGACAGTTCAAGAAAGATTAGCCTTGCGCGGGAACTGCTGCGCAAGCTGCTGAGGAAGGCTGTGAGACCGGCCTAGCATGTCGGTCATAGCTTCCAGGTGTAGTTGTTTAGCAATCGGTTTCTCATTGGTGTTCTCCGCAATATTTCTTAGAGATAGGTCTTCAAGTCGAAGTTGAGTTGTAGAATGCCTTTCCGCTAGAACTTGGGACTGAAGAAGTCGAACTGATTCTGACAGCGAATTCTGTGAGCTTGTCTGACTGCTAGTCTCAAGTAACTTAAACACTGCATCAAGACAAGACTTTGGGGTTGTCTCGCTATCTTCAAGATGTTTTGCCTTCTTTGCTGCAATATATGTTGGGTTTGTCTCACAACCTTCAGCAGACTTGTGCATTCCATCAGGCATATCACCCTAAAACAAGCATAGAGATGACAGGTTTTCCACGTGTATAAACAAAGATGATAACTGTGCTGTCAATTCCATCCAATTTCAAATTAGAAAATAAGGAGTAAGTTCAAAATACCAATAGCATAATCTGGCATTGTTCATAATGTGGGGAACTTCACCACCCTACTGGATTATCATGTCAACATAACAAGCATAGATGAAGGGCAAAGACAATCAATGTATCTATTTTGGTTAATGTGCATGGCATGTTGTTCATATCATCAGCCACATCAGTAAGATAAAACAGGAGATGACAAGGTGCAAACGTGGGCTGCTTCACCACACACTGGATTATAGATCTAGAAAAACAAGCATATATATAGGGAGTATTGAGTAATGTGCATGGTATGAATAAGGAATTTGGTTTTACAAGTAAAACTTGGAACTTACGGTTCGCGATCATGCATTTTGATAGAAACAACAAACTAAACAGCAGTAAACGATATGGAGTATGAGCAAATTAAACAACAGTTGAGGATAAAGGCTTTAGAAGGACAGACTTACATTAACAGTTAACACCGGCTTTATAATGCCCTTCTCCATGTCGAGGGAAGGATAACTCAAGAATTTCATCACAGAATCTTCTTAATAAGCATTGCATGTACTCTACATTTTGTAGAGTGTAATTATAGATATGATAATACTGGAAGGGATAGAGGATAATGAAGATAAGATGCAGACTCATGCTACATAATCAACTACCAATCCCTGGATGTACAAGCGTTGCTGAGACAAAATGTCTTGACAAGACCAATGTGCTACACTTCTGCACTAGCATTGTCTGTGTATTCAACTTTTTGGTAAGATTAAATATAGATCTGATATCTTTTAGTAAATGGTGGGCGAGGGAGATAAGATGCAGAATGCTACACAATGAACCAATCCCTCTTCCCATAATACAAGAGTGTTTTGAACACTAGTGTACTATACAAAACATTGTTATATTATGGGACAGAGGGAGTAGCTGTTAATGTAAGTACAGTGATAGACAACGTGCAGTCCTTACAAGAGGACTGTAGAGATAAACCTCTTTAGAAGCACTGGGCTGATTCTAAATTCATGTAAGAGTCCATACAGATCTTATAATGTCCACCAAATGGACGATAACGAGGCTAACATATGCAGTGATGCTACATAATCAAACAGCTATGAAAGTAATTATGGTTTTTTTAGAACTGATGACAGTGAGATAATCTCACTGCCTTTTATATTAATAAGACAAAATTAAGGGGAGTTAGAGTGTCCAGCATTGTAGAAGTTACATGGGGGGGGGGGGTTAGATAAGTAGCCTAACACAAACAGAAGGTGAAATCAAAGCAAGTTAACTATTGATTGAATGTAAGGGCCCTGCTCTTGCTTTGATTGATGAACCAGCATGGCAAAGTCCTACTTGAATCTGCTCCTCCACGATTCAAATGAAGGTTGAATTCCTCTGAAGTGTTTATCATTCATCTCCTTCCAGTCCCCCAGGGTGCCACTGCAAAAACTTCTAAGAACATCGGCCTTGCCCATCTGACCTTGCCCTCATGCAGCATTCTGAACCATTCAGTGTCATTTGGCCATTGAATCCCCAAAGCATCCCAGCATCTCTGACTAAAGGGGCAGGTGAAGAAGAGGTGAACAATATCTTCCTCAGGCAGGTGGTGGCAGAGTAGGCAGTTGTAGTCATCATTTTGGACTCTGAAGTGTCTTCTCCGGAGCATATTTCTAGTGTTCAACCTGTCAGCCAACAGCAGCCACAAAAACACCTTCCATTGCATTGTACATTTGGTTTTCCAGATCCAGCCAAAAACCTCATCAACTTGTATCTGGCTAAAACAGTGGGCATAGTGTTTTGAGGATCGAAACTCACCACCTCCACAGACACAAGACCACACATCCTTGTCATCAATCATTGAGGTATCCAAGGTCTCTAACTGCAGACCAGCATTCCTAGCCTCCAAAGATAGAGGCAGGTGGAACACATCACCCAATCTCTCAGAGGACAAGAGATGTCTCACTAATATATCTGGTTCCTTGGCAAAGGAAAAGGCTCTCGGGTATTTGTCTTGAAAAATCTCAGTATTCCATTTATCTTTCCAAAACAGGATCAGAGACATGCGATATTTTGTTCACATAGTAGGTGTCCCAAACTAAACTTACCCAAGGAACATCATATTTGTTATAGAACTTGTGAAGTTGTTTCAACAACAGCCCTTGGTTTTGGGTCTTAAGATCAATGATCCCCAGCCCACCCTTGCTCTTGGGTTTGCACACCATACCCCATGCTGCCAGTGAGCTGCCCCTATACCCATCGTCCGACTTTCTCACCCATAGACATGACCTGCGCAGCTTATCAAGGTGCTCGATGATCTTTGGGTTTATCTTGATGGACCACATGGCATATAGGGCAATAGGTACTCACAAGAGCAATGCAATGTGCTGTATAGTTGCGAGATTCTGTGGTCCCTTGAGAATGAAGGTTCTTCTGCTAACAGTTTTCGTACTAGTGAGACGTTAAGGCAAATGCAGAAATGTAGTTCAAATTGTGATGCGATATCATAGACAGTACCTTACACTGCAGACGAGACCAATGTGTAACAAGATTATTCCAGTCACTGTCGGATAAATGTAGCACCGGAGACTTCACAGAAATTTTGTTTAGAGGCTTGCCATCGAAGTACGCTTGCCTCAGGTAGGAACGATACTTCATCAACGAGTGCTTGAAAAGCGCAACCAACCCTTGCTCATCTTGACAATCCAGTTTGGTCCTCACCTATTTAAAAGAATGAAATCTCGTGTCTTCTGTCAGTAGAAACATATGCAGTAATTACCATGAATAAAATTAGTACATTACTTATGCGTAAGTTGCGGAGGAAGACTGGAAATTGTTCTGTGTCTGCGGTATAATCTTTCCATGAAGGAAAGATGCGCACAAAGTTCCTGACAATAATATAAGCTTCGTCTTCTAAACTGGGAAGAAATGGAAGAGGGGTCCTATTAGCTGCAATTGGGGCTCTCTCTGGTTCGAAAAGGGATTTGGCAACTGGATTTGGTGCACTCTTTGCTGGAATGGGGTTTTTGCATCGTAGAGCTGGTGCTATGTCAACTGGCATCATCATACTGTTTGCTGCAGTTGGGGTCTGCTGAGTTGGGGCATCAGAAATGACCAGTGTAGTAGGGCTAGAGTCTGCTAGAGTTGGGGTGTTTTGCGGGTCAGGTGATATTGCAACTACACCTAATGGGCTATTTGATTTATCAGGTGTCACTACCTTTTCCAAATACTTTGCTTGTGCTCCTCCGCGATCAGCAATCGCCCTCTTCCTTTTGAACGTCTGATACACAAGAACAACATTTGAATGGATAAATATGGTATGATGATAGATGGAATATGTACTGAAAATGGATAGGTAGGCCGTATTCACATACACGATGTGTAAAATAAGCTAATGGCAGTGCAACAAAGTAGAAGCAATGCAAAGCACCAGTTTCAAGATATGTGTGACTAATATAACCGTGGAAAGTTAGAGCAATCACCTTGATGGGTGAATAAGATAGGGAATCTGCCTCTGACACCTCAACTAGGGAGCTACATTGACTTAGGTCTCCCTCTAGCTCAGAATCACAGTTAGGATCATATTCTGAGCATGAATCTGTAGGTGGAGAGCGTTTGCATTGCATTGCATCCAGACTTTATTTCAGTCCCTTAATGTCAAGCCTGACAGCCATGGCATTTTTCTGCTTTATTATTTTCATGCGCACAATCTCATAACCATTATGATGCTCTTCAGAATCTGAGATTCATGAAAACATAAAAAGTAGTCAGATTATCTATGGAATGCATTGCGGATTCAACTCGAAGAGTGTCTCCCTATGAACCCTGCATATGCAAAGTTCACACCCCAACCATGCTGACCAGACCACACACAGAAATACAAACCCCGTATGTCTCTATAACAAGCAGACACACATTTCAAAACTGAAGTAGGAACATTAGAATCATATCAAATTCGTATTTGAACAAATAAACCAAGGAATTATGAGTGGCATAATGTTTAACTTCAAGGGTGGAGTGTTGGTAGTGCGACACAAAGCAAGTAGGCAGATTGTATTCCATCTAAAAGATCGTAGCCTACGTAAAAGCTGGAAATGACACTTTCTTTCTATACAATGCAGTGTTTGTTTCCCACACATGATGGAAGAGATCACATAGAGAAATACTATTCACTTATGTCTACGGTTCCACCATTTTGAAATAGGGCGGTCCACCCGAAAAGAATATTGACAACAAATATGAGAAGGCTAGCATAGATGGAGTGAATCAATCATTTACTTGTGAGCTCACTAGGACAAGTATGCAGAATTATAACTGCAGTAAGAGACCGTCCAAAATCTGAATCATGAAGTTTGTCTAGCACTTACTGTTTGCAACTAATAGATGTGAATAATTGGATATCATATCGAATGAGTAAGAAATACATGTAAAATTGTCAACAAACCTGGCCTGCGGTAGTAACCTGGGTCAATGTCACTATGATCAACAATCCAAAATGACTAGTGTCTGTTCCTAGGGCCGGAATTTTGAAACCCTGTGAACTTTATAGGTACAAAAGATGAGGAGTGGCTGCTGAAGTGCTGAGTGTTGAGGATGTATCTCAGCAAAAATCAGGTTGGCGTAGTGGGTGTTGCACGCCTGAGCCCTGAACGGACTGGGAAGGTAGGCACGGCGGCGCGCCCGGGCAGCAGTGACACTGTAGGACGAGTGGCTCCCGACCTCCTGCTAGTCCGGTGTCTCCTCCTAGAGTCATGCCATCCGGGGACGGCAAGTCGCCGGTGAGGCAGGCGGCTGGGGGCGAGTAGAGATCGGAAGCGCGTAGCAGAACAGAGGGGAATCGGGGCCTGGGACGACCCAAAATCCCAGGGTGGGCTGGCCCACCGTGGGCACCCTGTAGAGATACACACCCGAGCGGCGAACATGCATTTTTGAAACTAAATTAGGAACATTTTGCTGACTATTCGAATTTGAACAACTAAGCTTGTTTAGCTTCATGGGTGGAGCAGTGCTATTATGACACGAAGCACGTATTATGATTGTATAGTGATCATAAAAGGGAGAAACCCTAAGAATTTTGTTTAGCAAAAGAGGGTTTCCCCTCCGATTTCTATTAAAGAAACCACCACGGAACAAACATGATCAATTAAACCCTAAGCATGATCAATTAAACCGTATTATGATTGTGCCATGGAAGATTTAAAGCTGCAAACCGGAGAAATGATAATTAGCATCCATTGTTTGCTTCGAACTAAGAACTAAATTCTAAGAGCTGAAAAGAAAGTAGAGTAACCAAGTTACGATCTATTTTCTGGTTGAGATCAAAAAGTTGAGGAGATATGAAGTGCTACCTCTCTTGTGGCGCCGTGTAGTCATCGGGGGTGCGATGGCTTTTGGTGGCGTTGAAGCAGATCTGCGACGGTAGACGGGTGCATCGGGGGATAAGTACCATTGTGATGGAAGAGAAGGTCATGTGAGTGGCCACGACAAAGAGGATGACGGAGCCGATGAAGCGAGAGGACGCGATGCAAGGCTCTTGGTCCATCGCCGTGGATGAGAAACGTCCATCTCTAGCAGTGGACGACACGGTCTTGGTAGGCGCTCCGTCATGGTGGAGGACGGTGGCAATGGATGGGGTGGAGGACGGCAACGATGGATGGGGTGGCGGATGGAGGAGGCTGGTGTGGGGATGGTGTTCTAGCGCGGACGGTGTATGAATGGGAAAATGGAGGGAGAGGTACGGGGAACCATGTTTTTGGGACGGGCCTATCTAAACTATGGGAAAGTTATGAACCGAGCCCCCGTTTAAAATTTGGACGTCTCGTCGGTTGGGGATAGGACGGTAATCTCGCATCTCGCAAATATTTGTCCAGAGCGATTTTGGGCGAGGAGAGGGTGTTTTGGCGCCCATGGTTGGCACCCACGGTGTATGAACGAGGCTGACAGGTAGGGCGGTTGTGTCACGTTTGTGTGAAGTTACAAACCTGCCCCTATTGAAAATATTTGCCTACATCGATTTCAGCCGAGTCGAGTTTGTTTTGCCGCCCATCGTGTATGAATGGGGAAATGGAGGGAGAATGTAACATCCCAAATTTTCAATTTGGAATGTTATACATAGGTCATCCATGCATATCATATTTTATTGCATTTCGTTTGCAATCCTCGAAATCCTAAGCAACTCAAGGACCCTCGGAGAGAGTTGAGGATTTTTCCAAATTTTCATATATGAATTTTATCAAATATTGAAGACGAGGATTTTGATTTTAATTATTTTCTCTGCGGAAAATATTTCATTTTAAAATAATAAATGAGGGGAGATAATATGACTTCTCCAAAATAAATGAAATAGCGGAGGAAAAATGTTAAAATCATTATTTGGTCTTTATTTGATTTTATTTGCCCTAGAAATTTTTTTTGCATGTTTTAAAAATTGCATTTTAGGGGCCAAGAAAGGTTCATCCTGTTCTAAATATTTTATTTAGACGGAGAAAACTTGTTTTGGAATTTTAGATTTTTATTTATTTTTCTAGGATTTTTCTGAGTTTGGTGAACGTTAAAAAAGGAATTGCCTGACCGGGCCTAGGGCCCACCGAGCAGGCAGCCCAGCCGCCCACCGCCGCCGCCTCCTGCAGCCACCGCCCGCCACTTTTCGGACTGGATTCCGAGTGGGACTCCGCCTGGGCGCCTTGCCCCCTCCTCCAAGTCGACGCCCGCCCCTTTAAATACGCCACCTCCCCTCTAGCCACCACCACCATGGAGCCGGGCCGGGCAGGCCCGAGGCCGCCCGCCGCCGCCAGTCGCCCGCCGCCCGCCCCTCCCGCCGCCCCCCACCCCTCATGAGCCCTTGAGCCGCCCGCCTCGCCGGACGACCTCGCCCGAGGTAGCCACCCCGCCGCCCGGTTTTTTTAAGAAAAAAACTAGTTCGTTTTTTATATAGATCGGTTTTATTCTCCGGTTTATTTGGTTAGCGAGCGTTCACTCGTTCATTCGTTTTAACGAACGTGTTAGTCGTTTAGTTTCTGCTAACGAACATTTGTTCGTTAAGCCGTTCGTCGTTTTTCTTTTTATCGGATTTATTCCGCGATTTTCCCGATCGCGATTTCTGATCCGATGTTCGTACTAGTTTAACTTTTCGCTCATTTATCGGAATCAGGCGATTCAAGCGCCTGGAGTTTCATCTCGAAACCCTCTTTCCGAATAGTCAACTTAAACAAGTTTTTGTCTCTGTAAAATTTGACCCTAGTTCAGATTAGTAAACGGATTGTTTTTCTTTCGCCATTTGAGTTTCATTGCTCCGTTTGGTTTGATTCTTTTTGCGAACCGGAGTTCTTAATTTGAACTTTCTGGTCGGCCTCTTTCAGTTGAAGTTTCGTTTGTGCATCTTTGCTTGTTGCTTATGTATGTATTGTTTGCTTGCGATAGAATTCTTGAGTGCGAAGCGTGTTACTCTGAGTCTCTAGGATTCGAGGATCGTCGGCAAGGCAAGTAACACTTTGATCATACTCTTTTCATACCCAGTTTTTATGCATTAGTTTCAACCCTCAAACATTGCATGGTTAGGATGTCATTAATTTGTGGGTTGGGTAGTAGATGATGAGGTATTAACCTATTACCCTGTTACTATCAAACCCTTGGGAGTTACTTCTACGTATTGCTTATACTGCTATGCTATGCTCATAGACGTGGATTGGGTTTGAGTGTATCCAGGACAGATGTGAGATTATTAATTAATGGTTCAACTTAAGGTGGCAACTTTAATACACATCTGGGTGGATTGGGGCACCTGGGGAACCCAGTGTTGTCTGTTTTATTTTGGAAATCCCGGGGTACCCGTGTGATCTTCCTATGGACCGCCACCCAGGCTCAAAGGGAACTGAGATTATTCATGCTAGAAACTTCCGTATGCAGCCACAAGCTATTATGGGCTCTAGCATAGTTGAGTAAGTTATGTGAAGCTCTTGAAGAGGTAGATCAGCAGGTAGTGGGTTTTGTAGGTTTGGTATGATCTACCCGGAGTAGAGAGTTAATGTTTCTGAAAGACTGTGTCTCGGTCATCCGTTTCTCAAACACCCTGTAGTGCGAGAAATCAACGGAGGCGATCGAGTCTTGTGGGGAAAAGTGCGCAAACCTCTGCAGAGTGTACAATCTAATCATGGTTAGCGGTGTCCCGGTTATGGACAATTCGAGTATCTAGTACTTGAGTATTCACATGTATCTCATCACTCTTAACTAATATTGCTGGGATGTTAATTATCTTAATTGGGATTGAGTTGGGGTTATACCTTCTCAATGATGTTTCAACCACCATGATAGTTAAATTAAAATCTATTCCTTTGTTGTAGGGAAAAATTGGCTTTTCGCAAAAACTTTAACCGTAGAGCTTTCCACTAGCCAAATATGCATGTAGTGGTAGCATTATTCTGTTATTGCTCTATTGTGTTATATTGCCAGCATATTCCATGTGCTGACCCTTTCTCGGGCTGCAACGTATTATGTTGCAGACTTTTCAGACCAGGAGTAAGGTTCGATAGGTCGTTGCTGTGCAGATCAGCCATACCGTTGGAGTTGATGGACTCACTTTATCTTCCAAGCCTTCATTGTTATCATATTAGATGGCCTTAAGCCATATTATTGTAATAAGCTCTCTTTTGAGACATTCGATGTAATAAGTGTGTGATTGCTACTCTGTTATAAATCCTTCGAGTACTGTGGGTGTCAGCATTACTGATCCAGGGATGACACTGAAACACGGAGACTTGACCATCTGAGGTCGGGTCACTACAAGATGGTATCAGAGCACACGCTGAGTGTAGGACACGACCACTAAGATAAACCATAGGTCACTCTTCTCTACTCATTTCTGACTCCTCTCCATTTTTCCACTCTTTAGGATGACGGAGATGAAGAAAAAGTTTGCACAACCGGATGAAGACACACCTTTTGGACGCCACTTGAAGGAAGTCACTAGGTACTTGAACATTGGAATACCAGGCTTCACCGGGACGTACAACACCACTTTACCTGAAGAAGAGCGCTGGATGATTCAAGTACAAGTTCCCGGAAGGACATTCTCACAAACTTCCAAGCCCATAGAGTTTTCTTTCGAAGCACCCACCTGGAGTCTTGGCAAGAGTATGGCAGCTCACATTACCATGGGACGCATTGGAGAAGTCTACAACAGGGAGCTTAAAGACACCATATATCAAATATGTGGGCACCGAGACGAGCGATGGGAAGTAATCAGCACCAAGAAGGATAGATCCATTGCGGCTTACATCCAGGAGTTAAACCAGCACATTCGACGTCAGGAGAACCAGATGTGCGCAGACATGATGGAGATGAAGAAGGCAAAAACTAGGATCATCGAGCTGGAGGAAGAACTCAAGTTTACACGCGATGGATATGAGGAGGAAATCAAGACACTACTGGAGAAGAATGACGACCTAGTCAAGAAGATTGGAGTCTTCATGGGAGGATCAGCACCGGAAGAAGAGGAAGAAGATCCCACTTGTCCGGACAACTACATCATCATCGCATTTACACCGATTCCGATCCAAGTGATGATGACTATGAAGACGAAGTCGAGCGTACATCATGAAGTCTTCCACCGATCAAAATTTCTAGATGACCACCATATAATAGTAGTATTCCCCATGTAACTAGTAGTAGTTGAGCACTTTTGCGATAGTCCTAGACCGCTTTGTATGCCCTTGCTTGATTGATTGAATGAATGTTTGTGTTTGCCTCATGTGCATATGGGTAGTGTTTTCTCACTAGACCTCTTTCTATTCTAATCTCTTCCATCTAAACCCACCAGATGCCTCCGAGACATGACCCCGGTTTTGTTTTTCCACTGGAGCTCACCCAGTTGATCCAGCAGCAGAATGCCTTGATGCAATTGCTAGTTCGTAAACAGGCAATGCCAACAACAACAAAAGAACAACAACAACCCGCCGCCAAAGTGGACAATTTAGCCCGTTTTTCCGAGATTACAACCGCAGGTGTTTTCCAAAGAGCACCGAGCCAATAGTTGGCGATGATTGGCTACGCTGTATTGGAAGGGAGTTAACCACCGCAGGATGCACGGATGCTGAGAAGGTGTGCTTTGCCGCACATCAATTGGATGGACCAGCAGCCGCATGGTGGGAGAATTACATGGCTACTTTTCCTATAGCCAATGTCACTTGGGACCAATTTCAGCAAGCTTTTCGCACGGCCCATGTCTCAACTGGAGCCATGCAGATGAAGAAGCGTGAGTTTCGCAACTTACGCCAGGGGAACCGCATCTTGTGGCCCAAAGATGGATGAGTTTAGCAAGTTATCACGCTATGCCCCGATGATGTGGCTACAGATGCCGCGAAGGTGAGAAGTTTATGGAAGGGCTGAATGATGAGATGAGTATGCAGTTGATGGTGGCAACTTTCAACAACTACCAGGAGTTGGTAGATAAGGCACTAATGATTGAAGGAAAGCAGCAGCAAATTGAGAGCCGTAAGAGGAAGTATGGACAAGGGAAGTACAACTCAGGAACTCACCAGAAGCCTCGCTTAACCCCGAACTCGGGAGGACTTGTTCATAACCATGGAGGTCATAACCATACTGGAGGAGGATCGCATAATCAAAATGGTGCGAAGAACGGGAATGGGGATGGAGTCAACAATAATCAGAATCGCTCTAACCCATCTACACCCGCCAAGAGGGACTTAAGCCAAGTTATTTGCTTTAAGTGCGGGAAGACAGGCACTATGCCAATGACTGCCTGAAGGAAGGAATGGAAACGGAAATGGGAGCGCTGGAAGAAGCCCAATCAATTCAACAAAGGACAAGTGAACTACGTTAACGTGGAGGAAGTTGAAGAGCAGCCGGACGCGGTAATAGGTAAGTTTTTGGTTCAATCATTTACCGCTATTGTTCTTTTCGATACTGGTGCATCGCATTCATACATATCAAGGGGATTTGTGGATAAGTTTAAGCTACCAACCCAAACCCTTAGGACCCCTCTTTTAGTGAGCTCGCCTGGAACAGAGTACATGGCTAGGAGATGGTGCACCCAGATACCCCTAATCATTGGCACGCATGTTTTTCCGTCTGACCTAATTATCTTGGAGTCGCAAGGATTGGATGTGATATTAGGTATGGACTGGATGTCAAAACATGGAGGAAATATTGACTGTGCTAGCAAGTCAATTTATCTTACCACCCCGGAGGGAAAAAGGATTAAGTATGTATCTAGGCATGTACCTACGAGGGGCCAAGTGAATGCCCTCACGGGAGTTGTACAGGAGGAAGTACCTTTAGTGAAAGATTTTTCGGATGTTTTCCCAAAAGAGTTACCAGGCATGCCCCCGGATAGAGACATCGAGTTCTTGATAGAGCTATTGCCGTGCACAGGCCAATATCCAAGAGACCCTATCGGATGCCCGCAAATGATCCGGAGGAAATCAAAAAGCAGATCCAGGAGTTATTGGAGAAAGGTTACATTCATAGAAGTTCATCACCTTGAGGAGCCCCAGTACTTTTGGTGGAGAAGAAGGATAAATCCCTGAGGATGGTTGTTGATTACCGAGCTCTGAATGAAGTAACGATAAAGAACAAGTATCCCTTACCAATGATTAATGATCTATCTGATCAGTTGCAAGGAGCTAAGGTGTTTTCGAAGATTGATCTATGATCAGGATACCATCAGTTGAAGATCCGAGAGAAGGATATACCAAAGACAGCGTTTACCACACGGTATGGATTATATGAGTATACGGTCATGTCATTTGGACTGACTAACGCCCCTGCCTATTTCATGAGTATGATGAACAAGGTGTTCGTGGAGTATTTGGACAAGTTTGTTGTGGTGTTTATTGATGATATTGTGGTATACTCGAAGAACGAAGAGGAGCACACGGAACACTTGCGTTTGGTTCTCGAGAAACTCAGGGAACACCAGTCATACGCCAAAATTCAGCAAGTGCGATTTTTGGTTGAAGGAAGTTGGATTTCTTGGGCATGTTATATTAGGAGAGGGTATAGCAGTAGATCCCAAAGAAGGTTCGGGCCACATCGAATGGTTGGCACCCACTTCAGTTGGCGAGATCCGCAGTTTCCTTGGACTGGCAGGATATTATCGGAGATTCATTGAGAATTTTTCCAAGATTGCTAAGCCAATGACTGAATTGCTAAAGAAAGATACTAAGTTCAAATGGAGAGAGGATTGCGAGGCAAGTTTTCACGAGTTGAAGAAACGGTTGACTACAGCCCCAGTGCTGACATTGCCAGATATACATAAGGAGTTTCAAGTGTATTGTGATGCCTCACGCTTGGGACTTGGATGTGTGCTTATGCAGGACGGAAAAGTTGTTTCGTATGCCTCACGACAACTAAAGCCTCATGAGTTGAACTATGCCATGCATGATTTGGAGTTAGTAGCCGTAGTGCATGCATTAAAGACCTGGAGACATTATCTCATTGGAAACTGTTGTGATGTGTACACGGATCATAAGAGTTTGAAGTACATTTTCACACAGAAGGAGTTGAACATCAGACAGAGGAGATGGCTGGAACTTATAAAGGATTACGATATGAAGCTACATTATCATCCAAGAAAGGCCAACGTCGTAGCAGACGCTTTGAGCCGGAAGAATTATGCTAATATCCTTGAAAGTAAAGGATTGCCAAAGGAGTTAGCTGAGGAGATCATGGAACTTCGGTTGGAAATTGTTCCAAGAGGTTTCATTGCAACCCTGGAAGTTCAGTCGACATTGTTGGACAAGATTCGAGAAGCTCAGAAGGAGGACAAAGAGATTGCTGAGATAAGAGAGAAGACGGGCGAAGGTAAAGCCAAAGGTTTTCGCGAGGATGAGCACGATACCTTGTGGTTTGAGGACCGAATTTACGTTCCACACAATTCGGAGATCAGGAAGTTAATACTTCAGGAGGCCCATGACTCACCATACTCGATTCACCCCGGAAACACCAAGATGTATTTGGATTTGAAGGAACGCTTACGTGGACTGGTATGAAGAAGGATATTGCCGAGTATGTAGCCGTATGTGATGTATGTCAGAGAATGAAGGCAGAGCATCAGAAGCCAGCAGGACTGTTACAGCCTATGCCGATACCCGAATGGAAGTGGGATAAACTTGGCATGGACTTTATTACCGGATTACCCAGAATCAAGGAAGGATATGATTCAATATGGGTAGTTGTGGATCGTTTGACCAAAGTAGCTCACTTCATCCCAGTGAAAACAACTTATACCAGTGCCAAGTTGGCCAAGGTATATATGTCCAGGATTGTATGTTTGCATGGAGTTCCGAGGAGCATCAGACGGATAGAGGAACGCAGTTTACTTCAAAGTTTTGGCATCAACTACACTGCACCTTGGGTACCAGATTGGAGTTCAGTACCGCTTTTCACCCACAGACGGATGGACAGGCCAAGAGAGTCAATCAGATTCTGGAGGACATGTTGAGAGCCTGTGCTCTAGATTATGGATCTAGTTGGGATAACATTTGCCGTACACAGAGTTCTCATATAACAACAGCTACCAGGCCAGTTTGAAGATGGCACCGTTCGAAGCCCTATATGGACGCAGACGTAGAACACCATTGATGTGGGATGAGGTAGGAGACCGTTAGTTGTTTGGACCAGACTTGATCAAGGAATCAGAGTAGAAGGTTAAACTGATCAGAGACAGACTAAAGTTTGCTCAGTCGAGACAGAAGAGTTATGCAGATTCAAAACGCAAGGAAGTAACCTATGAAATTGGAGACAGAGCCTATCTGCGAGTATCACCCTTGAGGGGAGTGAAACGTTTTGGAGTTAAGGGAAAGTTAGCCACAAGATTTGTAGGACCGTATCGTGTTTTGGAACGGATGGGAGAAGTTGCCTACAAGCTGGAGTTACCTGAAGGATTGTCAGGAGTTCACGATGTGTTTCACGTATCACAGCTGAAGAAGTGCCATGCTGAGATGGCCGATATACCGTTAAATTATACAGTGCCCTTGGAGGCGATTCAGCTGGATAGTAATCTGACCTATGAGGAAAATCCAGTAAAGATTCTTGATTTTGATAGCCGAGTCACCCGCAGCAAGGTTATCAAGTTTTGCAAAGTTCAATGGAGCCACCATACCGAGGAAGAAGCCACCTGGGAACGAGAAGATGATATTCGCAAGGACCACCCGCACCTATTTTCTAGCCAACCCGAATCTCGAGGGCGAGATTCATCTTAAGGGGGGTAGGTTTGTAACATCCCAAATTTTCAATTTGGAATGTTATACATAGGTCATCCATGCATATCATATTTTATTGCATTTCGTTTGCAATCCTCGAAATCCTAAGCAACTCAAGGACCCTCGGAGAGAGTTGAGGATTTTTCCAAATTTTCATATTTGAATTTTATCAAATATTGAAGATCAGGATTTTGATTTTAATTATTTTATCTTCGGAAAATATTTCATTTTAAAATAATAAATGAGGGGAGATAATATGACTTCTCCCAAATAAATGAAATAGCGGAGGAAAAATGTTAAAATCATTATTTGGTTTTTCTTTGATTTTATTTGCCCTAGATATTTTTTTTGCATGTTTTAAAAATTGCATTTTAGGGGCCAAGAAAAGTTCATCATGTTCTAATTATTTTATTTAGACGGAGAAAACTTGTTTTGGAATTTTAGATTTTTATTTATTTTTCTAGGATTTTTCTGAGTTTGGTAGACGTTTAAAAAAGGACTCGCCATCGGGCCTAGGGCCCACCAGCCTGCCGCCTCCTGCTTGTGCAGCCGCCCGCCATTTTCGGACCGGAGTCCGAGTGGGACTCCGCCTCCACCGCGCCTTGCCCTCCTCCAAGTCGCCACCGCCCCTTTAACACGCCACCCCCTCCTCTAGCCACCACCACCACCACCCCGAGCCGAAGCCCGAGGGTCGAGGCTGCCCGCCGCCGAAGTCGCCGCCACCGCCTCTAGCGCCGCCGCCGCCTCTAGCCGCCGCTGCCCCTCCCGTCGCCACCCCGCCACCCCTCGCCGAGCCCCACCGGCGCCGCCCGCCTCGTGGGACGACCTCGCCGGAGGTAGCCACCCCGCCGCCTGGTTTTTTTAAGAAAACCCCTTCGGTTTTTTTAGAAAAAGCCTAGTTTTTTTTATATAGATCGGTTTTATTCTCCGGTTTATTTGCTTAGCGAGCGTTCACTCGTTAGTTTCTGCTAACGAACGTTTGTTCGTAAAGCCGTTCGTCGTTTTTCTTTTTATCGGATTTATTCCGTGATTTTCCCGATCGCGATTTCTGATCCGATGTTCGTACTAGTTTAACTTTTCGCTCGTTTATCGGAATCAGGCGATTCAAGCGCCTGGAGTTTCATCTCGAAACCCTCTTTCCGAATAGTCAACTTAAACAAGTTTTTGTCTCTGTAAAATTTGACCCTAGTTCAGATTAGTAAACGGATTGTTTTTCTTTCGCCGTTTGAGTTTCATTGCTCCGTTTGGTTTGATTCTTTTTGCGAACTGGAGTTCTTAATTTGAACTTTCTGGTCGGCCTCTTTCAGTTGAAGTTTCATTTGTGCATCTTTGCTTGTTGCTTATGTATGTATTGTTTGCTTGCGATAGAATTGCGGAGTGCGAAGCGTGTTACTACTAGTCTCTAGGATTCACGGATAGTCAGCAAGGCAAGTAACACTTTGATCATACTCTTTTTATACCCAGTTTTTATGCATTTGTTTCAACCCTCAAACATTGCATGGTTAGGATGTCATTAATTTGTGGGTTGGGTAGTAGATGATGAGGTAGGAACCTATTACCCTGTTACTATCAAACCCTTGGGAGTTACTTCTATGTATTGCTCATACTGCTATGCTATGCTGGTAGACGTGGATTGGGTTTGAGTGTATCCATGACATATGTGAGATTATTAATAAATGGTCCAACTTAAGGTGGCAACGTTAATACACATCTGGGTGGATTGAGGCACCTGGGGAACACAGTGTTGTCTGTTTTATTTTGGAAATCCCGGGGTACCCGTGTGATCTTCCTATGGACCGCCACCCAGGCTCAAAGGGAACTGAGATTATTCATGCTAGAAACTTCCGTGTGTAGCCACAAGCTATTATGGGCTCTAGCATAGTTGAGTAAGTTACGTGAAGCTCTTGAAGAGGTAGATCAGTAGGTAGTGGATTTTGTAGGTTTGGTATGATCTACCCGGAGTAGAGAGTTAATGTTTCTGAAAGACTGTGTCTCGGTCATCCGTTTTCTCAAACACCATGTATTGCGAGAAATCAACGGAGGAGATCGAGTCTTGTGGGGAAAAGTGCGCAAACCTCTGCAGAGTGTACAATCTAATCATGGTTAGCCGTGTCCCCGGTTATGGACAATTCTGAGTATCTAGTACTTGAGTATTCACATGTATCTCATCACTCTTAACTAATATTGCTGGGATGTTAATTACCTTAATTGGGATTGAGTTGGGGTTATACCTTCTCAATGATGTTTCAACCACCATGATAGTTAAATTAAAATCTATTCCTTTGTTGTAGGGAAAAATTGGCTTTTCGCAAAAAAAAACTTTAACCGTAGAGCTTTGCACCACCAAATATGCATGTAGTGGTAGCATTATTCATTATTGCTCTATTGTGTTACATTGCCAAAGATATTCCATGTGCTAACCCGTTCTCGGGCTGCAACGTATTATGTTGCGTACTTTTCAGACGCGAGTAAGGTTCGATAGGTCGTTGCCGTGCAGCTCAGCTATGCCGTTGGAGTTGATGGACTCACTTTATCTTCCAAGCCTTCCTTTGTTATCGTATTAGATGGCCTTAAGCCATATTATTGTAATAAGTTCTCTTTTGAGACATTCGATGTAATAAGTGTGTGATTGCTACTCTGTTATAAATCCTTCGAGTACTGTGGGTGTCAGCATTACTGATCCAGGGATGACACTGAAACACAGAGACTTGACCATCTGAGGCCGGGTCGCTACAGAGAAACAAAGGTCTTTTGGACGAGCTTCAATCAAATGTGTTTTGCCGCCCTTGTTTGGCGCCCACCATGTCGGAATGGGCTCAGAGGCGGTCGTGTCACGTCTAATTGAAGTTACTAACCTACCCCTATTGAAAGCAGTGGAAATCGGGCCGATGGACTGTCCATGTAATTGGTAGACAGTAATTTCCATCTCACAAACACCTGGCTACGGGCAGCTGATGTGGGAGTGGACATTTTGCTGCTTCTTTCGAATTTGGGGACAATAAGCATCCGCTTTTACCCTGGCAACTAAATTCGAATCCATTTTGTATTCCTATACAAATCTTTATAAATCATTCTATGTGTTTTTATATATCTTCAAAAGCACGACAAAGATGTATTCCATTGTCGATATGAATATGATTTACAAATGCCGATACTCAAATTCGAAGCTAGAATCCAGTTTAAGGTGAATTCAATACTTGGAACACTTTATGTCCAACTCAAATGTCACACGCAACATAATGTGTACTCCCATTTAGATATGTACAAGCGATGTATCAAGATTCAAATACCGAGTCAATCAACCAAGAATGTACATAACTAACAGACATATAAACACTTATAGAGTATATGGATCAACAATATCAACTAACATACATAAGCTAGGCCGCTGTACTTTTTTTTTCCTAGAACAACATCCTTTTTTTAGTGAAGCTACTACAGCATCTTTGGCCTTTCTGATGCGTGCCACTTATGGTCCACCTATGATACTAAGTGGGAATTTAATTTCCTTTTTTCCTTCAGGAGCTTAACAATGCGGTCAGTCTCAGCTTGCTTCATTTTGAAATCCACCAAATATTTAATATTTGTCTTGAGTACTGCTTGTGATTGTGTTGTTTGCTTCCTCAACATGTCAACTTCATCACTAAGTGCAGAAGCAAAATCTCTTTCTACCACTAGTTTAGCCTCTAGAGCATCAGCAGTTGGCAATTCATGAGGCACGATTGGGCCGGTGCCACTGTTGTGGGATGATACAACGTCCATGGGGACATCGCTCTTTTATCCTAGGCTAACCTGTTTTGCCATTAAAGTTAGCAAAACATCTCAACTGGGAGTTATAATAGCAAACCAGTTAAACAAACAAGGAATTAAAGAGTTTCAGTTGGATGCTGAAAAGTAGTTATTAACATCATTGTAACTGGTTGTTGCAGCAGCAAAGCAGTTAAACAAACAAGTTTGGCAAAAGGTACCTATTGTGGCATTGGAGTTTCTCTTGGATCCTGAAAAGTTCTGTAGCCAGTAACGTGATTAGAGCAACCGGTTGTAGCAAAGAAAGCGATTAAACAAACAAGTTTTGCAAAAGGAACCTGTTGTGGCATTGGAGTTTCTCTTGGATCCTGAAAAGTTGAGTAGTCAGAAACTTGATTAAAGCAACAAGTTACAGCAGCAAACCAGTTACACAAATATATTTTTGAAAATGTACCTGCTGTGCAATTGGACTTCCAATTCGATCCTGTAAACATGAAGTTGAAAAGATGATTACAACAACAAGTTACATTAGCAAACCAGGTAAACAAGAAAGTTTCTGAAAACATACCTATTGTGCCAACGGAGTTTCAGTTGGATCCTCCAAACTTGAATGTTAGCAATCAATAAATAAGGTTTTGCAAGAGCCATAAGAAACTAACATCAAACTAGTTAAACAAACTGGTTTTGGCAACGTATTTAATTACAAATGAACTAGTAAAACTAACAAGTTCTTGGCAACGTATTAAAGTAACAAGTCGGTACCGCTTTTCCAAAGAATACGTATATCTCAGAATTTCCTTGATGTAAGCAAAATGATTCCAACACAAATATAAGTTAAAAAGACGGTGTCCCTCATATAAACCTGACAGTTTTCTATCTATAAACATGCAAACATTACTAGTTGTACAAGTGATAACAGCAAACCATTTAAACAAACAGGGTATCAGAACGTAAATTACACGTGAATTCTGCTGCACCCTAGAAGTACATATGACCAGCTATCTATGTGCTTATGTAGCTATTTAAGTTCAGGAAAACAGGTAATTCTTAACAGTAAGTATCAAACACATAGATAGGCGCAGCCTATAATAGGATTAACAGGCTATGGCATTATGTAATCAGTAGCAAACTAAATTAAGCCAAGCAACGTAATTGATTTTTTTTTCAATAAGTGGCTAACTAAAATTCCGAGAAGCAGATAACTGAACTTACGCTAGCTCTTTGTACAGGCACACTAAAACTTATTTTCTCTTACAACGTTCTATGAAGGAGTCCATGGCATCAATTGCTTGGATACGCGGTCCCAATACATCTTTCTTCCCACACTGCATTGCTAAGTCGAATGGTTAATCTGGTAAGATGGTGCATCCTTGATATGTTATATGAGGACATGTAGTTAGACTAGTTGTAGCCACACACATCACACTGGCTTTTACTATATATACCATGCGATTACATTTGGCATATCAAGATATAAGCAATCTACAATCGGATGAAAAGACTGGCATCCTTCACATTTTTGGTGAACTCGGTTCATAGAAAGAAGCAATTCAACCATTCTGTGGGTAAATCAAAAGCGCCACTAGAATATTTTTCACTACCCCAATCATACACACAAAAAGGGGTGACGCCACCATAGGGGCTGGTATGGGCGGCCGCCTCGGGAGGCTGGAAAGTGTGCACCTAGTTTGGGTTGTCCAGGTTGGCCGAGGCTTGTTTTGTTCGGCCCAGCGCACAAGCAGGCGGTGTAAAAAATGAAGAAAAATGTTTCAATTTGGATGGGCCAGTAACGTAAGTGCAAGGCAGGCCCTATAGCAGGCTCGCGGCCCAAATGAGCGCCTCCCATATCGATCGACAGCAGCAAAAATCCCAATTAGTTCACTCCAGCCTCTAGTCTGGTTCGCTCCTAACCTAGCCGCCACTGGACAGACCAACATAGCACTTCCTCGCGCCCTCGTTGGAGGGCGGTCACCGGGCTTGAATCGAACGGAAGGACAAGAAGATGAAGATCTAACCCTGGGTGTAGTCTGCGTGGGAGGCAGCAGCGGAATCACGGGCATGGCATCGAGCTTGCGCAAACGGACAGTCCCAACTTGCAAGAGTAGCATGCGCAACGAGCAGGTACATCACATCCCTAATTATATCTAATTCAACTGTTCAATTTCTGGCCAATAGTTAAAGCTGACGGTGTTGTAAAACTGCTTGTATGTAGGGAATCTATGAGTAAATGAAACCAATTTCTGCTTATTTTATAACTCCCCCAATCAATACTGAACTGACTGAATCTGATGTATCTAATCAAGTTTCTGGTGCAAACATACAAGCTCATGTTGTTATTGAGCCTGAAGTTTCTAATGAACAGACTGCTAATGAAGGATTTGATGCAAACATTTTACATGCTCCTAGTGATGAACATATAGTGTCTAATGAGGGATCTAGTGCAAGCATTTGGCAAGCTCCCATTGAAGGATTTAGTGTCTAATGATGATCTGCTATATTGAGAGAGACATAGAGATTTGCAGGCATTGATGACAAGCAAATTATAGTACATTTTCATGGCTTGACGAAACATCATGGCCATCTACCAGAAAGTCCCCGTTGTCGGTGTCAAAGCCGGCGGATCTCGGGTAGGGGGTCTCGAACTGTGTGTCTAAGGCGGATGGTAACAGGAGGCCGGGGACACAATGTTTACCCAGGTTCGGGCCCTCTAGATGGAGGTAATACCCTACTTCCTGCTCCATTGATCTTGATGATATGAGTATTACAAGAGTTGATCTACCACGAGATCGTAGAGGCTAAACCCTAGAAGCTAGCCTATGATTATGATTGTTGTTGTCCTACCGACTAAACCCTCCAGTTTATATAGACACCAGAGGGGGCTAGGGTTACACAGAGTCGGTTGCAAGGGAGGAGATCTATATATCAGAATTCCAAGCTTGCCTTCCATGCAAAGGAGAGTCTCATCCGGACACGGGACGAAGTGTTCAACCTCGTATCTTCATAGTCCAACAGTCCGGCCAAAGTATATAGTCCGGCAGTCCGAGGACCCCCTAATCCAGGACTCCCTCAGTAGCCCTTGAACCAGGCTTCAATGACGATGAGTCCGTCGCGCAGATTGTCTACGACATTGCAAGGCGGGTTCTTCTCCAAATTCTGAGTATCTGTCGAGTAGTGTCCGGCTTCCCATGAATGTTGCACTCCTTGGCTTCTGTGCCTAATAATGGCTATCCTCCACGTGTCGAGCGAATGCGAGAAGTCGGGGCATTTTTACACTTGCCACCCTAACCATGTGAGTAAATCGTCTATTTAAAGAGCCGGGGATCCTTAGATCCAGATCACACCATCCTCCCACAGTGAGTATCCTTCGGAGCACGCCCGAAAAAGTCCATCCCATCATGGCGGACCATTGCAGCTCCTCCTCTCGCTCCCGTAGCCCTAAGCCAGGCAATTGGAAGAAGTGTTCCGTCCCCCACAACCAATTAGTAGAGTTACAGACCCAGGGGTTTCTCCCTCCAGCGTATATGGTCCCCGTCCGAGCCGGACTAGCCACTTACAATGGCGGGGAGCAAGCGGAGAGCTTTCCCAACCCATCCATGGGGAGCGGGTATGCCTTATCCCTTACTTATTAAGGGGACTTGGATTTCCAATCCATCCGTTCCTCCACGGGCTCCTGGAGTTCTACGGCCTCCAGCTGCATAACTTTACTCCCGCCTCCATATTACACATTGCTGGCTACGTCGCCCTTTGCAAGCTGTTTTTGGGATGTGAAGATCATTTCGAGCTATGGAAGAGGCTATTCTGCCTCGTACCCCGTACACAGGAGGGGTCAATATATCAAGTGGGCGGAGCCGAGATATGGCGCATCGTCGAGACCGGATACCTGTCCGGTACTCCGAAGAAGACATCCGAAGACTGGCCTTCGGAGTGGTTTTATATGCAGGACGTCCCCCTTCCGGACCCTATTCGGATGGGCCTTCCTGAGTTCAATAACGCCCCTATGAAGAAACGCCACAGCTGGCGCCCTCGGAGCCCCCAGGAGGAAGATAACAGAGAGGTCCTTTACCTGATGGTCCGGATAAAAGCGCTGGCCAAATCAGGATTGACCATAATCGAGGTTATGTCAATATGTATAATGCGGGGGGTGCAGCCACTTCAATATCGGGGACAACCCATGTGGCACTTCAATGGAGAAGACGATGCCACCCGCTGCGGTCGTAAAGGTCCGAACTCCGTCGCTGCTCTAGCGAAAATATTGTCCGATTTATATAAAGGAGAGGAAGAGGAGTTCATCCGCATTAAGCCACGGGATGGACTCTCCATGTACAACCCCCAAACTGAGTGAGCTGCTACTTTTTACTCCGGACCTTCCTGCATTCTTCGTCATAAATATTTACCTTGCTATTTTATAGCAGGAACTGCAAAAAGCTGTGAGGGAGGTCTACAGCCCATCTCCACATCCAGAGGACCCTGACCGGGCCTTCGACCCCGGACTTGAAGAAGATCCGGACACATTTGTGGAGCTCATCGAAAAGACGTTCTATCAGCTAAGCTGCAACGGTGCCTTGGTGGCCATCATAGCCGATTATCCTGGGCTGCTCCCTGCATTGCACATAAGTAAAACCGTAGTCCCAACTTCCGAGAAGGATCCCTTTTTTGCACTTCACCCACCGCACACATATGGTGTCTTACGGGGAAGGTCCTCGGGACGCCATGCCGAACCATGATGACTCACCAACAAGGGGCACCGAAACCGGGTAGGCTTAAAAGGAAGGCGGTCAGGACTGAGACGTCGTCGTAGAGGTATGAAAAAGAACCCTGCTCCGCGGTTGTCGTCTTTGAAATATAATAACGTCCATGGTTCCTGGCAGGAAAAACGCTCGCAGGACCATATCCGGAGAGCCGGCCGGCCACGCCTCCACCAGCCGGGCTCCAGAGCCAGACTTAGAGGCAGGTGCTAACATGGGGACAATGCCGTATGTTCCTCCTACAGAGGATGCGGATAGGCTATCCGCTACGAATTCCGAAGTGGAGAGTGCCATGAATCACAGGCGTCGCCGGGCCGTACTCCGCGACTCTAGTTTCTTTGAAGAGGCGTTCGATGCCTTCTACTCAGGGGACGCTACATCCGAGCTGCTCAAAATGGTCTTGCCAGAGCCACGGACCAGTACGTAAAGGATATACGGGTAAGAAAATCTGATAATTATGTATATAAGTAGCCCCTGAGACTTGAAATAGTTGGTACAACTGATTTAAGGATCATTATTTGCGTAGGTTCTTACGGAGAAGAATACCCAGTTGTCTCAAGAGTTGGAGGAGTGCAAAGCCCAGCTACGGGCTGCAGTTGCCACAATGAAGGAGTCCAAGAAGGCCCCATCTGGTAACACCTGTTCCTATCGAAAAGAACGACATATACCAGTTAGTATTCGGCATGCATGCAAATCTAACAATAGATTCTGCAGATGATCCCGGAGTGAATCCGGAGGTCGTGCGAGGGGATGAGCAACATGCTCAACGACAGTTAAAGGCTGGCGAGCGCGTGCTTACGCAGGTTAGGCAGGAGAAAAACGATCTCCAAGATGCCAATACCCGACTGAGTGTTGAACTAAAAGATGTTCGGGCCCAGCTTGATGACTCCGTAAAGGAGAATAAGAGGCTTCGACGCTGCATTTTTAGTAATTGCTTGAACGAACTTTTATAGAGTTCGGCAAAGAAACAGGCTAACAGAGTTATATCTGTAGGTATGCTGACGGGTCGTCCCGCAGAGGAGATGCCCGGGTCTGCGGGTGATCTTCTGCCAGAGCTCTCACAACTGCACGAACAAGTTCGGCAGGTGATGCAGGGCATTGCCCAAGCCTTGTGGCCCTCCGCCTCCCTGCCAGGAGGCATGGGAGAGCTTGTAGAGATGCTCAAGGTAGCGCGGTGGCGCTTCTGATTATGGAAGATATCTGCCTGTCGACAAGGTGCAAGGGAAGCCTGGGCTATGGTGAAGACTCGATATACCATGGCTGACCCAAACCACATGGCCGAGGTCGGACTTGTGGGGTCTGATGGGAAAGATATACCCGTCAGTTTGGTGTATGACCAGGTGAAATTAGCCGCAAAGTATTCCCGACAGGATTGTAGGCTAGATAGCCTGTTGGATGGTATAGAAGAAGAATTTAGTCAGTCCAAGTGACTGTGTGCTTCAAGTGACATATATTGTCACTAGCCGGATTGTAAATCATTTGTCATGGCGGACCTTTTTGCTTCGACCTCCGGACCCGACAGTCCGGAGTGTATCCGAATACCCGCTCAGTTATGTAAAAACTGGGGTACGCGTGGAAACCAGGCGTAGGGGTCATAAGTGCTTGAACAGACAAGTACCCAACTAGCTATGTTATATTACATGGATAGTAAGAAACACCTTCCAGGGAAAATAGTTCCGTTAAGGGTTCCTTTCCCTGGGTACGCATGCATTAATGTGCATGTCCGATCTGCGAAAAGAGACATAGGATATAAACATCTGGGGGCATTTATTGAAATAAGTAAAAGTCATCTTTTGTTCACCAACCGAATATTCCCTTAAGAACGCTAGCTTTCGGCTTCACCCAGTCTGAGGTACACATCCGGCTGACTCGGCAGTAACAATCGCAGAGGTGCTCCCCTTATGCCCTATCCGAATTAACGAGAACGTAGGGCATAAACACAAGAGCCAAGCAACCCAGCTTGGCCAAAACTTAAGTCATATCGATGCGTATAATGGCGAAGAAATGGTACATGTGGAAAAGTAACACATGTGCGGGGGGCATAGAGCCCGGAGCATAGTTATATTAAGCTTCTGTATAAGAAGCCCCCAGGTATGATGAGCACGCCTAGCGCGTCAAGATTGTGTAGTCAAGACACATTTTAACCTTTTAAGGCCGTGAAGAAAAAGGGAAGAAAGAAAGAAAAGACAGATAACAGATATATATAAAAAATTGACGGAGGTAAGGAGACGAACACAGAGTTCAACACTAGGCTTAGAACCTTCGGAGTCTAGCTGTGTTCCATGGGTTTGGCTCGAGTCGATTGTCCAATGCATCCAGCAGATGGTATGGTCCACCGGTCAGAAATTTGTCAATAACAAAGGGACCTTCCCATTTGGGCTTGAGCTTGTCCTTTTTTTTATCCGGTAGGCGTAGAACGAGTTCGCCAATGTTATAATTTTTGGGCCCTTCTTCTCTGCTTTGATACCGCCGAGCCTGTTGCTGATAGAATGCAGGGCGGGCTTTTGCCAAGTCACGCTCCTCCTCCAAGGCGTCCAAACTGTCATGCCGATCAAGCTCGGCTTCTTTCTCTTCGTACGTGCGCACTCGAGGTGAGTCATGAATGATGTCGCAGGGAAGTACCGCCTCTGCGCCTTACACCATAAAAAACGGTGTGTATCCGGTAGTGCGATTCGGCGTGGTCCGTAGCCCCATAGTACGGAGTCGAGCTCCTCGACCAAGTGTGTATCTGATTCCTTCAAGGATCGCACTAATCTGGGTTTAATGCCGCTCATGATAAGACCATTTGCTCACTCGACTTGACCGTTAGTTTGAGGGTGATAGACAGAGGCATAATCGAGCTTAATGCCCATGTTGCTGCACCAAGTTTTTACCTCGTCGGTTGTAAAGTTCGAGCCATTATCAGTGATGATGCTGTGGGGGACGCCTTAATGGTGTACATCCCAGGATATGAAGTCTATCACTGGTCCAGACTCGGCCGTTTTAACTGGTTTGGCTTCTATCCATTTGGTGAATTTATCCACCATGACCAATAGGTATTTTTTCTTATGGCTTCCCCCTTTAAGGGGTCCGGCCATATCAAGCCCCAGACCGCAAAGGTCCAAGTAATGGGGATTGTTTAGAGAGCGGTAGGTGGCATATGGCTTTGGTTTGCAAAAAGCTGGCAACCGACGCAACCTTGAATGAGCTCCTGTGCGTCCGCTCGGGCCGTCGGCCAGTAAAAACCTGTACGGAAGGCCTTGCTTACAAGGGCCCGAGCTGCAGCGTGCTGGCCGCCGAGTCCAGCATGAATTTCTGCCAAAAGTTGCCATCCTTCCTCTTTGGAGATGCACCTTTGAAGTACTCCAGTAACACTTTTCTTATAAAGCTCTCCCTCGTGGACCTTGTAGGCTTTAGACCGCCGCACAATGCAACGTGCTTCGTTTGGGTCCTCATGGAGTTCTTGCCTAGTTAGGCAGGCCAAGAAGGGTTCTGTCCATGGGGCGATGACAGCCATAATCACGTGGGCCGAAGGTGTTATTTCGGTGGCAGGGCCTCCGATTACGTCAGAGTGTTCGGGATCAGGCGTTGTGGCCGGATACAGACTGTTGTTGCCGGTCTCCCCTTCCCACACCATTGATGGCTTAAACAGCCTTTCCATGAAGATATTAGGTGGGACAGGGTCGCGCTTAGCGCCGATGTGGGCGAGGATATCCGCCGCTTGATTGTTTTCTCGGACCACATGGTGGAATTCAAGCCCCTTGAACCGAGCTGACATTTTGAGGACGGCGTTGCGGTAAGCCGCCATTTTTGGGTCCTTGGCGTCGAAGTCTCCATTTATTTGAGATATTGTGAGGTTCGAATCCCCACGCACCTCTAGGCATTGAATGCCCATGGAGACTGCCATCCGGAGAGCATGCAACAGGGCCTCATATTCTGCTGCATTGTTGGAGTCTCTGTATAATACTTGGAGTACGTATTGGACTGTATCTCCGGTGGGGGATGTCAGGACGACGCCTACCCCCAGACCAGCCAACATCTTAGAGCTGTCAAAGTGCATGATCCAATTAGAGTACATGTCGTACTCTTTAGGGAGTTTGGCTTTCGTCCATTCGGCGACGAAATCAGCCAGTACTTATGACTTAATGGCTCGCCATGGTTTGTATGTTATGTCAAACGGGAGGAGCTCGATAGCCCATTTAGCAATCCGGCCCATGGCATCGCGGTTATTTATTATGTTGTTGAGTGGTACTTCTAAGGCCACCGTAATTGAACACTCTTGAAAGTAGTGTCGTAGTTTCTGGGATGCCATGAAGACCGTGTAGGCTATCTTTTGATAATGTGGGTACCGTGATTTGCATGGACTGAGGACATTGGACACGTAGTATACCAGCTTTTAGAGCAGGAACTTATGTCTGTCTGTCTCTCGTTCGACGACGAGCACTGCGCTTACAACTTGGTGTGTTGCTGCTATATTTAACAGCATTGGTTCACCCACATTTGGCTTGGCCAAGATTGGGTTGGTGGCCAAGATGGCTTTTATTTCTTCCAATCCGGTCGTGGCAGCATCCGTCCACTCGAAGTGTTCAGTGCGTCGAAGAAGGTGATAAAGAGGTAGTGCCTTTTCTCCCAATCGGGAGATAAAGCGGCTTAATGCAGCCACGCATCCAGTTAATTTCTGGATTTGCTTGAGGTGTGTTGGGATAGACAACTGTGATAGAGCTCGAACTTTAGCCGAATTTGCTTCAATTCCTCTATTGGAAACAATGAAGCCCAAGAGCTTTCCAGCGAGCACGCCGAAAACGCATTTTTCCGGATTGAGCTTGATGTCATATGTTCGGAGATTATTAAACGTAAGCCTCGAGTCATCTATTAAAGATTCGACGTGTTTGGTTTTGATGACCACATCGTCTACGTATGCCTCCACTGTTTTGCCGATTTGTGTTTCCAGGCATGTCTGAATCATGCGTTGATAGGTTGCACCGGCGTTTTTGAGCCCGAAGGGCATGGTGTTAAAACAGAAGGGGCCGTATGGAGTGTAAATGCCGTTGCGGCTTGATCGGAATCCGCCATCTTAATTTGATGGTATCCGGAGTATGCGTCGAGGAAACACAATGAGTCGTGTCCTGCGGTAGCATCGATAATTTGATCGATGCGGGGGGAGGGATCCTTGGGGCAAGCCTTGTTAAGGTCCTTGAAATCGACACATAGGCGCCAGGATTTTTCCTTCTTTGGTACCATCACCAGGTTTGCTAGCCAGCCCGGATGTTTTATTTCTCTAATGAATCCGGCTTCGAGTAACTTGGCTAGCTCTTCTCCCATGGCATGTCGCTTAGGCTCAGAGAAACGCCGAAGAGTCTGCTTGACCGACTTGAACCCCTTTAGAATGTTAAGGCTATGCTCGGCCAGCCTGCGTGGGATTCCTAGCATGTCTAAAGGATGCCAGGCGGAGATATCCCAATTCTCGTGCAAGAAATCCTGCAGTGCGGCGTCTTTTGTGGGGTTCAGTTGTGCCCCGATGGATGATGTTTTTGTAGGGTCCGTTGGGTGGACCTGGAATTTGACTATTTCGTCTGCTGGTTTAAAAGAGGTGGACTTGGGTCTTTTGTTGAGTATCACGTCGTCCCTGTCCACTTTGGAGCACAACACAGTTAGTTCTTCGGCCGCAAGGGCTTCGGATAACGCCTCGAGGGCTAGTGCAGCGGTTTTATTTTCGGCGCGGAGTGCTATGTCCAGATCACTAGCTAGAGTGATGATTCCATTGGGCCCAGGCATTTTGAGCTTCACGTACCCGTAATGGGGTATAGCTTGGGAGATCGTGAATGCCTCCCGCCCTAAAAGGGCATGGTATCTGCTACTGAAAGGGGCACTTGGCACTACTGGAAACTGGGAATTTGCCATCAGCCAGCTCTTTGCCATCTGCCAGCTGATGGCAAAGAACCTCTTTGCCATCTGTTTTTTATAAGCAGATGGCAAAGAACTGACAGATGGCAAAGAACATGGTTGCCATCAGCCAATTCTTTGCCATCTACTAGTGGATGGAAAATAATCTTTGCCATCTGCCAACAGATGGCAAAGAGGTGGGTAGGGTCCAAAGGTCGCAACGGCTGTCAACCCACCTCTTTGCCATCCGCCAACAGATGGCAAAGAATCTTTCCATCTGTTGGCGAGATGGCAAAGAAGTGGGTGGAGCCCAATGGGTAACGGCGTTATAACGGCCAAGTAGTTCCACCTCTTTGCCATCTGCCAAATGGATGGCAAAGGCCCATATCTTTGCCATCAGCCAGCGGCTGGCAGATGGCAAAGAGGTCGAACTATATCCCCCCCTCTTTTTCTAAAAAAAAAATTCCCCTCCCCTCTCTCCCAGCCCGGCCCCTCCCCTCTCTCTCTCTCTCTTCCAGCCCGGCCCCACCCCTCTCTCTCTCTCCCCACCTCACCTCCCCCGCACCCACGCTGCCCCCACTGGATGACCACAAGACCGCTGGCCCGCCCTTCCCGCACACCGCACCGCTCCCGGCCCTCCCCGGCCCCTCCCCGCCCTCCCCGCCTCCCGGCCCCTCCCCGCCTCCCGCCTCCCGGCCATCAAGGCGTCTCATGCCCGCCTCCCGCCACCGGCGCTCCCGGCCCTCCCGCCCCTCCCGGCCTCCCGGCCCCTCCCGGCCCCTTCCGCCCCTTCCCGCCTCCCGCCTCCCGGCCACCTTGGCGTGCCTCATGCCCGCCTCCCGGCCACCATGGCGTGCCTCAGCCCGCCTCCACCGAGCCAGGCCACGGCGCCGCCCCTTCTCAGGCCCTCCGCCATGCAGGCGCCATCGAACTAGCTCACCATTCTGGTATTTTGATGGTTCTAACTAATTTCTTCTCCTTTCTCGGTATTTTGTCAAATCATGCATTCTTGATTTTTCTAATTTGCAGTTGGTCTATAAGATGTTCTTGATTCTAGTACTTTGGAAACTCATGTCAAGAAATAGTATGCTTGTCATTGTCAGGAAATTTTATAGCTTCCCACGATAACAAAATAAACTAAGCTTCTAAGATAAAAGGAGTTAGGAGCTGCAATGTATTATGTTTTGAAATCATGAATATCAAGATATGCACGTTCAGGGAAATTTTAGTAAGTAAAAACAAAGCGTCAGGCAAGGTGAAACTTAGGTAATTTTCAAGAACGTGGAGGATCAAATTCTGAAGGGTGGCATTTGGTATCTGCAACAACATGCAGGAAGGTAGCTTGAGATGCATAAGTTTTGAATCCTTACAATTGCCTTGAGCGCTTTACAATCCATAATACTGCCTCAACACTTCACAGGGACGAGACCACCACAACGGCATCCTATAATAAGGCTTAAATGATAACAGCTCCTCGCTAATGATGTACGTTAAAATAACCGGAGTAGAAGTTGGGTGTTACTGCTCAAGAAAAGCATGGTGATGTGAATGAACTCCCTAGTCGATCGAGCACCATAAGCGGCAAATGCATTGGACCTCATTTTTGTATTCCTTGAGATCTAAAGAGAGAAGTTACATAGTAGGTCACAGCCTTAGGCTGGCTTCTTGTCATAATCTGAAAATTACGTAAACAAACACGCATGAGTGGAAAGGAAGATGGTCTAAAACAATCTACGTATGGAAAAAAGCTACGCAACAAAAAGTAGTTCACAACCATTTTCTTGACCTTATTAGTGAACATAGATCTTATTTTTAGACTGCCGCTAAAAGTAGTTCACAACCATCGACCACCGCAACATGTAGAGATTTCCTTTATGATGAATCGGACAAAAATTTAAATCCAATCACCACCATAGGAAAGATAATAAAAAAAGCATGAAAACAAAATGCCAAGGAAATCACCACCATTTTCTCTTGAGTCGGTTGTGTGTGCCCTAACATTGTATGGAGTAAGTTAGAGGCTGGTTTAACAATACAAATATGTCATCTGCAAGGAAACATTGTTCGATAAACAAAAGTAAGCACATACATATTCTGTTTTTATAATATGAGCATGAACAATTTTATCAAACAGAAAATTAGAATAAACAGCCACAACACAAACTCTCCGTTTAAAATTTCGCACTGTATGTTTTGTTCCAGTTTTGCATGAAGCTGGCAGGCCTTGCTTTCTCGAGGAAGAGACCTCCTGCTGCCTCATGAAGATTGTTGTTTTCATAAACTACGGTATACATTGTCGTTGGTATAAAAACTGTAGTATCGGAATACTAAGGGTGCGTTTGAGTCGTTTGGATCAAAAAATACTGCAGTTCAACAAACCGTGGTATCTCTAAAACTGTGGTATTTTTGTTGTATATAAAAAAGAATACGACCTCTTTTTCTAAAACTGAGAAAGCGCTGGCTGGTTGGTCTCTCTTGTGTCTAACTTCTGGCCATCAACGGATGTGATGCATAAATCGATAGCTAGCCCATCGATATGTCCGGCTAGAGGCGGGGCGTACACATTACACGAAGCTGAAAACGTCGACCTTCGGTGTATGTGTTAACTACCTTGGTCTTTGATTGATTACAAGAGATAACTCTACTACAGATCTTAGCAGCTAGGAGAACATGCTCCTGCAAGGCTGAATGCATATGGTGGCTATTAGTACAAGCTGATTGCTGAGTGTAGCTGAATATGCATGCAGCAACGTAACAGTCAATGCAAACCGAAAGAAAACTGAGAAAAACTGCCACTTGCCAAACACCTTGGCAGTTTTACCAAAAGCGAGAAAAACTATGCTTTTTAGAAGCTGAAGTATTTATTGCCCATGTATTGTAATACTTAGGTTTTGGAATACCATGGTTTTGAGAAAACATTGTTGCCAAACTAGGCCTAAGGTTTTATAAAAACATTACTTCCAAACGGAGCCTAATTTTTGAGCCAGACACTTCAAAGTATTTAATACCAAAGTTTTTCTTAAAAACCACAGTATTTAATACCAAAGTTTTTCTTAAATACCACAATTTTTTCTCTGTTTTAAAAAAGAACCCCAGACCTCTTTTTAAAAAAACTGAGCACGCTAGAAAAACAACTCCATGCACAATCCTCTATTTATTTGTCGGAAATGTGAATGATACGAATTGGATAACAATCAAGTACTAAATAGGCACTCCCTATTTATTTGTGAATTATGAGTTAGGTCATATATTTTCCAATTTTGTTATGAAAAACATCATATATATTTGCGTTGATCGGGTGGATTTAAATGTGCAGTTGTTTCATCGCTGTGAGGGTGCAGTGTTCAACGACCTCCCCGTGCGTTCGGCGAGCTCCGCCCCTGCGTTCGTGGGTGAGCACAAATGACATCTCCTCCTCTCCCCCTTCATTTGCTCTGTTCCGGTCTTCGTGCCGATGAAACTTGCTAGCTATAGGTGTATTCAATCATCAGTATGCGTGACCACTATGCGTCTCCTGTTCGAAAGGGTTACATCTATAAATATGCATTCATTTGCATATTTATAACCGTAATTCTTCGAATTGTCCAACGTTATCCATGGACAGCCCGAGTATGTAGATTGGGTTCGTTTTCCCATATGCTCGCCCGGATCGATGCAGAATTTCGCTGGTGCCTCTCTGTTGTTCTCGGTACACATCCTCTACGCTTATTGCCGAGGCGTATATCGGGAGAACGGCGGGAGGTGCTGCCGAAATTTTGTGTCGGATCCGGAGCAGAGTATGGGAAAATGAACCCAATCTACACATACCCGGTGAGATTAGGACCTATCTTTACCTATTAGCGTCTAGGTTGCATGGACGTAATAAAACCGAGAAACTTTATTAAGCGATGAATATGGTTTGCTGAGTTATGTGTGTATTTCTTGTGTGTCCGGTAGCTAGGCAAGATGAGTGATCGATGCGTGGATGTACACGGTCACCCTAGTCGAAAGACATGACCCTGAATGGATGACAAAAACCAAGGGGTTTATCGAGCCGCATTTGCAAATGGAATGAGAAAACAACTGGTGCCCCTGTTTGAAAAGCGATAACGATCGTAAGATGTCAGCGTTTGAAATGATCAAACACCTGCAGAAGTGGGGTTTCGCCCGGTTATACGATGTGGACATTTCATGGAGAGTCCGCCCAACGTTCGAGCTGAGGAGGGCTGTCGTCGCACCGACGAGCATGGTACCGGGATGGAAGACATGGTGCAAGACTTTGATGATGCTCGGCATTCGGACAATGAGATGGAGGAATCTGCAAAGGCCTTCAATGATATGTTGGAGTCTTCGAAGCGTCCTCTCCATGAGCACACCGAGCTTTGTCAGCTGGATGCCATCGCACAAGTAATGGCTCTGAAGGCTCAATTCAACTTGGGCAGAGAATGCTATGACGCGATAGTGACACTATTTGGACGCTTTCTACCCAAAGGCCATATAATGCACTGCAAACCTGTACCGGTCGGACAAAATCCTCCGTGTACTTAAGATGCCCTATGAGAAGATAGATGCTGTGAGAATGGATGTGCCTTATTTAGGCTCCGGTGTCACGGACTTGAACTATTGTCCCATTTGCAAGTCTTCGGTATGTTGAGGTAGACAACGGTATGGGTGAGAAGAGTCGGACCAAAATCCCCATTAACGTTCTTGGTATATGCCAATCATACCAAGACTTCAACGTCTATTCATGGTCGAAGAGACGGCGAGACAGATGACATGGCACAAATTGGGCAAAAGAACCGAGCGGGATGCGGATGGGAATCGATGATGGTACACACATCGGATGGTGCTGCATGGAAACACTTCGATGCATTGCATGATGAAAAAGCGGCAGATCCAAGGAATCCTCGAGTAGCCGTCGGCCAAGAGATGGGTTCAATGTGTTTGGTATGATGGCAGCCCAATCTGATTGTTGTCTGTATTTGTCATTCCACTCAATCTCCCCGGACAGATTATGCAAAGGAAGAACATTTTCTGGCGTTGATAATTCCGGGGCCCAACTATCCGGGAAGAATATGAATGTGTACATGCAGCCGCTTAAGGATGAACAGCAAGAAGCTTGGGATAATGGGATCAAGACATCTGACGCCGCTACAAAAAACTTCCTAATGCGTGTGTGGTACATGTACTCGATGCATGACTTGCCGGCGTATGCGCTTATTCGTTGGCTGGTGTGTGCATGGAAGGTTCCGTGCCCCACATGCAAGGCAGCTCTTGAGTTTAAATCACCGCAGCGGGTGGCAAGTTTTCTTGCTTGACATGCATAAGTTCTGGATCCTCACCATAAGTTCAGAAAAGACAAGAAGAACTTCATCAAAGGTAGAGATGTCAAAACTCGCACCACTGCATTGTGACAGCCAATGCAGACCTGGATCGATTAAACGCTCTCGAGCGAGATCCGGGCGTCGAGGTATTTCAAGGGATATAATACGGAACACGCTTGGACCCACAAGATATGTTTGTGGGATCTGCCAGACTTAAAGACCTCCTTTGCCCACACAACATCGACGTGATGCACACTGAAAAGAATGTCGGCGAGGCCCTCTTTGGTACATTGTTCGGCATAGAGGGGAAAGCGAAGGATAATCCTAAGGCCAGAGTCGATCAGGAGGCTCTATGTGATAGACCGCTACAAAACATGAAACAACCAAAAGGAAAGAAGAAGCTGGGCGAAGCCAAAGGCATGGTTCAATCTTGGAAGGCGGTTATGAGGGAAATACTCCTGTGGGTGAAAAAGGAGTTGATGTTCCCCGATGGGTATGCATCGAATCTAAAGAGGGAGCGAGCCTTGAAAAATTGAAAATATTTGGTCTCAAGAGTCATGATTGGCACATATGGCTTGAGCGGTAATGCCGGTGATGTTGCGTGGCTTTATCCACGAGGATGAATGGCTAATCTTGGCAGAGCTGAGCTTTTCTTCCGTGTTCTATGTGCGAAAGAATTATCGCTGGCTTGCTAGAAGAAATGGAAGAGTTGGCGCCGGAGTTGATCTGCAAGTTGGAGAAGATCTTTCCACCTGGCTTCTTTAATCCAATGCAGCATTTGATTTTGCATCTCCCGACCGAGGCACGATTGGGGGGGGGCCCATGCAGAATCGTTGGTGCTATGCAACTGAGAGGATGCAGAAGACGCTTCGAGCAAAATGTAAAAATAAACGTCGAATTGAAGCATCGATGGCCGAGGCATTCATTACTGAGGAGGCGGCAAACTTCGTGACGGCACACTACGAAGCCAAAAATCGTCATTTGCACAATCCGAAGCCTCGGTACAATGCTGACGACCCTAAAAAGGGTGGATCCAACCTCAGCCTATTCAAAGGGAAGCTCGCACCACCGGTGCTTATACTCCTTATTGTTGGATAACGACGAATGGCGGACCATTACGTTGTATATCTTGAACAATCTAACGAAGTGCGGTCAGACATCGAGTAAGTTCTCGGTACATTGTTTATAACCTCTACTTCATTTGAACTGCTCTTATTCCCGGATATTTGATACGGTCGTCGTCGCCAAATTCTCGTATGGAGCGGTTATGCAAAAGGATTCCGTCGAAGAGTATGAGCTTACGGCAATGCATGGAGGCGGCTATCCTGGTTTCATCTCTTGGTTCAAACAAGCGGTAATTTCCATTAGACCATTTCATTTCTTCTTCTAATTTCTGGCTAATGCAACAATCCTTTCGTATTAAACTTGTAGGCTAGTTCGAGTCTATGGACGGCGAATTGAGACAAGTCGCTAATGGTTTTGACTATAAGGTCCATTCATTTGACAAATACGACATCAACGGGTATCGCTTTCGTACCTATGGCAAAGAGCTATCTATGGCCAATCGAAAGTCTACAAATTGTTGTGTCTCTCGCTATCGTGAAGGAGATACCGAGTATTATGGAAGAGTTGAAGCAATTTATGGACTTCTATTCTATGGTGCAAACCCACGAACGTCGTAGTCTTCAAATGTCATTGGTTCGGCCGAAAGAGACTAGAAGGACTCATGAACATCTAGGGCTAGTCGAAATCAAACAAAGCACCCATTTGGATGTTCCCGATGTCTATATTACGGCTCAACAGGCAACCCAAGTTTTCTATCTACCGTGGGCCTGCCAAAGTGATCCAAATCTCGAAGGTTGGGATGTCGTTTATGAAGTGCCGCCAAGTGTTAGACCACCTCCCCCCAATGAAGAGGATTATGAACCTCACGTTAATCCAAACACATATGAAGGAGAATTGTTCCAAGAAACACGTCTTTCCAAAAAATGTTTCAAGAACCGCTCACCTCATAACATTCAAGTAGAATGGCGGTGAATCCGAGCTGGCAGGAACAAGAAGAGCGGAACAAGAAGAGGTTCTGCTGCGGATGACCTGTCAATGCTTGACCGATTACATGCAGGAGGCCTTCCAGATGTTGATGATGATGATGAGCACGTCATTCGATAGTGATGAGGATGATGCATTTATTGACCCCGAAGCATATCTGAGATGATGATGCATTTATTAATGATGACGATGAAGATTAATATTATAGTTCATGTCGTATTCCATTATTATTATATACATATATATTATTAATTAGTTCAAGTTTTAACCTAGCTAGCTCTAAAATGAGCTATACTTAGCATTTATTCCTCCAAAATGAATTTGTATGCTTAGCTAGCTCAAAAATGACATAACAACCTTAATTAGCTCAAAAATGACTTTAACCTAGGATAGCTCTAAAATGAGCTATATATATACTTAGCATTTATTCCTCTAAAATGAATTTATATACATATTATTATTAATGTCGGTATTCATTTTTTATGTTGTACTAATTTCGTTTACTCTTTGTCATTCAGTGTTGGCGAGATGGTGGGCGGGTCGAGAGCGCTCGGGCTCCTACCTCGGTGCGTGGTGTGAGGGTAGTTCCATTCCCCCATAGCCTCGGGAGAGCGCTAGATCTCAGTTTGCAGAGTCCTGACGGTCGCTTCTTCTTCGGCCGGGAGAGGTCGAGGGGTAAGAAGGAGAAGGCTGCTAGAGGTGGACGTGGCGTCGGGAGAGGTAGGAAGGCTGCTACGCCTTCCTCGCCGCCACCCCCAGCTGAGTCACCCGACCACAGGGCTGCTCCGTATGAGATCGAGCCATCTGAGGTGGACCCGTCTATGGCAGACGCGCCTACGACCGACGAGCCTCGGGCCGATGATGAGCCTCGGGCCGCTGGCCTCGGGCTGCCGAGTCTTCGCCCCACGAGACTCGGAGCTCAGACGGGTCACGCTGAGTTGGAGCCTCGGGCTGCCGAGTCTCGCTTCACGAGACTCGGAGCTCAGCCGGGGTCACGCTGAGTCGGAGTCGAGTGCACATGGTTGTGTTCAGGGTGGAGACAATAGTCCTGATAGCTATAGCGAGGGTGAGTGGGTTGAGGGGCGCAAAGTCTACCAGCATGGTCGTACAAAGCTCCCGCCCACCCCGGCGACCCCCGACCAGAGGTGGTTGATTGCGCCTAACGGGGAGAAGTAAGTGCATTTACTCTTTTTTTAACCTTTTGCCTTGACGTTTCTTCGAATATCTAATGCGTTGGCCTTGTCATACTGAAGTTCTTGGACACACGAAGATGGTGTCCGCAGGCCCAACATTGTACTTGGTGTGATTTGTCGCTTGATGCTTCCGGGGTGGGTCACGTTGCCCGGTGAGGGCCGGGTTCCAGAGCTAGGAATGACCTGGGAGCACTACTTGGCTGCCCCGGCCCCGCCGGAGCATAGGGTCGGCGATGTCGAGTGCGACACGGTGGCGGGAGGTCCCATGGCTCGTTAGCCATTGGTAATGGACTGATATGTTGTAGTAGCACTCTCCCGCAGATCAAGAAGCGCCAGACCAGCTCTGATCCTGAGATACCGCGTCGTTTACGACCAGTGGAAATCAAATTCCAGGTTTGTTAATTATACGGACTCAGTAGCCTTTCCTCCATTACATTGTGTTTGGCGGTCGTCGATGATTACAATGCTAACGAGTGGTGTTGCAGGCTGCTATTGAGGCAGAGAGTGAAGACCAGGCTGCTTTTGAGGACCGGCGGTTGGCGGAGAGGGACCGGCAAAGCGGCGGAGAGGGACAGGGAGAATGAGGAGAGGGCGGCTAGGCTGTTGGAGGAGGAGAGGAACCGAACGACTTGGTTAACCGGGCCATGTCACGAGCTCTTCGTGGTAAGTTTCTTACGCATATTAGCTAAATCATGCACGCAATGTTCCTTTCATTAGTAACTAATATGGTGACTCGTCAAAACCAAATGTGCAGTCCATGTGCGAGAAGAACGGCGAGACCCCTCCGCCGATGCCGCCATTGCTCGGCGAAGCGGTGAGTTTCATTTGAGCGGTCATTAGTTACTAGTCTTCACATTTGAGTTGCATCATACTAACGATACATTGGAAATAATCTTTGGTGCAGCGTAACTCCCGACAAGCATCGACCGATCCTTCTCCGTACGCCCTTTGGCGCGACCGGTCCTACACCTACACCTACACGTACACCTCCGTGATGACGGTAAGTGTCCCAAGTGTTTTGCTTAATAGAGTTTTGTTGTGATGCCATGTTGTATATATCTAGACATATCGTGCATAATGTGTGTATGTTTGAAATGCATTGTATGTGTGGGATTCGACACCTAGTCGTGTGCCTTTGGTAGCCTTCCATATAGGGAAATGCCTCCTAGTGCTTCCTTCGAGCCATGGTAGTTCGCTATCGCTCCGGAACACATGGATTGACCGGCATGTGTCCTTCTTTGCTCTGTGTACGTCCCTCACGGGAAATGTCACGCGGTGTATCACCGAAGTCCTTGTAGCTTGCTACGACTTGGTTGCACTCGTGATGACCGACACGTGCATTCCGGGTCATGTATGCCTGTCCTCAGACGTTTGTGCCACCTTGGTTCTATGACTAGTCATGTCGGCCGGGTTCTACGCCATATGGATACTAGCGACATAATCATATACTTAGCATTTTTTCCTCCAAAATGACTCAATATGCTTACCTAGCTCAAAAATGACTTAATATGCTTAGCTAGCATAAAAATGACCTATACTTAGCATTTTTCCTCCAAAATGACTTAATATGCTTAGCTAGTTCTAAAATGATATAGTATGCTTAAGAAATGACATATTTTAGGTCCTAAATGACTTCATATGCTTAGGTAGCTCCAAAATGACATAATAACCTTACTTAGCTTCAAAATGACCTATTCAACCTAGGCTAGCTCTAAAATGAACTATACTTAGCATTTTTTCCTCCAAAATGACTTAATATGCTTAGCTAGTTCAAAAATTACATAATAAGCTTAATTAGCTCCAAAATGACCTATTTAACCTAGGATAGCTCTAAAATGACCTATACTTAGCATTGTTTCCTTCAAAATAACTTAATATGCTTAGCTAGCATAAAAATGACCTATTTAACCTAGGATAGCTCTAAAATGACCTATACTTAGCATCTTTTCCTCAAAAAGACTTAATATGCTTAGCTAGCTCTAAAATGATATAGTATGCTTAAGAAATGACATATTTTAGGTCCTAAATGACTTCATATGCGTAGGTAGCTCCAAAATGACATAATAACCTTACTTAGCTTCAAAATGACCTATTCAACCTAGGCTAGCTCTAAAATGAACTATACTTAGCATTTTTTCCTCCAAAATGACTTAATATGCTTAGCTAGTTCAAAATTACATAATAAGCTTAATTAGCTCCAAAATGACCTATTTAACCTAGGATAGCTCTAAAATGACCTATACTTAGCATCTTTTCCTCAAAAAAGACTTAATATGCTTAGCTAGCTCTAAAATGATATAGTATGCTTAAGAAATGACATATTTTAGGTCCTAAATGACTTCATATGCGTAGGTAGATCCAAAATGACATAATAACCTTACTTAGCTTCAAAATGACCTATTCAACCTAGGCTAGCTCTAAAATGAACTATACTTAGCTTTTTTTCCTCCAAATTGACTTAATATGCTTAGCTAGTTCAAAAATTACATAATAAGCTTAATTAGCTCCAAAATGACCTATTTAACCTAGGATAATCTTCACATTTTAGTTGCATCATAATAATCTTCTTCTTCTAACTTCTTCTTTCCCATTTTACAGATTTGCTTAAGATCATGGAAGCTTGGGTTGATGGAGTGCTTGTATTTAGTTTTGTTTTGACCTTGTGAAACTTGCTACCTATGGATGAAACTGTAATATTGATGAAACTATGTATTTGTACGGATGAAACTTGCTACTATTGGTAACATGTGTTTGGATACATATGTGTTCATGACTATTGGTAATATGTGTTGAATATGCTATATTGGTCATATAAATATATTTGTGTTTGATTTACTGTGAAAATGAATTGATATAAGAAAAAACAAAATTAAATGGGGCAATATAGTCACTTTTCCATCTGCTGGCAGATGGCAAAGAGCTTTGCCATCAGCTGGCAGATGGCAAAGAGCCTGCAGCCTTTGCCATCTGCTGGATGATGGCAAAGAGTCAGCCTTTGCCATCTGGCGGCAGATGGCAAAGAGCTCGCAGCCTTTGCCATCTGGCGGCTGATGGCAAAGAGTCGCAGCCTTTGCCATCGGTGATGGCAAAGAGCCGCAGCCTTTGCCATCGGTCGATGGCAAGAGCTGCGACCTTGCCATCAATTTGGTCGATGGCAAAGAGCCGCGACCTTTGCCATCGATGGCTGATGGCAAAGTATGCCGTTAACCTCGACGGAGCTAACCCGTTAAGAGGCTTTGCCATCTGCTAGCAGATGGCAAAGCCTGACTCTTGCCATCAGCCAGCAGATGGCAAAGCCCGCGAGCTCTTTGCCATCAGCCAGCCAGATGGCAAAGAAGCCTTCTGGCGAGGTTTGGACGACCTGTTTGCCATCTGCTGGCTGATGGCAAAGCCTTTGCCGTCCGCCGAACATGCCTTTGCCATCTGCCATGGCAGATGGCAAAGTGCCAGATTCCAGTAGTGTGGAATGTGATTTCTTCGGACCTATAATTCTCCGGTGTGCCGAATACCACATCTAGTGTGATTTTTCCCGCACATCGTGCCTCCTGACTAGGGATGATTCCTCTGAAGGTCGCACTGCTTTGCTCAACGCGGCTCTTGCCTATTTCCATTTTGCTAAGAGTTTCCTCGTAGATGAGGTTTAATCCATTGCAACCGTCCATGAGCACTTTAGTAAGCCGGAAGCCGTCCACAATTGGACTAAGGACCAAAGCGGCTGGTGCTCGGGCTGTTTGAAATTGAGGTTCGTCACTGGCATTGAAGGTTATGGCTGTGTCGTTCCATGGATTTATTGCTGCAACGTGGCAGACTTCGGCAAGGCTGCAGAGTGCTTGCTTGCGCCTATTATTTGAGGCGAAGGTCTCGAAGACTGTTAATATTGTATTGTTATTTTCCACAGGATGGTGCTCTGTTGTATTGTTGACGAGGAGATCCTCGCCGCTCTTGGCCACCTGGCGGAGTATCCAACATGCTCTAAGGCTGTGTGTTGGCATGGTATCCGTTGTACTGTGAATTTTGCATGGCCCATTGAGCCATCCCTCCAATACAGTTCCACGCCCTGTAGTGGGCTTTGGTTTCTTTGTAATTGGATCGGGTGACTTACGAGAGTACACCCTTTTAGTTCGGACGGGGGTTTAGTGAGAGCCGGAGGATCCCAGAATTTTGTTTGGGTTTTCCAGGCGCTTTCCATCACACAGTACTTCTGTACTATGGCCACCAAGTCAGCGAAGTGTGCTATGTCATGGCGACTTATGGCGTTGAGCATTCCCTTGTCCGTGCGATTTTTGCAAAAGAATGAAATTGCGTCTTCCTAGCGACAGTCCTTGACCTTGCTCATTACAAGGAGGAATCTGGCCCAATAGTGATGTATTGTCTCTTGGGGCTCTTGTATAATGTGGGAAAGATAACTTATGTCTGGGTGGGTGGGTAGATTTAGGTCCAAACCCTGACCCGATCAGAGACCCAGGGCCGGAGGAGTTTCCGAGCTTAGTAGTTCGGGCTCCGGGATGTTGCCCAATAGTTCCGGCCCGCTGTTTGATTCTAGGTTCGAAGCTTGGGCCATGTCCTTCCGTGGACGGGTATCCGGCTCGGAGAGCTCGGGAATCCGGACATAGTTTGTCCTCAAAGTAGAGGAAGAATCGCTACATTGCTCCTCCACCACTGCTATCTGATGGGTGACCGGCGGAGAGTTAATATCCCTTTGGTCGGGTTTAAACCCGATCCGATCATAGTCCGTAGTGACTCCCAGGGCGGCGATGCGATCCAAGAGCTCGTTCAAGGAAGAGAGCTCTATTGGATCCATCTGGTTGGCGAATCCCGAGCAAACATGGAGGCCGTTTTTGATGACACGAGAAGTCATCGTCGGTGCGACGGCCGAACGGGCGGTCATGACGAAGCCGCCTAGTCGGAGAGTTTGGCCTACAGCCAGGGCTCCCCCCCGAGGTAATGTTGTCCTTGACAAGAAGACGAGCCATCAAGCCTTATCGTGACGGCACAGTGGAACTCTCAATGAAAGCACCAATGTCGGTGTCAAAACTGGCGGATCTCGGGTAGGGGGTCCCGAACTGTATGTCTAAGCCGGATGGTAATAGGAGGCGGGGGACACAATGTTTACCGAGGTTCGGGCCCTCTCGATGGAGGTAATACCCTACTTCCTGCTTGATTGATCTTGATGGTATGAGTATTACAAGAGTTGATCTACCACGAGATTGTAGAGGCTAAACCCTAGAAGCTAGCCTATGATTATGATTGTTGTTGTCCTATGGACTAGACCCTCGGGTTTATATAGACATAGGAGGGGGCTAGGGTTACACAGGGTCGGTTGCAAGGGAGGAGATCTACATATCCGAATTGCCAAGCTTGCCTTCCACGCAAAGGAGAGTCCCATCCGGACACGGGACGAAGTCTTCAATCTCGTATCTTCATAGTCCAACGGTCCGGCCAAAGTATATAGTCCGGCAGTCCGAGGACCCCCTAATCCAGGACTCCCTCACCCGTATCATGACAACGTAGGATAAATAGTTTTCTAATCTGTTGTTTGAAACTATTGGCATACTTGTGCAAGATAGATATATTGATATGCAGTTTGCGCACTGGTTATAGGTGCAATTACACTTCAATATTTTTAGCCATAGAACGAATAATTCAAGCGAGTCTGAGACCATGTTAGTAGTCCTTGTACACCATGTTGCATTTTGTGTTTTTTGGTGCTTGCATCATTTAGTGTTTTATAATCTGAACTACTTTGGATCATTAGCTGGTTTTCAAAGTGCATGTAGCTTCTCATTTCTCAAGTTATGTTGTTTTCCAGAGTGCAAGTGCCTTCGTATATTTTAAGTTAAATGTTCGCCCCTGGTAACTTGAATTCGTGGATCCGCCTCTGCACACAAATCATACACGCATGCCAGTACGAATTAAATGAAATGCAGGGACTTACGCTAGCTGGTTGTACAGGCTCACTGCAGCTGCTTGCGCTTGGGATGTTCCATGTACAAGTCCATGTTACTACTTGGTTGGATGTGCAGGCCTTGTGCTCCTTACTGTTATGATTGATCAAATAAGAGGAATCGACCTTGCTGTTGTACCGGAGGACAGATACTTACAAGGTTATACGGGTGTGCAGGATGTGTACCAGATCCCGTAGAGCCGTCATGCTTCGCTAAAAAATGGTTTTGCTTGTTTCAGATGATATCTCCAGAAGAAATAAGAGTTAAAGTCAGAGTTGCATAGGCGTGTAAGCTAAAAGAGAAGTCAAAGGATATCCAAACATCGTCGGAACAGTGCACAAGGGAGTGATGTGTGGATACCTAGTTCGGGCCGGCGTTTGGGCATGCTCGCCTAGCTAGAGTGCGGGTCACTTCAGAGCCATTGAGGGTGATGCGCTGGCGTTGGCTGGCCGCGCACGGATGCAGATCTTGTGTGGCAGCGGAGCGCTATGATGCGGTGGACGAGACCGTTGGTGAAGCCCCAACGGCCTCGGGGGGCGGAGGTGCGATGATGTGCTCGGTGAAGTAGCCCTGGTGAGGTGGGAGACGGCGTCGGTGAAGCGCACCTGATGCGGCGGATGTCGGTGTCTGTGAGTCACGTCGGATGCTACGGCCGACGTTGTCGGTGGACCACCCGGTGCGGTGGACGAGGGCGTAGATGAGGTAGCTCCAGTGTGGTGGTGAAGCGCAACCGTCGTCTTCATCATCGTCGTCTGGCACAGAGGTGGGGAAAGAGACGAGACGAGGGGCGATTTGAACTTTGCTTGGGTTGGTGCCGAATTGGGGATTTGAGCAATCTGGGCGCGGAAGGGGATAGTGGAGAAGGGAGATTTTGCAGGGCTGGAATTGGGGCCGCCAGATATTTCAATCCGAAGCGTGGAAGCACGAACTTATTTTATTGTCGTCCTTTTTGGGGGGGGGGGAGGGGGCAGGGAGGGGGCTGGGTGGTTGGGTGCTAAGCCACTGTACGACACACGCGACCACCACGACATGACCCTGGTCTGCCTGCTGTACCTACAATTGAGAGGAGATTTGAGAATGCAAATGAATCTTCTTTCATTTGCAAACGAATCTGTATGTATTACCATGCCCGTGTTTCCTTGCAAATAATTAGTCATTCAAAACGAGATACTATAAATTAATTAATGAGAAGTTATTTGAAAAAAAACGAAACGGTATCCACGCTAACGTGGATTAGAGTGTGTGTGTCACATAATTAGTTATTTTAATTAGAGTGTATGTCACATAGCGATCTCCAATTCTAACGTGGATTTCGCATTTCACTGTATCCACACTAATTTTTAAATACAAATTCATATGTATATGATGAACACCATGGTACTGAGAAAACTTTTCGATGGATTCAAACATATGACCTACAAAAATAGCACAACAATCGAGTCAATGTCAACTTTTCCAAACCTAGTATGGCACGAATTTGAAACAATTACCCATATGCATGGTCCTCAGTTCAAATCTTACAATGTACACCGAATTAAAACATCGATATTAAGTCTAGTACTATCTACCTTCAAATGTTGTTTTAGCCCCCCCTATTACACACACAATCGCATACTTCCCAGATCGGTCAATCTTCCTCTCCTAACCACCTTAGGAAGCTATCAGTTTCGGACACACGTTCATTCTTTCTCTCCATGTTTTGATCCCTAACTCTCTCAACTATACAAACCCCTTTTTCCACTCTGTTACCAAATGTATTTACCTCACACACCCGACATTGCACCCCATGTCGAGCTCTCTCTCTCTCTCTCTCTCTCTCTCTCTCTCTCTCTCTCTCTATGTCCCACCCTCTCTCGCTAGATACCTACAATGCCTATCTAGCCGCCAACCACTCGTGCGCATGTTGTCTATCTAGGTCACTCCCTCGAGACCATCTCACTCTTTCTTCCGCACGGCGGGCCACACTAGCTCAATCTGGCTCCTTTATCTGAGTCTCGATTAACCTTGTTTTCTTTCACACACAAATGAAATATCTCCCTTTTCGGGCCTCGATCGACACACTTTATACTGTCTCACGCAGATTGTCTATCTAGGTTAGTCCATCCAAGCGGCCCCCACTCTTTCGACCTCATGGCGGGCCACGCTCGCTCAATCTCTCTCTCCCTCCCTCTCTCTCTCTATGTCTCTCTTTGTATGTCTCGATTGACCTCGCTTTTTCCCGGACACAAACGATATATCTCCATGTTGATCCCAATTCAACATATTCATATTGTATACTCTCGCGCGCACATTGTCTATCTAGGTCACTCTCTCCAACCCGTATCACTCTTTCGATCGCACGACGACCCTCACTCGCCCAATCTCTCTCCCTTTATATATGTAAACGATTGACCTTGCTTCCTCCCACGCACAAAATATATCTACATGTCTCTGGATGGATCATCTCTCAAGCTCTATCTTACAGCCCTCACCCTTACCAAAAGCTCAACTGGACAATATCTCTCCAGAGCATATATATCTTTTCAATGAATGCTCGACCACACTCACTTTGTCTCTCTATCTATATGTCTCTCGATTGACCTCGCTTTCTCACGTCGTATCTTCCACACATTGAAGCCACCTCTCCATCCCTCACAAAGTCGGAGCTATTTACATTGCGAGGGGGACTCCATCCTTTGGATTAATTTGTGTAGGCATTTATTCCCGTGGTAGATTATATTTTCGTAGCATTCAGCCCACAACTACTCCAAACACCGTTGCAACCCCCGCACCTCCCCCAATTGATTTCCCTATGGCTCGGTCATCGCTCTCTAGCACATCCTTTCTCGCCTTCAACGTCGCACCATTGTATTATTGCAAAAAACTCTGATTATTACAAATAAGCTACAAAACTACACACAGATAGTCCACTTCGAATGGAAGAAATTCCGACCCACAAATTAAAGTACCACAAACTACACACCAAGGGGCCCACCTGTCATGAAACAAATTTGGACCCATATACAAATTAAAAAATAAAGGACGAGGATCGAACATGTGACCAGGGCCTTCAAGTCGCACGTCAATATGCAACATACGTAGAACATCAATGTTTGTTGTACCCCCCTTTGTTCATGTAATGTTTTTATATTACCACAACCTATTTAATGGATAACATGTAATATTATTTTTAGTACATTAGTGGGACCGGCTCGTTAGCACGTACTATTCGCCTTCACTACTGGTGGGTTCCATGTGTGCTCTCTCTCTCTCTCTCTCTCTCCTCCCATTCTGTGTTTAGACGCACGGGCAAACACGAAGAACTCGCGGGCGATGTTGCCATTAACCATATCTGGACGCGTTCAAAAGTTACGGCACCAGTTTCACGTACTAGTAGTACTAGTCAAGGTGTACATGCAATGCTCGTTAATTTGGAAGTATACTAAGTGCATGCGGATATTAAGTAGGATATTATTTGCGTGTTATTATGTGATTAGAACTATTTTTGGTATGAAATTAACTGCACGCTAAACGTGTTGAGCGCTCGACATCGAAGCAGTCTAGGTCGTTGGATGAGAAGGAATACGTGTGGCTTGATGATGATTTATATTTAATTTGATATGGCTCTAGCAGAACATTCAATTGATCAAACCATAGATTTCATTCAGTCTGACTCCCACTTTACATTCATACGATGATCGATCTAAAATAAAATGATAAACGTTTGGATTTTAAACATGGCAATCCGAATGTTTTTCATGGCAAATTTAGACTACGCGGCGGTGGCAGGGGCGTCTTGTGGTGGGAAGCGGCTCCTCTACCGTGCTCTGTGTGTCGTCGGGCGCGTCTTGCGCCGTTATTGGCGTACTCCTAGACGTTGGCCCTAGCTTCAAGGAAGGCCACAATGTTCTGGACTTCGGTCTCCGGGAGCGAATCAACTGGCGGGAGGAGGCGACTGGCGTTGGTGCAAGGAAGTGGTCGACGGCGGCCATCCATGCTGCTGAGGGGGGCACTGGCACCCGCGTGGGGACAGATGCTGGCAACGGCGCGGCGGAGACATTCGTGTGCACGGGCACCGGCACGGGGCGCGCACGTCAGTGCACACGCAGGAGCATGCGCTGGCAGGTGCACGGGCACTAGCACAGGCGTGCGCGTCAGTGCACACACAGGCACATGCGCTGGCAGGTGCAAGGGCACCGCTTGCGGCGTGCGTGTCGGTCTGCAGACGCGAAGCGCATGTTGGAAGGTGCACGGGCGTGTGAAAGTCGGTGGGGACCTCGTGGAATCCCGTTGCATCAAGCTCGGCGACAATGTGCGGCTCCCAGCCCATCAATGCCACGAGGATGGGTGATGGCGCAGTCGGGGCGATGGGAGCCGGAATGGGAGCGGGGACAGGCGTGACATCTTCCCACAAGGCTGGTTCAAGCTCATCCCGAAGCGCCTTATGTTCTTGAGACTCCGGCTGGGTGTCTTCCTCAGGAAACTGGAAGACTAAAAGCAGACCATCGTGATGCGGCATGGCGTACATTTAGGTCAGGCTGGTTGGAGGTAGACGACAGGAGAATCGGAGAGGAAGAGATAAGATTGTAGCGATAGCAGGTAGTGCGGGGTTGCCTTTAAATTGCAGCGCCGGCGACATTAAAAGTGGGAGTAGTTGGGATGAAGGTGGGTGGCGGAGCCTGGTCAAAGGGCTCACCTCCCAGTGAGCCTGCGCAGCGGTCTTCTCGCACGCCTTCCTGTCAGCCGGCGCAGCGGGCTGCTCGCACGCCTCCCATCGACTCACACACTTGCTCGGAGAGCACCTGCCGATGAGAAGCGGGACTCGTGGCGGCACGTAAACGCCCACAGTTTCAATAGTGAAAGCGTTTGCCTTAACGTGACAGGTATTTGTTCCAAAATACCTTGGCTCTTCATTTGTGCAACTTGTCATAAGCAGCTTGTCTCAAATTGAAGAAAAAAATAACGAAGGAATATTTGTGCCATATAACGTGACCATGCTCAGTTTCATGAATTTCTAGTTACTTTTGGATTTTCTGAAATTTAAATTCCAGGATTCGAAGCAACATCATAACCTACATCATGCAATAAATGTTCAAGTGATACATCTCTCCTGTTGTATTTCTTAAGAAAGGATTTGGTCAAACATTTTGCTTAGTTAGACTTCAGACAAGTTATATATGCAGATTAAAAGTATAATCCATCCGTACTAGTGCATTTCCTGATATATTAACTCTTTTTTGAGGGGTCCCTGATATATTAACTCAAGTACTAGGCACGAACAAACGGGCTCAATTCTGTGCTCATCCTGGTGTGGTAGTAGTAGTAGTAGTAGTAGTAGTAGTAGTAGTAGTAGTAGTAGTAGTAGTAGTAGTAGTAGTAGTAGTAATACTAGTACTAGGCAATGCAGTTGACGGGTGACCTTGGGGAGCAGTGACCGAGGGAATTGAACCGTGCTCGGCACGGTAGGTAACGTTGTCTAGTTACTAAATCATCCCTCCATTGTTCACCGTTAGTCATTATGGATGGGGGACAGGAGGGAAATTTCCTAGGGCTGGAATTCTGGCCCCCAGATATTTCGACTCGAAACGTGGAGGCTCGACCGGTTGGGGTTGGCTAATGTGCGTACCATGCACGCCACCAGAAGGACACGAGCCCAGTTTTATTTGAGGATCAACACGAGCCAAGTTCTGGCTGGTACGCTGTTGGGTACCATTCGAGAATATGAAAGGAATCTTTTAAATTGCTGGAGAATCTATGTGTATTACAATGCCCGTATTTTCCATGCAAAAATTATTCTCAACGTGGTAATTGATTTATGACGAGTTTTTGAATGAGAGTGAGTTTGGGATATAGTGATCTCAATGTGGATTTCACATTTCATGGTATCCCTAGTAAGTTTTTCATTGCAAATTCAGATTTAAAAGATGAACAATATGGTGGTGAGAAAACTTTGTATGTATCAAGCATATTCACCCCCCCCCCCCACACACACACACACGAACACAACAACAATCCAATAAGTATAGTGCGTCTATTTTTCTAGACCATGCATGTATGACACGAATTCAAAAATACTCCTTATGTTCCTAAATATTAGTCTTTTAGAGATTTCAACAAGTGACAACATACTGAGCAAAATGAGTTAATCTACACTCTAAAATATGTCTATATACATCCGTATGTGCCAGTCCATTTGAAATCTCTAAAAAGACTAATATTTAGGAACGAAGGGAGCAAAATGTAAGACATGCATGGTCCACAATTCAATATTTAAAATTAACAGGAAACTGAAACATGAATATTAAGTCTAGTACTACAGTACATGCAAATGTTGTGTTTAGGCGGAGCTATGTACATTTTCCGGGGTTAACCCCTCGACCTTAGTGAATTTGTGAAGCTCTGTTTAGGGTTGTTTAGATTATATTTGTCCCCACCATAGCTCCTAAACACTGATTGGCTGTGCACCCCCTGTCGCGTTCTGGGAACGGGGGTCCCCAGACTTGCCTGCCTGCGGCCCACGGCGTGGCCAGGCCAGCGGGCGGTACGGCCCATCTTCATCGACAAGACATCCAAGACCCTCGCGAGGGGCCAAGCTTCGCGAGGCGGACGATGCAAGACCTCCTCAGGAGTGGCCTAGTCAGGCAGGCTCACGAGGAGCGGAGATATCAAGGCGGGGCGAACCTCACGAGGCTCTCGTGACGTGGGCCATGAAGATCGGCACCAGGCGGGCGCCAACGCGCGTAGCGTCCTTGTTTCCTCTTTGGTGCTAAGGAGGCCAGCGCAGGTGAAGAGTACCGAGGCATCAGGCAAAGGTTGCCATATCGGTGCAACGAGACCAAGACCAGAAGGACGGTAAGACGGAGGTCATCGTGGAGTCCAAGACGGCATCACCACCAGAGCCTTTTGCAGGCGAAGACCACTTTTGTCAGGATAGCTTGTACTAGCTGTCCCCTTTCAAATTTGCCCGCCGTTGTTGGCTCCCTTCCCGCTCAATATTTGGGGAGAGGACCAGGGCCTATATAAGTAGAGCTAGCGACCAGAGTAGGGATAACTCATCTGAGCTTGATCCAATCTGATCGAGAGCCTACCCTGGCCACAAAAACACCTCAACCTCAGGAGGTTGTTCTTCCCTTTGTATTGTTCTTCATCAGCCCAAGAGGCAATCCACCACCACCACACTAGAGTAGTTTATTACAACACAACGGTGTCTCGAACCAGTATAAATCTCGTATCTTTTTGTGTTGCGAGTTTGTCGAGTTCATTCGTGAGATCTTAGCGAGCTAGGGCGTAGATCGGTAGGAGGGAAAGACTTCGCACGCACCCCAGAGTTTGAACCTTAAGGGTTTGCCTGAACCATACATCCGACATTTCGCGTGCCAGGTAGGGGTGCACCGTAGCTTCCCTCTCGTCAATCAGTCGATCCGTCGCACTGTCGTCTCCATGGCGGACGCTCGCCGTGCTCGAGCTGAGCGCCGGGCTGCCCTCACTGCCCGCGTTGCTCAGATGGCTCCCATTGGCGGGCCACCTCGTCGCTCTCAGTCTCCCGCTGCCAACCCTGCCACCGGCCCGGCGGAGAACAAGCAGCAGGCGACCTCGCTGCATCCATCGGTACAGTAGGACGGCCACACCGCTACTCCATCGCTGACCCCGGCCGGTTCTTCGTCTCACGTTATGCCGCACTCACATGGAGGCGCGGGCCGCGCTCCTCGCGGCGAACGAGCTCCTACGCTACCGCCCGGCTGACGACCGCTACGAGGAGTGGCTCGATTGCGTCGCCGAGCTCATTCGCGCCGCAGGGGGCTCCCCGGCGCCGTCCCTCTCTCTGCTCACCCTCAACCAGCCACGGGCGACGAGGCTCATGGCGCGCCTCTGCCACCTCTGCCCCAAGATGGTGCCTGGGCACCAACGCGCGTGACCCCGCGGTGTGATCCGCCACACCCGGCGCCCACGCGCGAAGAGAGAAGCCGCCAAGAAATCCCTCGGTCGCGAGAAGCTGCACTCAAGGCCCCCGCCGCCTTCAAGACCACAGACGCGCAGAGCGGGCGCTGTGTGGACCTTGTCAAGACCAAGCTCGACCTCCGAAGCGGGCCCCGACAACCACGGCCGGCTGCCGTGCCATCACCCCCGAGTTGCGTAGCATCGCCTGGCCATGTAAGTTCAAGCCGGATCTGCCTCCTCGCTATGACGGCACCGCCGATCCTGCAGAGTTCCTGCAGCTCTACGAGCTGAGCATCGAAGTGGCCAACAGCGATGAGACAGTGATGGCTAACTGGTTTCCCATGGCTCTCATGGATGGACCCTGCTGCACGGCTCGATCTCCTCCTGGGACGAGATGCGCGACCGCTTCGTCGCCAACTTCCAGGGCACTCGCGACCACCCGCCAGCCACGGGTTACCTGAGCCGCATCAAGCAACAGACAGGGGAGACCCTCCAGAAGTACATCCTGCGCTTCAGCAACATTTGCCTCAAGATCCCCAAGGTCACGGACGAGGCCATCATCTCCGCGTTCTCAGACGGCGTCCGTGACGTCAAGATGAAGGAAGAGCTCGCTATCCATGAGGAGTTGTGCACATCTCAAGAGCTGTTCAACCTGGCGACCAGGTGCGCAAGAGCTGAGGAGGGGCACCTCTCCCTCCTCAAGCTGCCAGCCGCGGGAGCAGAAGAGAAGAAAGCCAAGGCCAAGGACGTGAAGCGCAAGGAAGTAGCAGTTCTCGCAGCGAAGCCCCACACCAAGCGGGACAGAGATCAGCCCGAGTCATCCAAGAACAGCCGACCGTTCTGCTCCTTCCACAACCTGAACACCCACAACACCAGTGACTGTCAAGAGCTCAGAGCCATACGAGAAGGACGCTTCGGTCGACGCCACGAGCGCAGTGACCGGGGCTACGGCCGTGCAGGAGGACATGGAGGCGGGAGCTGGAACAACCGTGGCCAGCGCCAGGAATGGCGGACATGTCTCATGAGGACCGCTGGCAGGACCATCCTCGCGAGGGCGCCTAGAGGGACCAGCCTCGTGTGGATCGCCCTCAGGGCAACGCCGGTCTTCCCCCGCTGCCGCCACCACCAAGAAGGAACGACGATCACCACCAGGACGAGGGGGCTGGGGGATTCTAGGAGCCGCGTGCAATCGCCTGCATCTTGGGCGGCGCCCAGGCCCCAGCCTCCCAGCGCATTTTCAAACAGTTCGCTTGCGAGGTTAATGCAGTGCTCCCCAAGCTTGAGGCCACGCGCCCGCTCAAGTGGTCCCAATGCGCCATCACTTTCAAATCGGCAGATAAGCTCAAGTGCGCGGCCACCGCTGGCGCCCTCCCGATGCTGTGCTCCCCAGTCATCAGCAATGTGCAGGTTACCAAGACCCTCATCAACGGCGGCGCAGGGCTCAACGTCCTATCCGTCGACACGTTCGACAACCTCCAAGTGCCATATGAGCAGCTCCAGCCTACCAAGCCTTTCTCAGGAGTGACCGACGGTTCAACCACACGGATAGGGCAGGTCCGCCTGCCTGTCACCTTCAGAGAGCACAAGAACTACCGCACCAAGCTCATCGACTTTGATATCGAGCACATCCGCCTTCCGTATAACGCCATCCTTGGGTATCCGGCCCTGGCCAAGTTCATGGCAGTCACCCATCACGGCTACAACGTCCTCAAGATGCCGGGAAGCGGCGGAATCATCACGGTCCCATGTGAAGAAAGAGATGCGGTGTGCTCCCTCGAGCGCGCCTTCCAGGCTGCAGCAATCAACGACCCCGACAGCAGAAGTGAGGGCCCTCCGGAGACCATCCACAAGTAGAAGCAGTTGTGCCGCGCAGGACCTCGGGAGGATGGCGTCGCGGCAGAAGCCTCATCAGGATCAGCGTCCGTCCCAGGGGCACCTCCCTCCATCGCATAGGAAGGCGCGCCCGGCGCCCTCCTCAGGCAGGGCTCGGGGGCTCTGTTCTAGAGGGCCTCAGACCTTGTTAACCTCACGAAGGAGGCGCTTGGGCACCACTTGGAGGCGTGCTTCGCGGCACGTTTCCCTCAGGAGAACACAGGGCAAGGAGTGCCCACCACTCAGCAGTTCATCGCCAAGACCACTCAGGAACTGCAAGATGCAAGAGCCATCCAGGCGAGGATGCCGGGTTGCGTGTCTGCATCGACATCCCAGGGCTCAACAGGGCCGCTTCTCAGGAGCGTTTCTGGCCTTCGCATGTGGGATGTTGCGAGGGTCCACCGCACAGCTACGTTTGCATGCCCTTCGGCATGTCGAGCATGGCATCAGCTTATCAGCGCAACATGCGGCGTGTCCTGGCAGCTCAGGAGGCCAGATACCACGCAGTACTGGAGGAAATGGAGACTGTCTTCAGGGAACCTCCCGAAGCTCAGGGCCCTGGTGGTTCATGAGGAGCCACTCCTTCGATGCGCGCCATCAGCTGCACCAACTCTACTTCGTCTACAGAACCAGGTGAGATCTTCCAAGCTCCTTTAGCCGGGATCCCCCCTCGGGCTACATTATTCCCAGGCCACGTGGGTCCATCCCTGTGGCATGTATCCCTTTTTATTATTTCTTTAGCTTACCTTGCTGGGGGCGCCCCTCGGGCTGCATCATCCCCAAGCCGCTCGGGCCGGACCCAATGGCATGTATCTTCCTGTATTTACCCAAGTTGATCTGCTTTCCATGCTTAACATGCCTACGGCTATCGCCTGCTCGATCATCGCCTCCCACGGGTCTCCTCACAGGCACGTCGCTGGTGCATGGGTCTGTCCCTACCACGTCGACAAATCTGAGCGGTCGATCTCTGGCTCGCGGCACGCCCCGCGCACGTCACCTCACCAGGCCCTAGGTGCCTTCACTTCATCCAGAGCAACCAGCTGCAGGCTGGCAGCTATAATAGCAAACCATGTTTCTTCTTGCGCCTGTCTACAGGGGACCCATGAGGAGGATAGCAGGCAGCACCGCGAGTCTCCTTTCCTCTCGTGCAATTCACTTGGGCGTTAAAGGGGGGCTCCTGAGCATCGCGACTCAGGAGCTCTTACTGGCTCTCCAGCCCTCACCCCCTGGCCTTGACCACGGCATCGTGACCTGGCATACCAGCGGCGGCTGAGCTCGCTCGAGGGTCGGGACCTGAGGACGTAGAGCACTAAGGAGAGCATGGGAGGAGGAAAACCTGTATGGGCCAGCCTAACTATGCCACACAAGCTGGTGCGCAGCCCTAGCGCAGCCCTAGCGCACCATCAGGAATCGCAACGAAGTCAACAAGATAAGTCCCGCTCTCGGATCAGCTAAATGTTGGGGCCTAATGGTCACCCTCGCCTTGCCGCAACCCCGTTGCGGCCACGTCAACTCCCTTTCTTGTCTTACCATGGCTGCTTGAGCGCTAAGGAGAACCTCCTAAGCATCGTGCCTCAGGGGCTCTTACTGGACCTCGGGCCGCACACCTCATGGACTTGACCACGGCACACGACCTGGCATACCAGTGACGGTTGTAGCCCGCCTGGGGACCGGGACCTGTCAGCGTAGAGCAACAAGCTATCGCGAGGGAAGAAAGGGGGGACCGAGCCTTAACGGGATATGCGTTCACCAAATTTTCATAACGGCGAAGACGGGCGCAAAAGACATTACAGAGCCCTTACACGCCCCCACGGGGTACTTCATGATTCTTCGCAGGGAACAAAAGCTAGAACTAAGAGGGATCCTATCTACACCCTCCCGTGGCGGACGCCATCATCAACAGTGGGCCACAGGAGGCCGGCGCCAACCCCATCCAGATCAGCGAAGGTGACGGCCGGACACCGCGACTCTGCTCCTAGCGCGGCGAGAGCTCGGCGGCACGTAGCTGTCGTTGCTCGTCTCCGGAGTCTCATAGAGCTCAGGAGAGCTGCTGGACTCCCAAGGGCTGCTGCTGCCGGAGTGGCCGTGAGCGGAACGCGCGTCAGCCTGACATTCTTCTCCAGAGTAGCACTCCAGGCGGCGGCCCTCTGCATCGAAGACCTTGAAGAAGAGCGTGGAGGTGTCGTCGTACTGAAAGTGGATCGCTAGGGTGCCCCTTGCACGGCAGACCCTTGCGACCTCGCCCCAGCCACGAGTCATGAAGATCTTGCCGGTGGGGACCGCTTCGATCTCTGCTCCGGTCGCCGGAGCACTTCAGTCGGCATGCTACAATCAGAGCTCGAGAGGCCCCCTCGGCGGCATCACGTCGGAGAAGAACCGCAGGAAGCGGATCCAAGAGCTTGGAGGCATCAGCGCCCGTAGCACAAGCTCGCGTGAGGAGTCCATGGCGTGGATTCCAGGGGCGACAGCGCGTGTCTCCGTGGCGTGGCGATCACGGGCGCGGCGCTCACGGGCGCGGCACGATCGACGCTGCTCGTCGCTCCGTCCTCCTGAGCCCTCAGCTCGGGCATATAGGGGTAGGAGATACCCTGGAGGAGGCCGTTCACACCAAGGCCTCGTCACCACCTGCATCGCCGCTTCGTCACGGCAATGGATCGACCTCTTCTTCGGCGGAAGTGGCCTCGGATCATCGCGGGGGGCCTTCCCCTTCTCTTCAGTAGAGAACCTTCTAATGGGCACCATTGTTGTTAACAGAGGAGCAGGGAGGAAGGAGCAAGCAAGCAAGGAAGAGATGGACGACGGGGGCTCCGCCCCGTTTCCATTGATAACAAGAGAAGGCCAACCGGCACCTCCCACGATCGCAGGTAATGATGGTTTTCCTTGCATGTCGCAGGGACTTGTCAAGTCGTGCAGTTGCCGAGGCAACATGGGGTAGCGGAGACGCCCACGTCCAATCAACCGCTACGCATCAACCGAGGCCGCAGGCTTTTGGGGCCCGCGGCGCTCTGTACATGACCCTTGGTTCCGCCGCGAAGCCCAGCCCGAGTGCACCTTGGCCCCGGGGGCTACTGTCGGCGTTCTAGGAACGGGGGTCCCCAGACATGCCTGCCTGCGGCGCACGGCGTGGCCAGGCCAGTGGGCTGTACAGCCCATCTTCATCAGCAAGACATCCAAGACCCTCGCGAGGGGCCATGCTTCGCGAGGCGGACGACGCAAGACCTCCTCAGGAGTGGCCTAGTCAGGAAGGCTCACGAGGAGCAGAGATATCAAGGTGGGGCGAACCTCACGAGGCTCTCGTGACGTGAGCCATGACGATTGGCACCAGGTGGGCGCTAGCGCATGTAGCGTCATTGTTTCCTCTTTGGTGCAAACAAGGCAGCACCGCCGTTGTTGGCTCCCTTCCCGCTCAATATTTGGGGAGAGGACCAGGGCCTATATAAGTAGAGCTAGCCACCACAGTAGGGGCATCTCATCTAAGCTTGATCCAATCTGATCGAGAGCCTACCCTGGCCACAAGAACACCTCAACCTTAGGAGGTTGTTCTTCCCTTTGTACTGTTCTTCATCAGCCCAAGAGGCAATCCACCACCACCACACTTGAGTAGGGTATTACCCCACAATGGTGGCCCGAACCAGTATAAATCTCGTGTCTTTCTCTGCGAGTTATGAAGTTCGCCGAAAGTTCGTCTGCCGAGATCTTAGCGAGCTTGGGCGTAGATCGGTTGGAGGGAAAGACTTCACGCGCACCCCAGAGTTCGAGCCTTAAGGGTTTGCCGGAATCCCACATCCGACACCCCCCCATCCTCCCCGAGATAATATCATCTGCCCCCACACCTTAGATGTTATATGCTCATACGAGTTACTTGGAGCTTGTACATCTGAGATATAGCAACTCACGTGATGTATTAATATTTTTTATAGGAAACCTGAATGAGTTTGAGAATTGCACACAATTCGTACAAAAACTACTCAGATGCCCATCGATCCCATATCCAACAACCTCGAAGCTCGTATCACCATAGCATCTAAGATGAAGGAGGACATCATATTCTCATGTATGTAAGAATAGCATGTGCTACCACACCTTAGATGCTTTCGTGATACAAGCTCTTCGGAGCCGTTGGATTTGTGACCCAACAACTCCTCGGTGGTTCGAATGGTTTTTTGCAGAAAAGCCCCCAAAGAGTTCGGCCACTGCTTACAAGCACAAAAACTGCTCAGATGCCATTGGTTCTCAGATCAAACGACCTCGAAGCTCATATCACCATAGCATCCAAGCTGCAAGAGCACCTGCTGTTTTCTCGCACGGGTGAATATGAGGTGCTCCCGCATCGTAGATTCTATGGTGACACGAGTTCACATAGATCTAACTGCCCACAGTAGGAGGTTTGAATGTTTTTCCAATATACAACTGAAAGAGTTTGGGAATTGCGCAGAAAGTACAAGTACTACGCATGTGCCATCTGATCACAGATCATACGACCTAGATGCTCGTATCACCGTAGCGGCTAATTAAGCTACGGGGAGCACCTAATATAATAAACGGGGAGCCGTTGGATCCAAGATGCAGCGGCACACACGTGGCCTGAATGGTTTATTTGCAAAAAAAACCTTTGGAGAGTTTGGAAATTGCGCGTAATTACAAAGACTACTCCCAAGCCATTGGATCCCACTTCCAACGATGTAAAAACTCGTATCCAAGGTTGTTAGAATCGTGATTCTGTTATACGATTCTACGACTTTACAATCCAAACATACCAATCTAATCTACGATTTTAGTTCATAAAATTTACGTTTCTACGATCCTGGTAGTGAAGATTCTATTTTTTACAATTCTACCATCAGAGCTCCGATCCGATTCAAAATCGCGATTTAGACAACCTTGCTCGTATCACCATAGTATCTAAGCTGCGGGGTGGATGTGATATTCTATGCCATTGTCATTTTTGATCATAAACTTGCAAAATACGTGTAAATCGTTCCGTTACTTGTCTAACCGCGTAAAGTGTTTGTTCAAAAAAATCTTCCTACACTGAAATATCAGAACAACACACGGGGATCCCACTTGTCATTGATCAAATTTGGACATAAAACTAACAAATCTGAAAGACGAGATTCGAACTGGCAACCTGGACTACAAAGCGAAAGTCAATAGCCTGAAACAACAACGGTTGTTGGCTTTGTCCCATAACTTGATTGTATACATGATTACGTTGAGTAGAGTAGAGTAGACTAGAGGGAGTGCCTCGTCAACACGTGCATGACCGTTGACTCATTACTGGTGGGTTCCAAGTCTGTGATCTCTCTCTCCTCTCCATCGTCTAACCTTTAGACGCACGGGCACACACGCTGAGCTGCGCTAGCTTGCCGTGGTGTTATTATAACTAAAAAAAGGTTGGAAAATAGAAGAATTGCCTAGAACAAGAGATGTTGTGGCTGGTCGAGACGGAGCTAACCACACCTATCCTCCGTGCCACGTTAGCATGATGAAGCTGTGTGGCTAGTGGGGTGTTTCACCGACTGGCTGGGTCCCGAGGTCGAACCATAGGTACTACTACGTCTGTTATATTTTTACACGCACATTTTTCCTCCGTGCCGAGACGTGGAACACCCTACCACGCGGTTTCGGTGTCCTCCCGGGTGGTGCACACATACATTCTTCCTTGCCGAGACATGGGACACCCTACCGCGCGTTTTTTGGGTCCTCCTTGGTCGAAGCGCCGAAGCAAGTAACTGAGTCATGAAATCACGAAAGACCACCTTTCCCGCCGAGTACATCAGTGAAGCACAGTGGCTAGCTAGTTGGGCTAGTGCGACCGGTTAGCTAGGCCGCTGCCACATTTGTTTTTTCACCCTTTTTTATCTCCTTGCCGGAAGGTAAATTTAAATATCCACCGCGACATTGCTCTAGTCTTTGGGTGCGGCAGGCGCCGTAGGATTTTTAATCTTTTGATTGACGGGAGTAGGCGCGACATGATTTTTAATTTTTGGTTCGACGGGAGCAGGCGCGGCAGTAATTAGTCACCGAAGACTCCTCCTATAAAACCCACTGCTCCCTGATGTGAGAAGTCGTCGGCTGGTGTTTTCCCATGGTGAAAACCTAAAGATTCCCCGCTCCTCGGCTGGCTCCCTCCGCCTTCCCGTAGATTGCATTGCCTTTCAGCCGTTTCGCCCCCTTTGCTTCCTCTCCCCATTGCTTCTACCTGGTGCCATGGCGGCGCAGCAGACACGGAGTCTGAGGTGAGGCGCCTGACACAGGAGCTCGAGGCCAAGGATGCGGAGCTTAGGGCCAAGGACGTGGAGCTCAGTGAGCTCAAGGAGGAGAGGAGTGCCATGCTCCTCCGTTATGTGCCGGAGTTCACAGAGCTTCAAAAGCGGCAGGCGTCCACCACAAAGATGCTCGAGGCGTCTGCGGCGTTGCTGCAGAAAGCGAGAGATACGATAGGCCGTAATGGGAGGCGGCTGGAGCGCGAGCGGGACGATCATGACGAGCTCCAGGATCGCCTCAACCACTTGGTGGACCAAGTTGCCACACATGTGTTGCGGCTGCGTGATGCCTACCGTCGTGCCAGCGCGACCATGCCGGCCGTCGGGCTAAACCCGTTCGACCACCCCGTCGATTTCAACGAGCTGCGGCTTCCTGACCTGGTCTCCTTCTTCACCATATCTCTGAGGAGCTAAGCCGTCTCCGCGCGATGGTGGGGGCGGAGCTGGGCAAGGAGGGGTTCTGGGCTGCTGTTGCCGTTGCGGGGCGAATCCTCTTAGGGTTCCGTCACCGGAATCCATTCGTGCCATTGGACGCCGTCTTTGACAAGCTGGCTCCCTTCTACCGGGAGCGGGCTCTGTAGGCCGTTGCACCCTGCATCTCCAACGTCGTGCGCCTCGAGAGGCAGAGGGACTTCGGTGGTGTTTAGGCTTCCTCTGCATGGGCATGTCCATGTCTTGACGCAACATGACCGTTGGATCAAAATCAGACGGTGCAAATCAGTCACTATAGCACAAAGCGTGTGGATGTGTTTGGTTGCATTCTCATCTCAATATAGTTACATTACTGTTCATATAGTTGATATGCGCACAACATCATTTGTTATCATCATATCTTACTACACTAGAAACAAGATTATGTAGTACTGACGTATGAACCACTGCACATGCCTGGTTGTAATCATTTTTTTCTTCAAAAAAACATAGGACTCGCTCTACCATGAGCATCCTCCTCGACGGTCGTCGGGAACTTTGCTACTCACTTTCACCGACATGTGGGACAGTCATCATCAGGGTCCACCAGCCATGCACTAAATTACTCCGTAGTAGAATGCCCAACTGCACGGTAGACTTCCCCGATCGAAGCGTCGTAGTAATGCCCAATGAGCCGTCAAATCACAAAACCCACTCCTTTCCAGTAGTAAGTTGGACGGACAAAGCAACCATCATTTCACTCTTCTCTCTCAGCTTCCTATCTACCCAACCCTCGCTTCTCCCTCATCTTGTTCCTCATTTCTTCAAGAAAACCCCGACCTACTTATGCCATTGTTCTTCTCTCCCAAAGAAGGAAAGGTGAGCGCATCAATGGTGTTGATTCTGGCGAAGGCCCGGTCTTGCAACCCCGAGACTGGTCCTATAACTCCCTCTCTGTTCTTCTTTTGGGTTTGTGATTATGCTTTCTTTTTCTTTTATTTCTATTTGACAGTTTCTTGATGGACGCTGGAGCACCGGCCGAAGTGATGTCTATGGCTCTGGCAAAAACCATCGAGGCTCATGGTACGAAGAAGCGCAAGCACCCCGCCGACACTACGGCAGACAAGCTCAAAGCCATCGCCCTGTCCAGGCCCCCCTTTCCGGGATCCCTCATTAAGCAAGTCTAGGTAATATTTCTTCTTGATGATATTTTTCTCGATCTTGATCATGTTTTTTCATCTAACACGCAGTACTAGTACTAGTAGTACCACTTTCTGGGTGATCTTGCATGTTATTTTTGTGTGCCAAATGGCGGTTCTAAATTCCTCTTTTGACCAAAATATGCGAGAGGTTGACACTGATTTCTTATAGATTACTTTCAACTACTTTATGAACATCAATGCTACATTTGAAGAGGGTATATTTGCATCAGTAAGTTGTGTTATGGATATTGCAAGTAATCCCTCTACTTTCATGCCTTTGAAGACATGTTCTAGTGTCTTTGTTCACTCATTTCTGTGCGTATATGTAGTCATATATGGAGTAAAATATCGAAAATCATCTTATATTTCTGAACGGATGTAGTAATAAAATATTTGGTTTCTGTTTGAATTAGAACCAAGTCCGCGGTGGACATGAAGTTCTCAAAGTCATGCCGTGTGAACTGGAAGACCTGAGGATGAGTTCTACTGCTAAACTATCTAGCTGTTGTTTCCTTGTCGCCACGTGTCCTGAACTAGTGTTTTCCTATAGCATTGTTGTCAGGCGTGTTCTCGAGGCTGTACTTGACCACAACAATTTCCTGGCTGTGCCTTCGATTACGAAGGGTGTGGTTCTTGTAAAGCTTCCCGACATATCTGATGCGGCATGTCTTCATCGTTATGTTTATGAGTGGAAAGACCACTCTGTTAGTCCAAGGATGAGGAGATGGTGATGGTGCCGCTAGACATCTCTCACGAAGTCCATGGCCTAGTCAGTTATGCGGGGTTCATCACGTAGGTCGGTGGCAAGAAATAGTTTGCAAAGTTTAATTCATGCAACTTTGATTGTCTGTAGTAAGTACTATTGTTCAGTATTTGATTTGTGTTTGTGAACCCTATATTGTTTAGTACTGCCACTTTTGGTGTGTGGTGAGTCCCTAGAACAGTCTATGTTAATGTCTGTCCACTCAATTTAGTCTGTATATTTTGAATTATCCAGATCATCTTTTTGTGAGGACGGTTTATCAATTATGGTTACACTCCAATATTTGTATGCATTGCAGGGTTTATCGCACCCACTAGGGTTTCCAGTTCCATGGGTGTTCGGTCCATACGATTTGTCACAACCTTTTGACTGCCCTGCTTCTGGGAGTAGGCGGGGGTCCTGCATGCCACGCGTAATTGGACGACCAATCTTCTGTTTAGTACTAAAACATAGTTATTTCCTAGTAAGGATTCACTCGTGTCAAATTAAGTAAATCTTATTGATTTACTGTCTAGATCTTATTCATTTAATGTCATATTTTCTTTCTTTTGCTGCAATTTTATGATGCAGGTTTTGCCATGTGACATTCGTCACAGAATAAACCGTTTGGTTTGCTCTACGATGGATATTTCTGCAGGTTTCACTTATTATGTCGTGTCAGTAACGAAGGCACTATCCATCACATATATTACTGTCTGCAGGTTTCACTTATTATGTCGTTTCAGTAACGAAGGCACCATCCATCACTTATATTACTGGAAAAAATTGGACCAGTCTGTTATCTGAGTACAAGCTAAATCCCTATGATGAACTACAGTTTGGTTTAACAAACATGCCACAATTAGTCCTTCTCACGTTTAAAAGAAATGAAGAAAAAGACTGGATCACGGTCGCGGAGCCTAGTCAAGTTAGAAAGCTGATCATAGCAGATCAGACACGATCGCCGCTGTCTCGCACATCAGTACCACCTTCAACCACGGATCAAGAACCGGCTGTTGCTCTTGCACTGACAGCGGCAGCAGCTCAGTCAGATCCAGCTAAGAATTGGGCACCGACCGCGTCAGCGGATCAGGCTGATCTACCGGAGGATCGGGCATCGACACCGGCACCTGCTCTGACACCGGCACCAGCTCTACAAGGAGCACCATCTCCGACAGTAGCAGCGGCACTACCAGTCGCACCGGAACAGGCACCAGCAACGGCTTCGACACCTGCACCAACAATTGCACTTGCATATGCTCCGGCCCTTGCAGCGGCAACAGAACCAGCAATTGCACTTCATATACCAAAGTCCTTACAAAAACTGACATGTCCACCTTCTTGGTAAGCATTGGCCGCCCAAGTGCATCGTTCTTTTTTCTTTCCATGTTGTTTCACATGATTCACTGTGTTGATCTAACTGTTTGTGTATGTCTTCTTGTTTGCAAACAGACAATTCCTAGAGCAACGAGGGAGTCGTTCAACAATCCGGGCTACCGTGGCCAAGTTTCTCTTACCTTGCGCAGCCTTTGTGTCAATGAACCTGCTCAATATACCATAAGTACAAAGGATGGTCGCATGATGATTGATGCTAAAGGATGGTCAAGGTTCAAATCTAAATCATATCTTGCGGTAGGGGATGATGTCAAGATCGAACTTTCTCGGCAAGGAGAGCGGGTCCAAATCAACTCTGAAATTCTTCAGTAGCAGCACGCAACTGCCGAACAAATCTATCCTCCGAGAGATTTTTATGTAATACTCTGACATGGTGAAACAAGTGTCATGTGCGTATAAATAGTACGCCAGTATCGTTGATAGAATTGCAACTCTAGTTGCTTGTCAGGAACTGTCGTTTGATTTCATTCCAACAGCTGCCGTGCTTTATTCAATTTTGTGTATTTGCCTTGCGACAACATCTAAAACCAACGCCGTACCGACCGCTTGCAATATGAAAAGCGCTGAGGTAGAACAGATGGGCCCCCAAACATGCAGGCCCACCTACTGCGGGCCCAAAGTCCAGAACCGTTAGCCTGTCTGAGTATTTCTCGGCTGAACCCCCATAATTCCCGTGCGTTGCACGTAACATCAAGATGCATTTCTATGAGTATTTTATCTTGTGAGAGAAAAGGATGAACGAGGGAAGGCCTTATTTGCAAATGTGGAGAGGTCTATGGGTACCTTTTTGCAAAATTGCCATAGTTTCCTTCCTATACGTCAGATATAAATCGGACGGCCTATATTGCAGGATGGCAGGAACACCATCATCACCAACTCATCTATACCGTGTTAAAAAAACTCTGATTTTTTATAAATATATATGTTATATATATTCCCCTTGATTTTTCTTATGTATAATGTTGTGATATAAAAGATCTTTATATTACTTTACAGAGGGAGTATCTCTCTGTCAAAAATATATTTATGTGTAACTAGTTACTCCTGTCTTTCTACTTCCTTTCGCTGATATGTGGGGCATCCAGCAACGGGGTCCACGTGCCATATGCACCAAATTAGAGTGCACAACATCATGATAGACACACCCCGGTCGTAGCGCCGCAGTAATGCCCAATTAGCCGTCAAATCACAAAAAACCCCACCTTTCCAGCTTTAGCAGTAAGCTAGACGGACGAAGCGGCAATATTTCACCGGGCACGAATCCCTTCTCCTCGCTCGCCTATTCAGAGAAAACCCCCGCTTGTCGATTGCATAGGGTTTTCTCATGGAGAACCTGGTACGAATTCTTCATCCATATCCGATAAATCCAAGTCCTTGGTCGCGGGTACTCCTAGGATGGCAGCCGCCGCCGTTGATGCATTCTTCTTCCTACTGAATCTAGTGTGTTTCATTTGCAGTTCCCAAAGTGCGAGGACCCTATAGGTTTTTGCGCCCTCGGTGAGACGCCACACTTGTTCCTTCTCATCCTAACACAGGATTTTTAAATGCGCACAGTATGTTCCTAGAATCCTCTTTTCTATCCAGGAGGGTGGGTTTTTTTGAACATGCTGTCGACTAATTTAGTAATTTGGATTGCTATATTTGGATAAAAGGTACTAGTACCATGGTCAATACTGACGTGAAGGAGGAAATTATTTCTAGATTTGGATATAGGGAATACACTGTGTTCTCATATTATTTTTCCTACAATGCATTCCTTGCTCTGCTAGAACACAGGTACTCAAGATGCTCGGCCTTGCCATAACTGAATACACCAGTTTAATGCTCACAGTGAAGACAAGCCATGGATATAAGTTTCGAGTTGGGTTCATGAACCAAGTAGATCGCTGCTTTTTTTATGGCCGAACTTGGATAAACTTTCTCAAGTTTTACAGACTGAAAGTTGGCACACGAATGTTGATGGAAATAGCAGAACCTGGTCTCATCTTCACTGCGATCTTCCACCCCGATGTCCTTCCAATTGTTCATCCATGTTAGCTTTGTATCTGGTTCTTGCTTCTTGCCTCGATTACTTCTTAATCCACCTATTCTGTCTAACTAATAACAATTTAACTTTATAAGTAGCAACGAATCTCTCATGAAGATGCTACTTCTAACTAATATTTTCTTATAATTGGTGGCACGTGTAGGTTTTTTCAGAGTTAAGCAGGCTACTCGTTTGTTATTCTATAAGAACTTCATTTGTTACTCATGGCACTGAAGTTGACTTGGATGACATCTGCAAGTTCCTACACTCTATTGATCGTCCTGAGGTCCTTGTGGGGCGTTTCAATGGTGGCAGGCCATGTGGGATATGTGTCCCACTGCTGCACTCATTGAACAGGTCCAACTGTGTTGAGAAACTTATGGTACGAGCTGTTTTCTGTTATATATGTCGTTCATAAACTCTTGCTTATGCACAGCTTTACATTGTGATCTTCTTGAAACAGGAACTACGGGTCTATTATTCCTATCTGAGATGCTGACCATGGTCGGGTCGGACTGCGCTTGGTCACAACATGATGTTTATGTTGACCTACTCCATTCCCCTTGGAGGTGAAAAGATACTTATTCATGGGTGGTCTCAAATAATGAAGGCCCGTCCATCTTGGAGAATAGGACAGAAGATTATGTTCCTGCTTTTCCATGGCTCTAAAGCCAATATCATGTTTATTGACCACATTGCGAGATGAAGCCGCTTTCAGAAGGTTGTGGATGCACGGGGTGGTGCCTGGGCCTTGTCCTGGGGCTTGGCGGCCTCACCCATTGGTTAACTGTAGGCAAAGTAGCACTGTTCGAGGCGTGCTTTGTATGGTTGAACCTGTATGAGTACTCATACTACTTTCAGCTATGGTTTTTAAGTGCCCCTACTAGTTTCAGTTAAGGTTGTTAAGTACTCCTGCTGTTTTTACAGTCTGTCATGTTTCTTCAGTCATGTGTTCCTCCAGCTGCCAAAACCAAACCAGCGCCGACGGGGCCACCTGCTTCCGCCTCCCACGGCTGGCTGCGCCTCAGCGCACGCATTGCTACCCCACCGTCTCCTAAATCATTAACGCTGACCTCCGAGGCCTCATTTGTGCCGTCCTCCGGCGCTTTCTTTGCGCTTCGCCCATGATGCCGCCTGTCGGGAAGGCTGATCGTACTCCACGGACACCTATGGGGCGGCGGACCAGAGCCCCTTGTGGTTCGGAGGGGGCGGAGATCGCACGAAGAGCGGATCGAGGCGAGGCACACGCAGTTTACAGCAGACGCCTTCGATTTAATCGTACACTAATCATGCACGCAAATGTGTACGATCAAGATCAGAGACTCACGGGAGGATATCACAACACAACTCTACAAATAAAATAAGTCATACAAGCATCATAATACAAGCCAGGGGGCCTCGAGGGCTCGAATACAAGTGCTTTCGATCATAGACGAGTCGTGAAGCAACAATATCTCGAGTCTGAGACATAAGTTAAGCAAGTTTGCCTTAAGAAGGCTAACACAAAGCTGGGATACAGATCGAAAGAGGAGCGGGCCTCCCTACCGGGATCCTCCTAAACTACTCACGGTCGCCGCCGGGCTGCACGTAGTAGTAGGCACCTCCGGTGTAGTAGTCGTCATCGACAGTGGCGTCTGGCTCCTGGGCTCCATCGTCTGGTTGCAGCAATCGAGTATAGATAGGGGAAAAGGGGGAAACAATGCAACCGTGAGTACTCATCCAAAGTACTCGCAAGCAAGGAGCTACACTACATATGCATGGATATATGTGTAAAAGGCCATATCAGTGGACTGAACTGCAGAATGCCAGAATAAGAGGGGGATAGCTAGTCTTATCGAAGACTACGCTTCGGTCACCTGTCTTGCAACAGTAGAGGAGGGTAGGTTGAAGTCCTCCAAGTAACATCACATAGCAATAATCCTACCCGCGATCCCTCCTCATATCCACGAGAGAGAGCGACCACCGGTTGTATCGGCACTTGGAAGGTGTGTTTTATCAAGTATCCGGTTCTAGTTGTCATAAGCTCAAGGTACAACTCCAAGTCGCCCCTGTTAGAAGATCACGGCTATTCGAATAGATTAACTTCCCTGAGGTGCACCATCTTACCCAACACGTTTGATCCCATTTGGCCGGACACACTTTCTGGGTCATGCCCGGCGCGGAAGATCAACACGCCGCAGCCCCACCTAGGCACAACAGAGAGGCCAAGACGCCGGGTCTAAACCTAAGCGCCGCAGGGTGCAGGCCCATCGCCTCGAAAGCACACCTCAAGACGTTGTGACGCTGCCGGAAGCGTAACTAGCCCCTTAATACAAGAGCAGGCCTACGTTCCAATCCTGGCGCCGCCACTCGGTCGTCAAGGCCACGAAGTGCTTCGGGCCGATACCACGACGCCGAAAGTGCCCATATCTTTCCCACGTAGTTGGTTAGTGCGTATAAGCTCAGAGCCAACTCAGATCAAATACCAAGATCTCGTTAAGCGTGTTAAGTATCCATGAACGCCCGAACAGGCCAGGCCCACCTCTCTCCTAGGCGGTCTCAACCTGCCTGTCGCCTCGCCTCAAAGATCCACTCGCGGGTGCTCCACCAGCCGACTCGACTTTAGTCTCCACATGTATCATGTATAAAGTATATAGTATATACCCGTGATCACCTCCCGAGTGATCACGGCCCGATAGCATAGCACGGCAGACGGACAAGAATGTAGGGCCACAGATGAAAATGCTAGCATCCTATACTAAGCATATAGGATTGCAGGCAAAGGTAACAACAGTAGTAACAAGGACAGGCTATGCATCAGGATAGGTATAATCGAAGCAAAGAACATGCTACACTACTCTAATGCAAGCAGTATAGAGGAGAGTAGGCGATATCTGGTGATCAAGGGGGCTTGCCTGGTTGCTCGGCAAGAGAGAGGGGTCGTCAACTCCGTAGTCGAACCGGCAGCTGTTGTCGGTCTCGTAGTCTACGGAGAGAAGAGGGGAAGAAACAATGAATACCATGTAAACAGATGCATATCGATGCATGACATGACAAGTAACGATGCTAGGCGTGCCCTAACGTGGTATGAGGTGGTACCGGTTAATCTGGAAACATCCGGAAAGTATTCCGGTGTTTCGTGATTTCGAAGCGGAGGAGCCGGAGGGAAAGTTGCGGGTTCGATAGGTTAGGGGTGTGTGGCGGACGAGCGGACTGCGATCCGGATTCGCCTAAATGCGTTCTGAGCAACTCTCATGTTGAAAATATTTTAATCCGAGTTACGGATTAAAAAGATATGATTTTCTAAAGATTTTATTAATTTACGGAATTTAATTAATTAATTAATTAATTGAAAAATGGATTTATGACGTCGGCATGATGTCATCTTGGCGTCGGCGATCGGCGTCGACCGTTGACCTGGTCAATCGACATGTGGGTCCCGTGGGACCCACCTGTCATCTCTAATCGTTAGGTTTAATTAGGGTTTAGATTAATCCTAATTACAGTTTAATTAAAATTAACTAGTTAATTAAATTAATTAAACCGGATTAATCAACTTAATTAATTAACTAATTAATTAATTTTATTAATTCAATTTTATTTTTATTAATTATATTTCTTTAATTCCTTTTTTCTTTTTCCAAAACGCGTCGGGCGGGGCCCCTGTGGTCAGGGGTCTTGAGGGGGGGGGTTGTGGGTCGGCATTGCGGCGCCTGATCGGGCGCCGCCCAAATCGGCAAGGCGAGGAGGGGACCGGCATGGCCGGCGCGGGCGCCGTGCGTGCCACCGGAGGAGTTGCCGGGGAAGCAGGGCGCTGGCAGCGTGACGGCGCCGGGCGTGGTCGCACGGGCGCAGGGGTCCGGCCATGGACGGGCGAGAGAGGGAGGCGCTGGGTGCGGCAAAGGCGCAACCCGGCGTGGCGGCGACGGGCGGCCCGGCGCGGGCGTGCTCGCCGGGCCGGCTCGGTGGTGGTGATATGGGGCGCGGCTGCACGGGCTAACTGAAAGCGGTGCCGAGGCGAGTAGGAGCTCCGTGGGAAGGAGAGGGAGGGAGCGAGGCTCACGGCGGGGCCGGCGTGGCGCGGCCACGGCGGGCTCATGGTCGCGGGCGAGGGAGAGAAAGGAGGCCGGGCGGAACGCCCAGCGGTGTGGGAAGAGGCCCGGCCGAGCGGAGGAGGCGCGAGGGAGGGGCACGCTGGCGCGGCCGGATCCGGGCGACGGGAGCAGAGGGGAGGGCTGGGTCGAGGGCGCGGACGGGCGGTGGCGCCGGGCGTCGATCAGCCGGCCGGGAGGCAACGCGGTGGCGTCCTAGGGGAGAGGGGGAGCGAAGGGGAGCTCACGGGGGAGCGCGAGGGTCTAGGGCAGCGTGCTCGGGCGGCCGGAGAAGACCGGCGAGGAGGAGGTCGAGGCGGCGGCCGTCCGGGCGATGTGGTCCCGGCAGGTGGGAGACGGGACGGATTCGAGGCGACGTGGGGCGCCAAGGCGGCGGCGAGGGGGGGCGCCGGCGCCTGGGTGGCAGTCGGGAGGAGGTGAGGACGGGCGTCGGGTGGGTGGTGGGCGCCGGCGTCGTGGTCGACGGGATCGGGGCCGATCCCGATCCAGATCGGTGGGGGGAGGAGAAGGGGATCGAGGGGGAGTGGGGGGGGCGTCGGCTAGGGTTTCGTCTCCCGGGGGGGTTATGGGAGTGAGGGGGGCCGGATGGGCCATGGGCCGGTCGGCTGGGCCGTTTGGCCCAGTTGGCCGGGGGGGTTTTCCCCTCCCCTTATTTATTTGTTTGTTTTCCTTTTCTTATTTTTCCTTTTTTGTTTTAATTCATTTTAATAACTTAGACCTTTTATAAAATGTGTTTACTCCACCATAATTAACTTTGTAATATTTGACAACCCCCGAACATTTTAGTTTTGATTTTTTTTTGAAAACTTTTATTGCCATCATAATTTTGAATTGAATTTCGAAACCGTTTTGATTTAACCCGTGGTTAACTACAGTGACAAAGGTGACGTGGCACCATCAACGTGAGATTACTGTAGCATGATTATCCGGGCGTCACAAGTCTCCTCCACTACAAGAAATCTCGTCCCGAGATTTAAGCGGTGGAGTAAGGGAGGAAAGGTGCTGGTAGCGAAAAACCTAACGAGTCTTCTCGGTCTTGGTTGCTCTTCTCGAAGAGGCCGATCCATCAGGTTGAAGTCGTCATCCTTTCTCTGAAGCCTTCATCGATTGTACGAAGAACAAGGAGTAACTCCGGAGGAATGGACCTCTGCAAGGTTGGCTATCTAGTAGATAACCCAAGGAAGGTGGCAGAAAGTAACTCTCGAGTAGGAACGTAAGAAAATATCGAGAGCATGGTAAGAAGGTACCATGATCTCAAGGAAGGTGGCTCGTGATCTACATACGTAGCCAAGTGTGAGGAACAATTTTGGAGAACAGGGATGTACAGGAGAGTCAGGTTTTGATCCAGTGGACCTGTGGGTTATGGGCCCACCATGTGGGTTAAAATAGGGAAGGGCGTTGACATCTTGCATGGTCATGATAGCAAGGCATGTCAGAGGGTAGCCTATCTGTTATGTTGGCAACAATGTCGATACCAAGGGCGAGGGACGAAGAGAACCATTTTCACCTTTCGTTGAACGAGGCGGACCCGATGAGGCAAAGTTCTCGTCCATTGGTGGTTACCGAAATGTCACAAACAATAATGTGAGGGTCTTCTTGATCGAGTTGTACACCACGGTGTTTACATAAGCAGGAGATATTACTGCTTATGTCATATAGATCATAGAAAGGTTAAACAAAACAATTGGAAAGGAAAGTGGTTGTCGGGTTTAATCAAAACAATGGAAAGGAAAATATGTTTAAACACATATTTCAAGGGTATATCCTTCCCAAGGACAAGCAAGCAAGATATCCATGACAGGATATAAAGTAGAAAACTCTTTAGGTAAGGGGGGAGGAATCTCATGATATTACCCATACAACGGTGTTAGGATAAATGATAAATAAAATTTAGCATCGTGCTTCAAATGTTTCTGTTGAAAATCGGAGTACCATTGACATGCTTCGAGATAGCATTGACATGGTCTTCATGTGAAGATCAGACTTTGGAAACATCGAAGCGATCCATCGAGAATAACTTGTAGAATAAGTCTTACAATTTCCTCATGGATGAATGGATAACCTTCTTTGAAAAGGAATCTATAATGATAGGTCCTCCGGTAGGAAGTGCTAGGCATGACATCATGTTACTTTGGGTCATCAAAGGATCAATATCATAACTCTTGGAAAGTTGTCCCAACCATCATATCTAACGGAGATTCGGGTATGATTGGTGTCGAGGATACCTCGTGCCTGGGGGTCCAGAAGCGGAAAGCGTGCAACACAAATCGATTTAAATGACATTGCAAGATTCTCGAGAAATGAACTATGGGAGCGGGTTTACGAAGCAATAGTTCATCATTAAACCAAGGACGGGATGAGAAGGTGGCTGATGGGCTCAACGACAATTCATCGAGAATTCCAAAGCAGATGGATTTCCGCGATGACGTGAACAAGAAGATGACATTTGTTAGATCAAATGATATAATGGGACATGCTCGAGGAAGACATACATAATTAAACATTGGTTGAGCGGTGCACCCGAAATATGGGTTGGGTTGCACGGCCAATGTTAGAATGGTGATTCAATTATCGAAAGACTTAGAATGAACTATCGCCCATTCACTTCAAAGCAATAGGGTTGCTAGAAGTTTTGAATTCACGTCATAGCTCAATTGTCGGTATTCGGTTGAAAACTATCTGAGGGACCAAGGAATGAACGAAGATAGCAAGAAGTATTATGATATCAAGAATTCTTAAGAGGTGGTGAAATTCTCACCACATTCTTGACAAAAAGAGATGGTAATACTTCGAGGTAAGGAAGATCAACTGCTGGGTAGCAGGATCTCAAGGTTTACACAAAACACGAACAAGTTGTGTTGAATGGAAGGCAATAAAGTGGTCGATGAGAACAGGAATCATCGAGGGGCAAGGATGGTATTACCCATCATGAATCCAATTGAATTCTGGAAGAGCTCATAAGGTTGATGATGATCACGACAAAATTGTCGAGAGATTTCATGCAGATGTAATCAATCAAGCGTCGACATCAAGTCAAAGGAATGATGAAGCAAGAGGTTATTGGAACCACGGTTCGACACAAACTCGAACTCAAGCTTGTTGTTTAAGGTGAAAGGGTATGACGAGGAAAATTGACGTAAGCTTAGCTATCGTCGCAAATTGGTGCTCCGAGAATAAGGACCCGGTAGCACAGTTAAAATTAGCACGATAATGAGGTAGCCGATCAGGCTAGGAGTGGCGTGATCGGGTACAAACTCGTACTTATAGAAGCTTACTGAAGAGTTGTCGAACCGTAGGGCGGACTCGGGATTCGATTATCGGTGTCTTTGAGTGTTCAATAACTCGAGCCCGTGAAAAATTGGAATCGATGGAACGGTAGCACTTGATGAAGAACTCATAAGATGTTATGCAGTTCCATGATAATCTCGAGATACCGGGGGTAACACTCAACGACGGATCAAAGTAGAGGTTGGGTCGGGGTAATGCTGCAGAAGACAAGTACTCGACTTGTCCGAGAAATAGAATCAAGGGAGAACAACATGGTCGGAACCACGGTTGCGTAGGATCAATTCACGAGATACGGATGATATTTACCAAGGAAATAGTTATTATTACAAGAAGTTTCCATGATAGGATCTACATCGTGTCCATGGGCATGAACACAAAGTTCAAGGTCGACTCACTTCTTCAATGTATAACCTTCAATTCACTTAACGCTTTGATAAAGGCATTAGTGTTGAAAGTTTTACCTGGTGAAATACCAGATGAGTATGACTCATGAAAACTTCCGAGTTCACACATATAAAGGAAGGCATAGGTTCAACCCGTCAGGGTATCATGGAAACATATACCACAAGCTTCAATAGTAAATACCTCCAGCTCGAAAGCAGAGCATGGTTGACAAAAGGAAAGGATACAATTTACCAAAGGCATTATGTATCGGAGAAGGAACTCACAAAGTGATTAATTATGAAGGACGTTGTCGGATAATAACCCAACAGTGAATATGGCGATCCACGATGGGGCTGATATGAGTATCGATACCCAATCAGAGGAAGAAAGATTGCAAATGCCTCGGTTTATAGAAACAGCTGAATAGTTCAACGCTTAATTAGTAAGTAATTATGATTTTCAAATCAAGGGATCGAGAGCAAATGCTCGATCAAGAATGGATAAGCTGAATAGAATTAGGGATACAATCAACGACAATTGACCGGGTCGAGAACCAATTCCAGCTTAAAAGAATGGAAGCTTCGGCGAAAAGGTAATTTATAAGGATCAATGATGATTGCGCCAGATTCGCAAAACATATTGAGTCAATAGACCCAAAATGATAATGACAAGGAATGTCAATAAGACTACGAGACTTATGGGATTAACCATAATGCGAGCAAGCAAGAATTCCAAGAGCCAAAGGCTCCAGAGGATTTTCGAAGATCGAATAGTATTTTGAAGACTTTTGTGAAACTCATGAACAACTGGGGATGAGCGGATACTCGACAAGTGCGAGGATTTATTTGAAGGGGTATTCATGTGGCAAAGAACTGCTAGGCAGTAGGCACAAGGTATTCTCGGAAAAATAAAGAAAACTTCGGGGTATCTTGTAATAACAAGATCAATGGGGAATGATCGTATGAATGGCAAGTGTAAGTAGTTATCCATACGGATTTATCGGTGGTCAGGAATAGCAAAAGTGATGGGCACAAAGTCTCGAGAGAACATCAGAGAGTATCTTCGGAATCTTCTGATTAGCGACGATCATCTGAAGTGAGGGCTCTCCGGGAGAAAGTACTTGCGAGAACCTAAAGTTAGTTTTGTTTTAGCAAAATCGTTTAACCCGAATAGAAGAGAGTTGAGAATCCCGAGTAAAGATTGAGGAGTAAAGATCCTAATACCACCCGATGGCGGCGTGGGCCCGTAAGGCACACAGCCAAGTTAGTAAAAAGTTTTACAATGACTAGACTCGACTTCGCCAAGGAGTGTGGAAGGGGATTCCTACAGGCAATCGGCTCGATACCAATCTCAGACGCCCCGATTTAATCGTGACACTAATCATGCACGCAAATGTATGATCAAGATCAAGGACTCACGGGAGGATATCACAACACAACTCTACAAATAAAATAAGTCATACAAGCATCATAATACAAGCCAGGGGCCTCGAGGGCTCGAATACAAGTGCTCGATCATAGACGAGTCAGCGGAAGAAACAATATCTCGAGTACGAGACATAAGTTAAGCAAGTTTGCCTTAAGAAGGCTAACACAAACCGGGATACAGATCGAAGAGGAGCGGGCCTCCCGCGGGATCCTCCTAAACTACTTCCAGTGGTCGTGCGGGCTGCACGTAGTAGTAGGCACCTCCGGTGTAGTAGTAAATCGCCATCGGCGGTGGCGTCACAGCTCACAGGCTCCATCGTCTGGTTGCAGCAATCGAGTATAGATAGGGAAAAGGGGAAACAATGCAACCGTGAGTACTCATCCAAAGTACTGCAAGCAAGGAGCTACACTACATATGCATGGATATATGTGTAAAAGGCCATATCGTGGACTGAGCTGCAGAATGCCGTAATAAGAGGGGGATAGCTAGTCTTATCAAAGACTACGCAGTCACTGTCTTACCTTGCAATGTAGAGGAGGGTAGGTTGAAGTCCTCCAAGTAACATCACATAGCAATAATCCTACACGGCGATCCCCTCCTCATATCCCTGAGAGAGAGCGACCACCGGTTGTATCTGGCACTTGGAAGGGTGTGTTTTATCAAGTATCCGGTTCTAGTTGTCATAAGCTCAAGGTACAACTCCAAGTCGGCCTGTTATCAAGATCACGGCTATTCGAATAGATTAACTTCCTGCAGGGTGCACCATCTTACCCAACACGTTTGATCCCATTTGGCGGACACACTTTCTGGGTCATGCCCGCCGGGAAGATCAACACGCCGCAGCCCCACCTAGGCACAACAGAGAGGCCAACACGCCGGTCTAAACCTAAGCGCTAGGGTCCGGGCCCATCGCCTCGAGCACACTCAAGACGCTATGACGCGGCCGAAGCGTAATCTAGCCCCTTAATACAAGAGCAGGCCTACGTTCCAATCCGCGCGCGCCACTTTGGTCATCAAGGCCACGGCGTTTCTACGATACCACGACTCAGGAGTGCCCATATCTTTCCACGTAGTTGGTTAGTGTGTATAAGCTCGTAGCCAACTCAGATCAAATACCAAGATCTCGTTAAGCGTGTTAAGTATCCGCGAACGCCCGAGCAGGCCAGGCCCACCTCTCTCCTAGGCGGTCTCAACCTGCCTGTCAGCTCCGCCTCAAAGATCCACTCATGGTGCTCCACCAGCCGACCCGACTTTAATCTCCACATGTATCATGTATAAAGTATATAGTATATACCCGTGATCACCTCCCGAGTGATCACGGCCCGATAGCATAGCACGGCGGACGGACAAGAATGTAGGGCCACAGATGAAAATGCTAGCATCCTATACTAGACATATAGGATTGCAGGTAAAGGTAACAACAGTAGTAACAAGGACAGGCTATGCATCAGGATAGGTATAGCTGAAAGCAGAATATGCTACACTACTCTAATGCAAGCAGTATAGAGGAGAGTAGGCGATATCTCGGTGATCAAGGGGGCTTGCCTGGTTGCTCTGGCAAGAGAGAGGGGTCACAACTCCGTAGGTCGAATCGGGCAGCAGCAGTCGGTCTCGTAGTCTACCGGAGAGAAGAGGGGGAAGAAATAATGAATACCATGTAAACAGATGCATATCGATGCATGACATGACAAGTAACGATGCTAGGCGTGCCCAAACGTGGTATGAGGTGGTACCGGTTAAGGGGGGAAACATCCGGGAAAGTATTCCCGGTGTTTCGTGATTTCGGGCAGAGGAGACGCAGGGGGAAAGTTGCGGGTTCGATAGGTTAGGGGTGTGTGGCGGACGAACGGACTGCAGATTTGTCTCGTCGTTCTGAGCAACTCTCATGTTGAAAATATTTTAATCCGAGTTACGGATTAAAAGATATGATTTTCTAAAGATTTTATTAATTTCTGGAATTTAGTTAATTAATTAATTAATTCGAAAAATGGATTTATGACGTCAGCATGATGTCATCTTGACGTCGGCCGATCGGCGTTGACTGCTGACCTGTTGAGTCAACTGACATGTGGGTCCCGTGGGACCCACATCACATAATCGTTAGGTTTAATTAGGGTTTAGATTAATCCTAATTACAGTTTAATTAAAATTAACTAGTTAATTAAATTAATTAAACCGGATTAATCAACTTAATTAATTACTTAATTAATTAACTAATTAATTAATTTTATTAATTCATTTTTATTTTTATTAATTATATTTATTTAATTCCTTTTTTTTCTTTTTCCAAAACGCTCGAGCGGGGCCCCGTGGTCGCGGGTCCCGAGGGGGGGGGTTATGTCGGGCATTGCGGCACCCGATCGGGCGCCGCCCAAATCGGCGGCGAGAGGGGAACTGGCATGGCGGGCGGGCGCTGGTGGCGCCAAGGCCACCGGAGGGGAGTTGCCGGGGAAGCGCAGGGCGCTGGTCAGGCGGACGGCCAAGGTGGTCGCACGGGCGCCAGGGGTCCGCCATGGACGGGCGAGAGGGAGGCGCTGGGTGCAGCAGGCGCAACCCGTCGTGGCGGCGACGGCCCCGGCGCGGGCGCAAGGCCGGGGCCGCGTTTCGGTGGTGATATATGGGGGCGGCTGCACGGGCTAACCGAAAGCGGTGCCGAGGCGAGGAGGAGCTCCGTGGAAGGAGAGGGAGGGAGCGAGGCTCACAATGGGGCCGGCGTGGCGTCTGCCACGGGCGGGCTCAAGGCGGTCGCGGGCGAGGGAGAGAAAGGAGGGCTGGGCGGAACGGCCCACAAGGGCGGGGAAGAGGCCCCGGCCGAGCGGAGGAGGCGCGAGGGGAGGCACGCGGCGCCGGGCCGGATCCCAAGGACGGGAGCAGGGGAGGGCCGGGTCGAGGGCGCGGACGGCGGTGGCGCCGGGCGCTGCCGACCACGGCCGGGAGGGCGACGCAGTGGCGCCCTAAGGGGAGAGGGGAGCGAAGGGGAGCTCACTGGGGGAGCGCGAGGGTCTAGGCAACAGCGTGCTGGGGCGGCCGGAGAAGACCGGGCGAGGAGAAGGTCGAGGCGGGCGCCGTCGGCGATGTGGTCAGCGAAAGTGGGAGACGGGACGGATCCGAGGCGACGTGGGGGCGTCGGGCGTCTGTGGGGCCGTCGGCGTCTGGTGGTGGCAGTCGGGAGGAGGTGAGGGCCAGGCGTCGGGTGGGGGTGTGGGGCGCCGCGTCAGTGGACGGGATCGGGCCGATCCCGATCCGGATCGGTGGGCGGATGAGAAGGGGATCGAGGGGAGTGGGGCGTCGGCTAGGGTTTCGTCTCCGGGGGTTATGGGAGTGAGGGGGGGGATGGGCCATGGGCGGTCATTTGGGTTTGGCCCAGCTTGGCCGGGGGTTTTCCCCTCCCCTTATTTATTTGTTTGTTTTCCTTTTCTTATTTTTCCTTTTTTGTTTTAATTCATTTTAATAACTTAGACATTTTATAAAATGTGTTTACTCCACCATAATTAACTTTGTAATATTTGACAACCCCCGAACATTTTAGTTTTGATTTTTTTTTTGAAAACTTTTATTGCCATCATAATTTTGAATTGAATTTCGAAACCGTTTTGATTTAACCCGTGGTTAACTACAGTGACAAAGGTGACGTGGCACCATCAACGCGAGATTACTGTAGCATGATTATCCGGGCGTCACACCCAGCTTCGGAGCTCTCCGGAGAGATAAAACTCCTACTGCTGCTTGTTTGATGTATTGTGTTCTTGCTAGGGAGCGATGAGAGCTACAAAACCTAGCGTGAGTGTATCTGGTCTCGAGTGAGTCGAATCGAACCGAACCCCTTCTACGCTAAGCATGGGCCTCCTTTTATATGCTCAAGGGGTCTCCGGCAGGTGGCAACATAGATGAGGGTACAAATGTAAAACAGGAGTTGGTACACCTACCGAGCGATTGTCTGATGCAAAATACCTAACTCTGACGGCAAGGGACAAAAGCAATAAATGCCCGTCAGTGTTGTCCAAACAATGCAACAGAGACCGTCAGGTGCGCCTCCGCTCGCCACGATGACAAGCTTGTCAGCGCCGCTTATCGCTGCTCTCCGCTGGCTGCACAGCCTCTTGACACGCGCGCATGGAATGGTCCCATGGCGACACGTCATTTGGATGAGCTGGAGCGGAGATGGAGAGAGGTTGCTTGTCAGCGGCGAATCCTTGTCGCGTCCAGGAGGCTTGTCGCTCCGAGCCTTCCCGGCAAGCTCCTCTTGCCGGGCCTTGTGTTCTCGTGATGCAGGTGGCCTTCCCGACAAGCTCCTCTTGTCGGGGCCTTGTCTTCTTAATCAAATACTTTGTTCTTGAATGGCTCCAAAGGAGCCACGGAGGATCTTTGGCGGTGACGAGGCAAACCTTGCAGCTTGGTGCTGCAACTCGTCTTGGCGCTGACACGGGATACTAGGGTACCCCTACTCTAGTACACCGACAGGAGCCCCCGGGCCTGGGCATTACTGCAGTCTTGAGCTGTTGTCGGGCCAGGCCCAAAAGCAGTCTGCGGACACACGCGGCCTCGACCACGTCGCAACTCGCCCGGACCCACCACGATCCCCACTAACGGCACGCACCGACGTGGCGTCAGGCGAAGATCGTGGGCGCGGTCGTGGGGTTTCTTTATTAGTATAAGCGAACGTCCGCCTCCCCTCTTTATAAGCGGAGGAAACAGGGCAGGCCATCCACTCGCCATCGCTGTCTTGTCAAGAAAACCACCGTCGCTCCCTCTTCTTCTCCGGTCTTGAAGAGCAGCGCCCGCCCCCTTTCACCGCAAGCGTGCTCACCGCCGTCGGCCTCCTCCGCCGCCCTCGCCATGGCTCCGAAAGCCGACAAGGAGAAGGGCGTCAAGTCGGCCGAGGCGCAGCGGCTCGCGGCGCTGCGCAAGGAGCGAGCCATCTTCCCCCTGCAGCTCGGCACAAGGGAGCTGCGAGACGTCTTCTACCTCTTCTGGTCGACGGAGACGCGTGCGCATCCGCGCACGAGGGTACTCCCCGCCTCCGCCTCTGATTTGGCACCAACAGGGTACCCCTTTTTCGCCCTTTTCTTCTATTGTGGGCTTTGCCCGCCCTTTTCCGAGTTCTTCTGCGACATCATGAACACGTTTGGCCTCCGCCTCCTTGATTTCACCCCCAACGCCGTCTTGACCATGGCAGTTTTCGCGCATTTGTGCGAAAACTTTGTCGGAGTCCACCCAAATGTGGCACTCTTCCGCCACTTCTTTGTGCCTCAGCGTCGAGAGAGGAGAGCCGCTTCTTGGGAGGGATAGCACGGGTCTCTAGGATCGGCAAGAAAGAGGCCTACACGGAAGGAGAGTTCCGCAACAAGTGGGAGGAGTGGAGAGCCAATTGGTGTTGGGTCGTGAGGAGAACCCGCAGCCCTTCACCGCCGTGCGCCAAACTCCAATAGTGCGCGGCAGAGATTGGAGCAACTTGGCGCCGGAGGATGCGAAGCTGAAGATAGCTGTGACCCGGATTTTGCGCCTCAGGCTTGCCGGATTAACCGTAGGAGCAGTTGGCGCAGATTTCCTTCGTCGCCGCATCGCTCCCTTGCAGGAAAGGAGGAGGCCTGCCTGGGAGTTCCAGAATGCGGCAGACATTATGAGGTTGCGCCCGGGTCCGAATCGGAACTTCACCGTCTTGGAGCTGGACGCGATGCTGCTCGAGCTGTTCAAGAACGACCCGACCACCTGAGTGGTTTAGGTTGCCGCTGGGGTCGTCCCATTGTGCAACAACTCGGCTCGACCGCATCCGCGCCATGATGCCGTTGTGCGATTCCCATGGGATCGTTCCAACTGGCGAGAGCCCCTGACGCAGGTCGTGTAGCAGTTCTTCGATGACTTGGAAGAAGTGTCGATCCGCCCGACGGCGAGAAAAAGGCTCACCGGCGACACCACCGACGCAGGAGATGGTGCGGATTGCCACCAGGGTGGAGGAGGCGGCAGCTGGCCGCCGCCGGAGCCTTCGGGTTCACTGTGGAGGAGGCGGACGCTGCTGGCGGCAAGCCTTGCCGAGCGAGGGAGGTCGTCGGCGAGGACGAGCTTGTCGAGCCGAGCCGGGTCGAGTGGACCCGCCGAGGGCGCTTCTTCTCCACCACCCAGCGACTTGCCGCTGGCCGAGCCCCCCGCTCCGCTGAAGAGGCGCTCCGCAAGGCCGAGACGAAGTGGCGGCAGATCGCCCACAAGAAGAAGGCTGCCAAGCGACGGCTTCCACCGCTGGGCAAGCGAGGTTGCCGTGGAGCGCCCCACCGCTGCGACAACTGGGCGGGATCTTCTCGAGCCACTTGACGCCCGCCTAAGCGGCCAAGAGAGCCCACTCCCCGCCTCGTCGCACCGGGAGGCGAGCCGGAGTTTGACTTCTCCGCGCCAGCTCAGGAGGAAGGCGAAGAGTAAGCTTTTGAGATTTGTGCTTGTATTTCTTCAATTTTATTGCTTCATCCTGAATCTGATTTTCTTCGTTCTGGACTCTTTCCTTTTCAGGACGCTGGCCCAGAGAGCGTCGAAGAGGGCCAAGATCCCGACGGTCGTCGTTGAGGACGATTCTCCCGTGGAGACATGGGATGCGTCCGAGACCGCCTTGCCGGACTCGGCAACCCCTTCTCGAAGCAGCCCCAAAGACCTGGCCCCAGAGTAAGTGTGCATTTTCTCCTTACTATTAGGTGTGCAAAGGCGTGCCCTTTCTTCGTTGATATCTCGATTTGTGTGCTTGTGTAGGAGCAGAGCAGCCTCATCAGAGGGCTCAAGCCGCCCGAGATCTTGTCTTCGCCACTCGCCGCCAAGGGAGGAACCTCCCGGCAAGGGAGCGCCCTCCGACAAGGGAGGCCACTCCGACAAGGGAGGCTACCCCGGCAAGGGAGGCTACCTCGGCAAGGGACAGCGCCAGCGACCCTCCAGTGGTCGAGGCCATGGCTGCGGATCCCGTTGTAGGTAACTGCCTTACACGAAAATCTCCCTTAGGCTTGCTTTCTTTTGTTTCTTTTCTTTGAACATTTGCTTGACTGCTCCTTCTTCGTCTGACGCAGAGCCGATGGAGGTCGAGGCCGCCGGCGAGGAGGGAGCGCGCGGCAACACCGACGAGGCCGCCGTCGAGGAAGAAGAGGTCGTGGTTGTGGAAGAAGAGGTCGTCGCCGACGAGCCTGTTGGCGAGGAGGCCACCGAGGCCGCCGACGCAGAGGTCGGCGAGGGGTCGGGCGACAGACCGACGGCCTGAGGCCGCAGGAGCGCCAAGCGCTACACCGACCGACTCCCCGCCCGGCTGCGGCGTCGAACTCGAGGAGCCCGGCCAGCGCCTACACGAAGGCCGGGCGAGGGTGTCTTCATCAAGCTCCCACAGGAACCGAAGCTCCAGGCGCGGTCGAGGGAGAGACCCTCGACGGCGAGCTACTCGCCTCCGCTGGGCTGACTTCGTGGACGCGCCAAGCAGCAGCGTGGCGAAGTTCGAGGAGGAGCAAAGCCTTTGAAGAAGCTGCTGTCGCTCTACCGCGCCCGGCAGGCCAAGTTGGAGACCCGGGAAGCACTTGTCGCGAGGGCAGGAGCGGACATGGAGAAGCGCGCAGAAGAGCTCCGGAGCGCCAACCAGGAAGCTCTCCACGACGTAGCAGAAGCGCGGGGGCAACTCGCGGAAGAGCGCACGGCCTTCATCCTTGAGAAGGCCGCGGCTGAGGAGGAGCAGTGGCTGGCTGCCGAGAAGCTCTTCGCGCAGGAAAGCGAGCTGGCGCAGCGGAAGGTCAACCTGGACAGCCACGAAGAAGACCTTGCCGCGCGCGAGGAGTCACTTGGCGGGCGCTTCAGAAGCGAAGGATGCCGCCGCACCGCCGAGGCCGCCAAGGAAGAAATTTGAAGGCGAAGGTGGCGCGGTGGAGGCCAACCTCAAGAAGAGCGGCGAAGAGCTTGCCGTGCTCAAGCGTGAGCGTGAGAAGGACGCCTACACTCTTGGCGAAGCTGCCGCAGAGTCGCCTCGGCCGATAGAGGCAAGGAGCTCGACGCCGCCAAGGATTCCAAGGCGGATCTTGAGTCAAGCCGACCACCCCGACGCAAACGTTGGGCGGTGCAGAGAGGCGGGAGGTGGGCTTGTTGGAGGCGATCAAGGCCAAGGAGGAGCTGCTAGCGAATGCTGCCTCCATCCAGAGCACCTTGAGGGAGAGCGTGGAGCATTGGACTGAAGGTCTTGTGGACCTTTGCCGCCGACATCCACAACGCAGTGATGGAGCTGGGGATGGCGGACCTTGCATACTCCTCCGACGAGCATCTCCAACCCAGCGCCAAACTCAGCTTATTCTTCAAAGGCGTGGTGATGGGTCTCCGGCGACTCCGGGAAGAGGTCCCAAAGCAGCTGGCCGAGGAATCACGCCAGATCTGCACAGCAGCCCTCGAGAAGGTGTTGATAAAGGTGGCCTTCCGCAATCCGGGCCTCAACCTTAAAGGCGTCCTCAGATCCTTGCCGCCCGATGCCAACGTGGAGGAGCTCAAGGCCCTTGTCGCACCCATTGTGGACAAGGTGAACAAGATCAAGCGGATTGAGGGCGACCGCCAGAGACTAGGCCGCCAACTTTATCTTTCCTTGTCGCCGCCGATCATGTTTAGAACACTTTGTTAGATCAGCGACAAGTTATTTTGTAATATACTCTATCTTAAGCGATCAATGCAACGTTATTTCCTCTACTTGATTCCTTCCTTTATGCGTTTACGCGCTTACGCATTTGGGGGACTTGTCGGTGCGGGCACTTTTGCCATGGCGCTAAGTGCGAACGTCAAAGACTGGCCGGTAGTGCCGCCTCTGACAAGCAACCTTGTCGCGACTAGCTGCAGCTCACTTAAGTTGTTGAGCGGACTCGAAACAAAGTAAGGGCGCGACTAGCCGTGAAGTTGGTTCCCTCTGCGCACGTGTTTTCCATACAAAGTACTATCGTTCGAGGAAGATAACTTAAAAATTTGAAAATTTTTTGCTCAAAATTTGGCAAATTAGCTTTTCTGTCTCTTGCTTCCCGATGAGGTGAAACTTCCTCGAGCGGTGCCTGGTCCATAGTATTATCTCCTCCTCCCCCCCCCCCCCCCGGTTAACTTGTGCGCGAGGGAGCCTTCCTTTCTTTGAGAAAAGAGAAAGAAGAGGAAATAAGGTTATGGAGCCTAGTGGCTCGATTCTTCTTACCGGGTATGGTTGCTGCACAAAGTGTTAGCCAAAACATGCAATAAAATGATGAAAGCATGAATTTGACAAGTTGCGCGCAACACATGAGCTTTACTGATGCACGGGGTCTGCGCCGGCTTTGTACAAAGGATTACATGCAACAGCGGCAAGACTTGTACAAAAGGTGGTTGCCGGAACAGGTTCCGACAACCGCGCCCTATGGGTAAAACTTACGAAGATGCTCAATGTTCCAGGAGTTGCTCACGGAATGCCATCTTCGGTCTCAAAGCGGACAGCGCCAGGCCTAGTGACTCGCTTTCACCCGATAAGGGCCTTCCCACTTCAAGGCGTCAACTTGTTTGAATTCTTGGCGGACTGAGCAGCGAAGGACAAGGTCGCCTTCCTCGAGACTTCGGCACTAACTCTGCGGCTATGGTAGCGACGCAAAGCTTGTCGGTAGCGAGCAGCTCAAGACGGCGGCTTGAAGGCGATCCTCCTCAAGGAAGCAGCGTCATCTTGTCGCGGCTGCTCTTGCTCAAGCTCATCATAAGCGAGCACTCGAGGCGATCCGTATCTGAGTTCCGTGGGGAGAACTGCCTCTGCTCCATAGACTAGAGCAAAGGTGTCCGGCGGTGGCTTGATTTGGCGTCGTCTGATCGACCAAAGAACCATCGGCGGCTCCTCGATCGATTTCTTCCGCACTTGTGCAGCCTGTCGAAAGTTACGGTCTTGAGCCCGCAAGACTTCAGCATTGCCCTCTCGCTTGACCGTTGCTTCTCGGGTGAGCAATGAAGCAAAGCGAGACCACAGCGCCAAGATCTTGGGCGTCTTGCATGAAGGTGCGACTCGTAAATTGTGTGCCGTTGTCGGTGATGATCCTGTTAGGGATTCGAAGCGCGCATAATCGACTGAAGAACTTGATCACGACCGTGTCGTCACCTTCCTCATCGCTTCCACTTCGCCACTTTGTGAACTTGTCGATGGCGGCGTACAAGTACTCAAAGCCCCGATAGCTTCGGGGAAGGGGCCGAGATGTCGAGCCCCGGACCGAAAATGGCCGTGATAAAGGGATCGTCTGGAGAGCTTGAGCTGGCTGGTGTATCTGTTTGGAATGGAATCGCACGCTTCACACTTGGTTACTTGTGCAGTTGCATCACGGAGGGCTGTCGGCGGAAGAAACCTTGCCGGAAAGCTTTGCGGCAAGTGCTCTTTGGCGCCAATGTGGTGACCACATATGCCTCCGTGTATCTCGCCATCAGCGTCATCCATCTTCCACAGGAATACACTTCAATTTCACACCGTTGAGTCTTCTTACATGCGATATCGTCGACAAACTGGTACATACTTGACTGCCGGGCTACTCTTTCCGCTTCTTCTTACTCTTGGGAAGATCTCACATGCGAAGGAAATGGACAATCTGCTGCGCCCATGCCGGAGCTTGCGGCTCGACAACAAGGACTAAAGGCACATCTGCTGCTGCGGGAACATCAGCTTCCACGGCAAGAACCTGCGGCCCTGCCGGAGCTTGATGCTCCTCGACAAGCTTGCCGGAGCAAGACTTGTCGGGAGCGTCTGCTTCAATGAAACAAACCACAGGGCTTTCGAGCAGATCGCTCCTCAACCTTTGTTGGTGTTGATCTTGGGGACCTTTGCAACGACGGCTTCGGGAAGCTCTGTCGGAAAGTAGTCACCAGAGGTCAACTTCCTCTTCTTGCTCTGTCCAGTTGATGGTGTTACGGTTGGCTGAGTCAGCTTGAGCACGAAAATCCCTGGTTCCACAGGCAACTTAAGTGCGGCGCACTTTGACAGGCCGTCAGCAATATCATTCTGAGCTCTTGGAACATGTTCCATTTGCAGGCCGTCAAAGTGCTCTTCTAGCTTCCTCACTTCATCGATGTAGGCTTCCATCAACGGACTCTGGTAATCTTTGTTCACTTGGCGGACGACAAGCTGTGAGTCACCCCTGACAATAAGATTTTTGATCCCAAGGTCCACTGCGATCTTGAGACCGGCAAGCAAACCTTCATACTCTGCAGTATTGTTTGTCGCTTGCTCCTTGGGAAAGTGCATCTGGACTACGTACTTGAGGTGCTCCCCGGTGGGTGCAATAAGCAAAGACGCCAGCACCGGCGCCTTGCAGCGAGAAGGCACCATCAAAGTACATCAGCCACTCTTTGCTTGCTTCTTTGATGGGAATGCTCGTCTCCGGAATCTCTTCATCTGGTGTTGGCGTCCATTCTGCTATGAATTCTGCCAACGCTCTGCTTTGGATAGTTGATGTGCTTTCAAACTTGAGACCAAAGCTTGACAGTTCCAATGCCCACTCGACAATCATGCCCGTTGCTTCTGGATTCTGCAGTATCCTCTTTAGCAGAAAGCGAGTGACAACTGTGATCTCATGTGCTTGGAAGTAGTGGCGCAGCTTTCTCGAGGCCATGAGGAGGCCGAAAAGCAATTTCTGCACACCCGAGTACCTTGACCTAGCCCCTGCAGGAGGGCCCGACAAAGTAGACTGGCGCTGCACCATCCTTTTCTCGCACACTTTGGGCATGTGTCTGCTGGATTCGTCCTTGTCGGGACCAGAGCTTGTCGTGAAGCCCCCGCTTGTCGCTGGATGTGCTTGCCGTGGTGTTGGCTCGTCATCCGCCTCCCTCTCCACTACTAACGCAGCACTAACCACTTGATTGGTTTCCGCTATATATAGCGACAACTTCTCTTGTGGCTTAGGTGCGACAAGTGTTGGAGTGGAGGACAGGTATCTCTTTAAGTCCTGCGGCGCAGCCTCCGCTCGGAGTCCATTTCATTGGACCCGCCTTTTCAAAATCTTGAAAAATGGCAGGCTGCGTTCAGCAGAACCTAGAAATAAACTTCTTTGAGAGCAGCCACGCAACCGCAAGTCTTCGTACATCCTTGACGCGCTTTGGTGCTTCAATCTGCTCAATGGCCTTGATCTTGCTCGGGACTAGCTTCAATCCTCATTGAGACACGAAGAACCCGAGAAGCTTGCGGAAGGGACTCCAAACACGCACTTCTCGGGGTTGAGCTTGAGGTTGATCTTGCGCAGATTTGCAAAGGTCTCGTCCCAAATCTTGAACCAGAGTTGCTTTGTCCTTGCTTTTGACCACTATGTCATCCATGTAGGCTTCTACATTTACGTGCATCTGCGGCTCAAAAGCCGTCATGGACTACCCTTGCAAATGTTGAACCAGCATTCTTCAAACCGAAAGGCATCCGTATGAAACGATATGTGCCACATGGTGTGATGAATGTAGTCTTCTCCTCATCTTCTTGACCATGAAGATCGATGGTATCCTGAGTATGCATCAAGAAACGAAAGCAAATCACATCCACCGCCGGAGTCAACAATCTGGTCAATGCGGCAAGGGAAATGGATCTTTGGGACAAGCTTTATTAACATCCGTGAAGTCAATACAAAGTCTCCATTTTCCATTTGCTTTGCGACGACTCTGTGATTGGCCAACCACGTGGGATGGAGCACTCCTCGACAAGGCCTGCCGCTTCCGGTTCTTGATCTCTTCGCTATGAATTCTTGGCGCTCCTTTGCTTGCTTCACGACTTTTTGCTTGACGGGCGCGCGATGAGGACAAGCGGCCAGCGGTGCTCAATCACTTTCACAGGAACACGGGGATGTCGGACGGTTGCCATGCAAACACGTCGACATTCGCCCAGGAAAGCAACGAGCACGCCTTCCTATTTAGGGTCGAGAGAGGCAGCGATGGTAAAGGTACCACGATGGACGTCTTCCTTGGCGGGCACCTTCTTGGTCTTTGGCGGAGCCACCATCTTCTTGCACTTGCCGGTGGAGCTCGATGGTGCGTCCTCGACGGTGGCGCAGCACTCGAAGAGGTGCGCTTGCGGAGTGAGCATCGAGCTCTTGCCGGACTTGGACTTTGTCTTCTTCCCCGGGAGCTTCAGCGGCAAGTGTCGGCAACTGTCGCGGCTGCTGCATCCCGGTAGATCTTGTCGGCACAGATAAGGGCATCCTTCTTGTCGCCATGGACAGAGATGACGCTTATCAGGCCTGGCATCTTGAGTAGGTTGTAGGCGTAGTGAGAGGCTGCCATGAACTTGGCGAGTGCTGGACGGCCGAGTATCCCATTGTAAGGCAACGGGAAATCGGCAACATTGAATGTGACCCTCTCAGTCCTAAAGTTCAGCTCGCTGCCAAATGTTACCGGCAACGTAATCTTCCCCTTCGGCTTGCTCCTTCCCGGATTGATTCCTTGGAAAGTGTCGGTCTCTTCGAGCTCATTTGTCGAGGATTTGAAGCTTACGGAGCACGCGGAGGAGATCAGATTCAAGCCGGCCCGCCGTCAACTAGCATTTTGGTGACCTTGAGGTTGCGGATGGTTGGTGAGACCAACATCGGCAAGCACCCGACATCGATCATGCGATCGTGGTGGTCCTCAATATCAAAAATGATAGGCGTGCTAGACCACTTCGGAGGCTTGCGTGACTTCTACGGATGGTTCCGCTGCATTGACCTCCGCATCCATTGCTTGAGTTGGCGGTGGGAGGTATGCGAAGCACCTCCGTCAACGCAGAGGACCTATGTGGCTTTACGAAACTCCTGCTCATCAGCGTCGCCGTCTTCCATATCTTCGTCGTCGTCATCATCTTCGTCCTTGTCGCGGCGCTGGAGGTCTATCTCCTTGCCGCTGCTTGGCCTTGCAGCGTCCTCCCGGCCGGGGCGTTTCTTGCTTGCTCCCCAGCACCTTCACAGGCCTTCTCCTTGTCGCGCCCGCTCGTACTCGGCTCTCTGCTGTTCAACAAGCTGCTCGACCTTCTTGCAACTCTGGAGGTCGTGGCCCTTGGTGTAGTGGATCTTGCAGTCTTGCTTGCGGAGGTGTCACGCTTGTCGGCGGCCGCCACCGGCTGGTGGTTGGCGTCGTGACAACCTCCTTGCGGAGCCACCAGCCTTGGCGTTCTTGTCGCCACCTCCATTGCCGGACTGCTCAACAGCTAGCACTTCTCTACCTTTCTTCTTCTGTTGCCTCGCCCGGCCCTTCTTTGCCGGGCGGTGTCCTCCTTGTCGAGATCCTGCTTCGCATTCTCTCACAGAGTCTCCTCCCTTCCTCGGGCGATGCACACTTGTCGGCCAAGGCGTACAGCTCATCGACGTCCTTGACTTTGCACATCGCCATCTCCTCCCTCATCCTGCGGTTCCGCACATTACGGTGAAATGCTTGATCACCGCGGCGGGGTGGACGTCTGGGATGTTGTAGTGCACACGGCTGAATCTCCGAATGAACTTGCGCAGGGACTCTCCTTCCTTACGGGCGGCAGATGAAGGTCACTCTCTTGGCCATGAGGCTTGTGGCCACCTATGAATGCGCCAACAAACTGATGGCACAGATCTGCCCAAGAGGATATGGAGCTGTCTGGCAAGTGCATGAGCCAAGATCTTACGTTGGGCTTGAGCACGGCGGAAGTAGTTGGCGAGGATCTTGTCGTCCGTCCCCGCAGCCTGCACCGCGATGGTGTAGATGCTAAGGAACTCCGACGGATGCGCCCCGCCATCATACTTCTCCGCACGTCTGGTTTGAAGTTTTTACGGCTGGGCCCATGGACTTGCCGCAGCTCACGAGTGAACGCAGGGCAACCTACCGCGTACGGCAAGTCGCTTGGCTCCTCCGGCGCGCGCATGTCAACGGAAGGCCCAGCGCGCTTGTCGGACTGACGTCGCGCTTCTCTTCGACGCTCGATGCGAGTTCGAGCATCCTCTTGTTGTCGCTCGTGAAGAACTTGGCGCTGATCGCGGCGAGCTCGCGGATCCGACGACGCGGTGGAGTCGCTGTCGAGGTGGATCCGGTGAGTCGGCGATCTTGGCCTTCGTGGGCGGAGAGTGCATGGTGGTTGCACCTCCGACCGCCTCGCCGCCACCGGCTCGTGCCTTGTCGTCTCGCCACGGCAATGATGGTGTTGGTTGCCGCGAGCGTCGCGTTGGCAAAGCCGATGAGGCTCGGATAGTGGCCCTCCACTCGTCGACCTTTGTCGGCCGTTGGAGGGTAGTCGAGGAGCGGTGAAGCTCTCGCCAGAGCTTCTGCTGGAGTAGTGGGTGGCATTGGCGAGCAGTGCGAGGAGCGGATATGCTCGGACTTCTAACTACGTTATAAGGAGCAAGACCGTCCGGGCGCATCAGATCTCACTCGTACAAGATGTTGGCGCGCATGCTGGTCTCAAGGGTCTCGATCCAACGAGCGTATGGCATTGTGAACGCCATGATGTTGTTGGTCCCGTCTCTGAGATGGGCGCGGGGGATGCGCGGACGCCGAGGTTTGCGGGCCTTGTCCTTGGACTTGGCAACGTCGCGAGCACCTTCGTCGGCGCCCGTTCCTCCGCCAGCGTCTGCCCCACCACCCGTTTGCTGCGGTGAGGGTGGGTACGACGCGGACGGCTCTGCTGCCGTCGAAGCCTTCTTCTTTGGTGGCATGTTGAGGAAGATGTTGATGACGCTACTCGTGTGAATGTCGGATCAGATTCACACGGCCTCGACGCCCCCTACCTGGCGCGCCAAAGATGTCGGGGAGGCTGATCGTACCCGCGGACACCTATGGGGCGGGCGGACCAGGCCCCTTGTGGTTCGGAGGGGGGCGTAGATCGCACGAAGAGCGGATCGAGGCGAGGCACACGAGCAGTTTACCCAGCTTCGGAGATCTCCGGAGAGATAAAACTCCTACTGCTGCTTGTTTGATGTATTGTGTTCTTGCTAGGGAGCGATGAGAGCTACAAAACCTAGCGTGAGTGTATCTGGTCTCGAGTGAGTCGAACGAACCGAACCCCTTCTACGCTATGCATGGGCCTCCTTTTATATGCTCAAGGGGTCTCCGACAGGTGGCAACATAGATGAGGGTACAAATGTAAAACAGGAGTTGGTACACCTACCGAGCGATGTATGATGCAAAATACCTAACTCTAATGGCAAGGGACAAAAGCAATAAATGCCCGTCGATTGTCGCCCAAACAAAGGCAACAGAGACCGTCAGGTGCGCCTCCGCCGCCACGATGACAAGCTTGTCGGTGCCGCTTATCGCTGCTCTCCGCTGGCTGCCTGACCTCTTGACACGCTGGCGCATGGAATGGTCCCATGGCGACACGTCATTGGATGAGCTGGAGCGGAGATGGAGAGAGGTTGCTTGCCGCGGCAAAAGCGCCTTGCCGCGACGAATCCTTGTCGCGTCAGGAGGCTTGTCGGCCTCGAGCCTTCGGCAAGCTCCTCTTGCCGGGCCTTGTGTTCTGCATGCACAGGTGGCCTTCCCGACAAGCTCCTCTTGCCGGGGCCTTGTCTTCTTAATCAAATACTTTGTTCTTGAATGGCTCCAAAGGAGCCACGGAGGATCTTGGCGGTGACGAGGCAAACCTTGCCGCGGGGTGCTGCAATTGTCCGTGCACGAGTACGGGATACTAGGGTACCCCTACTCTAGTACACCGACACGCCCTCTCTTGTTGTCAACATGGTCAACAAACAAGAGGAATCGGCAGAGGACTGTACGTGGAGAGGATGATAGTAGGGGCCCACCATGTCCATGGCCGAACACAAGGAAGTTCCTCATTTTTTGTTTTATATATATATATATATATATATATATATATATATATATATATGTACTCAATTGTCGGTATGGAAAAATAAAATGCTTCACGATAGTGGTTTCACGACATCCGGGACCCACGACATTGTCGGATATATAGTCGATAGACAAGAGAACTGCACAAGATTGGTGACACTGGCCGTAGCTACTCGAGCGATATTTTTTTGTTATTGTTGAGGCGAGCAGGGTTTCAACTGGGCTGTAGCCCGTCTAGCCCAGGGTTGTATTTTAATTTCACCACATGACCAGCCCAGTTATTTTTTGTTTGTGAAAATGAGCCCGGTTTATTTTTTCTGAAGAATACCCAATCCAAGCCTACTAATTTTTCTACACCCTGATGGGCTGCAACTCTTTCAAGATGCCTACAAATCTTTAAAGTAATATGAAATGGGCTGTAAATATAAAAAACATCTGACAAATTGGCAATTACTTTATAATTTCTGAAATTTTTCACATTTTCAGATTCCAATTTCACTGGGATTTAACCTAATTCAAATATATATTCAAAGTACTTTAAATCTGGCTCGACATTTCGGTATTAAAAATAGTTTGGAACCCACAGAAATATGCAAAATTTCGTTCAAATTTTTAACCCTGGCCCTGGCCAACAAATAAATGGACTGCAATAAATTGCATAATAAGTTGCAATGAGCTAAATATAAATTATTAAAAAATCAGGGAATTGTCTGACTTGTGGGCCTATTAAGTTGACACTTATGCAAGGATTTTTTTACTTATTATATATGACAACAAACGATTCTAGCAGATGTAACCGTTGGGTGTCAATCCAACAGCCGTCGTGTTTCTTCAATCTCTGATCTTCTTGCTCCAGCCGCCAAATCCGGTAGCCGTGGACCGGCCGCCTCCCGCCTCCCGTGGTCGGCTATGATGCTGTGAGCCTCACCGCCCCTACTACTCCCACCACTGGCCAGGCCATCCTCTACTCACCCACATCCCTCCTTCTTTGTGGCTTCGCCGCCTCCGGGTCATTCCCTTCATGGGTCTCGCCATCTTCCATCACGCTGGTGTTCTCGGCACGGCGTGGTCATGTAACATCCCAAATTTTCAATTTGGAATGTTATACATTAGATCATCAATGCATATCATATTTTTTTGCTTTTGGTTTTGATCCTAGAAATTCAACGCAACTCAAGGACCCACTGAGAGACTTGGGGATTTCGTTATTTTCATATTTGAGTTTTCTCAAATTTTGAGAATATGATCATTTGATTTTAATTATTTTATCATCAAATATTTCTATTACGATAATATGAGAGAGGGAATAAAATGACTTTCCCAAAATAAAGAAATATTGAGGATTTAATAATAAAATCAAATAAGATTTTATTTCGGAGTTTTATTTTTATATTATTTGAATTTGGGAAAAAGTGTGTTTTCCAAAATTTCATTTAGGCCCAAAATAAATGTTCACTTTGTCCGGCTTGATTTTAAAAGTCGGGGAAAATTTATTTTGGGATTTTTGGAGTCCGTTTAGTATTTCTTTTATTTGTTTTTCTGCGCGTTACTATTTAAAAAAAACCTCGAACCAACTTCGGGCCGTGAAGCGGGACTCGCCAGGCGGCCTTTAAACTCGCCTTGCTTGGCCAGCCCCACCTGGCGCCCCAGCCAGCCTCGAGCCTGAGCAGCGCCCTAACCCTAACCTAGCCGCCCGCCGCTGTCACGGGACCCGCCGCCCGAGGTCAACCTCGTTTCATTTTTTTTTTTTAAACCGCGGTTTATTTTTTTAGTTTCGTTTTTTTATAGATCTGTTTTTTTTTGTTTATTTATTTAGCGAGCGTTTGCTCTTAGTTCGTTTTTACGAACATATTCGTCGTTTAGATCCAGATAACGAACGTTCGTTCGTTAATCTGTTCATCGTTTTTCTTTTTCTCGGATTTTTCCGCGATTATTTCTGATCGTGATTTCTGATCCGATTTTCGTTTTAGTATAACTTTTCGCTCGTTTATCGGAATCAGGCGATTCAAGCGCCTGGAGTTTCGTCTCGAAACCCTCTATCCGTTTAACCAACTTAAACAAGTTTTTGCTTCTGTAAAATTTGACTTATTACCAGATTAGTAAAACAAAGTTTGTTTCTTTCGCCGTTTGACTTTCGTTGCTTCGTTTTATTTGATTCTTTTTGCAAACCGGAGTTCTTAAGTTGAACTTTCTGGTAAGATCTCTTATTTGAGTTTTACCTGTGCATTAGATGAATACTTATTGTATGCTTGTTTGTTTGACTGCGATAGAGTTCCCGGAGTGCGCCGCTTGCTATTTTGAATCTCTAGTTTTCACGGATCATCAGCAAGGCAAGTAACACTTTGATCATACCTCTTTACTACCCAGTTTTATTGCATTAGATCAATCCTCAAACATTGCATGATTAGGATCTAATTAAATTGTGGGATGGGAAGTAGTTGAGGTAGTACCTATTACCTGTTGTATTATCAAACCTTTGGGAGTTACTTCTACGTTTGCTTATCGTGCCTTGCTATGCAAGTAGATGTGGATTGGGTGAGAGATATCCATGACAGATGTGAGTTTGTTAATTAATGGGTTATCTAAGGTGGCAACTTAAACACACATCTGGGTGGATTGAGGTACCTGGGTATTCCAGGATTGCCTGTTGTTTTTCTTTATGGACCGCCATCCAGGCCCAAAGGGATCATGAGATTTTTCATACTAGAAACTTCTGTGTGCAGCCACAAGCTATTATGGCCTCTAGCATAGTTGATTAAGTCGTGCGAACTCTTACAGGGTAGACTAGCAGATGTAGGGGAAAGTAGGTGTAACGGTCTATCCATCGTAAGGTGCTAGCGCTTCTGAAAAACTGTGTCTCGGTCATCCGTTTCTCAAACACCATGCAGTGCGAGAATCCCAATGGAGGAGATCGATTCTTGTGGGGAAAAGTGCACAAACCTCTGCAGAGTGTATAAACTAATCATGATTAGCCGTATCCCCGGTTATGGATGTTTTGAGTATCTGGTACTTGGATTATCATGTGAATCTCATCTTGTTACTTTAATTAACATTGTTGGGTTTTAATGATGATTACTTTAATTGGGATTGAGGATGCTGTCAACCATTCTCAATGTTTAACAACCACCATGATAGTTAAATAAAATTTATTCCTTTGTTGTAGGGAAAAACTGGCTTTACGCAAAAACTGTAACCATAGAGCTTTCCACCAGCCATATATGCATGTAGTGTAGGCTTATTCTTTCATTACTCTCTATGTGTTACATTGCCAGCATATTCCATGTGCTGACCCGTTTTCGGGCTGCAACGTTTCATGTTGTAGATTTTTCAGATGACGAGTAAGGTGCTTTTAGGTCGTGGTTCTATACTCAGTGATGCCGTTGGAATTGATGGACTCACTTATCTTCCAAGTCTTCCGCTGTTATCGTTAGTAGATGGCCTTAAGCCATATTTATTGTAATAAGTTCTCTTTTGAGACTTTCGATGTAATAAGTGTGTGATTGCTACTCTGTTATAAATCCTTCAAGTACTGTGTGGTGTCAGCATTACTGATCCAGGGATGACACTTAAGCACAGAGACTCGATCCATTCGGGTCGGGTCGCTACAAAGATGGTATTAGAGCACACGCTGACTGTAGGACACGACCACTAAGCTAAAGCCCTAGATCACTACTCTTTCTCCTCATTTCTGACTCTTCATCTTTTCTATTCTTTTAGGATGGCGGATGCAAGGAACAAGTTCACACAACCGGATGAAGATACACCCTTTGGATGTCACTGAAGGAAGTCACTAGATACCGAACATAGGAGTACCAAGCTTCACGGGACCTACAACGCCATTTTACCCGAAGAGGAGCTACTGGATGATTCAAGTTCAAATTCCGGAAGGACATTTGCACCAGTCACGGAACCCATAGAGTTTTCCTTTGATGCACCAACTTGGAGTCTAGGAAAGAGTATGGCAGCCCACATCACCATGGGACGTATTGGAGAAGTTTACCACAACGATATCAAGAATACTATCTACCAGATTTGTGGGCGCCGAGATGAGCAATGGGGGATGATCAGCACCAGGAGGGACAGATCGATCGCAGCTTACATCCAGGAATTAAACCAGCACATCCGACGCCAGGAGAACCAGATGTGCGCAGGTATGGAGAATCTTTAGAAGGCTATGACCAAGATCAAGGAGCTAGAATAAGAACTCAAGGCTACACGTGAAGACTACATGGAGGATATCGTCGCTCTAGTGAGACAGAACGGCGACCTTAAGGAGAAGATTGAAGTATTCATGGGAGGTTCAGCACCCAAAAGAGAAGATGACGAATCCACTTGCCCGGATAACTATATCATCATCGACGACACCGACTCGGATCCCGACGATAGTGATGATGACTATGTTGATGAAGATGGGGCAGATATCATAGAGTCTTCATCGGAGCAGTTTTTCTAGTAGACCACCATAAAAGTAGTAGTGTTCCACCATATACATAGTATAGTCCACGCACTTTTGCGATAGTTCTAGACCGCTTGTATGCCCTTGTTTGATTGAATGAAGTGATTTTTGTGTGCATTTGTCTCATGTGCATTTGGGTAGTGTTTTCTCTTTAGACCTCATTCTATTCTTAACTCCCGTCTTTTCTAAAAACCCGCAGATGCCTCCGAGACATGACAATGGATTTGCTTTCCCACGGAGCTCACTCGGTTGATCCGGCAGCGAGAATGCGTTGATGCAATTGCTAGTCCAGAACCAGAACAACAACAACAACAACAACAACAACAACAACAACAACAACAACAACAACAACAACCCACCACCACCACCACCTGTTGATCACTTAACCCGTTTTCTTAGGCTGAGTCCGTCGGTGTTTTCCAGTAGCACCGAGCCGATAGTGGTAGATGATTGGCTCCGTAAGACAGGGAGGGAGTTGACAACTGCAGGATGTACAGATGGGGAAAATGTGAAATTTGCCGCACATCATCTTGAAGGACCCGCAGCAGCATGGTGGGAGAATTTTACAGCCACATACCACAGACACCTTTGTCACATGGGATCGGTTTGACAAAGCTTCCGTCGCCCATGTTTGGCAGGAGCTATGGCCATGAAGAAGCGTGAGTTTATAACTTGCGCCAAGGAGGACGGACAGTTGGCGATATGTGGATGACTTTACTAAGCTAGCACGTTATGCCCGGATGGCGTTCCTACGGATGCTGACTAAACAGAGAAGTTTACGGAAGGACTGAATGACGAAATGAGTATGCGATTGATGGTAGCAAGCTTCAACAACCACCAGGAGTTGGTAGATCGTGCTCTTATGATTGAGGGAAGCAGCAGCAGATTGAAAACCGCAAGAGGAAGTATGGACAGGGAAGTACAATTACGGAGCTCGAGAATCCCGTCTTACCCCTAAACCGGGAGTTCATTTTCAGCATACAGATGGAGGAGGTAGCTCGCACAACCATAATGGCCCCAAGAATGGTAATGGGAATGGAGGAAGCAACGACCAGAACCGTACCACCCCATCAACCCCAGCCAAGAGAGACCTGAGTCAAGTCACTTGCTTTAAGTGTCAGAAGACCGGACATTATGCCAATGAATGTCCTGAAGGCCAGAATGGCAATGGAAGCTCTATGAGGAAGCCGAACCCTTTCAGCAGGGGACAAGTGAACCACGTTAATGCGGAGGAGGTTGAAGCCCAGCCTGATGCAGTAATAGGTAAGTTTTTGGTTAAGTCATTTACTGCACTCGTTCTTTTTGATATCTTGGTGCATCGCATTCATACATATCAAGGGGATTTGTGGATAAGTATAACCTACCCACTAAGGTTCTTAGAACACCTATGTTAGTAAGCTCACCAGGAGCGGAGTATATGGCCAGTCAAGGATGTTTCCAAGTGCCATTAAGTACATGAAGGCATATTTTCGCAACGGATTTAATTATTCTGGAATCCCAAGGTTTGAATGTAATTCTTGGTATGGATTGGCTATCGATTGATGGGGGAAACATCGATTGCGCTAGCAAGACAATTTTCCTTACAACGCCAGAAGGAAGAAGGATCAAGTATGTATCCCGGCATGTGCCAAATAGGACGCAAGTAAATTCCTTATCAGGAGTTGTGCAGGAGGAAGTACCAGTGGTAAAGGATTTCCCTGACGTATTTCCAGAAGAGTTGCCAGGCATGCCACCGGATCGAGGTATTGAGTTTTTGATTGAGCTTTTGCCAGGCACAGGGCCAATATCGAAGCGACCATACAGGATGCCCACAATGGATTTGGAGGAGATTAAGAAGCAGATTAAGGATTTACTGGATAATGGTTACACTCGCCCAAGTTAAATGCCTTGGGGATCACCAAGATTACTTCTAGTGGAGAAAAAGGATGGATCGTTAAGGATGGTTGTTGATTATCATGGGTTGAATGAAGTAACGGTCAAGAACAAGTACCCACTACCAATGATCAATGATCTGTTTGATCAATTGCAAGGAGCTAAAGTGTTTTCCAAGATCGATTTGCGATCATGGTACCATCAGCTGAAGATTCGAGAGCAGGACATACTTAAGACAGCTTTCACCACAAGGTATGGGTTGTATGAGTACACCGTTATGTCATTTGGTCTGACTAACGCACCTGCCTATTTTATGAACATGATGAACAAAGTGTTTATGGAGTTTTTGGATAAGTTCGTCGTGGTGTTCATTGATGATATTCTGGTTTACTCGAAGAATGAAGAGGAACATAAGGAACATTTGCGATTGGTACTTGAGAAGCTCAGAGAAAACCAGTTATATGCCAAGTTCAGCAGATGTGAGTTTTGGTTGAAGGAAGTAGGATTCCTCGGACACATTATATCCGGAGAAGGAATAGCAGTTGATCTCACAAAGGTTATCACTGTGACCAATTGGGAAGCACCAATAACAGTTGGAGAGATCCGGAGTTTCCTTGGACTCGCAGGATACTACCGGAGATTTATTGAGAATTTCTCCAAGATTGCAAAACCTATGACGGAATTGTTGAAGAAGGATACCAAGTTCATATGGGTGAGGAGTGTGAGGCTAGTATCCGTGGAGTTGAAGAAACGTTTGGTTACCTCACGGTGTTAATTCTGCCACATCAGACCAAGGATTATGAGGTGTATTGCGACGCTTCACGTCGAGAACTTGGAGCAGTGCTCATGCAGGAGGGAAGAGTTGTTTCGTATGCTTCACGACAACTGAAACCTCACGAATTGAACTATGCCACGCATGATTTGGAATTAGCCGCTGTAGTGCATGCCTTGAAAACATGGAGACATTTCCTTTTTGGGAACCATTGTGAGGTGTACACGGATCACAAGAGTTTGAAATACATTTTCACGCAGAAGGAGTTAAACCTCAGACAAAGGAGATGGTTGGAGCTCATCAAGGATTATGATATGAGATTGCATTACCATCCCGGAAGGCTAATGTAGTAGGCGGCGCATTGAGCCGTAAGAGCCATGTCAATACACTAATGACGGGAGAAATACCAATGGAGTTAGCCGAGGATCTTCGTGAGCTATGTTTGGAAATAGTTTCGAGAGGCTATGTAGCAGCATTGGAGATTCAGTCAACTTTGATGGATAGAATCAGAGAAGCTCAGAAGATTGACAAGGAGATTGCCTCTATAAAGGAGAAAATGAGCAAAGGAAAGGCTAAAGGATTTCGTGAGGATGAGCATGACACCCTATGGTTTGAAGACCATGTTTATGTGCCCAATGACCCGGAGATCAGGAAGTTGATTCTGCAAGAGGCACACGATTCACCATATTCGATTCACCGAAATACCAAGATGTATTTGGATTTGAAGGATAATTTACGGTGGACTGGAATGACGAAAGATATTGCGGAGTATGTAGCAGTTTGTGATGTATGTCAGAGAGTAAAGGCAGAGCATCAGAAGCCAGCAGGATTGTTACAACCATTGTCGATACCCGAATGAAAGTGGGATAAGCTAGGCATGGATTTTATCACGGGATTACGCAGGACTCGTTCGGGCTATGACTCGATTTGGGTTGTAGTTGATCGGTTGACGAAAGTGGCTCATTTCATCCCGGTAAAGACCACTTACACCAGCGCTAAGTTGGCAAAGATATACATGACCAGAATCGTATGCTTACATGGAGTTCCGAGGAGTATCGTATCAGATAGATAAACACAGTTTACCTCAAGGTTCTGGAATCAGTTGCATGAAACTTTGAGTACCAGGCTAGAGTTTAGCACAGCTTTCCATCCGCAGATAGATGGACAAACCGAGAGAGTCAATCAGATTTTGGAGGATATGCTGAGAGCTTGTGCACTAGATAATGGATCTAGTTGGGACGACAATTTGCCATATGCAGAATTCTCTTACAACAACAGCTATCAATCCGGTTTAAAGATGGCCCCTTCAAGCCTTATGCGGAAGGAGGTGCGGAGACACCGTTGTCGTGGGATGAAGTTGGAGACCGCCCGATTGTTTGGACCTGATTTGATTAAAGAGTCCGAGCAGAAGGTGAAGTTGATTCGCGATAGGCTTAAGGTAGCCCAAGAGGCGGAAAAAGCTACGCAGATTCTAAACGCAAGGAGACAGTTTACGAAGTCGGAGACCGAGTTTATCTTCGAGTCTCTCCACTACGAGGAATTAAGCGTTTTGGAGTTAAGGGAAAGTTAGCGCCACGTTTTGTAGGACCATATCGTGTTTTGGAACGTATGGGAGAAGTGGCCTACAAGTTGGAATTGCCCGAAGGATTGTCAGGAGTTCATGATGTATTCCACGTTTCCCAGTTGAAGAAGTGCCATGTGGGGATGGCTGATATACCACCAAGAGAATCTGATTGCCTTTGGAAGCGATTCGGTTGGATAACGATTTGACCTATGAGGAGAAACGGTTAAGATTCTCGAGTTTGCCACCGAGTTACCCATGACAAGGTTATAAAGTTTTGCAAAGTTCAGTGGCGCCACCACACCGAGGATGAAGCCACCTGGGAGCGAGAAGAAGATTTGCTAAAGGACCACCCTCACCTATTTTCTAGCCAACCCGAATCTCGAGGGCGAGATTCATCTTAAGGGGGGTAGGTTTGTAACATCCCAAATTCCAATGGAATGTTATACATTAGATCATCAATGCATATCATTTTTTTTGCTTTTGGTTTTGATCCTAGAAATTCTACGCAACTCAAGGACCCACGGAGAGAGTTGGGGATTTCGTTATTTTCATATTTGAGTTTTCTCAAATTTTGAGAATAGGATCATTTGGTTTTAATTATTTTATCATCAAATATTTCTATTACGAAAATATGAGAGAGGGAATAAAATGACTTTCCCAAAATAAAGAAATATTTAGGATTTAATAATAAAATCAAATAAGATTTTATTTCGTAGTTTTTATTTTATTTTATTTGAATTTAGGAAAAATGTGCATTTTTCAAAATTTCATTTAGGCCCCAAATAAATGTTCACTTTGTCCGACTTGATTTTAGAAGTCGGGGAAAATTTATTTCGGGATTTTTGGAGTCCGTTTAGTATTTCTTTTATTTGTTTTTCTGCGTGTTACTATTTAAAAAAACACGAACCGACTTCGGCCGTGCCGGCGGGACTCACTTGGGCGGCCTTTTAAATAGCGCTCGCTTGAGCCGGGCCAGCCCACGCCCAGCCCGCCTCGAGCCCGCACGCGCCCTAACAAGATAACCCTAGCCTCCGCCGCCGGGCCGGACCACGCCGAGGTCAACTCGACCTCGTTTTTTTTTTTTAAACCGCGGTTTATTTTTTTTTAGTTTCGTTTTTATTATAGATCGGTTTTTTCCGGTTTATTTATTTAGCGAGCGTTCGCTCGTTCGTTCGTTTTAACGAACGTATTCGTCGTTTAGATCCGGATAACGAACGTTCGTTTGTTAATCTGTTCGTCGTTTTTCTTTTTCTCGGATTTTTCCGCGATTATTTCTGATCGCGATTTCTGATCCGATTTTCGTTTTAGTATAACTTTTCGCTCGTTTATCGGAATCAGGCGATTCAAGCGCCTGGAGTTTCGTCTCAAAACCCTCTATCCGTTTAACCAACTTAAACAAGTTTTTGCTTCTGTAAAATTTGACTTAGATCCAGATTAGTAAAACTAAGTTTGTTTCTTTCGCCGTTTGACTTTCGTTGCTTCGTTTGATTTGATTCGTTTTGCAAACTGGAGTTCTTAAGTTGAACTTTCTGGTTAGACCTCTTATTTGAGTTTTACATGTGCATTAGATGAATACTTATTGTATGCTTGTTTGTTTGTCTGCGATAGAGTACCCGGAGTGCGCCGCTTGCTATTTTGAATCTCTAGGTTTCACGGATCATCAGGAAGGCAAGTAACACTTTGATCATACCTCTTTACTACCCAGTTTTATTGCATTAGATCAATCCTCAAACATTGCATGATTAGGATCTAATTAAATTGTGGGATGGGAAGTAGTTGAGGTAGTACCTATTACCTGTTGTATTATCAAACCTTTGGGAGTTACTTCTACGTTTGCTTATCGTGCCTTGCTATGCAAGTAGACGTGAATTGGGTGAGAGATATCCATGACAGATGTGAGTTTGTTAATTAATGGGTTACCTAAGGTGGCAACTTAAACACACATCTGGGTGGATTGAGGTACTGGGTATTCGAGGATTGGTACATTGTTTTTCTTTATGGACCGCCACCCGGGCCCAAAGGGATCATGAGATTTTTCATACTAGAAACTTCCGTGTGCAGCCACAAGCTATTACGGGCTCTAGCATAGTTGATTAAGTCGTGCGAACTCTTACAGGGTAGATTAGCGGATGTAGGGGAAAGTAGGTGTAACGGTCTATCCATCGTAAGGTGCTAGCGCTTCTGAAAAACTGTGTCTCGGTCATCCGTTTCTCAAACACCATGCAGTGTGAGAATCCCAATGGAGGAGATCGAGTCTTGTGGGGAAAAGTGCGCAAACCTCTGCAGAGTGTATAAACTAATCATGATTAGCCGTGTCCCTGGTTATGGACATTTTGAGTATCTAGTACTTGGATTATCATGTGAATCTCATCATGTTACTTTAATTAACATTGTTGGGTTTTAATGATGATTACTATAATAGGGATTGAGGATGCTGTCAACCATTCTCAATGTTTAACAACCACCATGATAGTTAAATAAAATTTATTCCTTTGTTGTAGGGAAAAAGCGGCTTTACATAAAAGCGTAACCATAGAGCGTTCCACCAGCCATATATGCATGTAGTGTAGGCTTATTCTTTCATTACTCTCTATGTGTTACATTGCCAGCATATTCCATGTGCTGACCCATTTTCGGGCTGCAACGTTTCATGTTGCAGATTTTTCAGACGACGAGTAAGGTGCTTTTAGGTCGTGGTTCTATACTCAGTGATGCCGTTGGAGTTGATGGACTCACTTACCTTCCAAGTCTTCATTGTTATCGTTAGTTGATGGCCTTAAGCCATATTTATTGTAATAAGTTCTCTTTTGAGACTTTCGATGTAATAAGTGTGTGATTGCTACTCTGTTATAAATCCTTCAAGTACTGTGTGGTGTCAGCATTACTGATCCAGGGATGACACTTAAGCACAGAGACTCGATCCATTCGGGTCGGGTCGCTACAGGTCAACATTGTCAACAAACGACAACATCGGAAGAGGGACGTACATGGAGAGGCTGACAGTTGGGACCCACATGGTCCATGGCCGCACGCAAGCAAGTACTTCCTTATTACGCCAAAAAGAATGAATACTCCGGCTCCTAGCTGGGAGCCACCATAGTGGGAGGCTGAATTGTGGGCCTACTAAGTTGACGTGGACGGAGGGCTTTGTCAACTTAGTCAACAAACAATTCTATCACCATCGCGTGCTCTTGCCTCCCGTGGCCGGCTGTGTAGCCGCAGAGGCCTCACTGCCCCTACTACTCCCACCGTTGGCGGGCCCTCGACAGCAGCGGCCTCCCATGACCGAGCAGAGTGAACCCTCGTACTCCTCTCCGCGTGGGCATCCACTGGCGCGTCTTCCCCGGCTGGCTCCGTGTTCTTCCCTTCCTAGGCCTCGTCGTCGTCCATCGCCTTGGTGCTCTCGGCGCGGCGTGGTCAACGAACGAATTCCATTGGAAGAGTAATGTATGTTGAGAGGCAGATAGCTGGGTCCACGGCCGCAGCAATGAAGTGCCTCCTTATTACACGCAAAATAATTATTCCTCCACTTGACAGCAGGGACACACCGGACGGGCCACTGTATTTCACAAAAAAAAATGTTTCCCCTTGACTGTTGGGACCCACCAGCTATAGCTTCGCACGCGAGGAAATGCGTCCATATTACGAGCAAAAAAAATATTCGCCCCCTGATTGCTGGGACCCACCAGCTACATCTTCGCAGGCAAGGAAGTGCGTCCATATTACAGGCAAAAAAATTGTTCGCCCCCCTGACTGCTGGGACCCACTAGCAACTCTTCACATGCAAGGAAGTGCCTGACTGTCGGGACCCATGTGGTCGAAGCGTACGTGTACGTACTGGTCAATGTAGAGGCGTGCACATGTCGTAGTAGAGGCACGCATGTAGCACGTACACATATGTATAGCGGCCAGGGTGCAAGAAAGAAAATACGGCCACACACGTACATATGGGCAGGGTCTCGAATGCCTACTCGCGCATACGTATGGCCAGGGCTCATGTACATGGTTTGGTCGGAACGGAGAAGCTGTGCCGTCGTCGTGTTCATGGGGAGGCAACCGGCTGGGTCGGAACGGAGAAGCTGTGCCGTCGTCGTGTTCATGGGGAGGCAACCGGCTGGGTCGGAACGGAATGCGTCGTCATGTTCATCGGGAGCATACCCCCTTGGATCGAACAACCGATGGAAACGAGGCCTGGCGTACCGCAGAACGGAGGAAACGACCTTGTGTTCGATCAGCCACGATGGAAACGGGATCCTGTTCATCAGGAGGGGTCTGGCGTACCGCAAAATGGAGGAAATGGACCTCCTACGGTCGAAACGGGGTCCTGGTGATCGGGTGGGGTGTGGCATACCGAAAAATGGAGTAAACGGGATTGTGTTGGAGCGCTACGGTCAAAACAGGGGTCCTGTTCATTGGGAGGGGTGTGGCGTACCGCAAAACGGGACTCCACGAGATAATGTTCATCTCCGTCGTTGACTGCCTCCACGGGCTATTGTTCATCCACCTTCAACCTCCTCCAGCCTCCACCTATGACTGTTCATCCACGGGCTCCTGTTCATCCAACCTCCACCGCTCATCCACCGGCTACTGTTCAACCAGCCCTCTCCGCGGGCTCCTGTTCAACCACCCCTCCACGGGCTACTATTCATCCAGCCCTCCACCGGCTACTGTTCAACCAGCCCTCTACGGGTTACTTTTCAACCAGCCCTCCATGGGGTCCTGTTCATCCAGCCCTCCACGGGGTCATGTTCATCCACCGGCTCGATCGATCGGGGATACTGTTCATCCAGCGGCAAAGGCCTCTACTACCACGGGGTCCTGTTCATCCAACCCCCCACCGGGAACTGTTCATCCAAACCCCCTCAACAACGCTCACTGTTCTTCCAGGGAAGGAGGCAGCAGTGTTCGATCGGCTTCAGTTAGCAGCAGTAGTGAAGGAATCACTCGGGTTTAGTTAACAGCAAGGGATCGATTGATCGCTCGGGTTCAGTAACGCGTAGCCTGCAGTGCCATCGCTCGGGTTCAGTTAGAGCCCAACGCCTCGCTCGGGTTCAGATAGAGCCCAACGCCTCGCACACACGCGCATATGTACGAGAGAAACGTGCATCGCTCGGCCCCCGACCACCTACCGTAACCGGAAACTCCCTGATATTTTCCTCGCCTTCGCTTCTACCACGGTTTTTTCCGTCATGGACGGCCCAAAGAATGTCATGCAGCTGCGTCTCCAGCCCGCCCAGGACGAAAATCCCATTTTCTGTCATGATTTTTTGTCATAGAAGTAGGACCCCACCACATTTATGATGATACCGGGTTTTGTCACAATTATCGTCATAGAATTGTCATAAGTATGACAAAAAAAATTGTTCGGCCCAAAATGTCACGGATGTGTCTTTTTTTTGTAGTGCTATCCGTCAGATATAAATTGGACGGCCTATATTGCAGGATGGTACCCACACCATCATCAACAACTTTGTTTTTTTATAACAGTAGAGATAAAATATATTATATGTAGTATAACATGTTCATAACCACACCATGTTTATCACCGTTATATATATTCAAGCAGGTGTCGGTTTAAAACACTATGATAAATTCCTCAAATATCTGAATTTGCTTTTTATAATAAACTATGATCTCTATTCGTCTTTCACAGCCACACAATCCTATTATCTTTGTAGCTAGCGCTAACTTTCTCTCGTGCATGCACACGCCCGCATCCCTCTCACCCTCCTCAGCATTCTCAAGCTCCATCGCGCAAATTCATCTTTTCACTTTAGGTCGTTAACTCATGGTGTGTGTAGCCCCCCCAGCTCCTTCTTTACGGCACATATCGATTGATATGCCTCTCTAGCCAGGTGTGCCTACCACAAACACAAGCTTCCCATCTTCTCTTCTCACCGTCCATGCCTAACTCCCACCACTCTTTTCATCGATCTCGTACTCGCACACTCCTTCCCCCTCGATATAGTATGCCTCTCGCACCACCTCCTAGATGCTTCCCTCTCTCTCTATCCTTATCCCCGGGCCTTATTTGCTTCTAACACATACATGCATGTATAGCGATCGATCTCCCTACATATACCTAGGTCGACTTTAACTATTTTCCCCCCACCCATCGATCGACGTACCTCACAAGTTATGTCTCTCCTTTCTTCGACAAAGGACGATTGATCTTCCTATGTAGTTACGTCTTCTTACCATAGCCATATCGTCCCCCCATCATTCGTGCATGCCTCCTAACTCGTCTCTCGCACGCACGTGCACAGACAGGGAGCCATCCCCTCTCTTATTTATATTGTAGGCGTGCCCTTCGTTTGTCTAGCAAGCCTCTCCCACCATGGGTGGATTCAAGCCCCAGGCAGAAGGGGCGGTGGCCTGGGGCGTAAGGCCCATCTCCTTTGTATATTTTAACACTGTAGCTACAATACAACTCTCTGATCAATTAAGTTGCACAGGCCTTGGCCGATTCGCTGAGGCTGGCCCATTCCTAGGTCCGCCTTGTCTCCCACCATTTGTTAGAAGCAATTCCACTACCATCCCCTCCAACACTCTAGCTCTGTCTCCCTCCCAACCTTATTCCTCTCCTACACATATGCATGGATGCCGATCGATCTCCCTTAATACATAAGGTAGGCATCTCTCCTCCTCCACACATATACCAGCCATTATACCTCTATAATTAATTAGGCCTCCCGCCACCACACACCGATACTCGAGTGCTCTTGATAGGTATCAATGCCACCGAGACAAACTGCACTTGTCCCCTCTCATGTTCCAGTAGGCCAGCCACTCTATATCTTTGACGTGGGCACACACAAATTCGATGACACTCTTTAACGATCGCGCGCGCACACACACATAATCCCTCTCTTGGATTCTATGGATACCTCAAGCCAATGATACCTCCACTCTCTTCTCGTGGATCGCCCCATCTATATATATGATATATCAAAGACTCTATTTCACACACATTGCATATGTTACATTTTTTGATTGACCCCCCCCCCCAAAACACTCACAAACCCACACACTATATCTCTCTATGTTTGTATCTCTCTCACACAACCCCACGCAGGTGGTGTACGTACACGAAGAGAATAGGTGCACGTACTCATGCTTTGTGCCCAGCCACACCCACGCGGGTACACGGTGGAGCTCATTTCTGTACGAAAATGGCAGCCCACGTGCTAATTTGAATGCGTCTAGCGGTTATTTACCTACGGAGGTTGTGTACCACGCGTGCACGAAAAAAAGTTCGACTTGATGTGTTGGTGCTTTATTTTTAAAGAAAGTGATATCGCTCAATGGCACGCACACAGAATATAAAACAATTTTTATGGAGAAAAAGGTATTCCGCTCCACTATATACAATGGAGCCTGCCTGCCTGGGTTTGTCTCTCTTCAGAGCATCTCACACAAGGCGGTGGTGGCCTCTCTCTCTCCCACCGTCGGTCATTAATCCGGTCGCATCCTGTCCACCGGCGAAAAGGGAGGATGTGCATCCTTTCTCCGTTCGACGGCACCAAGGCAGCACGTCCCGATCAGCGGTACCCGCCGTTCTCTCTCACCAAGCTCCGGCGCGGAAGGGCCCACGCCACCTGCTCACTGCAGCAGTATGGGCAGACCCCGCCCGCTGCCACTCACCTAGTTACATCCCGATGACCCCTAGGTATCCCCTCTGGCGTTGCTCCACTGCCCGTCTTCCCACGTCGCTGCATGTGGAAAATCTTGCATATGGATCTTCCATAGTTCTTTGCCCAAAACGTAGCTTGTCCGGCATACTTTCCATATTGCAATCTTGTCCTCACACCGTTTTAGACAAACACAACCATGTTGTTATCTTCCCTTAGGAGAAGGAATATGCTTCTTTTTTGTCATTGTATGTGTCATCAACTATTATTGTCCAGTAATTGTTTCCTTTCTACATATTTTTTGCAAACAGGGCTATCCATTTAACCTCGTTGCTATTGTGACCTTTTGGTAACTGCACAAATCACTTTTTTCTTAAGAGTGTTTTGTGCAGTTGTACTAAAATGTCACACGGGCAACGTCTCTACATTCGGTCTTGGCTGCACAAAGGGAGATTGGTTTGCTCTATCCTCCACATCCAACTCCGAGCCTAATCTTCTCCAACTATTTGCTTAATCTTCTCCAACTAGTTAGTGCGAAGAGATCGCAAAGGTGTCCGACTTCTATTTGTGTGTTTATTGTTTCATCGTGATCCTCTATTATCATAATCACACATAATATCTTTGGAATAGGGACACTCAACTCTATTTTATTGGAACTGCACAAAATGATCAGAATGTTGCATGCTCCAGACAGCTACTTTTTTCCCAACATGTCTTGTTGATTTAGAGCAGTGGGGGATGTTGCTGCCAATGAAAGCATGGATCAATTTTAATTTAACACCTTCTCACAACTTTGTCTTCAGTTGTGATGTAAATATTAGCTCTGATCTGCTAATAATTGAGATGCATTAGCAAGGAAGTTAGTTTTTTTATTGTTTTTGAAAGAGCATCGATGGCAAGACACATGAAACAAAAGTTGAAAGCTCAGAGCATTGTATAATTTCATGTCGCTGGAAAATTATTTGTATAGTACGTCAATTATGTAAAAAATGCTGGAAGCTTGATAGCATTGCCAGAAGCCTCTTCAGCATCCGGGTCCATGTGCCATGCACAAAATTATACTCCTCCGTTCCTAAATATTTATCTCTTTGCAAATTTCAAATGGGCATATTTTAGAGTGTAGATTCACTCATTTTGTTTCGTATGTAGTCACTCGATGAAATATCTAGAAAGACAAATACTCCAGAGTATATTTAAGAACCAAGGGAGTAGTGCACAACCACGTTTCCCACTGTAAGTTGCTCGTAAGAAGCAACCATCAATATGCTCTTCTTTGAATCCACTCATACTACTCCATCCGTCACTGTCTATAGAGCGCGCTTCAAAAAAAATCTCTGGGACCAAGGCAACTAGCAATCGGCCTGAAAAATAGCATTGGTAGTTATAGCACGGCGTCTATTACTAGAGGAAATAATGCATACACATGCATGCAGTGCTTCCACCCCGGGTACACACATGCATGCACTTACTCCACTTCGTAGTACGTCGAGAGAAAGTTGTGGACTTGATTGCGGTTACCACACCCTAATTAATTGAGCATTAAACTAAACACGTCTAAAGTCTCTCTGGTGGTGGAAATGCATTGAGAGAAATGCATCAGAATGAAGCGCCATACATGGCTGTGTGAGAGGTAGGAGTAGTATGAAGGTGCAAAACCAAGGGGCTGTTTGGATTGTGACTATCTTTGTCATATGTTGCCACATGATTTTTGCCACACTTGTCTTACTTAAGTTGCTCAATTTTTTAGCCACACTTTGGCTTGCCTAAGGGAATTTCTCCACACTTTTTGTGCCTATTACATGTGGGGTTCACTGCTCATAAAAAATTTCTTGCCTTATGTGTGGCTAGAACTAAACACCAACTTAACTTGGTCAAACTTGCCTAAGGTTAGGTGTGGCAAAGTGTGCCAAGGTGTGGCTAGAAACCAAACAGCCCCCAAGTGCGCGTATGGCCAGTCGGTCAACGCACCTCCTCTTGGAATATCATTGACATGTGGCACCGGAGACTGAGCAAACCGATCTCAATTGACGGCAAAATGGCCAACCCCCCGTTCCTTGAGACTGGCCACAGTGGGTAGTAACATAGAGTAGTAATATGCCCATGTTACTACTCTATGTTACTACCGCTATAGTGGGGAGTAACATATGTGTGGTAACAAGCAACGCTTCTTTTATTATGCTATAGACCGATCTTGCCTTGATATGTGTGATGTTACTCATACTAGTAGTAACTAGCTATGTTACTACATGCCTCTCTTTCTTCATCTGTTGCTTGCCACATCATCTATTTTATCTAGATATGTGTGATATTAGAATCTATGTTACTCCCACAGTGGATAGTCTGAGAGAGACGAGGAGCGAGAACACATAGACAGGCTCGCACGGAGGTCAAGATATGTTCAAGCATGGTTGATCGATATCATCATTACATGTTCCATGTTTTTTAATACTATACTATTGGGCTGCCGTTTTCCGTCCTTCTCCCTAATAAATTTGCACTCTATCATAGATTAAAATAAAATAAGAGTACAGACGCTCCACCATGCGGTTCTAGTAGTGGTACTACTCATACTACTAAACCTTGCGCTTGGCTCTTCGCCTCTTCGTGAAGTCGATCAATAATGGTACTCCACATGTTGGGTACTACAGTGTATGCATGTGGCAATCTGACACCGAATGAACTGATGCATGTCCACCGCCTCGGCGAGGGTAGGTTGCATTAGTCAAAAGGCGTAAGCGAGCTTCACCTTGTCCTGCAAGCTTCTCCTTGTTCTGCGAGTTGACGGGACACACCAAAAAGTAGTGGTAGTCCATACTCCCTCCTTTCCGGTAAATATGGCTTAATCTATTTTGCGGGTAAATGAGAGAGCTTTATTCATATATAAGCACTCTTAGGATGATCACCCAAGAGACTGGTCACTAAGAAGCTAGGTACCCCGCAAAAAACGAAGGAAGCGGGGTGTTTCATCAAGCCAGCTCTTGGCCACATTCAAAGTGCAGCAAGCACGGTTCGCACAAAGAATCTTGTTGCAAGGTTTCTTGGCCTGTTTACATGCTAAATAACAAAAAGAGGAAATATTACGGCGCTCCTATTTGTAACAGGATATGAGCCAGAATTAAGCAAGAATTGTGGCGAGTGTTCCATGCAATCAACTTCCATTATCACATGCAAGAACCCTCGAAGAGAACCAAATGTGTTGAAGATTGCTTTATCACATTTTTAAAATATAATAAGAGTGCAGACGCTCCTCCATAAAGTTCCTAGTAGTATAGTACATACCTCTATAGTAGTAGTACTAGTACTAGTAAACTTTGCGCTTGGCTATTCGCCTCTTCAGGAAGTCGAACAATAAAAGTACTAGTATAGTGTATGCTTCTGGCAATCTGACACCGAATTAAGTGTTGCACGTCCACTGCCTGAGCAAGGGAGAGCTTGCATTAGTCAAATGTTTCTCCTTGTCCGGCGAGCCTCCGCGCACAAGCTTCTCCTCGTTCGGCAAGTTGACAGGACACACCAAAGTAATGCTAGTCCATAATGCCTCCTTTTCGGTTAATATGGCTTAATTTGAAACGAGATAAACACGCTGTCTGTCAGTATATATTTGCCCATTGCTCTCAATATATACATTTTCCGGTGTTTATACGGTCACTAGCTCACCCTGGCTGAGTATGTGTGTGCATGCACATGTAGGTTGAGCACTTGAGCATGACCATGTGTGTTCCATCGTGTGCCCAGACATGCATGCATTAGGGCTTCGCGCAAGTTTTTGCGTCCATGTGTACGCGTGACTGTTGCATAAATGCACGAGGTTGTAGTCCCTCACATTCACATCTTCATAAATCAATGCCTTGTCAAAACGTTGCATGCAAGGTTTAATCATTCGTTGTTCATGCATGCATTCCCAATATTAATACGTTGGTGAAGACAATTTCTTGAGGAAAACGAGCCCATGAATTGAGTACAAAGGGGACCAATAAGCCAGGACGGAGGGAGTACCAGTAGTGAACCGGAAGGAGGGAGTAGGTACTAGTAGTACAATACTACGTAACAACATGTAGTAACAAAGTTCCTCTATGCGCATCCTGTCAACGTGTCATGCAAGAAAATAGAGATAAGTACAGGTGAGACTTAGGAACGGTCATACACGTAGGGGGGTACGTGTAGGGGCACTAAGGAGCAGTCAAATCACACAGTAAGTTAGTCGGAAGAAGCAACCATGGAGAGAAAAAGAAAACCACTATATATATACACTAGCAGGAGCCTAAGCTACAAGCCTGCTTGCTTGGGTTGCTCTCTTCACAAGCATAGACCGATGGTGGCCACACCGTTACATATCTGGCATGATCCTGCTGTTGGGGGAAGGGACCAATGTTCTGCGTAGACGCGGTCGACATCGGCGAGGGAGAAAACCCACAGTCGATGAGTCCCAATCGGGGATCCCCGCGGTATGGCCTGATGCCGCGTCCCAACCGCCCTTCTAGCTACAGCCGACTTCCCAGGTAGTACATCTTCCTTTTGGATCCGGCTTGCTCCACTACCGCAGCTCCCCATGTAGCTCCATCTCCATGTCGATCTTCCTCTACGTCTACCGGCTTCTATTTGTGATGAGTTTATGTCTCATGAACTAGTGCCAGTACTATTATTCTAATCACACTTCTTCAATATCTTTGCCATCAGCTTGATTTTAGTGGAATTGCACAAAAGCATCGTATGATCCATGGGTTCCAGTCGTCTTTCCTTCGACAGGTTCTACCTAGCCAGGAAATTAAATCCCGTTTAGGGTTTAGGGTTTAAGTCGTGGGGGGTGTTTGCTTCCAGGGACTTTTTGGTGTAGGGACTAGAAAAAGTCCCTCTTAGAGACTTTTTAACCAAACGTGAGGGGCTACAAGGTACTAAAAGTTGCTTTTTGGGACTAAATCAAGAAGACTATCAAGGAGAGTCTTTTTTGGGACTTTTTGGGACTTTTCCAACAATGCCCCTACTTGCACCTATTGCCCCGCCGCCCCATGGTGTTGTTTGGTTGTTATTTTTCTGTATACTAGGGGTAACATGGTCTTTTACATGTCATTTAATAACGTCTGGGAGGGAGTAGGGACATTTTAGTCTCTGGAAACAAATAGGGAGGGACTTTTTAGGGACTAGGGACTTTTTAGTTGGGACTAGAAAAAGTCCTAGGACTAATGAACCAAACAGGGTCGTAGTGACCCCATCAGTAGTTTTTCTTTTGCACACGCTCTCACAACTTTTGTCTTTAGTTCTGAAGTAAATATTGGCTATGATCTGTGAACCATTGAGATGCATCAGCATGCATGTTAGTTTTCCTTTGTATTTGATGGAATGTTGTACGGGGCAACCTTGGAGTAGGAATGAAAATGGAGTGGAAAGTTTCGGTTTTTTCGGAGAAAAAATGGAAACGGAGAGAAACCAATGTTTTGTTTCGTTGGATCATGCCATCGAGCAAAACCAACGTTTAAATCACGTCTGTCGCGTTCGTGTCTCACCCTCCTCCATGGCTCCACCCCACAAAGTTGCGCGGCATGCCACTCACTGCAAACCGAGTATACGATAACTTTCCCGCCTGCTTGTCGATGGATCGCGCCATGGAGTACTAGCACTACTTGAAGAGATTGATGAGTTGGGTGAGGACAGCTAGCTATAGCATGGACTCCCAAGAACTTTTTACATGCATGTTGTGGCCGGATATTGCGACCTTTGAACGCGGAGCAGTCGCATGCATCGGGAAGTGGCGCGGGCGATGCTCTCTCGGCCGGCGCGCCGCTTCAATGACGGCACCAATGAGAGGCCGCGTCCGCTCTGGCCAGGCATGAATGCGGCACTGGCCATTTCGGGCGGAAAGCATGCGCGGGTGATGAAGAGGGTTCGGGTTGGTCAGGAGCGGGCGTGGCAGCGGTCCGGAAGCCCGCAAACAAGAGATGTTTTATGTTAATATTGCTGCGTATATAATTAACAACGTATATAATGTGCTAGATGGACAAATATGATTGGAGATGGAGATGGACATGGACATGGACATGTAATTTTACGTAAACACGGATATGCATGTCGATGTCTATGTGTGTGTGCGCAACGACTCTCGCGACTTGGAAGCGGGGGCGTGTTTTTTTGGTACGCTAAAAAATTGTCCGCCAATTTTCGTTTCTTTTTTCCGGAAACGCGCGTATTCTATTTAAAACAACCTCTATGGAGAGATTTATTTACTCCATTGTATATATAGCCTCTTGTTTGATAGAGTTTCTATCGTCTCGCACTCTCACCCTCCCAAATCAAAACAAGATGACAGTGTCCACTCTATCTCTCTCCTCACCAGTGCTCACAGATCCGGTCGAATCCCATCCGCTGCGGGAGGTGAGGAGGTGCAGCGTTGACGTTGTCGCCGTCGGCGATGGAGGAAGCCGGTGCGCACTGTCCTCTCGGAGCCGGCGCTGGCGTGGACCAAGGTCATCCGCGCCCTTGTTCGCTGCCGTCGTGTGGGCAGATCCCGCCCGCGCGCCTAAGCGACATCTCGCGCACCTGAGGTATAACTTCTTGTACTGGTCCAGCTCCCCTGGTTGCTGCATGCGGGTTTTCTTCTATGCGACTACTCCCCAGCTCCCCATGTATAGTAGCTAGGGTTCGTCGGCTGGTCCAACATCACCTACTATTATAGAGGAAATTCCACTCGAAAAGATGTCCTGATTTATGCCTCGGTGGAGGTATACATGTTGTTTCAACAAAAAGTACATGGTGGTTGCGCGGTCATTGTACATATGCTCCTGTTGCTGCTGCTAATCTATTACTATCACTGGTTAAATGAAGAAATGCTTTTTTTCTTGGGTATCCTGGTTTAGAGCATCTCCAATAGCTTGTCTATATGGATGTCTATACTCGTTTTCCACGACGTGAGCCCAAAACAGGCGTCCAACATCTTGTCTATATGGTCGTCCAAATATACACATCCTCTAAATCGACCTCGACAATGTCCACGCCTGGACAATGTGAAGGTGGCGTCTAAACTCGGCTGCAGTCATGATTTTCCTCTCCCAATGACGGCCCTGTCATGGTCCACAATATATAGGCGTTACGATGCAAAACTTGACGTGTATATGAGGGAATCTTCTTAGACCATTGTCTATATGAATATATAAACATCCAAATATGCATATGCTATTGGAGATGTTGTTAGTTCCCATCAAGATAATCATGATGCTTCTGTTTGTTGGTGTACTTTTCATTAATTCTTATTGACAATTGCGATGCCATTGTTAATCTTGTACCACTATCAAAACAAAGTAACAACACTATATCCCTTTTTTATATTTTTGCAAACAGCGATGCATATCTCCATACCTGGGCATGTCTTCCTCAATTTTAGTGGAACTGCACAAAATTGGATGACCATTGTTGTTCCGCCTCACTGTCCTCTGCCACGCGGTTCTTCCTTCCTCGAGCAAGATTAAAGAGAAGAAATAGACCACAGTGAGGATTCGTCGAACTTCGTAGGTGCCTAACCCAAACATGATGTCAAATGGATGACGGATCACCACGATGACCTATCGATGCTCATGGTTGCGTCGGCTGGTGAAGCTGGTCGATTTTCCACGAAAAACTAGATGTCTTCTATCAGTGCTCTTTGCTTGTTACCCACAAAGATGATATCCTTCATCAGTTCACCTTGGTTGCGTTGGAGACGCAGTCATCTTTCACGTTGGTGCAATTTTATCAGACAATTGGCTATGAACCAAATGTTTCCTCGAAGAAGGATCGACGTTGGTACTAAGAGCATAAATTTTGTATTGATTTCTAAGCCTTCTCACAACTTTGTCGTCAACTCCCCTGTAATTTTATTTGTCCAGCTATTAACTTTGATTACAAAAATGGTGTGGACTAAAAACCTGGATGGACGTAGTAGCCCTCCATTTTTATTTAATCTGCATATTAGATTTGATTGAAGTCAAACTTTGTAAAGTTTGACCAAGTTTAGGCCGAACACAACAAACCATAATTATTGAGAGAGGGCAAACTGTACATACTCTCAAACCTTTCCAAATAATTGAAATTAAAATTCTTTATTTGTACACACTCTCACACGTTTCCGATAATTTGGCGCATGTGTGGTTGTCCACTTAAGGGAGGGTAGTGTACCGCACGTGAAGGACACGAAGTGCGACCAGGACGTGTGGATTGTTAGTTCATCGAAAGTAGTAGTTTTCTTCACTGGTACGTTAAATAAAGAGTTTCGTACTTACACAATTTAAAACGATTGTTATGGAGAGAATAAGAAAACCACTGCGCTATATATTAGTAGTATACATGAGTACTATATGGATGCAGCTTCGTTGACTTAGTGCACCTGCCTTTGGGTGTATGACAGGTGGGCCCAAAATGTGGCTGGCCCACCTTTCATACAACCAAAAGGCAAATCTTGATAAACTGAAGTTCGATCCATATCTGAAGATATATGTAGTACACTATATAAGCTGGAGCATCAGTGCTTGTTCGCTAGGGCTTGCACTCTCCACACTCTCGCCGCACTAAATATATATATACACGCTGGAAGCTCAGTGGTCCCTTGCCAGGGTTTGCTATATTCACAGTCTCTCACCCTCTTCACCGGATCTAAACAAGACTGCGTTGTGTCCTCTATGTCTCTCTCCCCCCTCACAGCTGGTGAAGGAGGCATCCGGATCCCATCGCACCGGGAAGGGGAGGAGGTGCATCGTTCACTCTATCGCCTTCAGCGAGGGAGGCCATCCACTGCCGGCTGCGTTGTTCTCTTTCACCCAGCGCCTATGCGGGAGGGCCACCGACCCCTTCTTCCTCACTCCCGTACATAGTGTGTGCAGATCCGGCCTCCTGCCACACGCCTTGCCACATCCCGACGACCCTAAGGTATAAGTTTCTTTCAAACCGTCATTGCTCTAGCTGCATGCAGATCTTTTTCAATTCTGTAGTCGAATGTAGGTCTTGGTTCAAAGAGGAAAGAAGGGTGCAGTGGGGTGGAGTATGAATCTAGGACGTGGTTCAATGAGGAAAGGTGGGAGGGAAAGTAGTATAGACAGGCTATCCATCCGCTTTGTTGGTCGAACAGGGAAAAAGGGGGTAACCCAGTACACACATCTGTAAGGAACCGATCTCTTTGTTGAGAAGGGAAAGAAACTGGGGGGTCGGGTAGTTTGTGCAGGACTAGATTTGCCGCCCTCACATAGGAAAAAGGTTGAAAGAGAACAAATATGGGACCAACCGGATATCTTTGCTTGGCTACATACTCTACATCAGCCATTTATACGTGTGGACGCACATGGTGCTGGCATGTCCCATGTCCCATGTCCCATACAACTATTTTGCTATTGTTAATCTAAGAATGCTGCTGGAAAACTGAAGCAATGCCACTGTTAAAATTAAATTACATTCTTAAGAATGTTGTTTTAAGAGAATGTCTCTGTTAATATGAATCAATGCAACCGTTTTAGAAATGCTACTGTTCTACTTTGTTTTCCATCAAGATAAGTTGGATGCTTCTTTTTATCGCTGTTTGTTTCATCCTCCTTTATTGGCCAGTAATTGTTTCCTTTTTGCCTCTGTTAAAGCAGGGATATGTATTCAACTTGTTGTTATAGCAAACTTAAACATCACACCGGCGACTTTGCTTGATTTCAGTGCAACTGCACGAAACCAGATTGGATTTGCTATTCGTGTTGGCAGATTCGTAGGTGATCTTGTGTGCGTCATGAGAGGTTGGTACTTGCCTTCATCCACACGATCGTGGAGTGTGTTTTGAGATGTTGTGCTACTTGTATTGGTACTGTTTTAAATAAATGTTGAATTGTAGCTATTGTATTGCGCTCTTTTCCAATTAAGTAGTGAAAAAAATGGTACCAACCCAGACATGATGCTTGTTGCTTTGTTACAACAAACTCTGCATCACCCCCTTTATAGGTAGATGGAAGCACATGGTGTTGTTGCGCCCACTCTCCCCTGGAACTATTTATGCTTTTCTTAATCTAATGCCGCTGGTAAAATTAAGCAATGCCACTCTCAGAATTAACTACTGAACTGTTTTAAGATAATTTCTCTATTAATATGAATCAATGCAACCGTTTTAGAAATGCTACTGTTCTATACTTTGTTTTCCATCAAGATAAGGTAGATGCTTCTTTTTGTGACCGCTTGTTGGCCAGTAATTGTTTTTTCTTTTTTGCCTCTGTTAAAACAGGGATATCTATTCAACTTGTTGTATAGCAAACTTAAATGTCACACTGGCAACTTTGCTTGATTTTATTGCAACTGCACAAAACGAGATTGCATTTTCTATTCGTGTAAGTAGATACGTATTTTATGTTGGTCGTCTCATGAAAGGTCCGTACAGGCGTTCATCCACATGATTGTGCAGTTTGCTTTGAGATTTTGTGCTACTTGTATTGGTACTGTTTGAAATAAATGCTGAATTGAAGCTATTGTATTGCTGTCTTTTCCCATTAAGTAGTGAACAAAAATGGGACCAACCCAGACATGATGCTTGTTGCTTTGTTACAACAAACTCTGCATCACGCCCTTTATAAGTAGATGGAAGCACATGTTGTTGTTGCACCCACTCTCCCCTGGAACTGTTTATGCTTTTGTTAATCTAATGTCATTTGGTAAAATTAAGCAATGCCACTCTCAAAATTAACTATTGAATCTTAGTTCAAAACTGCAACACTTGTTAGGGATTGGAAGGATTACCATTTTTGTGGCCGCATGTTTCATCCTACTTTATTTGCCAGTAATTGATTCCTTTTTTGCCTCTGTTAAAACAGGGATATCTATTCAACTTGTTGCTATTGCCACATTTTGCTTCGCTTAATTTTGGTGGAACTGCACAAAAGGAGACCGGATTTCCTTATATGTGTTGAGATCCCTTTTAGGTCTTCCTCATGAGTTGTTTCAAATCTTGGTCTTGAAAGGTCAGTACCGACTTTCCTCAGAATTAACTATTGAATCTTAGTTCAAAACTGCAACACATGTTAGGGACCGGCGGGAGTACCATTTCTGTTAGGGATCGGCCGGAGTACATGTTTAAGAAATGTACTGTTCAGATAATGTCTCTGTTATTATATATCAGTTACAGTTTTTTACAAATGGTACTATCCTGCTTTGTAGTTCTTTCTAAATGTTTAACCAAGGTATTGTTAAGATAATGTCTCTGTTAAAATAAATCAGTCGCATTGTTTTAGTAATGGTACTTTTCTGCTTTGTCGTTCTTTATACATGTTGAAACAAGGCATTGTTCAGATAATGTCTCATTTAATATGAATGAATCACACGGATTGAGAATTGCTACTCTCCTGCTTTGTTTCCCATTAAGATAAGGTTGATCAGTAGATGTTTTTCTTCTGGGAGTACAATTCATCAACCGTTATCTCTCAGTAATTGTTTCCCTTATACCTATTGTTGCTTACAGGGATATCAAAACTAAAGCTCGATTTTATTCTGACATTGATTTTAGTCGAACTGCACAAAAGAAGCCAATGTGTCTAAGACGAACTGCTGCATTAGTGGGTCCAGTTGGTCTTACCACTTTATAGAAAGAAACAGTCACTGTTTGCGCTACATTACACAAGCAATGACCGAGAAGCTTTACAAAGTATTAGTAGACGTTGGTGACATGACACTACAACAAAAACACCATGTATGGTCGCTTTTTCTGGGACGCTATTTTATTCGTCTCTACGCCCATGAACACTGGGGACCTAAAGACGCTTCTTAAGACGTTAATAAAGCGCCACAGAATTTTCTTTATAATTAGACTTCTAAAAAAAGTATATAATTTTAATTAACTTAGAGACGAATTGTTAGGCGTTTTAGTGTGCAGCTCTATTCTTATCTTAGACTCAAGCAAAGTTTGAATAATATATTTTGTAAATTTGGATACTAGCTATTAAAAATAGTTGTACTAAACTTTGAATAATCATAAATTTCTGTTTTATTGTAACCTTAATTATCCGGTGCATACTATTCTCCTATGTAATGTATATTAGATTACCTCTCTGATATTCTCCTACTATGTTAAACTAAAAACCAATTACCCCGTAGATACGCAGCTCCCTAAAAAAAGCAGCCACTCAGTTATGTGCAAATAGACATTGCATCGGCACCACAGCTCAAGATATCACCCTTAGAGCATCTCCAGCAGACCTCGTATGATAGACCTCCTATATGACGCATTCTGCGTCAAAGAGGAGCTTGACGCACACAGCCAACGCACGACTGGGCCAGCCCATCGACGCGAAAATCGTTTATGTTTTCTACACTCACAACACAGTACTGACCATGACCAGCTTGCCACTCCACCACAAAGCTGCATGTGAAAATTAAGGCACTAAACTCTATAAGAACAGACATCAGGGTTGTGATTTTGGAAAAAAACAATTTAGAAACATTTCTTGAAATATTCGACCAATTCAAAATGCCGCATATTTTTTTTGCTATTCCAAGTATTGTTTCTGAAAAAATGTAAACAATTTTTGTAATCTGAATTTAGAAAAACCAAGAATTTTTTTCAAAATGCTGAATATATTCTTCAAATATTGTTCTCATTCTTCAAATTTTTTTGAACAAAGTTACAAAACGGGAACAATTTCTAAAATCATGAACATTTTTTGAATATTTTGAACAAATTTTGAAATGGAGAACAATTTTGAAAATCCCAAACAAATTAGAAATGCGAACCATTTTTTAATACGTGAAGAAAATTAGAAAAAGAGAACATTTTTTGAAATTTGTGAACAATTTTTTAAAACAGGAACATTTTTTGAAATCCTGGTTATTATTTAAAATTTCTAAAAATGAACAAAAACCTTCTGAACAATTTTTTAAAAAGGAAACATATTTTGAAATTCACAAACAATTTTTAAACATGCGAACATTTTTAATATGAACAATTTTTTGAAAACATGAATATTTTTAAAATTGAACTTTTTAAAAGCACAAAGGTTTTTTAGGTTGTCAAACAATTTTTGAAACATGAACACTAAAAATTGAAACATAAAAACGTAACTGAAAAAGAAAAAAAGAAACAGAAAAGTCAAAGAGAAGAAAAAAGAAAGAAGAAAAATAAACAAAAGAAACCAAAAAAAGAAAAACCAAAAAAAAGAAACCAGAAAACCGGTTCAGGGAACCTGCTAGAAGGTTCCTAAAACCAGGAAAAACAAGCTAGGAAATTCTAGAAGTTTCTCAAAATCCAGAAATGATTTTCCCGAAAACTTGCTTCGCGCTATAAATGGGTCGGCCCGGTCGATCACTCGCTCGCACCTTCGTGTGCAAAGCGTCGACAGTTCGATGCAGTAAGCGGCCTATAGGATTTTCCCTCGTATAACGAGTGAACCCGCATAATTCCGGCGAGTATACGGGCCCGACCCAATTTTCTGGCCAGAACAGAGCCCGTATATTCGTCCGGCCCGTAATTTTTTTACCGCGGCCTGCAAACCTTACCCCTGAAGCTGTATAACTACGGGTTTGCGGGGCAGATATGGGTCGAAACCCTATCCCCCGCCGCTGTCCACCACCGCGTTTCCCCACGATTCCCCACTCCCTCTGTCGCATATCTCGCCATTGGTGAGCCCAGTTCTGCCTCCAACCGTCATGTGGGGACGTATGTGGAGCTTCGGTCATAGCTTTGGCGGGGGCAACGACCCCGAGCGCGAGCGGTGTGTCCGCGCGGACGGCTCGAGGAAGCGCTCGGCAAGGAAGTTGACCAACCAAGGCCTCCAGCCGCCGGCAAGGCTCCTCCGTCGCGAGATGGAGAAGTACGACCGCCTACGCAGGAGGATGCCCTCCTCGGCCTTGTGCTCTTCCTCGGCCGTGGGCTCTTCCTGGCAGCGGGCTCTTCCTCTGTCGCGTGGCTCACCTCCAGCGCGGGGGGCCCTTCCGGCGTGGCACTTCTCCCCATGAAGAGGGAGCTGGAGGAGGGCGAGCTCGTCGCGTCATGCGGGAGCCGGAGGAGATCCCGCACCGAAGCGTCATCCATCCTGAAGATTACGTCGGCGACGATGTCAAAGAAGTCCCGGCCGCGATTGCCGCACGGAGCTTGCAAGAGGAGGAGGAGCACCGCTGCCACGACGAGGAGATCCAAGAGCTCCTTTTCAAGCAGGCGGTCGCGACCAATCTCATCGCGAAGGATAAGGACAATGAGTGGTGGCGCGTTCGTGAGGAGCAGAAGAAGATGTACATCGACCTCGTCAGCTCCGACAAGGAAGACTGACCGACGATTGAGCTCCTCCACCGCGTCGGCGTTGCCGCCGTGATCTCGTCCATTTTGGTAGCCGCCATGAGCCCGCTGATCCCCCTCCTAGTGGTAGAATGTAGTATATATGTAGTATATATGATCTCTGTAGTATGCTGTGGTGAACTATGAATGGTCAGTGTGGTTGCATTTTTTCAGCGAAAGCTTTTTAGAAATTATACAGTTTCATATACATGCTCTATTCTGCAGCACACGATTTCGCCCCGCAAAACAGATCTTCTCAAACTGTAAATGCATTATGCGGGTCGGCATTATACGGGGTCTACTAGAGATGTTCTTATTGTTTGAAACAATGACTCCACCCCTTGATCTACCACGTCATCAACTTTATACCTTTTTATTAAAATAGAAATATGTGGATATCACATTGAATATGTGTATTATCGAATAAAGTTTGATCCATTTAAAAAAAGAAATGAATACATATTTGATCCAGTAAAACAAAACCTTGAAATACTATTTATTCATATATGGTTAATTTGGGCTTCTAAATTATTTTTGTTAATCAAATTTGGCATTCCTACACAATTTTCGCTTCACAAATTTGGCGCTCCAAATTTATTTCTTTACCGCCTAATACTTCCCGCGTCTATTTTTTACGTCCAATATATGCCCGGATAATTTGCCCGCGCCGCCATCCCCCCACCTCCCTACCTCCCGGTTCTCCAACCTCTTGATTCCAATCTATGGCGGCATCAGCCACCGCGCGCGCCGCCCATTCACGCATCCCGTGCGGTGGCTGCCTCAACTAGAAGCGGTGCCCTCCGCTGGTAGCTCTGTCGGCCGCTGACTCTGTTCTCCTCCATCGGCAATCTCAGTAGTTGGAGCCCCGTCGGCGTCCATCGTCCTCAATCCTCACCGTCGCCAACAACAACGTGCTCATCCCCACATCTTTATCACCGTCACCAACATGCATCCAGGCCGATTACATCCTTCACCCGAAGCTCCGCGGCGTGTTCCGTTGCTACAACTCCCCGCATCTGGCCTCCATCCGGCATCGTCAGCCGTCGGGACGTCAGCAGGTAATCCCTTGAATCCCGTATACTCTATGTTTTTTACCATTAAATCCTTCAAAGTGGCCTCCTTAATTTATGCATCTCAAGCCTATATTCCTATTGGTTCTCTTTTCTAAGTTCAATACTTCCACCTCCGTCTCCTTACTTCCCGCTGGTAGTCGCAATGCACTCTAAGTGTTTGGTGAATTGTTTGCTTGCCTCAAAATAAATGTTGACATGGTAAAATATGTCATCAACTGTTTGGTCCAATAAAATTATATATAGTAAAACTGAAAGTAGTACAAGTGGTGTATGTTACCCTCACAGACCTAACAACAAGTTTTTACCATGACTTTTCTGAATTTTCATTACCGACAGTCAAGAAAAGACATGTATTAAAATCCATCGTCCAGAAAGGGGTTACATCTGGAGATAATCCTTTACATAAGAATTTTGAATTTACAACAACTGGACTGATGTTTAATTTAATTGAAAACGAATTACATTGCTTTATTCGGAATGGTCTATAGTTCACATGCTTATTGCTCGGACAAACTGAAAATCGTGATTAGAAGTAATTTTCATCAGGTCGATCCATATGGTTAACCATTGATGAATCAGAAATCATCTCCACAAGGTTGATCCATTTGGTCCCATAATCTTTCCATTTGAGAATATAAATTACTCAGTGATTCCTTTTGAAAGTAAGCTACATGATACTGCTTCCTCGGTGGGCTTATGATAGAGGTGTAAGCGGTAAATTTATGAAAACAATCTGTAGTTACCTGGCTTGAACATCCAAATAGTGTTTTGTACTGGCTAAACTATATTTTGTAGACTATTTACGAAACATTTTGTGGACTTTCAAAATGCTGTAACAAAGTGCTAGTGCTCTTAAGTTATTTGTTGTCCCAAGACATTCTTTGTGATAAAAAATGACACCTACCAGTGTAGTACTAAATAAACCAAGCCATCTAAAGATTTCATTTTTCATTATTGACCAAACACAGCACCTAGTCACCTCCCTACAGGTGTCGGAAAATCACTTAATACAGATCACAATCAGCCTTGCAAAAGAAAAATGGGAAACAAGCTAAAAGTACAGATCACAATAGTTCTCCGAGTCAGTTTGCCATCAGTCTCCACACCCATGGCATTGAATACCTAAACTACAATGTGCATCAGTAGCTTTGCTCTGACTCCAAGAATTTTCGTTGTCCTCCTTTTCAGTTGTTAAGAACTTGAGTTAATACCGTCAGTCTCCACACGGATGGCACTGAAGATCTAAACTGCATTGTGCTTCAGTAGCTTTGCTCTGACTCCAGGAATTTCCATTGTCCTCCTTTCGGCTGTTAAGAACTTAAGTTAATCCAGTAATAAATAGAACTTCACTTAAGTATCTGGACGTAGAAAAGCACTACCGGTGCATGAAATTGTAGTGTCTGTAGTTTTCCATTGGTCGTTTATTACCAGTCAAGTTCTCAAGTTTGTATGCACCGCTGCCATTCCAGATCAATACTCACAACATGGCTTCTTCGTTTCACTTTCTATCTCGACTCGCTCTGAAGCAGGCAAAGCTCCTGCGGCAGCTCCTCCACCTCCGGTAGTACAAAGCTTATCTTACTTCTCATCCTAATATAGTGTGCAAAGTCTATACAAAAATTAATAGTAATGAGTATGCGTACCTCTTGTATTTTCAACACTTATCTACAGCAGAAATGAGGCTATAGCTAATATTCATGTACCAAAATAAAGTGAATAGTGAACTACTAATTCTGTAGAATTAAAACAAAAATCAACAAATTAGGAGATGCAGTCCGCAACAACAAAACTTAATTAGCAATGACAATACACATATGTGGAGTTTCTAGTGTTTTAGAATTTTTTCTGCATGGAAGCACAGCAGTACCAGGATTCATGCCATTCTGATTGGAAACTTTGGGAGGACAAAAATCATATGTTCTGCTTGTTCTACGAATGCCAAAATCTAAGTTTTTTATTAGATGATGCACTGCAATGCGTGACCTTGACATGCATTTCTATGGACACATTACCTGTCATTAGCTTGTTGATTAACATAGAATTTTATCATTCTTGTGGAAAATATTTTATGTCAAGGGTACCGAGACGGCTTTGAAGCCTGAACATCCCAGTGCTGGCTGCTGATAGTGTACAAGCAGATGAAGAAAATTTACTAGGCCCTCCAGAAAATTAATGATTTCTTATGAAGAAAGTGATGGTATACTTCTACTTGTGATTAAAGTAAAGGTTTTAACTTAATACTTAGTATAATGAGATGTTCATATTTATTTCAACAGCAGGAGAAACTGGAAGAAAGAAAACAAAAGATAACAATGGGAGCCTTTCATGGGAAGATAATAGAGATGTATTTAAAAGTGTGCTTGCGGAAGAAGTGAAAAACTTCGAGGGTATTATGGTGATAAGTATTGGAGCGATGGGAGCCTAAATGGGAGCCTAAATGCTTATGTTTGCATTTCTTTGTCACTTCTTCAGTCATGTATTGTATGTTTGTTGCTGGTATTGGTGAAATTGATCTAGACAGTTAATACTTGAACATCACACGGTGTGCAATACTGAAATAAACAAGGCACAAACATGCTTAATACATCAACCGTACAAAACATAGCCATTTCAAGTGGTATTGGTATGATTGAGCTGGTCAGATCATACCTGGTAAGTCCTGGGGGGTAGTCGATGGGGCACTACACCTGGGCCAGAGCCTGCACCAAGTCGGCGGCGGCGGAGGCAAGGTGTTTCTCCGGGTCAACACGCACATTGGCCATCGCGCCATCGACCGCCATCTGCTCCTCGACCTCCACGTGATATGTGGTTGGGCTTTCACGGTGATTCTCTGGAGGTAGGGGCGATGGTGATGTTTTGCAGGCGCCATTTAAGCAATCAGACCAGGGCCGTGATAGAGATCGGTGGGTTACCTGACTGGATTGATGATGCTTGGGCAGAACATAGATGTGGTTGAAGCTGTGGTTGTGGCGGCGGCGGTTTTAGATGCCGATAGGGGGAGGGGGAGGGGGAGGGGGAGATGCTGAGGAAATTTAATGGGCGGGGATGTGGTGGGAGGAATAAATTCTGAAATCATGCGCCTAATGAAAATTTTGTTGCAAAACTTGAAACACAGATGAAGCGCGTAAAATAGTCGTGTGCGAGAAAAGAGAAAATTGGCAGATCCCATCTACACAAAAATGTAGAAGAGTAGTTGATTTTTTCGGTCAACACTACTGCAGGATGCTGCTAACACGACACTACAATCAGAGACCCTTTAACGAAACTATGTGCGATGCATTAATCGCAAACGGTGATGTAAAAAACCATAAAAAAAGACGCAAAACATTTGCGATGAAGGATACATCAAACACGGTTTAGATTTTAGTTGCATGTGCGATGACGGGCATACGGTTCAGTTCAATTAACTGTTTGCGATGTGGTAAAACAAAATAAACGGGCAGCCAGATGAAGGCATGTCCGATATAGGGCATACAGTTCACTCGCATGTACCGTTTGTGATTAGGCGACACAAAAGAAATGGTCAGCCAGATCAAGGTGTGTGCGATATACCGCATACGGTTCACTCGGATGAACTGTTTTCGATTAGGCAACGCAACAGAAACTGTTCAGCTAGATCAAGGTGTGTGCAATGGAGGGCATACAGTTCATTCTGATAAACTATTTGTGTTGAGCCAAGAGAACATAGAAGTTTCACATAAACAAGATGTGTGTAATACGCGGCAAACATCCAATTACATAGGTGGCTAGTACACACATGACATTTCCACACACCAAAGTAAACTATTACATGCATAATTAACTAGGATAAATGATCATCTGATCATCATCAACTTGTGCTAGCTCGATGTTCCTTCTATGCTAAGTTTCCATTAATTGATGGCCTCTTATGAACACCTCACTGTTTCCCGCCATTTCCTCACCGGTTTCCTGCCACCCAGTGATATTGCGCATAAACAAACCTAGGTGGCGCGCGATGCACAGAGGCAACAAGCACAGCCTGTAGCACATCCACCTTTTCCAAGCATGCCAACCCACCAAAGCGCCGCCTCTGCCATCAACCTCGTCGACGAGGAAAACTAGCAGGGGCAACGGCCCGTCGAGGCCGAGGCGTTCCCCGGCAACACGATGGACGACGTCGTGATGCACGTCATCGCCAAGGTTGAGCAGACCCTTGGTGCATTGCTACGTCTTGAGCTTGCGTTGGTTTTCCCCGAAGAGGAGAGGATGATGCAGCAGAGTAGCGTAAGTATTTCCCTCAGTTTTTGAGAACCAAGGTATCAATCCAGTAGGAGGCCACGCACGAGTCCCTCGTACCTACAAAAGCAAATAGCTCCTCGCAACCAACGCGAATAGGGGTTGTCAATCCCTTCACGGTCACTTACGAGAGTGAGTCTGATAGAGATGATAGATAATATTTTTGGTATTTTTGGTATAAAGATGCAAAGTAAAAATAAAAGGCAAAGTAAAGAGCAAAGCAATAATAAAGCGTAGGAAGATTAATATGATGAAAATAGACCCGGGGCCATAGATTTCACTAGTGGCTTCTCTCAAGAGCATAGGTATTTTACGGCGGGTGAGCAATTCTTGTTGAGCAATTGACAGAATTGAGCATAGTTATGAGAGTATCTAGGTATGATCATGTTTATAGGCATCATGTCCGAGACAAGTAAACCAACTCCTGCCTGCATCTACTACTATTACTCCACTCATCGACCGCTATCCAAAGATGCATCTAGAGTATTAAGTTAATGAAAACAGAGTAATGCCTTAAGCAAGATGACATCTTTGTCAGAGGAATAAATTCATGCAATATGATAGATACCCTATCTTGTTATCCTCGATGGCAACAATACAATACGTGCCTTGCTGCCCCTACTATCACTCGGAAAGGACACCGCAAGATTGAACCCTAAGCTAAACACTTATCCCATTGCAAGAACTACCAATCTTGTTGGCCAAACCAAACAGATAATTCGAAGATTCTTGTAAAGATAACTCAATCATACATAAAAGAATTCAGAGAAGATTCAAATATTGCTCATAGATAATCTTGATCATAAACCCACAGTTCATCGGTCTCAACAAACACACCGCAAAAACAAGATTACATCGAATAGATCTCCACGAGAGAGGGGGAGAACATTGTATTGAGATCCAAAAAGAGAGAAGAAGCCATCTAGCTACTAACTGTGGACCCGAAGGTCTGAGGTAAACTACTCACACTTCATGGAAGAGGCTATGATGTTGATGTAGAACCCCTCCGTGGTGGAATCCCCTTCCGGCGAAGCTCCGGAACAGGCCCCAAGATGGGATCTCGTGGATACAGAAAGTTGCAGCGGTGGAATTAAGTTTTTGGCTCCGTATCTGATCTGACGGGGGTACGTAGGTATATATAGGAGGAAGAAGTACGTCGGTGGTGCCTCGAGGGGCCGACGAGGTAGGGGTGTCGGTGTACTAGAGTAGGGGTACCCTAGTATCCCGAACTTGTGCACGGGCAGTTGCAGCCCTCTGCGGCAGGGCTTACCGGGTGACCGCCAAGGTCCTCCGTGGTTCCTTCGGAGCCATTCAAGAACAAAGTATTCAAGCCAAGGAGGCAAGGCCCGGCAAGAGGAGCTTGCCGGAAGGCCACCCAAGGCACCTAGGAGACAAGGCCCCGACAAGAGGAGCTTGTCGGGAAGGCCCGTGAGCGACAAGCTTCCGGACGCGACAAGACAACAATCATGCAAGGCGCTTGCCGATGCATCACCACTCAGACCAAGGCGCTCCAAAGACATCCACTAACGTGTCGCCAGGACCTTTCCAGCGCCCGTGGCAAGAGGCCGTCTTGACCCGGTGAGCGTGATGTGGCGGCGCCGACAAGATTGCCATCGTGGCAGCGGTGGCGCTACCGTTGGCGGTCGCTTCTGACCTTTGTTAGGGCGACGAGACGGGCATTTAATGCCTTTGTCCCTACCGTCGTGGTTAGGTATGGTACACTGTACAAGTAGCTGTACCAACCACTCCTTTTCCATTTTTACCCTTGTCTACGTTGCCACCTGTCGGAGACCCCTTTAGCATATAAAAGGAGGCCCATGCGCAACGTAGGAAGGGGGGTTCGAGAGGTTTGGAAGCCACAGAACACTCACGCTCGGTCTCGTTAGCAGCTTGTGTATATTGTAGCACTCAGCGCTCCTGAGCAAGAACTCAATACACTCAGACATGCAGCAGTAGGAGTGTTATCTCTCCGGAGAGCTCCAAGCCGGGTAAACCGCTTCGTGTGCTTCGCCTTGTTCTACTCTTCAGGCGACCTCCGCTTCGTCGAACCGAAGGGGCTCGATCCGTCGGTCCCATAGGTGTTCGTGGGCCGATCAGCCTCCCGACATCTTTGGCGCGCGGTAGGGGCGTCGAGATTGTGTGAACTCGATCCGGCGTCCACACGAAGCTAGATCTTCATCATCTTCATCGACATGCCACCGAAGAAGAAGGCTTGGCGGCAGATGTTCCGTCTGCTGTCGAACCCACCACCACCGGAGCAAACGGGTGGTGGGGTAGACGCCGCGAAGAATGGACGTCGACGGGGAGCCCACGGTGCTGCCAAGTCCAAGGACAAGGCTGCAGACCTCGGCGTCAGTACATGCACCGCGCCTGCCTCAGAGGCGGGACCGACAGCCGTCATGGTATTCACAACACCATACGCTCGTTGGACCAAGATCGAGCCGGTGGATCTCGGGATGCTCAAGACCGGCATGCACGCCAACATGCCGGGCGCGAAGCGAGGCACGGTCGCTCGACGGAATATCGCTCCTTCTAACATAGTTAGAAGTCCGAGCATATCCGCGCCTCGCGTCGCCATCGCCACCCACCACTCCAGCAGAAGCTTTGGCGAGCTCAATCGCCTGGATTACCCTCCAACAGCCGACAAGGTCGATGAATGGAGGGCCACCATTCGTAGTCTCATCGGCTTTGCTAACGGCGGCGATGCTCGCGGCCGAAAGTGCATCGCTGCCGCCGCGAGACTGCCAAACACGAGCCGGTGGCGGCAAACCGGTGGGGTGCAACCACCATGCACTCTCCGCCCGAAGGCCAAGATCGCCGACTCACCGGATCCACCTCGACGGCGACTCCGCGCATCATCGGATCCACGAGCTCGTCGCGGTCGGCGCCAAGTTCTTCACGAACGACAAAGAAGAAGACGCTCGAACTCGCATCAAGCACCGAAGAGAAGCGCGGCGTCAATCCGACCAGCCTTTGGGCCCTCTGTCGACATGCATGCGCCCGAAGAACCAGCGACTTGTCAGACGCGTAGGTTGCCCCGCTTTCACTCGTGAGCTGCGGCAAGTCGATGGCTCGGCAAGAAGAATTTCAAGCCGACGCACGCAGAAGTACGACGGCAAGACGCATCCGTCGAGTTCCTCGGCATCTACACCATCGCGGTGCAAGCTGCCGGGCGACGACAAGATCACGCCAACTACTTCACCGGTGCTCAAGCCCAATGTCGATCTGGCTCATGCACTTGCCGGACAACTCCATATCCTCTTGGCAGATCTATGCCATCAGTTTGTCGGCGCTTTACAGTGACCACAAGCCCCATGGCCAAGAAAGCGACCTTCATCTGCTTTCGCCCGGAAGGAAGGAGAGCCCTCGCAAGTACATTCGAGAGATTCACCAGCGTCTGACACAACATCTCGGATGTCCACCCCGCCATGTAATCGCTGCTCCATCGTAACATGCGAAACCGCAGGATGTGGGAGGAGATGGCGATGTGCAAGATCGAGACGTCGATGAGCTACATGCCTGGCCGACAAGTGTGCACGTCTTGAGGAAGGAGGAGACTCCCGCAGAGAATCTCAAGCGGGAGGATCTGATAGTGAGGAGACCGCTCTGGCAAAGAAAAAACCGGCGGTGAAGAAGCAGACCAAGTCCGGCAAGAGCTCTGATGCCCACTCCGGCAAGCGCACCTCTTCGGAGTGTTGCGCTACCGTCGAGGACGCACAATCGAGCTCCACCAGCAAGTGCTGAGGAGCAGTCTGCTCCGGCAAGCCCTAGGGTTTGTTCCGTTGAAGCAGACGCTCCAAGTCCGGTAGAGCTCTGATGCCCACTCCGGCAAGCGCACCTCTTGAGTGCGCGCTACCGTCGAGGACGCACCATCGAGCTCCACCGCAAGTGCCGAGGCGGTCTGCCCGCAAGCCCTAGGGTTTGTTCCGTTGAAGCAGACACTCCAAGTCCGGCAGAGCTCGATGCCCACTCCGCAAGGGCACCTCTTCGGAGTGCTGCGCTACCGTCGAGGACGCGCCATCGAGCTCCACCGGCAAGTGCTGAGGAGCAGTTTGCTCCGGCAAGCCCTAGGGTTTGTTCCGTTGAAGCAGACACTCCAAGTCCGGCAAGAGCTCTGATGCCCACTCCGGCAAGCGCACCTCTTCGGAGTGCTGCGCTACCGTCGAGGACGCACCATCGAGCTCCACCGGCAAAGTGCCGAGGAGCAGTCTGCTCCGCAAGCCCTAGGGTTTGTTCCGTTGAAGCAGATGCTCCCGACAAGTTTTGCTCCGCAAACTTGCCGGGAACGTCAAGCTCCGGTGAGCCGCGAGTTCTCGCCGTGGAAGCGAGATGTTCCCAGCGGCAGATATGCCGGTGGTTCTTTGGTCGATCAGTATGACGCCAAATCGAGCCACCGGCGACACCTTTCGCTCTAGTCTATGGAGCAGAGGCGGTTCTCCCACGGAACTCAGATACAGATCACCTCGAGTGCTCGCTTATGATGAGCTTGAGCAAGAGCGATTGCGACAAGATGACGCTACCGCTTCCTTGAGGGGACCATCTTCGTGTCGTCAGACGAGTTGCTCGATACCAACAAGCTTTGCGCCGCTACCATAGCCGCAGTTAATGCGAAGTCTCGAGGAAGGCGACCTTGTTCTTCGTTGCTCAGTCCGCCAAGAAATCCAACAAGTTGACGCCGAAGTGGGAAGGCCCTTACCGGGTGAAACGAGTCACTAGGCCTGGCGCTGTCCGCCTTGAGACCGAAGATGGCACTCGGGTGAGCAACTCCTGGAATGTTGAGCATCTTCGTAAGTTTTACCCGCAAAGTAGCGGTTCTGGAACCCGTTAAGCAACCACCTTTTGTACAAGTCTTGCCGATGTTGCATGTAATCCTTTGTACAAAGCCAAGCGCAGACCCGTGCATATGTGCTTCGCACATCTTGTCAATTTCATGCTTTCTACTTCTATTTTGCATGCGTTATCTGACACTTTGTGCAGCACCTACCCCCGCTAAGCAATAACGAGCCATAAGGCTCCATATCTTTATTTTCTCTTCTTTCTCTTTCTCAAAGAAAGGAAGGTTCCCTCGCCCACAAGTTTGCCGGGGGGAAAGGAGAAGATAATGGTGTGGACCAAGCGTCGCTCAAGGAAGTCTAGCCTTACCAGGAAGCAAACGACAGAAAAGCTAAGTTGCTAAAGTTTGAGCAATCAGTTTTAAAAATTTTAAGTTATCTTCCTCGAACGACCGTACTTTGTATGGAAAACACGTGCGGAGGAACCAACTCAGAGTAGTTGCAAGCACTTACTTTGTTTCGAGTCCGCTCAACAACTTAAGTGAGCTGCGATTGCGCCCTTACTTTGTTTCGAGTCCGCTCAACAACTTAAGTGAGCTGTGATTGCGCCCTTACTTTGTTTCGAGTCCGCTCAACAACTTAAGTGAGCTGCGACTAGTTGCGACAAAGTTTCTTGTCGGTAGCAAGACCGCCAAAGAAGTTGCCGACGTCTCAAGACTCGGCTGACCAGTGCTCATACCGACAAGTTCCCCAAAAGCGTAGGGCAAAAACATACAAAGGAAGGAATCAAGTAAAGGGAATAACATAGCAATTGCTACCCGAAGCAGAGTTATATTACAAGATAGCTTGTCGCAGCTCTAATAGATTGTTCTCGTAACATGACCAGCAGCGGCAAGAAAAAGAGAAAGCGGGCGGCCTAATCTACGTCGACCGCCGGGGGCTCTCAAGAAAGCAAAGGATCTTTGCCGCGCTGCCGAGGATCGGCGGTCGGCGTGGCGCTGGCGCTCCTGCTGACCTCGGGGCCGTCGGTCGATCGCCGGACCCCTCGCCCGGCCTGCGGCGGCGGCTGGCGGCCTCTTGGCCGTGAGCTCGTCGGCCTTGACTTCTTCTCCGATGGCAGCGGCGTCGTCAAGATTACCTTGGCGTCCTCTCGCCGGCGACCTCGGTCTCCATTGGCTCTGTGGCGGATGGATCTGAAGACCGGGAAATGAAGAAAAGTCAAGCAAATATTCAAAAAGAAAATCAGAAGAAGAAGGACACAAGGGAAGTTTTCAAGCAAAAGGATTACCTGTGCTAGGGTCTGCAATCATGGTCTCCGCCACCAGGGGATCGCGGGTGCTGTCTCTTGCCGGAGAGCCGCCCCTTGCCGGAGAACGCTCCCTTGCCGGGGAATCCTCCCTTGGCGGTGTAGTCGAAGCAGAAGGCATGTCAGGAGCAGCTTCAAGGCACTCCTGGTAAGGCTGCTCTGCTCCTACACAAATCGTGATCGAGATATCGCAAAGAAAGGGCACCCATGCACGCCTAACAAAGCAGGAAGTAAACCATATACTTACGCTGGGGGCTGCAAGCGTCTTGGCCCTGTTTTGGGCTCGCCCAACAGCCCGGCACTGCAGTGTGGCCCGGGCCGGGGGCTCCTGTCGGTGTACTAGAGTAGGGGTACCCTAGTATCCCGAACTTGTGCACGGGCAGTTGCAGCCCTCCGCGGCAGGGCTTACCGGGTGACCGCCAAGGTCCTCCGTGGTTCCTTCGGAGCCATTCAAGAACAAAGTATTCAAGCCAAGGAGGCAAGGCCCCGGCAAGAGGAGCTTGCCGGGAAGGCCACCCAAGGCACCTAGGAGACAAGGCCCCGACAAGAGGAGCTTGCCGGGAAGGCCCGTGAGCGACAAGCTTCCGGACGCGACAAGACAACAACTGCGTGGCAAGGCGCTTGCCGCGGCACCACCACTGTACTGCGCTCCAAAGCACATCCACTAACGTGTCGCCTGGGACCTTTCGGTAGCGCGTGGCAAGACGCCGCGGCGGCCGGAGCGCTGGTGGCAAGCGGCGCCGACAAGATTGCCATCGTGGCAAGCGGTGGCGCCCTGGCGGTCCCTTTCGCGACCGTTAGGGCGACGTGACGGGCATTTAATGCCTTTGTCCCCTACCGTCGTGGTTAGGTATGGTACATCGCATACAAGTAGCTGTACCAACCACTCCTTTTTCCATTTTTACCCTTGTCTACGTTGCCACCTGTCGGAGACCCCTTTAGCATATAAAAGGAGGCCCATGCGCAACGTAGGAAGGGGGGTTCGAGAGGTTTGGAAGCCACAGAACACTCACGCTCGGTCTCGTTAGCAGCTTGTGTATCTTTGTAGCACTCAGCGCTCTGAGCAAGAACTCAATACACTCGGACATGCAGCAAGAGGAGTGTTATCTCTCGGAGAGCTCGGCTGGGTAAACCGCTTCGTGTGCCCGCCTCGACCGCTCTTCGTGCGACCTCCGCCCCCCGCCGAACCGAAAGGGGCTCGGTCCGCCGGTCCCATAGGTGTTCGTGGGCCAGATCAGCCTCCCCGACAAGGGGGCGCGCCCTCCACCCTCGTGGCCGCCTCGGAGCTTTCTTGACGGAGGGTCCAAGTCTCCTGGGTCTTATCCGATGAGAAAATCATGTTCCCGAAGATTTCATTCCATTTGGACTCCGTTTGATATTCCGTTTCTTCGAAACACTAAAATAGGCGAAAAAACAGCAATTCTGGGCCGGGCCTCCGGTTAATAGGTTAGTCCCAAAAGTAATATAAAAGTGGAAAATAAAGCCCAATATAGTCGAAAACAATAGATAATATAGCATTGAGCAATCAAAAATTATAGATACGTTGGAGATGTATCAGGCATCCCCAAGCTTAATTCCTGCTTGTCCTCGAGTAGGTAAATGATAAAACGAGAATTTTTGATGCGGAGTGCTAATTGGCATAATTTAAATGTAATTCCTTCTTAATTATGGTATGAATATTCAGATCCGAAAGATTCAAGACAAAAGTTCATATTGACATAAAAAATAATAATACTTCGAGCATACTAACTAAGCAATTGTGTCCTCTCAAAATAACATGGCTAAAGAAAGTTGATCCCTACAAAATCATATAGTTTAGTCATGCTCCATTTTCGTCACACAAGAATGCTCTCATCATGCACAACCCCGATGACAAGCCAAGCAATTGTTTCATACTCTAGTAATCTCAAACTTATAAACCTTCACGCAATACATGAGCGCGAGCCATGAATATAGCACTATGGGTGGAATAGAATATAATGATGGGGGTTATGTGGAGAAGACAAAAAAGGAGAAGGTCTCACATCTACGAGACTAATCAATGGGCTATGGAGATGCCCATCAATTGATGTTAATGCTAGGAGTAGGGATTGCCATGCAACGGATGCACTAGAGCTATAAATGTATGAAAGCTCAATAAAAGAAACTAAGTGGGTGTGCATCCAACTTGCTTGCTCACGAAGACCTAGGGCATTTGAGGAAGCCCATCGTTGGAATATACAAGCCAAGTTCTATAATGAAAGATTCCCACTAGTATATCAAAGTGACAACGTATGAAACTCTCTATATGAAGAACATGGTGCTACTTTGAAGCACATTATATGAGACTCGCTACATGAAGAACATGGTGCTACTTTGAAGCACAAGTGTGGAAAAAAGAGATAGTAGCATTGCCCCTTTTTTTTGGGCCTTTTTTTTTCTTTGGCCTTTCTTTTTTTGGGACAATGCTCTAGAAAATGATGATCATCACACTTCTATTTATTTACAACTCGATGATTACAACTCGATACTAGAACAAAGTATGACTCTATATGAATGCCTCCGGCGGTGTACCGGGATATGCAATGAACCAAGAGTGACATGTATGAAAGAATTATGAACGGTGGCTTTGCCACAAATACTATGTCAACTACATGATCATGCTAAGCAATATGACAATGATGAACGTGTCATGAAGAACGGTATGGTGGAAAGTTGCATGGCAATATATCTCGGAATGGCTATGGAAATGCCATACTAGGTAGGAATGGTGGCTGTTTTGAGGAAGATATAAGGAGGTTTATGTGTGAAAGAGCGTATCATATCACGGGGTTTGGATGCACCGTGAAGTTTGCACCAACTCTCAATGTGAGAAAGGGCAATGTACGGTACCAAAGAGGCTAGCAATGATGGAAAGGTGAGAGTGCGTATAATCCATGGACTCAACATTAGTCATAAAGAACTCACATACTTATTGCAAAAATCTACAAGCCATCAAAAACCAAAGCACTACGCGCATGCTCCTAGGGGATAGATTGGTAGGAAAAGACCATCGTCATTCCCCGACCGCCACTCATAAAGAGGACAATCAAATAACACCTCATGTTTCAAATTTGTTACATAACATTTACCATACATGCATGCTACGGGACTTGCAAACTTCAACACAAGCATTTCTCAAATTCACAACTACTCAACTAGCACGACTTTGATATTATCACCTCCATATCTCAAAACAATTATCAAGCATCAAACTTTTCTTAGTATTCAACGCACTCAAAAGAAAGTTTTACAAATCTTGAATACCAAGCATATTATTATTAAGAAAATTACCATGCTATTTAAGACTCTCAAAATAATATAAGTGAAGCATGAGAGATCAATAGTTTCTTTAAAACAAATCCACCACCGTGCTCTAAAAGATATAAGTGAAGTACTAGAGCAAAACTATCAAGCTCAAAAGATATAAGTGAAGCACATAGAGCAAAACTATCAAGCTCAAAAGATATAAGTGAAGCACATAGAGAAAAACTATCAAGCTCAAAAGATATAAGTCAAGCACATAGAGTATTCTAACAAATTCCAATTCATGTATGGCTCTCTCAAAAGGTGTGTACAGCAAGGATGATTGTGGTAAACTAACAAGCAAAGGCATAAATAATACAAGTCGCTCCAAGCAAAACATATATCATGTGGTGAATAAAAATATAGCTCCAAGTAAAGTTACCGATGGAAGTGGACGAAAGAGGGGATGCCTTCCGGGGCATCCCCAAGCTTTGACTTTTTGATGTCCTTGGATTATCATGGGGGTGCCATGGGCATCCCCAAGCTTAGGATCTTGCCACTCCTTGTTCCATAATCCATAAAAAAAAATTCACCCAAAACTTGAAAACTTCACAACATAAAAATCAACAGAAATCTCGTGAGCTCCGTTAGTGAAAGAAAACAAAAGATCACTTAAAGGTACTGTAATGAACTCATTCTTAATTTATATTATTTTTAAACCTACTGTATTCCAACTTCCCTATGGATCATAAATTATTTTACTAGCCATAGATTCATCAAAATAAGCAAACAACACACGAAAAACAGAATCTGTCAAAAACAGAACAGTCTGTATTAATCTGTAACTAACGCAAACTTCTGGAACTCCAAAAATTCAGCCAAAATAGGAGGTCCTAGGTAATTTGTTTAGTGATCAGCAGCAATTGGAATCACTATTTTATCACGTCCTGGTGATTTTTAACAATTGTTTTCGTGAACCGGAAATTTCTAGAAATTACAGCAAGATCAAATAACTATTATCCAAGAAGATCATGTAGGTTTAACTTGGCACAAACACAAATTAAAACATAGAACCACATCTAAACAGAAAATAGATGGATTATTTATTCCTAAACAGAAACAAAAACAAAAAACTAAATTGGGTTGCCTCCCAACAAGCGCTATCGTTTAACGACCCTAGCTAGGCATAAGAACAAGGATAGATCTAGGTATTGCTATCTTTGGTACTCGGAGAAGAGTATTTCCTTTCTATGGTATTCATTCTTCTATTTAAGGTAAGCACATGGCCATTAATGGAATAAGTATGATTAAGCACGTTACGGAAGTTTGCCTCTAAACTAGACTTCATCTCTTTAATAATTTCATTTTGATAAAAGCATAAGAGAGTAGTTGATTCGACCTTATCATTCATGGGGTACCCAAATATAGTTTTCATTCTTTCATAGGTATCTATAGCATCCCCTTAAAGAAAACCTTCATAAAAATAGAGTCTAGAACTTGTTTGAAAGAAGCGGGCAATCCAATATAGAAACTTTTTAAGTAAACCTCAATTTGATATTGTGGTACATAGCTAGCCCGAATCCTAAGTAACCTATCCCAAGCATCTTTTAAAGACTCATCAAGTAAATAGCAAAAAATTCCAGAGTCATCCTCATCAAAATTATTCAAGCTCTCATTGGAGACCCCGGTGGATCTTTCTATAGCATCATTGTTTATGAGCTTAGAGAGGATATAAGGGTTATCCAAGGTACTAGAGCCCTGGAAAGGTCCCTTAGTTCTTTTTGAGTCGGCCATGGCAACGGGAAAGCAACGGAAAAAAGAGGAGGAGATTGGGAAAGAGAGGGCGAATAAAACGGCAAGGGTGAAGTGGGGGAGAGGAAAAAGAGAGGCAAATGGCAAATAATGTAATGCGAGAGATAAGGGATTGTGATGGGTACTTGGTATGTTGACTTGTGCGTAGACTCCCCGGCAACGGCGCCAGAAATCCTTCTTGCTATGTCTTGAGCTTGCGTTGGTTTTCCTTGAAGTGGAGAGGATGATGCAGCAGAGTAGCGTAAGTATTTCCCTCAGTTTTTGAGAACCAAGGTATCAATCCAGTAGGAGGCCACGCGCGAGTCCCTCGTACCTACACAAAGCAAATAGCTCCTCGCAACCAACGCGAATAGGGGTTGTCAATCCCTTCACGGTCACTTACGAGAGTGAGATCTGATAGAGATGATAGATAATATTTTTTGTATTTTTGGTATAAAGATGCAAAGTAAAAATAAAAGGCAAAGTAAAGAGCAAAGCAATAATAAGCGTAGGAAGATTAATATGATGAAAATAGACCCGGGGGCCATAGATTTCACTAGTGGCTTCTCTCAAGAGCATAGGTATTTTACGGCGGGTGAACAAATTACTGTTGAGCAATTGACAGAATTGAGCATAGTTATGAGAGTATCTAGGTATGATCATGTATATAGGCATCACGTCCGAGACAAGTAGACCGACTCCTGCCTGCATCTACTACTATTACTCCACTCATCGACCACTATCTAGCATGCATCTAGAGTATTAACTTAATGAAAACAAAGTAACGCCTTAAGCAAGATGACATGATGTAGAGGAATAAATTCATGCAATATGATAAATACCCCATCTTGTTATCCTCGATGGCAACAATACAATACGACCTTTGCTGCCCTCATCACATCGGGAAAGGACACCGCAAGATTGAACCCAACGCTAAACACTTCTCCCATTGCAAGAAATACCAATCTTGTTGGCCAAACCAAACGGATAATTCGAAGAGACTTGTAAAGATAACTCAATCATACATAAAAGAATTCAGAGAAGATTCAGATACTGCTCATAGATAATCTTGATCATAAACCCACAATTCATAGGTCTCAACAAACACACCGCAAAAAGCAGATTACATTGAATAGATCTCCACAAGAGAGGGGGAGAACATTGTATTGAGATCCAAAAAGAGAGAAGAAGCCATCTAGCTACTAACTATGGACCCGAAGGTCTGAGGTAAACTACTCACACTTCATCGGAGAGGCTATGATGTTTATGTAGAAGCCCTCCATGGTGGAATCCTTCCCATGGAGCTCCTAACAGGCCCCAAGATGGGATCTCGTGGATACGTAAAGTTGCGGCGGTGGAATTAGGTTTTGGCTCAGATCTCGATCCGACGGGGTATGTAGGTATATATAGGAGGAAGAAGTACGTCGGTGGAGCCTCGAGGGGACCACGAGGTAGGGGGGGGGGCGCCCTAGGGGGGGAGCCCTCCACCCTCGTGGCCACCTCGGAGCTTTCTTGACAGAGGGTCCAGGTCTCCTGGGTCTTATCCGATGAGAAAATCACGTTCCTGAAGATTTCATTCCGTTTGGACTCCTTTTGATATTCCGTTTCTTCGAAACACTGAAATAGGCAAAAAAACAGCAATTCTGGGTTGGGCCTCAGGTTAATAGGTTAGTCCCAAAAGTAATATAAAAGTGGAAAATAAAGCCCAATATAGTCCAAAACAATAGATAATATAGCATGGAGCAATAAAAAATTATAGATACGTTGGAGACGTATCATGCATGGCGCTTCAGCGCCGCCGATCAAGATAGGCATGTCAGCGACGAGCGGCTGCAGCTCGCCACATAACATGATCGATGGTGCGCCGCAGAGTAATCTAGGAGCGTCCGTACTGATAGGCTGCGGTTCGCCGCATGGCGAGACCGTTGGAGCGCTGCACAGCGAGAGGCGCGGCGCGCCACACAGCAAGAGCGGATCCATCGGCGCTTGCCTCATGTCGACAGGGTGTCGCAGCTGGGTACACGTCCCGTCAGTGCCCCCGTTCCTCGCCAGGAGTGGGCAGAGGCCCTCTGCACCGTACTTGCACGAGAGGACGGCGCGCCGTACTTGCGCCAGATGCCCCCCACGTCGTTCTCCTTGTCTGCGGCCCACTCGATGCCAACACACTGGTTGGTAGGTTCGACCACCTCCTTGGCCCAGGTGTCCACCTGGGCGCAGTAGAGGAACATGGCCATCGCATCCTCGAGCTGGTGATCTCCGATGAAAGAGCCAACTTGGAGCTCGAGATCGTGCTCCAAATGTACCGCGAGCGTGTTGACCGCTTGGACGAACGCCTACACGAGTTCAGGCAGAGCCAAGAGCTACCGTAGGTAAGGGCCGTTGGTCATGGTCTCATGGACGCGTTTTATTTTGTTGAGTCATTTTGACGTGGATACCTATGTATTCACAGCAATCATAGTATTGCTCTATTTATTGCTCTGTTTCAATGTGTGTACAATGTTTTCTGTTCTTAGATGTTCTGTTTCAATGTGTGTATATACGCTTTCCATTCTGTATATGGGGATGATAATAGCTAGATTCAAATTAGTATACATAAACAGATATAAAATGGAATTCATATAATATATATATATGTATTAATTGTTCATTTGTTCATCACAGAATATATATAATATCATCACATATAATAATCCCTCCAGGGGGCAGTATTCCGGCAGCCCCTCGCCAGCAGCTCCCTGGTGCGCGGTGTCCTTCCATCAAAGAGGCAGTACTCCGCCTCTTCCGCCTCGCAGCGCTTGATGTACCATTCTGCCTCTTGCTGGCGGACGAGCGCGAATGATCTTGCCATTTTGTTGGGCGCCCACCGAAGCTCCTCGTCGGTGGCACACTAGAGCTTATTGCCTCACCTCCACACAATGATGAGGCGCCTAGCGCCTTTGACCTTCCTCGTGAAGTACCCATCTTCGCACACCTCCTCCGCACGACGACGCACACGCCCCCAAAGCTCCACCGCCTCCTTTTTCCAAGCGGCATCACGGGCTAGACAGGCTGCCTGGTACGTGGCTTCCTCCTCTGCCATCTCCTTCTTGAACGCCACTTGCCTGACTTTCTCAGCCGGCGGCAGCGACTTCCACAGACAAATATTGTACTGGCCCCAAAACCAATCCAAAGTTGGGGGGTCCGACGCAACCTCATTCGGCAGCGCGTAGGGGTCCTCGTCGCTGCCCTCCGAGTGAGCGTCCTCGGGGGGTGACGACTCCTTGTCGGCGCGTGAGCAGACCGGCGCGCCATGGCAGAGATTTGAGGGAGAGAGAGAGAGAGAGAGAGAGAGAGAGAGCGAGCGAGGGGAGGATGTAGATGAGAATGCAGGTGGGACGACTTGAGCAAGGTAGTATTTATTGGTGGCCGGAATCTAGATAGACGGGAACTGTACACACGTCGGTCGCCGCAATTTATGAGTACTGTTGTTTGAATTACACACGATTCCCGTAGCAAAATCCGTGTGTGAACTTAATAGCTGAACCGTGTCTGATTAATAACCCCCGCCACTCACCTACCAAACCTCGAGGCGTGAAATAGAGTGACAATCGTGTGGGGGCCAGTTGTCTTGCCAGATCTTTAGATTTTATTTTTTGAACACCAGATATGTACATCGTCTGATGATTTTTTAACTCACAAACAAGTACACAAAAATATGATTTGTCAAACCGTTATGGATACCCATTGCATGTAGATGTAGTTCAAATTTGAATTACGATTATTAAATGGCTAGAAAATCACTTAAATGTCTTTAAAAGGTCAAATGACCCCTAGAATTTTCCAAATTTTCACATGACAGTTGTAGTAGAGCATGTTAAACGTAGAAAAAAATTGAAGGCCGTAAGAGGAAGCTATCTCCCGTTCGTCATCAAACATCCATTGTTCCCTCTCGGAACCACGAGCCTTCTCGTGAGTTGCCCCGGTTTGTGAGGGGTCTGTGTCCAAACTTTTGTTAAACAGGCCAATTTTTTACCACATCATCTTGGTCGCATGACATTTCATCAAGCAAGGTTGCATGTTTCTCTGATCATTTTTAATTTTTGGAATTCAAATGCAATGGCACTCCATGCATGTGTCCATGCCGTGAGACAAATATGTTTTCCTTCTAATTTACTGCACATGGAATTAACTCACACACAAGTGCACAAATATGATTTTTGAAACCGTCATGGTTAGCCGTTGCATGTAGATGTAGTTAGAATTTGAATTATGATCATTAAATGGCTAGAAAATGATTTAAATGTCTTTAAAGGTCAAATGACCCCTAAAATTTTCCAAATTTTCACATGAGAGTTGTAGTAGTGCATGTTAAACGTAGACAAAATTGGAAGGTCATAAGAGGAAGCTATCTCCCGTTCGTCATCAAACATGCATTGTTCCCTCTCGGAACCATGAGCCTTTTAGTGAGTGATAACCCACAAGTATAGGGGATCGCAACAATTTTTGAGGGTAGAGTATTCAACCCAAATTTATAGATAAAGAATATTTTAAGGTATTAGCAGCTGAGTTCTCAATTCAACCACACCTAGAGATTAATTATCTTCAGCAAGTAATCAGTAGCAAAGTAATACTCCCTCCGTTCCTTTATATAAGGTGTATTTGTTTTTTGATAAAATTCCACAATGTAGTTCTAATTCCTCGTAATTCCAATCTTGGACCTCTAGAAAAAGGAAAGTATCTCTTCCCTGATTGCATGTATCTCTCCTTGTAGACAAAGAAAAGGAAACTATCTCTCTCCCGATTGTGTGTATCTCTTCCTTTCCTAGCCTAAATGATTTACTTGCCGCTAATCTATGATTTAGACAAGGGTAATTTTGTCCTATCTAGTCTATAATTACGTGCTTTTGTCACCATGCTAAAAATAATACACCTTAAATAAAGGAATGGAGGGAGTATGACAGTTTTGATAGTAGTGACAGTAGCAACGGTAACGGTAACGGTGATAGCAGTAATTTTGTAGCAAGTGTAATAGTGATGATAGTAGTAGTAACGTAGCAAGAACAATATAGGATAAATTTGTAGGCATTGAATAGGTGACTTGTTGGATGATATTCATCATGAGACAGTTATAACCTAGGGTGATACAACACTAGCTCAAATTCGTCAATATAATGTAGGCATGTATTCCGTAAATAGTCATACATGCTTATGGAAAGAACTGGCAAGACATCTTCGTCCTACCCTCCCGTGGCGATGGGGTCCATATTGGAAACTCAGGGATATTAAGGCCTCCTTTTAATAGAGAACCGAACAAAGCATTAACACATAGTGAATACATGGACTCCTCAAACTACGGTCATCACCGGGAGTGGTCCCGACTATTGTCACTCCGGGGTTGCCGGATCATAACACGTAGTAGGTGACTATAACTTGCAAGATCGGATCTAAAACATAAATATAATGATGATAACATATGTGGTTAAGATCTGATTTCATGGCACCCGGGCCCAAAGTGACAAGCATTAAGCATGGCAAATTCATAGCAACATCAATCTTAGAACATAGTGCATACTAGGGATCAAGCCCTAACAAAACTAACTCGATTACATGATGAATATCATCCAACTCCTCAACGACCAAATGAGCCTCTGAAGGAATTACTCACTCCCGGTGGGGAGCATCATGGAATTGGCGATGGAGAAGGGTTGGTGATGATGAAGAACAAAGATCCCCCTCTCCGGAGCCCCAAACAGACTCCAGATCTGGCCTCCCGATGAAGACTAGGAGGTGACGACGGCTCCGTCTCCTGGATCGCGATAATTCTTTCTCCCTGATTTTTTCTGGAATAATGTGATTTCATAGCGTGGGTTTCAGGGTCGGCGGGGCCACCAGGTAGGGGCAACCCACCTGGGCGCGCCAGGAGAGGGGGCGCGCCCTGGTGGGTGATGCCCACCCAGGTGCCCCTTTCCTGTAGGTCTTGGCTCCAGAAATTCTTATTTATTATATAAAAATTCCTCGCAAAGTTTCGTTCCATTCCGAGAACTTTTATTTCTATACAAAAACAACACCATGGTAGTTCCGTTGAAAACAGCGTCAGTCCGGGGTTAGTTTCATTCAAATCATGCAAATTAGAGTCCAAAACAAGAGGAAAAGCGTTAGGAAAGGTAGATACGTTGGAGACGTATCAACTCCCCCAAGCTTTAACCTTTGCTTGTCCTCAAGCAATTTAGTTGATAAACTGAAAGTGAAAAAGAAAAACTTCTACGAACTCTTTTGCCCTTGTTTGCATAAATAAGCTTTAAACAACACCTAGGTTTTCAGCCAACATTATAACTAACCATGCCGACAATAACTCTTCGAAATTACATTAACTCATATCAATGACATAATCAGCCAGCGAGCAATAATAAGGTATCTCGAAAGGCAACACATTGTCAAAAGAACCATGATATAATATGACAATAGTGATATCTCGCTTGCCCTTTCTGAGACCACAAAACATAAATGCAGAGCACCTCCAAAGTTCAAGCAGCGACTAAACATTGTAATTCATGGTAAAAAAGATCAAGTCATGATGCACCCAACATTAGCTACACACAATGCATAAGTCATGATAGCTGTGCTCTCTGGTTCCAGCGCTTGTTTTAGAAGGTGATGACACAACATAAAAGTAAATAGATAGTACCCTCGCAGAGGAAAGCAGTGATTTGCAGAGGTGCCAGAGCTCAAGTTTTAAAATAGAGGTAAATGATATTTTGAGACATGCACCCTTCTCATTTACTTCACGACCATCAGTTATCAATATCTTCCATGCTAAGCATGCTAGGGTGGTTCCCAAGCGATAAAAGTAAAGGTTTTGACTCCATTGGGAGTTTTTGATTGATTATTTGAGAGATTAACTCTTTTTCTGTTTGTAGTTTGTGACTGGGCATCCCTATTACCGCCCTTTTTCTTGTGCAATGTCGAGTGAATAAACACTCGACCTGAGAATAACCCGCTTAACATGGAAGATACCGACCACCTCCTATCGTTCCATGAACAATCCAGGCACACAAAAAGGATATTTCTTTGAATTTTTTTAGAGCTGGCACATGCAAATTTACTTAGGACGGCAGGGTAATACTGCATATAGGTAGGTACGGTGGGCTCATCTGGAATAACTTTGGGTTCAAGGTTTTTGATGTACAAGAAGAGTTCCCACTTAGTACAGGCGAAGGCTAGCAATTATATTGAGAAGGGGCCAGCTAGAGAGCAACAACAGTCATAAACATGCTTTATGCATAAGTAACATTGGACACTAGCATGAGTAGGATATGAACACCATGAACATAAATATCATAGAGGCTATGTTGGTTTTGATTCAACTACATGCATGAACATATTCAGAGGAGGATACCATATCATCATATTACATCACAATCATTTTAACGCAATGTTGATATACAAGATAAATCATTATCCACTCCCAACTACTTATGCATGGCATGAGAAACTATAATCTCTAATTGTCATTGCACACATGTTTAATCATAATAGGCTGAATCATGGATACTAGGTTGATCATAATGGGCTGAATCATGGATACTAGGTTAAACAGAGCAAGTCGAGTTCATACCCATTTCTCTCTTCCTCGGCCAGTTCATCGAATATCGTCATTATTGCCTTTCACTTCACTACTAGGGAAAATCCTAGTAGTAGCACTTGAAATATGCATAGCAGTAGTGCTGGGTCCAGCGCTACTGCTACCGCGCTACAGCCAAGTTGTAGCAGTAGCGCTGGTATAGGCAGCGCTACTGGTAAGTATTGTTAGCAATATCGCATCCTGCAGCAGCGTTACTGATAACTATTTGTAGCTCTTGTTCATATGAAGCGCTGCTGCTAAGCCAGCGCTACTGCTAGGTGCTTTACATCGCTACTGCTAACGTTCCTGCTTTCATCGATTCGCACCCCTCTATGTATTTGTGCGGTATTTATATAGGCTATATACAATAGTTTCATCAGATCATATTAAACATACACTATTCTCATCATATCATAGACATACAGTAGTCTTGTCATATCATCATCATCATCATTCAACACAAATATCATCACATCTTGAAAATAGCGATACACAAGTGCGATCAGGTCATGCATCGAATAAGTGCAACTGCATGGTCATGGCACACACACAAGTTTCACAATCTCTATCTAAACCATGATGTAGAAGAGGAGAGCGATCAGCATGAGCAAGAGCGCGACTATGTAGTACCAGCGGTCCCGCCCCTGCTCATGTTGGAGTGTCCACCTCAAGTAACTACTTTCCGCTTCGGCTCTGCTGTCGAACCCTCTATGGCTAGCACCCGGCACTGTGCACTGGCTCGAGCGGCCGCTGCTGGTCGTAGAATCCTGGAACCCTCCCAACGTACATGGCGTAGTAGCTCTTCGCGATCTCTGATCTATGTACCTGCATCATGAGTTGTTGAACTAAACAATAATATGCAACATAATGTACTTAAGAAAACAAAGCGGCATAATTAGCAAAATACAAGCAACCAATAGTAAACATAAATGACGATGTTCATCTTACCCAAACTAATTAACTAGAGCGATCTACGCTAGTTCGGGACCACAGTTTAGTTACATCACATAGTTTCGCCGTGCATAAATTCAATGTTTTGCCATAGAAAAACAGTAGTGACACATTGTCATCAACAATCCGTCATCCATGTCGGCTGTCTAATCTACATAGTCAGGGAGGAAGCACCCGAGCTTCTTGAAAGGCTTAAGGTCCAGACGCTGAGCGAGTAGCAGTGCTCGGACATCTTCCCGCGTGATTGGCCCATGGTAGAACATCCCTGTTGGTTCGAGGACCTGCTTCATGATCACTTGGGCAAGTTCACACTGTACGTGATAAAACTCAGCTCTGATTCGATGATCCGGTGTCCTTCCTATGCTTGTGGCCCAACTGACAATCTCGGCATCGTTGGTAGTAGGTGACATGCGAAGGCGTTGATTATCCCTTCTATACTCGAGTAGGTGATGCATGAGGTAGAACCCATCAGCCATACTGGTGTGCAGTTTCTGGATGCAGTAGAAGTCAGTCTTATGACCGAAAGCCAGCCCGTGATTCCTGTACTTTTTCACCTTGATATATCCACGAGACAGGCTGAAGGTTAACAGGGCACTGTCGAGAACACTCTTTATGTGCTTGTAATCCTTTTTCCTAAGGTTATTCGATGGGTCCAAGTACATCGCATGGGAGTATTCCGGGGACTGAACAATGAGGACGCCCCCCTCCCCGCTGAGCAAATTAAGTACACCTCTAATTAGACTCCATGCTACAAAGGAATGATTAACACTTGCGAAAGGATATGTGCGGATGACTTACGTGGGATGATAAGGCAAGAGAATCACTTCCTTGTCCTTATTAGCGATCATTAATTTGCCGAGGTACTTGCTCGCATAGTCACGATGCTCTTTTCAAACTGCCAAGAAGCTCTCGTGCATATAGAACGGGTCCGCAACGCAGATATATTTGATGTTCTCGACCCTGATAAAGTAGTTCGGATACAGCGCATGCATGCGGATGAACTGGAAATCCAGCTTGGTCATGTGGAACATGTCATAGATTTAGTCAAATCGCAGGATGAACTTATTCACGGGCCATCTCTCGACGTACAACTTCCCACTCGGCACCTGAGCCGCGTAAAGCGGGTATCCTGGTTTTTCCGCGACCAGAAGGCTTTTCTCTCTAGCTAGCACATCTTCATGCAGTCTCCTTAGATCATTGTTCAGTAGGTGTTGTAGCACTTTGGCATGTAGGATCGGCTCGCCGGCGACATGGAATTGCTTCGCACCATGGACAAGTATTCTGTCTACCACCCGGGGCTTTAGAGGCCGCTGGCTACTTGAAGCAGCTCTGGCGCCTTTAGGGCCTTTCTTGTCCAGTCTTCTCCTTTGCTTCTTGGCGGGTGGCGATAGTGAGCCCACCATACCTTCCCTAACCACCACCCCCAGTGTCGTCGGGCTAATCAGTGGACGGGCCTCAGGGGGTTCTTTGGTCTGACTGACATCTGGAGGCGTCTCCTGCGAGGATCTCTTGAAGAGAGACTTTTTGCATTCCGCCTTAGGACGTTCCGGCTCCGGCAAATCAGGCAGCATCAAGTCATCATCTCCACGCTCATAGCCTGAGTCTTCACCGTCCTGAGCCATCAATCCTCCATCATCATAGGGTCTTGAAATACTTATGCAGGTCATCATCATCATCCTCCATGTCATCATCAACATTTGCTTCTTTAACGGGGGGCTACATCATCTGGAACTAATGGAGGTTCTCCCTCGCGTCGTCCACTATCACTCGCCACGACAGGTGCATGTAATGTGGTAGGTGGTGTGGTGTTCATACCTTCTTGAGAAGGTGGCGTTGGCGTGATACTGGGCGCCTCGATACAAAGAAGAGACTTCGAGCAAGGCAAGAACCAGCTCTTGCATGCGCAAATCATCTTAGGGGTCTCAACGTCATCGACTGGTACTGGAGGAAGCAAATCCTCGAAGGCCGCTAAGACACAGGCCATGTTAACCTTGAATACGCCATTGGGCATCTCTCGGTTGTGGAACATGCGGTCCTTTGGCTTCACCATCGTTGCCTTTCCCACGGCCACCTTCTGGCCCTTGATGTCGTGGAGTAGGGTGGACGGGATGTCGTCGGCCTACGAAGGAGACATGGCTGCAACGTCAAACATTCGAAAGGCAACTGAAAGGGAAGACTATGGACATGCTATGAAAATGGTATGACGCATAATTACCGTGAGGGCGTCGAGCTCAGCCAGCGATGAAGGCCCACCGAGCATGCAAGAGATGGAGGTCGGGCTGCTATGAACAGGAGCGGGGCCTTTTGCGGTTGCTTGAGAAGGTGTTGGTGTTGTGGTGTTCGCCGAATTGCTCCCGACAAAGCTGGGAATGGGAAAGTCCTCCGGCCATGCATTTGGATTGTTCTTCGTGAATTCGGAAAGTGCCGGAATCAAGCTGACCACCGCGTCAGCGGCCCCGAGCAACTCTTCTTTGGTCTCATCTTTGGTCTTATTGACCGCAATCGCGACCTTGTTGTCGATGCTTTGTTGAGTGATGACCGACCGTCTCTTATTTCTTTCCTCTGGCTCCTCGAGGTAGCACGTCTTTCACGAGGCGCCATCTCCGACGCTGTGCACACGTCCGTAGGACGGCGGCTTATCCACCGGGACCTTTGATAACCCTAAGTATAGGGGATCACAACAGTTTTCGAGGGTAGAGTATTCAACCCAAATTTATTTATTCTACACAAGGGGAGCCAAAGAATATTCTCAAGTATTAGCAGTTGAGTTGTCAATTCAACCACACTTGGAAAACTTAATATCTGCAGCAAAGTATTTAGTAGTAAAGTAATATGGAAGTAACGGTAACGGTGGCAACAGTAACAGTAGCAGTTTTGTAGTAATTCGTCAATATAATGTAGGCATGTATTCCGTAAATAGTCATACATGCTTATGGAAAGAACTTGCATGACATCTTCTGTCCTACCCTCCTATGGCAGTGGGGTCCATATTGGAAACTAAGGGATATTAAGGCCTCCTTTTAATAGTGTACCGGACAAAAGCATTAACACTTAGTGAATACATGAACTCCTCAAAATATGGTCATCACCGGGAGTGGTCTCGATTATTGTCACTTCGGGGTTACCGAATCATAACACATAGTAGGTGACTATTGACTTGCAAGATAGGATCAAGAACTAACATATATTCATGAAAACATAATAGGTTCAGATCTGAAATCATGGCACTCGGGCCCTAGTGACAAGCATTAAGCATAGAAATGTCATAGCAACATCAATCTCAGAACATAGTGGATACTAGGGATCAAACCCTAACAAAACTAACTCGATTACATGATAAATCTCATCCAACCCATCACCGTCCAGCAAGCCTATTATGGAATTACTCACGCACGGCAGTGAACATAATGAAATTGGTGATGGGGGAAGGTCGATGATGACGACGGCGACGGATTCCCCTCTCCGGAGCCCCGAACGGACTCCAGATCAGCCCTCCCGAGAGAGATTAGGGCTTGGCGGCGGCTCCATATCATAAAACGCGATGAATCCTTCTCTCTGATTTTTTTCTCCCCGAACGTGAGTATATAGAGTTGGATTTGAGGTCGGTGGAGCTTCAAGGGGCCCACGAGGCAGGGGGCGCGCCCAGGGGGGTGGGCGCGCCCTCCACCCTCGTGGACAGGGTGTGGGCACCTTGGTGTTGATTCTTTCGCCAGTATTTTTTATATATTCCAAAAATATTCTCCGTGAAGTTTCAGTTCATTGCGAGAACTTTTATTTCTGCACAAAAATAACACCATGGCAATTTTGCTGAAAACAGCGTCAGTCCGGGTTAGTTTCATTCAAATCATGCAAGTTAGAGTCAAAACAAGGACAAAAGTGTTTGGAAAAGTAGATAAGTTGGAGACGTATCAACTCCCCAAGCTTAAACCTTTGCTTGTCCTCAAGCAATTAAGTTGATAAACTGAAAGTGATAAAGAAAAACTTTTACAAACTCTGTTTGCTCTTGTTGTTGTAAATATGTAAAGCCAGCATTCAAGTGTTCAAAGAAAGATTATGAACCAACCATATTCACAATAACACTTAGGTCTCATGTTTACTCATATCAATGGCATAATCAACTAGCGAGCAATAATAATAAATCCCGGATGACAACACTTTCTTAAAACAATCATAATAGGATATAAGAAGATGGTATCTTGCTAGCCCTTCCTGAGACCGCAAAACATAAATGCAGAGCACCTCTAAAGATCAAGGACTGACTAAACATTGTAATTCATGGTAAAAGAGATCTGGACATAGTCATACTCAATGTAAACTAATAGTAATGCATGCAAATGATAGCAGTGCTCTCCAACTGGTGCTTTTTAATAAGAGGATGATGACTCAACATAAAAGTAAATAGATAGGCCCTTAGCAGAGGGAAGAAGGGATTTGTAGAGGTGCCAGAATTCAATTTTTGAAATAGAGATGGATAATATTTTGAGCGGCATACTTTCATTGTCAACATAACAACCGAGAGATCTCGATATCTTCCATGCTATACATTATAGGCGGTTCCCAAGCAGAATGGTAAAGTTTATACTCCACCACCACCACAAGCATCAAACCATGGCTTCCCCGAAATAACGGGTGCCTCCAACTAACAAAAGTCCTTGGAGAGTTTTGTTTGCAATTATTTTGATTTGAGCATGGGACTGAGCATCCCGGTGACCAGCCATTTTCTCATGAGTGAGGAGCGGAGTCCACTCGTCGTGAGAATAACCCACCTAGCATGGAAGGTACAGACAGCCCTAGTTGATACATGAGCTATTCGAGCATACAAAACAGAATTTCATTTGACGGTTTAGAGTTTGGCACATACAAATTTACTTGGAAGAAAGTCTTTATATTCATAGTTACGCGGTTCACTAACATTGCCCCACTGTGGGAGTTTATATTCAGATTTACGTGGTTCACTAACATTGCCCCACTGTGGGAGTTTATAAGCAATACTAAAATCTTCTAAATCCATGGTATATCATTTATCATAAAGATCAAATAGAACCGTGTGAGAGTTGCACGAGGATGTAAATTTAAACCTTATCAAAAAGGAATCAGTGAGGTAACGGTATTGCTGGCACTTATCTGACACGAAGCCTTCAAGGTCAGCATTACGCACATACGCATCAAATTCATCCTTGATACTTGCTCCGGCCATAAACTCCTCTGACGGCCATTCACAAGGCCGCACTAGAGCTTCCCTCGGTAGTTCATAGTCTGGCACACGTATCGCGAGCCTAGGTGCCTGCTTCCTTGAGGAACCACCTATGTACATTTTCCTAAACATATTTCTTCCTCTAAATAATTTCTGAAATTTCTAGTGACTCAAAATAAGAGTGAACCAAACTCAACAAGATTGATAGCAACTACTCCCACAAGTGCCTAGAGGCTATATCATGCATTAGAACTACTTGGGACCATATGAATTTGACATGCAAGGTCAAGAACAGGGTCACCTAAGCAGCAAAAATTTGCAATAAATAAAGCACTAGAACAAAAACTAATTGGACCATTGGAGGAGTCACATACTGAAGAACAATCCCCCAAAGCAGTTTCGTGAAAGGAGCTTTGAGCAAGGAGATCGAAAATCGCAGCAAGATGAGCTAGAACACGGGTTTGAGCTACGCGAGGATTTTTATTCTGGAGGAAGGAGAAGTGTGTGGTTGCAGGAATAAGTGGAGGGGCCACGTGGGGCCCACGAGTCAGGGGGGGGGGGCGCCCCAGGGGGTGGGCGCACCCTGGACCCTCGTGGCCAGGTGGTGGCTCCCCCTGGTGTGTTCTCAGTGCCATATATTCTTAAATATTCTACAAAAAAACATATTTGATTTTCAGGACATTTGGAGAACTTTTATTTTCGGGGAATTTTTATTGCAAGGATAATTCAGAAAACAGACAGAAAATACTATTTTTCTTTATTTAATCTAAATAACTAAAAGTAAAAGGAGGGTACCAAGAGTTGTGCTTTCTAACTTCATCCATCTCATGCTCATCAAAAGGAATCCACTAACAATGTTGATCAAGTCTTGTTAGCAAACTCTTTCCGAATCGCATGAAACCAGAGAATTTTTGAATAACACTAAGTTACCTCAACGGGGATATGCACATCCCCAACAATAAGAATATCATATTTCTTCTTGACTGTAGGAAGAGGGAATTCAAAACCTCCAATAGTAATCGTTGGAATTTTTCCAATAGAATTGATCTTGTGGACTTGAGGTTGTTTCCTCGGAAAGTGTCTTGTATGCTCATTACCATTAACATGAAAAGTGACATTGCCTTTGTTGCAATCAATAACAGCCCCTGCAGTATTCAAAAAGGGTCTACCAAGAATAATAGACATACTATCATCCTCGGGAATATCAATAATAACAAAGTCCGTTAAAATAGTAACGTTTGCCACCACAACAGGCGCATCCTCACAAATACCAACAGGTATAGCAGTTGATTTATCGGCCATTTACAAAGATATTTCAGTAGGTGTCAACTTATTCAAATCAAGTCTACAATACAAAGACAGAGGCATAACACTAACACCGGCTCCAAGATCACATAAAGCAGTTTTAACATAGTTTCTTTTAATGGAGCATGGTATAGTTGGTACTCCTGGATCTCCAAGTTTCTTTAGTATTCCACCTTTAAAAGTGTAATTAGCAAGCATGGTGGAAATTTCAGCTTCCGGTATCTTTCTCTTATTTGTAACAATTTCTTTCGTATACTTGGCATAAGGATTCATTTTAAGCATATCAGTCAAACGCATACTCAAAAGATAGGTCTAATCATTTCAAAGAGAGCACTTTAATCCTCATCATCCTTTTTCTTGGATGGTTTAGGAGGAAAAGGCATGGGTTTCTGAACCCATGGTTCTCTTTCTTTAACGTGCTTCCTAGCGACAAAGTCTCTCTTATCATAACGTTGAATCTTTGATTGTGGGTTATCAAGATCAACAGCAGGTTCAATCTCTACATCATTGTCATTGCTAAGTTGAGCATCAACATGAACATCATCATTAATGTTATCACTAGGTTCATGTTCATTACCAGATTGTGTTTCAGCATCAGAAATAGAAATATCATTGGGATTCTCAGGTGTGTCAACAACAGGTTCACTAGATGCATGCAAAGTCCTATTATTTTTCTTTTTCTTCCTCTTAGAAGGACTAGGTGGATCAACATTAGTTCTCTAAGAATCTTGCTCAACTCTTTTATGGTGGCCCTGAGGATACAGAGGTTCCTGAGTCATTTTACCCCCTCTAGTCATAACTCCAACAACATTATCATTTTTCTTATTATTTAATTCATTGAGCAAATCATTTTGAGCTTTAAGCACTTGTTCTACTTGAGTGGTAACCATAGAAGCATGTTTACTAATAAGTTTAAGTTCACCATTAACACTAGACATATCATCACTCAAGTGTTCAATCATATAACCATTACGTTTCAATTTTCTACCAACATAAGCATTGAAGTTTTCTTGCTTAACAATAAAATTATCAAACTCATCTAATCATTGGCTAGCAGACTTATAACGAGGGATATCACCTTCATCAAATCTATAAAGAGAATTTACCTTTACTACCTGTGTCGGGTTATCAAGACCATGTATTTCTTCAATAGGTGGTAAATTCTTAACATCTTCAGCTTTAATACCCTTTTCTTTCATAGATTCTTGCATATCTTCAGGACTCAGAAATAGAATACCCCTTTTCCTCGGAGTTGGTTCAGGAAGTGTCCAGTCATTTTCATTACTCAACATATTATTCAATAGCAATTCAACTTGATCAACAGTTCCTTCCCTGAAAACACAACCAGCACAACGATGCATGTGGTCTATGGAAGCATCAGTTAGTCCATTATAAAAGATATCAAGTATTTCATTTTTCTTGAGAGGATAATCGGGCAAAGCATTAAGTAATTGGAGAAGCCTCCCACAAGCTTGTGGTAGACTCTCTTCTTCAATTTGCGCAAAATTATATATTACCCTTAAGGCAGCTTGTTTTTTATGAGCTAGGAAGTATTTAGCATAGAAGTAATAAATCATATCTTGGGGACTACGCACACAACCGGGATCAAGAGAATTAAACCATGTTTTAGCATCACCATTTAATGATAACGGAAATAGCTTAAGGATATAGTAGTAACGAATGTTTTCCTCATGAGTGAATAGGGTGGCTATATCATTTAATTTAGTAAGATGTGCCACAACAGTTTCAGATTCATACCCATAAAAGGATCAAATTCAACCAAAGTAATTAACTCAGGATCGACAGAGAAATCATAATCCTTATCGGAAATACACATAGGTGAAGTAGCAAAAGCAGGATCATATTTCATTCTAGCATTCAAAGACTTTTCTTTCAGCTTAGCTAACAGTTTCTTAAGATCATATCTATATTTGCAAGCAAAAAAGTCTCTAGCAGTTTCTTCATCCATAACATAACCCTCAGGTACATTAGGCAATTCATATCTAGGGGGAGAATCTTCATCATCACTTTCATCAATATTATTAGTTTCAATAATTTCATTCTCTCTAACCCTAGCAAGTTGTTCATCAAGAAATTCACCTAATGGCACAGTATTATCAAGCATAGAAGTAGTTTCATCATAAGTATCATGCATAGCAGAAGTGGCATCATCAATAACATGTGACCTATCAGAATCAATAGCAGGTGTAGGTGTCGCAAATTTACTCATAACAGAAGGTGAATCAAGTGCAGAGCTAAATGGCAGTTCCTTACCTCCCCTCGTAGTTGAGGGATAAATCTTGGTTTATTCGTCTTTCAAGTTCCTCATAGCGATCAACAGATACAAATCCCAACTGACTCAAAGAATATAGCTATGCTCCACGACAACGACGCCAGAAAATATTCTTGATAACCCACAAGTATAGGGGATCACAATAGTTTTCGAGGGTAGAGTATTCAACCCAAATTTATTGATTCGACACAAGGGGAGCCAAAAAATATTCTCAAGTATTAGCAGTTGAGTTGTCAATTCAACCACACCTGGAAAACTTAATATCTGCAGCAAAGTATTTAGTAGAAAAGTAGTATGGAAGTATCTGAACGGTTTGCAAAAGTAATAAGAGCAGTTTTGTAGTAAAATGTGATGGCAACGGTAAAGTAACTAAACAAAGATCAATATGTGAAAAGCTCGTAGGCATTGGATCATTGATGGATAATTATGTCGGACGCGATTCCTCATGCAACTGTTATAACATAGGGTGACACAGAACTAGCTCCAGTTCATCAATGTAATGTAGTCATGTATTCCGAATATATTCATACGTGCTTATCGAAAAGGACTTGCATGACATCTTTTGTCCTACCCTCACGTGGCAGCAGGGTCCTATTGGAAACTAAGGGATATTAAGGCCTCCTTTTAATAGAGTACCGGACCAAAGCATTAACACTTAGTGAATACATGAACTCCTCAAACCGTGGTCATCACCGGGAGTGGTCCCGATTATTATCACTTCGGGGTTACAGGATCATAACACGTAGTAGGTGACAATTGACTTGTAAGATAGGATCAAGATCTCACATGGATTCATGAAAACATAATAGGTTCAGATCTGAAATCATGGCACTCGGGCGCTATGACAAGCATTAAGCATAGCAAAGTCATAGCAACATCAATCTCAGAACATAGTGGATACTAGGGATCAAACCCTAGGAAAAGTAACTCAATTACATGCTAAATCTCATCCAACCCATCACCGTCCAGCAAGCCTACGATGGAATTACTCACGCACGGCGGTGAGCCTCATGAAATTGGTGATGGAGGAAGGTTGATGATGACGACGGCGACGGATTCCCCTACTTGAAGCCCCGAACGGACTCCAGATCATCCCTCCGGAGAGAGATTAGGGCTTGGCGGCGGCTCCATATCATAAAACGCGATGAATCCATCTCTCTAATTTTTTCTCCCCGAACGTGAATATATAGAGTTGGAGTTGAGGTCGGTGGAGCTTCAGGGGGCCCACGAGGCAGGGGGCGCGCCCTCCACCCTCGTGGACAGGTGTGGGCCCTCTGGTGTTGATTCTTTCGCCAGTATTTTTTATATATTCCAAAAATATTCTCCGTGAAGTTTCAGGTCATTCCGAGAACTTTTATTTCTGCACAAAAATAACACCATGGCAATTCTGTTGAAAACAGCATCAGTCCGGGTTAGTTCCATTCAAATCATGCAAGTTAGAGTCCAAAACAAGGGCAAAAGTGTTTGGAAAAGTAGATACGTTGGAGACGTATCAACTCCTTGTCCCATACGTGCCTCTTCCCCTCGTAACCACGGCTTCCGAGGCGGTGGGGAGGCGTGTTCTTGGCCTGGAGCGCCTTCATTTTCTTTGACTTTGCCTCGACACTTTCTTTACCGCAATTCTCCTTAAATTTTGCAAAGTCCTCTTCTGTTATTGATGGATTGTCAGCATTAATCTTGGACCATGGTTCATTCTTCGCAATCACTTTTTTCACCCGAACTTTCCAGACGGACAAGTCATTGGTGAACGTCACCATCGCCTTGTCGTTTATCTTTGTCATGGCGGTGTCTTCCCACAGATCTTTATATTCCTTTTCATTCCGGCTAGGGAACAATAACCTATTGTGCAACTTCTTTAGGAGCATGTTCTCCGTATGTAGTATGAGCCTCAACCTCTCGTCGTTGATGTTGGCTGTTTCCCTGAGGATGCATCCAAGTTGATTGCCCCAGCACTTGTGCGCTTCCACCTGTGCCGTTGGCTCTAACTTCTTGGGGTGCATCTCCGTGACCACAATTTGTCCGATGCCAAGCTCGTTTCATCTTCGTGGCCTCTTCTTTGGTGCTTTACCAGCTACGACAGCATCGTTGCCGGTCTTGGGGGTGGTGTCAGTGCTGGTGCCAGTGCCAGTTTCAGCGTTGGTGTCGGGGTTGGTGCCACTGCCACCACCATGCAACCCCATCTGGTGTTCGTCCTGGTAATCGAAATAGTGATTTGCTGCCTCGATGGGGTCTTCGAGGCGAGCAAAACCACCCGCGACTTCGGCGTCGGTAGACATGTTTCCTATCCAACAATTATAAATAAAAGATATAATGAAGAGAAAAAGGGGCCCATATTTGGTCAGAATGTTCATTCATTCCCATTCTGGCAAATCGCGGGTACTCCATATGTCCTAGTTTCTAGCACAAGTCATGCAGAAAATCACGGAAATTTTTGGCATGACCTTTGCTAAAAAGTGGACATATGGAGTGCCTGAAATTTGCCGAAACAGAAATGAATCAACATTCCGGCAAAACATAGGCCACTCGGATATTTTTCGACATTCTACCAACATATAACATCAATGACATATATCATTTGCAGAATATATCATTCAAGCAAAAGCACGCTTGTACTTAAATACACAAAAATGACAAAATGGCATATGCTATACACAAAAACTTGCTCTCTCTCTCTATGGTAAAAAATTGCTAGCTTGCCAAAAAAACAAAAAATTGCTCTCTCTCTCTCTCTCACTTTGCTAAAAATTTGCTAACTTGCTACTCCCCTAATTAGCTACTGCCCTAATTTGCTAACTTTGCTAACTTGCTAAAAAATTGCTAACTTTGCTAAATTTGCCCTAAAATTTGCTAAATTCGCCCTAAAATTTCCCATAAAATTCGCTACTGGTTAGCTACCGCATTTGCTAAATTTTCCCTACCTAATTGAACCCTAAATTGAAAACCTATTTTCATTTCTAAAAAAACAAAACATAATAGATAGAGGTAGGGGGAGGTGGGGGAAGGGGGTCGGCCCTACCTAAGGAGGAGGACAAGGCCGGAGCGGACGAGGAGGAGGAGGAGGCCAGAGAGGACGAGGAGGAGGTCGGAGCAGCAATAGCGTGGACGAGGAGGAGGTCGGAGCGGCACGGACGAGGAGGAGGAGGACGGCGTCGAGGTCGACGGCGGGCAGGGGCTCGGGATGGCGTCGAGGTCCAGGTCGAGGGGCAACGGCCGGCGGGCAGGGGCGACGACGGCAGCGAGGGCGGCGAGGTCGCGAGGGCATCGACGGTGGGCGCAGGGGCGAGGTGGTGATGGGGGGAAAAGGAATCGGTGAAATTTTGAGCCCGCGTGGCGGGGGTTAACTCACAATAGCGGTAGCACTGGTTTGTGAACAAGCGCTATAGCTAACTTAGCTATAGTTGTTTACAAACCAGCGCTACCGCTATCTTTTCCAATTTTTGTTTTTAAATTCTAAAATACTTAGCTATAGCGATGGTCCACAGACAAGCGTTATAGCTATTTTTCTTTTTTATTTATTATTTTCCTTTTCTAGTTTTTAGTTTTCTTTTCTTTTATTATTTTCCTTTTCTTTTCTGTTTACTTTTCTTTTTCTTTTGTACTGCTTTCTCCCTTTTGTTTTACTTTTTCTCCCGACGACGGCGTCTCCCTCTCCCCCACTGCGCGAATATCACCGGAATCATGCATGTGGTTGTAACATATCAGTTGACCGATAACGGTTACTTAAGTGCATACACAAAATAGATACATATATATAAGTGTAGGTTACTGATCAGCTGCGTCGATGACGTTTCACATTGAGCTTCTTCCCTTTCTTATTTGTTGCCGAGTAATTGTGCCCCTCCTTGTGACTTTTCCGGAGCCATGGAGTACGATCTTTCTTAGGTAATGTAGTATTGATTCTTCTTTTCAAGTATGCTTCATCGTCATCGTCATCTTCCCTCATCGGGTTGCCGTATTGGTAGTAGTCTTCCTCGTTGGCGACTCCATCCATTCCAACGATGCTCCTTTTGGATCTCCTCACGAAAACACGGCTGGGATTGGCCTGGTCAGTTCTGAAGAAGCATTGTGTCACGTGCTTAGCATGTACCAATGGCTCATTTTTGGCGATGACGTTAACGTTCCCGGGAGTGCTCTTCGCGTCGGGTATAGACATGTTGGTGAAATACTTGTTTTCTCTTACAACGTCCTTGGCCCATCTTACATGGAACATCGTCGCATCGTGCATTCCAGCATAGTCAAGATCCCAGATCTCTTTGACCCTTTGTAGAATCTTTCAATTGTGCCGTTGGCGTCGGTCACGCATTGAATTGTCACCCCGGAGTTCTGGTAATCACTGTCCATGTCTTTGGCCTCCGTGTAGAACGTGTACCCATTGATATCGTAGGACTGATAGGTCGCGAGCTTGGGCGCGGGCCCATGTGCTAAGGCGTGTACAAGCAATCCGTCCAAACTGCCCTCTTCCGGGGGATTTTCAAGAACTTGATGTTTAAACCAGTGTAAGAAAGTGGCATTGTGCTCTACAGTAACTTCGTCGTCCGTCTTGATCATCCCCTTATGACGGTACTTCTTTGCGACGGTTTCTTTGTGCTGTGCCACATAATCATCTACCACATCTAGGTGTTGTAGCACTACTAAGTTAGCCCTGTCAAAGTCGTTCCGTCAATCCGAGTAGTCCACATGCAATTCCCTCCGGCCGTTGTTGTGACCATCTCCTTCTAGCTTCCCTTCGTGCTTCTTGACGGGCAAATCAACAACAGGGTCTCTGACGCTTATATAATTCTCGCAAAAGGAGATGCACTCATGCGTCAGATACCCCTAGACGATGCTCCCTTCGGGATGGGACATGTTACGAACGAATCCTTTGATGACCCCATTCATCCTCTCGAATGGCATCATACTATGAAGGAATGTTGGCCCGAGGTCGATGATGTCGTCCACGATGTGGACACACAGATGCACCATGACATCAAAGAACGCGGGCGGGAAGTACATCTCAAGCTCACATAGTATGACAACGATCTCTTCCTGTAGCTTTCAGAGCTGCTTCACACTTATGGACTTTCGAGATATAATGTCGAAGAAGTTGCAGAGACCAGTAAGCGTGTCACTGAGTGCTTCTCCATTATCCCTCTAATGGCAACTGGGAGACTCTGCGTTATCATCACGTGAAAGTCATGAGAATTCATCCCGTTGACCTTTTCTTCTTGGGGTCTAGAAATCTGCTTATCTTCCCACAGTAACCGGAACTGACTTTGATTCCCATAAGGCACTTGATGAATTGATCGGTCTCCTTCGCACTTAAGGTGAAGCAAGAAGGGGGGCAATAATTCTCCTCCTCCTAGTTGACTTTTCTGCCCCTTTCCCCCTCCTCCGTCTCTGTCTCTGTCTCCTCCATCAACTTTTTACGGTGGAGATCTTTCCTGATCTTCAAATCTTCCAAGTCTTTCCTTGCCTTGGCCCCATCCTTGGTCTTCCCTGGCATATTCATCAGTGTGCCAAGCATGCTCTCCAGGACATTCTTCGTGATATGCACTGGATCAAGGCAATGAGGCGTGTCGTAATTGGGCCAGTACTCCAAGTCCCAGAAAATAGACCTTGTTTTCCATACCTTCAGCAGGGGCTCCAGCGCCTTTTTGATCTTTCCCGGCGGGGCATTGTTCCCAATTTCTCAAAAACTCGTCGATTTCGGCGCCGCTCCTCTTACGTGGAGGTCCTCGAAGCTCAACCAACCCATTGAATAGATCTCCACGCTTTCGCCATGGGTCATGCTTCTCGAGCTATCTACGATGCCCCATGTACATGATTTTCCCGGACCCGCCATCTTTCGTTGACGTAAGCTGGTGAGACGTTGTATCATCCATGCACCTCGTGCATCCGCAGTATCAGTGGCACACCTGGCCTGAGGTGTACCCGTAATCGAGATAGTCATGCACCGTCGTCATCAGCGCGACTCTCATACGGAAATATTCCCCTTTGCTGGAGTCCCATGTCCATGCCGGTGTTTTCCATAACGTGTCTAGCTCCTCTTGCAGAATCCCGATATACAGGTTAATACTATTTCCCGGTTGTTTCAGCCCTTGAATCAGCATGCTCATGTGTATGTACTTTGTCTTCATGCACTTCCATGGGGGGAGGTTGTACATCCATACAAACACGGGCCATGTGCTGTGGTTGGTGTTCTGGTTTCCATACGGATTCATGCCATCGGTACTCGCACCAAGCACAATGTTCCTTAGATCTTCTGCAGCAAATCCATATACAGCGTTGAATGCTCTCCACTGGCTACCATCTACGAGCTGTCTCAGCCTCAGATCATCTCCATCGTCGGGCTTCTTCCTCTCCGTGTGCCAGCGCATGAGCTTTGCTTCCTTAGGATCTAAGAAATACCGCTAGAGACGGCGAGTGATCGGAAAGTACCATACAACTTTTTGAGGAGCTTTCTTTCTTGCCTTCTTGTATCAAGAAGCAATGCACACTAGACAACCGGTTTTTTCCGCGTGCTCCCCCTGATAAATGATGCAATCATTGATGCATGCGTGGTACCTAATGTGTGGCAAATCAAAATGGTAAACAATTTTCTTGGCCTCCTCGACACTAGTAGGACACAGGTTCCACGCGGGAAGAACATTATTATGTAGAAACTTCAAATGCTCATCGAGGCTTTTGTCTGACCATTTGTTTTTGGCCTTCGTCTTTAGAAGTTCGAGCGTGAAACTCAAGCGGGTCACCTCAGGATCGCAACCTTCATACAATGGAGTCCTCGATTCTACTTCAAGTTGCACCAGCTTGGCCTTCTCTCTAGAAGCAGCTCTCTCGCTAGTCGTACTCTTGCGAAGGAGGTCTCGAACATGAGGGTCCTGCACGACTGAACTTAGTAGCGTCGAAGACTGCCGCGTGACCGCGGCCTCTTCTCCGCCATGTACGGACTCTTCTTTGCTGTGTCCGGAATCTTCTCCACCACCGTCGTCATTTCCGGACTCTTCCCCGTCGACATGTCCGGCGCCATCGTCTTCTTGTCGATCAGTCATCTCTTCGTCTAGCCCCATGTTGTATTCCCTACCATGTGGACGTCCCCCTCATCATCTTCTTTTTCACTTATCGACTGAGTATAGCCATCCATGAAACCATTCATCAGCAGGTGCACCTTCAAAGTCCCACGATCAAAAGGGTCCAAAAGGACTCCTTCCTTGCATCTTGCACACAGACAACTAATCCTAGTCCGATTATTTGCATACATGTCCATCACCGCGGATTGCATGTACCGCTCCACCTTCCATCCACTCACCTTCATGACCGACTGCATGGTATAACAAGCAAAAGGGTTATGAAATAAATAATGCATGCTTCAAAGTATATATAAAATTTTGGCATGACCTTGCCTAAAAATAGGACATATGAGTTTGCTCGAAATTCACCGAAACAGAAATAAATCGACATTTCGGCAAAACATAAGCAACTCGAGGGCATGTAGCTATCATATATCTCTCCATATATATATATATATATATATATATATATATATATATATTCCAAACACACATATTTTCATTCACACACATATTCCCATTCTTGAAATGAACAACTTTTACTCACCTATATATATATATATATATATATATATATATATATATATATATATATATATATATATATATATCTCGAGAGAGAGAGAGCACGCGGTTACTTAAATGATGAGAGAGAACGATCGAGAGAGCACGTGTGGTTGGCTAAATAGCTAGCTAGATCTAGTTGTTGGGGAGGAGAGGTGAATATAGCTAGCTAACTAATGGAGAGGGGTTATGGTGGATGGGGGCATTAATGGGGGAGAGAAGAGAGGTGTAGGAGAAAGAGAGAGGCCATTTATGGAGGAGGCTGCCATTAATGAGGAGAGAAGAGATGCAGGAGGAAGAGAGAAGAGGAGCAACAATGGTGGAGAGTGGAGAGGGGAGAGGGGAAAGGAGGGGGAGAGAGGGCAAAGTGGGGAAGAGGAGGGGGAGGGGGTGGAAAAGGTGGCACCAGCCGCAACTAGCGGCAGCGCTGCTTTGCCAAAAGAGCTATTGCTATTGGACTTAGTAGTAGCACTCTCCAGGAAAAGCGCTACTACTAAGTGGGGCCCACTAGCAGTAGCGCGCATAACAACAGAGCGCTGCTACTAAACTGTTAGTAGTAGTGCTTTTTTCTGTACACCGCTACAACTACAAAAACCGTCGGTGGCCTCGTCTGGTGCCACATAGTAGTAGCGCGTTTCTGCTTCACAACGCTACTACTATGGATTTACTAGTAGCACTTTCCAGGAAAAGCGCTACTGCTAAATAGCAGCAGCGTTTACTATTTTCCAGTGCTGCTACTATGCTACTCTGTATAAGCATTTTCCTAGTAGTGCTTGCACGACCGAATGATGTGAAAATAATAATAGTGCAAGAGTGTCCTGGACTAAGGTGGAATCTGCAAACATTTTACTCAATAGTAGAAGACAAGGTAAAATGGGCTCTTTATTAGAATAACATTTATTCATATGAGAGCCACTCAACATTTTCATCTTGGTCTTCTCCTCAACAAGACTCGAATAAAAAGAAAATAAATTCAGAGAAACACACTGAAATATTTTTGGAGTTTTTGGTTTTCTTGAAAAAGAAAATAAAAGGGAAAATCAAAAAAGAGAAAAACTATTTACACGGGAAAGCTCCCAACAAGCAAAAGAAGAACAAGGAAATCTTTTTTGGTTTTCTTTTAGTGCTACTACTAAGCATGCTTAGAAAGTAAACTATTACAACTAATTTTTTTGTTTTTCTAAGGTTTTTCAAACACACAAAAAGAAAGTAAGAAAATAAATCTAAGCATGGATGATACAATGAAAAAGTGTGAACACCGACAAATGAAAATAAGTGGACATGAATGTAATATCGGTGAGAAACACGTACTCCCCAAGCTTAGGCTTTTGGCCTAACTTGGTAGTCGATCAGTAGCCTCGATGGTAGTAGGGGTACTCAGGAGCGGGCATCCACTCGTCCCACTACTAAGGTTCCTCTGCTGCCTCTGGAGCAGCCTGAGCGTTCCGGTAGGCGATGATGTCCGCAAGCATAATCCTATAGACGCCCCTGGCAACATGATCAAACAAAGCAGGAGCATGCAATGGAATAATATCACGAGTCCTCACACCAAAAACCAGGTTATATGGAATAGGGATGTTAGTAGATTTGATATCAATAAAATGGTGGTGATCCATGGCTGCGCGGTCTAGGTAAACCTTGGTCAGAGTTTAATCTTGATGGTGTATCTCAACATTAAAGTGAGCCGCCAAACGAGTAGCAAAAATCCCACCATGTATTTTATCCTTGGACTTATTAATGTGGAGGCGACGAGCCACAATAGCTCCAAAGCTATAAGTGTTGTCGCCCTCTAGTGCACGACGTAGAACAACAAGGTCTGCTGAACTAAGTGCACCCACCTTCTCTCTAGCAAGCAAGCATTTTGCAATGAAAAGAGCAAAGTAATGAACAGCAGGAAAATGGAAGCCAGCGGTAGTGATAGCTAATACCCCTCTCTCATCTCCCACTATGAAAGTACGATAAAATTCCTCAAACTCGGCTGGCCTAGGCTCGGCTAAGCTCCCATCTGAAGGGATCATGCATATGTTACAAAATTCAGTAAGTGGTATCTGATGATTTTCAGCATATAAATCAAAGCTCACTTCAGGAGGATTATTCCTAGGAAAGAAAGTAAAGCTTTGAACAAAGATGTTTGTGAGGATTCGATGCTGTTCACACTCATCTGCGATGAAGTTGGTGAGCCCGGCATTAGCATCATATTGTGTGAACTCGTGCAAGATTCCAGCCTCTTCCATGAACTGGGTATGTGGTCATTCACACAATCGTATCAAATTTGCAAAGCATTCTAAGAACTTTTATTTTTGGGTCATTTTTTTTACACGGGAAATTCAGAAAACAGACAAAACATGTCATTTTATTTTATTTAACTAATAAAAACAGAGTATAAAAAGTAGGGACAGAAAGTAGTGCTTACTAAATTCATCGACTTCATACCGCTCAAAAATGATCCATTAATAAGGTTGATGAAATCTTATTAACAACCACTTTCGATTAGCATGAAACTGAAGAACTTTCATAAATCACTAAGTTACCTCATTGGGGATATGAATGTCCCATACAATAAACATTTCATATTTATTTTTGACAGTGGGTAGAGGTATTTGAAAACTTCCAATAGTGATTGTCAGACATTTTTAGATAACATTAATACCATTCACTTGGAATTATCTCTTCAGAAAGAGCACCGTATGCTCATTACCTTTGATATGAAAAGTGACCTTGCTTTTATTGCAATCAATAACGCCCATGCAGTATTCAAGAAGGGTCTACCAAGGATAATCGACATGTTGCCGTCCTCAGGAATCTCAAGTATAACAAAGTCAGTCAAAATAGTAACATTAGCAACAACAACGGGCACATCCTCACAAATATCGATAGGTATGGCAGTTAATTTGTCAGCCATTTGCAAAGGTATTTCAGTAGGTGTGAGTTTATTCAAATCAAGTCTTTTATATAAAGACAAAAGCATAACACTAACACTAGATCCTAAATCACACAAAGCAGTTTTCACATAATTCTTTTTTATGGAGCAAGGTATAGTTGGTATTCTGGGTCTCCAAGTTTTTTAGGTACTCCATCTTTAAAATTATAATTAGCAAGCATAGAGAAGATTTTAGTTTCCGGTATTTTTCTCTTATTAGTGATGATCATATGGAGGCATTTTCAAGATATCACTCAAGCGAGTACGCAAAAAGACTGGCCTCAGCATTTCAGTAAAGCGTTCAAATTATTCATCATCATTCTTTTTAGTTGACTCGGGAGAAAAAGGCATAGGTTTTTTAACACACGGTTCTATTTCTATAACGTGTTTTCTAGAAATGAAGTCTCTTTTATCTTACCTTTTATTCTTAGGTTGTGGGTTATCAAGATCAACAGGTGGTTCTATCTCAACATCATTATCTGGTTCTTTTTCATTATTTGGTTGAGTCTTCATGAACCTCATCCTTATCTTTTTCATTATCACTATGTGAGTGTTCATTACCAGACTGAGTTTCAGCATCGGAGATAGAAGTTTCATTATCATTATCAGGAGGTTTTTCTATTTCAAGTTCACTAGAAGCATGCAAAGTCTTATCATTTTTCTTCTTCTTTTTCTTTCTAGAAGGACTAGGTGCATCAGTGTTTACTCTTTGTGAATCTTGTTCAATTCTTTTTGGGTGTCCCTTAGGATAAAGTGGTTCCTGAGTCATTTTACCTCCTCTAGTTGCAACTCTAACAACAAAGTCATGTATATTATTATTCATTTCCTCAAGCAACTCTCTTTGAGATTTAGCAACTTGTTCTAATTCAGTTTGAACCATAGAAGCATGCTTTCCAACACCTCTAACATCATTTGAGATTCTAAATAACAATTCACTCAAGCGAGCAATCATATCAGAATTGTATTTCAATTGTTTCATAACATTTCATTGAAGTGATCTTGTTTTCTAATATAGTTTTCAAACTCATAAAGGCATTGTCTAGGATGCATATTGTGAGGATTGTCATTATCATTGAACTTCATTAGAGAATATACCTCTACCACCTTAGGCAGTGGTGGTGTATCAAGCCCATGTATTTCTTCAGTAGGAGGTAAAATTTTAACATCCTTAGCTTTAATACCCTTTTCCTTCATAGATTTCTATGCCTCTTGCATATCTTCAGGACAGAGATATAATATACGCCTCTTCTTCAGAGTGGGTTTGGGCGGTGGTTCAGGAAGGTTTCAATCATCATAATTTTTCAATATGTTATTCAATAATTCTTCAGCTTGTCCAACAATTCGTTCCCTGAAAACACAACCAGCACAACTATCTAGGAAGTCCCTAGAAGCATCGGTTTGTCCATTATAGAAGATATCAAGTATTTCATTTTTCTGAAGAGGATGATCAGGCAAAGCATTAAGTAACTAGAAAGCCTCCCCCAAGCTTGTGGGAGACTCTCTTCTTTAGTTTGCCCAAAAATAAATATTTCCTGTAAAGCAGCTTGTTTCTTATGAGAAGGGAAATATTTTTCAGGGAAGTAATAAATCATATCCTGGGGGCTACGCACACAACCAGGAGCAAGAGTATTGTACCAAGCTTTAGCATCACCCTTTAATGAGAAAGGAAATAATTTGAGAATAAGGTAGTAGCGAGTTTTCTCATCATGAGTAAAAAGGGTAGCTACATCATTCAACTTAGTAAGATGTGCCACAAAAGTTTGAGTTTCATAACCATGGAAAGGATCAGATTCAGCCAAAGTAATTAACTCTGGGTCAACAGAGAATTCATAATCCTTATCATAAATAAAGATAGGTTAAGTAGGAAACTTAGGATCATATTTCATTCTAGCATTCAGAGATTTTTCATTATACTTGCATAGTAATTTCTCTAGATCATCTCTATCATTGCAAGCTAGAATACCTCTAGTTGTTTCTTCAATCATAACATAACCTTTCGGTACCTTAGGAAATTCATATCTAGGAAGTCTAGTTCTAGCACGTGTTTCAGGAGTTTCAGTTTCAAGCTCATCATCAGATTCAACAACATCATGTTGTAATACTCTGGCAATGTGTACATAAAGAAATTCACCCAGTGGCACATCATCATTATCAAGCAAGGTACTAGCAACATCATCAGCATTAACCATAGCAGAAGTAGCATCATCAATAACTTGTGACATATCAGAATTGATAGCATGTGGTGTTGTTGCAAGTTTACTTATAACAGAAGGTGAACCTAAAGAAGAACTGGATGGCAGTTCCATACCTCCCCTCGTCTTTGAGGGAAATATCTTAGTCTTAGCATCCTTCAGATTCTTCATTGTTATAAATTGATAATAATCCCAAGTGACTCAACAAATATAGTTATGCTCCCCGGCAACGTCGCCAAAAAAGTGTCTTGATAACCCACAAGTATAGGGGATCGCAATAGTTTTCAAGGGTAGAGTATTCAACCCAAATTTATAGATTCGACACAAGGTGAGCCAAAGAATATTTGAAGGTATTAGCAGCTGAGTTGTCAATTCAACCACACCTGGAGATTAATTTCTGCAGCAAGTAATCGGTAGCAAAGTAATATGATAGTTTTGATAGTAGTGACAGTAGCAACGCTAACGGTAACAGTTATAGCAGTAATTTTGTAGCAAGTGTAACAGTGATGATAGTAGTAGTAACTTTGCAAGAACAATATAAGATAAATTATTAGGCATTGGATCAGTGACTTGTTGGATGATATTCATCATGAGACTATTATAACCTAGGGCGATACGGCACTAGCTCCAGTTCATCAATATAATGTAGGCATGTATTCCATAAATAGTCATACGTGCTTATGGAAAGAACTTGCATGACATCTTTTGTCCTACCCTGCCATGGCAGCGGGGTCCATATTCACTGCAAAAAAAGACACACCCGTGACATTTTGGGCCGAACGAAAAAATTTCCTGTCATGCTTATGACACTTCTATGACGATAATTGTGACAAAACCCGGTATCATCATAGATGTGCTGGGCTCCTACTTATATGACAAAAAATCATGACAGAAAATGGGCTTTTTGTCCTGGGCGGGCCAGAGACGCAGCTGCATGACATTCTTTGGGTCGTCCATGATAGAAAAAACTGTGGTAGAAGCGAGGGTGATAAAATATCACGGAGTTCCCTGGTACGATGGGTGGACGGGGGTCGAGCGATGCACGTTTCTCTCGTACACGTACGCGCCTGGGTGCGAGGCATTGGGCTCTAACTGAACCCGAGCGAGGCGTTAAGCCTCTCATCGAACTCCGAGCGATTGCACTGCAGGCTACGCGTTACTGAATCCGAGTGATCGATCGATCCCTGGCTGTTAACTGAACCCGATCGAGCGATTCCTTCGCTAGTGCTGCTAACTGAAGCCGATCAAACCCTGCTGCCTCCTTCCCTTGATGAATAGTGAGCGTTGTTGGGGGGTTTGGATGAACAGTTCCTGGTGGGGGGTTGGATGAATTGGAACCTGTGGTAGTAGAGGCCACTGCTGCTAGATGAACAGGACCCCGATCGGTCTAGCCGGTTGGGGGTGGATGAACAGGACCCCGTGGAGGGCTGGATGAACAGGACAAACCCGTGGAGGGCTAGATGAACAGTAGCCGGTGGAGGGTTGGATGAACAGTAGCCCGTGGAGGTGTGGTTGAACAGGACCCCGTGGAGAGGGCTGGTTGAACAGTAGCCGGTGGAGGAGCTGTGGAGGCTGGATGAACAGGATCCCGTGGATGAACATTGGCTGGTGGAGGCAGGAGGGAAGACGTCGTGGATGAACAGTCGTAGGTGGAGGCTGGAGGAGGTCGACGGTGGAAGAACAGTAGCCCATGGAGGCAGTCGACGGTGGAGATGAACAATATCCCGTGGAGTCCCGTTTTGCGGTACGCCACACCCCTCCTGATGAACAGGACCCCCGTATCGACCGTAGCGCTCCAACACAAGTCCGTTTCCCCCGTTTTGCGGTACGCCACACCCCTCCCAATCAAAAGGACTCTGTTTCGACCGTAGGAGGTCCAAGAGAAGTCCATTTCCTTCGTTTTGCGGTATGCCAGACCCCTCTCGATGAACAGGATCCCATTTCGACCATGGCCGGTCGAACACAAGGCCGTTTCCTCCATTCTGCGGTACGCCAGGCCTCGTTTCGATTGGTTGTTCTATCCAAGCCGGTTCACTCTTGATGAATACGACGACGCAATTTCTCCATTCTGAACCAGCCATGTACACTAGCCCTGGCCGTACGTATGCACGAGTAGGCGTTCGAGACCCTGCCCGTATTTACTTTCTTGCACCATGGATGTATGTACGTGTACATGATATTAACTGGACTACGTGACATGCTACGTGCGTGCCTCTACTACGACATGTGCGCGCCTAAACTACGACACGTGTCATTCCTTACACGGCCATGGTCCATCGCTGCAGCCTATAGACCGACCGATCATATATACGTACACGTTCACGACCAGAATCACAATGCTACGTATACTTCGACCATGTGGGTCCCGACTGTTAGGCACTTCCTTGCGTGCGAAGATGTAGCTAGTGGGTCCCAGCAGTCAGGAGGCGAATCATTTTTTTTCCCGTAATATGAACGTACTTCCTTGCGTGTGAAGATGTAGCTGATGGGTCCCAACAGTCAGGGGGGAAACATTTTTTTTCACGAAATACGGTGGCCCGTCCGGTGGGTCCCTGCTAGTTGATGGTGGGGCCGGTCTGAACTTGATCTCGCCCGTTGTGATGAAGAAGCTACAAATCCCCGATGGAGATCTCGAGGAAACGGACACCTTTGAAGGGGTCAACCCAGGGATGAGTCAGCCGAAGGGTAAAATCACGTTGCCCGTTACCTTTGGGAGCGAGCTGAACGATAGGACAGAGAAGATCGTCTTTGACGTCGCCCAGATCCCCTTGCCCTAAAATGGGATCCTTGGCCGCCCAGTGCTGGCCAAGTTCATGGCGGCGTCACATTACGCCTACAACACTTGAAGATGCCTGGGCCACTGAGCATCATCACCGTCTCTCTGACAAGAAGGACGCGCTCATCTGCGCCGACCAGCTCTACCGGGAGGCAGTTGCAGCAACCGCCGCCAAGGCACTTGCTCCTGCCGCTGTAGCCCCGGCGGAGAAGAAGACCGGCAAGACCTCTTCCAGCAAGACCTCTTGTACCCACTCCGACAAGCGCACCTCATCGGAGTGCAGCGCTCCCGTAGAGGACATGCCAGAGAGCTCCACCGGCAAGAGCAAGAAATCCAAGGAAGCACCACCAGAGACCAAGAAGGTTCCCGTCAAGGAGGACGGCACGGGCGGAGCTTTTACTATAAGCTCCACCCTTGACAGCAAATAGGAAAGCGCGCTCGTCGCCTTCCTGTGGGAAAATGTCGACGTGTTTGCATGGTAAGCATCCGACATCCTCGGCATTCCCAGGGAGGTGATTGAGCACCATCTTGTTGTCTGTCCTCATGCGCGGACCGTCTTGCAGAAGGTCAGGAAGCAAGCTTTGGAACAACAAGAGTTCATCATCGAAGAGATCAGGAAGTTGGAGGCAGCAGGCTTGGTCAGAGGAGTGCTCCACCCCACGTGGTTGGCCAATCTAGTGGTGGTGCGTAAGCCAAATGGGAAGTGGAGGATGTGTATTGATTACATAGACATTAATAAGGTGTGTCCAAAGGATCCCTTCCCTTTACCACGCATTGACCAGATAGTGGACTCCACTTCAGGGTGTGACCTGCTGTCATTCCTCGACGCCTATTCAGGATACCATCAGATCTTCATGATGAAGGAACATGAAGAAAAGACCGCGTCCATCACCCCATGTGGTACGTACTATTTTGTATGAATGCCATTCGGGTTGAAGAGCACTGGTTCGACATTTTCCCGAGCGGTCCAAGTTGGTTTTGAACCCTAGCTTCATAGAAATATGGAAGCTTATATGGATGATATAGTGGTCAAAACCAAGGACAGGGCCACACTCGCGCAAGATCTAGAAGAAACATTCGCAAATCTGCGCAAGATCAACCTCAAGCTCAACCCAGAGAAGTGCGTGTTCAGTGTCCCATCCGGCAAGCTTCTTGGGTTCTTTGTGTCTCAACGCGGGATCGAAGCAAATCCCGACAAGACCAAAGCAATTCAGCAGATTGAGGCACCAAGATGGGTCAAAGACGTCCGTAGGCTCGCCCGTTGCGTTGCTGCCTTGAGTAGATTCATCTCCAAATCTGCTGAGCGCGCCCTCCCCTTTTTTAAAGTTCTGAAAAAGGCAGGTCCAATGAAATGGACTCCGGAGGCAGAGGCAGCACTGCAAGATATGAAGAGGTACCTCTCCTCAACGCCAATACTAGTCGCACCCAAGCCACATGAGTCGTTGCTGCTATATCTAGCAGCGACGAATCAAGTGGTCAGTGTTGCGCTAGTGGCACAGAGGGAAGTTGAGGAAGAAGCAGCAGTAGCAGCGGAGCCGTCGGATGATGGGCCAGGGATCTCCCCGGCAGGGCCTGACGCCGACAAGGCCGAAACCCCGGCAAGCCCCTGCCCCAGTAAGACAGGGCCGGCGCAAATGGGCGAAGTTGAGCAAAAGAAGAAGGTGGTGCAGCATCCGGTTTATTTCGTTAGTTCCCTCTTGCAGGGGGCTAGATCGAGATATTCTGGTATGCAGAAGCTACTTTTCGGCCTCCTTATGGCCTCGAGAAAGTAGTGCCACTATTTCCAGGCACATGAGATCACTGTCGTCACCCGCCTCCCTTTGCAATGAATCTTGCACAACCCAGATGCAACTGGTAGGATTGTGGAATGGGCATTGGAGCTTTCAAGCTTTGGCCTCAAGTTTGAAAGTACTTCGACAATCAAGAGCCGAGCCTTGGCAGAATTCATAGCATAATGGACCTCAACGCCCGATGAAGAGATTCTAGAGACAACCCTTCCCGGCAAGGAGGCGTGCCGCGACTGGATTATGTACTTTGATGGGGCTTTCTCACTACAAGGTGCTGGTGCCGGTGTGCTACTCGTCACACCCACTGGGGAGCGCCTCAAGTACGTAGTCCAGATGCACTTTCCCTGGGAAAAGTCAACAAACAATACGGCGGAGTGTGAGGGATTGCTTGCCGGTCTCAAGATCGCGGTAAACCTCGGAATCAGGAAGCTCATCATCAGGGGTGATTCGCAGCTCATGGTCAAGCAAGTTAACAAATGTTATCAAAGCCCATTGACGAAGGGCTATGGGGATGAGGTGAGGAAGCTGGAGGAGAGCTTTGACGGTCTACAAGTGGAGCATGTTCCCCGAGCAGAGAACAACATTGCCGACAACTTGTCAAAATGCGCTGCCCTCAAGTTGCCTATGGAACCAGGTACTTTTGTGCTTCAATTAACTCAGCCATCCATTCAGCCATCAGCAGGGCAGAACAAGTGAAGGAAGGCGGGCCCTGGCAAGTACTTTCCTGCCGAGCTCGCAGGTGCCGCAGGCAAGGACGTTGTCGGGTGCCCCAAGCTTGCCAGAGAGCGGCAACCTCCGGCAAAGCTTCAAGCCCTGACTGTAGAGGTGGCTACCCTCACTGCCGAAGACGAGCCTTTAGTCCTTGCCATCGAGCCCCAGGCTCCGCCATGGGCACACCACACCATCTGTTTCCTCCAAGCAGGGGAACACCCTGAGGAACAGGAAGAAGCAGAGAAAGTAGCCCGTCGGTCCAAGATGTACAAGTTTGTGGATGATGCCCTATATAGAAGGAGACCGAACGGCGTGAAATTGAAGTGCATTACTCGGGAGGACGAACTAGAGCTGTTGGCAGAGATATATGGAGGCATGTGTGGCTCCCACATAGGGTCGAGGGCCCTTGCCGGCAACGCGTTCCAACAAGGTTTCTTCTGGCCCACCGCCCTCCAGGATGTAACTGCACTAGTAACCAAGTGTGAAGCATGCCAGTTCCATTCAAAGAAGCTCCATCAACCAGCTCAAGCTCTTCAGACAATCCCTATTTCCTGGCCATTTTTGGTCTGGGGGCTCGACATACTGGGCCCCTTTCCCCGTGCTGTCGGGGGCTTTGAGTACTTGTACGTCGCAATCAACAAGTTCACAAAGTGCCCGGAAGTGGAGCCGGTGAGAAAGGTGACAGCACAGTCAACCGTCATGTTCTTCAAGGGGCTAGTCTGCTGTTTTGGTGTGCCGAACAGAGTCATCACCGACAACAGCACGCTGTTCACAATCCACGCCTTCATGCAGTATATCCAAGACATCGGCGGCAAGGTTTGTTTTGCTTCTGTGGCTCATCCCAGAAGTAATGGCCAGGCTAACAGGGCAGACGCGGAAGTGTTGCGGGGCCTCAAGACAAGGACTTTTGACAAGATACACATGTGCGGAAGACGCTGGATTGATGAGTTGCCAACGGTTCTTTGGTCGATCAGGACGATGCCAAATCGAGCCACTAGCCAGACACCCTTTGCGCTGGTATACGGGGCAGAAGCAGTTCTCCCCACAGAACTCATATACAGGCCACCTCAAGTGCTCCCTTATGATGAGCTTGAGCAAGAGAAGTTGCGCCAAGATGATGCGATGCTCCTCGAGGAAGATCATCTTCGGGATGTTGTGCGAGCTGCTCGTTACCAGCAAGCCTTGCGCCACTACCATAGCCGCAAGGTTCATGCTCGAAGCCTTGAGGAAGGCGACCTTGCTCTTCGGCGAGTTCAATCCGCCAAGAATTCCAACAAGTTGAAGCCGAAGTGGGAAGGCCCTTATCGGATAATACAAGTCACCAGGCCCGGTGCAGTCCGCCTGGAGACCGAAGATGGGATTCCAGTGAGCAACTCCTGGAACATCAAACATCTTCGCAAGTTCTACCCATAATGTGCGGGTGGCGGGCCTCCCGGCAAACCACTTTTTGTACAAGCCTTGCCGGCAAGCCATGTAACCCTTTGTACAAAGGCAGACACAGACCCTGAGCAACAGATAAATAAATGAAGTGCTGACGCCCTAGAATTAGCATGCATGCTAGGTTGAGTCTCTCTCCGTGTTAGGGTTGATAGTGCTTGGCGGCGGCTAACCCCTAGCATAGAGGTCAAGTCATGCCTTTCTGTCTCTTCCAGTCTGTTCTTGGTTCAGAGGCTGCATAGGCATTTCTGCAGAGCCATTTGGAGGAAAGAAGGCGGATCGACACCCCCGACCCCGGCAAGCCAAGGTTGCCGGGGGCTGCGAATTCAGATAAGTTTTATTTCCCCTGCCATGCATTTCGGTATGAAACTTTAACGTACGAGACCTCGATCATTCCTATACCACCATGCTCCCTCCTTCCTATGCCTAAAATCGCTTTCAGGCCAGAATCTAGTTGTAGTTGCGGTGGAAGGGAAGCGAGCGAGGGGCCTAATCCCGCTTTGTCCCTACCTCCGCCAAGGGTGTGAGTGTGGCCGGGCTGTAAAGCGGGAGGACGAGGCTTGTTGCCGGGCGACGTTGTTTGCTTAAAAAGAACAAGGAATCGCTCCTTGGTGTGGGCCTCGCTCATGCAAAAAAGAGCCTGGCAAATCCCCTTTTCATTAATATGTTGATCAGGCAAGTACAATTCATACGGAATGTAAACATGAGCAAGGGGTTACAAGGTCTAAATTTGACAAGTGCCCGTAGGCTTAAAATATAAAAAAACTTAAGTTGCCCGTAATCCCTTTCTTGTCCCTCTCCTCAGGAAGCGGATGAGGGAAAACAAGAGGTCAAAAGGAGCGCCTAGGCGAGGTACGAGCAGCAGAAGACACCAAGAGAAGGCTGGTGATGACGGTGCCGGGGAAGAAGCCGAAAGATGAGGCAGCGGGTCGGCGATACGCGACGAAGGCGTCGGTGCCATCGTACTCTGAGTTGACGGCCTGCCACCCACCTTCTTCGTCTTCTCCAGCCCTCCAATGCCAGCCGCCAGAAGCAGCGACCCTGAGAAGTTCAAGCAGCCGGCTCGAGGAGCCGCCGCCAAGAACTGCCCCGGCCCCGGTAGATCTTCCTTCCGGGGAAAAGGCCAGGTGCAGATGGTGCTTCTGCCGGCGTCGCCTAGGGACGGGGCGTCCGACGCCTTGTCGGACCCGTCCATGTTGTCTTCCCCGCTGGTCCTCTCCCCGTCGTTGTTGCTCGAGGAGGAGCTCTCGTCGTCGCTCGAGCTCTCCGTGCAGCACCCTAGCCTAGGCCCCGAGCGCTCGAAGACCTTAACGGAGAGCATGTCACTCTCCACTAACTTGGAGTAGAGAATGTTTCCCTTCATCAAGCAGTGGGCGTGTGCAAAGGTTTTCCAACTCCGACGAAGGAGCATCACATAAGGGACGGGGAACCCTATGTTCACCCACATGTCGCCGTTGCAACACCCCTTCATGTGGAGCCCCAACCTCGCTGGCTGGTCGATCTCCACCTCCTTCAGGAACGCCTCGGGAAGACGAAGGCGGATGCGTCGCGGCTCGCGTAGCTGCAGGATTAACTCCAGTGTCGTGCCCCCGACATGGCCACTCGATGAAGCAGAAGGAGACGGACCCGGAGATGGTGACAGAGATGGCGATGACGCGGGTGTCCACCAGCCGCGCCCGCCTCTGCCGCGACCGCCTCGCCGACAGTGTCCCTGTCTGGTGCCTCCACCTCGAGCGTGGCCTTCGCCTTGGGCGACTGGCTCTTCGTTAACCACCACGACTATCTGGCGGGAGGAAGACCTAGTCGCCTCCGTGGAAGAACGGCGACGACCACGCCCTCTCACCATAGCAGTGGATAGAGAATGGAGGCGAAGGGAAGACACGAGAAGAAGCCTCCCCTCCTCCTCCTGAGTCCCTTTTTATATAGCCGGGCGGGGAAGGCTAAAAGACCGGCTCTACACCTCTGAAGAGCCCATTCAAGTCCAGCTCATTAAGTTGGCAACAAGCGAGGCCATCAACTACCCTCCCCACCCAATCAAAGGCGCATAGGTACCAGCCATAGCGCGCCTTCCCATATCCCGTGCGTCTGTCACCTACCCCGCGCCGTGCATGAGGCGTACGTGCCGAAAGGGGCAGGCGTAGGGGCAGACGTGGAACAGCGGTTCCAAGGCTGGGAGAGTAAATGAGAAGCGGCCTTGCAGTTTTCCCTATTTTATGGGGAAGACGCAAGCCACCTCTTTACTATTCACCACGGGATGACACAAGCATGCTGCAGTCATCCTACGCACGACCCCCACGTCGCGCATTCAATGCGGGTCATGGGGAAGCGCAACTGGCGAAGGAGCTACCACACTAAAACTCTGCCACGCGTCCCCGTGCACCGTCCTGGGCCTGGCCCAACAACGCTCCGCGCTTATGTGTGGCCCAGGCCCGGGGGGTCCTGTCGGTGTACAAAAGTAGGGGCCTTATGAACCCCTTTACTTGTGCACGGGCAGTTATAGCAACGCCTATGGCCAAGCTTGGCGGGGCAAAGAAGAAGCAAGGAACAAGGCTACCAGAGCTACGCTGAGGCCAGAGGCGCGAAGAGCAAGGGGGCAAGTTGGGTTTCCCCCGGCAAGATCCTTGCCGGGACGACCTATGTTGCCCCGGCAAGAGCCTTGCCGGGGCAACTTACCCAACACCAGCAAGACCGCCACCCTTGAGCCTGAGAGTTCTGACACCATCGACAACACTGAAACCAAGGATCGGGAGGCGCCTGCATGGTGGCATGCAGATATTTGTGAAGACTGAAGGCCTCCAAGATTAGATAAGAACCAGACGACGAAGGCCCCCGGCAAGACCCTTGCCGGGGATGGTCAGAAGACCCCGGCAAGACCCTTGCCGGGGACATCTGCGAGGCCACAACCAAGCCCGCACTTACCAAGGTTTCACTACCACGTGGTCCTCCCGACGCAGCAGCCACTACAAAAAAAAGACACATCCGTGACATTTTGGGCCAAACGAATTTTTTTCTGTCATACATATGACACTTCTATGACGATAATTGTGACAAAACCCGGTATCATCATAGATGTGGTGGGCTCCTACTTCTATGACAAAAAATCATGACAGAAAATGGGCTTTTCGTCCTGGGAGGGCCGGAGACACAGCTGCATGACATTCTTTGGGCCGTCCATGACGGAAAAAACCGTGGTAGGAGCGAGGGGGAGGAAAATTTGGGGGAGCTCCCGGTTAAGGTGGGAGGTCGGGGCAAAGCGATGCTGCGTTTCTTTTCACGAATGCTGCTGCAGTGTGCGTAGGCGTTGGCTCTAATCAAACCGAAGCGATGCGTTGGGCTCTAACAGTAACCCGGCGATTAGACCGCAGCTACGTGTTACCGAACCCGGCGATCGGCCGATGGTCGTTAATCGAACTCGATCGAGCGATTCTTTTGCTATCGCTACTAATCGAAGCCGATCGATGCTGCCTCTGGAATGAACAGTGAGCGTTGCGGGGGGCTTTGGATGAACAGTGAGCGATGGCGTTGCCTCTGGATGAACATGACCCCGTGGTGTGGAGGGCTGGATGAACAGTAGATAGTGGAGGGTTGGCCGTGGAGGGTGGTTGAACAGGACCCGTGGTGTGGAGGGCTGGATGAACAGTGAGCGGTGGAGGGGTGCCCGTGGAGGGGTGGTTGAACAGAGCAGGCCCGGAGATGCGCGTGGTGGAGGCAGGATGAACAGGAGCTCGTGGAGGCTGGAGGAGGTCGACGGTAGCCCGTGGAGGCTGGAGGAGGTCGACAGTGGAGTTGAACAGTATCCCGTGGAGTCCCGTTTTACGGTACGCCACACCCCTCCCGATGAATAGGACCCCCGTTTCGATCGTAGTGCTCCAACACAAGTCCGTTTCGTCCGTTTTGCGGTACGCCATACCCCTCCCGATCAATAGGACCCCTGTTTCGACCGTAGGAGGTCTGTTTCCTCCGTTTTGCGGTACGCCAGACCCCTCCCGATCGACATGACCCCCGTTTCGACCGTAGGAGGTCCATTTGCTCCGTTTTGCGGTACACCACACCCCTCCCGATCAACAGGACCACGTTCTGAACGTAGGAGGCCCGTTTCCTCTGTTGTGCGGTACGCCAGGCCTCGTTTCCATCGCTTGTTCCGTCCAAGACCTCCCGATGAACACGACCACGCATTCCGTTCCGACCCAGCCGGTTGGCTCCCCATGAACACAACGACGACGTTGTTTCTCTGTTCCGACCCAGCCATGTACGAATGCGCGAGTAGGCGTTCGAGACCCCGCCCGTATGTACACATATGTGGCCGTATTTTCTTTCTTGCACCCTGGCCGCTGTACGTACGTGTACATGCTACGTGTGCGCCTCTACTACAACACGTGCGCGCCTATAGATCGACCAGTATGTACGTACACATTCGCGACCAGGATGACAACGCTACGTACGCTTCGACCAGGTGGGTCCCGAATGTGAGGCACTTCCTTGCCTGCGAAGCTGTTGCTAGTGGGTCCCAGCAGTCAGCGGGGCGAATCGTTTTGTTTTTTTTGCCCAGACGCATTTCCTTGCGTGCGAAGGTGTAGCTGGTGGGTCCCAATGATCGGTAATCGTTTTTTGCGGGACGCACATCCTTGCATGCGAAGATGAAGGCTGGTGGGTCTACTGTGGGGAAACGCTTTTCCGCGAAATACAAAGGGGCCCGTCCGGTGGGTCCCAAATTGTCGGTGGAGGATTCATTATTTTCAGCGTAATAAGGAGGCACTTCCTTCTTTGTGGCCGTGGACCCGGTATCGCCGCCTCTCCACGTCTGATCCACGTCCGATGGAAGTCGTTCCTTGACCACGTTGACCACGCCGCGCCGAGAGCACCAGGGCGGTGGATGACAGCGAGGCCTAGGAAGGGGATGACGAGGAGTCGGGGAAGACACGGCAGTCGAAGCCCGCACGGAGAGGAGTACGAGGGTTCACTGGTTCGGCCGTATGAGGCTGCTGCCGCCATGAGAACTGGCCAGCGGTGGGAATAGTAGGGGCGGTGAGGCCTCCGGCGGCAAGACACCGACCACGGGAGGCAGGAGCATGCGGCACGACCGGTGCTGCTTTGGGCGGCTGGAGCAAGAAGACCACAGGTTGAAGAAGCACTACGGTCGTTGGATGGACATCGTACGATCACTGGAGCTAGAATCGTTCATACTGAATAAAGTTGACAAAGGCCCCCGTCACAGTCAACTTAGTAGGCCCACAAGTCAGCTTCCCACCATGGTGGCTCCTACTAGCGAGGGGTATTCATTTTTGTGCGTAATAAGGAGGCGCCACGGGTGGGTCAGTGACAGCGGGGGGAACGTTTTTTCGCGAGATACGGTGGCCCGTCTGGTGGGTCCTAGCAGTCAGGGGGAAACATTTTTTTCGCGAAATTAGGTGGCCCGTCCGGTGGGTCCCTGCTGTCAGGTGGAGGAATAATTATTTTTGCGCGTAATAAGGAGGCACTTCCTTGTGGCCGCCTGGACCCAGCTGTCAGCCTCTCCGCGTCTGATGCCCTTCCGATGGAAGTCGATTAGATTGACCACGCCGCCGAGAGCACCAGTGATTAGTGCGGACAACGGCGAGGCCTTGGAAGGGGACGACGTGAGCCGGGAAGAAGCAGGAGTGGAAGCCAGCAGCGTGAGGAGTCTGAGGGTTCACTGGTTGACTGCGGTGTGAGGCTGCCGTCACCGAGAATAACATGGGGTGTGGGTGAGTAGAGGATGGGTGGCCAGCGGTGGGAGTAGTCTGAGCGGTGAGGTCTCCATGGCATCACCCAGCCACAGGGAGGCAGGAGCACGCGACACGAACGGTGCTGCTTTGGGAGGCTGGAGCAAGAAGACCAGAGGTTGAAGAAGCACTACGGCCGTTGGATGGACATCGTACGATCACTGCAGCTAGAATCGTTTATATTGACTATGTTGACAAAGCCCTTGGTACGCGTCAACTTAGTAGGCCCACAGCTCGGATTTGGCAGATAACATATAGCCCATTTGTGATTTGTAAGAATGTATAGCCCATTTTTTAATTCTAATGGAATTTACTACAACCCATTTACAGTTTGTTAAAAGTACATCCCAACTTCTAGCTAGAACAATGATTAATAATTTCAAACAACCGCTCAAAACAGAATTCAAAAAAAATTCCCACATTTTGATGGGATCCAAAATATTTTTATCCGAAATTTCTAGTCAGGTTAAATATAATTTCAAAATAAAGTCAGACACGTTAAAATCCAACGAAATATTGCGCACAAGAACAAGTAATGAAATTAAAATTTCCAAATTCCAAAAATAATATATTTTTCAAACTAATTACGTGTTTGTTGCATAGTAATTGCCCAGTTATTATAATTACATCCCATTTATTATTTCTTAAAGTCCGTTTTCTTGTTAAGCCTTATGCATACGTCCTAGGAAACTTTGGTACCAATGGGCGGATAACAAGTTGACCCGATATTGTGTACAAGCTAGCCGGCCCGATTGCATTGCCGATGTTGAAAAAAAGGCACGTGTAGTACAAAGTACAACCTAACATGGTTACTCAGCCCACATTCAGCTGACGTACCGAAAGGCCCAAACAAGGCTTCGTACAACTTTTGAAGTCAATGAGCTCAATTAATAACTTAAGAAAAATTTAGATTACAGAGGAACCTAATTAAAAAGCATCACGAGCAAATAAATAATTCAACGGGTCCCACTTGTGTGTGTGGCGTGTGTGCGTGTGTGTGTGTGTGAGAGAGAGACCCATCGGTCGATGCTCAGAATACATCTTTCAGCCATATGCATTCTTGATGCTCAAGAAAACTGATATAGTTGACACAATCATATAGAACATCATTGCACACTGAACTTGCATACAAAAATTTCACGCAGGCGGCACAATCAAGATGGAAGCAGTGGATCGCTATGGGAAGGGCTATGTTGAAACCAACGAAGTCATACATAACGGTTCATCGTCTTTATAAATGACGGGGAAATATCTTGAATGTTGTGCAAAGAAAACAGACAGACAACACAATAAGTTCTGCTAGCACATTAAGTTGACGTACAAGCCTTTCTAAAAAAAGATCAGGTACAAAATTAGAACAGGTCACAATCAAATGTACTGGCACATCAGGGCTTCAGACCCATAGCTCGGATTTAACAAGTACTATCTGAAAAGATTCAGTTGTTACCTCAAATTAGAGCACATCCAGGAAGCCAGCCCTGCCTCTTCTCCCAAAGAAGCAGTGGCCTCCGCCGCGCGATGGAGTAGGCCCTGTGCCATCCATCGTTCCGAGCAACACGGGGAAAGTCTGACATTGACTCCTGTAATGGACGTCATCGACGGACCCTGGCACCAGCGGCGGCGGCAGGACTTCGATTGATGGATTGACCACTTCTTCGACATGCACGAACACTCGATACAGGTACATCCCTAATGTGGTCCGTGGAGGCCTTGGTGGCGACGAATAGTACAACCCCGGTTCTTGCACCGGTATCTCAACACCAATCACCTTCGGTATGGTGGACACCAATCACCCTGAAGAAGAAGAAGAAGAAGAAGAAGAAGAAGAAGAAGAAGAAGAAGAAGAAGAAGAAGAAGAAGAAGAAGAAGAAGAAGAAGAAGAAGAAGAAGAAGAAGAAGAAGAAGAAGAAGAAGAAGAAGAAGAAGAAGAAGAAGAAGAAGAAGAAGAAGAAGAAGAAGAAGAAGAAGAAGAAGAAGAAGAAGAAGAAGAAGAAGAAGAAGAAGAAGAAGAAGAAGAAGAAGAAGAAGAAGAAGAAGAAGAAGAAGAAGAAGAAGAAGAAGAAGAAGAAGAAGAAGAAGAAGAAGAAGAAGAAGAAGAAGAAGAAGAAGAAGAAGAAGAAGAAGAAGAAGAAGAAGAAGAAGAAGAAGAAGAAGAAGAAGAAGAAGAAGAAGAAGAAGAAGAAGAAGAAGAAGAAGAAGAAGAAGAAGAAGAAGAAGAAGAAGAAGAAGAAGAAGAAGAAGAAGAAGAAGAAGAAGAAGAAGAAGAAGAAGAAGAAGAAGAAGAAGAAGAAGAAGAAGAAGAAGAAGAAGAAGAAGAAGAAGAAGAAGAAGAAGAAGAAGAAGAAGAAGAAGAAGAAGAAGAAGAAGAAGAAGAAGAAGAAGAAGAAGAAGAAGAAGAAGAAGAAGAAGAAGAAGAAGAAGAAGAAGAAGAAGAAGAAGAAGAAGAAGAAGAAGAAGAAGAAGAAGAAGAAGAAGAAGAAGAAGAAGAAGAAGAAGAAGAAGAAGAAGAAGAAGAAGAAGAAGAAGAAGAAGAAGAAGAAGAAGAAGAAGAAGAAGAAGAAGAAGAAGAAGAAGAAGAAGAAGAAGAAGAAGAAGAAGAAGAAGAAGAAGAAGAAGAAGAAGAAGAAGAAGAAGAAGAAGAAGAAGAAGAAGAAGAAGAAGAAGAAGAAGAAGAAGAAGAAGAAGAAGAAGAAGAAGAAGAAGAAGAAGAAGAAGAAGAAGAAGAAGAAGAAGAAGAAGAAGAAGAAGAAGAAGAAGAAGAAGAAGAAGAAGAAGAAGAAGAAGAACAAGAAGAAGAAGAAGAAGAAGAAGAAGAAGAAGAAGAAGAAGAAGAAGAAGAAGAAGAAGAAGAAGAAGAAGAAGAAGAAGAAGAAGAAGAAGAAGAAGAAGAAGAAGAAGAAGAAGAAGAAGAAGAAGAGATAGAGATGGACACTACTACTACCAATGTGCTGGCCCGTGCGTTGCAATGGATATACATGTGTCAGCAGACACGACAGCTTGTCCATGGAAGTTGAACCACGACGACCATCATGTTTCTTGTTTCTACCACTGCCACACCCACACGCGATTCCCACGACGCCGCTCCAACCCACGACCACGGCGTCCCCCGACGTGGACATGGATCCTCCGACGCGTGGCTATCACTGCTTGCCGCTCGCTTTCCTTCACGATGTGGGACCCACGCTTATTGGTCCCACATGTCGCTGATGTAATGGTAGGATTGTTCGTGCCCTCATCCCTCTCGCCCCACCGCCTTCCTCGCCTTTGTGTGCATGACATGCGGGCCACCAATCAAGCGGCAACCATCAACTTTCTACCACAGACACACTCGATTGGACGCGGTTTGCCTACTTCGCTGCTGTGCTCCGATCCGTACTCCCACACCATCGAATTTTCATCCAGCGGCTGTGACACATTTTGTCTCGGGCATCAATCCTCAGCTGGAGTACTTATGTAAGGTTAGGGAAGTTTGATTAACTTAGGTGAGTGTTTGGTTCAAGCCAGACCTTAGGCAAGCCACACTAAGGCCCCACATGACATCACACAAAAAAATGTGGCAAGATTCCCTTAGGCTTGCCAACTTGTGGCTCTCATTTTGAAGAACTAATAACTTTGCCTAAGCTTAGTTGTGGCAAAGTTAGTCATGAATTAAGTTCAACCATGGAGTCTTCTAGATTATACATGTGGCGTAACTGGTGGATGATATCCAAAGGCCAAGAGTGCTCGGATTTGCCATCTTTGTACCGGCCGGATTGGCTTCATCCAACGACCAACTTTCAAAGTTTTTCACACACTATATAGGGGGTATAGATATAGATTTGCCGGTCCATTGCAATGGATCCAAAGTATATCTATTTAGTGGAGTGCATTCTAAACACATTATATATTTATTTTTCTCTAACCTTCCGTAGCCATGCAACCAAGCCACATAAGCTTCATGGGTGCCCCCCACATCATATTATTCATACTACGTTGATTGAAAAAAAGATAAATCACCCAAAACAAGATCTTCCCGTTTTTTGTTCCTATGATGTTGTGTCGTGCACGTACCTACTAGTTGTATAGTGGTAGTACTAGTAATATAGTATTAGGAGTACAAACTTGGTACTAGTAGGAGTAGTACTAGTATCAACGAGCCCCGTTTGACACCAAATTTCTTGGCTTCCGTGCAACAGCTAGATCTTCCCCTCGTTTCTGTTTTCCAACCCAGCGGCGGGCGGGGTGTCGGTTTGCTCAACAGCGGTCCCACATGAAAGTGAAAATGCTAGGCAACACGACTTCCCTAAGCTATGTGTCGTGCCGGACAGGCCGTGTTGTACTCCCGATTCCCGGGCGTGTGGGGGTGCGACGCGAACGCTGCAGGCCTTTTCCTTTTACTAGCAATGTGCTTGTGCGTTGCGTCGGATCCAATGTAGTAGAATAGTAGTATTTGTTCACAAACTTGAAAGAAATCACTATTGTTTTGATATACTCCTAATATATTACTCCCTCGGTACCTAAATATTTGTCTTTTTTGAGATTTCAAATGGACTATCACATACGGATTATATAGAAATATTCTAGTGTTTCTAGCAAGATGCCCGCGTGTTGCACGAAGTTAATGGACAAGGTAAGCACAACTTATAAATTGACGGATGGAGTACTAGTTACAGTGATGCATATAATTAAGCAAAGGGATCGCACATGTCGGTATTGACTGGAACGAGAATACAACGGCACAATAAGAATTAAGGCCACGATGATGTGATCGCAGTGGTGGTTACAAAAGGCAAGAAGAAAGATGGATCCACGAATGTACGACCTCCTCCTCCTCAACTCAGTGCGCCGGGCCACCGACCGGCGGCTAAGGAGCGGCGGCTTTTGTGGCGAGGTCGAGGTGCTTCTGAGCAAAGGCATCCAAGGCTTCCAGCCGGTTGAGGAAGGCCAACGTCGTAGCGTCCTCACTGGCCTTGTCGATACCTATGTACACGATTTGCTCGTACACGTGGATGTGTAGGTCGACGAATTCTCACAGGGCGAGGCACCTCGTGGCGAGCACGACCTCCAGGTGGACATTCTTCGTGGCGTCGGCGGGCAGTCGTAGGGCCACTAGTGCTTGAAAGAGGTTTCGGCCATGGAGGCCGATTAGGGTGGCATGCAATGAGGAGCCCGGGCACGCGGGCTGGAGGAGTACGGCGATGTCGTCCGCGAGCTTCTTGAGGACGGTGAACTTTTTGCTGGTGACAACGATCATCTGGTCCAACTGAGAGTCATAGTTGGCGTCGACGACGTACATCCACCAGCTGGTCTCCAACACCGTCTGGAGACGATCCTCGGTGCCATGCCGCAGTCACGGTCGTGGACCATCTGGCGATCCGCTGGCCGCCACGCCAAGACGCCGCCATGGGTCTGGAGTGAGCTCTTTTGCGCTTAGTGTAGGTGCTTAGGAAAATGCTTAGGTTCATACGATGTGGTAGATGCATTGGAATGGAGGGGCGCATTTAGTGCTCATCCACCACTAGATAGTTTGCCATGGATGTCACCTTCATTGCTAGTTGGTCCTTGTTGTCAAACCAAGACTGTATCTCCAACATCCTAGTTAGCTTCACAGGGTCTCCATCTGCAATCCACACGTATCTGTTGTACTCCTCCATCGAACTACTTCTCCACAGCACCTTCACTCGCCGGTGGTGGTTTTTGAATGGAAGAGGAGAGGAGAGGCGCTGGTTTCGTATTAGAACGGGAGAGGAGAGGCGCTGGTTTTGGATTAGAATAGGAAAGGAGCGGCGCTGTGTTTAGATTGGAATAGGAGAGGTGCGCGGCGGTTTTAGAGGAGAGGAGCGGCGCTGGTCTTGGAAGTATTTTTTTGTTTTGCGTATTTTGGGTCAAAGTTTGACCACGTACTGTATTTGACAAGCAAAATGTGAATGCATGTCACCAAAAATTGTATCGTTTGGTTCGTATCTGAATGCACTTCCAAATTATATTATTTTTCCAATGTATAACATATATTTTATTTGTGAAAATCATGGTCAATTATGACCCAGAATAAAGGGAGACTACTTAATGTGGTGTCGCTTTCTTAATTGAAGGGTAAATTGATTTTGATTTTGATCCAGTCACAGCACGCCGGCCCTCTCATCCAATCCTAAATCGCTGCTGCATGCTCCTCTCCCTCTTCTCCATTGCAAAACCACCTCCTCTCCTCTCCATCATATCCATTCCAAAACCACTGTCTCGCCTCTCCCTCTTCTCCATTGAAAAACCACCCCCTCCCCTCTCCATCTTCTCCATTGCAAAACCACCATCTCGCCTCTCTGTCTTCTCTATTGCAAGACCACCGTCTCTCCTCCCATCTTCCTAATCTAGCACCAGACCTCTTGGAAGGACATCTATGGAGAGGATGCAGCAATGAATCAGGAAGATCGCTGGCGGTGACCAGGCAAAGTTAGCCAGGTTGAAGGAGACCCTTACTTGGTTTGACAATGAGTGGGAGATTTCGAGGAGGGTGTGGGCCATGTGGCAATGTATGCGAAAGAGCGAGACGGCGGCGATGTACTCCTCGGCGGCAGTCACGCCGCAGTCCTTCGAGTTCTTCGAGTATCTCCTCTGGGCGATAGATTCGCCCAAGGCGAAAGTCAGGCGAAGGAGGTCGAAGGTCGAGCATCCATAGGATAACGAATCGATTGAGTATGGTGTGCCATTCGTGAGGGTGCAGAGACAACCAGAGCCATAGGAGTATTTGTTCTCCCACCGCAAGAGGAGCCCCCGTGGCGCGACATTGCTTCCCCACCGTTCTCCATGGTTCCCTCGATGCTCGCCTCCTTTGAACGGCGGCGGTATGGTTTAAGGTAAGCTTCGTACTAACCTAATCAGTGTGACAGCTAATGAAAATCATGCTTGCAATCAGTCTCCGAGTACTATGCCAATCATCCTAAAATAGCTCTGGACCTTTGGGCCAAAGTTGTGACACTGTGTACAAATAAAGAAAAATAGATTGGCGCTTCTTTCAGAAAAGAGTACTCCCTAGAAAACTGCTAATATAAGCTACTAGTATTTGTTAGGATTTGCTCCCGAGAATGATCCGTCCACAGAGAGAGCTACACATCCCACTGGTGGTGGTGGATGCCAATGGGTGCATGGAGCATGGTTTGTGTTGATATTTTTTACTTCCATCCGTACATGTAGTTCCACCAAAATACAGCTGAATAGCCCTGTTTGCACAGATAATGAAAAAGGCTGATTACATTATAGTGGCACTAGTTGATGAAACATATACACTATTAAATAGAAGAAAATATTGCGATAGTATCATAGTATGCCATGCTACGAGAGCGAGATGGGCCCTGTGATGCCACATAGGGTAGGCCTCATACTAGAAATCAACCCAAGTCTCCCCGATACACCTTCTGCGTGATGAACATCAGTGTACAGCGGTAGTACAAGGAGGGGCCTTGAGACATTCCAATCTCTATTTTTGTACAGATCAACTAAAATTAAGCACCCTAGTTTATAGAAACGCTTAAACATTAACAATGGGACTAGTTGATGAAATATATACTAACAAAGCAAAGCACTTTCTTTATCTACATTGGAAATGAAATGATAGAGAGGACACTCGCTCTATTTCAAATGTATTATTACTTTGTTTTATCAGTGGCACTAGGGTCGAGCAGGTGGCAAACGAGGTATACCATGTGTCACAAGGATGGAGGCCAGGGGTGCTTATACTAGGATGCTGAAGCTGGGTCTTTCAGTCCCTATCTTCCCCCCTGATGTTTCTGTGGTAGCATTTGGGTTGTAATCCAAACTTGGTCGAGCTGGTGCTGCGTCCCCCTACCTACCTAGCTAGTGGTGCTGGTGTTGTTGTCTCCTGCTAGTACTAAGTCCGTTCTAGTAGTAGTTGCATAACTGCCCGTTTAGACTGTGATGTTGTCGGATAAGGGTTCTCTATGGTTGGGTTTCTTTAATGAAATTGGAGGGAACCCCCTCTTTCGATATATAAAAAAAATCAGTGGCACTAGCGGTGCCAAAACATTGCCTCAAATTAATAGTGCCACTAGATTAAGGTGCAAAATAATAACATTACTGCTTTATCATGGCAGTGCCAAAACAGTAGCACAAGAGCAGACTCAACATGCAGGATCTTTGGCAAATGGTCAGACCAAAAAGGAACATACCTCGTGATGGGAACCATATGTGCAGTCAACGCCATCATAGAAGGGATGACACGAGTCACCAACATGGATGATTCAATTCATGGGACCTTTGGGTGCAGTTCACCTAAAATGAAGCAATGTCCCATGAGCTAGCATCTTCTTCTTCATTTTTTAAGAACAGGGCCCCAGCCCCGGTTCCATTTCCATCAGAAAACGAAACCCACAGAGCTTCTTCTTCATTAGTTGCAATAAAATTGAGAAACATCAAGGTTGGTTGTGAAGCTCCTGGAATGTTCAACTATAATTTGGATATCATTTTTGTAGTTCAAATATGATCAAGCGTGGAATGTATATCTCTGTTTGCACAAAAATGTGGAAAGGAGGGTGACTAAAAAGTGATGAAACATACATCAAATGAAAAGAAGCATGTTCCTTATCTGAATGGCAATCCTACAAGGACAGTAGCAATTTCTAAAGCAGCAACATTTCTAGATATTAGTGTGGGCATTATGATTAAATATGACAACCGTTAAATACAACATTACTTTAATGGTGCCATTGCTTCATTTTACAAGCAACATTACATTAACAACTGCTATAGAGTTGGTATTTGGGCACGGGAGAGTAGGCGGACCAGGACAGTTGCATTTCTAACGAAAAGAAGCAAATTATCTTAATGGGAAATTTAGCAGGACATTAAAAAAAGTGCCATTGATTCATATTACTGAGGCATTACATTGAAAACAACATTGGTTTAAGGTGTCCTTACTTTTAATAGTGTGACTGCTATACCAGTGGCATTACATAAGAGTGGCTCGGGGCAACACACATCAGAACATGATATCTGGGTTGGTCCCATTTTTGTTTGGTATAGCCACCTTATACTGTGTGAGGCTAGCAAATCTAGTGTTGGACTTACTGTGTTGACTTCTCCCCCAATCCCCACTTTCTTCCTTTTTCCACCAATAGATCGGGTTTATATTGATTTTGTATTGTGTTTCCCTTTATTTCCCTATTAGACCAAGAGACCAGCTGGATAGCCAGTCTCTGCTACTTTTTCCCCCATTATTTCCTCTTTCGACCAAGTCCTAGATTCAGGTAACAAATCTTCCCCCACCCCCACCCCCTTTCATCCTTGTTTGAACCAAGTAGTAGTAGATTCGAGTGCATGAACTAGTTTTACCTCTTAACAGTAAAAATTTAGGTGGCTTTCGAACAGCCGATCGATCCTATCTACGAGGGGGCCTGAGAAATAGTAAAAGATATAGATGCAGCGACGTCAGGAGCTCAAGAAGTAGAGCAAGGCCAGTTTGAAAGGAAGTTATACCTGAGGGTCGCCGGAATGTAGCTAGGTGGGCGGCGGGAGGCTGGATCTACCCACACTATGGCATCGAGGAAGAAGGGGCTGGAGACCCTCCCTAGCCAGCGGTGCTTGGGAGAGAACGACAGGGCACGCTAATCAAGACGCGCCGGCAGTGGGTAAGAGTCGTCGCCGAGGACGACCGCATGAACATTGCACCTTCTCACCTTCCCCGACGGAGCGGCTGGATCTGTGACCAACGGTGAGCAGAGAGAGTGTGGCCACCGTTGTCGTGTTTAGATCTGGAGAGGATGAGATAGTGTGAATAGAGCAACAATAGCAAGAAAGCACGACTGCCTATATAGTGGAGTAATTTTCTTTTGTCTACCGGAGCTGGCTTGTCCTCGTCAATGACTGTCGAGAAGTCTTCATGCACGTGCCCCGGAGGCACAGTTGTCGTCATTTTGATCTGAAGCACCGGATTATAACATATAACACGAAAAAATGCCACATGACAAGAAACCATAACCTCACTGCCCCAAGGAGACAACATGAATCCTGACGGACAAACTAGACGAGGATCAAAGCTCAAATTAAAGATAAACTCGTAGAAAAGGGGTCCATCGATAGATGTCCTAATTAACATAGCCGGCTTGACCTAGATGGCAGCCGAGTAGTCTTCGTGCATGTGCCCCCAATGACCAGCGCCTTGGAGGAACTCAGTTGTCGCTGTTTAACCCTCGCAGTGATCCGAAGCACATGACACCTAATATTGCGAGATGACAAGAAACCTTTTTTTAGATTTCTCATCAGAACTACAACCCTGTACAACACAGCCTTCACGATATGTAGACGATAGCCAATCTAGCGGTGTCTGCTGGAGTCTGGTCACATGCATGGACGAACTGATCTTCCGTGTCATGCAGGGATCATCCAGGCACAAACGTTCGTACAACACTTCTCTAGTACTATCGCTCGTCTCTCTCTTCTATTAACTCAACCGACTTGCGGGGCCGGGGAGTGTGCCTATGGTCGGTTCTCAATTGCGGTCCCACATGTGTGTGCAAACACAATATTACGCGTATTCCATTTGGAGAGCGGCGTGCCAGACCGACCGTCTAGGGTCCGACACGAACGCGACGGGCGTGATGTATACTCCCTACATGTGTACCACCGTTTTCTTGAGGCCATGCTCCATGGCGCAATCCATGGATACAAAATTAGCCTACCGTACTATTTACTAGTAAGTTGCACGTGCTTTGCATGCTAACCTGTAAAGCACGTGCTTGAATGATGGATTATCCACGGAGCACATTGGAGAGTTTTATATGTTCGCATTTGGAAGCGCACCACCAATTCTTGCTACTCCACTCTCTCGGCTTCCAATGCCCATTTTTTGGTTTGCCTTCATCTTCGATCAAGCTCACAGTTTGGAAAGCTTGGGCACCTTCGAAGTGCAATTTTTTTGTTTGGCACATGATAAATTGTAAAAAAGAGGAGAGCCTAATTGTAGCTTTTGCCATCTTTGCAAATGTCACATGGAGACCTTGGGACACATCCTATTCCAATGCAAATATACACAAAGAATTTGGTGCTTGATTAAAGATTGGCTTGGAAAAAAGGACCTCGACCCCCGAAATTGGTGCTACCTCTTGAGCATGCGTTGGTTTTCCCTTGAAGAGGAAAGGGTGATGCAGCAATGTAGCGTAAGTATTTCCCTTAGTTTTTGAGAACCAAGGTATCAATCCAGTAGGAGACTACATGCAAATCGCCTTGTACCTGCACAAACAATCAAGAACCTTGCAACCAACGCAATAAAGGGGTTGGCAATCCCTTCACGGCCACTTGCAAAAGTGAGATCTGATAAAGATAATAAGATAAATATTATTGGTATTTTTGTTGTATAGATTGGAAAGTAAAGATTGTAAAATAAACATAGACAGAAATTGGCAAGTTGACAATAAATTAATATGATGTAAAATAGACCCGGGGGCCATAGCTTTCACTAGTGGCTTCTCTCATGATAGCATATATTACGATGGATGAACAAATTACTGCCGAGCAATTGATAGAAAAGCGCATAGTTATGAGAATATCTAGGCATAATCATGAGCATAGGCATCACGTCTGTGTCAAGTAGACTGAAACGATTCTGCATCTACTACTATTACTCCACACGTAAACCGCTATCCAGCATGCATCTAGAGTATTAAGTTCATAAGAACAGAGTAACGCATTAAGCAAGATGACATGATGTAGATGGATAAACTGAAGCAATATGATATAAACCCCATCTTTTAATCTTCGATGGCAACAATATAATGCGTGCCTTGCTGCCCCTGCTATCACTGGGAAAGGACACCGCAAGATTGAACGCAAGCTAAGCACTTCTCCCATTGCAAGACAGATCAATCTAGTAGGCGAAACTAAACCGATAATTCGAAGAGACTTGCAAAGATATCAAATCATACATATAAGAATTCAGAGAAGAATCAAATATTGTTCATAGATAATCTTGATCATAAACCCACAATTATTCGGATCTCGGCAAACACACCGCAAAAAGTATTTCATCGAATAGATCTCCAAGAACATCTAGGAGACCTTTTTATTGAGAACCAAAGAGAGAGAAGAAGAAGCCATCTAGCTAATAACTATGGACCCGAAGGTCTATGGTAGACTACTCACACATCATCGGAGAGGCTATGGTGTTGATGTAGAAGCCCTCCATGATCGAATCCCCCACCGACAGATCGCCGGAAAATGCCCCAAGATGGGATCTCACGGGTACAGAAGGTTGCAGCAATGGAAAAGTGGTTTCGTGGCTCTTCTTGATGTTTTCAGGGTATAAGAGTATATATAGGCAAAAGAAGTAGGTCGGTGGAGCTACAAGGGGACCACGAGGGTGGGGGCGCGCCTACCCCTCCTGGGCGCACCCTCCTGCCTCGTGGCCGCCTCGTTGCGTCTCTGACTTCCACTCCAAGTCTCCTGGGTTGCGTTTGTTCCAAGAAAGATCCTCGCGAAGGTTTCGTTCCGTTTGGATTCCGTTTGATATTCCTTTTCTGCAAAACACTGAAATAGGCAAAGAAATAGCAACTGGCACTGGGCCTCTGGTTAATAGGTTTGTCCCAAAAACAATATAAAAGAACATATTAAAGCCCATTAAACATCCAAAACAGATAATATAATAGCATGGAATGATCAAAAATTATGGATACGTTGGAGACGTATCAGCATCCCCAAGCTTAATTCCTGCTCGTCCTCGAGTAGGTAAATTCTAAAAACAGAATTTTTGATGTGGAATGCTATCTAACATAATTTTCAATGTAATTTTCTTTATTAAGGTATGAATGTTCAGATCTGAAAGATTCAAGACAAAATTTTAATATTGACATAAAAATAATAATACTTCAAGCATACTAATAAAGCAATCATGTCTTCTCAAAATAACATGGCCAAAGAAAGTTATCCCTAAAAATCATATAGTCTGGCTATGCTCTATCTTCATCACACAAAGTATTTAATCATGCACAACCCCAATGACAAGCCAAGCAATTGTTTCATACTTTTGATGTTTTCAAACCTTTTCAACTTTCACGCAATACATGAGCGTGAGCCATGGCCATAGCACTATAGGTGAAATATAATGGTAGTTGTGGTGAAGAAAAAAAGGAGAAGATAGTCTCACATCAACTAGCCGTATCAACGGGCTATGGAGATGCCCATCAATAGATCAATGTGAGTGAGTAGGGATTGCCATGCAATGGATGGACTAGAGCTATAAGTGTATGAAAGCTCAAGAAAAGAAACTAAGTGGGTGTGCATCCAACTCCCTTGCTCAAGAAGACCTATGGCATTTTGAGGAAGCCCATCATTGGAATATACAAGCCAAGTTCTATAATGAAAAATTCCCACTAGTACATGGAAGTGATAAAATAAGAAACTCTCTATCATGAAGATCATGGTGCTACTTTGAAGCACAAGTGTGGTAAAATGATAGTAACATTGTCCCTTCTCTATTTTTCAATAATCATTTTTTTATGGTGGGCTTCTTTGGCCTCTTTTTTATTTGGGTTTCTTTGGCCTCTTTTATCCTTTCCTCACATGGGATAATGCTCTAATAATGAAGATCATCACACTTTTATTTACTTACAACTCAAGAATTACAACTCGAAACTTAGAACAAATATGACTATGTGAATGCCTCTGGCGGTGTACCGGGATATGCAATGAATCAAGAGTGGCATGTATGAGTGATGAATGGTGGCCTTGCCACAAATACGATGTCAACTACATGATCATGCAAAGCAATATGACAATGATGGAGCGTGTCATAATAAACGGAACGGTGGAAAGTTGCATGGCAATAATCTCGGAATGGCTATGGAAATGCCATGATAGGTAGGTATGGTGGCTGTTTTGACGAAGGTATATGGTGGGTGTATGATACCAGCAAAAGGTGCGCGGTATTAGAGAGGCTAGCAATGGTGGAAGGGTGAGAGTGCGTATAATCCATGGACTCAACATTAGTCATAAAGAACTCATATACTTATTGCAAAAATCTATTAGTTGTCGAAACGAAGTATTACGCACATTCTCCTAGGGGGATAGATTGGTAAGAAAAGACCATCGCTCATCCCCGACCGCCACTCATAAGGAAGACAATCAATAAATAAGTCATGCTCCGACTTCATCACATAGTGGTTCACCATACATGCATGCTACGAGAATCACAAGCTTTAACACAAGTATCTCTCAAATTCACAACTACTCAACTAGCATGACTCTAATATCACCATCTTCATATCTCAAAACAATCAGAAGGATTCAAACTTCTCATAGTATTCAATGCACTTTATATGATAGTTTTTATTATACCCATCTTGGATGCTCATCATATTAGAACTAATTTTATAGCCAAAGCAAATTACCATGCTGTTCTAAAAGACTCTCAAAATAATATAAGTGAAGCATGAGAGATCAGTAATTTCTGTAAAATAAAACCACCACCATGCTCTAAAAAGATATAAGGGAAGCACATAGAGTATTCTAATAAATTACGATTCATGCGTGTCTCTCCAAAAGGTGTGTACAACAAGGATGATTGTGGTAAACTAAAAATCCAAGACTCAAATCATACAAGACTCTCCAAGCAAAACACATATCATGTGCTAAAGATAATTAGGTTTATGCCCCTAGTTGTGCCCCACTCGTCTGTTTTACCCCTAATTCCCAAAAGTCACCGATTCTGTCCAAATCACTTTGCTCCTCTTATGCTTTTGCCCTTTGACCGTTTGACCGTCAGTTTGAAAACATCATAACTAATTCATACTAAATCAGAAAAATGCAAATAAGATACAAAAATGTTCAGAAAAACATCACCTATATGTCAGTGCCATTTGCATTCATGAAAAAAGTGTTGTAAAGTGCCCATCTGAGTTTTAGCTCTTATGCTACCACCATGAATAGTAAAATCTAAAAAAGTTCAAAAAAATTCAAAAATAATTTGGTGGCAAAGAATGACAAATGTTTTAAGTGCCTGCCAAGTTTCATCAGGAATAACATTAAATGGGTGCATGGCAAAAAAAAAGCAATTAGCACTCCAAAATAGATTATTTTTTTGCCACGACTTCCATGAATGTCGTTCCCTAATGAAACTTGGCAAGCACTTAGAACACTTGTCGTTCTTTGCCACCATAATTTTTTTGAACTTTTTTAGAGTTTACTATTCATTATGGTATCAAAAGAGCTAAAACTCGGATGTGCACTTTCCAACACTTTTTTCATGAATGCAAATGACACTGACATATAGGTGATGTTTTTCTGAACATTTTGGTATGTTATTTGCATTTTTTTGATTTTGTATGAATTAGTTATGAAGTTTTCCAACTGACGGTGGTCAAAGGGCAAAAGCATAAGAGGATCAAAGTGACTTGGACAGAACCGGTGACTTTTGGGAATTAGGGGTAAAACAGACGAGTGGGACACAACTAGGGGCATAAATCTAATTATCCCATAAAAACATAGGCTCAAGTAATGTTACCGATAGACGAAGACGAAAGAGGGGATGCCTTCCGGGGCATCCCCAAGATTAGGCTTTTGGTTGTCCTTGAATTTTATCTTGAGTTCGCCTTGGGCATCCTCAATCTTAGGCACTTGCCACTCCTTATTCCAAAATCCATCAAAACTTTACCCAGAAACTTGAAAACTTCACAACGCAAAACTTAAAGATAAAATCTCATGAGCTCCGTTAGTGTAAGAAAGAAAACCACCACCTTAAGGTACTGTAATGAACTCATTATTTATTTAATTGGTGTTAAAACTACTGTATTCCAACTTCTCTATGGTTCATACCCCCCAATACTAGCCATAGATTCATCAAAATAAGCAAACAACACACGAAAAACAGAATCTGTCAAAAAACAGAACTGACTGTAGTAATCTGTATCAAACGAATACTTCTGAACACCAAAAATTCAGAAATAAATTGGTGTAAGTGAGGAATTTATCTATTAATCATCTGCAAAAGTAATCAACCTAAAATCACTCTCCAGTAAAAAATGGAAGCTAATCTCGTGAGCGCTAAAGTTTCTATTTTTTACAGCAAGATCGTAAAGACTTCACCCAAGTCTTCCCAAAGTTTCTACTTGGCACAAAGACTAATTAAAACATAAAACCACATCTAAACAGAGGCTAGATGAATTATTTATTAATAAACAGGAACAAAAAGCAAGTAACAAAATAAAATTGGGTTGCCTCCCAACAAGCGCTATCGTTTAACGCGCCTAGCTAGGCATAAAAAGAAGAATAGATCTAGGTATTGTCATCTTTGGTATGCAATCAATATGTGGCTCTCATAATAGATTCATAAGGTAAATATTTTCTTTCTAGGAAATTGTTCCATGACTTTCCTTAACGGAAATTTGAATCTAATATTTCCTTCTTTCATGTCAATAATTGCATCAATAGTTCTAAGGAAAGGTCTACCAAGAATAATAACACATGTAGGATTGCAATCTATATCAAGAACAATGAAATATATGGTCACATAATTCCAATTTGCAAAAATAAGAACATTATTAATCCTTCCCATAGGTTTCTTAATGGTGGAGTCCGCAAGGTGCAAATTTAAAGAACAATCATCAAATTCACGGAAACCTAACACATCACACAAAGTTTTGGGAATCGTGGAAACACTAGCACCCAAATCACATAAAGCATAGCATTAATGATATTTAATCTTAATTTTAATAGTAGGTTCCCACTCATCATAAAGTTTTCTAGGAATAGAAACTTCTAATTCAAGTTTTTCTTCATAAGATTGCATTAAAGCATCAACGATATGTTTAGTAAAAGCTTTATTTTGATCATAAGCATGAGGGGAATTTAACACAGATTGTAACAAGGAAATAAAATCTATCAAAGAGCAATTATCATAAATAATCCCTTGAAATCCAAAATAGTGGTTTCATTGCTATGTAAAGTTTTGACCTCTTCAATCCCACTTTTATTATTTTTGCATCAACATATAAAAACTCTGAATCATTGGGACGCCTTTTAACTAAAGTTGAGTCTTCTCCAGTCCCATCTTTATCAAGATTCATATTGGAAAACAAAGATTTGATAGGAGACACATCAATCACTTTTAGATATTCATCATTATTATCATGAAAACTAGAAGAACATGCTGTCACAAAGCAATATTTTTTTGCATGCATCCTAGCGGTTCTTCCTTTGCACTCATAAATGGAATTTCTCATGGCTTTGAGAGACTCATTGATATCATGCTTAGGTGGGATAGATCTAAGTTTCAAATAATCAACACCAAGAGAAATTCTATCCACGTTCCTAGCCAACTCATCAATCTTAGGCAATTTTTCTTCAAGCAAAGCATTAAAATTCTTTTGCGAATTCATAAATTCTTTAACACTAGTCTCAAAATCAGAGGGCATCTTATTAAAATTTCCATAAGAGTTGTTGTAGGAATTACCATAATTATTAGAGGAATTACTAGGGAATGGCCTAGAATTAAATTTTCCTCTATACGCGTTATTACCAAAGTTGTTCCTACCAACAAAATTCACATCCATAGATTAATTATTACTCTCAATCAAAGTGGACAAAGGCATATCATTAGGATCGGAAGAAAAACTCCTAGTAGCAAATAATTTCATAAGTTCATCCATCTTTCCACTCGAAACATTAATCTCTTGTATTGCATGAACCTTTTTCATAGTGGATCTTTCGGTATGCCATTGAGAATAATTAACCATGGTATTATCTAGGAGTTTAGTAGCTTCTCCTAAAGTGATTTCCATAAAAGTACCTCCCGCGGCCGAATCTAAAAGATTATAGAAGCAAAATTCAATCCGGCATAAATGTTTTGTATAATCATCCATAGATTCAAACCATGTGTAGGGCAATTACGTATCATTAATTTCATCCTCTCCCAAGCTTGTGCAACATGCTCATGATCAAGTTTGCTTAAAATTAATAATATCATTTCTAAGAGAGATTATCTTAGCGGGAGGAAAAAATACGTAGAGATAAAAGTATCTTCGCACTTATTCCATGAATCAATACTATTTTTAGGCAAAGAAGAGAACCAAGCTTTAGCACGATCTCTAAGTGAAAATGGAAATAGCTTCAATTTAACAATATCATTATCCACATCTTTCTTATTTTGCATATCGCACAAGTAAACAAAGTTGATTAGATGAGTAGCGGCATCTTCACTAGAAAGGCCAGAAAATTGATCTTTCATGACAAGATTCAACAAAGTAGCATTAATTTCACAAGATTCAACATCGGTAATAGGAGAAATCGGAGTGCTAATAAAATCATTGTTGTTGGTATCGGAAAAGTCACATAATTTAGTATTATCTTGAGCCATCGTGACAAACAATCAATCCAACACACAAGCGCACAAGAAGCAAGCGGAAAGAACGAACGAAAAAGGGCGAATAAAATGGCAAGGGTGAAGTGGGGGAGAGGAAACCGAGAGGCAAATGGCAAATAATGTAATGCAAGGGAGAAGAGTTGTGATGGTTACTTGGTATGTCTTGACTTGAGCGTTGATCTCCCCGGCAACGGCGCCAGAAATCCTTCTTGCTACCTCTTGATCATGCGTTAGTTTTCCCTTGAAGAGGAAAGGGTGATGCAGCAAAGTAGCGTAAGTATTTCCCTCAATTTTTGAGAACCAAGTTATCAATCTAGTAGGAGACTACATGCAAATCGCCTAGTACCTGGACGAACAATCAAGAAACTTGCAACCAATGTGATAAAGGGGTTGTCAATCCCTTCACAGCCACTTGCAAAAGTGAGATCTGATAAAGATAATAAGATAAATATTTTTGGTATTTTTGTTGTATAGATTGGAAAGTAAAGATTGCAAAAATAAACAGCGACAAAAATTGGCAAGTTGACGATAAACTAATATGATGTAAAATAGACCCGTGAGCCATAGGTTTTGCTAGTGGCTTCTCTCATGATAGCATATATTATGGTGGGTGAACAAATTACTGTCGAGCAATTGATAGAAAAGCGCGTAGTTATGAGAATATCTAGGCATGATCATGAACATAGGCATCACGTCCGTGTCAAGTATACCAAAACAATTCTGCATCTACTGCTATTACTCCACACATCGACCGCTATCCAGCATGTGAAGGAAATGCCATAGAGGCAATAATAAAGTTATTATTTATTTCCTTATTTCATGATAAATGTTTATTATTCATGCTATAATTGTATTAATCGGAAACATAATACATGTGTGAATACATAGACAAACATAGTGTCACTAGTATGCCTCTACTTGACTAGCTCGTTGATCAAACATGGTTGAGTTTCCTAGCCATAGACATGAGTTGTCATTTGATTAACGAGATCACATCATTAGGAGAATGATGTGATTGACTTGACCCATTTTGTTAGCTTAGCACTTGATCGTTTAGTTTACTGCTATTGCTTTCTCCATGACTTATACATGTTCCTATGGCTATGAGATTGTGCAACTCCCGAATACCGGAGTAACACTTTGTGTGCTACCAAACGTCACAACGTAACTGGGTTATTATCAAGGTGCTCTACAAGTGTCTCCGATGGTGTTCGTTGAGTTGGCATACATCGAGAATAGGATTTGTCACTCCGATTGTCGGAGAGGTATCTCTGGGCCCTCTCAGTAATGCACATCGCTATAAGCCTTGCAAGCAATGTGACTAGTAAGTTAGTTGCGGGATGATGCATTACGGAACGAGTAAAGAGACTTGCCAGTAACGAGATTGAGCTAGGTATTGAGATACCGACGATCGAATCTCGGGCAAGTAACATACCGATGACAAAGGGAACAATGTATGTTGTTATGCGGTTTGACCGATAAATATCTTCGTACAATATGTAGTAACCAATATGAGCATCCAGGTTCCGCTATTGGTTATTTACCAGAGACGTGTCTCGGTCATGTCTACATAGTTCTGGAACCCGTAGGGTCCGCACGCTTAAAGTTCTGTGACGATCGGTATTATGAGTTTTGTGTTTTGATGTACCGAAGGTAGTTCAGAGTCCCGGATGTGATCACGGACATGAGTTTTGTGTCGAAATGGTCAATACATAAAGATTGATATATTGGAAGACGATATTAGGATACCGGAAGTGTTCGGGTGATTTCGGAGAAAACCGGAGTGCCGGAGGGTTACCAGAACCCACTCGGGAGAAGTAATGGGCCACATGGGCCTTAGCGGAGATAGAGAGGGCCGGCCAGGGCAGGTCGCGCGCCCCATCCCCCTCTGGTCTGAATTGGACTAGGGAAGGGGGGCGGCGCCCCCCTTTCCTTCTCCCTCGCCTCCTTCCTTTCCCCCTCCTAGTAGGAGTAGGAAAGGGGAGTGCTACTCCTACTAGGAGGAGGACTCCTCCTCCTAGCACGCCCTGCAAGGGCCGGCTGGCCTCCCCCTTGCTCCTTTATATACGAGGGCAGGGGGCACCCTAGAACACACAAGTTGATCATTGATCTCTCTTAGCCGTGTGCGGTGCCCCCCTCCACCATAATCCACCTCGGTCATATCGTAGCGGTGCTTAGGCGAAGCCCTGCGTTGGTAGCTTCATCAACACCGTCACCACGCCGTCGTGCTGACGAAGCTCTTCCCCGAAGCTCTACTGGATCGTGAGTTCGCGGGACGTCACCGAGCTGAACGTGTGCTGAACGCAGAGGTGCCGTACGTTCGGTACTGAGGATCGGTCGATCGTGAAGATGTACGACTACATCAACTGCTTTGTCATAACGCTTCCGCTTACGGTCTGCGAGGGTATGTAGACGACACTCTCCCCTCTCGTTGCTATGCATCACCATGATCTTGCGTGTGCGTAGGAATTTTTTTGAAGTTACTACGTTCCCCAACAGTGGCATCAGAGCCAGGTTTATCCGTATATGTTATATGCACGAGTAGAACACAAGTGAGTTGTGGGTGATACAAGTCATACTGCTTACCAGCATTTCATACTTTGGTTCGGTGGTATTTTTGGATGAAGCGGCCCGGACCGACATTACACGTACGCTTACGCGAGACTGGTTCTACCAACGTGCTTCGCACACAGGTAGCTGGCAGGTGTCAGTTTCTCCAACTTTAGTTGAACCGAGTGTGTCGGTGGTAACTACACCTATGGGATCACAAGAATCCCTACTACGGTCGCGGGGTGCGGGGTCGTGAGAAGAGCGGATCAAACAGATAGCACACGGTTTCCTTATCGAGTTAAGACGCGAGGATCATAAAACCCTACTCCTGCTTTGGTGGTTTGTTTATCTGTGTTCTTGGGATAGCAATGGGGCGTGAGGAGCTCCAAAAAGCCGAATCCTCCTCCTGGTCGCCTTGGGCCTCCTTTTATAGGGAAAGGGGTTGCCACAGTGGCACACAGGAGGTGGAAAGGAAATCTGATGATGTGAGTTTATCCCTCGCATTACATGACAAGGCGCCTTTAATGCGTCTTGCTTAGGTGTCCTTGCTTTATCGGGGACGGGGGAGAGCCCTGTCTCATCCGTCACCGCTCCCTTTCGTGTCGACACGCGCCCTAGCCAGCGGTGCCCGCGGTGCCATGTAGGCAGGCAGGCAGCTGAGGTGGCGCAGCCGTGGATCTCCACGAAGATCCGCTTGCCGCCACGTAGATGCCTGCCCAACTGGTTGGGTCGGCAGCTGCATGCGAACGGTGGTGGAGGTTTGATTGGCGTGGGCTTGATGGTGGCCCTACGGGTGTTCTTGGCAAGGGCCTCGCCGAAGCCCCGGCAAGGGTCTTGCCGGGGCCCCGGCAAGGGTCTTGCCGTAGCGCCTGTTGTCATCCCCAGCAAGGCTCTTGCCGGGGGCCTTGTGGCCCTCCTTGTCTGGGATCCCACCAAGGGTCGTCGTCTTCTATAGTGTGTATCTGATCTTGAATGTCTTCACAATGATCTGCATGCCACCACATGGATGTCTCCCGAATCCTTGCCCCATGGGGGGCAGTGGACTCAAGGGTGATTCGCTCCGTAGGTGTGGGGCGAGCTACCACAGCAAGGGTCTTGCCGGGTTTGCTAAAACCGCCTCCCGGCAAGGATCTTGCCGGGGGAGTCTGCTTCGTCCCCTTTGCTCTTTGTGGTCTTGGTCTTGGCGTCGTTCTGCTCCTTTCAAGCTTTGGCCTTACCTTGGCTCACCTCCCTTGCCTTGCTCAGTGCGGTGGTGCCCGCGGCTCAGACTGCCTGTGCACCGTTATAGGGGTACAAAATGTGTACCCCTCTTTTTGTACATCGATAGGAGCCCCCGGGCCTAGGCCACACGTAAGCGCAATCGCGTCATTGGGCTAGGCCTAAAAATGGTGCGCGGGCAGGCGGGGTGGTTTTTAACGCGGTAAGTCTCTTCGCGCGCTGCGCTTCCCATGCCTCCCACGCATGGCTCGGTGTGGGGAGGCATGCGTGACGTGGGCGGCATGCGTGGGGCTGAGCTCCGCGTGCATGCGTCACGTCACAGTTAATGTGAAAGGAGGCCGCCCGCGTTTTCCCCCATAAGAAGGAATAACCGTGGGCGCGCTGCTCACTTTCTCCTCTTCTCTTGTACCTTTTCCAATCTCAGAGCCGCCGTTTCCTCTCTTCCTTCCTTCCTAAGCTTTCGCCGTCGCCCGCCGTCGCTGCTTCGCCACCCCTCTTCCTCAATCCTCTAGACCTCTCGGCCGCCATGGCGCCCAAATCCGCCAAGGGCAAGGGGGTGGCTAAGGGCTCTGGGACCGTGGAGCCGCCGGAGAGCGCGCTGTTGGGGGACCATACGAAGTCCACCTTCTTCTTCCCCTCGTCGGTTGATGTTCATGAACTCCGGGCCTCCTTCAAGCCCTTATGGGGAGTGAAGACGGGGGGAGAGAATTTGGGGCACCCAGCGACGCGCGTCATTCAAGCTTGCGCCGATCCTGCTCCAAATCGGTATCCCTTTTTGTCGATTACTTTTCTTGCGGGTTATGCCCCCCTTTTTCTGATTTCTTCTGCGACATCATGCACACCTTCGACTTTCGCCTCTTGGATTTCACTCCGAATGCGGTGGCGTGCCTGGCTCTCTTCGCGCATCTTTGCGAAGGCTTTGCCGGAGTGCAGCCCAACACGGCACTCTTTCGCCATTATTTCTCCGGATGCGCCGTCTCCGGATGCGTTGCCTGGATCCCAAGATCCAAGGGGGCGTACCCGGACGGTGCCATGAAGGAGAGGTGGGAGGAATGGTGTGGCAGGTGGTGCTGGATTGAAGACGAAGACCCGCCGGAATTCTGCAAGGTCCGCCGAGCGCCGCCGGTCCGCGGCAGCGATTGGAGTGATGTCGATGTTGCCGACGGGAGGCTTACTGTCGCCACCATCAGGATCCTCCGGCTGACCCGGGCTGGGCTCACCACAGAGATGATCGGGGCGGACTTCATTCGCCGCCGGATCGCCCCATTGCATAATAAGGGCAGGCCAGCCTGGCTTTTTACGAACCCGGCTGACATTATGCGGCTCCGCCCTGGCCTCGACCACAACTTCACGGTGATGGCGCATGCTCACTTCAGCCAGCGGCTTCTCCAACTTGACGTGGGTCACGACGGCGAGGTCGAACTGACCGGCAAGGCCGCGAGGGTTGCCGCAAAGGTCGGCAAGGCCGTCAAGGGGCCGTTCTTCAAGTTACCAGCGGGGGTGGTCCCGTTGTGCAATAACTCACGCCGGTCCGAGATCATTGCTATGATGCAGGACTGCAACGCGCACGGCCCTATCCTGAGCTGGAAGGAGCCGACGGACGCAGATGTGTAGCAATTCTTCGACTCGTTGATCGAGGTATATGTCAAAGCTGACGTCGAGCGGTGGCTTGTCATGGACACCACCCAGGTGGAGCTCGACTACATCGCCACCAGGGCGAGGGAGGCATAGCTTGTCATGGAGGCCGGCAGCGCCGAGGGCGTGGAGGACAAGGCCGCAACGGCTGCAGAGGAGGAGCAGTTCACCCTGTGGGCGGCGGCCACCGAGGAGGTTAGCAGCGTTGACGCTGGAGCCTCGCTTGTCGAGGACGCGGCTGACGAGTCGTCGTCGGAGGAGGATGTGGCGGCAGGCTCGACGCCAGCCAGGGGAAGAGGGCGAGTCCTGCGGCGGTCTGGCTCCGGCGAGTCGGTCCGGCCCGGCAGGGCAACGCGGCCTCAATTGACCCTGGAGGGGTCCGGGCGCCACACGAGGGCCACGGCAGCGAAGGGCCTGACGAAGGCCGCTGAGAAGAAGAAGGCGATAGCCCCTTCCTCATCTGGGCGCACACAAACCCCGCCGCCTTCTTCGTCTCCTCCAGCAGGCGTCGACTCGGATGATGATGTGGAGCTCCCTTTTGATCTCGGGCCCCTCAGCCCGGAGAGGAAAAGAAAACTGGTGGAAGAGGAGGAGACGGACGACGAGTAAGTACTCCGTTCCTTACTGTCATTTCCATTTCCCCGAATCGGGTCGCTTGTCTTGATCCATTTTTGCTTTTGCAGGTAGGCAGAGACGTTGGCCCAGAGGGTGAAGAGGGCGAGGACCTTGGCGAGCAGTCAGTCCCCGGCTGGGGCTTCAAAGACACCACTGGTGGTGCTGAGCAGCCTGGACAGCAGCCCCTGATGCAGCCCCCAGCGTAAGTTCGTCACCCTCTTCTTACTCAACATGTGGTAGGCGGATGATGCTATGATGCTGACCTTGCCGGGTTTGCAGGAGGGGAGCGGCAGCATGAGGAGCCACAGAGGGCTACTCCTAACACACCACCCCCATCGACTACGCTGCTGTGGGGGCGTCCCCGGCAAGGGCACCAGGCACGGAGCCCACACCCATGGAGGAAGAGGGGAACTTGGGCACTGGTGACTCTGCCATGGCGCCAAATGTCAAGTGAGAGGGACTTCCTTCACACCGGCACTGGTGAGTCGCCTGGCCCTTCGCCTCTCTGTTTTTCCTTATTCTTTTCTTGGCTTCTTGCTCCCATTGCTGCCCAGGCCCTCCTTTAGCAGACATGGAGGACGTGGACACTGTTGTTGGAGACATTGCTGAGGAGGCCGCGGCGGAGGCCAGCAGGATTGCCGCCGAGGAGGCCGCCAAAGATGCTGAAGAGGCCGCCGCCGACGAAGCCGCCAAGGGTGCAGCCGAGGACGCCGCTGCTGGGGCTGCCAAGGCGACTGGCGAGGCTTCTGCTGAGGGCGCCGGCGGTGGACCAGCCGGTGAGGCCGGCAAGGCCTCTGCCGAGGAAGAAGTGGCGGGTGACCAGCCTCCCTCCTCCTCAACCTCGGGTCCCGGCAGATATCTGAAGGTGGGCGACGATCTTTTCGTCCATCTTCTAGGGGCGTCAAGCCGAGCGCCCGCCGAAGGGGAAGCCTTTGACGGCGAGGTGCTTGCTACCACCGGGCTTGAGGTGGTTGATGAGTCGGGCGTTGGCGGCGACGATTCTCCAGAAGAGCAGCTTTTCCGCGCCATGGGGGCCGATTTCCGGAAGCTCCAAGTGCTCTACCATGCCCGCCTGGACAAGGTCAAGTCCAGGATGGCAACGGTGGACAATGCGGAGGTGGACTTCAAGGCATGCGTCGCTGAGACGCAGACCTGGTTCCACCAGACTCGCGAGGAGCATAGGGCCTTTCAGGAGGAATTGGCCAAGCGCGATGTGGAGCTCACCATGAAAATGGCCGACATCGAGAAGGCCCAGGAAAAGGCGGCGAACATGGCTGCCGCGGCCGAAGCCGGCCGGAACCAGCATCAAACCGCCTTGGATTCCCAGGAAGAGGACTTATCCGCGCGTGAAGCGAAGCATATTGCAATGCTCCGCGACAAGGATGAGGAGCTCGAGGCCCTTGTCACGCGACGGACTCGCGAGCTGGAGCAGAGGCACAAAGAGGCACTCGATGCCCAAGCTCTGGTCCATGCAGGCAAGGTGAAGGAGCTGGAAGCAGAGCGGGACGAGCTGAAGGAGCAGGCCCTCAAGCTGTCCGGCGAGAAGAGCACGCTCAACCGCGCCTTGGTAGAGGCGCAAGGAGCAGCCATCAGCTAGATCGGGAGCTCTCCGACGCCAAGATAACTCCATCAGAGACCTCAAGCTGAAGCTGGAGGATCTCGAGAAGATGTTGTCGGAGAGCAGGGCTCGGGAGGAGACCTTGACCAGGAGCCTCGAGGAGGAGAAGCAGCTGCGGGCAAACAAGCCCGCCTCCCACCAGGAATATGTGGTGGGTGAGAACAGGTGGATCAGCCATCTGGAGGTCGTTGCCGGCAGGATCACCTTGCAATTGGCCACCATGGGGATGCCAAACGTGAGGTACGCCCCCGAGCACAGCAGGACCGTCAACGCCAAGCTGACCCAGTTCTTCGAGGGCGTCCTCGGAGCCTTGGCCTATCTTCACTCCAACAGGACGGCCACGCTGGTTGAGGAGGCCCGGCGACTTTGCCAGTGGGTCGTGACCAAGGTCCTCACCAAGATGGCACAATGGAATCCCGACCTTGACTTCGCGGCCGCGATGAAGAGTTTGCCGGATGGTGTTGACCTCACGGTGCTCAAGGAGCGCATCAAGCCCATCACCGACTGCATCGACGAAATCAAGAGGGTGGAAGGCCAGCGCCGATATTAGGCATCCCGTTCTTCTTCGCCGCTGCGGGTTCCCGACCAAGACAAATTTTATCTTTAGTTAGAACCGCAACTATGACGTGATGTAATATAACTTTGAAGTACTCTTAGTTTTCATGCATGTTATTTCCCCGTTCAATTCCTCTTTGTATGCGTGCCCCACGTCGATCGGGTAGGCTTGCCGGCGCGGAAGCCCCTAGCGGCGTTTTGGGGACGGATCCCCAGGGCCTGCCGGGTACGCGTGCTGCCGGACGAGCCACCTTTCCGTTCCGAACGCGGCCGCTCGAACTGTCGAGCTTGACTCGAGTCAGAATCGAGGGCGTTGTTGATCGCGGAAGGTTACTCTGCCATTCTCGACGCAGCCGCTTGAGTTGTTGAGCGGACTCGAAACATGGCAAGGGCGTTGCCGATCGTGGGAGAGCCCCCTGGCGTGCAGGCTTCTCATACAAAGGCGCGACATCTCCGGGGGGGGGGGGGGATAACCTCAAATAAGAAGGGTAGCACAAATAAGGGTTCAGTGCAACTTATCTTCTGTTTGCGATCGCTCGAGTGTCGATCTTCCGGCCTTCTTTCTTCTTCAAGGGTCACGAAGATGAAGGAGGGCCGGGCTAACTGCTAAAGCCGATCCTCACAACTGCGCCCCCTACCTGGCGCGCCAAAGATGTCGATGGGAACGACACCTATGGGATCACAAGAATCCCTACTACGGTCATGCGCGCTGGGTCGTGAGAAGAGCGGATCAAGCAGATAGCACACGGTTTCCTTATCGAGTTCGCCGCGAGGATGCGTAAAACCCTACTCCTGCTTTGGTGGTTTGTTTATCTGTGTTCTTGGGCTAGCAATGGGGCGTGAGGAGCTCCAAAAAGCCGAATCCTCCTCCTGGTCGCCTTGGGCCTCCTTTTATAGGGAAAGGGGTTGCCACAGTGGCACACATGAGGTGGAAAGGGTACAGCCATGCGAGTTTATCCCTCGCATTACATGGCCAGGCGCCTTTAATCCGTCTTGCTTAGGTGTCCTTGCTTTATCGGGGACGGGGGAGAGCCCTGTCTCATCCGTCACCGCTCCCTTTCGTGTCGACACGCATCCTGGCCAGCGGTGCTCATCTGCCGTGTAGGCAGCGGTGCAGGCTGAGGTGGCGCAGTGGTGGGTATCCACGAAGATCCTCATGCCGCCACGAAGCTGCCTTCCCAACTAGTTGGGTCGGCAGCGACATGCGAACGCAGTGGTGGAGGTTTGATTGGCGTGGGCACGATGGTGGCCCCACGGGTGTTCTTGGCAAGGGCCTCGCCAGTAGCCCGGCAAGGGTCTAGCGGGGCCCCGGCAAGGGTCTTGCCGTGGCGCCTCTTGTCATCCCGGCAAGGCTCTTGCCGGGGCCTTCTGGTCCTCCTTGGCTGGGATCCGCCAAGGGTCGTCATCTTCTATAGTGTGTATCTGATCTTGAATGTCTTCACAAAGATCTGCATGCCACCACGGGGATGTCTCCCGAATCCTTGCCCCATGGGGGCAGTGGACTCAAGGGTGATTCACTCCGTAGGTGTGGGGCGAGCTGCCACGACAAGGGTCTTGCCGGGTTTGCTAAAACCGCCTCCCGGCAAGGATCTTGCCGGGGGAGTCTGCTTCGTCCCCTTTGCTCTTTGTGGTCTTGGTCTTGGCGTCATTCTGCTCCTTTCAAGCTTCGGCCTTACCTTGGCTCACCTCCCTTGCCTTGCTCGGTCTTGGTGGTGCTCAAGGGCTCAGATCGCCTGGCGCAGTTATAGGGGTACAAAAAGTGTACCCCTCTTTTCGTACACCGACAGAGTGTGACTACGACCGGTCCTTGTTGAAGGTTAAAACAACACTAACTTGACAAAATATTGTTGTGGTTTTGATGCGTAGGTAAGAACTGTTCTTGATCAAACCATAGCAGCCACGTAAAACTTGCAACAACAAAGTAGAGGACATCTAACTTGTTTTTGCAGGGCATGTTGTGATGTGATATGGTCAAGACATGATGCTATATTTTATTGTATGAGATGATCATCTTTTGTAACAGAGTTATCGGCACTTGGCAGGAGCCATATGGTTGTCGCTTTATTGTATGAAATGCAATCGCCATGAATTGCTTTACTTTATCACTAAGCGGTAACGATAGTCGTAGAAACAATAGTTGGAAAGACGACAACGATGCTACGATAGAGATCAAGGTGTCGCGCCGGTGACGATGGTGATCATGACGGTGCTTTGGAGATGGATATCAAAGGCACAAGATGATGATGGCCATATCATATCACTTATATTGATTGCATGTGATGTTTATCCTTTATGAATCTTATTCTGCTTTTATTGACGGTAGCATTATAAGATGAAGCCAAGAAAAAAATAAGGGGGAAAACAGAGACAAAGGGCGGGCGACTCACCAGTGCCAGGCTGCGAAGCAGAAGTCCCCTCCCCGCCCGCATTTGGCGCCACGACGGAGTCACCAGCGCCCAAGTTCCCCTCTTCTTCCATGGGTACAGGCTCCATGCCTGGTGCCCTTGCCGGGGACACCCCCCGCGGCGGCGTAGTCGATGGGGATGGTGTGTTAGGAGCAGCCCTTTGTGGCTCCTCCTACTGCCGCTCCCCTCCTGCAAAACCCGGCAAGGTTATCATCATGGCATTGAGCGCCTACCACATGTCAAGTAGGAAGAAGGTAACGAACTTACACTGGGGGCTGCTGTCCGAGCTGCTCAGCACCACCAGTGGTGTCTCTGAAGCCCCAACCGAGGGCTGATCGCTCGCCAAGGTCCTCGCCCTTTTCGCCCTCTAGGCCAACGTCTCCGTCTCCCTGCAAAAGTAAAGATGGATCAAGACAATTGACCCGATTCAGGGAAAAGGAAATAACAGCAAGGAATGAAGTACTCACTCGTCGTCCGTCTCTTCCTCTTCCACCAGCTTCCTCTTCCTCTACGGGCTAAGAGACCCGAGATCAAAAGGGAGCTCCACATCATCATCCGAATCGACGCCCGCCGGAGGAGGCGGAGAGGGCGGCGGGGTTTGTATGCGCCTGGATGAGGAAGGGGCTGTCGCCTTCTTCTTCTCAGCAGCCCTCGCCAGCCCCTTCGCCGCCGTGGCCCTCGTGTGGCGCCCGGACCCCTCCAGGGTCAATTGAGGCCGCGTGGCCCTGCCAGGCCGGACCGGTTCGCCTGAGCCAGCCCGCCACAGGACTCGCCCTCTTCCCCTGGTCGCCGTCGAGCTCGCCGCCACGTCCTCCTCCTCCGACGACGACTCGTCGGCCGCGTCCTCAACAAGCGGAGCTCCAGCATCGGTGCTGCTGACTTCCCCGGTGGCCGCCGCCCACAAGGTGAACTGCTCCTCTTCCGCAGCCGTCGCGGCTTTGTCTTCCACACCCCAGGCGCTGCCGGCCTCCATGGCAAGCTGTGCCTCCCTCGCCCTAGTGGCGATGTAGTCTAGCTTCGCCTGGGTGGTGTCCATGACAAGCTACCGCTCAACGTCAGCATTGACGTACACCTCGACCAAGGAGTCGAAGAGCTGCTGCACGTCTGCTTCCGTCGGCTCCCGCCAGCTCGGGACAGGGCCGTGCGCGTTGCAGTCCGGCATCATAGCAATGATCTCGGACCGGCGTGAGTTATTGCACAACGGGACCACCCCCGCTGGCAACTTGAAGAACGACCCCTTAAGGGCCTTGCCGACCTTTGCGGCGGCCCTCGCGGCCTTGCCGGTCCGTTCAATCTTGTCGTCGCGACCCATGTCGAGCTGGAAAAGCCGCTGGCAGAAGTGGGAGTGCCCCATCACCGTGAAGTTGTGCTCGAGGCCAGGGCGGAGCCGCATGATGTCAGCTGGGTTCGCGAAAAGCCAGGCTGGCCTCCCCTTGTTATGCAACGGGGCGATTCGGCGGTGAATGAAGTCCGCCCCAATCATCTCCAGGGTGAGCCCCGCCTGGGTCAGCCGGAGGATCCTGGTGGTGGCGACGGTGAGCCTCCCGTCGGCAGCATCGACGTCACCACAGTCGCTGACGCGGACCGGCGGTGTTCGGCGGACCTTGCAGAATTCCGGCGAGTCTTCGTCCTCGATCCAGCACCACCGGCCACGCCATTCATCCCACTTCTCCTTCATGGCACCTTCCGGGTACGCCCCCTTGGATCTTGAGATCTAGGCGACACATCCGGAGACGGCGCCTCCGGGATGGATTCGAGGGGAGAAATAATGGTGGAAAAGTGCCGTGTTGGGCTGCACTCCGGTGAAGCCTTCGCAAAGATGCGCAAAGAGAGCCAAGCATGCCACCGCATTCGGAGTGAAATCCAAAAGGCGAAAGCCGAAGGTGTGCATGATGTCGCAGAAAAAGTCGGAAAAATGGGGGCATAACCCGCAAGAAAGGTAATCAACGAAAAAGGGATACCGGTTTGGGGCAGGATCGGCGCAGGCGGCAGGAATAATGCGCGTCGCCGGGTACCCCGAATTCTCTCCCCCGTCTTCACTCCCCATAAGGGCTTGAAGGAGGCCATGAGATCATGAACACCAATCGACGAGGGGATGAAGAAGGCAGACTTCGTCCGGGCCCCCGACAGCGCGCTCTCCGGCGGCTCCACGGTCCCAAAGCTCTTAGCCACCCCCTTGCCCTTGGCGGATTTGGGCGCCATGGCGGCCAAGAAGTCTAGAGGAGCAAGGGAGGAGGGTGGCGAAGCAGCGATGGCGGGCGACGGAAAAAGCTCCGGAGGGAAGGAAGAGAGGAAACGACGGCTCTGAGATTGGAAAAGGTACGGGAGGAGAGGTGAAAGTGAGCGGCACGCCCGTGGTTATTCCTTCTTATGGGGGAAAACGCGGGCCGCCTCCTTTCACATTAACTGCGACGGGACGCATGCAGGCAGAGCTCATCCCCACGCATGCCACCCACGTCACGCACGCCTCCCCACGCCGAGCCACGCGCGGGAGGCGTGGGAACGCAACGCGCGAAAAGACTTACCGCGGTAAAAACCACCCTGCCTGCTCACAAGACCGTTTTGGGCCTAGCCCAACGACGCGATTGCGCTTACGTGTGGCCCAGGTCCGGGGGCTCCTGTCGGTGTATGAAAAGAAGGGTACACCTTTTAACCGTGCACGAGCAGTCTGAGCCGCGGGCGCCGCCACACTCAGGCAAGTCAAGGAAGGAGAGCCAAGGTAAGGTCGAAGCTCGAAAGAAGCAGAACGACGCCAAGACCAAGACCACAAAGAGCAAAGGGGACGAAGCAGACTCCCCCGGCAAGATCCTTGCCGGGGGCGGTTTTAGCAAAACCCCGCAAGGCCCTTGCCGGGGCGGCTCGCCCCACTCCCACGGAGCAGATCACCTTTGAGTCCACTGCCCCCCCATGGGGCAAAGGATTCGGGAGACATCCCCATGGTGGCATGCAGATCTTTGTGAAGACATCCAAAGATCAGATACATACTACAGAGGATGACGACCCTTGGCGGGATCCCGGCCAAGGGGGACCATAAGGCCCCCGGCAAGAGCCTTGCCGGGGATGGCGGCAGGTACCACGGCAAGACCCTTGCCGGGGCCCCCGGCAAGACCCTTGCCGGGGCTGCGGCAAGGCCCCTGCCAAGGACACCCATAGGGCCACTGTCGGTGTCAAAACCGGTGGATGTCGGGTAGGGGGTCCCGAACTATGCGTCTAGGCGGATGGTAACAGGAGACAAGGGACACGATGTTTTTATCCATGTTCGGGCCCTCTCGATTTAGGTAATACCCTACTCCTGCTTGATTAATATTGATGATATGGGTAGTACAAGAGTAGATCTACCACAAGATCAAGGAGGCTAAACCCTAGAAGCTAGCCTATGGTATGATTGTCATTCGTCCTACGGACTAAAACCCTCTGGTTTATATAGACACCGGATAGGGTTAGGGTTACAAAGAGTCGGTTACAATGGTAGGAGATCTACATATCCGTATCGCCAAGCTTGCCTTCCACGCCAAGGAAAGTCCCATCCGGACACGGGACGAAGTCTTCAATCTTGTATCTTCATAGTCCAGGAGTCCGGCCAACGGTGATAGTTCGGCTATCCAGGCACACCCTAATCCGGGACTCCCTCAGTAGCCCCCGAACCAGGCTTCAATGACGATGAGTCCGGCGCGTAGTTTGTCTTCGGCATTGCGAGGCGGGTTCTTCTCCAAATTCCATTGTCGAATAGTGTCCAGCTTCTTATAAATGCTGCGCTCCTTGGCTTCTACACCCAATAATGGCCATCTTCCATGTGTTTGAATGAATGCGAAAAGCCAGGGTATTTTTACACTTGCCCCCTAGCTGCGCAAATGAGCCGCCTATAAAAGGGACGAGGATCTAGATCTGAGTCACACCATCCCCCCTCCGCGAGATTTCATCGGAGCGCCTCTGACAAAGACCCGTTCCATCATGGACAGTCGACGCGGCTCCTCCTCTCACGCTCCTCAGCCTGGAAATTGGGAGAGATGCTCAGTCCCGCATAGTGAGCTAGTTATACTCCAAACCAAGGGATTTCTTCCCCCGGCCTTCATGGTTCCGGTTCGAGCCGGACTTGCCACCTACAAGGGCGGAAAGCAAGCGGAGAGTGTTCCCGATCCCTCTAAAGGAGAGCGGGTATGCTTTGTCTCTTATCTAGTAAGAGGCCTCGGATTTCCAATCCATCCGTTTCTCCGGGGCTCTTGGAGTTCTCTGACCTCCGATTGCACCACCTTACCTTTGCCTCCATTTTGCACATCGCGGGCTTCGTGGCCTGTGCGAACTGTTCTTGGGCATCGAGGCTCATTTTGCCTTTGTGGAAGAGATTATTCTGCCTAGTACCCCGTTATCATGAGGGGTCAATATATCAAGTGGGCGGAGCCGAACTATGGCGCATCGCCGGGATCGGATATCTATCCGGAACCCCGAAGAAGGCGTCCGAAGACTGGCCTTCGGAATGGTTTTACATGGAGGACGTCCCACTGTCGGATCCTGTTCGGATCGGCCTTCGGAGTTTAGCAACGCTCCTTTGAAGAAGCGCCTAAGCTGGCGCCTGCGGAGCCCCCAGAGGGAAAATGACCGGGACGTCCTTTACTTGATGAGCCGAATAAGATTGCTGGCTCATGCCGGATTGACCATGACTGGAGTCATGGCAATATGCATTATGAGGGGAGTGCAGCCGCTCCAATATAGGGGCCGCCCCATGTGGGACTTCAACGGGGAGGACGATGCCACCCACCATGGCCGCAAAGGGCCGGGATCGGTCACCGAACTGGTGAAGACCTTGTCCGCCATGTACAAAGGAGAAGAGGAGGATTTTCTCCGTGTCAATCCACTGAGCGGGTTTTCTTCGAATAATCCTCGAAGTTGGGTAGGCAAATATCTTTGTGGCCTGTCCGATCCATGTTCCCGTGATTAAACATCTCATTTCATGATTTCTACGCAGGAACTGCGCCGGGCCGTGGAGAAGATACACAGCCCGCCCCCACAACCCGAGGATCCGGAACAGTCCCTCGATCCGGCCTCCGAAGAGGATCCGGATATAAAGGTGGAGTTGATCGACGGGGTGTTCCACCAACTTAGCATCGACAATGCTTTGGTTGCCATTATGGCCGATTACCCCGGAATACTTCCAGCCTCACGTAATCGAGATCGAGGTCCCAATACATCGATAATGACCCATCCGTGCTTATTTCTTGATCACCGTATACCAATGGTGTTTCGCAGTAGGGGTGCCTTCGAGGCAGAGGCCGAGCTCATGGGCGGCCGCCAACGAGGGGCAAGACGCCCCGCAGGCTAAAAAGAAGTGCGGTCTGGATCGAAACTCCGCCGCAACGGTATGGCGTGTCACCATATTCCCAGGATTGATTCCTGGAAGGCGTACTAACGCTGGTGCTCTTTTCTGGAAAAAGGGCGCTTGCCGGACTGAGTCCGGAGAGGTTGCCAATCGAACCTCCGCCAGCCAGGCTCGAAAGCCGGGTCCGAAAGCGGAGGCGAGCACGAGGCATGCGTCGGATGTCCCTCCTACAGAGGATGCCGACAGATTGTCTGCCACCAACTCCAAGGTGGAGAGCACCATGAATCACAGGCGCTGCCGGATAGTTCTTCGTGACGCATGTTTCTCCCAAGAGGCCTTGAATGCCTTCAATTCGGGAGATGCGCACCTCCGTGCCGCTCAAGATGGTCTAGCCAGAGCCACGAAGCAGTATGTAAAGGACATACGGGTGAGGAAATTTGTGATTATATATGCCAAGAGCCCCGAGACTTAAAATAGTTAGAATAACTGATTTAAGGATCATTTGTTATCTGAGGATCTTACAAAAAGAATACCCGACTGTCCCTGTGAGCTTGAAGAATGCAAGCCCCAACTTGAGGCCGCACTAGCCGCTCTGAGAGCCACAGAGACCCCCTCTAGTAATATATGCTTCAAAAGATAAATAGTTTATGAAGTGCGGCGGGTGTGTAAATCTGACAATAATATTGCAGATGGCACCGGACTAGATCCAGACAAGCAACAGCTCCTGCGCCAGCTAAAGGCTGGCGAGAGTGTTCTTACGAGGGTGCGGCAGGAGAAAAATAACCTCCAATATGCCAACACCCAACTGGGTGAGGAACTAAAGGTTGTTCATGCCCAGTTGTCTGACTCCGTAAAGGAGAATCGACGGCTTCGTCGCGGCATTTTCAGTAAGTGCTTGAACGAACTTTGAAAGAGTTTGGCGAGGAAGGCGACTAACATAAACATGTATGTAGTTTTGCTCACAGGTCGTCCTGAGGAGGAGATGCCCAGTTCTTCGGGTGATCTTCTTCCCGAACCGCGTCAGCTGCACAAACGAGTTTGGCAGGTGATGAAAGGCGTCGCTCAGGCCTTGTGGCCATCTATCTCCCTGCCCGAAGGCATTGGGGAGCTGGCAGAGCGGCTTCAAGGAGCACGGCGGCGCTTCCGACTATGGAAGATAACGGCCTGCCGTCAAAGGCGCCAGGAAGCCTGGGCCATGGTAAAGACGCGGTACACGGTGACCCAAACCACATGGCCGAGGTCGGACCTGTGGGGCCTGATGGGAAGGAGATCCTGTAAGCTTAGTGTACGGACAAGTTGAATTGGCCGCCAAGTATTCCCAGCAAGATTGTAAATTATATAGCCTATTAGATGGCATTGAGGAGGAATACAATGAGTCGAGTTGACTATGTAATTGAATATGACATGAAAAATGTCTTCTAGCCGGATTGTAAATCGTTTGTCATAGCAGACCTTTTCGCTTCGACCTCGGGACCCAATAGTCCGGAGTGTGTCCGAATACCCTCATGGTTATATAAGAACCGGGGCATGCATGGAGACAAGGCGTAGGGGTCATTGTTGTTTTATCAGACAAGTGCCCAACTAGTTATGTTATATTACATGGATAGTAAGAAACATCTTCCAGGGAGAATAGTTCTGTTAAGGGTTACTATCTCTAGGAGGCATGCCCTAAAGAGCATGTCCAAACTGCTAAGAAAGCAGAAAATCATCTAGGGGCAGATGGATAAATAGTTAAAAATCATCTTTCAGTTCACCGACCGAATATTCCCTTAAGAACGCTAGCTTTCGGCTTCACCCAGTCTGAGGTACACATCTGGCTGACCGGCAGTAACAATCGCGGAGGTGCTCCCTTTACCACCTAGCCGAACAATCGGGAACGTAGGGGTAAGCACAGAAGCCAGGCAACCCAGCTTGGGCAAAACTTAAGTAATATCGATGCATATAATGGTGAGTAAAAGGTACATGCGGAAGTTTGACACATGTGTTGGGCATGAAGCCCTTATAAATAAGCTTCTGTTAAAGAAGCCCCCAGGTATAATGAGCGCGGACAGCGCGTCAAGTATGTGCGAATAAAGCGCAAACGAGCCTCTAAAGGCTTCAAGAAGAAGGAGGAGGAAGGAGAGAATTAAAGACAACAAAAATAGAAAATGTGGACGGAGGAAGGAGACGAAATTGGAGTCCGGCGCTTTAGGCGTAGAATCTTTGTAGACGGGCTGCGTGCCATGGGTTCGGCTCAAGTCGGTTATCCGATGCGTTTCGCAGACGGTATGCTCCGCCGGTTAGGACCTGGTCGATGATGAAGGGACCTTCCCATTTGGGCTTGAGTTTGTCCTTTTCTTGTCCGGCAGCGTAGAACTAGTTCACCAACATTGTAAGCTTTGGCCCGTACTTCCCTGCTTTGATATCTTCAAGTCTGTTGTTGATAAAATGCGAAACGAGCTTTTGCCACGTCGCGCTCCTCCTCCAATGCGTCCAAACTGTCCTGCCGATCGAGCTCGGCTTCTCTTTCTTCATACATGCGCACGCGAGGTGAGTCATGAATTATGTCGCAGGGCAGGACTGCCTCTGCACCGTATACCATAAAAAATGTCGTGAATCCGGTAGTACGATTCGGCGTGGTCCGCAGCCCCCAGAGTATGGAGTCGAGCTCCTCAACCCAGTACGTGTTAGATTCCTTGAGGGACCGCACTAGTCTGGGTTTAATGCCACTCATGATTAGACCGTTTGCTCGCTCGACTTGGCCGTTGGTTTGAGGGTGATAGGCGAGGCGTAATCGAGCTTGATGCCCATGTTTTTGCACCATAATTTGACCTCATCGGCCGTGAAGTTGGTGCCGTTATCGGTGATGATACTGTGGGGGACACCGTAACGGTGAACTACCCCGATATGAAGTCTATCACCGGTCCGGATTCGGCCCGTTTAACGAGCTTGGCCTCTATCCATTTGGTGAATTTATCCACCATGACCAATAGGTATTTTTGCTTGTGGGTTCCTCCCTTAAGGAGTCCAACCATGTCAAGCCCCCAGACCGCAAACGGCCAGGTGATGGGTATCATTTTGAGGGTGGTGGGTGGCATGTGGCTTTGGTTAGCAAAAAGCTGGCAACCGACTCATCGTTGGACTAAATCCTGCGCATCTGCCCGGGCCGTCAGCCAATAAAATCATGTACGGAAGGCCTTGCCGACAAGGGCCCGGGCTTCGACGTGGTGCCCACCCAGTCCGGCATGAATTTCAGCCAGGAGGTTTCGCCCTTCCTCTTCGGAGATACACCTTTGAAGGACTCCTGCTGTGCTTTTCTTATAGAGCTCTCCCTCATGGACTTTATAGGCTTTGGATTGCCGTACTATGCAGCGAGCCTCATTTTGGTCTTCAGGGAGTTCCTGCCTAGTTAGGTAGGCTAGGAATGGCTCCGTCCACGGGGCGATAACCGCCATTATTTCGTGGGCGGAGGGTGTTATCTCGGTGGCAGAGCCTCCGATAGTGTCAGAGTGTTCGGTGTCAGGCAGTGCGGTTGGGTCAGGATTGTTATTTCCGGACTCCCCTTCCCATAGTACGGATGGCTTGAACAGCCGTTCCAGGAAGATGTTGGGCGGGACGGAATCGCGTTTTGCGCCGATGCGTGCCAATATGTCCGCTTTGGTTGTTATCCGGGCTATATGATGAAATTCGAGCCCTTCAAACCGTGCTGACATTTTTAGGACCGCATTGCGGTACGCTGCCATTTTCGGATCTTTGGCATCAAAGTCTCCGTTTATTTGAGATATCGCGAGGTTCGAATACCCGCGCACCTCTAGGCGTTTAATGCCCATGGAGACTGCCATCCGGAGGCCGTGCAGAAGGGCCTCGTATTCAGCTGCGTTGTTGGAGTCCGTATACATTATCTGAAGGATGTACTGGACTGTGTCTCCGGTTGGGGACGTCAGGACGACGCTTGACCCAGTGCCGCCAACATTTTGGAGCCGTCAAAGTGCATGACCCAATTGGAGTATGCGCCGTACTCTTTAGCGAGTTCAGCTTCGGTCCCTTCGGCCACGAAGTCGGCCAAAACCTGCGACTTAATTGCTCGTCGTGGCTTATAGGTTATGTCGAATGGAAGGAGCTCTATGGCCCATTTAGCAATCCGGCCCGTCGCGTCACGGTTGTTTATAATGTCGTTAAGAGGTACTTGAGGCTACCATTATCGAACACTCTTGAAAGTAGTGTCGCAGCTTCCGGGATCCCATGAACACCGCGTATGCTATCTTTTGATAATGTGGGTACCGGGACTTTCATGGAGTTAGGACAGTGGACACTAAACCGGTTTTTGAAGGGGGAACCGGTGTCCGTCCGCTTCTTGTTCGACGATGAGCACCGCGCTGACAACTTGATGTGTTGCGGCGATATATAATAGCATTGGTTCGCCCATGTTGGGCGCGGCCAGGACCGGATTTGTGGCCAATATGGCTTTTATTTCTTCGAGTCCGGCCGTGGCGGCATCCGTCCACTCGAAGTGTTCGGTGCGCCGGAGGAGGCGGTAAAGGGGTAACGCCTTTTCTCCCAAACGGGAAATAAAGCGGCTTAGAGCCGCTACGCATCCAGTCAATTTTTGTATTTGTTTGAGGTCTTTTGGAATATCCAATTATGACAGAGCTCGGATCTTGGCTGGGTTTGCTCTTCCTCTACCGGACACAAGGAAGCCCAGGAGCTTTCCGGCTGGAACACCGAAGACGCATTTTTCCGGATTGAGCTTAATGTCATATTTTCGGAGATTGTCGAATGTGAGCCTCAAGTCGTCTACTAGAGTTTTGACATGCTTGGATTTGACGACCACGTCATCTACATACGCTTCCACTGTTTTGCTGATCTGGTTTGCCAGACATGTCTGAATCATGCGCTGATATGTTGCGCCGGTGTTTTTTAGCCCGAAGTGCATTGTGTTGAAGCAGAATGGGCCGTATGGAGTGATGAATGTTGTTGCAGCTTGGTCTGGCTCCGCCATCTTGGTTTGGTGGTAGCCGAGTATGCGTCGAGGAAGCACAATGAGTCGTGTCCTGTCAGAAGCGTCGATAATTTGATCAATGCGAGGGGAGGGATCCTTTGGGCAAGCCTTATTAAGGTCTTTGAAATCAACACATAGGCGCCAGGATTTATCCTTCTTTGGTACCATCACCAGGTTTGCTAGTCAGTCCGGATGTTTTATATCTCTGATGAATCCGGCTTCCAAAAGTTTGGCTAGCTCCTCTCCCATGGCCTGTCTCTTGGGTTCGGAAAAGCGCCGAAGGGCCTGTTTGGTAGCTTGAATCCTTTTAGGATATTTAGGCTGTGCTCGGCCAGCCGTCGTGGGATTCTGGCATGTCGAAGGGTGCCAGCAAAATGTCCCGATTTTCTCGTAGAAATTCTCGTGGTCTGGCGTCTACATCAGGGTTTAATTGTGCCCCAATGGAGGCCGTCTTTGCAGGGTCCGTTGGGTGGACTTGGAATTTGACTACACTGCTGGTTTAAAAGAGGTGGACTTGGATCTTTTATCAAGTATCACATCGTCCATGTTCACCATGGAGCGCATCGCGGTGAGTTCCTCGACCGCTAAGGCTTCGGATAGTGCCTCGAGGGCTAGTGCGGCTGTCTTGTTTTCGGTGTGGAGTGCTATGTTCGGATCACTAGCGAGAGTGATGATTCCGTTAGGTCCGGGCATTTTAAGCTTCATGTACCCATAATGGGGTATAGCTTGAAAATTGTGAATGCCTCTCGCCCTAATAAAGCGTGATATCCGCTGCTGAATGGGGCCACTTGAAATGTGACCTCCTCGGACTGTAATTGTCCGTGGCGAGCGAACACTACGTCTAGTGTGATTTTTCTGTGCAGCATGCTTCCGGCTAGGGATTATTCCTCTAAAGGTTGTGCTGCTTCGCTCAATGCGGTTCGATCTATTTCCATTTTTGGAGGGTTTCCTCATAGATGAGGTTTAGTCCGCTGCCGCCATCCATGAGTACCTTAGTAAATAAAGCCGCCCACTATTGGACTGTGGACCAATGCGGCTGGTGCTCGGCTGTTCGAATTTCGGTTAAATCACTGGCATTAAAGGTAATAGCCGTGTCACTCCATGGATTTATTGTTGCTACTTGGTAGACTTCGGCAAGGTTGCGGAGTGTTCGTTTCTGCATGTTATTTGATGCGAAAGTCTCAAAGACTGTTAACACCGTACTGGTGTTGCTGGGCTGGGATTCTGAAGCTAGAAGCTCTTCGCCACTTTTGGCCACCTGCCATAGTATCCAACATGCTCGAAGGCTATGAGTTGGAGTGGCGCCCTCTGTACTGTGAATTTTGCAGGGTCCGTTTAGCCAACCCTCCAGTACGGTTCCGTACCCTTTAGGGGGTTTTGGTTTTTTGGTGTTTAACCCAGGTGCTTGGTGACGATGCACCCTTTTATTTCGGACTAGGGATGTATTAGGGGCCGGATTATCCCAAAATTTACTTTCGGTTTTCCGAGCCCTCTCCATCGCACAGTACTTTTTTACTATGGTCACCAAGTCAGCAAAGCGTGTAATTTCACGACGACTTATGGCGTTTAGGATTCCCTTGTCCGTGCAATTATTGCAGAAAAGTGGAATTGCGTCCTCCTCTCGGCAATCCTTTATCCTGTCCATAACCAGGAGGAATCTGGCCCCGTAATGATGTACTGTTTCAGCGGGCTCTTGCCGAATTCGGGATAGATCGCTAATGTTTGGGTGGGCGGGTGGAACTAGATCCAGAACCCCGTCCAATTTAAGACTCAGGGGCCGAGAAGTTTCCGAACTCGGAAGTTTGGATTTTTGAATGCTATCCAATGAATCCAACCCGCCGCCTGACCTTAATTTCAGGGCTTGCTCGACATCCGTCCCTCTGCGGGAATCCGGCATGGAGGGATCGGGAATCCGAACGTAGCTAGTCCTTAAGATAGAAGAAGAATCGCCGCATTGCTCCTCTATCACAGCAACATGATGGGTAGCCTGAGGAGAGTTGATCTCTCTCAGATCGGTTTTAGGCCCGATCCGGTCATAGTCTGTGACGACTCCCAGGGCGGCGATGCGATCCAAGAGCTCGTTTACGGAGGAGAGCTCGATCGGATCTAACTGTTCGGCAAGTTCCGAATTAACGTGAAGATTGGTTTCGATGACTCGAGAAGTCATCGTTGGTGCGGTGGCCGAACTGGCGGTCATAAGAAAATCACCTAGCCGAAGAGTGTGACCAGTGGCCAAGGCTCCTTTGGCGATAGTATCGTCTTTAAAGATGGGATGAGGCATCCTTCCTGACAGCGATGACATAGAGGAACTCTCAGTGAAAGCACCAATGTCGGTGTCAAAACCGACGGATCTCGGGTAGGGGGTCCCGAACTGTGCATCTAGGCGGATGGTAACAGGAGACAAGGGACACGATGTTTTTACCCAGGTTCGGGCCCTCTCGATGGAGGTAATACCCTATTCCTGCTTGATTAATATTGATGATATGGGTAGTACAAGAGTAGATCTACCACGAGATCAAGGAGGCTAAACTTTAGAAGCTAGCCTATGGTTTGATTGTCGTTCGTCCTACGGACTAAAACCCTCCGGTTTATATAGACACCAGATAGGGTTAGGGTTACACAGAGTCGGTTACAATGGTAGGAGATCTACATATCCGTATCGCCAAGATTCCCTTCCACGCCAAGGGAAGTCCCATCCGGACACGGGACGAAGTCTTCAATCTTGTATCTTCATAGTCCAGGAGTCCGGCCAACGGTGATAGTTCGGCTATCCGGACACCCCCTAATCCGGGACTCCCTCAGCCACCATCAAGCCCACGCCAATCGAGCCTCCACCATGCGGCTGCCGACCCAACCAGTTGGGCAGGCACCTGCGTGGGGGCAAGCGAACCTTCGTGGAGACCCATCACTGCGCCACCTCAGCTGCCTGCCTACTTACATGGCACCACAGGCACCGCTGGCGTATGCGCGTGTCAACACGAAGGGGGCGGCGGACGAGACTGGACCCTCCCTCGTCCCCGATAAAGCAAGGACACCTAAGCAAGACGCATTTATGGCGCCTTGTCATGCAATGCGAGGGATAAACTCATATGACTGTGCCCTTTCCACCTCCTGTGTGCCGCTGTGGCAACCCCTTTCCCTATAAAAGGAGGCCCAAGGCGACCAGGAGGGGGATTCGGCTTTTTGGAGCTCTGGACGCCCCATAGCTAGCTCAAGAACGCAGATAAACGAACCACCAAAGCAGGAGTAGGGTTTTACGCACTTCGCGGCCCGAACCTGGATAAAGAACCCGTGTGCTATCTGTTTGATCTGCTCTCCTCACGACCCCGCGCCCCGCAACCGTAGTAGGGATTCTTGTGATCCCATAGGTGTCGTCCCCGCACCGACAAGGAGTTGAAGTTAATATTTCAAGCAAATGTCCGGATTGAGAGATATGAAGTCTCCAATAAGTTCTACAGCTGCAAAGTGGAGGAGAATAGTAAGTTCAGTGAACATATACTAAAAATGTCTGGGTATAATAATCACTTGATTCAACTGGGAGTTAATCTTCCGGATGATAGTGTCATTGACAGAATTCTTCAATCACTGCCACCAAGCTACAAGAGCTTCGTGATGAAATATAATATGCAAGGGATGGATAAGACAATTCCCGAGCTCTTCGCAATGCTAAAGGCCACGGAGGTAGAAATCAAGAAGGAGCATCAAGTGTTGATGGTCAACAAGACCACCAGTTTCAAGAAAAAGGGTAAAGGGAAGAAGAAGGGGAACTTCAAAAAGAATGGCAAACAAGTTGCTGCTCAGGAGAAGAAACCCAAGTCTAGACCTAAGCCTGAGACTGAGTGCTTCTACTGCAAACAGACTGGTCACTGGAAGCGGAACTGCCCCAAGTATTTGGCGGATAAGAAGGATGGCAAGGTGAACAAAGGTATATGTGATATACATGTTATTGATGTGTACCTTACTAAAGCTCGCAGTAGCACCTGGGTATTTGATACTGGTTCTGTTGCTAATATTTGCAACTCCAAACAGGGACTACGGATTGAGCGAAGATTGGCTAAGGATGAGGTGACGATGCATGTGGGAAATTGTTCCAAAGTCGATGTGATCGCCGTCGGCACGCTACCTCTACATCTTCCTTCGGGATTAATTTTAGTCCTGAATAATTGTTATTTGGTGCCAGCGTTAAGCATGAACATTATATCTAGATCTTGTTTGATGTGAGATGGTTGTTCATTTAAATCTGAGAATAATGGTTGTTCTATTTATATGAGTAATATCTTTTATGGTCATGCACCCTTGAAGAGTGGTCTATTTGTGTTGAATCTCGATAGTAGTAATACACATATTCATAATGTTGAAGCCAAAAGATGCAGAGTTGGTAATGATAGTGCAACTTATTTGTGGCACTGCCGTTTGGGTCATATTGGTGTAAAGCACATGATGAAACTCCATACTGATGGACTTCTGGAATCACTTGATTATGAATCACTTGGTACTTGCGAACCATGCCTCATGGGCAAGATGACTAAAACGCCGTTCTCCGGAACAATGGAGTGAGCAACATATTTGTTGGAAATCATACATACTGATGTATGTGGTCCAATGAGTATTGAGGCTCACGGCGGGTATCGTTATTTTCTCACCTTCACAGATGATTTAAGCAGATATGGGTATATCTACTTAATGAAACACAAGTCTGAAACATTTGAAAAGTTCAAAGAATTTCAGAGTGAAGTGGAAAATCATCGTAACAAGAAAATATAGTTTCTATGATCTGATCATGGAGGAGAATATTGGAGTTACGAGTTTGTTCTACATTTGAAACAATGCGGAATAGTTTCGCAACTCATGCCACCCGGAACACCACAGCGTAATGGTGTGTACGAACGTCATAATCATACTTTACTAGATATGGTGCGATCTATGATGTCTCTTACTAATTTACCGCTATCGTTTTGGGGTTATGCTTTAGAGACGGCTGCATTCACGTTAAATAGGGCACCATCAAAATCCGTTGAGACAACGCTTTATGAACTATGGTTTGGCAAGAAACCAAAGTTGTTGTTTCCTAAGTTTGGGGCTACGATGCTTATGTGAAAAAGCTTCAACCTGATAAGCTCGAACCCAAATCGGAGAAATGTGTCTTCATAGGATACCCAAAGGAAACTACTGGGTACACCTTCTATCACAGATCCGAAGGCAAGACATTTGTTGCTAAGAATGGATCCTTTCTAGAGAAGGAGTTTCTCTCGAAAGAAGTGAGTGGGAGTAAAGTTGAACTTGATGAGGTAACTGTTCCTGCTCCCTTATTGGAAAGTAGTTTATCACAGAAACCGGTTCCTGTGACACCTACACCAATTAGTGAGGAAGCTAATGATATTGATCATGAATCTTCAGATCAAGTTACTACCTGATTCATCTCCAATGTATCTATAATTTATGAAGTATTAATGCTATTATATATTCTGTTTTGGATGTTTAATGGGCTTTATTGTACACTTTTATATTATCTTTGGGACTAACCTATTAACCGGAGGCCCAGCCCAAATTGATGTTTTCTTGCGTATTCCAGTGTTTCGAAGAAAAGGAATATCAAACAGAGTCCAAACGGAATGAAACCTTCGGGAGAGTTATTTTTGGAACGGAAGCAATCCAGGAGACTTGGAGTAGACGTCAGGGAAGCTTCGAGGAAGTCACGAGGAAGGGAGGCGCGCCCTACCCCGCTGGGCGCGCCCCCACCCTCGTGGGCCCCTCGTGGCTCCCCTGACCGACTTCTTTCGCCTATATATGTCCATATACCCTAAAAACATCGGAGAGCAGAATAGATCGGGAGTTCTGCCGCCGCAAGCCTCTGTAGCCACCAAAAACCAATCGGGGGATCCCTCGCCGGTGGCCATCTTCATCATCCCGGCGCTCTCCATGACGAGGAGGGAGTAGTTCACCCTCGGGGCTGAGGGTATGTACCAGTAGCTATGTGTTTGATCTCTCTCTCGTGTTCTTGATTTGGCACGATCTTAATGTATCGCGAGCTTTGCTATTATAGTTGGATCTTATGATGTTTCTCCCCCTCTACTCTCTTGTAATGGATTGAGTTTTCCCTTTGAAGTGATCTTATCGGATTGAGTCTTTAAGGATTTGAGAACACTTGATGTATGTCTTGCGTGGGATACCCGTGGTGAAAATGGGGTATTCTATTGATTAATTTGATGTATGTTTTGGTGATCAACTTGCGGGTTCCGTGACCTTGGGAATCTATGCATAGGGGTTGGCACACGTTTTCGTTTTGACTCTCCGGTAGGAACTTTGGGGCACTCTTTGAAGTTCTTTGTGTTGGTTGAATAGATGAATCTAAGATTGTGTGATGCATATCGTATGATCATACCCACGGATACTTGAGGTGACATTGGAGTATCTAGGTGACATTAGGGTTTTGATTGATTTGTGTCTTAAGGTGTTATTCTAGTATGAACTCTATGATAGATCGAACGGAAAGAATAGCTTCATGTTATTTTACTACGGACTCTTGAATAGATCAATCAGAAAAGATAACTTTGAGGTGGTTTCGTACGCTACCATAATCTCTTCATTTGTTCTCCGCTATTAGTGACTTTGGAGTGACTCTTTGTTGCATGTTGAGGGATAGTTATATGATCCAATTATGTTATTATTGTTGAGAGAACTTGCACTAGTGAAAGTATGAACCCTAGGCCTTGTTTCCTAGCATTGCAATACCGTTTACACTCACTTTTACCATTAGTTACCTTGCTGTTTTTATATTTTCAGATTACAAAAACATATATCTACCATCCATATTGCACTTTTATCACCATATCTTCACTGAACTAGTGCACCTATACAATTTACCATTGTATTGGGTTTGTTGGGGACACAACAGACTCTTTGTTATTTGGTTGCAGGGTTGCTTGAGAGAGACCATCTTCATCCTACACCTCCCATGGATTGATAAACCTTAGGTCATCTACTTGAGGGAAATTTTCTACTGTCCTACAAACCTCTGCACTTGGAGGGCCAACAACGTCTACAAGAAGGAGGTTGTGTAGTAGACATCACTACCGTACCTCGTAGGTCTACCAAAGTAAGATCCGCACCAGAGTGGTACGGTAACCCTGTTCTGGAAGTCATGTTACTAGACCATGGCGAACCTACGAACTATGAAGAAGCAATGGTGAGCCCAGATTCTGCGAAATGGCTTGAGGCCATGAAATCTGAGATGAGATCCATGTACGAAAACAAAGTATGGACTTAAGTTAACTTGCCTGATGATCTGCAAGCAAAAGAGAATAAGTGGATCTTCAAGAAGAAGACTGACGCTGACGGTAATGTTACTATCTACAAAGTTCGACTTGTTGCAAAAGGTTTTTGACAAGTTCAAGGGGTTGACTACTATGAGACTTTCTCACCTGTAGCGATGCTTAAGTCTGTCTGAATCATGTTAGCAATTGCCGCATTTTATGATTATGAAATTTGGCAAATGGATGTCAAAACTGCATTCCTGAATGGATTTCTGGAAGAAGAGTTGTATATGATGCAACCAGAAGGTTTTGTCTATCCAAAGGGTGCTAACAAAGTGTGCAAACTCCAGCAATCCATTTATGGACTGGTGCAAGCATCTCGGAGTTGGAATAAACGTTTTGATAGTGTGATCAAAGCATATGGTTTTATACAGACTTTTGGAGAAGCCTGTATTTACAAGAAAGTGAGTGGGAGCTCTATAGCATTTCTAATATTATATGTCGATGACATATTGTTGATTGGAAATTATATAGAATTTGTGGATAGCATAAAAGGATACTTGAATAAGAGTTTTTCAATGAAAGACCTCGGTGAAGCTGCTTACATATTGGGCATCAAGATCTATAGAGATAGATCAAGACGCTTAATTGGACTTTCACAAAGCACATACCTTGACAAAGTTTTGAAAAAGTTCAAAATGGATCAAGCAAAGAAAGGGTTCTTGCCTGTGTTACAAGGTATGAAGTTGAGTAAGACTCAGTGCCTGACCAATGCAGAAGGTAGAGAGAAAATGAAAAGTGTTCCCTATGCTTCAGGCATAGGCTCTATCATGTATGTGATGGTGTGTACCAGACCTGATGTGTGCCTTGCTATTAGTTTAGCAGGGAGGTACCAAAGTAATCCAGGAGTGGATCACTCGACAGCGCTCAAGAACATCCTGAAATACCTGAAAAGGAATAAGGATATTTTTCTCGTTTATGGACGTGGCAAAGATCTCGTCATAAATGGTTATGTCGATGCAAGCTTTGACACTGATCCGAACGATTCTAAATCACAAACCGGATACATGTTTATATTGAGCGGTGGAGCTGTCAGTTGGAGAAATTCTAAACAAAGCGTCGTGGCGAGATCTACGTGTGAAGCGGAGTACATAGCTGCTTCAGAAGCAGCAAATGAAGGAGTCTGGATGAAGTAGTTCATATCCGATCTAGGTGTCATACCTAGTGCATCAGGTCCAATGAAAGTCTTTTGTGACAATATTGGTGCAATTGCCTTGGCAAAGGAATCCAGATTTCACAAGAGAACCAAACACATCAAGAGACGCTTCAATTCCATCCGCGATCAAGTACAGGTGGGAGACATAGAGATTTGCAAGATACATACGGATCTAAATGTTGCAGACCCGTTGACTAAGCCTCTCTCACGAGCAAAACATGATCATCACCAAGGCTTAATGGGTGTTAGAATCATTACTGTGTAATCTATATTATTGACTCTAGTGCAACCGGGAGACTGAAGGAAATATGCCCTAGAGGCAATAATAAAGTTATTATTTATTTCCTTATTTCATGATAAATGTTTATTATTCAGGCTAGAATTGTATTAATCGGAAACATAATACATGTGTGAATACATATACAAACATAGTGTCACTAGTATGCCTCTACTTGACTAGCTCGTTGATCAAAGATGATTGAGTTTCCTAGCCATAGACATGAGTTGTCATTTGATTAACGGGATCGCATCATTAGGACAATGATGTGATTTACTTGACCCATTCCGTTAGCTTAGCACTTGATCGTTTAGTTTACTGCTATTGCTTTCAACATGACTTATACATGTTCCTATGACTATGAGATTGTGCAACTCCTGAATACCGGAGGAACACTTTGTGTGCTACCAAACGTCACAACGTAACTGGGTGATTATCAAGGTGCTCTACAAGTGTCTTCGATGGTGTTCGTTGAGTTGGCATAGATTGAGAATAGGATTTGTCACTCTGATTGACGGAGAGGTATCTCTGGGCCCTCTCAGTAATGCACATCACTATAAGCCTTGCAAACAATGTGACTAATAAGTTAGTTGTGGGATGATGCATTACGGAACGAGTGAAGAGACTTGCAAGTAACGAGATTGAGCTAGGTACTGAGATACCGACGATCGAATCTTGGGCAAGTAACATACCGATGACAAAGGGAACAATGTATGTTGTTATGCGGTTTGACCGATAAAGATCTTTGTAGAATATGTAGGACCCAATATGAGCATCCAGGTTCCGCTATTGGTTATTGACCGGAGACGTGTCTCGGTCATGTCTACATAGTTCTCGTACCCGTAGGGTCCGCACACTTAAAGATCTGTGACGATCGGTATTATGAGTTTTGTGTTTTGATGTACCGAAGGTAGTTCGGAGTCCCGGATGTGATCACGGACATGACGAGGAGTCTCGAAATGGTCGATTGATATATTGGACGACTATATTCGGATACCGGAAGTGTTCCGGGTTATTTCGGAGAAAACCGGAGTGCCAGAGGGTTACCGGAACCCCCCGGGAGAAGTAATGGGTCACATGGGCCTTAGTGGAGAGAGAGAGGGCCCACCAGGGCAGGCCGCGCGCCCCCTCACCCTCTGGTCCGAATTGGACTAGGGAAGGCGGGGGCTTTCCTTCTCCCTCTCCTCTTTCCTTTCCCCCTCCTAGTAGGAGTAGGAAAGGCGAGTCCTACTCCTACTAGGAGGAAGACTGCTCCTCCTGGCGCGCCCTGCAAGGACCGTCCGGCCTCCCTAGAAAACACATGTTGATCGTTGATCTCTCTTAGCCGTGTGCGGTGCCCCCCTCCACCATAATCCACCTCGGTCATATCGTAGCGGTGCTTAGGCGAAGCCCTGTGTTGGTAGCTTCATCAACACCGTCACCACGCCGTCGTGCTTACAAAGCTCTTCCCTGAAGCTCTACTGGATCGTGAGTTCGCGGGACATCACCGAGCTGAACGTGTGTTGAACGCGGAGGGGCCGTACATTTGGTACTGAGGATCGATCGATCGTGAAGACGTACGACTACATCAACCGCGTTATCATAACGCTTCCGCTTACGGTCTACGAGGGTATGTAGACGACACTCTCCCCTCTCGTTGCTATGCATCAGCATGATCTTGCGTGTGCGTAGGAATTTTTTTGAAATTACTACGATCCCCAATAACATGCATCTAGAGTATTAAGTTCATAAGAACAGAGTAACGCATTAAGCAAGATGACGTGATGTAGAGGGATAAACTCAAGCAATATGATATAAACACCATCTTTTTATCCTCGATGGCAACAATACAATACATGCCTTGCGACCCCTGCTGTCACTAGGAAAGGACACTGCAAGATTGAAACCAAAGCTAAGCACTTCTCCCATTGCAAGAAAGATCAATCTAGTAGGCCAAACTAAACCGATAATTCGAGGAGACTTCCAAAGATATCAAATCATACATATAAGAATTCAGAGAAGAATAAAAAATTGTTCATAGATAATCTTGATCATAAACCCACCATTCATCGGATCTCGGCAAACACACCACAAAAGGTATTACATCGAATAGATCTCCAAGAACATCGAGGAGAACTTTGTATTCAGAACCAAAGAGAGAGAAGAATCCATCTACATAATAACTATGGACCCAAAGGTCTGTGGTAAACTACTCACACATCATCGGAGAGGCTACGGTGTTGATGTAGAAGCCCTCCGAGATCGAATCCCCCTCCGGCAGATCGCCGGAAAAGGCCCCAAGATGGGATCTCACGGGTACAGAAGGTTGAGGTGGTGGAAAAGTGGTTTCATGGCTCTCCTGGATGTTTTTAGGGTATAAGAGTATATATAGGCGAAAGAAGTAGGTCGGTGGAGCTATGAGGGGCCCACGAGGGTGGGGGCACTCCTATCCCCCCTGGGCGCGTTCTCCTTCCTCGTGGCTGCCTCGTTGCGTCTCTAACTTCCAATCCAAGTCTACTTGGTTGCGTTTGTTCCAAGAAAGATCCTCGTGAAGGTTTCGTTCCGTTTGGATTCCGTTTGATATTCCTTTTCTATGAAACACTGAAATAGGCAAAAAAAACAGCAACTGGCACTGGGCCTCCGGTTGATAGGTTAGTCCCAAAAATAATATAAAAGAGCATATTAAAGCACATTAAACATCCAAAACAGATAATATAATAGCATGGAACGATAAAAAAATATAGATACATTGGAGACGTATCAATTGGCATCATTCAACTCCACCCATCTTTGGTGGACCAAAGCGGTCAACTCAAGTGAGCAACCAAACGATGCCATGGCCTATATTCTAAGCGTGTGTAATGGGAGATTTTGAATGAGGAATGCTCGAGTTTTTCGCAAATTTGCATCTTTGCCTACATCTGTATTTGGCAATATTAAGAGAGAGGATAGGTTGTGGTATATCACCGGGATGAAACACTTTGGGGCCATCATTCCTCGCAATCTCTCTCTTTGCTTAAAAAAATGTGACATGTACATGCTAGCTAGATTAATTGCCCGCATACCCTTTTTCTACGGCAGGTGAATCGTAGTACTCATTTTTTTACATCAAAATCGTGGTACTCCTAGTGATGTGACAAGACAGGTACCTACTTGGTCAAGCTAAAAAAATCCATACATTGGGACCGGCCAGCCCGCAGACGGGTAAGTTTCTGGAATAGCCTTCTAGCTTCTATATTTTTAAGGGAAATATTGTATAGCTTCTAGGTGGTTCCCGTGGCTGGGTCAGTGTGGACCTGCGACTCACGGCAGGAGAGGCGAATCTGGCACATGCTAGCCGTTGGATACGTAGCGCCGACGATTGATGAATGGTAGATGTCAATGTAATGTGGGAAATCAACGGCTCCAAGCACCTCAAATGCGTTCTGGCGGGAAGCTGGAAGGGAAGTGGTAAATCCAAATTCAAAACTGCTACACTATAGTAGTAGAGATAGAGATAGAGAAAAGTCGAGGGTGGGGCTTTTCCCGCACGGTAGGCGGGTCAGTTTCGCCTAGTCGGTTCGACAAAGATGCTAGAAGATTAGGGAGTAGGCTGCTGCAAACGTAGGGTTGTGTGATTTGACAGTGAGTTACTGCTGGACAGGTGGGGCCCCGTGATTTGACTTGCCATTATCATTTTAACAGCGGCACTACGACTGGCGTGAGTCTCCCGATTCTTGACCACCTCCATGGTATATAGGTGCCTCTCCCAATGCTCCACCATGTAGAGGCTGGCTCTTGCATGAGGCTGGTCATAGTGGTGAGTAACTTGGACTAGTAACATGCATATGTTACTAGTCTATGTTGCTACCTTCATACTGGGTAGTAACACATGGATGGTAACATGCAAGTCTTCATTAATTGAGATATAGACTCGTTTTACCTCGTGGTGTTATGTTACAGTAACATATTATGTTACCACAAGCATCTCTTTCCTCATTAACTCCATGCCACATAAGCAATTTTTTCTTGGGATGTGCTATGTCACTACCTAAGTTACTCCCACTATGGCTAGCCTGAGAGCCCACTCCTCCACTTTTTCCTTGCCTCTTTCCTCCACATATGCAAAAATGCCATGTAAGCGGGCTTATAGCCCACTATTATACTTGCTCGTATAGGTGCTAAGCCTACCACATAGGCATAAAGTCTAATGTGGCAAGTTAATTAAGAAGAGAGAGACTTGTTTGGTGACCCCAGGAAGAAACGGTGCTAAGCGCATGTACCTAGGTGAAAAGACAATTTTGAGTCTATAGCTAATTAAATGAAGCAAACTTAGCAACAAAAAACTAAGCACCTATGCATTGCGGACTTGCGTTGCTAAGCTATTTAATGCCCTTAGCACCTCATCTAAGCACCATTTCATTGGAAGAGGTCACTCCTTGGCAAATGCAATAAATACTACGAAGAAAGCGATAGAGAGAAGTAAAAAAATACTCTTATAGCCAACCTTATAGCTAACCTATAAATGGCACCCCCGAGCTCGCTCTCGCCCTCGCACAACTCCACCACCTCGCCAGACCCCGCCTAGCCACTAGAAGAGCCTCGAGGGGCCCTTCTTCCTCGACTCCGGCCAACTCCGTCCGCCTCGGGCTCCGGCAACGTTCTCGTCGGTGAGAACTCCTCCACCGCCCTACTCCTGCCCGTAGCCTCGTGGCACCACTAGGAGGCTAACCCCCACCTCAATTTGGCCTCCGCAGCACTCTCCGGCGAGGCCCACGACCACCAGAACCACCGTCCACCGGAGCAAGCGCCGCCGTTGACGTGGTACTCGCCGGCGACCACCACCACCACCCACAGATGCGGAATGGCGTCCTGAGCACGAAGGTACCATCCGATCTCCCTACCTCACCGTGGATCGCCGCCGGCGACCACCGCGGCTCTCGGGCACCGTCGTGCTCTGCCGCCTCTTTCAAATATTCCAACCTGACGGGTGGGACCCGCCCGTCAGCCTCTCTATTGTTTTTTTTGAATCGTTTTCTGAAAGCGTACTCTGGCAAATACGCTTTCTACCCTGAACCGTTTTTCTGCACTTTTCTGCTTAGGCCCCTGAGGGTTTTCTATTTCATTACAGATGGGTCCTTGGACCAAAACTCTTATAAATTTTTAACAGAAAGGAATTTTTGAGTGATTCTTTTTCTGTCCTCTTCAGAATTTTGTCTAGTTTTTTATCATATTTATTTTAAAAATATTTGGATCACTTTTCTGTACCCCACAGTATTTACGTTAGCGCGTGTGTTTTGTGTACCGTAGATACCGAAGGAGGTGACGGAACCGCGAACTTCACCGAGCTAGACCCCGACTACTCCGAACCAGGCAAGCAATGTTTGAACTTTTGATATGATGAGTGTTTGGGCATGTTTGCATTATTTTTTGTATCATGGCACGTTCATGAGCATTTCGATGATAGTTTATCTCATAAGAGTTGAGGCAAGTGAGTTCGGAAAATCCATGAGTTTTTGGAAACATGTTGCATGGCCATGAGTTGGCATGAGTATGGGTAAGATGGCGGTGTTGTAGCATGCGGGCTTATGCGGATCGTTGACCAGTGTCAACATAAATCAGTCGATTCGTCCGTCTCCCCTTTCGTACTACCACCTGTTTCCCGCAAGGGATACGGCTTAGTAAGTTGCAAACCACTTCTTGGTACACACCAAATCGAGAGGCCGGGATCAGGCTTCCATGGCCCTGGATTAAAGCCTTTCATCCGGTCAGGGGGCATGGGTGTTTCAGTTGGGACCGAGAGGGGCACTTTAGAGCACGCGTAAATAAATTTGATCCCATGCTATTCGAGATTGTGATCTCCCCGTCTCAAGTTTTTCTTAAACGCTGTCTAGGGTGATTCCTGGCAATGTGAGGTATGATGGGTGTGTACTAGTTAGCTGTGTTTCCTCCGAAATACCGTAAACGGAACTAGACCTTCGTGACTACGGAAATCCGTTGGCTGTGGACAATTTTGGTACAAACTCTACAGAGTCAAAATTCTTGAATTCATCTTATTCATGTCCGAGTACCGTGTTCACCTTATCTTGTCAAATGTCAGTCTCGGTGACAGAAACTACTGATAACCATATGAGTGTTAAATGTTTATTTCCCCGTGAATGGACTAACCCGCTTATTGTTTTGTGAGGAATATTTTCCGTGAGCACCATTTCTTGTCAGTTATGAATAATGAATTATAAGCACTTTCTGCGATGTCGCTCAGACGTCCGACTGCGGCATTGTTATTATTTATTTTTGTTATAAGCCCTTTCTGCGATGTCGCTCAGACGTCCGACTGCGGCATTGTTATTATTTATTTTTGTTATAAGCCCTTTCTGCGATGTCGCTCAGACGTCCGACTGCGGCATTGTTATTATTTATTTTTGTTATAAGCCCTTTCTGCGATGTCGCTCAGACGTCCGACTGCGACGTTATTATTATTTATTTTTGCTATAAGCACTTTCTGCGATGTCGCTCAGACGTCGAACTGCGGCATTGTTATTATTTATTTTTGTTATAAGCCCTTTCTGCGATGTCGCTCAGACGTCCGACTGCGGCATTGTCATTATTTACTTTTGTTATAAGCCCTTTCTGTGATGTCGCTCCGACGTCCGTATCGTAACGCATGTCTTTTCTTTCAATATAAGCCCTTTATGAGGTGTCGCCTAGACGCATCGATCGTGGCATGTTTTACTTATTTGTTCACCCTTCGAGGCGTCGCTTCAGACACCCGATCGGTTTTGAGTTTATCTTTTTTGGGTTTTCGAGTGGACTACCGCCGATTCCCTTTTTACTTACTTGTGTTACTGATTTGATAGCACATTGTTATAAATTAATCATGTCGCATTCATGCATACATTTGTTATATCTTTTTTCCGAACTGTCTTGCGAGTACTTTCAAAGTACTCACCTGGCTTGTTCATTTGGCCAGATGCTGACGAAGGAGATCTCATGGATGAAGAGTTCGATAGCGAGTCCGACGCCTAGAGGAATCGGTCAGTCTCGTGCAACCTGGATTAGTCATTGTGATATATCCGCTTCCGCTACCCAAATAAATTCATCGAGCCTCATCTCGACGCTCGATGAGCCGCCAGTGTAGTAGTCTTATTAACCACCCCACTGTGTTATTCCACCAACCACTCATATCTTGAGTCAGTAGTATTTCCACCCCACACCATTGTATCATATCCACCATCATGTATAATTATTGGCGTGTTTGTAATAATTGGTTGGGCATCTTCAGCCCGACCCTGTAATATTATAATGCTACTGGCTTATTGTATCAAAGTTTTGTCTACCGGTATGGAGGATTTTCCTCATATTGGACTTCATAGGTCAGTTGTTCAATAAATATTTTTATTGAAAAACCGGTCGTGACAAGCTTGGTACCGTGAGCCAGCTAATCAGTAGGGAAGCCACTAGGTGCGATCACTAATTGGTTATTAGCAAAATAGAGCTGTTTATTATTTTTACAAATGTAGTCAATTTCGACGATCGGCATAAATTTATGATTTGACTACTCAGGATTTTTTCCTACTTTTGTAGATGGTCGGCAACGATCATGCGAGTTGCAGATGATCGCCAACATGACTGAAGGGTACATCAAGCTACTCTCCTTCATCGTCCAAGTCACGATGGGGCCAGCTGTGCGCTTGATCTTCTCACTCTCTCAGACAAGGTTAATGACCGTCTAACCATGCACCAAGTCAGCGGTGCAATTCAAGGAGGGCGTATTGAGTTACGCCACTTCCGGTTCTTGGGGAGAGCCATGCCCACGGAGAAGCATGCACTGCAGATGGCAGCCCGTGAGGCGATAGCTCGTCTCGAGGACATCCTTCCTTCAATGAAGACTTCGTCGCTACCGCTACCTGCCATGTCACGTGCCATATACCTGCCACTACGCGTTCTCTTGCCCCGAGGAGAAGCGGGACGAAGCTTTGAGATGCTCATCGAGTATCTCCGGGCTTTGGAGGCAGCCTTCGACAACCTGGTGGGCGACTTTGTAGCTGCCGCATGGACTCAGTCCATGGCTGTGCCGCCAACAGGAGGGAGCTCCTGCGCGCCCGCACCGCCATCGACTTTCATCTCGTCATTAGCATCGTTTGCTCCTACTGCTCTCACCACTACTCGCTTTGCCTACCACGGAGGAGTTCAACCATGTCATTGCGCCTACTCCGGTTCGTCTGCACCACCCTCGTGCTCCGCTCATGTTCGAGTTGTCCCAAGACAGGCACCTGCTCCACCAACTCAGCGGAGCACCTCACGTCTGGAGCCTATCACCGAAGAGGAGGTTGAGTCCCGGCCTCACTACGCCTCACCCTTGGCAGGCCAAGGGAAATCCTTACCATCTCCGACTAAATGCACGCTTAGCCGCCATGCGATGTACAGACTTGTACGATATGTTTATATGTACATAGGCTGTGAGAAGTAGCTTGTTTGCGCATCATGTAGGATCAGGAGGAGTGCACTAGCCTAAATAACATGTCAGGATTATGTAGGCATATCCTGAGTGATGTATTGTATAATTACTGCTTGCGTGTAAGATATGTAATGAACAGTCCTTCTCCGTGCACAAACGTTTATTCTCTCGAAAAATCTTGGAGCATTTGCGGCTTTTTCCGTCTTCTTGAATTTATTGATTTTCGCGGCTCAATTTCTTTTCTTATGAGTGTTTCAAAATATATCCCCAGAGTGAACTATGTCTCGTCCTTGGACGCGCTCCATGCCAACTCCGATAGAGGAAAATTATGGCACACCCCCAGGCAACAATTTCACACAGGGGCAGACAAGTCAACAGGACAGCGAAACGGCACTCTCCCAAATGTGCCGTCTTTATGAACAAAGTCAGCAGCAACATCAGGAAATAATGAACCAAGTCATCAATATGGGGAATCCTTGTGTGGGCGATGTCGGCAGCAATCAAAGTTATCTGAGCTACAGAAGACACGTCCCCAAACTTTTTCTCACACTGACAAACCTCTTGAAGCCGAAGACTGGCTTTGAGACATGGAAAGAAAGTTAATTATTGCCCAGTGTTCAGATCTTGAGAAAGTGCTTTATGCTCCGCACTATCTCACTGGAGCAGCCGCATCGTGGTGGGAAAATTTCCTACACATGCACCCCAACGAAAATAATATAACATGGGAGGAATTTAAAGAAGGTTTTCGTGGGCATATTCCTAAGAGTATTATGAGGATCAAAAGAGAGAATTTGATGACCTCAGGCAAAGGACAATGACGGTGTCAGAATACAACAATCAGTTTACTCTGCTGTCTCGCTACGCCAACGAGGAGCGTATGTCGGAAAACAAAAAGATGGAGAAATTTCTAGACGGTCTGACACCCGCGCTTAAATGCCAATTGGTCGTACACACCTTTCTAGATTTTATGACGCTGGTGGATAAGGCCATTACCTTGGAAAATGAGAGACGCAACTTAGAAGATTTCCGCAAGCGGAAGAGGGACCAGACTAATCACGCCCGCAACCACCGCAGCAAGACAGATGTTCAGAAAAACTGGACAACCAAACCCACGACAAGCGTCTCACACCCAATCAAGAATTTCCATGCAAGGGATAAGGAGTTCACATACCGCCCAGGCGTTACCTGTTACGCTTGTGGAGAAGAAGGGCACTATGCCAAGCAGTGCCCCAAGCCAAGGAACTCGGCCCCAAAGCCGAACAACGGAGGCAATAATTCGGCGCCAAAGCGCAACAATTTCAACCCAAATAACAACCACAGGAAGGGTCATCTGAACCACGTGACCAAAGAGGAAGCACAAAATGCCCCAGATATCATACTCGGTACATTTCCTGTCAACACAATACCTGCCATGGTTTTGTTTGATTCTGGAGCTTCTCACTCATTCGTTTCGAAAAGTTTTGCTTTGCAAAATAATTTTTCGATGCTTCCCTTGGAAAAATCTATGGTCGTCAAGTCCTGGAATTAAGCAAGTTACCCGAATTATTGCCAGGGTGTGGTTATCGAGTTTGAAGGGTTGAAATTTCACATAAATCTTATCGTGTTGGAAAATACAGGACTGGATGTCATCTTAGGGATGGATTGGTTAACCACCAACAAAGGTTTTATTGACTGCTTCAACAGGACCGTAATTCTCACCCGCCACCACGGGAAGACCATAAAGGTTTCAGCCAAGGAAAGAAAAATATCCCGGCAACCGAGATTGAACAAGGTGGATATTTCTGAATTGAGCAAGGTTCCAATAGTGTGTGAGTTTCCAGATGTATTTCCCGAAGAGCTACCAGGCATGCCACCAGACCGAGAGATAGAATTCAGCATTGAGCTGGCACCCGGAACCACTCCCATATACAAGAAACCATACAGAATGGCACCATCCGAATTGGTAGAACTGAAGAAGCAAATAAAGGAATTATTACAAAAAGGGTATATACGAGCCAGTTCCTCACCTTGGGGTTCACCAATTTTGTTTGCCAAAAGAAGGATGGAACAACGAGATTGTGCATAGACTATAGGCGCTAGACATGGTCACAATCAAGAACAAATATCCGATGCCACGAATAAATGATTTATTCGATCAACTCGCTTCAGGCCAAGGTGTTCTCAAAGATTGACTTGAGGTCGGGATACCATCAACTGAAAGTACGAACCAAGATATTCCCAAGACAGCTTACACCTCCAGATACGGATTGTAAGAGATCACCGTAATGCCATTCGGACTAACAAACGCCCCCGCATATTTTGTTCACCTCATGAACAAAGTATTCATGAAGTTTATGGACAAGTTTGTTGTGGTATTTATCGATGATATTCTGGTATACTCCAAAACACCAGAAGAGCATGTTGAACATCTCCGAATTGTACTAGGAGAACTCAGGAAACATCAATTGTACGCCAAATTTAGCAAGTGTGAATTTTGGCTAAGGCAAGTAGGTTTTCTGGGCCACGTACTGACCCAAGAAGGTATCGCCGTAGACCGGAAAAGGTCAAGGCCAGATTGGCTGGAAGCCACGAGCCAGGCGTGTGGATGTACGAAGTTTCTTGGGAATGGCAGGATACTACCGAAGATTTATTGAAGGATTCTCCACCATAGCAAAGCCAATGACACAACTACTCAAGAAAGACAGGAAGTTTGAATGGACGGAAGCTTGCGAGAAAAGTTTCCAAGAACTGAAGAGGAATGACGACAATGACCAAGATTAATTGTGCACGATAAACACAAAAATTTTGAGGTATTTTGTGACGCATCTCGAAAGGGCCTCGGGTGCGTATTAATGCAAGAAGGCAAGGTTGTCGCATATGTTTCGAGCAACCATAAGCATGAGGAAAATTATCCTACTCATGACCTAGAATTAGCAGCAGTTATTCATGCACTCAAGGAATGGAGACACTTCTTACTTGGAAATCGTTGTGAGATATACACGGACCACAAAAGCCTCAAGTGTATTTTCACACAACCAGAACTCAATTTACGGCAGCAACGCTGGTTGGAATTAGTAAAGGATTATGATGTTGGAATCCACTACCACCCAGGCAAAGCAAATGTTGTAGCAGATGCTCTGAGTCGGAACCCCAGTCCGGACAACGATAGCATGCCAAGCTTGAGACCTGAATTCCAGCAGGAATTCGCAAATCTCAATCTGATGGTGGTCACCGAAGGCAGTGTGTCGAACTTAGAGTTACAGCCTACCCTAATAGAGAAGGTTAAAGAGGCTCAATGTGGACACCCCAGCATTGAAGGCATAAAACGGAAGATGAATTGGCAAGGCCTCAGAATTCGTTATCGATGAGCAAGGAATATTGTGGTACGCGAATAGGCTTTGCGTACCAAATATCCATGACCTTAAACAACAAATCCTGGCTGAAGGCCACACCGCTCCGTATTCAATCCATCCTGGAGGAACAAAAATGTACAAAGATCTTCAGGAAACATTTTGGTGGCATGGTATAAAAAGAGACATAGCCACGTTTATTGCATGTTGTGACTCTTGTCAATGCATCATGGCCGAGCACCAGAAACCGGCCGGGCTATTGCAACCAAATAAGATACCCGAGTGGAAATGGGACGAGATTGGAATGGATTTTATTGTTGGACTACCTCGGTCACGACACGGACATGATGCCATATGGGTCATCACTGATAGACTGACTAAAGTAGCACACTTAATCCCTGTGAAGACAACCCACACCACTCAGAAGCTTGCTAGGCTCTACCTTTCCCGTATCGTCTGCTTACATGGAGTCCCAAAGAAAATAATCTCGGACAGAGGCACTCAATTCGTCTCCCGATTTTGGGATCACTTACAACAAGCTATGGGAACTCGGTGGCATTGATGCCGCATACCATCCCAGACGGATGGGCGGTGGCGAGTAAACCAGATTCTAGAAGATATTGTGTCCTCACCTATGGGACCAGTTGGGAAGAGAGCTTACCATACGCAGAATTCGCATATAACAACAGTTATCAGTCCAGCCTGCAAATGGCACCATTTGAAGCTCTGTACGGGCGACGATGTCGTACCCCGCTAAATTGGTCGGAAACCGGAGACAGCCATATCTTCGGCCCAGACCTGCTCAAAGAGGCTGAAGATAAGGTCAAGGTGATTAAGGACCGACTCAAGACAGCCCAAAGTCGACAGAAGAGTTATTACGATCAGAAGCATCGTGGAGTCAATTTTGAACCCGGTGAATTTGTGTACCTACGAGTATCCCCTATGAGTGGCCTGCATCGATTCAAGATTAAAGGGAAGCTAGCACCAAGATTCATCGGACCATTACGCATAGTGGCACGAAGAGGCACGGTAGCCTACCGATTAGACTTACAGAAGAATTATCCGACATCCACGACGTATTCCACGTCTCCCAATTGAGGAAGTGCGTAAGCAACCCAGAGAAACAAGTACCCCATAAAAACATTGACGTGCAGCCAAACCTTACATATCGGGAGCATCCAATAAAAATCTTGGAAGAGTCTAAAAGGAGAACCCGACAGAAAACCATCAAGTTCTTCAAAGTTCAGTGGAGCAACCACACCGAAAGTGAAGCCACTTGGGAAAGAGAGGATTTCCTTCGAACAGAGCACCCACATTTATTTGAGGATCAGCTGGAATCTCGGGGACGAGATTTTTCCTAAGGGGGTAGGTGTTGTGACACTCCACAAATATTCTTTTGGCTTTCTTCAAAAAATTTGTTGGATTTGAAGAAGGTCTTCTAAACCCTTCCAAAAATCTCTCTCAAAAACTTTTTACCTCTAGCAAGGATTTTATTTTGGCATCTCCTTCAACTCTGGTGTTTGGTTTTTTAATGTTTCTTCTGATTGCCCTCTTCTCAAGATTTCAAAACTTTGGTATTCTAATTTTTCTTTTAAAAAGAAAACCCTAGGAGCTTTACATCTTCTCCAATATTGAAACCACTCATGATTTTACCATGCACCACATGGTAAAATCTTCCCAAAAATCTCTCCTTCCACTTTGGGCAATCCAAACATTCTGTCTCAACAAGTTCAATCCTTTTCTGAATTTTATTTCATTTATTTCTCCTCCCAAATCTTTTCTGTCCATTATTTTGAGCCTAGGTGATTTGCAAAGCAAGTACCTAAATGCAATTGAGCTTTGACCTCAAACCAACTCCCCTGGATAGTCCTTGGTACCCACAACCTAGAACAATCAAGATCCACTCCTCTTCTTTTTTAAAAAATTTCAAATTTCAGTCTCTGCAAGTTTGGACCAGATTTGTCAAATTTGGTGAAATTCATATCTTCTCTGCTCCAAAAATTCCACAAAAATTCAGGCAGCCTCTAGATGCAATGAGAGGCCCCTCCACCAAAAATCAGCTCAAGGAGAAACTCCCACATGCCAAAATCATTACATCGAACACTGGCGAGCCTTTGTTTTCTTGCAGTTTGAGAAATATTCGAAGTTTGAGGAGTTAGTGTCGTTTCTCCTCGTCAGAATTCAGTCACGCGTCGACAGTGCACTTGGCACGTTGCTCACAGCCCCTCCTCTCTGTCCGGAGCACCACACGAGCGCTTGGCTCATTCCTGGCATCGGTGGCGCCCTGGCCCAACCTCGCCGGCGTCTTCTGCGGCGTCGGGACCTCCCGTGGCGGTCGACAGAAGGCACCACCCCAGCCCAACGCCGTTCTGCGCCGCCCAACTCTCCCTAGCGCTCCGCGTGGCTCATGCATGCCAGCGCACGACCGCGGCACCATCGCCGTGGCCCGGCAATCACAAAACGTGCTCCCTGCCGCCGACGGATCCGCACCGCTCCGTTCCGTCGAGCTTGCCCAAAGCAACCAAACCCCGGCTCGTTCAGCACATAAACGGAGTCAGTTGACCTCCACGTCGGCACTCAACCCTAAAACCACCCCGACCAATGCACTGCGCTGCCGTAACACTCGCGGAACTTATCCGTTCACGGCAACCGCCTCGGGCCATCTATAAATGGCACCCCCGAGCTCGCTCTCGCCCTCGCACAACTCCACCACCTCGCCAGACCCCGCCTAGCCACTAGAAGAGCCTCGAGGGGCCCTTCTTCCTCGACTCCGGCCAACTCCGTCCACCTCGGGCTCCGGCAACGTTCTCGTCGGTGAGAACTCCTCCACCGCCCTACTCCTGCCCGTAGCCTCGTGGCACCACTAGGAGGATAACCCCCACCTCAATTTGGCCTCCGCAGCACTCTCCGACGAGGCCCACGACCACCAGAACCACCGTCCACCGGAGCAAGCGCCGCTGTCGACGTGGTACTCGCCGGTGACCACCACCACCACCCACAGACGCGGAATGGCGCCCTGAGCACGGAGGTACCCTCCGATCTCCCTACCTCGCCGTGGATCGCTGGCGACCACATGACTCTCGGGCACCGTCGTGCTCTGCCGCCTCTTTCAAATATTCAAACCTGACGGGTGGGACCCGCCCGTCAGCCTCTCTATTGTTTTTTTGAATTGTTTTCTGAAAGCGTACTCTGGCAAATACGCTTTCTACTCTGAACCATTTTTATGCACTTTTCTGCTTAGGCCCCTGAGGGTTTTCTGTTTCATTACAGATGGGTCCTTGGACCAAAACTCTTATAACTTTTTAACAGAAAAGAATGTTTGAGTGATTCTTTTTCTGTCCTCTTCAAAATTTTGTCTAGTTTTTTATCATATTTATTTGAAAAATATTTGGATCACTTTTCTATACCCCACGGTATTTACGTTAGCGCGTGTGTTTTGCGTACCGTAGATACCGAAGGAGGTGACGGAACCATGAACTTCACCGAGCTAGACCCCGACTACTCCGAACCAGGCAAGCAATGTTTGAACTTTTGATATGATGAGTGTTTGGGCATGTTTGCATTATTTTTTGTATCATGGCACGTTCATGAGCATTTCGATGATAGTTTATCTCATAAGAGTTGAGGCAAGTGAGTTCGGAAAATCCATGAGTTGTTGGAAACATGTTGCATGGCCATGAGTTAGCATGAGTATGGGTAAGATGGAAGTGTTGTAGCATGCCAGGCTTATGCCAGATCGTTGACCAAGTGTCAACATAAATCAGTCAGATTCCCGTCCGTCTCCCCTTTCGTACTACCACCTGTTTCCGGCAAGGGATACGGCTTAGTAAGTTGCAAACCACTTCCTGGTACACACCAAATCGAGAGGCCGGGATGAGGGTTCCATGGCCCTGGATTAAAGCCTTTCATCCGGTGAGGGGGCATGGGTGTTTCCGGTTGGGACCGAGAGCGGGGCACCCCTTAGAGCGCGCGTAAATAAATTTTATCCCATGCTATTCGAGATTGTGATCTCCCCGTCTCAAAGTTTTTCTTAAACGCTGTCTAGGGTGATTCCTGGCAACGTGAGGTATGATGGGTGTGTAGTAGTTAGCTGTGTTTCCTCTGAAATACCGTAAACGGAACTAGTCCTTCGTGACTACGGAAATCCGTTGGCTGTGGACAATTTTGGTACAAACTCTGCAGAGTCAAAATTCTTGAATTCATCTTATTCATGTCCGAGTACCGTGTTCACCTTATCTTGTCAAATGTCAGTCTCGGTGACAGAAACTCCTGATAACCAAATGAGTGTTAAATGTTTATTTCCCTGTGAATGGACTAGCCCGCTTATTGTCTTGTGAGGAATATTTTCCTTGAGCACCATTTCTTGTCAGTTATGAATAATGAATTATAAGCCCTTTCTGCGATGTCGCTCAGACGTCGATCTATGGCATTGTTATTATTTATTTTTGTTATAAGCCCTTTCTGCGATGTCGCTCGGACATCCATTGCAGCGTTATTATTATTTATTTTGTTATAAGCCCTTTCTGCGATGTCGCTCAGACGTCCGATCATGCATTGTTATTATTTATTTTTGTTATAAGCCCTTTCTGCGATGTTGCTCAGACCTCCGACTGCGGCGTTGTTATTATTTATTTTTGTTACAAGCCCTTTCTGCGATGTCGCTCAGACGTCCGACTGCGGCATTGTTATTATTTATTTTTGTTATAAGCCCTTTCTGCGATGTCGCTCAGACGTCCGACTGTGGCATTGTCATTATTTACTTTTGTTATAAGCCCTTTCTGTGATGTCGCTCCGACGTCCATCGCGGGCACGCATTGTCTTTTCTTGCAATATAAGCCCTTTATGAGGTGTCGCCTAGACACCCGATTGCGGCATGTTTTACTTATTTGTTCACCCTTCGAGGCGTCGCTTCAGACACCCGATCGGTTTTGAGTTTATCTTTTTGGGTTTTCGAGCGGACTACCGCCGATTCCCTTTTTACTTACTTGTGTTACTGATTTGATACCACATTGTTATAAATTAATCATGTCGCATTCATGCATACATTTTTATATCTTTTGTCCGAACTGTCTTGCGAGTACTTTCAAAGTACTCACGGCTTGTTGATTTGGCGAGATCTTGTGAAAGGCGATCTCATGGATGAAGAGTACGATAGCGAGTTCGACGCCTAGAGGAATCCTCCAGTCTCGTCGACCCTGGATTAGTCATTGTGATATATCCGCTTCCGCTACCGAAATAAATTCATCGAGCCTCATCTCGACGCTCGATGAGCTGCCAGTGTAGTAGTCTTATTGACCACCCCACTGTGTTATTCCACCAACCACTCATATCTCGAGTCAGTAGTATTTCCACCCCACACCATTGTGTCATATCCGCCATCATGTATAATTATTGGCGTGTTTGTAATAAGTGGTTGGGCATCTTCAGCCCGACCCTGTAATATTATAATGCTACTGGCTTATTGTATCAAAGTTTTGTCTACCGGTATGGAGGATTTTCCTCATATTGGACTTCATAGGTCGGTTGTTCAATAAATATTTTTATTGAAAAACCGGTCGTGACAGTCTCCTTCTGCTTCGTCGAGCGGCCATGTCGGGGACACGGCACTTGAGTTCATCCTGCAACTGCGCGAGCCACCACATAGCCGCCTTTGCCTTCCCGAGGCGTTCGCGAAGGTGTATGAGATCGACCAGACACCAAGGCTGAGGCTTCACATGAAGGGGTGTTACAATGGCGACATGTGGGTGAACACAAGGTCCCCTTACCTCATGTAATGCTTCTTCGTCGGGGCTGGAAAACCTTCGCACGCGCCCATTGCTTGATGAAGGGGCACGTTCTCCTCTTCAATTTAGTGTAGAGCGACCTGCTCTCCATCAAGGTCTTCGAGCACTCGGGACACAGGCTAGGGTGCTGCAGGTAGAGCTCGATCGATGACGAGAGCTCCTCCTCGAGCAACGGTGACGAGGAGGGGACCGGTGTGGAGGACGACGGGGACGGGTCCGACTAGAAGTCGGACGCCCCATACCTAGGCGACGCCGGCAGCAGCACCATCTGCACCAGGCCTTCTCCCCTGCAGAGCGGTTTGCCAGGGAGGGGCGGTTCTAGGCGGTGGCTCCTCGAGCCAGCTCCTTGAACTTCTTCGGGCCGTCGCTTCTGGTGGCTGGCGCCGGAGGGCTGGAGAAGATGAAGAAGGCGGGTGGCGGGCCATCATGTTGGAGTACGATGGCACCGACGCCTTCGTCGCGTATTGGCGGCCCGCTGCCTCATCTTCCAGCTTTTTCCCCGGCACCATCATCACCAGCCTTCTTCTGGGCGGCCGCCGGCACGTTCTCTTGGTGTCTTCTACTGCTCGTGCCTCGCCTAGGCACTCCTTTTGCCCTCCTGCTTATCCTGATCCGCTTCCTAAGGAGAGGGACAAGAAAGGGATTACGGGCATCATATCTTTTTTTAGATCTTAAGCCAGCGGGCACTTTGTCAATTTTAGACCTTGTAACCCTTGCTCATGTTTACATTCCGTATGAATTGTACTTGCTTGATCAATGTATTAATGAAAAAGGGGGTTTGCCGGGCTCTTTTATGTGTGAGCGAGGCACACACCAAGGAGCGAGTCCTTGTTTTTTTAAGCAAACAACGTCGCCCGGCAACAAGCATTGCCGTCCTCCCGCTTTACAGCCCGGCCACACTCACGCCCTTGGCGGAGGTCGGGACAAAGCGGGATTAGGCCCCTCGCTTGTTTCCCTTCCACCGCAACTACAACCAGATTCCGGCCTGAAAGAGACTTTAGGGATAGGAAGGAGGGAGCATGGCGGTTTAGGAATGATCGAGGTCTATGTTCAAGTTTCATACGGAAATGCATGGCGGGGGAAATAAAACTTATCTGAATTCGCAGCCCCCGGCAACCTTGGCTTACTGGGTTCGGGGGTGTCGATCCGCCTTCTTTCCTCCAAACGGCTCTGCAGAAATGCCTGTGCAGCGTGCGAACCAAGAACGTACTGGAAGAGATAGAAATACATGACTCGACCTCTATGCTAGGGGTTAGCCGCCGCCAAGCACTATCAACCCTAACACAGAGAGAGACTCAACCTAGCATGCATGCTAATTTCTAGGGCGCCAGTGCTTCATTTATTTATCTGTTGCTCATGGTCTGCGCCTGGCTTTGAACAAAGGGTTACATGCCTTGCCGGCAAGGCTTGTACAAAAAGTGGTCAGCCGGGAGGCCCGACAACCGCACCTTATGGGTAAAACTTGCGAAGGTGTTCGATGTTTCAGGAGTTGCTCACTGGAATCCCATCTTCGTTCTCCAGGCGGACTGCGCCGGGCCAGGTGACTCGTATTACCCGGTAAGGGCCTTCCCACTTTAGCATCAACTTGTTGGAATTCTTGGCGGATTGAACTCGTCGAAGAACAAGGTCGCCTTCCTCAAGGCTTTGGGCATGAACCTTGCGGCTATGGTAGCGACGCAAGGCTTGCTGGTAATGAGCAGATCGCACAGCAGCCAGAAGACGATCTTCCTCAAGGAGCGTCGCATCATCTTGGCGCAACTGCTCTTGCTCCAGCTCATCATAAGCGAGAACTTGAGGTGACCCATATATGAGTTCTGCAGGGAGAACTGCTTCAGCCCCGTATACCAGGGCAAAGGGTGTCTGGCCAGTGGCTCGATTTGGTGTCGTCCTGATCGACCAAAGAACCGTTGGCAACTCATCAATCCAGCGCCTTCCGCACTTGTGTAGCCTGTCAAAAGTCCTTGTCTTGAGGCCTTGAAACACCTCTGCGTTTGCCCTCTCAGCCTAGCCATTTCTTATGGAATGAGCCACAGAAGCAAAACAAACTGTGTCGCCAAGGCTTGGATATACTGCATGAAGGTGCGGCTTGTGAACTGCGTGCCATTGTCGGTGATGACTCTGTTCGGTACACCAAAACGACAGACTAGCCCCTTGAAGAACTTGATGGCTTATTGTGCTGTCAAATTTCTCACTAGTTCTACTTCCGGCCACTTTGTGAACTTGTCGATCGTGACGTAAAAGTACTCAAAGCCCCCGACCGCACGGGGAAAGGGGCCCAGTATGTCGAGCCCCCAGACCGAAAATGGCCAGGAAAGAGGGATTGTCTGAAGAGCTTGGGCAGGTTGATGAAGCTTCTTTGAATGGAACTGGCACGCTTCACACTTGGCTACTAGTACAGTTGAATCCTGGAGAGCGGTGGGCCAAAAGAACCCTTGCCGAAATGCTTTGCTGGCAAGGGCTCTTGACCCTATGTGGGAGCCACACATGCCTCCATGTATCTCTGCCAACAGCTCCAGCCCGTCCTCCCGAGGAATGCACTTCAATTTCACGCCGTTCGATCTCCTTCTGTATAGGGAATCGTCCACAAGCTGGTACATGCTGGACCGACGGGCTACTTTCTCTGCTTTTTCATGTTCCTCAGGGAGTTCGCCTGTTTGGAGGAAATGGATGGTGCGTTGTGCCCATGCCGGAGCCTGGGGCTCGACGACGAGGACTAAAGGCTCGTCTTCGGCCGTGAGGGAAGTCGCCTCTACGGTCAGGGCTTGAGGCTCTGCCGGAGGTTGCCGCTCTCCGCCATGCTTGGGGCAGCCAGCAACGTCCTTGCCGACGGCTCCTGGGAGCTTGGCGGGAAAGTACACGCTAGGGCCTGCCTTCTTTCGCTTGTTCTACCCTGCTGATGGCTCAACGAATGGTTGATTTAATTGAAGTACCTGGGTCCACAGGCAACTTGAGGGCAGCGTGTTTTGACAAGTCGTCGGCAATGCTGTTCTCTGCTCGGGGAACATGCTCTGCTTGCAGTCCGTGAAAACGTTCTTCCAACATCCTCACTTCATCCACATAGGCCTCCATCAATGGGCTCTGCTCTGCTTGTAGTTGTCAATGGTGTCGGAACTCTTAGGCTCAAGGGTGGTGGTCTTGCTGGTGTTGGATAAGTTGCCCCGGCAAGGCCCTTGCCGGGGCAGCGTAGGTCGTCGCCGGCAAGGCTCTTGCCGGGGGAAACCCACCTTGCCCCTTCACTCTTCGCGCCTCTGGTCTTAGCGTAGCTCTGGTAGCCTTGTTCCTTGCTTCCTCTGCCCCGCCAAGCGTGGCCGCAGCTATGGCTACAACTGCCTGTGCACAAGTAAAGGGGTACATAAGGCCCCTACTTTTGTACACCTACATGAAGAAAAAGATTGCATGTGTGTGATGGCTAATGCCGAGTGGTAGTGTGTGTGCATGCATGCACGAGAGAAAGTTAGTGGTACAATTATAAAGAGAAGACGACTGTGTGGGTGTAAAAGACTAGGTGAGGTCATAATCAATGTAAAGTTGAATTGAAATATTTGAATAAGAGATAATGATGTTTGAAACCCATGCGTGCAGGAATATAACTGAGATATGCACGGTTTGAAATGAGCATGCTGCACTATATACACATTGAACAAGGTCAGACTGATTTGAATTTGAGATACCGATGGCAGACATCGTTTGGCCACATTGCATCCGTGCATGGACACACTATTCTAATTGGAAATGATGGGTGGCTTCCGCATCACATAGCTATATCTATACCCCTATATATTATATTTATATTTTATATATAGTGTGCGGATAACTTTAACTTTGAAAGATGGTCGTTGGATGAAGCCAATCCGATGGTGCAGAGATGGAAAATTCGAGCACTATTGACTGTTGGATATCATCTTGATTCCACCAGATTTTGCCACATGTACACTCTACAAGACTCCATGGTTGAACTTAAGCATAATGCACAAACCTCAAAACAAAAGCACTTCTTCTTTGTTCTAAAATCTTATGTATAAGAATTTCCCAAATGTTTTTCTACATGATTTGCCATTATTTGTTTTTACTTTATGCTTTACAACGCACAATTCCATGAATCTTAAAATAGATTATCTTTCTTATAAAACCTAGATGCTTTCGAATGAAATGAACTATAAGAATTAAACGAACATCTACATCATGCATATATGACTCAAAGCTTACATGCTATAATGTGGTATTTATTCATAATTTGGTTGCCAAATCTCATGCGTGCAATGCACGTGTACCTTACTAGTCTAAATGGTGTTTGTGTGTGTGTGTTGTGCGTGTTAAACACATTGTACATAGTATCATACACAGTTTAGATTCCAAACATCTAGCTAGAGCATACATGTCCTATGATTTGAATTCAACATAAAATGGATACATATATTTGAATTTGAGATTGTATGTACATGTAGTTCGTATTTATATAGGAATTTATTTTTCCTATATTCATGTCATGTGTTGTGAAGATAATATTTAGATGGTTTTATAAATAAGACGAATACAATCCCATTCAAATAGGGAAAATGTACTCAAATTTAGTCCATATGCTAGAAAACACACATTGTTTTCTTATTATTGAGGGAAATGCAAATTGTTTTGGTACTGTACACGTTATGTTTGTTGTCCCGATTTTTTATTTTTTTGTTGTTGTATTTGAATGCATTTCTAGTAATATAGTAAAACGGGGCATGGCTCCCTCTAGTGATGAGGTGCAAATTGTATTTTTTTGGTACAGGTTAAGCTTGTCCTCCCGAAATTTCAAGCCGCACCTTGTTATGCCGAAATTTCAAGCTAGCATCTCTGTATATCGTGCTGTTACCCCGAAATATTTAAGATATATGTTTGTATCGTTGTGCTCCGAAAATTCCCTCCGTCTCAACCCACGCCTTGCTATCCCAAAATTACAACGCGCGTGAGAACTCCCACCTCCCGTGAAATTCCGACACGTGGAATGCCCGTGATACCCCTGAACCGAAAGAACCGCCTGGCTCAAATCGATGGGGGTACTTTCATAACTTACCCCATATTTCGGACAAGCGCGTCCCAAAGCGATGGTTCCCCACTCCCATCCCGTCAGCTCGCCCATTCATACACCGAGGCCGCAAAAACTGCGAAGCCCCACACCCTCCTCCGCTCACCACCCAGCCGGAGCCTCTTCCCCAACGACGTCGTCCACAGCAACACCTCAACGTCCCTCATCCACCGTACCGGATGATGATCCGTCAACGATCTCGTCGTCCACCGGTTCAGCCACCCTGTCCTCCACCTCCAAGGAGCTGCCCCGACGTTCCCCTCGTCTTTCGCGCCACCTCCATTCCCACACCGATGTCTTCACCTCCACCACCGGAAGAGCATCATCATCACCGTTTCCTCAGATGAGGCGGAGGCCTAATCGGCGCCACCAAAGAGGTTGTACACTAATCGCCGCATTTTCTTCTTGATTCGATCTCACGGTGTTGCCGGCGCTCGGTCCCGAGCCGACATGGCGCGACTCCATCCACGGCAGTGTCGCTGGCCACTTCCTCCACGGTGTCGCTCCCTCGGCGGCGAATTCCACATTAGTAGGAGCTCCTGCTGCTTTAGCTCTCGCTCGTGCTGCTACTCTGCTCTTGCTCTCGGTCCCCTACCTGGTCTGCTCTTGCTCTTTTTCTTGCTTGCGTTGCTGCTCTCGCTCCTCCTCCTGCTTGCGATGCTGCTCCGATTTATCTACACTTCTGTCTACTGAATCGAATTTTGGGTCAGTCAATTTTCAGGGGGTGGGGGGCCTCACCGGAGTTAAGGAAGAACTAGCCGCAGCGGGGAGGGCGATCGCCGGAGAGGTAGCACACTATCTATCTTAGGGTTCAGGGTGGGGGCGGTGGTGGTGGTGGGGTGGTGGCATGGGGATCGCCGGAGAAAAAGCTCGGCACAGGGGGGCCTAGAGGGATGGCCGGGGCGGTGGCAGACTGGCGGTGGGGAGTGGTTTTGAGGCGGGTGGGCGGCGCACCGTTGGCCGCGGGCGGCGGGGGGCGGCGGTTTGGCCGGTGGTGGCTGGCGACTCAGGGGGTCGAGGTTGAAGATGAACTGCAGGCCCTTGATTTCGTATCCAACGGCTAGAAAATCGACTGACTAGAGATGAAAAAGTCAGTCAACTGACGTGTAGCCTCACCCTACTAGTGCGTTCAGTTTCGGCAATAAAATTCAGTTTCGACTGCAAAATTCAGTTTCGACAGTTAAGTTCAATTTCGACAGTTAAATTCAGTTTCGACAGTTAAGTTCAGAGATGAGCGGCTGATGTATTTTACATCCATCACTTTGTGGTTATGTATTTTACGTCATCTATTGGAGATGCTATTAGAATTCCACTCAGGTTAACGTTGTCTCTCTTGTCCTGCTTCAGCCTCGACGTCGTACAACTCACCGGAGCTGCTCCAACAACAAAACCCTCCATCACAGCATAGCAGTACCCCGGGCTCCATCTCCTGACGCCTAAGATCTTTTTCCCCTCCTCCGACAGCTAAGTCAGCCGGAGCATCCTCACTGACCAACCCAATCATGCTGAGATCGACATAGCTTCGCCAAAGAGGTTGTACACTTGTTGCATCTCTTTTTTACTCTACATGTTATATTTATTGTCCACTGAGCACACGTAGTAACGTGAAATACGATTAGTTTCTCCTATATGACAAGCAGTGAGGTACCAGGCAACTTAGCTATCCGTGATGGACTCTCTTGAACGCCATCATTATTTATCTCTGTGCGTTTGAGCTGTGCATTTGTCGATGGCCCTGGGAGTTCAACTATTAGGGCAGTGGCCTGGGTCCAAAGTAGTAGAAGTAGCACATAAACATTTTTTGAGGGTAGTCTTTTCCTTGCTCAAGCCTGCCTACTAGAATCGTTAGTGCTTGAAAGGATAAGTGGAGGAAAAACATAGGAATTGGAAAGTTTCCTATGGTACTACTATTCATGCATTTGGTTCAAAGGAATGGAGCAAAGGAAAACTGTAGGATTTGTTCCTTTAGTGTCTCCTCGAAAGAAAAACCGTAGGAATTTTAATATCCACTTGTCCTCCTTTTCAAATTCCTATTCATGAAGCACAAGACTAAGAGATAGTAGCATAATAACATTATAACCGTACATTTTCTTGTGGTTTGACTTAATCTCACCATGCTTCTTTGCATCATGTGATCTTCCAATTCTTGTCAACCAAACACCTATATTGGCAGAAATCGTGTGTTTTTAAATTCTCTGTTTTCGACGTGCATTCCTATCCTATTCCTGTGTATTTCCTATCCCTGTATTGTTAAAATCCTCAAATTCAAACAAGCCATTACAAAATTACTTCTGTTACAGATATGTATCAAAGAAAACCTTGCGTGGTTTGTCTGGCTCCTGCCGTGCTGTCTTCCACCCCAGCTCAGTTGCTCCCACGATGGAAGGGTTCACCACAGCAGGGATCCGCTCTCCAGACTGTCTTTCGCCGCCTCAGATCTTCTTCCCCGCCATCGGCAGCCACGACAACTGCATTACCATCATCAACTGAAAATATGACCTTGAGGACTACACGGATCCGAAAGAGAGGTCGCACTCTTTCGTGTCTGCTTACGTTATGCATCGCTTAATATGATGACATGCTACTTAATCATCATGTTCACCTATTAGACTCCGAGGCGGGTCCAAACTAATACTGAAACTTAAGTTTTTAAATGGTTGTGGGGTACATATTGGGGCAGCAATCAGTACTATCTATCTACTATCTGGTTAATCTCGGGTGTCTACTATGAATTTCATGTTGGGTGCAAACAAACATTAAAGGAGCCATTATCTGTATTTTTAACTAAAGCTATTATCTACATGCTATCATTATTTTTGGATCTATCCACAGTTTGCTACCATCATTCTGGATTTGTCATGCACTCCTTACATAATCTCACTATGTTTTATTCCTATGCATGTTAGTTATTGTACACAATGGAACTGAACATGTAGAGCAAAAGAGACGAGCCTTGCGTAACAATAAAATTCCATGCAGACGTCGGTCCATGGTGGGCGCAAAGCCAGCCCCCCTCCACCCATTTCAGATTGTAATCAAGAGGAAGATAACTGTTCTGAGGGGGATTCAGAAGGAGAAGACCACTCCTATTTACCCCCTGAGGTCTTCACTCTAACTTGGCATGCTGATTTTGATAATATCATGCATATGGTGCCTTGCATTGCTTACTTTATACATCAAATATGTCATCTGCTTAGTTTAGACATTCTTTTTGTGAATGCCATATGTTTGGTTTCTTTATCGTATATGTGAATCATGCAATGCCATCTTGTTTAGCCAGTCATCATATATGTGAATTTTGCAATGCCACCCTGGTTAGCTAGTCATCTCATATGTGAATTATATCATGCCATCATTTTTTATTACGTATTAAATTTGTCAACAATTTTAGTACATTCAATTACTCTTCCTGTGCATCAGCCATTCGGCACGGTCATGGAAAAATCTGGACGAAGCGCATGTCTTATTGGTTACGGATAGCTCCTCAAAGGAGGATTCAGAGACAGATGACCAGTCCTATCCCCCCCAAGGTGCATGCTCTAAGTTGGCAGGGTTATGTTGCTCATATCATGTGTATGGTGTCTTGCATTGCTCTGTCATTTGCTTAGTTTAGACATGCTTTGTGTGAATGCCACCTGTTTAGTGTCTAATTACCATATATGTGAATTATGCAATGCCATCTTGTTGCAACACATTATATATGTGAATTATGCAATGCTATCTTGTTGCAAGGCATTATATATGTGAATTATGCAATGTCCTGCTGTTTAGCCAAGCGTCATATATGTGAATTGTATCATGTCGTCCTTTTTTTGCATTTCTCATTGCATTTGTTGACAATGTTTGTATATTCGACTTCTCTTCCTGTGCATCGTCCATTTGAATTGGCGATGGAGAAATCTAGAGTGAAAACAAGGTCTTCAGAGCAGACAATGCTACCTGCTGAAGCAGATATCTTACTGGTTACAGATAACTCTTCAGAGGAGGATTCAGAGGCAGATGACCACTCCTATTATCCCCCTGAGGTGTATGCTCAAACTTGGCAGGGTTATATTACTCATAACATGCATATGTTGTATTGCAATGATTAGCTTTTACATCATATACACAATATTTAATGCCATCTCCTTAGTTGACACATCATATATGCGATTGCCCTCTGCTCACTTGCTTAGTATATAAATTATTTGAATTATATCATGCCATGATGTTTACATAGACAGCATGTATCTGAATTATGGCATGCCAACCCATTTTCTAAAGACATAATATAGTTATATCATCTCATCCTGTTCACATAGTCATCATATTTTGAATTATGTATTCTATCCATGAATTATATCATGCCATCATGTTTCCATCAACAGCATGTTTGTGATTTATGTGATGCCAACCACTTTAATAGACAAACGTATAGTTATATCATGTCATCCTGTTTACATAGTCATCATATTTTGAAGTATGTCATTCCATCATGTTTAGTTAGCCATCATACATGTGAAATTGTGTCATGCTATCCTGTTTAATTAGCCATCTTATATGTGAAAGTATGTCCTGCTATTCTGTTTGGTTAGACAACATAAATGTAAATTATTTCATGCCATGTTTTCTTCCCTACTATCCATTGCACCTGTCTATCTTACAATGTATGTACATTCAATTACTTTTCTTGTTTATCAGCCATTTCAATTGGAGGGGGTGATGGCAGTATCTGTGGGAGCAAAAACATGGTCTTCAGAAAAGATCGTGCTACCTGTCGATGGTTGTACTTGCCCAAGAACCAGACCTACCACACATAACCCAGACTCACGCAGATTGTACCCCTCCCCATTTGGACAGAGTACCAGCTACACCCCTTCTAACCCCAACCCCAGCAGATAGTAACCCAGTTCCAGTTGACACAACACCGTCTCCACCACAGAGCACCCAAACACGAGCATTTAGTAAGGCAACAGCAGTGCCCACAGCATGAGGACCACCACTCTGAACCCCAAGTCAATGCTTAAAGAAGAAGAAGAATTGTTCTCAGGTCAGGTTCCGTATCTATGGTTCATATTACTTTGCTCTTGCATCACTGTATTTACTCATACCAACTAATTTCAAATTTGAAGGATGCAATTGAAACTCCAATGGCGCAACAGGTATGTTTTAAACCTGTTTCTTTAACATGTTTATTGTTGTAACTTGCTCTATGTTGATTTCAGTTTCAATTGAATAAACAGATATGTTCTCATGCCATGCACATTACAAGTCTTGTTATTGTTGTGTAGTTTCCCACACTTATATTCTGTCTATGTTGCTTTGTCTTAAACAGATATGATTCGAACTGTCTCTATCTTGAATTGGAAACATAAACTAGAATGATATAGACCATACAGTGACCATACTACATTGATACATGTTTGTTTCATGTTGTTATCCTGTCCACCTTACTACTGAACTGGTTTACCAAAATGAGTTTCATATACAACATGGTAAACATGTGATTTGTTTGTTTGTTTCTCTTTTAGAACGCGGATAAAATATAGGAGAAGCGTACCCCATTATGCAATGGTAAAGGAAGTAATGCAGATAAGGTTCAAGATAGTGAGACAACCCTGTTGATCTCCAAGAAAGCTGATAAAAACTATATTGAAGACACTAAGACAACCCCAAAGTCATGTCTTGATGTAGTGTTTGAGTTACTGACTACTAGTGCTAGCACCAACTCTTCGAACTCGCTTCCTGAATCAGTTCGGCTTCCTGAGTCTCAACTTCAATTTGAAAGACATCGATCAGATGTTATGCGACAGGAAGCCGAAGGACTGAGGAAGTCACTGCAGAATTCAGATGCAAACTTTCTGGTGCAACAGCAAGTGCAGGAGGATTTAAGCGCCAAACAAGAGAAAGTTAATAAGCTTGCTAAGCATCTTGCCTGCATTATGTGTACCCAGGATATTGTTTCTTGAGCACTTCTGAAGTGGTTTTAGTTCGGACTTGTTTTGTCATGGCGTTTATTTGCACTGGTCGCCAACTTTGACAACCAGTGTATATGATATGCTACTTTGTTCCCTATATTTGAACTGGTGGCGAACTTTGATGTCCAGTGGATGTAATATGTGTAATAGACGTGATATACTAGCATAAGTCGCTTGCTTATTTATTTCCTTGTTGTCTTGTTTATTTGTTTGCTTGTAGTTAGTGTAGTTCTTTTTCCGCGGTTTGCTAGTGGCCGCAATAACTATTTTTTAAAACTAGGCCACAATAACCATGGGGTACATATTCACTGTAGTTACCATGGGTCTCCTACGGGCCTTAGAAACAATGGGCCTTCTAAGGGCCATAGAAACAATGGGCCTTCTACAGGCTATAGCATCAATGGGCCTTCGATCGACCAAACATGGGCCAATAACAGACCGCATTATGGGTCGTAAACAGGCTAGATTTGGAAACGTCCGTTCATGGGCCGACCATAACGGGTCGTCGTCAATCGACCGTATTTGATGACGCAATGAAAACGGCCCAACTAACTAACGGACCGCGAACCGGCCGATTGTAACCACGGGCTGAATTTGGCCCACAAGCAAAAAAGGCCAGTAACGGGCCATAAGTAACTGAATGCTAGAAATGAGCCCAATAATAAATGGGCCCTGACTAGGCCGAAAGATAACATGGGTTGGAAACGGCCCAATGGAATAATGGGCCGTTAATGGGTATAAAGCAGTTACTGTTCATTGCGGGCCAGATTCACCACGTGCTGTTAATGGGCCAAGAGTTACAAATGGCCTCGTATGGGCCGAAAGACATCATGGGCCATACATGGGCGGGAAGTTACAACGGGCTGGAATCATATTGGACGACCCAGATGAAGCTACTGAGCTTAATTCCGATAGGCCATAACAGGCCGTGAGTTAGATGGTCGTTAATGGGCTATGTATGAACAAGCCGTTAACAGGCTTTCCGTGGGCCGGCCCGTTACCCTTTTACCAAGTCAAACAAGCCGGCCTTTACACCGGAATGGGCCTCTGTTGGGCCGTGTCACGTGTGAACGTATCATAGACGCCTCCTGTCCAATGAATGGAAGCCATCTGTCCCAACGGTGAGCCAACACGTGTTTCCTCCGGCCAATGAGAATTTTACACGTGGAAAATCCTCATTGGTCCGGGCTGTTAACGGGTTATCGGATCCAAAACCAGACTCAATAACTTAACGACAACCCGTTACAGTGGATGCCACGTGTCGGTCACCCTTAACGAAAGCACTTATATGACGCGTGATTTATCGTCATGGAAGTGAACACTTCCGTGATGATAATTCTGGTAATGTCATGGAACACCTCTACGACAGCATAGGTATGACTATCTTGACTCTGTCATAAAATCGTCATGGATGTACATGCATGACAGAAAATGTGACCTACTGTGAGAAACACGTATCATCACGGAAGTGTATTTTTTGTAGTGATTGGAAACTAAGGGATATTAAGGCCTCCTTTTAATAGAGAACCGGAACAAAGCATTAACACATAGTGAATACATGGACCCCTCAAACTACGGTCATCACCGAGAGTGGTCCCGACTATTGTCACTCCGAGGTTGCCGGATCATAACACGTAGTAGGTGACTATAACTTGCAAGATTGGATCTAAAATATGAATATAATGATGATAACATACATGGTTAAGATCTGAGTTCATGGCACCCAGGCCCAAAGTGATAAGCATTAAGCATGGCAAGTCATAGCAACATCAATCTTAGAACATAGTGGATACTAGGGATCAAGCCCTAACAAAACTAACTCGATTACATGATGAATCTCATCCAACTCCTCACTGACCAGGGAGCCTACGAAGGAATTACTCACTCCCGGTGGGGAGCATCATGGAATTGGCGATGGAGAAGGGTTGGTGATGACGAAGAACTAAGATCCCCCTCTCCAGAGCCCCAAACGGACTGCAGATCTGGCCTCTCGATGAAGAACAGGAGGTGACAGCGGCTTCGTCTCATGGATCATGATAAATCTTTCTCCCTGATTTTTTTCTGGAATAATGTGATTTTGTAGCGTCGGTTTCAGGGTCAGCGGTGCCACCAGGTGGGGACAACCCACCTGGGTGCGTCAGGAGAGGGGGCGTGCCCTGGTTGGTGATACGTCTCCAACGTATCTATAATTTTTGATTATTCCATGCTATTATATTATCCATCTTGGATGTTTTATATGCATTTACATACTATTTTATATGATTTTTGGGACTAACCTATTAATCTAGAGCCCGGTGCCAGTTTCTGTTTTTTCCTTGTTTTTGAGTTTTACAGAAAAGGAATACCAAATGGAGTCCAATGGGTGTGCCAATTTTTGACGATTTTTATGGACCAAAAGAAGACCCCGGAGTAAAATAGTTGGGCCAGAAGAGTCCCGGGCTGTCCACGAGAGTGGGCCCCCCCCCCCCCCCGGGCGCACCGGCCTATCTCATGGACGACTCGGGCACCTCCCTGACTTGTTCTCGACGCCAAAAATTCCTATAAATACCGAAACCTCCAGAAAATAACCTAGATCGGGAGTTCCATCGCCGCAAGCCTCTGTAGCCACAGAAAACCAATCTAAACCCGTTCGGCACTTCACGGAGGGGGAATCCTCTCCGTGGCCATCTTCATCATCCCTATCCGCCCATGACGAAAGGTGGAGTAGTTCACACTCGGGGCTGTGTGTATGTACTATGAGATTTGTGTTTGATCTCTCTCTCTCTCTCTCTCTCGTGTTCTTGAGGTGATACGATCTTGATGTATCGCGAGCTTTGCTATTATAGTTAGATCTTATGATATTTCTCCCCTCTACTCTCGTGTAATGGATTGTGTTTTCCCTTTGAAGTTATCTTATCGGATTGAGTCTTTAAGGATTTGAGAAAACTTGATGTATGTCTTGCATGTGCTTATTTGTGGTAACAATGGGATATTCACGTGATCGACTTGATGTATGTTTTGGTGATCAACTTGCGGGTTCATTGACCTTGTGAACTTATGCATAGGGGTTGGAACACGTTTTCTTCTTGACTCTCCGGTAGAAACTTTGGGGCACTCTTTGAAGTTCTATGTGTTGGTTGAACAGATGAATCTGAGATTGTGTGATGCGTATCGTATAATCATACCCACAGATACTTCAGGTGACATTGGAGTATTAGGGTTTTGGTTTATTTGTGTCTTAAGGTGTTATTCTAGTACGAACTCTTGAATAGATCGATCAGAAAGAATAACTTTGAGGTGGTTTCGTACCCTACCATAATCTCTTTGTTTGTTCTCCTCTATTAGTGACTTTGGAGTGACTCTTTGTCGCATGTTGAGGGATTGTTATATGATCTAATTATGTTATTATTGTTGAGAGAACTTGCACTAGTGAAAGTATGAACCCTAGGCCTTGTTTCAACGCATTGCATTACCGTTTGTGCTCACTTTTATCATTAGTTACCTTGTTGTTTTTATATTTTCAGATTACAAATACTCATATTTATCATCCATATTGCATTTGTATCACCATCTCTTCGCCGAACTAGTGCACCTATACAATTTACCATTGTATTGGGTGTGTTCGGGACACAAGAGACTCTTTGTTATTTGGTTGCAGGGTTTTTTGAGAGAGACCATCTTCATCCTACGCCTCCAATGGATTGATAAAGCTTAGGTCATCCACTTGAGGGAAATTTTCTAGTGTCCTACAAACCTCTGCACTGGGAGGCCCAACAACGTCTACAAAAAGAAGGTTGTGTAGTAGACATCAAGCAGTTTCTGGCGCCATTGCCGGGGAGGCGAGCGCTTGAAGGTATATCTTTAGATCTTGCAATCAAATCTTTTAGTTTCTTGTTTTATCACTAGTTTAGTCTATAAAATAAAACTACAAAAAAAGGAATTAAGGTTGCCTCATATGCTTCATCTTTTTAATGTCTTTCGAGAAAATAAGGATTCCGATAATTGTGCCAAAGTATTAGAAGAAGAATGCATTAAAATGTTTGGCACTAAATCTTTGAATGATGAGCATGATTGAATGTTTTTAGTATGAATTCTTTGAATATCCATGATGCTACTGATATGCAAAGCCCCAAGCTTGGGGATGCTATGTTTGATGAAGATGATATTTTCTCTCCCCCAAGTTGTGATGAGCAAATTTATTATGATGAAAGCATGCCACCTATCTATGATGATTATTGTGATGATACTTATGCTATAAAGAATAATTATAACCATGGAACTTGTCATCTTGATTTTAATTTTCAAGCCCATGATAGCTATCTTTTTGAATTTGCTCCTCCCACTACTATGAATGAGAAGAATTTTGCTTAGGTGGAGAGTAGTAAAATTTCTATGCTTGTGCATCATAAAAATAATAATTTATGTGATGTTTATATTGTTGAATTCATTCATGATGCTACTGAAAATTATTATGAGAGAGGAACATATGCTTCTACATATTGCAATAATATCAAGTTTCCTCTCTATGTGTTGAAAATCTTGAAGATTTGCTTGTTTTACCTTCCTATGCAAGTTGATTCTTGTTCCCACAATTTGTTTGCTCACAAAATCCCTATGCATAGGAAGTGGGTTATACTTAAATGTGCTAGTCATATTCTTCATGATGCGCTCTTTATGTTTCAATTAGTATCTTTTATGTGAGCATCATTGAAATCATCACGCCTATCTAGGGGCGTTAAACGATAGCGCTTGTTGGGAGGCAACCCAAATTTATTTTTGTTCTTTGCCTTTTGCTCCTGTTTAGTGATAAATAATCTATCTAGCCTCTGGTTAGATGTCGTTTTATGTTTTAATTAGAGTTTGTGCCAAGTAGAACCTTTGGGAAGACTTGGGTGAAGCCTTTATGATCTTGCTGTAAAAAACAGAAACTTTAGCGCTCACGAGATTAGCTGCCATTTTTTACTGGAGAGTGCTTTTTAAGTTGATTATTTTTGAAGATGATTAATAGAAAAATTCCTCAGGTCCACCAAATTATTTCAGAATTTTTTGAGTTTCAGAAGTATATGTTTGATACAGATTACTACAGACTGTTCTCTTTTTGACAGATTCTGTTTTTACTATGTTGTTTGCTTATTTGGATGAATCTATGAGTAGTATCGGACGGTATGAACCATATAGAAGTTGGAATATAGTATATATTACACCAATATGAATTTAGAATGAGTTCACAACAGTACCTAAGTGGTGATTTTATTTCTTATACTAACGGAGCTTACGAGTTTTTTGTTGAGTTTTGTGTTGTGAAGTTTTCAAGTTTTGGGTAAAGATTCGATGGACTATGGAATAAGGAGTGGCAAGAGCCTAAGACTGGGGATGCCCAAGGCACCCCCAAGGTAATATTCAAGGACAACCAAGAGCCTAAGCTTCGGGATGCCCCGGATGGCATCCCCTCTTTCGTCTTCGTTCCTCGGTAACTTTACTTGGAGCTATATTTTCATTCACCACATGATATGTGTTTTGCTTGGAGCGTCATTTTATTTTCTTTTGTTTTGCTTGATGTTTGAATAAAATACCAAGATCTGAAATTCTTAAATGTTAGAGAGTCTTCACATAGTTGCATAATTATTCAACTACTCATTGATCTTCACTTATATCTTTCGGAGTAGTTTGTCGTTTGCTCTAGTGCTTCACTTATACCTTTTAGAGCACGACGGTGGTTTTATTTTGAAGAAATAGATGAACTATCATGCTTCACTTATATTATTTTGAGAGTCCTAAACAGCATGGTAATTTGCTTTGGTTATGAATTTAGTCGTAATATGATGGGCATCCAGGAGGGATATAATAAAAACTTTCATATAGAGTGCATTGAATACTATGAGAAGTTTGATACTTGATGATTGTTTTGAGATATGAAGATGGTGATATTAGAGTCGTGCTAGTTGTGTAATTTTGAATTTAAGAAATATTTGTGTTGGAGTTTGCAAGTCCTGTAGCATGCAAGTATGGTCAACGTTGTGTGACAAATTTGAAGCATGAGGTGTTTCTTTGATTGTCCTCCTTATGAGTGGCGGTCGGGGACGGGCGATGGTCTTTTCCTACCAATCTATCCCCCTAGGAGCATGCACGTAGTGCTTGGTTTTTGATGACTTGTAGATTTTTGCAATAAGTATGTGAGTTTTTTATGACTAATGTTGATTCCATGGATTATACGCACTCTCACCTTTCCATCATTGCTAGACTCTTCGGTACCGTGCATAGACCTTTCTCACCTTGAGAGTTTGTGCAAACTTCGCCGGTGCATCCAAACCCCATGATATGATACGCTCTATCACACATAAACCTCCTTATATCTTCCTCAAAACAGCCACCATACCTACCTATTATGGCATTTCCATAGCCATTCCGAGATATATTGCCATGCAACATTCCACCGTTCCGTTTATTATGACACGCTTCATCATCGTCATGTTGCCTTGCATGATCATGCAGTTGACATCGTATTTGTGGCAAAGCCACCATGCATAATTTAATACATGTCACTCTTGATTCATTGCCTATCCCGGTACACCGCCAGAGGCACTCATATAGAGTCATACTTTGTTCTAGTATCGAGTTGTAATCTTTGAGTTGTAAATAAATAGAAGTGTGATGATCATCATTAATAGAGCATTGCCCCCAAAAAATAAACCAAAAAAAGGAAGGCCAAAAAAGAAAAAAAGAAGGGCCAAATAAAAAAATAAAAAAAGAAATAAAAGGAACAATGCTACTATCCTTTTTCCACACTTGTGCTTCAAAGTAGCACCATGATCTTCATGATAGAGAGTCTCTTATACTCTCACTTTCATATACTAGTGGGAATTTTTCATTATAGAACTTGGCTTGTATATTCGAACAATGGGCTTCCTCAAATGCCCTAGGTATTCAAAAAACTAGATCGGGCGTCCCGGGCCGTCCACGAGGGTGGGGGCGCACCCACCTCCCCCCCCCCCCCGGCGCGCAGGCCTATTTCATGGACGACTCGGGCACCTCCCTGACTTGTTCCCGATGCCAAAAATTCCTATAAATACTGAAACCTCCAGAAAATAACCTAGATCGGGAGTTCCACCGCCGCAAGCCTCTGTAGCCACCGAAAACAAATCTAGACCCGTTCCCGCACCCTGCCGGAGGGGGGAATCCCTCTCCGGTGGCCATCTTCATCATCCCAGCGCTCTCCATGACGAGGATGGAGTAGTTCACCATCGGGGCTGAGGGTATGTACCAGTAGCTATGTGTTTGATCTCTGTCTCTCTCTCATGTTCTTGAGGTGATACGATCTTGATGTACCGCGAGCTTTGCTATTATAGTTGGATCTTATGATGTTTCTCCCCTATACTCTCTTTTTAATGGATTGAGTTTTCCCTTTGAAGTTATCTTATCGGATTGAGTCTTTAAGAATTTGAGAACACTTGATGCATGTCTTGAATGTGCTTATCTATGGTGATAATGGGATATTCACGTGATCTACTTGATTTATGTTTTGGTGATCAACTTGCGGGTTCATTGACCATGTGAACTTATACATAGGGGTTGGCACACGTTTTCGTCTTGACTCTCCGGTAGAAACTTTGGGGCACTCTTTGAAGTTCTATGTGTTGGTTGAATAGATGAATCTGAGATTGTGTGGTGCATATCGTATAATCATACCCACGGATACTTGAGGTGACATTGGAGTATCAAGGTGACATTAGGGTTTTGGTTGGTTTGTGTCTTAAGGTGTTATTCTAGTACGAACTCTTGAATAGATCGATCAGAAGGAATAACTTTGAGGTGGTTTCGTACCCTACCACAATCTCTTCATTTGTTCTCCTCTATTAGTGACTTTGGAGTGACTCTCTATTGCAGGTTGAGGGATTGTTATATGATGTAATTATGTCATTATTGTTGAGATAACTTGCACTGGTGAAAGTATGAACCGTAGGCCTTGTTTCAACGCATTGCAATACCGTTTGAGCTCACTTTTATCATTAGTTACCTTGCTGTTTTTATTTTTTCAGATTACAAATACTCATATATATAATCCATATTGCAGTTGTATCACCATCTCTTCGCCGAACTAGTGCACCTATACAATTTAACATTGTATTGGGTGTGTTGGGGACACAAGAGACTCTTTGTTATTTGGTTGCAGGGTTGTTTGAGAGAGACCATCTTCATCCGACGCCTCCCACGGATTGATAAACCTTAGGTTATCCACTTGTGGGAAATTTGCTACTGTCCTACAAACCTCTGCACTTGGAGGCCCAACAACGTCTACAAAAAGATGGTTGTGTAGTAGAAATCAGTGGGTTGTGCCCACCTAGGTGCTCCTCTTCGGTAGGTCTTGGCTCCAGAAATTCTTATTTATTATATAAAAATTCCTCGCAAAGTTTCGTTCCATTCTGAGCACTTTTATTTGTTCACAAAAACAACACCATGGTAGTTCCGCTGAAAACAGCGTCAGTCCGGAGTTAGTTTCATTCAAATCATACAAATTAGAGTCCAAAACAAGAGGAAAAGCGTTAGGAAAAGTAGATACGTTGGAGACGCATAAGTGAGTTGCTCCCGTTTGTGAGGGGTGTGTGTGTCCAAACTTTCGGCAAACATGCCAATTTTTTACCACATCATGTTGGTAGCATGACATTACATCAAGCAAGGTTTCATATTTTTCTGATCATTTTTTATTTTTTTGGAATTAAAATGCCGTGGCACTCCATGCATGTGTCAATGCCGTGAAACCAATATGTTTGAAAATTCCTTCTAATTTACTGCACATGGAATTAGCTCGCACATAAGTACACAAATATATTTTTCAAACCGTTATGGTTAGCCATTGCATGTAGATGTAGTTCAAATTTGAATTATGGACATTAAATGGCTAGAAAATCACTTAAATGTCTTTAAAAGGTCAAATGACCCCTGAAATTTTCCAAATTTTCACATGACAGTTGTAGTAGTGCATGTTAAACATATAAAAACTTTGAAGGCCGTAAGAGGAAGCTATATCCCGTTCTTCATCAAACATGCATTGTTCCCTCTCGGAACCACGAGCCTTCTAGTGAGTTGCTCCAGTTTGTCAGGGGTGTGTGTCCAAACTTTCGTCAAACAGGCCAATTTTCTTACCACATCATCTTGGTGGCATGACATTACATCAAGCAAGGTTTCATGTTTTTCGGATCTTTTTTATTTTTTTTGGAATTAAAATGCCATGGCCTCCATGCATGTGTCCATGCCGTGAGACCAATATGTTTGAAAATTCCTTCTAATTTACTGCACATGGAATTAACTCGCACACAAGTACACAAATATGATTTTCAAACTGTTATGGTTAGCCCTTGCATGTAGATGTAGTTCAAATTTGAATTACGCTCATTAAATGGCTAGCAAATCACTTAAATGTCTTTAAAAGGTCAAATGACCCCTGAAATTTTCCAAATTTTCAGATGACAGTTGTATCAGTGCATGTTAAATGTAGGAAAAAATTTGAAGGCCGTAAGAGGAAGCTATCTCCTGTTTGTCATCAAACATGCATTGTTCCCTCACGGAACCATGAGCCTTCATGGAATGACATTACATCAAGCAAGGTTTCATGTGTTTCTGATCATTTTTTTAATTTTTTGGAATTTAAATGCCATGGCACTCCATCCTTAATCGTGTCATAGCCGTTAGACCAATATGTTTGAAAATTCGTTCCATTTTACAGCACATGCAATTAAATCACACACAAGTACACAAAATATGACTTTTCAAACCGTTATGGTTTAGCTGTTGCATGTACATGTAGTTCAAATTTCAATTACGGTCATTAAATGGCAAGAAAATCACTTAAATATCTTAAAAGTTCAAATGACCACTGAAAATTTCCAAAATTTGTCATGACAGTTTTATTAGTACTACAAATTTTCTCGTACATTTAAAACACCATCCGTTGCCACTTTACTCCAAATTCGTCTTTCACAACTAATAAAAAATTTCCACAACATCACACACAGTTTTTTATAGCAACCGTTTGCGATGAAAATTAATGGGTCTATTTAAGTCTTCCTCCTTAAGCTTCGCCGGCTCGTCTGCTCCAGTGCCGGCAACACCCGAATCCACGAATCTCTATCCCCATTCCCGCACACCCTTCTTGCAAAGATGACGTCGGGGAAACGCTTCGTGAAGGCCCGTACGATGGTCGCATTCCCCCCGAGCGCCACCGCCTGTGCCGAGAGCACGACCGCCTATGCCGAGAGTGCCGCCGCATCTCCATTGAGTACGGCTGCATCTTTCTAGAGGGCGTCGGCGGCTACCGACAGGGCAGTTGCAGCAGCTGAGATGGCTGCAGCTGCTGCTGCGACAGTGGCTGCAAATACCGAGAGCGCTCGACCCGCCGTCCGTATCACTGATGTCTCTCTCGCCTGGGTCGAGGCCCTCCAAGCCAAGATTGATGACGCACACACCAAGATATTCCAGGCCACCTCGGAATCCAGCATGCAATCCACGTTCGAAAAGGCGGTTGTGGCCATGGAGCACTTGCTTCCTCATGAGATTGCCGAGCGGGAGCCGGAGATGCAGGAGGCGGCGGAGATCGAGGAGCGCCGGGAAGAGGAGTTGCGCGTGGCCGACGTCGAGGTAGAGAAGAGTCTGTCCATCGAGGAACTGGCGGTGGAGTACCAACACGAGCTCTGGCGCAGCCACTACTATGAGTACTACAACCTTGAGGGCGGCGCCTTGGACGTCACTGAGGATGAGCACGAGGACGCGGTCGACTTCAGCAGGGGGGACGTGCAGTCCACCAATGGCGGCATGTTGCCAGGACAAGTCATCGATGTCTCATCTCACACCGGCAATCCATAGGCCGGCGCGGCGACGGATTTGTTAAAGTTATGCGTACTTAGGCTTTGTTTTTAATGCTTGTCTTTTGTTAGAGAAATGTTTATGTCAACTGGCTCTATTTAATTACTAAAATTGCTCGATTCAGTAAGTGTGGTCTGTGTGTTGTACGCTCTTTTGTGTGCCCAAATTAGCAAGCGATGTTAAATTATGCAATGACGTACCCGGGGAAATTTCCACCAAAATTTGAATTATCAAACTCATCCCATGCATGTAAAGCAAAAGAATCGTTTGTGATGTGCACAATCGTTCAAAGTGAATGGTGTCTGGCAGCACCGCATGCAAAGTTTCCCTCCACATGTCGAAATTTTTGGCCTACCACCAAAATATCTACCCCCACCCCTTCCCCACCCCCTTTTCTCCTGATCACAAGTCACATTTCCCCTATTTCCTCCTTCCTTCCTTCCTTCCTTCCTAAGCTATAGCCGCTTCCTCGCTTGCTTCCTCGCTCTCGCCGTCTCGCATCCTACTGATGGGGTCGCCATGGCCTTCTTCAATGACCTCTTCAGAGGTTCCTCCTCCGACGATAACTCCTTCACCACCCGGGTATGCCTCTCTTCTCTCTCTTGGGCTATGACTTGGAATGAAGGATTTTAACCCGGTGGTTGATTTGAGTCATTTCTTCCTGTTGTAGCTCCCAAGGACCATCAGTTGCAATGAACGGAGCGGGGTGGCCGAAGATCTGTCTGCTCGTTGTCACCGTCAATCTCCATGCGTGAAGCTAGTTGCGTTTGAGTTTATGGACAGTGGGAGGAAGTTTCTGGCATGTGCAGAGAATGTTAGACCCTCTTTCATTGTTACAAATCATTTGTTAGATGTGATTCAGATACTGTCACGGTCCCAACCCATTCATACCACACCTTCAACCAAACGCATCCTAAGTCAGTGTCATAGTTTGTACCTAGTATCTAAAAATGTTGCTGTCTCATCAGCGGTGCCATTAGAAAATTATTTGGCACCGCTTCAGTAGTTTGTGCAGCCAAGTTTGGTCCACACATCCGAGCAGCCAAGCAGTAAAATACTAAATATTTATGGCACGAAGGAACTAGGCATCGGAGCAACTAGGTGCTTCGGAGTCCGGGTCCCTGATTTTTTCCTGCTGCATTGGCTCGCCCGTGTAGGGCACCGTTGTGCGATGTAGCACCAGTTGTCTTTACACCGGTTTTGGCATACATAGTGGACGGCCTTAGTTAGTTCTATGTTACTAACTTTGTGCATGTATACACCTGTTAGTATCAATTTGTTGTCATCCAAACACTGTCGCTATGTTGTTGCAGTTATATTTACCTTCCTCTTAAAATGTTCAATTTTTTATTTATAGTGCATGAGTAAGAACTTGTAGTGTTGTTGTAATTAATTATAGCATTTCATGTTTCAGAATTTGGTTGTTGTCTCAGTTGCAATTAATTCATTTGTAAATTGATCTTCTTGAGAAGATATGTCATAATTAACCTGTTTCTTCATTTTTTTCAAAATAAGTATTGGTGATTTCTATGTTGCTATAAACCCATTTCCCCTACAATTGTTACTGATCAAGTTTTAAATATTATAGGATGAATGGAAGTGTTCTTACTTGGAGTGGGTTGATCAAGAGTGGGCACAGTCTTTGAAGATGTACCTAGCAAAGCTCTGGAGCATGTATGAGGAAGAGAACAGAGGTAGGCTTCGAGAAAGTGTTGTCAATGCTGAAAAATATTTGTAGATGCGGGATAAAAAAGAGGAAGGTAGAGAATGAGCTCAAGTTTTTTAAATTAGACTTTGCTAAGATGGTGTTGCTGAAGGAGGAGGCACTTTCCCAGTTGGCCAGTGCAAAATAGGTTCTTACTGAACTGAAAGAAGAGGTGGATAAGACGAGCATGGATTTTCACGATTAGGGAAATGAATATATTGTTCTAATATTGTTCTTATGAAGTTGGACTAGCTATATGTTGTATTGTGTTGTTTTCAGGTAGCTATCGTACTGTGATGTTAAAATATATTTATGTGCCTGATATGAAATTGGCAAACAACTGTTCAATATGAAATGTGAATTTTTGTAATACTAGAATTATTTTTTTAAACTAATAAACCTGCTAAATGGGTCATGGAACTTTGCAAACGGTAGCAATAAAAGCGCTTGTGATGCATAGCCTAATGCCACACAGTTTTGTTCATCAAATCGTGTGTGATGTAGTTGATAAAAGCAAACAGTTAACCAAGGCAGAGCATGTGTGATAGTTACATCTATCACACACGAGCCTATACATAAAACTATGCGGGATGCATGTACATACAAACAGAAACGTTTTCCCTGGATTGAATGAGTTGGATGTACATACGAACAGAAACGTTTTCCCTGGATTGACTATGTGGAATGTACATAAGAACGGAAACGTGTTCTTTGGATTAACTGTGTGTGATATACATACTAACAGAAATGTTTTTCTCGGATACACCATGCGTGGTGTACATACGAACGGAAACGATTGGGTTTCAAGGCCTCTCCTGATCGCACGCGAACTCATTTTACCCCAGCCTGTGTGCCAGGAGGGCCTATCCCTGACGGTTTCTGGGTCATGTGGGAAGGACCCCCTATCGCCCACACTCACTTGGCGATGGTTCCAAATGTCGTCGCGGAAAGGGGATAAAAACTGTTTGTATAGCACCGACGCATACCAGTGCAATGGTACGCCTGGTTTATTAGGAAACGTCGCACAAGTAACTGACTTATGGATCATTAACGCGAAAAACGGACACGGGTAAGCCATAGAAACCGTGTGTTTTGTGATCTTCTAATAATTCTTATATCAATCAGCATCTCCAACTGCACCTAATTTCAAAAATATCTTTCATTGTGTCAGGATTATTCAATGTACATGAATGAGGCAAGGTGACACCTCATGAGCAATCATCGGTTTGTGAAATGCAATCAAGTGTCAACCTGCCTCGCTCGCATATCCAGATTTGATCTGATGCAACAAGAGAGAAGCTTGCTGCCATCCACTGGGGTGGCAATTTAAGTCGGTGTGCGGCCAACTCATGCGCCGAGGTGGGACTGAAAACCAGCTACGACTAGCTCTAGTCTCCTTCGGTGGCTACGGGCGGACGTTCCGGAGTATTTAGTGCCGGAGGGCGGCTACAAAATTTAAGTGAACACATGCTAATCAACGCTTAAAGCCCTCAAAGGATGCGCTTACCTACATTGTACATTAATAATAGATAGTACCAACTTAAAGTACTACTGGTAATTTGCTCTAAAACTAGTACATATGTAGTACTGGTAGATGCTCGTAATTAATTATACAAACTTATGGGCGACACATGCACTAACTACTTCTCACATGCTGCCATCGGGGCATGCTGGCCAGACGTCAACATTCTCCTTCACAGTCTTGTAGGCGCCAGCCCACCGTGCTTCGATCTCCGCCAAGCTCTCCTTAACACGGCGTGCGGCCTTTTCTTTCTTGCGGCGGCGGGACTCTCTTTTATTGTCTGCTTTCTGCCTTTTCTGCACCTTCTTTGCAGCTTTGGCCACCTCTAGACCGACCACCTATTCGGCCATGGAAGCCTCAAAGTCCGCCCATGCAACTGTGTGGCCACCGGTGGCGATGAACTAGGCATGGCGAGATGCCATCGCTTCCTTATCATGTGTCCGGACGCGGGCGATGAGGAACGCAGTGCGGCGGGATGCCATTGCTTCCTTAGCAGTTAGTATGCACCGTGGTACCATGAACGACACTTGGAGAGGGCTCCAGGACGGAGTGGCCGGGTAGCCGTACAGTGCGCTGGTTTTTCAGAGCTCAAAGACAAATAACGAAGGAAATTTGGCTTCCCTTACAATTTTGACCGTTCATTATCACACATGGTTCATCTTCGTTGCCTCTGGAAACAGTGTGCCCTGAGCCTATTGTGTGTAGCATTATGATTGGCCGGAACCCCAGCCACGCGGATCACACCTGTGCACCGAAGGATGCACCATGATAGAACAGCAATCCACGTCCCTCACATCTCACTCGTGCAGCTGTAGCTGGATTGGATTTATATGCGCTAAATACCTAGAAAATTCACATAATCCCCTAAATATGGTAAATGAGGCCGAAAAAATTCCAAATTTGAACATGGTGATTTGCAGGGTGTATGTTCTTCATAGAAAAAAACTCCAGGGCAAAGAACGAAGAAAATTTGGATTCTCATTCAATCTTGGTGATTTCCCTCTCGAAAGCTTGAAACTTCCTCGGTGATGGTTCGATTTATGAAGGGCATGCATGACGACATAAGCCAAACCTTCTCGAATTTTTACGAGGGCATGGTGAGGCCATACCATGGCACCATGCCAGGCGTCATGTTTTTCAAGCATTTATTTCATTTTTCTATAGTTGAAAACCCAATAAACAAACGTTTGTGGTTGACTATTGCCACACATTTCATTGAAATATCTGCCTGTTTCTTGTAAAAGGAATGATAATTTACTAAATGGCACGAGCATGGTTTTCCTGGCCATTCTTGTGCACCCTTTCATGCACCGATTCTTTGAACTTGAATTATGTGCATTAATGCCTAGAAAATGCACATAATCCCCTAAATATGGTACATGAACCTGGAAAAGTGCCAAATTTGAACACGGTGATTTGCAAGGTGTCATCAGAGAAAAAACTCATGGACAAAGGACGAAGGAAATTTGGATCCCCCTTCAATCTTGGTTATTTCCCCCTCGAAACCATGAAACTTCCTCGGTGATGGTTCGTTTTGTGAAAGGTGTGCATGACGACATATGGAAAACATTCTCAAATTTTTACCAGGGCTCGGTGATGCCATACCATGGCACCGCGCCAGGCGTCATGTTTTCCAAGCATGTATTTCATTTTTGTATAGTTGTTAAGCAAGTAAACGACACGTTTGTGGTTGACTATTGCCACACGTTTCCTTGAAAATTTTGCCAATTCCTTGTAAAACACATGAGAATTTACTAAATAGCACGAGCATGGTTTTCCAGGTCATTCTTTTGCACCTTTTCATGCATCGATTGTTCAAATTTTAATTATGTGCATTAATGCCTAGAAAATGCACATAATCCCCTAAATATGGTAAATGAGCCTTGAAAAATGTCAAATTTGAACGCGTCGCATTGGAGGGGGTATGTTGATTGTTTGAAAAAAACTGGATGACAAACTAGGACGGAAATTTGGATTCCCCTTCAATCTTGGTGATTTCCCTCTCGAAAGCATGGAACTTATTCGGTGATGGTTCGATTTATGAAGGGCGTGCATGATGGCATTACCTAAACCTTCTCAGCCTGTTACCATGGCGCGGTGAGGACAGTCCATGGCACCATGCCAGGCGTCATGTTTTTCAAGCACGTATTTCATTTTTCTATAGTTGATAACCCAGTAAATGACGTGTTTGTGGTTGACTATTGCCACGCATTCCCTTGAAATCTCTGCCCATTCCTTGTAAAAGGCATGAGAATTTACTAAATACCACGAGTTTGGTTTTCCAGACCGTTCTTGTGCACCTTTTCATGCACGGATTGTTCGAATTTGAATTATGTGGATTAATGCCTAAAAAATGCACATAATCCCCTAAATATGGTAAATGAGCCAGCAAAAATGCCAAATTTGAACATGTTGCATTCAAGGGGGTATGTTGATTGTAGAAAAAAATAATTACAAGCTAGGAAGGAAATTTGGATTCCCGGCCCCTTCAATCCTGGTGATTTCCCTGTCAAAACCATGAAAATTCCTCGGTGATGGTTCGATTTATGAATGGCGTGCACGACGACATAAGCCAAACCTTCTCCAATTTTTACCAGGGCCTGGTGAGGCCATATCATGGCACGATGCAAGCCGTCATGTTTTTCAAGCATGTATTTCAATTTTCTACAGTTGAAAAACAATAAACGTCGTGTTTGTGGTTGACTATTGCCACACATTTCCGTGAAATCTCCGCCCATTCCTTGTAAAAGGCATGAGCATTTACTAAATAGCACGATCATGGTTTTCCAGACCATTCTCGTGGACCTTTTCATGCACCGATTGTTTGAATTTGAATTATGTGCATTAATGTCTAGAAAATGCACATAATCCCCTAAATATTGTAAATGAACCCCAAAAAGTGCCAAATTTGAACATGATGATTTGTAGGGTTTATCTTCATCGTAGAAAAAAACTCATGGACAAAGGACAAAGGAAATTTGGACTCCCATTCAATTTGGTGATTTACTATCACACACGATTCATCTCCGTCGCTTTTATGAACCGTGTGTGTTCACCCACACATGCAAAAGGAAAAAAAGAAAATCCTCGCCCACTTCATCCCCACCCACTTGTCGTGGACTCCTCCGCGAGTCTGCACCTCATCAACTTCTACCGCGGAGGCCACCTTAAGCTCGACGGCTGTCGGTGGCGGGCGGAGGTCGCGCTCCACACGGCGCGGGATTTTGCCCCTACCACTTTCCTCCGCCTATCTACACCGACATTCTAGACTCTGGTTTATTGGGGTTTTCTGCGGGATTGCGCCGGGGATTTTTCTCATGGAGAAGGTAATCAATTTAGCAAAATATTCACTCATCTCTTATCGCAGTCCATCTGTTACTGTTAATCAATCAACGGAAATCGCCGTGGATTCATTTCTTCTAGCTGATTCGAGGGTTTTCATTCATGTGTCCACAGTGCAAGCACAAATCGGGCAAGTGTGGTCGCAGCCAGTCGGAAATGAAGTTCTATCTCACTATTCCGGATGACTTCAGGGAGCGCTCGGTATGTTCAATCTCACCCTACCACGGTCGGCATGGCCTAAATTTGTGAATATATACCGTTTGTTGCTACATTCGGAAAAAAGGTACGATGCCACGTGCAGCCTAGATGTCGAAGCCGATTTTCCCCCTATATTAGGCAAATTATGATATATTGTTCAATCAGTTACTCTCATATTTGCATCAAATCTTTGTTACATTATCTATTTTGAATTATATATTTTTGTACTTTGCTTTCATCTATATATTGGTCTGTTCTATCAGTTACTCCCATATTTGCATCTTGCTCTGTTATTTCAATATATCTAATTTACGATCTTAATTTTCATTTCCAGTAGTACATCCCTTGCTTTGCAAGAACAGGAGTAGAAGGAAATCTTGGGCTTTACTTTCTTGATGACTCCATGGATGTCATATTGACAACACATAAGGGATTTACAATGACAGTTAGTGTAAAACTTGATAAAGATGGTCACTCCTATTTTGAAGCGGACCTTTGGAGAAAAATGTCTAAGTCTTATGAACTGAAAGTTGGCAATAAAATTCTAGTGCATGCACGACAGCCTAGTCTAATTAACATGGATGTTTACTTCCCCAATGTCATCAGTCGATCAAAGTATGTTCGAGGTTAGTGTCCTTTCAACTTTCTCCATGCTGGCATATTACTTAGCAAAATTGGGGTATTTGTTCTGACTAATTGATCACTATTTAAGCAACCAATTGTGATTTCATTTTCTGACTCTGTTCCTAGGCAGTAACAAATTCTATTACCAATTTATGCGCACTATATATTCTTCTACCATGTTTTAAATAAATAATACCTTTCCACCTTTTAAACAGGATATGTTGGATGCATAGTTAACGATCTGTATGTTACTAAGCGTACCAAATTTCACTGAAGGACTTGAAGCATGTCATAAACTTCGTTGATAATCTGCCAGAGATAGCACAACATATGAACGCTGGATTTTGGATGGGATTAATTATACCTATGGTGCACACATTGAACAAGACCAATTGTCTGCACAAAACGCTTGTACAAAGTATTATTTTTATGTTGATGCTCATAAACTATATATATATATATATCTTGAACGATATGTTACAATTGGTTTTTATTCTACATTTCAACAGAAACTACCCACTGTAGTTGTTTCTAGATCGATTTCCCGGCGTGGTTGAATTACACTTATGCCTACTAATAACACCAAAGTGATTGCAAGGTTCTGCATTTGCTGCAGAAATGGAACCAGTCAAATTAACAAGTTCTCGCTTGTCGTGGCAATGCCTCCATATTTGAAAATTGGAGGCATTGTTCTACTCATGCTCTACCAAGGCATAGGAGGGCGCTTCCTTTTCATTGACGAGACGCCGAGTCACCGTGATCAAGATGCTTCCAGCGGATAGTTGTGGTTGTTGGCCCTTAGCCACTTAAAATGTGCTAGCTGTTACTATGTTAAGTATGTAGATATGGACCATACGATTGTTGGCCTTCAGCGTCTTAGAATGTGATAGTTGTTACAATGTTAAGTATGTACATATGGACCATATGGTTGTCAAAACTGTGTTACGAAGATCCTCCTTTTGTCGAATACTGTAACCACTATATATACGTTACTCAAATGTTGTTAGCCAAGTTCTTAATTTTTCATGGAAAGTATTAGTATCATACCCCGTTCGTTGAGTTTAAGCATTTGCCCGGTAGAGCGGTAGAGTAGAGGACGCCCATCTTTTGGACGTGGCGATCGACACCGATGTCTAGAAGGCATTTGCATATTAATTGTCCATATTGCAAATTCACACACGTGTTAACATAAGGAAACATATATGTAACTTACTAGTCAACGCACATGAGTACTCACAGAGGCATCGTGTGCGATACTCCTAGCCACCACAAGCAACTAGTTTGCAATTTTCAAAGTTTTTTGCACACATAGAATTGCACACAAATTAACTGTAGTAACCATCTGTTTTGTAACTTCTCGTCGCAAACAATTCATCCAAGTGGGTTGTTTGCCGCGTATCACACACATCTTGTTTACACGACTCGTTTGGGTTCTTTTGGCTCATCGCAAAAAGTTCATCTATGTGAACTGTATGCCGCATATCACACACTTCTTGTTAAGTTGAACCGTTTCTGTTGTGTTCCCTAATCTAAAACATTTCGTCCAAGTGAACCATATGCCGTATATCACACACACCTTGATCTGGCTAACCGTTTATGTTTCACTCCTTAATAGCAAACAGTTCATCTGAGAGAACTGTATGTCATATATCGCACACACCTTGATATGGCTGCCCGTTTCTGTTGTTCTGTTTTATCGCAAATAGTTCGTATGGATCATCCGTGTGCCCTACATCGCACACGCAACTAAAATCTGAACTATCTTTGATGTCTCCACCATCACAAACGTTTTGCATCTTTTTTGACGGTTTTTGACATCACCGTTTGTGATTAATGCATCGCACACAGTTTTGTCAAAGGGTCTCTGATCGTAGTGTCGCATTAGCAGCATCCTGTAGTAGTGACTTAATACACTAGATGCATGCTGGGTAGCGGTCGATGTGTGGAGCAATAGTAGTAGATGCAGGCAGGAGTCGGTCTACTTGCACAGACGTGATGCCTATATTCATGATCATTGCCTTAGATATGATCATAATTATTCACTTTTCTATCAATTGCTCAACAGTAATTTGTTTACCCATCGTATGCGTTCTTTCAAGAGAGAAGCCTCTAGTGAAAACTATTGCCCTCGTGTCTATTCTTATCATATTATTTTTGGATCTATAAATCCAAAAACCCCAAAATACCTTGTTGCAATTTATTTACCTTTACTTTATTTTGCAATTTTATTTATCTTTTATACCTATCTCTATCAGATCACATCCTTGCAAGTAACCGTGAAGAGATTGACAGCCCCTTTATCACGTTGGGTGCAAAAATTTGTTTTTTTTGTGTGTAGGTGCTATCATTCGAGACTTGTGTGTTCCTCCTACTGGATGATACCTTGGTTCTTAACTGAGGGAAATAATTATCTCTACTTTGTTTCATCATGCTTTCCTCTTCAAGGGAAAAACCAACACAAGGTCAAGAAGTAGCAGTCAGAAATTTGAGGAAAATGTACGCAAGAAAGAAAGACATCAGAAGAATCAGGGTGTTGGTTTTGAGCAAAAGTTCAATGCCAATGGAGTTGAATGGGGAGAATATCAATACACTAAGACAAAGTTTGTTCCTAAACAAGAGAACTATGACCCCACTTCTTTTGAGGGAACACAAGCTCAAGATGATCTTCCACCACAAGACCACAAGCTGAAAGGCAAGGACAAGCTTCAAGAAGAGATTGACTCACTTGAAGAACCTCCTAAGACCATGGTCAAGTGGGTTCCCAAGACTACATCAAGCTCTACTTCATCAATTTCAATAACTAGAGTGTTCTTGAGGGTGACTCCGCCAACATACTTCGATCATATTCATTTTTGCAAGGACTTGTGGAATCAACTTTCATATCTTACACTAGTTGATGGAGTCACAAACCCTCTTGTTGGTAAGACAAGGGACAAGGAAACCTAATGCTTTCATGGACATCATCATATGTGCAATTTACTCTATGTCTATGGATATCCTTGCATGTTCCTTTTGGTTCTAACCCATGTAGGTATTGAAAATACAAAAGTCTAATGGATTGCTCTGATTGATCTACATCAACATGGAACATCCACATCTTCACTATCTATATGAAGTCATCATCGACCAAACCAAAGGTTAGTTCATCCCTCTTTGGGGGGATATCACATCTAGGGGGAGCTTTGCTCTAAAAATTTAGCTAAAGCAACTCCAATGGTGTGAACACATTAATGCTTTATGTAAAAGTGGCAACCCCACTTGTGATTAAACTATGAGTATGAACTATGATCAAATGTCCTCATTTGACTCCTAAGTCAACATACTCATATATAGATGACCTAGTCATCACCAATTGCTTGATAGATCACTACTCTAGGATGCTACTAACGTGACACTATAATCGGAGACCCTTCGATGAAACTGTGTGCGATGCATTAACCGCAAACAATGATGTAAAAACGATCAAAAAAAGATGCAAAACATTTGCGATGGCAGATACATCAAACACAGTTTAGATTTTAGTTGCGTGTGCGATGCGGGGCATATGTTCCAGTTGAATGAGCTGTTTGCGATGGGGCGAACAATAGAAAAGGGCAGCCGGATGGAGGTGTGTGTGATATACGGAATACAGCTCACTCAGATAAACTATTTGTGATGAGGCGGAACAACAGAAATGGGCCGCCAGATTAAGGAGTGTGCGATATACGGCATATAGTTCACTTGGATGAACTGTTTGTGACTAGGCGGAACAAAAGAAACAGTCAGCTAGATCAAGGTGTGTGTGCGATAGAGGGCAAACAGTTCACTCCAAAAGAACGGAAATGGTTCAATTTAACAAGATGTGTGTGATACACGGCAAATAGGTCTGTAATCAGAAATGTGTGCGAAGAACGATAATAACACACACAATTGCTACTAATAAGATGTGTCTGTGTGTGTTGTGCGATGGCATTGCATACAGCAGAGAGATTTATCAGGTGGTTAATTAATTATTTGATTTAATTAATAATTGCTAGCGGGCATGCATTTTTGACTCGTCACCACATCGGCGTGAGCTGTTTGGTGGCAGGAGTATGTACTCCTAGGAGTACTGACCCATTTTCCTATATATATATATATATATATATATATATATATATATATATAGTAGCACCATTCTAATCTTGGTATTAGAATAGTTATTTGGATCACGATCGGCCCTATAAGTACGCGGCGGAGAACTTCCTGAGATCGCGAGCAGCCCAACCCAACCGGTACAAGGAAAAAAAATCCCCCACCCGTCCCACGATCTCCTCACCTCGCTCGATCCTCCGAACTGCATCCCACTTGGCTCACGCCGCCGCCGAGCCCCGATTAACCGCTGATACATCTCCAATGTATCTATAATTTTTTATTGTTCCATGCTATATTATATTCTGTTTTGGACATTATTGGGCTTTATTATACACTTCTATATTATTTTTGGGACTAACCTATTAACCAGAGGCCCAACCCAGAATTGTTGTTTTTTGCCTATTTTAGAGTTTCGCAGAAAAAGAATATCAAACGGAGTCCAAATGTAATGAAACCTTCGGGAACTTGATTTTTGAAACGAACGTGATCCAAAGGACTTGGACCCTACATCAAGACATCAACCAGGAAGGCGTGAGGTAGGGGGGCACCCCTCCCTCCCCCCCCCCCCCGCCGTCCACCCTCGTGGGCCCCATGTTGCTCCACCTACATACTTCTTCCTCCTATATATACCTACGTACCCCCAAACTACCAGATACGGAGCCAAAAACCTAATTCCACCGCCGCAACCTTCAGACCCGTGAGATCCCATCTTGGGGCCTTTTTCCGGAGCTCACGAGGGGGCATCGATCAAGGAGGGCTTCTACATCAACACCATAGCCTCTCCGATGATGTGTGAGTAGTTTACCTCAGACCTTCGGGTCCATAGTTATTAGCTAGATGGCTTCTTCTCTCTTTTTGGATCTCAATACAATGTTCTCCCCCTCTCTTGTGGAGATCTATTCGATGTAATCTTATTTTGTGGTGTGTTTGTTGAGACCGATGAACTGTGGGTTTATGATCAAGTTTATCTATGAACAATATTTGAATCTTCTCTGAATTCTTTTTTGTGTGATTGGTTATCTTTGCAAGTCTCTTTGAATTATCAGTTTGGTTTGGCCTACTAGATTGATCTTTCTTGCGATGGGAGAAGTGCTTAGCTTTGGGTTCAATCTTGCGGTGTCCTTTCCCAATGACAGTAGGGGCAGCAAGGCACGTATGGTATTGTTGCCATGGAGGATAACAAGCTGGGGTTTATATCATATTGCATGAGTTTATCCCTCTACATCATGTCATCTTACTTAAAGCATTACTCTGTTCTTTAAACTTAATACTCTAGATGCATGATGGATAGCAATCTATGTGTGGAGTAATAGTAGTAGATGCAGGTAGGAGTCGGTCTACTTGTCTCGGACGTGATGCCTATATACATGATCATACCTAGATATTCTCATAATTATGCTCAGTTCTGTCAATTGCTCAACAGTAATTTGTTTACCCACCGTAATACTTATGCTCTCAAGACAAGCCACTAGTGAAACCTATGGCCCCCGGCTCTATTTTCCATCATATTAATATTCCAACACTTTGTTATTTCTTTTGCCTTTTATTTTACTTTGCATCTTTATCATAAAAATACAAAAAATACTACCTTATCATATCTATCAGATCTCACTTTCGTAAATGACTGTGAAGGGATTGACAACCCCTTTATTGCGTTGGTTGCGAGGATTTTATTTGTTTGTGTAGGTGCGAGGGACTCATGTGTGGCCTCCTGCTGGATTTATACCTTGGTTCTCACAAACCGAGGGAAACACTTACGCTGCTTTACTGCATCACCCTTTCCTCTTCAAGGGAAAACCAACGCAGTGATCAAGAGGTAGCAAGAAGGATTTCTGGCGCCTTTGCCGGGGAGTCTACGCAAAAGTCAACATACCAAGTACCCAACACAAACCCTTATCTCCCGCATTACATTATTGCCATTTGCCTCTCGTTTTCCTCTCCCCCACTTCACCCTTGCCGTTTTATTCACCCTCTCTTTTCCGCTCGCCTCTTTTTCACTTGCTTGTCGTTATGGCTAGTTCCCTATCTTCTCCATTGTCTCCCGAGAATGAAGTTCCTTACTTTTAAGCAAAGGGAGGGAGAAAATCTAAAATACGCTTGGTATAGAATTTGCAATGCTCAAAATAGATCTACCAGGAAGCAATCTACTTCCGTTCTTCTCCGCAATTTTTATGTAGGCACTACTCCTTGGTACAGATATATCCTTGATACCATTACCGGAGGGAATTTCTTGGGTAGCCATACTTTTGATTCTTATAATGCTATGATAGATTTGTTTGACTCACCACCTCTTTTGGTTAATGGAACTATGTTAACTTTGGAGCATGTAATGCAAAGACTTGAAATTATTGAAAATAAAGTTGCTACCGTTTGGTTAATTGAAAATTTGGATAAGAAGATCAACAACCAAATTACCCAATATGGATCTAAAGTAGGTGTCACTTTGAAAAATATTAAGGAAAAGGAACCCATAGTTAATGAAAGAATAAATCAGGATTCCACTAGAATCGATAAACTTTTGGGTATCATTACCAACTTGGGAACCGCTTTTTCTTCCATAAACAATACTCCAAGTCCTCCAACTAAAATTGCCAAGCTTATGTATGTTCTTAAAAATTAAGGGTGAATCCTCTAGGAAGGAAACTGCGGATCTCAAATCTATAAGTATTCATCCCAATCTTTTTGCAATCATTAAGGAGCCATTTGCTACAAATGAATTTTTTGATTTTGTGCCTAGAAGTTTGATAATTAATAAAAAGAAAGGAAGTACTAATGGTGATAGATGTCTCATTAAAGATTTTCCTACCAAAGATGGCAATACCTAGATCTATCCTTGTTATTATGCCTAGCTAGGGGCGTTAAACAATAGCGCTTGTTGGGAGGCAACCCAATTTTATTTTTAGTTTTTTTACTTTTGCTTCTGTTTAGGAATAAATCTTTGATCTAGCCTCTGGTTAGATGTGTTTTTATGTTTTAATTAGTGTTCGTGCGAAGTTTAACCTATAGGATCTTCTTGGATGATAGTTATTTGATCTTGCTGAAAATTCCACAAATTTCCTGTTCAGGAAAATAATTGTTAAAAATCACCAGAACGTGATAAAATATTTATTCCAATTTCTTCTGATCAATAAACAAATTTTCTAGGTCGTCCTATTTTGGCTGAATTTTTTAAGTTCCAGAAGTTTGCGTTAGTTACAGATTAGTACAGACTATTCCGTTTTTGACAGATTCTGTTTTTCGTGTGTTGTTTCCTTATTTTGATGAATCTATGGGTAGTAAAATAGTTTATTAACCATAGAGAAGTTGGAATACAGTAGGTTTAACACCAATATAAATAAATAATGAGTTCATTACAGTACCTTGAACTGGTGTTTTGTTTTCTTTCGCTAACGGAGCTCACGAGATTTTCTGTTAAGTTTTGTGTTGTGAAGTTTTCAAGTTTTGGGTAAAAGATTTGATGGATTATGGAACAAGGAGTGGCAAGAGCATAAGCTTGGGGATGCCCATGTAGGGATGGCAATGGGGATAATCCCCTATGGGGATACCTAGAACATCCCCATCCCCATCTACTTCCTATCATCCCATCCCCATCCCCGTTTACATGACTGGGGATGAAATTTCCCCATACCCATGCCCCACTAGGGAACGGGGCCCCATTAGGGTCCCCATCCCCATAAACAAATACTCATATACATAATATGACACCCTATAATCAACATACATACATGGTGTTGTCCTTGTCCTGCTAATGCCTATCTAGGTCGTATTGACTTCTTGGTCATGGTGGCAGCTGAGGTGATGATGTGAGATTGGTTTAAGGTTTTTTAGAGTTTTTTTTGTTTTCGCAAGTTTGTTTGCGAATATTTTAAGTTTGACCATAGTATCACAGTTACTAACCGGGTCCCCGACGGGTATTGGGTTCGGGGAATAGGATATCGTACCCATCCCCGTTGTACCCTATGGGGAATAAAATAGTTTGGTAAATATCCCCATGGGGATGTTTTTCGCCCATCCCCACCCCCTAATAGATGAAATCCCCACGGGTTTGGCAGGTATGGGGCCCTGTTGCCATCCCTATATGGAATCCCAAGATAATCTAAGGACACCTAAAAGCCAAAGCTTGGGGATGCCTCGGAAGGCATCCCCTCTTTCATCTACTTCCATCGGTAACTTTACTTGGAGCTATATTTTTATTCACCACATGATATGTATTTTGCTTGGAGCGTCTTATATTATTTGAGTCTTTCTTTGTTAGTTTGACACAATGATCCTTGCTGTACGCAACTTTTGAGAGAGACACACTTGATTCGGAAATTGTTAGAATACTCTATGTGCTTCACTTATATCTTTTGAGTTATATAGTTTTTCCTCTAGTGCTTCACTTATATCTTTTAGAGCACGGTGGTTGATTTTTTTATAGAAACTATTGTTCTCTCATGCTTCACTTAGACTATTTTGAGAGTCCTACAAAACAGCGTGGTAATTTGCTTTAATTATGATAGGCATTCAAGACTAGTAAAAAAATTCTTATGAGTGTGTTCAATACTATGCGAAGATTGATGCTTGATAATTGTTTTGAGATACGGAGATGGTGATATTAGAGTCATGCTAGTTGATTAGTTTTGAATTTGAGAAATACTTGTGTTAAAGTTTGTGATTCCCGTAGCATGCACGTATGGTGAACCGTTATGTGATGAAGTCTGAGCATGATTTATTTATTGATTGTCTTCCTTATGAGTGGTCATCGGGGAGATGAGCGATGGTATTTTCCTACCAATCTATCCCCTAGGAGCATGCGCGCGTAATACTTTTCTTTGATAACTTGTAGATTTTTGCAATAAGTATATGAGTTCTTTATGGCTAATGTTGAGTCCATGGATTATACGCACTTTCTTCCTTCCACCATTGCTAGCCTCTCTAATACCGTGCACTTTTTGCCGGTATCATACACCCACCATATACCTTCCACAAAACAGCCACCATACCTACCTATCATGGCATTTCCATAGCCATTCTGAGATATATTGCCATGCAACTTACCACCGTTCCATTTATTATGACACGCTCCATCATTGGCTTATTGCTTTGCATGATCATGTAGTTGACATTGTATTTGTGGCAAAGCCACCGTTCATAATTCTTTCATACATGTCACTCTTGATTCATTGCATATCCCGGTACACCACGGAGGCATTCACATAGAGTCATATTTTCTTCTAATTATTGAATTGTAATTGTTGAGTTGTAACTAAATAAAAGTGTTATGATCATCATTTTTAGAGCATTGTCCCAAGTGAGGAAAGGATGATGGATACTATGATTCCCCCACAAGTCGGGATGAGACTCCGGACTAAATAAAATAAAAGGAAAAAGGCCATAAAAAAAGAGAAAAGTCCCAAAAAATGAAAGAAAAAGAGAGAAGGGACAATGTTACTATCCTTTTACCACACTTGTGCTTCAAAGTAGCACCATGATCTTTATGATAGAGAGTCTCCTATGATATCACTTTCATATACTAGTGGGAAATTTTTCATTATAGAACTTGTCTTGTATATTCCAATGATGGTCTTCCTCAAAATGCCCTAGGTCTTCGTGAGCAAGCGAGTTGAATGCACACCCACTTAGTTTCTTTTGTTGAGCTTTCATATACTTATAGCTCTAGTGCATCCGTTGCATGGCAATCCCTACTCACTCACATTGATATCTATTAATGGGCATCTCCATAGCCCGTTGATACGCCAAGTTTATGTGAGACTATCTTCTCCTTTTTTGTCTTCTCCACAACCACCATTCTATTCCACATATAGTGCTATGTCCATGGCTCACGCTCATGTATTGCGTGAAGATTAAAAAAGTTTGAGAACATCAAAAGTATGAAACAATTGCTTGGCCTGTCATCGGGGTTGTGCATGATTTAAATACTTTGTGTGGTGAACATAGAGCATAGCCAGACTATATGATTTTGTAGGGATAACTTTCTTTGGCCATGTTATTTTGAGAAGACATAATTGCTTAGTTAGTATGCTTGAAGTATTATTATTTTTATGCCAATATTAAACTTTTGTCTTGAATCTTTCGGATCTGAATATTCATACCACAATTAAGAGAATTACATAGAAATTAGGCCAACTAGCATTCCACATCAAAAATTCTGTTTTTATCATTTACCTACTCGAGGACGAGCAGGCATTAAGCTTGGCGATGCTTGATACGTCTCCAATGTATCTATAATTTTTTATTGTTCCATGCTATATTATATTCTGTTTTGGACATTATTGGGCTTTAATATACACTTTTATATTATTTTTGGGACTAACCTATTAACAGGAGGCCCAACCCAGAATTGTTGTTTTTTTTGCCTATTTCAGAGTTTCGCAGAAAAAGAATATCAAACGGAGTCCAAACAGAATGAAACATTCGGGAACGTGATTTTTGGAACGAACGTCATCCAGAGGACTTGGACCCTACGTCAAGACATCAACCAGGAAGGCATGAGGTAGGGGGGCGCGCCTACCCCCCACCCCCCAGGCGCGCCCTCCAACCTCCTGGGTCCCAGGTTGCTCCATCGACATACTTCTTCCTCCTATATATACCTACGCACCCCAAACTACAGACACGGAGCCAAAACCTAATTCCACCATCGCAACCTTACATGCCGTGAGATCCCATCTTGGGGCCTTTTCCTGAGCTCACGAGGGGGGCACCAATCACGGAGGGCTTCTACATCAACACCATAACCTCTCCGATGATGTGTGAGTAGTTTACCACAGATCTTGGTCCATAGTTATTAGCTAGATGGCTTCTTCTCTCTTTTTGGATCTTAATACAATGTTCTCCCTCTCTCTTGTGGAGATCTATTCGATGTAATCTTCTTTTGCGGTGTGTTTTTTGAGACCGATGAATTGTGGGTCTATGATCAAGTTTATCTATGAACAATATTTGAATCTTCTCTGAATTCTTTTATGTATCATTGGTTATCTTTGCAAGTCTCTTCGAATTATCAGTTTGGTTTGGCCTACTAGATTGATCATTCTTGCAATGGGAGAAGTGCTTAGCTTTGGGTTCAATCTTGCGGTGTCCTTTCCCGATGACAGTAGGGGCAGCAAGGCACGTATTGTATTGATGCCATCGAGGATAACAAGATGGGGTTTATATCATATTGCATGAGTTTATCCCTCTACATCATGTCATCTTACTTAAAGCGTTACTCTGTTCTTTTGAACTTAATACTCTAGATGCATGCTGGATAGCGGTCGATGTGTGGAGTAATAGTAGTAGATGCAGGCAGGAGTTGGTCTACTTATCTCGGACGTGAGGCCTATATACATGATCATACCTAGATATTCTCATAATTTTGCTCAATTCTGTCAACTGCTCAACAGTAATTTGTATACCCACCATAATACTTATGCTCTCGAGATAAGCCACTAGTGAAACCTATGGCCTCCGGGTCTATTTTCCATCATATTAATCTTCCAGCACTTTAGTTATTTCTTTTGCCTTTTATTTTACTTTGCATCTTTATCATAAAAATACCAAAAATATTACCTTATCATATCTATCAGATCTCACTTTCGTAAATGACTGTGAAGGGATTGACAACCCCTTTATTGCGTTGGTTGCGAGGATTTTATTTGTTTGTGTAGGTGCGAGGGACTCATGTGTGGCCTCCTGCTGGATTGATACCTTGGTTCTCACAAACCGAGGGAAACACTTACGCTGCTTTACTGCATCACCCTTTCCTCTTCAAGGGAAAACCAATGCAGTGCTCAAGACGTAGCAAGAAGGATTTCTGGCGCCTTTGCCGAGGAGTCTACGCAAAAGTCAACATACCAAGTACCCATCACAAACCTTTATCTCCCGCATTACATTATTGCCATTTGCCTCTCGTTTTCCTCTCCCCCACTTCACCCTTGCCATTTTATTCACCCTCTCTTTTCCGCTCGCCTCTTTTTCGCTTGCTTGTCGTTATGGCTAGTTCCCTATCTTCTCCGTTGTCTCCTGAGAATGAAGTTCTTACTTTTAAGCAAAGGGAGGGAGAAAATCTAAAATACGCTTGGTATATAATTTGCAATGCTCAAAATAGATCTACCAGGAAGCAATCTACTTCCGTTCTTCTCTGCAATTTTTATGTAGGCACTACTCCTTGGTAAAGATATATCCTTGATACCATTACCGGAGGGAATTTCTTGGGTAACCATACTTTTGATTCTTATAATGCAATGGTAGATTTTTTTGACTCACCACCTCTTTTGGTTAATGGAACTATGTTTACTTTGGAGCATGTAATGCAAAGACTTGAAATTATTGAAAATAAAGTTGCTACCGTAGGGTTAATTGAAAATTTGGATAAGAAGATCCACAACCAAATTACCTAATATGGATCTAAAGTAGGAGTCACTTTGAAAAATATTAAGGAAAAGGAACCCAAGAATAAATCAGGATTCCACTAGAATCGATACACTTTTGGGTATCATTACCAACTTTGGAACCACTTTTTCTTCCATAAAGAATACTCCAAGTCCTCCAACTAAAATTGCCAAGCTTATGTATGTTCCTAAAAATAAGGGTGAATCCTCTAGCAAGGAAACTGCGGATCTCAAATCTATAAGTATTCATCCCAATCTTTTTGCTATCATTAAGGAGCCATTTGCTACAAATGAATTTTTTTGATTTTGTGCCTCGAAGTTTGATAATTAATAAAAAGAAAGGAAGTACTAATGGTGATAGATGTCTCATTAAAGATTTGCCTACCAAAGATGGCAATACCTAGATCTATCCTTGTTATTATGCCTAGCTAGGGGCGTTAAACAATAGCGCTTGTTGGGAGGCAACCCAATTTTATTTTTAGTTTTTTTACTTTTGCTTCTGTTTAGGAATAAATCTTTGATCTAGCCTCTGGTTAGATGTGTTTTTATGTTTTAATTAGTGTTCGTGCGAAGTTTAACCTATAGGATCTTCTTGGATGATAGTTATTTGATCTTGCTGAAAATTCCACAAACTTCCTGTTTAGGAAAATAATTGTTAAAAATCAGCAGAATGTGCTAAAATATTTATTCCAATTTCTTCTGATCAATAAACAAATTTTCTAGGTCGTCCTATTTTGGCTGAATTTTTTAAGTTCCATAAGTTTGCATTAGTTACAGATTAGTGCAGACTATTCCGTTTTTGACAGATTCTGTTTTTCGTGTGTTGTTTCCTTATTTTGATGAATCTATGGGTAGTAAAATAGTTTATTAACCATAGAGAAGTTGGAATACAGTAGGTTTAACACCAATATAAATAAATAATGAGTTCATTACAGTACCTTGAACTGGTGTTTTGTTTTCTTTCGCTAACGGAGCTCACGAGGTTTTCTGTTAAGTTTTGTGTTGTGAAGATTTCAAGTTTTGGGTAAAAGATTTGATGGATTATGGAACAAGGAGTGTCAAGAGCCTAAGCTTGGGGATGCCCATGTAGGGATGGCAAAGGGGATAATCCCCTATGGGGATACCTAGAACATCCCCATCCCCATCTACTTCCTATCATCCCATCGCCATCCCCGTTTACATGACTGGGGATGAAATTTCCCCATACCCATGCCCCACTGGGGAACGGGGCCCCATTAGGGTCCCCATCCCCATAAACAAATACTCATATACATAATATTGTCGGATTTCGGGTTCCGGCAGACCCTTAAGGTTCGAACTCTGGGGTGCACGCGGAGATCCAACCCTCCACCGTCTCGTACCTCGCCGAATCGCAGGGACCTAAACTACTCGAAAGAACAGCACAAGAGACACGAGATTTATACTAGTTCGGGCCACCATTGTGGTGTAATACCCTACTCTAGTTTGTGGTGTGGTGGATTGCCTCTTGGGATGATGAGGAACAGTACAGGGAAGAACAGCCTCGCGAGGGTCTGTTCTTGGTGGATGTGATGATCTGCTAGGTGGTGTCCCGTCGCTCTAGCTTGAGGATCAGGTCTCTATCTCTCTCTCTGGATTCCTAATTCCCTCCTTCCGGTCGTCCTTTTCTCCCCCCTCCTTCTACTATGGTGGCTAGCTCTACTTATATAGACGAAGGCCCTGGGCCTCTTCCCAAATATTGAGCGGGAAGGGCGCCAACAATTGGCCATTTTGAAGGGGAACAACGGGTACACTTATCCTGACTAAAGTTGGTCCTCGCCTGCCAAAGTCTCTCGGTGATGACGCCTGCTTGGGCTCCACGATGACTCCTTCCAGCCGTTGGGGCTGGTCTTGGTCTTGTTGCATCAAACGGATGCCTTTGCTTGATGCTCTACTTTGCACTTGCTCCCTTTGCACCAAAGAGGAAAGGAGGACGCCAGTGGCTGGCGCCCGACTGGCGCCCTTGGTCGTCATGGCTTGTGTCATGGGCACCTCGCGAGGTACCCTGCCTTGAACTCTCCGCCTCGTCATGAGCCAGCCTGACGAGGCCGTGCCTGAGGAAGCTCCTTGTTTTACGTCCCACGAGGCTTGGCTCCTCGCGAGGGTCTTGGGCTTGTGTTGATGAAGATGGGCTGTCCTGGGCCTCCTTTGTGCCACGCCAGCAGAGCAGTGCAAGTCTGGGGACCCCGTTCCCTGAACACCGACAGAGCCCGGTCCCACGGCGCGCCCGAACTTGGCCGAGCAGAGAGGCGAAAGGGCAAGTGCGAAGCGTCGCGGGCCCTAACAGCCTGCGGCCTTGAGCGCCGCGTGGCGGTTGATTGGACGTGTGCGCCTTTGCAACCGCGTGGGTTAATAACACAGCGGCATCTTCCTTGCCTCCCTTACTTTCGCCAGTCGCTGCTCAGATCCCCTTTCTTGCGCCTCTCCTCTCTGCTTTCGAGATCTTCAGATCCACTCCGCTTTCTGGCGCCCTAGCGATCATGGCTCTCGCCAAACCCGGCCGGAGCTTGGTACTCTCCTGCCTTGGACCCGCCAAATGTGTCGGGCGAGCCTCACCGATGGGCGGTTGGCGGAGGCGCAGGGCGCCAATGGAACGGGCGGTGTTCAAGGTCGCTCCTCCGCCTGAGGGTCGGGGGAGTACCTTCTACCCGTTCTTCACGAGCGCCATCATTGCTGGTCTGGTGCCTCCCTTCTCTGAGTTCTTCTTTTCCGTCCTCCGTCACTACAACATCCAAGCTCTGCACCTCCATCCCAACTCCGTCCTTCTTCTGGCAATCTTCGCTTACTATTGTGAGGCCCATGTTGGGGTGAAGCCCTCGGTGGCCTTGCTGCACCACTACTTCTTCCTCCGAACCTCCCGTGGTTCCGCCTCAAGGCGTCTTGTGAGCTTTGTTGCATACGGCGGAGCCATCGCCATTTCAAACCCTGGGAAGCGGATTGAGGGTTTCAGGAGCAAGTGGGTCTTGGTGGATGCTGGGCGGATCCACCCTCGGCTGATCCTGCCCACGGAGCCCGTTGAGAGTTCCGACGACTGGTGCCGAGCGAAGCTTCGGGATCCCCGCGCGAAGCTGGTGCTGGAGAAGATGGATGCAGATCTAAAGCCGGCCGACACGGGCGGGCGGCGGCCGGACTGCGTCGCTGCCATCGAGGGAGTTCTGGAGCACCAACTGCCCGCCACGCCAAGATTTCGCTTCGATGTGGAGGCCTCACCCAAGCCCGTGGCCTCGGCCGGGCGAGGATCTGGCGACAGTCCTCCGGTCCTTGGTTGGGTGCGATGTGGCGAGACCGGAGGGCGCCCCCGCGCCCCTGTTCCTTCGCGAGGATTGGGAGCAGGTTGTGGGGTCCATGCCCGCCTTCAATGGGGACGGGCTCGTGCCCGCGGAGGCTCCGGAGGACCTGGTGGACGTGTCCTCTTCCGACTCCAGCGAAGAGGTGGAGGGAAGGGAGCCAGGAGAGGGGGTTGATCTGGGCGGAGTCAAGGCTCCTCGCGCGCAGGCCCCGCGTTCTCCGCCTCCCCGAGAGTGACGACGATGAGGATGAGGATGAGCGGGGAGGCAGAAGCCTGCCCCCCATCCCGAAGAAGGACCGAACTGGGCTGGTCCCCCGCAGGTCCGCCCCGGCCCCGGGGCGATCCGCTGACACGCCGCCTGCTCCTGGTTCCCTTGAAGCTGATCCCTGCAGCCGGCTCTCGGGCTTCAAGTATGGCCGGAGGCTGCTCGAGTCCACCAGCGACGACCTGTAAGTGCCTGCTTTCCGTCTCGATCATTGCTCTGCTGACGAGATCTGATGTCCATGTTCTTCATCCAGGCCAGCGCCCGCGGCGAAGAAGCCGAAGGGGGCTCCTGAGGCTCCATCCGTGACGGTGCCGCTGCCCGAAAGGAAGATGATCCCGACGCCCAGGTCTCTCCCCGCCGGCGCCCTCGCGAGGCTCGGGCTGGTTCACTGGGTGAGCTCAGCCCCTTGGCCCAGCGACTCGAGGTGCCCTTGCTTGGCGCTGCCTCCGTTGTTGTCGTGGCGCCGCTGGTTCCGCCTCGAGGCGCAGTGGCTACGCCGCCACCATCTCCTCCTACTCCACCAACCGCTGTCTCTTCGACTCCTCCCACTGTCCTGGATCGTGCCGGCGCTGAATTGGATCGGCTGCGGCATGATCTTCTGGGCGCCGATCCTCGCTTGGTGGCCGGGCGCTTGGAGCTGGCCTCTGGCTGGATTCGCGCCGACGCTTCGGTTCGGGAGGCGCTGGTCCAGGCCTCGACGGCTTGCGACGAGGAGAAGCAGGTTGTTCGCGAGGCGAAGGTAGCCCGCGATGCTGCCCTGGGGGAGGCAGCCAGCACCCAAGGTCGCTGTGAGACGCTGGAGGGCGAGCTGAAGGGCCTGCAAAACCAGCTTGCCGAGGAGGCCCGCCTCCGCCAGGAGCAGGAGGAAAGCATGTGTAACATCCCAAAATTCTAAATTTTGGAATGTTATAATAAATAAATAGTTTTGATTGATTGATTGTTTGTTGTGTGATTGATTGAGTGAAATTGAGTGGAATTTGAAACTTTTGAAAGTTGGATGAGAGGGAATAAAATGACTTTCCCAAAACTATCCCCTTTTGCCCTTTTGGATCTCAATGAATTCAATTCCATTCCAACACCGAAACCCTAGAGTGAAGATGAAATGACTTCTTCCATTTAAAATGAAAAGGGTTTTGAAAAGATTTGAATTTCATTTGAGAATATTTCAAATTCAAAGCTTTATGCAACTCAATGATTTTCATGAGGGAAGATAAAATGACTTCTTCAATTATATGAAATATGAGTTGGAAGTTAAAAGAATCAAATTGAAAGTCATTTGAAGGTATTTTGAAACTCCCCTTCAAATTTGGAATTATTTGGATTTTATTCAAAATTATTTTTCTCCTAAAAATAAATAAATGGAAATATGGGTAAAATGATTCCCTTAAATGGAAAATTAGGAGAAAATAAACTTGAAGTCAATTTGGTATTTTTAAAATGATTTTTATTGGATTTTATTAGAGCAGAAACACTCTTTGTTTTATTTGAATTTTTGTGTATTTTATTTGAACTTGAAAAATAGTTCATGTTGTAGGAAATCTTTTTCGATCATTTTGATATATATATGTCCTATATAAAATATTTATGTTTTATATATATTTTCTCTGTTTTTTTTTAAAGGAAAAGCCCCTGGGCGCCGGCCAGGCCGACTGGCCCAGCCAGCACCTGGGCGACCCACCGAGCCAAAGCCCACTGACCGAGCCGCCCAGCCCAATGAGCCAACGCCGAACCCCCCGAACCCCTCGCGTCGGTCGCCCGACCCATTCCCCGCTTCCCCCTCTCGCTGACGGGTGGTCCCCACCCCGGCACCGACCCCGCGCGCACCCCCCCCGCCACGCCGCCGCGCGCCGGATCCCCCCCGAGCCGGGAGTCGCCGTGATCCTCGCCTGCTTGCCCTCGCCCAAGCCGTGCCCCCCTCTATAAACCCCCTCTACCCGTGCCCCCTCGCCTCCCGGACCCTCTCCTCCCTCCGCCCTTTTCATGAATGCCCGAATACCGCCCGCCGCCATTAGCCACCCCGAGCTCGCCTGCCACCCCGAGCTCCACCGACTCCACCAAACCACCTCGCCCGTCACTTTCCGGAAACTCTCCGGCCGACGCCGACCACCGGAGACGGAGCACTCGCTTCGAGCCGCCATCGCCGTCGACGTCCGGTGAAGTCGCGGAGACTTCCCCAGCCGTCGATCCAACTCCGACGGTTAGGATTAGATCCCCCCCCCCCGAAGGGGTAGGTTTTATTAGGTTAGTTAGTGAACCGGGTTTTTACCCCGGTTAGTTCCGGTTTATTTTGTTTAGTTAGGGTTTAGTTGAACCGGCCTATCCAGTTTAAACCCTAGGCCCGTTTTAGTTATATTACGCCGAAGCGTGATATAGGCCCATTAGGCCCTTTTTCTTTTAATTTCATTTTCTGTTTTAACAGAATAGTTTCAGAATTGAAAAATTCATATCTTTTAATCTACTTAATATTTTTGAGTGATTCTTTTTTTTGTTGGTTTGAAAATTTCTTATAGTTTCCGTAGAAAATAATATTAGCTATGTTAAAATTATTTAGAATTGCTTTATTTTAGATTTAGACAGAATAGTAAATCTGCTATAAAATGAGTTAGGAATATTATTTTTTAATAATTCTTTTTGTCACAACTTTGTTTTGACATTACCTAACCGTAGGAATTTATTTGGGCATTTTAGGATTAATAAAAAAATAGTTTTAATCAGAATCATGTTATTCTTAATTAATTAGCTAGCTACTGTTTTCCTATTGTTTTACTTAGCAAATAAATTTATTTTTCATATGTGATAGATTATTCTAGGTTAGTTTCTGTCACTTTAGAGCATGAACTTTTATTTAAATCAAATAAAACTTTTATTTTATTTTTCTTATTAGAAATTGCTTTAGGCCTAATAGGAGTTTTATAATAGCTTTTAAGGTGATTCTTTTTGCTACTAGTTGCTTGGTGAATCCTTTTCTGTTAGGTAGCATAAACCCATGCTTAGGTTCTGTTAAGAAATTTTTTGTTCTGTAGAACTATTTTTAGTTGTTGCTTGAAGTAGGAAAGCATTGAGTTGGATTTCTTCGAGTTTTTCCTTTGGGTTTTGATTCGTTTGTTTTGTGTGATTGTGTTAGCATGTTGTTATGTTAAGTGATCATATGCTATATGCTTATTATGATTGTTGTTTGCCTCGGTAGAATTTCCGGAGTCTGAAGCTTGCTACCACGAGTCCCAGTTTTTGCCAAGATCGTCAAGAAGGCAAGTTCACTTTGACCATGCTTTCATACCTATGTTTTATTGCATTTAGTGGCATCTTTGCAACCACCCCTCAAGAGTGTTATTGAATCCTTGTAGTTGAGTAGTATGCATGAGGTAGGAACCCATCACCCTGTTACCAAGCCCGGGACATTATTTATTTTAATGCTACGATATAGTAGACGGGTTTGGTATGAGTGCTTTCAGGAGTGGTGTGAGAATGGAGGATCTACGTCAATGACGACAAAGACCATGATGAAATCTGAAAGGACTGCATCTGCAGGGCCTCAAGACTTCAAGACTCGAGACAAGAATTCAATACACACTACTGGGTGAAGGACGGTTGACGGGCACCTGGAGAACCCAAAGGTTGGCGGGATGCATGGAGAAGCGCCATGACATCTTGCGGAAAGCTTCACCTGCACTCAAAGAGACGGAAGAATACTTCATGCAGGAAGCTTACCTGCAACCGCAAGTCAACATGGGCTCTGGCTTGGTTGACCTTAGTTGTGACTCTGGCTGGGATGGTGCTAGCAGATGTAGAACTACGGTAGGATGGGATGAGCGCCGGACAGTGGTCAGAGGAACTCTTCGGAAGACCATGTTTGGCCATCATCTTGTTCTCAAACACCTCAAGTGCGAGAACGTAAAGAGAGGGATCGAATCTTGGGTAAAGTGTACAAACCTCTGCAGAGGGTTAAAACCTAATCGATTAGCTGTGTCCCCGTTACACGGACAATTTGAGCCTACGGACTTGGATCTATCTCGAACTCTCAACACCGGATTGATAACTTAATTGTGGGCAACTTATGATGATTTTGGGCTATGAGACATCGGTTGGCGGAACCATGTCATGATAGAAAACTCCATAGTACAAACTTCATTTATTCCTTTGATGCAGGGAAAATAAAATCAGCTTTTACGCAAACAAAACTCAGATACAGAGCCACAAAGCCAAATTGCATATAGTATAGTTTTACCATCTGTTTATTCATGTTGTGATCTTGCCGGTACATTCAATGTCTTGACCTACACGGCTGCAACGTATCATGTTGCAGATATTTTTCTTCCGACGAGTATGTGTGCTGTACAGGGTTACGGTCTACACTCAACTTGCCGATGGCGTTGATGGGACTCCACACCCGACTAATTGTTTCCGCTGTGACTTATGAGGTATATATCAGTTTTACGTTAATTATACATGTGATTGCACTTTGATATATACATTGATGTACTGTGTGTGCCAGCATACTGATCCAGGGATGGCACAGCAACACAGAGGCTTGACCGTCTGAGGTCGGGTCGCTACAGAAATGGTATCAGAGCACATGTTGACTGTAGGACGTGACCCTAGAAATCGGAAAGCCCCTAGGACAGGATGTCTAAAAAAAAACTTTATTTTCAAAAGGATCCTTTACTTCTCGTCTTTTCTGATTTTATCAAGTAGTCCCTCTGACCTCAAATAGTTAGAATATACACCTTTCCCTTTTGACCACATGAAGGATCAACTGAAGCCGCTCCAAGAAAGATATCGGACAGTGATGACCTCTTCAAAGTAACAAAGGGTTTCACCATGCATTAGAAGAGTTGAAGCTGCAACAATTGAAGACTCCGAAGACTAGAAGAATTTGAAGAATCTGAAGAATTATTTGACCTTTAGAAGACCAAACCCCTGTTACATACTTACGTTAAATGCGACGATTTGTGAGATGTCATTTGTTTGATGTTTTCCGACAGCCACAAAGTAAAACTTGTTTCTTCAAAAACTATTGTTTGTATTGTGTGTATATCCCTCCCCACCTCTCTCATATCTCATCCCAAAACTTTTGGACCCCATAGATGGTGAATGAAGAAGGACTGGTATTCTCTGGACCGATGACTCAGTTGGAGTCAGAACTATGGATTCAAAACATGGAGGATCACTTCGAGAAGAAAATGATTGCAAGGAAGTATGAGGTTCAATATGCTCTTCAGTATTTTACCGAGAGTGCTGCAACCTGGTAGAAAATGCATCAAGCCATACAAGGATTTAATGGAACAAGAACTTGGGAGGAATTCAAGAAGACCCTGTTGAGATCACGTCTCATCCGGAAGCACTACGATAACCCGAAGAAGAAACCTTGTGCTTGCAAGATTTGCGGAGAAATAGGACACACCAATGAAGAACACAAGGATGGATGCCTTTATTGTGAGGAAAATCACCCAAAGGAAGAATGCCCGACTAGGCAAGTTACTTGTTTCCTGTGTGAAGGAGTTACTCATTTCCCGGCTCAGTGCCAAATTTACCCCAAGGTACAGAAAATTACCAAGCAGCTGAAGGAAGCCATGATAGAAGCCCTCCGAGAAGTTATGAAAGAACCTGTGATGAAGGAATGTGTTGAAGACCACGATGGAGAAGGCCTCAACAGATTTTACTCCAACGCTTGCTATTCATGTGGAGAAGAAGGACATTTTTCCCAAAGATTGTACCAAGGAAAGAGAAGAATATTTCAGAGATTTCCGACATGAAGTGAAGTTTGACCCTCGGAAATAGAAGCTCTGATCATTACAGAGAAATCCAGGAAGAGAAAAGAAGGCAACCCCTGAACAACACAGTTTTCGCGAGAGAAGGACCTGAGTCATATCACTTGTTACAGGTGCAAGGATTTAGGTCATTACGCTAGTAAATGTCCGTAAAAGAAGCCAAGAATCCAAGGAGCCTACATAATCACAAAGAAGCCCCGAGACATGTCGGAAGTCTTTTGTTTTCGCTGCAAGGAAGCGGGACATTATGCTACTAAATGTCCCAACAAGATGAAAGCTGGAGTTGAGTAGTTGGAATTTTGATATTGGAAACAAGAGTAATAGAAAGCAATTTCATTTTTATGAGTACAATAAGTTGAGTTATGTAATGGGTGCTCGAGTTTGTAATGGATTCATGAAATCAATAAAGTTAAGGTGACATGTTTTCATATGTTTAATTGTAGGAGTTGTTACTCGTGAACAAAGATTTTGACCATTTTCGAGGATATGAGAAATATGGTCTATGGATGGATTTGTGAATTTCATTTTTAGGGTGGTAGTACCTGTGAAGAAGACTAGACTAATGGATAAAAAAATATTCCACGGACTGTAGTTCAAGGAAAAAAAGTTGGAGTTTTGCTTTTGATATGATGGTATGAAGAAACAGAGTACTCTGGATTTAAAGGATGTGTAATATGGAACAAGAGAGTTACCCCAAGGATGAGTTAAAGCTGCACTAGTGCTGAAGTGGGCCATAACCCATGTGCCCAGGATTTTGAAAAGGAACGGATGTAACCTTGATAAAGGAATAAATTTGGAAGAATCGGTGATCCAATCAAAGATAATGTATCGTAGGAGGTTACGCAAAAAAACCTGAGAGTGGTGAAGTAACGATAGATGTTTCGTTTGGCTTGCTGAACCAAAGGATTTACTCGAACCCAGTTCGAGAACAAGAGAAATTCTGCAATGCTTGTGAGTATGCCCAAGTGTTAGAATACGTGATTTACTATTTACGTATGTGGTAATGATTCAAGTACGGGATGGATTGGCCCCCATACCGGAGACTTCTATCATGAACTATCATATGTTGATGGAAAATCCGAGAGCTTTGAAAACCTTAGAAGAGTGTCGACACGTCAAGCCATAAAACCATAGAATGGTAGGACAATGGAACCCTTTACAGGCAACCGTTGCCAATCGTAGATCATACGGTGAGGTTCAACCAGACCTGCTTTCTCAGAGAGGAGAAACCATTAATGGTAGACCACCATGAGTATTTCGATAGTTGTCTAGAATGGACACAGACCTATCACTAAAGCGATCCAGTCTTGGACGAACTTCAACTTTGACGAACCGACCCAAGATTTGGAGGAAAACTCTATGCTTCGATGTAAGAGCGTTAATGAAGGAGCTATTGTAAGATATGTGAAGGGACATACATTGTCGGCACCCTGAGGAAATATCTGAGTTTATTGGAACCGTAACCTTGTTTTAAGTGTGGTAGCACCCACGACCTTTCCGACCAAACGTTTGCTAGCAGACCCCAACCCCTAACCCTTTCTTGCTAGCCTCTTCGAATCTCGAGGACGAGATTCATTTTTTAAGTGTGGTAGGTTTGTAACATCCCAAAATTCTAAATTTTGGAATGTTATAATAAATAAATAGTTTTGATTGATTGATTGTTTGTTGTGTGATTGATTGAGTGGAATTGAGTGGAATTTGAAACTTTTGAAAGTTGGATGAGAGGGAATAAAAATGACTTTCCCAAAACTATCCCCTTTTGCCCTTTTGGATCTCAATGAATTCAATTCCATTCCAACACCGAAACCCTAGAGTGAAGATGAAATGACTTCTTCCATTTAAAATGAAAAGGGTTTTGAAAAGATTTGAATTTCATTTGAGAATATTTCAAATTCAAAGCTTTATGCAACTCAATGATTTTCATGAGGGAAGATAAAATGACTTCTTCAATTATATGAAATATGAGTTGGAAGTTAAAAAGAATCAAATTGAAAGTCATTTGAAGGTATTTTGAAACTCCCTTCAAATTTGGAATTATTTGGATTTTATTCAAAATTATTTTCTTCTAAAAATAAATAAATGGAAATATGGGTAAAATGATTCCTTCAATGGAAAATTAGGAGAAAATAAATTTGAAGTCATTTTGGTATTTTTAAAATGATTTTTATTGGATTTTATTAGAGCAGAAACACTCTTTGTTTTATTTGAATTTTTGTGTATTTTATTTGAACTTGAGAAATAGTTCATGTTGTAGGAAATCTTTTTCTGATATTTTCTCTGTTTTTATTTTCAAAAAAAAAGGAAAAGCCCCTGGGCGCCGGCCAGGCCAACTGGCCCAGCCAGCACCTGGGCGACCCACCGAGCCAGCCCACTAATGACCGAGCTGCCCAATGAGCCACCACCCCCAGGCCGAAACCCCTCGGCCGGGTCGCCTGACCCATTCCCGCTTCCCCTCTCGCTGTGGTGGTCCCCACCCGTCACCTACCTCAGCACACCACCCTCCTGCGCCCTCGCCTCCTCGCCGCCGCTGCCTGCCACCCTCCTCGCCCGCCGCTCGGATCACTTGGATCCGGGATTCGCCAGTGATCTCGCCCGGCTTGCCCCTCGCCCAAGCCGTGCCCCTCTATATAAACCCCCCCCTCTACCCGTTCCCCCCTCGCCCCTCCCGGATCCTCTCCTCCCTCTGCCCGCACTCGCCGGAGTACCCGAACGCCGCCGCCGCCATTAGCCACCCCGAGCTCGCCCCGGCCACCCCCGAGCTCCACCGACTCCACCAAACCACCCTCGCCCTTCAAGACTGGGCTGAGCTTCTGCGCCGACGCCCCGACCACCGGAGACGCCGGAGCACTTCGCCGCCTGAGCCGCTCGTCGCCGACGTCCGTAAGTCGCTGGAGACTTCCCGGCCGTCTCGATCCAACTCCGACGGTTAGGATTAGATCTCTCAAGGGGTATGTTTTATTAGGTTAGTTAGTGAACCGGGTTTTTACCCCGGTTAGTTCCGGTTTATTTTGTTTAGTTAGGGTTTAGTTGAACCGGCCGATCCAGTTTAAACCCTAGGCCCGTTTTAGTTATATTACGCCAAAGCGTTATATAGGCCCATTAGCCCGTTTTTCTTTTATTTTCGTTTTCTGTTTTAACAGAATAGTTTCAGAATTGAAAAATTCATATCTTTTAATCTACTTAATATTTTTAAGTGATTCTTTTTTTGTTGGTTTGCAAATTTCTTATAGTTTCTGTAGAAAATATAGTTAGCTATGTTAAAATTATTTATAATTGCTTTATTTTAGATTTAGACAGAATAGTAAATCTGCTATAAAATGAGTCAGGAATATTATTTTTAATGATTCTTTTGTCACAACTTTGTTTTGACATTACCTAACCGTAGGAATTTATTTGGGCATTTTAGGATTAATAAAAATAGTTTTAATCAGAATCATGTTATTCTTAATTAATTAGCTAGCTACTGTTTTCCTATTGTTTTACTTAGCAAATAAATTTATTTTTCATATGTGATAGATTATTCTAGGTTAGTTTCTGTCACTTTAGAGCATGAACTTTTATTTAAATCAAATAAAACTTTTATTTTATTTTTCTTATTAGAAATTGCTTTAGGCCTAATAGGAGTTTTATAATAGCTTTTAAGGTGATTCTTTTTGCTACTAGTTGCTTGGTGAATCCTTTTCTGCTAGGTAGCATAAACCCATGCTTAGGTTCTGTTAAGAAATTTTTTGTTATATAAAACTATTTTTAGTTGTTGCTTGAAGTAGGAAAGCATTGAGTTGGATTTCTTCGAGTTTTTCCTTTGGGTTTTGATTCGTTTGTTTTGTGTGATTGTGTTAGCATGTTGTTATGTTAAGTGATCATATGCTATATGCTTATTATGATTGTTGTTTGCCTCGTAGAATTTCCTGAGTGCTAAGCTTGCTACCATGAGTCCCTAGTTTTCAAGATCGTCAAAGAAGGCAAGTTCACTTTGACCATGCTTTCATACCTATGTTTTATTGCATTTAGTGGCATCTTTGCAACCACCCCTCAAAGAGTGTTATTGAATCCTTGTAGTTGAGTAGTATGCATGAGGTAGGAACCCATCACCCTGTTACCAAGCCCGGACGTTATTTATTTTAATGCTACGCTATAGCAGACGGGTTTGTTATGAGTGCTCGTGGAGTGGTGTGAGAATGGAGGATCTACGCCAATGACGACAACACCATGATGAAATCTGCAAGGATCTGCATCTTCAAGGCCTCAAGACTTCAAGACTCGAGACAAGAATTCAATACACACTCTGGGTGAAGGACGGTTGACGGGCACCTGGAGAACCCAAAGTGGTTGGCCGGGATGCATGGAGAAGCGCCATGACATCTTGGCGGAAAGCTTCACCCAGACTCAAAGAGACGGAAGAATACTTCATGCCCGAAGCTTACCCGTGCAACCGCAAGTCAATATGGGCTCGGCTTGGTTGACCTTAGTTGTGACTCTGGCTGGGACGATGCTAGCAGATGTAGAACTACGGTAGGATGGGATGAGCACCGGACAGTGGTCAGAGGAACTCTTCGGAAGACCATGTTTCGGTCATCTTGTTCTCAAACACCCTGAAGTGCGAGAACGTAAAGAGAGGGATCGAATCTTGGGGTAAAGTGTACAAACCTCTGCGCAGAGGGTTAAAACCTAATCGATTAGCCGTGTCCCCGTTCACGGACAATTTGAGCCTCGGACTTGGATCTATCTCGGAACTCTCAACACCGGATTGATAACTTAATTGTGGGCAACTTATGATGATTTTGGGCTATGAGACATCGGTTGGCGGAACCATGTCATGATAGAAAACTCCATAGTACAGACTTCATTTATTCCTTTGATGTAGGGAAAATAAAATCAGCTTTTACGCATAAACAAAACTCAGAATCTGAGCCACAAAGCCAAATTGCATATAGTATAGTTTTACCATCTGTTTATTCATGTTGTGATCTTGCCGGTACATTCAATGTAATCGATTTGCACACTGGCTGCAACGTATCATGTTGCAGATATTTTTCTTCCTACGAGTAAGAGTACAGTGCAGAGTTACGGTCTACACTCAACCTGCCGATGGCGTTGATGGGACTCCACACCCGACTAATTGTTTCACTGTGACTTATGAGGTATATATTAGTTTTACGTTAATTATACATGTGATTGCACTTTGATATATACATTGATGTACTGTGTGTGCCAGCATACTGATCCAGGGATGGCACAACAACACAGAGGCTTGACCGTCTGAGGTCGGGTCGCTACAGCATGAAGGCTCGTGAGGCGGCCGTCAAGGACCAGGAGGCCAAGCTGAAGAAGCATCATGATCGCCTAGGCACGCTGGAGCAGGAACTGGAGGCGAGGAAGGCCGAGCTGGACGCCAAGGCATGGGTTCTTGCCGAAGATCGCGTGGCCTTCATGGATATGGAGGTGAAGGCCCGCGCCTTGCTGAGGGAGCTTTATGATAGCGGCCTGGAGAGCCCATTAGCCGGCGCAGAGGACGGCCCCGCCAAGCTGCTTCCCTTCCTAATTCGTGCTCTTGAAGATGTCTCCCTTGGTCTCGGCCCCACGGCTGAGGCCGAGGCACGTGTCTTGTCTTCTGCGGCACTAACGCGGATCCTCACCCACATTTATCTTCGCGATCCTAGCGTCGACATGGACAGCCTGTTGGAGCCGGCAAGCGGCGAGCATGCAGCTGCCGCTGCCGAGGCTGTGAAGGGTCGCGCGGAGGCTCTGTTGGGGAAGTTCCGGGCCTTCAAGACCAAGCCAAGCGAGGCGCTGCCGGCCTCGCTGCTTCACGAGGCGAGACTACTCCGCGCTGCTCCACCACGACAAGTGACTCACTGTGGCTCTGTCTTGCTTTTAATTCCTCAAGACATGTATCATGCCTCGGGAGGCGTTTAAACTTATGCGTTTGGTATTGCGATAACAGTGTGGACTGTAATATTTGCTTTTGAATTCCTTGAAATTTATGCTTCCTACTTGCATATGTTCTACGCCGGCAGAGCCCGCCTCACAAGATATCTCGGCCGCGTTAGCCCCGACCGAAACCAGGACGGGACCAAGGAGTGAGGGCTACCCGACAAGTTAGGCTCTGAGTCACGATGCTCAGGAGTCCCCTTGGCGCACGAACAACAAGTAGGGAGGTGAGACGCAGCGGACCCACCGTTCTACGTCTGCAGAGCCCGGCCCGCGCATACCTCAACCGCCATTAGCCTTTCTAACTAAGGGGTGAGGGCTACTTGACCAGTTAGGCTCTGAGTCGCGATGCTCGTGGAGTCCCCTCGACGCTCAAATGGCATGCATACCTTGGCTCTGCTCGGGAGTGACGTCTGACGAACCAGGCCCGAGGGGCCCGGCTGGGTGGCGTGCGTCAGGCGTGACTCAGCGCAGCCCGTGCCCAGCCCCTCGCGGTGCTCCCGAGGGAGGCGTTGCGACGAGGCCGACAATCGAGCTCTGGGCTCCCCGAGGTTGATGCGACCCGAGGCCACCCTCAGCTTTTTATCACCAGCGTGGAGCATAGCGCTTCCACGCCAGACGGGCATAGCCGCCGCTCCTCGGCAAGGTTGTCGTCGGTAGCGGAGCATGGTGCTTCCACTGGAACGTGGGAGGGGGCTCCCCTCCGGGAGGAGCCCCCGGGGCGTATAATGCCCCACCCTGACACGTGGCTCGCACGGTAGGGCTGGACGAGGTGTATCTGGGCAGCCATGAGCCAGCACGGGACTCACGAGGACCTACCTCAAGGCGGGTTGCGCCTGGCTCTGGGCCTTATCTTCGAGTGTGTTCCTGCAAATTTGGCGGATGTCGGTGCTCTACGTCTTCGGGTCCCGGCTCTCGGGCTGGTCTCAGCCGTCGCTGGCAAGCTAGGTCGCGATGCCATGGACAAGACCAGAGGGTGAGGGCCGGAGAGCCGGTAGGAGCCACGAGTCGCGATGCTCGTGCACCCCCTTTAACGCACAAGCTGGATTAGATGACGCAACTCACGCCCTCGGTCCCGGCTCTCGGTCCGGTCTCAGCCTGCTGTCGGCAAGCCAGTCGCGATGCCATGGACAAGACCAGAGGGTGAGGGCCGGAGAGCCGGTAGGAGCCCCGAGTCGCGATGCTCGTGCACCCCCCTTTAACGCTGCAAGCCGGGTCGGATGCAGCAACTCCACGCCCTCGGGTCCGGCTCTCGGGCTGGTCTCGACCGTATTGGCAAGCCGGTCGCGATGCCATGGACAAGACCAGAGGGTGAGGGCGGAGAGCCGGTAGGAGCCCTGAGTCGCGATGCTCAGGCCCCCCTTTAATGCGCAAGCTGGGTTAGATGACTAAAACTCGTCCTCGGGTCCGGCTCTCGGGCTGGTCTCGGCCGTCGGCCGGCAAGCCAGGTCGCGATGCCATGGACAAGACCAGAGGGTGAGGGCCGGAGAGCGGTAGGAGCCCTGAGTAGCGATGCTCGTGCACCCCTTTAACGTGCAAGATTCCGCCACCGGGAAGAGGCACCAAATAACAAGCATGGTGGAGCGAGAGCATAATCCTAAGGAAAAAGTAGGAAGGATACATGCCGCTGGGACTGGCCCGAGCGGCTTGGGGATGATGCAGCCCGAGGGGCGCCCCCAACAGGATAGGCTAACGACATGAAATAAAAGGGATACATGCCGCAGGGACGGACCCATGCGGCCTGGGAATAATGCGGCCCTGAAGGCGCTCCCAGCCGGAAATAAAACTTAAAGATGTCACCTAGTGATGTTGGGGATGAAGGGGTGTTAGTGTAGCAAACTCGGTGGGCTGCGGGAGCCGATCCTCACGAGCCCCCAGGCCCAGGGGCCTCGGGGGGCTCCGGAGGCGTTGGCGGCTCCTCAGGGGCCATCTCCATCTCCGCCAGGGCTGCGGCGTGCCTGACCTCTTGAGCCTCCAGAATGGTCCTCATGAGACGCTGATGTGCGGCAGCCGCGTTTGGCAGGCCATAAGGCATGCGTACGTAGCTGTGGGGCGGCCCTTGCAACGTCCCACTCGCGACGGCCAGAGGCGCTCTTGAGATGCGGCTCGGTTGAGCACTAGTACGTCGATGCAGACGCGCAGCCCACCATCCTCGCCTGGATGGGGGCCACAGTGGCAGGCGGCGGCTGCCCTCATGACCCTTGACTCTCAGAGCTCCTGAATGGCCTTGCTGACGAACTCTTGAGGGTTCTGCCCTTCTGATCTTGCTCCTGCTTGCGGGAAACATGCTGCAAAAGACGCCTCCACGTGGTGCCCAAGCGCATCCCTCGAGACCTTGGCGAGGTCGACGGCCCTCCAGGGGAGAGCCCCTGAGCCCTGCCTGAGGAGGGCGCCGGGCGCGCTTTCCTATGCGATGGAGGAGGCTCCCCCTGGCCCGATGCGGGCCCCGAGGGGCCTGTCTCTTGAAGAGTCGGGCCGGTCGATGTCCTCTTCTTCTTGGGTGCGGCCTCGGGAGGCCTCCTGCTGTTGTGGTCTGGATCTTCCAGCGATGCAGCCTGAAAAGCTCGCTCCAGGGAGCACAATGCGTCTCTCTCTTCGCAGGGCACCGTGATGACTCCGCCGCTTCCCGGCATCTTGAGGATGTTGTAGCTGTAGTGGGTTACGGCCATGAATTTGGCCAACGCTGGGTACCCAAGGATGGCATTGTACGACAGGCGAATGTGGGCGACGTCGAAGTCGATGAGCTCGGTGTGGTAGTTGTCGCGGGCCCCGAAGGTGACAGGAAGGCGGACCTGCCCGATCGGGACCGTGGAGCCATCGGTGACTCCGGAGAAAGGCTTGGTTGGCTTAAGCTGACTGTAAGGCACTTGAAGATTGTTGAATGTCTCCACGGACAGGACGTTGAGCCCTGATCCGCCGTCGATGAGGGTCTTGGTGACTAGCACATTGCGGATGATTGGGGAACAAAGCATCGGGAGAACTCCGGTGGCTGCAAGACTTGAGCTGATCCGCTGAGCTGAACGTGATGGCGCACGCCGACCACCTGAGAGTGCGCGTGGACTCGAGATTGGGGAGGACTGCATTCACCTCGCGGGCGAACTGCTTGAAGATGCGGTGAGAGGCTGGGGCTTGAGCTCCACCCAGGATGCAGGCGATCGCACGTGCTTCCTGGAAGCCTCCAGCCCCCTCGTCCTGATGACGATCTTCGATTCTCCTTTGCGGCGGCGGCAGCGGAGGGAGGCCTGCGTTCCCTTGCGGGCGATCCTCACGAGGCTGATCCCTCCAGCCCCCCTCGCGAGGTGGGTCTTGCCAGCGGTCCTAGCGAGGTTGGTCGCGCCACCCTTGGCGCGGGCCGCTGTCTTCCCAGCATCCTGCGTTCCTTCCTCCTCCTCGGCCGTAGCCCCGGTAGCTGCGCTCAGGGCGTCTGCCGACCCTTCCTTCGCGCACGGCCCGGAGCTCTTGACATTCATTGGTGTTGTGGGTGTGGAGGTCGTGGTACACACACTACCGGCTGCCCTTGGAGGACTCGGGCTGATCTGCGCCTCGGCAGGTATGCTGTTCGGCCGCGAGCACGGCAGCCCCCTTGCGCTTCACGTCCTTAGCCTTGGACTTCTTCTCTTCGGGATCCGCAGCAGGCAGCTCGAGGAGGGAGAGGCGCGCCTCCTCAGCCCTGGCGCACTTGGTCGCCAAGTTGAACAGCTCTAGGGAGGTGCACATATCTTCATGCATCGCCAGCTCCTCCTTCATCTTGACGTCGCGACGCCTGGAGAAGGCGGAGATGATGGCCTCCTCCGTCACCCGGGGGATCTTGAGGCGCGCGTTGTTGAAGCGCTGGATGTACTTTTGCAGGGTTTCCCCTGGCTGCTGCTTGATTCGACGCATGTCGCTCACGGCGGGTGGCCGGTCGCGAGTACCTTGGAAGTTGGCGATGAAGCGGGTACGCATCTCGGCCCAGAAGAGATCGTGCTCGGGGCGGATTCAGGAGCAGTGCGGGCCCCGTCCTTGAGCGCCATGGGAAACCAATTTGCCATGACCTTTTCATCCCCGTTGGCAGCCTCGATGACCAGCTCGTAGAGCTGGAGGAACTCCGTAGGGTCGGCAGTGCCGTCATAGCGAGGAGGTAGGTCCGGCTTGAACTTCGCGAGCCACGCGACGCTGCGCAGCTCGAAGGTGAAGGCGCGGCAGCCCGCCGTGGCCGCGGGGGGCCTCGGACGGCAGAGAGCTTGGTCTTGTGGGCCTCCCTGCGGCCATGGGGGGGGCAGCGCAGGTCTTGACGCGTCTTTGGAGCGGGAGCGCCGGGCAGCTTCTTCTTGCGGGCGAGGAACTTCTTGGCAGCTCTGCTCTTGCCGCGCCCGGTGCTGGCGAGCAGGTTCCTCAGTGGACCGCGCGCTTGGGGCTGGGCGCCGTCTTGAGGAGGAGGCGGCCGAGGCGCCTCGAGAGCTTCATCGCTGCTGGGCGGAGTGCGGTGCGAGGCGGACGGCGCGGGTCGCCTTCCTGCAGCGTGACGAAGCTTCGGCGTTCGGTCGAGCCATTCTTCATAGACGCTCGTCGGGCGGTAGCGCAGGAGCTCGTTGGCCGCGATGAGCGCAGCTCGGGCCTCCATGGCCGCGCGGGGCACGCGTGACGAAGAACCAGCGGGGGTGAGCGAAGGCGTGGCGGTGCGGCCATCCCGCCTCATGGACGGGTGCTGGGACGACGCTTGCTACTCGTTCCCCGCTGGGCCGGTGGCGGCGTTGATGGCAGGTGACGGGGAACGACGAGGACGCCCACCAACGGGAGCCGTCTGGGTGACGTGGGAGGCGAGGGCGTCTCGGTGCTCGGCGCAGGCCCGACGAGCGTCAGACATGGTTGCGGTGGTCGGGGAAGAACGAGGCGACGAAAGGCAGATTCCGGCGCACCCCTACCTGGCGCGCCAAATGTCGGATTTCGGGTTCCCGCAGACCCTTAAGGTTCAAACTCTAGGGTGCGCGCGGAGATCCAACCCTCCACCGTCTCGTACCTCGCCGAATCACATGGACCTAAACTACTCAAAAGAACAGCACAAGAGACACGAGATTTATACTAGTTCGGGCCACCGTTGTGGTGTAATACCCTACTCTAGTTTGTGGTGTGGTGGATTGCCTCTTGGGCTGATGAGGAACAGTACATGGAAGAACAACCTCGCGAGGGTCTGTTCTTGGTGGATGTGATGAACTGCTAGGTGGTGTCCCGTCGCTCTAGCTTGAGGATCGGGTCTCTATCTCTCTCTCTGGATTCCAAATGCCCTCCTTCCGGTCGTCCTTTTCTCCCCCTCCTTGTACTATGGTGGCTAGCTCTACTTATATAGACGAAGGCCCTGGGCCTCTTCCCAAATATTGAGCGGGAAGGGCGCCAACAATTGGCCATTTTGAAGGGAACAGCGGGTACACTTATCCTGACTAAAGTTAGTCCTCGCCTGCCAAAGGCTCTGGTGATGACGCCTGCTTGGGCTCCACGATGACTCCTTCCAGCCGTTGGGGCTGGTCTTGGTCTTGTTGCACCAAAGCGGATGCCTTTGCTTGATGCTCGTCGCTGCGCTTGCTCCCTTCGCACCAAAGAGGAAAGGAGGACGCTGGGCTGGCGCTCGATCGGCGCCCTTGGTCGTCATGGCTTGCGTCATGGGCACCTCGCGAGGTACCCTGCCTTGAACTCTCCGCCTCCTCATGAGCCACCGACGAGGCCGTGCCTGAGGAAGCTCCTTGTCTTCCGTCCCACGAGGCTTGGCCCCTCGCGAGGGTCTTGAGCTTGTGTTGATGAAGATGGGCTGTCCTGGGCCTCCTTTGAGCCACGCCGCAGGCCGCAGGCAGGCAAGTCTGGGGACCCCCGTTCCCAGAACACCGACAAATATGACACCCTATAATCAACATACATACATGGTGTTGTCCTTGTCCTGCTAATGCCTATCTAGGTCGTATTGACTTCTTGGTCATGGTGGCAGCTGAGGTGATGATGTGAGATTGGTTTAAGGTTTTTTAGAGATTTTTTTTGTTTTCGCAAGTTTGTTTGCGAATATTTTAAGTTTGACCATAGTATCACAGTTACTAACCGGGTCCTCATGGTATTGGGTTAGGGAATAGGATACCGTACCCATCCCCGTTGTACCCTATGGGGAATAAAATAGTTTGGTAAATATCCCCATGGGGATGTTTTTCGCCGATCCCCACCCCCTAATAGATGAAATCCCCACGGGTTTGGCGGGTATGGGGCCCCGTTGCCATCCCTATGCCCATGGAATCCAAAGATAATCTAAGGACACCTAAAAGCCAAAGCTTGGGGATGCCTCGGAAGGCATCCCCTCTTTCATCTACTTCCATCGGTAACTTTACTTGGAGCTATATTTTTATTCACCACATGATATGTGTTTTGCTTGGAGTGTCTTATATAATTTGAGTCTTTCTTGGTTAGTTTGACACAATGATCCTTGCTGTACGCAACTTTTGAGAGAGACACACTTGATTCGGAAATTGTTAGAATACTATATGTGCTTCACTTATATCTTTTGAGTTATATAGTTTTTGCTCTAGTGCTTCACTTATATCTTTTGGAGCACGGTGGTGGATTTTTTTAATAGAAACTATTGTTCTCTCATGCTTCACTTAGACTATTTTGAGAGTCCTACCAAACAGCGTGGTAATTTGCTTTAATTATGATAGGCGTTCAAGACTAGTAAAAAAATTCTTATGAGTGTGTTGGATACTATGCGAAGTTTGATGCTTGATAATTGTTTTGAGATACGGAGATGGTGATATTAGAGTCATGTTAGTTGATTAGTTTTGAATTTGAGAAATACTTGTGTTAAAGTTTGTGATTCCCGTAGCATGCGCATTATGGTGAACCGTTATGTGATGAAGTCTGAGCATGATTTATTTATTGATTGTCTTCCTTATGAGTGGCTGTCGGGGACGAGTGATGGTCTTTTCCTACCAATCTATCCCCCTAGGAGCATGCGCATAATACTTTTCTTCGATAACTTGTAGATTTTTGCAATAAGTATATGAGTTCTTTATGGCTAATGTTGAGTCCATGGATTATACGCACTTTCTTCCTTCCACCATTGCTAGCCTCTCTAATACCATGCACTTTTTGCCGGTATCATACACCCACCATATACCTTCCTCAAAACAGCCACCATACCTACCTATCATGGCATTTCCATAGCCATTCCGAGATATATTGCCATGCAACTTACCACCGTTCCGTTTATTATGACACGCTCCATCATTGGCTTATTGCTTTGCATGATCATGTAGTTGACATTGTATTTGTGGCAAAGCCACCGTTCATAATTCTTTCATACATGTCACTCTTGATTCATTGCATATCCCGGTACACCACCGGAGGCATTCACATAGAGTCATATTTTCTTCTAAGTATTGAATTGTAATTGTTGAGTTGTAACTAAATAAAAGTGTGATGATCATCATTTTTAGAGCATTGTCCCAAGTGAGGAAAGGATGATGGATACTATGATTCCCCCACAAGTCGGGATGAGACTCCGGACTAAATAAAATAAAAGGAGAAAGGCCATAAAAAAAGAGAAAAGTCCCAAAAAATGAAAGAAAAAGAGAGAAGGGACAATGTTACTATCCTTTTACCACACTTGTGCTTCAAAGTAGCACCATGACCTTTATGATAGAGAGTCTCCTATGATATCACTTTCATATACTAGTGGGAAATTTTTCATTATAGAACTTGTCTTGTATATTCCAATGATGGGCTTCCTCAAAATGCCCTAGGTCTTCGTGAGCAAGCGAGTTGAATGCACACCCACTTAGTTTCTTTTGTTGAGCTTTCATATACTTATAGCTCTAGTGCATCCGTTGCATGGAAATCCCTACTCACTCACATTGATATCTATTAATGGGCATCTCCATAGCCCGTTGATACGCCAAGTTTATGTGAGACTATCTTCTCCTTTTTTGTCTTCTCCACAACCACCATTCTATTCCACATATAGTGCTATGTCCATGGCTCACACTCATGTATTGCGTGAAGATTGAAAATGTTTGAGAACATCAAAAGTATGAAACAATTGCTTGGCCTGTCATCGGGGTTGTGCATGATTTAAAGACTTTGTGTGGTGAACATAGAGCATAGCCAGACTATATGATTTTGTAGGGATAACTTTCTTTGGCCATGTTATTTTGAGAAGACATAATTGCTTAGTTAGTATGCTTGAAGTATTATTATTTTTATGTCAATATTAAACTTTTGTCTTGAATCTTTCGGATATGAATATTCATACCACAATTAAGAGAATTACATTGAAATTATGCCAACTAGCGTTCCACATCAAAAATTCTGTTTTTATCATTTACCTACTCGAGGACGAGCATGCATTAAGCTTGGCGATGCTTGATACGTCTCCAATGTATCTATAAATTTTTATTGTTCCATGCTATATTATATTCTGTTTTGGACATTATTGGGCTTTAATATACACTTTTATATTATTTTTGGGACTAACCTATTAACAGGAGGCCCAACCCAGAATAGCTGTTTTTTTGCCTATTTCAGAGTTTCGCAGAAAAAGAATATCAAACGGAGTCCAAACAGAATGAAACATTCGGGAACGTGATTTTCGGAACGAACGTCATCCAGAGGACTTGGACCCTACGTCAAGACATCAACCAGGAAGGCACGAGGTAGGGGGGCGCGCCTACCCCCCCAGGCGCGCCCTCCAACCTCCTGGGCCCCACGTTGCTCCATCGACATACTTCTTCCTCCTATATATACCTACGTACCCTCAAACTACCAGATATGGAGCCAAAAACCTAATTCCACCGCCGCAACCTTCTGTATCCGTGAGATCCCATCTTGGGGCCTTTTCCGGAGCTCCGCCGGAGGGGGCACCAATCACGGAGGGCTTCTACATCAACACCATAACCTCTCCGATGATGTGTGAGTAGTTTACCACAGATCTTCGGGTCCATAGTTATTAGCTAGATGGCTTCTTCTCTCTTTTTGGATCTTAATACAATGTTCTCCCTCTCTCTTGTGGAGAACTATTCGATGTAATCTTCTTTTGCGGTGTGTTTTTTGAGACCGATGAATTGTGGGTTTATGATCAAGTTTATCTATGAACAATATTTGAATCTTCTCTGAATTCTTTTATGTATCATTGGTTATCTTTGCAAGTCTCTTCAAATTATCAGTTTGGTTTGGCCTACTAGATTGATCTTTCTTGCAATGGGAGAAGTGCTTAGCTTTGGGTTCAATCTTGCGGTGTCCTTTCCCGGTGTGATGAGGGGCAGCAAGGCACGTATTGTATTGATGCCATCGAGGATAACAAGATGGGGTTTATATCATATTGCATGAGTTTATCCCTCTACATCATGTCATCTTACTTAAAGCGTTACTGTTCTTTTGAACTTAATACTCTAGATGCATCTTTGGATAGCGGTCGATGTGTGGAGTAATAGTAGTAGATGCAGGAGTCGGTCTACTTGTCTCGGACGTGATGCCTATATACATGATCATACCTAGATATTCTCATAATTATGCTCAATTCTGTCAATTGCTCAATAGTAATTTGTTTACCCACCGTAATACTTATGCTCTCGAGATAAGCCACTAGTGAAACCTATGGCCTCCGGGTCTATTTTCCATCATATTAATCTTCCAACACTTAGTTATTTCTTTTGCCTTTTATTTTACTTTGCATCTTTATCATAAAAATACCAAAAATATTATCTTATCATATCTATCAGATATCACTTTCGTAAGTGACCGTGAAGGGATTGACAACCCCTTTATTGCGTTGGTTGTGAGGATTTTATTTGTTTGTGTAGGTGCGAGGGACTGGTGCGTGGCCTCCTACGGGATTGATACCTTGGTACTGCTTTACTGCATCACCGTTTCCTCTTCAATGGAAAACCAACGCAGTGCTCAAGAGGTAGCAACCGCGCCGCCGCCGCCGGCCCCATGGCTACCGATCACCCTGCCGCTGGCACCCCACCTCCCACTTCCACCCACTCGCCTCCCCCCTTAACTTCCTAGCGCGGAGGCGCCCCGGGCCACCAACCCACCTCCACCGTCAACGGGCCTGGTGATGCGCGCCGCGGCCAACCAGGATCCTGCGCCACCGCCGCCCTCCACGGATGCGGATCCGGTAACCAAGGTCGTCCATGGGCGCAGATCCACCTAGGGCCGGCGAGCCCCACCCTCCCAATCCCCCTATCCATGCCTCCCCCTGTAGCATGCTCTCCTTCCCAGGAGTGTGTCCTTCTTCGCTCTAATGCCGCCCGAGGCACGACACCATCTCATCCCCCCTTGCCTGGCCTTCGTTTTCTCCACCACCAGCCACAGGCGGCATGCAGCCCCTTCCCCGTCCAACTGCGGTCGTTGCGTTGTCCAACCTCGTCCGCGTGCGCAGTCCCTCGTTCACTCGCTTGGCAGCAGAGGTGAGAACTCCCCCTATTCCCCTCCTCCACCTCCCGTCCTCCTCCCGGACTACAGACGGGGCACTGACAACAAACGACATGGGGTGGGCGTCCAATTCAAGGGGGCCTTCCCACTGCTTCTCCTCCATTGAGCTCAGTGGTGACCACTAACCCAAACCCAACGAGCTTTGGGATGTCGCCTCGGGGGAGAGCCTATTCCAAATGCCGAATTTGGGAATTCTGGTCGCCGGAGTTCGTGCTTGTGTGTCGCTGGCTAGCAGTTTAGCAATTAATTTTTTTGTTTTTTCATGCGCATCGGGAGATGAAAAATGACAGTGTATGTAAAAAAATGTATGTATTCATTCATTGAGAAAAACTTGAGTATTGTCTAATTTAGTTCGCTTGCGCAGTCCAGCCCTACAGTGGTAGGGAGGCCGAGCCCAGCGCGAGCTTCAGTTCATGGCAGTCACCCGGTCCCTACCCGCCTTATGCTATTGAATCAGACGCACAACAGAGACTTTGTTGAAAAATATAGAGATGTTTTATGTCTGCAACAAAAACAGTTTTCACATTTCTTATCCGTGGAAAATCAAGAACTGATGTGTTCCTCTGTTTGTATGCTCATGCCCTAGGGGCTGAGGATGAAAAGTACCTCCTACTTGGGCTATGTCGCAGAGATATATGGACATTTTGGCTTTTATTGATTTTAATAAAAAATGCATTTTTCTGTTGGTGCATGAAGCATGTCCATGAATATCTATCGGTTCTTTTTTTATCTTCCGTGAGTAGCTATTAGTGAATTGGTTGACATCTGAAAGATATTTCACTCTGTTATTACTTCCGACACTTTTTCAGATTTTGAAATTTCCTTTTTGTGTATATAATAGAAAGAGAAAGAAGTTTTAAAATAAGAATTGACAAGGTTCAAAAATATGTAACACGATAAAAAATTCCGTGTACGAAATTTGCATGCAGAAATAAAATGAAATCCACAATGAAGTTCATGTATAAAAAAGCAGAAGTTCGCATCGAGTAAAAGGGTGCAATTGTGAAAAAGATGTACTGAAAAGTACATGTTCTCAAATTCCTGATGCTTATATGGTCGTCCCCGAGGAGTAAAAATGTAGAGCCCACGTGTAACATAATGATAATTTAAAATTTGTTCAAGTATTCTCCTCTAGGAACGTTTACACATATAAATAAACCAAATTCGGGAGGTTGGAAAAAATCAAACCCGTCAATGCAAAAAATGTACCTAAAATGATGAAAAGGTACTTAAAAGGTTCAAAAACTAGAAACTTAAATCAAAAAATGGAGTGGCTTGATGTTTATTAGAAAACTAGGATTTTTCTATTACTAAAAGAGGAGCAGTTCGATCTTTATACAAATTCAAGTTTCCTCGTTATTAAAAGAATGGAAACAAGAAGTTCAGAATAAAATAATGTAGTAGTTCGATGTGTAAAAATGGGAAAATCCAAATCCGCTAACAAGAGGATCATAGGAAGTTCAAACAAAAATAATAGAGCAGTTCAAAAATAAAAGAAACACTTAGAAAAGTGGATATTTCACTGTTTCTAAAAATAAAAACAAGCTGTTCAAATTTTAAAAATAGAGAAGCTCAACAAATCATAAAAAGGGACTTTCAACGTTTGTAAATTAAAAAACTCTAGAAGTTCAAATTTAAATAGACAGACGGTCCAACATTTATTACAAAACTAGGATATTTTTGGTACTAAAACAAATAATAATGAAGTTCAAATTAAAAAAATAGAGAAGTTTAATATTTACCAAAAAAAGCTCAAACTTTCATTGTAACAAAATAATAAAAATGACAAAGATCAAATAAAAAAAGGAGTAGTCGATATATATGGGAAACTTAAATTCTTTCCGTTCCTAGGAAAAATAAATATATGAAGTTCAATTTCTAAAGATATTTTTGGTGATTATTAAAAACAATTTTTTCATAAGAATAAGTCTAATAAGTTCAAATTGAAATAACAGAGAAGTTCAAAGTATATAAAAAACTCAGATTTTCTAAAAAGACTTTTGCTAGAAATTCACGTGGTCGGCCCTAGAATGTTAAAAATTATTGTGAAGGAGGTTCACCGTGTATTTACATGTGCACAAGTACACAAAAAATGTTGTACAAATCCGATGAACGGGTGAGGAATTACGAACAAAAATACGTGACAGAAGTTCAACGTGAAAACAGCAAACAATTCAACTACTACCCCAAATGCGCTCCGGATGAGAATAAAAAAACTAAAAGCCTAAAAGGTTTGTTACGAGAAGTTCACGTCCTCCTCCTGGTGTAGTTCAAGATCTCTAGTGCGAGACGTGCGACCTTCAATTACAAGTTAAAAGAGGCAAAAACGACGTTGTTTTGTCATTTTTAGTACTGCTCTCAAACGGCATTGAATTTGTAACAACTATCTACATCAAAAGGTTGTTCCTATTCATAAGCTTTCCAAGTGTATATTATATGCTACATTCCGATGTACGGTTTAAAAGTTTCACGTATACCAATTAAAACACGTTCTTATGTATTGAAAAGATTCTTTTGAACCGCCACGAGTATGAAAAAATGATCAATCCGTGAAAGTTGTATGTTTTCAACAGCTTTCCATCAGTATATCATTTGCTCAATTTCGGTAAGTGGTCGGGGAGTTATGGGTAAAAAACAACACGTGAAAAACAAAGTGAAGTTCAAAAATAACTGTTCCAGAAGTTCAACCTCTTCACGAAGTGCATTTTTAGAGACTTTTGTTTTTCCAATGAAGGCAGAATGCATGATCTCAGAAGTTGAGATTGATAAGTTAACGTACTACATGGTGTGCATTTTGTGTTAAAAAAAGAATGAAAATACAAAACCTAATGTTTTGTTGCTAGAAGTTCAAGTGCTCGACCCAAGAAAGTTAAAAAATTCTTGTGAGAGACGTTGAACAAAAATACGTGACAAAACTTCAAGGTCAAAACAATGAGAAGTTCGACTACTCCAAGGAATGCATTTCAGGTGAAAATAAAAGATTAAAGGTTTTTTGAAAGAAGTTCAAGTGCTTTGTCCGAGGAAGTTCAAAAGTTCTTGTGAGAGAGGTTCACCTTGTATTTCCATGTTCAAAAACACACAAAAAACTTGTTTTTTGCATCTTAAAATAATTCTCTCAATCCACAAAAGAAATTCAGTTATTATTTGGGAGCAATCTGATTTCAACAAAAAAAAAATTCAAATTATAAAAATGGAAGAAGTTCATGTACTACATGGTATTTGTTTAATATGAGAAAAATGAATTAAAAGGCAAGGTCCAAATTTGTTGTTCTTATAATTACATGTCCTCGGTCGGAGAAAGTTAAAAAAATTATTGTGAGAGAGGTTTGTATAAAAGGTATATCATTTATGTAACACTAACGAATGGATGAGAAAATTACAAACGGAAATACATCACGGAAGTTCAACGTGAAAACAGAAGGAAGTTCAACAAATACACTGAATGAATTTCAGATGAAAAACTTCTAAAACCGTCTTGAGTATGAAAAAATGGTCAACACGGGAGAGTTGCGTGTCTACAGCAGCCTTCCATCGGTATATCACTTACCCAATTCCGATGAGTGGATGGAGAGCTACGAGAGAAAAAGCACGTGAAAACAGAGTGAAGTTCAAATAGACATGCCGAGAAGTTCTTCACGCAGTGCATTTTCGAAGATTCTGTTTCACGCTAAAGGCAGAACGCATGATCTCACCGTCTTCAAAATTACTTGAAAACGGCTAGGAATTAGAAAAAATCATCTACATGAAAAAGTTTTGCATTTTCCGTAGCTTTTCAATGGTTTATTATTTGCCCCATTCCGATAAAGTTTATAGAAATTACGGCCAAAGAACATTTTTAGTCATTATCAAAATTGACTTAAAACCGTAAGGAATTAGGAGAAACAATATATACCAACAAGTTTCACATTTCCTCAAGCTTTCCAACGCCATATCATTTGCTACATTCGGACGTACGGTTAAAATTAGCTTGAAATACAAACTTAGTGGAACTTGTACCCTTTTGTAAATTACTTGTAAACCGTTCAAAATAAGAAAAAAACATTCAACACGAAAAAGTAGCGCATTTTCATAAGATTTCCAACCCGATATCATTTGCCTCAATTGGATTAGCCATTTAGAAGTGGCATCGAAAATACAAACTCGGTTGTTCGGTTTGTGAAAGTTTATGATTTTCTAAATTAATCTTTAACCATAGGATATTATAGAAAACTTTCAACATGTGGAAGGAGCGGTTTTGCAGCAGATTTCCAACGCCATATTATTTGCCTCATTCCGATAAATGGTTTAGAAATGCGATCGAAAATACAATTCACGTTTTTTTATGAAGAAAAAACGGTTTTCAAAACTTCTCTTTAATCGCTTACATTTTGCCAAAAATTTAACTTGGGTCATGATACTCGAGTCCATAGCTTTCCAATGGTATATTACAAGCCCCATTTGCGCAATGTTGACGGAAGTTCAATCTAGCACTGGGGGAAGTTCAGGTAGAACAACTCAGATAGTAAAATTGCAACAGACACATGTTCATCATGACCCGAGAGAAAAATCTGGCAATGAACGAGATTCCTATTTAAACATTCATTTAGTTGCTAAAAACCGTTTGCATCTTACACTTACGTCACATAGAACACGGCTGACCAGAATAATTCACGCTGGGAGACAAGGTTGCGGAGATAGCCCGAAGGTCGGGTTCCTACAGAGGGAAGTTCAAGTTGTGTAACTCAGGAAGTTCATGTTGTGTATTCTGATCCCGTGATCAGAATAGTGTTTCAGGCGGTTGTACTGATGATTTTCGTCTCGTCGAACTGATCGTCATCTCTAGTTCAAAAATAACTGCAATTTTTTTTCGTCAGAATGGGGCATGTAATATATCGCTGGAAAGCTCTTGACAACTACATTACAGTCATATAGGAATGTTTTGCAAAATCATCACGGTTTAAGAGCAGTTTTGAAAAAAACGTTTTTTCAAACAAAAACGTGAATCGTAAACTTAAAATTTCAAATGGTTTATCGGAATTGAGCAAATAAGATGGCATTGGAAAGCTGGTAAAAATCCGCATCTTCCATATATCTATTGTTTTCTCAAATTCTATAAGATTTAAAAGTAATTTAAAAACGGCGAAATTCTGGGAGAAACATATTTTCGTATTTTTTTTGCAAACTGTTTCTCGGATTGATGCAAAGTATATGGCATTGAAAAGCTATGGAAAATGCACAACATTTTTGTATAGAAATGTTTTTCTAATTCCTGTTAAACTCGAATTTGAATACGGTGAAATTTGATTTCAAACGCGATTTTTTAAAGAAGTTTGTCGAAATGGGGCAAATAATATACCTTTGAAAAGCTATCGAAAATGCGAAACTTAGTCATGTTGAAAGTTTTCTCAAATTCACAACCATTGAAAAGTAATTTGGAATACGGTGAGACATGTCGTGTTGTTTTCTAGCCAAGAAAAATAGAGTACTTGTACTGATCTTTGTGTGTTTTTGTACTGATGTATTACACACAAAGTAATTTTGAATACTGCAAAGCCGGTCATATTCTTTTATCTGTTTCGGAAAAAGAAGTACTCGAACTGATCTCCGTATGGGTTTGTGCTAAGCACATTTTCACATATTGCACTTTTACTTTGTTTTTTTGGTAAGGTTTTCCTCATAAAGTTCCAATGGTATATATATATAAGTCCTCTCGGAAACAACCTCCGTATTAGTTGGGATGAGCACACACACTTACAATCATGCTCACCCTGCGTTTTAGTCTAGGTTTGTTTCATTTTCCGAAAAAGCAGTCCATCAACGGGGTACTAAAGACATGGCAGGAATCTGGTTCATACCCTTGTGCTTATAAGCTATCTTCCTCGCCTATTTCAGATGGTGAGTGGAGGCACCGGCGACGGCGACGGCGATGATGAGCCGTGGCCGTCTAGTCTAGTCTAATAGAAAAAATGGTGTATAATACTCCTTCAAGATTGCAGTATATCTATTAAAAAATCATGCAGTATATACTGCTTGAAAAACAGTGCAGCATATACATACCTCTTCCAGCATGTATATAGCCATTGAAAGACTACATTTTATCCCTCAAAATGCAGTATATATCCATTGAAAAAAATGCGGCATTTATCAGTTGAAAAATTGTGTATAATACTCCTTCAAGAAAGAAGTATATATCCATTAAATATCTTGCAGTATATACTAGTTGAAAAACAGTGCAGCTTATACATACTCATTTCAAAATGCACTATATAGCCATTGAAAAAATGCAGCTTATCCCTCAAAATGTAGTATATAGCAATTGATATTTTTTTTGGAGCTTATACCTATTGAAAAAAATATAGTTTGTACCCTTAAAAAATCATGCAGTATATACTCCTTTTTTAAAGAAATCTTGTATATACTCCTTGAAAATGTAATATACTGACTAACAAAAGTGTATGTACTAACTCACAAATATATGTATTATTTTCTCTAATCTTCACGAAAATATATATTATATGCAACCTCGCAAAACGTAGTATATATTGGACGGTAAAATATAGTACTCCCTCCGTCCAAAAATACTTGTCATCAAAATGGATAAAAAAATATATCTCTATCTCTACTACCTAAAAGAATCGCAAGGTTCCGTCTTCCCTCTTACGTCGTTAGTTTCGTCAAGCCCTCTTGCACCCGCGCGCGATTGATTTTTCTTCACGTCCTCCCCACATTCGTTTTCTATGGAAACCACTCCTAAAAACCCGATGCGAATTGATTCCCTGCCCTATCCCAGCTGTGATCTGGCCGTCGCCACAAGCTCCCCGATCTGGCGAACAACAGGAGGACGCACGCTCCCCGTCCTTGACCTCCCGCCAGCGACGCTCCAGTGTCCTCGTCGTGTACTCGTGTGACACCCAAGGATTCGCCCCTGCCGCCCAGAGCTATTTTGCGGCGTCGAGGAGGGGGTGGGCCAGAGTCCATGTCCTCCTGAGGCAAGCCGCTGCCGGGCTCGTATAGTCAGGCGGACATGGACTCGATGCAGTGGCCGGCCATGCCCCGTTCGTCTCCTGCTCCCTTGTCAGGCGGACATGGAGTCGATGTGGCGACCGCCGTCGAGCTCGTACCGTCAGGTGGACATGGACTCGATAATGACATCGCTGAGAAAAGAAACTGAGAGATACCATGTCAACCAAAGTGCAGCAGTTCTTGTGGAAGCTAACCCATAATAGTTTCCCTTTGAGACTCTCCTTGAAGCGTACATAAATATTGTGACATGATGTGTGTGTGCTACAAAAGATTAAGACAAGGACAGCCCCCATTCATAAGATCCAAGGAAGTCAATAAACCATGGAGAAGTTTAGAGCTAAGACTACATCCACATGGATGCTAAAGTAGTACAAATAGTACCAGACCTGCTGAAAGATCAAACGGTGCTGGTTACATGCATGCTATGGAGGTGGTGGAGCCACCAAAACAAGGTAAATGGTGGCGAAGGGGGGGGGGCATATAGTCACACCAGAATTCGGCTTGACATGTCAGTTCCGTGGAGCACAAGCGCATGCAGCTAGCAGTGGCAAGCCAACAACACACTTCCTTCTCTGAATCTGATCCTCTCCAATTTTCGTTGAATCATTTGCAAGCTACACAAAGCGGCAAGCCAGCAACACCGTCCCTTCTCTGAATCTGATCCTGTCCATAGGTAATTTTGTTTGTTTCCATCCCAATTTCTTTCCCTAAATCTTACTTAGATTATTGTCTATTTGTCTGTGCTACCATAAATAAATTATGAAAGATCTTGTTCGGTGATCTTGTTGCTTGCAGATTATGAAAAGGCACAATTGTATAATAGAAGTTTTCAGTTGGTAGCATAAACAGTTCGCTCAATTGTGTTTACAGTTCTGTGTAAGTAGCCATCAAACATGGAAGACTGGTTATCCAATAATGTACTGAGTACTGATTACGTCTACTGTAATACTACCTCTATAAACTATCGTACATTTCTCATTTCAATAATGTACTAAGTACTGGTTATTCAATAATGTACTGAGTAGCTCCTCCACTGAGTTACATTTCTCATTTCTATATGCAAATGCTTACTGTTCGATATCATAAGCAGATGATCAATATATTAGCTAGCCTGAGATTGCCTCCATAGGTGCATCATTTTTGGGGCAATCTTTTCAGGTGGCTTAAAGGAAACGGATGTGATGTCAATCCGTAGTTTACTTCTAACGGCTGCATGTCATGTAATAGAGCAAAAATACTTTTTACTGTTTGGTCACCACAAACTAATTGTGTTATTCTTTACTCCCTATGCTGAAAAGCGAGTAAAACACACGCTTTAATGTCTGTTTGAAATTATATCTTTTCTTAAAATTAAATTATGGCGTGTTATAATATATTTGTAGGAAATGAATAATGTTGATATCTTGGATGAAAGATAACCTGATAGTTTATGTTGTCTCTACAGGAACTAGATGGACATGTAATCTCAGATGCTTAGTTGATGAACTTTTCTGTAATATACATACCCCTTTTCCTTAAATTCTGGGTATAATGGGCCTTTTGATTTATAGATTGATATTTGTGACTCAAAGAACAAGCCGTATTGATGGAGGTGGTGAGCATGGATTTGTAGGCGGAGACGGGTGTGTGTGTGTGGGGGGGGGGGACAAGAATAAGGAGAAAACTGATTTGGCGGTAGAAAGGTTCTGAGGTGCATTAGAACTTGAAGGTGTATATTCGACATGAATAGTAATGACCAACTAGAATATGTGTGCCCCGTGCAACGCACGGGCATTCACCTAGTCTAGAACTAAAATACGTCTAGATACATCTCCTTTTATCCATTTTGATGAAAAGTATTTCCGGACGGAGGAAGTATGTACTCAGACTCGTTGGGAAAAAGTATAGATGAGCCATGTGGTTTATACTATTTAAAAAAGCATTCGCTGCATCCAAAAGCATGCACATGCCGCTCTTGCATGCGACCACACCTTAATTATAGGATCAACCAACCACATGCACACAGTGGCTACTGCATGCATCATTTTTTTTTGTTAGCTTATGGAAGTACGTACTCTTAAGAGTATATATATAGGGAAAAGCAAACATATGAAATGGTTGCAATCACGAGCACTCATTCGTGTTGGGATCTGGTCCCTCCACTTTCCTTGTTTGTATTTTCATGTTATTAAGCTTTAGATGGTTATTTCCTCTTATAGCGAAGGAAGGACCACGCTGTCTACGAGAGCCCGATGAGTGCGTAGGCACTAGGCTGGCTGGATGGCAGACCCGGCGGACAGGGCCCGTCCGTGTGCGGTTCCAGCCGTTCTGGAGAACCGTGGGCCCAAGGTACGAGCTTTGCAGCGCCAAGTTTATTTTTCTCAAGCATGTTTTTTCTTAGTGGCACCCTCCCTCCTTCCTCCACCACCGCTTTCTCTACCTTCACCTTCTCCTACAACCTGTGCTACAACAGCAATGTCCCACAGTCCCCCAGCCATCACCGGCCACCCACTTCTCCGATTTGAACCTGTCGCGCTCCGTGGAGGACCAGAATCACCATGACCCCAACCGGTGCTAGATCCAGCTGCCTCTACCCTCATCTAGCTGCGCACCACTCCCTCACAAATCTCTACACGGCGATGGCAAGCCTGCTGGTCTACGGTGAGTGTCGACCTTGGCACTACAAAAAAATACACTTCCATGATGATCCGTGTTTGTCATAGTAGGTCACGTTTTCTGTCATGCATGTACATCCTTGACGATTTTATGACAAAATCAAGATAGTCATACCTATGCTGTCATAGAAGTGTTTCATGACATTACCAAACTTATCATCACGGAAGTGTCCACTTCCATGACGATAAATCGCGCGTCATAGAGCTGTTTTCATCAAGGGTAACCGACACATGGCATTCACCATAACAGTTCGTCGTTAAGCTACCGGGTCCGGTTTTGGATCCGGTAACCCGTTAACAGCCTGGACCAATGGGGATTTTCCACGTGTAAAATTCTCATTGGCTAGAGGAAACACGTGATGGCTCACCGTTGGGACAGATGTCATCCACTCATTGGACAGGAGGCGCCTATGATACCTCGACACGTGGCACGGCCGAATAGAGGCCCATTCCGGTGAAAAAGCCGGCCCGTTTGACTTGCTCAAAAGGTAACGGGACGGCCCATAGAAAGCCTGTTAACGGCCTGTTTGTATATCGCCCATTTACAACCCGCTAACTCCCGGCCCGTTACGGCCTATCGGAATTAAGCCCAGTAGCTTCATCTGGGCCGTCCAATATGATTCCAGCCCATTGTTACTTTCGGCCCCATGTATGGCCCATGGTGTCTTTCGGCCCATATGAGGCCCATCGTAACTCTGAGCCTAATAAAGGCCCGAGATGAAACTCGCCCATAATGAACAGTGTATCGCTTTATACCCATTAACGGCCTATTATTCCGTCGGCCGCTTCTAGCCCGTGTTAACTTTCGGCCTTCTAAGGGCCCATTTATTCTTGGGCTCATTTGTAAAATTCGGTTAGTTACGATCCGTACTGGCCTGTTCCGTTTGTGGGCCAAATTCAGCCCGTGGTTACATTCGGCCCGTTTGCGGCCCAATAACCCGTTGGGCTGTTGATACGGAGCATCCCACGTTCATCTCCATGTACACCTTCATAGCACTTCAAGCCCCAAGTGGACCTACCTTCATAGCAACTCTGCACCTCCCAGGCGACCCCGTGCCCACGGGCCCCGAAGACCCCGTGCGCATGGGCTACTCAGAGAGTTAGCGCTGGAGCATCCCGTGCGCACGGGCCTGTACTGTGCCCACGGGACCCCCGTGCGCACGGGCCCAACTTACCCCATGTGCACGGGCCCTACAGGATGGACGGTTGTGATTGCTGTTTGGGCCTCCTCTTCCTCCACTTTGCCCCCATGCCTATATATTCCGTACCTAGACCATTTGTTAGGGTTAGCAAAGGATATGTTAGACATATGAGAGCTTTGCTCCATGGATCCACTCCACTAGGAGATCAAGACCTCCTCTTGGAGTGACCTAGCTCAAGACCCCCTCATGGGTGGCCCCTATCAAGACCTCCTCACGGAGAAGAACCCAGTTACCTCTTGTATCGTCCTTTGTTCATCGTGGATCGTGTATCTCTCTTTGTGTTCATCGTTCTAGCGCATGTGTAATCGAATCTTGTTGATTCTAGTGATTCTCTTGTGTTTTCCCCGTGATTTCCCTCGTGCTCTTCCGCTCGTTCTTCATGTTCATCGTAGGGATCCACTCCAAACGTGAAAGATCATACCCATAGGGTTCCACCCTACATCATATGGTATCATGAGCCACATTGATCACGTTTTTGGAGCCCCTGCCCCGTGTTTTCTAGCTTGATTTTGTTGTTTTTGTCCTAAATTCGAAAATTCCCCACCAAAAATAGCACCAATTTTTTTGTGATTTGTTGGTTTAGTGTGATTTTGTTGGATTTGATCCATGGATTTGCTTGGTTTCAAGTGGATCTAGCTTTCCTCCACCTTCCCCTACCTTCCACCCTTCGAATTTGCCCCCAATTGTGAAATTTGCCACGGATCCGGAGCAGTTCGTCCGCTCTCAGAGGACCCCGTGCACACGGGCTATCGGGACCCCGTGCACACGGGCCTGTCAGACCCCGTGCGCATGGCCCTTCCAGTGCGTTTCTTCCGCGATGCCTTTCACCTCCCACCCTCCCATACCACCCCCATACTACCCAGCCACGAGATCCATCCGCTTGGAGCCCAGATCGGGACGAAATCCGCCAAACCCGCACGTCCCAGGTGACCCTGTGCCCTCGGTGTGTGTACCGTGCACACGGGACCCCGTGCCCACGGGCCCTAGACCCCGTGCGCACGGCCCCCCAGGCCAGCCACGAGCAGTTCACAGTTTTGCCCATAACTTCCACATCCAGAGTCCGATTGTCGCGTTCTTTAGCTCGTTGAGTAGCCATTGACATCCACCATCCACCTAGTTAGGTTCCAACACCATTTTACTGCATAAAAAATTTGAAAATTTGGCATCTTTGCCAAGGGCTTCCACCACATCATCCGCATAGCCACCACCATAGCCTTCCGCAATTTAACCCATTTTTGTTTGAGCTTGTTTGAGTTGTGTGTTGTTTCTCCTAAGGTGTTCCGGCTACTTAGGGACGGCAACCTCAACATTGACTCGCATAACCCATCATTCCACTTCCGCATTGCCTAGTGCAACACCACCGCTTTCCGCTACAACCATTTGACTTTTGTCCTTGAGATTTTGAGTTCGCGGTTTTTTTCCCGTTTCCTATGGTGTTTTGGCTACTTAGGGATGAGTCACCATCATCTTGGTATCTACATCAAGAACACCGCCACTCATCATCGCAAAGGACGGTAACCTCGAAGACACCATTGTATATTCCCCTTGCAATTGCATTGATAACCCCTAGCCCATTTCGCGTTACTTGCCTATCGAGACTAGCCATTTGAGTATTGCTGGGCCACGTTACTTGTGCACAATAGTGATCTACACCTTCCACTGCATACATACCATATCATATTGGTATCATATCATCCATTGTGTCACAATATCGTTCCCGCATATACAAAATAGCTATCTTGGTTTGTGCATTGTGCAAAAGTGGCCATAGAGAAAAAAATAAAAAAAAAGAAGAAGAATAAGCTTTTAAGCAAAAGAAAAGAGAGAGCAAAGAGCTTGTAAGCAAGTGCCATAGCATCATACCCCATTGCATATAATATTGTCATATCCGATCATCTTGGATCAAACACCGGGAAGCATACATATATAGCATTCTTGGGATAGAAGTTTATCCATTTTGCATCTTATAGGTTGTGCACAAGTGTCGTATCCGCCTATTGAGCAATCGTGCTAGCGTCTCACTTGAGTTGTGCAACACGAGCGTTTTTGTGGATTCCACATTTTGAGCTCATTCCTTGGTTGCACGACCCCATTTATCTATCTGTGTGTGTGTTTTCGTTGCCTACTTGTTTCGCTTGCGAATTTGTGAATCTTTTCCAACATTATTGACTCTTGCTAACATTTTTGCATCAAATTTTTGTGCCACTATCCTCACCGAGCTCCACCATAATCCTTATTTGTGTAGGTGTGAGAAACTGACAAGAATTGGTACCAATTATGCTATTTCCTTGTTACACATTGAGTGATCATTGATCCATTTTCAACATCGGTCAAGGTACATTTGGTATAAGTTCTTCTCTTTCTCCCACTAATATTTGCTCGAGTCTTGTGATGGATAGGCAAGGCATTTCCTCTCCGGTCTTCGACAACAACGACGGCGTGAACAACTACATCACCAAAAGGTCCATCTTCGGACTACAACACGAAATGCAAGGAGCACAATCCACCTTGCAAGAGTGCATCGAGAACCTCTCCATCGACATTCATCTCTCCGAGGCAAGGAAAAGGGACTACATCGACAACAAGCTTGCCACACAAAAGGAGGAGCAAGATGCGAGGATGGAAGAGATTCGGGCCTTGATCAAGTCTTCTTCCCCTTCGTCATCTTCAAGGCGACGACATTCAAGCCACAAGTCTTCGGAGCGCCCAGGCGATGCAAGCGCAAGTCGTCCACATCTACATGGCGACCACCATCACGTTCATGATCAACATCGTCATGAAGGGCAAGTCACCTCCAAGCAACATGTGCACGACGACGACGAACGACATCTCCATCGAGCTCAAGCACGACAATGACATCATCATCATGAAGATGCTCCACAAGCGCAAGTGCACAAGTCCCAACAAGCCCTACTTCATGCCAAGTCCAAGCTTCAAGAGCACAAAAGAAGACTGCGAGACGGCCACCACCAAGACGGTGACAAGAAGGTTGAGCACGGGACTATCCCTTCAACCAAGGCGACGATAGTAGTTGAGCATGGAGACATTTGCACCAACATCTCTCCGACACCCACATATCATGAGATGACCCAATTGCCATGTGAGGAGAGCCACCAACCCATGCGTGAGATGAGTGACTCCACCATATATGACATTGAGTGCATTTCCTATGAGAGGATCAGTGTGACCACCACTAGCCCCACACATGAGAGCATGCAACACATCCTATGTGAGGCTGCGAGCCATTTGAGTGACTCCACCAACCATACGAGTGAGAGCATCCTTGAGGGAGTGAGTGAGCCACAACACTTAGTGAGTGAGGTAGTTGACACGGCATGTGAGGCCATTATGATTTCTAACGACTTACCCTCTACTCCGAGTGTGTTTTCTTCTTTGGTGCTAGGTCTCCTACATGATGACATGCCTACCATTGATGAGTACATACCTCCAATGGAGACGACGATGGCCATGATGGACGATGATGCACCCCCCAAATGGTTCCATCAAGATGAAGATGACAATGAGTGGATCTTCAACACCTCACCTACAACACATGAGCGACCTTCCAATGGTAACATAGGTGATGGTGCTTCTCTTGTCCCACTAGTGGACGCTCTTGACATCGATTGCTCCCATGATGTTGACCCACCTATTACCATGCCTCATGCTAGTGAAACTCCTTCATGCTTTGACTTACCTATTTATGATGAATATGATGATGAGCATGTTGAGTTGCCTAGTTGTGATGCTATGCTTCATAGGATATCTTGTGAAAATTCTATTGGTCACGTCATGTTTGAAAATCCATTGAACTTGTTATATGCTATGAGTGAGATCTCCCATATAGCCTCATTTCAATCTCAACATAGTAACTATGCATTCCCCATTAAAATCAATCCCATTTGCACTTATGGCATAGATGACGAGATGGTGGTCATTGGCTTATGTTTTTCATGTGATGATATTGCCATGCTTCCTTTACATGATTTGCGCAATTCATCTATTATGTCATGCCATGATCACATTGTTCCAAATATGCATTGTTTTGGATGTTGTCAATATTCTCCATGTGATGTTTCCATTAATGCTCATGAGGAGACCCCCATAGTTTCCTCATACATATTAGGAGATCTTGATACATTTCATACTTTGCATGATTTCCAAGATTGCTTGCACCATATGCATTCCATGAATAACAATGCTCTCGATATTTCTCATGATGCATTACACCCTTTGAGTCTCCATTATGCTATACATAACAACAAACCTATCATGATGGATGACATGTTTCTATATCACGCATCTCATTTATTTGAGCATTGGATATTTGGTGCTAACCAACACAAGCACGTATGCATCATGATGGATGATGTGTACATCTACCACGCACACACAATTTTTCCTTTGTCTTTGTTATGTGTAGGTACTCATGTATACTCGTCGACCTCTCAATCCCAAGAGTTGACGAAACGAGCTCTTGAGAGTAATGATGATTTGGGATCCCGTGGACTATCCTTACCACCATCCCCTTCGCGCAAGGACTATGCGCAACTCCTCTATTTGGCTCTCACGCGGCTATGGGCCATTTACCACTTGTCACATTATGCTTATTTTACCGTGTTTACTTTGCATGCTATGCTTGCTTCTATGCCTTTGCCATGCAATGGTGACCCTTGCTTGCATCTACCCATGTTTCATCATTATGCTACTTCTATGTGTATTTGCATGCTTGGTAGAGATCCTTGTTGCTATTGCCATGTTTATCATGTGCCCCATGCTATTGATGCTTGTTGTGTTGGGAGAGTCATGATGCCCCATTGCTATGTACATACGGCCTCTCGCCAATACATTCATGCCATTCTACTCATATCTTGCTTTCATGCTTGTGCTATGTCATGTGACTTATTCATGCCCACTATTTGTACACACGACATGATTGCCATGAATCCCTCTAGTATGTTGCATCTTCGCACTACTAGCTTGCTTGACTTGATCGCTATGATTGCTTGCTATGTTGCATCACCCATGTTCCACTATCACTTGCTTTCTTGGGTTGATGACCTATATGTTAATGTCTCTCACATGATTTATATCGATCATTGTCTATTGTCTCCATTACTTGCATCTCTCATATCACCTTGTATTGAGTGCCAACTTGCTACGCTTATTGATCTTCGAGACTTGGACACTTTACTTGTGAAGCATGGTTGTTTGATTGAGCCTATTGTATTTGATTGTTCTCGCATCATATGCTTACATACTATGAAATGCTCCCTTGTCCTTTCTTATGATGAGCATGATGCATACACTTGTTGGGTATCTCGCCCCTCGAATGATAGGTCTTGCTTTTGCACTAACCTCATTTGTTTTTCCAAGTGTTTCTCATGTTCTTTCATTTTGAAGGATTCACAAGGCGGTACCATCAAGAGACATTTTGGTTATGTGAAGGCGTACATGATGACCAACACCAACATTGGCGAACATATCCTAAAGGTGAACTCTTTCCTTTTGAACCATCCTCACATATGCATAGTGGATGGGCCATACTTTCATTCTTGTTTCCTTCTTCTTGTCTACATGCTACATATATTGGATGGAGGACCGACATTGGAGATGTAACCTTTGGACCTTCACGTTGAGGACTGCCACGACATCAACCTATGCTACATCCATGCCTACCGTGTACATGCCGATATGGTTTACGATCCGAGGTCGGATCTTTCCAAAGGGGGAGGAGATGATACGGAGCATCCCACGTTCATCTCCATGTACACCTTCATAGCACATCAAGCCCCAAGTGGACCTACCGGAATTAAGGTGAACCCGCTCTTCTTCGAGAATATCATGAATATCCATTGGACTTGCTTGCTACCTCACCAAAGAGCTCTGTGTGTCCTTAGATACGAAGACCGACGACCCCAAGCTGGTGAGGAACACCCCAAAGGAGTTGGAGAAGGACCCCAAGGCCACAAGGAGGAAGGAGTGCAACAAGAGCAACTCTGCACCTCCCAGGCGACCCCGTGCCCACGGGCCCTGAAGACCCCGTGCGCACGGGCTACTCAGAGAGTTGGCGCTGGAGCACCCCGTGCACACGGGCCTGTACCATGCCCATGGGACCCCCGTGCGCACGGGCCCAACTTACCCCGTGCGCACGGGCCCTACAGGATGGACGTCTGTGATTGCTGTTTGGGCCTCCTCTTCCTCCACTTCGCCCCCATGCCTATATATTCCATACCTAGACCATTTGTTAGGGTTAGCAAAGGATATGTTACACATATGCGAGCTTTGTTCCATGGATCCACTCCACTAGGAGGTCAAGACCTCCTCTTGGAGTGACCTAGCTCAAGAACCCCTCATGGGTGGCCCCTATCAAGACCTCCTCACGGAGAAGAACCCGGTTACCTCTTGTATCGTCCTTTGTCGATCGTGGATCGTGTATATCTCTTTGTGTTCATCGTTCTAGCGCATGTGTAATAGAATCTTGTTGGTTTTAGTGATTCTCTTGTGTTTTCCCTGTGATTTCCCTCGTGCTCTTCCGCTCGTTCTTCGTGTTCATCGTAGGGATCCACTCCAAACGTGAAAGATCATACCCATAGGGTTCCACCCTACATCAGCTGTTTTCATAGCCTTATCAAATATGGCCTATTAACAGCCCGTTATGGTCCACGAAAATTACGGCCCATGTTTGGGGAAATGATTATACGGCCCGTAGAAGGCCCATGGATCCTACGACCCGTAGAAGACCAATGGACCCTACGGCCCGTAGAAGGACCATGGATCATAAGGCCCGTACAAAGTGCATGGATCCTACTGCCCGTAGAAGGCCCATGGATCCTACGGCCCGTAGAAGGCCCATGCATCCTACGGCCTGCAGGAGGTGCATGGTTACAACAGTCCGTGTGTTGCCATGATTATTGTGGCCTAGTTACCAAAATAGGTAATTGTGGCCACTAGGAAAACGCAGAAAAAGAACTACATTGACTACAAGCAAACAACTAAACAAGATAATAAGGAAATAAATAAGAAAACAACTAATGCTAGCCTATTATAGCTATTACACATATTACATCCACTGGGCATCAAAGTTCGCCACCAGTGCAAATATAGGGAACAAAGCAGCATATTACATACACTAACCGTCAAAATTGGCCACCAGTGCAAATAAACGAGGCGTCAAAACAAGAGCATAACTGAAACAACTTCAGAAGAGCTCAAGAAACGTTATCCTGGGTATCCACCATGCTGGCAATAAGCTTAGCAAGCTTATTAGCTTTGTCCTGTTTGGTGCTAAATCCTCCAACGCTTGCTGTTGCACCAGAAAGTATGCATCTGAATGCTCCAGGGACTTTCGCAGTCCTTTTGCTTATTGTCGCAGCACAGTTGATCGATGTCTTTCATCTTGTAGCTGAGACTCGAGAAACCGAACTGATTCAGACAGTGAGTTTGAATAGCTTGTGCAAGCGGTAGTGGCCAGTAACTCGAACACTAAACCAAGACAGGACTTTGGGGTTGTCTCACTATCTTCAAGATAGTCTTCCTTAACTGTTTTATCAGCTTTGTTGGAGACCAACAAGGATAGCTCACTATCCTGAACCTTATCTACATTACTTCCTTTACCATTGCATAATAAGGCACTCTTCCCCAATATTCTTTCAGCATTCTAAAAGAAGAAACAAGAAGACACATAACATGTTTAGCATGTACTAGTATATGAAACTCATTTTGGTGAACCAGTTCATTAGTAAGGTGGGCAAGATTAAAATACCAAGTCTTCTATTGACAAGTACTAGTACATAATAAAAGCATCAAACCAACATATATCTATGTCCTATGGTCACTGCATTGTCTTGCCAAATCAAAATAGAGACACAGTTCGAATCATATCAGTTCAAGACAAAGCAGCAGTGAAAGAATACAAAGTGTGGGAAACTACGGCACAACAAGATTTCAGATGGGTATGACGGGTCTACATGTACAACAACACTATTGGCTCTGTTGTGATGCTAGTAATGTGCATGGTATGAGAATTCAATTGTATACACAATTGAAATTGAAATCAACAGAGATATTGATAAGAGCAAACCTGTTAAATAAACATGCGTGAACATACCTACTGTGCCATTGAAGTTTCAATTGGATCCTTCAATTTAAAAATAAGTTTGTATGAGTAAATACAGTGATACAAGAGCAAAACAGTATGCACGATAGCAATGGAATCTTAAATTAGAACAGTTGTTCTTCAGGTTTAAGCACTTTTTCTGCATGAACAGAGTACATTAAGACACAAGAATACAATACTTAAAAAATGAGCTCATAGACCTGACCACATTCTTGGTCTGGGACCAGTACAGAACAAGGCGTTCCCAATCATCATCTAGTAAATGTGTCTCAGGAGAACGTAAGGGAATTTGATGAGTTTCTTTGCCAGTGAAGTACGTTTTCTTCATGTAATTCCGATATTGCCACCAAGCATCCTTGAAGATAGCAGAGGTATTACGTAGGTTACCTCATCCTGAGTTTCCAAATCGCTCCTTCTCTATAGAGAAAAATGGGAAAATTTGCTGTATTATAACCATCATGGAGGTAGAATGTATGGGACAAAGCAAAGTAATTTCCATGAATAACATTACTTACACATAACTCCTGGACAAATACCTGCAACTGGCATTTTCCTTCATCTTCAGTATAATATTTCCAAGATGGGAAGATACGCACATAGGATTTAACAACATCAAATGCGATAGATGCTAAACTATGACAGGCTGGTTGTGCTTCCTCCACAGGAATAGGCGTACTAACTGGTGGAGTTGGGGTTCGCCGTGGTAGTACTGGCCCTTTGGGCATTGGAGCTGCCTTACTAACTACTCTTGTTTGAGAGCTCTGTGGTGGAGATGGTGCTGTGTCAACAAGAACTGGGTTACTATCTGCTGGGGTTGGGGTTAGATTGGGTGAAGCTGGTTCTCTGACCATCGCAGTAGGGGTACAATCTGCGAGAGTCTGGGTTATGTGTGGTAGGGCTGGTTCTCGTGCATGTACAACTGGGGTGCTATCTCCACCAAGAGGTAGTACTGTTTTATTTGAAGACCGTGTTTTTACTCCACAAGATACTGGCATCACCCTCTCCAATTCAGATGACTGATAAACAGGAAACATAGTTGAATGTACAGACATTGTATGAGAGACAGATGCAATAGATAGTGTGGAAAAAAGAGGGCATGAAATAGTTGACATGTATATTGTTTAACTAAAATAGATAGCATGACATAATTTCACATATATGATGTCTATCTAAACTAGATAGCATAGCATAACATAATTCAAAGATATGATGAATAACTAAACATGATCGCATGACATAATTCACATACATGTTATCTAAGTAATCAGGATCGCATGATCTAAATTAGATATGTGATTTATATGCTAAACAGAGTGCATTCGGTATGATGTCTGAACTAAGAACATGGTGTTGAATATTGTGTATATGATGTCTAAACTATGCAATGCAAGACACCATATGCATGATATGAGCAGTATAAGCATGCAAGTTAGAGCATACACCTCATTGGGGAATAGGACTGGTCATCTATCTCTGAATCCATCTCTGAGGAGTTATCGGGACCCAACAAGAGATCTGCTTCGACGGGTAGCGTTGTCTGCTCTGAAGGCCTTGTTTTCACGGGAAGAGTAGTTTAATGTACACACATTGTCGACAAATGGAAATGTAATGAAGAAAGGATGGGCAAGATATCATTCAAATATATGATGCCTGGTTAAACAGGATGGCATTGCACATTTCACATATATAGGAACTAAACAGGTGGCATTACAGAACATGTCTAAACTAAGCAGATGACATATATGATGTCAAAAGTAGGCACTGCAAGGCAACATATGCATGATATGACTAACATCATCATGCCAAGGTAGAGCAAACACCTTGGGGGTAAATAGGAGTGGTCAGCTGCGTCTGAATCCACCTCATAACAGATATCTTCCTCTGGATTACAATCTGGGGAGGAGGGGGGAGGGTTTGCCATTGAACCCACCATGGAGCGATGTTTGCATGACATTGTATTGCCGCACAAAACTCTTATCTTTTTCTCTACATGTTCAGCATGACTGTGTACAATATCTGACATGCATACGAAAAAAATATGGTGAGATTATGTAAGGAGAGCATGCAGAAATCTAAAGTGATGGTAACAACTAGTGGATGGATCCAAAAATAATGATAGCAGGCCGATGATTGCTTTAATTTAATAAAAAGAGAGATGATGATTGCTTTACTATTTGTTTCCCACCCAAGATGAACCACATAGGCATACCCTAGGTGAACCAGATATTAGACAGAGATACTATTCATTGCTGCCTCGATATGTGCCCCACAACTAATTTAGAACTCAAGTTTGAACATTAATTTCGACCTGACTTGGAGTCTAAGAGGTTAACAGGATGATAAAGTAGCAGGTAATTTTAAGCAATGCATAACATAAGCATAAACAAAAGAGTGCGACCTCTCTTGTGGACCCTTGTACTCCTCAGGTTCATCTACCGAGTCGATGATGGTGATTCCGTTGCGGTGGGTGCCAGCGGCAGGGAAGGAAATCTGAGGCGGCGAAAGACGGTCAGGAGTCGTGATGTCTGGTTTGGTGGATGCTTCTGTCGATGGAGCAGCTCAGGTGAGGTGGACGACATCACGGTAGGAGCAGGACAAAGCACACAAAGTTTCCTTCAACACCTACCTGTAACTAAAGTAATTTTGTAAGGGCTCATTTGGCTTGCATGATTATAAAAACACAGGGATAGAAAAAACACCGGAATAGGATAGGAATGCACATGGTAAATAGAGCATTTGTAAACACATGATTTCTGTCAACTTGGTTGTTTGGTTCACAGGAATTGGAAGAGCAGAGGAATGCAAAGAAACATGGCTAAAATAAAGTGAAACCATATGAAAGCGTGTACAGTTAGAATGTTACTCTGCACTAATGCACTTGGTCTTGTTTTCATGCATAGGATTTTGAAAAGTAGGTCCAAGTGGATGTTTTTCTCCATTTCTTTCAACAAAATGCATGAATAATTGAATAGTAGAGTGCCATAGGAAAACTTCCTATTGCTATGTTTTTCCGTTGAACCAAAATAGCCCTAATGGATCGACATGAACGTAGAGTAATAAGTGATGCAACAAGTGTACAACCTCTTTGCCGTAGCCGTGTCGACCTCAACATCATTGGGTTGGTCGCTGAAGAAGTTGAGGCAGAGGTGGCTATCGGAGGTGTGGAGGAAGATATGAGGAATCTGTAAACGGCGTCTAGGGCACTACTCTGTTGTGATGGATCGTTTTGTCGTTGGATCAGCTCCGGTGAGCCGTAAGACGTCAAGGCTGAAGAAGCACAAGACATACATCGTTAATATCAAGTGGGATTCTAATAGCATCTCCAATAGATGACGTAAAATATATGTAAGATTTACATCACCAAAAACCACCTGACTACAACAGACGAGGTAAAAACTGTTGACTGTGAACCTAACTGTCGAAACTGAAATTTACTGTGGAATCTGAATATTCTTATCAAACTGAACGCAATGGTAGCAGAGAGGCACTTGACATGTAGTTTAGGGAGGGCCTGCAGTTCATCTTCAGCCTGCACCCCCCTGAGCCGCCAGCAACCACCGGCTGAACCGCCGACTCCCGCGCCGCCTCGCCGCCGAGAAACAACTCCCCACCGCCGCCCCACCGCCGCCCCGGCCAGCCCTCTAGCCCCCCGCCCCCGCGCCGAGCTTTTTCTTTGGCGATCCCCATGCCACATCCCCACCATCGTGCCCCCCCACCGTCGGCGACCACCGCCCCCACCCTCAATCATAAGATTGATAGTGGGGTTCCTCTCCGGCGAGCCCCCCTCCCCGTTGTGGGTGGTTCTTTCTTAACTCCGGCGAGCCCCCCCCCCCCCCTGAAAATTGACTGACCCAAAAGTCGATTCAGTCGACTGAAGTCTAGCTAAATCAAAGAAGAACAGCAGCATGGCAGCAGGAGCAACGCTAGCGAGCGGGCGAGAGCTGGAGCAGCAGCAGCAGCGCGAGCGAGCGAGAGCAGGAGCAGCAGCAGCAGCGCGAGGGAGAGCCGGAGAAGTAGCAGCAGATCCGGCTGGTATGTACGCTGCCGCCAAAGGGGCCTCACACTATGGAGAGCCGCCGTGGATATGTCGCCCGCGGCGCCGGCTTCGAGGTAGCCTCTCCATGGGGGTGCGGGATGGAGCACCGTAGGTGCCGGGTGATACGTCTCCGACGTATCAATAATTTTTTATTGTTCCATGCCAATATTATTCAACTTTCATATACTTTTTGGCAACTTTTTATATTATTTTTGGGACTAACATATTGGTCCAAGTGCCGATCCATGTACATTGCATGTTTTTGGTTTCGCATAATATCCATATCAAACGGAGTCGAAACAGGATAAAAACGGACGGAGCTTATTTTGGGAAAATATGGAAAATTTGGAAGGAAAAACAACGCAAACCAGTGCCCGAGGTGGTCACGAGGCAGGGGGGCGCGCCCCCTACCCTCATGAGCCCACCGTAAGGCGGTTGATGCTCTTCTTTTGCTGCAAGAAAGCTAATATTTGGAAAAAAAATCACGGCGAAGGTTTCAGGCCAATCGGAGTTACGGATCTCCATATATACACGAAACGGTGAAACAGAGCCGTAATGTAACGCAGAAACAGAGAGATAGATCCAATCTCGGAGGGGCTCTCGCCTCCCACGCCATGGGAGCCAAGGACCAGAGGAAACCCTTCTCCCATCTAGGGAGGAGGTCAAGGAAGAAGAAGAAGAAGGGGGCTCTCTCCCCTTGCTTCGGTGGCGCGGAACACCGTCGGGGCCATCATCATCACCATGATCTTCACCAACACCGTCGTCATCTTCACCAACATCTCCATCACCTTCCCCTTCTATATTCAGCGGTCCACTCTCCATAACCCGCTGTACCCTCTACTTGAACATGGTGCTTTATGCTTCATATTATTATCCAATGATGTGTTGCCGTCCTATGATGTCTGAGTAGATTTTTGTTGTCCTACCGGTGATTGATGAATTGCTATGATTTGTTTGAGGTGCATGTTTTATTATTGGTGTTGTCCTATTGTGCCCTCCGTGTCGTGCAAGTGTGAGGGATTCCCGCTGTAGGGTTTGCAATATGTTTATGATTTGCTTATGGTGGGTGGCATGAGTGACAGAAGCACATACCCGAGTAAGTAGGTTATTTGTGTATGGGATAAAGGGGACTTGATACTTTAATGCTATGGTTGGGTTTTACCTTAATGAATCTTTAGTAGTTGCGGATGCTTGCTAGAGTTCCAATCATAAGTGCATATGATCCAAGTAGAGAAAGTATGTTAGCTTATGCCTCTCCCTCAAATAGAATTGCAATAGTGATTACCGGTCTAGTAACATAGTCAATTGCCTAGGGACAATTCCACAACTCCTACCACCATTTTTCCACACTCGCCATATTTACTTTAGTTGTGTCTTTACCTAAGCAGCCCCTAGTTTATGTTTACGCGTTCTTTACTTTCTTGCAAACCTATCCTATCACACCTACAAAGTACTTCTAGTTTCATACTTGTTCTAGGTAAAGCAAACGTCAAGCGTGGGTAGAGTTGTATCGGTGGTCGATAAAACTTGAGGGAATATTTGTTCTACCTTTAGCTCCTCGTTGGGTTCGACACTCTTACTTATCGAAAACTGTTGCGATCCCCTATACTTGTGGGTTATCAAGACCTTTTTTACGGCGCCGTTGCCGGGGAGTTATAGCGTGGGGAGAATATTCTCGTGTGTGCTTGTTTGCTTTATCACTAAGTAAATTTTATTTGCTGTTCTTAGTTGTTTTCTATCTTTAGTTATGGGTAGGAAACGCAAAATACCAAAAAATAGTTGTGCTTCGATCCCTTTATCACACTCCTGAAGCTTTTTACTTGGATCATCTTCCATCCCTTTGTGCTCGTGCTGAAACCCCAACTAGCTTAGTTGAGGGCAAATCTTTAGATGCGCATGCTTGTTATGTGCGACAAAGAATATCTGAAAAAGGGAAAATTCTACTGGGTCAAATTCGTCGTTTGCAATGCTATGCTTGGAATTTATGTGAAATATATGATGTTACTTGTTGTTCCGATAACCCTAAGAAACATCTTCCCTATCAATGTGAGTTTAGTGATAATGGAATCGTATCTTCGTATGCTAAAGGTGTTTATAGTTACTATGATATTCAACAAATTGAAGAATTTGTTGCTTTTAAGGGTGCTTATGAAATTGCTTCTTTGATTGAAACGTATGATGCTACTTTTCACAAATCTGCAAATTTTGCCATACTTTAATATTGCTATGATAATTATTCTTCTAATGCCTATGTTAAACTATATATTGAGGCCTACCCCGCTGTCCAAGAAGAGACTAATACTTTGCAGGAAGCTATGGAAGAAGAAATTGATGAAACTGTGAGCTCATTGGATGAAAAAGATGACGAGGAGAGCGAAGAACAAAAGGAGGAAGAGCGGATTGATCACCCGTGCCCACCTTCTAATGAGATTAACTCTTCAACTCATACATTGTTTAATTCCCCTTCGTGCTTATCGAACGATGATTGCTATGATGACTATTATGATCCCATTAATTCTCTTGAAATATCCCTTTTTGATGATGCTTTTGCCGGCGTTCTGGGAACGGGGGTCCCCAGACTAGCCTGCCTGCGGCCTGCGGCGTGGCTCAAAGGGGGGCCCATCACGGCCCATCTTCATCAACACAAGCTCAAGACCCTCGCGAGGGGCCAAGCCTCATGAGGCGGACAACAGGGAGCTTCCTCAAGCACGGCCTCATCAGTGGCTCGCTCGCGAGGCGGAGAGATCAAGCGGGGTACCTCACGAGGTGCCCATGACGCAAGTCATGACGACCAAGGGCGCCATGAGGCGCCCGGCCTGGGCGGTGTCCTCCTTTCCTCTTTGGTGCAAAGGGAGCAAGCGCAGCGAGCATCAAGCAAAGGTGTCCATTTCGGTGCAACAAGACCAAGACCAGCCCAACGGCAGGAAGGAAGTCATTGTGGAGCCCAAGCCAAGGCCACCACCAGAGCCTTTGACAGGCGAGGACCAACTTTAGTCAGGATAAGTGTACCAGATGTTCCCCTTCAAATTGGCCAATTGTTGGCGCCCTTCCCGCTCAATGTTTGGGAAGTGGCCTAGGGCCTTTGCCTATAAATAGGACTAGCCACCCACAGGGTAGAGGCATCTAGAAAGAAAGAGAATCCAGCATCTGGAATCAGCAGAGAGAGAGGGACTGAACACTTCCTAGCAGTTCATCGCCCCAGCCAAGAATAGACCCTCGCGAGGCTGTTCTTCCTTGTATTGTTCATCACCATCAGCCCAAGAGGCAATCCACCACACCACAAACTAGAGTAGGGTATTACACCACAATGGTGGCCCGAACTAGTATAAACCTTGTGTCTCTTGTGCTGTTCCTTTCATAGTTTAGATCCTAGCGAGGCGGCCGGGTGCAGGTAGGTAGAGGGCGAGATTTCCGCACGCACCCCAGTGTTCGAACCTCAAGGGTCTGCCGGAACCCGAAATCCGACATTTGGCGCGCCAGGTAGGGGTGAGCCACAAGCCATCCAACTAGCTGCTCGAGAGGCCATAGTTCATCTCAGGCACCTGTCGCCCAGAGTTAACTGTCGCTCGTTCCACTACTACCCCAGGCGTGAAGGGTATGGTAGACCACCCCAAGTTGCCAACGGAGATCACGAGACAGATCTCGCTTTGCTGCACCTAGTGCGTTATGTAGGTGCCTTTGGAGGAACTGTTCGATCAAATCACCATTGATCTGATCACAGCTCGTGGAGAGCTAGTTCGTCGAGCCCCGGCGAGAGAAGAGATTGAGCACAACGCCGACAACCCAGTCGTGCTGTTCGGACAGCCGATCGAGACCCTGAGGTCAGCCCACCGTCGATCAAGGTGCTTTGATGACCCCAGAAGTGCTTCGTCGCCTCTTGGGGGCACACCCAACGGGGCTGTGACCAACAATCCCCGTGATGGTCATCATCACTACCCCGAGCCTGCAGCCCCTCAACCCTCTCCAGTAAATTCCGATGGTGAGAACCGGGGAGAAGCCTCGACATCCACAAGGCACGCCCGCTTGGATGTACACGAAGTAGACCAAGTCACTCGAGTAGTGTCGAGTCCCAGTGTATCCTCGCTTTGTAATCCTGTGACCACTTAAGTTAACGCAGCCTGTCATCGTGCCTCTGTTTTATATAGTAGCCTTGCATGGATATATTAGCATGCGGTGTGATTTCTCTATCCTTGGCGCAGCTACCAATAACCACCCGACAAACCCCACGGTGATACGTCACTTTGGTGAGATATGTATCTGTGGCTTTGACCCCGACTCCGGAGCCGAGTGGCAAATTTACTACCATTCACCACGGTAAAATGACCCAGCTCGATTGCTATATAAGGACCTCAGCGTGACCTTGGCAAGCATCCTCGCCTTGTGCACTCTCCTCACAGCCTTTTCCTGCCATGCCGAGCCCTAGTATTTATCTGAGAACTCCAGATGCAACCCCCGGTAGTTTTGTCAAGATATTGTGGGATTTTACCTGCAGTACCATGGGCACTACTCAGCCGCCCCAGTACGAGCTGTTCAAATCAAGGATCACCCCTTCCACCTCGAAATATTGGGCAGCCGTGCACATCCCTCCTGTAAACCCAAACCAAGACCCAACAGAGGTCTCCTTTGTGGGGAAATCCATGCCAACCCCACATATGGCCGTAGAAGCTGTGACATACAAAGCGCTCGCTCGCCTCCGATTCACGGTACCCTATGCCAGCGAACGAGGGTATTATTACTTTCTGAGCCGTGCAGCACCCGGAGGAGTAACATCTTTTCCCGATGGACGAATTGAGAGAGACCCAGTCCTGGCCAACCTCGTCCAGTACGTCATTGCTCAAGAGCGTTTAACCCAACGCGTGATGGGTTATCTTGTAGTCTCATGGATTTAAATCCTCGAGATCGCCATCGGCGAATCATTGAGGCCCGACCAGGAGAGGCACATTCATCGTCTAGTCAATCCACTTTCCCCAATAGAATAAGAGTGTATCCCGATGCAGAGGCGTTTTCTGGGACCCCGTCCGATTACCGTTTTCACTTTAGACGCCGCCGCATTGTATTTATTGCGTGACATTTATTCATGTGTTGTAACTTATGCATGGTACCCCGAGTTTGTGCGGCAAGTAAATCGTTTAGTTTCAGTTATTGTTGCAGTTTGACTCTAATGTATTACTGTGTTCTCTCACGAGAAATCCTGGAGTGAGATTTCTTTTCCCTGTATTGCTGCATCATTCACGACATGGATTATTTTTATTTCCTGCAGCACCACGGCAGCAGACTCACGACCACAACTACTCGAACACACACACACTGTTTGCAAATTTTTTGCAACGGTGTTACATCTAACTGAGCACCTCCCGACAACAGTCAGCACCCGACACACCCCACCTACTCCTCGTGATCACCACCACCGCAGAGAGCCAACACCCGAGCAGCAGCATCGCGACGATCATCGAGGATCATCGCAAGACAGAGCACGGAGAGCCCGGCACGCTGCCGACCCTCCGCACAACAGGATCACGTACCAGTCCGGCACCACCGCCGCCATTAGAGCCTCGCCTCGAGTTCCGGCAAACGGAAACAGAGGAGAAGGAAGGAGGAGGAGAAGCGAGGCCAGGTGTGAGGAAAGGAGAAGAACACCTCGACCGTTTTATAGCTCGAGCTCGGTGTACGGTGGGCGAGGTCCACCAGCGCCGCTCGTCGCTAGATCGCTGGTGTTCGAAGGCGAATCCTCGAGCAGTGCCGACAGCACATTGGCCCGCGAGGTGAGTGCACGCTACACCGGCAGCTAGCACGCCACAAGACTACCGCAAAGACGGCCTAGATGCCCTACTCGCTAGGCGTCGCCGGTGGAGAAAGCGGCAAAGCACGCGGGAGAGGAAGAAGAAAGAGCCGGAGGAAGGCGAAGAAGATGACGGTGGGCCGGGTCCACTGACCAGAGAGAGCACCGTGCTCTCGGGTGCGACCAGCGTATTCTGAGATTTAGAATTTATTCTAAATCTATATCCAGCGTAGAAATCTCTCGTTTTTGCATCTAACCATAGATTTTTTTCCATGCAGCGCCAGTGTCCCCACACTGTAATTTTGCACCACTTATTGCCCTCTCACTGTAGCCGCATTTGTTTTAATGCGTATATTTCTATTAAAACAACTCTTAGCAAATCTCGAGGACGGGATTTTTCTTAAGGGGGGTAGTGTTGTGACACCCAAAAAAATTTAACCTTGTTTTGTTAATTAAAATCTTGCCAGGAAATTAAACTTTCCTTTTTCTCGGTTTTTCTTGATTTCAAAACCATTCTTTTCTTGGTTATCTTGGGGTTGTTCCCTAAGATGAAAACCTTTCACTTATGATATTGGACTTGTTTACCCTCTCAAGAAAATCTTTTATTTTATCAGAAGAATTAATTATATAATATTCTTCCTTATCTTTATTTTCTTGAAGAATGGTTTCCCATAGTTTTATGGTCCCATTTGTACTACAACCCTTTTATAAATTCATTCAAAAATCCCTCCAAAATTTGGATATGTCATATGGAGTATTTGAACCACTTTTGTGCAAAAATATCTTCTGCCCATTGAATATTTTGAGCTCTACACCATACTTTCAAATCTAGTCCAGAGAGCATTTTTACACTACAACCTATTCATATATTTCTTTAAGACTTCTACCAAAATTATGGGATGTCAGTAGCAGCATAGTATTCAACTTTATGCAATAACCTAGTGATGTCCTTTGGAAATATTGAATGAATCATCCTCTTTTCCATTCTGGTCCAACTTGAGGTTTTGTACAGCAACCACCTTTTTAGTTGCTCCTTGATCCCTGATTCCTTTTCCTACTGATAGTCCTCCTTACCAAACCCTTAAGTCCAGGAGAGTGGACCGATTGGATGATTCCAAGTGCTTGCAACAATGCCATTTGCTTTACAGACAGAATTGAAGTTTTGCAAAACTTGCACTAGCAAGTTTGTGCTTTGGACAAACTAACCTTACCACCCTCTCTTTCATCTAAAGAGACCTCACTTTGGAAGTTTTGGCCACTCCAAGAAATGCCTAAGTGCCCTTGGCATTTTGTCAAACACCTTATGGGCATGATCTATTTTGACATGAGTTTTTGTTTACGCTGTGAACTTAATCCCCTGACCAGACCGGCATGTCTAATGGTTTTTCCTTAGCCTATAACCCCACCCTGCTAACCCTCTTGTGGTTTAGAGCCCCCTAACAAGCCTTAGCATTCTGTCGAGCACGTTCCGGGCGTGCTCTGGGCACGCCCAGAGCGCGAGAGGAGCACATGTTTTGCACGTGCCAAAACCGAGCCGCCGCGTCTCGCCCCGCACTCCCTCTGGTTCGTGGCCGACCGCAGCCAGCATGCCACGTCCCCTGCTGCTCCCCACGAGCACCACAACCCTCGCCACGTCTCGGCATGCGGCAGCTAGCCGCCAATGCCGCCCGACAGCCCTGCAATGGCCAGCGCCGCCGCACGCCCGCTCGCCCGGCTTCGCCCTTGGAGCGATACCCACTCGTCCGCTAGCTCCTGCCGCCATCCCCAGCCTCGCCACGATGCCTGCAAGCTACAGAACGTCGGTCGCCGACGAGCTCATCCACTGCCGCCGCGAACCGACGTGGGAGAGCTATAAAAGGAAGCCCCTCGAGCCCTCCGAGCACGAAAGCAGCCCAAAATCACCCCCTCGTTTCCCCGTGGCAGCCAGTCGACCCGGGGAGGTTTTGTTCCCCATCTCCGGCAACTCCTGCCGCCGCCACAGCCCCGGCCATTCCGGCGCCACCAGGACCTCCCCTTCTCCACTCTCTCCACCAGAAGCTCTCTCTTCCTCCCGTGAACCCTTCCCCGCCGATTTTGATCGGGAACCACCGCAGCCCCAAAACCACTTTGCTTCTCAAGTCTCCTCCGCTGAAACTCACCGTCGGCGACTCGCTCCACCCCCGCCGACCCAACGACCACCGGGAGGACCGACCCGGTCTTGTGGATCCATCCCGACCCTCTGGAGCCCGCGGAGAGCTGCCGTTCGCCGGTGTTGATCGTCGTTGCCTCGCTGCCGTTCGGGCAGAGATAGAGGAGGGAGGGATGGACTGGTCAAACCTGACCAGTGGGCCCCCTAGACCCACTGTCAGAGACCCAGCCCCGCCTCCACGTGTTTAAGTGGAAGCGCAAAACCCTGAGTACGTCTCCCCTTTTCGAAGACGTATTCTGCCCGAAACATTTTCTTTTCTGTTTTATTCTAAAAGCAGATTTTTGATCAAATCTTTGACTGGCTATAACGTTTTAAATATAACTCCAAATGCATTGATTCTTTTTCCTACATCTCTCAAATTCTGTCTAGTTTAATTTAAGATTTATTTGAAAAAATTTCAAACAACTTTTTTGCGCTGTTTTGAAATTGTGTGTTAATTCCAATATTTTCAAAATAGGATTTTGGAGAGAGGAGAAAACTTTCAAAAGTTTTGGAGAGTCCCCCACCTCTCCACACCTTGAAGGCAAGCATTCTGAACCCCGGCATAATACTTTTGGTGTGTTAGCCGACACGTTTATAACACCACCTCATTTCAGAATACTTGTTATTTCATGTGATATGATCATTTGCATGGATGCATATTAGGGATTTCCATGCTGTTGGAAATGAACACACTTGTGTTGGTAATCATCCTCATATGCCTTGCATGCATACCGGGAGGAACCTAGGAAAACCTCTGCCTCGGGTAGGCATGAGTTTGTCGCCGGTCTCCGTCGAGGCGGTTATGTTCGGTGTGGCATGGTAAGGTATAATGAATGTTGATTCTATTGGTTGATATATATATTTGTGATACATGTCATGGAGGGAATTTATAAACCTCCTAAGTCGACCGTAGATCGAGTCTTGTACCAGTAACCACATACTTGTTTCGTACTACCACTTGTCCCTACTGCAAGTAGGGTACGGTTCAGTCAGTCGTCAACCCCTTTCTAGAACACACCATACATAGAGGCCATGGTGGAAGATATCGGTTGAAGCCGGTAGGCATGCCACCTGGTCCGGGGGCATGGGTGTTTCAGTTGAGACCGAGAGGGAGGCCACCCCTTAGAGCGCCATGTATAAATTTGATCCCATGCTACGCGAGGTTGTAGCCTCCCCACTTAGAGTTTTGCTTAACAAGTGTCATGGGTGATTCCAGGCACCGGTAAGTTAATTTGGTGTGTGCAAGTCGGTGTGTTTTCAATTAAAAGACCAGTGACGGAATTAGTCCCGATGGACTAAAGGAATCCGTTACTCGTGGGTAAAGAGTACACCCTCTGCAGAGATTAAACCTATTCGGTATAGGCGTGTCCCGGGTTATAGGATTACAGATGCAGGATGGGTCGGTGTCGGTCTTAGTGTCGGTCTTCGGAGGAGAAATTAAAACCAGAACTGGGATCGCTACTTGAGACTTGTAATAATTATGATTATTATTTTGTTATGCACTAACCCATGATATTATTTGAATTATCGAGTATCCCTGGGATGGTTCTACCTCCTGGATATTCACTGTTTTTTATTTATAAGCCCTTTATGTGGTGTCGCTGAGACGCCCGACTGTGGCATGCTTGACTTTTATTGTACCTTATAAGCCCTTTATGTGCTGTCGCTCAGACGCCCGACCGTGGCATTTCTCTCTGTTTACTATCCTTTCGAGGCGTCGCTTCAGACACCCGATCGGTGCATTTTATTATTACTATGATATTGCATATTCAAAAATAACCTGCGTGCATGCATCAGAGTCTTTATTATCTTTGGTGACTGACGTCATGAGCTTAAAATATTTCAGAACATCGTCATTATATTATACCCGTGTTCACTATGTTTGCGAGTACATTCAAAGTACTCACTGGCTTGTCCCTGGCTATTGTCTTGGCCAGATTTCCTTCTTGGAGAGGAGCGTTGCGACGACAGCCCCGGAAACCAAGCAATGACGATAGCAGCCTCGCAAAGATAGGAGTTAACCTGGTTAGCTGTTCCCGTGGGAAATGGAGTCCCATAGACACTGATGATCCACAAACCGCTTCCGCCATCAACCACTAGAAACCATTTGATGTACTCACAGACCAGAATGGTCTTGTACTACAAATTTTGTATTTTGCTTGGAATTTCTGTATCAAGTTGGTGCCTCATCAGCTAACAGTAATCCTGGGGCTGGTGAGCATAACGGCCATTTTCTGGAATTTATTACCTGGAAAACCGGTCGCCACAATTTCTTATATAATAGAAATAAATCCAACTCAAAAATGTATTGATTTAATTAAAAAGGCCCAAAATAAATATTTCAGTCACTCCAAAAATATTGGTTTGCTTTTTACCTCATGCCAATATTTTTACAGAATAACAGGAACATTTTCTTGGACTCATTTGATGAGATTTAAATGTTGGTTATTTTTAGAGGTTTTCTGAGGCTTTTGAAAATTCCTCAATTCAAATTTTCATGAAATTTAAACATGATGCAACAAGCAAGGGTAGCCACAAGCAAAGCTAAAGTTAGGGCAGTGACAAGCCCCCTCCCACGCACCAGTGGAAGCACCATGCTCCGCGCTGGCTGACGACACTGCCGAGGAGCGGCTATGCCCATACACATGCGGAAGCGCTATGCTCCGCGCTGGTGATAAACAACTGAGGGTGGCCCCCGGGCTGCATCAACCTCAAGGAGCCCAGAGCTCAGTGTCTGGCCTCATCGCAACGCCTCCCCTCGGGAGTGCCGCGCGAGGGGGCTGGGCACGGGGGCTGCGCCTGGGTCACGCCCAGACGCACGCCACCCAGCCAGGCCCCTCGGGCCTGGTTCGTCGCGCGTCCCTCCCCGAGCGGAGCCAAGGTACGAAGGCTGTTTGAGCGTCAAGGGGGACTCCTGAGCATCGCGACTCAGGAGCCTAACTGGTCACGTAGCCCCTCACTCCTTAGTTCCGAAAGGCTAACGGCGGTTGAGGTATGCGCGGGCCGGGCTCTGCAGACGAGAATGGTAGATCCACCCACATCTCACCTCCCTACTTGTTGTTCGTGCGCTAAGGGGACTCTGAGCATCGCGACTCAGAGCCTAACTTGTCACGTAGCCCCTCACTCCTTGGTCCCGTCCTGGTTTCCGGTCGGGGCTAGCGGCCTGAGGTATCGTAATGGCTCTGCCGGCATAGAACACACGCAAGTAGGAAGGAAAAGCGCAAATTTCAAGGAATTCAAAAGCAAATATTACAGGCCATAACTGTTATCACAATGCCAAATGCAAGTTTAAACGCCTCCCCGAGGCATGATACATGTGCAGGAATCAAAAGCAGGACAGGAGCCGCAACGAAGTCACTTGTCGGCGGTGGAGCTGCGCGGAGCGGGTTCGCCTGGTGCAGCCAAGAGGTTGGCGCCCGCTTCGCTTGGTGCTCAAGGCCGGAACTTCCCAAGCAGTAGCCTCCGACAACCCTTCACGGCCTCAACAGTAGTGGCAAGCTCGCCGTCGCCGGCTCCAGGAGGCTGTCGAGGTCGACGCTAGGTCGTGGAAGGTAGACGTGGGTGAGGACCAGCGTCAGTATGCGGAAGACAAGACACGCGCCTCGGCCTCAGCCGTAGGGCCAAGGCCAAGGGCGACATCTTCAAGAGCGCGAACCAGGAAGGGAAGCAGCTTGGCGGGGCCGTCCACTGCGCCGGCCAGCGGGCTCTCCAGGCCGTTATCGTAAAGCTCCCTTAGCAAGGTGCAAGCCTTCACCTCCATATCTATGAAGGCCACGCGATCCTCGGCAAGGACCCGTGCCTTGCCGTCCAGCTCGACCTTCCTCGCCTCCAACTCTTGCTCCAGCACACCTAGGCGTTCACGGCGCTTCTTGAGCTTGGCGTCCTGATCCTTGACGGCCACCTCGCGAGGTTTCATGCCTTCCTCCTGCTCTTGGCGAAGGCGGGTCTCCTTGGCGAGCTGGTCCCGCAGGCCCTGCAGCTCGCTCTCCAGCGCCTTGCAGCGACCTCGGGCATCGGCTACCTCCCCCAAGGCGTCACGAGCAGCTTTCGCCCCAATGACGGCCTGCTTCTCCTCATCGCAAGCCGTCGAGGCCTGGACCAGCGCCGCACGAATCGAAGCGTCGGAGCGAATCCAGCCAGAAGCCAGCTCCAAGCGCCCGGCCACCAGACGAGGGTCGGCACCCGAAAGATCCTGCCGCAGCTGGTCCAGTTCAGCAGCAGCGCGGTCCAGAACGGTGGGAGGAGTCGGAGAAACAGCAGTCGGTGGGGTAGGCGGAGAAGGCGGCAGTGTGACCACAGTATCCAGAGGCGGAGCCTGCTGCGCCCCAACGGCTGTGGTGGCAGCGTCAGGCAAGGGCACCTCAGGAGCCGCCTAGGCTGTGGGGGCTGAGCTCGCCCCAGCCGGCTCAGCCAGCCCGCGTGAGGACGACCGGGCAGGAGTGGCCCGTACATCGCGGTCACCTTCTTTCACGGGCGGAGTCGCTGCCCCAGACGGAACCTCAGGAGATCCCTTTGGCTTCTTTGCCGCGGGCGCCAGCCTAGCCAAGAGATACAGGCGTCAAGTCTCAGCAACAAAACAAGGAATAAGATAGGAATCGAGCACTTACTGGTCGTCGCTCGCGAGCTCGAGCAGCCTCCGGCCATACTTGAAGCCCGAGAGCCGGCCACAAGGATCAGCCTCAAGGAGCTCGGGAGCAGGAGGCGCGCCTGTGGATCGCCTCGAGGCCGGGGCAGACCCGCGGGGGATCAGCCCGGTGCTGTCCTTCTTCGGGATCGGGGGCAAGCTTCCGCCGCCCCGCTCGTCATCATCCTCCTCGTCGTCGTCGCTCGGTGAGAGGCGGAGAACGTGGGACTTGCACCGAGGGAGGGGAGTCCTCGACTCTCCGTCGGTCGCCTCAGAGTCGAGCCCTCCTTCCCGCTCCCCTTCTCCCTTCTCTTCGCTGGAGTCGCCGGAGGACACGTCCACCGGGTCCTCGGGAGCCTCCGCGGGCACGGGCTCGTCCCCGTTGAAGACGAGCATGGATTCCACTACCTGCTCCCAGTCGTCGCGGAGGAACAGGGGCGTAGGAGCGCCCTCGAACCTCGCCACGTCGCCCCCGACCAAAGATTGGAGAAACGCAGCCAGGTCTTCGTCTGCCAAGACCACGGGGCTCGGGTGGGGCCTCCATATCGGAAGTGGGTACTGATGAAGCGGAGCCAGCTGGTGCTCTAGGAATTCCCTCAGCAGCGACGCGCCGGTCAGCTTCACCGTCGCCATACTGGCCGGCCTCATATCCATGTCCATCTTCTCCAACACCGGCCTCGCGCGGGGGTCCACGAGCTCCACTCGAGACCAATCGTCGGAGTGTATGGGGTGCTCCGTGGGCAGGATTAGCCGAGGGTGGATGCGCCCAACATCTACCAAGACCCACTTGCTCCTGAAGCCCTCAATCCTTTTCCCGGGGTTCGAAATGGCGATGGAGCTACCGTACACGAGAAGCTCGCACACACAGAGAAGGAACCACGAGAGGTTCGGAGACAGAAATAGTGGCGCAGCAGGGCCACTGAGGGCTACACCCCGACGTTAGCCTCACAATAGTAGGAGAAGATCGCCAGGAGGAGAACAGAGTTGGGGTGGAGATGCAGAGCTTCTAGCTTGTAATGGCGGAGGACAGAGAAGAAGAACTCGGAAAAGGGAGGCATCAGACCGGCAACAATGGCACTTACAAAGAGGGGATAGAAGGTGCTCCCTTGGCCCTCAGGGAGGGCGGAGCCGGCCTTGAACACCTTCGCCCCGTCGATGCCCTGCGCCGCCGCCATCTGGCGCACCCGGGCAAGGCTCGCCTCCGACACATTCGGTGAGTCCGGGGTAGGCGCGTACCAAGCTCCGGTCGGGGTCTGGCGAGGCGGCATGCCTTGCTAGGGCGTGTAGTAGAAGTGGATCTGAAGATTTCAGAGGCAGGAAGGAGAGGCGCAAGAAAGGGGATCTGAGCAGTAACCAGAGAAAGCAAGGGAAGCAAAGCCTAGGCAAACACCGCTCCTTTATCGACTCGCGCGGTTGCTAAGGCACCCACGTCCAACCAACCGCCACGCGGCAGCCAAGGCCGCAGGCTGTTAGGGCAGCAGCCGCAGACTTGCCCTTCGCCTCAGCTCGGCCAAGTCCGGGCGCGCTTTGGGCAGGGGGCTATTGTCGGCGTTGCAGGAACGGGGGTCCCCAGACTTGCCTACCTGCGGCCTCTTGGCGCGGCTCAAAGGGGACCATCACGGCCCATCTTCATCAACACAAGCTCAAGACCCTCGCGAGGCCAAGCCTCGTGGGGCGGACAACAGGGAGCTTCCTCAGGCACGGCCTCATCAGGCTGGCTCGCGAGGAGGCGGAGAGATCAAGGCGGGGTACCTCACGAGGTGCCCTGGACGCAAGCCATGACGACCAAGGGCGCCAGGCGGGCGCCAGCCCGCGCGGTGTCCTCCTTTCCTCTTTGGTGCAAAGGGAGCAAGCGCAGGCGAGAGCATCAAGCAAAGGTGTCCATTTCGGTGCAACAAGAACAAAACCAGCCCAACGGCAGGAAGGAAGTCATTGAGGAGCCCAAGCCTGCGTCACCACCAGAGCCTTTGACAGGCGAGGACCAACTTTAGTCAGGATAAGTGTACCAGATGTTCCCCTTCAAAATGGCCAATTGTTGGCACCCTTCCCGCTCAATATTTGGGAAGAGGCCCAGGGCCTTTGCCTATAAATAGGACTAGCCTCCCACAGGGTAGAGGCATCTAGAAAGAAAGAGGATCCAACATCTGGAATCAGCAGAGAGAGAGGGACTGAACTCTTCCTAGCAGTTCATCGCTTGACCAAGAATGAGACCCTCGCGAGGTTGTTCTTCCATGTATTGTTCATCACCATCAGCCCAAGAGGCAATCCACCACACCACAAACTAGAGTAGGGTATTACACCACAATGGTGGCCCGAACTAGTATAAACCTTGTGTCTCTTGTGCTGTTCCTTTCATAGTTTAGATCCTAGCGAGGCGGCGCGGTGCAGGTAGGTAGAGGGCGAGATTTCCGCGCGCACCCCAGTGTTCGAACCTCAAGGGTCTGTCGGAACCTGAAATCCGACAGCTTGCTATGCTTGTGGCCAAGATGCCAATATGAATTATGCTTATGGAGATGAACTTGCTATAGTTCCTTATGTTAAACATGAAATTGTTGCTATTGCACCCACGCATGCTAGTCCTATTATCTTTTTGAATTCTCCCGAATATACTATATCGGAGAAGTTTGCCCTTATTAAGGATTATATTGATGGGTTTCCTTCTACCGCTGCACATGATGATTTTGATAGATATAATATGCATGTGCTTGGTGCTCCTACTTGCAATTATTATGAGAGAGGAAGTATATCTCCACCTCTCTATGTTTCCAACATGGAAAAATTGCAAGAAACTGTTTATACTATGCATTGGCTTTTACTATGTGTGCATAGGAAGAGAGTTAGACTTCGTCATTACATGATATATGTTACTTTGTGCTCACTACTAAATTACAAATCATTGCTAATTAAAATTGGCTTTGATATACCTTGGGATCGGGGTGGACTCACTACTTGAGCACTATATGCCTAGCTTAATGGCTTTAAAGAAAGCGCTGCCAGGGAGACAACCTGGAAGTTTTAGAGAGTCATTTATTTCTGTTGAGTGCTTTCATATAGTTTAAAAACAACAAAAATAAAGAGGTGAACCCAAAACTTTTCAAAAAGAAAAGCGAAAGTGAGAAAGACAAGCATTATTGAAGTGGGAGCTAGCCTTGAACTTTGTTCATGCTCACGGCAACTTTGTGAATCTTGATTACAGACAATTTTCAACAAAAATAATTATCCCCTTGTAAAATTCCATTGTATTATAAAAATAATGTGCCAATGTTTGCCTTTAGGATGTTTACAATGCTTGTTGGTTTGTGCGGTGCAGCACAGAAACTTTGGCTGTAGTGTGTGAATTGTAAATTCTTACTGAAACGTCAAATGGTTCTGATTCTTTTTGCACTGTCTTTCTGTAAAAATTGTTTATTTTTCCTAATTTTGGCAGAATTTTTCAAGTATCATAAGTATGGTGAATGTTCAGATTATTACAGACTGTTCTGTTTTAGACAGATTCTGTTTTTGATGCATAGTTTGCTTGTTTTGATGAAATTATCAATTTATATCAGTGGATTAAGCCATGAAAAAGTTATATTACAGTAAAAAATGCAAAAACAAAATATGAATTGGTTTGCAAGAGTACTTAGAGTAGTGATTTGCTTTATTATACTAACGGATCTTACCGAGTTTTCTGTTGAAGTTTTGTGTGGATGAAGTGTTCGATGATCGAGAAGGTTTCGATGTGAGAAGAGGAAAGAGAGGAAAGAGCTCAAGCTTGGGGATGCCCGAGGCACCCCAAGTAAATATTCAAGGAGACTCAAGCGTCTAAGCTTGGGGATGCCCCGGAAGGCATCCCCTCTTTCTTCAACAAGTATCAATATGTTTTAGGATTCGTTTCATTCATGTGATATGTGCAAATCTTGGAGCGTCTTTTGCATTTAGTTTTCATTTTTCTTTTATGCACCATGCTGGTCTGATATGGTCCTTGATTGATTTATAGAATGCTCTTTGAACTTCACTTATATATTTTGAGTATGGCTTTATAGAATGCTTCATGTGCTTGACTTATATCATTTGAAGTTTGGATTGCCTGTTTCTCTTTACATAGACAACCACCATTGTAGAATGCTCTTTTGCTTCACTTATATTTGTTAGAGCGTGGGAATATCCTTTTTAGAAAGAATTAAAACTCTCTTGCTTCACTTATATCTATTTAGAGAGATGACAGGAACTGGTCATTCACATGGTTAGTCATAAAACCCTACATAAAACTTGTAGATCGCTGAATATGATATGTTTGATTCCTTGCAATAGTTTTGCGATATAAAGGTGGTGGTATTAGAGTCATGCTAGTTGAGTAATTGTGAAATTGAGAAATACTTGTATTGAGGTTTGCAAGTCCCGTAGCATGCACGTATGGTGAACCGTTATGTAATGAAGTCGGATCATGAGGTGTTTATTGATTGCCTTCCTTATGAGTGGCGGTCCGGGACGAGCGATGGTCTTTTCCTACCAATCTATACCCCTAGGAGCATGCGCGTAGTACTTTGTTTCGATGACTAATAGATTTTTGCAATAAGTATGTGAGTTCTTTATGACTAATCTTGAGTCCATGGATTATACGCACTCTCACCCTTACATCATTGCTAGCCTCTTCGGTACCGTGCATTGCCCTTTCTCACCTCGAGAGTTGGTGCAAACTTCGTTGGTGCATCCAAACCCCGTTATATGATAAGCTCTGTCACACATAAGCCTCATTATATCTTCCTCAAAACAGCCACCATACCTACCTATTATGGCATTTCCATAGCCATTCCGAGATATATTGCCATGCGACTTCGATCATCATCATATACATGACTTGAGCATTCATTGTCATATTGCTTTGCATGATCGTAAGATAGCTAGCATGATGTTTTCATGGCTTGTCCGTTTTTTGATGTCATTGCTACGCTAGATCAATGCGCATCCCGCACATCACGGAGGCATTCATATAGAGTCATATATTTGTTCTAGATATCGAGTTGTAATATTGAGTTGTAAGTAAATAAAAGTGTGATGATCATCATTATTAGAGCAATGCCCCAAAGTGAGGAAAGGATGATGGAGACTATGATTCCCCACAAGTCGGGATGAGACTCGGACGAAAAAAGAGAAGGCTCAAAAAATAAATAAAAACAAAAAAAGAGAGAAAAAGAGAGAAGGGCAATGTTACTATCCTTTTACCACACTTGTGCTTCCGTGAGTAGCACCATGTTCTTCATATAGAGAGTCTCTTGAGTTATCACTTTCATATACTAGTGGAATTTTCATTATAGAACTTGGCTTGTATATTCCAATGATGGGCTTCCTCAAATGCCCTAGGTCTTCATGAGCAAGCAAGTTGGATGCACACCCACTTAGTTTCAGTTTGAGCTTCCATATACTTATAGCTCTTAGTGCATCCATTGCATGGCAATACCTACTCCTCACATTGATATCTATTGATGGGCATCTCCATAGCCCGTTGATACGCCTAGTTGATGTGAGACTATCTTCTCCTTTTTGTCTTCTCCACACAACCTCCACCATCATATTCTATTCCACCTATAGTGCTATGTCCATGGCTCACGCTCATGTATTTCGTGAAAGTTGAAAAGGTATTGAGAAACGTCAAAAGTATGAAAAAATTACTTGGCTTGTCATCGGGGTTGTGCATGATGTGAACATTTTGTGTGGTGAAGATGGAGCATAGCCAGACTATATGATTTTGTAGGGAAGAGCTTTCTTTGGCTAGGAATTAAGCTTGGGGATGCTGAAACGTCTCCGTCGTATCTATAATTTTTGATTGTTCCATGCCAATATTATTCAACTTTCATATACTTTTTGGCAACTTTTTATATTATTTTTGGGATTAACATATTGATCCGATTGCTTGATGCCAGTCCACTGCATTGCATGTTTTTGGTTTCGCAGAATATCCATATCAAACGGAGTCCAAACGGGATAAAAACGGACGGAGCTTATTTTGGGAAAATATGGAAAATTTGGAAGGAAAATCAACGCGAACCAGTGCCCGAGGTGGTCACGAGGCAGGGGGGTGTGCCTGCCCCCCTGGGCACGCCCTACCCTCGTGAGCCCACCGTAAGGCGGTTGATGCTCTTCTTTTGCCGCAAGAAAGCTATTATTCGGAAAAAAATCACGGCAAAGGTTTCAGGCCAATCGGAGTTACGGATCTCCTTATATACACGAAACGGTGAAACAGAGCCAGAACAGAACGCAGAAACAGAGAGATAGATCCAATTTCGGAGGGGCTCTCGCCCCTCCCACGCCATGGGAGCCAAGGACCAGAGGGAAACCCTTCTCCCATCTAGGGAGGAGGTCAAGGAAGAAGAAGAAGAAGGGGGGCTCTCTCCCCCTTACTTCCGGTGGCGCCGAAACACCGCCCGGGGCCATCATCATCACCGCGATCTTCACCAACACCGCTGTCATCTTCACCAACATCTCCATCACCTTCCCTTCTATATTCAGCGGTCCACTCTCCCGCAACCCGCTGTACCCTCTACTTGAACATGGTGCTTTATGCTTCATATTATTTTCCAATGATGTGTTGCCATCCTATGATGTGTGAGTAGATTTTCGTTGTCCTACCGGTGATTGATGAATTGTTATGATTGGTTTGAGTTGCATGTTTTATTATTGGTGCTGTCCTATTGTGCCCTCCGTGTCACGCAAGCGTGAGGGATTCCTGCTGTAGGGTTTGCAATATGTTTATGATTTGCTTATGGTGGGTGGCGTGAGTGACAAAAGCACAGACCCGAGTAAGTAGGTTATTTGCGTATGGGATAAAGGGGACTTGATACTTTAATGATATGGTTGGGTTTTACCTTCATGAATCTTTAGTAGTCACGGATGCTTGCTAGAGTTCCAATCATAAGTGCCTATGATCCAAGTAGAGAAAGTATGTTAGCTTATGCCTCTCCCACAAATAGAATTGCAATAGTGATTACCGGTCTAGTAACATAGTCAATTGCCTAGGGACAATTCCACAACTCCTACCACCATTTTTCCACACTCGCCATATTTACTTTAGTTGTGTCTTTATCTAAGTAGCCCCTAGTTTATGTTTACGCGTTCTTTACTTTCTTGCAAACCTATCCTATCACACCTACAAAGTACTTCTAGTTTCATACTTGTTCTAGGTAAAGCGAACGTCAAGCGTGTGTAGAGTTGTATCGGTGGTCTATAGAACTTGAGGGAATATTTGTTCTACCTTTAGCTCCTCGTTGGGTTCGACACTCTTACTTATCAAAAACTGTTGCAATCCCCTATACTTGTGGGTTATCACCGGGAGGTCGAGTTAAGGAGAAAGTGCGATGCGATGAGTGTACAATCTCTTTGGTGGCGCCGTGTAGGCCTCGGCTTCGTCCGAGGAGTCGGTGAGGATGCTGCGGTTCTGGTGGAGCAGGTTAAGGCGACGCTATGGGGATGGATCAGCCGCGATAGACGAGGCGATCATCGGAGCAGCTCCTTGGAGGTGGAGGATGGGGCGGCTGAACTGGCGGGACGCGAGATGGACGACGGATCCTTATCCGGGGAGGTGGATGAGGGATGTCGAGCTGTTGCGGTGGACGACGTCGTCGGGGAAGAGGCTCCGGCTGGGCAGCGGTGAGGTGGTGGGGTTTCATGGCTGGAGCGGAGAGGTTATGGCGGCCTTGGATTTCGAATGGCGAAGCAGAGGCGATGGGAGGGGGAACCATGACTTAGGGACGCGCTTGTCCAAAATGTAGGGTGTGTTACAAAAGTGCCACCACCGATTTGAACTAGCGGCCCTTTTGGCTCAGGGTTAGAAGGGGATTTCGATTGTCGGGATTTGGCAACTGGAGGGAGTCTGCGCACGCGTTGTAATTTCGGGATAGGAAGGCGCGGGTTGTGAAGGCGGCAATTTTGGGAGCACGATATGTGAATTTTCGGGATATAACAAGGCGCAGGTTGAATTTTAGGGACAAGCCTAACGTGTAATATTGTACTTGTACATACCAAATCAATTCACACTTCCCTCAACAAAAAAAAACAAAAAAATATAAAACTATTCACACCACACAAAGAGAGAGTCTTGTCCCGTTTTACTATACAAATGCTATTCAAAGCTACTCCTTCTTCCATCTATATAGGGCCTAATGCATTTTTCGAGGCTAACTTTGACCAAATATTAGAGCAATAATATATGACATGCAACTTACACAAAGCTCGCCGTTAAATTCGTGTGTGAAAGGAGCTTTCAGTGATATAATTTTCACATTGTGCATGTCATGTACTATTAATCTTGTCAATAGTCAAAGGCGGTCTTAAAAAATGCATTAGGCCTATAAAGATGGAAGGAGGGATTATGAATCCATGTTATGTCCAATTAAATTTTTTTGCTGGCTGTATAATGCATGTAACCTACTCATACCAATATTTTAGTGCATTCCAAATGTTTATACTACCGCTGCAATTCGAACTGAATTTGAATTCGTTTCTCTATTTCAACAAGAATCTACAATCATGATTGTTGCCAACTTCAACCATCATTCGTGTATTACCTTAACAACACACCACATGATTACTATAGAGATAGATATGAAATATATGTACTATATGAACTCAAATTCAATTTTTTGAATACACTTGATGTTGATTCCAAATAATAGTACATTTGATGTACTAACTATATATTCATAATCCAAACCATGTTCCATACACACCGTGTTTATCACACAAACTATAGTGTCCCACCCCTACATTATGACAAGTATTTAGCCTGAGCTGCAAAAGACACACATTAGCCCAAATTATAATCAATGTTCTATATATTATATGTAGTACTAGCAAGATGCCCATGCGTTCCATGGAACATCAACATGATCAAGGGGAGGCCTTATTTGCAAATATGGAGAGGGGTGTGGGTATCTTTTTTCAAAATTGCCATAGTTTCCTTCCTATCCGTCAGATATAAATCGGACGACCTATATTGCAGGAGTGCAGGCACACCATGATCAACAACTATGTTTTTATATGAGTAGAGATAAAATATATTATATGTAGTATAACATGTTTATAACCACACCATGTGTATCACCGTTATATATATTCACGCATGCGTCGGTTTAAAACACTACGATAAATTCTTCAATATACGAATTCACTTTTTATAATGAATTAGGATCTCTATTCGTCTTTTACACCCACACAATCCTCTAATTTTTTTAGCTAGCGCTAACTTTCTCTTGTGCATGCACACGCCCGCATCCCTCTCACTCTCTGTCGGTGTAAATTATCACGGGTAGCCTCATCAGCCTCCCATAGTATTTCAAGACATCGGGGCCGGCTGCGCCCCTCAAGAATCAAAGACCGAAGGCCGCCTTCTTGGGGCCAGCTGGTCCATACGGCTGGCTGCCAGAAGGCGGCAAATCACAACAGACGATCGCCGAGCGGGCTGACTCCCAGCAGGCGTCCTCCAGAGAGGTCGGCTCCTAGCAGGCGGCCCCTCCGCCCCCTTGAAGTTTGTACCACATTATGACGACAAGACGGGGCGTGGCTACAGTGCAGCCAGCCACCCCCGAATCCAGGGTAGAGCGTGGCCACAGTGCAGCGTACTGGGCGGACATCCCCCGCCTGGTGCGACACTATTGCCATGCAGCCCATGACATCACCCATGGCAGAGAAGGCCATGCTCCCACTACGGGCTGTCGGTACGGCCCTAGACGACGGGCCCTACCTGTCTGTGAGAAGCCAGAAGGCGGCGAGCTCCCATTAGTCGGCATGGGGGGATGCCTAATCCCAGCAGGCGGCCCTCCCCCTCCCTCAAAGTTTGTGCGCCATTAACCAGAAGAGATGAGAAGTGGTAACAGTTATCGCCCGACAACTGGCGGTACTGTAGCCACGCCTTCCGTGACAAAGCATACATCATCAGTGGCATTGCCACAGTACCAAGCAGCCGGCAGGACCCGCCAGCGGCGGGCGCGGCCTTTCGGCTAACAACGAGATAGCCAATAGGGCCCACCAGGCAGCGGGCCCCAGTGCCCGACTGAGAAGCCGGTGACCGCAGACACTGACAGCCGGGTCCTACACCCATCCATATTACATTTGTACCCCTGGGGGGTAGGCCTATATAAACCCCCCAGGGCACCGATGCAAAGGGTTCAAACCTTAGTCCACCCACACACATAAAGAGATGAAGTTAGGGCTAGCCTTGTTCTTCTTCCCCCTCTAAAGAAACAGCTCAAGGAGCAAGCTTGTAGCCACCATTGTTGCTTGAGTAATCATGCGGAGACCCCGCAGAGCAGGAGTAGGGGTGTTGTCTCCTAGGAGAGCCCCGAACCTGGGTAAGATTCACCGGCGGGCATGTTTGCGCCTTATCTTGTTTCCTGGCACCGGCGACGTATTATTAGCCCCCTACATGATAACCATCCTTTGGCATATGTCGCACGACACCCCTGACATTTGGTGCCCACCATGGGGCTAGGCGCACCGTCGTCCGGAGATCTGTTCTGGACGGGAACCCTGTTCCTCCCAAGCGAGCGCAGCCAGCCCGGCACGCCCGATGGCGTTGGCGCCGTTGCGCTGCATGACGCTGAGCTCGCCTGAGCGGCGAGTTGCCTCGCTGACCTCATTGGCAAGATCCGCCTCTCCGACGATCCCATGCCCGACGCGGGAGCAGCCAGCTCTGAGAGCTGCCTCCTTGACCTCCTTGGCAAGCTCGACATCGCCAACGAGCCGGACTCCGACCTGGAGTCGATCGGCTCCACCGACCTGATGCTTGTCGACTCCCACACTGCATCCCTTGTCGCCTTCCCCACCAACATGGTGGACATCGACGACCCTCGCCCTCGTGACGATAGTGGCGGCGGCATCGTCACGGTGGTGCTCGTCATCAGCCACGACGGAGCCTTTGTTGGGGCTGCCCAAGAACCGCTGCAGGCGGCACTTCGAGACCTGTCTACGCCCATCGCAGAAGACGCCAACGCCGAGACGCGTTTCGCTTGTCGAAAGCACCAAGAAGTTGGCCACCATGAGACGCCTCTCAGAGGCCTACCAGCATGAGATCGACCGCGCCATTGGCGGCACGCCGGCTGCAGGCGGGCCCAGCCGCATTGGCATGGTCCGACAGCGCGGCTGCCGTTGCCAGCATGTTTGGGGCAGCCTGCCCTGTCTATGCCACGCCCATGGAGAACATACGAGCCGCCCAAGCGGCAGCAGATGAGATGGATCACCTCGAGGGTAACGAGTGACGCTGCACGGGGGAGCGCGTCCAGCAGCTCCTCGACGCAGCTGCCGCGCAGCAAGAAGCCGGATATCGCGTAGAAGAACCCGGCCAGCGGGTTGAGAACCCGCCCCCTTGCCGAGAGTAAGGACCAACATCCCAGACGCCGATAGGCGGCGTCCACGATAGACGAGAAAGAGAGCCGGCCGCCCGTTGCAGCCGCACATGCCTCACCATAGAGCGTGACCAAGACGGCCGCACACGAACAGTGGAACGACCAGACGACTACCCGCCTCCTCCTCCTCCTCGAAGGGAGAGGCACGCCTCCCCGCCGCCTGTTGAGCACCCGACACTCAGCGACCGGCTGGGCTGCTAAGATGGAGTAGGAGAAAATGATGCACGCCACCGGATCGACCGCCTTGCTCGACCCTGGCATTAGAAGAAGAAGACGCGATGGGCCTGCCTTGTTTCGGCCCCTGCATCCACGTCGAGTCCTTCCCCAAAGGGTTCTCACTCCCACGAGACATGCCCAAGTACAACGGCTCCGTGAAGCCGGAGGATTGGTTGGTTGACTACTCCACTGTCGTCAGCATAGCAAACGGCAACAAGCGTGTTTTTGTGAAGTACATTCCGCTCATGCTCCAAGGCATGGCCCGGACATGGCTGAACATCCTGAAGCCCCGCAGCATCAACAGCTGGGTAGATTTCACTGAAGTCTTCGTTCGCAACTTCACCAGCACCTACAAGTGGCCTCCCAAGCCCCGTCAGCTCTCGCTGTGCGTTCAAGGCCCTGACGAGTCCACCCGCTACTACCTGATGCGGTGGGCTGAGTTGCGCAACTCCTGCGAAGGGGTGCATGAGGTCCAAGCAATCGAGTACTTCACTGCCGGGTGCCGAGAAGGTACCTTACTCAAGCACCGACTCCTCTGCGACGAGCCGGCCACACTCGACGAGCTACTGATCATAGCAGACAAGTACGCCACTTCCGACTCCTCCATGAAGTCGGAGCTCCGAGTGGATGCTTCTAGGAAGGTACTCCCTCCGGCTCCTCGAACGTCGGTTGGAGAGAACAGCCAGCGCCAGTAGCCGAACGACAACAAGCGCAAAGCCTCCCAACCGGCAGGTGGCGATAGTTGAGGATTAGCAGCCTGAAGGACAACTACTCCCCAAGCGCCAGAAGGGCGGCAAACCAGCTTGGTTGCCCGCTTTCTCCTTTTAGCAGACCCTCGATGCCCCGAGCAAGTCCCACAGCGGTGCGAAGCCATCCAACCATACAACTCGGAAGTGCCACTGGATTGTCCGCATCACCAAGGGAGAAGGACTGCCTCCTGCGCCTGCTGGCCCACCGGCTCCGCCTCCTCAGCAGCCGGCCGGCCGTCCAGCAGTCGGTGCAGTCCAAGATGATTACCCTGAAGAACATGGTTCTTATGTTCTCTTCACCAGTGTGGCTAGCGACACACACAGCCGATGGCAGCAGCACCGTGAAGTGAATGCAGTTGCCTCAGCTGCTCCAGAGTTCATGCACTGTTCTGAGAAGCCTATCAGCTAGAGCCGTGCTGACCACCCGGAAATGATGCCTTCTCCGGGTTCCTATGCCTTGGTGTTGGGTTCCACCCTTGCGACGGAGAGGCGAGCTGCTCGTTTCTCCCGAATTCTGATAGATGGCGGCAGCAGCATCAACATTCTTTACCGCGATACCATGGAGAAGTTGTGCATCAAACAGAAGAAGCTCCTGCCCAGTCGGACGGTGTTTCATGGCATTGTGCCCGGCCTTTCCTTCTCACCAATCGGCAAGATCAAGATAGATGTCCTCTTCGGAGACAAGAATCATTTCCGCCGTGAGGCAATTTGGTTTGAGGTGGTGGACCTGGAGAGCCCTTACCACATGCTTTTAGGTCGGCCAGCTCTAGCCAAGTTCATGGCAGTGCCACATTATGCCTACCTTAAGATGAAGATGCCAGGAACCAAGGGCATTATCACAATAAACGGAGACTATGAGAAGTCGTCCACCTGCGCTGCAGCCAGTAGCCGGCTGGCCGCGTCCCTTGTGATTGCTGCTGAGAAGAAGCTCTTGGACCGGGTGGTGGCCATAGCCAGGAAGCAGTCGGACCTGTCACCAGAACCCAAAGAGTCAGAGACCCAATGATCCTTCCAGCCGGCCAAAGAAACAAAGAAGATCCCCTTGGACCCTGAGCACCCGGAGAGGCATGCTATCGTAGGTACCAACCTCGATAGGAAATAGGAAAGTGAGCTCATCGATTTCCTCCATGAGAATTGGGACATCTTTGCATGGTCTCCCAAAGACATGCCGGGTGTTCCGATGGATTTCGTCGAGCACAAGCTACATGTCAGAGCAGATGCCAAACCAGTCAAACAACCCATCCGCCGACTGTCAGAGGAGAAGAGAATAATCATTGGAGAAGAGGTCGCATGCCTGTTGGTAGCCAGCTTCATCATGGAAGTGTTTTTTCCAGAGTGGCTTGCCAACCCAGTCCTTGTACTGAAGAAGAATAACAAGTGGCACATGTGCATCGATTACACCAGTCTCAACAAAGCCTGCCCCAAGGATTCGTTTGCATTACCCCGGATAGACCAAGTGATAGAATCCATAGACGGATGCAAGCTATTGAGTTTCTTGGGTGCCTACTCAGGTTACCAACAGATCAAGTTGAACCCGGCAGACGCCTGAAGACCGCCTTCATCACACCGTTCAGACCCTTCTGCTACCTGACCATGACATTCGGCTTGAGAAATGTCGGTTCCACGTTTCAACGTTGCATGCAGAAGTGCCTCCTCAAGCAACTTGGCAGGAATGCCCACGTCTATGTAGAAGATATTATGGTGAAGATGGAGAAGCGCGGTACCCTCTTGGAAGACCTCAAGGAAACTTTTGAGAATTTGCACCATTTTCAAATCAAGCTCAACCCAGAGAAGTGTGTTTTCGTAGTACCAGCCGGATAGCTCCTTGGCTTCCTGGTCTCAGAACGCGGCATTGAGTGCAACCCTGTGAAGATCAAGGCCATTGAGAGGATGGAGAGACCCACCCGACTGAGAGACGTCCAGAAATTCACCGGCTGTTTTGCATCCATCAGCCGCTTCATCACCGGTCATGAGAAGGCTCTTCCCCTGTACCAGCTCATGAAGAAGACCACTCATTTCGAGTGGAATGACAAGGCGGATGAAGCTTTTCTCCAGTTGAAGAAGATGTTGACCACGCCGCCTATCCTGGAGGCTCCGACTGCTAAAGAGCCCATTGCCTCTACATCGCCGCCACCAGCCGGGTGGTCAGCACTGTCATGGTAGTAGAGCGCCCAGAAGACGACAGAGCACAGCCGGTCCAGAGGCATGTGTACTATTTGAGTGAGGTGCTGTCAACCTCAAAGCAGAACTACCCTCACTACCAGGAGATGTGCTACGGTGTGCACTTTGCCGCCAAGAAGCTGAAGCCATACTTTCTAGAGCACCCAATCACGGTTGTCTGCACTGCCTCGCTTGCTGAGATCATTAGCAACAGAGATGCATCTGGCCAGGTGGTCAAATGGGCCATCGAGTTGGCCCCCTACACCATCTTCTACTAGCCATGCACCGCCATCAAGTCCCAAGCACTGGCCGACTTCCTCGTTGACTTGGCCGAGAACCAGTACCTGCCGCCAGCTCCGGACTCCACTCATTGGCGGATGCACTTTGATGGCTCGAAGATGCGCACCGGCTTGGGAGCCGGCGTTGTTCTCACTTCTCCCAAAGGTGACAAGCTCAAATACACATTGCAAATCCATTTTGCCGCCTCCAACAATGTGGCCGAGTATGAAGCACTAATACACGGCCTCCGGCTGGCCAAAGAGATCGGCATCCGCTGGGTCCTATGCTATGGTGTCGGTGTACAAAAGAAGGGGCACATCTTTGTACACCTTTACCTGTGCACGGACAGTCGGAGCCGCACCCGCAGCCACACCAAGCAGAACAGGGAAGGTGAACTGAGGTAAAACCGAAGCCCAAGACAGCCAGAGCAACGCCAAGATCGAGACCACAAAGAAGCAGAGAGGCGATGGCCCTGGCAAGGCCCTTGCCGGGGCGGCTCGCCCACACCAGTGGAGTGAGCCACCCTCGAGCCCACGGGTTCCAACTCAACCAACCACGTTGGGCCAGGGCTCGGGAGGCACCTCCATGGGCTTGCAGATCTTTGTGAAGACAAGGGACAATCAAGATCAGATGAGGATTAAAGGACGACGATCCTCGGCAAGATCCTTGCCGAGGAGAGCCACGAGACACCCGGAAAGATCCTTGCCGGGAACGACAGCGCGCCACGGCAAGACCCTTGTTGGGCCACCCGGCAAGGCTCTCACCGAGGACGCCAGCAGGGCCACTGCCAGGCCCGCACCAACCAAATATCCACCGTCGTTCGCATGCAGCTGCCAGCCCAACCAGTTGGGCATGCACCTGCGTGACAACATGCAGCTTCCAGGCCAACTCAGCAGGCGCCTGCGTGGCGGCAAGCAGATCTTCGTGAAGACCCTACCACCGCGCCATCTCAGCTGCATGCATGCCTACATGGCGCCACATGCGTCGCTGGCCAGGGCGCGTGTCGAAGCGAGGAGGAGCGGCGACGAACGAGACGGGCCTCGCTCCCGTCCCCGATAAAGCTAGGGGACACCTCAGCCACACATTAAAGGCGTCTTGTCCTGTAATACAAGTGATAAGCTCGTAGCACTGTACGCCTTTCCAACTCCTGTGTGCCACTGTGGCAGCCCCTTTCGACTATAAAAGGAGGCCCATGGCATACAGGAAAAGGATTCGGCTCTTGGGAACCACGCACCCACCATAGCTAGTTCGAGAGCTCAAGAACTCTCTGAAATACAGCCACCAAAGTAGGACTAGGGTTTTACGCATCCTCGCGGCCCGAACCTGGGTAAACGATCCTTGTGCTGATTAATAATCCTGCTCTTCTCGCAACCCTGCGCCCCGGCAACCATAGTAGGGATTCTTGTGATCCCATAGGTGTCGTTCCACACCGACATCTTTGGCTCGCCAGGTAGGGGGCGCAATTGTCAGAATATAGGTCTAGTAGTTAGCTTAGTGTTTCTTCATCGCCATGGCTCCCAAGAAGAAGACGGCCACGACGATCGGCTCGTTGGGAGTCGAACATCACGTGCTAGTGCGGACGAGCAGCGGGCCGGTCGCGGGCATGACTCGGGCCGCGGTCCGCGAGCACCAGCATCGCCCTGGCAGTCAGAGCCTGGCGAGGGGCGTCGTTCGCGTGCCAGCCGACCGGTCGCACGTCGCCAGATCCAAAGACGTAGTTGGGCCCCCCGCAGGCGGCGCGGGGCCCTCCAGGAGTGTTGTTGTGCCATCCCCGGGCGGCGCATCAACCTCCAGGACTCCCACGCCGGCACCCACAACATGCTCTTCCCAGGGTGCGCGCAACGAGCAGCGTCACCGCACTGAAGACCCCGAACACTTCAGTGGGAAGAGCCCTGTGCATATTCCGCGGGACGAAGGAGTTCAGCATGCCCGCCAAAGTGCTGGCAAAAATGGCGCGCAGCCACTGGGTCGTGATAGAGCTCCTTCTAACGTGGTTAGAAGTCGAAGCGCGCCACGGTCCACGCAGCTATCACTGCCACCCATGCCAGCAGATGCTTTGGCGCGCGCAACTGCTCCTCGACTTCCCTCCTGCTGCGGAGAAGCTCGATGAGTGGAGGGCCACCATCTGGAGCCTCGTCGCCGTCGCCAACAAAGATGATCCGCGATGGGTGGGACCCTCGGGCCGGCGCCCCACCGAGCCACCACATGCCAGCACTGGGAGGACCGGGGGTGTTGCGGTTACGGTGCACTCTCCTCCTCCTCGCCAGGCGCCGCGGGTGTCGACCTGTCATGATGACGCTTGTAATAACATCTCCCTAGCGTCGTCCGACCCTCGGACCCGCCGCGACCAGCGCCAAGTTCTTCGAGAACGAGCTCACGAAGATGCTCGAACCACTAACGAGCGTCGGCGTGATACACGCCACCAGTCGAACAAGCGGGCGGGACCCTCTATGGACCACCCAGCGCCGGGGGGGCTCTGGCGGCCTACCTTACAAGGTGGGCTGCCCAGCCTTTACCCGTGAGCTACGGCAGTTCCAGTGGCCGTCCCACCGCACGTTCAAGCCCGACGTGAGCGAGAAGTATACTGGCAAGACCCATCCATCCTAGTTCCTCAGCATCTACACCATCGGGATGCATGCTGCTGGAGCTTGCGACGACAAGGTGCTTGCCAACTACTTCCTGTTGGCACTGAAGCCCAATATTATGTCTTGGTTGATGCACTTGCCGGCGGATTCCATTTCTTCTTGGTCAGATCTGTGCCATGAGTTCGTTGGTGCCTTCACTGGGGGCCACCAAGCTCATAGCCAGGCCAGTGATCTGCATATCATTCCCCAGAAGGAAGGGGAAACCCTATGCAAGTACATCCAGAGATTCAGTCGAGTGCAGTACAACATCCCCGACGTTCATCCCGCCACTGTGATTAGCGCATTCCATCAGAACATGCGCAACCGCAAGATGCGCGAAGAGCTGGCGATGACCAAGGTTAAGGATGTGGCCGAACTCTACATTCTGGATGACAGGTGCGCTCGGGCTGAAGAGGGAAGGAAGTACCCCGGCGAGGACGCCGGCACGGAAACCAACTCTACTGATGAAGACACCGCCGCCCCGACGAAGAAGGGCCGGCTTCGCAACAGGAAATGCAAGGGCAAGGCCGTCCTTGCCATTGAAGGGTCTGACGACACCGGCGCTGCCAAGAAGGTCAAGGCAGACGACCCCGGCAAGGAGATTACCGGGTGCGTCGCCTGCCGGGCCATAGCAGCTGCCGACGAGCCAGGGGGCTCCAGCAAGCAGTACTATAAGATCCACCGCGCCAAAGGCCACGACCTCCAGAACTGCTGTCAAGTCGAGCTGCTTGCGGAAAAGCAAAAGGCCGAGTATGAGAGGCGGGACAAGGAGAAGAGCCAGGACGGTGCCGAGGGATCTGGCAAGAAGCGTGGCGGCCAAGGAGGCCGCCGCGACAAGGACAACCACCAAGAGAGGCCCGCCCGGGGCCGTGACAAGAAGCAAGAAGACGATGATCATGACGAGGATGACGAGTCCGGCGAGCAAGAGTTCCAGAAGGCTATAGAGGCCATGTGTGTCGACGGTGGCACCTCGCTGCATACTTCTCACCGCCAGCTCAAGTAGTGGGCGCGTGAGATTACAGCAGCGGAGCCGTTGTTCAACGCTCAGAAGCCGCTGAAGTGGTCCTACACGCCCCTCATCTTTGACGCCGAGGACCACCCTAACCGCACAACCGCGATCGGGTGTTTGCCGTTGTTGTTCTCCCCAACGATATGCATCCTCAAGGTGAACAAGATGTTGGTCGATGGCGGGGCCGGCCTAAACTTGATCTCACCCGTCGTGATCAAAAGGTTGCAAATCCCTGATGGAGACCTCGAGAAAATGGGCATGTTTCAAGGGGTCAATCCAGGGAGGAGCCAGCCGAAGGGGAAGGTCACGCTGCCCGTGACGTTTGGAGGGGAGTTGAACCACAGGACGGAGAGGATCGTCTTCGACGTGGAAGAGATCCCCTTGCCCTACAACGGGATCCTTGGCCGCCCGAGACTAGCCATGTTCATGGCGGCATCGCACTACGCCTGCAACATGCTAAAGATGCCCATGCCATTGACTATCATCTCCGTCCCCTCCGATAAGAAGGACGCGCTGATTTGCGCCGACCAACTCTATCGAGAAGCAGTTGCAGCAACTGCCGCCAAGGCACTTGCTCCTGCCGCTGAAGCCCCGGGAGGGAAGAAGAAGTCCTGTAAGACCTCTCGCACCTACTCCGGCAAGCGCACCTCCTCGGAGTGTTGTGCTACCGTCGAGGACGTGCCAGAGAGCTTTAGCGGCAAGAGTAAGAAATCCAGAGCTGAGCCACCACAGATCAAGGAGGTGAACGTCAGGGAGGATGGCACGGGAGGGGCTTTCACCATAGGCTCCACCCTCGACAGCAAATAGGAAGGCGCGCTCGTCACCTTCCTGTGAGTGAATGTGGACGTGTTTGCGTGGCAAGCATCCGACATCCCCGGTGTTCCCAAGGAGGTGATTGAGCACCACCTAGCTGTCTATCCTCATGCGTGGCCCGTCAAGCAGAAGGTCAGAAAGCAGGCTCTAGAGAGGCAGGAGTTCATCACGGAGGAGATCAGGAAGTTGGAAGCAGCGGGTTTGGTGAGAGGAGTGCTCCATCCGACGTGGTTGGCCAATCCGGTAGTGGTGCGCAAGGCAAATGGGAAGTGGAGGTTGTGTATTGATTACACAGACATCAATAAGGCTTGTCCTAAGGACCCCTTCCCGTTGCCGCGCATCGACCAGATTGTCGACTCCACGGCCGGGTGTGATCTGCTGTCATTCCTCGACGCCTACTCGGGCTACCACCAAATCTTCATGACGAGAGAGGATGAAGAGAAGACATCATTCATCACCCCATGTGGTATGTATTGCTTTTTACGGACGCCTTTCAGGTTGAAGAGTGCTGGCTCGACGTTTGCAAGAGCAGTCCAAATTGGTTTTGAACCCCAGCTCCATAGAAATATGGAGGCATACATGGATGACATAGTGGTCAAAACCATGGACGGGGCAACTCTTGTGCAAGATCTGGAAGAGACATTTGCCAACCTGCGCAAGATCAACCTTAAGCTAAATCCTGAGAAGCGTGTATTCGCCGTTCCGCCTAGCAAGCTTCTCAGATTCTTTGTGTCACAGCGCGGGACCGAGGCAAACCCAGACAAAATCAAGGCTATTGAACAGATTGAGGCGCCCAAGAGGATCAAGGATGTGCGTCGGCTCACTGGCTGCGTTACCGCCATGAGCCAATTCATCTCCAAGTTTGCCGAGCGCACCCTTCCCTTGTTCAAGATCTTAAAGAAGGCAGGTCCGATGGAGTGGACCCCAGAAGCCGAGGCGGTGTTGTAGGATCTGAAGAAATACCTTTCCTCCACGCCAATACTGGTTGTGCCTAAGCCATAAGAACCGTTGCTGTTGTACCTAGCGGCAACGAATCAAGTGGTCAGCACTGCACTGGTGGCATAGAGGGAGGTCGACGAGGAGGCAGTGGCAACGGCAGAACCAGCGGACGGAGAGCCAAAGATTCCCCCGGCAGGACCTGGTGCCAGCAAGGCAAGGCCCCCGACAGAGTCTGACACCGTCGGGGCAGCACCTGTACAGTCAAGCGAAGTGGTGCAGAAGAAGAAGATGATGCAGCACCCGGTTTACTTTGTCAGCTCCCTCTTGCAGGGGGCTAGGTCGAGGTACTCCGGTGTGCAGAAATTGCTCTTCGGCCTCCTTATGGCCTCGAGGAAGCTGCGTCATTACTTCCAAGCCCACGAGATCACTGTCGTCACCCGCCTCCGCTTCTAGCGGATCTTGCACAACCCAGATGCAACCGGAAGGATTGTGGAAGGGCCTTGGAGTTGTCGAGCTTTGGGTTGAAGTTTGAAAGTACCTCAACAATCCAGAGCAGAATCTTGGCAGAGTTCATTCCGGAATGGACCTCAACACCTGACGAAGAAATCCAAGAGACCGTTCTCCTCGGCAAGGAAGCGGACCGCGACTAGATCATGTACTTTGATGGGGCCTTCTTGCTGCAAGGCGTCGGTGCCGGTGTGTTGCTTGTCGCACCCACCGGAGAGCACCTCAAGTACGTGATCCAGATGCACTTTCCCAGGGAGATGTCCACAAACAACACTGCTGAGTACGAGGGGCTGCTTGCCGGTCTCAGGATCGCGGCAGACCTCGGGGTGAAGAAGCTCATCGTCAGGGGTGACTCGCAGCTTGTCGTCAGACAAGTCAACAAGGATTACCAGAGCCCATTGATGGAGGCCTACGTAGATGAAGTGAGGAAGCTGGAGGAGCGCTTTGACGGTATCCAAGCGGAGCACGTTCCCCGAGCAGAGAACGACATCACCGATTACCTATCAAAGCGTGCTGCATTCAAGCTACCTGTGGAACCAGGTACATTTTTGCTCCGGTTAACTCAGCCATCCGTCGAACCATCAACGGGGTAGAACAAGCGAAGGAAATCAGGTCCCGGCGAGTACTTTCCTACCGAGCCCCCTGGGGCTGCCGGCAAGGATGCTGTCGTGGACGCTGAGCCTGCCAAAGAGCAACTGGCTCCGGCAGGGCGTCAAGCCCTGGCCGTGGAGACAACCGCTCCCATGGCAGAGGAAATGCCTTTGGTCCTTGCCGTCGAGCCCCAGGCTCCGGCGTGGGCGCATCATATTGTCTGATTCCTCCAAACAGGGGAACTTCCTGAGGAGCAGGAAGAAGCGGAAAAAGTAGCCCGTCGATATACCCTGTACCAGTTCGTCGATGACGTCCTGTACAGGAGAAGGCCAAACGGTGTGAAATTGAAGTGCATCCCCCGGGAGGAAGGACTGGAGCTGTTGGCAGAGATATGATACGTCTCCAACGTATCTATAATTTTTTATTGCTCCATGCTACTTTATCTACTGTTTTAGGCAATATTAGGCTTTATTATCCACTTTTATATTATTTTTGGGACTAACCTATTAACCGGAGGCCCAGCCCAGATTTCTTGTTTTATGCCTATTTTAGTGTTTCGAGGTAAAGGAATATCAGACGGAGTCAAGCGGAACGAAATCAACTGGAGAAGTTATTTTGGAAGGAAACCCACCGATGGACTTGGACCCCACGTCGGAAGATACGGGAGGTGCTCACGAGGGTGGGGCGCGCCCACCCCTGTAGCGCCACCACCTCGTGGGGCCCCCATAGCTCCACCGACGTACTCCTTTCACCCATATATACCTACGTACCCTAAAACTTCCAGAACATAGATTAGATCGGGAGTTCCGCCGCCGCAAGCCTCCAGAGCCACGAAAAACCAATCGGGACCCCTTTCCGGTACCCTGCCGGAGGGGGATCCATCTCCGGTGGTCATCTTCATCATCCCGGCGCTCTCCATGACGAGGAGGGAGTAGTTCACCCTCGGGGCTGAGGGTATGTACCAGTAGCTATGTGTTTGATCTCTCTCTCTCTCTCTCGTGTACTCTCCCGTGTTCCATCTATGGCACGATCTTGAGGTATCCCGAGCTCTGCTATTGTAGTTGGATCTTATGTTTCTTCTCCCCCTCTTCTCTCTTGTAATGGATTGAGATTCCCCTTTGAAGTTATGTTATCGGATTGAGTCTTTAAAGATTTGAGAACACTTGATGTATGTCTTGGTGATCAACTTGCGGGTTTCATGACATTGGGAACCTATGCATAGGGGTTGGCAAACGTTTTCGTCGTGATTCTCTGGTAGAAACTTTGGGGCACTCTTTGTAGCACTTTTATGTTGGTTGGATGAATCTGAGATTGTGCGATGGATATCGTATAATCATGCCCACGGATACTTGAGGTGACAATGGAGTATCTAGGTGACATTAGGGTTTTGGTTGATTTGTGTCTTAAGGTGTTATTCTAGTACGAACTCTTTTATAGATTGATCCGAAAGAATAACTTTGAAGTGGTTTCGTACCCTACCATAATCTCTACGTTTGTTCTCCGCTATTAGTGGCTTTGGAGTGACTCTTTGTTGCATGTTGAGGGATTGCTATATGATCTATCTATGTTATTATTGTTGAGAGAACTTGCACTAGTGAAAGTATGAACCCTAGGCCTTGTTTCCTATCATTGCAATACCGTTTACACTCACGTTTATCACTTCTTACCTTGCTGTTTTTATTATTTCAGATTACAAAAACCTATATCTACCATCCATATTGCACTTGTATCACCATCTCTTCGCCGAACTAGTGCACCTATACAATTTACCATTGTATTGGGTGTGTTGGGGACACAAGAGACTCTTTGTTATTTGGTTGTAGGGTTGCTTGAGAGAGACCATCTTCATCCTACGCCTCCTACGGATTGATAAACCTTAGGTCATCCACTTGAGGGAAATTTGCTACTGTCCTACAAACCTGTGCACTTGCAGGCCCAACAACGTCTACAAGAAGAAGGTTGTGTAGTAGACGTCAAGCTCTTTTCTGGCGCCGTTGCCGGGGAGGCTAGGTAAGTGAAGGTATATCTTTAGATCTTGCAATCGAATCATTTTGTTTCTTGTTTTAGCACTAGTCTAGTTTATAAAAGAAAACTAAAAAAATAGAATTGAGTTTGTCTCATACGCTTCACCTTTTTAATATCTTTCGTGAGAATGATGGAAAGGAAAATTGTGCCAAAGTACTAGAAGAAGAATTACATAGAATTCTTGGCATAAAATATGTGAATGATGAGCATGATTGCAATGTTGTTAGTACGAATTCTTTGAATATCCATGATGCTAATGATATGCAAAGCCACAAGCTTGGGGAAGCTATGTTTGATGAAGATGATATTTTTGTCCCCATGCTTTGTTGAGCAAATTTATTATGATGAAAGCATGCCTCCTATATATGATGATTATTGTGATGACATGTATGCTATAAAGAATAATGATAACCATGAAACTTGTCATCTTGATCTTAATTCTCAATCACATGATAGCTATTTTGTTGAGTTTGCTCCCACTATTATCCATGAGAAGAATTTTGCTTATGTGGAGAGTAGTAAATTTTCTATGCTTGTAGATCATGAAAAGAATGCTTTACGTGCTGGTTATATTGTTGAATTTATTCATGATGCTACTGAAAATTATTATGAGAGAGGATCATATGCTTCTACATATTGCAATAATATCAAGTTTCCTCTCTATGTGCTTAAAGTTTTGAAGTTATGCTTGTTTTACCTTCCTATGCAAGATGATTCTTGTTCCCATAAGTTGTTTGTTCACAAAATCCCTATGCATAGGAATTGGGTTAGACTTAAATGCGCTAATCATACTTTTCATGATGCTCTTTTTATGTTTCAATTCTTATCTTTTATGTGAGCATCATTGAAATCATCATGCCTAGCTAGGGGCGTTAAACGATAGCGCTTGTTGGAAGGCAACCCAATTTTATTTTAGTTTATTACTTTTTTGTTCTGTTTAGTAATAAATAATTCATCTAGCCTCTGTTTAGATGTGGTTTTGTGTCTTAATTAGTGTTTGTTCCAAGTAGAACCTTTGGGAAGACTTGAGTGAAGTCTTTATGATCATGCTGTAAAAAACAGAAACTTTAGCGCTCACGAGATTAGCTTTAACGTTTTACTGGAACGTGCTATTTAGTTGATTCTTTTTGCAGATGATTACTAGACAAATTCCTCAGGTCCACCAATTTATTTTATAATTTTTGGAGTTCCAGAAGTTGCGTTAGTTACAGATTACTACAGACTGTTCTGTTTTTGACAGATTCTGTTTTTCGTGTGTTGTTTGCTTATTTTGATGAATCTATGGCTAGTAAAATAGTTTATAAACCATAAAGAAGTTGGAATACAGTAGGTTTAACACCAATATAAATAAAGAATGAGTTCATTACAGTACCTTCAAGTGGTGTTTTGTTTTCTTTCGCTAACAGAGCTCACGAGTTTTCTGTTAAGTTTTGTGTTGTGAAGTTTTCAAGTTTTGGGTAAAGATTCGATGGACTATGGAATAAGGAGTGGCAAGAGCCTAAGCTTGGGGATGCACAAGGCACCCCAAGGTAATATTCAAGGATAACCTAGATCCTAAGCTTGGGGATGCCCCGGAAGGCATCCCCTCTTTCGTCTTCGTTCATCGGTAACTTTACTTGGTGCTATATTTTTATTCACCACATGATATGTGTTTTGCTTGGTGCATAATTTTATTTTCTTTAGCTTTGCTTGCTGTTAGTTATAATATTTTTTTCATCTCTAGTTTCAATAAAAATGTTAAGGATAGCCTTTGCCATGCTTATTTTGCAAGTATGCATGTTGCTGTTTGAAAACAGAAAGTTTACCGCTGTTGCAAAAATTCACTTAGAAAAGTCAGAGAGTGGTATAATGTTTAATATTTTTGCATAATGAGATCTGATAAATTTATTACAGTGGGAATTTTAGTTCATAATTTTTGGAGTTAGGGAAGTATGATGAATCTTGCATTCTTTACATACTATACTGTTTTGACAGATTGCTGTTATGTTTGCATATGTTTGCTCGTTTAATGATTTTATTTGAGGATAGGAGTATTAAATATGCAGAGGCATTTAGTATTCAATGTTGAATAATAATGTTAGTGATTTGTTATAGTAGAAAATGATAAGGTTTTGCATATGTTTATACTAACCTATCTCACGAGTTCTTGTTGAGTTTGTTGTGAATGAAGCTTTTGATAAAAAGAGAAACCATGATATGTGAGGAATTAAGGAGACACAAAAGTTCAAGCTTGGGGATGCCCAGGGCACCCCAAGGTATTATTTCAAGAAATCTCAAGCATCTAAGCTTGGGTATGCCTCCGTTGGCATCCCACCTTTCTTCTTCAACAACTATCGGTTAGTATCGGTTGAGCCTAAGTTTTTGCTTCTTCACATGAGTTGTGCTATCCTTGCAATGTCATTTTATTTTGTTTTGCTTGCTGTTTGGATAAAATACCAAGATCTGAAATTATTAAATGGGAGAGTCTTCACATAGTTGTATAATTATTCGACTACTCATTGATCTTCACTTATATCTTTCGGAGTAGTTTGTTGTTGGTCTAGTGCTTCACTTATATCTTTTAGAGCATGGTGGTAGTTTTATTGTGGAGAAATAGTTGAACTCTCATGCTTCACTTAGATTATTTTGAGAGTCGTTAACAGCATGGTAATTTGCTTAATGTTAATATACTTAGTGTTCAAGATATGTGAAACTTTCTTTTTGAGTGAATTGAATACTAAGATAAATTTAATGCTTGATAATTGTTTTGAGATATGGAGGTAGTAATATCAAAGTCGTGCTAGTTGATAATTATGAATTTGAGAAATACTTGTGTTGAAGTTTGCAAGTCCCGTAGCATGCACGTATGGGTAAAGTTGTGTAACAAATTTGAAACATGAAGTGTACCTGGCTTGTGTATCCTTATGAGTGGCGGTCGGGGACGAGCGATGGTCTTTTCCTACCAATCTATCCCCCTAGGAGCATTGCGCGTAGTACTTGATTTTTGATGGCTTCTAAATTATTGCAATAAGTATATGAGTTCTTTTGACTAACGTTGAGTCCATGGTTTATATGCACTTTTACCTTTCGGCATTTGCTAGCCTCTTCGGTACCGTGCATTGCCCTTTCTCACCTTGAGAGTTGGTGCAAACTTCGCCGGTGCATCCAAACCCCGTGATATGATACGCTCTTTCACACATAAACCTCCTTATATCTTCCTCAAAACAGCCACCATACCTACCTATCATGGCATTTCCATAGCCATTACAAGATATATTGCCATGCAACTTCCATCATCATTATTATGACATACATTACTTTTGTCATATTGCCATTGCATGATCATGTACTTGACATCGTATTCGTGGAAAAGCCACCATGCATTATTTTCCATACATGTCACTCTTGATTCATTGCACCATCCCGGTACACCGCCAGAGGCATTCATATAGAGTCATATTTTGTTCTAAGTTTCGAGTTGTAATGGTTGAGTTGTAAGAGAAATAAAAGTGTGGTGATCATCATTATTAGAGCATTGTCCCAAGTGAGGAAAGGGTGATGGAGACTATGATTCCCCCATAAGTCGGGATGAGACTCCAGACGAAATAAAAAAAATAGCAAGGCCAAAAAAAAGGGAAGGCCCAAAAAAAGGAAAAAAATGAGAGAAAAGGAGAGAAGGGACAATGCTACTATCCTTTTACCACACTTGTGCTTCAAAGTAGCACTTTGTTCTTCATGTAGTGAGTCTCATATATTGTGCTTCAAAGTAGCACTAAGATCTTCATGATAGAGAGTCTCTCATTCTGTCACTTTTATATACTAGTGAGAATTTTTCATTATAGAACTTGGCTTGTATATTCCAATGATGGGCTTCCTCAAAATGCCCTAGGTCTTCGTGAGCAAGCAAGTTGGATGCACACCCACTTAGTTTCTTTTGTAGAGCTTTCATATACTTATAGCTCTAGTGCATCCGTTGCATGGCAATCCCTACTCCTCATGTTGACATCAATTGATGGGCATCTCCATAGCCCGTTGATTATCCTTGTCGATATGAGACTTTCTCCTTTTTTGTCTTCTCCACACAATCCAATCATCATATTCTATTACACCCATAGTGCTATATCCATGGCTCGTACTCATGTATTGCGTGAAGGTTGAAAAAGTTTGAGATTATTTGAGTATGAAACAATTTCTTGGATTGTCATCGGGGGTATAGAAGTAGGGAACATCTTTGTGTGACGAAAATGAAGCATAGCCTAACTATATGATTTTTTAGGGATGAACTTTCTTTTGCCATGTTATTTTGAGAAGACATGATTGCTTTGATTAGTATGCTTGAAGTATTATTATTTTTGTGTCAATATGAACTTTTGTCTTAAATCTTTTGGATCTGAATATTCATATCACAAGTAAGAGGATTTATATTGAAATTATGCCAAAGTATCACTCCGCATCAAAAATTATTTTTTCTTATCATTTACCTACTCGAGGATGAGCAGGAATTAAGCTTGGGGATGCTTGATACGTCTCCAACGTATCTATAATTCTTGATTGCTCCATGCTACTTTATCTACTGTTTTAGGCAATATTGGTCTTTATTATCTACTTTTATATTAATTTTGGGACTAACCTATTAACCGGAGGCCCAGCCCAGATTTGTTGTTTTATGCCCATTTCAGTGTTTCGAGGAAAAGGAATATCAGACGGAGTCAAAACGGAACGAAATCAACTGGAGAAGTTATTTTTGGAAGGAAACCCACACGATAGACTTGGACCCCACGTCAGAAGATACGGGAGGTGCTCACGAGGGTGGGGGGCGCCCCCTGCCTCGTGGGGCCCCCATAGCTCCACCGACGTACTCCTTTCACCCATATACACCTACGTACCCTAAAACTTCCAGAACAGAGATTAGATCGGGAGTTCCGCCGCCGAAAGACTCCAGAGCCACGAAAAAACAATCGGGACCCCTTTCCGGTACCCTGCCGGAGGGGGGATCCATCTCGGGTGGCCATCTTCATCATCCCGGCGCTCTCCATGACGAGGAGGGAGTAGTTCACCCTCGGGGCTGAGGGTATGTACCAGTAGCTATGTGTTTGATCTCTCTCTCTCGTGTTCTCTCTCGTGTTCCATCTATGGCACGATCTTGATGTATCCCGAGCTTTGCTATTGTAGTTGAATCTTATGTTTCTTCTCCCCCTCTTCTGTCTTGTAATGGATTGAGATTCCCCTTTGAAGTTATGTTATCGGATTGAGTCTTTAAAGATTTGAGAACACTTGATGTATGTCTTGGTGATCAACTTGCGGGTTTCGTGACATTGGGAACCTATGCATAGGGGTTGGCACACGTTTTCGTCGTGATTCTCCAGTAGAAACTTTGGGGCACTCTTTGTAGCACTTTTATGTTGGTTGGATGAATCTGAGATTGTGCGATGCATATCGTATAATCATGCCCACGGATACTTGAGATGACAATGGAGTATCTAGGTGACATTAGGGTTTTGGTTGATTTGTGTCTTAAGTTGTTATTCTAGTACAAACTCTTTTATAGATGGATCCAAAAGAATAACTTTGAGGTGGTTACGTACCCTACCATAATCTCTATGTTTGTTCTCCGCTATTAGTGGCTTTGGAGTGACTCTTTGTTGCATGTTGAGGGATTGTTATATGATCTATCTATGTTATTATTGTTGAGAGAACTTGCACTAGTGAAAGTATGAACCCTAGGCCTTGTTTCCTCTCATTGCAATACCTTTTACGCTCACGTTTATCACTTGTTACCTTGCTGTTTTTATTATTTCAGATTACAAAAACCTATATCTACCATCCATATTGCACTTGTATCACCATCTCTTCGCCAAACTAGTGCACCTATACAATTTACCATTGTATTGGGTGTGTTGGGGACACAAGAGACTCTTTGTTATTTGGTTGTAGGGTTGCTTGAGAGAGACCATCTTCATCCTACGCCTCCTACGGATTGATAAACCTTAGGTCATCCACTTGAGGGAAATTTGCTACTGTCCTCCAAACCTATGCACTTGCAGGCCCAACAACGTCTACAAGAAGAAGGTTGTGTAGTAGACATCAAGATACCTAGAGGCATATGTGGCTCCCACATAGGGTTGAGGGCCCTTGCCGGCAAGGCGTTCTGGCAAGGTGTCTTCTAGCCCACCGCCCTCCAGGATGCGACGACACTGGTAACCAAGTGTGAAGCGTGTCAGTTCCATTCAAAGAAGCTTTATCAACCAGCTCAAGCCCTTCAAACGATCCCTCTCTCCTGGCCACTCTCGGTCCGGGGTCTCGACATACTGGGCCCTTTCCCCCATGCTGTCCGGGGCTTTGAATACTTGTACGTTGCAATCGACAAGTTCACAAAGTGGCCAGAGGTGGAAATAGTGAGGAAGGTGACAACACAGTCAGCTGTCAAGTTCTTCAAGGGACTAGTCTGCCGTTTTGGTGTGCCAAACAGAGTCATCACCGACAACGGCACGCAGTTCACAAGCCACACCTTCATGCAGTACATTCAAGACCTCGGCACGAAGGTCTGTTTTGCTTCCGTGGCACACCCCCGGAGCAACTGCCAAGCAGAGAGGGCGAATGATGAAGTGTTGTGAGGCCTGAGAACGAAGACCTTTGGCAGGCTGCACAAGAGCGGAAGGCGCTGGATTGATGAGTTGTCGGCGGTTCTTTGGTCGATCAGGACGACGCCAAATCAAGCCACCGGTCAGACACCCTTTTCCCTAGTATATGGGGCGGAAGTAGTTCTCCCCACGAAACTCATATCCGGGTCACCTCGAGTGCTCGCTTATGATGAGCTTGAGCATGAGCAGTTGCGGCAAGATGACACGACGCTCCTTGAGGAAGATCGCCTTTGGGCGGCTGTGAGAGCAGCATGCTACCAGCAAGCCTTGCGCCGCTACCATAGTCACAAGGTTCATGCCCGAAGCTTTGAGGAAGGCGACCTTGTTCTTGGTAGCGTTCGATCGACCAAGAATTCCAACAAGTTGACGCCAAAGTGGGAAGGCCCTTATCGGGTAATACGAGTCACCAGGCCGGGCGCAGTCCACCTGGAGACTGAAGATGTCATTCCAGTGAGCAACTTCTGGAACATCGAGCATTTTTGCAAGTTTTATCCATAAGGCGCGTTTTGCCGGGCCCCCGAAAAGCCACCTTTTGTACAAGCCTTGCCGGCAAGGCATGAGACCCTTTGTACAAAGCCAGGCGCAGACCCTGGGCATAGATAAATGAAGCGCTGGCGCCCTAAGTTATAGCATGCATGCTAGGTCGAGCCTCTTCCTTGGTTAGGGTTTATAGTGCTTAGCGGCGACTAACCCCTAGCCTAGAGGTCGAGTGCGCGTCTCTCTGTTCTTTTCTGTCCTCCTTTGGTTCGCAAGGCACATAAGCACTTCTACTGAGCTACTTGGAAGAAAGGGAACGGACCGGCATCCCGACCCTGGCGAACCAGTGTTGCCGGGGGCTTCAAGTACAAGGATTCAACTGCGGCAAGACAAGGTTGCCAGGGGCTGCAGATCCAGATAAGTCTCTCATCCTCTGTCATGCATTTCGGAACGGAACTGGGGCATGTGAAACCTCGTTTTATCTCTAGGCTACCATGCTCCCCTTTTTCATATACCTAAGGATTATCTCCTAGGTCCGCATTTGGTTGTAGCCGCGGCGGGAAGGAGATAGAACGAGGAGCCTAAGCCCACTTCATCCCTGCCTCCGCCAAGAGCGCGAGAATGGTCGAGCAAAGTGAGGGGGACGGCAAGGCATGTTGCCAGGCGAAAAAAGTTTATCTTACATGGTAACAAGGATTCACTGCTTGTCGCGGGGTCTACCCTCGAACGAAAACCCCGGCAAACATCCCTTTCACTAAAGACATCCCATATAGGTACAGTTCATACGGAATGAAAAACATGATCAAGGGGATTACAAATTCTAAATTTAACGAAGGCCCGAAGGCTTACAAACTAAAAAAGAGATGAGATGCCTATGATCCCTTTCTTGTCCCTCTCCTCAGGAGGCAGGTCAAGAAGGCGAAAGTGCAAAAGGGGCGCCTAGGCCAGCTACGAGCAGCAGAAAGCACCAAGAGAACACCTCGGTGTCTACCCAAGGGTGGGCTGGTGATGACGGTGCCGGAAAAGGAGCTGGAAGACGAGGCTGCAGGACGTCGGACACGCGACGAAGGCGTCAGTGTCCGTGTACTCCGAGTTGACGGCCTTGCTGCCCGCCCTCTTCCTCTTCCGCAGCCTCCCAACGTCAGCCGCCTGTAACGCCCATGATGCGGCTATATCTCCCACGTGTCGAGGCACGACTTGGAGGCATAACCGCATGGTGGTTTTGTCGCAAGAAGGGTCATCTTCACACAATCCCATGTAATGAACAATAATGGGATAAAGAGTTGGCTTACAATCGCCACTTCACACAATACATAAATTAAGCATACATCATTCAGAGTACACACATAGTCCGACTAGGGACAACCAAATGAAAAGAAGATAACCCAACTGCTAGATCCCCGATCGTCCCAACTGGGCACCACTACTGATTATCAGGAAACGAAACATAGTAACGACCAAGGTCCTCATCGAACTCCTACTTGAGCTCGGTTGAGTCACCTACACTGGCATCATCGGCACCTGCAATTGTTTGGAAGTATCCGTGAGTCACGAGGACTCAGTAATCTCACACCCGCGAGATCAAGACTATTTAAGCTTATAGGAAGGATGGGGTAATGAGGTGGAGCTGCAGCAAGCACTAAGCAAATATGGTGGCTAACATACACAAATAAGAGCAAGAAGAGAAGCAATGCAATGGTCGAGAAGCTAGAAGTGATCAAGAAGTGATCCTGAAACTACTTACGTTCAAGCATAACACAAGACCGTGTTCACTTCCCGGACTCCGGCAAAAAGAGACCATCACGGCTACACACGCGGTTGATGCATTTTAATTTAAGTCAAGTGTCAAGTTCTCTACAACCGGACATTAACAAATTCCCATCTGCCACATAACCGCTGGCACGACTTTCGAACGTTTATACCCTGCAGGGGTGTCCCAACTTAGCCCATCACAAGCTCTCACGGTCAATGAAGGATATTCCTTCTCCCAGGAAGACCCGATCTAACTCGGAATCCCGGTTACAAGACATTTCAACAATGGTAAAACAAGTCCAGCAAGACCACCCGAATGTGCCGACAAATCTCGATAGGAACTGCACATATCTCGTTCTCAGGGCACACCGGATGAGCAGTCCGTACAACTAAAACCAGGCCTCAAGTTTCCCTGAGGTGGCGCTGCAAAGGGCTCTAGTTTGGACCAACACTCAGAGGAGCACTAGACCGGGGGGGGGGGGGGTTAAAATAAATATCACCCTTGAGTCTGCAGAACCCAAGGGAAAAATCCTTAGGTGGCAAATGTTAAAACCAAGGTTGGGCCTTGCTGGAGGAGTTTTATTCAAAGCGAACTGTCAAGGGGTTCCCATAACACCCAGCCGCGTAAGGAACACAAAATCAAGGAAGATAACACCGGTATGACGGAAACTAGGGCGGCAAGAGTGGAACAAAACACCAGGCATAAGGCCGAGCCTTCCACCCTTTACCAAGTATATAGATGCATTAATTAAGATAAGAGATATTGTGATAACCCAACATAAACATGTTCCAACATGGAACAATCTTCATCTTCGCCTGCAACTAGCAACGCTATAAGAGGGGCTGAGCAAAAGCGGTAACATAGCCAAAAATGGTTTGCTAGGAAAGGTGGGTTAGAGGCTTGACATGGCAATATGGGAGACATGATATAGCAAGTGGTAGGTAGCACGGCATAGCAATAGAGCGAACAACTAGCAAGCAAAGATAGAAGTGAGTTCGAAGGTATGGTCATCTTGCCTGAGATCCCACAAGGAAGAAGAACGAGTCCATGAAGAAGACAAACGGACGTAGTCGAACGAATCCTCACAACTCCGGAACGAAACCGAAGCTAACGAGAGAAGCAAACCGGAAAGAAGCAAACAACATGGTAAACAACCATCACATAAACATGGCATGATGCGCAACCAAGTATGATGCATGTCCTGTTTAATGAGGCATGGCATGGCAAGGTGCACAAACAATACTACAAATTAAGTGGAGCTCAATATGCAACAACTTGCATATTGACGAAACACCAAATTCAAGTTATTTAGTTTGCTCTCGTTTAGGAACAAGACAAGACTAAATGTTGGTTAACATGGCAAGAGGTGAGGCATAATTAAACTGACTATTTAGGCAAGTTTAAATGAGGACGAAAATAACAAACAACAATTTCGTAAAATCCCCATATGCATATTTCGAATTTTCTACTGTTCTGCCCTAAACAGAATTTTAATTTTGTTAAACAGCAAAACAAAGTACACCATGTTAAACTAGGCATTTTTTTACCGCATTTACATATAAAGTTTATTAAATTCGGAGCTACGGTTCTTAAGTTATGAAATAAATCATTTTAACATGGCATTTAAGCAAATTAATGCAAACAGCAAGTTTAACATTTTTAACATGGATGAAAGTTGGATATTATGGAACTAGAGGAAAAACTGAGCGTTTTACATATATGACATGATCTATTTGGATGCATGGATATTTAGTTATACACAAATCAAAACAATGGCATTTCTGAAATTATGTAGAAGAAAATAAAACAACAGGGGAACACGGGCTGAGCCAGCCACTGTCAATGACGAGGGGGCCCAGGGTGCTGAGGTGGCAGGAGTGTGGGTGTGGAGAGGGCTGTGTGTGGACAGAGAGTATGATGAGTGGGGTCCCACTGTCATAGAGGCCAAAATGGTAAAATATTTGGGCACTTCTCAAGTGGCCCCACTACTAGGAAAAGGCATGCGAGTGGCGCACCAGTTTTGCCTTCTAATGGCGCACCACTGGTGTGCCACTAGCATCACGCCATTAGAATTTTTTTCTAATGGCGCACCACCTGTGCGCCAATAGAATATGGTGTTCTAATGGCGCACCACGTAGTGCGCCATTAGTATTGCCCACATTGCGCCACTATTATCTGCTATACTAATAGCGCACCACATGGTAGTGCGCCATTAGTAACAATTTTTTTTAATTTTTTTGTTTTTTTTTGTTTATCTCAGGTCACTATTTCACATATGAGATATCCAACACATATATATACAACAAGCATCCATATAACAATCATATCCAACACACAAGTTTCATCATATATACATACATAGCCAACACATAGTTCCATCGTTACATATTACAAAAGTTTCACATTGTTCATCCAACACCGTTATCCATCAATTCACAAAAGTTTCACATTGATACATAATAAAACCACAAATGGAAAAGAAACACTCCATCCATGCAAGCTTCCGTGAATTAAATCAAATCTGCAAAATGATAAACAAGAAGTTAGAAGAAGAAGAAGAAGAAGAGAAGAAGAAGAAGAAGACTAGAAGAATACTAGAAGAAGAATAATAAGAAGAATAAGAAGAATAAGAAGAAGACTATAAGCTTATTATGTAAATTTGATCATTTTGTGCTAACATAAGTTATTTTGGAGCTAACCTATAGGAAACTAAGCATATAAGCTCTAAGTTAGCATATTAGAGCCAACTTAGGTAAAATGAAGCTAACCTATAGGAAACTAAGCATATTAGAGATAACATAGGTAACTAAGTATATATATATATCATTTTGGAGATCTGAGATACCTGACATAGTTCAGTTCTCATTGTTCTTCTCCTTGTCCTTCCTCAGCCTTATGCGCCAAGAGTGGCGAGGCGGTGGAGGCAGTGGAGGCAGTGGGATGTAGTCTTCTACCACAATTGGCGTGGTCATGTCGCCCAGCTGTGGGATCGCCGGCGCCACCACCCAGTGCGTGGTCATTGTCGAGCACCACCACCATCGCGAGGCCACCTTGAGGCGGGCAGGCACGACCATCGCTAGGTCATCCTCAGCCACCTCCATCTCTTGCCCATGGTCAGCCACCACCATCTCTTGCCCATGGTCAGCCACCACCATCTCTTGCCCTTGGTCAGCCACCACCAGCGCTAGGTCATCCTCAGCCTGATGCTCATCGTCATCCTGCAGCTCCTCATCCCCACTCTGCTCCTCTTCTCCCGCACTCCAGTCCGGATCATCCTTCTTGTTGTCTATGCTTCGCGGAATCGCTCTTCTTGTCGCTAAAGCGAGAATCATTGTTGCTCTTGCTACTGACCATAGTCATTCTTGCTTTGGCTGTAGCTGTCGCTTCTGCTGCTCCCATTACTGTCCAAATGCAACAATGACCGTTAACAATCGATGTGAGACAAAGCCAAATGTAGAGGAATAAGAAGAGGCGAGCGTCTTGGCATCATCATCGTCGGCGTAGGGCATGCGACACATAGTCGTGTTGAACACCTTCACGATGAGCATGGTGGCGTCGTCGTCGATGCACTGAAGAGAAGGAAGTACCCCATCCGCATGGTCGTGAGCGCGGAAGAACTTCTCCCACCCACGATACAAGTACATGTGACCCTCCTTGATCACCAACTCCACATCCCACAGCCTGTGTAACCCGCTGCCGGCGTGTCGCAGCTTCACATTATTTGGCGGATCTTCACCGAGCATGTTGATAAAACTGTCAGGCAGCCTCTGCAGTTTGGGACAATGAGTGATGTAGCAAATAACAAATATCATAATGAGATGGGTGAAGGGGAGATCTCTCGTTTTATATACCTGCGTCATGGATGATACTGAAGTCCCAAGTATGATACTGAAGAACTCAGAAGCATCCAACTCGTACTGTGGTGTGGCAGAGCGGCGGTGGCTGCTTCCCCCATCTCTGATAAGCAGCATAAGAGACCAATTAGTACCCCTACAACAGATCATAAAACATGCATGATAACAGGCTGTACTGAAAGTCCAATTGTACTGGACTATAAATTAGGGTAACAATAACACAGAAGATGGGAGCACCGTACCTAGTACACATTTGCAAAACAAAAAGGTACCACGCTCAAAAGGAAAGACCACTTGGCTCTATTGCCACCTATGGTTTAATGCAGCAAGAATGGCGGGGCAGTTGATCCTACTTAACTAAGTACTAAGATACCCCGGCCCATGCATTAGTCGCAAGTACCCCATATGTCCTGTTTTTAGCAAAGTCATGCTAAAATTCACGGGAAATTTCAGCATGACCTTTGCTGAAAATAGGACATATGGAGTTCCGGAATTTGCCGGAACGGAAGTTAATCGACATTCCGGCAAACTCAAGGGACTCTCGGCGTACCTGCAAATTCATCATGACACAACGGTCGGAGACAAAACCCAGCAAACTAGCAAAGTTACTGACGTGTTTACAGAAATTGTTTTCTGTAAAAGATGATCATCATCATTGCAAGTCTTTCTCAATGTGATCACAAGTAATTCAGAGGCATCACAATAAAGCAACACCCTGCACTAGCCTAAAAACAAGTGAAGTTTCACCCATATAAGAATAACTTCATAAAATCAGAGAAGCTGCTAAATTTTACATGCAGATTTTGACCAAAAAACACATGGTATTTTTTACAGTTTTCAGTTTGGACAGAATATTGAAAACTACAGTTTGGACATAATTCCTAATACTTTGGTCTTCTAGTTACAAAACAAAATTGACATAATTCTAGATGCCATAACTGATTTTTTGACAGTAGCTCCTAACTGTACCTAACTGAATTTTCTGACAGTAGCTCAAGTTTTTGACAGAAGCTCCTAACAGTAGCTCCTAACTAAATTTTCTGCTTAAAGGGAAGGTTGACTTAAGTGGCAAGATGATACAATTCGCGTAACATAACAATATATTCATCTTAATATAAGGTATAGAAGAGGAGGTAAATACAGTAGACATGTAATTGCAGTGTATTAACAGTATAATTTCAATAGATTTATAGTGCAAATTTATAGTAGAATTACAAATACAGTGTGAGCCATAACCATACTCCAAATGTAGTGAACAATGGGCTACTGTTAATACACTGTTGTGTGGAATAAAATTATTCGACTGATATTAACTGATAGTGCTGAATAAGCATCGCTAACTACTGCTCTGAACAGGAACAAGATGTGGCAATGAAACCAATTGGGTTGATTTTATTCTTCCATGCCACGTTAAAGAACAATATACTACTCTGTTTTGCACCAACCTATTGTCAGTACACCATTCAACAATGTACTACTGTTACGCACCTAATGCAGAAACATCCTCTTGTCGGTGGGTTACCAGCCTTACACTATTACTACTACTGACCGTATGGCGAGGATTAGTAACAATTACATCACAGCAGAAATCTCAGCTTGCAAAACCAGTTCTTAATTCAGTTCTTAGAGCCTTATAATGATAACATCATGAAGGCAAAGCCTGAAACAATATGATGTGCAGAAAACTAAGCTTCTATGCACTATCTATTGTAGCAGGACACAAGCTGAATTTTTTTCACAGGATAGAAACTTAGTATATTATCTGCAAAGATGTAATGAGATGATTGAACTTGGTTGGGCATTTCAGGTTCCATAACTTGGTGTACTATCTTCAAAGTTCAGACCAACTGAATTATCTGAATCGAGAAAAGGAGTGCGGAAGCATGCTACTAGGTTCAGAGTTCATACCATCTACAGACTGATAAATCCACATGACACTGACACCTGCGACTATATCGATTCAAAGTTTCAGACAAGTCCCAAATCCTAACAAAACCTATCATTATATCTAAATCTCAGAGATCATCAGTACAGCTCATGTACAAAACCTGAAAGCAATACAACTCAGGTGCAGAAACGAACACATTGAACATCTGAATCAAGGACGACAGTAGTTGTGATATGGAGAGAGGGAGTCTCTCACCTTGGGTCCCGGAGAGCGCGACAGTAGTTGTGCCGGAGGAGGTACGCATGCGTCAAGCGGCAGCGTCTTGTGGAGGAGTCGGGCGGCGGCGGTGTCACGTCGAGGAGGAGGCGGCGCGTCGAGGAGGAGGCGACGCATCGAGCTTGCCACCCACCTTGGAGCCGGAACCCTAGGGGGCGCAGGGGCGAGGTCGATGAAGGGGGCGCGGGGGAGCTGCGGTGGTGGGGGCGCGGGCGCTGGGGCGGGCGAGGTCGGTGAAGGAGGCGCGGGGCGGCGCGGCTGGGGAGCTGGTGGGGGCGCGGGGGCGGCGGGGCTGGGCTCGATCTGGGCCTGGACGGGCGGCTTCTTCACGGGAAGGAGAGGCAGGGAAGGCAGGGAAGAAGAAGGCGGGGAAGGAGAGGCGGCAGCATCGCCGACGGCGTGCAGGCGCGGCGGACGGAGGGGACAGAGGGGGAGTGCAGGCACGGCGGCGGCGTACGGTTGGGGCGGAGGGGGCAAATTAGGTCGAGTGGGGATCTAGCGAGGGAGGGGAATAGGTGGAGTGGGGGGGAAGCTTACTAATGGCGCACCCAGGGTGCGCCATTAGAATGTTTTTATTACAGTTCGAGCCTCGGGTTATATTCCACCTAACCCAATCTACATCGTAACCGCCCACTAGCCCGATCGGTCAAGACGAGCACACACACTAGGAGGTCCTGGGTTCGATTCCCAGGCTCACCAATTTTTATTTTTATGCATTTAAAATGCTGTTTGATATTTATTTGTGTTTAAATATCTTCAAACTTGTTTAAATCATAACAGTAATATATTTTTATAACAACAGTAATAATTTTTTAAAAATATGTTCAAATTTGTTATTTGAAAATATTTATGAATATGAAAAAGGTGGAGTGGAGGGTGCGGTGGGTCATCGGCGACGGTGGAGTGGGGTATGGTGCGGGCCGGGGGTCGGCGGCGGCGGCTGGTGGAGCGGGGGAGGGTGCGGTTGGTCGTCGACGGTGGTGGAGTGGGGAGGTGCGGGCCGGGGTGTGGCGGCAGTGGAGCGGGAGGTGCGGGGGTGCTCGGCGTCAAGGGGGACCGGATCTGGCGAGGTGGGATAGAGATCGAGATGGAGGGGGATCGAGAACGAGTCTCCATGAAATTTAAAAACATTCGTGAGTTCAGAAAGTGCCCATGAAATACAATCGAGAAATGAAGGCTACAATTTAAATATAATCGATCTTAGCTAGCTATCTGTTCACAATCTTCTTGCCCTTATTTTTCGTAAATGGAGTTCTTCTCTTGAACGGACATCCTTTCGGTAGGGTGGTCCTGCTTCTTCTTGTGGTGTATGCTGATACTTCATCGTCGTCGTCATGTTCCATCTTTGGGTCGCCGTACTTTTCGAAGTCTTGCTCATTGGCGACTCCATCCATTCCGATAATCTTCCTTTTGCCTCTCCTCAAGACAACACGACTGGGCTTTGGCGGGTCGGTAATGAAGAAGCATTAGTCCACTTGGGAAGCCAGTACCCATGGCTCATTTTTCGCGGTGACGTTTGCGCCATGATCTTGGATTTGGCCGGGTATAACCATGGTGGTGAAATACCGGTCTTCTTTTATGACGCTCTTGGCCCATCGACACGAAACATCGGGACCTTCTCTCCAGCGTAGCTCAGCTCCAGATCTCCTCGATCCTTCCGTAGTATCTGTCCTTGTCATTACGGTGTAGGATTCCATCGTTACCCGGAGTTCTGATAACCATCGCTCTTCATGTCCTTGTCCTTGGTGTAGAATGTGTAGCCGTTGATATCGTGACGCCTCATAGGTCATCGAGGTTGTGCTCGGCCACTGTGACAAGGCGAATATGAGTTGTTCTTCCGCGGAAGAATCCTCATGTAAAGGGTACGGCGAAGCTTACGCTTGAACCAATGCGTGAAACATGAGTTGTGCTCTTTGATTATATCTCCGTCCGTCCTCTATTGGCCTCGGTCATTGTAATGCCTTCTCAATAAAGGTTTTGTGCTCTACCACCCAAGGATCGACCACGTCTATGTGTTTTAGCGCGACTAGGTTTGCTCTTTCAAAGTCGGCGAGTCGACCCTCGAAGTCGACATGAATTTTTCGGCGGCCCTCACGGTGACCCCATCCAGCGAGCTTGCCGAGGTGCCTGTTGACGGGCAGACCAACGGGGTCCTCGATGCCTAGATAATTCGTGCAGTAGGAGATGCACTCTTCAGTCAGAAAGCCCCTGGCTATGCTTCCTTCTGGACGTGACATGTTGCAAACGTATCCTTTCATGACACCATTCATCCTTTCAAACGGCATCACGCTGTGCAGGAACATCGGCCCGAGTTGGACTCTCGCACACATTCTTCGTGATATGCATGACATGAAGGCTGTGAGGTACACAGTGGATCTTCCGACTGAAAAGTCCCGTAAAAGCAGACCTCGTTTTCCATACCTTCAGCAGCGGCTCTGGCGCCTTTCGCTTCTTTCCTGGCTCTGGCGCCTTTTGCTTCTTTCCCGGCAGTGGGCAATCTTTCCAATTTTTCAACAGCTGGTCTATTTCCTTGCCGCTCCTCATACTTTGGCGTCTTCGGGGTTCGGTTTCACCATCGAACATATCCTTGCGTTTCGTCCACGGGTCATCGTCGCGAAGCCACCTTCGATGTCCCATGAACACAGTTTTCAAAGACCCGGGATCTCTATCTAGATGGCGATACGTTGTGTCATCCATGCACCTGACGCATCCAGAAAATCCGTGGACCACCTGCCCCGCGAGATATCCGTAATCGAGATAGTCGTGGCACCGTCGTGAGCAAAGGCGGCTCGATAGGGAAATATTCTTTACGTGCGGTGTCCCACGTATTGGCTGGCGTTTTCCTGGCGTGTCTAGCTCCTCTTTCAGCAGCCCCAGATATGATTGATGTCGTTCCTCGGTTGTTTCGGCCCTTCAATTAGCATACTCATGTGAATGTACTTCCTCTTCATGCACAACCAGGGGGGAAGGTTGTACATCCACACAAACACAGGCCAGGTGCTATGTGTGCTTCTCTGGCTGCCAAACAGATTGAATCCATCGGTGCTCGCGCCCAGCATGATATTCCTTGGATCCTTCCCAAATTCTAGGTGTTCGAAGTTCAACGCTTGCCACTGGATCCCATCCCTAGGGTGACTCAGCATCTTGTCTTTTTTATTTATCTCCGGATCATTTGCGTCATTTTCTCGCTTCTTCTCCTCCCTATCCGCGTGCCAACGCAGGAGCTTTGCTACCTCAGGGTCCGTGAAATACCGCAGCAGACGAGGAGTGATCGGAAAGTACCACACCAATTTTCGAGGAGCTTTCTTCCTCTTCTTGTATCAAGTGACGCCGCACACCGGACATATGGTAGACTCCGCGTGCTCGTCCCGATAAATGATGCAATTGTTCATGCACACATGGTATTTCATGTGTGGTAAATCCAGAAGGGACACGATTTTCTTCGCCTCCTCGAAACTGGTCGGGCACTTGTTCCCCTTCGGAAGACGTTCGTGCGAGAATGACATGTTCTCGTCGAAGCATCGTCGGTCATTTTGTGTTTTACCTTCATCTCCGTGAGCCATGAGCGTTACTTTCAGGTGGGTATCCTCGGGCCCGCATCCTTCATACAATGGAGTAACCCGTCTATCTCTAGTTGATCCAGCTTGGCTTTCTCGAGGCGGCAGCTCTTGCGCTTATCCGTGCGCTTGAGAAGCAGCTCTTGAACATGAGGGTCCTGCACCCAGCCCATCGATGGTCCATCGCCGCACTCCGCCCGGCATCTTCATCTTCATGATCATGCCCTTCGTCTGCTCCGCATCTTCCTCATCATCATGTCCTACATCTTCTACATGATGATCGTGTACAAGATCACCGTCGTGATCATGTCCTCGGAGATTCTTCGTCTTCTCGCCCGCTTGAAGTCTTGCTCATTTCTTGCCGCCTCGACCCCCATGGACGACTTCATAGTCATCTTCATCACCTTGCCACCAATAGCCATCCATGAAACCACGCAAGAGCAGGTGGTCCGCACCTGCCGGAATCCGGGTCCGCAATAAGGCTCTTCACCTTGCATCTTCGACACGGACATCTTATCTTCGCCTCGTTCTTTTGAAGCATCTCGGCCTTATGAGCTCACAAACCTATTCACGATGCCTTCGGTAATCGCGGCGGACCATGGTCGTCATGAGGTAGAGCAAAACGATATTTTACAACAAGGAAAAAATTTGGCATGACTTTCCCTAAAAATAGGACCAAAAAGAATGCATAGTGCCAAAATTCTCGCCTAAACGGAAATGAATCAACATTCCGGAAAAATATTGGCAACTATCACATTTCAAATACCGGTACCTGCAAACACAAACATATATGCAACACCACAAACATATGCAACACCACGAACATACATAGATCTAGCTATAGGCCACAAAAAGTGCATGTGCACGTTGTTGGTGAGGGAGAACCACATAAAGATAGCTTCCCCCTTACTTACCTATAAAAAAAGGTAATTTAACCACTTAATTTGGATGAATCTATGGTGCAAATGAGGTGAGGAGGAGGAGGCAGCCGAGACAAGCTTGGAGGAGGAGGTGGAGAGAATGAAGTGGGGAAAGTGAGTGGGTAGGTGGGCTGTCCAAAATATCTTGTTGGTCCTAGGTTACTAATGGCGCACCACACCGCAAATGCGCCATTAGTAACCTGTTACTAATGGCACTGCTGCCGGTGCGCCATTAGAAGTTTTGCTAAAAAATAAAAAAAGTATATATTCTAATGGCGCACGGTGGCATAGTGCGCCATTACTAGTTTAAACTAGTAATGGCGCACCCAGCCATGATGCGCCATTAGAATCTTTGGAAAAATAAGGAAAAAAATTTTTACTAGTGGCGCACCGTGTGCATGGTGCGCCATTAGTGTCTTCCACACTAATGGCGATTGCACAGGGTGCGCCACTGCTATATAGTAGTGGCGCACCACATGACAGGTGCGCCATTAGTGGACATCCCATCTATATCCCTTTTTGTAGTAGTGCCCGATGGGGATTCGAACCTGGGTCTGTAAGGTAAGTGGGAGAGATTTCAACCATTGGGCTAGGATCGGGTGGTTTGGATAAGGGTGCGGCCGAGCTGCTCTTAAACAGTTAGGGGCCCTGGCTTGGCTTCTTTACGAAAACAGAGGAGATGGCAGCGAGCAACGGCGGCACGACAGGACTCCCTATGCGGCGGCGGGCGTGCGGGAAGGAGCAGCAGTGCTGATCCAAGGGCGCGGGAAGGCTAGGAGCGGCGGGGCACTCAAGTTCGAGCATGCGTGTGCAAAGCTGCATTTGCGGGAGCCCGAGGACGAGCTAGTGCTTGACTCGGGCCGTCTCGGCGCTGCCGAACTGAGGCGATGGCGAGCAGGAATGCAGGATTGTGGGCGAGGCATGCGGGTGCGCGTGCATGCGAGGAAGCTGGCAAGGACGCGATGCGAGCATAGCGTGGAGTGCGTGGACGCACCTACGGACAGACAGCGAGGTGCTCTGTTTCGTGTGCAAGGCGAGGTTACAGCGACAAGTCTCTGACATGACATATCGAGGCTGAAACATAAGCAAACGACATCGAGGGATAGAGAGGAGGGGAGGCTGCTCACCGGGGTCCCGTAGGACAAGACGAAGAGGCTGGAATCACGACGGCAGAGGTGCGAGGAGGCACTGATCATGGCGGCGTTCGGCTCCGTGAAGAAGACGAGCTGAGGAGGAAGATGAGGGAGCAGGCGACACCATCTTGACGGCCCGCGGCGATGTCGTGGTCGGAGACGACGCAGATGACGTCAGGGAAGCCAACGCCCATGGCGGAGGCGGATGGTTCTGACTGGACGCTTGCCGGCGACGAGCTCGCGCTCACAAACTCGCTCGGGACCAAAAGGCGATGGCTATGGTGGGCGACTCACCTGCGGCGGCGGCGGAGGGAGGAAAGGGATAGGAGGGAAACCCTAGGGAACGAGGCGCTGGCTTAAAAGGGGCTAGGGCGACGGGGCGGCGCAACGGTGCTCTCGGCCGTGGCCATGTGCATGCTCACGAGGGGGACCAAGGTGGAAGAAAAGGTGGGTTAGGGCGTGGGCACGGTTGCTGACCAGTGGGACCGACACGGCCACGTGGAGCGAGTGGGAGAGAGGGGTGCGCGCTGTTTCGGTGAGAAAAGAAGGAAGGAGGGCGCGAGTGGGAGAGCTGGGCTGCGGGGCGCGAGGCCGGACGGGCCGGATGGGAGGCCGATGCCCAGGTGGGTGCTGCTGCTGCTGGGCTGCTCTGCTGCCGCTGCTGCTGCTTCCTTTCCTTTTCCTCAAACAGAAAATGAAACAGAAAAGCACAGGGGAAACGGAGAGGTTTTTGAGAACAATGAAAATATGCTCAAGCTCCTGGAATTGTGCTCTATTTAATTAAATTGGTTTGGACTTTTTTAAAGGAAGTAAAATAATTCAAGTTTGAATTAAATCCAAACTTGAACCATTTTAAACCCTAACCAAAAAAACTTAGATACGGCTGAGATTTGGCAGAGAGGTTTAGGAAATGAAGACTGAATTGTGAGGAAGTGTTGAACATTAATGGAGTAGGGAAAATGGCACTTGCCAAATAAAAGAAAGAGGAGGAGGGGACGTGGTGATGGGGGATGATGATGCTTGGATCCACATAGAACATGCCACAATGCAATGAGCTACACCATGAGGATGCACATGATGACAAGAGATGAAATGCATTACATGAACAAAATGCAAAACGAGAGACAAAAACCCAACCACGAAGGAAATATCATATCACATAGCCGGGAATGGCAAGAGTTGGAGTTACAAATATGGAAAGTTACATCCGGGGTGTTACATCGCCCAAGGAGACGGCCCCGAGAAGTTCAAGGAGCTGGCCCCTCCCCCGGCAAAACTCTGCCGGAGGAGCAGCCAGGTGCAGATGTTGTTGCTGCCGCACCCACCCAGGCGCGTGGCATCCGACGCCTAGTCGGACTCGTCCCCGTCATCCGCCCCGCTGTCCTCCTCGTCACTCTCGCTCGAGGAAGAGATTCCATCGTCGGAGTCTTCGTCGGAGGAGCTCTCCACGCAGCACTTCAGGCGAGTTCCAAGCTCTCCGAAGACCTTGACAGAGAGCAACCCGTCCACCATTAATTTGAAGTAGAGGACGAGCCCCGCCGTCAGGCGGTGGATGCGAGCGAACGTCTTACATCCGCGGTGGAGGTACATGACCCAAGGAGACGGGAAGTCGACGTCGACCGGCGTGCCCCCATTCCCACAGCCCCTCATGTGCAACCTGAGGGTCTGGGCCGGGTCACGCTCCATCACCCAAGCGAACAGGGCGGGGAGACGAAGACGACGATGCGGAGGCCGGCACAGCCTGATGAAGAACTCGCGGGGCTGGTCTCCAACATGGCCCTCCGTCGGGAAAGGCATCATTGGTGGGGGCGAGGTCAGCGCGCCGCCCCGTCCTCCTCTTCCCCGAGCACCACGACCTCTGCCACGCCTTCGCCCACAGCCTCGCCCCTTCCCTTTCCCCTCATGGCCGGCTCTGCCACCACAGGCTCAAGAGGAGGGGGATGCACTGTCGAGCAGCGATCCTCGCCGCCACCGTCGAAGGGCCGGGATTCCCTTTCTCCATGGTGGATGAGAGGAAGAAGTAGAAGCAGGAGGAGATAGAAGATAGAAGAATGCGGGATGCCATCCCCCCTTCCCTCTCCTTATAAAGGGGCGGGGTCGGGGCTCGGCCGCCCCGCTCGACCAATCCAGACACCAGAGGCGCAGGGAATCGAGACCGACCCGCTGCCCCAACCAGCGACGGCCCGGTTTCCCGCCTCCACCGCTTGCCACCCCAGGCGCATGAAGTACACGTGGCGAACGTGCAGATCCGAGGGGACGGGTGAAGCAACCTCTCCCCACCCCGTGATCATGGGGTGTGGACGCCTTGAAGACCGCAACCCGGCCCCATTCAGTAAATGGGCCGCGCATTTACGCATCTCCCTCTTCATGGGGAAGGCGCGAGCCGCCCCTGTATCACGATGTGACGCATGCCTGCGGAAACCACCCGGCGCATGCCGCCCACGTCACGCGCGCCTCCTTTCCATGTCGCGCATTCAACGCGGGTCGTGGGGAAGCGCAGCAGACGAATAGTTACTTTGGTGAAAATCCACCCCGCCTGCCCGCACACTGTTTTGGGCCTGGCCCAACAACGTGTCGCGCTTATATGTGGCCCAGGCCCGGGGGCTCCTGTCGGTGTACAAAAGAAGGGGCGAATCTTTGTACCCCTTTACCTGTGCACGGACAGTCGGAGCCGCGCCCGTGGCCACACCAAGCAGAACAGGGGAGGTGAACCGAGGTAAAACCAAAGCCCAAGACAGCCAGAGCAACGCCAGGATCGAGACCACAAAGAAGCAGAGAGGCGAAGCGGGTTCCCCCGGCAAGATCCTTGCCGGGGGCAACCTCAGTGGCCCCGGCAAGGCTCGCCCACACTAGCAGAGCGATCCACCCTCGAGCCCACGGGTTCCAACTCAACCAACCATGTTGGGCTAGGGCTCGGGAGGCACCTCCATGGTGGCATGCAGATCTTTGTGAAGACAAGGGACATTCAAGATCAGATGAGGATTAAAAGACGATGATTTTCGGCAACATCCTTGCCGAGGAGAGCCATGAGACCCCCGGCAAGATCCTTGCCAAGGACGACTGCGCGCCACGGCAAGACCCTTGGCGGGCCACCCGACAAGGCTCTCACCAAGGACGCCAGCAGGGCCACTGCCAGGCCCGCACCAACCAAATCTCCACCGCTGTTCGCATGCAGCTGCCAGCCCAACCAGCTGGGCAGGCACCTTCGTGGCAACATGCAGCTTCCAGGCCAACTCAGCAGGCGCCTGCGTGGCGGCATGCAGATCTTCGTGAAGACTCTACCACCGCGCCGGCCTGCCTACATGGCGCCGCATGCATCGCTGGCCAGGGCGCATGTCAAAGGGAGGAGGAGTGGCGACAGACGGGATGGGCCTCGCTCCCATCCCCGATAAAGCTAGGGGACACCTCAGTGACGCATTAAAGGAGTCTTGTCCTGTAATACGAGCGATAAGCTCGTAGCACTGTACGCCTTTCCACCTCCTGTGTGCCACTGTGGCAGCCCCTTTTGACTATAAAAGGAGGCCCATGGCATACTGGAAAAGGATTCGGCTCTTTGGTACCACGCACCCACCATAGCTAGTTCGAGACCTCAAGAACTCTCTGAAATACAACCACCAAAGTAGGACTAGGGTTTTACGCATCCTCGCGGCCTGAACCTGGGTAAACGATCCTTGTGCTGATTACTAATCCTGCTCTTCTCGCACCCTGCGCCCCGGCAACCGTAGTAGGGATTCTTGTGATCTCATAGGTGTCGTTCCACACCGGCATATGGCCACTCTAACTTGGTGGTCCAATAGTCGTCTGATGACTGGGATGCCAAGGATGCAAACATAGCAAGTTACCGCTTCCTTGTTCAGCAGCCTAGCGGATATTTTGAGGGGTCCGAGTTCCTTCATGTGCCACGGAATGAAAACGAGCCAGCTGATGCCCTGGCATGGATCGGCTCCACCCGTAAAGCAATACCAGTCGGCGTCTCCTTTCAGTGCCTCCGCAAGTCGTCGATCAAGCCTTCTCCTGAATCCGAGTCCATCTTCGTGCCAGCTCCTCCCGAACAAGTCGGATCTGACTCGGGGGCTGCAGCCGACCTGGGGACTTCGGTAGGCGGCACGGGGACTGCAGCAGCCGCACACGGCCCGGGGACTACACAACCCGGCCCGGGGGTTGCAGCAGTCACCACACGGACTTCACCAAAATGGCTCAGGGACTGCAGCAGTCGCACCCAGCCTGAGGACTTCACAACTCGCCCCGGGGACTGCAGCAGTCGCACCCGACCCGAGGACTTCACAACCCGGCCCGGGGGCTGCAGCAGTCGGCCCGGGGGCTGCAGCAGCAGGACTAGGGTTTTACGCATCCTCGCGGCCCGAACCTGGGTAAACGATCCTTGTGCTGATTACTAATCCTGCTCCTCTCGCAACCCTGCGCCCGGCAACCGTAGTAGGGATTCTTGTGATCGCATAGGTGTCGTTCCACACCGACATATGGCGACTCTGACTTGGTGGTCCAATAGTCTTCTGGTGACTGGGACGCCAAGGATGCAAACATAGCAAGTTACCTCTTCCTCGTTCAGCAGCTTCGCGGATATTTTGAGGGGTCCGAGTTCCTTCACGTGCCACGGAATGAAAACGAGCCAGCTGATGCCCTGGCACGGATCGGCTCCACCCGTCAAGCAATACCAGCCGGCGTCTCCTTTCAGTGCCTCCGCAAGCCGTTGATCAAGCCTTCTCCTGAATCCGAGTCCATCTTCGTTCCAACTCCTCCCGAACCAGTCGGATCCGACTCGGGTGCTGCAGCCGGCCCGGGGACTTCGGCTGGCGGCGCGGGGACTGCAGCAGCCGCACACGGCCCGGGGACTACACAACCCGGCCTGGGGGCTGCAGCAGTCGGCACACGGACATCACGAAATGGCTCAGGGACTGCAGCAGTCGCACCCAGCCCGAGGACTTCACAACCCGGCCCGGGGGCTGCAGCAGTCGGCCCGGGGACTTCAGCAATGCAGCAAGCGGCAACCGACTCCAACCTACCGCCTCCCAACCCAACCTCCCTAGTACAAGTGGCTGTCGTGGTAGTGGAAGAAATTCAAGCACCTTCATGGGTGTTGGTGTCAAAACCGGCGGATCTCGATAGGGGGTCCCGAACTGTGCGTCTAAGGTCGATGGTAATAGGAGACGGGGGACACGATGTTTACCCAGGTTCGGGCCCTCTTGATGGAGGTAATACCCTACTTCCTGCTTGATTGATCTGGATGAATATGAGGATTACAAGAGTTGATCTACCACGAGATCGTAACGGCTAAACCCTAGATGTCTAGCCTGTATGATTGTGATTGCCCCTACGGACTAAACCCTCCGGTTTATATAGACACCGGAGGGGCCTAGGGTTGTACAGAGTCGGTTTACAAATGAAGGAATCTACATATCCGAATGCCAAGCTTGCCATCCACGCAAAGGAGAGTCCCATCCGGACACGGGAAGAAGTCTTCTGTCTTGTATCTTCACAGCCCAATAGTCTGGCCCATGTTACATACTCCGGACACCCGAGGACCCCTTAATCCAGGACTCCCTCAGTAGCCCCTGAACCAGGCTTCGATGACGATGTGTCCGGCGCGTAGATCCTCTTCGACATTGCAAGGAGGGTTCCTCCTCCGAATACTCCAAAACAGACTTCAAACATAGAAAACGTGTCCGGCTCTACAAAACAAGTACCACACACACATGCAGAGAGTATAATATTTCACGAGTCCAATCTACTGGCAACTTTTGTAGCGTGACATCACGGCCATGCCTAGTCATTATTTCGAACCATTTTTAGCCTCCCGCTCCATGTTTTGAGATGCGGTTTTATTGGCACGTCTTGTCAAAGCAGAGATCGTGTCCCTTTATTGCGGGATTCTCATCAATATAGGCATTGGTAATCCAACTGCACCGTCTGCACGGCCCATGGGTAATAGGCAATCTTTAAGGCGAGCGGGGAGGCGCTTGATATTTGCTGCCTTTATAAGGAGATAAGGACTCACCCTTTCACCCATGCCTTCTTTCTCTCTTCCCACCCATTCTCGAGCTCCAGCGCCCAAGCTCTCATTCTCAGCACCTTAGAAAAACACACCGACCATGTCCGGATCTGGAGCGCAGGGCAAGTGGATGGTTTCCTCTGATAAGGAGAAGGACATCATCAAGCTCCGAGAGGCTGGGTACTTAGCCCAGGAAATCGCCCACCAGCTTCCGGCAAAGGGGCAGATCAGCGCCAACCCGGAGCCGCATGAGAGGGTGGTATTCATCCCCCACTTCGTCCGCGGATTGGGATTCCCTCCCCACCCATTCATCCGTGGACTGATGTTCTACTACGGGCTGGACTTCCACGATCTGGCCCCCAAGTCCTTCCTCAACATCTCGGCATTCATTGTCGTGTGTGAGGCCATCCTCCGCATCCCACCCCACTTCGGATTATGGTTAAAGATCTTCAATGTGAATCCGAAGGTGGTGGGTGGTCAACATGGAGAGTGCGGAGGCGCTATGGTGAGCAAGATGCCCAACATCTCATGGCCCAAAGGTACCTTCGTGGAGACCTTCAAAGGGTGGCAACAACAGTAGTTCTACGTCACAGAGCCTCGCGTTGCCACCTGGGCCGCGGCTCCCGAATTTCAGTCCGGAGCCCGATACGGCTCACCTCCTGGCTAGAGAAGGGCTTGGACTGGTCTTCGTCGGATGAGCTGACAGCGCTTCAGACATGCATCAAGAGCATGGTAGACAAGAACATCAAGCCTGTCAATGTGATCTAGGTGATGCTTTTTTGCCATTTGTGGGAGTTCGATCTGGCCGAGCATCGAACCTTGCGACAGTTCTTCGGCACTACACACGAAGACATCTGGAAGGTGCTTTTCAAGGCCAATGAGACGTGGCCGAAGACGACCGAGGATCGTGGGTACAACCTGACCCATCCTGCCAGTCCGGTGAGTTTTTCGTATTTCAAGGTGTATCCTTTACTTGTATACTCAAGGAAGATACCTAAGCTTCCCTATTTGTTTTTACAGGGATGGACAACGAAGGTGGAGCGGATTCAGTGTCCGACTCTGCTGCCCAAAAACCCAGCAATACCACTTCTGATGAAGATGCTGGTTCCGGCGCCCTACCAAGCGCCGGAGAAGAAAGCCAAGAAGAAGGCCAAGGAGATCATAAGTGGCCTCCGTCGTAGGGGCACTTCGGACGTGACATCCGAAGACGCCGAGACCCACTACTCCCCCATTGAGGATAACGAGGAGGAGGAAAGCAACTCTCCCCCTGAGGGGGGAAGGAATAAAAGGGCGGCCTCCATGCATCTGGAGGCAGAAGCATTCAAGAAGGGGAGAGCCTCCCTTGCGGACAACTCCGTGTTGGATACTGACAGAAGCTCGGAGTGGCGCCCCAGGGATAAGCCCCGGACTGAATCATAAGTACTCAAAGGCACTGACGCACTCGTATATCCAACTCCTTTTATTTCGCACTTTTAACATTTTGAATCATGCGCTATAGTCTAGCTCGTTCCCACCTCCAGCAATCCTCATCTTCGGGTAATTCGCTGGATCCAAAGGTGATGGACAACGGGTCCCTTCCGGCGGCCTCTTCTCCCGATGCCATGGATGACATCGATGTGCTATCCCGAAGGACCTCCCCAGGCTAGGGATATACGCAGGAGGCCGTCAGGGTGGCGCCAGAGGGTGATACCTCGGTCGCCGGACACATGGGGGAGCAAATCCCCCTCTAGACTGGCGATGGGGCCCATATCCAATTCGGGCCCCAGCCGAATACAATTCCGGAGACCTATATGGCTCCTGAATCAGGCAAGCAGCCTTCTTCAAAAGAAGGAGGTGCACCAATTCCACCGGTGACCTCTGTCCATCCAGAGGCACCAGATACTCTACAGGAAGCGCTGCAAAGCGCTTCCATTGCTAAGGAGCACCGTATCCTTATGGGTACGATGGTTGAGAGGGTTCAATCCGTTAAGAGCGACTGACCGAAGCCTGCACCAGCCTTCTAACAGGCTTTGAGGTATCCGATGTAATTATGAAAAAAGAATGTCATAGTATAGACAGTAGCCCCTGAGACTCTGTCCGGTGTTTGGAAAGAAAAGCCGGACAGAGGGTCAAATAATTTTTGTAGGAGACTAACCATACATGTCTATGTGAATAACCAGGTGTCGTTGCTGGCTGCGTCCTCCCATTCTGCCGAAGTCTCTGGACTGAAGCAGAGTCTGGAGCGAACCGAGGAAGAGCTCGGCCGTGTGAAAAAACAGATAGAGGACAATTAAGGTATGCAATTACCTTATGTAGATTTAGAAAGGATGAATGATTTTTGTTGACCATAGTGCCATGATATTTTGTAGGAGCGGCGACCGAGGTGGAGACCCTCAAGATGGCGCTGGCCAAAGCCTATGAGAGAGTAGCAAAGGAACAAGCCGCTCGCGAAAAACACGAGGCCAGGGTCGGTGAGGTCCAGCATGAGCTCCAGGACGTCGTGAAGAAATGCGAGTCCTTGGAGTGCAATATTGCTGATCAAGCGTCCCAACTTGACAAGGCCTGCCAAAGCGCACAAGGTGCTCGGGTTGAAGCCCAGGGAGCCCTCCAGGAAATCCAGGATGACAGAAAAACCGCGGCTGGTAAGGCCATTATTATGCAGAGCAATTATGTGAAGAAAAGGTACCTCTTACTGACCCGGATTTGGAGTTCTCCAGGAGCATTTGTGGATCTGCCGCGCAGTCTTGCTGACGCTGCGGATTTCTTCTGAGCCGAAGAAGGGAGCTCAACGGAGAAGCTGTTCTGGTCGCAATACCTTAGCCAGAGCATCCGTTGACATTTAGCGGTCAGCTGAAACAGCTGACCGAACTGCATAGGGTGGCCGAATTGGCCATGAAGTATTTGATAACCCATTTATGGCCTGCCGAAGCCATACCCAGCAGCTACTTCGGGCTCGTGAAGCGGCTGGTCAATGCCTGCCCTCAGCTTGATACCATCAAGCGGTCGGTCTGCATTGAAGGTGCACGGATGGCCTTCGCTCGCGTCAAGGTGCAGTGGGCGAAGATGGACGTTGTCAAGCTCGCGACCAAGGGACCGCCCGTGGGCAAGGAGCACCACACGCCCGAGCGGTATTTTTATGATGTCCTGAAGGGATCCCGCATTGTTGAAGGCCAGTGTTCAAAAGACAATATCATTGAATGAATTCATTCATGTTATCCCTTCCTGTATTGTGAAACAAAGCTGTTATGTAATATAATATTAGTTGTTTTAAAATTTTACCTCCTGTGCGGCCGTTTTGTTAAATCTGAGAGTTGGCCAGTCGTCGGCTTCAGCCCCCACATAGCTAGTACGGGGGTGTTCGAGATGGAATCTAAACACTCTTGATCCAAGAGTTTGGTCCTTTAAGGGGGTGTTTAGCGCAATGAACCAGGCAATCCGACTATGCGGCTTTATCACCCTCACTTTGCCGTAGGAGTTTGACAATAAAAATGTAGGCGCAGCCCCTAGTTAGTATTTAATCTGGACTAGGCTGCTGTAGACACCTCATCGGGTAGAGGCCAATTCGTCGCATAATGCGGAAGAAATCACAAAAGATTTTCAGCCTCCGAATAGCTGACTAGCTCTCGCCGCATCATGACAGTCAATTTTCGGCTTTTTGTACTGAGATGTTTGCTTAGATAAAGCAGAAACACAATCGCAATAGTTCTCTTTTTACTACCTTAGCCGATAAGACGGAACATAAGGTAGCAAGCAGAGGAGGCGGCTATCCCAACTATTGACCAAAGACATGATTCGGAGCCGATACATATAATGGTATCTTCGGGGTGTCGAACTATACTGTAAAAAGTGCACGGACTTTGTTGCCGTAGTATGGAGCACAATGAAGCCCCTAGCGAATTAAAGTGTACCAAAGTGTACGGGTGCAATCAATAAGAATAGCGAAATGAAATGAAGTAGTAAGCTAGTGCCACATAAGTTGGGCCGCAAACTATTTACATTATAATTTTGATTAATACGTCAAAGCGTATTTGTACAAATAGTGCGATAAGCAACAGGGCTATTTCACATGCCAAGACCAAGGGGGGCTGCGTGCGGGTCCTGAAAACAGGTAGAATGATCGTCAAGAAGAACATCTAGAGATTCCCCCACACATCGGTGTTGCTTGCCGCCTTGGTATATCCATCCTTCGAAAGGACCGATGATTAGGGAGGGGCCTGTAGAGAAGAAGCCTGAAAAGGGCAAAAAGAAAAGGGAGGGCATGTGTGCCCAGGTTAGGTTAAGCCGTATTATAGGCCACCATCTAGTTATGCCTCCATCTCTGCCCATGGTATTTTTAGTGCGTAGTTATGTACGCGCGGTACGTACGCCGCCATTTGGTCGGGACTGAGACGGAGGCCGAATTGCTAGTTTAACTCCTGAAGAGCTGGACTGTCATGTTGTGAAGTAGTCTGGACTCGTTTGACAGTGTCTGGGAGCTTGGCCGCTAAATTAAAGTTCTGCTTGATAAGGCCGCTCTGTACTTCCGCTGCCAGGGCTGCGGTGTGCTCCTCGGTACGGAGGGAACGCTCCGTCTTTCCATTGACTGTTATGACACCGTGTGGTCCGGGCATATTGAGTTTGAGATAAGCATAGTGTGGCACCGCATTGAATCGAGCAAATGCAGTTTGTCCGAGCAGTGCGTGATAGCCACTGCGGAAGGGGAATGTCGAAGATCAAGTCTTCGCTTCGGAAGTTGTCCGGGGATCCGAAGGCAACTTCCAATGTGATTGAACCCGTGCAGCGGGCCTCTACACCTGGTATTACTCCTTTAAAGGTAGTTTTTGTGGGCTTGCTCCTTGATGGACCGATGCCCATTTTGCGGACTTTATCCTGATAGAGCATGTTGAGGCTGCTGCCACCGTCCAACAGGACTCGCGTGAGGTGGAATCCATCAATGATTGGGTCAAGGACCAGTGCGGTTGAACCGTCATGACGGATACTGGTCGGATGGTCCCTGCGATCAAAGGTGATCGGGCAGGAAGACCATGGGTTGAATTTTGGGGCGACTGGCTCTATCGCATAGACGTCCCTGAGCGCACGTTTGTGCTCCCTCTTGGCGATATGGGTAACGTATATCATGTTCACCGTTTTAACCTGGGGGGAACTTCTTCTGTCCCCCTATGTTCGATGGATGGGGCTCCTCGTCGTCGTCCTCACTCTGCGACTCCTTCTCCTTGTTCTCGGCATTTAACTTGCCGGCCTGTTTAAAGACCCAACAGCTTCTGTTGGTATGATTGGCTGGTTTATCGGGGGTGTCGTGGATCTGACAGGGACGATCGAGTATGCGGTCCAAACTGGATGAGCCCGGATTGTTCCTTTTAACTGGCTTCTTCCGCTGGCCGGATTTGGAGCCACTGAATACGGTGTTGACCGACGTGTCATCGGTATTGTCACCGTTGTTTCGACGCTTGTGCCTGTTGTGTCGGGGCTTGCCGTTGCTATTTCTGTCTTCAGAGGTGCCAGGTTTTCTTGCATTATTCTTGCTACGGGCTAGCCAGCTATCTTCGCCCCCGCAAAAACGGGTCATAAGTGCCGTGAGGGCTCCCATGGACTTCGGCTTTTCCTGGCCGACATGTCTGGCGAGCCATTCGTCATGGATGCTATGCTTAAAGGCCGCTAGGGCTTCGGCGTTCGGACAGTCGATGATCTGGTTCTTTTAAGTTAGGAACCTAGTCCAGAATTTCCTGGCTGACTCTCGGGGTTATTGAACTATGTGACTTAAGTCATCGGCATCAAGTGGTCGGATGTATGTACCTTGGAAGTTGTCGCGGAAGGCGTCTTCCAAGTCCTCCCAGCTACCAATTGAGTTTTAGCGGGAGGTATTTGATGGCATGAAGATCATCACCGCGGGCCATATGAATATGGAGAAGAAAATCCTCAATCCATACCGCGGGATCTGTTGTTCCATCATATGATTCGATATTCACAGGTTTAAACCCTCCTGGCAATTCGTGCTCCATTACTTCATCAGTGAAGCAGAGGGGGTGTGCGGGGCCTCTATATCGGGCCAAGTTGCGACGTAGCTCGGATGGAGTCCGTCTGCGGTTTTCGGCATGGGCGTGATTATGCTTGTCACATCCGGCTAGATAGCCATCATCGCGCGTCGGGGCACGCCTCTGCGATCCATAGATCGATATGGTCTGACCTGCTCTACTGTCCAGGTCTTGCCGCAGGTCATATGTATATCCCCGAGCTGTTATATCTCTACCTTTACGGCGAGGTAGTATGGGCTGGTGTTCGGCTTGACTTGCCGTTTTGTCCCGGCCACGAGGTGGTCGGTCAGCCGCATTACATGCTGATGTTGCGCGCTCAAGGGCCTCGTCTTCAAATTGGGGTAGCAGTTTATGCTTCGTGTAACATTTGGTTGCGCGCTCGAGGCCATATTCCTCGGCTTCCAGGACATTAGTCCAGCTATCGTTGAGAAGATTTTGATCAGCTTGAAGCTGTTGTTGCTTCTTTTTTAGGCTCCTTGCAGTGGCAATTAACTGGCGCTTAAAGCCCTCCTACTCGAGTGGTTCCTCAGGTACGATAGAGTCTTTGTCACCGAGGATCACCTCGTCCTCGGAGGGTGGGAGATAATTACAGTCCTTCATCACTGGTATCACTGTCCTATACGGTGTGCCACACAACATCATCACCGACAATAGCACGAACTTTTCCAAGGGAGCCTTGGCTCGTTTTTGCGCGACGCAGGGCACCTGTCTGGACTTAGCGTCCGTTGCCCATCCGCAGTGAAACGGCCAAGTCGAGCGAGCAAACGGCCTCATCCTCTCCGGCATCAAGCCCCGACTGGTCGAGTCACTAGATTGGTCGGCCGGCTGCTAGATCGATGAGCTGTCGGCCGTCCTCTGGAGCCTCCGCACCACTCCGAACAAATCAACCAGCTTCACTCCATGCTTCCTCGTGTACGGTGCCGAGTCCGTCATCCCAACTGACATTGAGTTTGACTCACCTCGCGTCACCATGTACATGGAAGCGGAAGCAAAGGAACCACGAGAAGACGACTCTGCTAGAAGAGGGCCAGCTGTTGGCACTCAGCCGGTCCGCCATCTACCAGCAGAGTCTGCACCGCTACCATAGTTGGAAGGTCTTGCCAAGAACATTCCAAGAGGGAGACCTTGTGCTCCGGCTGATCCAGGGAATAGCCGGACAGCACAAGCTCTCGGCCCCTTGGGAAGGCTGCTTCATCATCAGCAGAGCATTGGGCAACGACTCCTACTACCTCATCGACGCGCAGAAGCCCAGAGCACGCAAGAGAGACGATTCGGGCAAGGAATCGGAGCGCCCATGGAATGCAAATCTCCTCCGAAGATTTTATAGTTGATTCAGTATGTACCACGCTACCTTTTGTATTTAGCACTAAGACATCGGGTCCCTCGAGGAGCACTCGGGGGCTACCCTTTTTATCTATATGATAAGTTCTATGCCTATGAATATGTTATTTCATTATTCTGCCTGGCACCGGGCTCGACCAATCGGCCTGGGGGCTTGCCGCCTTTTATTATGTCAATGCTACTTGCACTCGGACAAGTAGTGTGCCGGCACCTAAGCCCTCTCTTTCCACAAGCCGCAGCTCCCAGAGCGACTGTCCGGTTGGCAAGAGTTAAAGGCAGGAAATGGTGCCCACACGAAAAATGGTTAAGGACCAAAGCATTTGCACAGGCCGAGCCGGCTCCTCGCCCCGCCGACCGGCTGTTGAGCAGCCGGCCGGCCAGTTTCTAACTTAATTTGCAACGCTCTACCAACGGCTAAAGTACTTGCCTTCCCAAAACGACCAAGTACTTGACCCAGCCACAGACCGCAGAACGGCTGTCCGGCTGGCAATACGACAGCCAAGGGAAGGCGGCAAAGGAAAAAGCCAAAGGAGCACCAAAGCAAAACAAGTCGGAAATCAACAAAGACAAATTACATAGCAAAAGGCCCTCGACCAGCATTCAACGGAGTTTGAATACACCCCAGTGGGCGGAACTGCGCAAACTTAACAATTTTGTTCAAGAGATTACAAAACAGGAAAAGAAAAGATAACTTGGCCACCTAGGCCAGAGGAGCAGCAGCCGGGTAGGCGGAGGTCGAGGCTCCAGGTAGTGGAGCGGCCGCCTGGTGGGTCTCGGCCTGGTCAGCATCGACAGCAGTCGGCTCGCCGGTGCGCTGGTCGTTGGTCGAGACTTGGTCAGGCTGAGGCCGGCTGTCGTTGCCATCATCCGGCGCATCATCTTCACCGTCCTCATCCTCCTCCTCCTCGCATTCATCGCTGGAGGCGATCTCCTCCACTGAGTCCTTGCCGCCCTCTGGGTTCAGCCCGAACCAGTTGGGCGGCACCTCGGGCCCCGCCTCATCTAGCTCGGGGAGGAAGACACTGGTTTCCGTGTACTCGGCGATCGTCGCGGTGTGATGATAGAGCTCGGGCGCCACTGCCTCCAACTCTTCGCCGGCTTCAGCATGGAGAGTGGCCAGCTAGTCCAGGTTCAGCCCAAGGTACCACCCCTTGACGAACTCCAAGGCCCGCCATGCACCCTCCCGGGCAGAGGAGCCCTTCCATGCCTCGGTGCGACCGCTGGCCACCTCCAACAAGTCGGAGGTCCAATTGAGGGTGCGCAGAACTGGAGCACCCACCTAGAGAGCAGAGACCACCTGGGCTCCAGCGCACTACAGACGATGGAGAGCCCGATGCGCCGGCTGGAGACGAGCTTGGATGGCGAGCAACTGCTCGGCGAGGGTCCGTGGGGCGCTGGATGCGATTATGGCACCAGCCAGCCTCCGCCCATCACGGCGAGCCACGGCGGCTTGGCTGGCGGCGACGGAGTAACAACGGAAATACTCTGCACAAGAAGAAAAAAGAAGTATGAAGTCAGAAGCCGGCTCATATGGAAAGTAGGTAGGCAGAAGAACGAGAAGGACAACTCGCCATCAAGCAGGTCCTCGATCTCGCCATAGCCGTCCGACAAGGCCCTCTCCTTCTCGACCCAGTTCGAGCGCTGAGTCTCGAATTCGGCTGGAGGGCCTCCTCCACGTCCTTGAGCTTCTGCAGCTCCTCCTGGTGCTTGTCCGCCTCGTCAGCCAGCTGCTTGACCAGACGGTTGCGCTCCTGCTCCATCTTGTTGTGCTCCTCCTTGGCGTGCAGTGCAGTTTGAGGCTCGCCTAGTTGCTATCGTAAGGTGGCGTTGGCTCCTGCAGAAGACAAGAAAGAATAGGAGATCAGCAAATCAACAAAGAAAGAAGTAGTTGCCGGAAGATCTGACCCGACTGCTCAACAGTTGGCCCGAATCTCGGGGGCTACACCCCACGGGTGTGCTGGTGCGCCACCGCGAGACTAAGGATTGAGCGATTCAATGAAAGAAAAAAGAAAAGTGGTCGCTGGAAGATCCGACCCGACTGCTTAGCATTCGGCCCGAATCTCGGGGGCTACACCCCGCGGGTGCGCTGGCGCGCCCCCGCGAGAACGAAGAGCGGAGAGCTTGCTCCGGCTGTCGGCCAAGTTAGTGCTCCCCTTGGCCAGCTCCTGGACCTGGGAGTTGAAGGCGGCCGCATGGATGTTGTGTTAATCCTGTAACAAAGACAAGAAAGACAACAGGTTAGCACTTAGAACTTACCTTTAAGTTCCGAGCCGCCTAACAAAGACAATAAAGACAACAGGTTAGCACTCGGAACACGGGGGCTACACCCAGTGGGTGCGCTGGCATGCCTCCATATAAGAATTCAAGAAAACTACAAGAATCAGGAAACAAGCGGTTAGGGAACATACCCGGACGACGGCTCGTGACGCCAGGAACGTCTTCGTGTAGTTCTGGAGGGTGGTGCCTTGGGCCTGAAACAGAGACTGGACTTCATGCGCAGCCTTGTTCAGGACACTGGTCCCGCCCCCAGATGTCCACTCTCGCGGAGCGGCACTAGTGGCCTCCGCCTCTGGCGCCGACGAGCTTGAGGCCCCAATCTCCTGTGGTCACGGTGCTGAAGTCGCCTTCGACACATGCCGGCGCGCCGGAGTGCGAACAACGGGGGTCGCCCCCACCACCAGCTCACCGCCGGCTTGAGGCGTTGGCGGCACGTTAAGCCGACTGGCCAGGACCTCGGCAGCCGGCGCTTGCTGAGACACCCCCGTCCTCAAGGTGGCAACATCGCCCCCTTCCTCTCCATGACCGGTTGCTCATATCCGGCTCCCCCAGTCGGCAGCGGGATCTCTGGTGCCGGCGGCGCAAAGCGCAGGGGGTGATGAGCTGTGGAGTCTGGTCGCGTGTGGCTTCCTCTGCTTGCACCTTGGCGGGCGCATCCTCCTGGGCCTTGGTAGCGCTGTGCGCCTGGGCCTTGGCCATGGCGTCGGGCTAGGCCTTGGCAGCCGCGTTCGCCTCCTCCTGCCCCGCCTTGGCCTCCTCCTTCTGCCGTTCCACCTCCTCCCGCTCCTCGTGCGCCTCCCACGCGTTCTTCTCCATCGCCTCACGGAGGTCGGCGAGCTGGTCTATGCGGTGGGTGTTGGCGGAGCCCTCCGTCCCCTCGATGATGGAGGCGGAGGCCGACCGCTCAAGGAAGAGCGGGGCTCTGTTCAAGCAAGACAAAATGAACTCAGAAGGAGTTTGCAAAAAAGACAAAGGAAAACACAAGAAAAGACAAGCTCTTACGCGGACACCGTCGGCGGCTACTTCGGGGCCCTCTGGAACCGGGTCGCCTTCGCGGCGGCCTCCTCCCACCTCTTCGCTGCGGCCGAGCCCTTGGGTTTCCTCGGCCGGCCACCTTGCAACTGCGAGCCGGCTCGACGCTTTGGTGCGCCGCCTGGCGCAGCCGCCATTGCTGAGGAGCTCGCCCCGCCCTGTTGGCAACCGGCGGGTGCCGCAGCGCGTGATCCTCTTCGTCATCGTCTGGCTAGTCCTCGAGAGTGCCTCCTCCTCAGGAGCCGCCTGCTCCATCACCACCGCCTGTGGCGTCATCTTCCTCCATGGCGGCCGCCCCAAGGCAGGATCGTTCGCATCACTCACAGATCGATCTGGCATGTACTCCTGGCCCGGAACCAAGGCGTCGGCTACCGGCTAGGTCGTGAGGAGCTGCGTCGTGACCGACTGATCAGTCGGCAAAGCAGAACCCGGCAGACAAAAAAAAGACCAAGAGTTAAGAAGCTTACCGCAGGCGGTGGGAGTGCGCGGGAATACGGCCGCTTACCGAACCGCCACTCTGACTCTGAGAGTTTGCAGTACGAGATCTCGTTCACCAGGCGGGCCAACTTCGTGGACGGCATCTCCCTGGTGGACATCCGGCAAGGGTCTCGATGCCTGCTCATCTGGCTGATCAGGTGAGGACAGCCTTGAAGAGGGAGAACCCGGCGCTCCACAAAGGCAGTCAGCAAATATGAGGCTTTGAGGCCCTCCGACTCCATCATCATCCTGAGCCGGGCGACGGCAGCGTCGGAGGCGGCCGACAGCATCCTCGTCTTGTAGGCCCAGCTGGTGCGGGGCTCAGTCGGCAGGCCGGCTTCGTAAGCCGGCAGGTAGATAAAGTATATCGCCGGGTTGACGTTCATGACATAGAAATACGATTTTTGCCACAGCTTGACCGACTGCGTCAAGTTGAGGGACGGGAAGCGGTTCCCAGCACCCGGGCACCGCACCATGATGAAGGCCCCGCACTGAGCCGCCTCGCTCTTGGCGGAGGTGCCAAGTTTGGTGTAGAAAAATTCCCCCAGAGCTCGAGAGTGGGGAGAACATTGAGGTAGCCTTCACAGAGCGTGAAGAAGGCCGAGAGTAGCACCACCGTGTTTGGTGTGAGGTGGTGCGGATGGACTTGGTAGAATTGAAGGAAGGAGCGGAGAAAGCCGCTCGCCGGCAGGCCGAAGCCATGGAGGAAGTGCGACCAAAAGATGACGCACTCACCTTCCTCCGGCGTCGGTGAGTCTCCTTCGCGAGCGGAACGCGCGCCTGGACATAGCCTTCGTCGGGCAGTCGCCGCGTGTTGTGGAGGAAGGTGATGTGGTCTTCAATGACGTTCGAGCCGTCCCAGTCACTAGCCCGCTTGTGCGGCATGGAGGCTTGAGTTTGACGAGGCAATGGCGCGGCAGAGAGAATGGGCTCGGTGACGACGGGTCGTGGCAACACTTCAACATGACGCGGTAGTGCGGTGGCAGGAAAGAAGAAGACGAGGAAGAAAAATGGCGGAGGGAGAGGAGCCCCCCCATGTTGCGGAGGAAGCCGAGGGGAAGGGGCATGGGGATCGTGGGATTAACTGTGCCCATGACCCCACGGCCCCGCATTTACCGTGCGGTAATGGCGCGAAGTAAATGCGCCACGGAACCCCAACTGTTCGCCTCGGTTGCAGCGGATCTGCGCACGTGCCGAGGCCCGGTAGTGGTGGGCCCCGGCCTGCGGTGACGTCCCGTCGCGTGCATGGGTTGGTAGGCGGCCCGGCCGGCTGGCGCCACATGGTGCACGGATTGCTGGCGGCGAGCCTGGCGCTTGCTGGCACCCCGCCCAACTCCCGCCGAGACGTTTCAAAAACCACCAGGCGGCCTGCCTGGTCATGTCCGACTCCTGACAGTCGGTGCTCCAGAAGACGGACGAAGTGAGATCAATGAACCACTCAGAGTAGGAAGCCGCTGAGGCCCCTCACCTCTTTCAGGCACGACGGCCCACCAGCTTCGGGGACTACTGTAGGAGTAAATGACCACGGGTAGCCTCATCAGCCTCCCACGGTATTTCAAGACATCGGGGACGGTTGCGCCCCTCAATAATCAAAGACCGAAGGCCGCCTTCTTGGGGCCGGCTGGTCGATACCGCCGGCTGCCAGAAGGCCGCAAAGCACAACAGACGATCACCGAGCGGGCCGACTCCTAGCAGGCGGCCTCTAGAGAGGCCGGCTCCTAGCAGGCGGCCCCTCCGCCCCCTTCAAGTTTGGGCCACATTATGACAACGAGACGGGGCGTGGCTACAGTGCAGCCAGCTCAGGGAGTCCTGGATTAAGGGGTCCTCGGGCGTCCGGACTATGATGCGTAGGACGGACTGATGGGCTTTGAAGATACAAGACCGAAGACTCTCTCCTGTGTCCGGATGGGACTCTTCTTGGCGTGGAAGGCAAGCTTGGCACCCTGATATGAAGATTCCTTTCTCTGTAACTGACTTTGTACAACCCTAGTCCCCTCCGGTGTCTATATAAACTGGAGGGCTTAGTCCGTAGAGGCAATCATTATTATAGTCATACAGGCTAGACTTTTAGGGTTTTAGCCATTATGATTTCGACGTAGATCAACTCTTGTAATACTGATATTCATCAAGATCAATCAAGCAAGAAGTAGGGTATTACCTCCATAGAGAGGGCCCAAACCTGGGTAAACATTGTGTCCCCCGTCTCCTGTTACCATCAACCTTAGACGCACAGTTCGAGACCCCTACCCGAGATCCGCCGGTTTTGACACCGACATTGGTGCTTTCATTGAGAGTTCCACTACGTTGTCTTCAAGAGGTTCGATGGCCCCGTCAATCATCTACAACAATGCTGTCCAGGGGGAAGTCTTCCTCCCCGGACAGATCTTCGTATTCGGCGAGTTCACACTACGGGCCAACTCGCTTGGCCATCTAGAGTAGATCAACAGCTACGCCCCTGGCCATCAGGTCAAATTTGGAAGCTTGAACTATGTCGCTGATATCCGGGAGACTTGATCTTCGATTGATTCGAGCCCACGGCAGCCTCTCCCTGCCATCGCGATGAACATGACATAAATCTGTCATCGGACCACACCCAGGAGATAGCGCCTGTAACTGGTCTGGCCCTAGATCCAGAGCAGATCGCGCCGTCCAGGGACGGGAAGCTCAACCCCGCCACGGAAGCCGCAGACTCAGCGGCGTTGGAGCCACACACAGACCCAACCTCGGGCGGAATCTGCACCACCGGAGCCTCGGACCCGTTTCTGGCTACAGGTTCCAAACCACATGCGTCCGCATACGTCGAGCTTGATCGGACATCGATCATCGAATTTAGCTCCGCGGACATCTTCCGGCACTCACCTTTAGGCGATGTGCTAAATTCATTAAAAACACCCTCCTTAGTGGGGGAATCACAGCCGAACTATATCCGGTTTGAACTGGAGGCTGATGACGTAGAATTTTGCTCCCCACCCACCGCCCACTTCATAGCCACTGTCGAAGAGTTAACCGACACGCTCGACTACGGCTCTGAAGACATCGACGGTATGGACGACGATGCTGAAGAGGAGCAGGGCCAAAATCCGCCATTCACCAGGCACTGGACGACCACTTCTTCGTACAACGTGTACATGGTGTATACACCTAAAGAGAACAATGGCGATAACGAGAAGGATCCAGTCGAGGGTAAACCCCCTGAGATATAGCCAAAACAACGACGTCAGCGGCGCCGCTCTAAGTCACGCCGTGGAAAAGACAGCGATACCGGCACAAGAGAAAACAATACTCCGGACGATGCCGAAGACAAGGAATACCCCGCTGAGCCAACCTCTGAACAAGATGAACGGGAGGACGGGCGAGTCAGCCCTGATAAACAGGCCGTAAATGAAGACTCGAAGGACAGTAAGTATCTTCCTCTCTCTGAGGATGAGGTGAGCCTCGGCAATGAGGATTTCATCGTGCCTGAGGAACCTCTCGAGCAGGAGCGCTTTAAGCGGCGGCTAATAGCCACTGCAGGAGCCTGAAAAAGAAGCAGCAGCAGCTTCAAGCTGATCAAGACCTGCTGAATGACATATGAACTAATGTCCTTGCAGCCGAGGAACACGACCTCTATCACCCAACGAAAAGTTACCCGAAGCGCAAATTGTTACCTCAATTCGATGACGAGGCGTTGGACCCGTACCATCAGCGCGTAATGTGGCTAACCGACCAGCACGTGGCCAGGATAAAGCGGTACCTCAAGCCGAACACCAGCCCGTCCTACCTCACCATAGAGGCAGAGATAAAATAGCTCGAGGTTATTCATATGACCTGTGGCATGACCTAAAGAACAGAACAAGTCAGGCTAGATCGATCTACAGATTGCGGGGGCGAGCCCTGACACGCGATGACGGCCATTTTGCCGGAGATGACAAACATAACCACGCCCGGGCCGAAAATCACAGATAGACTACATCTGAACTATGTAGCGACTTGGCTCGATACAGAGGCGCCGCACACCCCCTTTGCTTCACTGATGAAGTAATGGAGCATGAATTCCCAAAAGGGTTTAAACCAGTGAATATCGAATCATATGATGGAACAACAGATCTTGCGGTATAGATTGAGGATTTTCTTCTCCATATTCATATGGCCCGCGGTGATGACCTTCACACCATCAAATACCTCCTGCTAAAACTCAAAGGGCCAGCTCGGCACTGGTTAAACAGTTTGCCTGAAAACTCTATTGGCAGCTGGGAGGACTTGGAAGACGCCTTCTGTGACAACTTCCAAGGTACATACATACGACCTCCAGATGCCGATGACTCAAGTCACATAGTTCAACAACCCGGAGAGTCAGCCAGGAAATTCTGGACCAGGTTCCTAACTAAAAAGATCCAGATCGTCGGACTGTCCGGATGCCGAAGCCCTAGCGGCATTTAAGCATAGCATCCGCGACGAATGGCTCACCTGTCACCTCGGCCAAGAAAAGCCGAAGTCCGTGCAGCCCTCACGACACTCATGACCCGTTTTTGTGCGGGTGAGGATAGTTGGATAGCCTGTAGCAATAACACGGCAAGCGAAGCTGGCACCTCTGATTCCAAAAATAGCAATGGCAAGCCCGGATGCAACAGGCACAAGCATCGAAGCAACAGTGACAATACCGATGACACGACAATAAGCGACGGATTCAGTGGCTCCAAGTCCGGCCAGCGGAATAAGCCATATAAAAGAAACAATCCGGGCCCATCCAGCTTGGACCACATACTCGATCGTCCATGCCAGATCCATGGCACCCCAGACAAACCAGCCAATCACACCAACAGAGATTGTTGGGTTATTAAACATGCCGGCAAATTAAATGCCGAAAACAAGGAGAAGGGGTCGCAAAGAGAGGACGATGACGAGGAGTCCTATCCGCCGAACACAGTGGGACAAAAGAAGTCCCCCCCAAGTTAAAACGGTTAACATGATATACGCTACACATATCCCCAAGAGGGAGCGCAAACGCGCGCTTAGGGACGTCTGCGCTATGGAGCCAGTTGCCCCAAAGTTCAACCCATGGTCTTCCTATCCGATCACTTTCGATCGCAGGGACCATCCGACCAGTATCCATCACGGTGGTTTAGCCGCACTGGTCCTTGACAGAATCATTGATGGATTCCATCTCACACGAGTCCTCATGGATGGTGGCAGCAGCCTGAACCTGCTCTATCAGGATATAGTGCACAAAATGGGCATTAATCCCTCAAGGATCAAGCCCACAAAGACTACCTTTAAAGGAGTTATACCAGGTGTAGAGGCCCGCTGTATGGGCTCAATCATAGTAGAGGTTGTCTTCGGATCCCAGGAAAACTTCCGCAGAGAAGAATTGTTCTTTGATATCGTGCCCTTCCGCAGCGGCTATCACGCACTGTTGGGGCGAACTGCATTTGCTCGATTCAATGCAGTGCCACACAATGCTTATCTCAAGCTCAAGTTGCCCAAACCATGCGGCTGCATAACAGTCAATGGAAACACGGAACGCTCCCTCCGTACCGAGGAGCGCACCGCTGCTTTAGCAGCAGAAGTACAGAGCGGCCTTCTCAAGCAGAACCTTAATTCGGCGGCCGAGCTCCCGGACACTGTCAAACGAGTCTGGACTACTCTACAGCAGGACAGCCCAGCTCAGCAAGAGCTGGACTAGCAATTCGGCCTCCGTCCCAGTCCCGAACAAGCGGCAGCGTTCGTACCACGCGTACATAACTACGCACCCAAAATACCATGGACATAGACGGAGGCTTAACCAGATTGTGATCCATAATACGGCTCGACCCCTCCCTGGACACACATACTTTCACTTTTTCTTTTTTATCCTTTTTAGGTTTCTTTTCCACAGGCTTTTTCTGACGACCGAATCACCGGTCCTTTCAAAAGGATAGATACACCAAGACGGCAAGAAGCACTGACGTATAAGGGAATTCCTAGGTGGTCTCTTTAACGATCACTCTTCCTGTTTTCAGGACCCGCACGCAGCTCTTTCTTGGTTGTGGCATGTCAAATAGCCATGTTGCTTATTGCACTACTTGTACAAATGCACTCTGACGTATTAATCAAACTATAATGGAAACAATTTGCGGCCCAACTTCTGTGGCACTAGCTTGCTACCTCTCTTTTTTGATATTCTTATCAAATTGCGCCCGTACATTTTGGTACGCTTTAATCTGCCAGGGGCTTCATTGCGCCCCATAATACGGCAACAAAGTCCGAACACTTTTTACATATAGTTCGGCACCCCGAATTTAGCATTATATGCATTGGCTCCGAATCATGTCTTTGGTCAATAGTTGGGTTGCCCGGCTCCTGTGCTTACTACCTTACGTTTCGCTATATCGGTTAGGGTAATAAAGGGAGAACTACTGCTATTGTGTCCTGGTTTATCCGGATGACCACCTCAGTAGAGAAAGCCGAAAACTGACTGTCATGATGCGGTGTGAGCTGGTCAGCTCTTCGAAGGTTTCAAAATTTTAGCGATTTTTTCCGCATTACGCGATGAATCGGTTCTTACCCGATCAGGTGTTTACAACACCCTAGTTGGGATACTAGGGGCTGCGCCTATATTTTCATTGTCAAACTCATATGGCTAAGTGAGGGTGATAAAGACACATAGTCCAACTGCCTGGTTCGTTGCGCTAAACACCTCCTTCAAGGACCAAACAATTGGATCAAGAGTGTTTAGATTCATCCCCCGAACACCCACGTACTACCTACGTGGGGGCTGAAGCCAACGAATGGCCAGCACTCAGATTTGATAAACACGGCCGCACAGGAAGTAAAATTTTAATAGTAACAAGAATCATATCACACAATCGACTTTGTTTCATAATACAGGGCGAGATAACATAAATGTGTTCATTCAAAGATTACATCTTTCGCACATTGCTCCGCTACAATGCGGGATCCCTCCAGGACATCTCTAAAATATCGCTCAGGTGTGCGGTGCTCCTTGCCCTCGGGCGGCCCCTCGGTCGCGGGCTTGACGGCATTCATCTTCGCCCACTGCACCTTGACACGGGCGAAGGCCATCTGTGCACCTTCGATACAGACCGACCGCTTGATGGCGTCAAGCCAGGGGAAGGCACTGACCAGCCGCTTCACGAGCCCGAATTAGCAGCTGGGTATAGCTTCGGCAGGCCACAACCGGATTATTAAATCCTTCATGGCCAGTTCGTCCACCCTATGCAGTTCAACCAGCTGTTTTAGCTGATCGCTAAAGAGCACCGGATGTTCTAGCGCAAGGTATTGTGACCAGAACAGCTTCTCCGTCGAGCTCCCCTCTTCGGCCCGGAAGAATTCGGCAACGTCAGAAACACTGCATGGAAGATCCGCAAACGCCCCTGGAGAATACCAAATCCGGGTTAGTAAGAGATACCTCTTCTTCACATACTTGCTTTGCATAATAAAAGCCTTACCCGCTGCGATTTTCTTGGCCTCCTGGATTTCCTAGAGGGTACCCTGGGCTTCAACCCGGGCCTCTTGTGCGCTCTGGCGAGCCTTGGCGAGTTCGGTCCCCTGATCTGCAATGTCGCGCTCCAAGGACTCGCATTTCTTGACGGCCTCCTGGAGCTCTTGCTGGACCTCACCAACCCTGGCCTCATGTTTTTCATGGGCGGCTTGCTCCTTTGCCGCTTTCTTTTTGGCCTCAGCCAGCGCTTTCTTGAGGGTTTCCACATCAGTAGCCGCTCCTGCAAATATCAGGGCACTATGGTCAGCACAAGTCATTCATCCTTTTCCGGATATACACAAGGTCATCACATACCTTGCTTGTCCTCCAGCTGCTTTTTTACATGGCCAAGCTCTTCCTCGACCAGCTCTAGACTCTGCTTTAGTCAGGAGACCTCAGCAGCATGAGAGGTTGCGGCCAGCAACGATGCCTGCTTATTCACATAAGGCATATTTAGTTAGATTCCTGCGAAAATTACTTGATCCTCTATTCGGCTTTTCTTTTCGAACACCGGACAGTGTCTCAGTGTCACATCCCTAGTTATGGTAATGCTTAGTGCTAGCATCTTGTGTTGCATCATTTTTAAGTTTCAATTAAAGTTGAAATGGGGATGGCAGAAAGCCCCAACACCACTTAATCCAACTAGGGTTACTAAAATACTTCTTCAATGAATCTGAAATGCCCTTCAAAAATGTTCATCATCTTTGCCTTGGTCTAGAACCTCTGACAAAAATGGTTCACATTTTTCTAGGACACTCTAGGTTATTTAATTAATTCATAAGTATTTGAATTTGGATATTTAAATACTATAAATATTGTTTACATGTCCAAATAATTCTAGAAGTATTTGAGGGTTGTTGTAAATAATTTCACAAGTGCCCACAATTATTTTCAGCATTTTATCAAATTGTTTCGTTTTCAAGCTAAAAACAGAGAAAAATAAATAGAAAAACAGAAATAAAGGGGGGGGGAGAGAGAGAGAGAGAGAGAGAGAGAGAAAGTACCTGGCGCTCACCTGGCAGCTCACCTAGCCCAACTCCAGCGGCCCAGCCCACCGCACCCACCACCATCTTCAAATTCCTGCCAGTAGGCAGGAGGGCGTGTGCCTGACGCGCGCCAGCACGCGCGCGCCACCTCCTGCTTGTTGCCGCCTCCCCGACGTCGCCCTGGAGATGCCACACACCTCTCCGCCCCTCTCTCGCTCTCTGGTTCTCTCTCCTCCTCGCTCCTTTGCTTTCCCTCCCCATGCCCGAGCATGCCCACCGCCACCGACACCGTTCGCTGCGGCTAGAGCCACTGCCCGCCTCTCCATCGTGTCTAAAAGAATCGCCCCATTGCCCTACTCCTCCTCGCCGAGCTGCGTGGGTCGGGAAGCCCTTCTTCATCCTGAACGCCGCCATCTTCTTCCGCAGGATCCGGCGATCCCCGTCGTCGTTCCGTCGTCTGCAGGCCTTCCCCGAGCCCGATGAGTACTTCAATCGGCGCGCTGTGAGCCTCCGGTCATTTTTTCCCTAACGTCGCGTCCTTTTGCACACCGTAGCCATCGTGTTCATCAAGGCCGAAGCTCACCTCCACCCGAGGTCGTCGCCGGTGTCAGTCCGGTGACCCTTTGTTCATGCTAGCATGCCCAACAGCCATGTTAGCACGTGCAACCGCCGTAGATGCCAAGCAACACACGCCTTGCTTACCGTAGCGACGAATCCGTCTATGCCGGAGCTCCGGTCGCCGCTGACCTCGACGCCGTCGTCGTTTCTGGCCGCCCCAGCAGGTGCTGCTTGCACCGTTGGATGCTCGCATTCTCCAGCTCCACGTAGATGCTCTCCGCCGCTCCTTTCGACGTTGGAGGAGCAATCCCGAGCCCTCCGCCATTTCTGGCCTCGCCGGCGTCAAGTAGCTGGTTGGTTTGACCCACTTTGACCCCGGCTGGACCCCACCTGAGTCAATGACATGTGGAAATGGCCCCTAACTAAATTAGTTTAAGTTTTAATTAGTGCTAATCACCACTGTTAGAGGTTAATCGCATTGCTATCTAACTCTGTGTCACTGACATGTGGCCCCAGGCCCTTAACTAACCTAGGTTAGGATTAGATTAATGTTAATTAACTTGGTTAGTTAGGTTAGTCACTGACCAGTGGCCCCCACTGGCCAGGTTTGACCAGGGGCAGCCCAGTTGACCTACTGACGCCAGGCTTACGTCATGCTGACCTCATAATAATTTTCTAGCGGTTTTATATTTCAGAAATGAATTATAAAATCCAGGAAATTGTTTAAACTTCTAAAAATCATAGAAAATAAACCGTAACTCCAAATGAGATAATTTATATATGAAAAATTATTAGAAAAATATGAACAATTTGTTTATGGCATTCTCATGCATGTTTGAACAACTTACAGCCACTGTATACGACAATTTGAATTAATGGTATTTGAAATGCCTCATGTGGATTTCAAATTTGAATCTAGTGTTCAAACCAACTCCATTTAAATCGTTGCTAGCTGCATTAGCTCAAATCACAACATATTGCCAGGTCACATTCATGCATCATATTGTTGCATTGCATTGATTGTGTTTCCTCTTTGTTGCCGGTAATTGTCCCCCTTTAGTAGATGTTGTTCCGGCGATGAGATCGATGACACCGATGAAGAACTATACTATCTTATGAAGTGCCAGGCTAGCAAAACTCCCTTGTTCATTCAGATACAATCCCACTCTCTCGCTCCTGCTCTCTTTTACTGCATTAGGACAACAACGATTCATCTGTTAGATGCTGCGGTAGTTGAACCCCTTTCCTCTGCATGACCTGTCATTGCCACAGTAAGTAGATAAAACCCACTAGCATGAGTAGGAGTTGATCCCTGATGTGCCTACTCATTCATGCTTGTTTGTCATGCCTGCTACTGCTTAGAGTTGAGTCAGGTCTGATTCATCGGGGATGAATTGGAATGTGGTGAACATGTCCTACTGTTGAGAGCTAAGTGTGTGAACACGATTTGGTAAAGGTACCGGTGAGAGGCCATGTAGGAGTACATGGTGGGTTGTCTCATTGAAACAGTCCTCAGGAACTGAGTTCTGTGTTTGTGATCCATGAACAACTACTACATTGGGATCCTTAATTGACTCTCTCGGCTTCTTAACCACCCTTGTCCTCTGTCCAAGTGTTGCAAGTAGTTCCTTGTGTTTGTAGCATGCTGGAGGACGTGCGTAGCGCTGACCCGAGGGGTGGGCTGTGATGCGGTAGGCACGTGGTCGGGTATGTCGGGCACCCGTTTGTTGTCGCGGAACCCTGTACACATCGTTCGGGGCCATATGTGGAAACCTCGGCCGGACTCCCTGTGGATGGAACCTGAATAGGCGATAAACCTGGACTAGAGACTTCAGTGTTTAGGTAGGCCGTGGCCGACACCCTCGTTGGGCTTCTGCTTGAAGGTTGCCGAGTACATGTCGTGTAACTGGCAGTGATTGGTGAGAGCGTGTGTGAAGAAGTACCCCCCTGTAGGGTTAACATCATCTAGTCGTATAGCTGTGTCCATGGTAAAGGACTTCCGGGTTGCCTATAACAGTTCATAGACAAGTGAAAGTGGATACTCCAAAATGCGCAAGATAAGCGTGAGTGCTATGGATGGCGTTCTCGTAGGTAGACAGGAGTGAATCTTTAGTGGTGTATTGATATGGTGAATATGTGGACTCGTGTGCGCTACCTCAAAATAGTTACTTGCAGTCATTGTTTACGATAGCCACCGAGTCAAGCTGGCTTGTTGCAGTTAAACTCGACCACCCCCTTTGTTGATACCCATGCATATATATAGTTAGTTCTGATGTATGTCTTGTTGGGTACATTTGTACTCACGTTTGCTTAATTTATGTTTTTGCATAGAGACTTCAGTCTCGGTAGTAGTTCCACGTGGACTTTGACGTTTAGCTTGTTACCTCAGCTACGATCTTGTGCCCTCAGCAGGATCTTGTAGATAGTCAGGCTTCTCAGCCTTTTTCAGTCGTACTTGTCTGTACTCAGACAAGTTAAGCTTCCGCATGTGCTTGTTGCATGTATGTTCTGTATGTTGGGTCATGAGACCCATGTTTGTAATACTTGGCTCATTGGAGCCTAATGAATAAATACTCTGAGTCGTAGAGTCTTGTTGTGATGCCTTGTTGTATTTGCACATATCAGCATATTGTGTGTATGATTGAAATGCTTGGTATGTGTGGGATCCAACAACCTAGTTGTCTATCCTTGGTAGCCTCTCTTATGGGGAAATGTAGTCTAGTGCTTCCACTGAGCCATGGTAGTCTGCTCTGACCCGGTTTACTGAGTCCTGTTAGCCCGGTTGCTCTTTGCCCGGAACACTTAGACTGGCCGGCATGTGTCCTTCTTCGATCTCTGTGTCCTGTCCCTTCGGGAAATGTCACGCTGTGTCTTTCGAGTCCTCATAGCCTGCTACAGCCCGAATTCACTTTGATGACCGACACATTCGTTCTTCGGGTCATGTATGCCTGTCCCTCGTAAGTTAGTGTCACTTTGGGATTACGACTAGTCATGTCGGCCCAGGTTCTTCGTCATATGGATGCTAGCGACACTATCATATACGTGAGCCAAAAGGCGCAAACGGTCCCGGGCCAGGTAAGGTGGCACCCGTGGGAATACCATGCGTGAGGCCGCAAAGTGATATGATGTGTTACATGCTAGATCGGTGTGACTTAGGATCGGGGTCTTGACACTCAGGGGCTACTGTCTATACGGTGACTTTCTTTTTTGTGTCGCTTACCTCAAAGCCTGTCAGCAGGCTAGTGCAGGCTTTGGTCAGTCCGCTCTTAATGGACTGGACCCTCTCAACCACCGTACCAATAAGTATACAGTGTTCCTCCACAATGGAAGCACCTCGCAGCGCTTCCAGCAGATTATCCAGTGCCTCTGGATGGACAGAGGTCACAGGCGGAATAGGCGCACCTCCTCCCTTCGAAGGAGGCTGCTTGCGTGATTACAAAGCTGTGTAGATCTCCGGGATGGTATTTGGCTGGGGGCCGAATTGGATATGGCCCCCATCGCCAGTCTCCATGGCGGTTTTCTCTCAAAGGTGTCCGGTGGCCGAGGGGTCACCCTCTGGCGCCACCCTGACGGCCTCCTGAACCTCTCCCTAGCCCGGAAAGGTCCTTTGGGACAGCACCTCGGCGTCGCCCTTGGCCATGGGAGAGGAGGCCGCCGCCGGTGACTCGCTGGCCATCGCCTTTGAATCCAGCGAACCCCCTGATGAGGATCGCAGGGAGCTGTCGTGGGCCGGACTGCAAGTGCATGATTCAACATGTTAAAACTATGAACCGAAGAGGCTGAATACACAAATGTGTCAGGGTCTTTTGAGTACTCATGATTCGGCTAGGGGCTTGTCTCGGGGGCGCCGCTCTGGGCTGTTGTAGATGTCCCACGCGGAGCTATTCACGAGGGAGCCCTTCCCCCTCTTGGACGCCTTTGCCTCCAGATCTGTGGAAGCCGCCCTTTTCTTCCTTCCCCCCTCACGGGGAGAGTTGCTTTCTTCTGACTCCTCGTCGTCGTCCTCAGCGGCGGAGGGGTGAGTCTCGGCGTCTTTGAACGTCACGTCTGAAGCGCCCTTGCGGCGGGAGACACTCCTGACCTCCTTGGCCTTCTTCTTGGCCTTCTTCTCGGGCGCCTGGTAGGACGTCGGAACCAGCATATTCGTCAGAAGCGGAATTTCTGGTTCCTCGGGCAGTGGAGCCGGACACCGAATCCTCTCTGCCTTCTTTGTCCAGCCCTGGAAAAATAAATAGTGCGGTTTAGATATCTTCCCTGACTAAGCAACTAAATCATGCACCTTGAAACGCGAAAGACTTACCGCACTGGCGAGATGGGCCTGGGCATGCCCACGGTCCTCGGTCGTCTCCGGCCGCGTCTCGTTGCCCTTGAAGAGCACCTTCCAGATATCTTCGTGTGTAGTTCCGAAGAACCGTTGCAAGGTCTGGTGCTCGGCCGGATTGAATTCCCATAAATGGCAAGTCTGGGTCTGGCATGGAAGGATCTGGCGAACTAGCATCACCTAGATCACATTGACGAGCTTGACGTTCTTGTCCACCATGTTCTGGATGCGCGTTTGCAGCACTATCAGCTCGTCCGCGAAGACCAATTCAGGCCCTTCTCTAGCCAGGAGGTGATCCGCATTAGGGCTCCGGACTTGAATTCGGGAGCCGCGGCCCAGGTGGTGTCGCGGGGCTCTGTGGCATAGAACCACAGTTGCTGCCGCCCTTTGACGATCTCTACAAAGGTACCTTTGGGTCATGTGACATTGGGCATCTTGCTCACCATGGAACCTCCGCACTCTGCGTGTTGGCCATCCACCACCTTCGGCTTCACGTTGAAGATCTAGAGCCAAAGTCTGAAGTGGGGCGGAATGCGGAGGAAGGCCTCGCACACGACAATAAATGCCAAGATGTTGAGGAAAGAATTTGGGGCTAGATCGTGAAAATCTAGCCCGTAGTAGAACATGAGTCCGCGGACGAAAGGGTGGAGAGGGAACCCTAACCCGCGGATGAAGTGGGGGATGAACACCACCCTCTCATCGGGCTTCAGGGTGGGACGATCTGCCCCTTGGCCGGAAGCTGGTGGGCAATTTCCTTGGCCAGATACCTGGCCTCCCAAAGTTGGGTGATGTCCTTCTCCTTGATGGAGGAGGCTATCCACTTGCCTTGCGCTCCAGATCCGGACATGATCAAGTGCTTTCTTGGGGCAGAAAAGATGAGGACTTGGGCGCTGGAGCTCGAGAATGGATGGGCAGAGAGAGAGAAGGCGTGGGTGAAGGATATGAATCGTTATATCCTTATGAAGGCAGTAAATATCAAGCGCCTCCCCACTCGCCTTAAAACTCGCCTGTTCCCAAGGGCTGTGTAGACGACACGGTGAGATTACCCACGTCTGATGCGTCTCCAACGTATCAATAATTTTTGATTGCTCCATGCTATATTATCTACTGTTTTGGACATTATTGGGCGTTATTATTCACTTTTATATTATTTTTGGGACTAACCAATTAACCGGAGGCCCAACCTAGAATTGTTGTTTTTTGCCTATTTCAGAGTTTCACAGAAAAAGGAATATCAAACGGAGTCCAAACGGAATGAGACCTTCGGGAACGTGATTTTTAGGAAGAATATGATCCAGGAGACTTGGACCCTACGTCAAGAAATAAAGGAGGAGGCCACGAGGTAGGCGGCGCGCCTACCCCTGTATGCGCGCCTCCACCCTCGTGGGCCCCCTGTTGCTCCACCTACGTACTCCTTCCTCCTATATATACCTATGTACCCCCAAACGATCAGATACGTAGCCAAAAACCAAAATCCACCGCCGCAACCTTCTGTACCCACGAGATCCCGTCTTGGGGCCTGTTCCGGAGCTCCGTCGGAGGGGGCATCGATCATGGAGGGCTTCTACATCAACACCATAGTCCCTCCGATGTAGTGTGAGTAGTTTACTTCAGACCTTCGGGTCCATAGTTAGTAGCTAGATGGCTTCTTCTCTCTTTTTGGATCTCAATGCAATGTTCTCCCCCTTTCTTGTGGAGATCTATTCGATTTAATCTTCTTTTGCGGTGTGTTTGTTGAGACCGATGAATTGTGGGTTTATGATCAAGTTTATCTATGAACAATATTTGAATCTTCTGAATTCTTTTATGTATGATTGGTTATCTTTGCAAGTCTCTTCGAATTATCTGTTTGGTTTGGCTAACTAGATTGATCTTTCTTGCAATGGGAGAAGTGCTTAGCTTTGGGTTCAATCTTGCGGTGTCCTTTCCAAGTGACAGTAGGGGCAGCAAGGCACGTATTGTATTGTTGCTATCGAGGATAACAAGATGGGTTTTTTACCATATTGCATGAATTTATCCCTCTACATCATGTCATCTTGCTTAAGGCGTTACTCTGTTCTTATGAACTTAATACTCTAGATGCATGCTGGATAGCGGTTGATGTGTGGAGTAATAGTAGTAGATGCAAAGGTGAGTCGGTCTACTTGTCTCGGATGTGATGCCTATATACATGATCATACCTAGATATTCTCATAACTATGCTCAATTCTGTCAATTGCTCAACAGTAATTTGTTCACCCACCGTAAAATACTTATGCTCTTGAGAGAAGCCACTAGTGAAACCTATGGCCCCCGGATCTATCTTCATCATATTAATCTTCCAACACTTAGTTATTTCCTTTGCTTTTTTTACTTTGCTTTTATTTTACTATGCATATTTATCATAAAAATACCAAAAATATTATCCTATCATATCTATCAGATCTCACTCTCGTAAGTGACAGTGAAGGGATTGACAACCCCTTATCGTGTTGGTTGCGAGGATTTATTTGTTTTGTGTAGGTGCGAGGGACTAGCGCGTAGCCTCCTACTGGATTGATACCTTGGTTCTCAAAAACTGAGGGAAATACTTACGCTACTTTGCTGCATCACCCTTTCCTCTTCAAGGGAAAACCAACGCAGTGCTCAAGAGGTAGCAAGAAGGATTTCTGGCGCCATTGCCGGGGAGGTCTACGAAAAAGTCAACATACCAAGTACCCATCACAAACCCTTATCTCCCGCATTACATTATTTGCCATTTTCCTCCCATTTTCCTTTCCCCCACTTCACCCTTGCTGTTTTATTCGCCCTCTCTTTTTTGGTTCGCCTCTTTTTCGCTTGCTTTTTGTTTGCTCGTGTGTTGGATTGCTTGTTCGTCACGATGGCTCAATATAATACCAAATTATGTGACTATACCAATACCAACAATAATGATTTCCTTAGCACTCCTATTAATCCTCTTACCAATACTGAATCTTGTGAAATCAATGCTGCTTTGTTGAATCTTGTCATGAAAGATCAATTCGTCGGCTTTCCTAGTGAAGATGCCGCTACTCATCTAAATAGCTTCATTGATTTTTGTGATATGCAAAAGAAGAAAGATGTGGACAATAATATTGTTAAATTGAAGCTATTTCCTTTTTTCGCTTAGAGATCGTGCTAAAGCTTGGTTTTCATCTTTGCCTAAAAATAGTATTGATTCATGGAATAAGTGCAAAGATGCTTTTATGTCTAAGTATTTTCCTCCCGCTAAGATCATCTCTCTTAGAAACGATATTATGAATTTTAAGCAACTTGATCATGAACATGTTGCACAAGCTTGGGAGAGGATGAAATTAATGATACGTAATTGCCCTACTCATGGTTTGAATTTGTGGATGATTATACAAAAAAATTATGCCAGATTGAATTATGCTTCTAGAAATCTTTTAGATTAGGCCGCGGGAGGCACTTTTATGGAAATCACTTTAGGACAAGCTATTAAAATCCTAGATAATATTATGGTTAATTATTCTCAATGGCACACTGAAAGATCTACTAATAAAAAAGTGCATGCGATAGAAGAAATTAATGTTTTGAGTGGAAAGATGGATGAACTTATGAAATTATTTGCTACTAAGAGTGTTTCTTCTGATCCTAATGATATGCCTTTGTCTACTTTGATTGAGAATAATAATGAATCTATGGATGTGAATTTTGTTGGTAGGAATAATTTTGGTAACAACGCCGTATAGAGGAAACTTTAATCCTAGGCCTTATCCTAGCAATTGCTCTAATAATTATGGTAATTCCTACAACAACTCTTATGGAAATTTTAATAAGATGCCCTCTGAATTTGAGACTAGTGTTAAAGAGTTTATGAATTCACAGAAGAATTTCAGTGCTTTCCTTGAAGAGAAATTGCTTAAAGTTGATGAATTGGCTACGAACGTTGATAGAATTTCTCTTGATGTTGATTCTTTAAAACTTAGATCTATTCCTCCTAAGCATGATATCAATGAGTCTCTCAAAGCCATGTGAATTTCCATTGATGAGTGCAAAGAAAGAATCGCTACGATGCGTGCTAAGAAAGATTGCTTTATGAAAGCGTGTTCTTCTAATTTCTATGAAAATAAAGATGAAGATCTAAAATTTATCTTTCTTTTGCAATATGAATCTTGATAATGACGGGACTGAATATGATCCACCTTTACCTAGAAGGTGTTCCAAAAATTCGGAGTTTTTAGATCTTGATGCTAAAATTTATAAAAGTGGGATTGAACAAATGAAAACCCTGGATATTAATAAACCCACTATTTTGGATTTCAAGGAATTTAATTATGATAATTTCTCTTTGATAGATTGTATCTCCTTGTTGCAATCCGTGCTAAATTCTTCTCATGCTTATAGTCAAAATAAAGCTTTTACCAAACATATCGTTGATGCGTTGATGCAATCTTATGAAGAAAAGCTTGAGTTGGAAGTTTCCATCCCTAGAAAACTTTATGATGAGTGGGAACCTACTATTAAAATCAATATTAAGGATCATGAGTTCTATGCTTTATGTGATTTGGGTGCTAGTGTCTCCACTATTCCCAAAACTTTGTGCGATTTGCTAGATTTTCGTGATTTTGATGATTGCTCTCTAAACTTGCACCTTGCGGATTCCACCATTAAGAAACCTATGGGAAGAATTAATGATGTTCTTATTGTTTCAAACAGGAATTATGTGCCCGTAGATTTTATCGTTCTTGATATAGATTGCAATCCTTCATGTCCTATTATTCTTGGTAGACCTTTCCTTAGAACGATTGGTGCAATTATTGATATGAAGGAAGGGAATATTAGATTCCAATTTCCATTAAATCAAGGCATGGAACACTTCCCTAGGAAGAAAGTCAAATTACCATATGAATCTCTCATGAGAGCCACTTATGTATTGCCTACCAAAGATGGCAATACCTAGATCTATCCTTGCTTTTATGCCTAGTTAGGGGCGTTAAACGATAGCGCTTGTTGGGAGGCAACCCAATTTTATTTTTATTTTTTTTTTCTTTTTGCTTCTGTTTAGGAATAAATATTTGATCTAGCCTCTGGTTAGATGTGTTTTTATGTTTTAATTAGTGTTTGTGCCAAGTTAAACCTATAGGATCTTCTTGGATGATAGTTATTTGATCTTGCAGAAATTTCCAGAAACTTTCTGTTCACGAAAATAATTGTTAAAAGTAACCAGAACGTGATAAAATACTGATTCCAATTGCTGCTGATCAATAAACAAATTGTATAGGTCGTCCTATTTTGGCTGATGGTTTGGAGTTCCAGAAGTTTGCGTTAGTTACAGATTACTACAGACTGTTCTGTTTTTGACAGATTCTGTTTTTCGTGTGTTGTTTGCTTATTTTGATGAATCTATGGCTAGTAAAATAGTTTATAAACCAAAGAGAAGTTGGAATACAGTAGGTTTAACACCAATAAAAATAAAGAATGTGTTCATTACAGTACCTTGAAGTGGTCTTTTGTTTTTTTTGCTAACGGAGCTCACGAGATTTTCTGTTAAGTTTTGTGTTGTGGAGTTTTCAAGTTTTGGGTGAAAGATTTGATGGATTATGGAACAAGGAGTGGCAAGAGCCTAAGATTGTGGATGCCCATGGAACCCCCAAGATAATCTAAATACACCATAAAGCCAAAGCTTGGGGATGCCCCGGAAGGCATCCCCTCTTTTGTCTACTTCCATCGGTAACTTTACTTGGAGCTATATTTTTATTCACCACATGATATGTGTTTTGCTTGGAGCGTCTTGTATGATATGATTCTTTGATTTTTAGTTTACCACAATCATACTTGCTGTACACACCTTTTGAGAGAGCTTATATCTTTTGAGTTATATAGTTTTGCTCTAGTACTTCACTTATATCTTTAAGAGCACGGTGGTGGATTTGTTTTATAGAAACTATTCATCTCTCATGCTTCACTTAGATTATTTTGAGAGTCTTATATAGCATGGTAATTTGCTTAAATAATCCTAATATGCTTGGTATTCAAGATTAGTAAAAACTTTCTTATGAATTGTTGAATGCTAAGAAAAGTTTGATGCTTGATAATTGTTTTGAGATATAAAGATGGTGATATTAGAGTCATGCTAGTTGGGTAGTTGTGAATTTGAGAAATACTTGTGTTAAAGTTTGTGATTCACATAGCATGCACATATGGTGAACCGTTATGTGATGAAGTCGGAGCATAATTTATTTATTGATTGTCTTCCTTGTGAGTGGCGGTCGGGGACGAGCGATGGTCTTTTCCTACCAATTTATCCCCCTAGGAGCATGCGCGTAATACTTTGCTTTGATAACTTGTAGATTTTTGCAATAAGTATATGAGTTCTTTATGAATAATGTTGAGTCCATGGATTATACACACTTTTCTTCCTCCCACCATTGCTAGCCTCTCTAATACCGCGCATTTTTAGCCGGTGAAAGTGCGTTATATCGACTAGAGGGGGGGTGAATAGGCGATTTTTTATGAGTTCTTCACTGAGGAATTTGTCGGTGAGGAAATTCCTTAGCGAAGAACTACTTGCAGTAGAATAAGTACTCAGAAGTAAGCATAACAGAATGCGGGCATGGTCATCATGATGAAATGAAGACAAACAAAGAGTACAGAAAGCGTAAACACAGGATAGCACAAGATGAAGACAAAACAGACTGAAGAAATTGAACTGAGGAAATTGAGAAAGTCTTCAGTCAAAGTCTTCAAACACAGATATGAACAAACACTCAACACAATAATGAGGAAATGAAAGGGTTGAGGAGATAGAACCAGTTAGGTTGGTGAAGACAATGATTTGGTAGACCAGTTCCAACTGCTATCTCAGTTGTACGTCTGGTTGGAGCAGCTGAGTATTTAAACTCGAGGACACACAGTCCCGGACACCCAGTCGCTGAGCACGCAGCTCAGGACACCAAGTCCTCACTGTATTCACCTTGAACTAAGGTCACATGCACCTCGTCCAATCACTGTGGTAAGTCTTCAGCGACTTCCAAACCTTCACAGACTTGGTCACTCGGCGATCCACAATTCCTCTTGGATGCTTCTAGACCATGACGCCTAACCGTCTGGAAGAAGCACAGTCTTCAAAGGTAACAAGCGTCGGATCCACGCAGGATCAATCTCTTCAGTGATGCTCAATCACTTTGGGTTTGTAGGGGTTTGGTTTTGGGTTTTTTCTCACTCGATGATTTTCGCTCAAAGTCCTCGGAGGATGGGTTGCTCGCAAATGACAAGTGTCAAGTTTCTCTCGGAGCAGCCAACCAGCTAGTGGTTGTAGGGGCGGCTATTTATAGCCTAGGGAGCAGCCCGACATGATAAGACATAAATGCCCTTCAATGATATGACCGTTAGGTGGATAAGATATTTTGGGACAGGCGCCAAGAAGACAAAGAACGGTCGGAAATTTGAATGTCAAATTCCTCGTGGCTATCATGTTCCTCCTTTGTGTAGGCAATCCGCACTAGCGAATTCCTAACTCCTCGGTCCAGAACAAATTCCTCAATGACCGGAAGAACTTCGTCTCACATCGAAGAAATTTATTGAACTGTATGAGATTTCCAAAGGCTTCACTCGAAGGGATTGGTAGGTGTAGGATTTTGAGTTGAGCATCACATGGAAATTTTTCCTTAGTATTTCCTCGACCCCCTTTAACAGTACAGTGTTTCCTATGACTCAAGAAAGAGAAAACGAAACTACGAAAACAAAAGTCTTCACGCTTCATGTTCCTCAAATGAATACCAAGTCTTCAAGGTCACACCAATTTCTTCACTTTCAAAGTCTTCAGAAAGTCTTGAGAATATCAAGTCTTCAAATAAGAAATTCATTTTTAGGGGTCGACTTTCACCGTAAATATCAAACTCCTCATAGACCTATAGACCTGTACACTCACAAACACATTAGTTTCTTAACCTATAAGTCTTCAATACACCAAAATCACTAAGGGCACTAGATGCACTTACAATCTCCCCTTTTGGTGATTGATGACAATATAGGTTAAGTTTTCAACGGGATAAACATATGAAGTGTAAATACTGATATTGAGGAATTTGATTGCAAGATATAGAAGAACTCCCCCAAGATGTGCATCTTGAGGAATTTGCTTTTGAGGCAATGCACATTTGAAGTGTTGAATCATGGAGATCTCCCCCTATATCTTGTAATTCATACACACATTTGATATGTATTATGAAGAATTTAAAATGCATGATGAAATATTTTGCTTGATGAAATTCAGCATGCGTGCAATAATATTAATGAGGAACAAGCATGCAAAATAATGCATCAAGAGTATCAGAGCTCAAGAGAATCAAAGCTCAGTGCATCAAAAGTATCAGAGCATAGTGCAAGAGCACAGTGCATCATAAGTATCAAAGCACCATCGGGTTTAAGATTACAACTCGATCCAATAAAAGTTTCAGAAGAACGAGAGTTGTAACTTAACAAAAAATAAATTGCCCATATAATAGACCCGCTTGAAGACTAAATCAAATTTCTCCCCCTTTGTCATCGAATGACCAAAAGGATCGAAACTGAGGACTAACGCCCTTGAAGAATTTCAAGTTGAGGAAGGAGCGCCAGCGTTGTTGTGGTCGGTTGTTGAAGTAGGGCCTGCCGCAGTGTCGTCCAAGTCTTCATTTTCATCAGTGTCGCGTGATGAAGAATAGGAGCTGGCCACCAAGGAAGGAACTTTGACCTTCTTGTATTTCTTCTGGAGGAGGTGCAGATCAGTCCAAATCCTTCCTTGAGACTCCATTGTCGCCAGTTCTTCCGCTGTAGACATTTGAAAGAACAGCCTGTGCGCTTTGAAGGTTTCATGGAGGTAGTAGTGGTTTTTCTTCACGGCATTGTGTGTTGAGGTCATGTTGTGAAGAATTGAACCAAACTGACGTTTGACCCATTTATGATTGCGATCAACCTTCTAATGAAGACGGAGGAGTAACTCACGATCAGTCATCACCACAGGTCTTTGTAAGCTTGAGGACTTTGCTTGACCGAGGTATTTCGGCGTAATCATGTGTGGCAGAGTCATCATTGGTGGAGTAGGATGCTGCTTATGCTAAACCGTCCATCCAATGGACGAATGCCTTCATCGATCATCGCAGTAGCCTTGCCCTTGTCATCGCTTGAGGTAAATGTCCGTTTGAGGACTTCAATCGGGGGCAAGTAGCTGCAGTGGTTCAGAGTATCAGCCTTGTAATTGAGTGAAGACCTTGTCCTGATGAATCTCATTATCCAAGGCGCATAAGACTTCAGCTCAAATGGTGACATAGCAATGTTTGCCAGAGTCCTCATGAAGAAATCATGGAAGTTGACGGGAACGCCATGAATGATATTGAAAAGCATATTCTTCATGATGCCAACGACTTCTTCATCATTTGAGTCGTGGCCTTTGATAGGACTCATTGTCTTCGTCAGAATACGATAGAAATTCCGAGGCACATACAATGATTCCTTGACAAGGAATTTGGTTCTTGGGGCCTGCCTTGGCTTCAAAGGCTTCATCAGCACTTGCATATAGTGATTTGAAAGTTCAGGTTCGTTGTAGATACAACGAGCACCATCAAGTGGAGGACTGAGTGGTAGAGCACGAAGCAATTCAGTTGCTGGTGCCTTGTAGTGAGTATTTTCAGACATCCAGTCTAATACCCATGAGTTCATGTCTTCAGCGTCTCCGGTGATGTGCAGCGTTGCATAGAATTGAAGAATGAGTTCTTCATTCCAGTCCACTGTATATCGATGCAGAAATTGAAGTCATGCATCGTGAAGAACACCGAGGACCTGGCTCGAAGCTGGCAGAGACTCCATGTCCACATGAGGAATATGTGCATGATCGAAGACTTTGTCTTTGTTGAAGAGCACCGAGGAATAGAAATTGGCTTGGCTAGCAGTCCGTAAACGCCTCTTCCTTATGCGAGCAGAATCATATGGATTGTAATCGATGAAGAATACGTGTCATTGAAGAAGTCTTCAGCCTTGAACTTTTGCTTTGTTGAGAAGGGATCCTTTGGCTTTGGCGGTGGAGTGTCGATGAGTTGCATCACGACCTCCGGAATCGCAATCTCGTTCTTCAGCCGAGGAATTTCTTGTTCCTCAACAAAAGTGCCCGAGGATCAAGAAGAGTTCATCGGCTTAGTGGCTGGAATTTCTTCATGGATGATGAAGTGGGATGAGTTTCTTCAGAGCCCATTTGAACTGTTGGAGCAGGGACCGAGGTATCTGTTGGATTGGGGTGAAGAGTGGAGAATTTGGATGCCGACTTTCCCAAAAGTCATCGCTCATCACCGGGCGTTGTGCTTCCAATATCCACATCTTCTTCAATTTCCTCAACACCGGCCTCTTCAGCTGTGAACTGAGGCATAGGCGAGGAAATGATTGGGGTTGAAAGGATTGCTTCCACTTCAATTTCTTCATCAATCTGCTCTGACGAAGCAGCAGAATGATTTTCTTCATCAGATCCGCTTGGGATCACATAATCTTCATCAACAGGAACAAGGTCCTTTGATGGAATTGAGGAAATTGGAATCGCATCACTAGGATTTTCAAAATAGCTGGTCATTGGCTTCATTTTCTTCGCAGCCGAAGAATTTGACGCAGCTGATGCTTTCCGTTTCTTCACTGCAGCTCGTTCTGCAGCCTTGGTCTTCTTCACATCACAGGCAGATGGAAGAATTGGAGTTGGTGTTGGCGCAGGAGGAGCTGAGGAATCTGGTTGATTTTCCTCAGGCGCAATCGATGCATTTGCCTCGACTTGTTCGGGCTTTCTTCAGCGCACCACTAGTGGATGCCCCGGCAATTTCTTCAATGGCTGCAATGGGATCATCAGCCTCGAACTAGCATTTTCTTCAGCAGCTTGAACTTCATCGCCGGTGCTTTGGCATGTTCTTCATTCGTCTGGCTGAGGCTCCACTTGAGGAATTTCATGTTGCGTTAGCAGCAACATTGGTGAATTTCTTCTTCAAAGTTGACGAATCGACCTTGGCTCCTTGCCAATCAAAGCATAATAAGCATCAAAGTTTTTGCCGAGGTCTTGAATTTCGCTCGACCTTGAGAAGTTCCTCGTGTCATTCTCGACAACGTTTTTCTTCAGAACTTCTCCTTTCGTATTGAGGTTTCTTGATCTCTCTTGCCTTTTCAAACTTCCATTTCTCTTGATGATGAAATGAGTCAAAGATATGACTTTGTCCGTGGGTCGAGATGAAAATCAGGCATAGGAGTGTTTGGATCCTTGTGCGAGAGATCAATGTAATCGAGGATTTTCCTCGGATCCAACAATGAAAGGGCACAGATGTGCCTTTGGCTCTATGGCCCTTTCTTGGCGATCTCGATGATTTCCGCAAGTTCATCATCATCAGCCTCATCATCTTAATGTGGCACTTGGAAGGCGCACTGTTTCTTCTTGGGACTAGGCCGAGGACCTCGCCCACCGTGGCTGGTCTTCAGCAGAGTCGGGCCAGATGAAGACTTTGGTGCGGTGAGGAACTTGCTTTGAAACACCAGAGGCAATGGAGAAGCCAGCCAGCCCTTTGGCACGTGGCGGATGCACAGTGCCGAGGACTTTGTCGGAATCACGAGGACTTGGGAGGAGCTGCTGAGGACTTTGAAGGAGCTGAGGATTTTGGAGGAGCAGGAGCTGCATGAGGAATTGGCCGTGAGGGCACATCTAAGGAACTTGGCCGTGAGGGCACTGTTGGTGAAGAACTTGGCTCATGTGCGGGCTTCTTTGCCATAGATTTTCTTGGCTTGACAGAGGCCCTGTGGGGCAGCAGTGAGAGCAGAGTCCTCATTGAATTTCCTCACTGCCTCGTTGGCTTGTCTTGCCAATTTGGCTTGGCGCTTGGCCCATTCTTCAGGAAAGTCCTCACCACGCTTGATGCTGGTGGGTCAGCTTCTTGACCAGGTGCCAATGGAGCTATTGGGCATGGAGGACTGAGTGCGAATTTCTTCATGTACTTTGGAGTTACATATCGGTACTCCCTCCATTCCCTTGCCCATCTCCGTTCAATCCTTTGAATGCGCACCTTGCGCTGGTTTTTGTTTTCTTTGCCGAACTCGGCTTCATCAGGTGTGCTATAATCAGCATATATTTCCTCAGGGATTTCAAACGCGGTCATGACCTCGGGCCTCTTTCCTCCTTTCTGTGGCTTCTTTCCTTCTGCCATATTCTTCAGCTGAGGAATTTGAACAAATGAATTCTCTGAAGAGGTATGCAACTTTTCTTCGAGGAACGCTGCAAATGAGTTAAGTTGATGAGAACCTAGTGATCCAGCAGCGGACATGAGTACATGTGAACAGAGTATAGTTGCGAGGAATTTGGAGAGGTCATATGCGTTCTCGTAAGGTTTTTCAAAAGAACAAGTTTTGAGGATTTTGACCAGATGAGTTTTGAAGAATTTCACTAAGCGTTCTTTGTCTTAGGTTCCAGAGTTGTACAGATCGAGGATCCACACAATTGAGGAATCTTGAAGAAAAATGATTGCTTAGAGAAACGAATCAAGAGCATGTAACTAGTGAGGTTTTTTTGTGTGAGGATTTGAAGAACAAAACACCTTTGAAGATTTTGTAGTGAAAAATTTGGATCAACGAGGGCAGTAAAAGTAACTTTTAATTACCCTAAATGAAGAACACGATGAACTGGGTGTTGTAGATGTGAAGCTCGTCTGTTCAGATCTTCCACGCCCTAACTCGGCGGAGGAAGATGGCTACGGCGGCAGCGGAGTGAAGATTTCCGCAACCGGCGCGAGTACGACGGCGACGAGGTCGAGGCAGCGAAGCTCTTCCTCACCGGCGACGATGGAGTAGTGGTGGCGCTAGTGTTTGAGGAGCTCGAGCGGGAGAGAGAGAGATCAGTGAAGTAAAAGAAGTGAGGATGAGGAGAGGGGTATTTATAGAGGCAGTGAAAAACTGTTCGCCCGAAGATTTAGGACGAACATGCCCCTGACCATTCTCCTTCTCACGACATGTGTCACCCACGTACTGTGTAGTGGAGATCGTGTACGATCGTGGGTGAATAAAATAATGCATCATGGGATGCGGAACGGTTTGAGCGGCAAAACCGAAAGTTTGGATAAGATCAGTTTTAAAGTTCCATTCGCAAGTTCTTCAGCTGACAACAACTCAGTGAAGATTTTGAACGAGTTTCAAATAGAACGCACATGAAGAATTTGTGAATAGATATGGTTGAGTATAGCATAGAGGGGGAAGGTTCCGATCACATTCACTTAGCAGAAAAACGACTTGAAGAAATAGCCATAAGTGAATGCTGTAGAGGACATAAACCCATATATATATATATTTATATATATATATATATATATATATATATATATATATATATATATATATATATATAGCTAATGAAGAAAAACGACGGAAACAAAGTGAAGATTTTGCAAAGTTGAAGTATTTGAAAATTGAAGAATTTCAAAAGCGAGGAAAAACTCAAATTGAAGATTTTCAACTTTGGTGGTGGCGTGACCCATCAGATAAGAATGATGATTTCAGACACCGCGTACAATTGTCGAGGGGTTCGAGAATCAAATTCTTCATTAATTTCTTCACACTTAGAGTGTTATTCTTCATTGATTCAAGAAAACGCTTTCTTCATGTGTTGCACATCTAAGTCATCAATTTTGCATAAGTGTCGGGATGTGTCCTTTTCAAAGAACATTCAAGATTCTAAAATATTTAGCTCACACCGCAACTTGCTAAATCTCTTCTCATCCAAGGGCTTAGTGAAGATATCGGCTAGCTGTTCTTGGTCTTCACATGCTCGATGGAGATGTCGCCTTCAACACATGATCACGAAGAAAATGATGACGAATTTGAATGTGCTTTGTCTTCGAGTGCTAAACTGGGTTGTGAGCAATCTTGATGGCACTCTCATTGTCACATGAGAGAGGCACATTCTTCACGTTGATGCCGTAGTCCTTGAGAATTTGCTTCATCCACACAATTGAGCACAACACGAGCCAAGAAGCAATGTATTCAGCTTCCGCAGAGACAAAGGTGATACGTGATTCTGTTTCTTCGAGGACCAATGGACCAAAGATCGTCCGAGGAAATGACAAGTACCAAATGTTGACTTGCGGTCCACACGATCACCAAAGCATAGTCGAGCCAGTAATATCCAATGAGATCAAAAGTAGAGCCCTTGGGGTACCATAATCCTAGTGTTGGTGTGTGAGCTAGATATCAAGAATATGCTTACTGACCTTATGGTGTGATTCCTTGGTGTAGCTTGAAATCGGGCACACATGCAAACACTAAGCATTATATCTGGCCTAGATGCACATAAGTACAATAAAGAACCAATCATGGAGCGGTATACCTTGTGATCAAGTCAATACCATTTTCAACAATGCATAGATGGCCATTTGTGGGCATAGGAATTTTGACCCTTTGCAATCTTGCATGCCGAATTTCTTCAGGACATCTTTGAGGTATTTCTCCGGAGATATGAATATGCCATTGTGTTGTTGACGAATTTGAAGACCTAAGAAGAATTTCAACTCTCCCATCATAGACATTTGATATTCTTCACTCATCATATAGGAAAATTCATCACTATAACGTTGGTCAGTACAACCAAAGATAATATCATCAACATATATTTGGCACACACAAACAGTTCACCATCATATGATTTAGTAAAGAGAGTAGGATCGAGTGAACGGGTGTGAAGCCATTCTTCACGAAGAATTCCTTCAATGTATCATACCACGCTTTGTGGGGCTTGTTTGAGACCATAGAGGGCCTTGTTGAGTCTGAAGACTTTGTCGGGATTCTTTGGATCTTCAAAACCTTGGGGTTGAGCAACATATACTTCTTCCTCAAGCTTACCATTGAGGAATGCACTTTTCACATCCATTTGATATAAAGTGATATTGTGATGGTTAGCATAGGCGAGTAATATGCGAATAGACTCAAGTCTAGCAACAGGTGCAAAAGTTTCATCAAAATCAATTCCTTCAACCTGTGTGTAGCCTTGAGCTACAAGTCGTGTCTTATTACTCACCACAAGGCCATTTTCATCTTGCTTGTTGCGGTAGATCCACTTTGTGCCAATGATATTATGCTTGCGAGGATCTGGATGTTTGACGGTTCCCGGACATTGTTGAGCTCGAACTGATGTAATTCTTCTTGCATGGCCTGAATCCACTCGGGCTCAGAATGCTTCATCTACCTTAGTGGGCTGTGTGATAGAGACAAAGCATGGTGCCCACAAAAGTTAGATAAATGTGAAGCTTTTGAGCGTGTGAGAGGACTGGACGCTTCAATGTCATCGATGATCTTGTCAACTTGTACTTCTTTTGCAACGCGAGGATGAGCTGGTTGTCGCCGAGGAATTTGATCATTTTCCTCAAAGCACCATTGTCTTCAAAGATTATCTTCAGGTGCATCAGCTCGGCGTTCTTGGCGTCACAGACAGAATGAATTCTTCACAGATTCTTCAAGAGGGAATGACATCCTCAGTTGCCTTGAACTTGATAGATTCCTCAGGTGCTGGTTCATCTAACACAGAAGGTAGGTGCTCTCTTTGCGAGCCATTAGTTTCATCGAACCGCACATCTAGAGTGTCAACAATCTTGTGAAGAGCGATGTTGAAGACTTTGTAGGTGTGCGAGTCCTTTCCGTAACCAAGCATAAAACCTTCATGTGCTTTTTGCAAATTTAGAATTGTGATGAGGATCTCTAATCCACATTTAGCAATCAAGACTTAGAAATAACTTACATTGGGTTTCTTGTAAAGTGAGGAGTTCATAGGCAGTCTTCTTGAAGAATTTGTGAAGATATACTGCTTGATGATGTGGCACGCAGTATCAATTGCATCAATCCAAAACGACTAGGCGCTTTTTATTCATCAAGCATAGTGAGAGCCATCTCAACAAGAGTTCTCGTTCTTGCGCCCACGACGCCATTTTGCCGAGGAGTATAGGGAGCAGATAACTCATGAGTAATACCAAGTTCATCAAGATAGGCATCAAGACCGGAATTCTTGAACTCGGCCCATTGTCACTCCTGATGTGCCTGTTCTTCACACCAAAGTTAGTTGAAGCCCTCGAGGAAAATCGTTTGAAGACTTCCTGCACTTCATTTTTGTAAGTAACAATGTGTACCCATGTGTATCGAGAGTAATCATCAACAATAACAAAGCCATATAGAGATGCGTCATTAGTGACAGCTGAGTAATGATTAGGACCAAAGAGGTCCATGTGAAGCAATTCAAAGGGACGAGTAGTGGTCATGATAGTCTTCATTTGGATGCTTGGCCTTGGTCATTTTTCCAGCTTCACAAGCTCCACACAAGTGATCCTTGAGGAATTTGACATTCTCAATGCCAATGACATGCTTCTTCTTTGCAAGCGTGTTCAAATTCCTCATGCCTGCGTGACCAAGTCATCGATGCCATAGCCAGCCTTCTGAAGCTTTTGCAAGTAAAAACACGGCTGGTTGTGGTCCTGTAGAGAAGTCAACAATATACAAGTCTCCTCTCCTAAAGCTTTCGAAGACTTTGGAATTGTCAGCTTCCATAATCACAACACAACGATACTTGCCAAAGATAACAACCATATCAAGATCACAAAGCATTGAGACTGACATGAGGTTGCATCCTAAGGACTCAACAAGCATGACTTTGTCCATGTGTATGGTCCTTAGAGATCGCAACCTTACCAAGACCCAATACCTGACTTTTGCCTTTGTCAAAGAAAGATGATATGCTTCAGATGTGACGGTGATAAGGGAGCATCCATCAATAGATTCTTGTCACCAAATCATGTGATTTGTACATCCACTATCGAGAACCCACTTAGTGGCTTTGGGTTGATCATCCTGCAGATGAATTAGTGCAACTTACGATCTCATATACTTCATCGCTGAAGAATATGATATCAAGTTCATCGATGAATTTAATCGCATAAAGATAATGTATAAGCGGTATGAGGACGTGTGAAATGAAAGTTCATTTCATCATGATTAGCCTCAAGGCCCTTTCGTGCATTTTTGTCGTGCCCCTCAAGAAATTCTTCAGACGCTTAAAGCACGCCCGAGACCTGACCCTGCAGAAGAGGTTAGTTCTTTTTCTTCACCACCCACATCTAGAGGGGTGGCAAAGAGTTCATCACTCTGCGAGCACCATATGAGAATGGTGGCATAGATGCCAATCCATTTTGTTTCACATAAGAGGGGTTAGGGTAAGCATATGAATAAGCAGAGAACTTCTTCAAGGACTTATGAACATATTGGTTTGAAGAATAATGCACATATTCATAGCCCTTAGCTCTACCCTGCGAAACAGAGTTGTTAGCACGATGATAATCATTTGAGGATTTTGATCCTTTTGAGGAATTTGATCCACGTGATGAATTTGGTCCGTATGAGGACTTGGATCCATATGAAGAATTTGGTCCATATGAAGAGTTTGATCTGGGGTTCCTATTCTGCAAATGTGGTGTCATCAGGACATTCACCTGAAGACTTTCAAGGCACTTCTTGGGAACCCAGATTTTCTTCATAGGGGAACCGTTCCTGCAGTTAGTGCCAACATATCTAGCAAATACTTCACCATTCTGATTTTTGAACAGTTTATAGTTGGAGTCAAATGACTCATCAAGAATGAGGAGATTCGCATGTAAAGCCATATAAGTTAGATGGATCAATCGGAGGTCCCTTTGCAAAGAACCCATGAGGTTTTGGGATACCGCCAAAGCTTCCAATATGTTCCATCGGCATTGAGTTTCCTCTCAAAGGCAATACCCTCTTTCCTAGGGTTCTGTTGAGGATCTGCTTTTAAGCACATCACAAAGAGTCTCGATGCCCTTTGAGGCTTTTGTACATGCCTGTCATGTACAATTCCTTCAGCCCTGCATCGTCACTGATACTAGCAATGTCCTCATATGAGGAATTAGTGATAGCAGAGGCAGGTGAAGAATTTGTAACAGTTGAAGCATTTGAACATTCAGGTGAATAATTAGCAGATTCACGCTCAATGCACTTTAAGCATGGAGGAACAAATTCTTCACGAGAACCGCTGATTTGTTGAGCAAGTAATGAATCGCGCTTCCTTCGAAGATCTTCATAACTCACTCTTAGCTTCTCAAGATCTTGCTTTCTTTGAAGAAATTCATAAGAAAGTTTCTCATGATCGAGACAAGAGAGTGTTATGATGACCTTGAAGGTCACAAACCTAGATCAAGTCTCAAGATTTTCGATCGGAGCTTTAGTGCGATCCATTTCTTCACCTAACATATCATCACACTTACCTAACATGTTTTGAACCTTTTCCAAGGCATGTTGTTGTTTGCGGCAATGCAAACAAGTTTGGTATAGCTAGGTTCAATATCATCATCAGATCCATCATCATCGATTCATAGTCACTAAATTCAGATGAGGAACATTCGTTACCTCGACACCCTTTGCCATGAGACATGATGCCGAAGATGATGATTCTGGTTCCAAAGTCATCGTTTTGAGAGATTCCTTGAAGTCCTCAAACCAAGGATCATGACGGGTTCGATAACCTTCATAGACGTCAGAGATTCGGTCCCAGATAAGCTTCGCATTGCAAAGATGCATAATGCGCTTGAATTCATCTCTAGATAGGCAGAATGATGATATCCTTCGCCATGATGTCAAGTCGAGTGTACTTGCGAATATCATCTGCGTCATTGCCTTGCATGCATCAAGAAGACCAATTTCAGTGACGGTCCACAACTCATTGTCCATTGCCATGAGACGCTTCCTCATCATGGCCTTCCACTTGGGATAATCGTGACCGGCCAAAGATAGGGCATGTCACTTTCTTCATACCTGCGGTTGACATAACTAAAACTCCAGGTGGTTAAACCAAAATCACACAGAACAAGGGAGTACCTTGCTCTAATACCAATTGAAAGTGCGTTATATCGACTAGAGGGGGGGTGAATAGGCGATTTTTTATGAGTTCTTCACTGAGGAATTTGCCGGTGAGGAAATTCCTTAGCGAAGAACTAATTGCAGCGGAGTAAGTACTCAGAAGTAAGCATAACAGAATGCAGGCATGGTCATCATGATGAAATGAAGACAAACAAAGAGTACGGAAAGCGTAAACACAGGATAGCACAAGATGAAGACAAAACAGACTGAAGAAAATGAACTGAGGAAATTGAGAAAGTCTTCAGTCAAAGTCATCAAACATAGATATGAACAAACACTCAACACAATAATGAGGAAATGAAAGGGTTGAGGAGATAGAACCAGTTAGGTTGGTGAAGACAATGATTTGGTAGACCAGTTCCAACTGCTGTCTCAGTTGTACGTCTGGTTGGAGTGGCTGAGTATTTAAACTCGAGGACACACGATCCGGACACCCAAATACCGAAAGCACGCAGCTCAGGACACCAAGTCCTCACCGTATTCTCCTTGAACTAAGGTCACACAGACCTCGTCCAATCACTCGTGGTAAGTCTTCAGGCGACTTCCAAACCTTCACAGACTTGGTCACTCGGCGATCCCCAATTCCTCTTGGATGCTCTAGAACATGACGCCTAACCGTCTGGAAGAAGCACAGTCTTCAAAGTTAACAAGCGTCGGATCCACGCAGGATCAATCTCTTCAGTGATGCTCAATCACTTTGGGTTTGTAGGGGTTTGGTTTTTGGGTTTTTTCTCACTCGATGATTTTCGCTCAAAGTCCTCGGAGGATGGGTTGCTCTCAAATGACAAGTGTCAAGTTTTCTCAGAGCAGCCAACCAGCTAGTGGTTGTAGGGGGCGGCTATTTATAGCCTAGGGAGCAGCCCGACATGATAAGACATAAATGCCCTTCAATGATATGACCGTTAGGTGGATAAGATATTTTGGGACAGTGGCCAAGAAGACAAAGAACGGTCGGAAATTTGAATGTCAAATTCCTCGTGGCTATCATGTTCCTCATCGTAGGCAATCCAAGACCGGGCAATTCCTAACTCCTCGCCGAACAAATTCTCAATGACCGTAAGAACTTCGTCCTCATTACTAAAGAAATTTACTGAACTGTATGAGATTTCCAAAGGCTTCACTCGAAGGGATTGGTAGGTCTAGGATTTTGAGTTGAGCATCACATGGAAATTTTTCCTTAGTATTTACTCGACCCCCTTTAACAGTACGGTGTTTCTTATGACTCAAGAAATAGAAAAACGAAACTGAAAAAACAAAAGTTTTCACGCTTCATGTTCCTCAAATGAATACCAAGTCTTCAAGGTCACACCAATTTCTTCACTTTCAAAGTCTTTAAAGTCTTCGAATATCAAAGTCTTGATCGAAGAACTTCATTTTAGGGCCGACTTTCCTTTGTAAATATCAAACTCCTCATAGACTTATAGACCTGTGTACACTCACAAACACATTAGTTTCTTAACCTATAAGTCTTCAATACACCAAAATCACTAAGGGGCACTAGATGCACTTACAGCCGGTATCATACACCCACCATATACCTTCCTCAAAACAACCACCATACCTACCTATCATGGCATTTCTATAGCCATTCCGAGATATATTGTCATGCAACTTTCCACCGTTCCGTTTATTATGACACGCTCCATCATTGTCATATTGCTTTGCATGATCATGTAGTTGACATCGTATTTGTGGCAAAGCCACCGTTCATAATTCTTTCATAGATGTCACTCTTGATTCATTGCATATCCTGGTACACCGCCGGAGGCATTCATATAGAGTCGTATTTTGTTCTAAGTATCGAGTTGTAATTGTTGAGTTGTAAGAAAATAAAAGTGTGTTGATCATCATTTTTAGAGCATTGTCCCAAGTGAGGAAAGAATGATGGAGACTATGATTCCCCCGCAAGTCGGGATGAGACTCCGGACTAAATAAAAAAAAGGAGAAAAGAGGCCATCAAAAAAGAGAAAAGGCCAAAAAAATGAAATGAGAGAAAAAGAGAGAAGGGACAATGTTACTATTGTTTTACCACACTTGTGCTTCAAAGTAGCACCATGATATTCATCATAGAGAGTCTCTCATTTTGTCACTTTCATATACTAGTGGGAATTTTTCATTATAGAACTTGGCTTGTATATTCCAATGATGGGCTTCCTCAAAATGCCCTAGGTCTTTGTGAGCAAGCGAGTTGGATGTGCACCCACTTAGTTTCTTTTGTTAAGGTTTCATATACTTATAGCTCTAGTGCATCCGTTGCATGGCAATCCCTACTCACTCACATTGATATCTATTGATGGGCATCTCCATAGCCCGTTGATACGCCGAGTTGATGTGAGACTATCTTCTCCTTTTTGTCTTCTCCACAACCACCATTCTATTCCACATATAGTGCTATGTCCATGGCTCACGCTCATGTATTGTGTGAAGATTGAAAATTTTTGAGAACATCAAAAGTATGAAACAATTTCTTGGCTTGTCATCGGGGTTGTGCATGATTTAAATACTTTGTGTGGTGAAGATAAAGCATAGCCAGACTATATGACTTTGTAGGGATAACTTTCTTTGGCCATGTTATTTTGAGAAGACATAATTGCTTTGTTAATATGCTTGAAGTATTATTATTTTTATGTCAATATTAAACTTTTGTCTTGAATCTTTCGGATCTGAATATTCATACCACAATTAAGAAGAATTACATTGAAATTATGCCAAGTAGCAATCCACATCAAAAATTCTATTTTTATCATTTACCTACTCGAGGACGAGTAGGAATTAAGCTTGGAGATGCTTGATACGTCTCCAACGTATCTATAATTTTTGATTGCTCCATGCTATATTATCTACTGTTTTGGACATTATTGGGCTTTATTATTCACTTTTATATTATTTTTGGGACTAACCTATTAACCGGAGGCCCAACCCAGAATTGTTGTTTTTTGCCTATTTCAGAGTTTCACAGAAAAATAATATCAAACGGAGTCCAAACGGAATGAAACCTTCGGGAAGGTGATTTTCAAGAAGAATATGATCCAGGAGACTTGGAACCTACGTCAAGAAATAAAGGAGAGTGCTCCACCGACGTACTCCTTCCTCCTGTATATACCTATGTACCCCAAAACGATCAGATACTGAGCCAAAAACCTAATTCCACCGCCGGAACCTTATGTACCCACGAGATCCCATCTTGGGGCATGTTCTGGAGCTCCGCCAGTGGGGGCATCAATCACAGAGGGCTTCTACATCAACACCATAGCCCCTCCGATGAAGTGTGAGTAGTTTACCTCAGACCTTCGGGTCCATAGTTAGTAGCTAGATGGCTTCTTCTCTCTTTTTGGATCTCAATACAATGTCCTCCCCTTTTCTTGTGGAGATCTATTCGATGTAATCTTCTTTTGCGGTGTATTTGAATCTTCTTAATTCTTTTATGTATGATTGGTTATCTTTGCAAGCCTCTTCAAATTATCAGTTTGGTTTGGCCTACTATATTGATCTTTCTTGCAATAGGAGAAGTGCTTAGCTTTGGGTTCAATCTTATGTGTCCTTTCCCAAAGGATGAGGGGCAGCAAGGCACATATTGTATTGTTGCCATCGAGGATAACAAGATGGTTTTTTATCATATTGCATGAATTTATCCTCTACATCATGTCATCTTGCTTAAGGCATTACTCGTTCTTATGAACTTAATACTCTAGATGCATGGATAGCGGTCGATTTGTGGAGTAATAGTAGTAGATGCAGTGTGAGTCGGTCTACTTGTCTCTGACGTGAAGCCTATATACATGATCATACCTAGATATTCTCATAACTATGCTCGATTCTATCAATTGCTCAACAGTAATTTGTTCACCCACCGTAAAATACTTATGCTCTTGAGAGAAGCCACTGGTGAAACCTATGGCCCCCGGGTCTATCTTCATCATATTAATCTTCCAACACTTAGTTATTTCGTTTGCTTTTTTACTTTGCTTTTATTTTACTTTGCATCTTTATCATAAAAATACCAAAAATATTATCATCTCATATCTATCAGATCTCACTCTCGTAAGTGACCGTGAAGGGATTGACAACCCCTCATCGCGTTGGTTGCGAGGATTTATTTGTTTTGTGTAGGTGCGAAGGACTTGCGCGTAGCCTCCTACTGGATTGATACCTTGGTTCTCAAAAACTGAGGGAAATACTTACGCTACTTTGCTGCATCACCCTTTCCTCTTCAAGGAAAACCAACGCAGTGCTCAAGAGGTAGCAACGCCCGTATTGATGAGAATCCCGTAATAAGGGGACACGATCTCTGTTGCGACAAGACATGCCAATAGAAACCGCATCTTGAAATGTGAAGCGGCAGGCTGAAAAACAGTTCAAAATAATAACCGGGCAGGGACATGATATCACGTTGCAAAAAAGTTGTCAACGGACTGGACTCATGAAATATTATACTCTCGGCGGTGGTGTGTGGTACTTGTTTTGCAGAGCCGGACACGTTCGTTGTGTTGGATGACTGTGTTGGAGTACTCAGAGAAGGAACCCGCCTTGCAATGCCGAAGACAATATGCGCACCGGGCACCTCGTCATTGAAGCCTGGTTCAGGGGTTACTGAGGGAGTCCTGGATTAAGGCGTCCTCGGGCGTCCGGACTATGATGCGTAGGACGGACTGATGGGCTGTGAAGATACAAGACTGAAGACTATCTCATGTGTCCGGATGGGACTCTCCTTGGCGTGGAAGGCAAGCTTGGCGCCCTGATATGAAGATTCCTTTCTCTGTAACTAACTATGTACAACCCTAGTCCCCTCCGGTGTCTATATAAACCGGAGGGCTTAGTCCATAGAGGCAATCATAATTATAGTCATACATGCTAGACTTTTAGGGTTTTAGCCATTACGATCTCGACGTAGATCAACTCTTGTAATACTCTTATTCATCAAGATCAATCAAGCAGGAAGTAGGGTATTACCTCCATAGAGAGGGCCCGAACCTGGGTAAACATTGTGTCCCCCGTCTCCTGTTACCATGAACCTTAGACGCACAGGTCGGAACCCCCTACCCGAGATCCACCGGTTTTGACACCGACACCAGCCACCCCTGAATCCAGGGCAGAGCGTGGCCACAGTGCTGCGTACTGGGCGGACATCGCCCGCCCGGCGCGACACTGTTGCCACACAGCCCATGACATCACCCATGGCAGAGAAGGCCATGCTCCCACTACGGGCTATCGATACGGCCCCAGGCGGCGGGCCCTACCCGTCCGTGAGAAGCCAGGAGGTGGCGAGCTCCCATCAGTCGGCATGGGGGGAGGCCGACTCCCAGCAGGCGGCCCTCCCCCTCCCTCAAAGTCGGTGCGCCATTAACCAGAAGAGACTGGAAGTGGCTACAGTGATCGCCCGCCAGGCGGCGGTACTGTAGCCAGGCCTTCCCCGACAAAGCATACATCATCAGTGGCATTGCCTCAGTACCAAGCAGCCGGCAGACCTGGCCAGCGGGCACGGCCTCGGCCTAAGGCACGAGACAGCCAAAGAAGGCCCACCAGCGGCAGCCCCAGGCCGGGCGGAGAAGCCATGACCGCAGACACTGACAACCGGGTCCTACACTCGGCCAGATTACCTTTGTACCCCTGGGTGGTAGGCCTATATAAACCCCCAGGGCACCCATGCAAAGGGTTCAGACCTTAGTCCACCCACACACACATAGAGAGAGGAAGTTAGGGCTAGCCTTGTTCTTCTTCCCCCTCTAGAGAGACAACTCAAGGAGCAAGCTTGTAGCCACCATTGTTGCTTGAGTGATCATGCGGAGACCCCGCAGAGCAGGAGTAGGGGTGTTATCTCCTAGGAGAGCCCCGAACCTGGGTAAGATTTGCCGGCGGGCATGTTTGCGCCTTATCCTGTTTCCTGGCACCGGCGACGTATTATTAGCCCCCTCCATGATAAGCCATCCTTTGGCATATGTCGCACGACACCCCCAACACCCTCCCTCAGCATTCTCTAGCTCCATCGTGCAAATTCGTCTTTTCACTTTAGGTCGTTCACCCATGGTGTGTGTAGGCCCCCCATCTACTTCTTTATGGCACACATCGATCGATATGCCTCTCTAGCTAGGTGTGCCTACCACAAACACAAGCTTCCCCTCTTCTCTTCTCACCACCCATGCCTCACTCCCACCACTCTTTTCATCGATCTCGTACTCGCACACTTGTTCCCCTTGATATAGTATGACTCTCGCACCACCTCCCAGATGCATCCCTCTCTCTCTATCCTTCGCCCCGGGCCTTATTTGCTTCTAACACAAACATGCATGCATACCGATCGATCTCCCTACATATACCTAGGTCGACTTTAACTATTTTCCCCCACCCATTGATCGACGTACCTCACAAGTTATGTCTCTCCTTTCTCTTACAATAGACGATTGATCTTCCTATGTAGTTACGTCTGGTTACCACAGCCATATCGGCCCCCCTCATCATTCGTTCATGCCTCCTGACCCATCTCTCGCACGCAAGTGCACAGACAGGTAGCCATCCCCTCTCTTATTGATATTGCAGGCGTGCCCTCCGTTTGTCTCAAGCCTCTCCCACCATCGGCGGATTCAGGCCCCAGGCAGAAGGGGCGGTGGCTTGGGGCGTAAGGCCCATCTCCTTTGTATATTTTAACACTGTAGCTACAATAAAATGCTACAGTCAACTAAGCTTCCTGGGCCTTGGCCCAGTTCTCCTGGGGCCTGGCCCATTCCTAGGTCCGCCATTGTCTCCCACCATTTGTTAGAAGCAACTCCACTACCACCCCCTCCAACACTCTAGCTATGTCTCTCTCCCAACTTTATTCCTCTCCTACACATATGCATGGATGCCGATCGATCTCCTTTAATACATAAGGTAGGCCTCTCTCCTCCTCCACACATATACCAGCCATTGTACCTCTATAATTAATTAGGCCTCCCCCCACCACACACCGATAGTCAAGCGATGTAGGTAGGTATCCATGCCACGGACAAACTGTACCTGTCCCTACTCACGTTCCAGTAGGCCAGCCACTCTATATCTTTGACGTGGGCACACACAAATTCGATGGCACTCTTTATCGATCACGCCCGCGCGCACACACATCATCCCTCTCTTCGATTCTATGGATACCTCAAGCCGATGATACCTCCACTCTCTCCTTGTGGATCGCCCCCTCTTTGTATATGATATATCCAGGACTCTATTTCACACACATTGCATATGTTACATTTTTTGTTTGACCCCCCCGCCCCCAAAAACACTCACGAACCCACACATTATATCTCTCTATGTTTGTATCTCTCTCACACCACCGCACGTAGGTGGTGTACGTACACGAAGAGAATAGGTGCACGTACTCACGCTTCGTGCCCGGCCACACCCGCGCGGGTACACGGTGGAGCTCATTTCTGTAAGAAAATGGCAGCCCACATGCTAATTTGAACGCGTGTAGCGGTTGTTTACCTACGGAGGTCGTGTACCACGCATGCACGAAACAAAGTTCGACTTGATATGTTGGCGCCTTATTTTTAAATAAATTTATATCGCTCAATGGCATGTACACAGAATATAAAACGATTTTTATGGAGAAAAAGGTAGTCCGCTCCACTATATACAATGGAGCGTGCTTGCCTGGGTTTCTCTCTCTTCAGAGTATCTCACACAAGGCGGCGGTTACCTCTCTCTCTCTCTCTCTCTCCCTCCCACCGTTGGTCACTGATCCGGCCGCATCCCGTCCGCCGGCGGAAAGGGAGGATGTGCATTGTTTCTCCGTTCGACAGCTCCGAGGCAGCACGCCCCGATCTGTGGTACCCGCCGTTCTCTCTGACCAAGCTCCGGCGCGGTAGGGCCTACGCCACCTGCTCGCTGCCATAGTATGGGCAGACCCTGCCCTGCCGCCGCTCACCTAGTTACATCCTGACGACCCCCAAGTATCCCCTCCGGCCTTGCTCCACTGCCCGTCTTCCCACATCGCTGCATGTGGATCTTCAATAGTTCTTTGCCCAAAACGTAGCTCGTCTGGCGTACTTTCCATATTGCAATCTCGTCCTCACACCGTTTTAGACAAACACAAATGTGTTGTTATCTTCCCTTAGGACAAGGAATATGCTTCTTTTTTGTCGTTGTATGTTTCATCAACTGTTATTGGCCAGTAATTGTTTCCTTTCTACCTCTTCTTTGCAAACAAGGCTATCCATTTCACCTTGTTGCTATTGCGACCTTTTGGTGAACTGCACAAATCAATTTTTTCTTAAGAGTGTTTTGTGCAGTTGTACTAAAATGTCACACGGGCAACGTCTCTACATTTCAGTGCGACTGCACAAAGGGAGTTTGGTTTTGCTCTATCCTCGTCATCCAACTCCAAGCCCAAGTTTGGTTTTGCTCTATCCTCGCTAACTATTTGCTTAATCTTCTCCTACTATCTAGTCTTAAGAGAGAATGCAAAGGTGACCGGCTTCTATTTGTGTGTTTATTGTTTCATTAGTAGTCATCTATTATCGTAATCACAGTTAATATCTTTGGAATAGGGACGCTCAGCTCTATTTTAGTGGAACTGCACAAAATGATCGGAATGTTGCACGCTCTTGACAGCTACTTTTTTCCAACATGCCTTGTTGATTTAGACAGAGCTGGGGGGGACGTTGCTGCCAATGAAAGCATGGATCAATTTTAATTTAACACCTTCTCACAACTTTGTCTTCAGTTGTGATGTAAATATTAGCTCTGATCTGCTAATCATTGAGATGGATTAGCAAGGAAGTTAGTTTTTTATTGTTTCCGAAAGAGATTCGATGGCAAGACACACGAAACAAAAGCTGAAAGCTCAGAGCATTGTACAATTTCATGCCGCTGGAAAATTATTTGTATAGTACGTCAATTATGTAAACAAAATGTTGGAAGCTTGATAGCATTGCCAGAATCCTCTTCGGCATTCGGGTCCATGTGCCATTCATAAAATTATACTCCTCCGTTCTAAAGTATTTACCTTTTTACAAATTTCAAATGGGCATATTTTAGAGTGTAGATTCACTCATTTTGCTTCGTATGTAGTCACTCGTTGAAATATCTAGAAAGACAAATACTCTGGAGTATTTTTAAGAACCGAGGGAGTAGTGCACAACCGCATGGGAGACTCAGCCCGGTCGTTGCGCCACATTAATATTGAGTAATGAGCAGTAAAATAATAAGCCCCACCTTTCCCATTGTAAGTTGCTCGGAAGAAGCAACCATCAATACGCTCTTCTTTGAATCCGCTCATACTACTCCATCCATCACAGTTTATAGAGTGCGCTTCAAAAAAATCTTTGGGACCAAGGAGACTAGCGATCGGCCAGAAAAATAGCATTGGTAGTTATAGCACGACGTCTATTACTAGAGGAAATAATGCGTACACACATGCATGCAATGCTTCCACCCCGGGTACAAACATGCATGCACTTACTCCACTCCGTAGTACATCGAGAGAAAATTGTGGACTTGATTGCGGTTACCACACCCTAATTAATTGAGCATTAAACTAAACGCGTCTAAAGTCTCTCTGGTGGTGGAAATGCATTGAGCGAAATGCATTAGAATAAAGCGCTCCCTGTAAACTGTGACGGAGGGAGGAGTAGTATGAAGGTTCAAAACCAAGTACGCGTATGGCCAGTCCATCAATGCACCTCCTCTTGGCATATCACTGACATGTGGGACCGGAGTGTGAGCAAACCGATCTCAATTAACGGCAAAATGGCCAACCCGCCGTTCCTTGAGAGAGACGAGGAGCGAGAACACACACATGGGCTCGCACGGAGGCCAAGATATATTCGAGCATGGTTGATCAATATCATCATTACATTTTCGATGTTTTTTAATACTATACTATTGGGCTCCCATTTTTCGCCCTTCTCCCGAATAATGTGTACTTTATCAGATATTAAAATAAAATAAGAGTACAGACGCCCCACCATGCAGTTCTAGTTGTAGAACTACTCGTACTACTAAACCTTGCGCTTGGCTCTTCGCCTTTTCGTGAAGTCGAACAATGATGGTACTCCGCATGTTGGGTACTAAAGTGTATGCCTCTGGCAATCTAACACCGAATGAACTGATGCATGTCCACCGCCTGGGCGAGGGTCGGTTGCATTAGTCAAAAGGCGTAAGCGAGCTTCACCTTGTCCTACAAGCTTCTCCTCGTTCTGCAAGTTACCAGGACAAACCAAAAAGTAGTGCTACTCCATACTCCCTCCTTTTCGGTTAATATGGCTTAATATATTTTGCGGGTAAATGAGAGAGCTTTATTCATATATAAGCATTCTTAGGACGATCAGCCAAGAGACTGGTCATTAGGAAGCAAGGTACCCCGCAAAAATAAGAAGGAAGCAAGGTGGTTCATCAAGCCAGCTCTCGGCCACATTCAAAGTGCAGCAAGCACGGTTCGCACAAAGATGTGCCGCAAGGTTTGCAGACATGTTTACATGCTAAATAACAAAAAAATAGGAAATATTACCGAGCGCTCCTATTTGTAACAGGATATGAGCCAGAATTAAGCGAGAATTGTGGCCAGTGTTCCATGCAACCAACTTCCATTATCACATGCGAGAACCCTCGAAGAGAACCAAATGTGTTGAAGATTGCTTTATCATATTTTAAAAATATAATAAGAGTACAGACGCTCCTCCATCCGGTTCCTAGTAGTATAGTACATACCTCTACTTGCTTGGGTTGCTCTCTTCACAAGAATAGAATGATGGTGGCCACACTGCTGGTCACATATCTGGCCTAATCCCGCCACTGGGGGAAGGGAACAATGTTCTGCGTAGAGGCGGTCGACATCGGCGAGGGAGAAAACCCACAGTCGGTGCGTCCCAATCGGGGGTCCCCGCGGTATCGGCTGATGTCGCGTCCCAACCTCCCTTCTAGCTACATCCCAACGTCCCAGGTAGTACATCTTCCTTTTGGAGCCGGCTTGCTCCACTGCCGCGGCTCCCCACGTAGCTCCATCTCCATGTCAATCTTTCTCTACTTCTACCGGCTTCTATTTGTGATGAGTTTATTTCTCATGAACTAGTGCCATTACTATTATTCTAATCACACTTCTTCAATATCTTTGCCATCAGGGATCCTCAGCTCGATTTTAGTGGAACTGCATAAAAGCATCGCATGATCCAAGGGTGCCAGCCGTCTTTCCTTCGACAGGTTCTACCTAGCAAGGAAATTAAATCATGTTTAGGGTTTAGGGTTTAAGTCGTACTGACCCATCAGTAATTTTTCTTTTGTACATGCTCTCACCACTTTTGTCTTTAGTTCTGAAGTAAATATTGGCTATGATTAATGAATCATTGGGATGCATCAACATGTGTGTTAGTTTTCCTTTGTATTTGATGGAATGTTGTAACGGGGCAACCTTGGTTAAGGAATGAAAATGGAGTGGGAAGTTTCCGTTTTTCTGGAGAAAAAATGGAAACGGAGAGAAACCAACATTTCGTTCAGCATGTCTGTTGCGTTCATGTCTCACCCTCCTCCACGGCTCCACTCCACACGGTCGATCAGCATGCCACTCACCGCAAACCGAGTATACGATAAATTTCCCACCTGCTTGTCGATGGATCGCGCCATGGATTACTAGCACTACTAAAAGAGATTGACGAGTTGGGGGAGGACAGCTAGCTGTAGCACGGACTCCCAAAAACTTTTTACATCCATGTTCTGGCCAGCTATTGCGACCTTTGAACGCTGAGCGATTATGCGTGCACCGAAGCGGCACAGCGACGCCTCTCGGCCAGCGTGCCGCTTCAATGCCGGGTTGAGAGGTCGCGTCCGCTCTGGTCGGGCATGAATGCGTAACCGACTGCTTTCAAAGCGGGAAGCACACGCGGGTGATGAAGAGGGTTCGGGTTGGTCAGGGGCGGGCGTGGCAGCGGTCCGGACGCCCGCAAACAAGAGATGTTGTATGTTAATATTCCTGCGTATATAATTAACGACGTAAATAATGTGCCAGTTGGACAAATATGATTGGAGATGGACATGGAGATGGAATTTTACGTAAACACGGATATGCATGTCTATGTCTATGTGTGTGTGCGCGACGACTCTCGCGACCTGGAAGCAGGGGCGTGTTTTTCTGATCGAGTTTTCTTTCTTTGTACGTTAAAAAATTGTCAACCACTTTTCATTTCTTTTCCCCGGAACGCTCGTATTCTATTTAAAACCACTGTTATGGAGAGATTTGTTTACTCCATTGTATATATAGCCTCTTGTTTGATAGGGTTTCTCGCATCTCGCTCTCTCACCCTCTCCATATCAAAACAAGATGATAGTGTCCACTCTATCTCTCTCCTCACCGGTGGTCACAGATCCGGCCGAATCCCGTCTGCTGCAGGAGGTGAGGAGGTGCAGCGTTGACGTTGTCGCCATCGGTGATGGAGGAAGCCGATGCGCACCGTCCTCTCGGATCCGGCGCTGGCATGGACGAAGGTTCTCCGCGCCCTTGTTCGCTGCCGTCGTGCGGGCAGATCCCGCCCGCCCGCGGGAGCGACATCTCGCCCACCTGAGGTATAACTTCTTGTACTGGTCCAGCTCCCCAGGTCGATGCATGCGGGGTTTCTTTTATGCGACTACTCCCCAGCTCCCCATGTATAGTAGCTGTGACACTCCAAAAAAATTTAGTTGGTTTTCATCAAAAACTTTGTTGGTTTTGAAGAAGGTCATTTAAACCCTTCCAAAAATCTCTCTCTCAAAATTTTCCCCTTTGGCAAAGGATTTTATTTTGGAATCTTTTTCAACCCTGGTGTTGGTTATTAAAAACCTTTCTTCTGTTTATCCCCTTCTCAAATTTAATTCTTGGAATTTATTTTCTTTTAAAAGAAAACACTAGGAGTTTTGGGTCTTCTCTTATATTGAAACCACCCATGGTTTTACCATGCCTCTTGTGGTACATCCTTTCAAAACCCCTCCTTCCACTTTAGGGGCAGTCCAAATATTCTGTCCCAACAAGTCCAACTCATTTTTGGATTTTATTTCATTTATTTCTTTCCCCAAAACAATTATGTCCATTATTTTGAGCCTAGGTGATTTGCAAAGCAAGTACCTAATTGCCTTTGAACTTTGATCTCAAACCAACTCCTCCGGATAGTCCCTAGCACCCACAACCTAGAACCATCAAGATCCACTCTTCTTCTCTACAAAATTTTCAAGTTTCAAACACGCAAGTTTGGACCAGATTTGTCAAATTTGGTGAAATTCATATATCCTCTTCTCCAAATTCCACCAAAATTCAGGCAACCCCAATTGCAATGAGAGGCCACCCCACCAAAAATCAGCTCAAGGAGAACCTCCCACATACCAAAATCATTACAGCCGAACACTTGGCGGCGGTGTTACCTTGCACTTTGAGAGATTCAGAGATTGAGAAAGTTCGGTGTCGCTTTCTTCGTCGAGTTACATCACACTGTCATCAGCAGTGCGCTGGCGCGTAGCGCACGGCCCCTCCTCCCTGGCAGAAGGCGCACGCCCCTTGACGGGTGCAGGCGTCGGTGGCGGCGAGCCTCGCCGGCATTGGCAGTTTCTGCGGTGGCTGCACCACCCGTGGCGGCCAGCGAGGGCCTGAGCCAGCTCGCCACGCCACCCGGCGCCGCCCATCGCTCCCTGGCCCTCCGCGTGGCTCATGCATGCCAGCGCCCTCCCGCTGCACCGTCGCCGTGGCCCGGCAAGCACAAGGCACGCCCTCTGCCGCCGACGGGCCCGCGCCGCCCCGTTCCGTCGGACCCACCCCAAAGCTTCTAATCCAAGCTCGTTTAGTGTAACATCCCAAAATTCTAAATTTTGGAATGTTATAAACAAATAGATAGATTTGATTGATTGCTTGATTGATTGACTGAAAGTGAGTGAATTGGAAACTTTTTGAAAGTTAAATGAGAGGGAATAAAAGGACTTTCCCAAACTTTCATTTTTCTTTTATGATCTTGAGAATTCAAATTCTTTTCATCACAAAACCACGGAGAGAAGATGACATGACTTCTTCCATTTATTTAAATGACAAGGGTGTTGAAAATATTTGAATTTCATTTGAGAATATTTCCAATTCTGAAACTTTATGCAACTCAATGATTTTCACGAGCGAAGATAAAATGACTTCTTCAAAACATATGAAATATGAGTTGGGAGTTTCAAAGAATTAAATTCAAAGTTCCTTTGAATTTATTTTCAATTTGGAGTTATTTGAGTTTTATTCAAATTATTTTTCTCCAAAAATAAAATATATGGAAAATAGGGTAACATGATTCCCTACATCAGAAAATTTGAGAGAAATTAATTTGAAATCATTTTGGTGTTTTTAAAATGATTTTGGTTAGATTTTATTAGAGCAGAAGCACTCTTTGTTTTATTTGAATTTGTGTGTATTTTATTTGAAGCTAGAATAATGTCCATGTTGTAGGAATTTGTTTTCTGAAAATTTTGATATATTATATGCCTATATAATATATTTATTTATTTGGTTTTATTATTTTTATTTAAATGCGGAAATTGTTTAAAAAAAGAGAGCTTGCAGCCTGGGCCAAAGGCCCAAGCCGCCAAAGCCACCGGCCGGCCGAAGGCCAAGGCCAACGCACGCACGCACCTAAGGGAGCCAGGGAGCCCCAAGTTTCCTATTCTATTACAAATCCTAGTAGGATTTGATCCCGTTGTTGTTATTCCGTTTTTTATTCCTAGGATTCCTAATCCTAATCTATTTCTTGTCCCCTACCCCAAGCAAAACGCCTCCACTCCCCAATATAAATACCCAAGCACCCCCCTCCAACACATCAAATCAACTCTCCTCTCCTCTCCTCCGCAGCAGCAGCAGCAGCAGCAGTGCCGCTGCCGCCATAGCCGCGCCGCCGCCGCCATAGCCGCCGCCCTCACCGGGCCCTTGCCGCCCCTCACCGACACCGCCCGCCGCCCAACGCCGTCGCCGCCGGAGCCCCTCGCTTCTTCGAGGTACTAGCCCCGCACCGCGTCACCTTTTCTTTTCCGATTTCGTTCCGGTTCTCTAGATCGGTTTTTCGTTTCGGTTTTCTTTCCGAAACCCTAGATCGGTTTTCTCGCCGGTTTTTCTTTCCGGTTTTGTTTAGCGAGCGTTCGCTCGATAGATTTTTCTTTTTATTTTTAGTTCCCGTCAGGGACCTATCCATAGTCCCTAATCTTCAAACGTTCATAACTTTTACTCGTAAGTTGGAATCCAACGAAACCAACGCCCACTTCTTCGTTATGATCTCCTCTATCTAGTAATCCAACTCAAACATGTTTTTGAAAGTTTTAAAATTTGAATTCAAACAGATTTGTATTTGAACTTCGTTTGATCATAACTTGAGTTTCAGAACTCCGATTTAGTTGATTCTTTTGCAAATCAAGCTCTTGACCTAAACTTTCTGATAAGGCCAAATACACATAGTTTTGGTACTGTTAGGAATTGTTTTATGCTGCAAGAGTTATTAGATTTGGTTTTGACGTTTTCCGAATTGTTTTCTTCGATCTTTCCGATCTTTTGAGTGATTGCTTATGTGTGGTTACTATTGCTTGATTACGATAGATTGACCGGAGTGTGACGAGTAGATCTATCAAGAGTTTTTGAGTGCGAATCATCTTCATCAACTTTGCAGGCAAGTAACACTTGATCATACCTTCTACTACCCAGTTTTTATGCATTAGATCAATCCTCAAACACTTGCATGATTAGGATCTAATTAAATTGTGGGCTTTGGGAAGTAGATTGAGGTAGTACCTATTACCTGTTTTACTTATGAAACCTTTGGGAGTTACTTCTACGTTTGCTTATTATGCCATGCTATGCTCGTAGACGTGGATTGGGTTTGAGTGAATATCCATGATGATGTGAGATTGATAATTAATGGTTTATCTAAGGTGGCAACTTAAACACACATCTGGGTGGATTGAGGCACTGGTTACTCCAGTGACTTGCCTGCCTAGGCACTGGGTTTCAGGACTTGCCTGTTTTTTGGGACCGCCACCTGTGCTCAAAGGGATCATAAGATTATTCAAACTAGAAACTTCCGTGTGCAGCCACAAGCCATTATGGGCTCGCATAGTTGACTAAGTCGTGCGAACTCTTATAGTGGTGGACTAGCAGATGTAGGGGATGTAGGTGTACCGTCCACCCATCGTAAGGTGCTAGCGCTCGAAAGACTATGCCTCGGTCATCCGCTTTCTCAAACACCATGTAGTGCGAGAAACCAAACGGAGGCGATCGAGTCTTGTGGGGAAAAGTGCATAAACCTCTGCAGAGTGTAAAAACTAATCATGATTAGCCATGTCCCGGTTATGGACAATTTTGAGTATCTAGTACCTAGATATCCTGTTGATCTCATCACGTTACTTAATATAATTTGTTGGGTTTAATGAGTACTTTTAATTGGGATTGAGGATGTCAACCATTCTCAATGTTCAACAACCACCATGATAGTTAAATAAATTTATTCCTTTGAAATAGGGAAAAATTGGCTTTTCATAAAAACTGTAACCATAGAGCTTTCCACCAGCCATACATGCATGTAGTATAGCTTATTCTTTCATTACTCTCTATGTGTTACATTGCCAGCATATTCCATGTCTTGACCCGTTTGGGCTGCAACTTTTCATTTTGCAGACTTTTTAGAATGCATTTAGTAAGTGATACGTTAGGGTTACGATTTCCTATACTCAACTTTGCCGTTGGTGTTGATGGGAATCCACAACCTTGTTGCTTCCGCTATATTTTGGGATCGAGGTAATAGTATTTACGTTATTTCATACATGTGATTTACCTCTGTTATAAATCCTTCGAGTACTGTGTGTGTCAGCATACCGATCCAGGGATGACACGAAAGCACAGAGACTTGATCCATTCGGGTCGGGTCGCTACATTTAGTGCCTAAATGGAGCCAGTGGACCTCCACGATGACGCTCGACCGCTAAACCACCCCGACCAAGCCCCGCGCCACCGTAACCTTCTGCGGAGAACTCCGTTCACGCCCATCACATCGGATCGCCTATAAAAAGGGGCCTCGAGCTCGCCCTCGAGCACGCACCACCTCTGCACCTCACCAACACTCCGCCAGGCCACTAGGAGGACCTCGAGGAGGTCTCCTCCCCCAACTCCGGCCGCCCCGTTCCACCTCGGCCTCCACCTTGATTCACTCCGGTGAGGCCGTCCCCGGCACCCAAACCTCGTCAGCAATCCGCTCGAGCACCCAGAAGTCTAACCCCCACTTCAATTTGCCCTTCGCAACACTCTCCGACGAGATCCAACTCCACCCGAACCGCCGTCCGCCGGAGCAAGGGACACCATCGACGTGGTGCTCGCCGGCGACCACCACCACCACCCACCGACGGAAGGATGCCGCGAGCACGGAGGTACCACCCGATCCCCCTGCCTTGCCGTGGATCGCCGCCGGCGACCACCGCAGCTCTCGGGCGCCGACGAGCTCCGTCTCCCCGTTTGAAATTTCAAACCTGACGGGTGGGACCCACCTGTCAGTCTCTCTTTTCTTTTTAAAACGAACCATTTTGTGGCAAAATGCTCTTTCCTGTCTGAATCGTTTTCTGGACTTTTCTGCTTAGCCCCCTGGGAAGTTTCTGTTTCATTACAGAAAGGTCCTTGGACCAAAACACTTATAACTTTTAAACAGAAAAGTATTTTTGAGTGATTCTTTTTCTGACCTCTTCAAAATTTTGTCTAGTTTTTTTATCAGATTTAGTTGAAAACTATTTGGTATATTTGTGTACACCTCACGGTATTTACGATAGCGTGTGTATTTTTGTATACCGTAGATACCGAAGGAGGTGACGGAACCGCAAACTTCACCGAGCTAGGCCCGACTACTTCGAACCAGGCAAGCATGTTTGAACTTTTGATATGATGAGTGTCTTAGCATGTTTGCATTAAGTAGTTCCATGGCATGTTTTTTTTGGAGCATCTCGATGAAGGTTATATTACACGCAAAGTTGAGGCAAGTGAATTTCGATAATCCATGAGTTGTTGGATATGAGTTTGCATGGCCATGAGATGGCATGAGAATGGTAAGATGGCAGTGTTGTAGCATGCCAGTCTTATGCCAGACCATTTGACCCAGTGTCAACATGAATCAGTCCAGTTCCTCAGACGCTTTTCCCTTTCCGTACTACCACATGTTTTCCGCAAGGGATACGACTTAGTAAGTTGCAAACCGCTTTTCCTGGTACACACCAAATCGAGAGGCCGGATGAGGGTTCCATGGCCCTGGATTAAAGCCTATCATCCGGTCGGGGTATGGGTGTTTCCGGTTGGGACCGAGAGGGGGGCACCCTTAGAGCTGCCACAGATATAAATTTGATCCCATGCTATTCGAGATTGTGATCTCCTGCCTCAAAGTTTTTCTTGAACGCTGTCCAGGGTGATTCCTGGCAACATAAGGTGGGATGGGTGTGTACTGGTTAGATGTGTTTTCTTCCGAAATACCGTAAACGGAACTAGTCCTTGTGACTACGGAACCCGTTGGCTATGGGAAATTTAGTACAAGCTCTGCAGAGTCAAAAATCTTTGAAACCATCTTATCCATGTCCAAGTACCGTGCTCATTATCTTCCATCCAAAGGTCGGTCTCAAAGGATGTAAACTCCCGAGAACCACATGAGTGTTAAGTCTGATTAAATGTTTATTTCCTGTGGATGAACTAACCCGTTTATTATCATGTGTTGAATATGTTCCTATGAGCACTATTTCTTGCAAGTTAACATATATGAAAAGTGAATTTCAAGCCCTTTATGCGATGTCGCTCAGACGTCCGATTGCGGCATTATTATTATTTACTTTTGATATAAGCCCTTTCTGCGATGTCGCTCAGACGTCCGACTGCGGCATTGTTATTATTTACTTTTGATATAAGCCCTTTCTGCGATGTCGCTCAGACGTCCGACCGCGGCAATGTTATTACTTACTTTGATATAAGCCCTTTCTGTGATGTCGCTCAGACGTCCAACTGCAGCATTGTTACCATTTACTTTTGATATAAGCCCTTTCTGTGATGTCGATCCGACGTCCGATCATGCATTGTTGTCATTTACTTTCAATATAAGCCCTTTCTGTGATGTCGCCCCGACGTCCGACTGTGGCACGCATGTCTCTTACTTTCGATATAAGCCCTTTATGTGGTGTCGCTCAGACGCCCGACTGTGGCATGATTTATTTATTTGTTCACCCTTCGAGGCGTCGCTTCAGACACCCGATCGGTTTTCAGTTATTTTTACTACCACCTGACTTCCTTCTTACCAATTAATGTCGTGTAACTTCCTCATTTGGATGTACCACACTTGTCGGTGTACTAGAGTAGGGGTACCCTAGTATCCCGAACTCGTGCACGGGCAGCGATAAAAGACACCAGCAAGGCTTGCCTGGTCACCGCCAAGATCCTCCGTGGTTCGTTTGGAGCCATTCAAGAACAAAGTATTTAACCAAGACAAGGCCCCGGCAAGAGGAGCTTGCCGGAAGGCCACTCAAGGCATGCAGAAGACAAGACCCCGGCAAGAGGAGCTTGCCGGGAAGGCTCGGAGAGCGACAAGCCTCCGGACGCGACAAGGATTCAGCCGTGGCAAGGCACTTGCCGCGGCAGTAACCTCTCTTCATCTCCGCTCCAGCTCATCCACCAACGTGTCGCCATGGGACCATTCCATGCGGCGGCGTGTCAAGAGGCTGCAGCCAGCGGGAGCAGCGATAAGCGGCTGACAAGCTTGCCATCGTGGCGGCGGTGGCGCACTGACGGTCCATGTTGCACTGTTTAGGGCGACATGGGCGGGCATTTAATGCTTTTGTCCCTTGCTGTCGTGGTTAGGTAGAGTACATCGTATAATCGCACAAGTAGGTGTACCAACTACTATTTTTTCCATTTGTACCCTCATCTACGTTGCCACCGGAGAGACCCCTTTAGAATATAAAAGGAGGCCCATGCGCAACGTAGAAGGGGTTCAGGCCGTTCGACTCATTCGAGACCAGAGACATTCACGCTAGGTTTTGTAGCTCTCCGTGCTCCCTAGCAAGAACACAATACAATCAGACAAGCAGCAGTAGGAGTATTATCTCTCCGGAGAGCTCCGAAGCTGGGTAAACTGCTCGTGGTGCTTCGCCTCGATCCGCTCTTCAGGCGATCTACGCCCCTCCGAACCAAAGGGACTCGGTCCGCGGTCCCATAGGTGTTCGTGGGTCCGATCAGCCTCCCCGACATCTTTGGCGCGCCAGGTAGGGGGCGTCGAGGCTGTGTGAACCTGATCCGGCGTTCACACGAGCAACATCTTCATCATCTTCAACATCTTCATCAACATGCCACCAAAGAAGGCTTGGCGGCAGCTGAGCCGTCTGCGGCCGAACCCACCATCACCGGAGCAAACGGGTGGTGGAGCGGACACTGGCGGAAGAACGGGCGCCGGTGAAGGAGTTCGTGACGCTGCCAAGTCCAAGGACAAGGCCGCGCAAACCTCGGCATCCGCACATGCCCCGCGCCCATCTCAGGAGCCGCGGGACCAACAGCGTCATGGTATTCACAATGCCATACGCTCGTTGGATCAAGACCGAGCTGGAGGATCTCGAGGCCCTCAAGACCAGCGTGCACGCCAACATGCTGGCACGAAGCGAGGTGCGGTCGCTCGACGGGATGCTGCTCCTTCTAACATAGTTAGAAGTCCGAGCATATCCCGCTCCTCGCATTGTTCACCATTGCCACCCACAACTCCAGCGGAAGCCTTGGCGAGAGCTCAACTGCTCCTCGACTACCCTCCAACGGCCGACAAGGTCGATGAATGGAGGGACACCATCCAGAGTCTCATCGGCTTTGCCAACGGCGACACTCCGCGGCAACCAACTACATCATTGCCGCGGCAAGACGACAAGGCACGAGCCGGTGGCGACGAGACTTGTGGGGGTGCAACCACCATGCACTCTCCACCCCGAAGGCCAAGATCGCCGACTCGCCGGATCCACCTCGACAGCGACTCTACTGCATCATCAGATCCACGAGCTCGCCGCGATCAGCGCCAACTTCTTCATGAATGACAACAAGAAGACGCTCGAACTCGCATCGAGCGCCGAAGAAAAGCGCAAAGAAAGGGTACCCAGTTGGGGCTAGTTCCGAAGCGGTGGCGGGGAGTACCTTCGTGTGCAGATGCGCACGCGTCTCCGTCGACCAGAAGAGGTAGTAGCCCTCCCTCAGCTCCTTTGCGTCGAGCTGGGGGGAGAAGATGGCCCGCTCCTTTCAGAAGGCGCCATGAGTCGCGCCTCGGCCGACTTCGCGCCCTTCCCCTTGTCGGCTTTCGGAGCCATGGCGGAGGCGGTGGAGGAGACCGACGGCTTTGATGGCGCTGCGGCGAAAGGGGGCGGAGCGCTGCTCTCTTGTACTAGAGAAGAAGGGAGGAGCGGCGGTGGTTTCGAGACGAGACAAAGCAATGGCGAGGTGGGCGACCTGCCCCTGTTTCCCCTGTTTATAAGGAGGGAGAGGGGGCGGACGTTCCGCTTTTCCTAATAAAGAAACCCCCCATGATCTCTCCCACGACGCCACGTTCGACGCGTGCTGTTCGTGGGGGACGTGGTGGGTCCAGAGCAAGTTACGGCGTGATCAAGGCCGCGTGTGACCGTGCACTGTTTTGGGCCTGGCCCAACAGCGCTCGGCACCGTGTGTGGCCCAGGCCCGGGGGCTCCTGTCGGTGTACTAGAGTAGGGGTACCCTAGTATCCCGAACTCGTGCACGGGCAGTTGCAGCACTCCGCGGCAAGGCTTGCTGGTCACCGCCAAGATCCTCCGTGGTTCCTTTGGAGCCATTCAAGAACAAAGTATTTAACCAAGAAGACAAGGCCCCAAAGAAGAGGAGCTTGCCGGAAGGCCACTCAAGGCACGCAGAAGACAAGACCCGGCAAGAGGAGCTTGCCGGAAGGCTCGGAGAGCGACAAGCCTCCGGACGTGACAGGATTCAGCCGCGGCAAGGCACTTGCCAGCGCAGTAACTCTCTTCATCGCCGCCCAGCTCATCCACCAACGTGTCGCCATGGGACCATTCCATGCGCTGCGTGTCAAGAGGTAGTGCAGCCAGCGGGAGCAGCGATAAGCGGCACGACAAGCTTGCCATCGTGGCGGCGGTGGCGCACTGACGGTCCTCACAGCCTTTGTTTAGGCGACATGGACGGGCATTTAATGCTTTTGTCCCTTGCCGTCGTGGTTAGGTAGAGTACATCAGACAATCGCATAAGTAGGTGTACCAACTACTATTTTTTCCATTTGTACCCTCATCTACGTTGCCACCTGTCGGAGACCCCTTTAGCATATAAAAGGAGGCCCATGCGCAACGTAGAAGGGGTTCAGGCCGTTCGACTCATTCGAGACCAGAGACATTCACGCTAGGTTTTGTAGCTCTCCGTGCTCCCTAGCAAGAACACAATACAATCAGACAAGCGGCGGTAGGAGTATTATCTCTCGGAGAGCTCCGAAGCTGGGTAAACTGCTCGTGTGCTTCGCCTCGATCCGCTCTTCGTGCGATCTCCGCCCCCCTCCGAACCAAAAGGGACTCGGTCCGCCGGTCACATAGGTGTTCGTGGGTCCGATCAGCCATCCCGACACACTAATTACTCATGACGCATTCATGCATGCATTTGTTATATTTTATGTCCGAACTGTCTTGCGAGTACTTCCAAAGTACTCACCTGGCTTGTTGATTTGGCCGATCTTGTGAAGGCGATCTCATGGATGAAGAGTTCGATAGCGAGTCCGATGCCTAGAGGAATCCCAGTCAGTCTCGTGCGACCCTGGTTTTGTTCACTGTGTTATATCCGCTTCCACTACCCAAATAATTTCATCGAACCTCACCTCGACGCTCGATGAGCTGCCAGTGTAGGAGTCATTTTATCCACTCCACTGTGATATTCCACCACCGCTTTATTCTCGAGTCAGTTGTAAGTCACCCCACTGTGTCATAATTGCCATTATGTACATTATTGGCATGCTTGTAATATATGGTTGAGCATCCCCAGCTCGACCCTGTAATATATTTCAATGCTACTGGTTTGTTGTATCAAGAATCTGTCTACCAGTCAGGAGGATTTTCCTCGTACTGGAATCAAAAGGTCGGTTTCTCAATAATTATTTTTATTGGAAAACCGGTCTTGACAAGCTTGGTACCAGAGCCAGGCTGACTGTAGGAGGCCACTAGGTGCGCTCGCTAATCGGTTATTAGCATAATAGAGCTAATTCATATTTTTACAAATGTAGTCAATTTCTGACAGTCAGCATAAATTTATGATCTGACCACTCAGAATTTTTTCCTACTTTTGTAGATGGCTGGCAACGATCGCGAAGTCACAGATGTTCGCCAACATGCCCGATGGGTTCGTCAAGCTTCTCTCCTTCATCGTCCAAGTCGTGATGGGGCCATCTCATGCGCCAGCCTTCACACTCTCTCAAAGACAAGGTCAAAGACAGTCTAACCATGCACCAGGCCGCGGTGCAATTCAAAGGAGGGCGTGTTGAGTTACGCCGTTTCCGGTTCTTGGGGAGAGCCATGCCTATGGAGAAGCATGCGATGCAGATGGCAGCCCGTGAGGCTATAGCTCGTCTCAGGGATGTCCTTCCTTCGATGAAGACTCGTCGTTACCGCTACCTTCCATGTCACGTGCCATACACCTATCACTATGCGTTCTCTTGCCCCAGAGGAGAATGAGACGAGGCTTTTGAGATGCTTACGAGTATCTCCGGCTCGAGGCAGCCTTCGACAACCTGGTGGGCGACCTTGTGGCTTCCGCATGGACTCAGTCCATGGTCGTGCCGCCAACAGGAGGGAGCTCCTGACACCACACCGCCATCGACTTTCGTCTCACATCGCCGGCATCTTCTGCACCTACTACTCTCGCCACTACTGCCGCCCGCCTACCACCGAGGAGTTCAACCAAGTCATTGCACCTACTCCAGCTGCTCGCACCACCCCTTGCGCCCACTCCTGCTCGTGTTGTCCGCAAGATAGGGCGCCAGCTCCTCCAACTCAGCGCAGCACTTCATGTCTGGAGCCTATTAGCGAAGAGGAGGTTGAGTCCCCAGCCTCACTGCTCCTCACCCTCGGCAGGCCAAGGGAAATCCTTACCATCTCCGACTAAGTACGCTTAGCCGCATGTGATGTACCGACTTGTATGATATGTTTATATGTACATAGGCTGTGAGAAGTAGCTTGTTTGCGCATCATGTAGGAACTGGGAGAAGTGCACTAGCCTAAATAACATGTCAGGTATATGTACGCATATCCTGAGTAATGTATTGTATAATTACTGTTTGCGTGTAAGATATGTAATGAGCAGTCCTTCTCCGCGCGCAAACGTTTATTCTCTGGAAAAATCTTGGAGCATTTAAGACTTTTTCCGTCTTCATGAATTTATTGACTTTCGCGACTCAATTTCTTTTCTTATGAGTTTTACAAAATATATCCCCAGAGTGAATAATGTCTCGTCCTTGGACGCGCTCCATGGCAACTCCGCCAGAGCAAAATTATGGCACACAACCAAGCAACAATTTCACACAGGGGCAGTCAAGTCAACAGGATGTTGAAACAACACTTTCCCAAATGTGCCGTCTTTATGAGCAAAGTCAGCAACAACATCAGGAAATGATGAACCAAGTCATCAATATGGGAAATCACCATAGACAGTATCAGCAGCAATCAAAGTTATCTGAGCTACAGAAGACGCGTCCCCAAACATTTTCTCATACTGACAAACCTCTTGAGGCCGAGGACTGGCTTCGAGACATGGAAAGAAAATTAATTATTGCCCAGTGTTCAGATCTTAAGAAAGTTCTACATGCACCGCACTATCTCACTGGAGCAGCTGCATCATGGTGGGAAAATTTCCTACGTGCACCCCAACGAAAAATAATATAACACAGGAGGAGTTCAAAGAAGGCTTTCGTGGAGCACATATTCCTAAAAGTCTTATGAAGATCAAAAAGAGAGAATTTGACGACCTCAAGCAAAGGACCATGACAGTGTCAGAATACAACAGTCAGTTTACTCTGTTGTCTCGCTACGCCAATGAGGAGCGTATGTCTCAAAGCAAGAAGGTGGAAAAATTCCTAGACGGTCTGGCGCCCGCGCTTAAATGCCTGCTGGTTGTGCACACCTTCCCAGATTTTAAAACGCTAGTGGATAAGGCCATTACCTTGGAGAATGAGAGACGCAGCTTGGAATATTTCCGCAAGCGAAAAAGGGACCAGACTAATCATGCTCGCAACCACCGCTGCAAGACAGATTTTCAGAAAGGTGGGACACCCAAACCCGACAAACGTCTCACGCCCAATCAAGAATTTCCATGCAAGGGACAAGGAGTTCACATACCGCCCGAGCGTTACTTGCTACGCTAGGAGAAGAAGGGCACTATGCCAAGCAGTGCCCCAAGCCAAGGAACTCGACCCCAAAGTCGAACAACGGAGGCAATAATTCGGTGCAAAAGCGCAACAATTTCAACCCAAATAACAACCACAGGAAGGGTCATCTGAACCACGTGACCAAAGAGGAAGCACAGAATGCCCCAGATATCGTACTGCACGCGTTTCCTGTCAACACAATACCTACCATGGTTTTGTTTGATTCTGGAGCTTCTCACTCATTCATTTCGAAAAGTTTTGCCTTGCAAAATAATTTATCGATGCTTCCCTTGGAAAAATCTTTGACCGTAAAGTCCCCTGGGATTAAGCAAGTTACCCAGAGTTATTGCCAAGGTGTAGTTATTGAGTTTGAAGAGTTGAAGTTTCACGCCAATCTTATTGTGTTGGAAAATAAAGGACTGGATGTCATCTTAGGGATGGATTGGTTAACCACCAACAAAGGTTTTATTGACTGCTTCAACCGGAATGTAATTCTCACCCACCACCACGGGAAGACAATAAAAGTTTCAGCCAAAGAAAGAAAAATATCCCGCAACCAAGATTGAACAAGGTGGATATTTCTGAATTAAGCAAGGTTCCAGAGTGTGAATTTCAGACGTATTTCGAAGAACTACCGGGCATGCCACTGCACCGAGAGATAGAATTCAGCATTGAGCTAGCATCCGGAACCGCCCCATATACAAGAAACCATCTGAGAATGGCACCATCTGAATTGGTAGAACTAAAGAAGCAAATAAAAGAATTACTGGACAAAGGATATATACGGGCCAGCTCCTCACCTCGGGGTTCACCAATTTTATTTGCCAAAAAGAAGGATGGAACACTGAGATTGTGTATAGACTATCGAGCGCTTAACATGGTCACAATCAAGAACAAATACCCGATGCCACGGATAAATGATTTATTTGGTCAACTCGCTCAGGCCAAGGTATTCTCAAAAATTTACTTGAGGTCGGGATACCATCAGTTAAAAGTACGAACAGAAGATATTCCCAAGACGGCATTCACCTCCAGATACGGATTATACGAGTTCACCGTAATGCCATTTGGACTAACGAACGTCCCCGCATATTTTGTTCACCTCATGAACAGAGTATTTATGAAGTTTATGGACAAGTTTGTTGTTGTATTTATCGACGATATTCTGATATACTCCAAGACACCAGAAGAGCACGTTGAACATCTCCGAATTGTACTAGGGGAACTCAGGAAACATCAATTGTACGCTAAATTCAGCAAGTGTGAGTTTTGGCTAAGGCAAGTAGGTTTTTTGGGCCACGTACTAACCCAAGAGGGTATTTCCTTAGACCCGGAAAAAGTCAAGGCCGTACTTCGCTGGAAACCACCAGCCAGCGTAATGGATGTACGAAGTTTCTTGGGAATGGCAGGATACTACCGTAGATTTATTGAAGGATTCTCCACCATAGCAAAGCCAATGACGCAGCTACTCAAGAAAGACAAGAAGTTTGAATGGACGGAAGCTTGCGAGAAAAGTTTCCAAGAATTAAAAAGGAAATTAACGACAACACCAGTATTAATTGTACCAGACATGCACAAGAATTTTGAGGTGTATTGTGACGCATCCCGGAAGGGCCTCGGATGTGTGTTGATGCAAGAAGGCAAGGTAGTTGCATATGTCTCCATACAACTTCGCAAGCATGAGGAAAATTATCCTACTCATGACCTGGAGTTAGCAGCAGTTATTCATGCACTCAAGGAATGGAGACACTTCTTACTTGGAAGTCCTTGTGAAATATACACGGACCATAAGAGCCTCAAGTATATTTTCACACAACCGGAACTGAATTTACGACAATGACGCTGGTTGGATATAGTGAAGGATTATGACGTTGGAATCCACTACCATCCAGGAAAAGCAAATGTAGTGGCAGACGCTCTAAGTCGGAATCCTAGCCCAAACGACGACAACCTACCAAACCTGAGACCTGAATTTCTGCAGGAGTTTGCTAAACTCAACTTGCTGGTAGTTACCGAAGGTAGCATATCGAATTTAGAAATGCAGCCTACCTTGATAGAAAAGATTAAAGAGGCTCAGCATGGACACCCCAGCATTGAAGGCATTAAACAGAAAGTGAGTTTGTGCAAGGCCTCGGAATTCGTTATCGATTTAGCAGGGAATATTGTGGTACGGAAATAGACTTTATGCACCAAATATCAAGGACCTTAAACAGCAGATCTTAGCTGAAGGCCACACCGCCCGTATTCAATCCATCCCGAGGGACAAAAATGTACAAGGATATTCAGGAAAAAATTTGGTGGCACGGTCTAAAAAGGGACATAGCCACGTTCATCGCATGTTGTGACTCTTGTCAACGCATCAAGGCCGAGCACCAGAAACCGGCCAGACTTCTACAACCAAATATAATACCCGAGTGGAAATGGGATGAGATTGGAATGGATTTTATTGTTGGGCTACCTCGGTCACGGCACGGAAATGATGCCATATGGGTCATCACTAATAGACTGACTAAAGTAGCACAGTTCATGCCCGTGAAGACAAACCACACCACTCAGAAGCTTGCCAAGCTTTATCTCTCCCGTATCGTCTGCTTACATGTAGTTCCAAAGACAATAATATTAGACAGAGGCACTCAATTTGTCTCTCGATTTTGGGATCACTTACAACAAGCTCTGGGAACTCAACTGGCGTTCAGTACCGCATACCACCCCTGCATCGATGGACAAACCGAACGCCAGAAACCAAATTCTAGAAGACATGCTAAGAGCATGTGTCCTCACCGTGGGACCAGTTGGGAAGAAAGCTTACCATACACAGAGTTCGCATACAACAACAGTTACCAAGCCAGCTGCAAATGGCACCATTTGAGGCTCATGTAAGCGGAGATGTCGTACCCCGCTAAATTGGTCAGAAACCGGAGACAGCCATATCTTCGGCCCAGACATGCTCAAGGAGGCTGAAGATAAAGTTAAGGTGATTAGGGATCGACTCAAGACAGCCCATAGTCGACAGAAGAGTTATTATGATCAAAAACATCGGGGAGTCAGTTTTGAACCCGGTGAGTTTGTGTACCTACGGGTATCTCCTATGAGGGGCCTACAACGAATCAAGATTAAGGGGAACCTAGCACCAAGATTCATTGGACCATTCTGCATAGTGGCACGGAGAGGCACGGTAGCCTACCAGCTAGACTTACCCGAAGATTTATCCGACGTCCACGACGTGTTCCATGTCTCGCAGTTGAGGAAGTGCGTAAGCAACCCAGAGAAGCAGGTACCCCATGCAAAAACTGACGTACAACCAGACCTCACCTATCGGGAACATCCAGTAAAAATCTTGGAGGAGTCTGAAAGGAGGACCCGACAGAAAACCATCAAGTTTTTCAGAGTTCAGTGGAGCAATCACACCGAGAGTGAAGCCACTTGGGAAAGGGAGGATTTTCTTCGGACAGAGCACCAACATTTATTTGAGGGTCAGCTGAAATCTCGTGGACGAGATTTTTCCTAAGGGGGTAGGTGTTGTGACACTCCAAAAATTTTTAGTTGGTTTTCATCAAAAACTTTGTTGGTTTTGAAGAAGGTCATTTAAACCCTTCCAAAAATCTCTCTCTCAAAATTTTGCCCTTTGGCAAAGGATTTTATTTTGGCATCTTTTTCAACGCTGGTGTTGGTTATTAAAAACCTTTCTTATGTTTATCCCCTTCTCAAATTTAATTCTTGGAATTTATTTTCTTTTAAAAGAAAACCCTAGGAGTTTTGGGTCTTCTCTTATATTGAAACCACCCATGGTTTTACCATGCCTCTTGTGGTAAATCCTTTCAAAACCCCTCCTTCCACTTTAGGGGCAGTCCAAATATTCTGTCCCAACAAGTCCAACTCATTTTTGGATTTTATTTCATTTATTTCTTTCCCCAAAACAATTATGTCCATTATTTCGAGCCTAGGTGATTTGCAAAGCAAGTACCTAATTGCCTTTGAACTTTGATCTCAAACCAACTCCTCTGGATAGTCCCTAGCACCCACAACCTAGAACCATCAAGATCCACTCTTCTTCTCTTCAAAATTTTCAAGTTTCAGCTTCTGCAAGTTTGGACCAGATTTGTCAAATTTGGTGAAATTCATATATCCTCTTCTCCAGAAATTCCACCAAAATTCAGGAAAACCCCAGTTGCAATGAGAGGCCACCCCACCAAAAATCAGCTCAAGGAGAACCTCCCACATACCAAAATCATTACAGCCGAACACTTGGCAGCCTTTGTTAGCTTGCACTTTCAGAGAGATTCAGAGATTGAAAGTTCATGTCGCTTTCTTCGTCGAGTTCATCACCTGTCAGCAGTGCACCCTTAGCGCGTTGCGCGGCCCCTCCTCCTCCTGCCTCGGCGCGCCAGACGCCTTTGGGCGGGTGCAGGCGTCGGTGGCGGCGAGCCTCGCTGGCGTTGGCAGTTTCTGCGGTGGATGCGCCACCCGTGGTGGCCAGCGAGGGCCTGAGCCAGCTCGCCACGCCACCCGGCGCCGCCCATCGCTTCCTGGCCCTCCGCGTGGCTCATGCATGCCAGCGCACTCCCGGTGCACCGTCGCCGTGGCCTGGCAAGCACAGGGCACGCCCTCTGCCGCCGACGGGCCCGCGTCGCCCCGTTCCGTCGAACCCACCCCAAAGCTTCTAATCCAAGCTCGTTTAGTGCCTAAATGGAGCCAGTGGACCTCCACGATGACGCTCAACCGCTAAACCACCCCGACCAGGCCCTGGGTCGCCGTAACCTTCACTGGAGAACTCCGTTCACGGCCATCACCTTGGATCGCCTATAAAAAGGGGCCCCGAGCTCGCCCTCGAGCACGCACCACCTCTGCACCTCACCAACACTCCGCCAGGCCACTAGGAGGACCTAGAGGAGGTCTACTCCCCCAACTCCGGCCGCCCCGTTCCGCCTCGGCCTCCACCTCGATTAACTCCGGTGAGGCCGTCCCCGGCACCCAAACCTCGTCAGCAATCCCCTCGAGCACCGAGAAGTCTAACCCCCACTTCAATTTGCCCTTCGCAGCACTCTCCGGCGAGAACCAACTCCACCCGAACCGCCGTCCGCCGGAGCAAGGGCCGCCATCGACGTGGTGCGCGCCGGCGACCACCACCACCACCCACCGACGCGAAAGGATGCACTGAGCATGGAGGTACCACCCGATCCCCCTGCCTCGCCGTGGATCGCCGCGTTTCAAACCTGATGGGTGGGACCCGCCTGTCAGTCTCTCTTTTCTTTTTAAAACGAACCATTTTCTGAAAGCGTATTCTGGCAAAATGCGCTTTCCGGTCTGAATCGTTTTCTAGACTTTTCTGCTTAGCCCCCTAGGAAGTTTCTGTTTCATTACAGAAAGGTCCTTGGACCAAAACACTTATAACTTTTAAACAGAAAAGGATTTTTGAGTGATTCTTTTTCTGCCCTCTTCAAAAATTTGTCTAGTTTTTTACCAGATTTATTCGAAAAATATTTGGTATATTTCTGTACACCTCACGGTATTTACGATAGTGTGTGTATTTTTGTATACCATAGATACTGAAGGAGGTGACGGAACCGCAAACTTCACCGAGCTAGGCCCCGACTACTCCGAACAAGGCAAGCATGTTTGAACTTTTGATATGATGAGTGTCTTAGCATGTTTGCATTAAGTAGTTCCATGGCATGTTTTTTTGGAGCATCTCGATGAAGGTTATATTACACGCAAAGTTGAGGCAAGTGAATTTCGATAATCCATGAGTTGTTCGATATGAGCTTGCATGGCCATGAGATGGCATGAGAATGGTAAGATGGCAGTGTTGTAGCATGCCAGTATTATGCCAGACCATTTGACCCAGTGTCAACATGAATCAGTCCAGTTCCCGTCTGTTTTCCCTTTCCGTACTAGCACATGTTTTCCGCAAGGGATACGGCTTAGTAAGTTGCAAACCGTTTTCCTGGTACACACCAAATCGAGAGGCCGGGATGAGGGTTCCATGGCCCTGGATTAAAGCCTATCATCGGGTCAGGGGGCATGGGTGTTTCCGGTTGGGACCGAGAGGGGGCACCCTTAGATGCCGTATATAAATTTGATCCCATGCTATTTGAGATTGTGATCTCCCCGTCTCAAAGTTTTTCTTGAACGTTGTCCAGGGTGATTCCTGGCAATGTAAGGTGGGATGGGTGTGTACTGGTTAGATGTGTTTTCTTCCGAAATACCGTAAACGGAACTAGTCCTTGTGACTAAGAAAACCCGTTGGCTGTGGGAAATTTAGTACAAGCTCTGCAGAGTCAAAAAACTTTGAAACCATCTTATCCATGTCCAAGTACCGTGCTCATTATCTTCCGTCCCAAAGGTCGGTCTCGGTGTAAACTCCTGAGAACCACATGAGTGTTAAGTCCGATTAAACGTTTATTTCCTGTGGATGAACTAACCCGTTTATTATCATGTGTTGAATATGTTACTATGAGCACTATTTCTTGCAAGTTAATGATATGAAAAGTGAATTTCAAGCCCTTTCTGCGATGTCGCCGACGCTCGATCGCGGCATTGTTATTATTTACTTTTGATATAGGCCCTTTCTGCGATGTTGCTCAGACGTCCGACTGCGGCATTGTTATTATTTACTTTTGATATAAGCCCTTTCTGCGATGTCGCTCAGACGTCCGACTGCGGCATTTTTATTACTTACTTTGATATAAGCCCTTTCTGCGATGTCGCTCAGACGTCCGACTGCGGCATTGTTACCATTTACTTTTGATATAAGCCCTTTCTGCATGTCGCTCCGACGTCCGACTGCGGCATTGTTGTCATTTACTTTCAATATAAGCCCTTTCTGTGATGTCGCCCCGACGTCCGACTGCGGCACGCATGTCTCTTACTTTCGATATAAGCCCTTTATGTGGTGTCGCTTAGACGCCTGATTGTGGCATGATTTATTTATTTGTTCACCCTTCGAGGTGTCGCTTCAGACACCCGATCGGTTTTCAGTTATTTTTACTACCACCTGACTTCCTTCTTACCAATTAATGTCGTGTTACTTCCTCATTCGGATGTACCATACTAATTACTCATGACGCATTCATGCATGCATTTGTTATATCTTATGTCCGAACTGTCTTCCGAGTACTTCCAAAGTACTCACCTGGCTTGTTGATTTGGCGAGATCTTTGTGAAAGCGATCTCATGGATGAAGAGTTCGATAGCGAGTCCGACGCCTAGAGGAATCCCAGTCCAGTCTCGGCGTAATTCTGGTTTTGGTCACTGTGTTATATCCGCTTCCGCTCCCCAAATAATTTCATCGAGCCTCACCTCGACGCTTGATGAGCTGCCAGTGTAGGAGTCATTTTATCCACTCCACTGTGATATTCCACCACCGCTTTATTCTCGAGTCAGTATTAAGTCACCCCACTGTGTCATAACTGCCATTATGTACATTATTGGCATGCTTGTAATATATGGTTGAGCATCCCGGCTCGACCTCGTAATATATTTCAATGCTACTGGCTTGTTGTATCAAGAATCTGTCTACCAGTCAGGAGGATTTTCCTCGTACTGGAATCAAAAGGTCGGTTTCTCAATAATTATTTTTATTGGAAAACCGATCGTGACAGTAGCTAGAGTTCGTCGGCTGGTCCAACATCACCTACTATTATAGAGGAAATGCCACTCGAAAATTTGTCCTTATTTATGCCTCGGTGGAGGTATACCTGTTGTTTCGACAAAAAGTACATGGTGGTTGTGCGGTCATTGTCCATATGCTCCTATTGTTATTGCTAATCTAATACTATCACTGGTTAAATGAAGAAATGTTTTTTTCTCGGGTATCCTGGTTTAGAGCATCTCCAATAGCTTGTCTATATGGATGTCTATACTGGTTTTCGACGAAGTGAGCCCAAAACAGACGTCCAACATCTTGTCTATATGGTCGTCCAAATATACACATCCTCCAAATCGACCTCGGCAATGTCCACGCCTGGACAATGTGAAGGCGTCGTCTAAACTCGACTGCAGTCATGATTTCTTCCTCTTCCTCAAATGACGGCCCGACCTGTCATGGTCCCTCAGATATAGACGCTTACGATGCAAAGCGGGCGTGTATATGAGGGAATCTTTTTAGACCATTGTCTATATGAATATATAGACATCCAAATATGCACATGCCATTGGACATGCTCTTAGTTCCCATCAAGATAATCATGATGCTTCTGTTTGTTGGTGTAACTTTCATTAATTCTTGTTGACAATTGAGATGTCGTTGTCGGATTTCGGGTTCCGACCAGACCCTTGAGGTTCGAACACTGGGGTGCGCGCGGAGATCTTTCCCCTACCAGCTCATGCGTGAATGGTTAGCGAGGGATCTAAACTACGAACGAAGAACACACAAGGAACACGAGGTTTATACTGGTTCGGGCCACCGATGTGGTGTAATACCCTACTCCAGTGTGTGGTGTGGTGGATTGCCTCAGGGGATGATGATGAAACAGTACAAAGGAAGAACAGCCTCGCAAGGGGCTGTTCTTGAGCTGGTGCGATGAACTGCTTGGGTGAGTCTAGTCGCTTCTCTCTCTCTCTCTCTCTGCTAGGGCTCTATCAGATTGCCTCTACTTTGTGGTGGCTAGCTCTATTTATAGAGGGAGGCCCTGGGCCACTTCCCAAATAATGAGCGGGAAGGGCGCCAACAATTGGCCATTTTGAAGGGGAACATCTAGTACACTTATCCTGACTAAAGTTGGTCTTCGGCTGCCAAAGGCTCTGACGGTGACGCCGTCCTGGGCTCCACGATGACCTCTTTCCAGCCGCTCTGCTGGTCTTGGTCTTGTTGCACCGAAGAGGCAACCTTTGCCTGATGCCTTGGCTTGTGCTTGCCTCCTTTGCACCAAAGGGGAAACGAGGACACTACACAGGATGGCGCCCGCCTGGTCTCGATCGTCATGGCTTGCGTCACGGGGCACCCTCGTGAGGTACCCTGCCTTGATCTCTCCGCCTCCTCGTGAGCCTGCCTGACGAGGCTGCTCCTGAGGAAGGTTCCTGTCGTCCGTCCCGCGAGGCTCGGCCCCTCGCGAGGGTCTTGAGCTTCAGCTGATGAAGCTGGGCCGCGTTGGGCCCCCACTTGAGCCACGCTGTAGGCCGCAGGCAGGCAATCTGGGGACCCCCGTTCCCAGAACACTGACAGTTTCCCCCGCGCCCAAGGCGCGCCCGGACTTGGCTTAGCAGAGAAGCAAAGAGGCAAGTGCGAAGCGCCGCGGTGCCAACAGCCTGCGGCCTTGGGCGCCATGTGGAGATTGATTGGTCGTGGGCGTCTCCGCTCCCCACGACACCTCGGCAACTGTCCTTCTGACAAAAAGGAGGCCCGGGCCAGGCTTGGTGCTTCTTGCTCTCCTTGCTCCAGATCCCCTTTCTCGCCCTTCTCCTCTTTGCTTCCGAAAACCTCCAGATCTGTCTCAATCCTTCCATCCTGCAAGCCATGGCGCCCCGCAAGACCCCGCCTGAGGCCTGGTACCTCCCGGCTCTGGATCCTCCGACTGTGTCGGCGAAAAATCTCATCCTCGTGCACCAGAGGACGGTGACGCAGGGCAACAAGGGTGCGACTGTGCTCAAGGCGGCTTCGACCAGCCTGAAGGCCAGGGGAGCACCTTCTACCCGTTCTTCGTGAGTGCCATTATCGCCGGTCTGGTCCCTTCTTTTTCTGAGTTCTTCTTTGTTGTTCTCCGCCAATACAACTTGCAAGCTCTGCATCTCCACCCCAACTCTGTTCTTCTCCTGGCGATTTTCGCCTACTATTGTGAGGCTCATGTTGGGATAGAGCCCTCGGTGGCTTTGCTGCGCCATTACTATGACCTCCGGGTCTCCCGTGGCTCCATTACTGCATGCGCGAGCTTTGTCGCATATTCTAGCTCCAACTCCATCTCCAAGCCCGGGAAGAGGATCGAAGGCTTCAGGAGCAAGTGGGTCATGATGGATGTCGGGCGCATCCACCCCCGACTGGTGCTGCCGTCGGGGCCGCTCGTGCCCGTTGATGCGCGGTCTCACGCAGAGCTCGTCGACTCTCATGCGAAGATGATGCTAGAGAGGGTAGACGCGGACTTAAGGCAAGGCAGCTTGGGGGCGGCTAAGCTGACTCGGGCCACGCTCCTGAGGGAGTTCCTGGAACACCGGATGGCTCCACTCCGGGAGCAGTCGCTTCCACTATGGAGGCTTGGGGAGGCAGGCGACGCCCTTCGCCTGACCTCCGAGGCCCTCTTTGACGAAGATCTGGCCGCGGATCTCCATTCCTTGGTCGGGGGAGACGTGGCAAAGCCGGAGGGCGCTCCCGTCCCCTTGTTCCTTCGCGACGACTGGGAGCAAGTGGTGAGCGCCATGCCCACCTTCAATGGCGAGGGGCTGGTGCCCGCTGGGGATTGACGTCTGTATTTTCTTGACCACGTCGGCACCTGCAGCAAAAAGGCCGAAGGGGGCTCCTGCGGTGCTGCTGGAGACGGGTTCGCCTGCCGTGGTTGCGGCTCCGTCTGCGGGGAAAGGAGGCAGCGAAGCTCGCGCCTTCCCTCCCTGGTCATCCTCGTGAGCCCAGCAGGGGCACTCTGGCGACGAGTCAGCCCCCGTGGCCCCGCTGACTCTGGAGGTGCCTGCGCTTGACGTTGTCACTGAGGTGCCTAAGGCCCAGGGGGCTCCTCCTTCCCAGGCCATGATCACGCTGTCGTCTTCTGCACCTGCTCCACAGGCTCCAGTCCCTTCTGATCCCTCGGCCATCCTGGACCAGGCCGCCGGCGAACTGAGTCGGCTGCAAGAGGATCTCCGGAATGCTGATCCCCGTCTGGTGGTCGGGCGCCTGGAGCTGGCTTCCGTTGGGCCCGCTCTGCTGCCTCCGTTCAAGCGGCGCTGAGCCAAGATGCATCGGCCTCCGATGAGGAGAAGCAAGCCGCCCGCCAGGCCAGGGCCACTCGCGATGCTACCCAGGGCGACGCCGCGGACGCCCGGGACCGCTGCAAGGCACTGGAGGTCGAGTTGCAAGGCCTGCGCGACGAGCTCGCCAAGGAGGTCCGCGGCCGCCAGGAGAAGGAGAAGGAGATGGAGGCTCGGGAGGCCGCCGTCAGGGACCGGGATGCCGAGCTCGACGGCTGCCGTGGCCGGTTGGAGATGCTGGAACAGTCGCTGAAGGCGGAGAGGATCGAGCTAGACAAGAAGGCGAAGATCCTGGCTGAGGACCGAGTGGCCTTCGCCGGGTTGGAGGAGAAGGCTCGCGCCGTGTTGAAGACGCTCTACGAGGGTGGCCTGGAAAAGCCGTTGGCTGGTGCAGAGGACGGCCCCGCCGAGCTGCTTCCTTTCTTGATCCGAGCACTTGAAGATGTCGCGGACGGCCTTGGCCCCACGGACGAGGCCGAGGCGCTGCGGCTCTCGTTTTCTGCGGGCGGCTGACGCCAGATCCTCTGCCACGTCTACCTTCGCGACCCCAGCGTCGACCTTGACGGCCTGCTGGAGCCTGTGAGCGCCGACCTTGCCGCTGCTGATGCTGAGGTCGTGAAAGGCCGAGCCGAGGCCTTGCTGGGGAAGTTTCGCGCCTTCAGCACCTTGCCTTGGCGTGGTGCCTCCAGCTCCGCGGCCTCGGGAGGTGGGGGCACCACAGGAGAGTGATCCCTCCGTAGCTTCCGCTCGCTCTGTTTTAATTCCTGCAACATGCACCATGCCTCGTGGAGGCGTTTAAACTTGTGTTTGGCATTGTGAAACGACTTATGGCTAGTAATATTTGCTTTGAATCCGCATTCTTCCCTCCTACTTGCGTGTGTTCTACGTCGGCAGGGCCCGACCACGCGCATACCTCAGCCGCCGTTAGCCCCGACCGGAGACCTGGACGGGACCAAGGAGTGAGGGGCTGCGTGGCAAGTTAGGCTCCTGAGTCGCGATGCTCAGGAGTCCCCCTTGACGCGCGAACAACAAGTAGGGACAGGAGGCATAGGAGTGGATTGGTCGTTCTACGTCAACTGGGCCCGGCCCCGCACGTACCTCTACCGTTGTTAGCCCCGACCGGAGACCAAGGAAGGGACTAAGGAGTGAGGGGCTACGTGACCAGTTAGGCTCCTGAGTCGCGATGCTCAGGAGTCCCCCTTGACGTTCAAATGAATTTTCATACCTTGGTTCCAATCGGGGAGGCGCGCGACGACCAGGTCCGAGGGACCTGGCTGGGTGGCGTACGCTCGGGCGTGGCCCGAGCGCAGCCCCCGTGTCCAGCCCCCTCGCGCGGCTCTCCGAGGGGAGGCGTTGCGATGGCACCGGACACTGAGCTCTGGGCTCCCTAAGGATGATATGGTTGTGAGCCGCCCTCAGTTGTTTATCACCAGCGCGGAGCATAGCGCTTCCGTATGTGTACGCCAGATAGTCAGCTCCTCGACAGTGTCGCCAGCCAGCGGAGCATGGTGCTTCCACTGGTTCGTGGGAGGGGCTCCCCTCCGGGAGGAGCCCCTGGCATGTACAGCCCCACCACGACATGTGGCTGGCACAGAGGGGCTAGGAGAGGTGTATCTGGGCACCCGTGAGCCGGTGCAGGGACTCACGAGGCCCTACCTCAAGGCGGGTTGCGCTGGCTCTAGGCCTTTATCATTGGTGTGTTCTGCAGGGTTAGAATGCAAATGCTCTCACGCCCTCGGTCCCGCCCTCGAGCGAGCTCAGCCGCCACTGGTATGATAGGTTGCGATGCCGTGGGTCAAGGCCAGGGGGTGAGGGCTGGAGAGCCAGTAAGAGCCCATGATTCGCGATGCTCAGGTACCCCCCCTTTTAACGTGCAAGCACTTTGCATTAGGGCGAAGAGGCCCGCGACAGGTAGTAGGCAATAATCACGTGAACCGGGTCAAGCGCGAAGGAGCAAATCCATCTAGGTAAGTGCGGAGAAAGCATACGCTACTGGGTCTGGCCCGAGCGGCGTGGGGATAATGCAGCCCTAGGGGTGACCCCAACAAGGTAAGTAAAGAACATAAGCAAAACGGATACATGCCGCAGGGACGGACCCACGCGGCCTGGGAATGATGCAGCCCAGGGCGCCCCAAATGAAAACGGAACTTGGAAAGGTGTCACCTGATATGGTCGGAGATGGCGGGATGTTGAGGTAGCGGATGACGCGTGATGAGGAAGCCAGCCCTCACGAATCCTCCGGACCTGGAGCCTCGGGAGGCTCCAGGGGTACGGGGGGTTCCTCGAGAGCCATCTCCATCTCTGCCAGGACCGCGCGTTGCTTGACCTCCTGAGCTTCCAGAGCGGTTCTCAGCAGGTGCTGATGGGCGGCGACCGCGTTCGGCAGGCCGAAAGGCATGCGAACATAACTGTGAGGTGGACCCTCGCAGCGTCCCACACGAGAGGGCTGGAGGCGCTCCTGAGACGCGGCCTGGTTGAGCCCTGGTATGTTGATGCAGATTCGCAGCCCACCATCCCTGCCTGGATGCGTGGCCGCGGTAGGCAAGCGGCGGCAGCCGCGCATGACTCTTGACTCCTGTAGCTCCTGGGTGCTTCTCACGATGAACTCCTGAGGGTTTGGCCCTCCTTGCCTCACATCTTCCTGAGGGAAACGTGCCTTGAAGCACGCCTCCAAGTGGTGCCCGAGCGCCTCCCTCGTGACCCCGGCTAGGTCGGTGGCTCGCCATGAAAGAGCCCCCGAGCCCAGCCTGAGGAGGGCGCCGGGCGCGCCTCCCTATGCGACAGAGGGTGGCGCCCCTTGAACGGGCGCGGGTCCTGTTGCCACACCTCTGGAGGTGCCTGCCCCACGAGGGCTTGGAGCAGGCGAAGCTTTGTTCTTCTTGGGGATCCCCTCGGGAAGTCTCCCGCTCTTGTGATCTGGGTCCTCGATTGCCGCGGCTTGGAAAGCATGTTCAAGAGAGCACACTGCATCCCTTTCCTCACAAGGCACTGTGATGACTCCTCCGCTTCCTGACATCTTGAGGACATTGTAGCCATGGTGAGTCACTGCCATGAACTTGGCCAAAGCTGGGTACCCGAGGATGGCATTGTATGGCAGGCGGATGTGGGCGACGTCAAAGTCGATGAGCTCGGTGCGGTAATTGTTGCGCTGCCCGAAGGTGACGGGGAGGCGAACTTGCCCTATCGGGACGGTGGAGCCATCGGTGACTCCTGAGAAGGGCTTGGTCGGCTGAAGCTGATCGTATGGCACTTGGAGATCATTGAATGTCTCGACCGATAGGACGTTGAGTCCTGCTCCGCCGTCGAAGAGGGTCCTGGTGACTTGCATGCTGCTGATGACTGGTGAGCAAAGCATGGGGAGGACTCCTGCCGTTGCCGCGCACTTGAGCTGATCCGCCGAGCTGAACGTGATAGCGCACGACGACCACCTAAGAGGGCGCGTGGCCTCTGGCTTGGGGAGGACTGCATTCACCTCACGAGCAAACTGCTTGAAGATGCGCTGAGAGGCTGGGGCCTGAGCGCCACCCAGGATGCAAGCGATCGCACGCGGCTCCTAGAAGCCCCCAGCCCCCTCGTCCTGATGATTGTCTTCGTACCTCCTTGGCGGCTGCGGCAGAGGTGGGAGCCCTGCGTTGCCTTGAGGGTGATCCTCGCGAGGTTGGTCCCTCCAACCTCCCTCGTGAGGCTGGTCCTGCCAACGGTCCTCGCGAGGTCTGTCATGCCATCCCTGGCAAGGGCCACGGTCTTCCCAGCGTCCTGTGCCTCTTCCTCCTCCTCGGCCGTAGCCCCGATCATTGCGCTCGGGGCGTTGGCCGATACGCCCTTCTCACACGGCCTTGAGCTCCTAGCATTCGTTGGTGTTGTGGGTGTGGAGGTCGTGGTACACGCAGTACCGACTGCCCTTGGATGACTCGGGATGATCTTCGCCGCTTGGTGTCCGGTTACGCTGCGAGCACGGCAGCCCCCTTGCGCTTCACGTCCTTGGCCTTGGGCTTCTTCTCTTCTGGATCGGCAGCTGGAAGCTCGAGGAGGGAGAGGCGCCCCTCCTCAGCCCTAGCGCATTTGGTCGCCAACTTGAACAACTCCAGGGATGTGCACAGGTCTTCGTGCATTGCTAGCTCCTCCTTCATCTTGACGTCGCGCACGCCATCGGAGAAGGCTGAGATGATGGCTTCCTCAGTCACCTTGGGGATTTTGAGGCGGGCATTGTTCAAGCGCTGGATGTACTTTTGCAGGGTCTCTCCTGGCTGCTGCTTGATTCGGCGCATGTCGCTCACGGCCGGAGGCCGATCGCGAGTGCCTTGGAAGTTGGCGATGAAGCGGGTACGCATCTCATCCCAGGAGGAGATAGTGCCGGAGCTGTGTTCAGAGCCGTGTTCGGCTCCGCCCTTCAGCGCCATGGGGAACCAATTCGCCATGACCTTTTCGTCCCCGTTGGCGGCTTCGATGCCCAGCTCAGAGAGCTGAAGGAACTCTGGGTCGGCTGTGCCGTCGTAGCGAGGAGGCAGGTCTGGCTTGAACTTGCCGGGCCATGCGACGCTGCATAGCTCGGCGGTGAAGGCGCGGCAACCTGCAGTGGCCACAGGGGCTCTCTGCTGATGCGGAGCTTGCCCTTGTGGATTCCCGCGCACCGCTGCTTGGAGCAGTGCGGGATCTTGACGCGGCGGTGCTGGAGCGTGGCTGCGGCGTTCCGGTGCTCGGAGCACGCGAGCCCCTTCTTGGGGATGAGGGATCTCCTGGCAGCTCCTTTCTTGGTGCGCGGGCGCCGGACGGGGAGGGTCTCGGCCCGGGGCCACGCTCCTTGGAGCCAGGGCGTCTTCTTGGGAAGGAGGTGGCGGGGCATCTCTGACTCCCTGCATCCCGCGCGGGGTGAAGGGCGAGGCAGCGAGAGGGACGGCGCGGGGGAGCCCCCTGCGCAGCGGACGAGCTCGGCGACGCGGTCGAGCCACTCTTCGTAGACGTCGTCGACAGGACAGTAGCGCAGGAGCTCGTTTTCCGCGATGAGCACGGCTCGAGCCTCCATGGGAGCGCGGTGTGCGCGGGATGAAGAACCAGCTGGGGCGAGCGAAGGAGTAGCGGTGTGGCCTTCTCGCCTCACCGATGGATGCTGGGACGAGGTTGCTGCTCGCTCTCTACGGCCGGGCGACGGGAACGATGGGGGTTTCGCCGACGGAGCCGTCTGGGCGACTCGGCGGCGCTGAAAGCAGCCCGGCGCTTCGCCATGAAGCTCGGCGAAGGCGTCGACCATGGACACGACGGAGGATCACACTCGACCAGCGGAAGAGAGATTCGGGCGCACCCCTACCTGGCGCGCCAAATGTCGGATTTCGGATTCTGGCAGACCCTTGAGGTTCGAACACTGGGGTGCGCGCGGAGATCTTTCCCCTACCAGTTCATGCGTGAATGGTTAGCGAGGGATCTAAACTACGAACGAAGAACACACAAGGAACACGAGGTTTATACTGGTTCGGGCCACCGATGTGGTGTAATAACCTACTCTAGTGTGCGGTGTGGTGGATTGCCTCAGGGGCTGATGATGAAATAGTACAAAGGAAGAACAGCCTCGCGAGGGGCTATTCTTGAGCTGGTGCGATGAACTGCTTGGGTGAGTCCAGTCGCTTCTCTCTCTCTCTCTGCTAGGGCTCTATCAGATTGCCTCTACTTTGTGATGGCTAGCTCTATTTATAGAGGGAGGCCCTGGGCCTCATCCCAAATAATGAGCGGGAAGGGCGCCAACAATTGGCCATTTTGAAGGGGAACATCTAGTACACTTATCCTGACTAAAGTTGGTCTTCGGCTGCCAAAGGCTCTGACAAAGGACGCCTGGCCCCGGCTCCACGATGACCTCTTTCCTACCGCTCTGCTGGTCTTGGTCTTGTTGCACCGAAGAGGCAACCTGTGCCTGATGCCGTGGCCTGTGCTTGCCTCCTTTGCACCAAAGGTGAAACGAGGACATCATGAGTGGCGCCCACTGGTCTCGATCGTCATGGCTTGCGTCATGGGGCACCCTCGTGAGGTACCCTGCCTTGATCTCTCCGCCTCCTCGTGAGCCTGCCTGACGAGGCTGCTCCTGAGGAAGTTTCCTGTCGTCCGCCCCGCGAGGCTCGGCCCCTTGCGAAGGTCTTGAGCTTGAGCTGATGAAGCTGGGTTGCGCTGGGCCCCCACTTGAACCACGCTGCAGGCCGCAGGCAGGCAAGTCTGGGGACCCCCGTTGCCAGAATGCCGACAGTCGTTGTTAATCTTGTACCACGGCCAAAACAAAGTAACAACACTATATCCATTTTTTTATATTTTTGCAAATAGCGATGCGTATCTCCATACCCGGGCATGTCTTCCTCAATTTTAGTGGAACTGCACAAAATTGGATGGCCATTGTTGTTCCGCCTCACTGTCCTCTGCCACGTTGTTCTTCCTTCCTCGAGCTTGATTAATGAGAAGAAACAGACCACAATGAGGATTTGTCGAACTTCATAGGTGCCTCACCCAAACTTGACGCAAATGGATGACGCATCACCATGATGACTTATCGATGCTCATGTTGTGCCTCATGGTTGCGTCGGCTGGTAAAGCTGATCGATTTTCCACGAAAAACAAGTTGTCTTCCATCAGTGCTCTTTGCTTGCTACCCATAAAGATGATATGCTTCATCAGTTCGCCTTGGTTGCGTTGGAGACGCAGTCGTCTTTCACGTTGGTGCAATTTTATCACACAATTGGCTATGAACCAAATGTTTCCTCGAAGAAGGATCGACGTTGGTACTAAGAGCATAGTTTTGTATTGGTTTCTAAGCCTTCTCACAATTGGCTACTCACAGTTTCGTATTTTATTTGTCTAGCTACTAACTTTGATTAAAAAATCGTGTGGACTAAAAACCCGGATGGACGTAGTAGCCCTCCATTTTTTTACTCTACATATTAGATTTGACTGAAGTCAAACTTTGTAATGTTTGACCAAGTTTACGCCGAACACAACAAACCATAATTATTTAGAGAGGGCAAACTGTACATACTCTCAAACCTTTCCGATAATTGAAATTAAAATTCGTTATTTGTACACACGCTCACACGTTTTCGATAATTTGGCACATGTGTGGTTGTTCACTTAAGGGAGGGTAGTGTACCGCACGTGAAGGAGAGGAAGTGCGACCAGGACGCGTGGATCATTAGTTCATCGGAACTAGTAGTTTTCTTCACTGGTACGTTAAATAAAGAGTTTCATTTTGTACTTACACAATTTAAAACGATTGTTATGGAGAGAATAAGAGAACCACTCCGCTATATATTAGTAGTATACACGAGTACTATATGGACGCAGCTTCATTGACTTAGTGCACCTGCCTTCGGGTGTATGACAGGTGGGCCCAAAATGTGGCTGGACCACCTGTCATACAGCCAAAGGCAGCTGCAGTTAAGCCACCGGAGCTCAGTCCATAATACAGTATATATGTAGTATGCTATATAAGCTGGAGCCTCAGCGCTTGTTCGCTAGGGTTTGCACTCTCCACACTCTCGCCGCACTACATATATATATATATATATACACGCTAGATGCTCAGCGTTCCTTTGCTAGGGTTTGCTATATTCACGGTCTCTCACCCTCTTCACCAGATCTAAACAAGACCGTGTTGTGGCCTCTATCTCTCTCTCCCCCCTCATAGCTGGTGAAGGAGGCGTCCGGATCCCGTCACACCAGGAAGGGGAGGAGGTGCAGCGTTCACTCTATCGCCTTCGGCGAGGGAGGCAATCCACTGCTGGCTGTGATGTTCTCTTTCACCCAGCGCCTGTGCGGGAGGGCCACCCACCACTTCTTCCTCGCCGCCGTACATAGTGTGGGCAGATCCGGCCTCTCGCCGCATGCCTTGCCACATCCCGACGACCCTAAGGTATAAGTTTCTTTGAAACCGTCATTGCTCTAGCTGCACGCGGATCTTTTTTGATTCTGTACTCGAATATAGGTCTTGGTTCAAAGAGGAAAGTAGGGTGCGGTGGGGTGGAGCATGAATCCAGGATGTGGTTCAACGAGGAAAGGAGGGAGGGAAAGTAGTATAGACTGGTTATCCAGCCGCTTTGTTGGTCGAAAAGGGAAAAAGGGGGTAACCTAGTACACACATCTGTAAGGAACCGATCTCATTGTTGAAAAGGGAAATAAACTGGGGGGGTCGGGTAGTTTGTGCAGGAGTAGATTTGCTGCCCTCACATAGGAAAAAGGTTCAAAGAGAAAAAATATGGGACCAACACATATATGTTGCTTGGCTACATACTCTGCATCACCCATTTATACGTGTGGACGCACATGCTGCTGGCATGTCCCATGTCCCATACAACTATTTTGCTTTTGTTAACCTAAGAATGCTGCTGGAAAATTGAAGCAATGCCAGTATTAAAGGTAAATTACATTCTTAACAAATGTTGTTTTAAGAGAATGTCTCTGTTAATATGAATCAATGCAACCGTTTTAGAAATGCTACTGTCCTACTTTGTTTGCCGTCAAGATAAGTTAGATGCTTCTTTTTGTTGCCGTTTGTTTCACCCTCCTTTATTGGCAGCAGCAGCAGCAGTAGTAGCAGCAGCAACAGCAGTAGTAGTAATAGTAGTAGTAGTAGCGACGGCAGCGATGGGGAAGCAAGTAGGAGCGAACAGCGGCGATGGGAGATAGCGATGGCGATGATAGCGAGTAGTAGCAGCGATGGCGTTAGCGATTAAATGACGGCGATGGTAGTTGTAGTGGTAGTAGTAGTCGTAGTGGTAGTGGTAGTCGTAGTGGTAGTGGTAGTCGTAGTGGTAGTCGTAGTGGTAGTAGTAGTAGTAGTGGTAGTAGTAGTAGTAGTAGTAGTAGTAGTAGTAGTAGTAGTAGTAGTAGTAGTAGTAGTAGTAGTAGTAGTAGTAGTAGTATTAGTAGTAGTAGTAGTAGTAGTAGTCGTAGTGGTACTGGTAGTGGTACTGGTACTGGTAGTGGTAGTGGTAGTGTTGTGGTAGTGGTAGTGGTAGTGGTAGTGGTAGTCGTACTAGTAGGTAGTATTTATATGCACTGAAGCATGTGCATGTAGTTCAAATTTTAATTATGCACATAAATGCATTGAAAACTCAGTTAATGCATAAAAATGTCCAAACGAACCCCGAAAAATCACAAAAATTCACACAACACTCCTATTATTCTATGTTGACACGAGAAAAAAAAATTGAAACCAATAAGAGGCAATGGATATCGTTTTGTCCCCAAAGGTGGGACGTTCCCTACCGAAAACCATCATGCTTGTTGTGAGAAGCTCTGGTTTGTCAGAAGCATATACCCAAACCTGCCCCGAATGGGATAAAATTTTTACCACGTCATGTTGATGCCGCTCCATGATAGCATGCCAAGTTTGGTGAATTTCAGACGAGTTTTGGATTTACTAGAATTTAAAAACCAGGCATCTCAATGTTTTGCCGGCAATCAATGGTGCCCTGGTGTTTGAAATTCATTCCCATTTCTTGTATTAGACCTAAGAATGCATCCAAGGACACGGATTTGATTTATCAACCAATTTATATTCACTAGAGCATGTGCATGTAGTTCAAATTTGAATTGTGCACCTGAAATGTCTGGAAAACTAATTTAATGTATAAAATGTTCAAGCGAACCCTGAATAATCCAATTATTTTACGACACACATCTAGTTGCATGTTCACTCCAGATAAAAGTTCTAGCAATTCAAACACCGTCCATTGCCGCCGTGACCCCATTATGTAATTCAAATCAAGATGAAAAATCAAGTAGATCGCACACTGTTTATTATCAGCAACCGTGCGAGATGCGACACAAAATATCCTGGAGTACCATCGGTGTATAGTACACCTATGGCTTACGCGAGAAGGTGCGTCGGTTACAGTCCATAGCCGGTGTCTCAAGCACACTAGCTCGCTCCCCAAATATCATTTCACTGTTCAATCGTCGCCGGTGAAAGATGGGCACGTGGACCCGCGTCGTGAGGGCATCTTCGGTGGCCCACTCCGGCGAGAGCGCGGCCGCAGCCGCCATTCGCGTGCTAACAAGGTGCATGAGCGCGGCCGAAATATGCGACTGGGCGGCAAAGGCAGCCCAAACGGTCGTTGTTGCTTCTCCGACAACGCTCGGCAACGCATGGCCGAAGACCTGGCAATCGCCGAGAGTGTTCGAGCAGCCGTCCGTTCCTCCACCACATACCTTGCAATGACGGAGCCCGTCCAAACCCAGATCACATCTGCCCATGCCCAGCTCGTGAAGGCCTTTTCCAAAGAGATGGCGGACGCGGATGGCGAGATGCTTGCCGAGTATGGTGCGATGGATGCCACGGAGCCCCTTCCCCGGGAGACTGTCGGGCGCGAGCTGGACATGGAGGCGGCGGCGGAGATCGACGAGCACCAGCCGTAGTAGTACTCTTTGTTTTGTTTAATTAAGAGCGCCAGTCTTTAATTTGTTAGAGTAATGTTTAGGTCAGCTAGCTCTGTTTAATTGCTGAACTTACTCGATTAAGAAGTGTGGGTGTATTGTAGTCTCCTTTGTGTACCCAAATTATGCAATGACGTGGATGACCACTGTAACCATGGAAATTCGAACCAAAACTTTTGACGTTCAAACTCATCACACACGGGTTAAGCTATCTTAATCGTTTGTGATGTCCACATATCATACACAGTTCTGAATAAGGGACCGTGTCTGATGACACTTTGCGCGCCAGTTTTTTGGCTGAAGCGATTCCAAATTTTTGGCTTCCGCGGAAATATCTACCTCCCCGCACCCTCCCCCTTGACAAAAGACACATTTCCCCTCTTTCCGCCTTACTTTCCAAGTTGAAACCTTCACTCCTTGCTTGCAGCGCCGCCACCTCCTCGCCGGCGACCCTCCTTCACGCTGCTCGGCCTCGTCTATCCAGGCAGGTAATCCACACCTCACCCCCATCCTCCTCCTCCTTCCACATCCCACATGCCCCGACCGCCGGCGCGAGCACAACACCTTCCACCCAAATCACTGACCCCTCCACGAAATAAGCGCCGCCCTAAGCCATGGTGCATGCAGTATAGCCAGGATCTCAAGAAGCATTTGAAAGCAGAGAAGCAAATCGTAGCCGCATGCGCGGATGAGGTCGTGATGGCTGCCATTCGTGCCGACCCCAGATCTTGGGGGAGCACCTTGCCATTTGCTAGCTACATCGGTTAAGCATGCTCGGTTTACCCATTGCGTGTGCTGCTCCTGCCTTTTCTTCACAAATTCTAGTGAATTGTGCTATCTAATTTTACCATGCAATCCGTTGCTCTAGTGTATATGTTCTATATGTTGTGCAGTGTGGTGCTCACTTATTAACTGTTTTGTTAATTAGTTGTCGTCTTTAGTTAACTGTTTGGTTCAATTCGGCAAATGTGATGTTCAATTCTTCAGGCTGCAATATTGTATTGTCTTCCATGTGAGAAATAAATCAAATTTATGTTTACGAAATACATGAGAAACGAATACAATTGCTACATTTCCAAGTTGCCAAGCATGCTTGGTTTGGTTACACATTGTGTAATGTGATGCTCAGTTAACATTTGGTTCATTTGTGTTGTGGTGTTTAGTTAACTGTTTGGTTCAATTCTGCAATGCAATGTTCAATAGTTGTGGGTGCATTCTGTTATTGTATACCACGTGAGGAATAAATTGATTTGGCTGTAGTAAATACATGAGAAACAAATATAATTGCTACAATTGGTTGTAGTTAACTGTTAGGTTAGCTGTCTAATCTTCTATTAGGAGTATGTTATATTGTGCAATGTGGTGCTCAGTTAATGTTTGGTTCATTTGTTGTGGTGCTTAGTTAACTACTTGGTTCAATTCTGCAATGCGATGTCCAATTGTCGTGGGTAGAATTTTGTATTGTTGTGCATGTGAGGAATAAATCAAATTTGGCTGCACTAAATACATGAGAAACATATACAAGTGCTATGTTTCCTAGTTCTTAATCATGCTTGATTTGGGTAAATGGGTTTTCCATGTGGCTTGAATTAATCTGATGAATCTGCAATGTGCTTATTTTTCACAACATATTTTACTGATAGCATGCAAACCCTTACTTAACCTGATGACTAACTACCTTATATGTGTTGCAGGGAAACAATGGGAAGCACTGAGGTTTACAATCGACGTTAGCACGTGCATGGTCCATTCTCTAATAGCACATTATTGTGCAATTGCAGGAACCATTCTAATATTTTGGTTTTTAACAATTTGGTCTTGCACATGTAGGTCCTGCATTCAGAGGTTTTGACCCACTGTTCGACCCTTTTTGCATATGGGGTAATGTGTTGTCCATGAATATCAATCAAATCAAGAAACTCAAAAAGATTGTTAGGATAAAGAAATTAGCGACAAAAAACAACAAGATCTTTGTCTGCACAATGAAGAAGACATCAATTCACTACAAGATGGTACTAACTATTATACCTTGCCTTTTTTTTATTCCTTTGCCCCATTTCCAATATAGAGAAGATATTTATGCACATCCTTGTTTTTAGGCCTTTCCAAAACAGTTCACTGATGATTACCTCTCAAACCACCTCTATTTTCAGGAGGCGAGGAAGGTTTTCATACAACACCCACGGTTCAATATTGAAGTGTTCCTGAAGAGGACGAAGGACGGTCGGTCAATCATCCACATGCACTGGCCTAAAGTTGCAAAGACCTTCAACTTGAATGAAGGCTCAATATTCGCCTTCTGGTTCAGCAGTTTTCCAGATGAGATGCATCTGTCTATATACCGTCTATGATGCTAATTTCGGAAGGTTCTACATGCTGCATGTGGAACTTGCTGCTGGTGCAGTTGTGTAATGGGGTAGCCAAATGCTGCTTCCTTAATACGGAAATGAAATATATTGTGTGCTTTATATGAAATGTCAATTAGATTAATAAATGGATTATGAATAATTGGATAATTAGGCTGCTAATGGCGAATTAGCCTGCTAATTGGGTTTTGCTATTGCAAACGGTTGTTGAAAAAATATCGTGGGCGATGACCACAGGCAACGCACACAGTTTCTAGGAATAAACCGTGTTGGATCAATGAACAATCACACACGACTTTCTCTTGAAAATGTTTGCGTTAAGCCACCTTGCGCAAACGTTTACCACATAAAAACGGTGTGTGATGGACAGCCTTTGCCACACAGTTTCTTCTATGGACCGTGTGTGATACATTCAATAACGCAAATGATTTAACGGGAAAAATTGTGTGTGATGTACCTGTGAACGGAAATGTTTAGCGGGGACTGACTGTGTGGGATGTACATACAAACGGAAACGTTTAGCGGGGACTGACTGTGTGGGATGTACTTGCGACCGGAAACTATTTTGCTATATAATTGTATTTTTTAGCTCTATTGTATGTATTTCCATATTTGAGCGCTTGCCAGTCGCACACGACCTCATTTTGCCGAGAGTGTGTGCCAGGAGGGCATATCCTCGACGGTTTCTGGGTCGTGTGGGAAGGACCCCCCTATCGCACACACTCACTTGTTCCAAATGCCGTCACGGAAAGGGGTTCAAAACCATTTGTTTAGGACTGACGCGTACCAGTGAATTGTTAAGATAATGTCTCTGTTAAAATGAATCAGTCGCGTTGTTTTTGGAATGGTACTTTGCTGCTTAGTCGTTCTTTATACATGTTAAAACAAGGCATTGTTAAGATAATGACTCAATTAATATGAATGAATCACACTGATTGAGAATTGCTACTCTCCTGCTTTGTTTCCCATTAAGATAAGGTAGATCAGTAGATGTTTTTCTTCTGGGAATACAAGTCATCAATCGTTATTTCTCAGTAATTTTTTCCCTTATAGCTATTGTTGCTTATAGGGATATCAAAATTAAAGCTCGGTTTTATTATGACTTTGATTTTAGTTGAGCTGCACAAAATGAGCCAATGTGTCTAAGGCAAACTGCTGCATTAGTGGGTCCAGTTGGTCTTACCACTTTGCAGAAAGAAGTAGTCACTGTTTGCGCTACATTACACAAGGAATGATCGACAAGCTTTACAGAGTATTAGTAGACGCTTGTGACATGACTAGTCTGCAAAGAGCATAGGAAACTCTACAACATGTGGAGTGCAGTGGGCAAAAAGTGCCCAAACAAGTACAAGAAGCCAAGACAGGACTCCAAATCTATCAATGTCATTCTAAGCAACAATGATGGGGCATTTGGGTATGGTAATCTATTTACCGTACTTTCAGTTTGTTAGTACACTAGTTGGTGGGATGACACTGGGGCCAATATTCATGTATGTGCTGATGTGTCTTTGTTTCGTGGCAGCATATAAATACGAAATCCACAGGGATGCTCAACTTGATTTTAGTGGAACTGCACAAAATGTTCAGATGGTTTGTGTCCTCCATAATACTTCATCATGCACAATACATCGAATGGTTCTCTAATCATTCGTCGTCACTTGAGCCATCGTACTATCAGATGACAAACTGATGACAAACCCTGCCCGTTCCACAATCATAGGCATTACATATTTTGAATGGGAAAAGCTTGTCAAAGTTCAATCATTGATGTTAGCAAGAAGACATTAGTTTAATATATTGGAATTGGAAAACATTGTCAATTTTTTCTCATTGATGTTAGCCAGAAGACATGCATTTGATATTTTTCAGTGGGACGCCCTTTGCTGTGAGCAACGTCGATCATTTTTTCCTATTCATGTCTTCAGTTCAGAAGTAAATATTTACTCTGCTGAGATGCATAGTCACATGAATGTTGACTTATGTAAGGTATTTTAAGAGTTTGTTCTGAATGTTTTCTATGTAATGCTAGACCTTGTGAGTTTGATTGCAAAGTTGGGATTGGAATGTTATGGCATGCGACATCACAAGCTGTTCACCGTGCCTCCTAAGAATAATGCTTCATATTGTTTTGCATGTTGATCTAATGCCCGTGATTTGCATGTTAAGAATATCATCCTCTTATGGTGTTTGTGTGCTTAAGAAGTTCATTGTCTTATGTTTCATTCATAGCCTATATGACAACTTGGGTAGGTTAGAGGTGAAACCATATGATCTTCTGACCAACTCATCATCTTAGGCCGTGATTGGATCATCATTTTCCAACCAATACCGCTTGTAAAACTGACGCTTGTAAATAAAAGCAGATGGTCTCGGGCTAAGCGCTTGGTTGGTCGATTTTGACTAGTAAATTATACACTGGTCTCTCAAATTACACGCGTAACCCGCCGGTTTTACTTACAGACCTCGGACCCTCGGTTTCATTACACCTGTATTTTACGCGTTGTTTCCGATGACGAGTAAATTACACTTGTATCTTAATACAGGTGTGAAATAAACCAGAGCTCCCAATTGTGGCCTTACCATTTCATGTTGTCACAGTCTCTCGAAGGTGCTCATAGGTGTCTGATGATCCTGGCTTCTTGAATGAGCAGTGGACGCTGTATCATACCATCCGTAGGGCCCACGAGGCCCTTTCCGTCGTCCTTCGAGTTGTTGCGCTCGCCGTGGCGCCGAGCATTGTCAACATGGTCAACGAACATGAGGATTCAGGAGATGACTTTATTTTGACTGGATGATAGTAGGGACCCACTAGGGCCATAGCCGTACGTACGCAAGTGCCTCCTTATTATGTACAGCTACATTTTTTTTGCTTCCTCCTGGTTTCCTAACATCACGGTCCCACACCATTTTCAACCTATGTAGTCAGTACATGAGAGAATTGTACAAGGAGCGGTCGACAGCTGGGACCAAGCAGCTCGAGTAGTATTTGTGTTTTTGAAGTGTGAGCACTGCAGAGTTTTTCTTGAGCAATGTTTTCGTTGTTGTTCAGAGGAAAGCAGGGTATTAACTGGGCGGGCTGTGGCCCGTCTAGCCCTCGCCAGATATCCAACCAAGATATTAATTTTTTTTCAAGCTGAAAATGGATAGCCCAGCTATACTTTTTTTTGAGGAATACCCACGCAAGGTCAACTTGTTATTCTCCGTCCCGCTGGGCTGCAAATCTTTCCTAGGAGGGATGCATTAGGCTTAATAGGAAAATGGGCTTTAATAAATATTAAATGGGATGTAATTATAAAAACTGGGCAGTAACTATAAAAAAATGCACCAAACACATAATTAGTTTATAAAATATAATTTTTGAATTTTGAAAATTTTAATTTCATTAATTGTTGCGCGCGCAATGTTTCCTTGGATTTTTACGTAATACAAATTTATATTGAAATTGTATTTAATCTGACTAGAAATTTTGGGATAAAAATATTTCGGATCCCATCAAAATGTGGGAATTCTGTTTGAACGGTTAGTTGAAATTATTAATCATTGTCCTTGCTAGAAAATGGGTTGTACTTTTAACAAATTGTAAATGGGATGTAGTAAATTCCATTAGAATTCAAAAATGGGATGTACATTCTTACAACTCGCAAATGGGCTATAAGTTTTGTGCCACACACTTGTGGGCCTACTAAGTTAACGTGGCCCCTAAAGAAAAGTAAGTTGACGCATATGCAAGGCTTTGTCAACTTATAGTCAACATACGGTTCTAGCAGCAGTGGCCGTTGGATGTCCATTCAACGGATGTCGTGCTTCTTCTTCAATCTTGGATATTCTAGCTTCAGCCTCCCAAAAAATGATTCCTCCCCCTAACATCTGGGGCGCACCGTTTCGGAGGCTGACCTGTGGGCCTACTAAGTTGACGCGTACCAAGGGCTTTGTCAACTTAGTCATTATAAACGATTCTAGCTGCAGTGACCGTACGATGTCCATCCAACGACCGTCGTGCTTCTTCAACCTCTGGTCTTGTTGCTCCAGCCGCCCAAAGCAAAGACCGGTTGTGCCGCTCTGCCTCCCTGGTGGTAATTTGTCTTTGCCGCAAAGGCCTCACCGCCCCCTACTACTCCCACTGCTGGCCAGGCCATCCCTCTACTCACCCACACCCCCTGTTATTCTGTGGCGATGGAGGCCTCACACCGCAGCCAAACCAGTGAACCCTCATACTCCTCTCCGCGTGGGCATCCACTGCCGCGTCTTCCCCGGCTCCGCGCCGTCCCCTTCCTAGGCCTCGCCAGCTTCCACCGCCCTGGTGCTCTCGGCGCGGCGTGGTCAAATAACGACATCCATCGTACGTGGACTGTACGTGGAGAGGCTGACAGCTGGGTCCACGAGCGCACACAAGGAAATGCCTCCTTATTAAGTGCAAAATAATGATTGCTCCACCTGACATCTGGGAACCACCAGAAGTGCCTCTGTATTTCGTGAAAAAAACGTTCCCCCCACTGACAGGTTGAACCCACCAGCTATATCTTGGCACGCAAGGAGGTGCCTACTTATTACGCGCAAAAATTGAATACCCCCCTGCTAGCTGGGACTCAGCATAGTGGGAGGCTGACTTGTGAGCGTACTAAGTTGACGGGGACAGAGGGCTTTGTTAACTTAGTCAACATGAACGATTCTAGCTCCAGTAACCATACGATGTCCATCCAACGGCTGCAGTGCTTCTTCAACCTCTGGTCTTCTTGCTCCAAATTACCCAAAGCAAAGATCGGTCATGCCGCCGCTTGCCTCATGTGGCTGGTCAGGCCGCCATGGAGGCCTCACCGCCCCTACTACTCCCACCGCAGGCCAGGCAATCCCTCCACTCACCCACACCCCCTGTTATTCTGCGGCGACGGCAGCCTCACACCGAAGCTGAACCAGTGAACCCTCGTACTCCTCTCCGCGTGGGCATCCACTGCCGCGTCTTCCCCGGCTCCACGTCGTCCCCTTACTAGGCCTCGCCGTCGTCCACTGCCCTGGTGCTCTCGGCGCGGCGTGGTCAAGGTGGTCAAGGAACGACTTCCATCGGAAGAGTACTGTAGGTGGAGAGGCTGACAACTGGGTCCATGGCCGCAGCAAGGAAGTGCCTCCTTATTACGCGGAAAATAATGATTCCTTCACCTGACATCGGGGACCCACAGGACGGTCCACTGTATTTAAAAAAACGTTTCCTCCTGACTGCTGGGACCCAACAGCTACATCTTCGCATGCAAGGAAGTGCCTGACAGTCGGGACCCACCCGGTCGAAGCGTACATAGCATTGTCATTCTGGTCGCAAACGTGTACGTACATACGGTCGGTCTGTCTGTAGGCTGCAGCGATGAACCGTGGTCGTGTAAGGAAGAGCACGTGTCGTAGTAGAGGCGCGCACGTAGCATGTACACATACATACAGTGGCCAGGGTGCAAGAAAGTAAATACGGCCACGTACGTACATACAGGCGGGGTCTCGAATGCCTAATTGCGCATATGTACGGCCAGGGCTCGTGTACATGGCTGGGTCAGAACGGAGAAGCTGCGTCATAGTCGTGATCATGGGGAGGCAACCGGCTGGGTCGGAACAGAATGCGTCGTCGTGTTCATCGGGAGCGAACCGGCTTGGATGAAACATCAATGGAAACGAGGCCTGGCGTACCGCAGAATGGAGGACACGGACTTGTGTTTGACCGTCCATGATCGAAACACGATCCTGTTCATCGGGAGGGGTCTGGCGTACCGCAAAACGGAGGAAACAGACCTCCTACGATGGAAACGGGGTCCTGTTGATCGGGAGGGGTGTGGCGTACCGCAAAACGGAGGAAACAGACTTGTGTTTTAGCGTGATACGTCTCCAACGTATCTATAATTTTTGATTGTTCCATGCTATTATATTATCTGTTTTGGATGTTTAATGGGCTTTAATATACCTTTTTATATTATTTTTGGGACTAACATATTAACCGAAGGCTAGTGCAAATTGTTGTTTCTTTGCCTATTTCAGTGTTTCGAAGAAAAGGAATATCAAACGGAATCCAAACGGAATGAAACCTTCGCGAGGATCTTTTTTCGAACAAACGCAATTCAGGAGACTTGGAGTGGAGGTCAAGGAAGCCACAAGGCGGCCACAAGGTAGGAGGGCGCGCCCAGGGGGGTAGGCGCGCCCCCCACCCTCGTGGGCCCCTCGCAGCTCCACCGACCTACTTCTTTCACCAATATATACTCTTATACCCTGAAACCATCGGGGAGAGCCACGAAACACCTTTTACACAGCCGCAACCTTCTGTACCCGTGAGATCCCATCTTGGGGCATTTTCCGGCGCTCCGCCGGAGGGGGATTCGATCACGGAGGGCTTCTACATCAATACCATAGCCTCTCCGATGATGTGTGAGTAGTTTACCATAGACCTTTGGTTCCATCGTTATTAGCTAGATGGCGTCTTCTCTCTCCTTGTATCTCAATACAAAGTTCTCCTCGATCTTCTTGGACATCTATTCAGTGTAATTCTTTTTGCGGTGTTTTTGTCGAGATCCGATGAATTGTGGGTTTATGATCAAGATTATCTATGAACAATATTTGATTCTTCTCTGAATTCTTATATACATGATTTAATATCTTTGCAAGTCTCTTCGAATTATCAGTTTGGTTTGGCCTACTAAACTGATCTCTCTTGCAATGGAGAAGTGCTTAGCTTTGGGTTCAATATTGCGGTGTCCTTTCCCAGTGATAACAAGGGCAGCAAGGCACGTATTGTATTGTTGCCATCGAGGATAAAAAGATGGGGTTTATATCATATTGCTTGAGTTTATCCCTCTACATCATGTCATCTTCCTTAAGGCGTTACTCTGTTCTTATGAACTTAATACTCTAGATGCATGCCGGATAGTGGTCGATGTGTGGAGTAATAGTAGTAGATGCCGAGTCGTTTCGGTCCACTTGGCACGGACGTGATGCCTATGTTCATGATCATGCCTAGATATTCTCATAACTATGCACTTTTCTATCAATTGCTCGACAGTAATTTGTTCACCCACCGTATTATATGCTATCTTGAGAGAAACCACTAGTGAAACCTACGGCCCCCGGGTCTATTTTACATCATATTATTTCCTATCAACTTGCTATTTCTGCCGCCGTTTATTTTGCAATCTTTACTTTCCAATATATACAACAAAAATACCAAAAATATTTATCTTATTATCTTTATCAGATCTCACTTTTGCAAGTGGCCGTGAAGGGATTGACAACCCCTTTATCGAGTAGGTTCCAAGGTTCTTGATTGTTTGTGTAGGTACTAGGCGATTTGCGTGTAGTCTCGATTGATACCTTGGTTCTCAATAACTGAGGGAAATACTTACGCTACCTTGTTGCATCACCCTTTCCTCTTCAAGGGAAAACCAATGCATGCTCAAGAGGTAGCAAGAAGGATTTCTGGCGGCGTTGCCGGGGAGATCTACGCACAAGTCAAGACATACCAAGTACCCATCACAAACTCTTATCCCTCGCATTGCATTATTTGCCATTTGCCTCTCGTTTTCCTCTCCCCCACTTCACCTTTGCGTTTTCTTTGCCCTTCTTCGTTCGTCCTTTTGTTTGCTTGTGTTACCATGTACCTTCTTTTTGCTTGCATCTTCGCTTGATAAAACTTTATGGATCCTCATCCACTTGCTAATCTCTTTAAGAGATCTAATTATGATGAACCTATTGCTAGTGAGTTGAGTGCACTATATTATCTTTATTAGGTTTTGCTTGAAATTCGTGAATCTGAAAATTGTGATGAAGTACTTTATGAAGCAATTCACGATAGATCTTTGAATAAAAAGCATGATTGCAATGATTATACTATAAATTATGTTGATGTCAATTGTGCTAATAATATGCAAAACCCTAAGCTTGGGGATGCTAGTTTTGCTATGTCCAGTATTTGTTGCAATGATCATGATTGGGGTGATTCTTCTTATGATCTTGAAAATGTATTTAAGCCCCATGATGAATATGAGATTGATAATAATTTTTGAAATAATATTGAAAATGGGTTTGGAAGAGTGTCAACTTTAGATCCCACATATTTGGAGAATGTTCAATCTCAAGAATTTTTGATAAAAGTGGGGTTGGAGAGGTCATGACTTTAGTTAAAGTTAATCCCACTATTTTGGAAGCGTGTCAACTTCGCATGCATGTGGATCGTGTTGAGAATATGTTTTGTGATAGCTATTTTGTTGAATTTGCTTATTATCCTACCTGTAATTATTATGAGAGAGGAAAATATGGTTGTAGAAATTTGCATTTTACTAAATTACCTCTCTTCATGTTGAGATTGCTATCATCTCTTTCTTCTTCCTTGCATATGCTAGTTTTTTCTTGCCTTGATAATGTGTTTGCTTATAAAATGCCTATGCATAGGAAGTATATTAGACTTAGATGTGTTTGTCACGTGTTTCATGATGCTCTCTTTGGGCTTCAATTCTTGTCTTTCATGTGAGCATCATTGAAATCTCAATGCCAAGCTAGGGGCGTTAAACTATAACGCTTGTTGGGAGGCAACCCAATTTTATTTTTGTTATTTACTTTTTGTTTCTGTTTAGTAATAAATAATTCATCTAGCCTCTGTTTGGATGTTTTTTTATGTTTTAATTAATTTTTGTGCCAAGTAGAACCAATAGGATCTTCTTGGGTGATAGTTGTTTGATCTTGCCAAAAAAGACAGAAACTTTACGCTCACGAAAATAATTGTCAAAATTAACCAGAACGTGATAAAATACCAATTCTTTTTGCAGTAGATCAATATGCTAATTATACAGGCTGTCCTAGTTTTTCATAATTTTTGGAGTTCCAAAGTATTCGAACAAATCAGATTTCTGCAGACTGTTCTAATTTTGACAGATTCTATTTTTCGTGTGTTGTTTGCTTATTTTAATGAGTCTATGGCTAGTATCGGGTGGTATGAACCATAGAGAAGTTGGAATACAGTAGGTTTAACACCAATATAAATAAATAATGAGTTCATTACAGTACCATAAAGTTGTGGTTTGTTTTCTTTTACTAACGGAGCTCATGAGATTTTCTGTTAAGTTTTGTATTGCGAAGTTTTCAAGTTTTTGGGTAAAGATTTGATGGATTTTGAAATAAGGAGTGGCAAGAGCCTAAGCTTGCGGATGACCAAGGCATCCCAAGGTAAAATTCAAGGACAACCAAAAGCCTAAGCTTGGGGATGCCCCGGAAGGCATCCCCTCTTTCGTCTTCGTCCATCGGTAACTTTACTTGAGGCTATATTTTTATTCACCACATGATATGTGTTTTGCTTGGAGCGTCTTGTATGATGTGAGTCTTTGATTGTTAGTTTACCACAATCATCCTTGCTGTACAAACCTTTTGGAGAGACACACATGAATGAAAATTTATTAGAATACTCTATGTGCTTCACTTATATTTTTTGAGCTAGATAATTTTGCTCTAGTGCTTCACTTAAATCTTTTAGAGCACGGTGGTGATTTTATTTTATAGAAATTATTGATCTCTCATCATTCACTTATATTATTTTGAGAGTCCTTTAGAAAAGCATGGTAGTTTTCTTTGGCTATAAAACTAGTCCTAATAAGATAGGCATCCAAGATGGGTATAATAAAAACTTCCATATAGAGTGCATTGAATACTATGAGAAGTTTGATACTTGATGATTGTTTTGAGATATGAAGATGGTAATATTTGTGTCATGCTAGTTGAGTAGTTGTGAATTTGAGAAATACTTGTGTTAGAGTTTGCAAATCCCGTAGCATGCGCGTATGGTAAACGTCATGTGACAAATTTGAAGCATGAAGTGTTTCTTTGATTGTCCTCCTTATGAGTGGCGGTCGGGGATGAGCGATGGTCTTTCCTACCAATCCATCCCCATAGGAGCATGCATGTAGTGCTTGGTTTTTGATGAATTGTGGATTTTTCCAATAAGTATGTGAGTTCTTTATGACTAATGTTGAGTCCTTGGATTATACGCACTCTTACCTTTCCATCATTGCTAGCCTCTTCGGTACCGTGCATTGCCCTTTCTCGCCTTGAGAGTTGGTAAAAACTTCGCCGGTGCATCCAACCCCCGTGATATGATATGCTCTATCACACATAAACCTCCTTATATCTTCCTTAAAACAGCCACCATACCTACCTATTATGGCATTTCCATAGCCATTCCGAGATATATTGCCATGCAAATTCCCACCGTTCCATTTATTATGACACGTTTCATCATTGTCATATTGCCTTGCATGATCATGTAGTTGACATCGTCTTGGTGGCAAAACCACCATGCATAATTTCATACATGTCACTCTTGATTCATTGCCCACCCCGGTACACCGCCGGAGGCATTCATATAGAGTCATACTTTGTTCTAGTATCGAGTTGTAATCTTTGAGTTGTAAATAAATAGAAGTGTGATGATCATCATTAATAGAGCATTGTCCCAAAAAAAGAGAAAAAAAAAGAAAGGCCAAATAAAAAAAGGGACAATGCTACTGTCCTTTTTCCATACTTGTGCTTCAAAGTAGCACCATGATCTTCATGATAGAGAGTCTCTTATATTGTCACTTTCATATACTAGTGGGAACTTTTCATTATAGAACTTGGCTTGTATATTCCAACAATGGGCTTCCTCAAATGCCCTAGGTCTTCGTGAGCAAGCAAGTTGGATGCACACCCACTTAGTTTCTTTTGATGAGCTTCCATACATTTATAGCTCTGGTGAATCCGTTGCATGGCAATCCCTACTCCTCGCATTGACATCAATTGATGGGCATCTCCATAGCCAGTTGATTAGCCGCGTCAATGTGAGACTTTCTCTTTTTTGTATTCTCCACACAACCCCATCATTATATTCTATTCCACCCAAAGTGCTATGTCCATGGCTCACGCTCTTGTATTGCGTGAAAGTTGAAAAAAGTTTGAGATTACTAAAGTATGAAACAATTGCTTGACTTGTCATCGGGGTTGTGCATGATAAGAGCATTTTTGTGTGACGAAAATGAAGCATAGCCAAACTATATGATTTTGTAGGGATAAGCTTTCTTTGACCAAGTTATTTTGAGAAGACATAATTGCTTAGTTAGTATGCTTGAAGTATTATTATTTTTATGTCAATATTAAACTTTTGTCTTGAATATTTTGGATCTGAACAATCATGCCACAATAAAGAAAATTATATTGAAAATTATGTTAGGTAGCAATCCACGTAAAAAAATTTGTTTTTTATCATTTACCTACTCGAGGACGAGCATGAATTAAGCTTGGGGATGCTTGATACGTCTCCAACGTATCTATAATTTTTGATTGTTCCATGCTATTATATTATCTGTTTTGGATGTTTAATGGGCTTTAATATACCTTTTTATATTATTTTTGGGACTAACCTATTAACCAAAGGCCCAGTGCAAATTACTGTTTTTTTGCCTATTTCAGTGTTTCGCAAAAAAGGAATATCAAACGGAATCCAAACAGAATGAAACCTTCGCGAGGATCTTTTTTGGAACAAATGCAATCCAGGAGACTTGGAGTGGAGGTCAAGGAAGCCACGAGGCGGCCACAAGGTAGGAGGGCGCGTCCAGGGGGTAGGCGCGCCCCCACCCTCGTGGGCCCCTCGTAGCTCTACCGACCTACTTCTTTCGCCTATATATACTCTTATACCCTGAAACCATCGGGAAGAGCCACAAAACACCTTTTCCACCACCGCAACCTTCTGTACCCGTGAGATCCCATCTTGGGGCCTTTTTCGGCGCTCCGCTGGAGGGGGATTCGATCATGGAGGGCATCTACATCAACACCACAGCCTCTCCGATGATGTGTGAGTAGTTTACCACAAACCTTTGGGTCCATAGTTATTCGATAGATGGCTTCTTCTGTCTCTTTGGATCTCAATACAAAGTTCTCCTCTATCTTCTTGGAGATCTATTCGATGTAATTCATTTTGCGGTGTGTTTGTCGAGATCCGATGAATTGTGGGTTTATGATCAAGATTATCTATGAACAATATTTGATTCTTCTCTGAATTCTTATATGCATGATTTAATATCTTTGCAAGTATCTTTGAATTATCATTTTGGTTTGGCCTACTAGGTTGATCTCTCTTGCAATGGGAGAAGTGCTTAGCTTTGTGTTCAATCTTGTGGTGTCCTTTCCCAGTGACAGCAGGGGCAGCAAGGCACGTATTGTATTGCTGCCATCGAGGATAAAAAGATGGGGGTTATATCATATTGCTTGAGTTTATCCCTCTACATCATGTCATCTTGCCTAATGCGTTACTCTGTTCTTATGAACTTAATACTCTAGATGCATGCTGGATAGCGGTCGATGTGTGGAGTAATAGTAGTAGATGCAAAATCGTTTCGGTCTACTTGTCACGGACGTGATGCCTATGTTCATGATCATGCCTAGATATTCTCATAACTATCCGCTTTTCAATCAATTGCTCGACAGTAATTTGTTCACCCACCGTAATATATGCTATATTGAGAGAAGCCACTAGTGAAACCTATGGCCCCCGGGTCTATTTTACATCATATTGTTTTCCTATCAAATTGCTATTTCTGCCGCCGTTTATTTTTCAATCTTTACTTTTCAATCTATACAACAAAAATACCAAAATTATTTATCTTATTATCTTTATCAGATCTCACTTTTGCAAGTGGCGTGAAGGGATTGACAACCCCTTTATCGCGTTGGTTGCAAGGTTCTTGATTGTTTGTGCAGGTACTAGGCGATTTGCGTGTAGTCTCCTACTGGATTGATATCTTGGTTCTCAAAAACCGAGGGAAATACTTACGCTACTTTGCTGCATCACCCTTTCCTCTGCAAGGGAAAAGCAACACATGCTCAAGAGGTAGCAGAGCGCTACAGTCAAAACGGGGGTCATGTTCATCGGGAGGGATGTGGCGTACCGCAAAACGGGACTCCAGGGATACTGTTCATATCCATCGTCGACTGCCTCCACGGGCTACTGTTCATCTACCGTCGACTGCCTCCACGGGCTCCTTTTCATCCACCGTCGACCTCCTCCAGCCTCCACATGTGACTGTTCATCCACGGGCTCCTGTTCATCCAGCCTCCACCGCTCCTCCACTGGCTACTGTTCAACCAGCCCTCTCCACGGGGTCCAACCACCCCTCCATGGGCTACTATTCATCCAGCCCTCCACCGGCTACTGTTCAACCAGCCCTCCACGGGGTCCTGTTCATCCAGCCCTCCATGGGGTTCTGTTCATCCAGCCCTCCACTGGCTCGATTGATCGGGGTACTGTTCATCCAGCGGCAACGGCCTCTACTACCACGGGGTCCTGTTCATCCAACCCCCCATCGGGAACTGTTCATCCAAAGCCCCCAAAAACGCTCATTGTTCATCAAGGGAAGGAGGCAGCAGTGTTCGATCGGCTTTAGTTAGCAGCAGTAGCGGCGAATCGCCGATCGGGTTCGATTAAACGACCATCGATCGATCGCCGGTTCAGAACGCCAGTAGCTCGCAAAGGCAATCGCCGGGTTCGATTAGAGCCCAACGCCTCGCACCCACGCGCCTACGTGTACAAGAGAAACGTGCATCGCTCGACCCCCAACCACCCACCGTAACCGGGAACTCCCCGATATTTTCCTCGCCCTCGCTTCTACCACGGTTTTCTCCGTCATGGACGGCGCAAAGAATGTCATGCAGCTGCGTCTCCGGCCCGACCAGGACGAAGAGCCCATTTTCTGTCATGATTTTAGTCATAGAAGTAGGAGCCCACCACATCTATGATGATACCGGGTTTTGTCACAATTATCGTCATAGAAGTGTCATAAGCATGACAGGAAAAAAAATTCGTTCGGCCCAAAATGTCACGGATGTGTCTTTTTTTTTGTAGTGTGACCTGCAGTAGGAGGAGGAGCTCCCAGACCCCTTCACCCCCCCTTGCCCCATCGTCACCACCAAAAGGAGGCCGACCACCATGTAGTTCTGTGTAAATTTGGTTGAAATTTATGTAGTTTGAGCTTCTGTATTCCTCTGATTTTTCTGTAAGTTTAGAGTTTTAAAAGTTAAAATTTAGCATTCATGACTTGGTTGCTAACTTCATAGGCCAGTGTAGTTGGTTACTTTATGCATGTCCATCGCTTGTAGCATCTAATACTATTTTTTTACGGTGCTAGTGTTTGTGATTTACAGTGTGTGCCATGTAAATTTGGTCAAAATTATTGTATGTTCTTTGTAATGTTTGAGTTTTTAATCTTTTTCTTTTTCTTACTGACTTGTTCTCTGTTTATTGTGAGTGACACGCCAAGCAAAATTCTCCATCAACTGGCTATTTCATGGGGAGGGCGTATGATATTGTGAGTATTAACAAGGAGAAGTATGGTGTGGATCTACTGTTTTCAGGTTAACTTTATTTGTAGCAGGCCATTCCATTCTCTCCTAGGATTTTATCTTGTTAGAAGTGGGTACACTATACGTACTACTATTCTATAATTTGATACTTAGTATACTCCTTATTGGCTTGTTTTCTGGCTCGGTTAGTGTGTTCAAAATACCATTTCTTTACGAAATGTTGTGACTATAGGAAATTTTTATGGAAGTCCCACAGCTTTGTTTCTTACTCGAATTATCCGTGTTCTGATTTCTTTTTGAAACTGTTGGGCGTAATACTTCACCATCAAGTGAAGAATGGATGCATCAACTCTCATCTCATTCACCAAATGAGGAACTGTCATGTCTCTATTTTAAATTTCCCTTTTAGGTACAATTCATATATTTCTTTTAGATGTTTTAATTAGGACTCATCTTCCAATTACAAAATAAATTCTAAATACAGCTAAAAATTTGTCCAAATGGCGAACATATTTGTTGTTTCTGTTTTTGACCAAATGACGGACAGTTGGAGCTTGCAGATTTAATATTTACTTTTTTACAACAAATATAATTGTCTTTTCCTTGGGTTTTGCTTCAGATTTTTATATACTATGAAGTGCTGGTTTTCCTCATCTTTAACCCATGGGTACCATATTCCTTCGGGGTTTTAGTGGTGATACCTGTAATTAGCGTTACCATATTCCTTGAGGTTTTGAGTGGTGATACCTGTAATCAGCTACCCATGGTTTCGATATTACAGTTTTATGCCACCTGAAGTTAATACTTCTGATTGTCGAAAGTCATGCCCTCCAGTTGCATATTTGAGCATGCAAAATCATTTTTCTCACCAGGTATATTTTAGTCGTCACTGCTATTATGTAGCTCAAATGTGAAACATGTATCATTTTTTCTGGCACCACTTGCTTAGGTTTGGTATTTATTTATTTTTGTTAAATATGCATACTAATAGGGTGATAATATTTCCTTTTTCCCTCAATGGCTAATGATCTAATTTAATCAAACATAGTATGTTCAAAGAAGCGGACGGGGCTGGACCCGGTGATGGGGGCGACCTGCCAGCGGTAGTAGCAGGGGCAGGCCGTGACCGAGACCCGCGCCACGTCGAGGGCACGGCGAAGCTCCGCGGAAGACTCGATAGATGGGGGTACCTGCTGAAAAGGAAATACCTTCTCGTGAAAGTACATGTCCCTCGAGGTATACACGCGATGGGATAGAAGGTCATGCACTGATAACCTCTAGAGTTGGAAGGGTAGCCGTAGCCCGAAAAAATGCAAGCGAGCGAACGGTGTGTGAGCTTGTGTGGTGTGCTCGATATAGTTGATGTTTCCTCCCTAAGATTTTTTTGATCAGGCCGGACAGAGGATGACAAGCAATTGTAGTTGTTCTTTCCTGGTGCATTGATTTTGGTCGAGTTGATCCGCTCGAGCTCCAGGGATGGCTTTAAGCCAATTTATCTTGTGGTCTAATTAGTACTAGTACTCCTCTTGACGAACACTGCTAGTTTAAGCTTAAAATCATCGAACAAACAACAGCCAACGATATGAAGCATGACACATACAGGTAGGTCAACCGACCGACATGCACGAGGCAAAGGTAGCCACAGCGAACGCCAACTCTGGTCATGCTGCTGGTCAGAACTGTTGTTTAGGAGTACGTCGTTCTCCAGCAGTCGAATCTTGTCACGCATATCCACCAACCAGCTCACGCATGTACGTGCTCTGCTTGGGATCAAGCCAGTGCTAGAGAGGACGACGGCAAACCTGCATCCATTACAAAGCTCGGCTTTTCACACATGTCACCGCCCATTGACCAAGCCCTACGACAGGAAAAAGAAGAACTGCGCTCACCATCGCCCGTGAGCAAGACAGGTATCTCCGGCCTGGCTTGGCGTCTGTCCACAAGGTCAGGCGGGCTGCCTTTGCGCCACAGCTCCAAAAAACAGCTGGCCCGTAGTCCAGCGGGTTCCCGGCGTAGGGGAGAGGGGCTATCCTGCTGCTTGCAAACTGAGACGAGGCGGAGCTACCGTTGGACATGGCTGCTTACTGCAGAACGGCGGACGACAAGAGGACGTTGATGGGTTGAGGCATTTGGCATGCCTGACGTTGGTATGTTTTCTAGTGATATCGAGCTGGGTGTATGGCGGATGATTCCGTGCCGCCATAGTAAAAAAGGAGCACCCGTGAGCGCTACTAGACTAGAGATCATGACCTCCCGTACCGCCACGTTCGATACGGCACGCAACATTATAGAGCCTGGGCTACGGGCAGAAGGATGCTCATGGGCGCATCTTAAAAGATAAAATCATTCTCTCTCGATCTTTTTATGCGAGTGCATTGGCATAGTTAACAATCCATAGGACTACGTACTTGCACCCCTGCGTTTTCTGCTGTTGTTTTTCAATACGTTCATGTTAACATGGTTTATGTTTATTTTTTTATCCAACCCATCCGACCACTAAAAAACCGCCGAGTTAGTTTCAGTGAAGTAAAATTACTCACAAAGTTTAAGCTTAAAAACTAATCCAGAGCAAACAAACACAAAATAGATTCAACAAAGTCGAAAATTGATTTCTGATCTCGGGCTCAGATGGACTTGTTATCACGCTCGTCCGTGCACCTCACGATCTGAGCCTCCTCGTTTATTTCCCGGCTGTATCCCAGGCTTATATCGCTAAATCATTTAAGGCGCCTCCTTATTTATTGCTGTCTGTTGAGGGGATCGCCGTCTCGGCCCGTGAAATATGCCTACGGTGCAGGGATTTTTATGAGCCCACCTGGTCTGTCTGGCACGACAGATCCATATCAAACAGCCAATTACCCCAATCTCTTACCATATTTATCTGCATCGTAATCCTCGCTCAGTTCTCTATATCCCCGTTCTTCTCCCGATTGTTCTGTACACGCGGGCATGCACCAGATGACTGCAAGGCGAGTGTCTTTTTTGAGGGGACTGCAAGGCCAGTGTCAATCATCTTCAACAGAAGTATCTCAACTGAATTCACGAGTATGATCATTGGGGAGATTCAGGTGAAGGGACGAGAGTTCAGGTCATTGAGTATTGTCCATGAAAATCTTGAATTCCGTTGGGATGATCACGGTCTAGTGAAACCTTCTGTTGGGATTACTAATAAAGTGGCAGATTATAGGAATCGGCACGTAACAACAATCATCCATCGCAAGAAACAATCCCCGAGGGCGAGATTGAGAGTAGTTGTGTGAAGAACCCACCTATCTTCCAGCAAAAAAAGAAAAGAAAAGAACACACCTGTCAACTGGATCATCAAGAACTCCGAGCCATCCTGCGCCATCGTCGGCCCTGATTTACATATGCGCCGTCGCACAAAGTCGTCGCACCGAACGCTCTGGTGGCAAATGAGTTCCACCTCCCCGACAATCTTCCACTACGCTCTACCAAATCGCCTTAAGCTTGTGCAGCCATACTAATCCACTTGTCTGCACGTCATCTATACCACGGCGAAGGCTCAGACAAAAGCGAACGATCCTGTGCCATGGATCAGAAGTTCAGAACCCAGGGAAGACGGCGCCGTCAATCGACCGTTCAAATCAGCCTCACGCCCTACGCGCAAGGCCCACAGTAGGGCACTATTCATGACTGTATATAATCTGTATCTAGATTTTCCACAAACCAGACCTGCCATCCGACACTAGCTTTCCCCAATCCCCATACAACAATCAACGAACAGGATATCATGTGCATCTGAGCCTGGGCACCGAAACGCCCTGTCCCAATAAAGTATACTACTTAAACATACAAACTGAAACTCGATGCCTTTTCCATAAAAAATTTAAGTGTCAATCAAACTAAACCATACTAATTCTAATTGCTATCGGATTCTTCGACGATCTCCCTACACTATGCTCTGGACAGACCCCGATCAAGGGTACGCGTTCGTGTCGTCGTCTAGGTCACCGTACATGCTCCCGCCAACCCCGCTGCCGCCACCGCCCGCCCTTGCCCGTATTGCAGTCATTGTTCCCGCCGTCGCCATCTTTGTTGCCGTGGCCGCCACAATCGGCAATGCCAATTGTGGATGGGTCTCGGGTAGCGTGTATGGGCGACAGGGGAGTGGATAAGGCGACGGGGGCGGTGGAGTGAGCGGTGACAAGGGGGTGAGTTAATTTACTCCTCGGTGGTCGCCTAGAGTAATTTATTTACTTCTCATTGGATTTTAGACGATCGACTAGATTCGGTTTAGAGGAGTAAACTGTTTTTTTTTCACGTCTCCAAAGCGATTTAGGGGGCCGGCTAGAAATACCCTTAAAGCCAAAGCTACTTGCCAGGCATTAGAGCAACAACTTCCTCCACCCTCACCATTCTTATGTCTTGGGCGCGCTACGACATGCCAACGATTAGTGACCACACAATAATTAACCCTATGAAACAATTTTTGATTAATATGTTGTTATGTTCTCTTTAAAATTGTTTAATCAAAAGAACCCCGCACATGGGGGGGAGGTTATGGTGAATAGTTACATTACCCATTATCAATTGCTCGCCCACCCTCCCTTTCGTGTGTTTCATGCGCACCAGACTTTTGCCCCACGGGGATGATGACAAAGGACGGGAGCATGCGCGTTTGGTTTGATGAAAAAACACCATTGCAAATGCTTACATTATGTGAAGAACCTCTGTTTTACATTATCAAAACCACACCCAGCCACCCCGAGGAACCTTCTTTCTGTGTTCGAGAACCTTATCTATTGGATGAACCTTACATATCCGCACAAGGGGGGCTCCCTTTGTGGATTTCATGTGCACCACATTTTTCTCTCCTACAAGGTTAGAGATTGTCTTCACAATAGTCGTCCACTAAGGATAGACACCGTCAGCTAGGTAGTATCCTTTGTTGTAGTTGTGGCTGTTGATGTTAACATTCACCGGCGGGCAGTTGCCTTCGGCAAGCCTTGCAAAAACCAGCGAGCGTTGAAGCACGTAGATATCATTGTGTGGTCCGACCATGCCGAAGAAAGAGTGTCGGATCCAGAGATCTTGTGAGGCCACGGCCTCAAGCATGACAGTGCAAGCCTCGACATGGCCCCTATACTGGCCTTGCCCAGCAGAAGGGCAATTCTTCCACTCCCAGTGCATACAGTCTATACTTCCAAGCATCCCTGGGAAGCCCCTACTAGCATTCATCGCCAATAAGCGGGTTGTATATTCACCATTTGGTTATCTCAAGTACTCGGGGTCAAACACTACAATCACAACCTTGTAGAACTTATACATGGAGTCTATGCACGTAGACTCGCTCACACAGACGTACTCATCAATGAGCACCGGGCACTTCGTATGCAAGCATCCGGATAGCTGCAGTGCATTTCTGATAAGAGGAGAAGCCAATCTTTCCAGGGGCATCCTCCTTGCACTCAAAATACTTATCGTATCCGACTAGTGCCTCTCGAATACGGTTGAAAACGTGCCTAGCCGTACGGAAACGACACCGAAATTAGTGATGTTTGAAGAACGGGTTAGGTGTCTCAAAGTAGTCCTTCCAAAGAAGGAAATGGCATGCAAACGCCGGGCCATGCTCTGAACTAACATGAAATTGGACATCTCTGAAGCGTTTTACTCGGTTCAATGGTCATTTCTCCTGGAAGTTATGGAACAGCTCGACTTTGGCCCAAGGTGGAGATCATGGGAGTGTGGAATCCTGGCTACTTCCACAACAAGGATAATGGTAAATGGGGACCCAGGTGAAACTATATACAACTGCAAGGGTTTGTGACAAGGTGACCCCGTATCACTGATGCTCTTTATCCTCACCATGGAGCCACTACAACATTTGTTCGAATGGGTTGTCGAGCATGGGTTTTTGCAGCCTCTGGCGACAACAGGAATGAAGAAAAGGCTCCCGATTTTTGGTGATGACGTGGTCTTGTTCACCAAGCCAGAACCGATGGATCTTGCTATTTGTAAATGCATCTTCGACCTATTTGGTGAGGCATCGGGCCTGCACATAAACATGAGCAAACCGCTCACGCTGCCGATATGGTGTCCGGATCAGGGCATAGCTATGGCCAGTCAGGAGCTTGGGTGTTCGGTGGGATCGTTCTCGGTTAGGTACCTTGGATTGACCTTGTCCGTAAGGAAGCAATCAACGGCACAACTTCAGTACCTCATGTATCAGATGGCAAATCGCTTGCCAAGGTGGAAGGCAGCGCTTATTCCTATAAGTGGTAGGCTTACGTTGGTGCAATCCGTTCTGTGCACTATGCCCATACAAGCGATGATGGCATTGGACCTTCCTATGAAAACCCTTGCGGCCATGAATAAGGTATGCCGTGGATTTCTCTGGTGCCGAAAAGCGGAGGAAAATGGAGGCAACTGTGCGGTGGCATGGGATACTGTGTGTGCTTTGAAATGGGCAGGAGGTCTAGGACTGCCTAAGCTGAGATGGATGAATGTCGCAATGCAGGCCAGATGGCCATGGTTACAGAGGACAGACAACGGCAGACCATGGAGCGAATTCACAATCAAAGTGCCAGATGAATCGATGAAAATCTTCCAAGCGGCCATGAGGTGCACGGTGAACAATGGACTGAACACACTATTCTGGGAAGATCGGTGGCTGGATGGGAGGCGGATACAAGAGATTGCCCTGACCATCTATGACATGATATCGCATCGTGTTCGTCGTGTTAAACAGACGAGTTTGCTAGGCCAGGTGGCGGGCAATGGATCGTGGGCGGCATGCCTTAGCCCCAACTTGAGTATGGATGCACTACAGGTGTTCTTACAGCTTTGGCAGAGGGTCCAGACTTGGGAACCAGTTGACAATGTCTCAGACAGGTTAGCATGGTTATGGGAGACGACTGGACAATTCACACTGAGATGAGCGTACGCATCTAAGTTTTGGGGCAGGGAGGTTATTCCCACAGCAGAGTTAACTCGGAAATCACGAGCTCCATCACAATGCAAGTTTTTACCTAGATGGCACTATGGAACAGATGTTGGACGTCCGACCGGCTTGCTAGGAGGGGGCAGCCACATCAAGATAAGTGACCTCTTTGTGACCAAGAGGAAGAAACAATAGACCATGTTTTATTAACATGCATCTTTGCCAGGACGGTTTGGACGGAGGTCTGTAGCGCATTGGGGAAGCCAGAGTGGACGCCAATTACGTAGGATGCCCTTGAACCATGGCTATGTGGAAAACAAGCAGGAGGCACCATGACCAGGAAGGATCTGCACACTTTCCTTCTACTGACTTTGTGGGAGTTAAGCATAGGAATGCAGTTGTGTTAGACAGTGCCTCGCCATCGACTGGTTGTCTCATGCAGAGTGGAAGGATGGACTTGGTCGATGTATGGACTTATGAAAAGAAACATAGATTTTGTGTTTGCAGGCTTAGCAAGGTGGACCAGTGGTGAGGAGTAGTTTAAGTCTAGTAGGTGAAGTGGAGTTGTACAACGAGTGTGAGAAATCATAGCACTTATAAATGAACGGTGGAGGCTTTCTATGCCTTTCCTTCTTTAATATATGATATGCACACTTGTGCATATTCGAGAAAAACAGAAGGAAATGGCCGCTCTCTCGGTTGCGACTGAACGCCAGGATCGAGCCCCGGAACAACGACTGCTGCCTACTAAGGTGGTCATGGACGACCAACACAGCAGCAACTATCTCCTCATCATCGGGAAGGAATCATTGGAGTCATAGAAGAAACTGTGGAAAAAGAACTCATCGGCGGAGTCCATTTGTACCTTGGGGGAAAACTGTCGAATAGCTTGCGGGCGTCGTCGAAGAAGCTGGCCCACGAAGAGAGGCGCGCCTCCCTTGGACCAGGTAGCTGGCCTGGCGGCGTCTGAGGAGCACGGCGGCGTCAGACAAAGGTGTTGGCCAGGGTCGCGGGTGGCGACTTCGTGCTCGCGGCGACGTCGTGGGTGGGGGAAGTTGTGGTGGCCCAGTGGCGAGGCAGTGGTGGCGACGACATGGGAGGTTGCGGTGTGCGCGAGAGGTGTGTGGGTGTGGACTGCTGGCAAGGGCACTGGAGCTCGGCGGCGGCGACGACGGGGAGGGGCAAGCGGGGGCTTGATGTCGCTGGGGGTGGAAGAAAATGGCCTATGTGCCATCGAGTAGCGGGCCAGAAGGAGGAGTATGCGGGCATCACGCGTGCCTGCTTCGTGTCCGCACCGACGCAAATGACTCCCAAATTTGGGCCGAAATGGATCGCCCAACGGACGAAAAGTGGACACGCGTCCATTTGAATCGGTGTGTTGGGCCGACTTTTCTGTCTGCGGTGAATCAAACGGACACGCGCGGACGAAATGGATCGGCATGTTGGAGTTGCTATAAGTCGGTCCACATATGAACATCCACTGATCCTCAATCTTGCTCAAGCCTTTTATCTCTCTGTACTGTCGGATTTCGGGTTCCGGCAGACCCTTGAGGTTCGAACACTGGGGTGCGCGCGGAGATCTTTCCCCTACCAGCTCATGCGTGAATGGTTAGCGAGGGATCTAAACTACGAACGATGAACAACACAAGGGACGCAAGGTTTATACTGGTTCGGGCCACCGATGTGGTGTAATACCCTACTCCAGTGTGTGGTGTGGTGGATTGCCTCAGGGGCTGATGATGAACAGTACAGAGGAAGAACAGCCTCGCGAGGGGCTGTTCTTGAGCTGGTGCGATGGACTGCTTGGGTGAGTCCAGTCGCTTATCTCTCTCTCTCTCTCTCCCTCTCTCTCTCTCTTGCGAATATCCCCCCCTTTGTCTCTGTGGTGGCTAGTCCTATTTATAGAGGGAGGCCCTGGGCCTCTTCCCAAATAATGAGCGGGAAGGGCGCCAACAATTGGCCATTTTGAAAGGGAACATCTAGTACACTTATCCTGACTAAAGTTGGTCTTCGGCTGCCAAAGGCTCTGACGGTGACGCCGTCCTGAGCTCCACGATGACCTCCTTCCTGCCGCTCTGCTGGTCTTGGTCTTGTTGCACCGAAGCGGTAACCTTTGCCTGATGCCTTGGCCTGTGCTTGCCTCCTTTGCACCAAAGGGGAAACGAGGACACTGCACAGGCTGGCGCCCGCCTGGTCTCGATCGTCACGGCTTGCGTCACGGGGCAACCTCGTGAGGCACCCTGCCTTGATCTCTCTGCCTCCTCGTGAGCCTGCCTGACGAGGCTACTCATGAGGACGATTCATGTCGTCCGCCCCGCTAGGCTTGGCCCCTCGCGAGGGTCTTGAGCTTGGGCTGATGAAGCTGGGCCACGCTGGGCCCCCACTTGAGCCATGCCGCAGGCCGCAGGCCGCAGGCAGGCAAGTCTGGGGACCCCCGTTCCCAGAACGCCGACAGTAGCCCCCAGGCCCAAGGCGCGCCCTGACTTGGCTTAGCAGAGAGGCGAAGGGGCAAGTGCGAAGCACCACGGGCCCCAACAGCCTGCGGCCTTGGGCGCCGCGTGGCGATTGATTGGTCGTGGGCGTCTCTGCTTCCCACGATGCCTCGGCAACCGCATGACTTGACAAGTCCCTGCATGTAGAAATGGGTCATGATTACCTGTGATCGTGGAGGCCGACAGTTGGCCTCCTCCGACTATAAGTACGGAACGGTGCGAGCCCTTCCAGTCCATCTCTTCTTGCTACTCCTTTCTCCCCATGGCTCCGTCGAAGAGGTTCTCGACCACGGAGAAGGGGAAGGCTCGCCAGGTTGGGTCTGACTCTCCCCCGGCCAAGCGCGGTCGAGGCCGTCCTCACAAGCATCCGGTGGCTCCCGTAGTGGCTTCCCGTGGTCGTGGAGGCGATTCCCTGCGCGGCGATGGGCGCCAAGTTGTCGGTGGGGGGCGTGCCGTGACTGCGCGGCCCCCCAGGCCGCGCTTCCACTCAGCGGAGGTGCTGCCGGAGTTCGTGGTGTGGTTGGTGGAGCCGACCAGCACCTGGCTCCAGCTTCCCCGCTTCTTTCTGGGTGAACTTCCGGCCGGCGCTCCGGGCGGCCTCTGGCTTCAGGCGGACGGTTGTTGCAGCAGGGCCTCCTGGGCTTCGTTGGAGGTCTCCGTTGCCGGGGACGTGGCCCTGACCCGTGGCTGGCAAACGTTTGCCCGCACGCGCGGCCTGAGCCGGCGGTGCACCCTGCACTTCAAGCTCGACGGCGACGCCACCCTCTACGTGAGGGTGTTCGGAGAAGATGGTCGCCGTGTCGGGTGCTGCCCCGAAGACGATGACCGTGGTCGTGTACCCAGCCCCGGTGATGATCGGGATGAGGGCGACTGCAGGCGCGTGGTCGGCGGTGCTCGGGGCTCGTCGAGCTTCGGTGGTTCTCCTTCGGACAGCAGCTCCTCCAGCAGTGGTCGCGACCAGCCCTCGCGCCGTCGCGACCGCCTGGAGGGAGGTAGCAGGTGAGCCCGCCGTCGCGCCCCGGTGAAGCGCGAGGAGGAGTCCAACTGAGCTCCGGAGATAGTACGAGCCTTCGCCGCGAGTTGGTGCTGAGCAAGCCGTGCCTATTTTGCTTTTCTCCCTTCCCTGCGCAAAGAGAGAGTAGTGTAGGGCCCCGTGGGGGCATGCTGGACTGTTGCTGTTAATTACCATGTTGTTTCCGCTATTTCCGTGCTGTGCTTTTGTGCCGCATGCCTGCGTGCAGGAATTACTTAGCTTGGGGGGACCTGTCGCGGTCTTCGCTTCCCGAGGCCGAGGTCTCGTCGAATGCTTCATGTCCTGCAAGGATTAGTCAGGAGGGGTAGCTTCCGGCCTAGGTTGAGGAGGCGACTGACGCAGGTCCGGTGTTCGCGTCACGATGCCCGTGGGGCATGGACTGGGAGGGGTGCTCCCGTAGTGGACCTGGATAGGAAAGCTTCAAACGATAGGGGAAGAAAACACTCGCGAGGGTGCCCGCGCTGCTCCCTCGTGAGACTTGCGCGAGAGAAATCGAGGCAAGAGAGCGAAAAAGACAAAGAGTCACAAGCCAAGGACGGCAACAACTTTAATAAAACTTCAAATAGGAACGAACAAGCCAACTGCAGAAAGCAAATGAAAAGCCGGTTCCGGCACCTAATCTAGTCTTTGACGTCTTCTCACCAGCACGGAGCTAAGTGCTGCCACTGGGCGTGGGCGGGAGCCCCCGAGGCCCGAGGGCGGCTCTCCGGAGACTCTGGGGCGTGTACAGCCCCAACTCATTATTACGTGAGAGTGTCACGGGCGGCGAGCTTCACACACATTGGCCTTCTTCACAGGCTCTGGGCCTTTCTCGGGAAAATGGACTTCACAGGTGTTTGCCTTCTTCACAGGCTCTGGGCCTTTCTCGGGAAAAATGGACTTCACAGGCGTTTGCCTTCTTCACAGGCTCTGGGCCTTTCTTGGGAAAATGGACTTCACAGGCATTTGCCTTCATCATAGGCTCTGGGCCTTTCTCGGAGAAACGAGCTTCACATGCGTTTGCCTTCTTCACAGGCTCTAGGCCTTTCTTCAAGGGTAGAACTTCCGGAGATGCTAGATGTTCCACGCGTTTGGGATGGGCACCCCCTCCTGAGTCTCCAAGCGTGCGGAGTCGGGCCTGAAAACATGAACAACCTTGAACGGCCCCTCCCACATGGGAGAGAGCTTGTGCAACCCTTCCCTGGAGAGGAACCGTCTGAGCACGAGGTCCCCTACCTCAAGAGTCCTGTGGCGGATGTTGCGGCAGTGGTACCGCCGCAGCGCCTGTTGATACCTTCTTTGCCGCGGCTGCCTCTCGACGATGTTCCTCCCCGGCAAAGACGAGATCCGTCCCCGCATGGCATCCTGCTGCGCCTGCCGAACGCCAGGACCGTGCAGAGCGGCGCGACCTCGTGAGGGAGGACAGCTTACGCTCCGTGAGACGAGGAAGAATGGGGTCTCGCCCGGTCGGCTTAACGCGGTCGTGCGGATGGACCACAGCACGGACTGGAGCTCGTCGTGCCAGCCCCTGCCGCAGGCCTCCAGCTTCTTCTTGAAGGTCTTGCTTATGAGGCCCTTCAGGACCTCCGTGTTGGCTCGCTCGGCCTGGCCGTTACTCCGGGGGTGCGCCACCGAAGCGTAGAATATCTGCGTTCCAAGGTCAGCACAATACGTTTTGAAGAGATTGCTGGTGAACTGCGAATCGTTGTCGGTGATGATGCGGTTAGGCACCCCAAAACCGGCTCACGAGGCCCCTGATGAACTTGCCCGCAGAGCTTGCTGGGTTGGTGCGGACAGCCTCCACCTCAGTCCAGTTGGTGAACTTGTCCACGACGTAGAGGTAGCGATAGCCCCTCGGCGCCCAGAGGAACGGGCCTAGAATGTCCAGCCCCCAAACTGCGAATGCCCATGAGAGGGGTATAGTTTGCAGACCTCCCGCCGGCTGATGGACCTGCTTGGCATGAAATTGGCAGGCCTCACAAGCCCTTACCAGCTCAACAGCGTCGCTGAGTGCTGTTGGCCTGTAGAACTCACTGCGGAACGCCTTGCCAACCAGGGTCCGTGACGATAAGTGATGCCCACAGTCTCCGCCGTGTATGTCTTCCAGCAATTCCTTCCCTTGCTCTCTGGAAATGCAACGTAGGGACATGTCGTTCGGTCGCCTCCGGTAAAGCTCTCCGTCCCTGATGCAGTAGGCCGTGGCATGCCGCGCCACACGCTCCGCCTCCTCCTCCTTCTCCGGAAGGGTCCCCCACATCAAGTAGCTCTTGAGCTCTGTGATCCAGCACCCTTCCTGAGGCTCCAGCGCCAGGAGCAGGCGTGCCCCTGAGGCCGGGCCGCAGACTGGGGCTCCCGAGGCAGGCGGCTTGGGGAGCTCCTCCCGAGGTTGCGCCACGCTTGATAGTGGCGGTGCCGCCGAGGGCCTGACGAGTCGCTCTTCAAAGACGCCAGGCTCCTGAGGCAGCCACCTGGATGCCCTCTTGGTGATGTCATCCACCTCTTGATTGGTTCCGTGAGGCACATGCTGTAGCTCCAGCCCCCAGAACTGTTTCTCCATCCTGCGAACCTCCGCGAGGTAGGCTTCCATGTGCTCGTTCCTCGGCTCGTATATCTTGTTAGAGAAGTTGACGAGGAGTTGTGAATCACCCTTGATGATGAGGCACTTTACCCCCAAAGCGACTGCGGCTCTCAGGCCAGCTATCAGGCCTTCATATTCTGCTATGTTGTTGGAGACCTTTTTCCCGTGCTGGAAACAGAGCTGCACGGGCGTAATAGAGCTTGTCTGAGTAGGGATACGAGCACTGCCGCCTTCGCGCCATGTCGAGAGAATGCCCCGTCGAAGTACATGACCCAGCCGTCCGGTGCCTCGCTCCTTGGAGAAAGCGATCGGTCTTCGCCTGCTTCGAGGCCGGGTGCCTCCGTCCATTCTGCCACGAAATCTGCCAATGCGGCCCCCTTGATGACTCTGGTTGTGCTGAATTCTAGCTGAAACGCTTGCAATTCGATGTTCCACTCGGCGACTCTTCCAGCTGAGTTGGGGCTCCTGAGCACCCTCTCCAGAGGGTATGCTGAGACGACCATGATGGGATGACCTTAGAAGTAGTTCCGCAGCTTGCGTGAGGCTACCAACAGCGCGAGGAGGAGTTTTTGGGGCATGGGGTACCGCGCCCTCGCATCCCGTAGCACCATGCTGATGAAGTACACTGGGTGCTCGACGAGAGTAGGAGTGCTGATGAGGCCCGTGCCCTCCGGAGGGTCTGACGCCTCCTGAGTCGACGGAGGCCCCAGCGCCTGGCTGCCTGGCGCGACCTCTTTGGCCCTAGGGGCATCTTCCTGCTGAGGCTGGTTTCCGTCTGCCGAGGCCGTGACCTTTGCGAGGCCTTCTTGGTCTTGTGCCGCCACGGCCGGGGCCGTGGCCGGGCATGACGCAGCCTTGATCTGGCGCTCTTCCCGAACCGCCACTAGAGCTGCACTGGCGGCGAGGTAGAGCACCAGGGGCTCGAGTGGGCGTGGCGCGACCATCACAAGTGGGCTTGTAAGGTACCTCTTGAGTTCTTGGAATGCCTTTTCGGCCTCTTCAGTCCATTCAAAGGGGCCCTTCTTCTTCATCAGCTTGAAGAATGGCAGTGCTTGTTCCCCCAGCTTGGAGATGAAACGTCCTAGCGCGGTCACGCACCCGGTGAGTTTCTGCATTTCTATGAGGGTCTTTGGCAGGCTCATGTCTTCGACTGCTTTGACCTTTTCCGGGTTGGCCTCGATGCCCCTATGGGACACGAGGAAGCCCAGGAGCTGGCCCGAGGGGAATCCAAATACGCACTTCTCCGGGTTGAGTCGCAGATCCACTTTATCATGGCTCGCGAAGGTTTCTTCCAAGTCCTGTACCAGGGTTTTCGCCTCCCGAGACTTCACCACAATGTCATCGACGTACGCCTCAGCATTCTCCCGAGCTGTTGGCCCAGGGCGATGTGCATCAGCCGCTGAAAGGTTGCGCCTGCGTTGCGCAACCCAAATGGCATGCAGGTATAGCAGTATACTCCGCACGGGGTCAGGAAAGCCGTTTTTTCCATGTCTTCTACCACCATCTTGATCTGGTGATAGCCTGAGAAGGCATCCAGGAAGCACAGCAGGTCACACTCAGCGGTGGAGTCGACGATCTGGTCAATGCGAGGAGCAGAAATGGATCCTTTCCCCCCTTGCTGAGGTTGGCCTTGCTGAGGCTGGTGAAGTCGACACACATACGTTCCTTTACCCCCTTTTTTGGCACGACAACTGGGTTGGCCAGCCAGTCCGGGTAGCCAATGCGATGATATCCCCTGCTGCCTCTAGCTTGCGGGTCTCTTGGACAATAAAAGCTTGTTTCTCTATGGACTGTCGCCTCGCCTTCTGCTTCACGGGGCGCACGTTGGGGCACACGTTGAGGTGATGCTCAATCACGCCCCTCGGGACCCCGCTAACTGATCAGGTCCCCACGCGAACACCTTCTTGTTTGCGCGCAGGAACTTCACCAAGGCCTCCTCCTGCTTGGGTTCGAGGTTTGCACCTATGGTGAAGGTGGCGTCAGTGGACTTGTCCTTGTCGACTGGTACCTGCTTGGTTTCTGCCTTGTTTTGGGTGAATAGCTTCTTCTTCTTGGACGGCGCAGCCCCCTTGGGCTCGAGGGCATCAGTGCTGGCTGGCCGTGCCGGCGCAGCCGCCTTGTAAACAAGCTTGAGTGCCTGCAGTGCATCTCCGGTGTTTCCTGACACGGTAAGGACGCCGCTGCTCCTGGGCATCTTCATAAGGTTGTACGCCGGGTGAGTTGCTGCCATGAACTGGGCCAAGGCTGGGTAGCCGAGGATGGCGTTGTAGGGGAGGCCGATGGGGGCGATGTCAAAGTCGATCAGCTCCGTGCGGTAGTTGGCGTGGGTGCCGAAGGTCACCGCGAGGCGAATTTGTCCCAGGGAGGCGTTGGAACCGGCTCCGACTCCCGAAAAAGGCCTGCTGGGCTGGAGCCACTCTGGTGGCACATGGAGGAGGCTGAAGGCCTCCACAGAGAGCACGTTGAGGCCGACTCCGCCGTTGATGAGGGTCCTGGTGACTGCCACTTCGCACATGGTGGGGTGCACAGCATCGGGAGCGCACCCGATCCGCGGGGTTGGAGGGGTGATCGTCCGAGTTGAAGAGCAGATCGGCCTCGGGCACCACCCAGCCCGGCGGGGCTCCCAGGTGCCTGGAGGCGGCGGCGATCTGGCGGGTGAACGGCCTGACGTGGCGGCTGGAAGGTGGCGTCAGTGAGCCGCCTAGGAGATCTGCGACGACTGGGGGCGCCGGCTCGGCGCGATGGGCGAGGTAGAGGTCGCGCAACTCCCCCCAATGGGCCTGCTGCTTGTTCCCCGCCTGATCGGTGGGGGCGTTGTCCGCAGGCGACGGGGAACGACGGGGGCATCCGCCGACGGGAGCCGTCTGGGCGACTCGAGCAGCGCGAGCAGCCCGACGCTCGGCGCGGGCTCGGCGAGGGTCAGCCATGGACATGACGGAAGATCACACGCGACCAACGGAAGAAAGATTCCGGCGCACCCCTACCTGGCGCGCCAAATGTCGGATTTCGGGTTCCAGCAGACCCTTGAGGTTCAAACATTGGAGTGCATGCGGAGATCTTTCCCCTACCAGCTCATGCGTGAATGGTTAGCGAGGGATCTAAGCTACGAACGATGAACAACACAAGGGACTCAAGGTTTATACTGGTTCGGGCCACCGATGTGGTGTAATACCCTACTCCAGTGTGTGGCGTGGTGGATTGCCTCAGGGGCTGATGATGAACAGTACAGAGGAAGAACAGCCTTGCGAGGGGCTGTTCTTGAGCTGGTGCGATGGACTGCTTGGGTGAGTCCAGTCGCTTCTCTCTCTCTTGCGAATATCCCCCCTTTGTCTCCGTGGTGGCTAGTCCTATTTATAGAGGGAGGCCCTAGGCCTCTTCCCAAATAATGAGCGGGAAGGGCGCCAACAATTGGCCATTTTGAAGGGGAACATCTAGTACACTTATCCTGACTAAAGTTAGTCTTCGGCTGCCAAAGGCTCTGACGGTGACGCCATCCTGGGCTCCATGATGACCTCCTTCCTGCCGCTCTGCTGGTCTTGGTCTTGTTGCACCGAAGTGGTAACCTTTGCCTGATGCCTTGGCCTGTGCTTGCCTCCATTGCACCAAAGGGGAAACGAGGACACTGCGCAGGCTGGCGCCTGTCTGGTCTCGATCGTCACGGCTTGCATCACGGGGCAACCTCGTGAGGCACCCTGCCTTGATCTCTCCGCCTCCTCATGAGCCTGCCTGACGTGGCTGCTCCTGAGGACGGCTCCTGTCGTCCGCCCCGCGAGGCTTGGCCCCTCGCGAGGGTCTTGAGCTTGGGCTGATGAAGCTGGGCCACGCTGGGCCCCCACTTGAGCCACGCCGCAGGCCGCAAGCAGGCAAGTCTGGGGACCCCCGTTCCCAGAACGCCGACAAGTACTATTCAGTTCAGGACAACAATGACCTGCTTGCATTTCGGAGACATAGTTGCTACGAATGTACCACGGGCCACATCCATCTTGGCGAGCGGTTTTGCTGGCTATTGCTGCTCGTGAGGCGTGCTAGCTATAGCTGCTCATGCTGGTGAGTGGGATCACAGGCAACATCCATCTTCCCTACAATAGAGCATCGTCGAAAGGAGCACGACGACACAATACATTAGGCAATATCTAATTCCAGGATTCCAAGAAGTAGGCCAGTGTCGTTTTTCTCGGGGGTTGAGCATTGACTTATTCCATTTATCTGGACAACCGGTTTTTTAAGGTCTCGATAGCCAGTGTAGCTTAGTACTGTGTATATTTACCATGACCTTGCCATAAATAGTCTCCCTCTTTTTTGAGTTTGGCAACACGTGAAACTTAGTTTGGTCTTAAGACGGGTCGCAAAAAATATATGGCGTGGTCAATACTGCATGTTGAACTTGGGGAGCCTGTGAGACATGAACTATGCCTGTTGTTTTGTGCGCTCGCAGTGTGCGGGCCGCTGGCTAGCGTACCGGCATGAACCATGGGGTGTGATCATTTTGTAGGCTCGCATCGCCGGTGCTGGGGCTCTGGCTGGCATGAATTACGACCACTGGCATGTCTATGGCCGCAGTTTAATTTAGTTTTCATTATTTTTCTTGCGAAAGGGCTGCACAAAATGCACCCGTCAATTGGGTGATGCGGTGAAATTTGCTCCGAGGCAATCAGAGAACAACCCTTTGCACAATTCAAACAGACACAATCCAGACAAAACAGATGTTCGTTTGGGGTCGTGCGCTGGAGTTGGCCTAACAAATTGTTAACTTCATGGATCCCAGTCCCCTAGCATTGTCTTGTTCGAAAACACACACTTCTATGTTTTTTTTACACATTTTCAATCTTTTCAGCTACAGATGATCATTAGAGCATCTATAACCGCGGTCATCAAATCTGGGCATTCAAACGCTGGCGGACGTGTCCGAACACGTCTCGGGGTACTGAACTGGCCGCCCCATATTCGGTAAGCCCAGGCTTTTGGGCCCATTTGAGGCGTCCGAATGAGTCGGTTGTTTCTTGACCTGTAAGTGACCGGTCCGCCCGTCTGAGCGTTTAAGGACGTTTTGAGGCACCCTTTTTTGTGCACAAAAGCATTCTATATAAGTTGGTCATTGCACAAGAACCCCAGTTTCACACTGTAATGCCATGCGGTTTTTCCAATTGATTCCATAACCCATTCAAAATGTGTCATCGCATCGTTAGATTACACATAACCACCACACCCTTTTTTTGCAGTGGACGTTGCACCCACTGTCATCACTATAAGGCGGACGTTGCACCCACCGACACCATTTGACCCCATGTAAGTTTTTTATGATGTGTGGGCATTAAATCAGATACTAATTAAAGGACTAGAGATGGATGGAGCGATAGATAACTAGATATAGCATCACCTCAGCGTTTACACAAGAACCTTTCCTTTACATTGTCAGAACCATGCATACCCACCTGAGGGCACCCTTTTTCTGTGCACGAGAGCCTTCTCCATAAGCTGGTCGGTGCACGTGAACCTCCATTTTACATTGTTGGAACCATGCATATGTTGGGGAACGCAGTAATTTCAAAAACTTTCCTACGCACACGCAAGATCTATCATGGTGATGCATAGCAACGAGAGGGGAGAGTGTAGTCGACGTACCCTTGTAGACCGTAAGCGGAAGCGTTATGACAACGCGGTTGATGTAGTCGTACATCTTCACGATCCGACCGATCCTAGTACCGAAAATACGACTTCTCCGCGATCTGCGCACGTTCGGCTCGGTGACGTCCCACGAACTCTCGATCCAGCTGAGTGTCGAGGGAGAGCTTTGTCAGCACGACGGCGTGATGACGGTGATGATGAAGCTACTGGCACGGGGCTTTGCCTAAGCACTACAACGATATGACCGAGGTGGATTATGGTGGAGGGGGGCACCGCACACGGCTAAGAGATCAATGATCAACTTGTGTGTCTATGGGGTGCCCCCCTCGCCCGTATATAGAGGAGTAGAGGAGAGGGGACGGCCGACCCTCTATGGCGCGCCCTCGAGGAGTCCTACTCCCACCGGGAGTAGGATTCCCCTCCTTGCCTAGTTGGACTAGGAGAGAAGGAAGGGAGAGAGAGGGAGGAAGGAAAGGGGGCGCCGCCCCCCCTTCCTAGTCCAATTCGAACCAGAGGGGGAGGGGGCGCGCGGCCTACCCTAGCTGCCCCTCTCTCTCTCCACTAAAGTTCATTAGGGCACATATACTCCCCGGGGGGTTCCGGTAACCCTCCGGTACTCCGGTATATGACCGAACTCACTCGGAACCATTCCGATGTCCAAACATCAGCTTCCAATATATCAATCTATATGTCTCGACCATTTCGAGACTCCTCGTCATGCCCGTGATCATATCCGGGACTCCGAACACATAAACTCATAAACTCATAATACCGATCGTCACCGAACGTTAAGCGTGCGGACCCTATGTGTCGTGGAATTGTCACGATCGATGTCCTTGTGCAAGGACTTAGTTGTGGAGCCATTGCAACTAGGAAGCTTAAAGGGGTTAATCGGGACAAAGGACACGAGAGGTTTTATACTAGTTCGGCCCCTTGCAGAGAAGGAAAGCCTACGTCTAGTTGGGTTGGTATTGCTTGATGTTTCAATGACCAGGGAGCGGAATACGCTATGCCCGGCTCTCGATGGGTTGTTTCTTGCCCTAAGCCGCCAAAGATGTCGCCCCTTATATGCACGGGTTGACGCCTGCGGCTTACGAGTCCCGACCAGCTTATAGGCGATGATCCGCTCGGTGACTAGTTAAATCTACCTTATGATACAAGTCATGCCATTGTGGCGGTTTACTACAACGGGCCTTAAGTCGCTGTGGGCCTTAGGCCCTTTATTGAACCGCCATCTTCATGCTTGGTCTTGGGCTTCTTTACGGTGAATCTTCTTTATGTAACCTGCTCCTCTGGGCGGCTTACGCAAATAGTTATATCCAAAACATTAGGCCCAGATTGATTTGAACCTGTTCATGTCAATCTTAAAATACCTTAAAAATAAATCTTTAGTCTTCCGACCGTAGAGAGCTTTCTTTAACCCGCCATGACATCATCTTTTGAATCTGTGTTAACCCGGGCGTGACGCCATCCTTTCTTAAATTCCTTTTCTATTCCATCGTATCTTTCAACGGATCTCTGCTTTTATTGACTGCTTTCAGAAAATCGAGGCGTCGGGTCACCGGATAATAACTCTTATCTCCTCGCTTTCCCACACCGTCTCGATTATCTTCTCCTTGTAAATAGGTGCGACCTCGGTCTCCCATTCTCCTCCTTCCAGTCATCTTCTTCCTCTTGCCTCCTCTCGAGCTCCGCCGCCATTGTCGAACTCCTGTCTTCACCATCTCAAAGTCATTTGCATCAACCTAGTTGGATCGGAGAAACGCGACGAACCTCCGCAGCTCATCCAGATCCGTAAGTTCCCTTCCCTTCCTTGCTTAGGTCCGCATTAAAGCTTCTTCGAGTTCGTCAGAGTTCATCGCCATTAGAGCCAAACCCTTGTTAGCTTTCCTCTTCGACGCCTCTTCTGATCTGAGTATGATATAAAATGACCACGGTAGTTGTTTTCGCACTTGCTTTGGATAAAAAGCAGATCCCTTTCTCTGTATAAAAGCCTCATTCGATCCTATGAACACATCTGCGTCAGTTTTTAGGTCTAGAAATTTTTCTTATCAGAACAGACCTTTGATCTCAAATTTCAGCAGAAGATTATGAAACCTGTTTTTATCACCCGGAAAACTTCTTCTGTTAAATGCCCTTAAACATAACTGTCCATGTTTCTGGCTTAAATGAATAACACTGATCTATGATCCTTGCCTACTTCTCATATCTTTAAGAATTTTGAACTGCTCTTGATGCTTGTAGCGGCTTAAATATTGTTTCACAGTTATCCTTATATCACTAGGCCCCTTCGTAAGCCGCTACCTTGATAATTTGGATATTTTCTCCGGGTTAAAATTTGAACCGGAACTTCTTATTTTGTAATAGGCCAACTGTTGTCATGGCACCTAAGGCGACCAAAGCTCCTGGAACACAAGAATCGGGTCCCATCCACAGTCACTAAGAGTAATCTGGCTGAGTTTGTGAAGTCTGGCCATCTGCCAAAAAAGGAGGTCATTTCTTATCGTGTTCCTGACCCATCTGAAGAAAAGCCTCAACCCAAAGAAGGGGAGGTGATAGTTTTCACGGATCACATGAGCCGAGGATTTGCCCCTCCCGGCTCAAAGTTCTTCAGAGAAGTTTTGAATTTCTTTGACCTTGGACCTCAAGACATTGGACCCAATTCCGTGTCAAATCTTTGCAATTTTCAAGTCTTCTGCGAGGTGTACCTGGGAGAGGAGCCAAACCTACTTTTGTTCAGAGAACTTTTTTACTTGAACCGGCAGAATGAACGTGCCAACGGGCCTATTCTTGAGCTTGGCGGTATCTCGATCCAGCGATGGAGAGATCGCTTTTTCCTTATGCCGAAATGCCGAGTCACCCAAAAGATTGGAACCAGACATGGTTCTACTGTCGAGACACTTCTCGGTGATGAGAAGCCTCTGCACTTGACTTCGCGCCCTGCGCCTTGAGTACAACCATCCGCTGGTAGATAAACTGACCGCTGTTGAACGTCTGCCTCTTAATCCCACCATCAAGAAGATTAAAGCTCTTTTGGGAAATGGTTTAAATGGCATCGATCCGGTCCGAGTCTGGGTCACTTGGCGAATACTCCCATTAAGCCGCCATTCCGCTTAATGTGTACTTATACAGCGAAAAGGATTTACCCAATGCGTCATAGTCCTGACGACTTACCAAATGATGTGGTGGATGCTACAACCCAGTCACTGCTGAAGGAGGGCACTGTTATTAGCAATGCATTCGGTTTACTTCCCTTCTACAAAAAGAACCCGGCCCCTGCAGTAAGTTACCCATCTTGATAAATATTCTTTAACATGTTTACCTCCTTTGTACTTATAATTCTTTATCTTTTTCCACAGGCCGGTGATAATTTCTGGAAGGTCAAATATGACCACGAGGCTGCCAAACAAGCCGTGGCAGCCAAGAAGACCGAAAGGAAAGCCGCCAAGACGGAACTTTTAAGAAGAAGAAACCCAAATATTCGATTTGTTCAAATTGGATCACTCTTCTTCAGATAAGGAAGAGGTAATCCCTTATTCTCTTAACTCCTTTGTTATTATTTTATTGACATTTCCGCCTTTCAGGAGGATACAGAGAACAACCAAGCTCCTGGCGAAGAGGTAACTATAATATCCTCCGACTCAGAGCCTTTGCCAAAGCACAAAACCCGACGGGTGACCCGGAAAGTAAGATTTTCACATCCTCTAGCTTATCAAGATCCTCAATTTCTTTTGAAGCAACAACAGCTTGAAAGACGGAGGCAGACCCGGACCAACAAGGATGCAGAACTCTCTTCTGGCTTACCCGACGTAAGCAGGAAGCATCGGACTAAGGTCATCTCCCATTTACGTTCTGTTTATCCTTTGGCGGGTTTAATTCGTCAACCTCTCAATTCATCTGTCTCCAATTATCAGGATACCTCTCCTTCCTCCCATGAAGTCTATGCAATCCAACATGCGGCCTTCAAGACTGCCTCGGATAATACACCTTTGTTATCCTTATGCTTTGCCTTACTCATATTTTGTACTCACCCTTCGCTTTTGTCCACAGCGTGCGGTGTGAAGCCCAAGAAGAGGGAAAAAGAATAAGCCATCCGAAGACCCGTAGCAACCGAGCCGAACTCGTAACAGCTCCCCGATACTTCTACTCATCAACAACCTCGAATCGCATATGAAATTCCAGCGCCATCTTGACCCGCTTTTGCCGAAGATACTTTCAACAGCTCCGATAACCCAGAAATTCTAGCCGGTCAAGACGACCGACCGGAGGTTGAATTTTGAAAAGCCGCTTTGTTGAACTGGGCGGCCCTCATCGTTCTTGCGGATGTACCGCCAAGGAAGAACTTGTCGAATGCCGGAAGACCAAACAGGACATCGCTGATTATGCTCACTTAAGCATTGGTGATATAGTCTCAGGCTATCTGAATCAAGTGCATAACAGCCGCGACCTGGAAATTGACATGGTGAAACAAATACAGCACAAATCTGAGGTATAACTCATACTATTCTCACGAATCTTACTTATCGTACCAGCCCCCAAGTCTATCGCTTATGAATAAATATGTTGTAGACTTAGATACCTGCCATTGTTAGTTCATCCGGTTTAAAAGAAAATATATTTAACCCGGTCATAATATGATAACTTAGAACGTGCGATACACATTAGCCCCCAAGTGTCAAGTATCTTTACATGTAAAGTGCTTGAGACTTTAATATACATAATCCAGCATTATAAATGAAAATTTTCTTCAGCATACATTAGCCCCCAAGTGTCAAGTGTCTTTGCTTGCAAAGTGCTTGGGACTTAATGATATCTTACCATAACCTTAATTATAATCCGGCATCAACGCAGGCCTCCACCAGTCAATTTGAGTCGGAGATTGCTGACCTAAAGACTCGTCTGGCAGCCCAAGAACTTGAAATTCAAAAGGCCAACTCCAAATTTGCATTCAGCGTCTCTGAACAAGAGAAGTGGAAGAAGAATTTTGATGCGGAGAAGAAAATCTGGGCAGATGAAAAGGCCTCACTTGTGACCCAGGCCGAGACAGCAGAAGCAACTCTTGCCGAAGCAACCGCCGAGCTGTCCGGCTTAAAACGCCAGATATCTCAAATGGTCTCAGCAATCTTCGGTAAGTTACTATGTATAATCATGAATATCACCATGGTTCCTTTGATTACTATTTGAATTATTATCTCCGGCTTACCTTATATGTATAAACGCAGGCCCCAGGAGCACAAACCTCAAGCAGAATATGCTCATCAAGCTTAAGGCGGTGTACACTCTGGTGGAACAGCTGTACACCGGGTCACAACGTGCTTTAGCCGTTGTGGCTTTATCAAATGATGCTCCTTATCTCCTGCAGGATGTGCTCAAACGGCTTGCCGTGTTACCCCAATGGATTTAGGAGCTAAGGCGGGCATCTGCTAGAACCGGGGCCATAGCCGCCTTAAGCCGGGCCAAGGCGTTGCTTCCAGTGTTAGACCTGGCAAACGTTACTCTTGGATATCCCAGCTTGAAGGAGGACGGCTCTGTACTCGATGAATCAGACTTCACCGCCTGTGTGAGAGTCGTACGTCCTGTGGCCACCATCATTGGCAACGATATTGATCTTACCAAGTATCAGCCAGGTTATGACAACGAGAACCGGAGGATTCCAACTCCTCATTATGATGATGTCAGCCTGATTCCTCCAACTCGTAAGCATACCTTTGCTCCTGAAGTTGACCCAGCCGGTTTAGTAGATGATGAAGCTTAATTTGAAGCCTTAAGCGGCATTGACTGGACCTCGTCAACCTTCCAGGACAAAGCAGCAGACGGAGAGGCGGAGAAGGATAACCCGGAATCTTCAAGCCGACCAAAAGAGTAACTCGCCTGGTACTATGTCTTTGAAAAAATGATGCTTCATTATTCAGACTCGGGGAGTCTTGTAATAGGGTAGAAAAACCTCTTAACTCTGTCATGCCTTCACGCATGTTTGTGGTGCTTAGTATTGTCATAAGCCACTATCATTATATACCTCCCGCTTATGTTAATTGTTCCTTGACGTCCAAAACTTTCTTTCTTTATCCTGTGTATAAAACAAGAAACAGAATTCCTTTGGCGTCTTATCACATCCAGGGTCATATAGAATAGTGATAACTCGGAGTATGAACAAAACATCATAAAACAGCCGGTTTATGATTATGACCATAATAATATACCTACTATCTTATTTGAAACATACTTTACTGGCTTATGTGATCCCAAAAAGCAGAGAGTTAAACTTAACTTCTGAAAGTTGGCACGTATAATGTTTACCTGGCCCTTAATATTATTTACCCTTACAGAGTAAAATAAATAGTAAACTTAATTTTCGAAGGCCTCTGATTCGAATACGATCAAGAGAACTGCTCCAAAGGGGTTAAGCTAAGATTCGGATACGATCATATAGCCCCCAATGGCTTTGGCGATGCCGATCAAGTGGGTATCGACAGCTATGTTCTCTTTAGTTCGAATCGACCTATGTTTGAACAGGAAGCCCCAAGTGACCATTAGAGTTGTTTAATGACGCTGATTGAATACGATCCACGCCGGACCCAAAGGGTTAAGCTATGATTCAAATATGATCAAGAAGCCCCCAAGTGGGTTTGGCAAGACGCCGATCAATTGGGTATCGATACTATGTTCTCTTTGGTTCGAATCGACCTTTGTTTGAACAGAAGCCCCCAAGTGACCATGGCTAGATTCAGATATGATCATTAGCCTGACCAAAGGGAAAGCCTGATTCAGATATGATCCGCTCCCCGTTGGTTGTTTCCACCACCTGTTAAAGAAGATATATAAATTTTAAGGGTGGAAAGAAAAGAGGTCCTGCTTTATTGCTTTATATAATATATACATTGCTAAAAAAGGAAAAACATATGTATTCTGAGAGCCGGTGGCTCAAGTATAGTAGGGCCAAAGATGAGCTATGTCCCACGGCCGGCGGGTCTCTTCCTCCGACTTACGTGAATCTTTGTGTTCTCGAACATCGATGAGGTAGTAGGACCCGTTGTTCAGGTTTTTACTGACCACAAAAGGTCCTTCCCAAGGAGGGGATAGTTTGTGCATATCAGACTGATCCTGGATGAGCCGGAGCACTAAATCGCCTTCTTGAAAAGTTCTGCTTCTAACCCGGCGGCTGTGATAACGGTGCATGTATTGCTGGTAAATCGCCGAATGGGCTATTGCCAAGTCTCGCTCCTCATCCAACAAGTCAAGTGCATCCTGACGAGCTTTTTCATTATCAGCCTCAACGTAAGCCGCCACTCGGGGTGAATCATGCCGGATGTCACTTGGCAGAACCGCCTCTGCTCCGTACACCATGAAGAAAGGTGTATAACCTGTAGATCTGTTAGGCGTTGTGTTGATGCTCCATAGCACAGAGGGTAACTCCTCCACCCAACAACCCGGAGTTCGTTGCAAGGGAACTAAGAGCCGGGGTTTGATACCTTTCAAGATCTCTTGATTAGCTCTTTCTGCTTGACCATTAGATTGAGGGTGAGCAACAAATAAACGTCGAGCGGATGTGCTCTCGTTGATGTAACTCTTCCATGGCACCTTTGGAGAGATTAGTACCATTATCAGTTATAATGCTGTGTGGAAAGCCAAAATGAAAGATCACCTTTTTCATGAACTGAACAGCCGTGGCTGCATCACACTTACTGACCGGCTCTGCTTCAACCCACTTGGTGAATTTATCCACTGCCACCAACAGGTGTGTCTTCTTATCCTTAGACCTTTTGAAAGGTCCAACCATGTCAAGCCCCCAGACCGCAAGCGGCCAAGTAATTGGAATCATCCTCAATTATTAAGCCGGCACATGAGCTCGTCGTGAGAATTTTTGACATCCGTCACATTTGCTGACCAGATCCTCCGCACCAGCATGAGCCGTCAGCCAGTAGAAACCATGACGAAAAGCCTTGGCCACCAGAGATTTCGAGCCGACATGATGACCACAATCTCCTTCATGAATCTCACGAAGTATCTCCTGACCCTCCACAGGCGATACGCAACGTTGAAACGCCCAAGTGACGCTGCGGTGATGCAACTCACCATGAACAATTGTCATGGATTTGGACCGCCTGATGATTTGTCTTGCCAAGGTCTCGTCCTCAGACAACTCTCCCCGGATCATAAAGGCCAAATATGGGACTGTCCAATCTGGGATGGCGTCGAGAGCCGCCACCAGTTATGCCTCCGGGTCTGGCACTGCTAGCTCTTCCTCTGTAGGCACTCTGACAGAAGGGTTATGCAAAACGTCAAGAAAGGTGTTAGGCGACACCGGCTTACGCTGAGACCCCAGCCGGCTTAAAGCATCAGCCGCCTCATTCTTCCTTCGATCAATGTGCTCTACTTAATAACCTTTGAAGTGCCCGGCCACCGCATCAACTTCACGATGATAAGCCGCCATAAGGGGATCCTTGGAGTCCCGCATGCACGACACTGTTGAGCGACGAGGTCTGAATCGCCCAAGCACCTGACGCGGCTGATATTCATCTCTTTGGCCATCCGGAGACCATGGAGTAAAGCCTCGTATTCAGCTGCATTGTTAGTACAGGCAAACATAAGCCGGAGCACATAGCAAAATTTGTCACCTCGGGGGGAAGTTAAAATGACTCCAGCCCCCGAGCCTTCCAACTGCCTGGACCCATCGAAGTGAATAGTCCAATACGTGTTATCTGGTTTCTCCTCGTGTGCTCGCAACTCCGTCCAATCATTGATAAAGTCCACCAAGGCTTGAGACTTGATAGTCAGACGTGGCATATACTTCAAACCGTGAGGCCCAAGCTCAATGGCCCACTTGGCGACTCGTCTGTGGCTTCCCTGCTCGGATGATGTCCCCAAAGGGCGTAACTTACCATAGTTATAGGATGACCTTGGAAGTACTGCTTTAGCTTCCGGCTTGCCATGAACACCCCATAAACAAGTTTCTGCCAATGTGGATATCTTTTCTTGGACTCTATGAGCACCTCACTGATGTAATAGACCGGCCGTTGAACCGGATGCTCCTTGCCAGCCTCCTTATGCTCCACCACGATGGCAACACTAACAGCTCGTGAGTTAGCAGCAACATACAACAACAACGGCTCTTTATCATTGGGAGCCGCAAGAACCGGCGGCTCAGACAATTGTCTGTTTAAATCTTCAAAGGCAGCATCAGCAGCCTCACTCCAGACAAAAGTGTCTGTTTTCTTCATCATCTGATATAGTGGTAGAGCCTTCTCTCCTAACCGGCTTATGAATCGGCTTAAAGCAACGACGCGACCCGCCAGTCGCTGAACATCATTGATGCACGCCGGTTTAGCTAGAGAGGTAATCGCCATGATCTTCTTCGGGTTAGCTTCGATGCCCCTGTTTGAGACCAGGAACCCCAAAAGTTTGCCTGCCGGTACTCCAAATACACATTTGTCCGGGTTAAGCATCATCTTATAGACCCGGAGATTATCAAAGGTTTCCTTTAAATCAGATATCAAGGTTTCCTTCTCTCTGGACTTCACCACAATGTCATCTACATAAGCATGAACATTGCTACAAATCTGATTGTGGAGACAATTCTGTACACACCGCTGATAAGTCGCATGGGCACTCTTGAGCCCAAATGGCATAGATACATAGCAGAAGGCTCCAAATGGAGTAATAAAAGCCTTCTTCTCCTGGTCCTTAACTGCCATTTTGATCTGATGATAACCGGAGTAAGCATCCAAAAAACTCAAACGCCGCAACCCATTGTAGCATCAATGATTTGATCAATACGGGTAGAGCAAAGGGATCGATCGGACAAGCTTTATTTAAGTCCGTAATCTACAAACATCCGCCAGGTGCCGTTCTTCTTGAGCACAAGCACCGGGTTAGCTAACCACTCTGGGTGAAAAACTTCCACGATGAACCCAGCCGCTAAGAGCCGAGCAACCTCTTCCCCGATAGCTTTCCGTCTTTCCTCATTGAACCGTCGGATAAATTTCCTGGCCGGCTTATACTTCGGATCAATACTAAGAGTGTTCTCAGCGAGTTCTCTCGGGACACCCGACATGTCAGAAGGTTTCCATGCAAAAATGTCCCGGTTCTCACGGATGAACTTGATGAGCGCGCCTTCCTATTTGGGATCCAAATTGGTACTGATGCTGAACTGCTTGGAAGAGTCGCCTGGAGTGAAGTCGACCAGTTTTGTCTCGGTGGCCGACTTAAATTTCAACGCCGAGTCTTGCTCGGTGGTTGGCTTCTGTAATGAGGTCATATCCGCTGGTCAACATTATTTTGATAAAACTTCAGCTCCTCTTCGGCACAAACAGATTCAGCATAAGCCGCATCGCCTTCTTCGCATTCCAAGGCTACCTTTCGAGTCCCATGCACAGTGATGGTGCCCTTGTAACCCGGCATCTTGAGCTGTAGATAAACATAACACGGTCGCGCCATGAACTTGGCATAAGCTGGTCGTCCAAACAGAGCGTGATACGGGCTCCTGATTTTGACTACCTCAAACGTCAGTTTCTCAGCCCTGGAATCATATTCATCTCCAAAGGCTACTTCCAGCTCGATCTTACCAACTGGATATGCCGATTTACCAGGTACCACCCCATGAAAGACAGTGTTGGACGTCCTCAAGTCCTTATCAGTCAACCCCATGCGGCGAAAGGTCTCATAATAGAGAATATTGATGCTGCTTCCTCCGTCCATGAGTACCTTAGTGAATTTATATCCACCAACCTGAGGGGCCACCACCAAGGCTAAGCGACCGGGTTATCAACCCGGTAGGGGTGATCTTCCCACTCCATATGATGGGCTGCTCGACCACCTCAAGTAACGGGAACCGCCGCTCAATAGAATTCACAGCCCTCTTATGAACCTTACGGTCACGTTTGCACAAGTTAGTGGTGAACACATGGTATTGCCCACCATTCACCGCTTTGGATGGCTCGATAACCTGACTGCTGCTGTTGTCCCCTTGATGGGTTCTGCTGATTATAGCCACCTTTGACCTCCCCGAAGCCGGAACTTGAACCGCCACCGGGACATGAAAGCCACCGGCCCTCGAGCCGCCGCTTTGATCCGTGATAGCCATCGAACATGTTGGAATTCTTGAAAGCCTTCATGATCGCGCAGTCTTTCCATAAGTGGGTGGCGGGACGCTCCCGAGTACCGTGTCGTGGGCAAGGCTCATTCAGAAGCTGCTCAAGAGATGGGCCTGAGCCGATCGAGGGGCGGTCTCCCCTTACGTTTCTGGTTGTTACCTTGTGCATTAGCATTGGCCACAAACTCCGGGTTACCCTTCGCCTGACGCTTGTTGCCTCCTTGACTTACCGGGTTATGCTACTGACCCTTTCCATTGCCGTTCTTCTTTCCCTTCCCTGTCTTTTCCTCATTAGACGCGGGATCCTTGGTACTATCAGAATCGGCGTATTTGACTAAGGCTGCCATCAGCGTACCCATATCATTGCAATCACGCTTAAGGTGCCCCAGCTTACGCCTCGGTGCTCAAAGCGACAATTACGATGGAGCACAAGTCCCAGAGCGGTATCCATCTTATCGATGAGTGTATTATTTCCTTGACCGGCGCACCCAATGAGTTGTGGAGTCACCCTCCTCCACCTTACAATTGGTCAAGTCCACAATTGACATAGGCGCTTGCAAGTGTCCTTGAAGTTCTGGATAAACCGGGCCTTTAGCTCTGCCCATGAACTGATGGAATTGGGAGGCAAACCTTTTAACCAAGACTGGGCCGTTCCATCTAACATCATGGTGAAATACTTAGCCATTGCTGCATCGCTGACCTCCAATAGCTCCATGGCCATCTCATAACTTTCGATCCATGCCCCAGGCTGTGAGTCGGCCGTGTAATTCGGCACCTTTCGAGGTCCCTTGAAATCCTTGGGCAGACGTACATCCCGCAGAGCCGGCACCAAACAAGGGACACCACCGGTTCTAGTGGCCACTCCTGCTCCAACAGAAGTCGTCGGATACTCTGGGAGACCTTCATATGCCGCCTGCTGAGCCACTAACTGAGCCGCCCATTCGTCCTCCTGACGTATTCGGTCCTACACCGGGTTATAGCCACCGGGCTGGTTACGAAGCTGGGCGTTGCTTGATAAAGCTTCTGACTCCATGTGCCTGCTGTAACTCGGGCTACGGTTTTGACGAGGTGCTAGCCAAGGCGGAGGAGTTGAATGAATCATGTCCCTGCTGTAAGAATAGGTCTCCTGCTGCGCCAAGGCCGTCTGAATGAGATCTCTGACCCACCGGGTTTCCACCGCTATCGGGTCATCACCGTCCACTGGAAGTGCCGCCAGACGCGCCGATGCTGCTATCAAGTTCTCCATGGGGTTGGAGAAGTGACCCGGTGGTATTGGTATGTATCGGGGCGGGGTCATACTCCCGTGAGGTGGTGCCATCTCTCAGGGCTGAACCGGTCCTCCAGCTCCGGGTGTCATAAACTTATTGGCTTCAAGGGTTGATAGGACCAGCTCTGGGTGTCGTGAAAAGATTTCAAGGATCGTAAACCGGAGGCAAACGGGACTGGGTTTTCTGATGTCTCCTCCTCATGACCTCATTGGATGCGTTCAGACTCATATTAAGCTGGAAAGCCTCTGACTGGAGTCGCTGCGCCCGTGCGTCCAAAGCCGCCCGCTCCGTAGCTAACCTGGTGTCCTCAGCTGCCAAGGCCTCCTTGGCCAGGGCTATCTCCTCATGCACCTTTTCCACCTCCGCGTTATGCTCATCTTGATTTACAGGAATAACCGTGGTGGTTAGTAGGGCTGTCAACTTATCCATGAGATCCATCAGCACCTGAGCCGGCGGGCGCACAGGGCCTCCTGCCCCGGCCGCTCCTGACCCGGACGTTATTGCTGTTGCAGCCGTCGAGTTTTGACCGGGTTGACTACCAGCCATGAAGACTCCTGCCCAGCTCGGCGGCTCATAGAAATCCGGAATGCTAGAGTCGTCAGAACAGCCCCAAGCATGCCCTCTTGGACCTGATACAAATAATCTGTTGAACCGGCGGACAAATCATCATCCGATGGGACGTCCGTCTCTCCGCCATCTTTAGATCCTTCAGGAAGTTCTTCTCCGTGGACACAGCCCACGAAAGCACGCTTCATGACGGGTTGAACTCGGGCGGGTCTCGCATGCTGAGCCGTCTCGACGAGGTCGGTGCAGATGTCTGGCTCAGGGCCCGGATCACCAATCCGGCCGATGAAAACATGGATTCTGCCAAAGGGGACCCGGTACCCGTACTCACTTGAGTCGGCCTCGGGGCCCCAGCCTTCGTTGTCGATGTAGATCTTGCCGCGACGACTCTTGGTCATCCGGCCCACTGCGTATCCCTTGAGCCCTTCGAAGCTTCCCTTCAAGAACTCAAATCCACTGTGCGCTGGCCCCACGGTGGGCGCCAACTGTCGTGGAATTGTCATGGCAGATGTCCTCGTGCAAGGACTTAGTCATGGAGCCATCGCAACTAGGAAGCTTAAAGGGGTTAATCGGGACAAAGGACACGAGATGTTTTATACTAGTTCGGCCCCTTGCGGAGAAGGAAAGCTTACGTCTAGTTGGGTTGGTATTACTTGATGTTTCGATGACCAGGGAGTGGAATACGCTATGCCCGGCTCTCGATGGGTTGTCCTAAGCTGCCAGCAGGTCGTCCCCTTATATACACGGGTTGACGCCCTGCGGGTTACAGAGTCCCGGCCGGCTTATAGGCGATGATCCGCTCGGTGACTAGTTAAATCTACCTTATGATACAAGTCATGCCATTGTGGCGGTTTACTACAATGGGCCTTAAGTCGCCTCTGGGCCTTAGGCCCTTTATTGAACCGCCATCTTCATGCTTGGTCTTGGGCTTCTTTCTGGTGAATCTTCTTTGCGTAACCCGACCCCTCCTGGGCGGCTTACACAAATAGTTATATCCCCAACACTACGGGTTCGAGAACTATGTAGACATGACCGAGACTCATCTCCGGTCAATAACCAATAGCGGAACCTGGACGCTCATATTGGTTCCTACATATTCTACGAAGATCTTTATCGGTCAAACCGCATAACAATATAGATTGTTCCCTTTGTCATCGGTATGTTACTTGCCCGAGATTTGATCGTCGGTATCTTAATACCTACTTCAATCTCGTTACCGGCAAGTCTCTTTACTCGTTTGATAATGCATCATCCCGCAACTAACTCCTTAGTCACAATGCTTGCAAGGCTTATAGTGATGTGCATTACCGAGAGGGCCCAGAGATACATCTCCGATACACGGAGTGACAAATCCTAATCTCGGTCTATGCCAACTCAACAAACACCTTCGAAGACACCTGTAGAGCACCTTTATAATCACCCAATTACATTGTGACGTTTGATAGCACACAAGGTGTTCCTCCGGTATTCAGGAGTTGCATAATCTCATAGTAAGAGGAACATGTATAAGTCATGAAGAAAGCAATAGCAATTAAACTAAACGATCATTATGCTAATGGATGGGTCTTGTCCATCACATCATTCTCTAATGATGTGATCATGTTCATCAAATGAAAACACATGTCTATGGCTAGGAAACTTAACCATCTTTGATTAACGAGCTAGTCAAGTAGAGGCATAATAGGGACACTCTGTTTTGTCTATGTATTCACACATGTATCAAGTTTCCGGTTAATACAATTCTAGCATGAATAATAAACATTTATCATGAAATAAGGAAATAAATAATAACTTTATTACTGCCTCTAGGGCATATTTCCTTCAGACTCCCACTTGCACTAGAGTCAATAATCTAGTTCACATCGCCATGTGATTTAACACCAGTTCACATCACCATGTGATTAACACCCATAGTTCACATCACCATGTGACCAACACTCAAAGGGTTTACTAGAGTCAGTAATCTAGTTCACATCGCCATGTGATTAACACCCAAAGAGTACTAAGGTGTGATCATGTTTTGCTTGTGAGAGAAGTTTAGTCAATGGGTCTGCCAAATTCAGATCTGTATGTATTTTGCAAATTTCTATGTCTACAATGCTCTGCATGGAGCTACTTTAGCTAATTGCTCCCACTTTCAATATATATCCGGATTGTGACTTAGAGTCATCTAGATCGGTGTCAAAGCTTGCATTGACGTAACTCTTTACGACGAACTCTTTATCACCTCCATAACCGAGAAATATTTCCTTAGTCCTCTAAGGATATTTTTGACCACTGTCCAGTGATCTACACCTAGATCAAAATTGTACTCCCTTGCCAAACTCAGGGCAGGGTATACAATAGGTCTGGTACACAACATGGCATACTTTATAGAACCTATGGGTGAGGCATAGGGAATGACTTTCATTCTGCCGTGGTCGGGTTTTTAGTCTTACTCAACTTCACACCTTGCAACACAGGCAAGAACTCTTTCTTTGAATGTTCCATTTTGAACTACTTCAAAAACTTGTCAAGGTATGTACTCATTGAAAAAACTTATCAAGCGTCTTGATCTATCTCTATAGATCTTGATGCTCAATATGTAAGCAGCTTCACCGAGGAATTTCTTTGAAAAACTCATTTCAAACACTCTTTTATGCTTTCCAGAAAATTCTACATCATTTCCGATCGACAATATGTCATTTACATATACTTATCAGAAAGGCTGTAGTGCTCCCACTCACTTTCTTGTAAATACAGGCTTCACCGCAAGTCTGTATAAAACTATATGCTTTGATCAACTTATCAAAGCATATATTCCAACTCTGAGATGCTAGCACCAGTCCATAGATGGATCGCTGGAGCTTGCATATTTTGTTAGCACCTTTAGGATTGGCAAAACATTCTGGTTGCATCATATACAACTCTTCTTTAATAAATCCATTAAGGAGTGCAGTTTTGTTTATCCATTTGCCAGATTTCATAAAATGCGGCAATTGCGGACGTAACTCAGACAGACTTAAGCATCGCTACGAGTGAGATAAACTCATCGTATTCAACACCTTGAACTTGTCGAAAACCTTTCGCGACAAGTCGAGCTTGGTAGATAGTAACACTACCATCAACGTCCGTCTTCCTCTTGAAGATCCATTTATTCTCAATGGCTTGCCGATCATCGGGCAATTCCACCAAAAGTCCATACTTTGTTTTCATACATGGATCCTATCTCAGATTTCATGGCCTCAAGCCATTTTGCGGAATCTAGGCTCACCATCACTTCCTCATAGTTCGCAGGTTTGTCATGGTCTAGTAACATGACTTCTAGAACCAGATTACCATACCACACTCTGGTGCGGAACATACTCTGGTTAACCTACGAGGTTCGATAGTAGCTTGATCTAAAGTTTCATGATCATCATCGTTAACTTCCTCACTAATTGGTCTAGGTATAACTGGAACTAATTTTTCAAGAGAAACTCCTTCTCTAGTAAGTATCCATTTTTAGCAATGAATATCTTTCCTTCGGATCTGTGACAGAAGGTGTACCCAACATTTTCTTTTGGGTACCCTATGAAGACGCACTTCTCCGATTTGGGTTCGAGCTTATCAGGTTGAAACTTTTTCACATAAGCATCACAGCCCCAAACTTTAAGAGAGGAGAGCTTAGGTTTTTTGCCAAAACCATAGTTCATATGGTGTCGTCTTAATGGATTAGACGGTGCCCTATTTAACGTGAATGTAGCTGTCTCTAATGCATAACCCCAAAATGATAGCGGTAAATCGGTAAGAGAAATCATAGATTGCACTATATCCAATAAAGTACCGTTATGACGTTCGGACACACCATTACGCTGTGGTGTTCCACGTGGCATGAGTTTGTGAAACTATCCCACATTGTTTTAAATGAAGGCCAAACTCGTAACTCAAATATTCATTTCCGCGATCATATTGTAGAAACTTTATTTTCTTGTTACGATGATTTTCCACTTCACTCTGAAATTGTTTGAACTTTTCAAATGTTTCGGACTTACGTTTCATCAAGTAGATATACCCATATCTGCTCAAATCATCTATGATGGTCAGAAAATAACGATACTTGCCACGAGCCTCAACACTCAACAGACCACATACATCAATATGTATTATTTCCAATAAGTCACCTGCTCGCTCCAATGTTCCGGAGTCTTAGTCATCTTGCCCATGAGGCATGGTTCGCAAGCATCAAGTGATTCATAATCAAGTGATTCCAAAAGCCCATCAGCATGGAGTTTCTTCATGCGCTTTACACCAATATGACCTAAACGGCAGTGCCACAAATAAGTTGCACTATCATTATTAACTTTACATATTTTGGCTTCAATATTATGAATATGTATATCACTATGGTCGAGATTGAATAAACCATTCACCTTGGGTGTATGACCACATAAGGTTTTATTCATGTAAACAAAATAACAATTATTCTTTGACTTAAATGAACAACCGTATTGCAATAAACATCATCCAATCATATTATGCTCAATGAAAACACCAAATAAAATTTATTTTAGGTTCAACACTAATCCCGAAGGTAAAGGGAGTGTGCGATGGTGATCTTATCAACCTTGTAATCACTTCCAACACACATCATCACCTCGCCCTTAACTAGTCTCTATTTATTTTGGAACTCCCATTTAGAGTTACTACTCTTAGCAACTGAACCAGTATCAAGTACCGAGGGGTTGCTATAAACACTAGTAAAGTACACATCAATAACATGTATATCCAATATACCTTTTTTTTACTTTGCCATCCTTCTTATTCGCCGAGTATCTAGGGCAGTTCCACTTCCAGTGACCATTTCCTTTGCAGTAGAAGCACTCAGTTTCAGGCTTGGTTCTAGCTTTGGGCTTCTTGATGGGAGTGACAACTTGCTTGTCATTCTTATTGAAGTTCCCTTTCTATCCCTTTGCCCTTTTCTTGAAACTAGTGGTCTTGTTAACCATCAACACTTGATGTTCTTTCTTGATTTCTACCTTCGCCGATTTCAGCATCGCGAAGAGCTCGGGAATTACTTTCGCATCCCTTGCATATTATAGTTCATCATGAAGTTCTAGTAACTTGGTGATAGTGACTAGAGAACTTTGTCAATTACTATCTTATCTGGAAGATTAACTCCCACTTGATTCAAGCAATTTTAGTACCCAGAATATCTCAGCACATGCTCACTGGTTGAGCTAGTCTCCTCCATCTTGTAGGCAAAGTACTGTCAGAGGTCTCATACCTCTCGACACGGGCATGAGTATGAAATACCAATTTCAACTCTTGAAACATCTCATATGCTCCATGTCGTTCAAAACATTTTTAAGTCCCGGTTCTAAGCCGTAAAGCATGGTGCACTAAACTATCAAGTAGTCATCATACCGAGCATTGTCAAACGTTCATAACGTTTGCATCTGCCCTGCCATAGGTCTGTCACCTAGTGGTGCATCAAGGATATAATACTTCTATGCAGCATTGAGGATAATCCTCATATCACGGAGCTAGTCTGCATCATTGCTACTAACATTTTTCAACTTATTTTTATCTAGGAACATATAAAAAATAAACGGTAAACTACATCACGAGCTATTTATCTACAACATAGATATGCAAATACTATCAGGACTAAGTTCATGATAAATTAAAGTTCAATTAATCATATTACTTAAGAACTCCCACTTAGATAGACATCTCTCTAGTCATATAAATGATCAAGTGATCCAAATCAACTAAACTATGTCCGATCATCAAGTGAGATGGAGTAGTTTTCAATGGTGAACATTACTATGTTGATCATATCTACTATATGATTCACGCTCGACCTTTCGGTCTCTAGTATTCTGAGGCCATATTTGCATATGCTAGGCTCGTCAAGTTTAACCCGAGTATTCCGCGTGTGCAATACTAGCTTGCACCCTTTGTATGTGAATGTAGAGCTTATCACACCCAATCATCACGTGGTGTCTCGGCACGACGAACTATAGCAACGGTGCATACTCAGGGAGAACACTTATACCTTGAAATTTAGTGAGAGATCATCTTATAATGCTATCGCCGTACTAAGCAAAATAAGATGCATAAAAGATAAACATCACATGCAATCAAAATAAGTGATATGATATGGCCATCATCATCTTGTGCCTTTGATCTCCATCTCCAAAGCACCGTCATGATCACCATCGTCACCGGCTTCACACCTTGATCTCCATCGTAGCATCGTTGTCGTCTCGCCAACTATTTCCTCTATGATTATCGCTGCCGCTTAGTGATAAAGTAAAGCAATTACATGGCCATTGCGTTTCATACAATAAAGCGACAACCATAAGGCTCCTGCCAGTTGCCGATAAGTTTTACAAAACATGATCATCTCATACAACAATTTGTATATCATCACGTCTTGACCATATCACATCACAGCAAGCCCTGCAAAAACAAGTTAGACGTCCTCTACTTTGTTGTTGCAAGTTTTACGTGGCTGCTACGGGCTTTAGCAAGAACCGTTCTTACCTACACATCAAAACCACAACGATTTTTCTTCAAGTGTGCTGTTTTAACCTTCAACAAGGACCGGGCGTAGTCACACTCGATTCAACTAAAGTTGGAGAAACAGACACCCACTAGCCACCTGTGTGCGAAGCACGTCGGTAGAACCAGTCTCATGAAGGCGGTCATGTAATGTCGGTGCAGGCGCTTCATCCAACAATACCACCGAATCAAAGTATGACATGCTGGTAAGCAGTATGACTATTATCGCCCACAACTCATTGAGTTCTACTCGTGAATATAACATATACGCATAGACCTGGCTCGGATGCCACTGTTGGGGAACGCAGTAATTTCAAAAAATCCTACGCACACGCAAGATATATCATGGTGATGCATAGCAATGAGAGGGGAGAGTGTAGTCCATGTACCCTTGTAGACTGTAAGCGTAAGCCTTATGACAACGCGGTTGATGTAGTTGTATGCATTCACGATCCGATCGATCCTAGTGCCGAAAATTAGGCACCTCCACGATCTACACACGTTCGGCTCGGTGATGTCCCATGACTCTCGATCCAGCTGAGTGTCGAGGGAGAGCTTCGTCAGCACGGCAGCGCGATGACGGTGATGATGAAACTACGGACGCAGGGCTTCGCCTAAGCACTGCAACGATATAACCGAGGTGGGTTATGGTGGAGGGGGGCACCACACACGGCAAAGAGATCAATGATCAACTTGTGTGTCTATGGGTGCCCCCCTCCACCGTATATAAAGGAGTGGAGGAGGGGGGAGGGCCGGCCCTCTATGGCGCGCCCTGGAGGAGTCCTACTCCCACCGGGAGTAGGATTCCCCCCTTCCCTAGTTGGACTAGGAGAGTAGAAAGGGGGAGAGAGGGAGGAAGGAAAGGGGGGCGCCGCCCCCCTTCCTAGTCCAATTCGGACCAGAGGGGGAGGGGCGCATGGCCTCCCGTGGATGCCCCTCTCTCTCTCTCCACTAAAGCCCATTAGGGCCCATATACTCCCCGGGGGGTTCCGGTAACCCCCCGGTACTTCGGTATATGCCTGAACTCACTCGGAACCATTCCGATGTCCAAACATAGGCTCCCAATATATCGATCTTTATGTCTCGACCATTTAGAGACTCCTCGTCATGCCCGTGATCATATCCGAGACTCCGAACAACCTTCGGTTCATCAAAACACATAAACTCATAGTACAGATCGTCACCGAACGTTAAGCGTGCGGACCCTACGGGTTCGAGAACTATTTAGACATGACTGAGACTCATCTTCGGTCAATAACCGATAGCGGAACCTGGATGCTCATCTTGGTTTCTACATATTCTACGAAGATCTTTATCGGTCAGACTGCATAACAGCATACGTTGTTCCCTTTGTCATCGGTATGTTACTTGCCCAAGATTCGATCGTCGGTATCTTAATACCTAGTTCAATCTCGTTACCGGCAAGTCTCTTTACTCGTTCCGTAATGCATCATCCCGCAACTAACTCATTAGTCACAATGCTTGCAAGGCTTATAGTGATGTGCATTACCGAGAGGGCCCAGAGATACGTCTCCGATACACGGGGTGACAAATCCTATTCGCGATCTATGCCAACTCAACAAACACCTTCGGAGACACCTGTAGAGCATCTTTATAATCACTCAGTTACATTGTCACGTTTGATAGCACACAAGGTGTCGTGGAATTGTCACGGCAGATGTCCTCGTGAAAGGACTTAGTCGCAGGGCCATCGTACGGGTTAACTCAGAGGGGTTGAAGCGGACGCAAAGACACGGGAGTTATACTAGTTCGGCCCCTTCGATGAAGGTAAAGCCTACGTCTAGTTGTGATGGGATTGATGTGATTTCAGCGACTAGGGAGCAATAGCTTCGCCTAAGCCTCCAATCGTCTCCCCCTAAACCGCCGCCGGATCGTCCCCTTATATACACGGGTTGACGCCTTGGCCGGTCTCTGAAGTCCCGATCCGGCTCATACAAGTGTCCGTGAAGTCTCTTCTCTCTTATCTTGCAGCACAAGTTACATGATTAAGGCGGTTTACATATATGGACCCTAATTACGCCTCTGGGCTGCGGGTGCGTGCCTTCATGGGCCCTAATTATAGGCGAGGGTAAACGGCCCTTGAGGCGGTTTATATTCAGCAGTTATATCCCCAACATTAGGCCCCAGATTGACCTGAACCGGTTCATGTTAATCTTCAACATCTTTAGGAAACTCTGAATCTCCCTTAGCATTTCGTAAACCGCCATCTGCTTGAACCGCCATGACGTCATCTTCTAACCACAGCGACAGGGCGCCTTGACGTCATCTTTAATAAAGAAATCCGAGCAGAAGATTCCCTTCATTTAATACCATCTCGGAAATCGAAGCGACCCGCTGCGCCGTCCGCCGCTTTGGCTCCTCGATTCTCGCTTGTTAATTATTCCGTCTCCTTATAAATAGACCGGCAGGCCCTTTCTCTTCTTCTTCCGCTTCTTCTTCCTCGCGACGCCCCAGCTCCGAAGCTCCGCCGTCGCCTCCGACCTTCGAGCGCCGCGTTAGTGCCAGGCCGCTGCATCAACCTGATCGTTCCAGAGGCTCTCGGCGCTCATCCGCGGTTCTGCGCATCAGGTAAGGTCCCTCTTTACGCCCTGGATCCGCATCTGAAGGTCCTGTTCATCTCGTAGTTCATAGGTGTTCGTCTTAATTTCCTCATACCTGCCCTGCCATGGCCGTACGATTCAACCATACCATACGTCCTGTCGCGGTTGCTCCGCCATCAGTTTAACTCTTTATGCATCTTTCTTTTTGTTCAGACCCTCCAGTTTAGAACGCACGAACCTTCCTGCCCTTTATGAGGCTTGCATAGGTCGCAGAAGTTCTTCTTACTGAATCTTCGGTAGATCCAAATTTCCTCCATTCGAATGTGAAAACTGTTTCTGTCCGTACTTAGTAGATTACCCAGTTCTGCTTCTTTGGGCGGTTTGACTTTTGATAGCCAATCCGTCACTCCATTAGTCCTCAGTTAAACCGGAATTGGAAATCGGCTGCGAATCGCGGTTTAACATTGTATAATGTGTACGAACCGTTTAACGGTGAATCGTTTTCCTTTCCTTTCGCGGTTTAGTCTTCCGGAATGGCCAAACAATTCTCAGCTTCCAATTGGGTCGGTCTAAGATCACTGAGACACAACTCAATGGATACGTCACCACCGGCGCTTTAGCTCCTAAAAACGTCCTCCACTGGCGGGTTACGGATGACGAATGCCCTCCCAATCCGCAAGAAGGAGAAGTAATTGTGTTTGTGCAGCACTTAGACCGGGATTCTGCCCGCCGGATAAAAATTCTTAGGGATGTCCTTGCAAGTTTTCAACTCCATCCACAGGATATTCGTCCGAACTCCATTATCAAATATATGCAATTTCCAAGTTTTACGTGAAGTCTATCTTCAAGAAGAACCATCTGTGGAGCTATTCCGGGATTTCTTTCACTTGAACATTTATGTAATTTTCGGATGGTCCTAACACGGAGCTGGCGGCGTTTCAATCCAGAAAAGGAAGGAAGTAGGCTTTCCTCACGCCAAACACCATAGCCATCCGAAAGATTGGAACCAAACCTGGTTCTACTGCCGGAACACTGCTCCTGACAACGAGAATCCCTTGCCGGGTTACCGTCCTCACCGGCTTAGCAACCATCATCCGTTGCCTTTACGTTTGACCACCGCGGAACGGAAGAATTTTGCGCCTCAAATCATTAAACTCCGGGCTCTAATGGCCAATGGACTAAGCGGCGTGGACCTTGTGCGATCTTTGGGTTTCTTGGGGCATCTTGCCATTAAGCCGCCGCCCGGATTGATGCTGCGAATACCTTGGCAGCCTCCAAGACCCTCAAAGGCGTCACGAGCTACCAATAATTGAGCTTGAAGTCACAGAGGCGAAAGAGGCTGCTTGATGAACCGATCTCTGTCTGCAGCCAAACCGGGTTGGCCCCGTTCTGTGTTGCCAACAAACCGCCAGCGGTAGGCTCTACTCACCGCTTTTCTACCATTAATGCCTTGTTGATATATATATGTTAATCCTTGTTACTTCTCAGGCTAACAGCTCCTTCTGGAAGCGTACCAAACCGGCCCGGGCTCCGCTTGTAAAGTCCAAGGCCACCAAGAAGGCTGGCAAGAGGAAAACCGCCGAGTCTTCTGATCCGCCGGAAGATGAAGAATCAGAAGCTGAGGTAAAACTTGATATCCTCATGAGGGGGTCGCCGTAAACCGGCTCTCCACTTTGTGTTTCTTCTTACTTGTAGTTTGTCCCTTTTTATTTTTCCTTTTACTGACAATTTTAACTCCCAGGATGATGCTGAAGCCAGTCATGCCGACCATGTCGAGGTAACCTTTCTTTCTTCCGAATCCAACCTCGCGCCGGTTAAAAGATTTCGTCGCGCCGTCCGGAAAGTGAAAAATCTCATTCCTATGCTCATCTGAATCCAAATCTTTCCTTGAAGACACAGCAGGCTGAAGAGCGCCCTACGACTCGGCACAGTGGTCAACAGATTACCTCATCCGGTTTACCAGATACACCAACCCGGAAGCGTCGTCCAGAGGTGATTTATTCTCCTGAAAAGCGTTATCCCTTAAAAGGCTTCTTCCGATGTCCTCTCAATCCGTCGACCCGAATTATCGGGCCTCTTCCAACTCCTCTGGCGGTTCATCAACCACGCATCGCCTCCGCTTAAAGTTGCTGCGGGGTAAGCACCATACTACATCCCGCCAATTCGGTTTATATTTGCGTTGGTCGGTTTATCTTATTCTAATTCTAAACACTGCAGCACCAAGGCTCGCTTGAGTAAAAAGCGAAAATCCTTGACCCTACTGCGGATGTTGATCCGGAGAAGACCCCAGAGCAGACCCACGAAAATCCTGAAGTCGCTAAAAATAGCTCTGGCGAGTTATACAAAGACGACAACGCTGATCCGCCAGAAACTGAACCAGAGGCCCAAGTGAAAACCTCGCATCCTGCTCCACCAAGTTCGGCCACAGAGCGGGTCGTAATTGCTGAACCGCCGAGCCGGAGTACGAAGACACCAAGCCCCAAGAAGACCACCAATCTGGCCAGCTGATCAAAAATGATGATGTTATTGTGACAGGCACTGGCTACACCACTCCTAGCCAACCGGTCACTTTAGCAAAACACAGCACCAAAGGCAGTCTACTACTATGAGCAAAGATAAGGGGAAAACTGATCTATCAGCTTATGACAACCTCTCTTCCCAAGAACTTCACTCCGGCTTTCTGAACCGGCTCTACACAAGCCGTGACTTTGAAGCCGCTCTGGTAAATCGCATGAAGGATCGTTATGAGGTAAGGATTTATGCCTTGTACTTTTGCTGCATAGTAGCCCCCAAGGGTCGGTTCAACTTTTCATAGTAAAACCGGCACTTAACTTTATATAGAAACCATACGCCTTAAATTGCAGTACTATAGCCCCCAAGGGTCGGTTCAACTTAGCATAGTTGAACCGGGATTTAATTTATGTATCCCCATAGCAAACTGAGATCAACTAGCCATTAGCCCCGAAGTGCCAAGTTGAATACTTGTATTGAGCTTGGGACTTGATAATGGAACAACTAACGTGCTTCCTTTGTTACCGAATGAGATATACCAACAAACCGTGCAACTCAAGGACCTTCGTGCCAATCTGGAAACTCAACAAGCGAAAACCACCAAGGCCAAGGATGAATTGAAAACTGCTTTGGCCACTATGGAACAGTGAAGGAGTGGTATAAATCCGAAGCGGGCCAACCGGGACACCGAGAAGGCTAGTTTGAAAAAGCAGGCGGAAGATCTTGAATCAGCTCTTAAACCGGTGTTGAAGAGCTTACCGGACTAAAGCGCCAAGTTCATGCCATGACCTCTGCCATCTTTGGTAAGAAAATTTGTCTTGAGTACACCTGTTTTGATATTTCCGCCGGTTTAACTCGAGCTATGCGAAACTGGTGCGAAAGCGTATTGCTCATCTGGGCTCTGATGTGCGGAAGAAGCTCAAGGCCGCTTACACGCTGATTGAGCAGTTGTATACCGGCGCCCAGCGAGTCATATGTGCCGCATCGTCCGAAAACACAGCTCAGTCCTTGATCATTGATAAACTGGACCGGATGTCCTTGGTTCCGGGTCTGCTTGAATAGTTGAAACGATCCGCGGACCGGGCTGGCACTCTACTGGCTCTAACTCGCGCCAAGGCGTGGATAGCGGATCTTGATCCGGCTGACATAGCCAAGGGTTTCCCCAGCGCTCAAGAGAACGGCGAAGCCTTCGATAATGACGCCCTGAAACGATAACAAAGGAGATGCGTCCACTGGCGAGTCAACTGGCAGCGGAAGCCAACCTGGCGGTTCACCGCTCTTTCTACGACGCGAACAACAAGCGGGTGGAGCTTGTCATTCGAAGTGCGAGCCTTGTTCCCCAATCCGTAAGCACACTTATGCCTCGACGCGTTGATCCGGTGACCTTATAAGTGAAGAGGCTGTCTTTCGTGCCTTAACCCGGATTGACCGGTCCACCAATGACTTCCGGCCTTTGGGTGATGAAGAGGAAGAAGTTGAACCGGCGCCAGATGCCCCTCTTCCTCACGTCAACCCGGCGAGGAAGCTTAATCCGCCAAGCCGGGTGATGCATCGAAGCGCTAGTCATAACGCCATGCGAAACACTGTGCCTTGGAAGGCTTTGTAATAGAATAGCTAGCACTTTGTTTTTGAACATGCCTTTATGCCCTTAGTCTGTAACCTGTGCGCGGAGGTGCTGATACTTTGGTTTGAAGAATTGAAACCTTCAATGCATTTTACCTGCAATCACAAGCTTTTAAACCGCCACGGCGGCTTATGTCGCCAGCCGGCTTGTGACGCCTGCCAGCGTCGGGCATGCAGTTGGCTTAGCCAATCTTGAGGCGGAGGTTGTATAAACCATTACCGTCAAAGGAGAAAAACAACCCCTGTGTTTATAATGCCGGTTTACCGTGTAAACCGTGTCGGGTCATGACAAGCCCCCTGTTACTCCATAATGGGATGTTAACAGAAAAAATCAAACCGAAACAAATATCTCCGGATTAAAAATGGAACGAATTCCGTTAATTGACAGCTTGAACCGGTTTAAAAATGTTATCGGTTTAAAAAGGTCAATAAAAATCAAATAACAGTGATGAAACCAATATGGAAGAACAGGCAATGATAAAACCGTTTGCAAGAAGAGGCTTTACTGAACCGATCAGATGGTGTTACCATGGTCGGACAGGACCAAGCTGCCCATAAGGTGTAGCTATGGTTCAAGTCAGCCAGGCCCCCAACTGAAACCGTGGCAATATGCCGATCAAGTGGTATGGCAATGGTTCGGGTTCGACCAAGCCCCCAAATGACTCTATGACCTTTAGGCCGACCAAGAGGCGTGACTGGTTCAGACGTGACCATGTCCCCAAGTGATCTGGTGGCTTTCGCCCATCAAAAGGTGTTGCATTGGTTCAGACACGACCAAGCCCCCAGATGACAAAACTTCTGAAAATCAAGATCAAGGGCTAAACCGGAGGCTGCTTTGCGACAATCACTCCATGTACCCAAACCGGATTTTTACAGAACGGATACCCAGCTGTAACCGAGGCTCCAGTTTATTGCTTTGATTCAAAATATATACATTGTCATAATATGTACATAAGTAGAGCCGATGGCTCAGGTATAATAAGGCCGAAGATGAGCTATATTCCATGGCCTGTTGGTCTCCTCTCTGGCGTGCGTGAGTCTTTTCGCTCTCGAACATCAATCGAGATAGTATGACCCGTTGTGCAGATTCTTCTTGACCACAAAAGGCCCTTCCCAAGGTGGGGATAGCTTGTGCATATCATGCAGTCTGAATGAGCGAAGCACCAAGTCTCCTTCCTGAAAGGTTCTGGTTTTAACCCGGCGATCGTAATACCGACGAAGATCCTGGCCGGTAAATCGCCGAACGAGCAGCCGCCATATCTCGCTCCTCATCGGTCGATCCAAAGCGTCCTGCCGTGCAACCATTGTCTGCCTCAACATAGGCTGCCACGCGAGGTGAATCATGACGGATATCGCTGGGAAGGACCGCCTCCGCTCCATAGACCATAAAGAACGGTGTGTATCTAGTGGATCTGTTAGGGGTAGTATTGATACTCCATATCACAGACGGTAACTCTTCTACCCAACAACCCGGCGTCCTCTGTAAAGGGACCATAAGCCGGGGTTTGATACCTCTCAAGATCTCCTGATTAGCTCGTTCTGCTTGACCATTGGACTGCGGGTGGGCCACTGAAGAAACGTCAAGCCGGATGTGCTCACGTTCACAAAACTCTTTCATGGCACCCTTGGACAAATTGGTGCCATTATCCGTGATGATACTATGCGGAAATCCAAACCGGAAGATCACCCTTTTTATGAACCGAACCGCCGTGGCGCATCACACTTGCTAACAGGCTCGCCTCGACCCACTTTGTAAACTTGTCAGCTGCGACCAGCAAATGTGTTTTCTTGTCCTTGGACCTTTTAAAAGGCCCCACCATGTCCAGCCCCCAAATCGCAAACGGCCAAGTAATTGGAATCATCCTCAATTCCTGGGCGGTATGTGGGCACGTCTAGAAAACTTCGGCAACCATGACATCGCGACCAGATCCTCCGCATCGGCATGGGCGGTCAACCAATAAAAACCATGGCGGAACGCTTTGGCAACCAAGGATTTTGAACCGGCGTGGTGACCACGGTCCCCTTCATGGATCTCACGCAATATCTCACAGCCTTCCTCGGGGGACACAACGCTGAAACGCATACGACACACTGCAATGATGCAACTCGCCATTAACAATTGGTCATAGACTTAGACCGCCGAACTACTGTCGGGTCAACGTCTCATCTTCTGGTAACTCGCCCCGGGTCATGTATGCCAAATAAGGGAGCGTCCAATCCGGAATGACGTGTAAGGCTGCTACCAACTGAGCCTCCGGATCAGGAATAGCCAAATCTACTTCATCGAAGCTTGGTGACGGATTGTGCAGTACATCAAGGAAGACATTGGGCGGGACCGGTTTATGTTGAGAGCCCAGCCGGCTTAAATAGTCCGCCGCTTCGTTCTTCCGACGATCCACATGGTCCACCTGATATCCTTTAAGGTGTCTTGCAACAACATCCACTTCCCGACGATACGCAGCCATGAGTGGATCTTTGGAATCCCAAGTACCTGATACTTGCTGGGCCACCAAGTCCGAGTCACCAAAGCACTTAACCCGGCTTAGATTCATCTCCTTAGCCATCCGGAGACCATGGAGCAAAGCTTCATACTCAGCTGCATTGTTAGTACATGGGAACATTAAGCGGAGGACGTAACAAAACTTTTCACCTCGTGGGGAAGTCAACACAACTCCAGCCCCCGAGCCCTCCAATTGTGCGGACCCGTCAAAGTGGATGGTCCAATAGGTATGATCCGGCTTTTCTTGGTGCTTGCAACTCCGTCCGATCATTAATGAAATCCACAAGTGCACGAGATTTTACCGCTGTCCGAGGTACATACCATAAACCGTGCGGCCCAAGCTCTATGGCCCACTTAGCAATCCGTCCGATTGCTTCTCGGTTACGTATGATATCGCCCAAGGAGCTGAATCGACCACCGTGATGGGATGCCCTTGAAAATATTGCTTCAGCTTCCGCTTGCCATAAAAACTCCATATACCAGCTTCGCCAATGCGGATATCTTCGCTTAGACTCAATGAGCACCTCACGATGTAATAAACCGCCGTTGAACCGGATATTCCTTCCTGCCTCCTTCCGCTCTACCACAATGGCTACGCTTAACCGCCCTAGCATTAGCAGCAACATATAATAGAAGCGGCTCTTTGTCAACGGAGCGGCGAGAACCGGCGGGTTGGCCAACCGCCGCTTTAAATCTTCAATGCTTCATCGGCGGTGAACTCCGGACAAAGCGATCCGTCTTCTTCAAAGATCTGGTACAAAGGAATGGCCTTCTCTCCGAGGCGGCTGATAAACCGGCTTAGCGCGGCAATCCGACCCGCCAATCGCTGGACATCATTGATACACTTCGGTTTAGCCAAGGAGGTGATAGCCGTAATTTTCTCCGGGTTAGCTTCAATCCCCCTGTTGGACACAAGAAAACCCAATAACTTGCCTGCCGGAACACCGAAGACACACTTGGCCGGGTTTCTTTTAGATCCTCAAGTTGTCAAAGGTTTCTTTTAGATCCTCAATCAACGTTTCCTTCTTCCTTGACTTAACCACAATATCATCCACATAAGCATGCACGTTACGGCCGATCTGTCCGTGTAAGCAATTACATGCATTAACGCTGATAAGTTGCTTGGGCACTCTTGAGCCCAAAAGGCATAGATACATAGCAGAAGGCTCCAAAAGGAGTGATAAACGCCGTCTTCTCCTGGTCTTTAACCGCCATCTTAATTTGATCATATCCAGAATACGCATCCAAAAAGCTCAAACGCTCGCAACCCGCCGTAGCATCAATAATCTGATCAATGCGGGGGAGGGCGAAAGGATCCGCTGGACAAGCCTTGTTAAGATCTGTGTAATCCACACACATGCGCCAAGTGCCATTCTTCTTAAGGACCAACACCAGATTAGCAAGCCACTACGGATGGAAAACTTCAACGATAAACCCCGCCGCTTAAGAGCCCGGCAACCTCCTCTCCAATGGCCTTGCGCCTTTCCTCGTTAAACCGGCGAAGAAACTGCTTTCATCGGTGCATACTTGGGATCAACATTGAGTGTGCTCAGCGAGTTCCCTCGGTACACCTGGCATGTCGGAAGGTTTCCATGCAAAAATGTCCCGATTCTCACGGATGAACTTCGATGAGCGCATTTTCCTATTTAGGATCCAAGTTAGCACCGATGGTGAACTGCTTGGACGAATCGCGGGCACAAAATCAACAAGTTTAGTCTCACCACGATTTAAACTTCAAATCCGGATCGTGCTCTGTAGTTGGCTTCTTCAACGGGGTCATATCCGCCGGATCAACATTGTCCTTATAATACTTTAGCTCTTGATGGCACAAACCGACTCGGCGTAAAGCCGCATCACCTTCCTCGCACTCCAAAGCGATCATGCGGCTCCCATGAACCGTTATCGTCCTTTGTGACCCGGCATTTTCAGCTGCAAATAGACATAACAGGGCGGGCCATAAACTTAGCATAAGCCGGCCGCCCAAACAGGCGTGGTAAGGGCTTTGAATTTTCACCACTTCAAACGTCAATGTTTCCGATCGGAGTCATGTTCATCCCCAAAGGCCACCTCGAGCTATCTTACCGACCGGGTATGCTGACTTGCCGGTGCACTACACCGTGAAACACCGTCTTTGGACAGCCTGAGGTGCTTATCCGTTAACCCCATACGCCGGAAGGTCTCGTAGTACAGGATGTTGATGCTGCTTCCTCCATCCATAAGCACCTTTGTAAACTTGTATCCTCCCACCTGAGGTGCCACTACTAGGGCTAGCTGACCCGGATTGTAAACCCGGGGAGGATGATCCTCTCTGCTCCACACAATAGGCTGCTCTGACCGGTAGCAGTGTCTGTGCGGCGGTTCAACAACATTGATTGCCCGCTTCGAAGTTTTCGGTCTCGCTTGTCCAAGCTGGTGGTAAAGATATGGTACTGTCCACCGTTCAACCGCTTCGGATTACTTTGATAACCCGATCTGCTGCTGTTGTTGATTGTAACCCCTTAGCTCTGATTGTTACGATTGTTACGATTGTCCTGCGCACCGGATTACCATCGATCCTCGGGCGAATTTCCTCCACCGTAACCGGGCGGACCACGAACCGCCGCCGGGCCGTGATCATACCGGAAAGCATTAGAATTTTTGAACTCCTGCATAATATAACAATCCTTCCAGAGGTGGTTTGCTGGCGCCTCCTTCGTCCCATGCTTCGGACAAGGTTGATTCAATAGGTAATTCAAACGATCCTGATTGTGACCTGGCGCACCGCCCCGGTTTGACTGCCTACCCTTGCGCCTTTGACCCTTGTCCTGCGCGTTGGTGTTGGCTACGAAGCCCATGTTACCATTTGCCTTACGCTTGTTTCCTCCATTACCTGCCGACTGATGCTGCTGGCCTCTGGAGTTGCTATTACATTTTCCCTTCCCTACTTCGTCATCCTCCTCGGACTCGGGATCCTTGGTACTATCGGAATCAACATATTTTACTAAACGCCCATGAGAGTGCCCATGTCATTGCAAAAACGCTTCATGCGACCCAGCTTCAACTTTAGCGGTTTGAACCGGCAGTTGGCTTCTAGGGTTAAGATCGCGGAATCAGGGTTGATCCGGTCCGAAGAGTGTAAAACTTCCGAGACGCGACGCACCCAATGGGTTGTGGATTCTCCCTCTGCCTGGACGCAAGCCGCCAAATCCACCACAGACATGGGCTGTTTACAGGTGTCTTTGAAATTTTGAATGAACCGGGTCCGCAACTGGGTCCATGAACTGATCGAGTTAGGCGGCAAGTTCTTCAACCAAGTACAGGTCGTGCCTTCCAACATCATGGTGAAATACTTCGCACACGCCGCTTCATCGACATCCAGCATCTCCATGGCCATCTCATAGCTTTCTATCCACGCTTCTGGAGCCAAATCGGTGGTATAATTGGGCACCTTGCGTGGCCCTTTGAAGTCTTTGGGCAAACGTACATTGCGTCAAGCGGGGACGAGGCAAGGCACCCTCAAAGAGCCAGACGTGACCCCCGGTTCGAAGATGGTTGGACGAACCGGCGCGAGCTGATGATCCTCATGTTGTGCTGCTAACTCGGCCTCCCTACGTGCCCTGGCCCGGTCCACCACCACTTGAGCATCTTCGAAGCCACCCGCCGGGTTGTTGCCGCGAGGCGGACCGCGCTCCGCGTTGCTTGATACGGTTGGTTCGTCGGCGCGCCGGCTATAACTCCGGCTTGGGCGGGGGGTGGAGTGGATCCGATCCCGACTGTATGAATACGCTTCCTGTTGAGCCAGGGCCGTCCTGAGGAGCTCCTTTACCCGGCGTGTCTCTATTGCCTGCAGTGAATCACCTTCAATTGGAATCGCCTCTAACCGTGCCGCGGCCGCAACAAGATTATCCATCGGGTTGGAGTAGTGACCCGGAGGTGTCTGCACAACCTGGGGCGCGCCGGTATGATGTTGAGGCAGATCTATCACACGGGGCTGGATCGGCGCGCCCGTCCCAGGTGCTTCCGGCCGGTTCACCCCCGGCGGCGGATTACTGGTCCCTGCCCCCGGGGTATTAAAGAGCTCTCTTCCCTCGAAAACCGAAGGCAAACGGGATCTGTAGTTCCTTTTCATGACTTCATGTGACGCTCTCTGATCCAGCATGAGCCTCTAAGCCTGTGCATCCAAAGCGGCCCGTTCCGCCGCCATCCTCACGTCCGCGGCTGCTAGATCCGCTTTAGCTTTAGTGATTTGTTCCTTCACCTTTGCAATCTCCGCGCTGTGCAGGTCACGATCCGCCGGATTAGCCTCGCCATGAGCACAGCCAATCGTCGAAAAGCTCCGATAAAACTTGAGCGGCGGGCGCAGGGCCTCCTTCCCGGCTGCCATCACCGCTGCTGAACCAGCGACCATGGGCGCCATGATCGAAGAGTGAAGCGTTGCTTGTGTACCGCCATGAAGATTCCAACCCGGTTGGGTAGATCAAAGGGTCGAAATACTCTCGGCGTCGGAACAGCCCCGATCTGGCCATCTTGGGTACGGAGACTCCGTTTCTCGGTGACGACTCGTCGCCAGAGTAGACGACGGTCTCGCCGCCAGATGCTGATCCGCCCTCATAGTCTCCGTGGGCGACTCCCACGAAGCACGCTTGACAGCCGGTTTAGCTGGCTGGACTCTTCTTCGCCCATTGGGCCGTCTCGACGAGGTCGGTGCAGATGTCGGCCCAGCCCTGGCTCGCCGATCTTGCCGATGAACCCGTGTATGCCACCAAAGGGGACCCGGTACCCGTACTCAATCGAGCGGCCTCGGGGCCCCGATGCGCATCGTCGAAGTAGAGTTTGCATAGCGACTCTTAGTCATCCGGCCCACAAAGATAGCCTTCGAGTCGCCGAACTTGCCCTCTAAGATCATCAAACCATCGTGCGATAGCCCCATGGTGGGCGCCAACTGTCGTGGAATTGTCACGGCAGATGTCCTCGTGAAAGGACTTAGTCGCAGGGCCATCGTACGGGTTAACTCAGAGGGGTTGAAGCGGACGCAAAGACACGGGAGTTATACTAGTTCGGCCCCTTCGATGAAGGTAAAGCCTACGTCTAGTTGTGATGGGATTGATGTGATTTCGGCGACTAGGGAGCAATAGCTTCGCCTAAGCCTCCAATCGTCTCCCCCTAAACCGCCGCCGGGTCGTCCCCTTATATACACGGGTTGACGCTTGGCGGTCTCTGAAGTCCCGATCCGGCTCATACAAGTGTCCGGCTCGGTCTCTTCTCTCTTATCTTGCAGCACAAGTTACATGATTAAGGCGGTTTACATATATGGACCCTAATCCGCCTCTGGGCTCTGGGCCATGCCTTCGTGGGCCCTAATTATAGACGAGGGTAAACCGGCCCCTTCAGGGTGGTTTATATTCAGCAGTTATATCGCTAACACAAGGTGTTCCTCCGGTATTCGGGAGTTGCATAATCTCATAGTCAGAGGAACATGTATAAGTCATGAAGAAAGCAATATCAATTAAACTAAATGATCATTATGCCAAGCTAAAGGATGGGTCTTGTCCATCAAATCATTCCCTAATGATGTGATCTCGTTCATCAAAGGACAACACATGTCTATGGCTAGGAAACTTAACCATTTTTTATTAACGAGCTTGTCAAGTAGAGGCATACTAGGGATCTCTGTTTTGTCTATGTATTCACACATGTATCAAGTTTCCGGTTAATACAATTCTAGCATGAATAATAAACATTTATCATGAAATAAGGAAATAAATAATAACTTTATTATTGCCTCTGGGGCATATGTCCTTAAGCATACCCACCTGAGGGCACCCTTTTTTTGTGCACAAGAGCCTTTTCTATAAGTTGGCCGTTCCACAAGAACCTCCGTTTTACATTGTTGGAACCGTGCATATATATCCCGATGTGGGCACCTTTTTTTCTGCATGAGCACATTCTTTGTAAGGTGGTCATTGCACACACCGAGTGCATTCGTGCCCCGTGTAATTTTTTAGAGATGCATGCACACTAATGAGATGTTAAAAGACCACACAGAGAGAGAGAGAGAGAAAGAGAGAGAGAGAGAGAGAGAAAGAGGGAGAGCGAGAGAGAGCAATAGATAGCTAGATATAGCATCACCACTCACCTTACACAAGAATCTACATTTTACATTTGTCGGAACCATTCGTAGCCGTAGGTGGCACCCTCTTGCATGTGAACGCGAACCTTCCTTATACCAATGCGTTGCACCTACCTGCACCCTTCCACATCGTGTAATTTTTCCAGATGTGTAATGCCATGTCAGTTTTCCAATTGATTCCATAACCCATTCACGACATGTCATCACATCATCACATTACACATAACTACCACATCCTTTCTTTTTGGTGGACATTACACCCACTGATATCACTATAAGGTGGGTGTTGCACCAACTGACACCATTCGACCCCCGTGTAATTTTTTATGATGCGTGAACCAGATGTTAAAGGACTAGATAGAGGGATGGACAGATAAATAGCTAGATATAGAAGCACCGCAACGCTTACACAAGAACCTTTGTTTTACATTGTAGAAACTGTGCATACCCACCTGAGCGTGCCCTTTTTGTGTGCATGAGAGTCTTCTCTACAAGTTGGCCGTTGCACAAGAACCTTCATTTTACATTGTCAGAAATGTGCATATCCACCAGAGGGCACCCTTCTTTATGTATGAGCACATTCTCTGTAAGGTGGTCGTTACACCCACCAACACCATTCCTGCCTCTTGTAAGTTTTGTAGAAATGCGTGCGCACTAAATCAAATGTTAAAGGACTAGAGAGAGGGAGCAATAGATAGCTAGATATAGCATCACCACTCACCTTACACAAGAACCTCCATTTTACATTTGTTAGAGCCATACATAGCCATAGGGGCACCCTCTAGCATGCGAACACGAACCTTTCATATAACAATGATGTTGCACCTACCAGCACCCTTCCAAACTATGCAAGTTTTCTGGACGACATTTTTGTGTTGTAATGCCATGTCAGTTTTCCAATTGATTCCATAACCCATTCACAATGTGTCATCGCATCGTTACATTACACATAACCACCGCAACATTTCGTTGCAGTGGACCTTGCACCCACCATCATCACTATAAGGCGGGCATTGCACCCACCGACACCATTTAACCATCGTGTAAATTTTTTTATGATGCGTGCACATTAAATCAAATGTTAATGGACGAGAGAGTGATGGAGCCATAGATAGATAGATAGATAGATAGATATAGCATCACCACCATGCTTACACAAGACCCTTCGTTCTACATTATCAGAACCATGCATACCCACCTGATGGCACTTCTTTTTTCACACGAGAGTGTTTTCTATAAGTTGGTCGTTTCACAAGAACCTCCATTTTACATTGTCGGAACCGTGCATATCCACCCGAGGCACCATCTTTTATGCATGATAACATTCTCTGTAAGGTGGTCATTGCGCCCACCAACAACATTCGCGCCCCGTGTAAGTTTTTTAGAGATGTGTGTGTGTGTAGGTGCGAATACTTTTGACGTGGTTAAACTCACTTAAGAGGAAACAACACTTGCGGACGGATAGAAACGGATTATAATTTAACCTAGACACCAACATTTAACGTGGTAAAAACACTCAAAAATATATTTATACATTTGGCATCAGAAGAAACAACAATTATGAATGGACAATTTCAAGCAAAACATGCAACTTATACCCCTCACGGTTGTCTAGTATCCCCGTATCGTCATAATGACATGAGAGTGTTCATTTTTACATTGCTCGAACCTTGCACAATCATATGTGTGCACTCTTTATATTAGACTGGGCACATTTTTATTCCCAGGTCACCGCCATGGCCGAGCAGCTCCATTAGAATATCCAACGTTGTTCCCATTGAATGTCCGCCGCCGCCCCCGCCCGACCAGCACGCAACCCAAACCTATGGCCAGACAACACCCCCACATATATTCATCCCTATATGCACACCAGACCAAAACGTAGCCACCCCATTCCATCCCCATCTGTCCCCTAGCTCGTCTTTGGCGAACTCTGGTTTTCTCCAGCATGCCAGATAGTGGATCCATCTTTGAGAGGTCCGAATACGTCATCTGGGAGATTGTCCTTTCCGGTCCATTAGTAGAAAATGATCGTCCAGACGGATGTCCTCCTCTCCCGGGAAGATTGCGCCCCACCATGGACGGACTCCATCCGACGGGACCCTCTTTCACGTCTGCGCAATTGGCGCTTGGGTCCATCGGGACTGGTCGCGTGAGGTGTGTGACCGCTACATTGCCGAAGATGAGCGGGTCGTCTAACACTTGAATGTCGGGGTGGCGGCACAACGCCTTCGGTGGTCTGCAGACCCCACGGGGTCTGGCCACAAGCCGGAGATAAACACCGGCATTGTTTACTGCCAGTACGCTCCTGACGCAAGGTGTGCCTGTCATGAACAGTACATGGCAGGGGATGCCGCGGATGCCTTCGCGGTGGAGTCCAGGATGGGGAGTCGCACCCTGCCGAGCCGCAACGCCCAACCACCTCCAACATCAATGTCACCTTGACCAATATGGTCCGACTAGGAATAGTAGTGCATAGGAGATGGTGGCGCATTGTGCCCCATACGGGCATGTCCGTAACTGTTTGGTGCCATCCGATCACTATCCACGGACGCGTCCGGGTCATGCATGCAGATGTTTCATGTCTGCATTTTGCTACGGCCCGGTAGATCACAGGCGCCTTTTTATACAACGACAAATCCTGCTCTAGATTTGCAGGCTTTAGGCGATGCTTAAGACTATAACTATCTTAGTTTAGTAAAAGGAGATTATTTTTCTGTTAGCCGAAAAATGGTGTTATTACAGTAGCTTGCAAATCTAAGGATGCAAGCTGAGATAACAAGTTAGTCCATTTGTTTTTAAATCACGCAAACATTTGTCCGCTTTTAAATGTTTGTTACCAAGTTTGCCCGTATGTGAAGACAGTAGGTCCCGTGCATAAAAAGTATTGTCGATGTAAATGGTTCTCTGCCGAATTATACCTTGTTACATCAAACTATTCAAAATATTCATCATAATTTATAAAGTTGAGCGTGGCAGTTCTGATCAGCCGGACGATTACAGCGCGCGCGTCATCTGCCTTCCTTAGTCGCCACGTGGCCATGGTCCCAGCTCCCACAACACTCATGACGGTGCCATGACGTTTTTTTAACATCAGTATAGACACAAGCGCTCATATACATGTGCATACACTCACCCCTATAAACGCACACACACACCCAACCCCTACGAGCACCTCCAAAAGTCTGAGCCGGCGTATCATTTGAGATTTACAAAGTCACTGTTGGCGCCTCGTCGTCGATGAGAACGTCTCCTCCCACTGAGTGCGCATCGCCGGAAATCCTGAAATAAATACAAAAATAAATGCGAGCACCAGGATTTGAACCCTGGTGGGCTGTGGATACCATAGTCCCTCTAACCATCCAACCACAGGTTGGTTCGCCGTGCCATTGCGTTTTTGATTGAGCGCCTACTGCACAACATCCCAGGGCTTTGTCCGCATGGTCCCCTATGTGGTTCATGGCTTGATTCGACTACTACCTATACTCCTAGCTCCACGTCCAGGGCTTGCACAAGTATATGTGGATTCTAGACTAGTGGTTGGGGCGCCACCTGTGTGGCGCCGCTTGAGAGGAACCTATGCGCGCATGTTTTCATTTTTTTAAATACATAGTGTCCTCGCCTCTGTTTTAAAAAGCATCTCAGAAAAATTCATCATCTTCATCTAAAAAAGTTAAAAAAGGAAAAAAATTACCACCGCAGCCTACCAGCGAGTTCACTTTGCATAACCCTCCATTTAAAATATACAAGAGGTCCTCACTTTCATCTAAAAAGAAAAAATACATTTAAAAAATAATCCACACCTTCATCTAAAAAGAATCCAAAAGATTTCTCACCATGGCCAACCAGCTTGCGCCACGTGGCATAGCTGGTTGGCTGCCCTTCATCCGTAGCTTAATGGTTTTAATTCCAGTACTACTAGCTACAAGAAACATGGTTCACACTACGGCTGGTGTTGACTCAACGTAGGATGGCACAATGTATTTTGATTTTTTATTTGTTTTGCTACAACAAAATGGCGATTAGATGCATGAAAAAATGATTAAAAGCATCCGACTAAACCACACGTAGCGTCGGTGTTGCAAGTCAAATGTGTTCTGCTGTAAGGCTAGACACCAGCATCCTGCATGCTGGATGCATTTTTTATGTTGCAAAGCCAGACGAGGATGCTGCGACGCCAACCGACAACGCTACAAAACGGACTCGTGACACCGCAAACAGGGTAGAGGACGCTACAACTCAAACTGGCAACATTGCAAACCAGATGCGCGACGCTGCAAGATGGGACGAGAATGCTACAACACCCACCGATGACGCTGCAAATCAGGTGCATGACGTTGCAAGCCTGGTCGAGCGATGTTGCAACACCGGCTAACAACGCTGCAAGCCGAGACAAGGATGCCGCAACGCCAACCAAGCCGGGACGAGCGATGCTGCAATGCCAACGACGCTACAAACCGGACACGCGGTGCTGCAAGCCGGGACGCGTGAGTGATGCTGCAATGTTAGGGGACACCGGTGCAAACCGGATGCACAATGCTAGAAAGCTCACTGTCGTTTTTTTGTTGCAGAGTAGGACCATTATGTATGAAGCACACCAATGTTGCAAACCGGCTGTTGATGTTTTTTTGCTACAAAGTCAAACAAGAAAGTTGCAAAGCCGGTCAGTGGATGCTGCACGCTGGGATGTGCAATGTTGTAAGGCCAAGCGTCTCTGTTTTACCGGACGTGGGAAGATGTAAGTATAGACGTGGAAGTATGGACGTGGCTCTTCTACTCTTTGTTGCCTGGAAGCTAGACCACCATGTTACGAAATTAGCCGCTGCAAATAATGGTTTCACAAAACAAAACAAAAATATTTTTTTCGATTTTGTTGTTGCGACCATTTAAAATAGAAATGTTGTTCGACATTACTGATTCTATTATAGCAGTCTAGCTCTTTTTCACAAAAGATTGAATTGTTTCTATGGAGTACTTGTATAGTTTTTTTTCTGAAATAGATTGTGGATTTTCACTGCAAAGTCAATGGAGATTTCTCCTCTCTCTTCACTCTGTCTAAAGGATCCATAGAAGCATGCCCATGACTTCCACCGCAAAAGTGATGAAGTAGAGAAGGACATGAGGCAGTCAGTAACAAAGGAAATTAGGTAGGGTCCAACCATCATAGTTATTATACTACTAAACTCGCGCTGCAACTATGCGTCAAGTCAAAGCAGTCATGCGGGACCCAACATCCATGTGTTGCGTGAGAGCAAAATCCAAGTGTTCAAGACCCACGTGATCGAAGATCAAACTGCTCAGGATGCTATGGCCGATTCAACCGCACGTCTCACAAGGGGGCTGATTTTCTGTAGTATACATCTGGATGGCGCCTAGTGCCCGCCTTGCAGATACTAAGCTGTCCAGGTCTATGCCTCTGGGATTCCTGCTGGTAGTATAACACAAGATTAGGGTTGTGTCTTGCATTGCGTCCTACACTCTGCTTGGGGCGTGGCCCGAGACGCGCGACAAAAATTCGACAGTCTTTGATGCGCACGAAGTGGCCCCTACATCAAGCTTTTCTTTGCTTGCTCTGCATATCCATCTCACACCAAGGGAGAGAGCTCGGTGTGAGGAGAGAAAATTTAGCACCTTCAGACACACCACAGTTTACTTCACGCAGCGAAGAACCACCACTAACCCACGAGCGATTGATAGAAACCACAGTGAGATGCATGGCGGCTGCCCCATCAACAACCTGCTTGGCGAGGAGCCGGATCTGTTGTAGCAGATCTTGCTCCATCTTGGAAGCGTCGACAACCTCATCCGAGCCACCGCAGCTTCTCCATCAAATCTAAAATTCAGCAACACTGGATGATTTGAGGAACACTGGATTCTTGACGGTGCAGTACTGATACAAATCTAAAATTCAGCAGGAAACCTTCTATTCATAATCAAAGCGGACGAACCACTTATACGTACGTGCAGGCCACTGTTGTGGATCGCTGCAACACTAGTAGGATGGACATTCTCGTCGGCAGGGACAATGGCGCCTGCAAACACGTCTTCAATCCCAGCACTGCTCACCGTGGAACTCCGACTTCCGTTGTTAGCGCAGCCATCTCTGAGACCCTCCATTTTTTCGATCAGACGATGGTAGTGGTAGAAGAAAAGGCAGAAAAAACTAGTAGGGAAACATAATAGATAGATGTTCTATTATGAGGGAGATACTTCTTATCAGTATATGCAAAACAAGTGCTACGTTGGCCGTAGTAATTATAAATCCACGCCCGTACTATTGTATGCGTGGAGGAGACAGCGGGCTTTACCTCTACAAAAACGACTTCATCACGCGGCAGTTCAATCCCTGGTCTGCGGTGCAGCACTGTCTTCGTTTAGCTAGACGAAAACGACTCGCAGTCCATTTACTAGCAGTCCAGAGGGTGCCGAACCTTTTTTTGTGGGGGACAGGGTGCAGAACCTTGTTTGGTTGGCTATACAAAAATGGCACTTTTTACAGTGCCCGTCCAGCAAGCGCCAGCTCAGAACTTTTAGTAAACTAGCACCATCGGTCAAATTCAGAAATTTGCCCGAAGTAGCTCCTGTCGCCCCTGCCACTTGAGAAAGGCCCAACTGCTTTTGTTCTGAGTGCGCCTGCAAAGCAAGAGAGTAGGCTGCCATTTTTAGGCCAGTGATTTCAGAAAGGTCCGGTCTATCACTCGTCATCTGTCGTGGCGATATTCAACAATTGATAAAATTGGAAAATTATCCACCTAAAGGTGCGGATCCTAAAGCGAACGAACGGTTCTGATAACAACCATCCGAGCTAGTGTGGATAGCAAATCCATCCTCTATTCTTATCACAGGATCAGAATATTATTCTGATCACAACCTAAACTTCCTGAGTTACACAACCTAAACTTCCCTTTGTAGGAACCCGACCTTCGGGCTATCTCCGCAATCGTGTCTCCCCACGTGAATTATTCTGGCCAGACGTGTTCTATGTGATGTAAGTGTAAGCTGCAAACAATTTTTAGCAACTAAATGCCCGTTTTAAATAGGAATCTCGCTCATTGGCGGATTTTGCTCTCGGGTTGTGATAAACATGTGTCTGTTGCAATTTTACTGTCTGGGTTGTTCGACCTGAACTTCCCCCAGTGCTAGATTGAACTTCCGTCATCATTATCCAAATGAGGTTGCAATATACCGCTGGAAAGGTATGCACAAGAGTATCATGACCCAAGTTAAATTTTTGGCAAAATGTAAGCGGTTAAAGAGCAGTTTTGAAAACTGTTTTTTCTTCATACAAAAAATTTGAATCGTATTTTTGGTCATATTTCTAAACCGTTTACGGAATGAGGCAAATAATATGGCGTTGGAAAGCTGCTGCAAAACCGCTCCTTCCACATGTTGAAAGTTTTCTCTAATTCCATATCATTAAAGAGTAATTTGGAAAATCTTAAAATTTCGCAATCCAAACAGCCGAGTTCTTATTTTCAATGCCACTTCTAAATGGCAAATCTAATGGAGGCAAATGATATGGGGTTGGAAAGCTTATGAAAATGCGCTACTTTTTCCTGTTGAGTGTATTTACTAATTTTTAACGGGTCAAAAGTAATTTAGAAAATGGTACAAGTTCCACCGAGTTCATATTTGCAAGCTAATTTTTTAACCGTACATCCGAATGAAGCAAATGATATGGAATTAGAAAGCTTGAGGAAATGCAACACTTTTTGGTATATATTCCTTCTCCCAATTCCCTATGGTTTAAAGTCAATTTTGATAATGACTAAACATGTTTTTGGCCGTAATTTCTACAAACTTTATCAGAATGGGGCAAAAAAAATATACTGTTGAAAAGCTACGGAAAATGCGAAACTTTTTTATTTAGATGGTTTTCTCTGATTCCTAGCCGTTTTCAAGTAATTTTTAAATTTATGAGATCATGTGTTCTGCCTTTATCGCGAAACAGATTCTTCGAAAATGCACCGCGTGAAGAACTTGAACTTCTCGGCATGTCTACTTGAACTTCACTCTATTTTTCACGTGTTTGTTTGCTCATAGCTCTCCATCCACTCACTTGAATTGAGCAAGTGATACATAGATGGAAAGCTGCTGTAGACACGCAACTTTCCTGTGTTGATCATTTTTTCATACTCGCGACAATTTGAAAGGTTTTTCATGTGAAATTCATTCAGTGTAGTAGTTGAACTTCCTGCTGTTTTCACGTTGAACTTCTGTGATGTATTTTCGCTTGTAATTTTCTCATCCATTTGTTAGTGTTATACAAATGATATTCCTTTTGTACAAACCTCTCTCACAGTAATATTTTTAACTTTCTCCGACCGAGGGCTTGAACTTATAACAACAACAAATTTGGAACTTGCTTTTTAATTCATTTTTCTAATATTAAACACATACCATGTAGTACATTAACTTCTTCCATTTTTATGATTTGATTTTTTTATTTTTGAAATCAGATTGCTCCAAATAATAACTGAATTTCTTTTTTGGATTGAGAAAATTATTTTAAAACGCAATTTTTTTTTGTGATTTTGAACATGGAAATACAAGGTGAACCACTCTCGCAACAACTTTTGAACTTCCTCGGACACAGCACTTGAACTTCTTTCGACAAAACTTCTAAGTTCTTATTTTTCTATACTTTTATTCTGACCTGAAATGCATTCCTTGCATTAGTAGAACTTCTCGTTGTTTTCACAATGATGTTTTGTCACTATTTTTGTTCAACCTCTCTAAGAAGAATTTTTGAACTTTCTCGGGTCGAGCACTTGAACTTCTAGCAATAAAACTTTAGGCTTTTCATTTTCTTTCTTTTTTAATACAAAATGCACACCGTGTAGTACGTTAACTTCTGGTAGTTATCAATCTGAACTTCTGAGATCATGCGTTTTGCCTTCATCAGAAAAACAAAAGTCTCCGAAAATGCACTTCGTGAAGAGGTTGAACTTCTGGAGCAGTTCTTTTTGAACATCACTCTGTTTTTCACTTGTTGTTTTTAACCATAACTCGCCAACCACTTACCGGAATTGAGCAAAAGATATACCGATGGAAAGCTGTTGAAAACATGCAACTTCCACGTGTTGATCATTTTTTCATACTCGTTGCGGTTCAAAAGAATCTTTTCAATACATAAAAATGTGTTTTAATTTGTATACGTGAAACTTTTAAACTGTACATCGGAATGCAGAATATAATATACCGTTGGAAAGCTTATGAATAGGAACAACTTTTTAATGCATATAGTTGTTAGAAATTCATTGTCGTTTGAGAGCAGTACTAAAAATGACAAAAACAACGTCGTTTTTGCCTGTTTTCAACTTGTAATTAAAGGTCGCACATCTCGCACTAGAGATCTTGAACTGCACCGGGAGGAGGACGTAAAATTCTTGTAACAAACCTTTTAGGCTTTTGGTTTTTTATTCTCATCCAAAGAGCATTTGGTGTAGTTGTTGAACTGCTTGCTGTTTTCACGTTGAACTTCTGTCACGTATTTTTGTTCGTAATTCCTCACTCGTTCATCGGATTTGTACAACATTTTTTTGTATTTTTGCACATGTATATACGCGGTGAACCTCCTTCACAATAATTTTTTAACTTTCCAGGGCCGACCACGTGAATTTCTAGCAAAAGTGTTTTTAGAAAATCTGAGTTTTTTTAATATACTTTGAACTTCTCTATTTTTTCAATTTGAACTTCTTAGTCTTATTCTTAGAATTTTTTTAAAATAAGCACCAAATATTTCTTTCGAAATTGAACTTCATATATTTATTTTTCCTAGGAACAGAAAGAATTTATGTTTCCCATATATATTGACTACTCCTTTTTTATTTGATCTTCTTCATTTTTTATTCTTTTGTAACAATGAAAGTTTGAGCTTTTTTTGGTAAATATCGAACTTCTCTATTTTTGTAATTTGGACTTCTTGATTATTTCTTTTAGTAACAGAAATATCCTAGTCTTGTAATAAATGTTGGACCACCCGTTTATTGAAATTTTAACTTCTAGAGTTTTTTAATTTAGAAACGTTGAAAGTCCCTTTTTATGATTTTTTGAGCTTCTCTATTTGTAAAATTTGAACATATTGTTTTTTATTTTTAGAAACAGTGAAATATCCACTTTTCTAAGTGTTTCTTTTATTTTGGAACTGCTTTGTTATTTTCTTTGAACTTCCTATGATCCTCTTGTCAGCGGATTTGGATTTTCCCATTTTTACACATCGAACTACTGCATTATTTTATTTTGAAAATCTTGTTTCCATTCTTCTAATAACGAGGAAATTTGAATTTTGTGTAAACATCGAACTGCTCCTCTTTTTTAATTTGGACTTCTTGGTTTTGTTTATTTTAGTAACAGAAAAATCCTAGTTTTCTAATAAACATCAAGCCACTCCATTTTTTAATTTAAACTTCTAGTTTTTTTAACTTTTAAGTACCTTTTCACTATTTTAGGTACATTTTTTCATTAACGGGTTTGATTTTTTTCCAACCTCTCGAATCTGGTTTATTTATATGCATCAAAGTTCCTCGAGGAGAACACTTGATCCATTTTTAAATTATCATTATGTTACATGTGGGCTCTACGTTTTTAGTCCTCGGGGACGACCATATAAGCATCAGGAATTCGAGAACATGTACTTTTCAGTACATCTTTTTCAGAAATGCACCATTTTACTCTATGCGAACTTAAGCTTTTTTATACATGAACTTTATTGTGGAATTCATTTTATTTCTGCATGCAAATTTCGTACACGGACTTTTTATCGTGTTACATATTTTTGAACCTTGTCAATTCTTATTTTTGAACTTCTTTCTCTTTCTATTATATACGAAAAACGAAATCTCAAAATCTGAAAAAGTGTCGAAAGTAATAACTCAGCGAATTATCTTTCAAATGTCAACCAATTCACTAATAGCTACTCACGGAAGTTCAAAAAAGAACCGATAGATATTCATGGACATGCTCCATGCACCAACAGAAAAATGCATTTTTTATTGAAATCAATAAAAGCCAAAATGTCTATATATCTCTGCGACATAGCCCAACTAGGAGGTACTTTTCATCCTCAGCCCCCAGGGCATGAGCATACAAACAGAGGAACTTATCAGTTCTTGATTCTCCACACATAAGAAATGTGAACATTGTTTTTGTTGCAGACATAAAACATCTCTATAATTTTCAACAAAGTCTGTTGTGCGTCTGATTCAACATCATAGGGCGGGTAGGAACAGGGTGACTGCCATGAACTGAAGCTCGCGCTCGGCTCGGCCTCCCTACCACTGTAGGGCTGGACTTCACAAGCGAACTAGATTAAACAATACTAAAGTTTTTCTCAATAAATGATTACATACACGTTTTACATACACAATCATTTTTCATCTGCTGATGTGCATGACAAAATAAAAAAATGAATTGCTGAACTGCTAGCCAGCGACACACAAGCACGAACTCCGATGACCAGAATTCACAAATTCGGCATTTGGAACTGGCTCTCCCCCGAGGGGACATCCCCAAGCTCGTTGGGGTTGGGTTAGTGGTCATGACTGAGCTCAACAAAGGAGAAGCAGCGGGAAGGCCCCTTGAACTAGATTCCCGCCCCATGTTGTATGCTGTCAGTGCCCCGTCTGGAGTCTGAAAGAAGGATGTGAGCTGGAGGAGGGGCAGAGGAGGAGTTTTCACGTCTGCTGCCAAGCGAGAGAATGAGGGACTGCGCATGTGGACGAGGTTGGACAGCGCGACGATCATAGTTGGACGGGGAAGGGGCCGCATCGGCCCAAGGGCGAGGCGTGTTGCCTGTGGAGAAAAGGAAGGACATGCAAGGGCGGACAGGATGGCGTCGCGCCTCCAGTGGTGTCAGAGCAAAGTAGGACGCACTCCTGGGAAGGAGAGCACATTGTAGGGGGAGGCATGGATAGGGGATTGGGAGGGTGGGGCTCCAAGGCCATGGGAGGATCCACGCCTCTAGATGGCCTTGGTTACCGGATCTACGTCTGAAAGTGCGTATATTGACTAGAGGTGGGGTGAATAGACGATTTTTATGAATTCTTCACTTAGGAATTTGCGGGTGAAGAAATTCCTTAGCGAAGAACTACTTGCAGAGGAATAAGTACTCAGAAGTAAGCATAACAGAACACAAGCTTGGTCATCATGATGAAATGAAGACAAGCACAGAGTACAAAAAGCGTAAACACAGGATAACACAGGATGAAGACAAACAGAGGGAAGAAATTGAACTTAGGAAATTGAGAAAGTCTTCAGTCAAAGTCTTCAAATAAAGATGTGTAGGCAGTCTGCACTGGCGAATTCCTAACTCCTCAGTCAGAACAAATTCCTCAGAGACCTGAATAACTTCGTCTCTGTCACTGAATAATATGACTGAACTGTATGAGATTTCCAATGGCTTCACTCGAAGGGATTGGTAGGTGTAGGATTTTGAGTTGAGCATCACATGGAAAAATTTCCTTAGTATTTCCTCGACCCCCTTTAACAGTACGGTGTTTCCTATGACTCAAGAAAGAGAAGATGAAACTACAAAAACAATAGTCTTCACGCTCCATGTTCCTAGAATGAATACCAAGTCTTCAAGGTCACACCAATTTCTTCACTTTCAAAGTCTTCAGAAATCCTAAGTCTTCAGTCGAAGAACTTCATTTTTAGGGGTCGACTTTCTCTGTAAATATCAAACTCCTCATAGACTTATAGACCCGTGTACACTCATAAACACATTAGTCTCTTAACCTATAAGTCTTCAATACACCAAAATCACTAGGGGGCACTAGATGCACTTAAAATCTCCCCCTTTTTCGTGATTGATGACAATATAGGTTAAGTTTTCAACGGGGATAAACATATGAAGTGTAAAAACTGAAATTGAGGAATTTGTTTGCAAGATATAGAAGAACTCCCCCTGAAGATGTGCATAGTGAGGAATTTGCTTTTGAAGCAATGCACACTTGAAGAGTAGAAACATGGAGATCTCCCCCTATATCTTGTAATTCATACACGCATTTGACATATACTATGAAGAATTTGAAATGCATGATGAAATATGGTCACTGATGTAAGTCAGCATGCGTACATTAATATTAACGAGGAATAAGCATGCAGAAAATCTCAGCAAAAGTATCAGGCCACCATAGAGTTTAAGTTTACAACTCGATCCAACAAAGTCATCAGAAGAACGAGAGTTGTAACTTAGAAGAAAAAAATGCCATATAAGATAGATCCGCTTGAAGACTAACTCAAATTTCTCCCCATTTGTCATCGAATGACCAAAAGGATCGAAAATTGAGGACTAACGCCCCTGAAGAATAGCATGTTGATGGAGGAGCGCCAACATTGTTGGGTTCATTTGTCATTGTAGGGCCTGCCGTAGTGTCGTCCAAGTCTTCATGCTCGTCGGTTTCGCGCGATGAAGAATATGAGCTGGCCACCAAGGAAGGAACCTTGACCTTCTTGTATTTCTTCGGTGGAGGAGTAGACCAGTCAAAATCTTCCTTCAGGCCCATTTTCTTCAGATCTTCTTCACCATATACATGTGACAGAATAGCCCAGGTGCGACTGAAGACTTCATGGAGGTAGTAATGGGTTTTCTTCACTGCATTATGTGTAACAGTCATGTTGTGAAGAATAGAACAAAACTGACGCTTGACCCATTTATGGTTTCGATCCACATTCTGGTGAAGACTAAGAAGCAGCTCACGGTCAGTCATCACTCGTGGAGCTGTGGCTTGAGGAGTAGACTTGGGTGCATTGGCAGCAGAATCATGTGTGGCAGAGTCATCCTTGGTGGAATAAGATGCAGCTTTGCGAAAATGACCATCGAATGGACGAATGCCTTCATCAATAACATCAGGTGCCTTGCCCTTTTCATCAGCTGAGGAATAGGTCCGCTTGAGGACTTCGATTGGGGGCAAGTAGCTGAGGTGATTCTAAAAATCAGCCTTGTAGTTGAGTGAAGACCTTGTTCTGAGGAATCTCATACTCCAAGGAGCATAAGGCTTCAGCTCAAACGGAGAGAGAGCGACATTGGCCAGAGTCCTCATGAAGAAATCATGATAGTTGACAGGAATGCCATGCATGATATTGAACAACAGATTCTTCATGATGCCAACAACTTCTTCATCATTCGAGTCATGGCCTTTGATTGGACTCATAGTCTTCGTCAGAATGCGATAGACTGTTCTTGGCACATAGAGCAATTCCCTCACGAGGAATTTGGTCCTTGGGGCTTGACTAGGATTCAGAGGCTTCATAAGAACTTCCATATAATGAGCAGTCAGTTCAGGCTCTTGGTACAAGCAACGAGCTCCTTCAGGTGGAGAACTGATGGGCAGGGCGTGAAGTAATTCAGAGGCCGGTGCCTTATAGTGAGCGTTTTCGGTCATCCAGTCCAAAACCAAGGAGTTCACATCGTCTGCAGTGTTGCCTAGAATTGAAGAATGAGCTCTTCATTCCAGTCAACTATGTCTGTGCAAAAGTTGAGGAGGCCTGCGTCATGAAGCACTCTGAGGACAGGTGAGAAGCATGGAAGTGATTCCATGTCCACATGAGGAATATGCTCGTGATCGAAGACTTTGTCCTTGTTGAAGAGCAGTGAAGAATAGAAGTTGGCCTGGCTGGCGGTCCAGAAGCGTTTCCTTCTAAGACAAGCAAAATCATAGGGATTATGGTCAGTGAAGAACACGTGCTCGCCGAAGAAGTCATCATCCTTGAATTTATGCTTCTTTGAGAATGGATCCTTTGGCTTGGGCTGAGGAGTGTCAGTCAATTGCATTATCACCTCAGGAATCGCAATCTCAGGTTCCACAGGCTGAGGAATTTCAGCTTCTTCTTCAGTGACAGCCTGGGTCTTCAATTCTTCATTTACATTTTCATCAGCACTAGTGGCTGGAATTTCTTCATGGACAGATGGAGTCTTACAAGGTTCTTCAGATCACATTTGTTTCAGTAGCAACAGGGGACTGAGGAATTTCTTGGAGTGGTGTGAACAGAGGAGAGTTAGGGTGCTGACTTTCCCAAAAGTCATCATTCATCACTGGAGTAGTGCTTCCAATGTCCACATCTTCTTCTTCCATTTGTTCAACACCGGCCTCTTCAGGAGTGAACTGAGGCATGGGCGAGGAGACGATTGGAGTTGAAGGGATTGCATCCGCTTCAATTTCTTCATCCAACTGCTCCGACGAAGAAGCAGAAGGATTCTCTTCATCGGATTCACTTGGAATCACATAATCTTCATCAAAAGGAACAAGGTCCTTTGATGGCATGGTTGAGATAGGAACAACATTAATTGGATTGTCAAATGAGCTAGTCAATGGCTTCATCTTCTTCGGGGCTGAAGAATCTGATGAAGTTGATGCCTTCCTTTTCTACACTGTTGCACGCTCTGCAGCCTTGGTCTTCTTCACATCTGATGCAGATGGAAGGATCGGAGTTGGTGTAGGCGTAGGAGGAGCAGAGGAATTTGGTTGAATTTCTTCAGGCACAACTGATGCAGTTGCCCTGACTTCTTCATTTTCTTCAGGCGCACCACTAGTGGATGCCCTGGCAATTTCTTCACCGGCTAGAATGCAGTCATCAGCACTGGTGCTTTGAGTTTCTTCAGCAGCCTGATTGTCATCAGCGGTGCTGGCATTTTTTTCAGTCGGCTGAGCAGGTGCTTCAGCCTGAGGATTTTCTTGTTGTGTTGGGGCTGCAACATTGGACATGAACTTTTCAGCCAGTTTCACAAATCTGACTTTGGCTCCAAGACAGTCAGCGTAGTAACGATCAAATTCATCACTCAGTTGCTTGATCTCAGCTTGCAAGGCAACAAGTTCTTCGGGGGAAAGCTTCAGAAGATTTTGCTTCAGAAAATGTTGTTTCTTGCACTACGCTTTCTTCACTCTTTGTCGGGGAGGTTGATCGTACCCACGGACACCTATGGGGCCGGCGGAGCTGGCCCCTTGTGGTTCGGAGGGGGGCGGAGATCGCACGAAGAGCGGATCGAGGCGAGGCACACGAGCAGTTTACCCAGCTTCGGAGCTCTGCGGAGAGATAAAACTCCTACTGCTGCTTGTTTGATCTATTGTGTTCTTGCTAGGGAGCAATGCGAGCTACAAAACCTAGCGTGCGTGTCTCTAGTCTATGGCCAGTCGAATGAACCGAACCAGCCGAACCTCCTCTATGTTGCACTCGGGCCTCCTTTTATATGCTCAAGGGGTCTCCGACAGGTGGCAACATAGATGGGGGTACAAATGTAAAAACAGGAGTTGGTACACCTACTTGAACGGTGTACAGTGCAAAATACCTAACTCTGACGGCAAGGGACAAAAGCAATAAATGCCCGTCATTGTCGCCCAAACAGTGTAACAGAGACCGTCAGGTGCGCCTCGCCGCCACGATGGCGAGCTGTCGCCGCTTATCGCTGCTCTCCGCTGGCTGCACAGCTGCTCGACACGCGCGCATGGATCGGTTCCATGGCGACACGTCGCTGGGTGAGCTGGAGCGGAGACGAAGAGAAGTCGCATGCCGCGGCAAGCGCCTTGCCGCGGCCGAATCCTTGTCGCGCCCGGAGACTTGTCGCGCTCCGAGTCTTCCCCGCAAGCTCCTCTTGCCGGGGCGTTGTCTTCACAGACTGAGGGCCTTCCGACAAGCTCCTCTTGTCGGGCGTTGTCTTCTCAATCTAATACTTTGTTCTTGAATGGCTCCAAGGGAGCCACGGAGGACATTGGCGATGACGAGGCAAACCTTGCCGCTGAGGTCTTGAATCGTCTGCAGTCTAGCACGGGATACTAGGGTACCCCTACTCTAGTACACCGACACTCTTCTTCCTTGTTCAAATTTCCATTTCTCTTCTTCGATGAAGGCAGTCAGCATATGACTTTGGCCAGGAGTCAGCTTGAAATCAGGCATAGGAGTGTTGGGGTCCTTGTGCCAGAGATCGATGTAATCAAGGATCAACTTGGGATCCAAAAGAAGAGGCACATTGCTGCCTTTGGCTCTAGCGGCCTTGACCTACCTATCAAAAATAATTTCTGCAAGTTCATCATCATCAGCTTTGTCTTCATCAGACGGCACTTGGAAGGTGACCTGCTTCTTGTGAGGACTTGGGCGAGAGCCACGTCCAGCAGTGGCCTTTGTCTTCAGCAGAGAGGGGCCACTTGAGGAAATTGGTGCAGCTAAGGAACTAGCAGAAGCTCCTGAGGCAATAGAGATGCTTGTCGTCCTTTGGACGTGGCAAAGGTGCACAGGTGCAGAGGATTTGGTCGGAGCAGTTGAGGACTTTGGCGGAGGAGCTGAGGACTTTGGAGAGGAAGCAGCATGAGGAGTTGGCCGTGACGGCTTTGAAGATTCTGGCTGTGAGGGCAATGCTGAGGAACTGGGCCGTGAGGGCATTAAGGGTGAAGCACTTGGCTTATGAGCAGGCTTCTTTGCCATGGCCTTCTTCGGCTTGCTAGCAGAGGCCTCATCAGTGGCAGCAACAGCAGCAGAGTCTTCGTTGAATTTCCTCACTGCTTGTTTGGCCAAGTTGGCCTGGCGCTTGGCCCATTCATCAGGATAATCCTCAACGCGCTTGAGGCTGCTGGGATTTGCTTCTTGGCCAGGTGCCAATGGAGGTCTTGGGCATGGATGATTGAGAGCGAATTTATTCATGTACTTGGGAGTAACATACCTGTACTCCCTCCACTCTCTTGCCCATCTCCTCTCTATCCTCTGGATGCGCACCTTGCGCTTAATTTGGCCTCCTTGCCAAACTTGACCTCATCAAGAGTGCAGTAATCCTTATATATGTCATCAGGGATCTCAAAAGAATTATTAACCTCAGGCCTCTTTCCTCTCTTCTGTGGCTTCTTTCCATCAACCATTTTCTTCAGCTGGGGAATTTGGACAATTGAATTTTCTGAAGATGTATGCAACGTTTCTTCAAGGAACGCTGCAAATGAGTTAAGTTGATGAGAACCTAGTGATTCAGCAGCTGACATGTGTACCTGTGAACAGAGTATAGTTGCAAGGAATTTGGAGAGGTCATATGCGTTCTCAAAGGGTTTTCAAAAAGAATAAGTTTGAGGAATTTGACCAGATGAGTCTTGAAGAATTTCACTAAGCATTCTTTGTCTTAGGTTCTAGAGTTGTACAGATCATAAATCCACACAATTGAGGAATCTTGAAGAAAAATATAGCTTAGAGAAATGAATCAAGAACAAATGACATGGGAGGTGTTTAGTGTGTGAAGAATTTGAAGAATAAACACTTTTGAAGATTTTGTAGAAATTTGTCGAATCAAAGAGGGTAGTAAAAGTAATTTTTAATTACCCTGGACGAAGAACACGACAAACTGAGAGATGTAGATGTGAAGTTCGTCAGTTCAGATCTTCCACGCCCTAATTCGGCTGAGGAAGACAGCTACGGCTGCGACGGAGAGAAGAAATCCGCAACCGGCACGAGTACGATGGCGACGAGGTTGAGGCGGTGAAGCTCTTCCTCACCGGCAACGATGAAGTAGCGGAAGCGCTAGGGTTTGAGAAGCTCGAGCTGGCCTGAGGTCGAGCGGAGTAAAAGAGAAGTGAGGAAGGGAGGGGTATTTATAGCCACGGTGAAGAGCTGTTCGCCTGAAGAAATTGGACGAACGTGCCCCTGACCCTTCTCATTCGCTTGACAACACCCACGTACTGAGAAGTGGAGATCATGTGAGATCGTGGGTGAATAGATAAGTGTTTCGTGGAATGCGGAACGGTTTGAGCGGCAAAGCCGAAAATTTAGATAAGATAAGTTAAAAGTTTCGTTTGCAAATTCTTCAGATGACAAGGACATAGTGAAGATTTTGAATGAGTTTCAAATAGAACGCACATGAAGAATTTGTGAATAGATTGGGTTGAGTTTAGCATAGAGGGGGAAGGGTCCGATCACATTCACTTAGCAAAAAAAACAACTTGAAGAAATAGCAATAATTGAATGTTGTAGAGGACATAAACTCATAAACTCATATATATATATATATATATATATATATATATATATATATATATATATCCAATGAAGAAAAATGACAGAAACAGTGAAGGCAATGCAAATTTGAAGAACATGAACAACTAAGGAATTTCAAAACTGAGGAAAAACTCAAATTGAAGATTTTCAACTTTTGGTGGTGGCTTGACCCACCGTATAAGAATGATGATTTCAAACACCGTGTACAATTGTCGTAGGGCTCTGAGAATCGAATTCTTCGTTAATTTCTTCACACTTAGATTGTTAGTCTTCATTAATTGAAGAAAAACTTTTGTTCATGTGTTGCACATCTAAGTCATCAATTTTGCGTAAGTGTTAGGATGAGTGTCCTTTTCAAAGAACATTCGGAAATTCTAAGATATTTAGCTCACACCGCAACTTGCTAAATCTCTTCTCATCCAAGGGCTTTGTGAAGATATCGGCTAGATGTTCTTCAGTCTTCACATGCTCAATAGAAATGTCGCCCTTCAGCACATGATCACGAAGAAAATGATGACGAATCTGAATGTTCTTGGTCTTCGAGTGTTGAATTGGTTTATAAGAAATCTTCATGGCACTCTCGTTGTCACATAAGAGAGGCACAGCAAGAACCAGCGGCAATGTACTCAGCTTCAGCAATAGACAGTGATACACAGTTCTGTTTCTTCGAGGACCAACAGATCAAATATCTTCCAAGGAAATGACATGTGCTAGATGTTGACTTGAGGTCGACACGATCACCAGCATAGTTAGAGTCTGAATATCCAATGAGATCAAAAGCTGAGCCCTTGGGGTACCATAGTCCAAGTGTTGGTGTGTGAGCTAGCGATATCGAAGAATATGCTTCACAGCCTTATGGTGTGATTCCTTTGGTGTGGCTTGAAATCGGGCACACATGCAAACACTAAGCATAATATCTGGCCTAGATGCACATAAATACAATAGAGAACCAATCATGGAGCGGTATACCTTTTGATCGAAGTCAATACCATTTGCATCAGTGCATAGATGGCCATTTGTGGGCATTGGAATTTTGACCCCTTTGCAATCTTGCATGCCGAATTTCCTCAGTACATCCTTGAGGTACTTCTCCTGAGATATGAATATGCCATTGAGCTGTTGACGAATTTGAAGACCTAAAAAGAATTTCAACTCTCCCATCATAGACATTTGATATTCTTCACTGATCATATAGGCAAATTCATCACTTTAACGTTGGTCAGTATAGCCAATAATTATATCATCAACATATATTTGGCACACAAACAATTCACCATCATAAGATTTAGTGAAAAGAGTAGGGTCAAGTGAATCGGGTTTGAAGCCTTTCTTCATGAGGAATTCCTTCAAAGTATCATACCATGCCCGAGGGGCCTGCTTGAGGCCATAGAGGGCCTTATTGAGTCTGAAGACTTTGTCAGGATGCTTTGGATCTTCAAAATCTGGGGGTTGAGCAACATATACTTCTTCCTCAAGCTTACCATTGAGGAATGCACTTTTCACATCCATTTGATATAAGGTGATATCATGATGGTTAGCATAAGCAAGTAATATGCAAATGGCCTCAAGTCTAGCAACAAGTGCAAAATTTTCATCGAAATCAATTCCTTAAACCTGTGTGTAGCCTTGAGCTACAAGCCGTGCCTTATTCCTCACCACAAGGCCATTTTCATCTTGCTTGTTGCGGTAGATCCACTTTGTGCCAATGATATCGTGCCTGCGAGGACCTGGACGTTTGACCAGTTCCTAGACGTTGTTGAGCTCGAATTGATGTAATTCTTCTTGCATAGCTTGAATTCACCCAGGCTCCAGAAATGCTTCATCTACCTTAGTGGGATCTGTGATAGAGACAAAAGCAAATTACCCACAAAAGTTAGACAAATGGGAAGCTTCTGAGCGTGTGAGAGGACCTGGTGCTTCAATGTCATTGATGATCTTCTCAATTTGCACTTCGTTTGCAATGCGAGGATGAGCTGGTTGTTGTCAAGGAATTTGATCAGCATTTTCTTCAGCACCATTTTCTTCAGGGGCATCAGCTCAACGTTCTTCCCGTTCTGGAATGAATTCTTTAGCAGATTCTTCGGTAGGAATGACATCCTCAGTTGCCTTGAACATGATAGATTCCTCAGGTGCTGGTTCATCTATCACAGAAGGTAGGTGCTCTATTTGCGAGCCATTAGTTTCATCGAACCGCACATCTACAGTTTCAACAACCTTGTGAAGAACGTTGTTGAAGACTCTGTAGGTGTGTGAGTCCTTTCAGTAACCAAGCATGAAACCTTCATGTGCTTTCGGTGCAAATGTAGAGTTGTGATGCGGGTCTCTAATCCAACATTTAGCACTGAAGACTTTGAAATAACTCACATTGGGTTTCTTGTCAGTGAGGAGTTCATATGCAGTCTTCTTGAAGAATTTGTGAAGATATACTCTGTTGATGATGTGGCACGCAGTGTCAATTGCCTCAATCCAGAAACGACGAGGCGTCTTGTATTCATCAAGCATAGTGCGAGCCATCACAGCAAGAGTCCTGTTCTTGCGTTCCACGACGCCATTCTGCTGAGGAGTATAAGGAGCAGATAACTCATGAGTAATACCAAGTTCATCAAGATAGTCATCAGACCAGAGTTCTTGAACTCAGTTCCATTGTCACTTCTGATGTGCTTGATCTTCACACCAAAGTTGGTTGAAGCCCTCGAAGAAAATCGTTTGAAGACTTCCTGCATTTCATGTTTGTAAGTGAGAATGTGTACCCATGTGTAACGAGAGTAATCATCAACAATAACAAAGCCATATTGAGATGCATCACTTGAAACATCAGAATAATGATTAGGAACAAAAAGATCCATATGAAGCAATTCAAATGGTCGAGTGTTAGTTATGATTGTCTTTGTTGGATGCTTAGCCTTGGTCATCTTTCCAGCTTCACAGGCTCCGCACAAGTGATCCTTGAGGAATTTGACATTCTCAATGCCAATGACATGCTTTTTCTTTGCAAGCGTGTGCAAATTACTCATGCCTGCATGACCAAGTCGTCGATGCCATAGCCAGCCTTCTGAAGCTTTTGCAAGTAGACATCCGGCTGGTTGTGGTCCTGTAGAGAAATCAACAATATACAAGTCTCCTCTTCTAAAGCCTTCAAAGACTTTGGAATTGTCAGCTTCCATGATGACAACACAACGATACTTGCCAAAGACAACAACCATATCAAGATCACAAAGCATTGAGACAGACATGAGGTTGTATCCTAAGGACTCGACAAGCATGACTTTGTCCATGTGACGATCCTTTGAGATCGCAACCTTACCTAGACCCAATACCTGACTTTTGCCTTTGTCAGCGAAGATGATATGCTTCAGATGCGATGGAGATAAGGGAGCATCAATCAATAGATTCTTGTCACCAGTCATGTGATTTGTACATCCACTATTGAGGACCCACTCATTGGCTTTGGGTTGATCATCCTGTAGATGAATTAGTGCAACTTACGAACTCATATACTTCATCACTGAAGAATATGACATCAATTCATCAGATCAATTTCATCAAGCAATAGAAAAAATAAAGCAATATGTGGACGTGAGAAATGAAAGTTCATTTCTTCATTATTAGCCTGCATCCTTTCAGGCATTTTCTGGTCTCCGGCAAATTCTTCAGACGTTTACGCACGTCTGGAGACCTGACCCTTCAGAAGAAATTAGTTCTTTTTCTTCACCACCCACATCTGATGGGGTGGCAAAGTGTTCATCACTCTCGAATATCCATATGAGAAAGGTGGCATAGAAGCCAATCCATTTCGTTTCACATAAGAGAAGTTAGGTAAGCATATGAATAAGCAGAGAAATTCTTCGAGGAATTATGAACATAATGGTTAGGAGAGTAATGCTCATATTCATAGCCCTTACCTCTTCCCTGCGAAACAGAGGTGTTAGCACGATGATAATCATATGAGGACTTTGATCGTTTTGAGGAATATGATCCACGTGAAGAATTTGGTCCGTATGAGGACTTGGATCCATATGAAAAATTTGGTCCATATGAAGAGTTTGATCTGGGTTCCTATTCTTCACAGGTGGTGTCATGACGACATTCACTTGAAGACTTTCAAGGCATCTTTTGGGAACCCAGATTTTCTTCATAGGGGAACCGTTCCTGCAGTTAGTGCCAACATATCTAGCAAATACTTCACCATTCTGATTTTTGAACAGTTTATAGTTGGAGTCAAATGACTCATTAAATGAATGAGGAGATTCACATGTAAAGCCAGATAGATTAGATGGATCTACTGGAGGTCCCTTTGCAGCAACCCATGAGTTTTTGGGGTACTGCTCAGGCTTCCAATAAGTACCATCAGCATTGAGTTTCCTCTCAAAGGCAATACCCTATTTCCTAGGGTTACTGTTGAGGATCTTATTTTTAAGCACATCACAAAGAGTCGGATGCCCTTTGAGGCTTTTGTACATGCCTGTCATGTATAATTCCTTCAGCCCTGCATCATCAGTGATACTAGCAATGTCCTCAGATGAGGAATTAGTGATAGTAGAGACAGTTGAAGAATTTGTAGCATTAGAAGCATTTGAGCATTCAGTTGAAGAATTAGCATATTCACGTTCAATGCATTTCAAACATGGCGGAACAAATTCTTCCTGAGCAGCGCTGATTTGTTGAGCAAGTAATGAATCGCGCTGTAACACCCCAAAAAATTAACCATGTTTTGTTTATTAAAATTTTGCCAGCAGATTAAAAATTTTACTTTCTGGATTTTCTTTTGATTTTAGAACCCCTCTTTTCTTTAGTATTGTGAAGTTTTCACCCCAAGTGGAAACTTTTCAAAATATTATAGGACTTGTATACCCTCTCTAGAAAACAATTTTTTTTATCAGTACCTTTATTTGCATAATTGTTTTTCCTGAGCTTTATTCTTTTAAAATGATTTTTCATTAGTTTTGGAGCCTCTTTTGCACTACAACCATTTGATAAATGCATTTAAAATTTTCACCAAACTTTGGGGATGTCATGTGATGTTTTTAAATCACTTTGATGCAAAAATATCTTTTATTCACTGGAGATTTTGAGCCCTACACCAAATTTTCAAATCTGGTCCAGTTTGCACTTTTGCACTACGACCTATTTAAATACTCCTTTAAAACTTCCACCAAAATTAGGGGATGTTAGTAGGATTATATTATGCAACTTTGTGCAAAAACCCAATGGTGTTCTTTGGAAAATTTGAGCAAAACAACCTCTTTTGCTCTCCGGTCCAGTTTGGCATTTTCTACTGCAACCCATTTTATTTTGCTCTGTTGCCCATGACTCTTTTTCCTGCTTATAGACCACCCTACAAAACCCTTAAGTCCAGGAGAGTGGACCCATTGGAGTATTTTTGGTCCATGAAATGATAGCCTTTACATTGTGTTCAGATTTGGCTCTCTCAAAAACTTGCACTAACAAGTTTGTGGGTTTGCCCAATTAACCTTGCCACTCTCTTTACAACTAAAGAGACACTGATCTGGAGTTTTTGGCCACCCCAAGAGTTGCCTAGATGCCCTTAGCATTTTGTCGAACACCTTGAGTGCAAGAACAGATTTGGCATGAAACTTAGTTTGCATTCTGAACCTGCTTGATTTGCCAAAGCAGCGTGTCCACTAAACTCCTAGCTATCCCTAACCCAGGCATGTTAACTACCAGCCTCACTCAAGCTCTCTAGCATGCCTTGGCATTTTGCCGAACGTCTGGCGCGCGTGCTCTGGGCGCGCCCAGAGTGCATGTTTTGCACGCGCACGCACCGAGCCGCCGCGTCTCGCTGCCGCCGTCCCCGCACACGTGCTGACCCTTGGCCACTCGCTGCCATCGCACCCGACCCCTCCCTCGCTGCAGAGCCGCCCCTGGAGCCCCACAGTGCCGCCGTCAGGTCGGCCATGGCAGCTAGCGGCCGACCACAGCAGGCCCCGGCCATGGCAACACCGCCCGAGCCACTCCGGCACGCCAGCTGCCCCCTTGAGCAGCTCAAGCTCATCCGCAAGCTCGTACACTAGCGCACGTCGCCGCCACGTTGCCCTGCAACTAAAGAACGGCGGTTCGCCGTCGAGCTTATCCACGGCCGCCGGAACCTTCCTCGACCGCTATAAAAGGGACCCGAGCCTCTCCTAACCCCCAGACAACCTCAGGCCATCCCTCTGATGCTCCCCTAGCCAGCCATCGACAGGGGAGGCCTTCTTCCCCATCTCCGGCCAGTTCGGCCGCCGCCGCCCTCCGGTCCAGTTCGTCACAAGTAGAGCTCCTCCCGTCCATCTAGCACCACCACCCGACTCCCCTTGACCGTGCGGGGCTTCCCAGCACCTCAAACTCGCTCAGGAACCACCGTAACCCAAAGCCCCAATTCTCCCGAGGCCGTCGTCCGCTTCAGAACTCGCCGCTGGCGATTCCCTCCACCCCCGCCGACCTAGCGACCACCGAGAGGACCGCCCTGGACTGGCGGATCCATCCCCGCCCTCAGAACCCCGCGGGGAGCCGCCGTTCACCGACGTCGATCGCTGGAGCCCCGCCTCTGTTCGGCAAGAGGAGGAAGGAGGCGGGGGCGACTGGTCAAACCTGACCAGTGGGCCCCCTGGACCCACTGTCAGTGACCACGGGCCGGTCCACGCTGGCGTAAGTGGAGGCGTAAAACTCAAAGATTTTTGGAGAGAGAAGAAAACTTTCAAAAGTTTTGGAATGCACCCTGCCTCTCCACAACTTGAAGACAAGCATTCTGAACCCTGGCATAATATTGTTGTGTGTCGTTTGACACGGTTACAACACCCCTCGTCTCGGAGTTTTCGTTATTATATGTGATGATATGAACATGCTCATAAGTGCATATTGATGATTTCGTGCTATTGGAATTTGATTCCTTGTGATAGTAATCACCATCGGATGCCTTTCATGCATGCCGGAAGGAATCCGGGAAAGCCTCTATCTTAGGTAGACACGGGCTTGTCTCTAGTCCTCCGAGGGGACGGTTGTGTCCGGTACGGCATGATGAGGTATGACGAGTGATGATTCTGTCTGTTGGTTGAAATATATTTGTTATGCTAATCTTGCAGGGAATACTTAAACCTCCTGAGTCGACCGTAGATCGAGTCTTGTTCCAAAGAACCCCATACTTGTTTCGTACTACCACTTGTCCCTGCCATAGGTAGGATACGGTTCAGTAAGTTGTCAACCCATTTCCTAGCACACACCGTACAGAGAGGCCATGGTGGAAGATACCGGCTGCATCCGGTAGGCATGCCACCTGGTCCGGGGGCATGGGTGTTTCCGGTTGGAACCGAGGGGGTAGCTCCCCTAGTTTACGCGCGTTATAAATTTTGTGATCCCATGCTAATCGAGGTTGTGGGCTCCCCACTTAGATTTTTGCTTAAACGTGTGTCATGGGTGATTCCAGACATTGGTGAGTTAGGCTGGTGTGTGCGGTCAGGTGTGTTTTCAACTAAAAGACCCTAGACGGAATTAGTCCCGATGGACTAAAGAAATCCGTACTCATGGGTAAAGAGTACACCCTCTGCAGAGATTAACATCTACTCGAATAGCCGTGTCCATGGTTAAGGACTACAGTCTGGAATGGGTCAAGTGTCGGTCTTAGTGTCCGTCTTCGAAGGAAAAACTGCTAAACTAGAGCATTGATTATGACCTGTGACATATGATGATTATGAGTATTATTATTTTGGTCTAACCATTTATGTTATTTGAATTATTGAGTATCCCTAGGACGGTTCTACCTCCTGGATATTCATTGCGATTATTTACTTATAAGCCCTTTATGTGGTGTCACACAGACGCCCGACTGTGGCCTGCTTGTTATTTTTATAAGCCTTTATGAGGTGTCGCTGAGACGCCCGACTGTGGCATGCTTGTTATCTATTTACTTTATAAGCCCTTTATGCGGTGTCGCTGAGACGCCCGACTGTGGCATGCTTGTTATTTATTTACTTCATAAGCCCTTTATGTGGTGTCGCACAGACGCCTGACTGTGGCATGTTTGTTGCTAATTTCACTTATAAGTCCTTTATGTGGTGTCGCTCAAACGCCCGACCGAGGCACGCTTTATGTTATTGCCCTTTTGAGGCGTCACTCCAGACACCCGATCGGTGCATTCTATTTCTACTCTCTAACTGAATTATTCATGTTTTATATGAATAACTTGCTTACGTGCATCATGGATTTTATTTTGTGACTGATGTTGTGATAAAGACTATTTCAGAACATGATTATCATTTATTATATTATACCGGTGTTCATTATGTTTGCGAGTACATTCAAAAGTACTCACTGGCTTGTCCCTGGCTATTGTCTTGGCCAGATTTCTTGCATGGAGAGGAGCGATGTGATGACAGCCCCGGAATCTAAGCAATGATGATAGCAGCCTCGCGAAGATAGGAGTTATCCAGGTCAGCTGTTTCTGTGGGAAATGGAGTCCCATAGACGCTGATGAACCACAAACCGCTTCCGCCATCAACCACTAGAAACCTTGTGTTGTACTCATAGGCCAGAATGGTCTTGTACTACATATTATGTATTTTGCTTGGTGCTTCTGTATCAAGTTAGTGTCTCATCAGCTAACAATAATCCTGGGGCTGGTGAGCACAAGGACCATTTTCTGGAAATTAATATCCCGAAAACCCGGTCCTTACAAACTTGGTATCACAGCCAGGCTGACCATTGGCTAATCCTATCTTAGCCAGGTCGAAAAACCTAGGTTAACCAAACCACTAGACCTTAACCTAACCCCAGCCAAGCTTCTTGTGTAAGGTAGCCACACAGTGACCCCGACACCTTTTTGGAAGTCGGTGCCCAACCTATCAGCCTAGCCTGTCGATCACGCGCTAGTGACCGACACCTATATTGCCTCATTCGCAAGCGTGCGAAGGAAGGATCCGTCCCCTTTTTCTATAAAAAAGGCACACTAGCCTCAACACAGCACATCACAGCCTCTTCCCCAAACCGAGCTACGAAGCCCGGCCCTATTGTGCACAATGAGACCACAGCAACCAACCTTGGAGGTTTTGTGACCGTGCTCGCAAACCTCACCCGCCGTGCCTATGCATTAGAAGAGCCCCTAGAATATGTTGTGTACCAAGGACCCATGAGCGGTGAGAGCCGTCAATTCTGGGCCACTGTGCACATCTATGGTAGGGGTCTATCACCAGAACGCCCCTACAGGTTCACCGGAAGAACAACTTCCTTTGAGCCACAAGCCATCCAACTAGCTGCTCGAGAGGCTATAGTTCAACTTTGGCACTTGTCGCCCAGAGTTAACTGCCGCTCGTTGTACTACTACCCTAGCCGCGACGGGTATGGTAGGCCACCCCAGGTTGCCAACGGAGATCACGAGACGGATCCTGCATTGTTGCATCTAGTGCGCTATATAAGTGCACTAGAGGAACTGTTCGATCAAATCACCCTTGATCTGATCGAAACTCGTGGAGAACTGGTTCGCCGAGCCCCGGCGAGAGGAGAAGATGAGCCCAATGCCGACAACCCAGTCGTGCTGTTCGGACACCCGATCGAGTCCTTGAGGTTTGCCCCAGCCATCGACCAAAATACTTTGGTGTCCCTAGAAGTTCTTCATCGCCTTTTGGGAACACGCTCCAATGGATTGTGGCCAACAATCCCCGGGATGGTCATCATCGCTAACCTGACCCTGCAGCCCCTCAACCCCCTCCAGCTAATCCCGACGGTGAGACCCGTGGAGAAGCCTCGACATCTATAAGGCACGCCCGCTTAGATATAAACGAGGTAGACTAAGTCACTCGAGTAGTACCGAGTCTCAGTATGTCCACACCCTGTTATTTTATGATTTTTGTATCGCCATAAATAATCGTAGCCTACTTGTGTGTCTCTGTTTTGAATAGTAGCGATGCATAAATATGTCAGCATGCGGTTGCATTTTTAATTCCGGGCACAACTACCAAAACCACCCCGACGACACCCACTGTAATACGTCACCTTTGTGAGATATGTGTATCTGTAGCATTAACCCCAACCCCATAAGGGCAGAACCGACAAACTAGTTACCCTTCACCACGGTAAATAACCCGGCCCCAATGCTATATAAAAGGCCAGCTCGTGACCTTGCCAAGTACCCCTCACCTTGTGCACAACACTCACCCAGTATTTATCTGAGAACTCCAGATGCAACCCCAGGTAGTTTTGTCAAAATAGTGTGAGACTTTACCTGCGGTACCATGAGTTCTATCCTTCCACCCCAGTATGAGTTGCTCAAGTCGAGGATCACCCCATCCACGTCGAAATATTGGGCAGTGGTGCACATCCCTCCCGCAAACCCGAACCAAGACCCAACGGAAGTCTCCTTCGTGGGGAAATCTATGCCGACTCCGCATATGGCCATAGAAGCTGCTGCATACGAAGCACTCACTCGCCTTTGATTCGCGGTACCCTATGCCAACGAACGAGGGTATTATTACTTTTCGGGTCGCGCCGCACCCGGAGAAGTAACATCTTTTTCCGATGGACGAATTGAGAGAGACCCAGTACTGGCCAACCTTGCCCAGTATGTCATCACTCAAGAGCGTTTGACCCAGCGAGTAATGGGTTATCTCCAGAGCCTCGCTGATTTGAATCCTCAGATCGCCATTGGCAGACCACTGAGGCCCGACCAGGAAAGGCGCATCCATCGACTAGTCAATCCGCTTCCCCCGATAGAAGAGGAGTGTGCCCCAGTACCAGAGACGTTTTCTCAGGACCCTTCCATTTACCGTTTTCGTTGTAGACGTTACTGCTATGTTCTTTGTTCCAGCATTTATGTATGTGTTGCAACTTAAGTCTTATGTCCTAGATTTGCGTGATTAATTAAATATTTGGTTTCAATTAATGTGAGTAGTTGTACTACTGTTGATTTTGAGTAGCTGCTTTCACTCTCAGTAAATTTTGAGGTGAGATTTTCTTTCCCTGAGTAGTTGCAACATATATCTCTTCACGACATAGACATTTATTCATGCAGCACCACGACAACAGACTCACAACCGCAACCACTCGACCTCGTGCACTAATTGCTAATACACATACACATATTACACCTAACTGATCACCTCTGAAGGAGAAGTTAGTGGGTAATCACTCGGGTACAAGCTGCCTCCAGCACACTGACAACAGTTATCGCCCGACACCGCACTTAATCCTCATGATCACCACCACCACGAAGAGCTAACACTCGAGCGGCAGCATCACAACGATCATAGAGGATCATCACGCATAGGAGCACGGAGAACCCCAACAACGCCGCCAATCCTCCGCACATCAGGAACACGTACCAGTCCGGCATCACCTCCGCCATTAGAGCCTCGTCTCGAGCTCCTGCAGACAGAAATGAAGTAGAAGGAAGGAGAAGGAGGAGCGAGGCTAGGTGTGAGGAAGAAGAAAGGAGCACCGCGGTCATTTTATAGCTCGAGATCAGTGTACGGTGGGCGAAGTCCACCAGCGCCGTTTGTCGCTCGATCGCCGGTGTTCGGAGGCGAATCCGCGAGCAGTGTCGACAGCGCACTGGCTCGCGAGGTGAGTGCACGCTGCGCCGGCAGCCAGCACGCCACGCACTACCGCAGTACGGCCTAGGTGCTCTACGCGCTAGACGTCGCCAGTAGAGAAAGCGCGGGAAAGCGCGCGGGAGAGAGGAAGAAGAGAGAGCCAGAGGTAGAAGAAGAGACCGACAGTGGGCCCTGGGTCCACCTGTCAGCCAGAGAGAGCACTGTGCTCTCGGGTACGACCAGCGTATTTTAGTAATTTAGTAGTTTATTCTAAATTTACTATAACCAAAAGTAGGAGTTTTCCGTAGAATGTTTTTTCCTCGCAACGCCAGTATGCCACACTGTAGTTTTACACCACTTATTGCCCGCTCGCTGTAGCCACATCTTAATTACACGAGTAGGATGGTTATTTTTGTAATGGTAGGAGTAATTTTTTTTCAAAACAACTTTTAGCAAATCTCGAGGACGAGATTTTTCTTAGGGGGGGAGGGGGTAGTGTTGTAACACCCCAAAAATTTAACCATGTTTTGTTTATTAAAATTTTGCCAGGAGATTAAAATTTTTACTTTCTGGATTTTCTTTTGATTTCAGAACCCCTCTTTTCTTTAGTATTGTGAAGTTTTCACCCCAAGTGGAAAATTTTCAAAATATTATAGGACTTGTATACCCTCTCTAGAAAACAATTCTTTTATCAGTGGGTTTATTTGTATAATTGTTTTTCCTGAGCTTTATTCTTTTAAAATGATTTTTCTTTAGTTTTGGAGCCTCTTTTGCACTACAACCATTTCATAAATGCATTTAAAATTTTCACCAAACTTTGGGGGTGTCATGTGATGTTTTTAAATCACTTTGATGAAAAAATATCTTTTATTCATTGGAGATTTTGAGCCCTGCACCAAATTTTCAAATCTGGTCCAGTTTGCACTTTTGCACTACAACCTATTTAAATACTCCTTTAAAACTTCCACCAAAATTAGGGGATGTTAGTAGGATTTTATTATGCAACTTTGTGCAAAAACCCACTGGTGTTCTTTGAAAAATTTGAGCAAAACACCCTCTTTTGCTCTCTGGTCCAGTTTGGCATCTTCTACTGCGACCCCATTTTATTTTGCTCTGTTGCCCATGACTCTTTTTCCTGCTTATAGACCACCCTACAAAACCCTTAAGTCCAGGAGAGTGGACCCATTGGAGTATTTTTGGTCCATGAAATGATACCCTTTAGTTTACATTCAGATTTGGTTTTCTCAAAAACTTGCACTAACAAGTTTGTGGTTTTGCCCAATTAACCTTGCCACTCTCTTTAACACCTAAAGAGACACTGATCTGGAGTTTTTGGCCACCCCAAGAGTTGCCTGGATGCACTAAGCATTCTGTCGAACACCTTGAGTGCAAGAACAGATTTGGCATGAAACTTAGTTTGCATTCTGAACCTGCTTGATTTGCCAAACCAGCGTGTGCACTAAACTCCTAGCTAACCCTAACCCAGTCCTGTTAACTACCATCCTCACTCATGCTCTCTACCATTCCTTGGCATTTTGCCGAACGTCTGGCGTGCGTGCTCTGGGCGCGCCCAGAGCGCACGTTTTGCACGCGCACGCACCGAGCCGCCGCGTTTCGCTGCCGCCCTCCCCGCACCCGTGCTAACCCTTGGCCACTCGCTGCCATCGCACCCGACCCCTCCCTCGCCGCAGAGCCGCCCCTGGAGCCCCACAGCGCCACCGTCAGGTTGGCCATGGCAGCTAGGGCCAGCTACAGCAGGCCCCGGCCATGGCAGCACCGCCCGAGCCACTCCGGCATGCCAGCTGCCCCCTTGAGCAGCTCAAGCTCATCCGCAAGCTCGTCCACTAGCGCACGTCGCTGCCACGTCGCCCTGCAACTACAGAATGGCGGTTCACCGTCGAGGTTATCCACGGCCGCCGGAACCGACCTCGACCGCTAAGGGACCCCCGAGCCTATCCAAACCCCCAGGCAACCTCAGGCCATCCCTCTGATGCTCCCCTAGCCAGCCACCGACAGGGGGAGCCCTTCTTCACCGTCTTCGGCCAGTTCGGCCACCGCCACCCTCCGGTCCAGGTCGTCGCAAGTAGAGCTCCCCCCTTCCATATAGCACCACCACCCGACTCCCCTTTACCGTGCGGGGCTGCCCAGCACCTCAAACTCGCACGGGAACCACCGTAACCCAAAGCCACAATTCTCCTGAGGCCGCCGTCCGTCGCAGAACTCTTGGCCGGCGGTTCCCTCCACCCCCGCCGACCTAGCGACCACCGGGAGGACCGCCCTGGACTAGCGGATCCATCCCCGCCCTCAGAACCCCACGGGGAGACGCCGTTCACCGGCGTCGATCGCCGGAGCCCCGCCTTTGTTCGGCCAAAGGAGGAAGGAGGCGGGCGCGACTGGTCAAACCTGACCAGTGGGCCCCCTGGACCCACTGTCAGTGACCACGGGCCGGTCCATGTTGGCATAAGTGAAGGCGTAAAACTCAAAGGTTTATGGAGAGAGAAGATAACTTTCAAAAGTTTTGGAATGCACCCTGCCTCTCCACAACTTGAAGGCAAGCATTTTGAACCCTGGCCTAATATTGTCGTGTGTCGTTTGACACGGTTACAACACCCCTCGTCTCGGAGTTTTCGTTATTATATGTGATGATATGAACATGCTCATAAGTGCATATTGATGATTCCTTGATATTGGAATTTGATTCCTTGTGATAGTAATCACCATCGGATGCCTTTCATGCATACCGGAAGGAATCCGGGAAAGCCTCTGTCTTGGGTAGACACGAGCTTGTCTCTAGTCCTCCGACGGGACGGTTGTGTCCGGTACGGCATGATGAGGTATGACGAGTGATGATTCTGTCTGTTGGTTGAAATATATTTGTTATGCTAATCTTGTAGGGAATACTTAAACCTCCTGAGTCGACCGTAGATCGAGTCTTGTTCCAGTAACCCCCATACTTGTTTCGTACTACCACTTGTCCCTGCCATAGGTAGGATATGGTTCAGTAAGTTGTCAACACCTTTCCTAGCACACACCGTACAGAGAGGCCATGGTGGGCATGCCACCTGGTCCGGGGGCATGGGTGTTTCCGGTTGGAGCCGAGGGTGTAGCTCCCCTAGTTTACGCGCGTTATAAATTTTGTGATCCCATGCTAATCGAGGTTGTAGCCTCCCCACTTAGAGTTTTGCTTAAACGGGTGTCATGGGTGATTCCAGACACTGGTGAGTTAGGCTAGTGTGTGCGGTCAGTTGTGTTTTCAACTAAAAGACCCTAGACAGAATTAGTCCCGAGGGACTAAAGAAATCCGTACTCGTGGGTAAAGAGTACACCCTCTGTAGAGATTAAACATCTATCCGAATAGCCGTGTCCATGGTTAACGACTACCGTCTGGGATGGGTCAAGTGTCGGTCTTAGTGTCGGTCTTCAGAGGAAAAACTGCTAAACCAGAGCATTGATTATGACTTGTGACATATGATGATTATGAGTATTATTATTGTGGTCTAACCATTTACGTTATTTGAATTATTGAGTATCCCTAGGACGGTTCTACCTCCTGGATATTCATTGCGATTATTTACTTATAAGTCCTTTATGTGGTGTCGCACAGACGCCCGACTGTGGCCTGCTTGTTATTTTTATAAGCCCTTTATGAGGTGTCACTGAGACGCCCGACTGTGGCATGCTTGTTATCTATTTACTTTATAAGCCCTTTATGCGGTGTCGCTGAGACACCCGACTGTGGCATGCTTGTTATTTATTTACTTTATAAGCCCTTTATGTGGTGTCGCACAGACGCCCGACTGTGGCATGTTTGTTTCTTATTTCACTTATAAGCCCTTTATGTGGTGTCGCTCAGACGCCCGACTGAGGCATGCTTTATGTTATTGCCCTTTTGAGGCGTCGCTCCAGATAGCCGATCGGTGCATTCTATTTCTACTCTCTAACTGCATTATTTATGTTTTATATGAATAACTTGCTTACGTGCATCATGGATTTTATTTTGTGACTGATGTTGTGATCATAGACTAATTCAGCACATGATTATCATTTATTATATTATACCGGTGTTCATTATGTTTGCAAGTACATTCAAAAGTACTCATTGGCTTGTCCCTAGCTATTGTCTTGGCCAGATTTCTTGCATGGAGAGGAGCGATGCGATGACAGCCCCGGAATCTACGCAATGATGATAGCAGCCTCGCGAAGATAGGAGTTATCCAGGTCAGCTGTTCCTGTGGGAAATGGAGTCCCATAGACGCTGATGAACCACAAACCGCTTCCGCCATCAACCACTAGAAACCTTGTGTTGTACTCATAGGCCAGAATGGTCTTGTACTACATATTATGTATTTTGCTTGAGCTTCAGATCAAGTTAGTGTCTCATCAGCTAACAGTAATCCTGGGGCTGGTGAGCACAAGGACCATTTTCTGGAAATTAATATCCCGAAAACCCGGTCATTACACGCGCTCCTTCTGAAGATCTTCATAACTCACTCTTAGCTTTTCAAGATCTCTCTTTCTCTGAAGAAATTCATAAGAAAGCTTCTCATGATCAGATAAGAGAGTGTTATGATGACCTTGAAGGTTATCAGACCTAGACTGAAGTCTCTGAAGATTTTCAGTTAAGGTTTTAGTGCGATCCATTTCTTCACCCAACATATCATCACTTTTGTCTAGCATATTTTGAACCTTTTCAAATGTCGTTTGGTGTTTCACAGCAATCTTAGCAAGTTTAGAGCAACTGGGCTTGAGGTTTTCATCAGATTCATTCTCACTTGATTCAGAGGAGGTATATTTGAGTACCTTGGCACCCTTTTCCATGAAGCAATAGGTGGGAGCGTAGTCATCATCGCCTTCATCAGCCTTGTTGGTGAGGTCATTTTCTTCAGAGTTGAAGATAGACTTGTCGATTTAATGCAGTAGCGAGGGCTAGACTCGCCACACCGGACTCGGACTCCTCAGATGCCTCCTCTTCCTCATGTTCCTCAGATTCAGCCTCAGAGTCCATTTCCTTGCCAATGAATGCCCAGGCCTTCTTGGAGCCGCTCTTATTGTGATACGAAGACTCTGAGGATTTTGATGATGAAGACTTTGAGTATTTCTTCTTCTTCTTTGCATCATCAGAACTATAATCCTTGTATTTCTTCTTCTTTGATTCCTTTTCCCACTGAGGACAATCTTGAATGTAGTGACCAGGTTTCTTGCATTTGTGGCAAAGCCTCTTCTTGTAGTCACTAGATGAGGAATCATTGCTCCTTGAGGGTTTTCCAAAGCGACCACGTCTTGAGAACTTCTGAAATTTCTTCACGAGCAGTGCTAGTTCATGGCTCAGTTCTTCAGGATCACCAAGGCTGCTGCCAGAATCTTCATCTGCAGATTCAGACACTGCCTTGGCCTTCAGGGCACGTGATCTGCAATTGCTCGAACCATAGAGATCTCTCTTTTCAGCAAGCTGGAACTCATGAGTATTTAGCCTCTCGAGGATATCAGCGGGATTAAGTGACTTGTAGTCAGCATGCTCTTGTATCATCGGTGCGGAGTATCAAATGAGGAATCAAGCGATCTCAAGAATTTCTTCACCACCTCATGGTCGGTGATGTCAGTGGCACCAAGTGCTTGAAGCTCATTTGAGATGTCAGTGAGGCGATCGAAGGTTTGTTGAACATTTTCATTGTTGAGTCTTTTGAAGCAGTTGAGGAGATTGCGAAGAACGTCAACTCGAGAGTCACGCTATGTTGAGACTCCTTCATTCACTTTGGACAACCTATCCCAGATATGCTTGGCAGCTTCCAAAGCACTCACTCTTCCATACTGCCCTTTGCTAAGATGACCACATATGATGTTCTTCGCTTGAGAATGGAGTTGCTTGAATCTCTTCACATCAGTAGCGTTCTGAGAAGGTGTGACTGAGGGAACACCATTTTCCACAACATACCAGAGATCGTTATGAATTGCCTCAAGATGCATACGCATCTTATTCTTCCAGTAGGGGTAGTCCATCCCATCGAAGGTAGGACACCCAGCTGAGACCTTGATCATACCTGCGGTCTACATAACTAAAACTCCAGGCAGTTAAACCAAAATCACACAGAACAAGGGAATACCTAGCTCTCATACCAATTGAAAGTGTGTTATATCAACTAGAGTGGGGTGAATAGATGAATTTTATGAATTCTTCACCGAGGAATTTGCGGGTGAGGAAATTCCTTAGAGAAGAACTACTTGCAGCGGAATAAGTACTCAGAAGTAAGGATAACAGAACACAAGCTTGGTCATGATGATGAAATGAAGACAAGCACAGAGTACAGAAAGCGTAAACACAGGATAAGACAGGATGAAGACAAACATAATGAAGAAATTGAACTGAGGAAATTGAGAAAGTCTTCAGTCAAAGTCTTCAAACAAAAATATGAGCAAGTGCACAACACAGTTATGAGGAAATGAAAGAATTGAGGAAATAGAACCAGTAAGCTTGGTGAAGACAATGATTTGGTAGACCAGTTCCAACTGCTATCTCAGTTGTACGTCTGGTTGGAGCGGCTAGGTATTTAAACCTGAGGACACACAGTCCTCACCATATTCTCGTTGAGCTAAGGTCACACTGATCTCGCCCAATCACTCGTGGTAAGTCTTCAGGTGACTTCCAAACCTTCACTGACTCGGTCACTCGGCGATCCACAATTCCTCTTGGATGCTCTAGACCATGATGCCTAACCGTCTGGAAGAAGCACATTCTTCAAAGGTAACAAGGGTTGGATCCACACAGGATCAATCTCTTCAGTTATGCTCAATCACTTTGGGTTTGTAGGTGTTTGCGTTTGGGTTTCCTCACTCGATGATTTTCGCTCAAAGTCCTCGGAGGATGGGATGCTCTCAAATGACAAGTGTCAGTTTCTCTCAGAGCAGCCAACCAGCTAGTGGTTGTAGGGGTGGCTATTTATAGCCTAGGGAGCACCCCGACATGATAAGACATAAATGCCCTTCAATAATATGACCATTAGGTGGGTAGATATTTTGGGACAGCTGGCACGTAGCACAACAACGGTCGGAAATTTGAGTATCAAATTCCTCAGGGCTGTTGTCACGCCCAAGATGCGACCCTATCCTAAAGGAACTCGAAGGCCCCACCAAGGATAGAAGCGCATCTTGAAGACGCTTTTGCAAGGTGGATATCATTACATCAACATTACATCAACATTACATCAACATTACATCAACATTACATCATAGTGGGGATACATCCAAGACATACAATGTCACATGAATACAACAATACATCCGACATCATATCAACATTCGACTACGGATGAAACATAAACAGAAACTCAAACGACATCCACCCTGCTAGCCCAGGCTGCCGACCAGGAACCTAACCCAAGATCGATGAAGAAGAAGAAGAACTCCAAAACAAGTGAACACCGCTCTCACGTCATGATCATCGCAAACCTGTACCTGCAACTGGTGTTGTCGTAATCTGTGAGCCACGAGGACTCAGCAATCCCATTACCATGGGTATCAAGACTAGCAAAGCTAAATGGGTAAGGAAGGGGTAAGATGGTGAGGTTGTAGCATCGACTAAGCATGTATGGTGGCTAACTTACGCAAATAAGAGCGAGAAGAGAAGCAAAGCAAGCGGTCATCAACTAGTAATGATCAAGAAGTGATCCTGAACTCCTACTTACGTCAAACATAACCTAGAAACCTTGTTCTTCTCTCGAACAACCCCGAAAAGAGACACTCACGGTTACGCACAAGGTTGGTGTGTTTAGAAGAGTTTACTTCAAGTTTACTACAACCGGATATTAAAAAATTCCCATCTGCCACATAACCGCGGGCACGGCTTACAAAAGTTCAAACCCTGCACGGGTGTCCCAATTTAGCCCATGATAAGCTCTCACGATCAACGAAGGATATTCCTTCTCCCGGGAAGATCCGATCAGTCTCGGAATCCCGGTTACAAGACATTTCGACAATGGTAAAACAAGACCAGCAAAGCCGCCCGGATGTGCCGACAAATACCGATAGGAGCTGTACATATCTCGTTCTCAGGGCACACCGGATGAGCAAGACGTCGGGTTGGCATAGACCCTGATTGCCCAGGGGGCCGGACATCGCTCGGTTTGGACCAGCACTCAGAGGAGCACTGGCCCGGGGGGGCTAAAATAAAGATGACCCTCGGGCTCCGGAAACCCAAGGGAAAAAAGGGTATAGGTGAGGCAAATGGTAAAACCAATGTTGGGCCTCGCTGGAAGAGTTTTATTCAAAGCGAACTGTCAAGGGGGTCCCATAAATCACCCAACTGCGTTAGGGACGCAAAATCTAGGAACATAATACCGATACGACGGAAACTAGTGTGGCAAGAGTGGAACAAAACACCAGGCATAAGGCCGAGCCTTCCACCCTTTACCAAGTATATAGATGCATTAATAATATAAGAGATATTGTGATATCCCAACATAAACATAATCCAACAAGGAGCAATCTTCATCTTCACCTGCAACTAGAAATGCTATAAGAGGGGCTGAGCAAAGCCGTAACATAGCCAAACAACGGTTTGCTAGGACGGGTGACAAAGGTTATGGGCTATCATGGCAATTTGGGAGGCTTGATAAGCAAGTGGTAGGTAACGCGACATAGCGATACACGAAGCAACTAGCAAAGCAATGATAGTAATGAGATCCAAGGTGACGGTCATCTTGCCTGAAATCCCGCAAGGAAGAAGAGCGAATCCATGAAGAAGATGAAGCCACGAAGACGAACCAAGCGTAGACGAACGAATCCTCAAGATCGCAACGAAACGGTAACTATCGAGAAGAAACACACAACATAGTAAACGCACCACACATGAACAAGGCATGATGCTCAACCAACTATGATGCATGACAAGGCTACATGAAGCTACTCATGGCAAGAGATGATGCATACAAGAGCAACACATCAAAGCAAGTTTAAATGAGGCCGGAAACAACATATAACAATTCCGGCAAGTCCTCATATGCAAGTTTCGAAATTGGTCCAGATCTGAATAAAACTTATGTTCAAGTTGTTAAAAAGCAATTTATGATGCACCACGATGATCTACACGAAATTCTAGTCAAGTTACATATAAGGTTCATTAGGTTCGGAGCTACGGCCTAGAAGATATGAGCAAAACAACTTAAGCATGGTATTTGGTGAAAAATGCATTCAAACATCAAGCACACACCTCAAAACATGGATGCAACAAGGTAACATGAAACTACATGCAAAAATAAGCAAGTTTCATATAGAGCACACTCTAAACGGAGGAACGGTTCAACACATACACACCACACAAGTTCAAAGGACAAGCTGTTCACAGCAACTAGGCCTATAGCAAGCATCAAAACAACATGCTACAGCACCACAATATGAAAACAAAAGGCATGGACATGATGTACAGGTAAAGCATTACAAAACATGAACAGTGAGCTATCTCCAGAAATCAATAGAACATGATCAAAAGGACATGGCAAGATTGTAAATAATAACAGGTTCACATACTTGGAGCTATCAAAAAGCATGCTACAGGAACTTATCATGGCAACCAAAGGCATAGCATGCATCTACTAATTGCATATAACAAAAGTCCCTTACTGATCATGAGCCAAAAAGGCAGATAAGATATGATGGCACCCATGTAAACATAGCAAGTTTATTACCAAGTTCAGACACAGCAGAAAAACAGAGCAATATTAAGGCATGCTAGAGCACTCTATAAGTGCAAACAGGGGCATGGATGGATAGAGCACATCCATATGTCCAAAACATCCTTACTGAACATGCTCAAAAGAGACATGGATCTCACTGTAGCAGCATGAATACATGGCATGAAAATAACAGCAGAACAAAAACTTAATGAAATTCTAAGTCCCTGAAATCAGCAACATCACGAGAGCTACTTTGCAAGCTTGTAACAATCAACACATGGCATATCATGAAGAGTGGATTGCACCACAGCAAATAAGGCATGTTTTAGCTCATAACACATGTAGACTTCATGCTCAAAAGAAAATCACACAAAAAGATGCAAAAATGACAAATGAGCAAGTTCTGTTAAACTACAGTAGACAACATTATATAGAACTATTGCAACAGTGATTAGGGCATCGAGATGAACACAGAAAACATGACACGAAGGAAACAATTGTAGAGCACATTCCGATGAACATTTTGATATATCATGCACGCAAAACGGAGCAGTATGCATGGAGATATGGCATGGCAAAGGTAGCACCAGAATATGCAAATCTCAGGACTTAGTGAAAATCACCTTGCTGGAAAACGGGATGGAGTGGTTCGGGACGAGCAGATCCTGGAACGGGGAGGCCGTTTGGATCGCGGGACGAGTGGATCTCATCCACCCGCCCGGATCTGATCGGAGACGGACGCCGGCGGGTTCGCCGGAGTTGGTGGAGGAGGAGGCGACGCGGGCATGGCGGGGCGGCGCCGGACAAGCGCGGTGGCGCAGCGGCATGGTCAAGTGAGCAAGGAGGCGGCGAACGAGCGTGTGGAGGCGGGGCCGGGCGGTGGCGAGCGGTGGCGGGTGGCGGTGCCGGGCGTGCGGGCGGCGGGCAGGCGCTGGGCTCATGAAGCGGAGGCGCTTGGCTGGGCGCGGGTCAGGCGGCTTCGGCCGGCCGGGCTGGGCGGGCCGCGGCGGTGGGAGGAGAGAGAGAGGAGGCCGGCGGGGTGACGTGGCGAGGTGGGATTGGCCCGGGGCGGCGGCGCGGACATGTCCGGCGGCGCGGGGTGGAAGGAGGCTAGAGTTAGACCGAGAATTTCGGGGGAGAGGGCATATTTATAGGTAGAGGGAGCCAGGAGTGTCCAAATGAGGAGCAGTTTTCGCCCACACGATCATGATTGAACGACCGAGAGCATGAGGGTGTTTGGATGGGTTATTGGGCCACTTTGGAGGGGTGTTGGGCTGCACACAAAAGAGGCTTTAGCGGCTACCCGGTTAACCGCTGGAGTATCAAACAACCTCCAAATGGTCCGAAACTTGACAGGCGGTCTACCGGTGGTATACCAGGGCCGCTTGGCAAATCACGGTCCATTCCGAGAATGTTTAACACCCGCTCACAAAAAGAGACAAGAAGGGGACGCCGGATGACATAGGAGTGCCAGATTGCAAAACGGACAACGGGGAAAATGCTCGGATGCATGAGACGAACACGTGTGCAAAATCAGATGCACATGATGACATGGCAAAATGCAACACACAAGCAAATGACATGGAAACACCGACGAATAACTGGCAGACACCTGGCGCATCAGATCTGGGGCGTTACAACTCTCCTCTACTAACAAGAGATCTCGCCCCGAGATCTTAGGACCGAGACAAGGAGGAAAGAGGATGAGGTGAAATAAGAACAAAAGAGAGAGGATGAACAAAGTTGAGAGCACTGGGTATGAAAAAGGAATGACGAATATGACGAGAATCAAAGCTCCGAAACAAAAATGAATTCGAAACCACTCCGGTTAGAACAAGATAGAAGCAGAATAAGGATGACAGAATTTAGGCAGAACTCCAGCAAAACATGGAAAGAGTAGAACATGAACTTGAGAAGCTAGAACGATACTTGACTTGAGGAACAATACAAAACCCTCCGGAAGACTTGAAAGCGTTGAAAGAAAAGAACGGAGAATAAGACGACATCTTCTACCACGAATGAAATAGAAAGCAACCTTAGAAGAAAAGATTGAACAGAGTTGTTCAGAAAATTCAACAATGAAAAGAATAAGCTTGTCGTGGACTTATGGATAACATCTCAAAATTATGAGGTGATAACCGACCACAATCGAAAAATAAATGAATAACCGAGGAGAACGAAGAAATGCAAAACTCCACTTCAAATGAATGCGGAGAATTAATCACACTTCGAGATGCAAGAAGAAAAAAATACTAGAACTCCTTGAACAAGAATCTTGATGAACACTTGAAGAATGAATTAAATCATGACGATCCACCGTGAAAACCTCCGGAACCAAAAGGATGACGAGATAAAATTGAAGGATGAAAGGGATAAGATTAAAGCCTTGCGATGATTAAGATGGAGCTTCGCGACGGAACAAGAGAGAAGCTTGGAACTCCGGAAAAGAAAAGATGAACAACCTGGAATCAAGAGATTATTCATCAAGAACAATCTCCGAGAAGAAGAGATAAATCCACTTGATGAAAGAAGAATAAGAATTATGTTATGCTGATCCTCCACCAATTAAATTGATGAGAAGCAATGTATTGCATACAACTTATTCACATTTAAAAGGATTAAGGGGGGATATAGTGCCCAATTTTTGGAAGGTCTTCGATGAACCACCAGTGGGATTGGAAAGAACAAATGAATTGATACGATAACAATTGAATAGGAATGTTGAACGAACCACCATAATATTTGAAACGAATGACGAAAAGAGAATGAGTCACCGGGCATAATTAGAAAAGCAAAAATAAACTTGAGGGAATTAAGAGACAAGAGAACGACGGGATCGTGAACTGATTGAAGAATACTTGAATGAAGCACCGGTACAAATCTAGGAACGAACAGAGCTGAAAACTTGGAACGAAGAAATATTCTGAACAGATGGCCTCCGGATGATTGATAGAGAAAAAAACTCCCGAAATACTCCGGATGGAAAGGATTGTCGAATGAGAAATGATGCACCGGAACGATTGAAAAATTTGAATGAGGTGACAACCTCGAAATAATTGAATGCAAACAGAATCTTCTAAGATGTCTTCAGCACTCTGGAAGGATTAAATGGCAAGAGACGAACAATCAAAGGGAAATATTTGAGCTGAGGGAAAGAATATGATCAACACCGAATACTTGAATTGAAACCTCCGGAAGGAAAACGAGAAAAAACACCGATTAACTAGACGATAATTCACCGGTTGAGACAATTGAGGAAAGACTGAAGAGGCTCCGCACGAATGAAATTGATGCTCCAATAGAGGCTCGGACTCCTGGAATAAAAGGGTGGGAGGGCGGGAAAACAAGACAACTTGGAACGGGGAACCTACGAATAACTTGCAGAGAAAAACACCGGTTGAAATGATTGAGGAGAGAATGCAAAGGCTTCGCACGAGTAGGATGGATAGTCGATTACGGACTCCGGATTAGAGAAGAAAAAGGGTGGGCGGGTGGGAGAAAACAAAGACAACTCCGGATGGGCAAAACAACATCGATTGAAAAGAGCTAAGGATTGATCTCCCAAAGACAAAGAGGGTCGAGTTAGATTGACGAGAAATGCACCAGACAAAAAGGATGGACAACGAACGAAAACTAACCGCGTGATCCTAAAGAAAATTTTGAAGGGGAAGAGGAGTAGTTCAAAACATCTACGTCAAGATTTCTCACTAGAGCGACGAAGGGGCTGAGGAGTAAAAAGAATTCCTACTCTCCCATATAACTAGACTCCAAAAAAAATTCTTCTAGACTCGACATCGGCCAAAACTACACAATCAATCAAGGGGGCTCCTAGGGTCGGTTGAGGCTCTGATACCAACTTGTCACGCCCGAGATGCGACCCTATCCTAAAGGAACTCGAAGGTCCCACCAAGGATAGAAGCGCATCTTGAAGACGCTTTTGCAAGATCGATATCATTACATCATAGTGGGGATACATCCAAGACATACAATGTCAAATGAATACAACAATACATCATACATCAGATCAACATCCGAGTATGGATGTAACATAAACAGGAACTCAAACAACATCCATCCTGCTAGCCCAGGCTGCCGACCAGGAACCTAACCCAAGATCGACGAAGAAGAACTCCAAAACAAGTGAACACCGCTCTCACGTCATGATCATCGCAAACCTGTACCTGCAACTAGTGTCGTAGCAATCTGTGAGCCACGAGGACTCAGCAATCCCATTAGCATGGGTAGCAAGACTAGCAAAGCTAAATGGGTAATGAAGGGGTAATGTGGCGAGGTTACAGCAGCGACTAAGCATGTATGGTGGCTAACTTACGCAAATAAGAGCGAGAAGAGAAGCAAAGCAAGCGATCGTCAACTAGTAATGATCAAGAAGTGATCCTGAACTCCTACTTACGTCAAACATAACCCAGAAACCGTGTTCTCCTCTCGAACAACACCGAAAAGAGACACTCACGGTTACGCACACGGTTGGTGTATTTTAGAAGAGTTTACTTCAAGTTTACTACAACCGGATATTAACAAATTCCCATCTACCACATAACCGCGGGCATAGCTTTGAAAGTTCAAACCCTGCAGGGGTGTCCCAACTTAACCCATGATAAGTGCTCGCGATCAACGAAGGATATTCCTTCTCCTGGGAAGACCCGACCAGTCTCGGAATCCCGGTTACAAGACATTTCGACAATGGTAAAACAAGACCAGAAAAGCCGCTCGGATGTGCCGACAAATCCCGAGAAAGTTCAAAAATTCTTGTGGGAGAGGTTGAACAAAAATACGTGACAGAAGTTTAATGTGAAAACAATGATACATTCAAGTACTACAAGGAATGGATTTCAGGTGAGAACAAAAGTGTAGAAAAATAAAAGCTTAAAAGGTTGGTTGAGATAAGTTCAAGTGCTCTGTCCGGGGAAGTTCAAAGATTCTTGTGAGAGAGGTTCACCTTGTATTTTCATGTTCAAAAACACGAAAAAGAAATTGTTTTTTTGCGTTTTACAATAATTCTCTCAATCCACAAATAAGTTCAGTTATTATTTGGGAGCACTTCCATTTCAAAAAGTAAATAAAAATTCAAATTATAAAAATGGAAAAGTTCATGTACTACATGGTGTGTGTTTAATATGATAGAAATGAATTAAAAGGAAAAGTCCAATTTTGTTGTTGATATAAGTTCAAGTCCTCTGTCGGAGAAAGTTAAAAAAATTATTGTGAGAGAGGTTTGTACAAAAGGAATATCATTTGTTTAACACTGACGAATGGATGAGAAAAATTACAAACGAATATATGTCACAAAAGTTCAACGTGAAAACAGTAGGAAGTTCAACTACTGCATTGAATGAACTTCAGATGAAAAACTTTTAAAACCGTCGCAAGTATGAAAAAATGATCAACACGGGAAAGTTGCGTGTTTAAAATAGCTTTCTATCGGTATATCACTTGCTCAATTCCGGTGAGTGGATAGAGAGCTACGAGCCAAAAAAGCACTTGAAAAACAGAGTGAAGTTGAAGTAGACATGCCGAGAAGTTCAAGTTCTTCACACATTGCATTTTCGAAGAATCTGTTTCGCGATAAGGGCAGAACGCATGATCTCGTTGCATTCGAAATTACTTGAATACGTGCAGGAATCAGAGAAAACTTTCAACATGAAGAAGTAGCACATTTTCATAAGCTTTCCAATTCCATATTATATGCCTCAATTGGGTTAGCCATTTAGAAATGACATTGAAAATATGAACTCGGTTGTTCATTTTGCAAAATTTTACGATTTTCCAATTTACTCTTTAACCATAGAGAATTAGAGAAAACTTTCAACATGTGGAAGGAGTGGTTTTGCAGCTGCTTTCCAAAGCCATATTATTTGCCTCATTCCGATAAACGGTTTAGAAATGCGATCGAAAATACGATTCACGTTTTTTATATGAAAAAAAACCGGTTTTCAAAACTGCTCTTAAACAGCTTACATTTTGCCAAAAATTTAACTTGGGTCATGATAGTCATGTCCATAGGTTTCCAACGCTATATCGCAAGCCCCATTTGGGCAGTGTTGGCGGAAGTTCAACCTAGCACCGGGGGAAGCTCAGGTCGAACAACTCAGATAGTAAAATTGCAAAAGACGCAAGTTCATCACGACCTAGAACAAAATCCGCCAATGAGTGAGATTCCTATTTAAAACGGGCATCTAGTTGCTCAAAACTGTTTCTGGATTACACTTATATCACGTAAAACTCGACTGGCCAGAATAATTCGCGCGGGGAGACACAGTTGCGAAGATAGCCCGAAGGTCGGGTTCCTACAGAAGGAAGTTAGGCTGCGTAACTCAGGAAGTTCATGTTGTGATCAGAATAATATTCTGATCCTGTGATCAGAATAGTGTTTATAAGGGTCGCGCTATTCGTCACACTGGGTGAGGAATAGTTATTCTTCACCCCCTCTCTATTTTGACATCAATGCAGTGTATTTTTACGTTTCGTAAATTTTGTCTTATTTCATACATAAAAAGAGAACGTAATAAAATATGTACTGACCGTAAAAAATAATTTATGTTACGTAAAGTTAGAAATGTAAAAAGATACTGTAAAACATACATAAAATGCGATTTTTCTGGTCTTATAACCTATGTTTTTGTTTTCTTATACCAAACTTTACATAGTGAATTAATATGAATGTACTACTTATATTCTAAACGTAATTTATTTAGGAAGGAAGCAATTGTAAGATTACCTCCAGTGAATAATAACTTATTCTGCATCCTAGATGATGAATAGTATTACTATATATATATATATATATATATATATATATATATAGTGATGGTATTAATCACCTAGGGTGTAGAATAAGTTATTCTTCACCCGAGGTAATCTTACGATCACTTCATAATTAAATTACATTTGGATTTCAAATAGCTACATTCCTATTGATTCACTACGTAAAATTTGGTATAAGAAAATAAAAATATAGGTCATAAGACATGAAAATTTGCAGTTTATGTTCATTTTACACTATGTTTTTACGTTTGTAATTTTACGTAACATAAGATATTTTTTACGGCGATTATATATTTTCTTGCGGTCTCTTTTTACATCAGAAATAAGACAAAACTTACGGAACGTAAAATTACGGTGCAATTGTGGTAACTTAGAGGGGGTGAAGAATAAATATTTCTCATCCAGGATGACGAATAGTCAATCCCTATATATATATATATATATATATATATTTATTTATTTATATTTATATTTATATATATATATATATAGTAACGCTAAACTAAGCGTGAGTGTAGAATAACTTATTCTACACCCAAGTAACGGTACATACAGAATATAGTAACACACTATATAAAATATAGTAATTTTCGTAAAAATATAGTAAATTACAAACATAGATGATAAAAAAAATATTTTCCAAATTACTACATTTTTACACCGTTTTACTAGATTTTGTACATGGCGTTAGTAGGGTGTAGAATAAGCTATTCTACACTCACGCTTAGAATAGCGTTACCTATATATATATATATATATATATATATATATATATATATATATATATATATATATATATATATATATATATATATATATATATATATACGCTCTGTCATCTACATCATTCACTTATAGCTATGTCTTCAAGTTGCCATTTTCTGCACTAAGTGAATGTGATCGGACACGAACCGCATCTGTGCTTATCTCTCCTACTCTCTCTAAATCTTCATATGCATTCTATTAACACATGTCGATTATCTTCACTGTGTCCTTGTCAGTCGAAGATTAAGAGATAAACTTTCAAAACACATTTAATATCCTATCTTTTATGCTGGAATCCGAAGAAGGCGGAACGACCGCCCATCATACCAGGTGTATGTGGGGTCATGGCATAGTTTTTAAACTATAGCATGTGTGCCACGTGTCGCCCACATGTGTAATGCCAGGGGTAGCTGAGTAATTTCACTACGCCAAATCCCTCCTTATAAATACTCAACCTACACAGTCATCATTTCCTTACTCTCCTCGCTATCTTGCATAAAACCCAAGCACTGTCACTAGCTCTCGTCGTCGCCGGAGCCGAAGTACTTCGCTGCCGCGACTTCTCCGACGTCGTCTTCACGCCGTTCCCGGGCTTCTTCATCCCGCCGCCGCCGTAGCTGTCTTCTGCCGCAAAGTTAGGGCACGGGAGATTGAGCTGCTAGGCCTCTATCCCACCTCGTCTAGCAGTTCTTCATCTGTTCTTGAGCGATAAATAAAGTCTTACTTTTCACTGTTTATTCGATCCAATGGACTTACTAAATCTTCAGAAAGTTGTTTTACTACTTCCAAATCCGGATCTTTCCTTCTGTGCATCTCATTATTTGCAAGTACCTTCACTTATGCTTCATAACTAGTTTGATTCCTCGCTTGTACCTATTTGTGGACTATCGATAATAAATTGGTTGAGGGACTAATGTGTTTGTGAGATTCACAGGAGAACCCAGGTAAAAGTCCCCCATTGATTCGGTTTACCTACCAGAGATGAACCCCAAAAATGTATGAATACATTGAAGACAATGGTGGTTCATGAAGACATTCACGTCGAAGATAATGACATGTGAAGATGATATGTCTCCATCGCATGTACTTTTCCAAACTCTTTTGCCCTTGTTTGGAATCTAATTTTCATAATTCTAATGGAACTAACCCGGACTGACGCTGTTTTCTACAGAATTGCCATGGTGTTAGTTTTGTGCAGAAAGCAAAGTTCTCGAATTGACCTAAAAATTTACGGAGAGTTTTTGTGGAATATATAAAAAATACTGCCACAAGAAGTTACAAGAGCGGGCCACCCAGAGGCCACAAGCCCTGGGGGGTGCCCTGCAGGTTTGTGGGCCCTATGGACCTCCTCCGACCCTACTCCAACTATGTTAGTACCTATTCATGGTGAAAAAAATCAGAGAGAAGGATTCATCACGTTTTATAGTACAAAGCCACCGCCGCCTCCTGTTCTTCATCGGGAGGGCTAATTTGGTGTCCGTTTAGGGCTCCGTAGAGGTAGATTCGTCGCCATCATCACCAACCTTCCTCCATCACCAATTTCATGATGCTCACCGCCGTGTGTGAGTAATTCCATCGTAGGCTTGCTGGACGATGATGGGTTCGATGATATCTATCATTTAATCGAGTTATTTTTGTTAGGGTTTGATCCCTAGTATCACTATGTTCTGAGATTGATGTTGCTATGACTTTTCTATGCTCAATGCTTGTCACTAGGGCCCGAGTGCCATGATTTCAGATCTGAACCTATTATGTTTTCATGAATATATTTGTGTTCTTGATCCTATCTTGCAAGTTGTAGACACATATTATGAGTTATGATCCGCATACCCCAAGGTGGCAATAATTGGGATTCTTTTCGGTGATTACAGTAGTTTGAGGAGCTCATGTATTCACTAAGTGCTAATGCTTTGGTCCGGTTCTCTATTAAAAGGAGGCCTTAATATCCCTTAGTTTCCATTAGGACCCCACTTCCACGGGAGGGTAGGACAAAAGATGTCATGCAAGTTCTTTTCCATAAGCACGTATGACTATATAGGGAAGACATGCCTGCATTATATTGATGAATTGGAGCTTGTTCTATGTCACCCTTGGTTATGACTGCTACATGATGAATATTATCCAACACAATTATCATTGCCGATCCAATGCCTACAAGCTCTTCACATATTGATCTGTGCTATGTTACTTTCGTGGCTACTTCAATTACAATCACTACAAACTTCTACTGTTCCATTTGCCACCATTACCGATACTTCCATACTACTTTGCTACTAAATACTTTGCTCCAGATATTAAGTCTTTCTGGTGTGGTTGAATTGACAACTCAACTGCTAATACTCGTGAATATTCTTTGGCTCCCCTTGTGTTGAATAAATAAATTTTGGTTGAATACTCTGTCGGTGTGGAACGACACCTATGGGATCACAAGAATCCCTACTACGGTTGCCGGGGCGCGGGGTTGCGAGAAGAGCAGGATTAGTAACCAGCACGAGGATCGTTTACCCAGGTTCGGGCCGCGAGGATGCGTAAAACCCTAGTCCTGCTTTGGTGGGTGTATTTCAGAGAGTTCTTGAGCTCTCGAACTAGCCGTGGTGAGTGTGTGGTTCGAAAGAGCCGAATCCTTTTCCAGTATGCCATGGGCCTCCTTTTATAGTCGAAAGGGGCTGCCAAAGTGGCACACAGGAGGTGGAAAGGCGCACAGTGCTATGAGCTTATCACTCGTATTACAGGATAAGACGCATTTAATGCGTAGCTTAGGTGTCCCCTTGCTTTATCGGGGACGGGGGCGAGGCCCGTCCCGTCCATCGCCGCTCCTCCGTGCTTCAACACGCGCCCTGGCTAGCGACGCATGCGGCGCCACATAGGTAGGCAGGCAGCTAAGGTGGCACAGTGGTGGAGCCTCGACGAAGATCTGCATGCCGCCACGCAGGCGATTGATGAGTTGTCCTGGGAGCTGCGTGTTGCCACGCAGGTGCCCGCCCAGCTGGTTGGGCTGGCAGCCGCATGTGAACGGTGGTGGAGACTTGGTTGGTGCGGGCCTGGTAGTGGCCCTTCTGGCGTCCTCGGTGAGGGCCTTGCTGGGTGGCCCGGCAAGGGTCTTGCCGTGGCTCGCTTTCGTCCCTGGCAAGGACCTTGTCGGGGGTATGGTGGCCTTCCATGGCAAGGATTCTGCCGAGGATCATCGTCTTCTAATCCTCATCTGATCTTGAGTGTTCCTTGTCTTCACAAAGATCTGCATGCCACCATGGAGGTGCCTCCCGAGCCCTGGCCCAACGTGATGTTGGAGACCGTGGGCTCAAGGGTGGCTCGCTCTGTTGGTGTGAGGCGAGTTGCCCCGGCAAGGGTCTTGCCGGGGGAACCTGCTTCGTCCCTCTGCTCTTTGTGGTCTTGTCCTTGGTGTTGCTCTGGTTATCTTGGGCTTCGTTCTTACCTTGGCTCACCTCCCCTGTTCTGCTTGGTGTGGCCGTGGGCGCGGCTCCTACTGCCCGTGCACAGGTAACGGGGTACAAAAGTGCGCCCCTCCTTTTGTACACCGACAGGAGCCCCCGGGCTTGGGCCACACATAGGCGCGACACGTTGTTGGGACAGGCCCAAAACGGTGCGCGGGCAGGCGGGGCTGTTTTTACCATGGTAACTTTTCACGCGCTGCGCTTCCCAGGACCCGTGCGCACCGCGGCATGGCGTGGAGGGGTGCGCGTGACGTGGGCGGCATGCATGGGGCGGTTCCTGCACGCATGCGTCACATCGCAGTAAATGGGCAGCTCGCGCCTTCCCCATGAAAGGAGGGAGGCGTGGAGGCGTGGCTTATTTACGGCATGGGGCCGGGTTGCGGTCTCCAAGGCGTCGACACCCCACGATCATGGGGTGGGGAGAGGTCGCTTCACCCGTCCCCTCGATTCTGCATGTTTGCCATGCGTCCTCCATGTGCTTGGGGTGGCAAGCAGTGGAGGCGTGAAACCGGGTCGTCGCTGGTTGGGGCGGCGGGTCGGTCTCGATTCCCCATGCCTCTGGTGGCTGGATTGGCCGAGCGGGGCAGCCGAGCTCCGACCCCGCCCCATTATAAGGAGGGGGAAGGGGGGAATGGCATCCCGCACTCTTCCGTCATCTATCTCCTCCTGCTTCCGTTTCTTCCTTTCACTCGCCATGGAGAAAGGGAATCCTGGTCCTTCATCGGTGGCGGCGAGAGTCGCCGCTCGACGGCGCGTCGCTCCCCCTCTTGAGCCCGTGGTGGTGGAACCGTCCGCGAGGGGAAGGGGGAGGGGGCGAGGCCGTGGGCGAGGTCGTAGTGCTCGGAAAGAGGAGGACGGGGCGGCGCGCCGGCTTCGCCCCGCGAGTTCTTCATCAGGCTGCGCCGGCCTCCATGTCGCCGTCTTCGTCTTCCCGACCCGTTTTCTCTGGAGATGGAGTGTGACCCGCCCCAATCCCTCAGATTACACATGAGGAGCTGTGGGAATGGGGGCATGCAGGTCGACGTCGACTTCCCGGCTCCTCGGGTCATGTACCTCTGTCGTGGATGGAAGACGTTCGCTCGCATCCACAGCCTGACGGCGGGGCTCGTCCTCTACTTCAAATTAATGGAGGACGGCCTGTCAATGTCTTCAGAGACTTCGGGACTCGCCTGAAGTGCTGCGTCGAGAACTCCTCCCACGGAGATTCCAATGATGGGAGCTCATCCTCGAGCGAAAGTGATGAGGAGGACAGCGGGCAGATGACGGGGATGAGTCCGACTAGGCATCGGACGCCCTGCGCCTTGGCGGGTGCGGCAGCAGTAGCATATGCACCTGGCTGCTCCTCTGGCAGTGTTTTGCCGGGGGTGGGGCCAGTTCCTTGAACTTCTCAGGGTCGTCTCCTTGGGCGGCTGGTGTTGGGAGGTTGCGGTAGAGGAAAAGGGCGGGCGGCAAGGCCGCCAACTTGGATTACGCGGGCACCGACGCCTTCATCGCGTATTGCCGGTCCTGCCGCCTCGTCTTCCAGCTCCTTTCCCGGCACCTTCATCACCGGCCCACCCGTGGTCTGCCACCGAGGTGTTCTCTTGGTGCTTTCTGCTGCTCGTAGCTCGCCTAGGCGCCCCTTTTGCCCTTTCGCCTCCTTGACCTGCCTCCTGAGGAGAGGGACAAGAAATGGATCACGGGCATCTTATCTCTTTTTTAATCTGTAAGCCTTCAGGCCTTGTTAAATTTAAAGCTTGTAATCCCCCTTGTTCATGTTTTTCATTCCGCATGCATGTGCACTGTGTGGGGTGCTTTTAATGAAAAAGGGATGTTTGCTGGGTTTTTCGTTCGTGGGTAGACCCCGCGACAAGGAGCGAATCCTTGTTACAAATTAAGATAAATGTTTTCACCCGGCAACAGGCCTTGCCGTCCCCCCACTTCGCTCGACCATTATCGCACACTTGGCGGGGGCAGGGATGAAGCGGGCTTAGGCTCCTCATTCTACTTCCTTGCCATCACGACTACAACCAAATCCGGGCACAGGAGATAATCCTTGGGTACAGAAAAGGGGAGCATGGTGGCCTATAAATAAAACGAGGTTTCACATATCGCAGTTCCGTTCCGGAATGCATGATAGAGGATGAAAGACTTATCTGGATCTGCAGCCCCCGGCAACCTTGTCTTGCCGCGGTTGGATCCTTGTGCTTGCATCCCCCGGCAACTCTGGTTTGCCGGGGTCAGGACGCCTGTCCATTTCCTTTCTTCCAAGTAGCTCAGCAGAAGTGCTCATGTGCCCTGCGAACCAAAGGAGGACAGAAAAGAAACAGATAGACACGCGCTCGACCTCTAGGCTAGGGGTTAGTCACCGCTAAGCACTATCAACCCTAACCAAGTAAGAGACTCGACCTAGCATGCATGCTATAACTTAGGGCGCCATCGCTTCATTTATTTATGCTCAGGGTCTGCGCCTGGCTTTGTACAAAGGGTCACATGCCTTGCCGGCAAAGCTTGTACAAAAGGTGGCTTGCCGAGGCCCGACAAGTCAGCGCCTTATGGGTAAAACTTGCGAAGATGCTCGATGTTCCAGAGTTGCTCACTGGGACAGCATCTTGATCTCCGTGCAGCTACGCGGGCCCGGTGACACGACACCCGATAAGGGCCTTCCTACTTTGGCGTCAACTTTTTGGAATTCTTCGCCGACTAAACGCGCCGAAGAACAAGGTCGCCTTCCTCAAAGCTTCGGGCATGAACCTTGTGGCTATGGTAGCGGCACAGGGCTTGCTGGTAGCGTGCTGCTCTCACAGCCGCACGAAGACGATCTTCCTCAAGGAGCATTGTGTCATCTTGCCGCAACTGCTCTTGCTCAAGCTCATCATAAGCGAGCACTCGAGGTGACCCGTATATGAGTTCCGTGGGGAGAACTGCCTCCGCCCCATATACTAGGGCAAAGGGTGTCTGTCCGGTGGCTCGATTTGGCGTCGTCCTGATCGACCAAAGAACCGCCGGCAACTCATCAATCCAGCGCCTTCCACTCTTGTGCAGCTTGTCAACCATCTTCATTCTTAGGCCTCGCAACACTTCAGCATTTGCCCTCTGCGCTTGGCCGTTGCTCCGTGGGTGTGCCACGGAAGCAAAACAGACCTTGCTACCGAGGTCTTGAATGTATTGCATGAAGGTGTGGCTTGTGAACTGTGTGCCATTGTCGGTGATGACTCTGTTTGGCACACTAGAACGGCAGACCAGTCCCTTGAAGAACTTGACGGCTGATTGAGCAATCACCTTTCTCACTGCTTCCACTTCCGGCCACTTTGTGAACTTGTCGATTGCAACGTACAAGTACTCAAAGCCCCAAACAGCACGGGGGAAAGGGACTAGTATATCGAGCCTCCAGACCAAGAATGGCCAGGAGAGAGGGATTGTTTGAAGGGCTTGAGCTGGTTGATGAAGCTTCTTTGAAATGAACTGACATGCTTCACACTTGGTTACTAGTGTCGTCTCATCCTGGAGGGCGGTGGGCCAGAAGAAACCTTGTCGGAACGCCTTGCCGGCAAGGGCCCTCGACCCTATGTGGGAGCCACATATGCCTCCATGTATCTCCGCGAACAGCTCCAGTCCTTCCTCCCGGGGGATGCACTTCAATTTCACACCGTTCGGCCTTCTCCTGTACAGGACATCGTCGACGAACTGGTACAGGGCGGACCGACGGTCTACTTTCTCCGCTTCTTCCTGCTCCTCGTGAAGCTCCCCTGTTTGGAGGAATTGGATGGCATGCTGCGTCCATGCCAGAGCCTGGGGCTCGACGGCAAGGACCAAAGGAATCTCTTCCGCCATGGGAGCGGCTGTCTCTACGGCCAGAGCTTGACGCCCTGCCAGAGCCAGTTGCTCTTGGGCAGGCTCAGTGTGCACGGCAACATCCTTGCCAGCCGTCCCAGGGGGCTTGGCAGGAAGGTACTTGCTGGGACCTGATTTCCTCCGATTGTTCTACTCTGTTGATGGTTCGACTAATGGCTGAGTTAAATGGAGCAAAAAGGTACCCGGCTCCATAGGTAACTTGAATGCAGCACGCTTTGACAGGTAATCGGCGATGTCTTTCTCCACTCGGGGGACGTGCTCCGCTTGGATGCCGTCAAAGCGCTCCTCCAGCTTTCTCACCTCATCTACGTAGGCCTCCATCAATGGGCTCTGGTAATCCTTTTTGACTTGCCTAACAACAAGCTACGAGTCACCCCTGAAGATGAGCTTCTTAACCCCGAGGTCTGCCATGATCCTGAGACCGGCGAGCAATCCCTCGTACTCAGCAGTGTTGTTGGTGGACATCTCCCTGGGGAAGTGCATATGGATCACGTACTTGAGGTGCTCTCCGGTGGGTGCGACAAGCAGCACACCGGCACCGGCGCCTTGCAGCAAGAAAGCCCCATCAAAGTACATGATCCAGTCACGGTCTGCTTCCTTGTCGAGGAGAGTGGTCTCCTAGATTTCTTCGTCAGGGGTTGAGGTCCATTCTGCAATGAACTCCGCCAAGACTCTGCTCTGGATTGTCGAGGTACTTTCAAACTTCGAACCAAAACATGATAACTCCAAGGCCCATTCCACAATCCTTTCGGTTGCATCTAGGTTATGCAGTATCCGTTGCAACGGGAGGCGGGTGACGACAGTGATCTCGTGGGCTTGGAAGTAATGAAGCAGCTTCCTCGAGGCCATAAGGAGGCCAAAGAGCAAATTCTGCACACCGGAGTACCTCGATCTAGCTCCCTGCAAGAGGGAGCTTACAAAGTAAACTAGGTGCTGCATCATCTTCCTCTTCTGCACCACCTCACTCGACTGCGCGGGCACTGCCTTGGTGGTATCAGACTCTGCCGAGGGCCTCGCCTTGCCGGCACCAGGCCCTGCCGGGGGCATCTTTGGCTTGCCATCCGCTGGTTCTGCCACCGTCACTGCCTCCTCGTCGACCTCCCTCTGTGCCACCAGTGTGGCGCTGACCACTTGATTCATCGCCGCCAGATACAGCAGCAACAGCTCTTGTGGTTTAGGCGCAACCAGTATTGGTGTGGAGGAAAGGTATTTCTTCAGATCCTGCAATGCTGCCTCGGCTTATGGGGTCCACTCCATTGGGCCTGCCTTCTTCAAGATTTTGAAGAAAGGTAGGGCACGCTCGGTGGACTTGAAGATGAATCAGCTCATGGCAGCGACGCAGCCGGTGAGCCAACGGACATCCTTGATCCGCTTGGGTGCCTCAATCTGCTCAATAGCCTTGATTTTGTCTGGGTTCTCCTCGATCCCGCGCTGTGACACAAAGAACCCGAGAAGCTTGCCGGACGGAATGCCGAAGACACACTTCTCAGGGTTCAGCTTGAGGTTGATTAAGCACCTAGTGGGCCCCATGTTGGCTCTCCCCCCTACCTGGGCGCACCCCCCTACCTCGTGGGCCCCATGTTGGCTCTCCGATGCCCATCTTCTACTATATGAGGTCTTTCGTCGAGGAAAAAAATCATAAGCAACCTTTCGGGACGAAACTCCACTGCCACGAGGCGGAACCTTGGCGGAACCAACCTAGGGCTCGGGAAAAGCTGTTCTGCCGGGGACACTTCCCTCCAGGAGGGGGAAATCATTGCCATCGTCATCACCAACGCTCCTCTCATCGGGAGAGGGCAATCTCCATCAACGTCTTCACCAGCACCATCTTATCTGAAAACCGCAGTTCATCTCTTGTATCCAATTCTTGTCTCCAAGTCCGGGATTGGTACTAGTGTGTTGCTAGTAGTGTTGATTACTCCTTGTAGTTGATGCTAGTTTGTTTATTTGGTGTTCAGATCCTTTATAAATATTAATACCCCTATGATTATGAACATGAATATGCTTTGTGAGTAGTTACGTTTGTTGCTAAGGACATGGGAGAAGTCTTGCTATTATTAGTCATGTGAATTTGGTATTCGTTCGATATTTTGATGAGATGTATGTTATCTAGCCTCTAGTGGTGTTATGTGAACGTCGACTACATAACACTTCACCATTATTTGGGCCTAGAGGAAGGCATAGGGAAGTATTAAGTAGATGATGGGTTGCTAGAGTGATGTAAGCTTAAACCCTAGTTTACGCGTTGCTCGTAAGGGATGATTTGGATCCACATGTTTCATGCTATGGTTAGGTTTACCTTAATACTTTTCTTGTAGTTGCGGATGCTTGCAATAGAGGTTAATCATAAGTGGGATGCTTGTTCAAGTAAGAACAGCACCCAAGCATCGGTCCACCCACATATCAAATTATCAAAGTACCGAACGCGAATCATATGAACGTGATGAAAACTAGCTTGACAATATTCCCATGTGTCCTTGGGAGCGCTTTTCCTTATATAAGAGTTTGTCCAGGCTTATCCTTTGCTACAAAAAGGATTGAGCCACCTTTTGTGCACTTCTTATTTACTTTTGTTACTTGTTGCTCGTTACAAATTATCTTATCACAAAACTATCTGTTACCACTTATTTCAGTACTTGCAGAGAATACCTTGCTGAAAACCGCTTATCATTTCCTTCAGCACCTCGTTGGATTCGACACTCTTACTTATCGAAAGGACTACGATAGATCCCCTATACTTATTGGTCATTAGTCCTCGGTTTCAAAGATGAGGGGCGTGCTGGACCACTTCAGCGGCTTCTGAGCGTCGAACAATGGCTCCGCTGCTATAATCTCACGCGCCCACTGCTTGAGCTGGCGGTGAGAAGTATGCAGCGAGGCGCCACCATCGACGCACATGGCCGCCGTAGCCTTCTGGAACTCTTGCTCACCGGAAACGTCGTCCTCGTCATGACCATTGTCTTCTTGTTTCTTGTCACGGCCCCGGCAGGCCTCTCTTGCTGGTTGTCCTTGCCGGGCGGCTTCCTTGGCCGCCACGCTTCTTGCCGGATCCCTCAGAACCAACCTGACCTTTCTCCTTGTCCCACCTTTCATACTCGGCATTTTGCTTTTCAACAAGCAACTCGACTTGTCGGCAGTTTTACAGGTCATGCCCCTTGGTGCGGTGGATCTTGCAGTACTGCTTGCCGGAGCCCCCTGGCTTGTCGGTGGCTGCTAAGGCCCGGTAGGTGGTGCACCCGGCAATCTCCTTGCCGGGGCCGTCTTCCTTGACCTTCTTGGCATCGCCGGTGTGGTCAGACCCCTCGACGGCAAGTACAGCCTTGCCCTTGCGTTTCCTGTTGCGACGCTGACCCTTCTTCGTCGGGGTGGTGGTGTCTTCGTCGGTAGAGTCGGTTTCCGCACCGGCGTCTTCGTCGGGGTACTTCCATCCCTCTTCAGCCCGGACGCATTTATCGGCCAGAACGTAGAGCTTGGCCACATCCTTAACCGTGGTCATATCCAGCTCTTCGCGCATCTTGCGATTGCAAGACGCTCGGTGGAACGCGGCGATCACAATGGGCAGGATGAACGTCAGGGATGTTGTACTGCACCCGGCTGAACCTCTAGATGTACTTGCAAAGGGTTTCCCCTTCCTTCTGGGAGATGATATGCAGATCGCTGGCCTAGCCATGAGCTTGGTGGCCTCCTGTGAATGCGCCAACGAACTCATGGCACAGATCCGACCAAGAAGAAATGGAATCCACCGACAAGTGCATCAACAAAGACATAACATTGGGCTTCAGCGCCAGCGGGAAATAATTGGCAAGCACCTTGTCGTCGCGAGCTCCGGCCGCCTGCATCGTGATGGTGTAGATGCTGAGGAACTCGGACGGATGGGTCTTGCCAGTGTACTTCTCGCTGACGTCGGGCTTGAACATGCGGTGGGACGGCCACTGGAACTGCCGCAGCTCACGGGTAAAGGCCGGGCAGCCCACCTCGTAAGGTAGGCCGCCGGAGCCCCCCGGTGCTGGGTGGTCCATAGCGGGTCCTGCCCGCTTGTCCGACTGGTGGCGCGTATCACGCTGGCGCTCAATAGTGGTCCGAGCATCTTCGTGAGCTCATTCTCGAAGAACTTGGTGCTGGTCGCGGTGGGTCCGCGGGTCGGACGACGCTATAGAGATGTTATCACAAGCATCGTCACGATGGGAAGACGCCCGCGGCGGCTAGCGAGGAGGAGGAGAGTGCACCATGGACGCGGCTCCCCCGGTCCTCCCAGCGCCAGCATGTGGTGGCTTGGTGGAGCGCCACCTCGAGGGCCCCGCTGGTCGCGGATCATCTTTGTTGGCGACGGCGACGAGGCTCCGGATGGTGGCCCTCCACTCGTCGAGCTTCTCTACAGCAGGAGTGAAGTCAAGGAGCAGCTGCGCGCGCGCCAAAGCTTCCGCTGGCGTGGGTGGCAGCGCTAGCTGCGTGGACCGTGGTGTGCTTCGACTTCTAATCATGTTAGAAGGAGCTCCACCACGACCCAACGGCTGCGTGCCATTTTCGCCAGCACTTCGGCGGGCATGCCGGACTCCTTCATCCCGCGAACGATGCACAGGGCTCTTCCCAAGGCGGTGCCCAGGGTCGCCGGCGTGGTGACGCTGTTCGTCGTGCACACCATGGGAGGTCGATGCGCCGCCCGGAGGTGGCACAACGACACCCCTGGAGGGCCCCGCGCCGCCTGCGGGGGACCCATCTCCGTCTTTGGATCTGGCGACGTGCGGCCGGTCATCGGGCGTGCGAATGACGCCGCTCTGTGCTCGACTGCCGGTGATCTGGTGCTTCGCGGACCGCGGCCCGGGTCCTGTCCGCGACCGGGCCGCTGCTCGCCCTTAGTGGTATGGGCCGTTCGGCCCCCAACGAGCCGATCGCCGTGGCCGTCTTCTTCTCGGGAGCCATGGCGATGAAGAAACGCTAGGCTAGCTACTAGACCAGATTCTCACAATTTCGCCCCCTACCTGGTGCGCCAAAGATGTCGGTGTGGAACGACACCTATGGGATCACAAGAATCCCTACTACGGTTGCCGGGGCGCGGGGTTGCGAGAAGAGTAGGATTAGTAACCAACACGAGGATCGTTTACCAAGGTTCGGGCCGCGAGGATGCGTAAAACCCTAGTCCTGCTTTGGTGGGTGTATTTCAGAGAGTTCTTGAGCTCTCGAACTAGCTGTGGTCAGTGTGTGGTTCGAAAGAGCCGAACCCTGTCCAGTATGCCATGGGCCTCCTTTTATACTCGAAAGGGGCTGCCACAATGGCACACAGGAGGTGGAAAGGCGCACAGTGCTATGAGCTTATTGCTCGTATTACAAGACAAGACGCATTTAATGCGTATCTTAGGTGTCCCCTTGCTTTATCGGGGATGGGGGCGAGGCCCGTCCCGTACCGTCCGTCGTCGCTCCTCCTTGCTTCGAGACGCGCCCTGGCTAGCGACGCATGCGGCGCCACGTAGGCAGGCAGGCAGCTGAGGTGGCGCGGTGGTGGAGCCTCCACGAAGATCTGCATGCCACCACGCAGGATTTTGATGAGATGGCCTGGGAGCTGCATGTTGCCACGCAGGTGCCCGCCCAGCTGGTTGGGCTGGCAGCCACATGTGAACGGTGGTGGAGACTTGGTTGGTGCGGGCCTGGTAGTGGCCCTACTGGCGTCCTCAGTGAGGGCCTTGCCGGGTGGCCCGTCAAGGTTCTTGCCGTGGCCATTGTAAATGTCGCCCGGCAAGGACCATGCCGGGTCTCGTGGCCTTCCTCGGCAAGGATCCCGCCAAGGATCATCGCCTTCTAATCCTCATCTGATCTTGAGTGTTCCTTGTCTTCACAAAGATCTGCATGCCACCATGGAGGTGCCTCCAGAGCCCCGGCCCAACGTGATGTTGGAGACTATGGGCTTAAGGGTGGCTCGCTTCACAGTGTGGGGCGAAGCTGCCTCAAAGAAGTCTTCTTGGGGAACCTGCTTCGTCCCTCTACTCTTTGTGGTCTTGGCCTTGGCGTTGCTCTGGTTATCTTGGGCTTCGGTCTTACCTTGGTTCATCTCCCCTGTTCTGCTTGGTGTGGCCGTGGGCGCGGCTCCGACTGCCAGTGCACAGGTAAAGGGGTACAAAACTGTGCCCCTCCTTTAGTACACCGACACACTCTACCACGAAAACTATTGCGATCCCCTATACTTGTGGGTTATCAAAAGAAATTCACTTGAAGACAATGGAGTGCGATGGCATAGTTTCTGTCATAGTTTCATTTTCTTCTTTCTTGAGTCATAGGAACCACCAAACTATTGTGAAGCTTTGACCCCACTTGATAGTTCGTTGGTTCCTATGAGTCAAGAAAGAAGAAAATTGAAACTACAAAAGAAACTATGTCTTTGCACTCCCTTGTCCTCAATTGAATGTCTTCACACGTCATTATCTTCGACGTGAATGTCTTCACGAACCACCATTGTCCTCAATGTCTTCATACTTTTTTGCGGGTCATCTCTGATAGGTAAACCAAATCGATGAGGGACTTCTACCTATGTTCCCCTGTGAATCTCACAAATACATTAGTCCCTCAAACACGTTTGTCGTCAATACTCCAAAACCAACAAGGGTGGCACTAGATGCACTTACAATCTATGACAATATAACTTATATGTGAATATGAACAAACATAAATCATTATGTTGTCTTCCTTGTCCCACGTCAACAGTTTTGGCATATAATATTTAATGGGGGCTCACAATCATAAAAGATGTCCAAGATAGTCTATTTGCATATGAATCTTCTCTTCCCTTATTAATTCTTTCATGAATTGCATCATTTACCAATGCTATGTTTGTCAACTTTCAACAAATTTTACCACTTGTACTTTTCCTTATGCGATTTCATTACTTACCATAAGATTAGCATATGATCTTTTTCATTATTTTCTTTTATTTTGATTGAAACATAATGTTAAAGAAGCAAAAACTCGAACTAAACTTTATTATATTACTCTCAATCGATTACATAGATAGATCACGAAACTAGCACTGGAAAGTATACGATACTAAACTTTTATTCAACTAAATCATGAGATAGCTAAAGATCAATCTAAGATAGATAAAGGTAATAAAAGTGATGGTGATACGATACCGGGGCATCTCCCCCAAGCTTGGCACAAGCCAAGGGGAGTGCCCATACCTGTGTACTCAAGTCTCCTTTGGTGGGGAAGATGATGATGGTGGTCGTGATGAGGTAGAATCGTCCTTCTTCCTCAGCTAACGCTTGAGGATGGAATTTTCCTCCCTCAAGTCATCGATCTCCTGCTCAAGCCTTAATATATTTTCACATAATTCCTGCTTGTTTTCCTGCAGAAGGCAAAAAGGGATAAACTGGATCTTAGGTTTCTTTCCTTTATTAGGGAGACTTGACTTCTTGAATTCCACGTGCATGTCCCTAGGTTGAGGTAATGGGACTTCATTTTCTTCTGAGCTTGTTTCTTCCTTTCCCCTCAAATCATAATCTTCTTCTTCCTCCGTGGTCCACCATAATGCTCCGCATCCCCATAAACTTTTGGGTTCACGATATAGTCTGCGACATAACTCTCTCCATCCGAATCTTGAGACGACATATTTTCATATCTATCAGGAAAATAGCACGAAACAAGAATAGAGGACTTTTCTGTGATGCGGTGGTCAAATCGTTCGGGGGTATATATAAAGATTTTTTATCTTGGGAAACAAGCATATGGAAGGAAAATGGAGTCGGGAAGGTGCCCGAGGGGACCACAACCCACCAGGGCGCGCCAGGAAGAGCAGGCGTGCCTTGGTGTATCGTGGCCACCTGGGTTGCCTTCGATTGTTTCCTATTTTCCTATTTTTTCTAATATTCCAAAACTGACAGAAAATATTTTTGCGGATTTTTCGGAGTTCGTTTACTTACCACATCACGTACCTCCTCTTTTTCAGGGTTCTGGAGTGTTTTGGAAGGTTTCTTTTATGTATTCCTTCGGTTTCTTGGTTTGGATAATATTGGTTTCAACATTAATAGGCGTACCTAAGATACAGTGCTTAATTCTTTGCCCATTGACCACCAATTGATTAGTGCCTTCGGCATTATCGATCTTACTGGCTCTAGAACGATAAACCTCTTCGATGATATATTATCCTTCCCATTTGGAAAGAATCTATCATGCAAAAAATCTAAAATGAGATTTGTACAAAAGAACATATTCACCAACTTTGAATTCCCGATTTGGATTCTTTTGTCATGCCACCTTTTAACTTTTTCTTTGAATAGATTGCCATTTTCATAAGCTTGGGTTCTCCAGTCATCTAGTGAGCTAATATCAAATAACCTATTTTCACCGGCAAGTTTTAAGTTATAATTGAGTTCTTTAATTTCCCGACATGCTTTATGTTCTAACTCAAGAGGCAAATGGCAAGCTTTTCGATAAACCATTTTATATGGAGACGTACCTATAGGATTTTTATAAGCTATTCTGTAGGACCAGAGTGCATCATCTAGTTTCTTAGACCAATTCTTTCGGGACCTATTGACAGTTTTTTGTAATATTAATTTTATTTCTATATTGCTAAGTTCAACTTGACCACTAGATTGAGGATGATATCGTGAAGCTATTCTATGGATAACATCATATTTAGCAAGCATTTTATGGAAAGCACCATGAATAAAGTGTGAACCACCATCAATCATTAAATATCTAGGAACTCCAAATCTTGGGAAAATAACTTCTTTAAGCATTTTAATGGAAGTGTTATGATCAGCACTTCTAGTTGGAATAGTTTCTACCCACTTAGTAACATAATCAACAGCAACCAAAATATGTGTATACCCATTAGAGGAAGGAAAAGGTCCCATGTAATCAAAACCCTGTCGGGGAGGCTGATCTGGCCCACGAACACCTATGGGACCGGCGGATCAAGCCCCTTTCGGTTCGGTGGGGGGCGGAGGTCGCACGAAGAGCAGATCGAGGCGAAGCACACGAGCAGTTTACCCAGCTTCGGAGCTCTCCGGAGAGATAACACTCCTACTGCTGCATGTCTGAGTGTATTGAGTTCTTGCTCAGGAGCGCTGAGTGCTACAGTACACAAAAGCTGCTAACGAGACCGAGCGTGAGTGTTCTCTGGCTTCGAACCTCTCCAAATCCCCCCACCTACGTTTCGCATGGGCCTCCTTTTATATGCTAAAGGGGTCTCCGACAGGTGGCAACGTAGACAAGGGTAAAGATGGAAAAGGTGTGGTTGGTACAGCTACTTGTACAGTGTATCATACCTAACCCTGATGGCAGGGGACAAAGGCATTAAATACCCGTCTACGTCGCCCTAATAGTGCAGAAAGGTACCGTCAGGGGCGCCACCGCTTGCCACGATGGCAATCTTGTCAGCGCCGCTTGCCACATCAAGGCCTCCGGCCTGACCTCTTGCCACGCTACCGCTGGAAAGGTCCTGTGGCGACACATTAGTGGATGTGCTGGAGCGCAGTACAGAGTGGTGATGCGCGGCAAGCGCCTTGCCGCTGTTGTTGTCTTGTCGCGTCCGGAAGCTTGTCGCTCATCGGGCCTTCCGGCAAGCTCCTCTTGCCGGGCGTTGTCTCCTAGGTTCCTTGGGTGGCCTTCCGGCAAGCTCCTCTTGCCGGGCCTTGTCTCCTTGGCTTGAATACTTTGTTCTTGAATGGCTCCAAAGGAACCATGGAGGACCTTGGCAGTCACCCGGTAAGCCTTGCCGCGGAGGGCTGCAACTGCCCGTGCACAAGTTCGGGATACTAGGGTACCCCTACTCTAGTACACCGCAGGAGCCTCCGGGCCTGGGCCGCACACGGTGCCGAGCGCTGTTGGGCCAGGCCCAAAACAGGGCACGGGCACGCTCGGCCTGGGTATGGAGGATGTTGCTGCAGCCATCGACAGGGAGCTGGCGCAGCTGGGCATGGAGGATCTTGGATATTCCTCCGATGAGAACCTCCGACCCAGCACCAAGCTCAGCTTGTTCTTCAAGGGCGTGGTGACGGCCCTCCAATGACTCAGGAAGAAATCCCAAAGCAGCTGGCCGAGGAGTCGCGCGCCAGATCTGCGGGAGCTCTTCAAAAGGTGCTGATGAAGGTGGCCTTCCGCAACCCAGGCCTCAACCTCACCAACGTCCTCAAGTCCTTGCCGCCAGATGCTGATGTGGAAGCGCTCAAGACCCTTGTCGCACCCATCGTGGACAGGGTGAGCGGGATCAAGAGGGTTGAGGGCGATCAAGAAGATTAGGCCGCCCTCTTTCTTTTTCTTGCCGCTGCTGGTCATGTTATGAGAACAATCTATTAGAGCTGCGACAAGCTATCTTGTAATATAACTCTATTTCGGTAGCAATTGGTATGTTATTTCCTTTACTTGGTTCCTTCCTTTGTATGTTTTTGCCCCACGCTTTTAGGGGAACTTGTCATGAGCACACTGGCCATGAAGCGCCGAAAAGGGACGTCAAGACTTCTTTGGCGGTGCTGCTACCGACAAGAAACCTTGTCGCAACTAGTCGCAGCTCACTTAAGTTGTTGAGCGGACTCGAAACAAAGTAAGGGCGCAACTAGCTCAGCACTGGGTCATGGCGCCGAAAAGGGACGTCAAAGAGCTCTGGGCGGTGCTGCTATCGACAAGAAACCTTGTCGCAACTAGTCGCAGCTCACTTAAGTTGTTGAGCGGACTCAAAACAAAGTAAGGGCGCAACTAGCTACGAGTTGGTTCCTCCGCGCACAGGTTTTCCATACAAAGTACGGTCGTTCAAGGAAGATAACTTCAAATTTTTTAAACTGATTGCTCAGACTTTAGCAACTTAGCTTTTCTGTCATTTGCTTCCCGGTAAGGCTAGACTTCCTTGAGCGACGCTTGGTCCACACCACTTCCTTGAGCGACGCTTGGTCCACACCATTATCTTCTCCTTTCCCCCCGATGTCGGGGAGACTGATCTGGCCCACGAACACCTATGGGACCGGCGGACCAAGCCCCTTACGGTTCGGCGGGGGGCGGAGGTCGCACGAAGAGCAGATCGAGGCGAAGCACACGAGCAGTTTACCCAGCTTCGGAGCTCTCCGGAGATAACACTCCTACCGCTGCATGTCCGAGTGTATTGAGTTCTTGCTCAGAGCGCTGAGTGCTACAAGACACACAAGCTGCTAACGAGACCGAGCGTGAGTGTTCTGCTTCAACCTCTCCAAATCCCCCCACGCTGCGCATGGGCCTCCTTTTATATGCTAAAGGGTCTCCGGCAGTGGCAACATAGACAAGGGTAAAGATGTAAAAGGAGTGGTTGGTACAGCTACTTGTACAAAGGTATCATACCTAACCCGACGGCAGGGGACAAAGGCATTAAATGCCCGCTTCACGCCGCCTCTAACGGTCAGAAAGGGACCGTCAGGGCGCCACCGCTTGCCACGATGGCAATCTTGTCGGCGCCGCTTGCCATCACGCTCACGGCCGCAGACCTCTTGCCACGCTGCTACCGGAAAGGTCCTGAGGCGACAAGTTAGTGGATGTCTTTGGAGCGCAGGTATAGAGTGGTGGTCTGCGGCAAGCGCCTTTGCCGCGGTTGTTGTCTTGTCGGCGTCCGGAAGCTTGTCGCTCATCGGGCCTTCCGCAAGCTCCTCTTGCCGGGCCTTGTCTCCTAGGTGCCTTGGGTGGCCTTCCCGGCAAGATCCTCTTGCCGGGGCCTTGTCTCCTTTGCTTGAATACTTTGTTCTTGAATGGCTCCAAAGGAACCACGGAGGACCTTGGCGGTCACCCGGTAAGCCTTGCCGCGGAGGGCTGCAACTGCCCGTGCACAAGTTCGAGATACTAGGGTACCCCTACTCTAGTACACCGACAAACCCCAAACATCAAATGGTTCAACACCAAGTGAATAATACATAGGCATTTCCTGATGCTTACCGATATTACCTATTCCTTGACATTCATCACAAGACAAGACAAACTTACGTGCATCTTTGAAAAGAGTAGGCCAATAAAAACTAGATTGCAATACCTTGTGAGTAGTTCTATCTCCCGCTTGATGTCGTCCATAAGCTTTGGAGTGACATTTCCATAGGATTTATTCCTGTTCATGCTCAGGTACACAACATCTAATAATAAAATCTACTCCTTCTTTATAAAGACGTGGGTCGTCCCACAACTAATGTCTTAAATCATAGAAGAAATTTTTCTTTTGTTGATATGTGAAACTAGGTGGTATAAATTTAGCAACAATATAATTAGCATAGTTAGCATACCAAGGAGTATTACGGGAAGCATTTATTACAGCTAGTTGTTCATCAGGAAAGCTATCATCAATAGGTAGTGGGTCATCAAGAATATTTCCTAACCTAGACAAGTTATGAGCTACGGGGTTCTCAGCTCCTTTCCTATCAATGATATGTAAATCAAATTCTTGTAGCAAGAGAACCCACATAATGAGTCTAGGTTTAGCATCTTTCTTTTCCATAAGATATTTTATAGCAGCATGATCGGTGTGAACAATTACTTTGGAATCAACAATGTAAGATCTGAATTTATCACAAGCAAACACAACTGCTAAAAATTCCTTTTCAGTGGTACATAATTTCTTTGGGCATTGTCTAGTGCTTTGCTAGCATAATGGATAACATTTAATTTCTTGTCAACTCTTTGTCCTAGAATAGCACCAACAACATAGTCACTAGAATCACACATAATTTCAAAAGGCAAGTCCCAATCAGGTGGTTGAACAATAGGTGCAGAAATTAAGGCTTTCTTAAGTGTTTCAAAGGTTTCTACCCAATCATCATCAAACACAGAAGGAATGTCCATTTGTAAAAGATTAGTGAGCGACCTAGAAATTTTAGAGAAGTCTTTAATAAAACTTCTATTGAAACCAGCATGACCAAGGAAACTAAAAATACCTTTAATATCTTTAGAACATGGCATTTTCTCTTGCAGCAACTTTAGCTTTATCCACCTCAATACCTCGTTCAGAAATTGTATGCCCCAAGACAATACCTTCATTAAGCCTAAAGTGACACTTCTCCCAATTCAATACAAGATTAGTTAGTTCACATCTCTAGAAAAATCGATCAAGATTGCTTAAGCAATCATCAAAAGAAGTTCCGTAAACGGAAAAGTCATCCATGAAAACCCCAACAATCTTTTCACAAAAATGAGAGAATATAGCTGGCATACATCTTTGAAAGGTAGCAGGTGCATTGCATAAACCAAAAGGCATACGTCTGCAAGCATAGGTTCCAAAAGGACAAGTAGAAGTGGTTTTCTCTTGATCAGGTTGTGAAACAGGCATTTGAGAAAAACTAGAATATCCATAAAGAAAACAAAAGTGTGTGTGCTTAGATAACCTTTCTAACATTTAATCAATAAAAGGCAGAGGGTAATGATCTTTCCTAGTAGCTTTATTTAATTTTCTAAAATCAATTATCATTCTATAGCCAGTAACAATTCTTTGTGGGATGACTTCATTTTTATCATTAGGAACAACAGTAACACCTCCTTTCTTAAGGATACAATGAACATGACTTACCCATCTACCGGATTCCAGAAGCTTTAGTATTTTAGTTCTTACCACTTCTTTCATCTTAGGAATTAGACGTCGTTGGTGATCAACAATGGGTTTAACATCAGGTTCCATATTAATCTTGTGCTGACATAGAGTTGGGCTAATGCCCTTACGATCATCAAGAATATATCCGATAGCGGCACGATACTTCTTCAGATTTTTTCATAATCTCACTTCTTCATTTCTGAAAGGTTAGCACTAATAATAACAGGATATATCTTTTGCTCATCAAGATAAGCATACTTCAAAGTGTCTGGCAATTGTTTTAATTCCAACATGGGATCACCTTTAGGTGGAGGAGGACCTCCCCGACATCCAATAGACAAATTGTGTTTAAGGACAGGTTGTTGTTCAAAGAATATTTTATCTATTTCATTTCTTTCATGCAAGTGCATATCATTTTCATGGTCTAGCAAATATTGTTCTAGTGGATCACTAGGAGGCATAGCAATAGATTCAAGACCACTTATTTCATCCTTACTAGGTAATTCTTTCTTATGAGGTTGTCTACTAAACTTAGATAAATTAAACTCATGAGACTCATCACCAAAGCTAACACTGATAGTTTCTTTATGGCAATTTCTCGTAGCATTGACAATGTTCAAGAAAGGTCTACCAAAGATAATGGGACAAAAGTCATCATATGGAGAACCAAGAACTAGAAAATTTGTAGGGTATTTTATTTTCCCACACAAGAATTCAACATCTCTAACAATCCCAATTGGCGAAATAGTATCTCTATTGGCAAGCTTAATAGTAACATCAATATCTTCAATCTCAGCAGGTGCAATATGATTCATAATTTCTTGGTACAAGGTAAAAAGAATAGCACTCATGCTAGCACCTAAGTAACATAAACCATTATAGCAATGATCTCCTATTTTAACTGAGACAATAGGCATGTCACAATAGGTTTATGTTTATCTTTTTCATCGGGTTTGGCAATTCTCGTAGCTTCATCATAGATATAAATAACATGCCCATCAATATTTTCTAGCAAGAGATCTTTAACCATAGCAACACTAGGTTCTACTTTGATTTCTTCAGAGGGTTTAGATGCTTTAATATTACTTTTGTGAACCACAGTTGATGCCTTAGCATGCTCCTTTATCCTAACAGGGAAATGTGGTTTTTCAATATAATCAGTAGGCACAACAGGATCAACATTCTAAATGATAGTTTCATCTTTAGCTATAACCGGTTATTTAGTTTCTCCTTTAATAAGGGGATGATATTTAAACCACTTCTCCTTAGGGAGATCAACTTGAGTAGAAAGTGATTCACAAAAAGAGGCTACTATCTCAAAGTCAAGTCCATATTTAATTCTAAACTTGTGAAAAGCATCGTATTCATAAAAGATTTGAAACTCAAGCTTAATACCTGACTCTTTACCTTCGTCGAGTTCCAAATCTTCAGATTTGCATTTAATTCTTTCTAAAAGATCCCACTTGAATTCAATAGTCTTCTTTATAATTGAACCAGTACAAGAAGTAACAAGCATGGATTGATCATCATGACAAAGCCGAGTATAAAAGTTCTGAATAATAATTTCACTCCGGAGCTCAAGATTGGGGCATTAATATAACATTGACTTAAGCCTCCCCCAAGCTAGAGCGATATTTTCTCCATCACGAGGCCAAAAACTACTCATATAATTTTGATCACATTGAACTAGATGCATAGATAATTTTTTTGGTGAAATTCAGATCTCAATCGATTCCAGTTGCAAGATCCAATATCATCGCATAGCCTATACCATGTCAATGTTTTTCCCTTCAAATATAAAGTGAAAACCTTCTTCTTAGCTTCATCTTCGGGTAGACCTGCAAGCTTAAATAATCCACAAATTTCATCCACGTGTATCGGATGCATATCGGGATGCTCAGTTCCGTCTCCTGCATAAGGATTAGCTAGAAGTAGTTCTATCATACCCGAAGGAATTTCATAACCAATATTTTCAGTAGGTGCGGTAGGATGAGGGGAAACTCTTTGTGTTTCCGCTCGAGATGAAGATACCCCAAACAAACCCCTCAAAGCATGGTTTTCCATAGTTACAAATGACAATATATTTCAGCATGTAATATAATTTTTTCCTTGTCGATTTCCACTTAACATGAGTGATTCACTCCCCGCAACGGCGCTAGAAAAGAGTCTTGATGACGCACAAGTATAGGGGATCAATCATAGTCTTTTCGATAAGTAAGAGTGTCGAACCTAACGAGGAGCAAAATGAAATGACAAATAGTTTTTAGCAAGGTACACTACTGGAATCAGGATCTTTGCCTTTGATACGTCTCCAACGTATCTATAATTTTTTATGGTTCCATGCTATTATATTATAAATCTTGGATGTTTTATAATCATTTAATAGTCATTTTATATCATTTTTTTGTACTAACCTATTGACATGGTGCCAAGTGCCAGTTGATGTTTTCTGCATGTTTTTTACATCGCAGGAAATCAATATCAGACGGAGTCCAAACACAACGAAACTTCATAGAGATTCTTTTTGGATAAGAAGGAACATAATGGGCCCTGGCTGCGCCTGGGGGTGTTCCGAGGAGAGCACAACCCACCAGGGCACGCCAGGAGGCCCAGGCGTGCCCTGGTGGGTTGTGCCCACCTCGGGTGCCCCTCGGACCGCCTCTTTGCTCTATAAATACCCCAATATTCCCAAAACCCTAGGGGAGTCGACTAAATATTGGTCCACCCACTTCAGAGTCCAGAACCACCAGATCCAATCTAGACACCATATGCGATGGGGTTCACCACCTCCACTGGTGCCTCTCCGATGATGCGCGAGTAGTTCTTTGTAGACCTTCGGGTCCGTAGTTAGTACCTAGATGGCTTCCTGTCTCCCGCTGAATTCTCAACACAATGTTCTCTTGGAGTTCCATATGATGTAACTCTTTTTGTGGTGTGTTTGTGTGGATCGATGAACTTTGAGTTTATGATCAGATCTATCTTTTTATATCCATGAAAGTTAATTGAGTTTCTTTGATCTCTTATGTGCATGATTGCTTATAGCCTCGTATTTCTTCTCTGATATTTGGGTTTTGTTTGGAAAACTTGATCTATTTATCTTGTAATGGGAAGAGGTGCTTTGTAGTGGGTTTGATCTTACGGTGCTTGATCCCAGTGACACAAGGGGAACTGACACGTATGTATCGTTGCTACTAAGGATAAAACGATGGGGTCTATCTCTACATAGATAGATTTTGTCTACATCATGTCATCATTCTTATTACATTACTCTGTTTTTCCATGAACTTAATACACTAGATGCATGCTGGATAGCGGTCGATGTGTGGAGTAACAATAGTAGATGCAGGCAGGAGTCGGTCTACTAATCTTGGACGTGATGCCTATATAATGATCATTTTCTGGACATCGTCATGATTATTTGAAGTTCTATCAATTGCCTAACAGTAATTTGTTCACCCACCATTTGCTATTTTTCTCGAGAGAAGCCACTAGTGAAACCTACGGCCCCCGGTTATCTTTCTCATATATTTGCCTTTGCGATCTACTTTTCCTTTGCAATTATTTTTAGATCTATTAAACCAAAAATACAAAAAATACCTTTCTGCAATTTATTCTTCTTTAATTTATTTGGCGTTCGATCTACCAATCTACTACAATTTTATCTCACGTCGCTTTGCCTATCTTGAGGCGCCGTACCCGGAAGGGATTGACAACTCCTTTAACACGTCAGGTTGCGAGGATTTGTTATCTGTGTGCAGGGGCTGTTTACGTTGTGTTGCTTGGTTCTCCTACTGGTTTGATAACCTTGGTTTCATATCCGAGGGAAATACCTACCGCCTCTGTGCTGCGTCATCCCTTCCTCTTTGGGGAAATACCGACGTAGCTTAAAGCGACATCAGCCATCATCCAGCTCTTTGCCGTATGCTAGCTGACGGCAAAGAAGGTCTTTGCCATCGGCTTACAGAAAGTTGACGGCAAAGAAAGAGCGGATGGCAAAGAGGATGTTTGTCATCAGCCAACTCTTTGTTGTATGCTAGCAGACGGCATAGAAGCTTTGTCGTCTGCTAGCAGACGGCAAAGAGGCAGGGTGGCCCACTAACAAGAACCACCTAACGGCCACTTTCTTTGCTGTCCGCTAGTAGATGGCAAAGAGAGTGTCCAACCTAACAGCCGTTTCCCCCGGGCCCACCCCACTAACTAGGCTCTTTGTTGTCTGCTAGCAAACGACAAAGAGCTTTGACCTAACCAAAATCGGTCAGCGCCCGTGCCCCACCCCTCTCTCTCCCCTCCGTCCTCTCTCCCCTCACCTCACATGCGCCGTCCTCGCCTCACGCCCCACCGACGCCCACCGCCTCGACCACCACCGCACTGCCGCCTCGACCCCAAGGTCACGCCTGGCACCCTACCACCCATCGCTCTGCCCCCACGCCTGAGCCTCTCCGTTTAGCCGCCCGCATCCCGGCTCCGCCCAAATTACCGGTGAGCTTCTTCCCTTTTTTCTTTCTTTATTTCTTGCTATTTTTGACTTAGGTTAATTAGTTGATTTAGGTTGATTAGTTGCTTTAGGTTAATTAGTTAGTTCATATAGGTTAATTAGTTGATTTATATTGTAGGTCAGTTTTTAATATTTAGTCATATTTTAGGTTAGTAGATTTTAGGTTAATAGATTTTAGTTGATTTTAGGTCAGTAGATTTTAGTTGATTTTAGGTTAATAGATTTTAGTTGATTTTAGGTTAGTAGATTTTAGTTGATTTAGGTTAATTAATTGATTTAGGTTGATTAGTTGATTTATGTTAACTAGTTGATTTAGATTGTAGGTTAGTTTTTTTATATTTAGTCATATTTTTGGTTAACAGATTTAGGTTAGTCATATTTTAGGTTATTAGTACATTTTGTGAGATGAAAAAAAGAAGAAAAGAAGAAACGGTAGAAGTGGAGAGGAAGAAGGAAAATAAGGAAAATGAAGAATAAAAATAAGACAAGAGGAAGAAGGAAAAGAAGGAAGAAGAAGAAAAAGAAGGAGAGGAAAAGGGAAAATAAAGAAGAATAAGAAGAAGAAGAAGAAGAAGAGGAGGAGGAGGAGGAGGAGGAGGAGGAGGAGGAGGAGGAGAATAGAAGAAGAAGAAGAAGAAGAAGAAGAAGAAGAAGAAGAAGAAGAAGAAGAAGAAGAAGAAGAAGAAGAAGAAGAAGAAGAAGAAGAAGAAGAAGAAGAAGAAGAGGAAGAAGAAGAGAAGAAGAAGAAGAAGAAGAAGAAGAAGAAGAAGAAGAAGAAGAAGAAGAAGAAGAAGAAGATGCTGATGATGATGATCAAAAAAAGAAAGTTGAAAAAAAGAACATTAGATTGTTAGAAGAAGAAAGTTTAGGTTAGTGGTAGGTTTAGGTTAGTGCTAGGTTCAGGTTTACATTATTACAAGAAGAATAAAGTTGAAAACTAGAAGAATAAGTAGAAGAACAGAAAAAAGGAAAAAAGGAAGAAGAAGAAAGTTGAAAAAAAGAACAATAAATAGAAGAAGAGGAAAAAGGAGAAGAAGAAGTAGAAGAAGATGAAAAAAAAGAAGCGGAGGAAAAAGATGAATCCCGACCCCGATATGACCGATGCTCGAGGGTTGAGGGAAAAAGGGGTCGAGGAGCGAGGGTCGCCAAGGCGTCGAGGGGTCGAGGAGCGAGGGTCTCCGAGGGATCGAGGGGTCGCCGAGTTTAGTTTAGTTTAGTTTAGGTTACATTTAGTTTATAGTTCAGTTTATATTTTTTCTTTTGTTTTTTAAGAATAAACAAGAAAGATGAAGAAAAAAAGTAAACAAAGAAGAGGAAGAAGAAGAAGAAAAACAAGAGTAAGAAGAAGAAGATAAAAAAATGAACAATAAGTAGAAGAAGAAGATGAACAAAAATAACAATAAGTAGAAGAACAAGATGATGATGATGAAAAAAAGAAGTAGAAGTACAAGATGAAAAAAGAAGTAGGAAAGTAGAAAAAATAGGGTCACCGAGCGGTTGAGGGTAGCCGAGTGGTCGAGGGTCAAGGATCAAGGGGAAAGGAGTCGAGGATCTAGGGGTCGAGGTTCGAGGTGTCAAGAGGTCGAGGGTCGAGGGGTCGAGGATTTGCCATCCTGACCCAGACACCCTGACCCCCTGACCCCAACCCCTGACCTCGACACCACGACCCCGACACGACACCCCGACACCCCGAATTTTAGACTACTTGACCAAATAAAAATCTAGCCTTTTCCCAATTTTAAGTTTTGGCAGATTTTAGGAACATAGAACAAGTCAAGCAATCAACCTACACATGCAAGTCTAAGAGTATAGCAGCGGAATGTAAAACATTGCATATGAAGGTAAAGGGATGAGTTTGGAGGGAGCAAACACAATGTAGACGCGGACATTTTTTTCCCATGGTTCCGATAGGTGGTGCTAACGTACATCCACTTTGATGGAGACTTCAACCCATGAAGGGTAACGGTTGCGCGAGTCCACGAAGGGTCCACGAAGAAGCAACCTTGTCGATCCGACCATGGCCATCGCCCACGAAGGACTTGCCTCACTAGGGTAGATCTTCACGAAGTAGGTGATCTCCTTGCCCGTACAAACTCATTGGTTCAACTCCACAATCTTGACGGAGGCTCCCAAGTGACACCTAATCAATCTAGGAGACAACACTCTCCAAAAGGTAATAGATGGTGTGTTGATGATGAACGCCTTGCTCTTGTGCTTCAAATGATAGTCTCCCCGACACTCAACTCTCTCTCACAGATTTGGATTTGGTGGAAAGATGATTTGAGTGGAAAGCAACTTGGGGAAGGCTAGAGATCAAGATTCTTGTGGTTGGAATGGAATATCTTGGTCTCAACGCATGTGTAGGTGGTTCTCTCTCAGAAATTGAATGCTGGAAGTGTAGGCACGCTCTGATGGCTCTCTCCACAAATGAAGAGGGGTGGAGGGGTATATGTAGCCTCCACACAAAATCTAACCGTTACACACAATTTACCAAACTTGGTGGGACCGAATCATGAAACTCGGTCAGACCGATTTAGTTCAAAATGTGAACGTTAGGATTTTTGGTGGGACCGACATATCTACTCAGTGGGACCGATTTCATTAGGGTTAGGGCATAACTTAATCTCGGTGAGACCGATCACATAAACTCGGTAGGATAGATTTCTGTAATAGGAAAATAGAGAGTTGGTCAGGCAAACTCGGTGGGACCGAATCGCTCATTTCGATGAGACCAAAGCATTTCGATGAGACCAAAACTCGATGGGACCGATTAGTCATCTCGGTTGGACCGAAACGTTACGAAGGGAAACAGAGAGTTTGCAATCACATCTCGGTGAGACCGAGATCCCTATCAGTGAGACCGAAGTGACTAGGGTTTCTGGCAGTGGCTATGTCAAATGAACTCAGTGGCGCTAGATAGATCAAATCCATAGTGCCGAGTTTGAATTTTGGTTTGGGACATGTGTGGATATGAGAAAGTGGTTGAGGGCTTTTGGAGCATATCACTAAGCATTTTGAGCAAGCAAGCCATTAAGCAACACCTCATCCCCTTTTAATAGTGTTGGATTTCCTATGGACTCAATGTGATCTTGGATCACTAAAATGAAAATGTAGAGCCTTGAGCTTGAGACAATATGTTTCCTTAGCATTTTGACGGGTCCACATTCCTAATCCATGCCATGCCAATAATTGAACTTCCTGAAATGATCATCTTGAAATAGCATTAGTTCAATGAGCTATATATTGTTAGTAATTACCAAAACCACCCAAGTATAGTTGCACTTTCAATCTCCCCCTTTTTGGTAACTGATGACAACATATATATCAAAGCTTCGACAAATGATAATAAGATTGAAATACATCGTCACTTTGAGAAGTAAGCAAGAGCTCCCCCTAAATATGTTCATTATTTAGAATTTCCTTTTGAATGCAAATGCACAATCGATTAGGATCATGGGTCACTCTTCCATGTCACATACATCTTGGTGGAGTGCTTAAAATGGTAGGAATTAAAACATGCGCTCATCACCAAGCAATGTGAATGATCATATATCAGATATAGAAGATAATATCATCCAAGCAAACATTAAAGTAGAATATGATCAAACACATGATCATACAAGTATCTCACACACAGACATAAAGAGTATCAAACGAGCACACACAGAAGTATCAAGCAAAGATCAAGAGATACTAAGAAGCAAAACACACTCGCTCTCTCGAAGCCTATGATCTATACATTTCTTCCCCTTTGGCATTAAGTTACCAAAAAGTTTGAAAATGCATAGTGCTATGCGTCTCTCTAGGCTTGGTCTTCGGGAGTAGTGTAGAGAAGACTCCAAGGACGAAGGCATCAGTAGATGTTGTTGGAGCTGGTGGAGTGGCAACTGGAGGTGGCACTGAAGCTATTGCTGCTGGTGCCGAACTAGTTCCTCTAGGGTTAGCCATGGGCACTTCAGCAGAATTCTGACCTCTAGGCACTATGTGAAAAGCATCTGTGGTAGCCTTCCCTTTCTTCTCCTCCGCTTCCTCCTGGAGCTTCTCAACAGCTGTCTGCATCTCTGTTACTTTCAGATCAAGATCATAGAACTTGGTCTCAATGATCCTCTCCAAGCTCTCCTGATTCTGAGTCAGGGTGACCAAGCCCTTCTCAATCCTCAAAGTTGCTTGAAGCAGATAAGCTAGTTGATCTTGTTTTGACTTCAGAAAAACTTGAGATGCTTCGTCAACACATGGCATCTTTGCAGCCTTCTCAGCCTTTGCCTTCTCTCTTCTCTTGTGCTTGCACAGATGTAGGATCATCCTCATTCATCACAACTGTGTTATCCTCAAATTTTGGTCTCAAAGGTAAGTACTCCTTGTCCAAAAAATAAGTGCCTGTGCCCATCTTGGAGTTGATGAGCACCGGAATGTGTGGAGCATACCCACAAGATCTCTTCTGATCTAGAGCTGTCGTCTTGATTGTTTCAACAATCAGACTCATGACCTTGAATTTTCGAGGAACATCAAATATATGCAGCAAGTTGATTGAATGTCCTCTGATCATCTTGTGATCTCCAGATTTGGGCAACAAAGTATGCCTCAAGATTGTGTTGATTGTAGCTAGACCAGACAACAAGTAATGTACAGATCGAAATCTATGTGTATCCAATGCTTTGTCCGGGATCTCTTTGTACATGTTTGCCATAGAGTTGTGGTCTTTCTTCTTATTGGCATAGACATCCAAATTATCTTCATGCTCTTCAGGGGCTTTGATCAACTTGGCCCACTCATCAATAGCTGACCGGTACCTTGTACCCTAAGACATCCATACAATTCTACCATCTGGATAAAAATGAACTGTAGAATAGAACTGCATAATGAGCTCATCGTTCCATTTGGTAAGCTTCTATCCCACAAACTTGTCAACTCCACAAGCTTTCAAGCTTTCGTGTACTCATGGAAAAAAGTCTTCATTCTCAACAATGAATTCCCAATCAACCCACTTCATATCACAGACTATAGGCTTCTTGTCAAGCAGAATAGTTCCATAGAAATCTTGTTGTTCTTTGGTGTGGAACCTGTAGTACACAACATTCTTCCTTCTCACAGCATATGGATCAGACTGTCTCCAAAGTCTCAGACCTGCATATTTCCTAATCTTCATATCCTCTACCACTGGATGGCTGTCATTATGATCTGGAATCTTTGGTTTAAGCTTCCTCAGCACTTGAGCTTCAGCATTTTCTTCTTCCATCTTAGGCACTTGGTCCTTGTTCTTCTCTTCAGCTGGGATGTTCCTAGTGCTCCTCTTGGGCTTAGAAGTCTTTTGAGCTTGAGCAGTAGCTTTGGGGGCAGTCTTGGGCTTTGAAGGAGCAGCCCCTGACTTAATACCATCCCCCATAAGCTTTTGGGACTTGGGTGCAGGTGCAGCATCCTCTTCCTCTACATCTTCTTCTACTGGATCTCCAAACATGGAGGATCTCCCAATGACTCTGGCAGTGGTCTTCTTGACCCTCTCTTTCCTCTTCTTGCCCTCACCAGCCTCCTTTAGTTCAAGTGTCAACTCCATGCTTTCCTGAGTGGAGGATTTGGCCTTAGACATTGGAACTCTCTTAGTTGGTGCCTTCTTGTGCAAACCAGACTTTGTTGCAGCAGCAGTACCATATTCCTTCTTCAGGACATTCTTCTTGGAGCTAACTTCCTCCTCTGTAGCCACATAGTCCTCATACTCAGAATCTGAGGTTCTCTTCTTCCTTGATCTGGTGGCTGCCTTGGGCATATTGCTTGGAGTGCTCCTCCTGCCCTCATCACAGATGCTTGAGGTACTAGTGCCCTCACTCATGTGCACTTGCTCTTCTGATTTGTTCTGGCTATCACTCTGGTCAGACATTCTGGCAAGCAAACTGACAGCAGACCCTGTGAATAGATGTAGATGAGATAGAGTGGATGAGCATCACAAAGTGCAGAGTTTTTGGAAAGTAGATGAGTCAAAAACTTAGTTTTAGTTCTCCACAAAAAGCATTTTGGAGCTACCGATTTGTTAAACTCGGTGACACTGAAGCAACTTTTGGAGTCTAAACTAGTGAACCCGGTCAGACCGAGTCATAGTTTGGTGGCTCTGATATTGCTAGGGTTTCACAGAGAGTTGAATTCAGTCGCACTGATTTGCAGCTTTCGGTCAGACCGAAAAGTGCAAGTGCAATGGCCTAAGCCAAATCGGTGAGACCAATTTCCACAACTCGATCGGTCCGAGATGAGTTCGGCGGAAACCTAACCTTAAATTTGCGAATCAAACCTAACCTAAAGGAAGTTTTATCTGGATATATTGATCTCATACGTGGTAAAGAACATGGCATTGCATTGTGCTAAGAATCGGAGTAAGGAATTAGCACAAAAGATTGAACTCATACCCTAGTTCGGCGGTGAGTTCGCTACAGCGGCAACGGTGGGGTTCAATCCCATTGACGGCGACGGAAACCAGCGGCGGGAGGTTGTTGGAAACGAGAATAAGATCTGGATACCCGAGGCGGCAGAGCAGGACACGCGTGGGCTGAGGAGTTTTGAAGATATTTCCAAAATCTCACTCGTGGGTTTATTTATCCTGACCCTGTCAGTGTGACCGAGTGGAACAACTCGGTGGCATTGAGATGTAGAATCGCAAGCGGTTACTGCAACTCGGTGTGACCGAAAAGTTCAAATCGGTTGCACCGAGGTTGAAACCTAGATCAACTCAGTGAACTCGATGTGACCGAAGAAGATGGACCGGTTATACCGAAATGCACAGAGAGGTTTTGGAAGTTTAAGTCTATGACGAATCAGGGACTCCGAGTGCTCCTCACACAGAGTGGAATCTGACTTGATCAAACTTTGTGATGTAGCATGAATAGAGTTTGAGAAGAGAAAAGCATAGATAGCTAGAGGAAGTTCTTAGGCATTCTTGTCCATCCATTTGGCAAAAGAAGAAGAGCCAAACAATCAAAGCAACAAATGGATGTCCTCGAATGAGAAAAAATATGCAATCAACATGCTCACACAATAAAATGGCAAATGAAATATGTGACAAAGCATGCAAAAACACTATAGCATCTATCAAGCAATTGGCGATGACTAGGTCATCTATGTATGAGTATATGACTTAGGAGTCAAATGAGAACATATGATCATAGGTCATACTCATCGTTTAAGCGCAAGTGGGGTTGCCACTTTTACATAAAGCATTGTTGTGTTCACACTATTAGAGTTGCTTTAGCTCAATTGATTAGAGTAAAGCTCCCCCTAGATGAACTAACCTTGGGTTTTGTCGATGATGACTTCATGTAGATGTTGAAGATGTGGATGCTCAATGTTGATGTAGATCATTCGGAGAAATCCATTGGAGTGAGTTGCACTTTCAATACCTACACGGGTTAGTCCCACAAGGAACAAACAAGGATATCCATAGACATAGAGTGATGTTCACAAAAGATGATGTCCATGAAAGCATTAGGTTACCTTGTCCCTTGTCTTACCAAAAAGAGGGTTTGTGACTCCTTGAAATGCATCAATTTCCTCTTGAAGCTTATCCTTGCCTTTTTGCTTGTGGTCTTGTGGTGGAAGATCATATTGAGCTTGTGTCCCTTGGAAAGAAGTAGGATCATACTTCTCTTCTTGAGGAACAAACTTCATCTTGGGGTATTGATCTTGTTCCCACTCAACTCCATTGGCATTGAACTTTCATTCAAAACCAACACCTTGATTCTTCCGGTGCCATCCTTGCTTGCGTACAATTTCCTCAAATTGCATACTCCCGGCAAGGCTCTTGTAAACACCTTTCTCTATGATTCCCTTCAATAAGCTATTTTCTTGCTCAAGTTTGACTTGGCTAAGAGAATCGTTAGTGGAATCAAGAGAACTACTAGAAGCAACAACATTGGATTTAACATGACTATTGTTACTACAAGAAGAAGAACCTTTCTTACTCTTGTTGCTAGATTTAACTCTGTGGCATGTAAGTAGACAAGAGTAAACGCTTGGCAATGTAAGAAGAACTTTTCTTGCGAAGATAACCATTGATTGCTTTTAAGAACCCATGCTCTTGCTCAAGATTGAGCTTTTCGAAGCGTAACTTCTCATGAGTCTTTAAAAGTTCTCGATGATCTTCCAAGGTAGTTTCATGAGCTAACATAAGAGTGTTTAGTTCTTTAGTTAGGCGCTCAATCTCCTTCTTATCATCATCAATCATTTTATCTTGACTAGCAAGATTAACAACAAATTCATCTTAGTTTTCATCACTAGAGTTGTCAACAAGTAAATCATCATGGCCTAGCAAATCATCTTTGTCGATGTACAAAAGTAGGGGTCCCTTTTTGTACCCCTTTACTTGTGCGCGGGCAGTCGCAGCCCCACGCCCGTGACCACGCTTGGCGGGGCAGAAGAAGCAAAGATTACCAGAGCCATGCTCAAGACCAGAAGCATGAAGAGCTAAGGGGCGAGGTGAAACTCCCCCGGCAAGAACCTTGCCGGGGAAACTTGCCCAATGCCAACAGGGCTGTCACCCTTGAGCCTAAGAGTTCCGATGCCCTCAACCACATTGGAACCAAAGCTCGGGAGGCGCCTCCGTGGTGGCATGCAGATCTTTGTGAAGACCAAGAACATACAAGACTAGATGAAAATCAGAACATGAAGATCCTCGGCAAGATCCTTGCCGAGGATACCCACGAGACCCCCCGGCAAGACCCTTGCCGGGGACGCCCACGATGTTGCGGTAAGACCCTTGATGGGGCCCCGGCAAGACTCTTGTCGAAGACATCCACGGGGCCACAGCCAGGCCCACACCCGCCAAGGCTCCACTGCCATTCCCACATAGCTGCTAGCCCACCAACTAGGCAGGCACCTATGTGGCGACGTGCGGCTTCCAGGACAACTCAGCACGTACCTACATGGTGGCAAGCAGATCTTCATGAAGACTCTGCCACCGGACCAACACAGCAGCCAGCCAGCCAGCGTGGCGCTACATGCCTCGTCAGCTCGGACGCGTGTCAGAGCGAGGCGAGGCGGCGACAGGTGGGACGAGCTTCCTTGTGATCCCCAATAAAGCGGGAACGACATGTCGGCAGCGCATTAAATGCATTTTTCGTACGGTGCCAGGAGATAGACTCGACTACTATACAACTTGCCACCTCCTGTGTGCCACTGTGGCAGCCCCTTTTGACTATAAAAGGAGGCCCGCGGCATACTGAGAGAGGATTCGGACTTTTTGGACCCTGCATGCTTTGTAGATAGTCCAAGAACACCAGATAAACATAAACCAGCAGGAGTAGGGTATTACGCATCACTTGCGGCCAGAACCTAGATAATCCCCCTGCGTTGATCTTCAAATCCCACTCTTTCCACAGCCCCGCGCCCGCCAACCTTAGAAAAAGGGATTCTTCGTGATCCCGTAGGTGTCGTTTATAGTAAATTTGAATTGAGACACCTATTCCATGATGGATTTAAACTTACCCCGACATCGTTGGCGTGCCAGGTAGGGGGCGCAAGGTGTGAAAATCCGGTTTGACGGTTAGCACACCGACTTCATCATCACCATGGCCCCCAAGAGAAAGGGGATCACAACGATCGGCTCGCCCCGGGCCGGCCCATCCGCACCAGCATGAGCAGGCAGCCGGTGGGCACGGATGGGGCCGGAGACGTAGCCTGCGAGCATCCACGACATTCTGGCGATCGGAGCCAGGCGAGCAGCATCGTCCATATCCGAGACGACGAGCCACACGCCGCTGGGTCCGGGGGCGGGGCCGTGCTACCCATGGGGTGCGCGGCAGTCTCTACGGCACCCCAGATGGCACCCGCATCGTACCCTTCCCAAGATGCGCGCAATGAGAAACACCGCGATGCCCGAGCCCCCGGGCACAGCTGCGAAAAGAGCCCTGTGCGCCACTTGCAGGACAAACCAGGCCGGCGCGCGCGCTCGGGCGCCGGTGCAGGCGGTGTGCATGAGACCGTGAGAGAGCCCCTTCCAACCCGGTTAGAAGTCGGTGCGCGTCACGGTCTACGCAGCTCTCGTCGCCGCCTACGCCGGTAGAAGCGCTGGCGCGCGTGCAGCTGCTCCTCGACTTCCCCCCTGCTATGACGAAGCTCGACGAGTGGAGGGCCACCATCCGAAGCCTTGTCATCTTCGCCAACAAAGATGAGCTGCTCCCAATGGGACCCTCGAACTGGCATTTTGCCGAGCCGGTGCATGCCGGCGGTGGGGGGACCAGAGCCGCCGCGACCACGGTGCACTCTCCCCTCCCATCCCCCCCCCCCCCCCACGGCCGTGACAGCAGCCACCGGCCCGTCGAGCCGACATCAGTGACAACGCTTCCACCGCGTCGTCCGACCCATGAACCCGTTGCGACCAACATCGAGTCCTTCAGGAACAGGCCCAGGAAGACGCTCGAACTACCATCGAACGACGACGGGAGACGCGCCATCAGTCAGATCGGCGTGCGGGGCCTACTATGGACCACCCGGCGCTGAGGGGCCCCGGCGACCTGCCTTACGAGGTGGGTTGTCCAGCCTTTACCCGAGAGCTGTGGCAGTTCCAGTGGCCCTCCCGCCGCATGTTGAAGACCGATGTTGGCGAGAAGTACAACGACAAGACCCACGCGTCGGAGTTCCTCAGCATCTACACCATCACGATGCAAGCTGCTGGAGCTCGCGAGTACAAGGTGCTTGCCAATTACTGCCCATTGGCACTGAAACCCAACGTCATGTCATGGTTGATGCACTTGCCAGTGGATTCCATTTCTTCTTCGTCGGATATGTCTCATGAGTTTGTTGGCGCCTTCACTGGACGCCACCAAGCTCATGGCCAGGCAAGCGATTTCCATATCATCCCCCAGAAAGAAGGTGAAAACTACGCAAGTATATACAGAGGTTCAGCCGGGTGCAGTACAACATACCAGATGTTTGTCCCGCCGCTGTCATTAGCGCATTCCATCAGAACATGCGCAACCACAAGATGCGTGAAGAGTTGGCAATGAACAAGGTCAAGGATGTGGCCGAACTTTATGTTCTGGCTGATAGATGTGCTCGAGCTGAAGAGGGGAGGAAGTACCCCGGCGAAGATGCCGGTGTGGAAACCGACTCCACAGACGAAGACACCGCCACCCCGAAAAAGAAGGGTCGGCGCCGCAACAGGGTAAGGGCAAGATTGTGCTTGCCGTTGAGGGATCCGGCGAGCCCGACGCCACCAAAAAGGCCAAGGCTGACGACCCTGGCAAGAAGGTTGCCAGGTATGCTGCCTGCTTGGCCCTGGCGGCTGTCGGCAAGCCAGGAGGCTCCGACAAGCAGTACTGCAAGATCCACCGCACCAAGGGCCATGACAGGCTGAGCTGCTGGCAGAAAAGCAGAAGGATGAATATGAAAGGCGAGGCAAGCAGAAGGGTCAGGATGGTGCTGAGGGGTCCAGCAAGAAGCATGGCGGCCAAGGGGGTCGCCGCGGCAAATATAACCAATTAGAGAGGCCCGCTAGGGGCCGCGACAAGAAAGAGGAAGATGACGATCACGACGAGGATGACGAGTCTGGCGAGCATGAGTTCCAGAAGGCTAGAGAGGCCATGTGCATCGACGGTGGTGCCTTGTTGCACACCTCACATCGCCAGCTGAAGCAATGGGTGCATGAGGTCACTGCGGCGGAGCCGTCGTTCGATGCCCACAAGCCACTGAAGTGGTCCCGCACGCCCATCCGTTTTGACACCGAGGATCACCCTGATCGCACAACTGCGGTCGGGTGTTTGCCATTGTTGGTTTCTCCAACAATAAGCAACCTCAAGGTGACCAAAGTGCTAGTTGACGGTGGGGCCAATCTGAATTTGATCTCACCTGCTATGATCAAGAAGCTGCAGATTCCTGATGGAGATCTCGAGGATACGAGCATGTTCCAAGGGGTCAACCTGGGAAGGAGTGAGCCGAAAGGTAAAATCACGCTGCCCGTTACGTTCGAGGGCGAGCTGAACTATAGGACGGGGAAGATCGTTTTTGATGTTCCCGAGATCCCCCTGTGGTACAACGGGATCCTTGGCCGCCCGGCGGTGGCCAAGTTCATGGCGGCGTCACACTACGCCTACAACACATTGAAGATGCCGGGGCCGCTGACCATCATAACCGTCCCCTCTGACAAGAAAGACGCGCTCATCTGCGCCGACCAACTCTACCGAGGGGCAGTTGCACCAACTGCCGCCAGGGCACTTGCTCCTTCCGCTGAAGCCCCGGGAAGGAAGAAGGCCGGCAAGACCTCTTGCACCCACTCCGGCAAGCGCACCTCTTCGGAGTGTTGTGCTCCCGTTGAGGACGTGCCAGAGAGCTCCACTGGCTAGATCAAGATGTCCAAGGCTGCACCACCAGAAACCAGGAAGGTGACCGTCAAGGAGGACGACATGGGCGGGGCTTTCACTATAAGCTCCACCCTCGACGGCAAATAGGAAAGCGCGCTCGTCACCTTCCTGCGGACGAATGTCGATGTATTTGCATGGCAAGCATCTGACATCCCCGGCATTCCCAGGGAGGTGATTGAGCACCATCTTACTGTCTGTCCTCACGCGCGGCCCGTCAAGCAGAAGGTCAGGAAGCAAGCTTCGTAGCGACAATAGTTCATCATTGTAGAGATCAGGAAGTTGGAGGCGGCAGGCCTGGTAAGATGAGTGCTCCACCCCACGTGGTTGGCCATTCCGGTGGTGGTGCGTAAGGCGAATGGGAAGTGGAGGCTGTGTATTGACTACACAGACATTAATAAAGCCTGTCCAAAGGATCCTTTCCCTCTGCCACACATCGACCAGATTGTAGACTCCACTGCCGGGTGTGACCTGTTGTCATTCCTCGATGCCTATTCAGGATACCACTAGATCTTCATGATGAAGGAAGATGAAGAGAAGACCACGTTCATCACCCCATGTGGTACATACTGTTTTTTGCGAATGCCTTTCGGGTTGAAGAGCGCTGGTTCAACACTTGCCCGAGCAGTCCAGATTGGTTTTGAGCCCAGCTACATAGAAATATGGAAGCTTATATAGATGACATAGTGGTCAAAACCAAGGACAGGGCCACGCTCGTGCAAGATTCAGAAGAAACATTCGCAAATCTGCGCAAGATCAACCTCAAGCTCAACCTAGAGAAGTTTGTGTTCGGTGTCCCCTCCGGCAAACTTCATGGGTTCTTTGTGTCTCAACGCGGAATCGAAGCAAATCCTGACAAGATCAAGGCGATCGAGCAGATTGAGGCACCGAAGCGGGTCAAAGACGTCCGTAGGCTCGCCGGCTGCGTTGCTGCCCTGAGTAGGTTCATCTCCAAATGTGCTCAGTGCAACCTCCCCTTTTTCAAAGTTTTGAAAAAGGTGGGTCCAGTAAAATGGACTACGGAGGCAGAGGCAACACTTCAAGATTTGAAGAGGTACCTCTCCTCCATGCCAATACTAGTCGCACCTAAACCACGGGAGCCGTTGCTGCTGTACTTAGCAGCAACGAATCAATTGGTCAGTGTTGCGCTGGTGGCACAGAGGGAACTTGAGGGAGAAGCAGCAGTTGCGCAGAGCCGTCGGATGGCAGGCCGGGGTCCTCCCCGGTAGAGCCTGACCCCGACAAACCAGAACCCCCAGCAAGGCCTGGTCCCATGAGGCGTAGTCTGAGCGGATGGGCGGCGGGGATGAAGAAGAAGATGGTGCAGCACCCAGTGTATTTTGTCAGTTTCCTCTTGCAGGGGGCTAGGTCAAGATATTCTGGAATGCAGAAGCTGATTTTCGGCCTCCTCATGGCCTCGAGAAAGCTGCGCCACTATTTCCAAGCGTACGAGATCACCGTCGTCACCCGCCTCCCTATGCAACAGAGTTTGCACAACCCAGATACGACAGGGAGGATTGTGGAGTGGGCTTTGGAGCTGTCGAGCTTTGGCCTCAGGTTTGAAAGTACTTCAACGATCAAGAGCCGAGCTTTGGAAGAGTTCATAGCAGAGTGGACCGCAACGCCCGATGAGGAGATTCAAGAGACCGCCCTTCCTGGCAAGGAGACGAGAAGTGAGTGGATTATTTACTTTTGACGGAGCTTTCTCACTCCAAGGTGCTGGTGCCGGCGTACTAATTGTTGCACCCACCAGGGAGCACCTCAAGTACGTAATACAGATGCACTTTCCCCGGGGAAAATCAACGAACAATACAGCGGAGTACGAGGGGTTGCTTACTGGTCTCAGGATCGCGGCAGACCTTGGAATCAAGAAGCTCATCATCGGAGGTGATTCGCAGCTCGTCGTCAAGCAAGTTAACAAGGATTACCAGAGCCCGTTGATGGAGGCCTACGTGAATGAAGTGAGGAAGTTGGAAGAATGTTTCGACGGCCTACAGACAGAACATGTTCCCCGAGCAGAGAACAGTATTGCCGACGACCTGTCGAAACACGCTGCCCTCAAGTTGCATGTGGAACCAGGTACCTTTGTACTTCAGTTAATTCAACCATCAGTAGAGCCATCAGCAAGGCAGAACAAGCGAAGGAAGGAAAGCCCCGGCAAGTACCTTCTCGCCGATCTCGCAGGAGCCGCCGGCAAGGAGGTTGCCGGGTACCACAAGCTTGCTGAGGGGTAACCACCTCCGGCAGGGCCCCAGGCCTTGACCGTAGAGGCAGTTGCCCCTGCGGCCAAAGATATGCCTTTGGTCCTTACCGTCGAGCCCCAGGCTCTGGCATGGGTGCATCCCACCCTCCATTTCCTCCAAACAGGAGAGCTCCCCGAGGAGCAGGAAGAAGCAGAGAAAGTAGCCCGTCGGTCCAATATGTACCAGTTTGTGGATGATACCCTGTACAGAAGGAGGATAAATGTGTCAGGCTGAAGTGCATTCCTCAAGAGGACGGACTAGAGCTGTTGGCAGAGATACATGGAGGTGTATGTGGCTCCCGCATAGAGTCAAGGGCCCTTGCCGGCTAGGCATTCCAGCAAGGTTTCTACTGGCCCACAGCCCTCCAGGATGCAGCTGGGATAGTAACCATTGGATCTTTCCTTCCTTTTGCTATGGCGAGAGGGAACGCCGGCACTCCGATGGCGGCGACGAGGGTCTCCGCTCGACAGTGTGCCCCTCCTTCCCAAGAGCTCGTGGTGGTGGAGCCGGCCGTGAGAGGAAAGGGAGGCGGCGAGGCCGAGGCCGCCATGGGGCTCGTGGATGAGAAGGACGGGGTGGCGCACCGTTCTGGCCTCCGCCAGCGGCCCCTCACCCAATGGAGGGCCACGTCGGAGACCAGCCCCGTGAATTCTTTATCAGGCTGCACAGGCCAGTGCGCCGTCGTCTTCGTCTCCCTACTCCGTTCGCTCGGGAGATGGAGCTCGACCCGCAACAGGCTTTGAGGTTGCATATGACGGGCTGCGGGAATGGCAACATGCGGGTCAACGTCGACTTCCCCGCCCCTCACGTTATGTATCTTCGTCGTGGATGGAAGACCTTTGCTCGTGCCCACAGCCTGTCGGAGGGGCTCGTTCTCCACTTCAAATTAATGGAGAACGACCTGCTCTCCGTCAAGGTCTTTGGGCACTTGGGAACTCGCCTAAGGTGTTGCATGGAGAGCACCTCCGATGATGAAGACTCCTCCTCAAGCGGGAGTGACGAGGATGACAGTGACAACGACGATGAGGGCGTCAAGCGGGAGGACGCCGACTCTGACTCCGACTGACCGCGCCGCCCTCCTCCCTCGTCCACGCATCCTGCCGAGGGTCTTCCTCGTCAAGCTCTCCATCGACGCGTTCCCTGTCGCTTCCTTTTTGCCTTCACCTGCGGCACCTGGGAGGAAAGGGGCAAGAACGGGGATCACGGGGCACTTATCCTTTTTAGTTTTTAAGCCTGCAGGCACTCGTTAGATTTAAATCTTGTAATCCCCTTGCTCATGTTTACATTCCGTATGAACTGTACCTGTTTGGAACGTATTAATGAAAAAGGGTGCTTGCCGGGTTCATTGTGCTTGAGCGAGGCCCATGCCAAGGAATGAATCCTTGTTATTCCTAAGATAAACATTGTCGCCTGGCAACAGGCCTCGCCGTCCCTTCACTTCATAGCACGACCATACTCACGCTCTCGGCTGAGGCATGGGTGAAGTAGGATTTAGCCCTTCATTTGCTTCCTTGTCACCGCAACTACAACCAAGTTCCAGCCCAGAGAATAGTTCTTGGGCACAAGAAAGGGGGAGCAAGGTGGCTCGGGAATAAACGAGGCTTCATATGTCCCAGTTCCATACGGAAATGCATAACAGGGGATAAAAGACTTATCTGAATCTGCAGCCCCCGGCAACCTTGGCTTGCCGTGGTTGGATACTTGAATCTGCAGCCGCCGGCAATGGCTTGCCGGGGTCGAGGATGTCGATCCGTCTCCCTGCCCTTAAAGGCTTGGCAGAAACGCATGTGCAGCCTGCGAACCAAAGAAAGGACCGGAAGAGACGTTAAGACACACACCCGACCTCTATGCTAGGGGTTAGTTGCCACTGAGCACTATCAACCCTACCAAAGAGAGAGACTTAACCTAGCATGGTTGCTAAAACTTAGGGCACCAGCGCTTCATTTATTTATGCTTAGAGTCTGTGCCTGGCTCTGTACAAAGGGTTACATGCCTTGTCGGCAAGGCTAGTACAAAAGGTGGATTGCCACGAGGCCCGGCAACCGCACCTCATGGGTAAAACTTACGAAGATGTTCGATGTTCCAGGAGTTGCTCAGTGGGATACCATCTTCGATCTCCAGGCGGACTGCGCCAGGCCTGGTGACTCATATTACCCGATAAGGGCCTTCCCACTTCGGCTGAACTTGTTGGAATTCTCCGTCGACTGAATGCGCCGAAGAACAAGGTCGCCTTCCTCAAGACTCCCGGCATGAACCTTGCGGCTAAGGTAGCGGCGCAAGGCTTGCTGGTAGCGTGCATCTCGCACAGCTGCTCGAAGACGATCTTCCTCAAGGAGCGTCACGTCATCTTGCTGCAACTTCTCTTGCTCAAACTCGTCATAAGCGAGCACTCGAGGTGACCCGTATGTGATTTCCATGGGGAGAACTGCTTCTGCCCCATATACCAGGGCAAAGGGTGTCTGGCCGGTGGCACGATTTGGCGTCATTCTGATCGACCAAAGAACCGTCGGCAACTCATCAATCCAGTGCCTTCCACACTTGTGCAGCCTGTCAAAATTCTTTGTCCTCAGGCCTCGCAGTACTTTAGCATTGGCCCTCTCTGCCTGGCCGTTGCTCCGTGGGTGCGCCACTGAAGCGAAACAGACCTTGCTACCAACGTCCTGGATGTATTGCATGAAGGTGCGGCTTGTGAACTGCCTGCCGTTGTCGGTGATGAGCCAGTTCGGCACACCAAAACGGCAAACTAACCCCTTGAATAACTTGACGGCTGACTGTGTTGTCACCTTCCTCACTGCTACCACTTCGGGCCACTTTTTGAACTTGTCAATTGCGACGTACAAGTACTCAAAGCCCCCGATAGCACGGGGGAAGGGGCCCAGTATGTCGAGCCCCCAGACCGAAAATGGCCAGGAGAGAGGGATTGTTTGAAGGGCTTGAGTTGGTTGATGAAGCTTCTCCGAATGGAACTAACACGCTTCACACTTGAGATGAATGATGAAGGATTGAGGGGTGCCATCGCCCTCCCCTTCTTATAAATGGGCGGGGCCGGGGCTCGGCCGCCCCACTTAACCAATCCGACCGCCGGGGGCACCGGGAATCGAGACCGACCCACTGCTCCGATCAGTGACGACCCGGTTTCCCGCCTCGCCAATTAACGCTCGTGCCCCCCGCGTCCACCGCCCACCATCTTCGAGGCATGGGGGACACGTGGTGAGCAAGCCAAAATAAAGAAGACAAGTGAAGCGGGTGTTTTCCACCCCGTGATCGTGGGGCACGGGCGCCTTGAAGGCCGTGACTCGAGTCCACTTAGTAAATGAGCCGCGCCCCTGCGTTTTCCTCTTTTTATGGGGAAGGCGCGGGCCGCCTCTTTACCACGATGTGACGCATGCGTGCAGCAGCCACCCCACGGACGACCCCCACGTCACGCATTCAACATGGGTCGAGGGAAGCGCAATGAGCGAGGGAGTTACTGCAGTAAAAACTCCGCTGGCCTTCAGCGCCACCGCTCGGGCTGGGCCAATAACGCCCCGCGCTTATATGTGGCCCAGGCCCGGGGGCTCCTGTCGGTGTACAAAAGTAGGGGTCCCTTTTTGTACCCCTTTACTTGTGCGCGGGCAGTCGCAGCCCCACGCCCGTGGCCACGCTTGGCGGGGCAGAAGAAGCAAAGATTACCAGAGCCGTGCTCAAGACCAGAAGCATGAAGAGCTGAGGGGCGAGGTGAAACTCCCCCGGCAAGGTCCTTGCCGGGGCGGCCTTCATGGCCCCAGCAAGAACCTTGCCGGGGCAACTTGACCCACGCCAGCAGGGCTGCCACCCTTGAGCCTAAGAGTTCCGACACCCTCAACCACATTGGAAACAAAGCTCGGGAGGCGCCTCCATGGTGGCATGCAGATCTTTGTGAAGACCAAGAACATACAAGACTAGATGAGAATTAGAAGACGAAGATCCTAAGCAAGATCCTTGTCGAGGATACCCACGAGACCCCCCGGCAAGACCCTTGCCGAGGACGCCCACGACGCCGCGGCAAGTCCCGTGTCGGGGCCCCGGCAATATTCTTGCCGAAGACATCCGTGGGGCTGCAGCCAGGCCCACCCCCGCCAAGGCTCTACCACCGTTCCCACACAGCTGCCATCCCACCAACTAGGCAGGCACCTGTGTGGCGACGTGCGGCCTCCAGGCCAACTCAGCAAGCACCTGCGTGGTGGCATGCAGATCTTCGTGAAGACTCTGCCACCGCACCAACTCAGCAGCCAGCCAGACAGCATGGCGCTACACGCCTCATCCGCTCGGACCCGTGTCGGAGCGAGGCAAGGCGGCGACAGGTGGGACGAGCTTCCTTTCCATCCCCAATAAAGCGGGAAGGGCACGTCGGCAGCACATTAAATGCATTTGTCCTATGGTGCCAGGAGATAGACTCGACTACTGTACAACTTTCCACCTCCTGTGTGCCACTGTGACAGCCCCTTTTGACTATAAAAGGAGGCCCGCGGCGTACTGAGAGAGGATTCGGACTTTTTGGACCCTAAACTCTTTGTAGCTTGTCCAAGAACACCAGATAAACATAAACCAGCAGGAGTAGGGTATTATGCATCACTTGCGGCCCGAACCTGGATAATCCCCTAGCATTGATCTTCTAATCCCGCTCTTTCCACAGCCCCGCGCCCGCCAGCCGTAGCAAAAGGGATTCTTCGAGATCCCGTAGGTGTCATTTCCCCCGACAATCTTCATCACTATTGAAATCAACATACTCGGGGTGTGATACATTTGGGCCTTTAGCCATGAAGCATCTCCCAATCCCTTCATTTGGTGAGTCAAATATGTCGTAGGAGTTGGTTGGCACAAGTGCTGGACCGGCAACACCTTCATCTTGAGTATATTCGGAGTTGGAGTGATAACTTCTTTCGGAGTGATGGTCGGAGTTGGAGCCTGATACCCATTTACCAACATGAGCTTGATGTTTTCATTTTGTGTAGCTCCTTGCTGATTTGTCCTTCCTTTCCGAATCCTTCCTTCTCCGAGAGGTTCTTTGTTCATAACGATCATCTCTACTCCTCCTCTCTCTTGGTGGTGATTCTTCTCTTCTACTTCTCCTTTTGGGTGAATCTTCTCTTCTTTGTTAGGGAGTCGTACACTCATTGGAGTAGTGTCCGGGTCTTACACAATTGTAGTAATTACGCTCACGACTTGAAGATCTTTTGTCATTGTAGGAACTTGACTTAGAACTTCTTTCCTTGCTTCTACTCTTGTAGAACTTGTTGAAGTTCTTCACCATTAGGCTCAATTCCTCATTGATTTCTCACTTGATGAGTAGGAGCATCACATGAGGCTTTGTAAGCACCACTTGACTTGTTGTGAAGCTCTTCCTTATCCTCGAGTGACATCTCATGAGCAACAATTCTTCCAATGACTTCCGTTGGCTTGAGATCTTTGTAATTGGGCATCCTTTGGATCAATGTGCACATGATATCATATTTTCCATCCAAGGCTCTTAGGATCTTCTTGACGATGAATTTATCGGTCATCTCCTCACTTCCTAAGCCGGCAATCTCATTGGTGATGAGAGCAAGCCTAGAGTACATTTTAGCGACACCTTTACCATCCTCATTTTGAACTTGTCTAGTTGACTTTAAAGCACATCCAATCTAGATTCCTTCACGAAGTCGGTACCTTCGTGCATATCAATCAAAGTATCCCAAATTTCCTTCGCATTCTCAAGACGGCTCATTTTGTTGAATTCTTCGGGGCACAATCCATTGAAGAGGATATCGCAAGCTTGAGCATTGTATTGTAGCAGCTTCACGGTTCGGTTCACTCCCATCAAAGAATTCACCTTGCAAGCCAATACACACAATAGCCCAAATGGCGGGGTTATGTCCAAGAATATGCATTTTCATATTATACTTCCAACAAGCAAAATTAGTACCATCAAAGTAAGGACCTCTACGGTGGTAATTTCCCTCGCTAGATGCCATACTCTCCTAGGTTGTGAAACCAAGGCTATGATCACCAAAAGCTATGGAAATCAAGGAAAATGGAGAACCAAGCTCTAATACCACTTGTAGGATCAAAAGTATGTCTAGAGGGGGGGTGATTAGACTACTTGACCAAATAAAAATCTAGCCTTTTCCCAATTTTAAGTCTTGGCAGATTTTAGGAACATAGAACAAGTCAAGCAATCAACCTACACATGCAAGTCTAGGAGTATAGCAGCGGAATGTAAAACATTGCATATGAAGGTAAAGGGATGAGTTTGTAGGGAGCAAACACAATGTAAACACGGAGATTTTTCCCGTGGTTCCGATAGGTGGTGCTATCGTACATCCATGTTGATGGAGACTTCAACCCATGAAGGGTAACGGTTGCGCGAGTCCATGAAGGGCTCCACCCACGAAGGGTCCATGAAGAAGCAACCTTGTCTATCCCACCATGGCCATCACCCATGAAGGACTTGCCTCACTAGGGTAGATCTTCACGAAGTGGCGATCTCCTTGCCCATACAAACTCCTTGGTTCAACTCCACAATATTGACGGAGGCTCCCAAGTGACACCTAAACAATCTAGGAGACACCACTCTCCAAAAGGTAGTACATGGTGTGTTGATTATGAACTCCTTGCTCTTGTGCTTCAAATGATAGTCTCCCCAACATGCAACTATCTCTCACATATTTGGATTTGGTGGAAAGATGATTTGAGTGGAAAGCAACTTGGGGAAGGCTAGAGATCAAGATTCTTGTGGTTGGAATGGAATATCTTGGTCTCAACACATGAGTAGGTGGTTCTCTCTCAGAAAATGAATGATGAAAGTGTAGGCACGTTCTGATGGCTCTCTCCACGAATGAAGAGGGGTGGAGCGGTATATATAGCCTCCACACAAAATCTAACCGTTACACACAATTTAGCAAACTCGGTGGGACCGAATCATGAAACTCGGTCAGACCGATTTAGTTCAAAATGTGGGACCGACATGTCAACTCGGTGGGACGGATTTCATTAGGGTTAGGGCATAACTTAATCTCGGTGAGACCGATCACATGAACTCGGTAGGACCGATTTCTGTAATAGGCAAACAGAGAGACCGAAACGTTACAAAAAGGAAACAAAGAGTTTGCATTGCCAACTCGGTGGGACCGATCGCTCATCTCGGTTGGACTGAAATTTTACGAAGGGAAACATAGAGTTTGCAATCCCATCTCGGTGAGACCGAGATCCCTATCGGTGAGACCGAAGTGACTAGGGTTTCTGGCAGTGGCTATGTCAAAACAACTCGGTGGCGCCGGATATATCAAATCGGTAGAGCCGAGTTTGACTTTTGGTTTGGGACATATGTGGATATGAGAAAGTGGTTGAGGGCTTTTTTAGCATATCACTAAGCATTTTGAGCAAGCAAGCCATTAAGCAACACCTCATACCCTTTTAATAGTATTGGCTTTCCTATGGACTCAGGGCGTGTTCGGCAGCTCACTGGCTTCCCAAATCCTCAACTCCAGGACTGGAGCGCACCCGAACGGGTCAACTCCTGGCTATTCCATACAGAAGCGGGCGACCCGGCGCAGTGCAAAATTGCAGGATCGGTGGAGTTGGAAAAACTGAGCTCCACAGAAACTAGGAAGCGGGTGTTGAAGGAAATTACTTTGTGCTGCCACCGCCAAGTGACTCGCTCGACCGAGCATCACGCATCGATTCGCTCTCGGTCGTCTCTCTCGCCGGGAGCAGTCCCTCCCGACCAGGCTTATGGCCCAGCCCATCTTTTTCCAACCTTTTGCATTGCCACCACTCTTGATGGGCGAGAAAGAGGTGATTTCATGGGCTTGAGGCTCGCTCCCTCGCCATGGCGAGAAGGCTGACGCCGAACGGATCGCTCACTCCAGGATCGATCGTGGGAAGCTGGCGCTGGATTTGTGGCGTTGGAGTTGAAGATTTTCTGGGCACGGAGGGCTCCCGAACACGTCCTCAATGTGATCTTGGATCACTAAAATGAAAATGTAGAGCCTTGAGCTTGAGCCAATATGTGTCCTTAGCATTTTGAGGGGTCCACATTCCTAATCCATGCCATGCCAATCGTTGAACCTTCTAAAATGATCATCTAGAAATAGCATTAGTTCAATGACATATATGTTGTTAGTAATTACCAAAACCACCCAGGGATAGTTGCACTTTCAACACCCTGACACCGCGACCCTGACACAACACTCCGACCCCGACATGGCACCCCGACCCCGACCCAGCACCCTGATACGTCTCCAACATATCTATAATTTTTTATTGTTCCATCCTATTATATTATCCATCTAGGATGTTTTATATGCATTTATATGCTATTTTATATGATTTTTGGGCTAACCTATTAACCTATGACCCGGTGCAGTTTTGTTTTTCCTTGTTTTTGAGTTTTACAGAAAAGGAATACCAAACAGAGTCCAATTGACGTGCCAATTTTTGATGATTTTTTATGGAGCAAAAGAAGCCCCCGGAGTAAAACAGTTGGGCTAGAAGACTTCCGAGCCATCCACGAGGGTGGGGCACGTGCCCTACCCCCTGGGCGTGTCCCACTATCTCATGGACGACTCCGAGACCCCACTGACGTGATACCTACGCCAAAAATTCCTATAAATATAGAAACCTCCAGAAAATAACCTAGATCGAGAGTTCCGTTGCCGCAAGCCGCTGTAGCCACCAAAAACCAACCGGGATCCTATTCCGACACCCTACCGGAGGGGGGATCCCTCACCGGTGGCCATCTTCATCATCCTAACGATCTCCATGACGAGGAGGGAGTAGTTCACCCTCGGGGCTGAGGGTATGTACCAGTGGCTATGTGTTTGATCTCTCTCTCGTGTTCTTGATTTGGCATGATCTTGATGTATTGCGAGCTTTGCTATTATAGTTCGATCTTATGATGTTTCTGCCCCTCTACTCTCTTGTAATGGATAGAGTTTTCCCTTTGAAGTTATCTCATCAGATAGAGTCTTTAAGGATTTGAGAACACTTGATGTATGTCTTGCATGGGATACCCGTGGTGACAATGGGGTATTCTTATTGATCCACTTGATGTATGTTTTGGTGATCAACTTGCGAGTTCCGTGAGCTTGGGAATCTATGCATAGGGATTGGCACACGTTTTCGTCTTGACTCTCCGGTAGAAACTTTGGGGCACTCTTTGAAGTTCTTTGTATTGGTTGAATGGATTAATCTGAAATTGTGTGATGCATATCGTATGATCATACCCATGGATACTTGTGGTAACATTGGAGTATCTCGGTGACATTAGGGTTTTGGTTGATGTGTGTCTTAAGTTGTTATTCTAGTACAAACTCTAGATAGATCGAACGGAAAAAATATCTTCGAGTTTTTTTACGACGTACTCTTGAATAGATCGATCAGAAAGGATAATTTTGAGGTGGTTTCGTACCCTACAATAATCTCTTAATTTTTTCTCCACTATTAGTGACTTTGGAGTGACTCTTTGCTGCATGTTGTGGGATTGTTATATGATCTAATTATGTTATCATTGTTGAGAGAACTTGCACTAGTGAAAGTATGAACCCTAGGCCTTGTTTCCTAGCATTGCAATACCGTTTACGCTCACTTTTACCACTTGCTACCTTGCTGTTTTTATACTTTCAGATTACAAAAACCTATATCTACCATCCATATTGCACTTGTATCTCCATCTCTTCGCCGAACTAGTGCAACTATACAATTTACCATTGTATTGGATGTGTTGGGGACACAAGTGACTCTTTATTATTTGGTTGCAGGGTTGCCTGAGAGAGACCATCTTCATCCTATGCCTCCCGCGGATTGATAGACCTTAGGTAATCCACTTGAGGAAAATTTGCTACTGTCCTACAAACCTCTGCACTTGGAGGCCCAACAACGTCTACAATAAGAAGGTTGTGTAGTAGACAGCAAGCAATTTCTGGCGCCATTGCCGGGGAGGTTAGTGCTTGAAGGTATATCTTCAGATCTTGTAATCGAATATTTTTGTTTTTTTTGTTTTATCACTAGTTTAGTCTATAAAATAAAACTACAAAAAATGGAATTGAGGGTGCCTCATATGCTTCATCTTTTTAATATCTTTCATGAAAATAAGGATTCCGATAATTGTGCCAAAGTGTTAGAAGAAGAATGCATTAAAATGTTTGGCACTAAATATTTGAGTGATCAGCATGATTGCAATGCTGTTAGTACAAACTCTTTGAATATCCATAGTACTAATGATGATTTCCCTAGTCATGATGAAAATATCTCTTATAAGCATGTCAATTTTTGTGGAGTGCATAGAGTTTGCAAGTACACACCAAATAGGGAAGATGGATTTTGCAAGAGGTATAAGTATTTAGAAACTAAATGGTTGCAAGAAAGGCAAGATGTTTGTGCTGAAAATTTAAAATTTCTTTGCCATCCTTGTGAACTTTGCAATGAACGTGATCATTTAAATCTCCAATGCAAATTGTTTCATGATCGAATCGTGTCCAAAAATTGGGATGACTTGATTTCCCTTGCACATCATAATGAACTTAGTTTGCTTGTGGGTTATGAACAAATGAAACGTATAAATAAGGATCTTCCAGAATTTGTCCTTGATAAAGTTCTTGATTTTGATCTAGTGGAAATTTATATGTATTGTGCGTTGAATTGCATTGAAAATCCTTATATTGCCAGTTACATAAAGACAAGAAAACAAATAGAAGATGAAGAGAATAATAATGAAAGGGATGAGACTTACCAATATCCTCCTATTATTTCTTTTGATGAATCAGGTAACGAGGAGGAGCCTTCTATTCAACCAATCTCATTAATAAGGAGCTCCAAAAAGAGGATTAAACCCACACATAATGTGAAGAAGAAAAAGAAAAGACGAATAAGAAAAGGTAAAAAGGTATCCCTCCTAAATGATGTTGCTCCTATTACTCATTGTGATGATGATAATTGCTATACTATTGGTGTTATCCATACTATTAATGATGAGAATGATTATGCTTATGATATGAAAAGGCCCAAGCTTGGGGATGCTATTTTTGATGAGAATGACATGTTTGAGAATTTATTTGCTGCAATTAATTTTTGTCCCAAGTTTGGGGAAGCTACGTTTTATGAAGATGATATTTTTAACCTCCCAAGTTTTGATATGCAAATTTATTGTGATGATAGCACGCCTCCTATTTATGATGATTATATTGATGAAAATGGGTTTGAAAGAGTGTCAACTTTAGGAAGTAATAATCCCACTATTTTGGAGGGTGTTGAATCTTATTGTGACAATTCTGAAAGTGGATTTGGAGAGGTCATGACTTTATTTAGTAATCATTCCACTATCTTGGAAGAGGTCTCAATTGATTATGATGAGAACAAAATTGCTACTTATGATGATTATTGTGATGACACTTATGCTATAAAAAGTAGTGACGATTATATTTATAAAACTTTACATGATTATGATTACCCTTTTTATGAACATTACACTTTTAATATGGAAACAATCTATAGTATTCAAGTTTCTTATGATACTCCCACTATTCCGAATGAGAATAATTTTGCTTATTTGGAGAGTAGTAAATTTTCTATGCATGTAGATCCTGGAAAGAATGCTTTATGTGATGGTTATATTGTTGAATTTATTCATGATGCTACTGAAAATTATTATGAGGGAGGAATATATGCTTGTAGGAATTGCAATAATATCAAGTTTCCTCTTTGTGTTAAAAGTTTTGAAGTTATGCTTGTTTTGTCTTCCTATGCTAGTTGATTCTTGTTCCCATAAATTGTTTGCTCACAAAATCCCTATGCATAGGAAGTGGGTTAGACTTAAATGTGTTAGTCATATTCTTCATGATTCTCTCTTTATGTTTCAATTTTTATCTTTTATGTGAGCATCATTGAAATCATCATGCCTAGCTAGGGGCATTAAACGTTAGCGCTTGTTGGGAGGAAACCCACTTTTATTCTTGTTCGTTGCCTTTTGCTCCTGTATAATAATAAATAATTCATCTAGCCTCTGTTTAGATGTGTTTTATGTTTTAATTAGTGTTTGTGCCAAGTATAACCGTTGGGAAGACTTGGGTGAAGTCTTTGCTATCTTGCTGTAAAAAACAGAAACTTTTGCGCTCATGACATTAGCTGCCATTTTTTACTGGAGAGTGCTTCTAGGTTGATTCTTTTTGAAGATGATTAATAGACAAATTCCTCACGTCCACCAATTTATTTCAGAATTTTTGGAGTTCCATAAGTATTCGAACAAATCAGATTAGTACAGACTGTTCTGTTTTTGACAGATTCTATTTTCTATGTGTTGTTTGCTTATTTTGATGAATCTATGAGTTGTATTGGAGGGTATGAACCATACAGAAGTTGTAATACAGTAGATATTACACGAATATGAATTTATAATGAGTTCACAACAGTACCTAAGTGGTGATTTATTTTCTTATACTAACGGAGCTTACGCGTTTTCTGTTAAGTTTTGTGTTGTGAAGTTTTCAAGTTTTGGGTAAAGATTCGATGGACTATAGAATAAGAAGTGGAAAGAGCCTAATCTTGGGGATGCACAAGGCACCCCAAGGTAATATTCAAGGAATACCAAGAGCCTAAGCTTGTGGATGCCCCGGATGGCATCCCCTCTTTCGTCTTCGTTCATCGGTAAGTTTAATTGGAGCTATATTTTTATTCACCACATGATATTTGTTTTGCTTGGAGCGTCATTTTATTTTAGTTTGCTCTGTTTTCTGTTTGAATAAAATACGAAGATCTGAAATTCTTGAATGTTAGAGAGTCTTCACATAGTTACATAATTATTCAACTACTCATTGATCTTCACTTATATATTTTGGAGTAGTTTGTCATTTGCTCTAGTGCTTCCCTTATATCCTTGTAGAGCACGGCGGTGGTTTTATTTTGAAGAAATAGATGATCTCTCATGCTTCACTTATATTATTTTGAGTGTATTTTAGAACAACATGGTAATTTTCTTTGGCTATAAAATTAGTCCTAATATGATAGGCATCCAATATGGGTATAATAAAAACTTCCATATAGAGTCCATTGAATACTATGAGAAGTTTGATACTTGATGATTTTTTTGAGACATGAAGATGGTAATATTAGTGTCATGCTAGTTGAGTAATTCTGAATTTGAGAAATACTTGTGTTGGAGTTTGCAAGTCCCATAGCATGCACGTATGGTAAACGTTGTGTGACAAATTTGAAGCATGAGGTGTTTCTTTGATTCCTTATGAGTGGCGGTCGGGGACGAGCGATGGTCTTTTCCTACCTATCTATCCCCCTAGGAGCATGCGCGTAGTGCTTAGTTTTGTTGACTTGTAGATTTTTGCAATAAGTATGTGAGTTCTTTATGACTAATTTTGAGTCCATGGATTATACACACTCTCACCCTTCCATCATTACTAGCCTCTTCGGTACCATGCATTGCCCTTTCTCACCTTGAGAGTTGGTGCAAACTTCTCCGGTGCATCCAAACCCCGTGATATGATATGCTCTATCACACATAAACCTCCTTATATCTTCCTCAGAACAGCCACCATACCTACCTATTATGGCATTTCCATAGCCATTCCGAGATATATTGCCTTGCAACTTTCCATCATTCTGTTTACTATGGCACGCTTTATCACTGTCATATTGCCTTGCATGATCATGTAGTTGACATCGTATTTGTGGAAAGGCCACCATGCATAGTTTTTCATACATGTCACTCTTGATTCATTGCCTATCCCGGTACACCGCCGGAGGAACTCATATAGAGTCAAATTTTGTTCTATTTATCGAGTTTTCATCCTTGAGTTGTAAATATATAGAAGTGTGATGATCATCATTATTAGAGCATTGTCCCGTGTGAGCAAATAAAAAAATGTGAAAGGACAAATAAAAAAAGAAAGGCCAGATAAAAGAAAGAAAAAAGAGAAAGTCCAAACAAAAAAAGGCCCAAAGAAATGAGAGAGAAAGAGAGAAGGGACAATGCTACTATCCTTTTTTCTGCACTTGTGCTTCAAAGTAGCACCATGATCTTCATGATAGAGAGTCTCTTATATTGTCACTTTCATATACTAGAGGGAATTTTCGTTATGTAGAACTTGGCTTGTATATTCCAACAATGGGCTTCCTCAAATGCCCTAGGTCTTCGTGAGCAAGCAAGTTGGATGCACACCCACTTAGTTTCTTTTGTTGAGCTTTCATACATTTATAACTCTAGTGCATCTGTTGCATGGCAATCCCTACTCCTCGCATTGACATCAATTGATGGGCATCTCCATAGCCCGTTGATTAGCCGCGTTGATGTGAGACTTTCTCTTTTTTGTCTTCTCCACACAACCTCCATCATCATATTCTGTTCCACCTATAGTGCCATGTCCATGGTTCGCGCTCATATATTGTGTGAAAGTTAAAAAAGTTTGAGAATACTAAAGTATGAAACAATGGCTTGTCATCAGGGTTGTGCATGATGGGCGCATTTTGTGTGACAAAAATGAAGCATGGCCAAACTATATGATTTTGTAGGGATGAGCTTTCTTTGGCTATGTTATTTTGAGAAGACATAATTGCATGGTTAGTATGCTTGAAGTATTATTTTTTATGTCAATATTAAACTTTTGTCTTGAATCTTTCAGATCTGAACATTCATGCCACAATAAAGAAAATTACATTGAAAATTATGTTAGGTAGCATTCCACATAAATAATTTAGTTTTCATCATTTACCTACTCGAGGACAAGCAACAACTAAGCTCGGGGATGCTTGATACGTCTCCAACGTATCTATAATTTTTCATTGTTCCATGCTATTATATTATCCATCTAGGATGTTTTATATGCATTTATACGCTATTTTATATGATTTTTGGGACTAACATATTAACCTAGAGCCCAGTGCAGTTTACATTTTTCCTTGTTTTGAGTTTTACAAAAAAGGAATACCAAACGGAGTCCAATTGACGTGCTAATTTTTGATGACTTTTTATGGACCAAAAGAAGCCCCAGGAGTAAAAGAGTTGGGCCAGAAGAGTCCCGAGCCATCCAGGAGGGTGGGGGCGCGCCCTACCCCCCTGGGCGCGTCCCCCTATCTCATGGACGACTCCGAGACCCCCTAACGTGAGACCTATGCCAAAAATTCATATATATATAGAAACCTCCATAAAATAACCTAGATCGAGAGTTCCGCCATTGCAAGCCTCTGTAGCCACCAAAAACCAATCGGGACCCTGTTCTAGCACCCTGCCGGAGGGGGGATCCCTCTCCGGTGGCCATCTTCATCATCCCGGTGCTCTCCACGACGAGGAGGGAGTAGTTCACCCTCGGGGCTGAGGCTATGTACCATTAGCTATGTGTTTGATCTCTCTCTCTCTCTCTCTCTCTCTTGTTTTCTTGATTTAGCATGATCTTGATCTATCGCGAGCTTTGCTATTATAGTTGGATCTTATGATGTTTCTCCTCCTCTACTCTCTTGTAATGGATTGAGTTTTCCCTTTGAAGTTATCTCATCGGATTGAGTCTTTAAGTATTTGAGAACACTTGATGTATGTCTTACGTTGGATACCCGTGGTGACAATGGGGTATTCTATTGATCCACTTAATGTATGTTTTGGTGATCAACTTGCGGGTTCCGTGACCTTGGGAATCTATGCATAGGGGTTGGCACATGTTTTCGTCTTGACTCTCCGGTAGAAACTTTGGGGCACTCTTTGACGTTCTTTGTGTTGGTTGAATAGATGAATATGAAATTGTGTGATGCATATTGTTTAATCATACCCACGGATACTTGTGGTGACGTTGGAGTATCTAGGTGACATTAGGGTTTTGGTTGATGTGTGTCTTAAGGTGTTATTCTAGTACGAAATCTAGGATAGATCGAACAGAAAGAATAGCTTCGTGTTATTTTACTACAGACTCTTGAATAGATCGATCAGAAAGGACAACTTTGAGGTGGTTTCGTACCCTACAATAATCTGTTCGTTTGTCCTCCGCTATTAGTGACTTTGGAGTGACTCTTTGTTGCATGTTGAGGGATTGTTATATGATCTAATTATGTTATCATTGTTGAGAGAACTTGCACTAGTGAAAGTATGAACCCTAGGCCTTGTTTCCTAGCATTGCAATACCGTTTACGCTCACTTTTACCACTTGCTACCTTGCTGCTTTTATATTTTCATAATACAAAAACCTATATCTACCATCCATATTGCACTTGTATCACCATCTCTTCGCCGAACTAGTGCACCTAGAAAATTTGCCATTGTATTGGGTGTGTTGGGGACACAAGAGACTCTTTGTTATTTGGTTGCAGGGTTGCCTGAGAGAGACCATCTTCATCCTACGCCTCCCACAGATTGATAAACCTTAGGTCATCCACTTGAGGGAAATTTGCTACTCTCCTACAAACCTCTGCACTTGGAGGCCCAACAACGTCTACAAGAAGGAGGTTTGTAGTAGACATCACACCCCGACCCCGACACGACACCACCGACACCCCAACCCCCGACACAGCACCCCGACCCCGACACGACACCACTGACACCCCTACCCCCGACACGACACCCCGACACTCGAGACGACACCCCGACCCCCGACACCTCCCAAAAAAAGGTGCTCTTCGTCCTTCCAGAGGCCGACGGGGTCATATATTTGTGAATTATGTACATATATATATTATTAATTAGTTCATGTTATTAGGTATTCAATTTTTTATTCTGTTCATGATGATGATACACACTTAAATATTTTATTATGTTTATGTTTTACTAATTTCGTTTACTCTTTGTCATTGCGGGCACTGGTACATCGAGGTGCTATACAAACGGTTTTTAACCCCTTTCCTCGACGGTGTTCGGAACCGTCACCTAGTGAGTGACTGCGATAGGGGGGTCCTTCCCACACGACCCAGAAACCGTCGGGGATATGCCCTCCTGGCACACACGCTCGGCAAAATAAGTTTGTGTGCGACCGGCGAGCGACCAAATATGGTTATATGTATAGTAGTGCTAAAAAAATACAATTATATAGGCGAAATTGCTTCCGGTCGTAAGTACATCCCACACAGTCAGTCCCGGCTAAACGTTTCTGCTCGTATATACATCCCACACAGTCACTCCAAGGAAAACGTTTGCACAAGGTGGCGTAACGCACACAGTTTTTAAGAGAATGTCGTGTGTGATTGTTCATTGATCCAACACGATTTATTCCTAAAAACTGTGTGTCTTGCCTAAGGTCATCGCCCACGGTGTTTTCTCAATAACCGTTTGCAACAAGAAAACTCAATTAGCAGACTAATTGCCTATTATTAATAATCCGTTTACTAATCTAATAGACATTCATATTAAGCACATAATATATTTCATTTCCATATTAAGGAAGCATTATTTCATAATTGAAATACATCTGAGTACAACATGATATAGCTTCGGCACTCAGCTACCCCATTACACACCTGCACCAGCAGCAAGTTTCACACGCAACATTTAGAACCTTTCGTAATTAGCATCATAGACGGTACATAGACAGATGCATCTCATCTATAAAACTGCTTCTGGGCAAAATTCAACCCATGGTTATAGTTGGCCCGTTTGTGGCCCGTTAATACGTTGGGACGTTTTCATGTAAAAAAACCCGTTGGGCTGTTTTCATAGAGTTATCAAATACGGCCTATTAACGACCCGTTATTGTCCACGAATAGTACGGCCCATGATTGGCGGAATGATGATACGCCCCGTAGAAGTCCCATGGATCCTACGGCCCGTAAAAGGCCCATGAATCGTACGGCCCGTAGAAAACCCATGGATCCTACGGCCTGTATAGAAGGCAAATGGATCCTACGGCCCATAGAAGGCCCATGGATCATACGGCCCGTATGAGGCCCATGGATACAACAGTCCGTGTGTTGCCACGATTATTTTGGCCTAGTTTCCAAAGATAGGTTATTGTGGCCACTAGAAAAACACAAAAAAAGAAATGCAGTGACTACAAGCAAACAACTAAGCATGTCAATGTTTGTTGAGTGCATAGAGTTTGCAAGTACACACCAAATAGGGAAGATAGATTTTTCAAGATGCATAAGTATTTAGAAACCAAATGGTTGCAAGAAAGGCTAGATGTTTGTGCTGAAAATTTAAATTTTCGTAGTCATCCTTGTGAACTTTGCAATGAACGTGGTCATTAAATATCCAATGCAAATTGTTTCATGATCTTATCATGTCCAAAAATTGTGATGACTTGATTTCCCTTGTGCATCATAATGAACTTAGTTTGCTTGTGGGCAATGAAGAAATGAAACGTATAACTAAGGATATGCCAGAATTTGTCCTTGATAAAGTTCTTGATTTTGATCTAGAGGAAATTTATGTGTATTGTGTGGTGAATTGCATTGAAAATCCTTATATTGCCGATTACATAAAGACAAGAAAACAAATAGATGATGAAGAGAATACTAATGAAAGGGAAGAGATTTCCAAATATCCTCCTATTCTTTCTTATGATGAATCAGGTAACGAGGAGGAGCTTTCTTTTCATCCAATCTCATTAATAAGGAGCTCCAAAAAGAGGATTAAACCCACACATGATGTGAAGAAGAAAAAGAAAAGACGTAGAAACAAAGGTAAAAAGGTATCCCTCCCAAATGATGTTGCTCCTATTACTCATTGTGATGATAATAATTGCTATACTATTGTTGCTATCCACACTATTAATGATGAGAGTGATTATGCTTATGACATGAAAAGGCCCAAGCTTGGGGATGCTATGTTTGATGAGAATGACATGTTTGAGAATTTATTTGCTTCAATTAATGTTTGTACCAAGCTTGGGGATGCTATGTTTAATGAAAGTAATATTTTTAGTCCCCCAAGTTTTGATATGCAAATTTATTATGATGATAGCATGCCTTCTACTTATGATGATTATATTGATGAAAGTGGGTTTGGAAGAGTGTCAACTTTAGGAAGTAATGATTCCACTATTTTGGAGGGTGTTGAATCTTATTGTGACAATTATAAAAGTGTATTTGGAGAGGCCATGACTTTATTTAGTAATGATTCCACTATCTTGGAAGAGGTTTCAATCGATTATGATGAGAACAAAGTTGCTACTTATGATAATTATTGTGATGGTACTTATGCTATAAAAAGTAGAGATGATTATATTTATAAAACTTGTCATGAGTATGATTACCATTTTTCTGAACTTTATTGTTTCAATGTGGAAACAATTTATAGCATTCGAGGTTCTTATGATACTCTCACTATTCCGAATGAGAAGAAAATTGCTTATGTGGAGAGTAATAAAAAATATATGCTTGTAGGTCATGAAAAGAATGCTTTATGTGATGGTTATATTGTTGAATTCATTCATGATGCTACTGAAAATAGTTGTGAGAGAGTAGTATATGCTTGTAGGAATTGCAATAATATCAAGTTTCCTCTGTATGTGCTTAAAGTTTTAAAGTTATGCTTGTTTTGCCTTCCTATGCTAGTTGATTATTGTTCCCACAAGTTGGTTGCTCACAAAATCCCTATGCATAGGAAGTGGGTTAGACTTTAATGTGCTAGTCATATTCTTCATGATGCTCTCTCTATGTTTCAATTCTTATCTTTTATGTGAGCATCATTGAAATCATCATGCCAGCTAGGGGAGTTAAACGTTAGCGCTTGTTGGGAGGCAACCAAATTTTATTTTTGTTCTTTGCATTTTGCTCCTGTTTAGTAATAAATAATTCATCTAGCCTCTTTTTATATGTGGTTTTATGTTTTAATTAGTGTTTGTTCCAAGTAGAACGTTTGGGAAGACTTGGGTGAAGTCTTTATGATCTTGCTGTAAAAAACATAAACTTTAGCGCTCACGAGATTAGCTGCCATTTTTTACTGGAGAGTGCTTTTAGGTTGATTATTTTTGAAGATTATTAATAGACAAATTCCTCAGGTCCACCATTTTATTTCAGATTTTTTGGATTTCCATAAGTATACGTTTGATACATATTACTACAGACTGTTTTGTTTTTGACAGATTATGTTTCCTATGTGTTGCTTGCTTATTTTGATGAATCTATGAGTAGTATCGAAGGGTATGAACCATAGAGAAGCTGGAATACGGTAGATATTACACCAATATGAATTTATAATGAGTTCAGAACAGTACCTAAATGGTGATTTATTTTCTTATACTAACGGACCTTACTAGTTTTCTGTTAAATCTTGTGTTGTGAAGTTTTCAAGCTTTGGGTAAATATTCGATGGACTATGGAATAAGGAGTGGCAAGAGACTAAGCTTGGGGATTCCCAAGGCACCCCAAGGTAATATTCAAGGACAACCAAGAGCCTAAGCTTGGGGATGCCCCAGATGGCATCCCCTCTTTCTTCTTCGTTCATCGGTAACCTTACTTGGAGCTATATTTTTATTCACCACATGATATGTGTTTTGCTTGGAGCGTCATTTTATTTTATTTTTTCTTGATGTTTGAATAAAATACCAATATATGAAATTATTAAATATTAGAGAGTCTTCACATAGTTACATAATTATTCAACTACTCGTTGATCTTCACTTATATTTTTCGGAGTAGTTTGTTGTTTGCTCTAGTGTTTCACTTATATATTTTTAGAGCACGGTGGTGGTTTTATTTTATAGAAATTATTTATCTCTCATGATTCACTTATATTATTTTGAGAGTCTCTTAGAACAGCATCGTAATTTTATTTGGCTATAAAATTAGTCCTAATATGATAGGCATCCAAGATGGGTATAATAAAAACTTTCATATATAGTGCATTAAATACTATGATTAGTTTGATACTTGATAGGTTTTTTGAGATATAAAGGTGGTAATGCTAGAGTCATGCTAGTTGGGTAATTGCGGAAATTAGAAATACTTGTGTTGTGGATTGCAAGTCCCATAGCATGCACGTATGGTAAACGTTGTGTGACAGATTTGAAGCATGGGGTGTTCTTTGATTGCTTTCCTTATGAGTGGCGGTCAGGGACGAGCGATGGTATTTTCCTACCAATCTATCCCCCTAGGGGCATGCGTAGTAGTACTTTGCTTTGAGGGATAATAAACTTTTGCAATAAGTTCTTTATGACTAATATGAGTCCATGGATTATACACACTCTTACCTTTTCACAATTTGCTAGCCTCTACGGTACCGTGCATTGCCCTTTCTCACCTCAAGAGTTGGTGAAAATTTCACCGGTGCATCAAAACCCCGTGATATGATACACTCTATCACACATAAGCCTCCTAATATCTTCCTCAAAACAGCCACCATACCTACCTATTATGGCATTTCCATAGCCATTCTGAGATATATTGCCATGCAACTTTCCACCGTTTCGTTTATTATGACATGCTCCATCATTGTCATATTGCTTTGCATGATCATGTAGTTGACATCGCATTTGTGGCAAAGCCACCCTCATAATTCTTTCATACATGTTGCTCTTGTTTCATTGCATAACCCCGTACACCTCCGGAGGCATTCACATAGAGTCATATTTTTGTTCTAGTATCGAGTTGTAATATTGAGTTATGAGTAAACAAAAGTGTGATGATCTTCATTATTAGAGCATTGTTCCATGTGAGGAAAGGATGATGGAGACTATAGTTCCCCCACAAGTCGGGATGAGACTTCGGATGAAAAAAACTAAAAATAAAAAAAGGGGACAAAAAAGCACAAAAAAGAGAGGACAAAGAAGCCCAAATAAAAAAGAGAGGCCAAATAAGCCCAAACAAAAAAATGATGAGAGCTAAAGAGAGAAGGGACAATGTTACTATCTCTTTTTCCATACTTGTGCTTCAAAAAATAGCACCATGATCTTCATGATAGAGAGTTTCTTATTTTGTCACTTTCATATACTAGTGGGAACTTTTCATTATAGAACATGGCTTGTATATTCCAATGATGGGCTTCCTCAAAATGCCCTAGGTCTTCGTGAGCAAGCAAGTTGGATGCAATCCCACTTAGTTTCTTTTGATGAGCTTTCATATATTTATAGCTCTAGTGCATCCGTTGCATGGCAATCCCTACTCCTCGCATTGACATCAATAGATGGGCATCTCCATAGTCCATTGATTAGCCGTGTCAATGTGAGACTTTCTCCTTTTTTGGCTTCTCACATAACCCTCATCATCATATGCTATTCCACCTGTAGTGCCATATCCATGGCTTGCGCTCATGTATTGCGTGAGGGTTGAAAAGGCTGAAGCACATTAAAAAGTATGAACCAATTGCTTGGCTTGTCATCGGGGTTGTTCATGATGGGAGCATTTTGTGTGACGAAAATGAAGCATGGCCAAACTATATGATTTTGTATGGATAAGCTTTATTTGGCTATGTTATTTTGATAAGACATAATTGCTTGGTTAGTATGCTTGAAGTATTGCTATTTTTATGTCAATATTAAAACTGTGTCTAGAATCTTTTGGATCTGAACATTCTTGCCACAATAAAGAAGATTACATTAATAAATATGTTAGGTAGCATTCCACATAAAAAATTCTGTTTTTATCATTTACCTACTCAAGGACGAGCAGGAATTAAACTTGTGGATGCTTGATACGTCTCCAACTTATTTATAACTTTTTGTTGTTCCATGCTATTATATTATCAATCTAGGATGTTTTATATGCATTTATATGCTATTTTATATGATTTTTGGGACTAACCTATTAGCCTAGAGCGCAGTGCTAGTTTCTGTTTTTTCCTTGTTTTTGGGTATCGCAGAAAAGGAAAACGAAACGGTGTCCAATTGACCTGAAATTTTAGGAGATTATTTTTGGACCAGAAGAAGCCCAAGGAGTATCGGAGATGGGCCAGAAGAGTCCCGAGGCATCCACGAGGATGGAGGGCGCACCCCCCCTACCTCGTGGCCGCCTCGGAGACCCCCCTGACTTGTCCCCGACGCCAACACCTCTTATATATACCCAAACTTCCAGAACATAACCTAGATCGGGAGATCCGCCGCCGCTAGCCTCTATAGCCACCAAAAACCAATCGGGACCCTGTTCCGGCACCCTGCCGGAGGGGGGGATCCCTCACCGGTGGCCATCTTCATCATCCCGGCGCTCTCCATGATGAGGAGGGAGTAGTTCACCCTCGGGGCTGAGGGTATGTACCAGTAGCTATGTGTTTGATCTCTCTCTCTCGTGTTCTTGATGTGGCACAATCTTGATGTATCGCGAGCTTTGCTATTATCGTTGGATCTTATGATGTTTCTCCCCCTCTACTCTCTTGTAATGGATTGAGTTTTCCCTTTGAAGTTATCTTATCAGATTGAGTCTTTATGGATTTGAGAACACTTGATGTATGTCTTGCATGTGCTTATCTGTTGTGACATTGGGATATTCACGTGATCTACTTGATGTATGTTTTGGTGATCAACTTGCGGGTTACGTGACCTTGGAAATCTATGCATAGGGGTTGGCACACGTTTTCGTCTTGACTCTCCGGTAGAAACTTTGGGGCACTCATTGAAGTACTTTGTGTTGGTTTGAATATATGAATCTGAGATTGTGTGATGCATATCGTATAATCATACCCATGGATACTTGAGGTGACATTGGAGTATCTAGGTGACATTAGGGTTTTGTTTGATTTGTGTCTTAAGGTGTTATTCTAGTATGAACTCTAGGATAGGTCGAACAGAAAGAATAGCTTCATGTTATTTTACTACGGACTCTTGAATAGATCGATCATAAAGGATAACTTTGAGGTGGTTTCGTACCCTACCATAATCTCTTCGTTTGTTCTCCGCTATTAGTAACTTTGGAGTGACTCTTTGTTGCATGTTGAGGGATAGTTATATGATCCAATTATGTTATTATTGTTGAGAGAACTTGCACTAGTGAAAGTATGAACCCTAGGCCTTGTTTCCTAGCATTGCAATACCGTTTGTGCTCACTTTTATCATTAGTTACCTTGCTGTTTTTATATTTTTCAGATTACAAAAACCTATATCTACCATCCATATTGCACTTGTATCACCATATCTTCGCCAAACTAGTGCACCTATACAATTTACCATTGTATTAGGTGTGTTGGGGACACAAGAGACTCTTTGTTATTTGGTTGCAGGGTTGTTTGAGAGAGACCATCTTCATCCGACGCCTCCCACGGATTGATAATCCTTAGGTCATCCACTTGAGGGAAATTTGCTACTGTCCTACAAACCTCTGCACTTGGAGGCCCAACAACGTCTACAAGAAGAAGGTTGTGTAGTTGACATCAAACACCACAACAACTGAATCAAATGCTAACTGAGCACCACATTGCACAATATAAACATACTCCTGATAGAAGATCAGGCAGTTAACCAAACCAAGCATGCTTAACAACTTGGAAAAATAGCAATTGTATTTATTTCTCATCTACTTAGTACATCCAAATTCTATTTACTTCCCACATGCTATACAATAACAGAATGCAGCCACTACAATTGAACATCGCATTGTAGAATTGAACCAAGCAGTTAACTTAACACCACACCGAATGAACCAAACGTTAATTGAGCACCACATTGCACAATATAACATACTCCTTATAGAATATCAGGCAGTTAACCAAACCAAGCATGCTTAACAACTTTGAAATATAGCAATTGTATTTGTTTCTCATGTATTTAGTATAGCCAAATTTGATTCATTTCTCACATGGTATACAATAACAGAATGCACCCACAACAATTGAACATCGCATTGTAGAATTGAACCAAACAGTTAACTAAACACCACAACAAATGAACGAAATGTTAACTGAGCACCACATTGCACAATACAACATACTCCTAATAGAAGATCGGATAGTTAACCAAACCAAGCATGCTTGACAACTTGGAAAATTGCACCCTGAAGAATTGAACATCACATTTGCAGAATTGAAGCAAACAGTTAACTGAACACCACATTGCACAACATATAGAACATATACTGTAGAGCAGAAGAATGCATGGTAAAAGTAGATAGCACAATTCACTAGAATTTGTTAAGGAAAGGCAGTAGCTAGCAAACTGAACATGGATCCTTATAGTAAGCTAATAAGACAAGCTACTCCTCATTGTCGGAGATATCGATGACGATTGGCTCCTTGGACATGGAAGAGGGCGAGGCCTCCGTGTCGTGGGTGCCCTCGTCGTAGTGGTGAGTTGTCTGAGCCGCTCCGGGCACCAACTTGCTGGCTCTCGAGATGAGGTATGCACGTGCACGCTGAGAAAACACCTCATAGTCTTCATCGAAGGCACCGACGGTGGCCTCGAGAAAACGACACGAACTGCCGTTTAAAGCAACCAACCACGTCGTGGCGTCGGCACGCGAGGTGTCAAAGGTGGCCTCGACGATGAGGTGCTCCTCCAAGATCTGGGGGTCATCATGAATGGCAGCCATCGCGACCTCATCCGCGCGTGCGGCCGTGATTTTCTTCTCCGCTGCCAAATGCTCCTTGAGATCATGGCTATACTGCGTGCACCATGGCTTAGGGCGGCGCTTTTTTGGTGGAGGGGTCGATGATTTGGGTGTAAGGTGTCGCACGGACGATCGGGGCATGTGGGATGTGGAAGGAGGTGGAGGATGAGGGTCGGGTGTGGATTACCTACCTGGATAGACGAGGCCGAGCTACGTGAAGGAGGGTCGCCGGCGAGGAGGCGGTGCTGCAAGCAAGGAGTGAAGATTTCAACTTGGAAAGTGTTTTGTCACGGTATATGTCCTAGTGAAAGGACTTAGTCGTGGAGCCATCACGACGGGTTAGCTTAAAGGGGTTAAAGCGGACAAAGGATGCAGAGAGTTTATACTGGTTCGGCCCCTTACGGTGAAGGTAAAAGCCTAATCCAGTTGTTGTGGAAATGCTAGGGTTTCGATGACCAGGGAGCGAAATCCGCTATGCCTGGCTCTCAAGTTGTTGTTTCTTATCCGTAAACCGCCGCCGGGTCGTCCCTTTATATACACAGGTTGACGCCCGGCGGTTTACAGAATCCCAAGGCCGGCTCATAAACATGTCCGGCTCGGTTTCTACCTCTCATATCTTACAACACAAGTTACATATGATATGGCGGTTCATGTCTACTGGCCATAACCCGCCTCTGGGCCCTGGGCCTTCGTAAAGCGCCATACTCCTTGTCTTCATGGGCTTCAAATAACTCATTATGGGGGTAACCCGGCCTCTCCTGGCCGGTTTATACCCAATAGTAATATCCCCAACATTAGGCCCCAGATTGGTTTGAACTGGTTCATGTCAATCTTCAACACTTGAGAAAAATTCTTCCTTCAGCACCTTCGCATAAATCTTGTAAGCCGCCATGACGTCATCTTCCAGGATCATGATAAACCTCCATGACATAACCTGTTATTTAAAAATTGCATATAGCTCACCTTCATTAATGAGCCTCCGACAATCAAGGCGACAACTCTGTCACATATCCAACTTTTGGGCTCCTCGATTTTCGCACCTGTCACTTATCCCTTCGCCTTATAAATAAGACCAGGGGTCCTTTCCATTTTCCCCCATGCCTCTTTGCCTCTTCTTCCTCCTTGCACCGACCTAACCCTCACACGCGGCCGCCATCGTCAAGCTCCGCCCTCGACCTCAACTCCGGCCGCTGCATCAACGCACCAGAGAAACGCGGCGCTCCTCCGCTGCTCCGTCAACACCAGTAATTTTTCCTTTCCCTTGCTCTAGATCTATCATTAGGGTTTTGGTGTTCCTCGAGGCTGGAAACTGTTCTTCCCTGTTCTTCTTCATAGCGTAAATGATGGCCTCTGATCTGCTATTTTCTAAAACAACCGTAGTTATAACTTCCTTTTTCATCCTTAGAACCTTTTCCTCGTATAGAAAAAACTCATCCGAATCTGTTAAACTGCTTTAAGCACCTGCACTTTAGGTCGGAATATATTTTCATTTACCAACATGCTGCAGATCTGAAATTACCATGTCAATCTGTGAAACTTGTTTTTCCCTCACTTAGACATCTTAGACTTGTACCTTCTATAACAAAGTAGGCGGTTTAACTTTTTAGAAAAATGATGATCCGGTAGATACCATTAGTCCCCTTTTAAACCGCCAAGCCCTTTTATCTTTGTACCCTCTCCAATGTCTGACTCCAGTTTAACAATGTGTATATACCTCGGTCTTCTTATGATCTTGCGTCGCTTTATACTTGTCCATTATAAATCTTAAACCGGCAATAATCATGTTTCAGCTTTCCATTGATATGGCCAAACAAGTTTACGAGTGCAACTGGGTTCCTTCCCGGGTTACTGAATAACAACTAGACAGATGTGTTGCAACCGACGCTTTAGCAAAGAAAGAACTCATCCACTGGAGGGCCCATGGTCCAGAAAATCCTCCTGAACCCAAGGACGGAGAAGTAATCGTGTTCGCTGACCATGTGGGTCGATGTTTTAGTCCTCCCGGTTCAAAAAAATTCCGAGACGTGCTTGCCAGCTTCAAACTCCACCCTCAAGATATTGGACCAAACTCTGTGTCCAATATTTGCAATTTCCAAGTATTTTGCGAGGTCTATCTTCAAGAGCAACCCACATTTGAGCTGTTCAGAGACTTTTTCTACTTGAACCGCCGTACTGAGTTTACAGATGGGCCCAATACTGAACTTTGTGGAATGGCAATTCAGAAGAAGAAAGATGTCAGATTCCCTCATGCCAAGCTTCATAGTCACCCCAAGGACTGGAATCAAACTTGGTTTTATCGCCAAGACACGTCTCCAACTGATGAGAATCCTCTGCCGGGTTACCTTCCTCACTGGCTTAGCAACACTCATCCATTTCCTTAGAGGCTGACTTCCAAGGAATGGTCCAACTATGCACCACAACTGTCAAATCTCAGAGCCTTTATGGCAAACAGTTTAACAGGTGTTGACTTTGTTCCCTGCTGGATATAGTGGAGCGTTCTGACTTTAAGCCGGCGCCCCGGTTTAATGTGTGAGTACACAGGGGACTTAAAAGACCCTCAACGACATATCGACATTTAGCTAACAGAAGCTGAAGTTACTGAGGCTGTCAAGAAAATATTGAATGAACCGAAAGTTATCTGTAGCCAGACCGGTTTAAGTCCTTTCTGCGTTTCCAATAAACCGCCAAGTGTACGAATCACAACTTTTTTGTTTTAGCTTGCTCTTTTTAAATACTCTCTCAAAATTTTGTCCATCTTTGACACGGCGATGATCCGTTCTGAAAGAAGAAACCATAGGATAAACCGGCCAAGCCACCTCGCCCGAAGACCAAGGTTATTAAAAAAACCTGCCAAGAAGAGGACCACCGAGTCTTCCGAACCAAATGTTGATGCTGACTTGGCTAATCCAGACTCAGAGGTAGAACTTGACTCTCTTGGTTCATTTTTCATACACCTCATTGACAATGACTATTATCAGGACGACGCTGAAGGCAGCCAAGCTGATGATGTAGAGGTAATTATTCTTTCCTCCAGTTCAGATCCTCTGCCAACACAGAAAATCCGTCGAGCAAACCGGAAAGTAAAATTTTCTCACCCCCTTGCTCACTTGGACCCAAACTTTCTTTTGAAGACGCAGCAACACGAAGCTCGCCGCACAACCCGACACAGTGGCCAGGTAGTTACCTCCGCCGGTTTACCGAACACTCTAGTCCGGAAACACCGATCTGAGGTCTCTTACATTCCTGATACTTCTTGCCCCAAGGCGGCTTGTTTCCGACAACCTCTTAATCCATCTGATTCAATTTATCAGGGCACACCTCACTCATCCTCTGGCGAGTCAATGTCCACACAACTTCCACCCCTCAAGACAGTTCCTGGGTGAGTTATGTTTTTAATTTTATCCTTGATGTGTTACATTTGCATGTACTGATCTTTATGTTTGTTCTTGTCAGTGCTAAGCCCAGACCCAGCAAGAAGGCCCGATTAAATAAACCGGCTGACGAAAATGTAGTTATTTAACCGGAAAAAAATCCAGAGCCGGAAGAAGCCAATGCTGACATCATGCTTGATGATCCGCCACCACAAGGTTATGACTTTGTTGTTGAACAAGTGGAGGTTGACCCAACAGGTCATGCTGATAAAGCGACGAGCCCGCTCCGAGCCACTGATAAACCGTCAAGCCCGGTCCGCACCGCGGATAAACCGTCAAGCCCAGTCAAGGTTGCGGATGACAAGGCAGATGATGTTATGATTACTGGCTTTGGCCACACCGCTCCTGGTAATCCTGTTGCTTTATCAAAGCATACTGCCAAGGACGAGCTTTCTACTATGAGCAAAGGCAAGTGGAATGCCGATCTATCAAGCTACGCCCACCTCGGCGCTCAAGACATTCATTCTGGCTTCTTAAACCGTCTGTATACAAGTCGCGACGATGAAGCCGGTTTAGTGAACTTGATGAAGGAACAATATGAGGTAACTACTGCTTAACTCTGCATAACTGTTTCTCTTCTATCCAAATATCAACTCCGGTAGCCCCCAAGGGCCGGTTTGTGATATCAATCTGAACCGGGACTTTGTAATGTCTCAACTTTGCATGCTTAGCCTCCAAGGGCCGGGTTATCTTTTTAAGATGAACAAGTACTTTAGAATTGCAATATTGTACCTTTCGCCGGTGTAGTCCCCAAGGGCCGATTTAACTTATGAAGATAAACCGGGACTTTTAGAAGAATACCCATAAGTTTACTTTGAGCAAACACACATTAGCCCCCAAGTGCCAAGAGTAATACTTGTATTGCGCCTGGGACTTGTGGAAACTTCTGATAACGAGAAAACAGGTATTAGCCCCCAAGTATCAGGTGCATAACTTGTTATGTGATTTGTACTTCAAATATGTATTGTCAACTCATGTTATGTCTATCTCTTATAGGCTGAGCTGAGAAAAAAGGAATCTCAAGCCGCTGATCTGCAAGAAAACATCAAGTCCCAGCAAGCAGAAACCTCCAAAGCCAAAGATGAACTGACCAGTGCCTTAGCCGCCATGGAAAAGCTGAAGGAGGGTTTCAACAAGGAGCGGGCGGATTGGGACATAGAAAAATCCGCATTGCAAAAAAAAGACAAGGACGCAGAAGCAGCTCTTAAACTGGTGGTAGACGAGCTGACTGGTGTGAAGCGGCAAATACATGCCATGACTGCTACTGTGTTTGGTAAATAACCTTGCTTTAAATTTTTTAACATATCATCCCATACAGTGTCGGTTTACTGATGTTCACAATGATGTAGGAACTCGCATTAGTCATCTGGGCTCTGACATACAGAAGAAGCTGAAGGCTGCCTATACTCTTATAGAATTGTTATATACCGGCGTGCAACGGGTCATACACATTGATTCTCATAACAAGCTGCCCCCAACCTTGATCAAAGAAACTTTAGAAAGGTTGTCAATGCTATCTGCCCGGGTTTAAGAACTCAAAAGATTGGCTGCAAGGGCAGGTGCTCTGACTATACTCACCCGGGCGAAAGCATGGGTGCCTGATCTTGATCTGGTGGATGTGGGTAAGGGGTTTCTGAGCTTAAAGGAGGACGGATCAGAGGTTGACAATGATGCTCTCCGAGTCATAATCAGGGAGATGCGTCTACTGGCCTGCCAGTTGGCTGAAGAAGCTGACCTTTCATACTATCAGGCAAGTTATGACGTCAAAAACAAACGGGTTGCTGCACCAACTCCTGAGGCTCAAAATCTCATCCGACCTATCCGTAAGCGCACCTATGCCCCTGACGTTGAACCATCCACACTTATAAGCGATGAAGCTATATTCCGAGCCCTAACTAGGATCGATTGGGCAACCGTTGACTTCCAACCACTGGGTAGAGAGGAGGAGGATGAACCGGTGCAAGACGATCCACAGCCGTCAGGTCATCCTGGTGACGAGTCATGATCCGGAGGCCGGTTTAACCATCTGCGTTCTGCTACGCTTGCTGAAAACAATTATTCTTTTGGGCATTAAAGCGCCTTGTAATAGGCTAGTTCAAACTTTTGGTCTGTTATGCCATCGCGCATATTAATGTTTCCTGACACTGTTAATCCGCCATGCTGAAGATATATTGTGTTCATAATCCATGGCAATTTATCCCAGCTTTTCCTGCGTACATGAAGTTTGAAAGTGTCCTGGCGGTTTACCGCCGGACGGGTCATGATGCCCAGATATATAGCCAAGGTTTATAACCAAGGCTATATGAAGATAATCAAATATGAAAATAAATGATACCTGTGATACTGAATCACCTCGTTGGTTTACCGAGTTTTTACAGTAAGGGCGATAACCCCAATCATGAGTACTGATAGCTCCTTCCATATTGTGCCAGTTTATGATAAAACCGTACCGGGTTCTGATAAACGCCGGATTAACCATATATAATACTAGCGACTTATAGTCGAAACCAGAATGGATTAATAAACTTCTGGATTATAATTGATTATGTACTGACAACTTTTGTAGCTGAAAGTCAAGCCGGGTCAATAAACGCTGATCTATCAAAAAACATTATAAATCCCATCAAAAGAGAAAAACTTGGAAAACAAAGCAAAAAAATGAACATGCGAGGCTTTTCACGGACTGCCAGGCCCCAAATCGAGGCTTTTAATGGGCTGCCAGGCCACTGAGTTAAACCATTTCACAAAGCCTTTTAAGATGGACCTCAATCTTTAACCAATCGTCGTTTTAACTTTGACAAGTTCAGGGTCTATGAGATTGACTTGTCAAAAGTTCGGCGGGTCATACCAGGTTTACCTGGACGGAGTGGCTTACTTAAAAAGGCAGGATAACCCGGGGTTTTAGGTGAATACACCTGGCTTCCAAGCCGTGGCTTGATAGCCTATTACAAGTGTAGATTCTTTGTTCATTGCGAAGCAAAGAATCCCCAAGCAATATTTTGAGCTGTGCTCAGTGGGTGCCTATGTTTGAGTTATGCTTTTGCAATACTCTCTTTAGCCCCTAAGTAATTTTCTTTTGGCCCTGAGCCAATCAAGAGGTGTAGCTATGGTTCGAATACGACCAAGCCCCCAAGTGATTTTCCTGGTGGCCTTGCGCTAATCAAGATGTGTAGCTATGGTTCGAATACGACCAAGCCCCCAAGTGATTTATATATATGGCTTTATAAGCCGAATCAAGGGGTAAACCAGACTCCGCTTTATAAACGGAAGCCCCAATGTAACCACACATGATGTAAGAAAAACAACAGATACCCCGCTTTAGCTGAGGTTCCGATTTATTATATTGATCATAATATATACATTGTCATAACTATGTACATAAGCAGAGCTTGTGGCTCAAGTATAGTAAGGCCAAAGATGAGCGATATTCCACAGCCAGTGGGTCTCCTCCTCCAATTTACGTGAGTCTTTGTGCTCTCGAAAATCTATATGGTAGTATGACCCTTTATGTAGATTCTTGCTGACCACAAAGGGTCCTTCCCAAGGCGGGGATAACTTGTGCATATCAGTCTGATCCTGGATGAGTCGGAGCACCACATCTCCTTCTTGAAAAGTTCTGGTTCTAACCCGGCGGCTGTGATAATGACGCAGATCTTGCTGATAAATCACCGAATAGGCTGCTGCAATGTCACGCTCCTCATCTAACAGGTCAAGTGCTTCCTGTCATGCCTTCTCATTGTCAGTTTCAACATAAGCCGCCACACGGGGCGAGTCATGAGGGATGTCACTAGGGAGAACCGCCTCTGCTACGTAAACCATGAAAAAAGGCGTGTAACCCATAGATCTGTTGGGTGTGGTATTGATGCTCCATAACATAGAAGGTAACTCCTCCACCCAACAACCCGGCGTCCGTTCCAAAGGAACCATAAGCCGGGGCTTGATGCCTCTCAAGATCTCTTGATTGGCTCTCTCCGCTTGACCATTAGATTGGGGGTGAGCCAACGATGATACGTCAAGCCGGATGTGCTCACGTTGACAGAACTCTTTCATGGCACCTTTGGATAGATTGGTACCATTATCAGTTATAATGTTGTGTGGAAACCCAAACCGGAAAATCACCTTCTTGATGAATTGAACCGCCGTAGTTTCATCACACTTACTGACTGGCTCTGCCTCCACCCACTTAGTGAACTTATCAACCGCCACCAAAAGGTGGGTCTACTTGTCCTTGGATCTCTTAAAGGGCCCAACCATATCCAGCCCCCAAGTTGCAAACGGCCAAGTGATTGGAATCATCCTCAAGTCCTGGGCCGGAACGTGAGATCGGCGTGAAAATTTCTGACAACCGTCGCACTTTTTCACCAAGTCTTCCGCATCAGGATGAGCCTTCAGCCAATAGAAGCCATGACGAAAGGCTTTAGCTACCAGGGACTTTGAACCGGCGTGATGACCACAATCCCCTTTGTGGATCTCACGCAGAATCTCACAGCCTTCTTTAGGAGATACACAACGCTGAAACGCCCCTGTTACACTGCAGTGATGTAATTCTCCATTGATAATGGTCATTGACTTGGATCGCTGGATTATCTGTCTGGCCAATGTTTCATCCTCTAGTAACTCACTCCGGTTCATGTACGCCAGATATGGGATGGTCCAATCCGGAATAACATGAAGCACAGCCACCAATTGAGCCTCCAGATCAGGAATAGCCAGATCCTCCTCTGTGGGGAGTTTGACCGACGGATTATGTAGCACATCCAGAAACACGTTGGGTGGAACCGGTTTACGCTGGGAACCCAAATGGCTTAAAGCGTCTGCCGCTTCATTCTTCCGCCGGTCCACATGATCAGCCTGATAGCCTTGGAAGTGACCTGCAGCAATATCCACCTCTCGACGATATGCTGCCATGAGCGGATCCTTGGAATCCCAAGTACCAGACACTTGTTGAGCCACTAGGTCCGAGTCACTGAAGCACTTAACCCGGCTTAAAATCATCTCCTTGGCCATCTGAAGACCGTGGAGTAAAGCCTCATATTCAGCTGCATTGTTAGTGCAAGGGAACATTAAGCGGAGAACATAACAAAACTTATCACCTCATGGGGAAGTTAGCACGACTCCAGCCCCCGAGCCCTCTAATTGCCTGGACCCATCGAAATGAATAGTCCAATAAGTATGATCCGGCTTCTCTTCTGGCACATGTAATTCTGTCCAGTCATTGATGAAATCCACAAGTGCCTGAGATTTAATCGCCGTCCGGGGCATATACTTTAACCTGTGAGGCCCAAGCTCAATATCCCACTTGGCAACCCGGCTAGTTGCTTCCCTGTTCTGGATTATATCCCCCAAAGGAGCAGAACCGACCACAGTGATGGGATGGCCTTGGAAATGTTGCTTAAGCTTTCGGCTCGCCATGGAAACTCCGTACACCAGCTTCTGCCAATGTGCATACCTCTCCTTGGACTCAATAAGTACCTCACTGATATAATAAACCGGCCGTTGAACCGGATACTCCATTCCGGCCTCCTTGCGCTCCACCACAATAGCCACGCTAACAGCCCGAGCATTAGCAGCCGCATATAACAACAATGGATCTTTATCAACAGGAGCAGCAAGGACCGGCAGCTCAGCCAGATGCCGCTTCAAGTCCTCAAACGCTTCATTGGCGGCGTCATTCCAGACGAAGTCATCCGTCTTCTTCAGCATCTGATATAAAGGGATGGCCTTCTCCCCAAGGCGACTGATAAATCGGCTCAAGGCTGAAAGCCGGCCTGCCAGGTGTTGGACATCATTGATGCACTTCGGTTTAGCCAAACAAGTTATAGCCTTGATTTTCTCTGGAATAGCTTCAATGCCCCTGTTAGACACCAGAAAGCCCAAGAGTTTGCCTGCCGGTACACCAAAAACACACTTGGCCGGATTAAGCATCATTTTATAAACCCGGAGGATATCAAAGGTCTCCTTCAAGTCATCTATCAATGTCTCCTCCTTTCTGGATTTCACCACAATATCATCCACATAAGCATGAACATTGCGGCCGATCTCATTATGAAGACAATTCTACACACAGCGCTGATAAGTCGCCTGGGCACTCTTGAGCCCAAAAGGCATAGACACATAGCAGAAGGCTCCAAAGGGACTTATAGAAGTTGTCTTCTCCTGGTCCTTAACTACCATTTTGATTTGATGGTAACCAGAATATGCATCCAGAAAGCTCAAACGCTCACAACCCGCCGTAGCATCAATGATCTGATCAATACGAGGGAGAGAAAATGGATCTGCTGGACAAGCCTTGTTCAAATATGTGTAATCCACACACATATGCCAAGTGTCGTTCTTCTTAAGTACCAGCACCGGATTAGCCAACCACTCAGGATGAAATACTTCGACGATAAACCCAGCCGCTAAGAGCCTGGCTACCTCCTCACCAATAGCCTTGCGTCTTTCTTCATTGAAGCGGCGGAGAAACTGCTTGACCAGTTTAAACTTGGGATCAACATTAAGAGTGTGCTCAGCGAGTTCCCTCGGTACACCTGGCAAAGATGTCCCGGTTCTCACGGGTGAACTCGATGAGCGCGCTTTCCTATTTCGGATCCAAGTTAGCGCTGATACTAAACTGCTGGGATGAATCGCCAGGAACAAAATCAACCAGCTTAGTCTCATCAGCCGATTTAAACTTCAAGGTCGATCATGCTCTGTAGTTGGTTTCTTCAAAGAAGTCACATCTGCCGGATCAACATTGTCTTTGTAGAACTTCAACTCCTCTGTCGCACAAACCGACTCAGCATATGCCGCATCACCTTCTTCACATTCTAAAGCTATCTTGCGGCTCCCATGTACTGTGATGGTCCCCCTATGGCCCTGCATCTTGATCTGCAGATAAACATAACAGGTCCTTGCCATGAACTTGGCATAAGTCGGCCGTCCAAACAGGGCATGATATGGGCTCTTGATCTTTACTACTTCAAAAGTCAATGTTTCTGATCTCGAGTCATGCTCATCTCCAAAAGCCACCTCCATATGTATCTTACCAACTGGATATGCCGATTTACCAGGCACTACACTATGAAAAATGATGTTTGATGGTTTACGATTTTTATCTGTTAGCCCCATGCGACGGAAGGTTTCATAATAAAGGATATTGATACTACTCCGGAAAGTGCTAGTTATCGACTAGAGGGGGGGTGAATAGGCGATTTTTAGGAAAGTCTTCAAAACATGGATGTTTCTAAGACAAACAATAGAAATGACCTAATTGATATGCAGCGGAAGATAAACTACAACAAGTAAACCATAATCGAGTATGCAATAACGTGAAAGTACAAGACTAATAGCAGCTTGGTAGTAAGGATCAAGATGGAAGATAGTGAGAAGCCAATCAACAAAAGTAGTCAAGCAATGAAGTCAGACGGTATGACAAATATGCAATGACTTCACAAAGACAAACTCTAAGTAAGGAGAGGGAGAAGATAGAACCAGTCACTTGTTGAAGACACAGGATTTGTTGGACCAGGTTCGATTCTTTGTGACAACTGTACATCTGGTTAGGGAGACTGAGATACAACTCAGAAGACCGCGTCTTCACCTTATTTCCCTTGAGCTAAGGACACACAGTCCTCGCCCAATCACTCTGGTAAGTCTTAAAGGTAGACTTACGAAACTTCACAGACTGCGTTAACCGGCAATCCACAATGACTCTTGGATGCTCGTAACGCGATGCCTAATCTGGCCGGAGGATACATAGTCCTCAAGTGTAATAAGTCTTGGTCACATAGACAGTAAAGACTTGATGATGCCTAACACTCTTTGGCTCTGGGTGTTTGGGCTTTGTCCTCGCAAGGATTTCTCTCTCTCAAAGGCTTCGAGGTGGGTTGCTCTCAAACGACAAAAGCTGTGCACTAACTCTGAGCAGCCACCAATTTATGGTGTAGGGGGTGGGCTATTTATAGCCACTAGGCAACGCGACCTGATATGTCCGAAATGACCTTGGGTCACTAAGGAACTGACACGTGTTCCAACGATCAGATTTCAAACACACACGGCAACTTTACTTGGGATACAAGCAAAGCTGACTCATCCAGCTCTGGATAAGTTTTGCTCTCATTGTCTTCGCTCGAAGACATAGGATTTGGGTTGAGCATCACTTGATCATTACGACTTTGATCACTTGGACCCCACTTAACAGTACGGTGGTTCCTATGACTCAACAAAGAAGAAAAGGAAACAATGAAACAACACAGTCTTCGCGCTCCATAGTCTTCACTCAATGTCTTCTCATGTCATAGTCTTCAATGTGAATATCTTCACATGCCACCATTGTCGTCAATGTCTTCATACCTTTTTAGGGGTCATCTCCGGTCGGTAAACCGAATCAATGGGGACACTACGTGTTATCCTGCAATTCTCACAAACGCATTAGTCCTCAACCACATTTGTCGTCAATACTCCAAAACCAGCTAGGGGTGGCACTAGATGCACTTACAATCTCCCCTTTTGGTGATTGATGACAAACTGGTTGAAGTTTTCAACGGGATAAAGTATGTGAAATTGTAAAGGATAGGAATTGTCTTCATAAGTGGCAAAGGCTCCCCCTGAAGATGTGCATATAAGTAGTTTGCTTTTGGAATGCAAATGCACATGGCAGGTTGTACTTGTGGAGATCCTCTTCAACTTATGAAGATAATTATCATGCATGAAATGATATAACTAAGAGAATGACATGCATAATGAAAAATGGACGTCTGCAGAATGATCTAAGCGCGGAAGTTATCATCGCACATGTGGAATTTATCATCGCACCACAGTAAAGCAAATAAGTAGCAGACGACCATCGAGTTTAAGTGTTACAACTCAAAGAACCAAATGTATCAAAAGAGAGAGTTGTAAATGCTAGGCAAAATATTATGCAACAACCCTTATGAACCCGCTTGAAGACTATCAAACTCATATGCTTCTCCCCCTTTCGTCAGTAAGGGCCAAAAAGGTTTGAAGACATAGAGCATCTACTCGCTTTCATCAGGAGAAGGTGAAGCAGTAGGGTTGTCGTGGTTGTTTGGCGGTGCAGACGAACTTGGTGCAGTGTCGATGCGTGCAGAAGTAGGGGGCGGTGAAGTAGCATCGGCTTCATCATCGATCACTCTGGCATTCACCGTTGCCGCGGAGGAAGAATAGTCAGAGTCTTCAAGTGATGGAGTTCGTCGTAGGACTGCATTCCGTGGAGGAGTGGAGTCAAACTTGAAGCGTTCAGTGAAGCCATCGTCTCGAAGATCCGCTTGACCGAGCAGGGTCAAACTCTTCCAAGATCGCCGACAGGTCTCATGAGTGACAAAAGCATTTTTGGTGGCAAGATTTCGAATGCGATTGACGTCCACCAAGAGGCTTTGCATCTGTCGCTTGAGCCATGAGTGATGCTTATCTTGTTTCTGATGCAGTGCCACAAGAAGTTCTCGATCATTGAGGATGCGAGAGCGCTTCCTGGGTCTTTGGCCAATTGTGCTCTCAAGAGCTTCAACCACGACGGTGAGGCGGGCGTGTGTTCCAAGCCGAGGATAGACACGAGATACCGCTTGGACGCCTTCCATGGGTTGAGAGAAGCTATGGTGATCTGCATTACGAAGACAAAGTGGCGTTTTGGCGGGTGCTCGGGGTATATGGCTTCAATCGACATATCAACCTCTGGCGTAAAGATCGGATGATTGCGGCGAAGGCTGATAGTTGATAGCAGAGTGCATCTTGATGAGGCGCATGACCCATGGAGCATAAAATTTCAGACCAAAAAGATCAGATCCAGACGCAGCCAATTGCCGGATGAAGAATTCTTGTGTATTGAAGCTGATGCCATTGAGGATGTAAAAGACCAACGTCTTCATGGCTCCTTCATGTTTTGCAGATGATGAATGCCCTTTGATTGGCCATAGAGTTTGCCTGATGATGTGATATATTGTATGATGCAGATACTCAAGGTCATCAACAAAGAATTCCTGAGGGTATTCAGCGTCATGTGGCAGAGGCTTCATCATGCTCAACATCTGACTCGTGTTGGGCTCTGGCTTATGAAAGATGCTCTCCAGTGCATCGCGGTGGAGTTGACAACCAGGTTCAAACAGCTCTCCGGGAGTGGGTAGGCCTGTGAGCTCAATGACGTCAAGAGCTTTGGCTTCATGACGAACATTTCCTGTCATCCACTCGAGAACCCATGTCTTCGTATCTCTGTAGTAGCCGCGGATGTGGAGGGTAGCATAGAATTGAAGCAAAAGTTCTTCATTCCAGTGTTCTTTTTCTGTTACGAAGCCGAGCAGCCTGCATCACGAAAGAAATCAAGTGCTTCTTCTAAGCAGGGCAGTCCAGCAATGGCTTCAGTGTCGAGGCGCATATGAGGGAAAATGCGCCCTTGATCATACAAAACGCAGGAGTAATAGCCGTTCTCGATAGCTCCAGAAACGGTCAGATGATATCTTTGGCCTTGTGTAGGGGTTCTTTGCTCTGTCAAAGAAAGTGTTGTGGGCTTTGAAGCCATTTGCATTGAAAGACCCTGTAGAGGTGGCAGTGCCTGGGAACCTTGGTAGTCGTGGCTTTGGTTTCTGGACCAGAGGACTATGCCCAAAATGATATTCAAACCGAGGACTAGAGGCATGAGGCGGAGGGACCGTAACATGCCATCTTCTTGTGGTTAGCTGACCATAGTTGTATGCTTGCTCAATTGTGTAGGGCCTTGGTGGCGGAGGCTGGAGGCGGTGGCTTCTGGCCCGAGGCTTTAGGCTGCTCGGCCAGATGCTTGAGGAGCAGTTGCCTCATTGGCTTCAGCACATTTGGTGCAGGCTCCACATTTGCTTGACCATGACTGTGTCATTGGCTTCATTGGTGTTGGAGGTGGCAGCCGCAATGTTTTCAACCTCCACTTGAGGAGCTGGAGGGTCGGGCACTGGCACGTTGATATCAGGAATAACTTCTTCAATAACAGGGGGTGTAGGGACACATTCTTCTTCTTCTTGGGTGTCTTCGGCTGATGCAGCCGGATTGTCTTCAGCAGCTTTGGCTTCAGACTCGGAGACATTCACAGTTGGAGTGGCTTCTGAAAACACTTGACGTGCAACAGGTTGGTGGTCCACTTCTCCTTCTGGAACGCTCGAGAGAGGTACTTGAGGCCTTTTACCTTTGCGAAGCCTGCGAAATGTCGGCGACGCCTTTGGAGATGGAGTTGGCAGGGCCTCAAAGTCTTCCTCTTCTTGTTGTTGTTGTTGCTGGGGAGTGACTTGTTGTTGGGGAGTACTAGGGGAGTCTTCTGGTTGTGGGTGATCAGCCCATGATGCATCCTGAGCAATTGGCGTCGAGAGGGCGACCAATCTTGATGAGTTCATTGCTCGTGAGAACAGGCGATGATACCGGGTTTGGTTCGATCTAAGGAAGAACTTCATCATATTCAACATTGTCATGATGACCAATGTCTTCAGCAGCGGTGGGATCAACTGCTGGAATGTCTTCAGCTTCATGAGCCTCTGTGGAAGCAGGCTCATAAACTATCATCCGTCGTTCTTGGATTTCAGATGCAGGGCGAATCACAGAAATAGGTTCAACAACTAAGAGCTCTGTGGGAGCAGCCCGATTCTTCTTGCTTTTGAGTTTCTTCTTGGAGGGAGCACCATCAGAGGCTTTAGGATTTTTCCTTTTTCTGGCTTCAGCCTTAGCAGCCCTCGTCTTCTTCTGTTCAGAAGCGGTTGACCTGACCTTTGGCTTCGAGCCAGTCATGCTGCTTGGGAAGACTATGCGGGGTTCTTCCTGCCTTGAAGGTGCAGCTTGGTCAGTTGATAGCTTCTTCCTCTTTGCAGCCATTCTGGGGTCAATGCCAGGACGGCCAAGAGCCTTGCGCTTCTCAGCCTCATTGTAGGCCAGCACACACTTGTCAGCTAGACTCTTCATGCGCTCACGAGAGCCTCTGGCTTCTTCACGCTTCTTGAGAAAGGCTTCTTTGAGCTCGTGCAGCATGATCTTGAAGGTTTTTGACATCTTGCACGCTGAGCGCAGCCATATGCTTCTTGAACTGAGCCTTCTCATAGTTAATCTTATGCTTCAGTTCAACAATGTGCTGAGCAAGAGCTAGCTCAGAAGGAATGGCGCCATTGAAAGAGACGCTGAGGCCAATAGGAAGTTGCAGATCTTCAAAGCTGATGTTTGGGGTGTCAAACCACGCATCAATGAAGTGATGGATAATTGCCACATCAAAGAGAGGCAAATTGTTGAAAATTTCTGCTTCTTCCTTGCTCTTGATTAGTTGCTCAAGTGCATCATCTGCAAGATCTTCATCGCTGGACAGATCAATGTGCTCTTCGTGCAAAATGGCAGTAGGAGTCAGTGTCAGATCAGTATTCTTGACAATTTTCTTTTTCTTCTTCTCTGTCTTCTTGGAGATACGGGATTGATCTTGATCGCACATCGGCCGGGAGGTGCGATGGCGGTGGCTTCACACGTGAAGCTTTTGGAGGAGCAGTTGACTTTGAAGCCTTGACTTTCTTTTGCTTCTGCGGCTTTGGAGCAGGAGCAGGAGCTGGAGCTGGGGCTTCATCAGAGTCAGCATCGTCATCAGAGTGATCCACTTGTGCACCTTGGACCGTAATGTGAGTGATGAGGCCATCAAGGTTGTAGAAGGGACCGATGACATTGGGTTCAGCATCACGTGAGCCGTCAGCATGGGGAGCAGAGGGACCAGGGTTGAAGTCTAATCCCAATGACTTCTTGTTTTCCGTAGCCAAAGCCTTTGCGTGCTGAAAGTTGCGCTTGAAGAGATTATCGTCACGACACTAGAGCAATGACGTTGGGTCGGCATTCTCAGGCTGAGGTCCACGGACCATACAAGGATAGAAACCCTGTGCAATAGCTTCAGCCCTGTTCTTGGGTGGAAGGCCTCGAAAGAGAATATCACCCCAAGAGCTTTTGATAGCATTCTTCTCGGCGTATTCCTGGTCACGAACTTGTACTTGAACCATTGTTCAGCCCAATATCGATGAATCCATTGGATTCGCGTCTTGCGCTGATTGTAATTCTCTTCGGGATCTGTCTTGTAAAGCTCTGCGAGGTCATCAGGCAGATCTTTTGAGGTTCCCTCACGACGTTGTCTGCCGTCCTTTCTAACTGATTTATCTGCAGCCATGAACTTCAAACTGAATGGCTTCAATACGTTCAAAGGTTTCGAAGGCTTGCGTTTGCTGGACAAACAGGAACCGGCTTTGGGAGAGTTAATTTGATGCTGTAAGAATTCTGCAAACGAATGCAGACTATGAGAACCAAGGGATTCTCCCACGGACATGTACATGTGACAGCATTAGAGATGCGAGGGAAGGGGAAGAGGTCATATGCATTCTCAGAAGATTTTGAAGATAAATCAGTTTGAAGACATTGACCTCATGATGCGAAGACATTCACTTATCTGTTGAGAGTTGGTTCCAGATTTGTGCGAATCCGTGAATAAGTACAAGTGAGGAATCTAACTAGTTGTGAAGCTTAAGTGAATATACTAGGCAGTATGAGATGCAGACAGAATAGATCTAACATTGTATAGGCAGAAACCAATTTTGGTAAGTAGGATGGAACTTTGAGGATAAAAAAGATGGTAAAAATAGAGTTATATTTACCACTCGAAGAACTGCTTAGACGGGAAGAAAAGGAGATCGAGCAGTTCAATCCACCGTGCCCTAACTTGGCGACGGAGGACAGCTACGGCGGCGGCAGAGAGGACGATGTTCGCGGCCGGCGTGAGGACGGCGTCGGAGAAGTCACGGCAGCTAAGCGCTTCGTCGCCGGTGTCGTCGAGAGCTAGCGGTGGCGCTAGGGTTTTGACGAGGTGGAGGGGTGGAAGAAGGTTTTCTTTACCGCAAGGGACATTTATTTATAAGGAGGTGTGCGGCACAGTGCAATTACGCAGGTGCCCCTGGCGGTTCACATCTGAGGGGCACGTGGCAAGCATGCAACATATTCTGAGTTGTCCCACGTTCCCACGCCCGCCAGGTTTGTCGGATGGTCGTTCCGGCTTCTCCGGATTTCAACAATAAGGATGAATCATTTAAAACAGACTTAAAGTTTGTCTCTGTGTCTTCTGCTGACAAGGACGCAGAGAAGACATTCGACAGTTTCAATAGAATGCATATGATTTGGACAGATAGAGTTTGAGATAGAAAGCATAGAGAGATTAGGGTCCGATCACATTCACTTAGTTCAAAAGATTCAACTAGGAAGACATAGCTATAAGTGAATGTTGTAGAGGACAGAACAATATATATATATATATATATATATATATATATATATATATATATATATTAGACAGCAACCAACTCAACATAGTGAAGAAAATCATGAAGATAGGTTGAAGTTTAAGACAAATCAAATGCGAAGATATTGCAGAAATAACGCCATGAGTGAAACACTTCAACAGAGAAATTTTGTGGTGGCGTTACCCACCGTATAGGAAGTATTAGACCCAGACACGGCGCACAATTATCATGGCGCTCCGAAGTCAAATTCCATGTTAATGTATTCACACTCAGAATGTAAGTCTTCATTGATTGAAGATATACTTTACTTCGTGTGTTGCACATCTAAGTCATCAACATGCATAAGTGTTAGGATGTGTGCTTGATCACAGGACATTTGAGGATTCCAAGATATTTAGCTCACACCGTAACTTGCAAAACCTTTTCTCATCCAAGGGCTTTGTGAAGATATCTGCCAATTGCTCTTCGGTGTTGGCGTGAATGATGTCAATATCTTTCTTCATGACATGATCTACGAGAAAATGATGATGAATTTCAATGTGCTTTGTCTTGAGTCTTGGACTGGATTGTTGGCAATCTTGATGGCGCTCTCGTTGTCATGAGAAGAGAGGTACTTGTTTCAGATTGATGCCATAGTCCTTGAGAGTTTGCTTCATCCATAGAAGCCGAGCACGAAGATCCAAAGACAATGAATTCAGATGCAACAGTTGAGAGTGATACGATTACGCTTCTTTGAAGACCAATAGACAAGTGATCGTCCGAGAAAGTGACATGTGCACGATGTAGACTTGCGATCCACCTTGTCACCAAAGCATAATCCAACATCCAAAAATCCAACCAAATCAAATTTTGAGCCCTTTGGATACCATAATCCGAGTGTTGGGGTGTGAGCCAAATATCGAAGAATTCGCTTCACAGCTAAGTGATGCGATTCCTTTGGTGCCACTTGGAATCGAGCACACATGCAAACACTAAGCATAATATCTGGCCTAGATGCACATAGGTAAAGTAAGGAACCAATCATGGAGCGGTATACCTTTTGATCGAACTCTTTATCATTGTCGTCGGGACCCAGATGGTGTTTGGCTGGCATTGGCGTCGTGTATCCTTTGCAATCTTGCATTCCAAACTTCTTCAGACAATCTTGGAGGTATTTTTCTTGAGATATAAAGATGCCATTCCTTTCTTGTGAATTTGAAGACCAAGGAAGAACTTGAGCTCTCCCATCATGGACATCGATATTGTTCTTGCATCATGTATCCAAATTCATCACTATACTTCTGGTTGGTGCGGTAGAAGATAATGTCATCCACATATATTTTGCATACAAACAGTTCACCATCATATGTCTTCGTGAAGAGTGTGGGATCAAGGGATCGGTTTGAAGCCTTTGCTCTTGAGGAAGTCTTTGATCGTATCATACCGGTAGCGAGGAGCTTGTTTGAGGCCATATGATTGCTTTATTTAGCTTGTACACCATATCAGGATGTTTAGGATCTTTAAAGCCAGGTGGTTGAGCGACATATACTTCTTCTTCAATCTTGCCGTTGAGAAATGCACTCTTCACATCCATTTGATATAGCAAGATGTTGTGGTGGTTAGCATAGGCTAGTAGTATGCGAATAGCTTCAAGCCTATCTCTGAGGAGCAAATGTTTCATCGAAGTCAATTCCTTCAACTTGAGTATATCCTTGAGCCACAAGGCGTGCTTTATTTACGGCGACTTGACCATGCTCATCTTGCTTGTTTCGATATATCCATTTGGTGCCAATAATGTTATGCTTGCGAGGTCGGGGCGCTTGACAAGTTCCCAAACATTGTTCAGCTTGAACTGTTGAAGTTCTTCTTGCATAGCTTGTATCCATTCTGGTTCCATAAAGGCTTGACAACTTTCTTGGGTTACGATATTGACACAAAAGAAAAGTGCCCACAGAAATTTGCTAGTTGTGTTGCTCTTGAGCGAGTAAGCGGACCAGGTGCATTGATGCTATCGATTATCTTCTCAATCTGTACTTCATTTGCAACTTGAGGATGAACTGGACGAAGACTTTGCTCTTGCTGATCATTGTCATCATTGGGAGGATTATCTTCAGACTGAGCATTGTCTTCAGGTTGGTTAGGTGCAAAAATGATAAGTTCTTCTTCAGGGTGTGCTTGAAGGCATGATTTCACGGTTCCCATCGACTTGATAGATTCGCTGGGCGGAGCTTCGTCTAGTGTACTTGGCAGCATCTCTCTTTGTGAACCATTGGTTTCATCAAATCGCACGTCCACAGTTTCGACGTTTTGTAGTGATAGAGGTTGAAGACTCTGTAGGAGTGCGAGTCCTTTCCGTAACCAAGCATGAAGCCTTCGTGAGCTTTGGGTTCAAATTTTGACTTGTGATGGGGATCCTTGATCCAGCACTTAGCCCCAAATACTCTGAAGTAGCTGACATTTGGTTTCTTGCCAGTAAAGAGCTCATAGGATGTTTTGTTCAGAAGCTTATGGATGTAAACACGGTTGATGACATGACATGCTGTATCAATAGCTTCAGCCCAAAACTTTCTTGGTGTCTTGTACTCGTCGAGCATTGTTCGAGCCATCTCAATGAGGGTTCTGTTCTTGTGCTCCACGATGCCATTTTGCTGAGGTGTGTATGGAGCAGAGAAATCATTGCACTGAATTTCGTAAGTTCCTCATGCCAGCATGCCCCAGCCTCCGATGCCAGAGCCAGCATTCTGAAGCTTTTGCAAGAAGACATACGACAAGCTGTGGACCTGCTGAGAAATCTACCATGTATAGATCATCTTTCCTATACCCTTCAAAGACTAGAGATTTGTCAGATTCCATTAGTACAAGGCAATGATATTTTCCGAATATCACAATCATGTTCAAGTCACAAAGCATTGAGACAGACATCAAGTTGAAACCAAGGGATTTAACAAGCATCAATTTATCCATGTGTTGATCCTTTGAGATTGCAACTCTACCTAGACCCAATACCTTGCTTTTACCAGTGTCAGCAAATGTGATGTGACTCTTGTCTGATGGACGTAAGGTTGAGTCCATGAGAAGACTCTGATCACCAGTCATATGATTAGTGCATCCGCTGTCCATAATCCATTCTGAAGCATGAGGTGTCATACCCTATAGTACAGTTAGGGGGATAGGCTTCACCAAGAGTATTGTGAAACATAAACATTTGACGGACAAGAGGATTGTTGAAGCTCAGATCAAGATTAAGACAGATAGGATAAATGGCACACGATTCAGGAACAAAGTACATAGTGAGACCATTTGGGCATTTGACCTTGCGTCCTACAAGATGTTTTAGGTCCCCAGCAATAGCATCAGACGCCTTTGTTTTTCGGCTGGAGACCCTTTCACGCAAGAGAGTTAATTCTTCTTAACCACCCACATCTTTAGGGGTGGCTTAGAAGCAATGAGTCTAAGTGCAGCATCTGAGAACTTCGGCTTTGGAGCCCTAGCAAATAGCTTGCAGGAGATGAATGATACTCATATGAATAAGCAGAAAAGTTCTCAGTTCTATGAACATAGCGGTTTGAAGACACATGCTCATATTCATAAATTTGAGTACGGTTTCCCTGCAAAACATTGGCGTTAGGCTAACTCAGGTGAGTCCTCTGTCTGTATGAAGCCTTTGGACCATATGACGCCTTAGGTCTGGGGTTTGTCTTCTTCCAAGATGGTATCATGATGACATTCACTGGAAGATTCTGAAGAGAGCTTTTGGGAACCTAGATCTTCTTCATAGGTGGTCCATTCCTGCAGTTAGTACCAATATACCTCGCAAACACTTCACCAATATGATTCTTGAACAACTTATAGTTTGCATTAAAGGATTCATCAATGATAATAGGGTTAGCACAGGTAAAGCCAGATAAGGTGGATGGATCCACTGAAGGTCCCTTTGCAGCAACCCATGTGGTTTTGGGATACTGCTCAGGGCTTCGGTAGGAACCATCGGCATTCATTTTCCTCTCGAACCCAACACCCTCTTTCCTAGGGTTTCGGTTCGAGAATCTGTTTTTGAGGACATCGCAAAGTGTCGATGCCCTTTCAGACTTTTATACATCCTGTTTCAAGCAATGTCTTCAACCTAGCATTTTCATCGACAATAGTAGTGGTATCCTCCGCAGAGGGGTTAGTTACCACATTAGTAGTTGAAGACAATGCAACGATAGCAGCAGTTGAACATTCAAAGAACAGAGGTAGTGATGTCACGCTCAAGACATTTTAGACATGGTGGTTCAAATCCATCCTGAGCGGAACTGATCTGTTGAGCGTGAAGTGACTCATTCTCTTTTTGAAGATCTTCATGAGCTGCTCTCAATTTCTCAAGCTCTTGCTTCCTTTGAAGATAATCATAGGAGAGCTTTTCATGAGTAGTTGAGAGCGTTTCATGACGACTTTCAAGTTCTTGGTACTTGGCATGAAGATTTTAATGTCTTCAACTAAGGACTGTGAGCGTGTCATTTCGCGTCCAACATGTCATCGCTTTTGTCTAACAGTTTTGAGTATGTTCCATAGCTCTTTGTTGTCCGGTTGCAATTTTAGCAAGTGTTTTGTAGCTGGGTTTGGATTCACAATCAGAGTCATCTTCACTTGATGTTTGAAAGTAAGCATCACGTGATTTTACCTTGGCACCACGTGCCATGAAGCAGTAGGTGGGAGCAGGGTCATCCTTGTCATCAGCTTGACGTTGGTGTGGAAGTCATTGTCTTGAGTGTTGAAGATGGACTTGGCAACATAGGTCGTGGCTAATGCCGGACTTACAACGCCAGGGTTGGACTCCTCTCAGACTCCACCTCCACCTCCTCAGAAGCAGACTCCTCCTCTGAATCCATTTCCTTGCCAACAAAAGCACGAGCCTTGCCAGATGAGCTCTTCTTATGAGATGAAGACTTTGATGAGGACTTGGAAGAAGACTTTGAAGATTTCTTCTTCTTCTTGTCATCAGAATCATGTTCCTTGCTCTTCTTCTTCTTCTTCTCATTGTCCCCTTGTGGACACTTTCGGAGATATAGTGTCGATTTTATTGCACTTGTGACATGTTCTCTTCTTGTAGTCATGAGTGGAAGCTTCATCATTTCTTGAGCTTGATCGTGAAGACTTTACGAAGCCTTTCTTCCTAGTGAACTTGGAACTTCTTCACAAGCATAGCAAGTTCCTTTCCAATGTCTTCGTGGATCATCGTAACATGATTGATTCTTCTTCGGATGAGGAAACAACTTTTGCCTTCAAAGCGCGACTTGGCCATAGTTGGGACCATAGATATCTCTTTTCTCGAGAAAATTTGGAACTCATGTGTGTTGAGCCTCTCAAGTATATCAGACGGATCGAGTGTCTTGAAGTCAGGGCGTTCTTGTATCATGAGGGCAAGGGTGTCAAAAGAGCTGTCAAGTGATCTCAGTAGTGTCTTGATGATTTCATGCTTCATGATCTCAGTGGCGCCGAGAGCATGAAGCTCATTTGTGATGTCAGTGAGGCGATCAAACGTGATCTGGACATTTTCATTGTCGTTTCTCTTGAAGCGGTTGAAGAGGTTGCGAAGAACACTGATCCTTTGATCTCTCTGGGTTGAGACGCCTTCGTTGACCTTGGATAGTGATCCAGACTAGCTTCGGCGTTTTCGAGCACTCACACGGCCATCTTGTCATTTGGTTAGATGACCACAGATGATGTTCTTTGCGGTAGAGTCGATTGAATGAACTTCTTGACATCAGCGGGGTGACACCTTCACCAGTTTTGGGAACGCCATTCTTGACGACATACCGTAGGTCGACATCAATGGCTTCAAGATGCATGCGCATCTTATTCTTCCGAAGAGGGATAGTCGGTTCCATCGAACACGGGCAAGCAGCGGAGACTTTGATTATCCTGCGGTCGACATATCTAAAAATCCAGGTGGTTAAACCAAATCACACAGAACAAGGGAGTACCTTGCTCTGATACCAATTGAAAGTGCTAGTTATCGACTAGAGGGGGGGGTGAATAGGCGAATTTTAGGAAAGTCTTCAAAACATGGATGTTTCTAAGACAAACAATAGAAATGACCTAATTGATATGCAACGGAAGATAAACTACAACAAGCAAACCATAGTCGCTTATGCAATAACGTGAAAGTACAAGACTAATAGCAGCTTGGTAGTAAGGATCAAGATGGAAGATAGTGAGAAGCCAATCAACAAAAGTAGTCAAGCAATGAAGTCAGACAGGTATGACAAATAGGCAACGACTTCACGAAGAGAAACTCTAAGTAAGGAGAGGGAGAAGATAGAACCAGTCACTTGTTCAAGACACAGGATTTGTTGGACCAGTTCGATTCTTTGTGACAACTGTACATCTGGTTAGGGAGGCTGAGATTCAACTCAAGACCGGCGTCTTCACCTTATTCCTTGAGCTAAGGACACACAGTCCTCCCCAATCACTCTGGTAAGTCTTCATGGTAGACTTCCGAACCTTCACAGACTGCGTTCACGGCAATCCACAATGACTCTTGGATGCTCGTAACGCGACGCCTAACTTTGGAGGATTCACAATCCTCAAGTGTAATAAGTCTTCAGGTCACAGACGAGAAAGACTTGATGATGCCTAACACTCTTTGGCTCTGGGTGTTTGGGCTTTGTCCTCGCAAGGATTTCTCTCTCTCTCTCAAAGGCTTCGAGGTGGGTTGCTCTCAAATGACAAAAGCCGTGCACTAACTCTGAGCAGCCACCAATTTATGGTGTAGGGGGTGGGATATTTATAGCCACTAGGCAACCCGACCTGATATGTCCGAAATGACCACAGGTCACTAAGGCCCGACACGTGTTCCAACGGTCGATTTCAAACACACGCGACAACTTTACTTGGGCTACAAGCAAAGCTGACTCATCCAGCTCTGGATAAGTTTTGCTCTCATTGTCTTCGTCGAAGACATAGGATTTGGGTTGAGCATCACTTGATCATTCGACTTTGATCACTTGGACCCCACTTAACAAAGACGGTGGTTCCTATGACTCAACAAAGAAGAACAGGAAACAACGAAGCGACCACGGTCTTGGCTCCATAGTCTTCACTCAATGTCTTCTCATGTCATAGTCTTCAATGTGAATATCTTCACATGCCACCATTGTCGTCAATGTCTTCATACATTTTAGGGGTCATCTACGGTAGGTAAACCGAATCAATGGGGACACTACTGCGTTATCCTGCAATTCTCACAAACGCATTAGTCCCTCAACGACATTTGTCGTCAATACTCCAAAACCAACTAGGGGTGGCACTAGATGCACTTACAAATCCCTCCATCCATGAGTACCTTGGTGAACTTATATCCTCCAACCTGAGGTGCCACCACCAATGCTAGATGACCCGGATTATCAACCCGAGGTGGATGATCCTCTTGACTCCACACAATGGGCTGTTCAGACCGGCGCAAGTAACGGGGCACCACCGGTTCAACGGAGTTCACTGCCCTTTTATGAAGCTTCTGATCGCGCTTGCACAGGCTTGTGGTGAAGACATGGTACTGCCCACTATTCAACTGCTTCGGGTTGCTCTGGTAACCCGACTGCTGCTGTTGCTGCTGACTCCCCTGATGATTATAACCACCTTGGTTGCCCTGATTGCCTTGATTGCCATTTCCGCTCTTATTACGGTGAAAACTTGAACCAGAACTGCCTCCACCGTAACCCGACCCATGAGGTCCGGGGCGTGAATCGCCACCCGGCCCATCATCATACCGAAAAATCTGAATTTTTGAACTCCTGCATAATATAACAATCCTTCCAGAGGTGCGTGGCCGGCTTATCCCGCGACGCATGCTTTGGGCAAGGCTGGTTTAACAGGTGAGACAGGCGCTCCAGATTGGGACTTGGTCCTCCACCACGTGGGGGCGGTTTACCCTTACGACGCTGATACGTCTCCATCGTATCTATAATTTTTGATTTTTCCATGCCAATATTATTCAACTTTCATATACTTTTTGGCAACTTTTTATACCATTTTTGGGACTAACATATCGATCCAGTGCCCAGTGTCCGTTCCTGTTTGTTGCATGTTTTATGTTTCGCAGAATATCCATATCAAACAGAATCCAAATGGGATAAAAACGGACGAAGCTTATTTTTGGAATATTTGGAAAATTCCGGAAGAAAAATCCACGCGAGACGGTGCCTGAGGTGGCCACGAGGCGGCGCCTGCCCCACAGGCGTGCCCCTGACCCTCGTGGGCCACCCGTAAGGCGGTTGATGCCCTTCTTCGGCCGCAAGAAAGCTAATTTTTGGAAAAATATCACGGCGAAGGTTTCAGTCCAATCGGTGTTACGGATCTCCATATATATATTGGAAATGGTGAAAGGGCAGGAGACGAGAACGCAGAAACAGATAGAGACAGAGAGATAGATCCAATCTCGGAGGGGCTCTCGCCCCTCCCACGCCATGGGAGCCAAGGACCAGAGGGGAAACCCTTCTCCCATCTAGGGAGGAGGTCAAGGAAGAAGAAGAAGAAGAAGGGGGGCCTCTCCCCCTTGCTTCCGGTGGCGCCGGAGTGCCACCAGGGGCCATCATCATCACCGCAATCTTCACCAACAACTTCACCGCCATCATCACCAACTCTTCCCCCCTCTATGCAGCGGTGTAACCTCTCTCTTACCTGCCGTAATCTCTACTTAAACATGGTTCTCAACGCTATATATTATTTCCCAATGAAGTATGGCTATCCTACGATGTTTGAGTAGATCCGTTTTGTCCTATGGGTTATTTGATGATCAAGATTGGTTTGAGTTGCATGTTTTATTATTGGTGCTGTCCTATGGTGCTCTCCGTGTCGCGCAAGTATGTTTATGATTTGCTTATGGTGGGTGGCGTGAGTGAAGAGAAGCACAGACCCGAGTAAGTAGGTTGTTTGCGTATGGGATAAAGAGGACTTGATACTTTAATGCTATGGTTGGGTTTTACCTTAATGATCTTTAGTAGTTGCGGAAGCTTGCTAGAGTTCCAATCATAAGTGCATATGATCCAAGTAGAGAAAGTATGTTAGCTTATGCCTCTCCCTCAAATAAAATTGCAATAATGATTACCGGTCTAGTTATTGATTGCCTAGGGACAAATAACTTTCTCGTAACAAAAAGCTCTTTACTAATTTAGTTGTGTATTTATCTAAACAGCCCCTAGCTTTTATTTACGCCCTCTTTACTATCTTGCAAACCTATCCAAAAACACCTACAAAGTACTTCTAGTTTCATACTTGTTCTAGGTAAAGCGAATGTCAAGCATGCGTAGAGTTGTATCAGTGATCGATAGAACTTGAAGGAATATTTGTTCTACCTTTAGCTCCTCGTGGGGTTCGACACTCTTACTTATCGAAAGAGGCTAAAATTGATCCCCTATACTTGTGGGTTATCAAGACCTTTTTCTGGCACCGTTGCCGGGGAGCAATAGCGTGGGGTGAATATTCTCGTGTATGATTGTTTTATTTATCACTAAGTAATTTTTATTTGTTGTTCTTAGTTGTTTTGTATCTTTAGTTATGGGTAGGAAACGCAAAATACCAAAAACATTAGTTGTACCTACTGAACCAGTGGTTGAAGAACCACTCAAAATCTATCACACTCCTGAAGCTTATTACTTGGATCATCTTCAATCCTTATGTGCTCGTGCTCAAACCCCAACTAGCTTAGTTGAGGGCAAATCTTTAGATGAGCATGCTTGTTTTGCGCGAAACCGAATATCTGAAAAAGGGAAAATTCTATTGGGTCAAATTCATCATTTGCAATGCTATGCTTGGAATTTATGTTATATGTATGATGTTACTTGTTGTTCTAAAAACCATAAGAAACACCTTCCCTACCAATGTGAGTTTATTGATAATGGAATCTTATCTTCGTATGCTAAGGGTGTTTATAGTTACTATGATATTCGACAAATTGAAGAATTTGTTGCTTTTAAGGGTGCTTATGAAATTGCTTCTTTGATTGAAACGTATGGTGCTACTCTTTACAAATCTGAAAATTTTGCCACACTTAAATATTTTTATGATAATTATGCTTCTAATGCTTATGTTGAACCAGATATTGAGGATTACCCCGCTGTCCAATAAGAGACTAATATTTTGGAGGAGTCTATGGAAGAAGAAGTTGATGAAACTGTGAGCTCATTGGATGAAAAAGATGAGGAGGAGAGCGAAGAACAAAAGGAGGAAGAGCGGATTAGCTACCCGTGCCCACCTTCTAATGAGAGTAACTCTTCAACTCATACATTGTTTAATTTCCCTTTACCGAAGGATGATTGCTATGATGACTATTATGATCCTGTTGATTCTCTTGAAATATCCCTTTTTGATGATGCTTGCTATGTTTGTAGCCAAGATGCCAATACAAATTATGCTTATGGAGATGAACTTGCTATAGTTCCTTATGTTATGAATGAAATTGTTGCTATTGCACCCACGCATGATAGTCCTATTATCTTTTTGAATTCTCCAAACTACACTATATCGGAGAAGTTTGTGCTTATTAAGGATTATATTGATGGGTTTCCTTTTACTACTACACATGATGATTTTGATGAATATAATATGCATGTGCTTGCTGCTCCTACATTCAATTATTATGAGAGAGGAACTATATCTCCACCTCTCTATGTTTCCCACATGACAAAATTGCAAGAAACTGTTTATACTATGCATTGGCCTCTACTTTGTGTGCATGAATTGTTCTTTTATGACATGCCGATGCATAGGAAGAGAGTTAGACTTTGTAATTACATGATATATGTTACTTTGTGCTCACTACTAAATTACAAATCATTGCTAATTAAAATTGGCTTTGATATACCTTGGGATCCGGGTGGATTCACTACTTGAGCACTATATGCCTAGCTTAATGGCTTTAAAGAAAGACCTGCCAGGGAGACAACCGGCAAGTTTTAGAGAGTCATTTATTTCTGTTGAGTGCTTTAATTTAGTTTAAAAACAACAAAAATAAAGAGGGGAACCCAAAACATCTCAAAAAGGAAAGTGAAATTGAGAAAGACAAGCATTGTTGAAGTGGGAGAGCTCCTTGTACTTTGTTCATGCTCACGGATACTTTGTGAATCTTGATTACAGAAAATTTTCAACAAAAATAATTATCCCCTTGTACAATTCCATTGTATTATAAATATAATGTCCCAAGGTTTGCCTTTAGGACATTTACAATACTTGTTGGTTTGTACGGTGCAGGACAGAAACTTTGGCTGTAGTGCGCGATTTTTAATTTTTTACTTGAACGTCAAATGGTTCTGATTCTTTTTGCACTGTCTTTCTATACAAATTTTTATTTTTCCTAATTTTGGCAGAAGTTTTAAAGTATAATAAGTATGGTGAATGTTCCGATTATTACAGACTGTTCTGTTTTAGACAAATTCTGTTTTTGATGCATAGTTTGCTTGTTTTGATGAAACTATCAATTTATATCAGTGGATTAAGCCATGAAAAAGTTATATTACAGTAGACACAATGCAAAAAAAAAATGAATTGGTTTGCAACAGTACCTAGAGTAGTGATTTACTTTGTTATACTAACGGATCTTACCGAGTATTTTGTTGAAGTTTTGTGTGGATGAAGTGTTCGATGATCGAGAAGGTTTTGATGTGAGAAGAAGGAAGAGAGGCAAGAGCTAAAGCTTGGGGATGCCCGAGGCACCCCATGTAAATATTCAAGGAGATGCAAGCGTCTAAGCTTTGGGATGCCTCGGAAGGCATCCCCTCTTTCTTCAACAAATATCGGTATGTTTTCGGGTTCGTTTCATTCATGTGATATGTGCAAATCTTGGAGCGTATTTTGCATTTAGTTTTCACTTTCCTTTTATGCACCATGCTGGTATGAGATAGTCCTTGGTTGATTTATAGAATTCTCATTGCACTTCACTTATATCTTTTCAGTATGGCTTTATAGAATGCTTCATGTGCTTCACTTATATCATTTGAAGCTTGGATTGCCTGTTTCTCTTTACATAGACAACCACCATTTGTAGAATGCTCTTTTGCTTCACTTATATTTTTTAGAGTGTGGGAATATCTTTTGTAGAAAGAGTTAAACTCTCGTTCTTCACTTATATCTCTTTAGAGAGTTGACAGGAACTGGTCATTCACATGGTTAGTCATAAAACCCTACATAAAACTTGTAGATCACTGATTATGATATGTTTGATTCCTTGCAATAGTTTTGCGATATAAAGGTGGTGATATTAGAGTCGTGCTAGTTGAGTAATTGTGAAATTGAGAAATACTTGTGTTGAGGTTTGCAAGTCCTGTAGCATGCACGTATGGTGAACCGTTATGTATGAAGTTGGAGCATGAGGTGTTTATTGATTGTCTTCCTTATGAGTGGCGGTCGGGGGAATGAGCGATGGTCTTTTCCTACCAATCTATCCCCCTAGGAGCATGGCGTAGTACTTTGTTTCGATGACTAATAGATTTTTGCAATAAGTATGTGAGTTCTTTATGACTAATGTTGAGTCCATGGATTATACGCACTCTCACCCTTCCATCATTGGTAGCCTCTTCGGTACCGTGCATTGCCCTTTCTCACCTCGAGAGTTGGTGCAAACTTCGCCGGTGCATCCAAACCTCGTGATATGATACGCTATGTCACACATAAACCTCCTTATATCTTCCTCAAAAGAGCCACCATACCTACCTATTATGGCATTTCCATAGCCATTCCGAGATTTATTGCCATGCAACTTCCATCATCATCATATACATGACTTGAGCATTTATTGTCATTTTGCTTTGCATGATCGTAAGATAGCTAGCATGATGTTTTCATGGCTTGTCCATTTTTTGATGTCATTGCGACGCTAGATCATTGCACATCCCGGTACACCGCCGAAGGCATTCATATAGAGTCATATATTTGTTCTAGATATCGAGTTGTAATATTGAGTTGTAAGTAAATAAAAGTGTGATGATCATCATTATTAGAGCATTGCCCCAGTGAGGAAAGGATGATGGAGACTATGATTCCCCCACAAGTCGGGATGAGACTCCGGACGAAAAAATAAAAAAAAAGAAGAGAGACAGGCCAAAAAAAGAGAAGGCCCAAAAAAAGAAAACAAAAATAAAACAAAAAAATGAGAGAAAAAGAGAGAAGGGGCAACGTTACTACCCTTTTACCACACTTGTGCTTCAAAGTAGCACCGTGTTCTTCATATAGAGAGTCTCTTGAGTTATTACTTTTATATACTAGTGGGAATTTTCATTGTAGAACTTGGCTTGTATATTCCAACGATGGGCTTCCTCAAATGCCCTATGTCTTCATGATCAAGAAGTTGGATGCACACCCACTTAGTTTAGTTTGAGCTTTCATACACTTATAGCTCTAGTGCATCCGTTGCATGGAAATCCCTACTCCTCACATTGACATCAATTGATGGGCATCTCCATAGCCCGTTGATTAGCCGTGTCGATGTGAGACTTTATCCTTTTTTGTCTTCTCCACATAACCCTCATCATCATATTCTATTCCACCTATAGTGCTATGTCCATGACTAACGCTCATGTACTGTGTGAAAGTTGAAAAGGTTTGAGAAACGTCAAAAGTATGAAACAATTGCTTGGCTTGTCATCGGGGTTGTGCATGATATGAATATTTTGTGTGGTGAAGATGGAGCATAGCCAGACTATATGATTTTGTAGGTATGAGCTTTCTTTGGCTATGTTATTTCAATAAGACATAATTGCTTGGTTGGTATGCTTGAAGTATTATTGTTTTTATGTCAAATGATAGACTATTGCTTTGAATCACTCATGTCTTAATATTCATGCCATGATTAGACATATGATCAAGATTATGCTAGGTAGCATTCCACATCAAAAATTATCTTTTTATCATTTACCTACTCGAGGGGCGAGCAGGAATTAAGCTTGGGGATCTTGTACGTCTCCGTTGTATCTATAATTTTTATTGTTCCATGCCAATATTATTCAACTTTCATATACTTTTTGGCAACTTTTTATACTATTTTTGGGACTAACATATTGATCCGATTGCGGTGTCGGTTCTGTTTGTTGCATGTTTTATGTTTCGCAGAATATCCATATCAAACGGAATCCAAACGGGATAAAAGCAGACGGAGCTTATTTTTGGAATATTTGGAAAATTCGGAAGAAAAATCCATGCGAGGCGGTGCGAGGTGGCCACGAGGCAGGGGGGCGCGCCCCTGACCCTCGTGGGCCACCCGTAAGGCGGTTGATGCCCTTCTTCGGCCGCAAGAAAGCTAATTTTTGGAAAAAAGATCACGACAAAGGTTTCAGTCCAATCGAAGTTTGGGATCTCCATATATATACGAAACGGTGAAAGGGCATGAGACGAGAACGCAGATACAGAGAGAGACAGAGAGATAGATCCAATCTCGAGGGGCTCTCGCCCCTCCCACGCCATGGGAGCCAAGGACCAGAGGGGAAACCCTTCTCCCATCTAGGGAGGAGGTCAAGGAAGAAGAAGAAGAAGGGGGGCACTACAAAAAAAATACACTTCCGTGATGATACATGTTTGTCACAGTATGTCGCATTTTTTGTCATGCATGTACATCCATGACAAATTTATGACAGAATCAAGATAGTCATACCTGTGTTGTCGTAGAAGTGTTCCATGACATTACGAAAATTATCATCACGGAAGTGTCCACTTCCATGACGATAAATCGCGCGTCACAGAAGTGCTTTCGTCAAGGGTGACCAACACGTGGCATCCACCGTAACGGAACGCCGTTAAGCTATCAAGTTCGGGTTTCGGATCCGATAACCCTTTAACAGCCTCGACCAATGGGGATTTTCCACGTGTAAAATCATCATTGGCTGGAGAAAACACGTGGCACCTATGATACGTCGACACGTGGCACGGCCCAACAGAGGCCCATTGCCGTGAAAAGGCCGGCCCGTTGGACTTGGTCAAAAGATGGCGGGGCCGGCCCTTGGAAAGCCTGTTAATGGCATGTTCACATATAGCCCATTTACAGCCCGCTAACCCAAAGCCCGTTACGCCCTATTCGAATTAGGCCTAGTGGCGTCATCTGGGCCATCTTCCAGCCCGTTTTCACTTCTAGCCCATGTATGACCCATGACGTCTTTCGGCCCATATGAGGCCCTATGTAACTCTTGGCCAATTAACGACCCGTGCTGAAACTGGCCCGTAATGAACAGTGTATCACATTACACCCATTAATGGCCTGTGGTGAAACTGGCCCGTATAGAACAGTGTATCACTTTATACCCATTAACGGTCCGTTATTCCGTTGGGCCGTTTCCAGCCCATGTTATCTTTCGGCCTTCTCAGCGCCCAGTTATTCTTGGGCTCATTTCCAGCATTCGTTTACTTACGACCCGTTACTGTCATTTTCTGCTTGTGGGCCAAATTCAGCCCGTGGTTCTGATCGGCCCGTTTGTGGTCCGTTATCGTTGGGCGTTTTCATAGCGTCATCAAATACGGCCTATTAACGATGGCCCGTTATGGTCGACCCATGAATGGGCGATTCCAACTCTAGCCCGCTTACGGCGAATCACGGTCTATTTGGCACATGTTTATTAATCGATCATACGGCCCGTATAAGGCCCATTGATGATACGGCCCGTAGAAGGCCCATTGTTTCTACGGCCCGTTGAAGGCCCACTGTTTCTACGGCCCATAGAAGGCCCACTGTTTCTACTGCCCGTAGAAGGCCCACTGTTTCTATGGCCCGTAGAAGGCCCACTGTTTCTACGGCCCGTAGTCCCAGTGTCACTACTGTGGCGTTTATTGTGGCCTAGTTTTCAAAAATAGGTTATTGCAGCCACTAGCAAACCGCAGAAAAAGAACTACACTGACTACAAGCAAACAAATAAACAAGAAAACAAGGAAATAAATAAGCAAGCAACTTACACTAGGCTATCACGGCTATTACACATATTACATCCTTTGGGCATCAAAGTTCGCCACCGGTGCAAATATAGGGAACACAACGGCATATAAATGCCACGATAAAACAAGTACAGGCTGAAACCACTTTAGAAGAGCTCAAGAAACAATATCACAGGTACCCATAATCTTTGGAAAGATGCTTAGCAAGCTTATTAACTTTCTCTTGTTTGGCGCTTAAGTCCTCCGTAGCTTGTTGTTGCACCGGAAAGTATGCATCTGAATTCTGCAAGGACTTCCTCGATCCTTGGCTTCTGTCGCATAACATCGATCGATGTCTTTCAACTTGAAGTTGAGACTCAAGAAGCCCGAACTGATTCAGTGCAACGAGTTCAAGAGCTGGTACCGGCGGTGGTAGCGATAACTCGAACACTACATCAAGACAGGACTTTGGGGTTGTCTCGGTGTCTTCGATATAGTTTTATCAGCTTTCTTGGATACCAACAGGGGATGTCTCACTATCTTGAACCTTATCTGCATTACTTCCTTTACCATTGCATAACAGGTACTCTTCTCCAATATTTTATCCGCGTTCTAAAAGAGAAACAAACAAACACATCTCAGGTTTACAATGTAGTATATGAAACTCATTTTGGTAAACCAGTTCAGTAGTAAGGTGGACAGGATAATAGCATGAAACAAACATACATCTATGTAGTATGGTCACTCTATGGTCTATATCATTCTAGTTTATGTTGCCAAATCAAGATAGATACAGTTCGAATCATATCTATTTAAGACAAAGCAACATAGACAGAATATATGTGTGGGAAACTACACAGCAATAACAACACTTGTAATGTGCATGGCATGAGAACATAACTGTTTATTCAATTGAGACTGAAATCAACATAGAGCAAGTTACAACAACAAACAGCCAAACACGTTGAAGAAACAGGTTTAAAACATATCTGTTGCGCCATTGGAGTTTCAATTGCATCCTTCAAATTTGAAATTGGTTGGTATCGATAAATCTGATGATGCAAGAGCAAAGTAGTATGAACCATAGCTATGGAACCTGACCTAAGAACAATTCTTCTTACGCTTTAAGCGTTGACTTGAGTTGGAGTGGTGGTCCTCGTGATTTGACCTTGCAGTTGCCTTACTAACTGCTTCGTGTTGGGGTGCTTTCTGTGGTGGAGACGGTGTTGTGTCAACAGAGGAACTGGGTGTCTATCTGCTTGGGTTGGTGTTAGAAGGGGTGTAGCTGGTTCTCTGTCCTACTGTGTAGGGGTACAATCTGCATGAGTGTGGGTTATGTGTGGTGGGGCTGGTTCTTGGGCAAGTACAACCGTGGTTCTATCTGCATCGACAGGTAGCACGATCTTTTCTGAAGACCGTGTTTTTACTCCGACAGATACTGCCATCACTCCATCCAATTGAAATGGCTGATAAATAAGAAAAGTAATTGAATGTACACACGTTGTAAGATAGACAGGTGCAATGGATAGTAGGGAAGAAAACAGGGCATGAAATAATTCACATTTATGTTGTCTAAGCAAATAGAATAGCAGGACATAATTTCACATATATGATGGCTAATTAAACAGGATAGCATGACACAATTTCACATGTATGATGGCTAACTAAACGAGGATAGAATGACATACTTCAAAATATGATGACTATGTAAACAGGATGACATGATATAACTATACGATGTGTCTATTAAAGTGGTTGGCATGCCATAAATCACAAACATGTAAATCGATGGAAACATGATGGCATGATATAATTCATGGATAGAATGACATAATTTAAAATATGACGACTATGTAAACAAGATGAGATGATATAACTATATTATGTCTTTAGAAAATGGGTTGGCATGCCATAATTCAGATACATGCTGTCTATGTAAATGTCATGGCATGACATAATTCAAATATATGATTTATATACTAAGGAAGTGAGTAGAGGGCAATCGCATATATGATGTGTCAACTAAGGAGATGACATTCAACATTGTGTATATGATGTAAAAACTAAGCATTGCAATACAACATATGCATTATATGAGTAATATGACCCTGCCAAGTTTGAGCATACACCTCAGGGGGATAATAGGACTGGTCATCTGCCTCTGAATCCTCCTCTAAAGAGCTATCTGTAACTTGACAAGATATCTGCTTGCGAGGTAGCATTATCTGCTCTGAAGACCTTGTTTTCACTCCAGATTTCTCCATCACCAATTCAAATGGCTGATGCAGGAAGAGCAGTTGAATATACAAACATTGTCGACAAAAGAAATGAGAAATACAAAAAAGGGCGGCATGATATAATTCACATATATGGCGCTTGCCTAAACAGCATGGCATTGCATAATTCACATACATAATGCCTTGCAACAAGATAACATTACATAATTCACATATATAATGTCTTGCAACAAGATGGCATTGCATAATTCACATATATGGTAATTAGACACTAAACAGGTGGCATTCACACAAAGCATGTCTAAACTAAGCAAATGACATAGCAATGCAAGATACCATACGCACGATATGAGCAACATAATCCTGCCAAGTTAGGGCATGCACCTCGGAGGGGGGGGGGAATATGACTGGTCATCTGTCTCTGAATCCTCCTCTAAGGAGCTATCGGTAACCAGCAAGACATGCGCTTCGTCAGATAGCATTGTCTGCTCTGAAGACCTTGTTTCCACTCCAGATTTTTCCATGGTATGCTTAGAATGGCTGATGCAGGAAGAGTAATTGAATGTACTAAAATTGTTGACAAATTTAACATGTAATAAAAAATGATGGCATGATATAATTCACATATAAGATGACTGGCTAACCAGGGTGGTATTGCAAAATTCACATATATGATGCTTGGCTAGACAGGATGGCATTGCATGATTCACATATACGATAAATAAACTAAACAGATGACATTGACACAAAGCATGTCTAAACTAAGCAGATGACATCTTTAATGTATACAGTAAGTAATGCAAGGCACCATATGCATGATATTACCAACATCAGCATGCCAAGTTAGAGCGAAGACCTCATGGGGTAAATAGGAGTGGTCTTCTCCTTACGAATCCCCCTCGAGCAGTTATCTTCCTCTTGATTATGATCCGAAATGGGTGGAGGGGGCTGCCTTTAAGCCCACCATGGAGCAGCGTCTGCATGAAATTTTATTGCCACGCATAAGGCTCGTCTCTTTTGCTCTACATGATCATTTCCATTGTGTACAATAAGCGCGCATAGGAATAAAACATAGTGAGATTATGTAAGGAGTGCATGCACAAATCCAGTGATGGTAGCAAAATGTGGATAGACCCAAAACCAATGATAGCGAGCGGATAATAGCTTTAGTTAAAAATACAGATAATGGCTCCTTTAATGTTTCTTTGCACCCAACATGAAACTCATAGTAGACACCGGAGATTAACGGATAGTAGGCAGATAATCGATTGCTGCCCCAATATGTACCCCACAACCATTTAAAAACTCAAGTTTCAGCATTAGTTTGGACCTGACTCGGAGTCTAATAGGTGAACACGACGATAATGTAGCATGTCATTATATTAAGCGACGCATAACGTAAGCAGACACGGAAGAGTGCGACCTCTCTTGCATACCCGTGTAGTCCTCAAGGTCATCTGATCAGTTGATGATGGTAATGCAGTTGTCGTTGCTGCCGGCGGCGGGGAAGAAGATCTGAGGCGGCTAAACACAGTCTGGAGAGCGGATCCCTGTTGTGGTGAACCCTTTCATCGTTGGAGCAGCTGAGCTGGGGTGGAACACAGCGCCGCAGGAGTAGGACAAACCACACAAGGTTTTCTTTGACACATATCTATAACAGAAGTACTTGAGTAAGGGCTTGTTTGAATTTGAGGATTCTAACAATGCGAGGATAGGAAATAGACAGGAATAGGATAGGAATGCACGTGCAAAACAGAGAATTAAAAAACACGAGTTTACGCCAATCTGGGTGTTTGATTCACAACAATTGGAAGATCACAGGATGCAAAAAAGCATCATGAGATTAAGTCAAACCACAATAAAATGTACGGTTATAATGCTATTATGCTACTATCTCCTTGTCTTGTGCTTGATGAATAGGAATATGAAAAGGAGGAGAAGTGGAAATTAGAATTCCTACGGTATTTCTTTCAAGGAGACACTAAAGGAACAAATCCTACAGTTTTCCTTTGCTCCATTCCTTTGCACCAAATTCATGAAAAGTAGTACCATAGGAAACTTTCCAATTCCTATGTTTTTCATTCACTTTTCCTTTCAAGCACTGGTGATTCTAGTAGGCAGGCTTGAGCAAGGAATATCCTACACTAAAAAACTGTTTTTGTGCTACTTCTATTACTTTGGACCCAGCCTACTGCCATACTAGCTGAACTCCTAGGCCCATCGACAAATGCACAGCTCAAACGCGCAGAGATAAATAATGATGGCGTTCAAGAGAATCCATCACGGATAGCTAAGTTGCCTGGTACCTCACTGCTTGTCATACAGTAGGATAAAAAATCGTATTTCCCGTTACTATGAGTGCTCAGTGGACAATATATATATAACATGTAGAGTAGAAAAGAGATGCAACAAGTGTACAACCTCTTAGGCGAAGCCACGTCGATCTCAGCGTGATTGGGTTGGCCGATGAGGATGCTCAACTGACTTTGCTTTGTCGGAGGAGGAAGATGATCTTAGGCGTCACGGAGATGGAGCGCGAGGTACTGCTCCGCTGTGATGGAGGGTTTCGTCATTTGGAGCAGCTCCGATTGAGTTGGACGACGCCGAGGCTGAAGCAGGACAAGAGAGACAACGAACGACGTTAACCTGAGTGGAATTCTAATAGCATCTCCAATACATAATGTAAAATACATAAGTACAAAGTGCTAGATGTAAAATAAATCAACCGCTCATCTCTGAACTTAACTGTCGAAACTGAACTTAACTGTCGAAACTGAATTTTGCTGTCGAAGCTGAATTTTCTTTGTCGGCGAACACACTAGCAAGGTGAGGCTACGTCGGTCGACTGACTTTTTCACCTCTGGTCAGTCGATTTTGCAGCCGTTGGATACAAAATCAAGGGCATGTAGTTCATCTTCAACCTCCACCCCCCTGAGCCGCCAGCCACCACCGGCCAAACAGCAGCCCGCCGCAGCCCGCGGCCGGCGGTGCCCGCCCGCCAAAACACCCCCACCGCCCGGTCCGCCGCCACCCGGCCATCCTCTAGCCCCCGTGCGAGCTTTTTCTCCGGTGATCCCCACGCCACCGCCCGCCACCGCCGGCGACCACCGCCCCATCCACGAACCCTAAGGTAGATAGTGGGGTACCTCTCCGTGAGCCCCCTCCCAGCTGCGGCTGGTTCTTCCTTCACCCCGGCGAGACCCCCCCCCCCACCCCCTGAAAATCGACTGACCTAAAAGTCGATTCAGTCGACTGAAGTGTAGTTAAATCGAAGCAGGATCGCAAGCAAGAGCAAGAGCGAGAGCAGTAGAGCGAGCAAGAGCAATAGCAAGAGCGGACCAGGCAGGGGACCGAGAGCAAGAGCAGAGCAGCAGTGCGAGCGAGAGCTAAAGCAGCAGCAGCTCCTACTGATGTGGACGTCGCCGCCGAGGGAGCGACGCTGTTGAGAAAGTGGCCGGCGATGCCGCCATGGATGGAGCCGCGCCGTGTTGGCTCGGGACCGAGCGCCGGCAGCACTGTGAGATCGAATCAAGAAGAAAATGCGGCGATTAGTGTACAACCTCTTTGGTGGCGCTGATTAGGCCACAGCTTCATCCGAGGAAACGGTGATGATGATGCTATTCAGGTGGTGCAGGTGAAGACGACAGTGTGGGAATGGAGGTGGCACGAAATACGAGGGAAACGTCGGGGCAGCTCCTTGGAGGTGGAGGACTGGGTGGTTGAATCGGCGGGACGATGAGATCGATGACAGATCCTCATCTGGTATGGTGGATGAGGGACGTCGAGGTGTTGCTGTGGACGACGTCGTCAGGGAAGAGGCTCCGACTGGGTGGCGGATGGAGCAGGGTGTGGGGTTTCGTCGCGGGTTTTCGCGGCCTCGTTGTACGAATGGGTGGGTGGATGGGATGGCAGTGGGGAACTTTGGCTTAGAGACGCGCTTGTCCGAAATGTGGGGTAAGTTACGAAAGTACCCCCCACCGATTTGAGGCGGTTCTTTCGATTCAGGGGTACCACGGGCATTTCGTGTGTCGGGATTTCATAGGAGGTGGGAGTTTTCGCACGTGTTGTAATTTTGGAATAGCAACGCACGGATTGAGATGGAGGGAGTTGTCGGAGCACAACAAGACAAAGATATATCTTAAATATTTCGGGCTAACAAAGCGGCGGGTTGAAGAGGCGGGAGTTTTGCGGCCACGATGAAGCGAAGACGCTAGCTTGAATTTTCGGCATAACAAGGCGAGGCTTGAAATTTTGGAAGAACAAGCTTAACGTGTACCCAAAAAAAGAAAATTTGCACCTCAACACGCACAACACACACACAAACACCATTTAGACTAGAGTAAGGTACACGTGCATTGCACGCATGAGATTTGGCAACCAAATTATGAATAAATACCACATTATAGCATGCAAGCTTTGAGTCATATATGCATGATGTAGATGTTCATTTAATTCTTATAGTTCATTTCATTCAAAATCATCTAGTTTTTATAAGAAAGCTAATCTATTTTAAGATTCATGGAATTGTGCGTTGTAAGACATAAAGTAAAAACAAATAATGGCAAATCATGTAGAAAAACATTAGGGCAATTACGATCTGAAAGATTCTAGAACAAATAAGAAGTGCTTGTGTTTTGATGTTTGTGCATTATGCTTAAGTTCAACCATGGAGTCTTCTAGATTATACATGTGGCGAAATCTGGTGGAATCTAGATGATATCCAATGGCCAATAGTGCTCAAATTTGCCATCTTTGGACCATCGGATTCGCCTCATCCAACGACCATCTTTCAAAGTTAAAGTTAACCGCACACAATATAAAAAAATTGAAAATATAATATATATATATAGGGGTATAGATATAGATATGTGATGCGAAGCCGCCCATCATCTCCAATTAGAATAGTGTGTCCATGCACGGATGCGATGTGGCCAAATGATGTCTGCCATCGGTATCTCAAATTCAACTTAGTCTGACCTTGTTCAATGTGTATACATTACAACATGCTCGTTTCCAAACCACACCGTGTAGATCTCCGTTATATTCACGCATGCATGGATTGCAAACATCAGGATCTCTTATTCAAATATTTGAATTCAACTTTACATTGATTATGACCTCACCTATTCTTTTACACCCACACAGTAGTCTTCTCTTTATAATTGTACCACTAACTTTCTCTCGTGCATACACACACACACACTACCAGTCGGCATTATCCATCGCATGCATGCAATCTTTTTCTCCAGGTCGGTCTCCATGAAGGCACACACCCACACACATCCCCCTCTCCATCATATCGGGCATTCTTTATCTCTCACGCATGCATGCGCAACGATCGATGTTCCTCTATGTATGTGTGTATATAGCTAGGTCTTTCATAGTTTTCCACACAAACCGATCAATCGATATATCCAGTGAGGTCTCACCCTCTTTCCCACGTCCACATCGATCAATCTATACCTTTCTATATAGGATTAAGATATATAGCAAATACACCCACATTAATTATATATCCAACGTCCCCCTCTCGTCATCCATGCCTTCCGCTTCATCTCTCAGACGCGTGCACAATGGCGAAAGGCAGGCGATAAAGAACCCTACCCCCTAACATCACTATATATCGAGGCTAATATGAATGTGATCATTAGACAATTGCTGCTAAAAAGTTTTAATTTCATGAATTGACCCTCCTCGTAAAGGATTAGCAATGCTTGGCCCCCTAGCTCATTTATTTTTCATGGCTCCGCCACTTTAGTACAACAGCGCGTGTTCGCCACCTATGTCTAAATAACGATCTCGCACTTGTGCATTCCTTCATAGTCTCCCTCCACTCGGCCCCTCGCACCATCTACTAGCCCCCACCGGATTTTTCCACATGTACAATCTAGAAGACTCCATGGTTGAACTTAATCATAATGCACAAACCTCAAAACAACAATGGTTCTCTTTTGTTCTAGTATCTTCCATATCATAACTGCCCAAACTTTTTTTCTAGTTGAATTGCCATTATTTGTTTTTAATTTATGCTTTACAACGCACAATTCCATGAATCATAAAATAGATTAAGGGCTTCTTTGATTCAAAGGAAACATCCCATCCACTCAAACCTCTTTGAAAGAATTCTGTGTTTTTTCCATGCACAATCAAACACTTGTACAATCATGTAGGATTCAAGACAACATCCCACTATAATCCCATGTTTTTCCTATTCCGCGTTCTTAGCTTTTTTATAAAAACTAAGAGGGTGCTTGGATCCAAGGGACTTATTTTAGTCAGACTAAAGTAGTCTCTTTAAGAGACTAATGTCGGAGTAAATGACCATGGGTAGCCTAGCCGGCTCCCCCCCTGGGACTTCTGAAAAAAATACAAGCCAATCACGCCATCCAACATCCAAGACGCAGGGCCACCTTCCACCGGCCGGCTGACCCTCAGGCCGGCTGTCAGGGGGCGGCCCGGGCCCAAAACCTACAGGAAGAAGGCCACAAGAGGGTCGGCTTCCAATGAGCCGGCTACCAGAGGGCCGACTCCGGAAGCCGGCCACGAGAAGGCCGACTCCGCAAAGCCGGCCTCCTAGCGAGCGGCCAAGGCCGCCCCCTCAGAATCTGCACCCCCATAACGGTGATGAGATGGGGCGTGGCTATAGTGAAGCCTGCCACCCCTGCATCCCGGAGCGCGCGTGGCTACAGTATGCCGTACGGGGCAGCCACCACCCGTCCGGCGCGGCACTGTTGCCATGTTGACCATGACATCACCCACGACAGGATGTCAGTACGACCCGGAGGTGGCGGGCCCCTCCCATTAGATAGATGCCCGAAGGCGGCTCGGCCTCCCCTAGTCGGCCTGAGATATGGCCGGCCTCCCATAGTCGGCTTGTTCCCTCCCTCGAGGGAAGCGCCTCATTAAGGAGACAAGACGAGGTGAGGCTACAGCGACCGCCACCGAGGCCGCGACACTGTAGCCATGCTTACCTCGACAAAGCCCTCGTCATCAGGATTGAGGCAACAGTAACCAGCCCCCGACAAGGCCCTCAACGGTGGTGCCAGCTTGTCGCCCAAGAAGGCGGCAGCCGGCGAGACCCACCAGTCGGCGGGCCCCAACGGCCGGCGAGGAAGCCGGCGAGTGTAGACACTGACGGCTAGGGCCCGCACCCAGCCGGATTACCATTGTACCCGTGGGAGGTAGGCCTATATAAACCCCCCAAGGCACCCATGCAAAGGGTTGATCTCTTAGAGTTTTAGACAACACAGTGGGAAGAGGAGAGCTAGCCGTGCCCTTCTTCTTCCTCTCACCGAACAGCTCAAGGAGCCACTTGTAGCCATTCATCTAGTGATCATGCGGAGACCCTACAGAGTAGCAGTAGGGGTGTTATCTCACGGAGAACCCCGAAGCTGGGTAAGATTCGCTGGCGAGCATGTCTTCGCCTCATCCCGTTTCCAGGCACCGGCGACGTCTTATTGGCTCCCACTATGATAAGCCACCCATTGGCATATGTCGCACCTACCACCCAACATTTGGCGCCCACCGTGGGGCCAGGTGCACCGTCGTCCGGATACCTGTGCGGGCGGGAACCCTCTTCCTCCCCAGGGAGTAGCCAGCCCAGACGCCCGATGGCGCTTGCCCGGCAGCTGCAAAGGCGTCGGCGCGCCTTCAGCGGTGAGCTGCCTCGCCGACCTTCTTGGCGAGGCTCGCATCTCCGACGAGCCCGTATCCGATGCGGGCACAGGCTGCCTCGAGAGCCACCTCGTCAGCCTCCTCGACCAACTCCACGTCTCCAGCGAGCCTGCTGCGGATTTGGAGTCGGTTGGCTCCACCGACCCGATGCTTGTCGACTCCGACACAGCATCGCTCGATGCTTTCCCCACCAACATTGTGATCTTCAATGACCCGCTCCCCCAAGCCGACAGTTGTGGCAGTGCCATCACAGAGGTGGTGGTCATCGATCCTGGCGGCCCCTCCGGAGAACACCTGACGCCGCAAGCAGCTGCTGCGACCTGTCCGCCCCTCTCCCGGCTGACGCCGACGCCAAGGCACAGGAGGCGCGCCGCCTCGCCCTCCACGCGGAGGGCCAGAGGATAGCTTCCATGAGACGCCTCACCGAGGCCCACCAGCGCGAAGTCGACCGCGCCGCCTCCCAACGGGCCAAGCCGAGTCGGCGTCGTCAAGAAACGCGGCCCAGTCATCGCCGACATGCTGGGAGTGGACCGCCCAGTCTACGCCACGCCCCTCGAGAACCTACGTGCCGCCTAGGCGGCCATAGAAGAACTTAACGGACTAGGGCCCGACGAGCTCCCCTATATGGCTAGGCGCATGCAGCAACTGATTGGCGCGGCCGCAAAGTGGCATGAAGACGGCGCCCGCGCCGAAAGCCCTCCCCTGCGCCGAAACGCGGTGCGCGGCGTCACGCACGCCGGTATGGGCAACACTTTCGCGCCTGGCGAGAAAAAGTCGGCTGCCAACCACAGCCGAACCGGATCTCCATCGGCCAGCGGCGAAGGCCGTCCTCGAGCCGTGGGCGGCGAGGCAACCCGCCCCTCCTCCGTCTCGCGGGAAAGATATCCCACCCGCCACATCACGCATCCGACTCTCGGCGGCCGACTAGGCCGCCACGAAGTCGGCGGCAACGCCCGCCACGGATCGACCGCCTAAGCGCGATCCCTGGCGTTGGAAGAAAGAAGACGATGTCGGTCTGCCTTGCCCGGCCCCGCATCGCGACGAGCCCTTCCCTAAAGGGTTCTCGCTCCCAAGAGACACGCCCAAGTACAGCGGCTCTGTGAAGCCGGAGGATTGGCTGATCGACTACTCCACCTTGATCGGCATAGCGAGCGGCAGCGGTAGCGTTGCCATGAAATATGTGCCCCTCATGCTTCAGGGCACGGCACGAACCTGGCTCCACAGCCTCAAGTTGTACAGCATCAACAGCTGGCTAGACTTCACCGAAGCCTTCATCCGCAACTTCACCCGCACCTACAAGCGGGCTCCCAAGCTCAGACAGCTCTCCTTGTGCGTACAAGGACCCACCGAGTCAACTCGCGACTACCTCACGCGTTGGGCCGAGCTCCGCAATTCCTGCGAGGGGGTGCACGAGGTTCAAGCCATAGAGTACTTCACCGCCGGGTGCCGAGAAGGCACCCTCCTCAAGCACAAGCTTCTCTGCGATGAGCCGACTACCCTCGACGAGCTACTAGTCATAGCGGACAAGTATGCCACCGCTGACTCCTCGATGAAGACCGAGCTTCGGGTGGACGCTTCCGGGAAGGTACTCAACCCGGCTCCCAAAACGCCGGCTGGTGACTCCAGCCGACGATCGTACCAGAACGACAACAAGCGCGAGGGCCCAATGCCGCCTCCAACCAGTCGGCAGGTGGCCACCGTCGAAGACGAGCAACCCGAGGGGCGGCCCGCACGCAAGAAGCCGAAGTGCGGCAGGCCGGCTTGGCAGCCGGCTTTATCCTACGAGCAAGCCCTCGACGCCCCTTGCAAGTTCCACAGTGACGTGAAGCCGTCCAACCATACGACCGGGAAGTGCCACTGGCTCACCCGAATCACCAAAGGCGAAGGGCTGGTGCCGTCTCCGCCAGCTGGACAGCCGCCTCCGGCTCCTCAACAGCCGGCCGCTCGGCCAGCGGTCGGGACCATCCAAGACGAGTTCCCCAACGAGCATGCCGCCTACGTTGTCTTTACAAGCCAGCCAGAAGACCGGTGCAGCCGGCGCCGACAGCACCAAGAAGTCAACACGGTAGCCTCCAACAACCTCGAGTACATGCATTGGCCAGAAAGGCCTATCAGCTGGAGCCGGGCCGACCACCCAGTGGTGATGTCGTCCCCGGGCTCTTATGCGTTGGTTCTGGAGGCAACCCTAGCAACAGACAGGCTTGCTGCCCGATTCTCCCGCGTACTAATAGACGGCGGGAGCAGCATCAACATCCTGTACCGAGACACCATGGAGAAGCTAAACATCAAGGCCAAGCACCTCATGCCAAGCCGGACCGTGTTCCATGGCATTGTACCCGCCCTGTCCTATTCACCAATCGGCAAGATCAAGATAGATGTTCTCTTTGGAGACAAGGATCATTTCCGCCGAGAAGCAATCTGGTTTGAAGTGGTGGACCTTGAGAGCCCCTACCATGCGCTGCTTGACCGACCTGCTCTGGCCAAGTTCATGGATGTACCCCACTACGCCTACCAAGGGCATCATCACCATAGCCGGCGATTACAAGAAATCCGCCGAGTGCGCTGCAGCCAGCAGCCGGCTAGCCGAGTCCCTTGTGGTCGCTGAAGAGAAGAAGATGTTGGACCGAGTCGTGGCCTTGGCCAGCAAGCAGCCAGCCCTGTCCCCCGACCCCAAGGAATGCGATGCCCAAGGTTCTTTCCAGTCGGCCAAGGAAACAAAGAAGATACCTCTGGACCCAGAGCACCCAGAAGGTTTGCCGTCATTGGGGCAAACCTGGACAGCAAATAGGAAGGCGAGCTCGTCGACTTCCTCCGTGAGAATCGGGACATCTTTGCATGCTCCCCCAAGGGCATGCCGGGCGTTCCGAAGGAATTCGCCGAACACAAGCTACACGTCCGAGCGGACGCAAAACCAGTCAAGCAGCCCCTCTGCCGGCTGTCGGAGGAGAAGAGAAGGATTGTAGGAGAAGAGATAGCCCGGCTCCTGGCAGCCGGCTTCATAATGGAGGTGTTCTCTCCGGAGTGGCTTGCCAACCCGGTGCTCGTGCTGAAGAAGAATAACAAGTGGCGCGTAATGTATAGACTACACAAGCCTCAACAAAGCCTGCCCCAAAGATCCCTTCGCCTTGCCCAGGATTGATCAAGTGATAGACTCCACAACCGGATGCGAGCTGCTGAGTTTCTTGGATGCCTACTCGGGCTACCACAAGATAAAGTTGGACCCAGCTGACCACCTGAAGACCGCCTTCATCACGCCATTCGGAGCTTTCTGTTACCTGACTATGACATTCGGCTTGAGAAATGCCGGTGCCACTTTTCAGCTTTGCATGCAGAAATGCCTCCTCAAGCAACTCGGCAGAAATGCCCACGTCTATGTAGACAATATCGTGGTGAATACGGAGAAGCGCGGCACTTTGTTAGAAGACCTCAAGGAAACATTTGAGAACCTGCGCCGGTTTCGGATCAAGCTCAACCCCGAGAAATGCGTATTCGGAGTGCCAGCCGGCTAGCTTCTAGGCTTCCTGGTCTCCGAACGTGGCATTGAATGAAACCCAGTAAAGATCAAAGCCATTGGGAGAATGGAGATTCCCACCAAGCTGCGAGACGTCCAGAAGTTTACCGGGTGCCTGGCCTCCCTGAACCGCTTCATCAGCCGGCTTGGAGAAAAGGCTCTCTCCTTCTACCGACTCATGAAGAAAACCACTCACTTCGAGTGGAACGACCAAGCCGACCAAGCTTTTCACGAGCTAAAGAAGATGCTTGCCACGCCGCCTATTTTGGCGGCGCCGACTGAGAAACAGCCCATCCTCCTTTATATTGCCGCCACCAGCCGGGTGGTCAGCACCGTCATAGTGGTCCAGCGCCCAGAAGAAGGCGAGCTCAGCCAGTCCACATACCGGTGTATTACTTAAGCGAAGTACTGTCCACCTCGAAGCAGAACTACCCGCATTACCAGAAGATGTGCTATGGCGTGTACTTCGCCGCCAAGAAGCTGAACCGTACTTTCAAGAGCACCCCATCACGGTCGTATGCACCGCCCCGCTCGATGAGATCATAGGCAGCCGGGATGCATCCGGCCGGGTGGCAAAATGGGCCATTGAGCTGGCCCCTTACACAATCTTCTACCAGCCTCGCACCGCCATCAAGTCCCAAGCATTGGCCGACTTCCTCGTCGACTGGGCCGAGACCCAGTACCTGCCGCCGGCTCCCGACTCCACTCATTGGCGGATGCACTTCGACGGGTCCAAGATGCGCACCGGCTTGGGAGCCGGCATCATCCTCACCTCTCCCAAAGGCGACAAACTCAGATACACATTGAAAATTCGCTTTGCTGCCTCCAACAATGTGGCCGAGTACGAGGCGCTCATACATGGGCTCCGGCTAGCCAAAGAGCTCGATATCCGCCTGATCCTGTGCTATGGCGACTCGGATTTGGTGGTCCAGCAGTCATCTGGTGACTGGGGTGCCAAGGACGCAAACATGGCAAGCTACCACTTCCTCGTTCAACAAATCAGCGGGTACTTCGAAGGATGCGAGTTCCTCCACGTGCCACGGGCCGAAAACGAGCAAGCAGATGCCCTGGCACGAATAGGCTCAACTCGACAAGCTATACCAACCGGCGTCTCTCTCCAACGCCTCCTCAAGCCGTCTATCAAGCAATCTCCAGAATCCGACTCCATCTTCGTGCCGCCCAACCCTGACGCAGCCGGATCCGGCTTGGGGAGCAAAGCAGGCGGCCCGGGGACTTCAATAGGCGTCTCGGGGACTGCCATAGTCGCACCCGGCCCGGGGACTACGGTAGCCGGCCCGGGGACTGCATCCACACCACAGCCGGTGGCCAATTCCAGCTCTTCACCACCCAGCCCACCATACAGTTGCGATGGCCGTGTTGGCTATGGAAGAAGTCACAGCTCCATCATGGGCTCAGCCCATCCTCAACTTCCCGGTAAGCGAGAACTGCCGGTGGCGAGATCGCGGCAAGACAAGTCAACGCCGAGGCGGAGCATATACAATTGCTAACAGAGAGCTCGTCGAATGGCTGTGTCCTTTGGAGTCTTCAATGACTGAGTCGAGCCAGAGAAGGGCATAGCAATCCTCAAGGACATTCACCAAGGCGAATGAGGCCACCACGCAGCCTCAAGATCCCTCGTTGCCAAAGCTTTCCGCCATGGATTCTTGTGGCCGACTTCTTTGGACGACGCCAAGGAGTTGGTCAAACATTGCAAAGGGTGCCAAGTCTTCAGCTCCAAGCAACACCTGCCGGCTTCGGCACTCAAGACCATTCCCCTCACCTGGCCTTTTGTCGTATGGGGACTGGACATGGTGGGCCCATTCAAGACGGCGCGCGGCGGCATGACACACTTGCTTGTCGCCGTGGATAAATTTACCAAGTGGATCGAAGCAAAGACGATTAAGAAGCTGAACGGGCCGACTACCGTGACATTCATCGCAGACATTACAACTCGGTACGGCGTACCACACAGCATCATCACCGACAATGGCACGAATTTTGCCAAGGGAGCATTAGCGCGTTTACTGCTTGTGACGCAGGCATCCCACCGTTGGACCTAGCATCCGTTGCCCACCCGCGATCAAGCGGCCAAGTTGAAGCGAGCCAGCGGCCTCATCCTTTCCGGCATCAAGCCCCGGCTGGTCGTGCCGCTGGAGCGTTCGGCCGTCTGTTGGCTCGACGAGCTGCCGGCCGTCCTCTGGAGTCTGCGCACTACCCCAAACAAGTCAATCGGCTTCACCCCTTTCTTCCTTGTATATGGTGCCGAGGCTGTCATCCCAACTGACATCGAGTTCGACTCGCCTCGGCTGACCATGTACACGGAAGCAGAGGCCAAAGAAGCACGAGAAGACGGCGTCGACCTGCTGGAAGAAAACCGGCTGTTAGCCCTCAGCCGGTCCACCATCTACCAGCAGGGTTTGCACTGCTAACATAGCCGGAAGGTCAAGCCAAGATCCTTTCAAGAGGGCGACCTTGTGCTCCGGCTGATCCAGCGAGCAGCCGGCCAGCACAAGCTCTCGACCCCTTGGGAAGGTCCCTTCGTCATCATCAGAGCATTGGGAAACGACTCCTACTACCTAATCGGCGCTTACGAAGCGAAGGCGCGAAGAGAGATGATTCCGGCAAGGAGTCGGAACGACCATGGGCGCCAACCTCCTCCGAAGATTTTACAGTTAAAATGCAGTATGTATCATGCTACCTTTTGTACTAAGTATGAGACAATGGGCCCCCCGAGGAGCACTCAGGGACTGCCACCTTTTATCTATGAATAACGAGTATCATGCTTATGATTTTGTCATTACACTTTTCTCCCTCGTCCGGCACCGGGTTCGACTAGTCAGCCCGGGGACTGGCCGCCTTGAGTTATATTCTAAGTTCCCCCTGCAGTCAGACAAGTAGTGTGCCAGCACCCAAGCCCTCTCTTGTCAAAAGCCGCAGCTCGAAGAACCGACTGTCCGGCTGGCTAGAGTCAAAGGCAGGAAAGATGCCCACACGAAAAACGACTAAGGACTAACGAACTCGTATAACAAAAGCCGGCTTCCTCCCATTGCCGACCGGCTACAAGAGTAGCCGGCCGGCCGGCTTCCCATTCCACCGTGCCACAATCCAAGGAAGCTCAAGTACTTGCCTTCCCAAAAATAGCCAAGTTCCTCCCCAGCCACAGACTGCAGAGGAGCTGTTCGGTTGGGAAGGCGGCAACCAAGGGAAGGCGGCAAAGGAAACAGCCTAAGGATAAAAAGCAAATTCGAATGGAAGCCAAACACATGCATAATTATATTTACACAAAAGCCTTCGAAAGGCCGGCATTCAACATAGTTTGAATACACCCCCAGTGGGTGGAACTGCGCAAATTTAATAAAAGTTGTTCAAGGAGCAACAGCAGGAAAGCAAGAGTGGCAGATCAGGCCAAGGGAGCGACAGGCCAGTCGGGAAGGTCGGCGGAGGCGGCAGTGCTGGCCGGAGGAGTGGCCGACTGGCGGGTCTCGGCCTGATCATCACCCCTGGCAGGCGGTGCGCTCACGCAACCGTTCTTTGGAGGCACGATCGGTGAAGGCTGGCTGGTCGCTTCGCCGTCGGGCACGACGTCTTCGCGACCCTCCTCTTCTTCGTCTTCGCCTTCGTTCCTGGAAGCAATTTCCTCCATCGAGTCCTCACCTTCCACCGGGTTCAGCCCGAACCACTCCTCCGGCTGGGCGACGCCGTTGTCATTCACTTCAGGAGCAAAAATGCTGGTGTCGGTATACTCGGCGATACCCGAGGCGCGCTGGATGATAGCCCGCCGCACCGCCACCAGCTCCTCGTCAGCCTCCTGCCTCCAAGTGCTCACCTGGCACAGGCTCAGCCCAGGATACAAGGCCCGAACGAACTCCAGCGCCTGCCTGGCGCCGGACCGAGCAGCGGAAGCCTTCCAGGCCTCGAAGCGGCCAACCGCAACCTCCAGCCAGTCGGCAGTCCGACAATTGGTACGGGGAATCACCTCGCCAGGCCAGAGAGGGGTCAGCACTTGCGCCCGACGCAGCTGAAGCCGGCGAGCATGCGGTGAGCGGCTGCAGCCGAACTGGATCGCCAAAAGTTGCTCCTCAAGCGTCCATTTGGCGTCTGGCGCGATCTCAACCCCTGCTTGCGGCGTGTCTCGCGGTGGGCCTCGATAAGCAGCTGGCGACGGAGTAACCAGGGAAGTAATCTGCGTGAAGAGCAAAGAAACATCACAAAAATCAGAAGATTAACAAGAGGGCAAGGAGCAGGCGAAGGGGTTAAAAGGAAGGCGGCTTACCGTCGATCAGACCCTCAACCCGTCCATAGCCCTCACTCAGCGCTTGCCTCGCTTCAGCCCAGCCCGCCGCCTCGGTCTCGAACTCGGCCTTAAGGGTGGCCTCGCTGTCCTGTGCCTTCTTCAGGGCCGCCTTATGGCCCTCCTCCTGGTCGGCCAGCCTCTTGGCCAGGCGGTCGCGTTCCTGGGCCAAGGCGCTGCACTCAGCCTCCTTGGCACGAAGGGCGGTCTGGGCCCCGCCTAGCTGCTCCCTCAAGTCAGCGTTAGCCTCTGCAAGCATGGAGAAAAAGGAAAAAGCAATAAGGAAGAAGTCGTCAGGGAAGATCCGACACGGCTGCTCAGCAGTCGGCCCGAATCTCGGGGACTACACCCGAGTGGGTCTTGTTGGCGCCCCACATGAGATAAAAGAAACAAAGTACTCACTCCGGCTATTAGTCGGTCGGCGGCCTTTTGGCTCAGCTCACGGGCACAGGAGTTGAAGGCAGCAGCAGCGGAGATTGTGATACTCACGAAAATCAGGCGAAGTGCGAATAAGAACAAGATTGCCGCCAAGGCACTGCTAAAAAGTTCCAACCCGCTTTGCTTTCGGACCGACTTCGAAACTTCGGGGACTACACCCGGTGGGTGTTGCGCGCCACGGAAGAATCAAAAAAGAAATCGACCAAGGCGAGAAGACTCACCCAGATGACCACGCGCGTAGCAAGAAACTCCTGGGTGTACCGTTGCAGTGAGGGGCCTTGGTCTAAAGCCGGAGTCGGACCTCCTGCGCCGCCACGTTCAGCTCGGTTGTCCCGCCGCTGGGTGTCCACTCGGACGTGCTGGCGCTGGCCGGCTCCAAGTCCTGAGTCGTCTAGCTGGCGCCCGCAGCTCTTTGCGGCTCCGGCGCCGAGGACGCCTCTCCCGCGCGCCGGCGAGGCACCGGCTGCACCACAAGATCCTCCCCCGCCGCTGACTCGCCCCCGGCCGGCTGCTCAGACGCCGCGGCAGGTCAGCCGCCTTGGCCTGCTCCAGTCGGTGCCGGCTGTGGCACGTCCCCCGGGATCATCACGTCATCCTCCCTCCTCTCCATCAACGGCTAGTCGCGGTCGGCTTCCTCCGACGGAGGCACGGGGATGTTGGGAGCCATAGCGCGAAGAGGAATGATGAGCTGCGGAGGCTGTTCTTGTGAAACCTCCGCCTCCCTCTCATGACGCGGCTTCCGCCTGGGCCTTGGCCGTCGTGTCGGCTTGCGCCTCGGCCGACTTCTCCGCGGCCTCCTGGAAGGCCCTCCGTTCCGCCGCTTCCTGCTCCTCCCGCGCCTCCCGCACGTTCCGCTCCGTTGCCTCCATGAGGTCGGCACGGGGATCCATGCGGCGGGAGCTTGAAGACCCTCCTGTCGGTCCAACTATGGAGATGGCGTCAACCCATTCAAGGGAAAGCGGCGCCCTGTTTAGCAAATCAAGAAGACGTCTTAGATGAGCCTCCACCAAAGAAGACAACAAAAAAGTACGAGACATCCAACACTTACGCCGAGACCGCCTGTGGCTGCTTCACCACCTTGCGAGCGGGCGCTTCATGACGCCGCCACACGCTTGGTCGCCGCAGCGGAGCCCTTGGGTTTTTACGGCCGGCTGCCGAAGAGACCCGGCCCGGCCCGACGCTTTTGCCCGCCACCCCGAGCAGCTGGCACGGCAAAAGGTCCTGCGCCTTGGCGATCGGCCGCCGGCTGGCGGCGTGGGATGGCCTCGGTCTCGTCATCATCCGGCCAGTCCCCGAAGCCGTCCATGAGCTCGTGGCCGCCTTGCTTTCCGCCGGCTCCGACTATTGCGTTGTCCATGGCGGCCGGCCCCAGATCTGGGTCGTCGGGGTCGTCCATCGTGCGGTCGGCCATAAACTGGCGCTCTGGCCCTGCGGCCCCGGGCGCTGGTCGAAGAAGGGGGCTCTGCTCAAAGACAAGCCGACTAGTCAAGAGTCGGTCATCGCGAACCCGGCAACAAAAGAAGAAGAAAGTAAGGAAAACTCACCACAGGCGGGGGATCAGCCCAAGAATACGGCGCCTTGCCATACTGCCACTCTTTAGTGAGTTTGCAGTTGGAGATGTAATTCACCATGTAAGATACCTCGCCACAAGGCATCTCTCTGGTGCTCAGCCGGCATGTGTCGAAGCGGCCGCTCATCTGGCAGATCATGTGCGACCGGCTTTGGAGCGGGAGCACCCGACGCTCCATGAAGGCGGCGACCAGGTCGGCCCCCACCAAGCCCTCTGATTGGATCATCACACAGGCCGGGTGGCGGCGTTCCCAGCCAGGGGAGGCGGCCGGGCTCGGAAGGACCAAGACGGCGCCTCCAGGCGGGCCGGCTACGTAAGCCAGCAGATTCAAGTAGTCGCCTTGCGAGGCGACGTTCTTCACGTAGAAGTATGATTACTGCCAGAGCTTCACCGACTGGATCAGCGGGATAGGCGGAAAGGGGTTGTTGTCGGCTGTCCTCCGCCTGGCGATGAAGGCGCCACAGGCGGAGCACACCAGCGGAGGCGGTGCCGAGCTTACCTTTGGAAGAACACCCCAAAGAGCTCAAGGGTGGGGAGGACTCCAAGAAAACCCTCGCCTGCAGGGGTGGCGAAGGCCGGCAATGACATCACCGTGTTGGGTTGAGGTGATGCGGTGGAGATTATAGAACTTCGAGGAAGGAGGCAGAAGAACCCGCTCGCCCGGCAGGCCGAGGCCAGCGTGAGCAGTCTGGCGGAAGATAACCCACTCGCCCTCCTCCGGCGCCGGCGAAACTTCCGCCTCCGGCGTGAGGCGGGTCTTCACGAGGTCCTCGCCTGGCAACCGCCGCGTCTTGCGAAGCCAATCGATGTGGTCTTCATGGACAGCGCCATGGGAGCGAGAGGAAATGAGAGAGGCGCGGCGGCGGAGAGCACAACCACGCAGCGGAGGAACCGCGGCGAGCCAAGAGGGTTCGCGGAGGAATGGTGCGGTGGTGAGTGCGCTGCTGCGGCGGAAGAACGAAGAAGGAGGTAGAGGAAAGAGAGGAGCGAGGGCGAGCATGCGAGCCTCTGCCGCTCCCCCCCTCCCCCTACTTATAGGCTCGTGCGGCGGAGCCGAGGAGGCGAGGTGTGGGGGAACATGGGATTAACTGCGCCCACCCGCCCACGTCCCGCGATTATTGCGCCCTAAAGGCGTGCAGAAACCGTCGTGGGAAGGCGAGCGGTCCGTTCGGGCCGCAGAGGATCCGCACATGGGCCGAGGCGTAGGTTTGGTGGGCCCCGCTGCGGGGGCGTCCGTCAGCAGCGTGGGCTGGCAGGCCTCTCTGGCCATGTGGCGGCGCAGGTGGTAGCGGTCAGCAGCGCAAGTCGGCTCACGTTCTCTCCTCTTGGCTGCGGAACTTCCCGAAGGCAGGCGCACCGCTCAAGGCCGGCTCCTATCTGCCGGCTCCTCAGGATAGGAAGCTGATCGAGCTTCTCGTCCTCCTTTCAGCCTCGAAGCTCAATCAGCTTCGGGGACTACTGTCGGAGTAAATGACCATGGGTAGCTGTAACACCCCGGATGTAACTTTCCATATTTGTAACTCCAACCCTTGCCATTTTCGGCATTGTGATATGATATTCCCTCCGTGGTTGGGTTTTTCTTCATTTTTTGCATTTTGCCCATGTCATGCATTTCATATCATGTCATCATGTGCATCGCATTTGCATACGTGTTCGTCTCATGATTCCGAGCATTTTCCCCATTGTCCGTTTCGCAATCCGGCACTCCTATGTCCCCCGGCGTCCCCTTTTACGTTTTTCCGTGAGCGGGTACTAAACTTTCTCGGAATGGACCGAGCCTTGCCAAGTGGCCTTGGTATACCACCCGTAGACCACCTGTCAAGTTTCGGGTCATTTGGAGCTCGTTTGGTACTCCAACGGTTAACCGCACTCTCGCAAAAGCCTCTTTTAAGTTGCAGCCCAACACCCTTTCAAAACAGCCCAATAACCCATCTAAGTCACTTCCATGCTCTCCTTCGTCGGATCACGACCGTGTGGGCGAAAACTACACCCCATTTGGACACTCCTAGCTCCCTCTACCTATAAATATGCATCTCTCCCTCCAAATCCCGGATCAATTCCCCCGAAACCCTAGACGAAATCCCTTCCGCGCCGCCGGACACGTCCGGATCGGACCGGACGCATCCGCCGCGCCAGCGCAATAACCAAGCGGCGCCGCGTGGGCGCCACGCCCGCCGCCGCCCCAGCGCCCGGCTGCCGAAGTCGGTCGAGCCCTCGGTCATGCCGCCGCCTCCCGGCCCGGCGCCCAGCGCCCGCGCCCGCGTAACCGGCCGGCCAGCCCGCCCGCCCTTGTAGCCAGCGCCAGCCACCGCCGCCTCGGCCGTCGCCCGCCGTCCGCGTCAGCGCCCGCCCAACCGGCCGCCTCCGCCGCCCTCGCCACGCCGCCTCGGCCAGCGCCTCCTCCGGCCGGTCCCCTCCTCCGTCGCCCGTCCCCGGCCGCCGCTGCTCCGGCAAGCCGCGCCGCCGCCTCGATCCGCGCCCGGATCTGAGATCCGGTTGACTTTCTCCTTCCCCCGATTCCCTGAGTCATTTTTCGGTGATATTTTATTGCATTTTCTTCCTGCCATAACTCTGGACCCGTAGTTCCGTTTCGTGCGTGTAATATGTCAAAAAGTTCGCCTCGAAGAGTAGATCATTTCAACTCATTGGATCATTTTCATTTTATCTCATCTTGATTCCCTAAATGCTGTTAGAAGAGGGCTATGTGATGTTAGTTTCTGTTTCTTAACAGAACATGCACTTTTGTCATTTTTGCCATGATTGGTGTGTGCACCCTATGAATTTGAGTCCTACATGTGTTTTGTAATATGCCATGCCATATTTCCAGGGGTGTATGCCATGTATTTTTGTGATCTCTGTGGTGACTAGCACAAGCATGCAGACTAGGCTTCCTGATGTTGCTGATTTCAGCCCCTGTTTTGCTGATATTTTTATGCCATGTTAACTTGATGCTACCGAGAGATCCATGCATATTTTGAGATACTTAACTAAGGATGTTTTGAACATATGGTTATGATCTATCCATCCATGCTTTTGTTTGCAATTATGGAGTGCCATAGTTTGAGTCAATCGAGCTCTACTTTTGCTATAAAATGTTTCCTGGCAGATTGTTTACATGTTATTTAATTTTGTCAAGGTTGTTGTGGTTGATTCGTGTAAGCTATGATGTGGTTCTTGCCACTTATGTCTTCTATGCCATGTCTTCTTGATGTATGTATGCTTAGTTTATCATGAGATGCTCTGTAGTGAGTGCATCGAGCTCTTAAACATGCCTACTTGTTATCTGTTTTTGACATGCTCTGTTGCTGAATCTGTTAACGAAACTTGCTATGTTTACATGGGTGCTATTTTATTTTCTGATCCTTTTTGGCTTATGGCCAGTAAGGGACTTTTGTTCTATGCTTTGGGTAGATTCATTCCGTGCCTTGTTTTGCTATTATAAGTTCCTGTAGCGTGCTGTTTGCTTGCTCTGAACATTGCTACCTGATGCTGATTTTGCCATGTTCAGTAATTTCACTAAGTCTGTGAAGCTGATATATTTTGCACTTTTTCGATGCTTGTTTGGACCTGTTGTGATGTGATTTAGCCGTAGCTCAGTGTTCATCTTTTGTCAAGCATCTTGAGTAGATCACTTCCATATGCTTTGTTGGTGCGTTTGGGTGTAGTAGCTTAATTTCTTGTTGCTTGATATGTGGCATCATGCTGTTAATGGCAGATTTGTGCCATTCTTGTTTTGCTTGTCATTTGCAAACCGTGCATCCGATTCCGGTGATCTTTATATCGATTTCAACCGAAATCATATCATCTTTCCAGCGGCATACTTGTTTTGCCAAGTTGATGCCTGGTTCATCATTTTCCTTCCGGTGCACGCATACGCATTGCATATCACATCTCGCATATCATGTCATGTTTTGCATCATGTTGCTTGTGCATTGCACCGTGATTTATTGTGGTTCCTTTGCTTGTGTTCTTGCTTTGGGTAGATCCGGGAGACGAGTACGTGAACGAGGAACCTGTTGAGAACGCTTATGAGGATCAAGCTTTCGACAACTCTGAGAACCTTGCAGGCAAAATGACCATACCCTCGAAATCACTTCTATCTTTGCTTGCTAGATGCTCGCTCTTTTGCTATGCCTATGCTATGATGCCTATCACTTGCTATATCATGCCACCCATATTGCCATGTCAAACCTCTAACCATCCTTTCCTAGCAAACCGTTGTTTGGCTATGTCACCGCTTTGCTCAGCCTCTCTTATAGCGTTGCTAGTTGCAGGTAAAGATGAAGTTTGTTCCTTATTGGAACATGGAGATGTTGTTCCTTGTTGGAACATGTTTACTTGTTGGGGATATCACAATATATCTGCTATAATTAATGCATCTATATACTTGGTAAAGGGTGGAAGGCTCGGCCTTATGCCCGGTGTTTTGTTCCACTCTTGCCGCCCTAGTTTCCGTCATACCGTGTTATGTTCCTTGATTTTGCGTTCCTTACGGTTGGGTGATTTATGGGACCCCTTGACAGTTCGCTTTGAATAAGACTCCTCCAAAGAAGGCCCAACTTTGGTTTTACCATTTGCCACCTAAGCCTTTTTCCCCGGGTTTTCGCGAGCCCGAGGGTCATCTTTATTTAACCCCGGGCCAATGCTCCTCGAGTGTTGGTCCAAACTAGAAACCACTTGCGGTGCCACCCAGAGGCAACTTGGGGCATCTTCGGTTGCCGTCGTAGTGTTCATCCGGATGTGCCACGAGAACGAGATATGTGCAGCTCCTATCGGGATTTGTCGGCTGTCGGGCGGCTTTGCTTTGGTCTTGTTTTATTCTGTCGAAATGTCTTGTAGTCCGGGATTCGAGACTGATCGGGTCCTCGGTAGAAGGAATATCCTTCGTTGACCGTGAGAGCTTATAATGGGCTAAGTTGGGACACCCTGCGCAGGTATTATCTTTGAAAGCCGTGCCATGATTTATGAGGCAGATGGGAATTTGTTAATGCCGGTTATAGAAAACCCGAAGTTGATCTTAATTAATACACATCAATCGGCGTGTGTAACCGTGATGGTCTCTTCTCGTGAGTCCGGGAAGTGAACACGGTGTTGGAGTTATGTTTGACGTAAGTAGTTCAGGATCACTTCTTGATCGCTACTAGCTTCTCGACCGTGCTTTGCTCCTCTTCTCGCTCTCTTTTGCGAATGTAGCCACAATATATGCTAGTCGCTTGCTGCAGCTCCACCTCACAACTCTGTCCTTCCTATAAGCTTAAATAGTCTTGATCTCGCGGGTGTGAGATTGCTGAATCCCTGTGACTCACAGATTCTACCAAAACAGTTGCAGGTGCCGACGATGCGGTGCAGGTGTGGCAACCGAGCTCAAGTGGGAGTTCGATGAGGAGCGTGGTCGTTACTATGTGTCTTTTCACGATGATCGGTAGTGGTGCCCGGTTGGGATGATCGAGGATCCGTGTAGCATTTGGGGTATCTTCTTTTATTTTGGTTCCGTAGTCGGACCTTGAGTGTAATCTGTATGATGGATGTTTATTTGTGTATTGTGTGAAGTGGCGTGTAAGCCAACTATGTATCTCTTTCCCTTATGTATTACATGGGTTGTGTGAAGATTACCTCACTTGCGACATTGCTTTCAATGCGGTTATGCCTCTAAGTCGTGCCCGACACGTGGGAGATATAGCCGCATCGAGGGCGTTACAAGTTGGTAATCGAGCCATCCCGACTTAGGAGCCCTAGCTGATTGTTTCTTTGGCGTTGTTGAGTCTAGAACGGAAAATGTTTTGAGTCTTAGGATTATATATATCGAGAGTAGGATTCTTTTTACTCCCGGTCTCTTCGTCGCTCTGGTGAGGTCTCTGACGTAGAAGTTTTAACTCTCCTCTCCTCAAATTTCACTAATTTTTTTTAGGATCACGCTGGTATCTTGGGATCGTTCCGATGGTTTTGTGGCGAGAACATTGTTCTTGGTGCCTCCCCGACATTTAGGGGTTGTGGCGGTGTCCCGGGGAGTTGAGCTCCGAGGTGTTGTCGTCACAGTTTGATCGTTGCGATTACGGAATACACGAGTTTTGCCGACATCGAAATCTCTTTTGTGCAGTTGTTGGTGAGATAACCCCGATAACCCAGTACTGGGGCAAGCTCGGGAGTATTGCCATGACTCGTATAACGGATGCTTTTCGAAGGTCTAGGTACACGATTTCCAAAGGTTTCTTGGTTACGTGTTGACGGATGGATACAGCTGGATCTAGGTATTGTTAGTTTGGGTGATATATTTTGTGTCCCCTGTATCCCCAACACCAGATTGCATAACCAGAAAGTTTCGGGAGTTTATAGGTGGGAATTCTAGTAGCTTATAGGATATCTTTCCGACAGATGTATGATTTGAGATTGGGGTCCAATGTCTAGTGGTCCGCCCATCCACGGTCGATTTACAGTGGTCGCGAGGCGTCTCAAAGAATCCTTGGCTATGCTGATTCGGGGACGTCTTGTTTGTCATTCGTGACGGCCGCTGTACGTCGTGCCCGTGTGGGCCCCACCACGAACACTTTGGGAGAAATCTCTATCATGTGTTTGTTCCGGCTTATTCTAGAAGCCAATCTTTTGTTTTGTTTTCAGTTGTGTTATTCGAGTTGTTTCAAAGGCAGATGATGATTCCATACCTTTATCTAAGTGGCTTCTCACCTTAATGGACGTGTGATGTTAGGTTTTGGAATTCATTCGTTCATCCTTGTTCGAATGTTTATTGTGAAGACTATATGTTGCAATTTCTATCCGTTGATTCAACTTGTCTATCTGTCTATCAAAGTGCTAATGGATGTCACCCTCTTCAGGATGGCTCCGCCAACGCATCTGAATCCGGATCGCAATGATGAGAGTCAGTCGAACCCTCCACCTCCACCTCCGCCGCCGGAGGCATGGCAAGCTATCATGGCAGCCACCAATGCCAATGCTCAGATGATTCTGCAACTCTTGCAAGAGCGTACTCAAGGGCAAGGCAATCAAGGCAATCAAGGTCAAGGCAACAACCAGCCGCACTTTGCTACCCTCGATCGGTTCCTCGCTAATCAGCCGAAGTCTTTCGGTTTACGTGTCCGAGGCCACAGACGCCGACGATTGGCTTGTGGACATCTGCAAACATTTTGAATGTAGCAATGTCAGACACTGAGGACTTTGTCAAGTTTGCTTCGTTTCAACTCAAGGACCAAGCTGCTGAGTGGTTTCACCAATACAAAGATTCGAGAGGAGGTCGTGCCATTACAGGATGAGTTCATGAGACTTGAGCTCACCACATTCGAAAAGTGTTGTTGAGAGCAAGCATGAGGAGTTCCGCAATCTCAAGCAAGGCAACATGTACGTGTACTAATACAATATCCAGTTCGAAACTTCGCTCGCTTTGCTAAGCAAGACGTCCCTGATGATAAGAGTATGATCTATCAATTCAGAGGTGGTCTCAGAGAAGATCTGCAATTAGCTCTTGTGCTTTTTGAGCCAGAAAAGTATGATGAATTCTACAACATGGCACTAAAGCAAGAAGCTGCCCAGCTCAAATGTGAGGCTTCTAAGAAAAGAATCGTGGATGCGATTCGGTCTTCTTCTTCCTCTCAAGTGGCGCTAAGCGGCAGAAGTTCTATCTTCCTCCTCCTCCGTTCCGTCGGCCTTATTAGCAGAAGAACTTCGGTGGTCGTGGATCTTCCCACCCACCCAACCCAGGCTATCGTAACAAGTCTAATTCTCAAGCTCCAAGGTCAAATGCTCCTTATCACCGTCCACTCTCGAGAGGTGACTTGCAACAAATGTCGGCAGAAAGGTCACTATGCGAACAAGTGCTTCAACCAGAGGCGCCTTCCGCCTCCTCCTCTGTGAAATCTTCCAGCAATGCGGTGGTCAAGCATAATCCAAAGCATGCCAAGGTGAACATGATGAATGCAGCTCAAGCGAGGATTCTTCGATGTGATTATGGGTAATCTCTCGATTAATGATATTCTGCAAAAGTCTTATTTGATACTTTGGTGCATCGCTTTCTTTCATTTCGAGACCTTTTGTTGCCAAGCATGAGTTTGTGACGGAAAAGATTCCTATTCCGTTGAAGATTGTGTCCCCGGGTAAGCAAATGACATCTAATATTTGCGTCCCGGATGTTTCTATCAAGATGGGCAACTATAGATTTCTGGCTAAACCAATTGTTCTTGGTGACTCGGATATTGATCTTATTCTCGGGATGGACTGGCTTTCTCAGCACAAAGCTCAGCTTGATTGTGCTGCCAGAGAAATTCAATTGACTCACTCTTCTAATGATGTGATCATCTATGCCGCTCATGATGAAACCATTCGGTTGTTTACTCTCAATGAGAAGGGTGAATTGGATGCTATCTCTCAGATTCCAGTCGTTTGTGAGTACCAAGTTGTCTTTCCAGAAGAGCTTCCAGGAATGCCTCCTCACCGGCCAGTTGAGTTCGTTATCGATCTTGAGCACGGCATCGAACCCGCTTTGCAAGCGTCCATACAAGCTTGGACCTAATGAGCTGAAGGAATTGAAGAAGCAGCTCGATGAACAAGAGCGTCTGGTTTTGATCAGACCGAGTTCATCTCCTTGGGGTTGTGGTATTCTTTTGTCCGGAAGAAGGATGGCACGGATCGACTTTATGCGTCGATTACCGTCCATTGAATAAGAAGACTATCAAGAACAAGTATCCACTTCCCAACATCAATGAGCTTTTCGAGCAACTCAAAGGTGCTAAAGTGTTCTCTAAGCTTGACCTTCGTATGGGTTATCATCGATTCGCATTCGTGAACAAGATATTCCCAAGACAGCATTCGTAACAAGCTTTGGTTCTTATGAATATCTTGTCATGTCTTTCGGCCTTGTCAATGCTCCTCCAACATTCTCTCGAATGATGAACTTCATCTTCAACCCCTACACCAATGAATTCGTCTTGGTCTATCTTGATGATATTTTGGTCTTCTCCAAGAATAAGAAGGATCATGCCAAACATTTGCGATTGGTGCTAGACAAGCTCAGAGAGTATCAATTCTATGCGAAGTTCTCCAAATGTGAATTTTGGCTTGATGAAGTGCTTTATCTTGGTCACATCATCTCTGCCAAGGGCATCGCTGTTAATCCCGAGAAGGTGTCTGCAGTTCTGAATTGGGAACCTCCTCAGAATGTCAAGCAGCTTCGCAGTTTTCTTAGTCTTGCAAGCTATTGCCGAAGATTCGTTGAGAACTTCTCCAAGATTGCAAAGCCTCTTTCCAACCTCCTCCAGAAGCATGTGAAGTATATACGGTCTCCACGAGTGTGACGTTGCTTTCAATACTCTCAAAGAGAAAATCGTCACAGCTCTGTCTTGACTCCTCCCGATGAATCCAAGTCATTGAAGTTTTACGTGATGCTTCTCTTCAAGGTCTCGGTGCTGTGTTAATGCAAGAGAAGAGAGTTGTGGCTTATACCTCTCGTCAGCTGAAGCCCAACGAAAAGAACTACCCCACTCACGATCTTGAGTTGGCGGCAGTTGTCCATGCTTTGATAACATGGAGACATCTCTTGTTGGGAAGGAAAGTGGACATTTTCACCGATCACAAGAGCCTCAAGTATATCTTCACTCAACCCAACCTCAACCTCAGGCAAACTCGATGGGTCGAAATGATTCAAGAGTACAACCCAAGTATTGAATATACTCCGGGCAAGGACAATGTGATTGCAGATGCTTTGAGCAGGAAGGCTTACTGCAACAGTTTAATCCTCAAGCCCTTCCAACCGGATCTTTGTGAAGCTTTCCGCAAGCTGAATCTTCAAGTCGTTCCTCAAGGCTTTCTTGCCAACCTCATAGTCTCTCCTACTTTGGAAGATCAGATTCGTGAGGCTCAACTCCTGGATACCATGGTGAAAAAGGTGAAACGTGGTATCGACAAGGGCATTTCCAAGTACAAGTGCTTCCACATTGATGACAAAGATACTCTTTTCTTTGAGGACCGGATTGTGGTTCCAAAGGGTGATCTACCTAAAGTCATTATGAACGAGGCGCACAATTCGCTTCTATCCATTCATCCCGGAAATGCGAAGATGTACCATGACCTCAAGCAGTCTTATTGGTGGACTCGAATGAAGCGAGAAATTGCTCAATTCGTGAATGAGTGTGATGTCTGCAGAAGAGTGAAAGCAGAACACCAACGACCAGCTGGTCTCCTCCAACCTCTTGCTTTTCCAGAATGGAAGTTTGATCATATCGAAATGGACTTCGTGACTGGATTTCCAAAGTCCAAGCGTGGAAATGATGCTATCTTCGTTGTCATTGACAAGCTTACTAAAGTGGCTCATTTTCTTCCTATCAAAGAATCCATCACAGCAGCTCAGTTGGCAGAGCTATACACCTCCAAAAATGTCTCCTTGCACGGCATTCCACAAGTGATCTCTTCAGACCGTGGCAGCATCTTTACCTCCAAGTTTTGGGATTCTTTTCAGAAGGCCATGGGCACCAACATTCGTTTCAGCACAGCTTTCCATCCTCAAACAAGTGGCCAAGTCGAGCGAGTCAATCAAATCCTTGAAGATATGCTCTGGGCTTGTGTCATGTCCTTCGGTATGAAGTGGGAAGATTGTCTTCCATATGCCGAGTTCTCCTACAACAACAGCTTCCAAGCGAGTTCGGGCATGGCCCCATTCGAAATTCTCTATGGCGTAAAGTGTCGTACTCCTCTCAATTGGTCCGAGACAGGTGAACGCCAACTTCTTGGCAACGACTTGATCACAGAAGCCGAAGAAATGTGCAAAGTCATTCGTGAGAATCTCAAAGCCGCGCAATCACGCCAGAAGAGCTATTATGATGACAAGCACCGTGATGTGGCTTTTGAAATCGGAGACCATGTCTACCTCGCGTCTCTCCAATGAAAGGCACTCGTCGTTTCGGTATCAAAGGAAGCTTTCCCTAGATACGTGGGTCCTTTCAAGATCATTGGCAAAAGAGGCGATCTCGCCTATCAACTTGAGCTTCCGTCCAACTTCGCGAACGTGCACGATGTGTTTCATGTGTCACAGCTTCGCAAGTGCTTCAAGACTCCTGAACGCACTATCAACTTCGAAGAAATTGACCTTCAAGAAGATCTCTCTTACCATGAGCACCCGTTGCTATTCTTGAAGAAACCGAGCGCAAGACTCGCAACAAGTCAATCAAATTCACGAAAGTGAAGTGGTCACACCATTCACCGAGAAGCCACCGGGAGCGCGAGGATCACCTCCGTTCGAATATCCGGAGTTCTTTCGGTCCTAGATCTCGGACGAGATCCTCTTGTAGTGGTGGAGTGTTGTAACACCCCGGATGTAACTTTCCATATTTGTAACTCCAACCCTTGCCATTTTCGGCTTTGTGATATGATATTCCCTCCGTGGTTGGGTTTTTCTTCATTTTTTGCATTTTGCCCATGTCATGCATTTCATATCATGTCATCATGTGCATCCCATTTGCATACGTGTTCGTCTCAGGATTCCGAGCATTTTCCCCGTTGTCCGTTTTGCAATCCGGCACTCCTATGTCCCCCGGCGTCCCCTTTTACGTTTTTCCGTGAGCGGGTACTAAACTTTCTCGGAATGCACCGAGCCTTGCCAAGTGGCCTTGGTATACCACCGGTAGACCACCTGTCAAGTTTCGGGTCATTTGGAGCTCGTTTGGTACTCCAACGGTTAACCGCACTCTCGCAAAAGCCTCTTTTAAGTTGCAGCCCAACACCCTTTCAAAACATCCCAATAACCCATCTAAGTCACTTCCATGCTCTCCGTCGTCGGATCACGATCGTGTGGGCGAAAACTACACCCCATTTGGACACTCCTAGCTCCCTCTACCTGTAAATATGCATCTCCCCCTCCAAATCCCGGATCAATTCCCCCGAGACCCTAGACGAAATCCCCTCCGCGCCGCCGGACACGTCCGGATCGGACCGGACGCGTCCGCCGCCGCGCCCGCAATAACCAGGCGCTGCCACGTGGGTGCCGCGCCCGCCGCCGCCCATGCGCAGCCCGGAGGCAGGCGAGCCCTCCGGCCCGTCGCCGCCGCCTCCCGGCTCGGCCGCGCCCGCGCCCAGCCCGACCGCCTCGCCCGACCGGCCGCCGCCCGCCGCCGCGCATCCATCGCCGACCACCGCCGCCTCGGCCGTCGCCCGCCGTCCGCAGCGCCCGCCCGGCCGCCTGCGCCCATTACGCCGCCTCGACCGCCGCCTCCGACCAGCGCCTCCTCGGCGGTCCCCTCCTCCGTCGCCCGTCCCGGCCGCCGCTGCTCCGGCGAGCCGCGCCGCCGCCTCGATCCGCGCCCGGATCTGAGATCCGGTTGACTTTCTCCTTCCCCCGATTCCCTCAGTCAATTTTTGGAGATATTTTATTGCATTTTCTTCATGCCATAACTCTTTACCCGTAGCCCCATTTCGTGAGTGTAATATGTCAAAATGTCCGCCTCGAAGAGTAGATCATTTCATCTCATTGGATCATTTTCATTTCAGCTCATCTTGATGCCCGAAATTCTGTTAGAAGAGGGCTATGTGATGTTAGTTTCTGTTTCTTAACAGAACATGCACTTTTGTCATTTTTGCCATGATTGATGTGTGCATCCTATGAATTTGAGTCCTACATGTGTTTTGTAATATGCCATGCCATCTTTCCAGGGGTGTATGCCATGTATTTTTGTGATCTCTGTGGTGACTAGCACAAGCATGCAAACTAGGCTTCCTGATGTTGCTGATTTCAGCCCCTGTTTTGCTGATATTTTTATGCCATGTTAACTTGATGCTACCGAGAGATCCATGCATAGTTTGAGATACTTAAGTAAGGATGTTTTGAACATAGGGTTATGCTCTATCCATCCGTGCCTTTGTTTGCAATTATGGAGTGCCATAGCTTGAGTCAATCGAGCTCTACTTTTGCTATAAAATGTTTCCTGGCAGATTGTTTACATGTTATTCAATTTTGCCAAGGTTGTTGTCGTGATTCGTGTATGCTATGATGTTGTTCTTGCCATTTATGTCTTCTATGCCATGTCTTATTGATGTATGTATGCTTAGTTTATCATGAGATGCTCTGTAGTGAGTGCATCGAGCTCTTAAACATGCCTACTTGTTATCTGTTTTTGACATGCTCTGTTGCAGAATCTGTTAACGAAACTTGCTATGTTTACATGGGTGCTATTATATTTTCTGATCCTTTTTGGCTTATGGCCAGTAAGGGAATTTTATTCTATGCTTTGAGTAGATTCATGCAATTTCTTGTTTCGCTATTATAAGTTCGTGTAGCATGCTGTTTGCTTGCTCTGAACATTGCTACCTGATGCTGATTTTGCCATGTTCAGTAATTTCACTGTCTGTGAAGCTGATATATTTTGCACTTTTGCCATGCTTGTTTGGACCTGTTATGATGTGATTTAGCCGTAGCTCAGTGTTCATCTTTTGTCAAGCATCTTGAGTAGATCACTTCCATGTGCTTTGCTGGTGCGTTTGGGTGCAGTAGCTTAATTTCCTGTTTCTTGCTATGTGGCATCATGCTGTTAATGGCAGATTTGTGCCATTCTTGTTTTGCTTGTCATTTGCAAACCGTGCATCCGATTCCGGTGATCTTTATATCGATTTCAACCGAAATCATCTCATCTTTCCAGCGGCATACTTGGTTTGCCAAGTTGATGCCTGGTTCATCATTTTCCTTCCGTCACACGCATACGCATAGCAAATCACATATCGCATATCATCTCATGTTTTGCATCATGTTGCTTGTGCATTGCACCGTGATTTATTGTGGTTCCTTTGCTTGTGTTCTTGCTTTGGGTAGAGCCGGGAGGCGAGTACGTGAACGAGGAACCTGTTGAGAACGCTTACGAGGATCAAGCTTTCGACAACTCTGAGAACCTTGCAGGCAAGATGACCATACCCTCGAAATCACTTCTATCTTTGCTTGCTAGATGCTCGCTCTTTTGCTATGCCTATTCTACGCTGCCTATCACTTGCTATATCATGCCACCCATATTGCCATGTCAAACCTCTAACCATCCTTTCCTAGCAAACCGTTGTTTGGCTATGTCACCGCTTTGCTCATCCCCTCTTATAGCGTTGCTAGTTGCAGGTGAAGATGAAGTTTGTTCCTTATTGGAACATGGAGATGTTGTTCCTTGTTGGAACATGTTTACTTGTTGGGGATATCACAATATATCTGCTATAATTAATGCATCTATATACTTGGTAAAGGGTGGAAGGCTCGGCCTTTTGCACGGTGTTTTGTTCCACTCTTGCCGCCTCTAGTTTCCGTCATACCGGTGTTATGTTCCTTGATTTTGCGTTCCTTACACGGTTGGGTGATTTATGGGACCCCTTGACAGTTCGCTTTGAATAAGACTCCTCCAAAGAAGGCCCAACTTTGGTTTTACCATTTGCCACCTAAGCCTTTTTCCCCGGGTTTTCATGAGCCCGAGGGTCATCTTTATTTAACCCCGGGCCAATGCTCCTCTGAGTGTTGGTCCAAACTAGAGCCACTTGCGGTGCCACCCAGAGGCAACTTGGGGCATCTTCGGTTGCCGTACGTAGTGTTCATCCGGATGTGCCCTGAGAACGAGATATGTGCAGCTCCTATCGGAATTTGTCGGGACAATCGGGCGGCTTTGCTGGTCTTGTTTTATTGCTGTCGAAATGTCTTGTAGTCCGGGATTCCGAGACTGATCGGGTCCTCCCGGTAGAAGGAATATCCTTCGTTGACCGTGAGAGCTTATAATGGGCTAAGTTGGGACACCCTGCAGGTATTATCTTCAAAGCCGTGCCCGCGGTTATGAGGCAGATGGGAATTTGTTAATGCCCGGTTATAGAAAACCCGAAGTTGATCTTAATTAATACACATCAACCGCGTGTGTAACCGTGATGGTCTCTTCTCGGCGGAGTCCGGGAAGTGAACACGGTGTTGGAGTTATGTTTGACGTAAGTAGTTCAGGATCACTTCTTGATCGCTACTAGATTCTCGACCGTGCTTTGCTCCTCTTCTCGCTCTCTTTTGAGAATGTAGCCACCATATATGCTAGTCGCTTGCTGCAGCTCCACCTCACAACTCTGTCCTTCCTATAAGCTTAAATAGTCTTGATCTCGCGGGTGTGAGATTGCTGAGTCCCCGTGACTCACAGATTCTACCAAAACAGTTGCAGCTGCCGACGATGCCAGTGCAGGTGACACAACCGAGCTCAAGTGGGAGTTCGATGAGGAACGTGGTCGTTACTATGTGTCTTTTCACGATGATCGTGAGTGGTGCCCAGTTGGGATGATCGGGGATCTGTGTAGCATTTGGGGTATCTTCTTTTATTTTGGTTCCGTAGTCGGACCTTGAGTGTAATCTGTATGATGGATGTTTATTTGTGTATTGTGTGAAGTGGCGACTGTAAGCCAACTATGTATCTCTTTCCCTTATGTATTACATGGGTTGTGTGAAGATTACCTCACTTGCGACATTGCTTTCAATGCGGTTATGCCTCTAAGTCGTGCTTCGACACGCCGGAGATATAGCCGCATCGAGGGCGTTACGGTAGCCTAGCCGGCTCCCCCCTGGGACTTCTGAAAAAATTACAAGTCAATCAATCCATCCAACATCCAAGACGCAGGGCCGCCTTCCCCCGGCCGGCTGTCAGGGGGCGGCCCGGCCCCAAAACCTACAGGAAGAAGGGCACAAGAGGGCCGGCTTCCAAGGAGCCGGCTACCAGAGGGCCGACTCCGTGAAGCCGGCCACGAGAAGGCCGACTCTGCAAAGCCGGCCTCCCAGCGAGCGGCCAAGGCCGTCCCCTCAGAATCTGCACCCCCATAACGGTGACGAGACGGGGTGTGGCTACAGTGAAGCCTGCCACCCCCGCATCCCGGAGCGCTCGTGGCTACAGTACGCCGTACAAGGCAGCCACCACCCGTCCGGCGCGGCACTATTGCCACATTGACAATGACATCACCCACGACAGGCTGTCAGTACGACCCGCAGGTGGCGGGCCCCTCCGGTCAGAGAGATGCCCGAAGGCGGCTCGGCCTCCCCTAGTCGGCCTGAGATATGGCCGGCCTCCCATAGCCAGCTTGTTCCCTCCCTCGAAGGAAGCGCCTCATTAAGGAGACAAGACGAGGTGAGGCTACAGTGACCGCCGCCAAGGCGGCGGCACTGTAGCCATGCTTACCTCGACAAAGCCCTCGTCATTAGGATTGAGGAAGCAGTAACCAGCCCCCGACAAGGCCCTCAACGGTCGGGCCAGCTTGTCGCCCAAGAAGCCGGCATGGGCGGACCCAGTCGGCGGGCCCCGGGTCAAGCCGGCGGAGAAGCCGGCGAGCGTAGACACTGACGGTAGGGCCCGCACCCAGCCGGATTACTATTGTACCCCTGGGGGGTAGGCCTATATAAACCCCCAGGGCACCCATGCAAAGGGTTGATCTCTTAGAGTTTTAGACACCACATAGAGGGAAGAGGAGAGCTAGCTGTGCCCTTCTTCTTCCTCTCACCGAACAACTCAAGGAGCCACTTGTAGCCACTTGTTCATCTAGTGATCATGTGGAGACCCCGCAGAGCAGCAGTAGGGGTGTTATCTCCACGGAGAGCCCCGAAGCTGGGTAAGATTCGGCGGCGTGCATGTCTTCGCCTCATCCCGTTTCCAGGCACCGGCGACGTCTTATTGGCTCCCACTATGATAAGCCACCCGTTGTCATATGTCGCACCTACCACCCGACAACTAAAGTTCCAAGAACCCCTGACTAAAGAGGGGCTAAAACTAGTCTTGAGACTAAATTTTTTTAGTCAGGGGTACCCCTACTAAAATGTGGATTAGTCCTCTCTCTCCTCATTTAACTCCTCTCCTTTAACACGGGCGAGTTCTGGATTGGAGGGTTTGGAGGATAATAAATGCTCATTAACTTGACTTTAGTCTCCTTAGTATTTGGATCCAAGCATGGATGTGGCTAGCATGTTTTAGTCCCACTACTTTTAGTCATGGGACTAAAACGTATCCAAGCACCCTCTAATTGATTTTGAATGAAATGAACTATAAGAATCAAACGAAGGGCTACATCAGGCATATATGACTCAGAGCTTACATGCTATAGTGTGGTATTTATTCATAATTTGGTTGCAAAATCTAAGGCGTGTAATGCACGTGTACCTTACTAGTACTTCGAGTATGTGCAAAACACGTAAATTAGAATACCAATGGCACGCTACACAGTGTCTCTCATACAGTTCATGAAGCCACGTGGCACATATGGAGGCGTTGTCGCGACCTCCTTGCGTGGATTGATCACAGTGATGTTCTGCTAGTTCCAGAAGAATGTTCTCGTCCTCCCTGGGCCATACTGGCGGTACATGCACGAAGCGAAGATGTGCACGCATGCCACGCACGCATTCATTCCCTCGCACGCACACGCGGGTAGACGGGCGGACACAATTTTGTACCAAGATCCACCTAATGTGATAATTTGACGCGTGTAAAGTCATTCACTTCATTGATGGTCAATTCATACAGGGCGTGCAAATTGAGTGGACGTGAGGGCGGAAGAAAGACATTATTACTCCACTGCACGCATGCGAATAGTTAAATTGTGGGTTGCTAAGTAGTACTTCCATTGGTCTCCTTCGTATTTTGTGCCAATTTTTGACAGTAAAATAATATTTACGCATTTGAGCAGTGTAGTACTTGAAATTTATGTTCCACTAAACTCATCGGGAGCCGTTTCAGGCCTCGAAACCAAAACCATCAATTAATCTTTACCTTGTTCCCATCACATTCGAAAGCCTGCTCACACCTACTAGTACGTACCAAACCTGAACGTGTCCCCACTATGAAGGTATTAGTACTAGTGCTAGTACTTAGGTTATAAAAAGGGGAACTACCTAACCGAAAATTATTTTACCTTTCCTCCTCATAAGTGCTTCTTCTTCGATAAAATCGTTGCCATGGCCGGTGAGCAGAGCTCTAGGTCGAGAACTACTGTAACAAGGGAGCGGCAACCAAGGCTACGGAAAAAAAAGAGAGGGCTCGCCGCCACGCAGAGACCTCGAAAGATCTCTTACGGGCAGGCGATGGCTCCCAGGAGCGCCCTAGCCACGGAGGCGAACATGCCGAGCCGGTGGAGCGGGAGTCGTTATCCCTCGATGGCATGCCCGATCAGCTCAATAAGCACCTCAATAAGCAGAAGGAGTTCATCCAAGGATTCATGGAGTTGTTGAAGGAGAGCCTCGACGACATGCCCACTGAGCACAATCAACAGGGGAGTTGACCGCCGGCTTGGTGATGCTGCTGAAGAAGAGCATTGCCTCGGAGAAGAAGGCGACCTGCGAAATCCGGCTACTTCAGGAGGACAAGGCGAAGCTCTGCCACGAGATCGACCTGTTGAAGGAGAAGAACGCCGGCTGGAAGAAGCTGCATGCGAATAGTGGTTCCTCGATGAAGATGATGCAGGCCCTCATCATGGAACAGAAGGAGGACTTGGCGAAGCTCCGCATCGAGCACCCGGCTGCTGTCAAGGTACGTAATGTGGCCGTGGAACAGATGATGAAGGCTCCCGTCAAGAAACCCCGCGTCATGGACAGAATGAAGAAGATGGCGGAGGAGACGCGCAAGGAGATGGAGGTCGTGGAGGCGATGAAGAAGCAGTTACGACTCCGCGGAGAATTAGATCATTTGGGGTGATAATCTTCCTTCTTCTTTTGCTGCTGTGTTTCATCTTTTGCTTCGGGTGTTTCGCCGCACGTGTCACGTTCTCTGTGAGGCATGAATAGTACAATGGTTTTTTTGAGGGAATGAATATAACAATGCTAACAATGAGATGACTAGCAAATTAGATCATTTTTTATCGCCATATGGCACTGGGCTGCCGTGTTTCGTGCTCCTCCGTCGCAGTACTACTCCAGTGGAAAACTTGAGTATACCGCACGGTTCTTTGCTCCTCCTCGATCAGGTCGTCGGTGCATTTATACGAGCAGTCAAATCACAAGGCCCCGCCTTCCAGCAGTAATGAGCCGTCAAATCACAAAGGCCCTCGCCTCTCGTGAAACCGACCAAGCTAGACTGCCCCGCCCTCTAGCCTTTTAAAAAAATGTATACTTTTGTATAGCAGTAGTATCGATGGATTGCGCCATGGAGCAAAACTTGAAATTAAAAAAAAGGTGGTACATATAGAGAGTGCTGGTAGCCAAATTATGCATATAGTACTATTAAAAAGGCTAATCATAATAATGGCGTCCAGCACAACCCACCCCTCAAATAAAACTAAGCACCCTGGAATTATTTGACAAAACTAAGCACCCCGAAATTCTTTGACAACTAAACTGTTGGCTATATGATGTTGGCCATATATATTGTACATATATAATGTGAAGAAACGAGTGGTAGTACTATACCAACTAAAAGATGAAATGTAAAAAATACTAGTATGTACGTACTGAAGAGTTAAAGTAACAAGAAGAAACATAACATAGTTCTGCTAGGGGCTCAGCACAACACACCCCTCAAATTAAATTAAGCACACCTGAAATTAAACTTTGCATCTATCCCGGTAGACACTGCATTAGAACCACCAGGAGCAACGACACTGACACCTTACTTGGACTCCTCGTCCACGTCCTCGACTTCGTCCTTGTCCCTCTTCCTCTTGGCCGATACTTCTTTTCTTGAACCGCCAACTTGGTTGTTGCTCTTCATCCAACCCTTGTAGATATTGAAGCAAAGGTAGCCATCCATTGCAGCGTAGTGGATGTGGTCTATATCTAGTGCATTCCGCTGCCATGCATGACGATGAAATGTGTATGGAGGTTTCTCCAATTTACCGTACGAAGGACGAACCATGGCTCCTGCCAGGGTCAGCATTGAAGGCTGACGAGAGGACACCAGCCGATTCTTTTGGAGATCGAAGGGGTTGCCTACAACAAGGCCTATATGACACAGGACTTCTTTGTCGTTACCAAAGTCTACAGTAACGAATTTGACTAGGTTGCACTCGAGGAAGTCCTTAAAATCCTGGCACTCAATGTCGGCATGTCATATGTTGTAGACCAAGCATAAGTCATGCGCGCAAACCTGGATCATGGCAGGCTTCTTCTTTCTTCGTCATTTAGATCCTTCTCTCGTTCGAGGACTGTGGTGTACTCAACATCTAGCCCAGCGACCCACTCATCATCTGATTCTTTGAACATGCGTCTGAAGCGAGAAAGGCATCCTTTCACCGTCGCGGAAGAACGAGTGTAGATGACGTCGAACTCATCGCCGGTGATGGTTCTGACCTTGTACTCACCGCTGATCGGGGAGATTTGGGACGCCATGGATTTGGGAGGAGGGTTAGGATTAGTGGAACTGCCGTAATGTGAATGGACGGGACGACTAGGAGCAAACCGCCATAGTATTAAAGGACGTGCGGGGACGAGTAGGAGCGAACTGCCAGCGTGCGAACAACAGGGTAGTGGCTTTCCATTCTCCCATGATACGGGCTTCCGAGAGCCCTTGGATCTGAGATCGAACGGTTGCATGGCGTGATTCTAGACCTATGGGTGAATATCCTATCCTGGAGGGTTATTCTGCAAATTTTTAGCAACTTAGCATGCGACCGTTTGATCTCATATCCAAGGGCTGCCAAGAGTCTGTATAATGGTCGTGTTTACCACGACCGTCAGCGTCGCTCATAGCGGTCGCGCTTCTTGGAGATTTAACACGGTGCGTTAGGCTATCCGATGTTGGCATGTCATATATAGTCATCACTTAGTCACTCATACTACAACAAGGTTGGCTATAAGTGTATTTTTTACTCCTCTCTATCTGTTTTCAGATTACTCCCTACGTCCCATAATATAAGAACGTTTTGACACTAGTGTAGTGCCAAAAACGTTCTTATATTATGGGACACAGGGAGTACTAGTATTTATTGCATTTGCCAAGGAGTGACCTCTTCCAATGAAATGGTGTTGCTAAGTTTGCTTCATTTAATTAGCTATAGACTCAAAATTGTCTTTTCACCTAGGTACACGCGCTTAGCACCGTTTCTTCCTTGGGTCACCAAACTAGTATCTCCCTTCTTGGTTAACTCGCCACATCAGACTTTATGCCTATGTGGCAAGCTTAAGCACCTGTCGGAGCAAGTAAGGTGCCCGTCCGTTGCACGAAAGAGTGAAATGCATTGATCGGGGTGTTGTTTATTTTGACAAAGGATGTGGGGGTCATCTCATGTGTAACAGGTATCGATAGGTTTCTTCAGATATTATTTCATCTCTAGAGCTCAGAAACATCTGGGTGAAATAGATAAAAAAGTATCTTTTGCAAACAAAAGCGTTCAACTGTTCAACCTGCATCCAAAACTTGTGAAGAAATAACTCTTATTGTGCTTTGCAAGAAATGGTTCATCATAAGTCTTTCACCGGTACTGTAGTAAAAATTCATACATGGAAGATTCTAGACTAAACCATAAATGGATAAACTTTTATTCATGCGCGATACTCCAATAGAGCAAGATCATGCATGGAAGGCTCCACATGCTTAGACAATGGATTACATTGAGCGAAGACTAATGATCAACATTTAACTTAGTAATCCATATGTCGGTGAACCTCCTTGGAGTCCCCATGCACATTGTTGGGGGTCAAATAATACCATGCGTCTTCCGTGTCCACATCGGCGGGAAGGTCCCAGCTCGGTAGAGTCCAAGTCAGCTTGACGTAGCCAGTGTCGCCGCCCACGGACCTCCGAGGGGTAGTAATAGTGAGCACACACCCGTACATCGGCCTCGTGTCAGTGTCAGCGTCAGCGGCGTCGCCCCTGACGCACACTACAGAGATGTGGCGGCGGCCTGCGCGGGCCTCGCCGGTGGCCACGATCAAGAGGAAGACGCTGCCATCCTCCTCCAAGACTAGCAGGCGGCGCTGATCCTCCAGCGACTCCGGCACGGTGAACGGGTAGCACATCTCGTACTTGAAGTTCTTCACCAAGGGCCAGTAGTGATCGCTGCACGCCTGCGTCAGGTGATGCACGATTTCCGCCAGCGAGCCCCAAAACGGCACCGGGCACTCATAGCAATAGACGAAGGGCTCCTTGGAGGCATCGACCAGGCCGTCCATGAAACGGGAATGGTTGTAGGGGACGTTCCTCCAGTTGAATATATGAGCAAGTTACTACGAGATTTACTACAAAATAAACCATGACGGTTATAACAAAGATTAAACTAATCATGCGGACTAGCATAGTAGATGAATAGATCGAGTCTAGGACACAGAGTAGAAACATGAATTCTACCACGATTTCGAACAGGAAGGACAGAAACACATTCGGTGGAATGGGAGCAGCACCATTGGCTTTGAGGTTGTCGCCCATGTCGTTGAGGAAGAGGTTGCCGAGGTCGGGGAAGAAGTCGTCGTCGGTGAAGTCGTGGCTGCTAGCAGTCGCGAGAGTGCGCTCCCCAAATGTCAACAGCGCCCGCCGAATGGAGCGCAGGAGGGAGTGGCTGTAGGGGACGTTGCGGCCGCCAAATGGAGCGCAGGAGTAGCCCACGAAGCAGTAGATGGTGCTCCTCCCTAGTCTCTATTCTTATCTCTATCTCTACTACTCTTCTTTGTTTTTATAATATACTAGTTGTAGTTGTCAAATCGAATGGTACTGTGCCGTCCACTGCACGCCTGGCTGAACACGCCTCATCGCCTCCATTAAACCCGCATGCAAACCGAGAAACCTACTCCGGCCCGCGGGAGGAAATTTGCCGATTGCCGCGAGAGGGTTATTCTGCAAATTTTTAGCAACTTAGCATGCGACCGTTTGATCTCAGATCCAAGGGCTGCCAGCACCACGTATCATGGTCGCATCTACCACAACCTATCATGGTCACTCATACTACAACAAGGTTAGCTATAAGGTTGGCTATAAGTGTATTGTTTTTACTCATCTCTATCTATTTCTTCATACTCCCTCCGTCCCATAATATAAGAACGTTTTTGACACTAGTGTAGTGCCAAAAACGTTCTTATATTATGGGACACAGGGAGTACTAGTACTTATTGCATTTGCCAAAGAGTGACCTCTTCCAATGAAATGGTGTTGCTAAGTTTGCTTCATTTAATTAGCTATAGACTCAAAATTGTCTTTTCACCTAGGTACACTCGCTTAGCACCGTTTCTTCCTTGGGTCACCAAACCAGTCTCTCTTTTCTTGATTAACTTGCCACATCAGACTTTATGCCTATGTGGCAAGCTTAAGCACCTGTAGGAGCAAGTAAGTACAATAGTGCGCTTTACATGGCATTTTTGCATATGTGGAGGAAAGAGTGGAGAAGTGGGCTCTCATGCAAGAGCTAGCCTCTACTACATGGTGGAGCATTGGGAGAGGCACCTGTATGGAGGTGGTCAGGAATTGGGAGACTCACGCCGGTCGTAGCGCCGCAGTTAAAATGATAATGGCAAGTCAAATCATGGGGCCCCACCTGTCCAGTAGTAACTCGCTGTCAAATCACACAGCCCTACGTTTGCAGCAGCCTACTCCCTCGTCTTCTCGCGTCTCTGTCAAACCGACTAGGTGGAACTGCCCGCCGCCATCTGCGCAGAAAAGCCCGCCCTCGACTTTTAAATAGTATACAGTATACTCATTTTGTATCCATGGATTGCGCCTGCGCCATGGAGCAAAGCGTCTAGAAAACGACCAGTACACATGTACGGAGTATACAAGAAGCCCGTCGGCGTTCGCGTCGCACCCTAGACGGTCGGTCGGTTCCGCACGCACGCTTCTCCGAATGGAACGCTGGCTATATTGCGTTCGCACACACATGTGGGACGATAATTGAGAACCGACCATAGGCACACTCCCGGCCCGCAAGTCGGGTGACTTAATAGAAGAGGGAGACGGCGATAGTACTAGAGAAGTGTTGTAGTACTACGTTGGTGCCTGGACGATCCCTGCAAGACACGGAAGATTAGTTCGTCCATGCATGTGACCAGACTCCAGCAGACACGCCTAGATTGGCTATCGTCTACATATCGTGCAGGCTGTGTTGTACATGGCTGTAGTTGCAGTGAGAAATCTAAAAAAAGGTTTCTTGTCATCTCGCAAAATTAGGTGTCATGTGCTTCGGATCACTCCGAGGGTTAAACAGCGACAACTAAGTTGGGCTAGTCATTGGGGGCACATGCATGAACAGTGACTACTCGACTTCCATCTAGGTCAAGCTGGCTATGTTAATTAGGACATCTATCGATGGACCCCTTTTCTACGAGTTTATCTTTAATTTGAGCTTTGTTCCTCGTCTAGTTTGTCCGTCGGGATTCATGTTGTCTCCTTTGGGCAGTGAGGTTATGATTTCTTGTCATGTGGCATTTTTTCGTGTTATATGTTATAATCCGGCGCTTCGGATCAAAATGGCGACAAGCTGCGCCTCGGCCACGTGCATGAAGACTACTCGGCAGGTCATTGACGAGGTCAAGCCGGCTCCGGTAGACAAAAGAAAACTAGTACTACTCCACTATACTGCGGGAGCCTCTGTGCTTGCTTGCTAGTGTTGCTCTCTTCACCTTTGTCTCGGCCTCTCCAGATCTAAACACGACGGTGGCCACACACTCTCTCTCCCTGCTCACCGCTGGTCACGCAGATCGATGGGATCCTCTCCGGGGAAGGTGAGAAGGTGCAACGTTAACGCAGTTGTCCTCGGCAACGGCTCTTACCCTTTGGGGCGTCCCGATCAGCCTGCCTTTGTCGTTCTCTCCCAAGCACATTTGGCGAGGGAGGGCCTCCGACCCCTTCTTCCTCGCTGCCATAGTGTGGGCAGATCCGGCCTCCCGCCGCCCACCTAGAGACATCCCGGCGACCATCAGGTATAACTTCCTTCGAAACCGGCCTTGCTATACTTCCCGAGATCCTGACGTTGCTGCATTTGTATCTTTTACTATTTCTCAGCCCCCCTCGTAGATAGGATCGATCGGCTGTTCGAAAACCACCTATTTTTTTATGTTTAAGAGGTAAAACTAGTTCATGCACTCGAATCTAGTACTACTTGGTTCAAACAAGGAAGAAAGGGGGTGGTGGGTGGGGGAGGATTTGTTACCTGAATCTAGGACTTGGTCGAAAGAGGAAATAATGGGGGCGAAAAGTAGCAGAGACTGGCTATCCAACTGGTCTCTAGGTCTAATAGGGAAATAAAGGGAAACGCAGTACAAACTCAATATAAACCCGATCTATTGGTTGAAAAAGGAAAGAAAGTGGGGACTGGGGGACAAGTCAACAGAGTAAGTACAACACTAGATTTGCTAGCCTCACACAGTATAAGGTGGCTATACCGAACAAAAATGGGACCAACCCAGATATCCTGTTCTGATGTTTGTTGCCCCGAGCCACTCTTATGTAATGCCACTAGTAAAATGCAACAATGTGACCGTTAAAAAGTAAGGACATGTTAAACCAATGTTGTTTTCAATGTAATGCCTCCAGTAATATGAATCAATGGCACTTCTTTACATGTCCTTCTAAAATTTCCCATAAAGATAAGTTGGTTCTTTTCGTTAAAAATGCAACTGTCCTGGTCCGCCTACTCTCCCGTGCCCAAAGTAATGTCGTATTCAACAGTTGTCATAGTTAATCCTAATGCCCACACTAATATCTAGCAATGCCACTGCTTTAGAAATTGCTACTGTCCTTGTAGGATTGCCATTCAGATAAGGAACATGCTTCTTTTCATTTGATGCATGTTTCATCACTGGCAGAAGGTGTATCTGGGAGACTTGGGACGATGTCCAGTATGAGGCGTACCGTATGAGGCATCGCAGGGCCCATCTCGCCCTCGCAGCATGACATACTATGATACTATCGCAATATTTTCTTCTATTTATTTTGTGTGTTTCATCAACTAGTGCCACTATAATGTAATCACGCTTTTTCATTATCTGTCCAAACAGGGTTATTCAACTGCATTTTGGTGGAACTGCACAAATGTACATATGGAACCGACATATATGTAGAGTGCGAGGTGTGCCAAGTAAAAATTACCGACACCAACCATGCTGCATGCACGCATTGGCATCCACCACCACTAGTGGGATGTGTGGCGCTCTCTCTGGACGGATCTTTCTCAGCAGCAAATCCTCTAACCAAATACTAGTAGCTTATATTGGCAGTTTTCTAGGGAGTACTCTTTTCTGAAAGAAGCACCAATCTATTTTTCTTTATTTGTACACTGTGTCACAACTTTGACCCAAAGGTCGAGAGCTATTTTAGGGTGATTGGCATAGTACTCGGAGACTGATTGTAAGCATGATTTTCATTAGCTGTCACACTAATTGTAAGCATGAGTAGGTGGAAGATTAGGTTAGTGCGAATCTTACCTTAAACCCTACCGCCGCCATTAAAACGAGGCGAGCGTCGAGGGAACCGTGGAGAACGGCGGGGAAGCAACGTCGCGCCATCCGGCCTCCTCTTGCGGTGGGAGAACAAATAATCCTGTGGCTCCGGCTGGCTCTGCACCCTCACGAACGGCACACAATACTCGATCGATTCGTTATCCTCTGGGTGGTCGACCTTCGACCTGTACGCCCACCACCTCCGCCTGAATGTCGCCTCGGGCGAATCTGTGCTCCATCGCCCTGAGGAGATACTCGATGAACTCGGAGGACTGCAACATGACTGCCACCGAGGAGTACATGTACATCGCCGCCCTCATCGTCGCCGTCTCGCTCTTTCGCATACATTGCCACATGGCCCGCACCGTCCTCAAAATCTCCCACTCATTGTCAAACCAACTAAGGATCTCCTTCAACCTGGCTAACTTTGCCTGGTCGCCGCCGGCGATCTGCTTGATTCGCTGCTGCATCCTCTCCATAGATGTCCTTCTGAGTGGTCCGGTGCTAGCTTTGGAAGATGGGAGGAGAGACGGTGGTCTTGCAATAGAGAAGAGGGAGAGGCGAGACGGTGGTTTTGGAATGGAGATGATGGAGAGGAGAGGAGGTGGTTTTGCAATGGAGAAGATCAGAAGAGGGAGAGGCGAGAAGGTGGTTTTGGAATGGAGATGACGGAGAGGAGAGGAGGTGGTTTTGCAATGGAGAAGATCAGAAGAGGGAGAGGCGAGACAGTGGTTTTGGAATGGAGATGATGGAGAGGAGAGGAGGAGGTTTTGCAATGGAGAAGAGGGAGAGGAGCATGCGACAGTGATTTAGGATTGGGCGAGAGGGCCGACGCGCTGTGACTGGATCAAAATCAAAATCAATTACCCTTCAATTAAGAAAGCGACCCCACATTAACTAGTCTCCCTTTTATTCTGGGTCATAATTGACCATGATTTTCGCACATAAAATATATGTTATACGTTGCAAAAATAATATAATTTGGAAGTACATTCAGATACGAACAAAACGATGCAATTCTTGGTGACATGCATTCACATTTTGCTTGTCAAATACAGTACGTGGTCAAACTTTGACCGAAATCATAAAACAACAAAAAATACTTCCAAGACCAGCGCCGCTCTTCCGCCCTTCTCCTCTTAAACCACTGCCGCTCCTCTCCTGTTCCAATCTAAATCCAGCACCGCTCCTTGATGTCTACTACACAACCTTCTTCGTGTAGACGTTGTTGGGCCTGCAAGTGCACAGGTTTGTAGGACAGTAGAAAATTTCCCTCAAGTGGATGACCTAAGGTTTATCAATCCGTAGGAGGCGAGGGATGAAGATAGTCTCTCTCAAACCACCCTGCAACCAAATAACAAAGAGTCTCTTGTGTCCCCAACACACCCAATACAATGGTAAATTGTATAGGTGCACTAGTTCGGCGAAGAGATGGTGATAAAAGTGCAATATGGATGGTATATATAGGTTTTGTAATCTGAAAATATAAAAACAGCAAGATAACAAGTGGTAAAAGTGAGCATAAACGGTATTGCAATGATAGGAAACAAGGCCTAGGGTTCATACTTTCACTAGTGCAAGTTCTATCAACAATAATAACATAGATAGATCATATAACAAGCCCTCAACATGCAACAAAGAGTCACTCCAAAGCCAGTAATAGCGGAGAACAAACGTAGAGATTATGGTAGGGTACGAAACCACCTCAAAGCTATTCTTTCGGATCAATCTATAAAAGAGTTCGTACTAGAATAACACCTTAAGACACAAATCAACTAAAACCCTAATGACACCTAGATACTCCATTTTCACATCAAGTATCCGTGGGCATGATTATACGATATGCATCACACAATCTCAGATTCATCCAACCAACACAAAGTACTTCAAAGAGTGCCCCAAAGTTTCTACAAGAGAGTCAAGAACGTGTGCCAACCCCTATGCATAGGTTCATGGGCGGAACCATAAGTTGGTCACCAAAACATTCATCAAGAGGCACATGATATCCCATTGTCACCACAGATAAACATGGCAAGACATACATCAAGTGTTCTTATAAAAGACCCAATCCGATAAGATAACTTCAAAGGGGAAATTCAATTCATCACAAGAGAGTAGAGGGGGAGAAACATCATAATATCCAACTACAATAGCAAAGCTCGGGATACATCAAGATCGTGCCATAGAGGGAACACGAGAGAGAACACGAGAGAGAGATCAAACACATAGCTACTGGTACATACCCTCAGCCCCGAGGGTGAACTACTCCCTCCTCGTCATGGAGAGCGCCGGGATGATGAAGATGGCCACCGGTGAGGGTTCCCCCCTCTGGCGGGGTGCCGGAACAGGGTCCCAATTTGTTTTTGGTGGCTCTGGAGGTTTGCGGCGGCGGAACTCCCGATCTATCTTCTGTTCTGGAAGTTTTACGATACGTAGGTATATATGGGTGCAAGGGGTACGTCGGTCGAGCTTCGGGGGCCCCACGAGGCAGGGGTGCGCGCCCACCCCACCCCCACCCTCGTGGCCAGCTCCCGTATCTTCTGACGTAGAGTCCAAGTCTATCCGGTGGCTTTCCTTCCAAAAATAACTTCTCCAGTTGATTTCGTTCCGTTTTGACTCCGTTAGATATTCCTTTTCTTGAAATCTTTGAAATAGGCAAAAACAGCAAATCTGGGCTGGGCCTCGAGTTAATAGGTTAGTTCCAAAAGTAATATAAAAGTGGAAAATAAAGCCCAATATTGCCCAAAACAGTAGATAATATAGCATGGAGCAATCAAAAATTATAGATACGTTGGAGACGTATCAAGCATCCCCAAGCTTAATTCCTGCTCGTCCTCGAGTAGGTAAATGATAAAAAAGTATTTTTTTATGCGGAGTGCTACTTGGCATAATTTCATTGTAATTATTCTTACTTGTGGTATGAATATTCAGATCCGGAAGATTCAAGATAAAAGTTCATATTGACATAAAAATAATAATACTTCAAGCATACTAACTAAGCAATTATGTCTTCTCAAAATAACATGGCCAAAGAAAGTTCATCCCTACAAAATCATATAGTTTAGTCATGCTCCATTTTTGTCACACAAGGATGCTCTCATCATGCACAACCCCGATGACAAGCCAAGCAATTGTTTCATACTTTAGTAATCTCAAACTTATAAACCTTCACGCAATACATGAGCACGAGCCATGGATATAGCACTATGGGTGGAATAGAGTATGATGATGGGGGTTATGTGGAGAAGACAAAAAAGAAGAAGATCTCACATCAACGAGGCTAATCAATGGGCTATGGAGATGCCCATCGATTGATGTTAATGCAAGGAGTAGGGATTGCCATGCAACGGATGCACTAGAGCTATAAATGTATGAAAGCTCAACAAAAGAAACTAAGTGGGTGTGCTTCCAACTCGCTTGCTCACAAAGACCTAGGGCATTTCAGGAAGCCCATCATTGGAATATACAAGCCAAGTTCTATAATGAAAAATTCGCACTAGTATATGAAAGTGACAAAACAAGAGACTCTCTATCATGAAGATTCTGGTGCTACTTTGAAGCACAAGTGTGGAAAAAAGGATAGTAGCATTGCCCCTTTTTATTTATTTTCTTTTTTTCTTTTTTTTCTTTTTTTGGGCCTTCTTTTTTTGGCCTTTCTCTTTTTTTTATTGGGACAATGCTCTATTGAATGCTGATCATCACACTTCTTTTATTTAGAACTCAATGGTTACAACACGATACTAGAACAAAATATGACTCTATATGAATGCCTCCGGTGCTGTACCGGGATATGCAATGAATCAAGAGTGACATGTATGAAAGAATTATGAACGGTGGCTTTGCCACAAATACAATGTCAACTACATGATCATGCTAAGCAATATGACAATGATGAATATGTCATGATGAACGGAATGGTGGAAATGCCATAATAGGTAGGTATGGTGGCTGTTTTGAGGAAGATATAAGGAGGTTTATGTGTGAAAGAGCGTATCATATCACGGGGTTTGGATGCACCGGCAAAATTTGCACCAACTCTCAATGTGAGAAAGGGAAATGCACGGTACCGAAGAGGCTAGCAATGATGGAAGGGTGAGAGTGTGTATAATCCATGGACTCAACATTAGTCATAAAGAACTCATATACTTATTGCAAAAATTTAGAAGTCATCAAAAACCAAGTACTACGCGCATGCTCCTAGGGGGATAGATTGGTAGGAAAAGACCATCGCTCGTCCCTGACCGCCACTCATAAGGATGCACAAGCCAGGTACACTTCATGTTTCAAATTTGTTACACAACTTTAACCATACGTGCATGCTACGGGACTTGCTAACTTCAACACAAGCATTCTTTAAATTCATAATCACCCAACTAGCATGACTTTAATATCACTACCTGCATATCTCAAAACAATTATCAAGTATCAAATTGATCATAGCATCCAATTCACTTCCTATGAAAGTTTTTGTTCAAATTACCATGCTGTTTAAGACTCTCAAAATAATATAAGTGAAGCATGAGAGTTCATTAATTTCTAAAAAATAAAACCACCGCCGTGCTCTAAAAGATATAAGTGAAGCACTAGAGCAAATGACAAACAACTCCGAAAGATATGAGTGAAGATCAATGAGTAGTCGAATAATTATACAACTATGTGAAGACTCTCCCATTTAATAATTTCAGATCTTGTTATTTTATTCAAACAGCAAGCAAAGCTAAAGAAAATGACATGACGCTCCAAGCAAAACACATATCATGTGGTGAATAAAAATATAGCTCCAAGTAAAGTTACAGATGAACGAAGACGAAAGAGGGGATGCATTCCGGGCATCCCCAAGCTTAAACTCTTGGTTATCCTTGAATATTACCTTGGGGTGCCTTGGGAATCCCCAAAGATTAGGCTCTTGCCACTCCTTATTCCATAGTCCATCGAATCTTTACCCAAAACTTGAAAACTTCACAACACAAAACTTAACAGAAAACTCGTGAGCTCCGTTAGCGAAAGAAAACAAAACACCACTTAAAGGTACTGTAATGAACTTATTATTTATTTATATTGGTGTTAAACCTACTTTATTCCAACTTCTATATGGGTTATAAACTATTTTACTAGCCATAGATTCATCAAAATAAGCAAACAACACAATGAAAACAGAATCTGTCAAAAACAGAACAGTCTGTAGTAATCTGTAACTAATGCAAACTTCTGGAACTCCAAAAATTCTAAAATAAATTGGTGGACCTGAGGAATTTGTCTAGTAATCATCTTCAAAAAGAATCAGCTAAATAGCACCCTCCAGTAAAAAGTTGAAGCTAATCTCGTGAGCGCTAAAGTTTCTGTTTTTTATAGCATGATCATAAAGACTTCACCCAAGTCTTCCCAAAGGTTCTACTTGGCACAAACACTAATTAAAACATGAAAACACATCTAACCAGAATCTAGATGGATTATTTATTAATAAACAGAACCAAAAAGTTAGAAACTAAAATAAAGTTGGGTTGCCTCCCAACAAGCGCTATCGTTTTAACGCCTGTAGCTAGGCATGATGAATTCAATGATGCTTACATAAAAGATAAGAATTGAAACATAAAGAGAGCATGATGAAGAATATGACTAACACATTTAAGTCTAACCCACTTCCTATGCATAGGGATTTTGTGAGAAAATAACTTATGGGAACAATAATCAACAAGCATAGGAAGACAAAACAAGCATAACTTCAAAAATTTAAGCACATAGAGAGGAAACTTGATATTATTGCAATTCCTACAAGCATATGTTACTCCCTCATAATAATTTTCAGTAGCATAAGGCATGAATTCAACAATATAACCAGCACCTAAAGCATTCTTTTCATGATCTACAAGCATAGAAAATTTACTACTCTCCACATAAGCAAAATTCTTCTCATTCGGAATAGTGGGAGTATCATAAGAGACTTGAACTCTAAAAATTGTTTCCACATTAAAAAAGTAATGTTCAGAAAAAGGGTAATCATAATCATGACAAGATTTGCAAATATAATCATCACTACTTTTTATAGCATAAGTTTCATCACAATAATCATCATAAGTAGCAACTTCGTTCTCATCATAATCGATTGAAACCTCTCCCAAGATAGTGGAATCACTAAATAAAGTTGATACTCTTCCAAATCCACTTTCATAAATATAATCATCATATGTAGGAGGCATGCTATCATCATAACAACTTTGCATATCAAAACTTGGAGTGCTAAAAATATCATCTTCATTAAACATAGCATCCCCAAGCTTGGGACAAACATTAATTTCAGCAAATATATTCTCAAATATTTCATCCTCATCAAACATAGCTTCCCCAAGCTTGGGATCTTTCATATCATAAGCATAATCAGTCTCATCATTAAAAATATGGATAGCACCAATCGTAAAGCAATTATCATCATCACAATGAGTAGTAGGGGCAACATCATTTGGGAGGGATACCTTTCTACCTTTGTTGCTCCTTCTTTTCTTTTTCTTCTTCACATTATGTGTAGGTTCAACCTTCCTCTTTGAGCTCCTTATTGATGAGATTGGTTGAATAGAAAGCTCCTCCTCGTTACCTCATTCATCATAAGAAATAATAGGAGAATATTGGGAAGTCCCTTCCCTTTCATTAGTATTCTCATCATATTCTATTTGCTTTCTTTTCTTTATGTAATTGGCAATATAAGTATTTTCAATGCAATTCACCGCACAATACAAATAAATCTTCTCTAGATCAATATCAAGGAATTTCTTATGGGCAAATTCTGGAAGGTCCTTAAGTAAACGTTTGTACTCTTCATAACCCAAAAGCAAACTAAGTTCATTGTAATGTGCAAGGGAAATCAAATCATCACAATTTTTGGACACAATTCGGTCATGAAACAATTTGCATTGGACATGTAAATGACCGCGTTCATTGCAAAGTTCACAAGTACGGCAAAGGAAATTCAAATTTTCAGCACTCACATCTAGCCTTTCTTGCAATCATTTAGTTTCTAAATGCTTATGCCCCTTGCAATAAATATCTTCTCTATTTGGTGTGTTCATGCAAACATGCACTCCACAAAAGTTGACATGTTCATAAGAGGCATTTTCATCATAACTAGTGCAATCATCATTAGTACTATGGATATTCAAGGAGTTCATACTAACAACATTGAAATCATGCTCATCATTCAAGGATTTAGTGCCAAACAATTTAATGCATTCTTCTTCTAACACTTTGGCACAATTTTCCTTTCCATCGTACTCACAAAAGATATTAAAAAGATGAAGCGTATGAGACAAAATCAATTCCATTTTTTTGTAATTTTCTTTTATAAACTAAACTAGTGCTAAAACAAGAAACAAAAAGATTCGATTGCAAGATCTAAAGATATACATTCAAGCACTCACCTCCCTGGCAACGGCGCCAGAAAAGAGCTCGATGTCTACTACACAACCTTCTTCTTGTAGACGTTGTTGGGCCTGCAAGTGCACAGGTTTGTAGGACAGTGGCAATTTCCCTGAAGTGGATGATCTAAGGTTAATCAATCCGTAGGACGCGTAGGATGAAGATGGTCTCTCTCAAACAACCCTGCAACCAAACAACAAAGAGTCTCTTGTGTCCCCAACACACCCAATACAATGGTAAATTGTATAGGTGCACTAGTTCGGCAAAGAGATGGTGATACAAGTGCAATATGGATGGTAGATATAGGTTTCTGTAATCTGAAAATATAAAAAGAGCAAGGTAACAAGTGGTAAAAGTGAGCGTAAACGGTATTGCAATGATAGGAAACAAGGCCTAGGGTTCATACTTTCACTAGTCCAAGTTCTCTCAACAATAATAACATAGATAGATCATATAACAAGCCCTCAACATGCAACAAAGAGTCACTCCAAAGCCACTAATAGCAGAGAACAAACGTAGAGATTATGGTAGGGTACGAAACCACCTCAAAGCTATTCTTTCGGATCAATCTATAAAAGAGTACGTACTAGAATAACACCTTAAGACACAAATCAACCAAAACTCTAATGTCACCTAGATACTCCATTGTCACCTCAAGTATCCGTGGGCATGATTATACGATATGCATCACACAATCTCAAATTCATCCAACCAACACAAAGTACTTCAAAGAGTTCCCCAAAGTTTCTACCGGAGAGTCAAGAACATGTGCCAACCCCTATGCATAGGTTCATGGGTGGAACCCGCAAGTCGGTCACCAAAACATACATCAAGAGGCACATGACATCCCATTGTCACCACAGATAAACACGGCAAGACATACATCAAGTGTTCTCATAAAAGACTCAATCCGATAAGATAACTTCAAAGGGGAAACTCAATTCATCACAAGAGAGCAGAGGGGGAGAAACATTATAGGATCCAACTACAATAGCAAAGCTCGGGATACATCAAGATCGTGCCATAGAGGGAACACGAGAGAGAACACGAGAGAGAGAGAGAGAGAGAGAGAGAGAGAGAGAGAGAGAGAGAGATCAAACACATAGCTACTGGTACATACCCTCAGCCCCGAGGGTGAACTACTCCCTCCTTCGTCATGGAGAGCGCTGGGATGATGAAGATGGCCACTGGTGAGGGTTCCCACCTCCGGCAGGGTGCCGGAATAGGGACCCGATTGGTTTTTGGTGGCTCTGGAGGTTTGCGGCGGTGGAACTCCCGATCTATCTTTTGTTCTGGAAGTTTTACGATACGTAGGTATATATGGGTGCAAGGGGTCGTGGGTGGAGCTTCGGGGGCCCCACGAGGGAGGGGCGCGCCCCCCACCCTCGTGGCCAGCTCCCGTATCTTCTGACGTAGAGTCCAAGTCTATCCGGTGGCTTTCCTTCCAAAAATAACTTCTGCAGTTGATTTCGTTCCGTTTTGACTCCGTTTGATATTCCTTTTCTTCGAAATACTGAAATAGGCAAAAAACAGCAAATCTGGGCTGGGCCTCCGGTTAATAGGTTAGTCCCAAAAGTAATATAAAAGTGGAAAATAAAGCCCAATATTGCCCAACACAGTAGATAATATAGCATGGAGCAATCAAAAATTATAGATACGTTGGAGACGTATCACTCCTCTCCTCGTCCATTTCAAAACTACCGCCCCTCCTCTCTTGTTTCAGTCCAAAACCAGCGTCGCTCCTCTCCCGTTCTAATCCAAAACCAGCGCTGCTCCTCTCCTCTTCCATTCAAAAACCACCGCCGGCGAGTGAAGGTGTTGTGGAGAAGTAGATCGATGGAGGAGTACAACTGATACGTGAGGATCGTGAGCGGCGACCTGTGAAGCTAGCTAGGATGTTGGAGATACAGTCTTGGTTTGACAACAAGGACCAACTAGCAGCGACGGCGACATCCATGGCCAAATATCTGCAACAAAGCGAAAGGGCGGTGATACTCCTGGAGGGAGTCGCGCCGGAGTACATAGAGCTACTCCACTGGGCCATGGAGCAAAAGATTCACCGAATCCGATCGTGAGGGAGCGGTGGTGGGAGTATCGATCCCAGATGGAGCATCGACCAGGGATTGAAGGATCGAGCATCTACAGGGTGCCGTTTGTGAAGGTGTCCTGCCAGAGCGAGCCAGTGGAGTCTTCGTCGACCGAACCCAACTGCAAGAGGAGAAAAGTTGTTGGCCCGACGACGCTTCCCCGCCATCGTCTCCCTCGCCGTTCACATCGTCTCACGGGGCGGCTGTCTGCCGCCGAGAAACAGGAGGGGGCTGCCCCCCCAGCCCAATAGTCAGGCAGGTTGTGAATTGTCAGGAGGAGCTTAGGGTTATCAGTATTTGCAGGTTGTGAATTGTGTTTTGTGTTGTGTATTTTGAGAGTACTTTCAGATATGAATGTCTTTTGAATTTCAGATTTGCGATATTGAGCATATGAAGTATTTTATGAATTCTAGAGATCTATTTTTAGCACTTAAAAAATGTAGTTTCATAGGAGTATAAAAGTGCAGGCAATTTGATTCTCGAGAAGAAAGCGCAAGTTTCGATTCAGATAAAGCTGCAAGTTGATTCAGATAAGAAACTGCAACTTTCAGAGGCGAGCATTTATATTAACACGGCCTTTTCAAACAGGGTTAACATCATGTTGGAAGTTTTATACATGGTCGAAAATGGAACTACCAGCCAGTTAACATCATGCTAATCAACATTCATGCATAGCACATCTTCATATGATGCACAGTCAAAATGCCCACACAATGTCGAGTGTGCGAAACGAGGGACGAAGTTTTGGCAAGTGTTGGACGTGGTTTTGGGCTGCCCGGTCTAGGCTCTCATTTTTAACATGCGCAACCCACGACCTCGGGTGGGAGGTCCATAGGCCTGTTTGTATTTTCTTAGGGCCGTCATGTATCGACCGGCCTATGTACCTCCCATCCGACGTTTTATTTTGGGCAGCCCAATTTATGTATTTTTTTGAAGAAAACACAGAGGTCTGTTCTATTTTTCTATATAAGAACAGGAACGCCAGGTCCAACTTATGTTTCCCTTCTAACTATATTATATATATTTAAATTATTTTATATGTTATTATATATTATTTTTATTGTCATCATATATTTATGATACTTACATATGTAAGAAAACAATATCCCACATCTTATTAACTTATAAAAATAATTTCTTAACAAATAAAATCCAGGATTTTTTTGGCACGAAAATCCTAGTGATTGTGTACAAAAGCTTGGTAAGATTTAAGGACGAATGTAATAATATCACTTACTATTTAAATATATTTATAACAAAATGCTCAGCCCCTTTTTATTTTTTGATAACATTGCTGGCCCAACCCAACATTATAACTAGAATCAGCCCAGCAAAATCGTGTATTTCGAGAAAGTGCAAATGACCTGTAATTTTTCAGGAAATAAAAATAAATGGGCCGCATGGACGCTACATTATTTGTTCACCCAGCCCAGCTAATGGCTGTAATTCAAAAAATATATCAAATTGACTGTAAATTCTACCGTGCAAAAAAAAGACTGTAAATAAAAATGGGTTGAATACGTGCCACATTTTTTGAGGCTAAAATGTGGGCCAATAGGTCGAAGCCAACGCAAGTCGTTGTGAATTTAGTCAACAAATGATTCTGACATGTTAGCCATTGGATTTACATCCAACGACCGGCATCCATCTTCAATCTCTCGTCTTCTTCCTCCAGCGCCGCCGGGACCACCTCCCGCCTCCTGCTGCTAGCAGCTCTGCTTAGCACGCTTCGATATGAAGTGCTACTCCATCATTGGCCAGGCCATCCCTCCACCCCTCCACACCTCCTGTTCTTCTCCACCGACCGCCGAACCACACCGCACTAGAACCAGTTAACCCTCGTACACCTCTCCGTCTGCGACTCTACTCCTGCATCTTCCCATCTCCGGCTCGTTGCTGTCTGGGGCCTCGCCGTCGTCCACTACCTTGGATGCGCTCGGCATGATGTGGTCAACGTGGTCAACGAACGACACCATCGGAAGTAGACTGTGCGTGGAGAGGCTGACAGCTGGGACCCACGAACGACACACAAGGAAATGGCTCCTTATTACGCGGAAAATAATTATTCCTCCACCTGACATCTGGGACCCACCGGAAGGGCCTCTGTATTTTGCGAAAAAAACATGCCCCCCGCTGACATGTCGGACCCATCAGCTATCTTCGCACGCAAGGAAGTGCCTCCTTATTACGCACAAAAAAATGAATACTCCCCGCCGGTGGAAGCCAGCATAGTGGGAGGCTGACTTGTGGGCCTACCAAGTTGACGGGGACGGAGTGCTTTGTCAACTTAGTCAATATGAAAGATTCTAGCTCCTGTTACCGTACGATGTTCATCCAACGGCCGTAATGCTTCTTCAACCTCTGGCCTTCTTGCTCCAGCCGCCCAAACCAGCGTCGGTCGTGCCGCGTGCTGCTGTCTCTCGTGGCCGGCTGTGATGCCGCGGAGGCCTCACCGCCCCCTACTACTCCCACCGCTGGCCAGGCCATCCCTCTACTCACCGACACCCCCTGTTATTTTGCGGCGACAGCAGCCTCACACCGTAGCCGGACCAGTGAACCCTCGTACTCCTATTCGCGTGGGCATCCACTGATGCGTCTTCCCCGGCTCCGAGTCGTCCCCTTCCTATGCCTTTCCGTCGTCCACCGTCGTGGTGCTCTCGGCACGGCATGGTCAACGTGGTCAAGGAACGACTTCCATCAGACGTGGATCATGCGTGGAGAGGTCGATACCGGGTCCATACCGCGATGAAGGAAGTGCCTCCTTATTACGCGCAAAATAATGATTCCTCCACCTGACAATGGGGACCCATCGGACGGGCCACCGTATTTTGCTAAAAAAAACATTTCCCCCTGACTGCTGGGACCCACCAGCTACATCTTCGCACGCAAGGAAGTGCATCCGGGAAAAAAATGATTCACCCCCCTGACTGCTGGGACCCACCAGCTACATCTTCACACGCAAGGAAGTGCGTCCGGGCAAAAAAAACGATTCGCCCCCCTGACTGCTGGGACCTACCAGCTACATCTTCGCACGCAAAGGAAGTGTGTCCGGGCAAAAAAAAATTATGATTCGCTCCTCTGACTGCTGGGACCCACCAGCTACATTTTCACACGCAAGGAAGTGCCTGATAGTCGGGACCCACCTGGTTGAAGTGTACGTAGCGTTCTCATTCTGGTCACAAACGTGTACGTACATACTGGTCGTTGTAGAGGCGCCGCACGCGTCGTAGTAGAGGCGCCGCACGTAGCATGTACACGCGTCGATATAGCGGCCGTGGTGCAAGAAAGAAAATACGGCCACGTACATACATACAGGCAGGGTCTCGAACGCCTACTCGCGCATACGTACGGCGAGGGCTCGTGTACATGACTGGGTCGGAATGGAGAAACAGCGTCGTCATCGTGTTCATGGGGAGGCAACGGAATGCGTCGTGTTCATGGGGAGGCAACGGAATGTGTCGTGTTCATCGGGAGGCAATGGAACGCGTGGGAGCCAACCAGCTTGGACGGAACAGGCGATGGAAACGAGGCCTGGCGTACCGCAGAACGGAGGAAACAGCCTTGTGTTCGACCGGCCACGTTAAAACGGGTCCTGTTGATCGGGAGGGTGCAGCGTATCGCCAAAGCGGAGGAAACATACCTCCTATGGTCAAAACGGGGGTCCTGTTGATCGGGAGGGGTGTGGCGTACCGCAAAACGGACGAAACGGACCTCCTACGATTGAAACGGGGGTCCTGTTGATCGGGAGGGGTGTGGCGTACCACAAAACGGACGAAACGGACCTCCTATGGTCGAAACGGGGGTCCTGTTCATCGGGAGGGGTGTGGCATACCGCAAAACGGAACTCCACGAGATACTGTTCATCTCCACCGTCGACCTCCTCCAGCCTCCACGGGGTACCGTCGACCTCCTCCAGCCTCCACGGGCTCCTATTCATCCAGCCTCCACCGCGCGCTACTCCACCGGCTACTGTTCAACCACCCCTCCACGGGCACCCCTCCACCGTCTACTGTTCATCCAGCCCTCCACACCACGGGGTCATGTTCATCAAGAGGCAAACGCCACCGCTCACTGTTCATCCAAACCCCCCCGCAACGCTCACTGTTCATCCCAGCGGCAGCATCGATCGGCTTCAGTTAGCAGCAGTAGCGAAGGAATCGCTCGATCGGGTTCAGTTAACAGCCATCGGTCGATCGCTCGGGTTCAGTAACGCGTAGCCTGCAACTGTCGCCGGGTTCGATTAGATCCCAACGCCTCGCTCGAGTTCGATTAGAGCCAACGCCTCGCACACGCAGCGTCGTGTCACGAGAAAGCGCGCATCTCTCGGCCCCCTACCTCCCACCGTGAATCGCAACTCCGGAAATTTTCCTCCCCTCGCTTCTACCACGGTTTTTTCGTCATGGACGGCCCAAAGAATGTCATGCAAGCTGCGTCTCCGGCCCGCCCAGATGAAAAGCCCATTTTCTGTCATGATTTTTTGTCATAGAAGTAGGAGCCCACCACATCTATGATGATACCGGGTTCTGCCACAATTATCGTCATAGAAGTGTCATATGTATGACAATTTTTTTTTCGTTCGGCCCAAAATGTCACGGATGTGTCTTTTTTTGTAGTGGGGGCCTCTCCCCCTTGCTTCTGGTGGTGCCGGAGTGCCACCGGGGGCCATCATCATCACCGCAATCTTCACCAACAACTTCACCGCCATCATCACCAACTCTTCCCCCCTCTATGCAGCGGTGTAACCTCTCTCTTACCCGCTGTAATCTCTACTTAAACATGGTGCTCAACGCTATATATTATTTCCCAATGATGTATGGCTATCCTATGATGTTTGATAGATCTGTTTTCTCCTATGGGTTATTTGTTGATCAAGATTGGTTTGAGTTGCATGTTTTATTATTGGTGCTGTCCTATGGTGCTCTCCGTGTCGCGCAAGCGTGAGGGATTCCCGCTGTAGGGTGTTGCAATATGTTTATGATTTGCTTATGGTGGGTGGCGTGAGTGACAGAAGCACAAACCCGAGTAAGTAGGTTGTTTGCGTATGGGATAAAGAGGACTTGATACTTTAATGCTATGGTTGGGTTTTACCTTAATGATCTTTAGTAGTTGCGGATGCTTGCTAGAGTTCCAATCATAAGTGCATACGATCCAAGTAGAGAAAGTATGTAAGCTTATGCCTCTCCCACAAATAAAATTGCAATAATGATTACCGGTCTAGTTATCGATTGCCTAGGGACAAATAACTTTCTCGTAACAAAAAGCTCTTTACTAATTTAGTTGTCTTTATCTAAACAGCCCCTAGCTTTTATTTACGCCATCTTTGCTATCTTGCAAACCTATCCAAAAACACCTACAAAGTACTTCTAGTTTCATACTTGTTCTAGATAAAGCGAACGTCAAGCGTGCGTAGAGTTGTCTCGGTGGTCGATAGAACTTGAGGGAATATTTGTTCTACCTTTAGCTCCTCGTTGGGTTCGACACTCTTACTTATCGAAAGAGGCTACAATTGATCCCCTATACTTGTGGGTTATTAATGCTGACCATTATCCTGCGCGTAGGTATTAGCAACAAAATCCAAATTGTTATCCGCTTTACGCTTACCGCTGTTTCCATGACCCGCCGGGTTATGCTGCTGCCCTTTGGTGCTGCCGCTCTTCTTTCCCTTCCCTGTCTTGTCGTCGTCAGACTCGGGGTCCTTGGAACTATCAAAGTCGGAATACATCACTAGAGCTGCCATAAGTGTTCCCATGTCATTGCAATGACGTTTGAGCCGTCCCAACTTCAACTTCAGAGGTGCAAAGCGGCAATTGCCTTCCAACGTTAAAACTGTTGTATCACCGTTGATGCGGTCTGGAATGCAAAATCTCCGAACCCGGTGCACCCAATGGGTTGTTGACTCTCCTTCCTGCTGGACACAGGCAGCTAAGTCCACAATTGACATGGGCTGCTTGCACGTATCCTTGAAATTCTGGATAAACCGAGCCCTTAACTCGGCCCATGACCCAATGGAGTCAGCTGGTAGGTTTTTCAACCATGTGCGAGCTGTTCCTTCCAACATCATGGTGAAGTATTTAGCACACGCCGCATCATACACATCCATCATCTCCATTTCCATCTCATAGCTTTCAACCCATGACTCGGGGGATAAATCGGTAGTGTAATTTGGCACCTTATGTGGGCCCTTGAAATCCTTGGGTACCCGTACATTACGCAGCGTTGGGACGAGACACGGTACCCCCAAAGAACTGGAGGTAACCCCTGGTTCCACCGAAGTCGTTGGACGAACTGGAGTAAGTTGGTGGGCTTCATGCTGCGCCGCTAACTCGGCCTCTCGACATGCCCTAGCACGATCCACCACATCCTGAGCATCACCACCGCCACCCGCCGGGTTATGGCCACGGGGCGGATTACGATTTCACGCACTGCTTGACACGGCCGGTTCATCCATATGCCTTCTGTAACTCCAGCTCGGGCGGGGAGTAGAATGAATCCTTTCACAGCTATAGGAATAAGCCTGCTGCTGAGTCAAGGCTGTCTGAAGGAGCTCTCTAGCCCATCGTGTCTCACCGTTATTAGGGACTCGCTTTTGATCCGGAGAGCTGCCAATCATGAAGCGGCGGCAACAATGTTATCCAACGGGTTAGAGTAATGACCCGGTGGTGTTGGGACGTGCTGTGATAGGACGTTGTTCTGACGAGGCGGATCTATTGGACGTGGCTGAACCGGCGTCCCCATTCCAGGTGCCTCCACCCGGTTTACCACTGGCGGATTACTGTTTCCTGCTCCTGGGGTGTCAAAGAGATTCCTGGCCTCATAAACCGGAGGCAGGTGAGACCGGTACCTTCTCCTCATGAAATCGTTTGACGCGCTCTGATCCAACATAAGCAGGTAAGCATGTGCCTCCAAATCAGCCCGTTCTGTAGCCATCCTGGTATCCTCGGCTGCTAGGTCCGCCTTGGCCTGAGTTATCTGATCCTTTACCTTCGCGATCTCCGCGTTATGCTCATCCTGGTTCGCCGGGTTAACTTCCGCTAGCAGTACTGCCAGAGCGTCAAATAAGTCAGATAAAACCTGAGCCGGCGGTTGCACAAGGCCTCCTGCCCCGGCTGCTGTCGCCACTACTGATCCGGAAACCATCGCCGCTGCGGTCGAAGAGTGGTGCGCTGGCTACGTATCGGCCTTGAAGATCGCAACCCGGCTTGGCGGATCAAAGGGTTCCGGAATATTGTCGCCATCGGAACAGCCCCCAATCCGGCCATCTTTCAACTGGTACAATGACTCGGTCTCTCAAGTCGATGACTCGTCATCAGAGTAAACGACAGTCTCAGCACCAGATGCCAATCTAACCTCAGATTCCACTCCGTGGATGACTCCCACGAAGGCACGCTTCATGGCAGGCTGAACCCGGGCGGGTCTCGCACGCTGAGCCGTTTCGACGATGCCAGTGCAGATGTCCGGCTCAGGGCCCGGTTCGCCGATCTTGCCAATGAAAACGTGAATGCCGCCGAAGGGGACCCCGTACCCATACTAAATTGAGTCAGCCTCAGGGCCCCAGCCTGCATTGTCGATGTAGAGCTTGCCGCGACGACTCTTAGTCATCCGGCCCATAGCGTATCCCTTGAGCCCTTCGAAGCTGCCCTCTAAGAACTCAAAACCATCGTGCGATAGCCCCATGGTGGGCGCCAACTGTCGTGGTTTTGTCACGCAGATGTTCTAGTGAAAGGACTTAGTGTGGAGCCATTGCGACGGGTTAGCTTAAAGGGGTTAAAGCGGACAAAGGACGCAGAAAGTTTATACTGGTTCGGCCCCTTGCGGTGAAGGTAAAAGCCTACTCCAGTTGTTGTGGAATGGCGAGGGTTTCGATGACCAGGGAGCGAAATCCGCTATGCCTGGCTCTCGAGTTGTTGTTTCTTGTCCCTAAACCGGCAACGAGTCGTCCCTTTATATACACAGGTTGACGCCCGGTGGTTTACAGAATCCCGAGGCCGGCTCATAAACGTGTCCGGCTCGGTTTCTACCTTTCTTATCTTACAACACAAGTTACATATGATATGGCGGTTTATGTCTACAGGCCATAACCCGCCTCTGGGCCCTGGGCCTTCGTAAAGCGCCATACTCCTTGTCTTCATGGGCTTCAAATATAAATAACTCATTATGGGGGTAACCCGGCCTCTCCTGGCCGGTTTATACCCTATAGTAATATCCCCAATAGAAAGGAAGGTGGAAACAGGGGAAATGTGGCTTTTCGTAAGGGGGAGGGGGAGGGGAGGTAGATATTTCTGCGGAAGCCAAAAATTTAGAAGCGCTTCAGTGAAAAAACGGGTGCGCAAAGTGTCATCAGACACGGTCCCTTATTCAAAGCGGGCTGTACACTATAGCCATCGCACCTTCTCGCGTAAGTCGTATCCGTACTATACTCCAACGGTGCTACAAGATATTTTTTGATGCATCTCACACGGATGGTTATAATAAACTGTGTGGGATCTATTTGATTTTTCGTCTTGATTTGAATTACATAATGGGGTCACAGTGGCAATGGACGGTGTTTGAATTTCTAGACATTTTATATGTAGTTAACCTGCAACTATATGTGTGTCGTAAAAGAATTGGAATTATTCAGGGTTCGTTTGGAAATTTTATACATTATATTGGTTTTCTAGCCATTTCTGGTGCACAATTCAAAATTAAACTACATGCACATGCTCCGGTGCACTAACATGGGTTGTAAAATCATATGTGTGTCCATGGGTTTATGCTTATGTCCCATGCAAGAAATGGGGATGAATTTCGAACACCACGGCACTGTGGCTCTCCGGCAAACGTTGACGTACTTGCTTTTGTAATTCTAGTAAATCCAAAAGTCGTCCGAAATTCATGAAACTTGGCATGCTATCATGGAGCGGCATCAACATGTCGTTGTAAATTTTTTTGACCCATTTGGGGAAGGTTTGGGTAAAAGCTTCTCATAAACCAGAGCTTCTCACAACAAGTGTGATGGTTTTGGTAGGGAAAGTTTCACCTTTCTGGACGAAACGATATCCGTTCCCTCTTCTCGATTTCAAATTTTTTCCTAGTGTCAACATAGAACAACAAGAGTGTTGTGTCAATTTTTGTGATTTTTGGGGTTCGCTTGGACATGTTTATACATTAACTGAGTTTTCTATGTATTCATGTGCATAATTCAAATTTAAATTCTAGTAAGTCCAAAGCTCGTCTAAAATTTAGGAAACTTGGCATGCTATCATGGAGCGGCATCAACATGTCGTGGTAAATTTTTGTCCCATTTGGGGCAGGTTTGGGGATATGCTTCTCACAAACCAGAGCTTCTCACAACAAGTGTGATGGTTTCGATAGGGAATATTTCACCATTCTAGACGAAACGATATCCATTGCCTCTTCTCAATTTCAATTTTTTTCCTAGTGTCAACATTGAACAACAGGAGTGTTTGTCAATTTTTGGAATTTTTCGTGGTTCGCTTGGACAATTTTATACATTAACTGAGTTTTCTTTGCATTCAGGTGCATAATTCAAATTTGAACTACAGGCACATGCTCTAATGCATATAAATTGGTTGAAAATTCAAATATGTGTCCTTGGTTGCATGCTTAGGTCCCATACAAGAAATGGGAATGAATGTCAAACACCCTGCCACTGTCAGTCGGCCACAAACATTGAGATACCTGGTTTTTAAATTCTAGTAAATCCAAAACTCGTCAAAAATTCATGAAACTTGGCATGCTATCATGGAGCGGCATCAACATGCCGTAGTAAAAATTTTGTCCCATTTGGGACAGGTTTAGGGATATGCTTCTCACAAACCTGAGCTTCTCACAACAAGCCTAATGGTTTCGGTAGGGAACGTCCTACCTTTGGGGACGAAATGATATCCATGGCCTCTTCTTGATTTCAATTTTTTTTCCTAGTGTCAACATAGTACAACAGGAGTGTTGTTTGAATTTTTGGGATTTTTTGGGGTCCACTTGGACATTTTTATGCATTAACTAAGTTTTCAAATCATTCATGTGCATAATTCAAATTTGAACTACATGCACATGCTCTAATGCATATAAATTGGTTGAAAATTCAAATCTGTGTCCTTGGTTGCATGCTTAGGTCCCATGCAAGAAATGGGAATGAATGTCAAACACCCTGCCACTGTCACTTGGCCACAAACATTGAGATACCTGGTTTTTAAATTCTAGTAAATCCAAAACTCGTCTAAAATTCATGAAACTTGGCATGCTATCATGGAGTGGCATCAACATGTCGTGGTAAATTTTTTGTCCCATTTGGGGCAGGTAGGGGTATATGCTTCTCACAAACCAGAGCTTCTCACAACAAGCATGATGGTCTTGGTAGGGAATGTCCCACCTTTGGGGACGAAACAATATCCATTGCCTCTTATTGCTTTCAAAAAATTTCTCATGTCAACATAGAACAACAGGAGTGTTGTGTCGATTTTGGTGATTTTTGGGGTTCGTTTGGACATTTTTATGTATTAACTGAGTTTTCAATGCATTTATGTGCATAATTCAAACTTGAACTACATGCACATGCTCCAGTGCATATAATTTGGTTGAAAAATCAAATCTTAGTCCCTGGGTGCATGCTTAGGTCCAATGCCAGAAATGGGAATGAATTTCAAACACCAGGGCACCGTTGATTGCCGGCAAAAACGTTGAGATACTCTATTTTTAAATTCTAGTAAATCCAAAACTCGTCTGAAATTGATGAAACTTGGCATGCTATCATGGAATGGCACCCAACATGCTTGGTATTTTTCGTGTCCATTTTGAGAGAAGGCGCACTCAATAACAACCAACAATAGCATTTAGAAAAAATACCTACCACTTTAATATCTCAAATGTTTGTATAATTAAAACTGTGTGCGTTCTGTTAACCATTCACGTGACGCCACATGTCTTGGTTTTAATGGCTATAGGTATTAATGGCTCTTGATCGCAAACGTTTTAGATAGAACACCTGTATGCAAAGTGAGAGCAGGATTTGTGCATCTCTTGAACGCAAACAGTTCTTTTGGATGAACCGTGTGCAACCACTTACAAATAATTTAGTTAGACTTGCTTCTGTCATATTGGGTATGTTGCCATTTGTCAAACTGGAAAGATTGACATTTGTTGATCTAGTAACATTGCCATTTTTCAACCTTGTAACACTGCGATTTGTCAAAATATGAAGCTAAAAATCACTAGCAGTATCTAATTTTTGCAACTAAAATTCTGTAATTAAGCATAGATGGAGGCGAGGAGGCGTGTTCCGCCGGGTGTGCAGCAGGCGGTGCAGTACTATACGATTTGACAGCGGGCAGCGCAGTTCCCGATATGGCTTTAATGCAGACGAGGGAGAGGGTAGCGGTTCCCGATATGTTGAACGGCCAATGATGCATCCTCCTTCAATTAGCATCGTGTGAATGAATGAGGGAAGTAATGGGGGGAGGACCGGGAAAATAGGCAGCACGATGTGAATGCAACGCAGTTTGCACTCATATAAAGGTGCCCCTCCTTTCCAATGCATCTACCACATTGTACGCACCTAAGCATTTGCCTAAGCACCTACACTAATAAGCGCAAAAGTGCTCTCTCCAAACCAATGGAAGCGATGCATGCGAGCAGCCAGCGGCTGTGCCAGATGGTCCACCACGCCGGCCTGCGGCATGGCACTGAGGATCGTCTCCAGACGTTGTTGGCGACCGGTTGGTTGATGTCCGCCGTCGACGCCATCTACGACTCTCAGTTGGACCAGATGATCATTCCCACCACCAACATGTTCACCGTCGTCCAGAAGCTCGCGGACGACATCGCCATACTCCTCCAGCCCGCGTGCCCGGGCACCTCATTGCCTGCCACCCTAATCGGCCTCCATGGTCGGAACCTCTTTCAAGCACTGGTGGCCCTGTGACTTCCCACCGACGCCATGAAGAATGTCCACCTGGAGGTCACTACTACGTCTTGAGCTTGTGTTGGTTTTCCCCGAAGAGGAGAGGATGATGCAGCAGAGTAGCGTAAGTATTTCCCTCAGTTTTTGAGAACCAAGGTATCAATCCAGTAGGAGGCCACGCGCAAGTCCCTCATACCTACACAAAACAAAAAGCTCCTCGCGACCAACGCGAATAGGGGTTGTCAATCCCTTCAGGTCACTTACGAGAGTGAGATCTGAAAGAGATGATAGATAATATTTTTGGTATTTTTGGTATAAAGATGCAAATTTAAATAAAAAGGCAAAGTAAAGAGCAAAGCAATTGTCGGGGCAGGCTGCTCTGGCCCACGAACACCTATGGGGCGACGGACCGAGCCCCTTTCGGTTCGGCGGGGAGCGGAGGTCGCACGAAGAGCAGATCGAGGCGAAGCACGCGAGAGTTTTACCCAGCTTCGGAGCTCTCCAGAGAGATAATACTCCTAGTGCTGCATGTCTAGGTGTATTGCGTTCTTGCTCAGGAGCGCTCGAGTGCTACAGTACTGACGAGCTGCTAACGAGACTGAGCCTGGAGGGAACTGATCGACCAACCCTTTCTACGTTGCGCATGGGCCTCCTTTTATATGCTCAAAGGGGCTCCGACAGGTGGCAACGTAGACGGGGGTACAAATGGAAAAATAGTGGTTGGTACACCTACTTGTACAGTGTACAGTGTAATATACCTAACCCTGACGGCAGGGGACAAAGGCATTAAATGCCCGTCTAGTCACCCTAACAAAGGCAAACAGGGACCGTCAGGCGCCACCGCTCGCCACGATGGCAAACTTGTCGGCTGCTTGCCACCTCGCACCGCTGGCTGCACATCCTCTCTCGCCACGCTGCGCAGGAAGGCCCAGGCGACACGTTGGTGGATGCGCTGGAAGCGTAGGTACAGAGAGGTGGTCTGCATGCAAGCGCCTTTGCCGCGGTTGTTATCTTGTCGTGCCCGGAAGCTTGTCGCTCACGGGCCTTCCTGCAAGCTCCTCTTGCGGGGGCCTTGTCTTGTAAGTGCCTGGGGTGGCCTTCCCGGCAAGCTCCTCTTGCCGGGGCCTTGTCTCCTATGCGCCTTGGGTGGCCTTCCCGGCAAGCTCCTCTTGCCGGGGCCTTGTCTCCCTGGCTTGAATACTTTGTTCTTGAATGGCTCCAAAGGAACCACGGAGGACCTTGGCGGTCACCCGGTAAGCCTTGCCGCGGAGGGCTACAACTGCCCGTGCACAAGTTCGGGATACTAGGGTACCCCTACTCTAGTACACCGACAGGAGCCCCCGGGCCTGGGCCACACACGGTGCCGAGCGCTGTTGGGCCAGGCCCAAAACATGGCACGGCGCTGCGGAAGGAGCGGGCTGTCTTCCCCCCTCAGCTCGCCGCGAGGGAGCTGAGGGAGAACTACTACCTCTTCTGGTCGACGGAGATGCGCGCAAGATCCAAGACGAAGGTACTCCCCGCCGCTGCTGCAGAACTGGCCCCGACGGGGTATCCCTTCTTCGCGCTCTTCTTCTACTGCGGGCTCTGCCCGCCCTTCTCTGAGTTCTTTTGTGACATTATGAACACCTACGGGTTCCGCCTCCTTGATTTCACCCCCAACGCCGTTCTGACCATGGCAGTTTTCGCACATCTCTGCGAAAATTTTGTCGGAGTCCACCCAAATGTAGCTCTTTTCCGTCACTTCTTTTTACCCCGAGCCGAGAGAGGAGAGCCCCTTGCCGGAGGAATTGCTTGGGTCTCCAGGGTCGGCAAGAAGGAGGCCTATCTGGAGGGAGAGCTCCGTAGCAAATGGGAGGGGTGGAGGGCAGATTGGTGCTGGATTGTTGAGGAGAACCCGCAGCCTTTTACCGCCCAGCGCCAAACCCCAGTAGTACGCGGCAATGATTGGAGCAATCTGGCCCCGGAGGATGCTAGGTTGAAGATCGCAGTTACCCGAATCCTCCGCCTCAGACTTGCCGGACTCACTGTAGGCACTGTTGGCGCGGATTTTCTTCGCCGCCGCATCGCCCCCTTGCAGGAGAGAAGGAGACCTGCCTGGGAATTTCAGAACGCAGCAGACATCATGAGGCTGCGCCCAGGCCTCAACTTCAACTTCACTGTCTTGGAGCTTGACGCAATGCTCTTAGAGCTGTTCAAGCCTGATCCTGATCATCCGGAGATGTTTAGGTTGCCGAGGGGCGTCGTTCCGATGTGCAACAACTCGTCGCTTGACCGCATCCATGCAATGATGCCATTGTGTGACTCCCATGGAATTTTCCCCACTTGGCAAGAGCCGACAGATGACGTCGTGCGGCAGTTCTTCGACAATCTAGTGGAGATGCCGGTCCTCCCCAATGAGGAGAGGGGCCTCACCATGACACCACCGACGCATTTAGATGCAGCGACGCCACTGAGCTAGAAGAAGCGGCAGCAGCCGCTGCCGCGGGTGAGTTTGGCTTCACTGTGGAGGAGGCAGAAGCAGCCGAGGCGGCAAGCCTTGTCGAGCGAAAGGAGTTTGTCGGCGAGGAGGAGCTTGCCGAGCCTGAAGCCGAGTCGGGCGAACCCGCCGAGGGCGCATCCTCCCCGCCTCCAAGCAGCTTGTCATGGCGGAGCCACCGCTCCACCAAGAAGGCGTCTTCACAAGGCCGGAGACGCAGCTGGGTGGCAGACGGACTAACAGCCGCAGGCGCCGCAGCGACGCTGGGCCCACCGCGGCAAGCACTGTTTCATGGGAGCTCCTCACGCCGCTTCGGCAATCGGAGCGGGCCCTCGCAGGCCACCGGTCCCGCTCCCGCCAAGCGCCCAAGGGAGCCCACTCCTCCGCCGCGTCTGGGAGGCGGGCCAGTCGACCTCTCCGCGCTCAGCTCCGACGAGGAAGAGGAAGAGTAAGATTCCTTGTCAGAAGTTGTAATTCTTCTATTTGTTGCCTTGTCTTGTATCTCGATCCGCTTTACTCGAATCCATTCCTTTTCGTGACGCTGGCCCAGACGACGTCGAAGAGGGCCAAGACCCCGGTGATTGTCATCGAGGACGAACCTACTGCGACGGCAGGAGGCGTGTCCGAGACAACCTTGCCGGATGAGGCAACTCTCCTTCAAAGCAGCCCCCAGCGCAGCCCCCAGTGTAAGTATATGGTCTATTTCTTGCTGTTCGGCGTGCATGGGTGCTTTTTCCTTTGCTGATATCTGACTGTTGACTTGTGTAGGTGCAGAGCAGCCTCCATCTGCTTCGACCACGCCGCCAAGGGTGGATTCCCCGGCAAGGGAGCGTTCTCCGGCAAGGGAGCCTTCTCCGGCAAGGTTCATCTCTCCGGCAAGGGACGGCACCAGCGATCCCTTGGCGGCAGAGACCATGACCGCAGCCCCCGGCGCCGGTAACCTTCTTGCGTGAGTACTTCCCTTGTGTTTTTCTTCTTCTGATTTTGTCTTTGAATATTTGCTTGGCTTTCTTCATCCGTCCACCACAGAGCCAATGGAGACCGAGGTCGCCGGCGAGGAGGACGTGCGCGGCAACACTGACGAAGCCGCTGCCGTGGAAGAAGAAGCCGGCGCTGACGAGCCTGCCGGCGAAGAGGCCACCAAAGCTGCCGCCGCAGAAGCTGGCGAGGGGTCTGGCGATCGCACTGATGACCCTGAGGCCGCAGGAGCGCCAGGCGCTACACCGACCGCCGATCCCTCCGCCGCTGCTGCAGCGTCAGTTCAAGAGCCCCAGCCCGGCGCCTACTTGAAGGCCAGCGACGGCGTCTTCATCAAGCTCCCGTGGGAGTCGAGCTCCAGGGCGCCGGCTGAAGGAGAAACCTTCGATGAAGAGCTGCTCGCCTCCGCTGGGTTGACGCTAGTCGACGCGCCAAGCAGCAGCAGTGGCGAGCCTGAGGAGGAGCAGTTGCCGCGAAATCGCTGTTGTTTCTACCGCGCCTCGACAAGCCAAACCGGGTATCCCGGAGGCGCTTTGTCGCGAAGGCGGAGCAGACATCGAGAAGCTGCCATGGAGGAGCTCGGGGTCGCAACCAGAAGCTCTCCGGTCCTTGGCAGAGGAGCGGGAGCAACTCACCGAGGAGCGCAAGGCCTTCATCCTCGAGAAGGCTGCAATGAGGAGGAACAATGCTTGCCGCCGAGAAGCTGTCTCAAGGAGAGGGCGAGCTAAGCGCAGCTGAAGGTTAACCTTGACAGCCACGAGGAGGATCTCGCCATGCGCGAGGAAACATTTGGCGGGGCTCTCAAGGAAGCAAAGGATGCTACCGCAGCTGCCGAGGCCGCTAAGAAGGAGCTGGAGACGAAGGTGGCGCAGTTGGAGGCCAGCCTCAAGAAGAGCGGCGAGGAGCTTGCTGCACTCAAGCACGAGCGTGAGAAGGACGCCTACACTCTTGGCGAGCTGCAGGGCCGTCTCGCCGAGAGGAGCAAGGAGCTCAGCCGCCAGGACTCCAATGCAGACCTTGAGTTGAAGCTAACTACTTTGACTCAGACGCTGGACGGCGCCAAGGAGCGGGAGGTGGCCTTGAAGGAGAAGATCAAGGCCGACGAGGAGCTGTTGGCGAATGCTGTTGCCGCCTAGAGTGCCTTGAGGGAGAATGTGGAGCACTGGACCGAGGGTCTCGTGGATACTGCTGCAGCCATCCACAGGAGCCGATGGAGCTGGGATGGTGGCTCTTGGATACTCCTCCGACGAGCATCTCCAACCCAGCGCCAAGCTCAGCTTGTTCTTCAAGGGCGTGGTGACGGCTCTCCAGCGACTCCGGGAAGAGGTCCCAAAACAGCTGGCCGAGGAGTCGTGCCAGATCTGCACGGGAGCCCTCCAAAAGGTGTTGATGAAGGTGGCCTTCCACAACCCAGGCCTCAACCTCACCAATGTCCTCAAGTCCCTGCTGCCAGATGCTGATGTGGAGGCGCTCAAGACCCTTGTCGCACCCATTGTGGACAGGGTGAGCGGAATCAAGAGGGTTGAGGGCGATCGCGTAGATTAGGCCGCCCGTTTTCTCTTTCTCTTGCCGCTGCTAGTCATGTCATAGGAACAATCCATTAGAGCTGCGGCAAGCTATCTTGTAATATAAATTTATTTTGAGTATCAATTGCTATGTTATTTCCTTTACTTGATTCCTTCCTTTGTATGTTTTTGCCTTACGCTTTTAGGGAACTTGTCGGCGCGGGCACCTGAGCCGCGAGCGCTGAGTGCGGAACGTCAGCAGCCTGCTGGCGGAGCCGCTTCCGACAAGCAACCTTGTCGCAACTAGTCGCAGCTCACTTAAGTTGTTGAGCGGACTCGAAACAAAGTAAGGGCGCAACTAGCTACGAGTTGGTTCCTCTGCGCACAGGTTTTCCATACAAAGTTTGGTCGTTCAAGGAAGATAACTTAAAAATTTTAAAACTGATTGCTCAAACTTTGGCAACTTAGCTTTTACGTCGTTTGCTTCCGGTAAGGCTAGACTTCCTTGAGCGATGCTTGGTCCACACCATTATCTTCTCCTTTCCCCCCGGCAAACTTGTGTGCGAGGGAACCTTCTTTTCTTTGAGAAAGAGAAAGAAGAGAAAATAAAGATATGGAGCCTCGTGGCTCGTTATCACTTACCAGGGGTAGGTGCTGCACAAAGTGTCAGATAACGTATGCAAAATAGAAGTAAAAAGCATGAAATCGACAAAGTGTGCGAAGCACGCTAGCTTTACTGATGCACGGGGTCTGCGCCCGGCTTTGTACAAAGGATTACATGCATCAGCGGCAAGACTTGTACAAAAGGTGGTTGCCGGAACAGGTTCCGGCAACCGCGCCCTACGGGTAGAACTTACGAAGATGCTCAATATTCCAGGAGTTGCTCACCGGAATGCCATCTTCGGTCTCAAGGCGGACAGCGCCAGGCCTAGTGACTCGCTTTCACCCGATAAGGGCCTTCCCACTTTGGCGTCAACTTGTTGGAATTCTTGGCGGACTGAACGCGCCGAAGAACAAGGTCGCCTTCCTCGAGACTTCCGGCATTGACTTTGCGGCTATGGTAGCGGCGCAAAGCTTGCTGGTACCGAGCAGCTCGTACAGCAGCCTGAAGACGATCTTCCTCAAGGAGCAGCGCGTCATCTTGTCGCAGCTGCTCTTGCTCAAGCTCATCATAAGCGAGCACTCGAGGCGATCCGTATACGAGTTCCGTGGGGAGAATTGCCTCTGCTCCATAGACTAGAGCGAAAGGTGTCTGGCCAGTGGCTCAATTTGGCGTCGTCCTGATCGACCAAAGAACCACCGGCAGCTCCTCAATCCAGTTTCTTCCGCACTTGTGCAGCCTGTCGAAAGTTCTGGTCTTGAGCCCGCACAGCACTTCAGCATTTGCCCTCTCTGCTTGACCGTTGCTTCTCGGATGAGCAATTAAGCAGACCTTGGCGCCAAGGTCTTGGACGTACTGCATGAAGGTGCGGCTTGTGAATTGTGTGCCGTTGTCGGTGATGATCCTGTTAGGGATTCCGAAATGGCAAACAATCGACCTGAAGAACTTGACTGCTGACTGTGCTGTCACCCTCCTCACTGCTTCCACTTCCGGCCACTTTGTGAACTTGTCGACTGCTGACTGGGGCTTGTCGGAGCAGACTGCTCCTCAGCACTGTTGGTGTCGATCCTGGGGACCTTCCTGGCGGCGGCTTCGGGAAGCTCTGCCAGAAAATATTCACCAGAGATCAACTACCTCTTCTTGCTCTGTCCAGTTGATGGTGTTACAGACGGCTGAGTCAGCTTGAGCACAAAAATCCCTGGTTCCACAGGTAACTTGAGTGTGGCGCACTTTGACAAAGCCATCGCAATGTCGCTCGAGCTCTCGTAATATATTCCATCCGCAGGCCGTCAAAGTGCTCTTCTAGCTTCCTCACTTCATCAACATAAGCTTCCATCAACGGACTCGATAATTCTTGTTCACTTGGCGGATAACAAGTTGCGAGTCACCCCGACAATGAACTTCTTGATCCCAAGGTCTCATGCGATCTCGAGACCAGCAAGCAAACCTTCATACTGCTGTATTGTTTGTTGCTTGCTCCTTGGGAAAGTGCATCCGGACTACGTGCTTGAGGTGCTCTCCGGTGGGTGCGACAAGCAACACGCCGGCACCGGTGCCTTTGCAGCGAAGGCACCATCAAAGTACATCGACCACTCTTTGCTTGTTTCCTTGACGGGAATGCTCGTCTCGAATTTGTTCATCCGGCGTTGGTGTCCATTCTGCTATGAACTCCGCCAATGCTCGCTTTGGATAGTTGAAGTGCTCTCAAACTTGAGGCCAAAGCTTGACAGTTCCAGTGCCCACTCGACAATCCTGCCTGTTGCTTCTGGATTTTGCAATATCCTCTTTAGCGGAAAGCGAGTGACAACTGTGATCTCATGTGCCGGAAAGTAATGGCGCAGCTTTCTCGAGGCCATGAGGAGGCCGAAAAGCAGTTTCTGCACACCAGAGTACCTTGACCTAGCCCCTTGCGTAAGGGAGCCGACAAAGTAAACCGGGCGCTGCACCATCCTTTTTCGCATCTTGTCCTGCGTCTGCGCAGATTCGTCTTGTCGGGGCCAGAGCTTGCCGGGCGAAGCCCCTCGCTTGTCGCTGGGCGTGTCCGCCATGGTTGCTAGCTCATCATCCGCCTCCTCTCCGCTACTAACGCAGAACTAACCACTTGATTGGTTGCCGCTATATATAGCAGCAACTTCTCTTGTGGCTTAGGTGCGACAAGTGTTGGAGTGGAGGACGGTATCTCTTCAAGTCCTGCAGCGCTGCCTCCGCTTCGAGTCCATTGCATCGGACCTGCCTTTTTCAAAATTTTGAAAATGGCGGGCGCCAGCAGAACCTAGAGATAAACCTCCGAGAGCAGCTACGCAACCGGCAAGCCTTCGTACATCCTTGACGCGCTCGGTGCTTCAATCTACTCAATGGCCTTGATCTTGTCGGGATTGGCTTCAATTCCCACCGAGACCACGAAGAACCCGAGAAGCTTGCCGGAAGGGACTCCAAACACGCACTTCTCGGGGTTGAGCTTGAGGTTGATCTTGCGCAGATTTGTAAAGGTTTCATCTAAATCTTGAACTCGGGTCGCCTTGTCCTTGCTTTTGACCACTATGTCATCCATGTAGGCTTCCACATTTCTGCGTATTTGCGGCTCAAAAACATCATGAACTACTCTTGCAAACGTTGAACCAGCATTCTTTAACCCGAAGGGCATCCGTACAAAACAGTATGTGCCACATGGGGTGATGAATGCGGTCTTCTCCTCATCCTCTTCGCCATGAAGATCTGATGATATCCTGAATATGCATCCGTAAATGAAAGCAAATCACACCCGGCCGTGGAGTCAACAATCTGGTCGATGCGCGGCAAGGGAAATGGATCTTTGGGACAAGCTTTATTGACATATGTAAAGTCGATACAAAGCCTCCATTTCCCGTTTGCCTTGCGTACAACTACAGGATTGGCCAACCACGTAGGGTGGAGCACTCCTCTGACAAGGCCTGCTGCTTCCAGTTTCTTGATTTCTTCCGAGATGAACTCTTGGCGCTCCACTGCTTGCTTCCTGACTTTCTGCTTGACGGGCCGCGCATGAGGACAAACGGAAAGATGGTGCTCAATTACTTTCCTCGGAACACCGGGGATGTCAGACGGTTGCCATGCAAACACGTCGATGTTCGCCCGCAGGAAAGCAACGAGCGCGCCTTCCTATTTAGGGTCGTGAGAGGCACTGATGGTGAAAGTACCACCAGTGCCGTCCTCCTTGGCGGCCACCTTCTTGGTCTCTGGTGGAGCTGTCATCGTTTTCTTATACTTGCCGGTGGAGCTCGATGGTGCGCCCTCGACGGTAGCGCAGCACTCCGAAGAGGTGCGCTTGCGGAGTGGGCATCGAGCTCTTGTCGGACTTGGTCTTCTTCTTCCCGGGAGCTTCAGACAAGTGGTTTTCAACTGTCGCGATCGCTGCTTCGGTAGATCTTGTCGGCGCAGATAAGAGCATCCTTCTTGTCGCCAGTGACGGAGATGACACTTATCGGGCCTGGCATCTTGACATGTTGTAGGCATAGTGAGAGGCCGCCATGAATTTGGCGAAGTCTTGGACGGCCCAAGATCCCATTGTAAGGCAATGGAAAATCAGCAACGTCAAAAGTGACCCTCTCAGTCCTGAAGTTCAACTTGCTGCCAAATGTCACCGGCAACGTGATCTTTCCCTTCGGCTTGCTCCTTCCCGGATTGATTCCTTGAAAAGTGCCGGTCTCTTCGAGCTCGCCATCAGGGATCTGGAGTTTCTGGAGTACCGCGGAGGAGATCAGATTCAAGCCGGCCCCGCCGTCAACTAACATCTTGGTGACCTTGAGGTTGCGGATAGTTGGTGAAACCAACATCGGCAAGCACCCGACTGCAGTTACACGATTAGGGTGGTCCTCAATATCAAAGATGATGGGCGTGCTGGACCATTTCAGAGGCTTGCGTGACTCGATGGATGGTTCTGCTGCATTGACTTCCCGCATCCACTGCTTGAGTTGGCGGTGTGAAGTATGCAGAGAAGCACCGCCGTCAATGCACAGGACCTCTGTGGCTTTCTGGAACTCCTGCTCATCGGCCTCGTCATCATCCATATCCTCGTCGTCGTCGTTGTCGTCGTCCTTGTCGCGCCGGCGGGACTGTCTCCTTGCCGCTTGGCCTTGCCGCGGCGCCCTCCCGGCCGGGACGTTTCTTGCTAGCTCCTCCAGCACCTTCACGGCCTTCTCCTTGTCGCGTGCTCGTATTCAGCCTTCCGCTGCTCGACAAGCTGCTCGACCTTCTTGCAGCTCTGGAGGTCATGGCCCTTGGTGCGGTGGATCTTGCAGTACTGCTTGCCGGAGCCGTCCTGCTTGTCGGCGGCCGCCACAGACTGGCAGTTGGTGCCAGCGGCAACCTCCTTGCCGGAGCTACCAGCCTTGGCGTTCTTGGAGCCACCTCCGTTGCCGGACTGCTCAACAACTAGCACATCTCTGCCTTTCTTTTTCCTGTTGCCCCGCCGCCGGCTCTTCTTTGCCGGGCGGTTTCCTCACCGTCGAGATCCCATCGCTTGGTATTTTCTCCGGAGTCTCCTCCCTCCTCAAAGACGTGCACACTTGTCGGACAGGGGTATAGCTCATCGACGTCTTCGATCTTGCACATCGCCATCTCCTCCCGCATCCTGCGGTTTCGCACGTTCTAATGGAATGCGCTGATCACCGCGGCAGGGTGGACATCTGGGATGTTGTGCTGTACACGGCTGAATCTTTGAATATACTTGCGCAGGGGCTCTCCTTCCTTCTGGGCGAGCAGATGAAGGTCACTTTCTTGGCCATGGGTTTGTGGTCACCGTAAGGCGCCGACAAACTGATGGCATAGATCTGCCCAAGAAGATATGGAGTTATCCGGCAAGTGCATGAGCCAGATCTCGACATTGGGCTTGAGCACGGTGGAAGTAGTTGGCAAGGATCTTGTCGTCTCGCCCCGGCAGCCTGCACCGCGATGGTGTAGATGCCGAGGAACTCCGACGGATGCGTCTTGCCGTCGTACTTCTCCGCACGTCGGCTTGAAGTTTTTCTTCTGGGCCTTTGGACTTGCCGCAGCTCACGAGTGAACGCAGGGCAACCTACCATGTACGGCAAGTCGCTGGATCCTTCCGGCGCGTGCATGTCGACAGAGGGCCCAGCGCTTGTCGGATTGACGTCGCGCTTCTTCGGCACTCGGCGCGAGTTCGGCGTCCTCTTGCCGCTGCTCGTGAAGAACTTGGCGCTGACCGCTGATGAACTCGTGGATCTGATGACGCAGTGGAGTCGCTGCCGAGGTGGATCCGGCGAGTCGGCGATCTTGGCCTTCGGGCGGAGATCGCATGGTGGTTGCACCCCAGCGGTCTCTGCCGCCACCGCTCGTGTTTGGCAGTCTTGCCGCGGCAGCGATGCACTCGGTTGAGCGGAGCGTCGCCGTTAAGCGGCCGATGAGACTACGAATGGTGGCCCTCCATTCGTCGACCTTGTCGGCTGTTGGAGGGTAATCCAGAGGCGATTGCGCCTCGCCAAAGCTTCTGCTGGAGTGGCAGGTGGCGATGGCGAACGGCGCGAGGAGCGGATATGCTCGGACTTCTAACTATGTTAGAAGGAGCGATATCCCGTCCGGCGACCGTGTTTCGCTTCGCGCCAAAGATGTTGGCGTGCATGCTGGTCTTGAGCGTCCCGAGACCCTCCAGCTCAATCTCGGTCCAACGAGCGTATGGCATTGTGAATGCCATGACGCTGTCGGTCCCGCGCCTCCTGAGACGGGTGCGGTGCATGTACGGACGCCGAGGTCTGCGCAGCCTTGTCCTTGGACTTGGCAGCACCACGAGCTCCCCCGTCGCCGTCCATTCTTCCGCCGGCGTCTACCCCACCACCTGTTTTGCTCCGGTGGCGGTGGGTTCAACGCGGACGGGCTTCGCCGCCAAGCCTTCTTCTTGGTGGCATGTTGATGAAGATGATGAAGATCTAGCTCGCGTGGACGCCGGATCAGGTTCACACAACCTCGACGCTTCTACCGGGCGCGCCAAGGATGTCGGGCAGGCTGATTCGCCCACGAACACCTATGGGGCCGGCGGACCGAGCCCCTTTCGGTTCAAGGGGAGCGGAGGTCGACGAAGAGCAGATCGAGGCGAAACGCGAGAGTTTTACCCAGCTTCGGAGCTCTCCGGAGAGATAATACTCCTACCGCTGCATGTCTAGGTGTATTGCGTTCTTGCTCAGAGCGCCGAAAGTGCTACAAGATCGACGTAGCTGCTAACGAGACCGAGCACGGAGGGAATCGACCAACCCTTTCTACGTTGCGCATGGGCCTCCTTTTATATGCTCAAAGGGGCCCGACAGTGTGGCAACGTAGACGGGGTACAAATGGAAAAATAGTGGTTGGTACACCTACTTGTACAAAGGTATGCGGTGTAATATACCTAACCACGGCGGGGGACAAAGGCATTAAATGCCCGTCTAGTCACCCTAACAAAGGCAAACAGGGACCGCTGGGGCGCCACCGTTCGCCACGATGGCAAACTTGTCAGTGCTGCTTGCCACCTTCCACCGCTGGCTGCAAAGCCTCTCGCCACGCGCGCCTGGGAAGGCCCCAGGGCGACACGTTGGTGGATGCGCTGGAGCGTAGGTACAGAGAGGTGGTCTGCCGCGGCAAGCGCCTTGCCGCGGTTGTTATCTTGTCGCGCCCAGAAGCTTGTCGCTCACCGGGCCTTCCCGGCAAGATCCTCTTGCCAGGGCCTTGTCTTGTAAGTGCCTGGGGTGGCCTTCCCGGCAAGCTCGTCTTGCCGGGGCCTTGTCTCCTATGCGCCTTGGGTGGCCTTCCCGGCAAGCTCCTCTTGCCGGGGCCTTGTCTCCCTGGCTTGAATACTTTGTTCTTTAATGGCTCCAAAGGAACCACGGAGGACCTTGGCGGTCACCCGGTAAGCCTTGCCGCGGAGGGCTGCAACTGCCCGTGCACAAGTTCGGGATACTAGGGTACCCCTACTCTAGTACACCGACAGCAATAATAAAGCGTAGGAAGATTAATATGATGAAAATAGATCCGGGGCCATAGATTTCACTAGTGGCTTCTCTCAAGAGCATAGGTATTTTACGGTGGGTGAACGAATTACTGTTGAGCAATTGACAGAATTGAGAATAGTTATGAGAGTATCTAGGTATGATCATGTATATAGGCATCACGTCCGAGACAAGTAGACCGACTCCTGCCTGCATCTACTACTATTACTCCACTCATCGACCGCTATCCAAAGATGCATCTAGAGTATTAAGTTAATGAAAACAGACTAACGCTTTAAGCAAGATGACATGATGTAGAGGAATAAATTCATGCAATATGATAAATACCCCATCTTGTTATCCTCGATGGCAACAATACAATACGTGCCTTGCTGCCCCTCATCACACCGGGAAAGGACACCGCGAGATTGAACCCAAAGCTAAGCACTTCTCCCATTGCAAGAACTACCAATCTAGTTGGCCAAACCAAACGGATAATTCGAAGAGATTTGCAAAGATAACTCAATCATACATAAAAGAATTCAGGAAAGATTCAAATATTGCTCATAGATAATCTTGATCATAAACCCACAATTCATCGGTGTCAACAAACACACCACAAAAAGAAGAATACATCGAATAGATCTCCACGAGAGAGGGGGAGAACATTGTATTGAGATCCAAAAAGAGAGAAGAAGCCATCTAGCTACTAACTATGGACCCGAAGGTCTGAGGTAAACTACTCACACTTCATCGGAGAGGTTATGATGTTGATGTAGAAGCCCTCCGTGGTGGATTCCCCTTCCGGCGGAGCTCCAGAACAGGCCCCAAGATGGGATCTCGTGGATACAGAAAGTTGCGGCGGTGGAATTAGGTTTTTGGCTCCGTATCTGATTTGACGAAGGTACGTAGGTATACATAGGAGGAAGAAGTACGTCTGTGGAGCCTCGAGGGGCCCACGAGGTAGGGGGGCATGCCCTAGGGGGGCGCCCTCCACCCTCGTGGCCGCCTCGGAGCTTTCTTGACGGAGGGTCCAAGTCTCCTAGGTCTTATCCGACGAGAAAATCACGTTCCCGAAGGCTTCATTCCGTTTGGACTCCGTTTGATATTCCGATTCTTCGAAACACTGAAATAGGCAAAAAACAGCAATTCTGGGCTGGGCCTCCGGTTAATAGGTTAGTCCCAAAAGTAATATAAAAGTGGAAAGTAAGCCCAATATAGTCCAAAACAATAGGTAATATATCATGGAGTAATCAAAAATTATAGATACGTTGGAGACGTATCAGGCATCCCCAAGCTTAATTCATGCTCGTCCTTGAGTAGGTAAATGATAAAAATAGAATTTTTGATGCGGAGTGCTACTTGGCATAATTTCAACGTAATTCTTCTTAATTGTGGTATGAATATTCAGATCGGAAAGATTCAAGACAAAAGTTCATATTGACATAAAAATAATAATACTTCAAGCATACTAACAAAGCAATTATGTCTTCTCAAAATAACATGGCCAAAGAAAGTTATCCCTACAAAATCATATAGTCTGGCTATGCTCTATCTTCACCACACAAAATATTTAAATCATGCACAACCCCGATGACAAGCCAAGCAATTGTTTCATACTTTTGACATTTTCAAAACTTTTTCAATCTTCACGCAATACATGAGCGTGAGCCATGGATATAGCAATATATGTGGAATAGAATGGTGGTTGTGGAGAAGACAAAAAGGGAGAGGATAGTCTCACATCAACTAGGCGTATCAACGGGCTATGGAGATGGCCATCAATAGATATCAATGTGAGTGAGTAGGGATTGCCATGCAACGGATGCACTAGAGCTATAAGTATATGAAAGGTCAACAAATGAAACTAAGTGGGTGTGCACCCAACTGGCTTGCTCACGAAGACCTAGGGCAATTTGAGGAAGCCCATCATTGGAATATACAAGCCAAGTTCTATAATTAAAAATTCCGGCTAGTATATGAAAGTGACGAAACAAGAGACTCTCTATTATGAAGATCATGGTGCTACTTTGAAGCACAAGTGTGGTAAAAGGATAGTAACATTGTCCCTTCTCTCTTTTTCTCTCTTTTTTTATTGGGCATTTTCTCTATTTTTTGGCCTCTTTTATTTTATTTTATTTTTCTTCTAGAGTCTCATCCCGACTTATGGGAGAATCATAGTCTCCATCATCCTTTCATCACTTGGGACAATGCTCTAAAAATGATGATCATCACACTTTTATTTTTCTTACAACTCAACAATTACAACTCGATACTTAGAACAAAATATGACTCTATGTGTATGCCTCCGGTGGTGTACCGGGATATCCAATGATTCATAAGTGACATGTATGAAAGAATTATGAATGGTCGCTTTGCCAAAAATACAATGTCAACTACATGATCATGCTAAGAAATATGACAATGATGGAGTGTGTCATAATAAACGGTATGGTGGAAAGTTGCATGGCAATATATCTCGGAATGGCTATGGAAATGCCATGATAGATAGGTATGGTGGCTGTTTTGAGGAAAGGTATATGGTGGGAGTATGATACCGGCGAAAAGTGCGCGGTATTAGAAAGGCTAGCAATAGTGGAAGGGTGAGAAAAGTGTGTATAATCCATGGACTCAACATTAGTCATAAAGAACTCATATACTTATTGCAAAAATCTACAAGTTATCAAAGCAAAGTATTATGCACATGCTCCTAGGGGGATAGATTGGTAGGAAAGGACCATCGCTCATCCCCGACCGCCACTCATAAGGAAGACAATCAACAAATAAATCATGCTCCGACTTCATCACATAACGGTTCACCATATGTGCATGCTATGGGAATCACAAACTTTAACACAAGTATTCCTCAAATTCACAACTACTCAACTAGCATGAATCTAATATTCCTACCTCCATATCTCAAAACAATTATCAAGCATCAAACTTTTCTTAGTACTCAATGCACTGAAAAGAAAGTTTTACAAATCTTGAATACCAAGCATATTATTATTAAGAAAATTACCATGCTATTTAAGACTCTCAAAATAATCTAAGTGAAGCATGAGAGATCAATAGTTTCTTTAAAACAAATCCACCACCATGCTCTAAAAGATATAAGTGAATTACTAGAGCAAAACTATCAAGCTCAAAAGATATAAGTGAAGCACATAGAGCAAAACTATCAAGCTCAAAAGATATAAGTGAAGCACATAGAGTATTCTAACAAATTCCAATTCATGTATGGCTCTCTCAAAAGGTGTGTACAGCAAGGATGATTGTGGTAAACTAACAAGCAAAGACACAAATAATACAACACGCTCCAAGCAAAACACATATCATGTGGTGAATAAAAATATAGCTCCAAGTAAAGTTACCGATGGAAGTGGATTTAAAGAGGGGATGCCTTCCGGGCATCCCCAAGCTTCGACTTTTGGTGTACTTGGATTATCTTGGGGTGCCATGGGCATCCCCAAGCTTAGGCTCTTTCCACTTCTTGTTCCATAATCCATCAAAAAATTCACCCAAAACTTGAAAACTTCACAACACAAAACTCAACAGAAATCTCGTAAGTCTCCGTTAGCGAAAGAAAACGAAAGACCACTTCAAGGTACTGTAATGAACTCATTATTTATTTATATTGGTGTTAAACCTAATGTATTCCAACTTCTCTATGGATCATAAACTATTTTACTAGCCATAGATTCATCAAAATAAGCAAACAACACACGAAAAACAAAATCTGTCAAAAACAGAACAGTCTGTACTAATCTGTAACTAACGCAAACTTCTGGCACTCTAGAAATTCAGACAAAATAGGAAGACCTAGGAAATTTGTTTATTGATCAGCAGCAATTGGAATCACTATTTATCACTTTCTGGTGATTTTTAACAATTGTTTTCGTGAACCAAAAGTTTCTGGAAGTCACAGCAAGATCAAATAACTATTATCCAAGAAGATCCTATAGATTTAACTTGGCACAAACACTAATTAAAACATAAAACCACATCTAAAAAGAAGGTATATGTATTATTTATTCCTAAACAGAAACAAAAACTAAAAACTAAAAATAAAATTGGGTTGCATCCCAACAAGCGCTATCTTTTAAGGCCCCTAGCTAGGCATAAAAGCAAGGATAGATCTAGGTATTGCCATCTTTGGTAGGCAATCCATAAGTGGCTCTCATGATAGATTCATATGGTAATTTTATCTTCTTCCTAGGGAAGTGTTCCATGCCTTTCTTTAATGGAAATTTGAATCTAATATTCCCTTCCTTTACATCAATAATTGCACCAATCGTTCTAAGGAAAGGTCTACCAAGAATAATAGGACATGAAGGATTGCAATCTATATCAAGAACGATAAAATCTACGGGCACATAATTCCTATTTGCAACAATAAGAACATCATTAATTCTTCCCATAGGTTTCTTAATAGTTGAATCCGCAAGGTGCAAGTTTAGAGAGCATTCATCAAAATCACGGAAATCTAGCAAATCACACAAAGTTTTGGGAATAGTGGAAACACTAGCACCCAAATCACATAAAGCATAGAATTCATGATCCTTAATCTTAATTTTAATATTTGGCTCCCACTCATCATAAATTTTTCTAGGGATAGAGACTTCCAACTCAAGTTTTTCCTCATAAGATTGCATTAAGGCATCAACGATATGTTCAGTAAACACTTCATTTTGACTATAGGCATGTGGAGAATTTAGCGCGGATTGCAACAAGGAAATACAATCAATTAAAGAGAAACTTTCATAATTAAATTCCTTGAGATCCAAAATAGTGGGTTTAGCAACATCTAAGGTTTTACTTTCTTCAATCCCACTTTTATCAATTTTAGCATCATAATCTAAAAGCTCCGAATTTTAAGAATGCCTTCTAGGTAAAGGTGACTCATATTCAATCTCATCATTATCAAGATTCATATTGCAAAACAAAGATTTAATGGGAGACACATCAATAACTTTTAGATCCTCATCTTGATTTTCATGGAAATTGGAAGAACACGCTTTAATAAAGGCATCTTTCATAGCACGTATCCTAGCGGTTCTTTCCTTGCACTCATCAATGGAAATTATCATGGCTTTGAGAGACTCATTGATATCATGCTTAGGAGGAATATATCTAGGCTTTAAAGAATCGACATCAAGAGAAATTCTATCAACGTTCCTAGCCAATTCATCAATTCTAAGTAATTTCTCTTCAAGCAAAGCATTAAAATTCTTTTGTGAATTCATAAAATCTTTAACACTACTCTCAAATTCAGAGGGCATCTTATTAAAATTTCCATAAGAGTTGTTGTAGGAATTTCCATAATTATTAGAAGGATTACTAGGATAAGGGCTAGGATTAAAATTCCCTCTATACGCATTGTTACCAAAATTATTCCTACCAACAAAATTCACACCCATAGATTCATTACTATTCTAAATCAAAATAGACAAAGGCATATCATTAGGATTAGAAAACCTTAGAAAAAAGGTTCCAACTAATGTCTTGGTTGATTGAATTAACGAGCTTAATAATGATTTTGCCCTTCGAAACAATGAGCTAGGATACTCTCTTGAGTATAGGCTTACAAGATTTTGCCAAAAGAATGCTTTTAGTGATGAAATAGTTGTGCACTATGAAGGGCCAAAGGAGGAACCCGTTCCTCCTGTGATTGATCTTGGGGATATTTGTCCCACTAAATTTAGCCCTTTTGATTACTTTTGCTTGCCTCAAAGGAAACTTGCTGCCGAACGTAGAGAATATGAAATGAGCTTTCAAGATCTATCCTATTATTACGGCGCCACTTAGATCTATCCTCGCTTTTATGCCTAGCTAGGGGCGTTAAACGATAGCGCTAGTTGCGAGGCAACCCAATTTTCTTTATGTTTTTTGTTTTTGTTTCTGTTTAGGAATAAATAATCCATCTACCTTCTGTTTATATGTGGTTTTATCTTTTAATTAGTGTTTGTGCCAAGTTAAACCTATTGGATCTTCTTGGATGATAGTTATTTGATCTTGCTGTAATTTCCAGAAACTTTGCGCTCAGTGCCCGAATTGTTAAAAATCACCAGAAATTGGTAAAATAGTGATACCAATTTCTGCTGATCAATAAACAAATTTTCTAGGACGTCTAAATTTTTTAGATTTTTTGGAGTTCCATAAGTTTGCGTTAGTTACAGATTACTACAGACTATTCTGTTTTTGACAGATTCTGTTTTTCGTGTGTTGTTTGCTTATTTTGATGAATCTATGGCTAGTAAAATAGTTTATAATCCATAGAGAAGTTGGAATACAGTAGGTTTAACACCAATATAAATAAAGAATGAGTTCATTACAGTACCTTAAAGTAGTCTTTTGTTTTCTTTCTCTAATGGAGCTCACGAGATTTCTATTGAGTTTTGTGTTGTGAAGTTTTCATGTTTTGGGTAAAGATTTTATGGACTATGGAATAATGGGTGGCAAGGTCCTAAGCTTGGGGATGCCCATGGCACCCCAAGATATTCAAGAATAGCCAAAAGCCTAAGCTTGGGGATGCCCCGGGAAGGCATCCCCTCTTTCGTCTTCGTTCATTGGTAACTTTACTTGGGGCTATATTTTTATTCACCACATGATAAGTGTTTTGCTTGGAGCGTTGTGTGTTATATTAGTATTTGCTTTTTAGTTTACTAACTATCATCCTTGCTTTACACACCTTTTGAGAGAGCCATACATAAATTGGAATTTGATAGAATACTCTATGTGCTTCACTTATATCTTTTGAGCTTGATAGTTTTACTCATAGTGCTTCACTTATATCTTTTGAGCGTGATAATTTTTGCTCTAGTGCTTCACTTAGATCTTTTAGAGCACGGTGGCATATATGTTTTAAAGAAACTATTGATCTCTCATTCTTCACTTAGATTATTTTGAGAGTTGTTAATAGCATGGTAATTTGCTTAAATATTAATATATTTGGTATTCAAGATATGTGAAACTTTCTTTTGAGTGCGTTGAATACTAAGAAAAGTTTGATGCTTGATAATTGTTTTGAGATATGAAGATGGTGATATTAGAGTCAAGCTAGTTGATTAGTTGTGAATTTAAAGAATACTTGTGTTGAAGTTTGTGATTCCCGTAGCATGCACGTATGGTGAACCGTTATGTGATGAACTCGGATCATGATTTATTTATTGATTGTCTTCCTTATGAGTGGCGGTCGGGGACGAGCGATGGTCTTTTCCTACCAATCTATCCCCCTAGGAGCATGCGCGTAATACTTTGCTTTGATAACTTCTAGATTTTTGCAATAAGTATATGAGTTCTTTATGACTAATGTTGAGTCCATGGATTATACGCACTTTTTCCCATCCTCCCACCATTACAAGCCTCTCTAATACCGCGCACTTTTCGTCGGTATCATACACCCACCATATATCTTCCTCAAAACAGCCACCATACTTACCTATTATGGCATTTCCATAGCCATTCCGAGATATATTGCCATGCACCTTTCCACCGTTCCGTTTATTATGACACGCTCCATCATTGTCATATTGCTAGCATGATCATGTAGTTGACATCGTATTTGTGGCAATGCCACCGTTCATAATTCTTTCATACATGTCACTCTTGATTCATTGCATATCCCTACATCACGGAGGCATTCATATAGAGTCATATTTTGTTCTAAGTATCGAGTTGTAATTCTTGAGTTGTAAGTAAATAAAAGTGTGATGATCATCATTATTAGAGCATTGTCCCAGTGAGGAAAGGATGATGGAGACTATGATTCCCCCACAAGTCGGGATGAGACTCCGGACAAAAAATTAAAAAAAGAGAAAAAAAGAGGCCATAAAAAAGAGAAAAGGCCCAAAGAAAAAAAGAAAAAATATGAGAGAATAAGAGAGAAGGGGCAATGCTACTATCCTTTTACCACACTTGTGCTTCAAAGTAGCACCAAGATCTTCATGATAGAGAGTCTCTCATTTTCTCATTTTCATATACTAGTGGGAATTTTTCATTATAGAACTTGGCTTGTATATTCCAACGATGGGCTTCCTCAAATGCCCTAGGTCTTCGTGAGCAAGCGAGTTGGATGCACACCCACTTAGTTTCTTTTGTCGAGCTTTCATATACTTATAGCTCTAGTGCATCCGTTGCATGGCAATCCCTACTCACTCACATTGATATCTATTGATGGGCATCTCCATAGCCCGTTGATACGCCTAGTTGATGTGAGACTATCTTCTCCCTTTTTGTCTTCTCCACAACCACCATTCTATTCCACATATAGTGCTATATCAATGGCTCTCGCTCATGTACTGCGTGAAGATTGAAAAAGTTTTGAAAATGTTAAAGTATGAAACAATTGCTTGGCTTGTCATCGGGGTTGTGCAGGATTTAAATATTTTGTGTGGGGAAGATGGAGCATAGCCAGGACTATATGATTTTGTAGGATAACTTTCTTTGGCCATGTTATTTTGAGAAGACATAATTGCTTAGTTAGTATACTTGAAGTATTATTATTTTTATGTCAATATGAACTTTTGTCTTGAATCTTCGGATCTGAATATTCATACCACAATTAAGAAGATTTACATTGAAATTATGCCAAAGTATCACTCCGCATCAAAAATTCTCTTTTATCATTTACCTACTCGAGGACGAGTAGGAATTAAGCTTGGGGATGCCTGATATGTCTCCAACGTATCTATAATTTTTGATTGCTCCATGCTACTTTATCTACTGTTTTAGGCTTTATTGGTCTTTATTTTCCACTTTTATATTATTTTGGGACTAACCTACTAACCGGAGGTCCAACCCAGAATTGCTGTTTTTTGCCTATTTCAGTATTTCGAAGAAAAGGAATATCAAACAGAGTCCAAATGGAATGAAACCTTCGGGAACGTGATTTTCTCACCGAACGTGATCCAGATAACTTGGAGTGCAAGTCAAGAAGCAACCGGAGCCTCCACGAGATAGGAGGGCACCCCCGCCTATAGGGCGTGCCCCCCTGTCTCGTGGGCCTCAATGACCACCGACATACTTCTTCTTCCTATATATACCTACGCACCCGAAAACATCCAGGGCACCACGAAACACAATTTCCACCATCGTAACCTTCTCAGATCCATGAGATCCCATCTTGGAGCCTTCACGGCACTTTCTGGGAGGGAATCAAGCACGGAGGGCCTCTACATCAACATTCTTGCCCCTATGATGAGTTGTGAGTAGTTTACCACAGACCTACGGGTCCATAGTTATTAGCTCGATGGCTTCTTCTCTATTTTTGGATCTCAATACAATGGTCTCCCCCTCTCTTGTGGAGATCTATTCGATGTAATCTCTTTTTGAGGTGTGTTTGTCGAGATCCGATAAATTGTGGGTTTATGATCAAGTTTATCTATGAATAATATTTGAATCTTCTCTGAATTCTTTTATGTATGATTAAGTTATCTTTGCAAGTCTCTTGAATTATCAGGTTTGGTTTGGCCTACTAGATTGATCTTTCTTGCCATGGGAGAAGTGCTTAGCTTTGGGTTCAATCTTGCGGTGTACTTACAGTGTGAAAAGGGTTGCAAGGCACATATTGTATTGTTGCCATCGAGGATAACAAGATGGGGTTTATATCATATTGCATGAGTTTATCCCTCTACATCATGTCATCTTGCTTAATCGTTACTCTGTTCTTATGAACTTAATACTCTAGATGCATCTTTGGATAGCGGTCGATGTGTGCGATAATAGTAGTAGATGCAGTGAGTCGGTCTAGTGTATAGGCATCACATACGAGACAAGTAGACCGACTCACCTCGCATCTACTACTATTACTCCACTCATCGACCGCTATCCAAAGATGCATCTAGAGTCTTAAGTTAATGAAAACAGAGTAACGCTTTAAGCAAGATGACATGATGTAGAGGAATAAATTCGTGCAATATGATAAATACCCCATCTTGTTATCCTCGATGGCAACAATACAATACGTGCCTTGCTGCCCCATCACATCGGGAAAGGACACCGCAAGATTGAACCCAAAGCTAAGAACTTCTCCCATTGCAAGAACTACCAATCTAGTTGGCCAGACCAAACGGATAATTCGAACAGACTTGCAAAGATAACTCAATCATACATAAAAGAATTCAGTAAAGATTCAAATATTGCTCATAGATAATCTTGATCATAAACCCACAATTCATCGGTCTCAACAAACACACCACAAAAAGAAGATTACATCGAATATGTCTCCACGAGAGAGGGGGAGAACATTGTATTGAGATCCAAAAAGAGAGAAGAAGCCATCTAGCTATTAACTATGGACCCGAAGGTCTGACGTAAACTACTCACACTTCATCAGAGAGGCTATGATGTTGATGTAGAAGTCCTCTGTGGTGGATTTCCCTTCCGGTGGAGCTTCGGAACAGGCCCCAAGATGGGATCTCGTGGATACAGAAAGTTGCGGCGGTGGAATTAGGTTTTTGGCTCCGATCTCGATCCGAAGTGCGTAATGAGGTATATATAGGAGGAAAAAGTACCTCGGTGGAGCCTTGAGGGGCCCACGAGGTAGGGGGCGCCCTCCACCCTCGTGGCCGCCTCAGAGCTTTCTTGACGGAGGGTCCAAGTCTCCTGGGTCTTATCTGATGAGAAAATCACGTTCCCGAAGGTTTCATTCCGTTTGGACTCCGTTTGATATTCGGTTTCTTCGAAACACTGAAATAGGCAAAAAAACAGCAATTCTGGGCTGGGCCTCCGGTTAATAGGTTAGTCCCAAAAGTAATATAAAAGTGGAAAATAAAGCCCAATATAGTCCAAAACAATAGATAATATAGCATGAAGCAATCAAAAGTTATAGATACGTTGGAGACATATCAGTCACGCTCGCCGCGAGGCGCCTCGCCCTGCAAGAATTCATCGACCTACACATTCACTTGTATGAGAAAATCGTGTACATAGGTATCTACATGGCCAGTGAGGATGCTACGACATTGGCCTTCTTCAACTGGCTGGAAGCCTTGGTTGCCTTTGCTGAGAAGCACCTTGACCTCGCCACAAATGTCTTTGCTCCTAAGCCGCTGGGCGATGGACCGGTGCAGTGAGTTGAGGAGGAGGAGGTCGTACGTTGATGGATGCATATTTATTCTTGCCTCCTGTAACCACCACTGCGATCAGATCATTGTGGCATTAATTCTTATTGTGCTATTGCATTCTCATTCCAGTCAATACAAACATGTGCGATCCCTTTGCTTAATTATATGCATCACTGTAACTAGTACTCCATCCGTCAATTTATAAGTTGTGTTGCCAGTGTTCGGGGCCGGCGCACGATCACGCACGTTCGTGTGCATGCGGTTGCGCCGAGCGCGGCGCAACGATGCAGTTACCTGTTGCAAAAACTGCCATGCAGGGGACGTGGCATTGACAATTGGGCGGCAATAGTCGGTCATCCAGGTGCCCAATAAAGGATGCAAAGAGGGATCCTACAACAGCAAGGACCAGCTTCCCGACCGATAGCTCATCTAACAGAACTCCCAAGTTAACTGTGATGAGGCTTGAGTAGTCATCAGATGGGTGACCGTATGGGAAGTTGCCTTGATGTTAAATTAACTGATGTGATGGGTCACTGTAAACATTTAATTGCATTGAATGTATATAGTGCTCCATCATATTAGTTGAATTAACCTCGAGGTCCTTGTTTTGTAATTTTTGACATTTTTTGTTTTTTGTACACATGTCGATTGGCTTGAAGAAGGTCTATCTCGTTACTTTTTCATAATTTTTGTTTTTTGAACACAAGTTGATTGGCTTGAATGAAGGTCTATCCCGTTACTTTACGACATGTTTCCAAAACATGGACCTCAAGGTTAATTCAACTAGTAGGACGGAGCACTATATACATTCAACGAAATTAAATGTTTTCCAAAAAAAGTGATATGATTTTTGTGAAACTTATAAGTCATGTTTCTCAAATTAACCTCTGTGTACTTGTTCTCGAATTAACCTCCAGGCCTTTTTGCCGCGTATCACACACATCTTGTTAAGTTGAACCGTTTATGTTCTCTTCCCTAATTGAAAACAGTTCATTCGACTGAATCGTATGCCGTATATCACACAAACCTTGATTTGACTGACCGTTTCTGTTGCTTTCCCTAATAGCAAACAGTTCATCGGAGCGAACTGTATGTCGTATATCGCACACACATTGATATGGCTGCCCGTTTCTGTTGTTCTTTCTAATCGCAAATAGTTCGTCTGGATCAACCATATGCCCTGCATCGCACACACAACTAAAATCTGAATCGTGTTTGATGGCTCCGCCATCGCTGACGTTTTGCACCTTTTTTATGGTTCTTTTACACAACCGTTTGTGATTATTGCGTCGCACACAGTTTCGTCGAAGGGTCTCTGATCATAGTGTCACGTTAGCAGCATCCTGCAGTAGTGAGGTGTTGACAGATGGTGGGCGCAGGTCGAGAGTGCTCCGAGCCTCCTTCCTCGGCGCGTGCTGGGAGGGGTGCTATTATTCCACCCCAGCACCTATGGAGAGCACTGGTAGACAGTATGCAGACACCGGCGGGCGCTTCTTCTTCAAATGGGAGAGGTCGGGGCAAGACGAAGAGGGCTGCTAGAGGTGGAGGTGGCGTCGGGAGAGGTGGGCGTGGCGGCGGGAGAGGTAGGAATGCTGCTGGGCCTTCCTCACCGCCACCCCAACTGATTCTCCCGACCACAAGAGTGCTCCATCTCAGGTGGACCCGTCTGACTTGGACCCGTCTCGGACTCCATTCCACGAGCCTCGGGCCGACGAGCCTCGGGTCACCGAGCCTTCGTCCGACGATACGCAGGTCCCAGAGTCTTCGTCCCACGTCACTCTGGAGGCTAGTGGCCATGCTGATTGTGGGGAGGACACCTTTTCTAACGATAGCTATAGCGAGGGCGAGCTGGTTGAGGGGGCCTAGAAGGTCTACCAGCGTGGTGGTACAAAGCTCCCAGCCGTGCTGGCGACCGGCGATAACAGGTGGTTGATTGAGTCTAACGGGGAGAAGTGAGTGCATTTACTCTTTTTTAACCTTTTGCCTTCATGTTTCTTCAAATTACTATCTATTGTGTTGGCCTTGTCATACTGCAAGGGTTGGAAAAATGCTCCTGGTGTCCGCGGGCCCAACCAGGTCCTTGGTGTGCTTTGCCGACACCACTTCCCGGGGTGGGTCACGTTGCCCGGTGAGGGTCAGGTTCCACAGCTAGCACTACGCTGGGAGTTGTACATGGCTGCCTCGGCCCCGTCGGAGGAGAGGGTCGACGGTGTCTTGTGCGAGACGGTGGCCGACATTGTGATCCGGCGGTTTTGGGTAATTTCTCCTATACATAATTAAATATCTACAGTACCTAGTGATTGTACTAATCAGTGTTGTCTTGTTTGATTGCAGACCTTCTACAGGTGTCTTGAGGAACACAAGGAAGATGCGGCTATAGTTCTCAAAGTCGAGTGCAAGCGCCTACTTCAAAACTTACGGAACGAGGCTCGGGTGTAGGCTGTTCGAGACTGTTATGCCTCGATTATCATTAAGAGGGCCAAGAAGAAGTGTCGCGCCAAGTATCTGAGTAATGAGAAGTACATGAAGATAATTACCTATTCTTAAGGCCTTGTACTTCTAGTGAAATTTCTCTTTGTCTAACTTACCTAGTGAAATTTCTCTTTGTCTAACTTAGGTGCCCCTGAGATGGTGTGCGGATAGGATGGACTATTGTGAGGCGTTGGTGGATGGGTGGTGCTCTCCCCAATGGCTAGTCATCCACAACAAGGCCAAGGATAAGCGTGCCCAAATGCAAGGTGTGCCGCACCATCAAGGGAGCTCTAACCTGTTTGAGTACGGGGATCACTGGGTATGTGGTTTGCTTCACGATTCATGCAATTTCATTCTTCATGCTAGCTTGAACCCTTAGCTAATATTTTGTTCCTCTCTTTTAGGTGCGACACAACAAGAAGGACGTGCCACCACTACTGCAGGTTGCTGCTAACGCGGAACTACGATCAGAGACCATTCGACGAAACTGTGTGCGATGCCATAATCGCAAATAGTGGTGTCAAAAAACCGTCAAAAAAGGTGCAAAACATTTGCGATGGAGGATGCATCAAACATGGTTCAGATTTTAGTTGTGTGTGCAATGCAGGGCACACGATTCAGCTCAATTAACTGTTTGCGACGGAGGAACAAAAGAAACGGGAAGCCAGATGAAGGTGTGTGCGATGTACAACATACAATTCACTCGGATGAACTGTTTGTGATTAGGCAACACAAAAGAAATGGTCAGCCAGATCAAAGGTGTGTGCTATATACAACATGCGGTTCACTCAATTGAATTGTTTGTGTTGAGACATGAGAACAGAAATGGTTCAAATGAACAATATGTGTGTGATACGGGGCAAACAAGTCTGTAATCAGAAACATGTGCGAAGACCGATAACAACAAAGACGATTACTGCTAACAAGCCGTGTGTGTTGTGAGCAAACGACTGCTGGTATACAATTTTGAGTGATTGATGAAAACATCACCGACGGGTTCCATTGTTTAGTCTGTGTGCGGTGTGATTTCCTTTGTCCGCACAGCATCTACGCTCTATCTACAGAGCATCAACATATATACTTAAAAAGACAGCATTGCATAACCAAATTAAGCATACAATTACACAAGTGACTACACACATAACATTTCCACACACCAAAGTAAGCAATTACATGCATAGTAGATAAACGAGGATCTAATCATCTACTTATTGTTGCGATGACGCTTGCCATTGCTCTGCTTCCGGGTGGATCCCTGGCCATTTTGGGAAAGGAGGCACTTCCTCATGTCAACGATCCGCCTGTACATGTCCTAGCTCGTGTACGCCTCCTTGGCCGCGTACACGACGTGAGCTTTGTCGAGTTTCTCCATCCAGGCCGAGTTCCAGGCACGCTGTTGCACGAATCCTTCATGTCTCTGTAGTAGGGGTCGATGATGGCCTCGGCGAGGTGAACCAGTGAGTCCTTCTCAAGCTCCTTGCCGCCCCAGATCTTGTATTGGCCCTGGATGTCGACAAGATTCAGGGAGGCGATGCCCAAATTCTCGAGCGCCTTTACATCATTGGTGATGTCCACCGTAGTGAACATGTAGTGGGGGCTGTTGACAAACCTGGCGAAACGCTCGCAAGGCCTTGTGGCCAGGTAGTAGTGGTAGACGAGGACGTGGTGGTGCATGCACATCTAGGCGACAGCGACCTTGGGACGAGACCTGGCACGAGCGTGGGTGTACTCAAGGTCGAACCCGACCACCTTGTACTTCTCTGCGGCAAGCAACATCTCCATGATGTGGATGGAGTGCTCCACCCAGACAGGGTCATTGGTATACACCACCGACAAGTCCATGAACCTTTTGTGGGTGTCCACCACGGCACGCACGATGAACTGCTGCTCATCGTCGGCAGCCGCTCGGAGCGTCATTGGAGCCGCGTAGGATACCCTCTAAGAATTTCTCATGGTGGGTGTGCTTCTTGCAATGGTGGGGCGCGATTGAAAGGGTGAAGAGACACAAGGGTTAAATGGCCGTTGTAATAAATGGGGGCTGGCCGGCCTGTAATCGTCACGTGTTGTCACGGTGTTCATAGCGGACGATTCCAGTGCATGCTTGACAACACCTTACCGCACGTCTGGGAAAGAACAGGCGCCAAATGTATCGTCGGTGAGCCTATTCCCGCACTACCGCGCTGTTTACCGCGCAAGCTTCCAGCCCGGCTAGTTTGGCCACGCGTCGGCTAGAAGAGGGACAAATCATGGGCGTTTATTGGCAAAAAGCTTTGTAAAAACGAAGTGTGTGGAATGACTTCGATCATAATTTTACCCGTGGGTGATGAGGTCAAAGTTACACAGAAGGGTGATGATGGACACTCGAGTGCGATAATTAATTCTGCGCTCTATAGTGCACACGGTGGAAGAAACCAACTGCATGCAATAATGTCGAAGATCGCAGTCGACTTAACTATATAGATCGTGTGTTGTGAGATCGACAAGGTAAACTGATTCAAGAATGAATAGTAAAATCTAAGACCATTGCATATTAAGGTCAAAATAGTTCTAGCAATATACGAGTCTCATACAATGCCATTTCAACGATTGTACCAGAAAAGCTCGAAATGTTACAAGGTTCAAATTCCAGAGTTATATGGCTCAAATTCGAAGATTATAAGGTTCAAACTGATATTAGAAATGAAATTTAGCTCATCAGCTGCAAACGCTCGTGCTGATCTGCTGAACATGGATATTAGAGAGGTTCAAACTAATATCACTGCTTCTAAGTCTGGTTTCGAAACCTCACAATTTTTGCAAAGGGGTCAGCCATTGAGAAGTCATGTATGGGGTTGACACCATGACTTCCGATTACTCTGTCATCTGAAGTTCCAAAATGAAATTCAGCATTTTTAGAGCCTACTCCATTCTCGTCAGTAGGCGCTGACGATCAACAAACCATTCATTTTTGTGAAATAAATGTAGGGCAAACCTCATTTCCTTCAGCACCCTTGCTCTGAGAACAAAGAACCTGACAAATATAATCTCTAGTAAGGTCCCTCGGTAGAAGTTCAAAGTAATTTCTGAGAGATGCAGATCTAGGCCTTCGACGTGATTGTTATACTGTATCACATTATTGACCATTGGGCCTAATCTTATCTGCAAAAGAAGAAAACGTGTTAGTGCCTGCATGCAGTTTTGAACATTACTACATGCCTACTTGGTTTGCAGGATATGTAAAATGCACTAACATGCCATCTTCGATCTGACATGATTAACATGGGAATTTGATTACATTCTAGAAAAATGTAGCCTTCTTCACAAGAGGTTGGACTGGATGAATAGTTCCCTAAGAAAACTAGTACAGATGAATCCAAAGGAGAAATGCTTATTGATTGTAACCATATGGATCAAGCAACCAATATGGGGGGGGCATGTATGTACTAAAATCCTCCAAAAGAACCTTCAGAAATCATAGTACATTGTTATTGTAAACTTGGAAAAAGGTGTCACAAATTGAACTCCCTTATGGTTAACATCTAACAGGAAAGGAACATCACCTAGATATATATCTTCTCCAGGCACGGAAAGCATCTCAGGAAACTGACAACTTGCTCCAGGTTGGGGCCGGTAGATTCTAGTGCCAAGACCTTCACTATGCGCAGTTTTGGGGTCAAGCTTGTCAGAATCGATGACAGACGAACAACCATCTTCAAAATTATAAGAAATGTTAATTTGTAGAAGGAGAGGTAGAAGGCGGCTGTTGTAGCTGAACGAGTGTGGATCCAATAACAAGTTCAGAGTATTTGTGAGACGAGTATCCCACCACTGTCAATTTCGGCGCAGAAATGACATTGATTCTTGTTGGACCTTCTTGATCAACTACAAGTAATCTCTCAAGTTCAGGTGTGTCCTCAATGACCATACCATGGTACACATCTTGTGATGTCTTCCTGCCGCACCACCAACACACAAATTGTCCGGAGAGTCATGGAGGTGATATGGAAGGTACTCAACCCATTGATGGCCTGAAGACGAAGGTACTCAAGTGCAGTACAACCATGGAGCAGGCCTCCATGTCACTGTTTGAGAGGCAGACGGCAACGAGCTCGAGGTGCTTCAGTCGTGGTAGAATAAGAGCGGGCGCGTCATTAAGGGGATGGCAGCTCCTAAACATGGCGATGCGCAGCATGGGCGCGAGGTGGATTGCGGACGTTGGCAGTGACCGCATATGCCCATCATCAAAAGTGAGCTCCTTGAGCTAATCTAGGGCGGGGGATCGGAACCAGTCATCAAGCTTGGCTCGGTCTTTGCCGTTAGAACGGAACTTGCCCATTCTAAGGCCTTTGGTTGGGCCAAGGTGACTATCGAGGATCTTGGAGAACGCATCCAAGCTTTTGCGATAGCCCTGGAAGAGCTCGTGGGCTGGAGTTCCATAGGGGGCCACCGCCGGGAAAGGACGGTTGTCCGCGCCCCGTATTTGATTGGGAGGCGGGAGATGATGACTCTCAACATATCATCGGGGAGGCTGCTGATGAAGTCTAGGCCTCCTGGAGTCACTTGCGGTTCTAGCTCGCCCCGCGTCCACTTGTTGGCAGCCCCTTTCTCCACCTCCGAAGTCTCCTTGTCAGCGGCGCTTTCTGATAGAAATGGGAGTACAGGGAATATTAAGTTAAAACGGGGCAATAGAAAAGTGTATTGGTAACTAGAAGTTATTCGGTAGGAATATAGTAAGAAAAGGGAATAACAATTGGTTGCTTAAATACTACACAATTCATTTGACATTGCTGGGTAAGTCAACATGCAGATAGTTGAAAAGAAAACTTACTTCGAACAAAGTCTTGAAAGATGATTTTTTCGGGGAAGTTAGCATATATCTCATGACCAGGCCCTTTTATGTGCAGTGCAATTTTAGTGCCAACTTTTAGTACATAAAACTTTGCAATTTATTTCCAAAAGCCAGTGCCAAAATAGGAGTCACCACATTCATCAAGTCTTACAGTAGCAACGATTGTAAATCCATGGTTTGTGTGCAGTATGACATCCGTGGATGTCGGTGTACAAAAAGAGGGGTACACTTTTTGTTCCCTTATAACTGTGCACGGGCAGTCTGAGCCGCGGGCACCACCGCACTGAGCAAGGCAAGGGAGGTGAGCCAAGGTAAGGCCGAAGCCCGAAAGGAGCAGAACGACGCCAAGACCAAGACCACAAAGAGCAAAGGGGACGAAGCGGACTCCCCCGACAAGATCCTTGCCGGGAGGCGGTTTTAGCAAACCCGGCAAGACCCTTGCCGTGGCAGCTCGCCCCACACCTACGGAGCGAATCACCCTTGAGTCCATCGCCCCCATGGGGCAAGGATTCGAGACATCCCGTGGTGGCATGCAGATCTTTGTGAAGACATTCAAGATCAGATACACACTATAGAAGATGGCGACCCTTGGCTGGATCCCAGCCAAGGAGGACCCTAAGGCCCGGCAAGAGCCTTGCCGGGGATGACAGCAGGCGCCACGGCAAGACCCTTGCCGGGGCCCCGCCAAGACCCTTGTCGGGGCTACGGCGAGGCCCTTGCGAAGAACACCCATAGGGCCACCATCAGGACCACGCCAACCAAACCTCCACCACTGCTTGGCCTGCCGACCCAACCCGGTTGGGCAAGGCACTGCGTGGCGACAAGCGGATCTTCGTGGAGACCCACCATCGCGCCACCTCGGCCTGCCTGTCGCCTACATGGCACCACGGGCATCGCTGCCAGGGCGGCGTGTCGACCTGAAAGGGAGCGGCGGCAGGCGAGATAGGGCTCTCCCGTCCCGATAAAGCAAGGACAACTAAGCAAGACGCATTAAAGGCGCTTTGTCATGTAATGCGAGGGATAAACTTCGCATCATCAGTACCTTTCCACCTCCTGTGTGCCACTGTGGCAACCCCTTTCCCTATAAAAGGAGGCTCAAGGTGACCAGGAGGAGGATTCGGCTTTTTGGAGCTCCTCACGCCGCATTGCTAGTTCAAGAACACAGATAAACAAACCACCAAAGCAGGAGTAGGGTTTTACGCATCCTCGCGGCCCGAACCTGGATAAGGAAACCGTGTGCTATCTGTTTGGTCCGCTCTTCTCACGACCCCGCGCCCCGCGACCATAGTAGGGATTCTTGTGATCCCATAGGTGTCGTTCCCACCGACATCTTTGGCGCGCCAGGTAGAAGCGCGATTGTGAGGATCGGCTTTAGCGATTAGCGGCACTCCTTCATCTTCGTGACCCTTGAAGAAGAAAGGAGGCGGAAGATCGACACTCGGCGATCGCAAACAGAAGCAAAGTTGCACTGAACCTTTATTTGTGCTACCCTTCTTATTTGAGGTTATCCCACCCCCCAGAGATGTCACGCCTTTGTATGAGAAACCTGCACGCTAGGGGGCTCTCCCACGATCGGCAACGCCCTTTCCCTGTTTCGAGTCCGCTCAACAGCTCAAGCGGCTGCGTCGAGAATGGCAGAGTAACCTTTTGCGATCAACAACGCCCTCGATTCTGACTCGAATCAAGCTCGATAGTTCGAGCGGCCGCGTTCGAAACGGAAAGGTGGCTCATCCGGCAGCACGCGTACCCGGCAGGCCCTGGGGATCTGTCCCCAAAACGCCGCTAGGTCTTCCGCACCGGCAAGCCTACCCGATCGACGTGGGGCACGCATACAAAGAGGAATCGAACGGGGAAATAACATGCATGAAAATTAAGAGTACTTCAAAGTTATATTACATCACGTCATAGCTGCGGTTCTAACTAAAGATAAAATTTGTCTTGGTCGGGAACCCGCAGCGGCGAAGAAGAACGGGATGCCTAATCCCGGCGCTAGCCTTCCACCCTCTTGATTTTGTCGATGCAGTCGATGATGGGCTTGATGCGCTCCTTGAGCACCGTGAGGTCAACACCATTCGGCAAGCTGTTCATTGCAGCCGCGAAGTCAAGGTCGGGATTCCAGTGCGCCATCTTGGTGAGGACCTTGGTCACGACCCTCCGGCAAAGTCGCCGGGCCTCCTCGGCCAGCATGGCCATCCTGTTGGAGTGAAGATAGGCCAAGGCTCCGAGGACGCCCTCGAAGAACTGGGTCAGCTTGGCGTTGACGGTCCCGCTGCGCTCGGGGGCGTACCTCATGTTTGGCATCCCCATGGTGGCCAATTGCGAGGTGACCCTGCCGGCAACGACCTCCAGATGGCTGATCCACCTGTTCTCACCCACCACATATTCCTGTTGGGAGGCGGCCTTGTTTGCCCGTAGCTGCTTCTCCTCCTCGGGGGTCCTGGTCAAGGTCTCCTCCTGAGCCCTACTCTCCGGCAACATCTTCTCGAGATCCTCCAGCTTCAGCTTGAGGTCTCTGATGGAGTTCTGCGTGTCGGAGAGCTCCCCCGTCCTGCTGATGACTGCTCCTTGCGCCTCTACCAAGGCGCGGTTGAGCATGCTCTTCTCGCCGGACAGCTTGAGGGCCTGCTCCTTCAGCTCGTCCCGTTCTGCTTCCAGCTCCTTCACCTTGCCGGCATGGGCCAGAGCTTGGGCATCATGTGCCTCTTTGTGCCTCTCCTCCAGCTCGTGAGTCCGTCACGCGACAAGGGCCTCGAGCTCCTCATCCTTGCCGCTGAGCGTTGCGATAAGCTTCGCTTCACGCGCGGAGAGGTCCTCTTCCTGGGAATCTAAGGTGGCTTGATGCTGGTTCCGAGCGGCTTCGGCCGCGGCAGCAAAGTTCGCCGCCTTTTCCTGGGCCTTCTCGATATCGGCCATTTTCATGGTGAGCTCCGCATTGTGCTTGGCCAATTCCTCCTGAAAGGCCCTCTGCTCCTCGCGAGTCTTGTGGAACCAGGTCTGCGTCTCAGCGACGCGCGCATTGAAGTCCACCTCCGCGTTTTCCACCGTTGCCATCCTGGACTTGACCTTGTCCAGGCGGGCACGGTAGAGCACTTGGAGCTTCCGTAAATCGGCCCCCATGGCGCGAAAAAGCTGCTCTTCTGGAGAACCGTCGCCGCCAACGCCCGGCTCATCAACCACCTCAAGCCCGGTGGCAGCAAGCACCTCGCCGTCAAAAGCTTCCCCTTCGGTGGGCGCTCGGCTTGATGCCCCTGGAAGATGGACGAAAAGATCGTCGCCCACCTTCAGATATCTGCCGGGGCCCGAGGTTGAGGATGAGGGAGGCTGGTCACCCGCCACCTCTTCCTCGGTGGAGGCCTTGCTGGCCTCACCGGCAGGTCCACCACTGGCGCCCTCGGGAGAAGCCTTGCCGGTCGCCTTGGCGGCCCCCGTAGCGTCGTCCTCGGCAGCACCCTTGGCGGCTTCGTCAGCGGCGACCTCATCAGCATCTTTGGCGGCCTCCTCGGCGGCAATCCTGCTGGCCTCCGCCGCGGCCTCCTCAGCAATGTCTCCAACAACAGTTTCCATGTCCTCCATGTCTGTTGGAGGAGGGCCTAGGCAGCAATGGGAGCAAGGAAGCCAAGAAAAGAACAAGGGGAAAACAGAGACGAAGGACAGGCGACTCACGGTGCAGTGAAGTGTGAAGTCCCTCTCCGCCAAAGATTTGGCGCCGTGGCAGTCACCAGCGCCCAAGTTCCCTCTTCCTCCATGGGTGTGGGCTCGTGCTCGATGCCCTTGCCGGGGCGCCCAGCAGCGGCGTAGTCGATGGGGGTGGTGTGTTAGGAGTAGCCCGCTGTGGCTCCTCCTGCTCCCGCTCCCCTCCTGCAAACCCGGCAAGGTCAAGATCATAGCATCGAGTGCCTACCACATGTCGAGTAAGAAGAGGGTGACGAACTTCTGGCTGGGGGGCTGCGCCGGGGGCTGCTGTCCGGGCTGCTCAGCACCACCAGTGGTGTCTTTGAAGCCCCATCCGGGGACTAACTGCTCGCCGAGGTCCTTGTCCTCTTCACCCTCTGGGCCAACGTCTCTGCCTCCCTGCAAAAGCAAAAATGGATCAAGACAAGCGACCCGATTCGGGGAAATGGAAATGAAGATGTGAACGGAGTACTTACTCGTCATCCGTCTCCTCCTCTTCCACCAGTTTCCTTTTCCTCTCCGGCCGAGAGGCCCGAGATCAAAGGAGCTCCACATCATCATCCGAGTCGGCGCTTTGCGGAGGAGGCGAAGAAGGCGGCTGGGTTTGTGCGCGCCCGGATGAGGAAGGGGTTGTCGCCTTCTTCTTCTCAGCGGCCTTCGTCAGCCCCTTCGCGGTTGTGGCCCTCGTGTGGCGCCCAGACCCCTCCAGGGTCAATTGAGGCCACGTAGCCCTGCCGGGCCAGACCGGCTCATCGGAGCCAGACCGCCGCAGGACTCGCCCTCTTCCCCTGGCTGGCGTCGAGCCCGCCGCCACGTCCTCCTCCTCCGACGACTCATCGGCCGCGTCCTCGACAAGCGGAGCTCCAGCGTCGGCGTTGCTGACCTCTTCGGTGGCCGCCGCCCACAGGATGAACTACTCCTCCTCCGCAGCCGTCGCGGCCTTGTCCTCCATGCCCCCGGCGTTGCCGGCCTCCATGGCAAGTTGTGCCTCCCTCGCCCTGGTGGCGATGTAGTCCAGCTCCGCCTGGGTGGTGTCCATGACAAGCCACCGCTCGACGTCAGCATTGATGTATACCTCGATCAAGGAGTCGAAGAATTGCTGCACATCTGCGTCCGTCGGCTCCTTCCAGCTCGGGACAGGGCCGTGCGCGTTGCAGTCCGGCATCATAGCAATGATCTCGGACCGGCGTGAGTTATTGCACAACGGGACCACCCCCGCTGGCAACTTGAAGAACGGCCCCTTGACGGCCTTGCCGACCTTTGCGGCATCCGTCGCGGCCTTGCCGGTCCGTTCGACCTCGCCGTCGCGACCCACATCAAGCTGGAAAAGTCGCTGGCAGAAGTGGGCATGCGCCATCACCGTGAAGTTGTGGTCGAGGCCAGGGCGGAGCCGCACAATGTCAGCCGGGTTCTAAAAAGCCAGGCTGGCCTCCCCTTATTATGCAGTGGGGCGATCCGTCGGCGAATGAAGTCCGCCCCGATCATCTCCAGGGTGAGCCCAGCTTGGTTCAGCCGGAGGATCCCGGTGGTGGCGACGATAAGCCTCCCGTCGGCAACATCGACATCACTCCAATCGCTGCCGCGGACCGGCGGCGCTCGGCGGACCTTGCAGAATTCCGGCGGGTCTTCGTCTTCAATCCAGCACCACCGGCCACGCCATTCCTCCCACCTCTCCTTCATGGCACCGTCCGGGTACGCCCCCTTGGATCTTGGGATCCAGGCGACGCATCCGGAGAAGGCGCCTCCGGGCTGGATTCGAGGGGACAAAAAAATGGCGAAAGAGTGCCGTGTTGGGCTGCAATCCGGCAAAGCCTTCGCAAAGATGCGCGAAGAGAGCTAGGCACGCCACCGCATTCGGAGTGAAATCCAAGAGGCGAAAGCCGAAGGTGTGCATGATGTCGCAGAATAAATCAGAAAAAGGGGGGCATAACCCGCAAGAAAGGTAATCGACAAAAAAAGGGGGCATAACCCGCAGGATCGGCGCAAGCGGCAGGAATGACACGCGTCGCCGGGTGCCCCGAATTCTCTCCCCCTGTCTTCACTCCCCATAAGGGCTTGAAGGAGGCCCGGAGTTCATGAACATCAACCGACGAGGGGAAGAAGAAGGCGGACTTCGTCCGGTCCCCCGACAGCGTGCTCTCCGGCGGCTCCATGGTCCCAGAGCCCTTAGCCACCCCCTTGCCCTTGGCGGATTTGGGCGCCCTGGCGGCCGAGAGGTCTAGAAGATTGAGGAAGAAGGGTGGCGAAGCAGCGATGGCGGGTGACGGCGAAAGCTTAGGAAGGAAGAGAGGAAACAGCGGCTCTGAGATTGGAAAAGGTACGAGAGAAGAGGAGAAAGTGAGCAGCGCGCCCACGGTTATTCCTTCTTATGGGGGAAAACACGGGCCGCCTCCTTTCACATTAACTGTGACGTGACGCATGCGCGCAGAGCTCAGCCCCACGCATGCCGCCCACGTCACACACGCCTCCCCACGCCGAGCCACGCGCGGGAGGCATGGGAAGCGCAGCGCGCGAAGAGACTTACTGCATGTAAAACCACCCCGCTTGCCCGTGCCGCTTTTTTGGGCCTAGCCCAATGACGCGATTGCGCTTACGTGTAGCCCAGGCCCGGGGCTCTGTCGGTGTACAAAAGGAGGTACACTTTTGTACCCCTATAAGCATGCACGGAAGTGCGAGCAGCGGCACCACCACACTGAGCAAGGCAAGGGAGGTGAGCCAAGGTAAGGCCGAAGCCCGAAAGGAGCAGAACGACGCCAAGACCAAGACCACAAAGAGCAAAGGGGACGAAGCGGACTCCCCAGCAAGATCCTTGCCGGGAGGCGGTTTTAGAAAACCCGGCAAGACCCTTGCCGTGGCAGCTCGCCCCACACCTACGGAGCGAATCACCCTTGAGTCCACTGCCCCCATGTAACGCCCCGGATTCGATGCGCCAGGTGTCTGCCAGTTATTCGCCGTCGTTGCCATGTGAGCTGGTTGCGTGTTGCATTTTGCCATGTCATCATCTGCATTTCATCTGCATGTTTTTCAAAACTTGCATCCGTTCGGGTTCTGCTGGTTCTCTCCGTTGTCCGTTCTGAGCCAGACACTCTCGCACGCGCCCGCGGCACCTCCGAAATATTATTTTATAAGTGGCATAAAAATGTTCTCGGATTGGGATGTAACTTGGCTTGCGGTCTTATTATAGTGTAGACAGAGCGCGTGTCAAGTTTCGTCCCATTCGGAGTCCGTTTGACTGCCCAACCGTTAAATGTATAGCGGTACCATTGCTGGTATCTTCGTCGGAAGTTTCGGTTTTCGAAACTGCCGCCGGGCTGCACTCCTCTTCTCTCTCTTCTCAGCCCAAGGCCCTCTAAACACAGCCCACTAACCCCTCCTAGGCCCAGCCTACCTCCCCTCGCGTCCGAAACCCTCCGATCGAGATCTAACGGCTCGAAACGGCCTCAAACCAACCAAACCCTAGCCCCTACCCTATTTAAGCACACCCACATGCCAATTTTGGCCTCCTCCAACCTCCCACCTTGTTTCTCGAGACCCCAATCAGCAGCCGCCGCCGCCCTCATCGTTTTCCGCGCCGGTCCTATCCTCCTCCGCAACTTGGCGCCGCCGCCGCCACGCGTTCCGGCCAATCCTAGCACGCCACGTCAACCCTGTCGCCGCTCTCCTCCAACCGCCGAGCTCCATGTCGCCCTGTCTCCCTCCACATCCCGCGAGGCCCGCCAGGACCCAGATCGGGCCCTGGGAAGCCCATCCTGGCCCGGAGCCACCACGTCCCACCCGAAGCTCCCGTGCCTGAGCGTCGCCCCGCGCCTTGGCTCCCCGAGGCCCCTCGCCGGAGCTCCTCTCCGTGTCCTCACCGGCGGCCTCGCCGCAACCGCCGCCAGCGACCACCGGTGCCGCGACCCCGCGGGTCCTCCCTCGCAAGCCGCTGGATCTCACGCCGCGCTGCGTCAGGCGCACAAACCCCGCCGCCCACTTCGGCCTTGCGCCGCCCTAGAACTTCGCCGCGGCCGGAGATACGCGCCGCCGCCAACCCCCGTGAAGCTCCGTCGACCCCGCCGCCGTCCGGATCCATGCTCCCCGCACCAGATCCGCCTGGTTCCGGCCTCCTCCGCCTGCCGGAGTCGCGCCGGCGCCGCCACCGTCCTCCTCCGCCATCCCGCTTGATCGGGGAGGAGCCCCGATCCGGCCTGTTGCCGATCAAGACGTGGCCCGCGCCCGGCCCATCTCCAGCGACCGGTCCAGCCCGACTCCCCCCCACTGGCCTGCCTCACCTCCTCTGCATATGGGCCGAGCCTGTTGGTGAGCAACCCATCTATCCCTCGCACCGTGCACTATCTGGCAATTTTGCGCTCACTGGTTTTTTTTAAATCGCCTAAGTCTCGAAATATTTTGCATTTTGATGCTATGTTTGAAATGCTATAACTCCCTGTGTGCTGCTCTGTTTTGCATGCATTATATATCAAAATGTTCATAAGGAGATGCTCTACATTTCCTTCCATTGTGCCATGCTTGTTTGAGGTCATATTGATGCCTGAATCATTGTTGCAAGTGTTAATCTGCTAAAACTGTTATAACTTGATGATTTGTTATTTTTGTTGCATTTGATGTGTGCATCCTATGAGCATGAGTTCTACATGTGTTTTGAACTACATCATACCATCTGTACAGTGGTGTCATCCATGTATTTTTTGTGAGTTGTAGTGAGTGCATCAAGCTTTTTAAGTATGGTACTTCTTTGTTCTTTGTTTTGCTAAATTTGAATCTGTTATTTCGTGATGCTATGTAAACCTTCTGCTACAAGTCATTCTATGCATAATATGGAGATGTTCACTTAGGATGTTTTGTTGTACATGTCATGGTCTATCCATCCATGCCCCTGGTTGCATTTATAGCCTGCTGTAGCTTGTTGTAATATTGCTCCAAATTTGCTAAATAATGTTGCTGTCAGCCTGTTAACATTGAGTTCAGTTTTGCCATGTGTTTTTCTAGTGATCCATGCACCCTATGAACTTGATCTTGCCTTTTTTAGCTTCATAAATGTGTGTTCTTACTGGTGTTGCCTTGCCATGCCATGTATTGCTCTGTGGTGAGTGGTTCAAGCTCACCAACATGCCTACTTGTTGTTCCTGCCATGTATGAATCTGTCATATCACTTGCTATGTTTACATGGGTGTCATCCTATTTTCTGTGCCCTTTTGGCTCATGGTCAGTAAAAGACTTTTGTTCTATGCATTTAGTAGTATCATTTGATGCCTTAAGTTTCTATGTTAAGTTCCTGTAACATGTTATTTGATAGCTCCAAACATTGCAACCTGATGTTATTTCTGCAAAGTCTGAAACTGTTATTATTTGCAATATTGCCATGTCTTTTTGAGCATGTTCTAGTGATTTATGGAGATAGCTCAGTGTACATGTTTTGTAATGCATTACCTGTACATCATGCCCATGCCTTTTGTTTTTATGTTGCGATGTTGTAGCATGTTGTCTTGATGCTTGCAATACGTCTAGTTGCTGTTTTGGACAGCTTATCCTTTAAACTTGTTTCATGTGTATGTGTTGAACCGTTGCTCCGTTTTGAGTGTGCTCTATATAAAACTTGCTTGATTTTGCATGTAGTTTCATATTATCATGTTGCATCCTTATTTTGAGGTCTTTCCTTGATGTTTGTATGCATTTTGCATCAATGCCATGTTTAACTTGTTTTGCTCATATCTTCCAGGCCGTAGCTCCGAACTAAATAAACTTTATATGTAACTTGACTAGAATATCATGTAGATCATCTTGTTGCATCTTAATTTGCTGCTTAACATCTTGAACATAAGGTTTATTCAGATGTTGACCAATTTCGAAATTTGCATATGAGGACTTACCAAAATTGTTATATGTTGATCTGGCCTCATTTAAACTTGCTTTGATGTGTTGCTCTTGTATGCATCATCTATTGCCATGAGTAGCTTCATGTAGCTTTTTCATGCATCATGCTTGTTGTGCATCATGTCTTGTCTATGTGTGGTGTGTTTATCATGTTGTGTGCTTCTTCTCGATAGTTCCCGTTTTGTTGCGATCGTGAGGATTCGTTCGTCTACGCTTGGTTCGTCTTCGTGGCTTCGTCTTCTTCATGGATTCGTTCTTCTTCCTAGCGGGATTTCAGGCAAGATGACTGCTACCCTGGATCTCGCTACCTATCGTTTACTCTTCAAGCCTCCCAAATTGCCATGTCAGCCTCTAACCTTTTTTACCCTTCCTAGCAAACCGTTGTTTGGCCTTGTTTACGCTTTTGCTCAGCCCCTCTTATAGCGTTGTTAGTTGAAGGTGAAGTTGAAGATTGCCCCATGATGAACAGGATTATGTTGGGATATCACAATATCTCTTATTTAATTAATGCATCTATATACTTGGTAAAGGGTGGAAGACTCGGCCTTATGCACGGTGTTTTGTTCCACTCTTGCCGCCCTAGTTTCAAATCATACCGTGTTATGTTCCCGGATTTTGCGTTCCTTACGCGGTTGGGTGATTTATGGGACCCCCTTGACAGTTCGCTTTGAATAAAACTCCTCCAGCAAGGCCCAACCTTGGTTTTATCATTTGCCTCACCTAGCCTTTTTCCCTTGGGTTTCCGAAGCCCGAGGCTCATCTTTATTTATCCCCCGCCCCCCCGGGCCAGTGCTCCTTCGAGTGTTGGTCCGAAACGGGCAGACTGCGGGGCCACCACGGGGCAACTCGAGGGCTGGTTTTACTCGTAGGCTGACCTATCCGGTGTGCCCTGAGAACGAGATATGTGAAGCTCCTATCGGGATTTGTCGGCACATCGGGCGGCTTTGCTGGTCTTGTTTTACCATTGTCGAGATGTCTTGTAAACTGGGATTCCGAGTCTGATCGGGTCTTCCTGGGAGAAGGTATATCCTTTGTTGATCGCGAGAGCTTATCATGGGCTTAGTTGGGACACCCCTGCAGGGTATAATCTTTCGAAAGCCGTGCCCGCCGTTATGCGGCAGATGGGAATTTGTTAATGTCCGGTTGTAGATAACTTGACACCAGATCTGAATTAAAATGCATCAACCGTGTGTGTAGCCGTGATGGTCTCTCTTCGGCGGAGTCCGGGAAGTGAACACGGTGTTTGGGTTATGTTTGACGTAAGTTGGAGTTCAGGATCACTTATTGATCATTGCTAGCTTCACGACCGTTCCATTTTCTCTCTTCTCGCTCTTATTTGCGTATGTTAGCCACCATATATGCTTAGTCGCTGCTGCAACCTCACCACTTTACCCCTTCCTTTCCCTTTAAGCTTTTCTAGTCTTGATACCCATGGTAATAGGATTGCTGAGTCCTCGTGGCTCACAGATTACTACAACAACAGTTGCAGGTACAGGTTATGCGATCATCATGACGCGAGAGCGATGCTTGCTTGTGTTGAGTTCTTCTTCTGCTTCTTCGATCAGGGGATAGGTTCCAGGTCGGCAGCCTCGGCTAGCAGGGTGGATGTCGTTTGAGTTTCTGTTTGTGTTTCATCCGTAGTCGGATGGTGCTCTTATTTATATGATGTTGTATTCGTGTGGCATTCTATGCCTCTTGTTTGTATCCCCATCTATTATGTAATGTTGATGTAATGATATCCACCTTGCAAAAGCGTTTCAATATGCGGTTCTATCCTTGGTGGGACCTTCGAGTCTCTTTAGGATAGTATCGCATATTGGGCGTGACACCCCATGGGGCAAGGATTCGGGAGACATCCCCGTGGTGGTATGCAGATCTTTGTGAAGACATTCAAGATCAGATACACACTATAGAAGATGATGACCCTTGGCGGGATCCCAGCCAAGGAGGACCACAAGGCCCCCGGCAAGAGCCTTCCCGGGGATGACAGCAGGCGCCACGGCAAGACCCTTGCCGGGGCTACATCGAGGCCCTTGCCAAGAACACCCGTACGGCCACCATCAGGCCCACGCCAATCAAACCTCCACCATCATTCACATGCAGTTGCCGACCCAACCAGTTGGGCAGGCACCTGCGTGGCGGCAAGCGGATCTTCGTGGAGACCCACCCTGCGCCACCTCAGCTGCCTGCCTGCCTACATGGCACCACGGGCATCGCTGGCGTGGCGCGTGTCGACCTGAAAAGGGAGGCTGACAGACGAGACATGGCTCTCCCCGTCCCGATAAAGCAAGGACACCTAAGCAAGATGCATTAAAGGCGCCTTGTCATGTAATGCGAGGATAAACTCGCATCATCGCACCCTTTCCACCTCATGTGTGCCTTTGTGGCAAACCCTTTCCCTATAAAAGGAGGCCCAAGGCGACCAGGAGGGGGATTCGGCTTTTGGAGCTCCTCACGCCCCATTGCTAGTTCAAGAACACATATACAAACCACCAAAGCAGGAGTAGGGTTTTACGCATCCTCGCGGCCCGAACCTGGATAAGGAAACCATGTGCTATCTGTTTGATCCGCTCTTCTCACGACCCTGCGCCCCACGACCGTAGTAGGGATTCTTGTGATCCCATAGGTGTCGTTCCCACCGACAGTGGAGCCTTAATCCATTTAAAGGGAAAAATTGTGCACTTTATAATCTGTTTCATAGCAAGGGATGTTCTGCAGAAAATGATAGGATTGTTAAAGAAAATATGGTAACATGCAAATATGGGGCCAGATTGAAAGAACTGTACAGCAGTTGAAATCGAAGGACAAAAATCTATAATTAAATAGATAGGGTAAACATGATGTCATGGAAATGTGAGAGTAATCAAAAGAACAATACATCATTTATAGAAAGAAGTGATGAAAAATCCCCTTTGACGTATATGGTGGATGTGGCACCTTTTATCCAAATGTAGCAATATTTAGAATATGTTCAGGAAAGTAGGCCATGTCAACCGATTTAGGGTGAGATTGAACACACCGCGCGCGTCCTCAACTTATCTGGTATGGTGAGATGGAATCTCTGGCGAAGGTCGCAAAGTCCTGAAGTGTCAGCGCACTGTACATTCTATGAATAAAAGAAAACCCTCAAATCAGCTCGAATAAAAATGAATTCATGGCGATTTCCGCTGGGTGATTAAAGAAGGCAGATGAACTTGGATAAGAGATGAGATAATATCTCATTAAATTACTTACCTTGTCGTCCATGAGAAAGAACCTTCAGTACGACAGATTCCCCAACCGAGCGGAGCTGGGTCGACCGCGAGCAGCGTCGAGAAACTCGATGGCGATAGGCGGCGGCAAACGGAAGTGGCGAAATGCGGGGGCTTTACCGGCAGCCTGGAGGCGGCGGCAGGCGTCGAGATAAGTGTTTACCACCGCGATAGGCGGTGCCATGGCATAGATGCAGAGGATCTTGCGTAGGTGTGACTACTAGGGAAAACGTTATACATAGAACTTTAGCAGTAGCGCTTGTTAAAAATAAGCAGGTTGCAGATGGACATATATCAGTAGCGCGTCTCACCCAAAACTCGCTACTACTAAAATTCCAATCACTTAGCCGATGGGGTACACATAGTAGTAGCGATCTTCCAAAAACCATGCTGCCGCTGATACACTTATAGCAGTGCGTTTACGCGTAAAGCGCCACTGCTAACTTAAAGAAAATAAAATGAAAAACGAATAGAAAAGTAAATAAGAATGAAAGAAATAGAAAAAGGAGAAAGGAAAAATGTATAATGTAAAGAAAAATAAATGAAAAAGGGAAAAAATGATGAAGACGTAGCAGTAGCGCGTTCTCAGAAATGCGCTATAGCTAACTTAGCTATAGAGCGTGTTCAGAACGCTGCCATCACATTTTCTGACTTAACCAAAACGGTTGCCCCCACCACTTCTCCCCCAAATCGATCCTCGCCCCACTTCGTCATTGCCTCCCCACTTCGCCGCCATCTCCTGCCGGGCGTCGATGTCAGCTCATTCTCGGCCACGCCCAAGGCACAGCAACCTCACCGCCGCCGCCTCTTGGGCCGCCCTCGACCTCACCGTTGCCTCCCTCGACCTCACCGCCGCCACCCTCGACCTCACCGCCCTCGAGCCCGCCAGGACCGCCGCGTCCCGATCTTGAGCCCGCCCTCGCCGCCCCTACCTCCGTCGCCAAGCACCTCCCCGCCACCGTCTCTCCCCTCTCTGTAAGCCCCCCACCCATCCTTTTTAGTTAATAGATGTTAAAGTTAAGTAGTAGATAATGTTGATGTTTTTTAGTTAGGGTAATAATAGATGTTAAGTAGTAGATAATGTAGATGTTAATTAGTTCAGTAGGGTTTAGTTTTTTAATTGAGTATGTTTAACTAGATGTTAATTAGGGCAGTAGTGTTTAGTTTAGAGTAAAGTTTAGTTTAGTAGCTAACTAAATATAATCTATATTCGGTTTTTTAATTGAAGTTTGAGAGAGCATGAGATTTGTGTAGATTTCCTTGAAGTGTCAAATGCTAGGACATGCAAATTTGAAGTGGTCAGGATATATGCAAATTCCTCAATTGTGTTTGCCCATGTTTCGATTGTGCCCAACTGTCCTTTTGTTGTTTCCAGGGAATGAAGCTGAGTGGCCTATGTTTTGCCGGAATGTTGATTCTTTCCGTTATGGCAAATTTCAGGTTCTCGATTTATCCACTTTTTAGCAAAGGTCATGCCGAAATTTTCCATGAATTTCGGCATGACTTGTTCTACAAACTAGGACATATCGAGTGCCCAGGATTTGCCGCACCGGGAAGGAGTCAATGTTCCTGCAAAACATAGACCTTTTTATGTCATTATTCATTTTACATGGCTAGCAACGATGAAGGACAGAGTTCTGGTTATTGTGACGATGTCTACCTGGCGGCAGACGAATTTTTGAGCCTTGCCGACGATCAACCGATGTTGTTGCTGGGCCCACTGGTCGCATCGGGGACTGAGACCGACACGTAGACCGGTGGTGAGACTGAGACCGACACTGAAACTCAGACCGGCATCGAGACCGGCGCTCAGACTAAGGCCGGTGCTACCTCGGGGAGCGGAGCCGGTGTAGAACCGAAAGCAAAGAGGTAACGGCTTCCTAACAAATTCAGGACTACTAGACTGGTGGTCACGTCGGAGGACAACGGCAATTTTGAGCCAACCGCGCCCGAGGAAGCGCGCGCGTGCTATGGCAATCAAATAGGTTGCATCGTACGGACAACCGCCACCATCAACGATGAGAAACTACAGAAGATAGATAATATGAGGTCCTCCCTCCTAAAGAAGCTGCACCAAATATTCTTGTTCCCGGGCTGGAATGAAAAGGATTGTAAAGATCCAGATAAGGACCCGACAATGAAGAAGATAAACAAACACGCCATGTCCATGTTTAGCGACGCGTTGGCCGCCTGGAAAACAAGGGTGAAAGCAAAGATCGACAAAAAGGAACCCTACTCCGAGATTGTAAAGGATAATCCGACAATCATGGCAGAGCAATTTGAAATAATCAAGGCGGCATGCGCGGTCGAAGATGCCAAAAAAATTCAAAGTACATGAAGGGGCTTCAACAGAGGAACATTTGGTGCCACGGTTACGACGGGAAACATTTCTGAGAACACTTTTTTAAAATAATTACCATATTACAAGTTTATTATTTTTCGTGGAAGCTTGGTCACATATAATGATACAATGCGAAGGTTTTCCAATTTTTTGATTTTTTTGAATTTTTTATGCCCATTTCAAAATGCGGTCAAAACGGCGGGCTTGACCGTTCCTAGCTAGTGGTTGAATCTTGGAATTTGTTTTGTGTTTCTATGATTAAATAGATACTTATGTACCTAGAAATGATTTTTGGAAAAAATAAAGAGCAAACTATGAGGCAGCTACAGTTCAAATTTGACCCGTTTCCAACTGAATCGACGGTAATTTGTCTTTTTCACCAGAGGTAGATCCAAACTTTTTTCACCCAACCATTTTGTCAATTGTGCATTATATATGGCCTAGTATTTTATAAAAATGATTTGGTCCAATTTTGCAACAATTATTTGGTAGTTCCTTCACAAAAAACCTCCTTTTGGGCACTCGGAAAATGAAAAATGAATTTTCCGTGCAAAGAAAATGAAAACTTCCTAAGGAAACATTGTTTGGAATTCCAAGATGCACCCTTGTGCACAATATGAGATCATTTGAACAAACCATGCCATGAATGTGGCCATAAGATTGATCATTTGGCTTGAAAGCCATGAATCTTCACGCATGATAGCTCATTTCTGAGAACACTTTTTTAAAATAATTACCGTATTACAAGTTTATTATTTTTCCTGGAAACTTGGTCACATATAATGACACAATGCGAAGGTTTTCCAATTTTTTGAGTTTTTTTTGAATTTTTTATGCCCAGTTCAAAATGCGGTCAAAACGGCGGGCTTGACCGTTCCTAGCTAGTGGTTGAATCTTGGAATTTTTTAGGTGTTTCTATGATTAAATAGATACTTATGTACCTAGAAATGATTTTTGGAAAAAATAAAGAGCAAACTATGAGGCAGCTACAGTTCAAATTTGACCCGTTTCGAGCTGATTCGACGGCAATTTGTCTTTTTCACCAGAGGTAGATCCAAACTTTTTTCACCCAACCATTTTGTCAATTGTGCATTATATATGGCCTAGTATTTATAAAAATGATTTGGTCCAATTTTGCAACAATTATTTGGTAGTTCCTTCAAAAAAAACCTCCTTTTGGGCACTCGGAAAATGAAAAATGAATTTTCCGTGCAAAGAAAATGAAAACTTCCTTAGGCAACATTGTTCGGAATTCCAAGATGCACCCTTGTGCACAATATGAGATCATTTGAACAAACTATGCCATGAATGTGGCCATAAGATTGATCATTTGGTTTGAAAGCCATGAATCTTCACTCATGATAGCTCATTTCTGAGAACACTTTTTAAAATAATTACCGTATTACAAGTTTATTATTTTTCCGGAAACTTGGGCACATATAATGACACAATGCGAAGGTTTTCCAATTTTTGATATTTTTGAATTTTTATGCCTGTTTCAAAATGCGGTCAAAACGACAGGCTTGACCGTTCCTAGCTAGTGGTTGAATCTTGGAACTTTTTTGGTGTTTCTATGATTAAATAGATACTTATGTACCTAGAAATGATTTTTGGAGAAAATAAAGAGCAAACTATGAGGCAGCTACAGTTCAAATTTGACCTGCTTCCCTCTTGAATCGTGGCAATTTGTCTTTTTCACTAGAGGTAGATCAAAACTTTTTTCACCCAACCATTTTGTCAAGTGTGCATTATATATGGCCTAGTATTTATAAAAATGATTTGGTCCAATTTTGCAATAATTTTTTGGTAGGTCCTTCACAAAAAAACCTCCTTTTGGGCACTCGGAAAATGAAAAATGAATTTTCCATGCAAAGAAAATGAAAACTTCCTTAGGCAACATTGTTTGGAATTCCAAGATGCACCCTTGTGCACAATATGAGATCATTTGAACAAACTATGCCTTGAATGTGGCCATAAGATTGATCACTTGGCTTGAAAGCCATGAATCTTCACGCATGATAGCACATTTCGGAGAACACTTTTTTAAAATAATTACCGTATTACAAGTTTACTATTTTTCGTGGAAACTTGGTCACATATAATGACACAATGCGAAGGTTATCCAACTTTTTGATATTTTTTGAATTTTTTATGCCCGTTTCAAAATGCGGTCAAAACGGCGGGCTTGACCGTTACTAGCTAGTGGTTGAATCTTGGAATTTTTTTGGTGTTTCTATGATTAAATAGATACTTATGTACCTAGAAATGATTTTTGGAAAAAATAAAGAGCAAACTATGAGGCAGCTACAGTTCAAATTTGACCCGTTTCCAACTGAATCGACGGCAATTTGTTTTTTCACCAGAGGTAGATCAAAACTTTTTTCACCGAAGCATTTTGTCAATTGTGCATTATATATTCCCTAGTATTTTATAAAAATGATTTGGTCCAATTTTGCAATAATGATTTGGTAGTTCCTTCACAAAAAAACCTCCTTTTGGGCACTCGGAAAATGAAAAATGAATTTTCCGTGCAAAGAAAATGAAAACTTCCTTAGGCAACATTGTTTGAATTCCAAGATGCACCCTTGTGCACAATATGAGATCATTTGAACAAACCATGCCATGAATGTGGCCATAAGATTGATCATTTGGCTTGAAAGCCATGAATCTTCACGCATGATAGCTCATTTCTGAGAACACTTTTTTAAAATAATTACCGTATTACAAGTTTATTATTTTTCCTGGAAACTTGGTCACATATAATGACACAATGCGAAGGTTTTCCAATTTTTTGATTTGTTTTGAATTTTTTATGCCCGTTTCAAAATGCGGTCAAAACGGCGGGCTTGACCGTTCCTAGCTAGTGGTTGAATCTTGGATTTTTTTGGTGTTTCTATGATTAAATAGATACTTATGTACCTAGAAATGATTTTTGGAAAAAATAAAGAGCAAACTATGAGGCAGCTACAGTTCAAATTTGACCCGTTTCCAACTGAATCGACGGCAATTTGTCTTTTTCACCAGAGGTAGATCCAAACTTTTTTCCACGAACCATTTTGTCAATTGTGCATTATATATGGCCTGGTATTTAATAAAAATGATTTGGTCCAATTTTGCAACAATTATTTTGTAGTTCCTTCACAAAAAAACCTCCTTTTGGGCACTCGGAAAATGAAAAATGAATTTTCCGTGAAAAGAAAATGAAAACTTCCTTCGGCAACATTGTTTGGAATTCCAAGATGCACCCTTGTGCACAATATGAGATCATTTGAACAAACTATGCCATGAATGTGGCCATAAGATTGATCATTTGGCTTGAAAGCCATGAATCTTCACGCATAATAGCTCATTTCTGAGAACACTTTTTTAAAATAATTACCGTATTACAAGTTTATTATTTTTCCTGGAAACTTGGTCACATATAATGACACAATGCGAAGGTTTTCCAATTTTTGATTTTTTGAATTTTTATGCCCGTTTCAAAATGCGGTCAAAAGCAGCGGGCTTGACCGTTCCTAGCTAGTGGTTGAATCTTGGAATTTTTTTGGTGGTTATATGATTAAATAGATACTTATTTACCTAGAAATGATTTTTGGAAAAAATAAAGAGCAAACTATGAGGCAGCTACAGTTCAAATTTGACCCGTTTCGAGCTGAATCGACGATAATTTGTCTTTTTCACTAGAGGTAGATCAAAACTTTTTTCATCCAACCATTTTGTCAATTGTTCATTATATATGGCCTAGTATTTATAAAAATGATTTGGTCCAATTTTGCAATAATTTCTTGGTAGGTCCTTCACAAAAAACCTCCTTTTGGGCACTCGGAAAATGAAAAATGAATTTTCCATGCAAAGAAAATGAAAACTTCCTTAGGCAACATTGTTTGGAATTACAAGATGCACCCTTGTGCACAATATGAGATCATTTGAACAAACTATGCCATGAATGTGGCCATAAGATTGATCATTTGGCTTGAAAGCCATGAATCTTCACGCATGATAGCTCATTTCTGAGAACACTTTTTTAAAATAATTACCGTATTACAAGTTTATTATTTTCCTGGAAACTTGGTCACATATTATGACACAATGCGAAGGTTTTCCAATTTTTTGATAATTTTTGAAAATTTTATGCCCGTTTCAAAATGCGGTCAAAACGGCAGGCTTGACCGTTCCTAGCTAGTGGTTGAATCTTGGAATTTTTTTGGGTGTTTCTATGATTAAATAGATACTTATGTACCTAGAAATGATTTTTGGAAAAAATAAATAGCAAACTATGAGGCAGCTACAGTTCAAATTTGACCCGTTTCCAACTGAATCGACGGCAATTTGTCTTTTTCACCAGAGGTAGATCCAAACTTTTTTCACCCAACCATTTTGTCAATTGTTGATTATATATGGCCTAGTATTTTATAAAAATGATTTGGTCCAATTTTGCAACAATTATTTGGTAGTTCCTTCACAAAAAAACCTCCTTTTGGGCACTCGGAAAATGAAAAATGAATTTTCCGTGCAAAGAAAATGAAAACTTCCTTAGGCAACATTGTTCGGAATTCCAAGATGCACCCTTGTGCACAATATGAGATCCATGAATGTGGCCATAAGATTGATCATTTGGCTTGAAAGCCATGAATCTTCACGCATGATAGCTCATTTCTGAGAACACTTTTTTAAATAATTACCGTATTACAAGTTTATTATTTTTCCTGGAAACTTGGTCACATATAATGACACAATGCGAAGGTTTTCCAATTTTTGATTTTTTTGAATTTTTATGCCCATTTCAAAATGCGGTCAAAAGCGGCGGGCTTGACCGTTCCTAGCTAGTGGTTGAATCTTGGAATTTTTTTGGTGTTTCTATGATTAAATAGATACTTATGTACCTAGAAATGATTTTTGGAAATAATAAAGAGCAAACTATGAGGCAGCTACAGTTCAAATTTGACCCGTTTCCAACTGAATCTACGACAATTTGTCTTTTTCACCAGAGTTAGATCAAAACTTTTTTCACCCAACCATTTTGTCAATTCTGCATTATATATTCCCTAGTATTTTATAAAAATTATTTGGTCCAATTTTGCAACAATTATTTGGTAGTTCCTTCACAAAAAATCCTCCTTTTGCGCACTCGGAAAATGAAAAATGAATTTTCCGTGCAAAGAAAATGAAAACTTCCTTAGGCAATATTGTTTGGAAGTCCAAGATGCACCCTTGCGCACAATATGAGATCAATTAAACAAACCATGCCATGAATGTGGCCATAAGATTGATCATTTGGCTTGAAAGCCATGAATCTTCACGCATGATAGCTCATTTCTGAGAACACTTTTTAAAAATAATTACCATATTACAAGTTTATTATTTTTCGTGGAAACTTGGTCACATATAATGAACAATGCGAAGGTTTTCCAATTTTTTGATTTTTTTAATTGTTTATGCCCGTTTAAAAATGCGGTCAAAACGGCGGGCTTGACCGTTCCTAGCTAGTGGTTGAATCTTGGAATTTTTTTGGTGTTTATATGATTAAATAGATACTTATGTACCTAGAGATGATTTTTGTAAAAAATAAAGAGCAAACTATGAGGCAGCTACAGTTCAAATTTGACCCGTTTCCAACTGAATTGACGGCAATTTGTCTTTTTCACCAGAGGTAGATCCAAACTTTTTTCACCCAACCATTTTGTCAATTGTGCATTATATATGGCCTAGTATTTTATAAAAATGATTTGGTCCAATTTTGCAACAATTATTTGGTAGTTCCTTCACAAAAAAACCTCCTTTTGGGCACTCGAAAAATGAAAAATGAATTTTCCGTGCAAAGAAAATGAAACTTCCTTAGGCAACATTGTTTGGAATTCCAAGATGCACCCTTGCGCACAATATGAGATCAATTAAAAAAATCATGCCATGAATGTGGCCATAAGATTGATCATTTGGCTTGGAAGCCATGAATCTTCACGCATGATAGCTCATTTCTGAGAACACTTTTTTAAAATAATTACCATATTAAAAGTTTATTATTTTTCGTGGAAACTTGGTCACATATAATGACACAATGCGAAGGTTTTCCAATTTTTTGAGTTTTTTTTGAATTTTTTATGCCCGTTTCAAAATGCGGTCAAAACGGCGGGCTTGACCGTTCCTAGCTAGTGGTTGAATCTTGGAATTTTTTGGTGTTTCTATGATTAAATAGATACTTATTTACCTAGAAATGATTTTTGGAAAAATAAAGAGCAAACTATGAGGCAGCTACAGTTCAAATTTGACCTGCTTTCCAAATTGAATCGATGACAATTTGTCTTTTTCACTAGAGGTAGATCAAAACTTTTTTCATCCAACCATTTTGTCAATTGTTCATTATATATGGCCTAGTATTTATAGAAATGATTTGGTCCAATTTTGCAATAATTTTTTGGTAGGTCCTTCACAAAAAACCTCCTTTTGGGCACTCGGAAAATGAAAAATGAATTTTCCGTGAAAATAAAATGAAAACTTCCTTAGGCAACATTGTTTGGAATTACAAGATGCACCCTTGTGCACAATATGAGATCATTTGAACAAACTATGCCATGAATGTGGCCATAAGATTGATCATTTGGCTTGAAAGCCATGAATCTTCACGCATGATAGCTCATTTCGAGAACACTTTTTAAAATAATTACCGTATTACAAGTTTATTATTTTTCCTGGAAACTTGGTCACATATAATGACAAAATGCGAATGTTTTCCAATTTTTGAATTTTTATGCCCGTTTCAAAATGCGGTCAAAACGGCAGGCTTGACCGTTCCTAGCTAGTGGTTGAATCTTGGAATTTTTTTGGGTGTTTCTATGATTAAATAGATACTTATGTACCTAAAAATGATTTTTGGAAAAAAAATAGCAAACTATGAGGCAGCTACAGTTCAAATTTGACCCGTTTCTAAATTGAATCGACGGCAATTTGTCTTTTTCACCAGAGGTAGATCCAAAAAAAATTCACCCAACCATTTTGTCAATTGTGCATTATATATGGCCTAGTATTTTATAAAAATGATTTGGTCCAATTTTGCAACAATTACTTGGTAGTTCCTTCACAAAAAAACCTCCTTTTGGGCACTCGGAAAATGAAAAATGAATTTTCCGTGCAAAGAAAATGAAAACTTCCTTAGGAAACATTGTTTGGAATTCCAAGATGCACCCTTGTGCACAATATGAGATCCATGAATGTGGCCATAAGATTGATCATTTGGCTTGAAAGCCATGAATCTTCACGCATGATAGCTCATTTCTGAGAACACTTTTTTAAAATAATTACCGTATTACAAGTTTATTATTTTTCCTGGAAACTTGGTCACATATAATGACAAAATGCGAATGTTTTCCAATTTTTTGAATTTTTTATGCCCGTTTCAAAATGCGGTCAAAACGGCAGGCTTGACCGTTCCTAGCTAGTGGTTGAATCTTGGAATTTTTTTGGGTGTTTCTATGATTAAATAGATACTTATGTACCTAAAAATGATTTTTGGAAAAAAAATAGCAAACTATGAGGCAGCTACAGTTCAAATTTGACCCGTTTCTAGCTGAATCGACGGCAATTTGTCTTTTTCACCAGAGGTAGATCCAAAAAAAATTCACCCAACCATTTTGTCAATTGTGCATTATATATGGCCTAGTATTTTAGAAAAATGATTTGGTCCAATTTTGCAACAATTACTTGGTAGTTCCTTCACAAAAAAACCTCCTTTTGGGCACTCGGAAAATGAAAAATGAATTTTCCGTGCAAAGAAAATGAAAACTTCCTTAGGAAACATTGTTTGGAATTCCAAGATGCACCCTTGTGCACAATATGAGATCCATGAATGTGGCCATAAGATTGATCATTTGGCTTGAAAGCCATGAATCTTCACGCATGATAGCTCATTTCTGAGAACACTTTTTTAAAATAATTACCGTATTACAAGTTTATTATTTTTCCTGGAAACTTGGTCACATATAATGACACAATGCGAAGGTTTTCCAATTTTTTGATTTTTTTTGAATTTTTATGCCCGTTTCAAAATGCGGTCAAAACGGCGGGCTTGACCGTTCCTAGCTAGTGGTTGAATCTTGGAATTTTTTTGGGTGTTTCTATGATTAAATAGATACTTATGTACCTAGAAATTACTTTTGGAAAAAATAAATAGCAAACTATGAGGTAGCTACAGTTCAAATTTGACCCGTTTCCAACTGAATTGACGGCAATTTGTCTTTTTCACCAGAGGTAGATCCAAACTTTTTTCACCCAACCATTTTTTCAATTATGCATTATATATGGCCTAGTATTTATAAAAATGATTTGGTCCAATTTTGCAACAATTATTTGGTAGTTCCTTCACAAAAAAACCTCCTTTTGGGCACTCGGAAAATGAAAAATGAATTTTCCGTGCAAAGAAAATGAAAACTTCCTTAGGAAACATTGTTTGGAATTCCAAGATGCACCCTTGTGCACAATATGAGATCCATGAATGTGGCCATAAGATTGATCATTTGCTTGAAAGCCATGAATCTTCACGCATGATAGCTCATTTCTGAGAACACTTTTTTAAATAATTACCGTATTACAAGTTTATTATTTTTCCTGGAAACTTGGTCACATATTATGACACAATGCGAAGGTTTTCCAATTTTTGAGTTTTTTTGAATTTTTATGCCCGTTTCAAAATGCGGTCAAAACGGCGGGCTTGACCGTTCCTAGCTAGTGGTTGAATCTTGGAATTTTTTTGGGTGTTTCTATGATTAAATAGATACTTATGTACCTAGAAATTATTTTTGGAAAAAATAAATAGCAAACTATGAGGTAGCTACAGTTCAAATTTGACCCGTTTCCAGCTGAATTGACGGCAATTTGTCTTTTTCACCAGAGGTAGATCCAAACTTTTTTCACCCAACCATTTTGTCAATTGTGCACTATATATGGCCTAGTATTTATAAAAATGATTTGGTCCAATTTTGCAACAATTATTTGGTAGTTTCTTCACAAAAAAACCTCCTTTTGGGCACTCGGAAAATGAAAAATGAATTTTCCGTGCAAAGAAATGAAAACTTCCTTAGGCATCATTGTTCGGAATTCCAAGATGCACCCTTGTGCACAATATGAGATCATTTGAACAAACTATGCCATGAATGTGGCCATAAGATTGATCATTTGGCTTGAAAGCCATGAATCTTCACGCATGATAGCTCATTTCTGAGAACACTTTTTTAAAATAATTACCGTATTACCCGTCTATTATTTTTCTGGAAACTTGGTCACATATAATGACATAATGCGAAGGTTTTCCAATTTTTTGAATTTTTTATGCCCGTTTCAAAATGCGGTCAAAACGGCAGGCTTGACCGTTCCTAGCTAGTGGTTGAATCTTGGAATTTTTTGGTGTATCTATGATTAAATAGATACTTATGTACCTAGAAATGATTTTTGGAGAAAATAAAGAGCAAACTATGAGGCAGCTACAGTTCAAATTTGACCTGCTTCCTCCGAATCGATTTACAATTTGTCTTTTTCACTAGAGGTAGATCAAAACTTTTTTCACCCAACCATTTTGTAAATTGTTCATTATATATGGCCTAGTATTTATAAAAATGATTTGGTCCAGTTTTGCAATTATTTTTTGGTAGGTCCTTCACAAAAAAACCTCCTTTTGGGCACTCGGAAAATGAAAAATGAATTTTCCGTGCAAAGAAAATGAAAACTTCCTTAGGCAATATTGTTTGGAATTCCAAGATGCACCCTTGTGCACAATATGAGATCATTTGAACAAACTATGCCATGAATGTGGCGATAAGATTGATCATTTGGCTTGAAAACCATGAATCTTCACGCATGATAGCTCATTTCTGAGAACACTTTTTTAAAATAATTACCGTATTACAAGTTTACTATTTTTCGTGGAAACTTGGTCACATATAATGACACAATGTGAAGGTTATCCAACTTTTTGATATTTTTTGAATTTTTATGCCCGTTTCAAAATGCGGTCAAAACGGCGGGCTTGACCGTTCCTAGCTAGTGGTTGAATCTTGGAATTTTTTGGTGTTTCTATGATTAAATAGATAATTATGTACCTAGAAATGGTTTTTGGAAAAAATAAAGAGCAAACTATGAGGCACCTATAGTTCAAATTTGACCCGTTTCTAGCTGAATCGACGGCAATTTGTCTTTTTCACCAGAGGTAGATCCAAAAAAAATTCACCCAACCATTTTGTCAATTGTGCATTATATATGGCCTAGTATTTTATAAAAATGATTTGGTCCAATTTTGCAACAATTACTTGGTAGTTCCTTCACAAAAAAACCTCCTTTTGGGCACTCGGAAAATGAAAAATGAATTTTCCGTGCAAAGAAAATGAAAACTTCCTTAGGAAACATTGTTTGGAATTCCAAGATGCACCCTTGTGCACAATATGAGATCCATGAATGTGGCCATAAGATTGATCATTTGGCTTGAAAGCCATGAATCTTCACGCATGATAGCTCATTTCTGAGAACACTTTTTTAAATAATTACCGTATTACAAGTTTATTATTTTTCCTGGAAACTTGGTCACATATAATGACACAATGCGAAGGTTTTCCAATTTTTTGATTTTTTTTGAATTTTTTATGCCCGTTTCAAAATGCGGTCAAAACGGCGGGCTTGACTGTTCCTAGCTAGTGGTTGAATCTTGGAATTTTTTTGGTGTTTCTATGATTAAATAGATACTTATGTACCTAGAAATTATTTTTGGAAAAAATAAATAGCAAACTATGAGGTAGCTACAGTTCAAATTTGACCCGTTTCCAGCTGAATTGACGGCAATTAGTCTTTTTCACCAGAGGTAGATCAAAACTTTTTTCACCGAACCATTTTGTCAATTGTGCATTATATATGGCCTAGTATTTATAAAAATGATTTGGTCCAATTTTGCAACAATTATTTGGTAGTTCCTTCACAAAAAAACCTCCTTTTGGGCACTCGGAAAATGAAAAATGAATTTTCCGTGCAAAGAAAATGAAAACTTCCTTAGGCAACATTGTTTGGAATTCCAAGATGCACCCTTGTGCACAATTTGAGATCATTTGAACAAACCATGCCATGAATGTGGCCATAAGATTGATCATTTGGCTTGAAAGCCATGAATCTTCACGCATGATAGCTCATTTCCGAGAACACTTTTTCAAAATAATTACCGTATTACAAGTTTATTATTTTTCCTGGAAACTTGGTCACATATAATGACACAATGTGCGAAGGTTTTCCAATTTTTGATTTGTTTTGAATTTTTTATGCCCGTTTCAAAATGCGGTCAAAAGCGGGCTTGACCGTTCCTTAGCTAGTGGTTGAATCTTGGAATTTTTTGGTGTTTCTATGATTAAATTGATACTTATGTACCTAGAAATGATTTTTGGAAAAAATAAAGAGCAAACTATGAGGCAGCTACAGTTCAAATTTGACCTGCTTTCCAAATCGAATCGACGGCAATTTATCTTTTTCACCAGAGGTAGATCCAAACTTTTTTCACCGAACCATTTTGTAAATTGTGCATTATATATGGCCTAGTATTTTATAAAAATGATTTGGTCCAATTTTGCAACAATTATTTTGTAGTTCCTTCACAAAAAACCTCCTTTTGGGCACTCGGAAAATGAAAAATGAATTTTCTGTGAAAAGAAAATGAAAACTTCCTTAGGCAACATTGTTTGGAATTCCAAGATGCACCCATTTGCACAATATGAGATCATTTGAACAAACTATGCCATGAATGTGGCCATAAGATTGATCATTTGGCTTGAAAGCCATGAATCTTCACGCATGATAGCTCATTTCTGAGAAAACTTTTTAAAATAATTACTGTATTACAAGTTTATTATTTTTCCTGGAAACTTGGTCACATATAATGACACAATGCGAAGGTTTTCCAATTTTTTGATTTTTTTTGAATTTTTTATGCCCGTTTCAAAATGCGGTCAAAACGGCGGGCTTGACCGTTCCTAGCTAGTGGTTGAATCTTGGAATTTTTTTGGTGTTTATATGATTAAATAGATACTTATTTACCTAGAAATGATTTTTGGAAAAAATAAAGAGCAAACTATGAGGCAGCTACAGTTCAAATTTGACCCGTTTCCAACTGAATCGACGGCAATTTGTCTTTTTCACTAGTGGTAGATCAAAACTTTTTTCATCCAACCATTTTGTCAATTGATCATTATATATGCCCTAGTATTTATAAAAATGATTTGGTCCAATTTTGCAGTAATTTTTTGGTAGGTCCTTCACAAAAAACCTCCTTTTGGGCACTCGGAAAATGAAAAATGAATTTTCCGTGCAAAGAAAATGAAAACTTCCTTAGGCAACATTGTTTGGAATTCCAAGATGCACCCTTGTGCACAATATGATATCATTTGAACAAACTATGCCATGAATGTGGCCATAAGATTGATCATTTGGCTTGAAGGCCATGAATCTTCACGCATGATAGCTCATTTCCGAGAACACTTTTTTAAAATAATTACCGTATTACAAGTTTATTATTTTTCCTGGAAACTTGGTCACATATAATGACACAATACGAAGGTTTTCCAATTTTTGATTTTTTTTAATTGTTTATGCCCGTTCTAAAATGCTACAACACAAAGAAGCTTGACCGTTCCTAGCTAGTGGTTGAATCTTGGATTTTTTGGTGTTTCTATGATTAAATAGATACTTATGTACCTAGAATTGATTTTTAGAAAAAATAAAGAGCAAACTATGAGGCAGCTACAGTTCAAATTTGACCTGTTTCCAACTGAATCGATGACAATTTGTTTTTTCACCAGAGGTAGATCCAAACTTTTTTCACCCAACCATTTTGTCAATTGTGCATTATATATGGCCTAGTATTTTATAAAAATGATTTGGTGCAATTTTGCAACAATTATTTGGTAGTTCCTTCACAAAAAAACCTCCTTTTGGGCACTCGGAAAATGGAAAATGAATTTTCCGTGAAAAGAAAATGAAAACTTCCTTAGGCAACATTGTTTGGAATTCCAAGATGCACCCTTGTGCACAATATGAGATCATTTGAAAAAACTATGCCATGAATGCGGCCATAAGATTGATCATTTGGCTTGAAAGCCATGAATCTTCACGCATGATAGCTAATTTCATGAACACTTTTTAAAATAATTACCGTATTACAAGTTTATTATTTTTCCTGGAAACTTGGTCACATATAATGACACAATGCGAAGGTTTTCCAATTTTTTGATTTTTTTTGAATTTTTATGCCCGTTTCAAAATGCGGTCAAAACGGCGGGCTTGACCGTTCCTAGCTAGTGGTTGAATCTTGGAATTTTTTTGGGTGTTTCTATTATTAAATAGATACTTATGTACCTACAAATTATTTTTGGAAAAAATAAATAGCAAACTATGAGGCAGCTACAGTTCAAATTTGACTGTTTCAAATTTGAATCGGCGACAATTTGTCTTTTTCACCAGAGGTAGATCCAAACTTTTTCACTCAACCATTTTGTCAATTGCATTATATATGGCCTAGTATTTTATAAAATGATTTGGTCCAATTTTGCAACAATTATTTGGTAGTTCCTTCACAAAAAAACCTCCTTTTGGGCACTCGGAAAATGAAAAATGAATTTTCCGTGCAAAGAAAATGAAAACTTCCTTAGGCAACATTGTTCGGAATTCCAAGAAGCACCCTTGTGCACGATATGAGATCATTTGAACAAACTATGCCATGAATGTGGCCATAAGATAGATCATTTGGCTTGAAAGCCATGAATCTTCACGCATGATATCTCATTTCTGAGAACACTTTTTTAAAATAATTACCGTATTACAAGTTTATTATTTTTCCTGGAAACTTGGTCACATATAATGACACAATGCGAAGGTTTTCCAATTTTTGATTTTTTTTGAATTTTTTATGCCCGTTTCAAAATGCGGTCAAAACGGCGGGCTTGACCGTTCCTAGCTAGTGGTTGAATCTTGGAATTTTTTTGGGTGTTTCTATTATTAAATAGATACTTATGTACCTAGAAATTATTTTTGGAAAAAATAAATAGCAAACTATGAGGCAGCTACAGTTCAAATTTGACCTGTTTCCAGCTGAATCGACGACAATTTGTCTTTTTCACCAGAGGTAGATCCAAACTTTTTTCACCCAACCATTTTGTCAATTGCGCATTATATATGGCCTAGTATTTTATAAAAATGATTTGGTCCAATTTTGCAACAATTATTTGGTAGTTCCTTCACAAAAAAACCTCCTTTTGGGCACTCGGAAAATGAAAAATGAATTGTCCGTGCAAAGAAAATGAAAACTTCCTTAGGAAACATTGTTTGTAATTCTAAGATGCACCCTTGCGCACAATATGAGATCAATTAAACAAACCATGCCATGAATGTGGCCATAAGATTGATCATTTGGCTTTAAAACCATGAATCTTCACGCATTATAGCTCATTTCTGAGAACACTTTTTTTAAAAAATTACCATATTACAAGTTTATTATTTTTCGTGGAAACTTGGTCACATATAATGACACAATGCGAAGGTTTTCCAATTTTTTGATTTTTTTTGAATTGTTTATGCCCGTTTCAAAATGCGGTCAAAACAGCGGGCTTGACCGTTCCTAGCTAGTGGTTGAATCTTGGAATTTTTTTGGTGTTTCTATGATTAAATAGATACTTATGTACCTAGAAATGATTTTTGGAAAAAATAAAGAGCAAACTATGAGGCAGCTACAGTTCAAATTTGACCCGTTTCCAACTAAATCGACATCAATTTGTCTTTTTCACCAGAGGTAGATCCAAACTTTTTTCACCCAACTATTTTGTCAATTCTGCATTATATATAGCCTAGTATTTTATAAAAATGATTTGGTCCAATTTTGCAACAATTATTTGGTAGTTCCTTCAAAAAAAACCTCCTTTTGGGCACTCGGAAAATGAAAAATGAATTTTCCGTGCAAAGAAAATGAAAACTTCCTTAGGAAACATTGTTTGAATTCCAAGATGCACCCTTGTGCACAATATGAGATCATTTGAACAAACCATGCCATGATTGTGGCCATAAGATTGATCATTTGGCTTGAAAGCCATGAATCTTCACGCATGATAGCTCATTTCTGAGAACACTTTTTTAAAATAATTACCGTATTACAAGTTTATTATTTTTCCTGGAAACTTGGTCACATATAATGACACAATGCGAAGGTTTTCCAATTTTTTGAGTTTTTTTTTAATTTTTTATGCCCGTTTCAAAATGCGGTCAAAACGGCGGGCTTGACCGTTCCTAGCTAGTGGTTAAATCTTGGAATTTTTTTGGGTGTTTCTATGATTAAATAGATACTTATGTACCTAGAAATGATTTTTGGAAAAAATAAATAGCAAACTATGAGGCAGCTATAGTTCAAATTTGACCCGTTTCCAGCTGAATCGACGGTAATTTGTCTTTTTCACCAGAGGTAGATCCAAACTTTTTTCACCCAACCATTTTGTCAATTGTTCATTATATATGGCCTAGTATTTATAAAAATTATTTGGTCCAATTTTGCAACAATTATTTGGTAGTCCCTTCACAAAAAAACCTCCTTTTGGGCACTCGGAAAATGAAAAATGAATTTTCCGTGCAAAGAAAATGAAAACTTGCTTAGGAAACATTGTTTGGAATTCCAAGATGCACCCTTGTGCACAATATGAGATCATTTGAACAAACTATGCCATGAATGTGGCCATAAGATTGATCATTTGGTTTGAAAGCCATGAATCTTCACGCATGATAGCTCATTTCTGAGAACACTTTTTTAAAATAATTACCGTATTACCAGTTTATTATTTTTCCTGGAAACTTGGTCACATATAATGACATAATGCGAAGGTTTTCCAATTTTTTGATATTTTTTGAATTTTTTATGCCCGTTTCAAAATGCGGTCAAAACGGCAGGCTTGACCGTTACTAGCTAGTGGTTGAATCTTGGAATTTTTTTGGTGTTTCTATGATTAAATAGATACTTTTGTACCTAGAAATGATTTTTGGAAAAAATAAAGAGCAAACTATGAGGCAGCTACAGTTCAAATTTGACCCGTTTCCAACTAAATCGACGGCAATTTGTCTTTTTCACCAGAGGTAGATCCAAACTTTTTTCACCCAACCATTTTGTCAATTGTGCATTATATATGGCCTAGTATTTTATAAAAATGATTTGGTCCAATTTTGCAACAATTATTTGGTAGTTCCTTCACAAAAAAACCTCCTTTTGGGCACTCAGAAAATGAAAAATGAATTTTCCGTGAAAAGAACATGAAAACTTCCTTAGGCAACAATGTTTGGAATTCCAAGATGCACCCTTGTGCACAATATGAGATCATTTTAACAAACCATGCCATGAATGTGGCCATAAGATTGATCATTTGGCTTGAAAGCCATGAATCTTCACGCATGATAGCTCATTTCTGAGAACACTTTTTTAAAATAATTACCGTATTACAAGTTTATTATTTTTCCTGGAAACTTGGTCACATATAATGACACAATGCGAAGGTTTTCCAATTTTTTGATTTGTTTTGAATTTTTTATGCCCGTTTCAAAATGCGGTCAAGACGGCGGGCTTGACCGTTCCTAGATAGTGGTTGAATCTTGGAATTTTTTTTGTGTTTCTATGATTAAATAGATACTTATGTACCTAGAAATGATTTTTGGAAAAAATAAAGAGCAAACTATGAGGCAGCTACAGTTCAAATTTGACCCGTTTCCAACTAAATCGACGGCAATTTGTCTTTTTCACCAAAGCTAGATCAAAACTTTTTTCACCGAACCATTTTGTCAATTATGCATTATATATTCCCTAGTATTTTATAAAAATGATTTGGTCCAATTTTGCAACAATTATTTGGTAGTTCCTTCACAAAAAAACCTCCTTTTGGGCACTCAGAAAATGAAAAATGAATTTTCCGTGAAAATAAAATGAAAACTTCCTTAGGCAACATTGTTTGGAATTCCAAGATGCACCCTTGTGCAAAATATGAGATCATTTTAACAAACCATGCCATGAATGTGGCCATAAGATTGATCATTTGGCTTGAAAGCCATGAATCTTCACGCATGATAGCTCATTTCTGAGAACACTTTTTTAAAAAAATTACCATATTACAAGTTTATTATTTTTCATGGAAACTTGGTCACATATAATGACACAATGCGAAGGTTTTCCAATTTTTTGATTTTCTTTGAATTGTTTATGCCCGTTTCAAAATGCGGTCAAAACGGCGGGCTTGACCGTTCCTAGCTAGTGGTTGAATCTTGGAATTTTTTTGGTGTTTCTATGATTAAATAGATACTTTTGTACCTAGAAATGATTTTTGGAAAAATAAAGAGCAAACTATGAGGCAGCTACAGTTCAAATTTGACCCGTTTCCAACTAAATCGACGGCAATTTGTCTTTTTCACCAGAGGTAGATCCAAACTTTTTTCACCCAACCATTTTGTCAAATGTGCATTATATATGGCCTAGTATTTTATAAAAATGATTTGGTCCAATTTTGCAACAATTATTTGGTAGTTCCTTCAAAAAAAACCTCCTTTTGGGCACTCGGAAAATGAAAAATGAATTTTCCGTGCAAAGAAAATGAAAACTTCCTTAGGAAACATTGTTTGGAATTCCAAGATGCACCCTTGTGCACAATATGAGATCATTTGAACAAACCATGCCATGAATGTGGCCATAAGATTGATCATTTGGCTTGAAAGCCATGAATCTTCACGCATGATAGCTCATTTCTGAGAACACTTTTTAAAAATAATTACCGTATTACAAGTTTATTATTTTTCCTGAAAACTTGGTCACATATAATGACACAATGCGAAGGTTTTCCAATTTTTTGAGTTTTTTTTGAATTTTTTATGCCCGTTTCAAAATGCGGTCAAAACGGCGGGCTTGACCGTTCCTAGCTAGTGGTTGAATCTTGGAATTTTTTTGGGTGTTTCTATGATTAAATAGATACTTATGTACCTAGAAATGATTTTGGAAAAAATAAAGAGCAAACTATGAGGCAGCTACAGTTCAAATTTGACCTGCTTCGAAATGATTAAATGGCAATTTGTCTTTTCACGGAGGTAGATCCAAACTTTTTTCACCCAACCATTTTGTCAATTGTGCATTATATATGGCCTAGTATTTATAAAAATGATTTGGTCCAATTTTGGAACAATTATTTGGTAGTCCCTTCACAAAAAACCTCCTTTTGGGCACTCGGAAAATGAAAAATGAATTTTCCGTGCAAAGAAAATGAAAACTTCCTTAGGCAACATTGTTCGGAATTCCAAGATGCACCCTTGTGCACAATATGAGATCATTTGAACAAACTACGCCATGAATGTGGCCATAAGATTGATCATTTGGCTTGAAAGCCATGAATCTTCACGCATGATAGCTCACTTCTAGGAACACTTTTTTAAAATAATTACCGTATTACAAGTTTATTATTTTTCCTCGAAACTTGGTCACATATAATGACATAATGCGAAGGTTTTCCAAGTTTTTGTTATTTTTTGAATTTTTTATGCCCGTTTCAAAATGCGGTCAAAACGACAGGCTTGACCGTTCCTAGCTAGTGGTTGAATCTTGGAACTTTTTTGGTGTTTCTATGATTAAATAGATACTTATGTACCTAGAAATGATTTTTGGAGAAAATAAAGAGCAAACTATGAGGCAGCTACAGTTCAAATTTGACCCGTTTCCTACTGAATCGACGGCAATTTGTCTTTTTCACTAGAGGTAGATCAAAACTTATTTCACCCAACCATTTTGTCAATTGTGCATTATATATGGCCTAGTATTTATAAAAATGATTTGGTCCAATTTTGCAATAATTTTTTGGTAGGTCCTTCACAAAAAAACCTCCTTTTGGGCACTCGGAAAATGAAAAATGAATTTTCCGTGCAAAGAAAATGAAAACTTCCTTAGGCAACATTGTTTGGAATTCCAAGATGCACCCTTGTGCACAATATGAGATCATTTGAACAAACTATGCCATGAATGTGGCCATAAGATTGATCATTTGGCTTGAAAGCCATGAATCTTCACGCATGATAGCTCATTTCTGAGAACACTTTTTTAAAATAATTACCGTATTACAAGTTTATTATTTTCCATGGAAACTTGGTCACATATTATGACACAATGCGAAGGTTATCCAATTTTTTATTTTTTTTTGAATTTTTTATGCCCGTTTCAAAATGCGGTCAAAACGGCGGGCTTGACCGTTACTAGCTAGTGGTTGAATCTTGGAATTTTTTTTGTGTATCTATTATTAAATAGATACTTATGTACCTAGAAATGATTTTTGGAAAAAATAAAGAGCAAACTAGGAGGCAGCTACAGTTCAAATTTGACCCGTTTCCAACTGAATCGACGGCAATTTGTTTTTTCACCAAAGCTAGATCAAAACTTTTTTCACCGAACCATTTTGTCAATTGTGCATTATATATTCCCTAGTATTTTATAAAAATGATTTGGTCCAATTTTGCAACAATTATTTGGTAGTTCCTTCACAAAAAAACCTCCTTTTGGGCACTCAGAAAATGAAAAATGAATTTTCCGTGAAAAGAAAATGAAAACTTCCTTAGGCAACATTGTTTGGAATTCCAAGATGCACCCTTGTGCACAATATGAGATCATTTTAACAAACCATGCCATGAATGTGGCCATAAGATTGATCATTTGGCTTGAAAGCCATGAATCTTCACGCATGATAGCTCATTTCTGAGAACACTTTTTAAAATAATTACCGTATTACAAGTTTATTATTTTTCCTGGAAACTTGGTCACATATAATGACACAATGCGAAGGTTTTCCAATTTTTTGATTTGTTTTGAATTTTTTATGCCCGTTTCAAAATGCGGTCAAGACGGCGGGCTTGTCCGTTCCTAGCTAGTGGTTGAATCTTGGAATTTTTTTCGTGTTTCTATGATTAAATAGATACTTCTGTACCTAGAAATGATTTTTGGAAAAAATAAAGAGCAAAATATGAGGCAGCTACAGTTCAAATTTGACCTGCTTTCAAATTGAATCGACAAAGAATTTGTCTTTTTCACCAGAGGTAGATCCAAACTTTTTCACCCAACCATTTTGTCAATTGTGCATTATATATGGCCTAGTATTTTATAAAAATGATTTGGTCCAATTTTGCAACAATTATTTGGTAGTTCCTTCACAAAAAAACCTCCTTTTGGGCACTCGGAAAATGAAAAATGAATTTTCCGTGCAAAGAAAATGAAACTTTCTTAGGCAACATTGTTTGGAATTCCAAGATGCACCCTTGCGCACAATATGAGATCAATTAAAAAAAATCATGCCATGAATGTGGCCATAAGATTGATCATTTGGCTTGAAAGCCATGAATCTTCACGCATGATAGCTCATTTCTGAGAACACTTTTTTAAAATAATTACCATATTACAAGTTTATTATTTTTCCTGGAAACTTGGTCACATATAATGACACAATGCGAAGGTTTTCCAATTTTTGAGTTTTTTGAATTTTTTATGCCTGTTTCAAAATGCGGTCAAAACGTATGGGCTTGACCGTTCCTAGCTAGTGGTTGAATCTTGGAATTTTTTTGGTGTTTCTATGATTAAATAGATACTTATTTAACTTGAAATGATTTTTGGAAAAAATAAAGAGCAAACTATGAGGCAGCTACAGTTCAAATTTGACCCGTTTCCAGCTGAATCGACGACAATTTGTCTTTTTCACCAGAGGTAGATCCAAACTTTTTTCACCCAACCGTTTTTTCAATTGTGCATTATATATGGCCTAGTATTTATAACTAATGATTTGGTCCAATTTTGCAATAATTTTTTGGTAGGTCCTTCACAAAAAGACCTCCTTTTGGGCACTCGGAAAATGAAAAATGAATTTTCCGTGCAAAGAAAATGAATACTTCCTTAGGCAACATTGTTTGGAATTCCAAGATGCACGCCTGTGCACAATATGAGATCATTTGAACAAACTATGCCATGAATGTGGCCATAAGATTGATCATTTGGCTTGAAAGCCATGAATCTTCACGCATGATAGCTCATTTCTGAGAACACTTTTTTAAAATAATTACCGTATTACAAGTTTATTATTTTTCCTGGAAACTTGGTCACATATAATGACACAATGCGAAGGTTTTCCAATTTTTTGATTTTTTTTTGAATTTTTTATGCCCGTTTCAAAATGCGGTCAAAACGGCGGGCTTGACCGTTCCTAGCTAGTGGTTGAATCTTGGAATTTTTTTGGTGTTTCTATGATTAAATAGATACTTATGTACCTAGAAATGATTTTTGGAAAAATAAAGAGCAAACTACGAGGTAGCTACAGTTCAAATTTGACCTGCTTCCAAATTGAATCGGTGGAAATTTGTCTTTTTCACGAGAGGTGGATCAAAACTTTTTTCACCCAACCATTTGGTCAACTGTGCATTAAATGTGGCCTAGTATTTTATAAAAATGATTTGGTCCAATTTTGCAATAATTATTTGGTAGGTCCTTCACCAAAAAACCTCATTTGGGGCATTCGAATAATGGAAAATGATTTTTTGTGCAAAGAATATAAAAAATCCCTTTGAACTTTTGCAGAGTATAAAGAACTCATTTTGAACGAATATAAAGAATATCATTCGAACAAATATTGGGTAGGTCTTTTACAAAAAAGAACTTATTTTGAGCACTAAAAATGGATAATGATTTTTTCGTGACCTATTTAAAAGGTCATAAAATCTTCAAATTGTTTGTTGCGTTCTGATTGGTCTATAGGCATATCACGCGGATCATGCATCCGACCGTCGGATGCTCCGGGATCCAACGGCGGACCTCATCCCCTTACCCTCTCACCCACGTAGCCATCTCACCCCCCTCACCCACGCAGCCCCCACTCCCCACCGTTCCAACCCTAGCCCCCACTCTCCCGCACCCGCACCAGCTCGCCAAACCCTAGCCAGGGCCACGCCTCAAGCACCATGGCCGACGGCGAGGAGCCCCAACCCTCCCCCGATCCCATCGATCCCCTCCTCCCATTGCACCCCTCCTCCCCCATCTCCTCGCAGCCGCCATCGACGGCGCTCCCTTCGATCCCTCCCACCATCGTCTCCCTCCCTCAGATCAAGCTCCCCCTCCCCTCTCCCTCCCACCTTTCGACACCCGCACTCCCTCGCTCGATTCCCTCCTTGTCTCTCCCTCGCCTCGCTGCCGCCCCCACCCACCGCCACCGGCGACTTCGCTCCCCCACTCCGCCCTATCCCCCACCGTCGCCGCGAAAACCTTCACCCTCCGCCTCTCCCGCCCATCTCGCAGCTGCTGCCGTCAAGCGCCACCAGCGTCCCGCTCCTCCGCCCCGGACGCCGACTCAAGACGGCGACAACGGATCCGTCACCCTCCCTCGGCTCCCGCCCCACGAGCTCCCAATGAGGACAAGGCGGCGAGCCATCGATACCTTTGGATCCCTCGGCCCGCTCGCGCCCTTGCTCCCTCCCGCCTGTGGGGCCGCGCTGCTCCCCGACGACGCGGGCAGGCGCGCGGGCCTCGACCCACGGGGCTCGTCCAAGTGGCGGGCGACCGGTGGTGGCGGCACCAGCGTCGTCGCGAGGGGGCCGGAGGAGGCATCTTCTGCCATTGCCTACTTCAACCACTTCTTCACGGTAATCTATTACCGCACCGCTGCTCTAAACAAATTTAGCCTCTCTGCTTCTTAGGAACGGGAGGATGATGTGGTTGTGTGCGTGCAGAGGACGGCCATGGCGTGGGTGGCGCGGCTCCTTTCCATGGCCTGCGTCTCCGTGGCGGCGAAGATGGAGTACTGCGCGCCGGCACTGTCGGAACTCGACGCCGGCGGCAGCTACAAGTTCTTTGGCACAACCGAAGGTTCATCTTCGCCCTGCACACCTTCTTAACTGAATATGGATCTTTCTTGCATTTTGTCTGACTGATATGTGTTGTGTTCATGCAGGCGGCAGTGTGCTGGATTACAGGCCATCTACTATGGCTGCAGCTGCAATCCTGGCTGCATCCTATGGAGCTCTACTGACCAAAGAAGCACTAGAGTCCATGAAACTCTATTTTTTTAGACTACTAGGCATGAATGCTTCTTCATGGCCATGTCCAGTCAAAATCCATGACAACAAGCTAGCTAGCTAGCAACCATGTCCCTGGCCATGTCCAGATATATATATATATATATATATATATATATATATATATATATATATATATCCTTCTCCTTGTAGATCCATTGTATTTGCATGCTGCTATATTATGTCGAGTTGAGTGGAAGCGAACATATCCTCGTGTGTGTGTGTGTGTGTGTGTGTGTGTTATCATCTCCTAATGCTCCTACCAGCTTTCTGACTGTGGCAATTGATTTGAATCCTCTCACTTGGCCTAGGAGCAACACCACTGCTGATGAGAGCAACTCCTTTCCCTCAATAGACTAGCATCATTCCATTCTTACTCTGTAGTAGAATTGGTAGTGATAGAGTGGGTGAATCTATGTGATGTAGAGATACACTAAGATCATGAAATATATATATATATATATATATATATATATATATATATATATATATATATATTAGTTCTGCTAATGCTTACCAGTGAATTCAAGTCTGCTTATTTGAAGGTCCAACACTTGTGCATACTGATTTGTGTCCTTTTGAGTGAATTGTGTTTTTAGACTGCAATTATGTCTTTGTTGGTGAAGTGTTTTCCGAGTGAACTAGGAACGTTAGAAGGATATGATGTGGTTGTATCGGTTTCAAAGATGATGATTCTCATCAACTTGCACTGGTCATAGTCCAAAGAAATGCATGGTAGTGTTTTGTTCAATTATATTATATAAGAGTGACTCGTGTAGTATAAATTGTCATTGTCAAGTAGCTGCATACAGCTGCATGCCATTATCTCATAAGAGTGAGTCGTGTAGTATGAATTGACAGTGTGATCTAAGTATCATGTGTGTAATTGTGTATGCTTATATGATTTCTGGCACATTTCCTGTACCTACAATTCAAATTTGTGAGCATAGCTTACATTGTCGATGCAAAAACTGTTCCTTGTAATGTACATACTCATACTGCATCTTTTGGATTGTTCATTTCTGTTTATCTTGTGCCGATGCTACTTAGTATGTACTCACATCTTCATCTTTGGAAGGATAATACTGTAGGTAGACCATTTACTATTTTTCATTTTTGAATATGGCTAACTCGCTTCCCCCAACTGCATATCCTCTGTTCTGAGCATAATTTTTTTGCCATATCCATTTCACACCTGGCATCTGCCATTGTAACTTCATATTCGCGTTGGGTTCTGATTCGCTTTGCTGCTATTGTTTCTGTGGTGATGCAGACTTGTGGTGACGCGTCCTGACCGAGGCCCGTTTTGGTTCTGTTTTTGCAGGGACGGCTTCAGGAAGGACACCAACATCAAGCAGGTCTCCATGTAAGCATCTCGGTTCCCTTTGCTCCCGCCCCTATCTCCTTGTTCTTATTCGAACTTCGTCTTTGTGATAGTTTTTCTTGCAAATCCCGTGTCCTGATTTGTGTTTAAATCGCAGGTTTGCAATGTCGATGGTGAGAAGTGGAAGTATCTTTTGTGATGTTGTAAGTTACCCGCTCCCCCATCCCCTCTTAGTTACCTCTCTATTCAGTGTTGGTCTCTTCCGCCTAATCTCAGTGTTTGCTCGGTGATGGGATGAAATTTTGGCGGACTTTGTGTTGGTTTCCATGTTTCTGTGTCGCTGCACCGCGTCATTTGGGTATTGTTCGACCCAGTTGGTCAATGATATTTACTACCTTCGTCCCATAATATAAGTGCGTTTTTGACACTATATAGTGTCAAAAGCGCTCTTATATTAGGGGACGGAGGGAGTAGAATTTAGTTGCTATGCAATTGTTGATCTACTCCTATTCTCAATTTGGTTGTTCAAATGTGTAGCCTTGTAGCCTTGTTAGAATCTGTATAGTCTGCTCATGCATTCAAACTGCTGCTTGAATGTTACTTTCCAAATCCACCATGCCATTTCGCATTTATTTGTTCAACGATTCTTCTGTTAATATTTAATCCTGTAATCTGTCGCCTTGCACCACACTAACATTTGCTCCATGATTCCCTAACTGCTCAATATGTTGATATGTTTTGAACATCTGAATTTTGTGTGTGTAGGGGGACTTGTGATGCAGCACGTGAAGCAACAGCAAGGGGAGGGCATCTCTGAAATGTCGCCGCTGGTGGTGATGGATGGTTGCCGCTGGTGGTGGTAGCACCTCCTTGTCTTTCGGTAATTTATTCTTTGCTTCTTTGGTAGAAATGGTAGCTACTTGGTAGCTACATGGATGCTTGAATGTACATGTTTGCAGTTAGTACGTGTTTTAGCTCCTTGGTAGTACTTCCTGTACTTGAATGTACCCTCTTGTTGTACACGTGGCTGTTTAAGGAATCTTTTTGTGTTGAAAGAAATAAAATTGTCACCCGTGGCTGTTTAAGATACATGCTTGTTTGAATTCCCTCTATTTCACTGTCGCCGGAACAATTTTGTTATGGAGGCCCAAAATTGAAATGCACTATAAAAAGTTTGAGGCCCAAAAAAGAAATGAACTGTAGAAGGTCGTGTCCTAGAAAATAAAAAGGCCAAATTCTTGGTCTCGGCCCATGTAGTTGACACAAATTGCTAGAAAAATAATAATTAATGGGCTCGGCCCATCTAAAGCACCGAAATGGACTGGGCTGATTCTAAGTAACGACCTTATGAATTGGTCACAATTTTGCCACGTCAGATTGCCACGTCGGATCCGACGTGGCCTAGGCAGTCAGCTAGTGACCAAAACAAAAGGTCATGGGTTCAACGACCTTCTGTTTTGGTCGTAAACGTCTATGACCTTCTCACAGAGAAGGTCGCTATAGTCAGTTAACGACCGCCAGCTTTTGACCTTCTCTTTATGGTCACAAAAAGGTCGCACATGAAAAACCATGACCTTTCAGTGACCAGTAGTCAAGGTCACAAGTTGACATATTTCTTGTAGTGGATAGCGGATGGGGTAAGGAAGAGGCTCCATTAGTCACTGATGAAGTCGCCATGGATGAGGATGAGGATGACGATGGCACTCAACAGTATGTCTATACTGGCACCTACTCAGGGTTTGAGCGTCATGAGTCGGTGCCTGAATTGCCGCCTCCGGAGGCTCAACGTATTATAGACGACCTTTCGGCAAAGAAGCCTAGGAAGAGAGCGAGGAAAGGCAAGAAAGCTGATTCTATGATCCAGCCGCCTCAGCAGCCTCGGGTTCAAGACCGTATAGATATCACCGGTGGGGATAAATTGCATATCCCCGGTCAACCAATCCTACCTGCAGCAGCGCTAAGGGCCAGATTCGGCGATCTAAGGAGTCTTCATGACGATGTGCTGCGGATAGAGAAAGGCCTCATCGCCAAGAAAGATCCAGGATACCCACTCTACGTGGTTAACGTTCCGCGGCAATTGTTGTACGTCGACTTCTTCCCTGTAGATAAGTTCTTCCTTCGATTCAATTACATATTCGACATGTTTCATGTGAAGAAGCTGGATTTTACGTTTGTCCGCCTTTATGCCTTGCACATGAACTACATCATCGGATTTGAGAAGATACCTCATATCTGTGTCGCTGACCCGTACTTCATGCACGAGAGCTTCTTGGGACTCTGCGCAAAGCACCGTGAATAAGCGAGGGAATACATCGTCAATTTCATGCTCGCCAATAAGGACAAGGAGGCGATTCTCATGCTTTATCATCCCCTGTAAGTCATCCGCGCAGATATCCTTCCTTCGATTTCAATCATTCATTTGCACGGTGGAGGCTAATTAATTTGAGGTGTACTTATTTTGCGCAGCAGCGGGCGCGCTATCCTCATCATCCTCTACCCCCGATACTCCCACGCTCTTTACTTAGACTCGTCGAAGAACATTAACAAAAAGGATTACACCCACATCAAGGATGTTCTCGACAGTGCTATGTTTTACTACGAAGCACGGGGTTGAGAGGTCCAGGACAAGAAGAGAAGGGTCAGCAGGCTCGCCTTCGGCCATAAGACTGACTTCTGCTGCATCCAGCAACAGAGTGATTCTCTTAATGATGGATTCTATGTCCTACACCACATGTCGGAGTCTGACGGGATCACGGAACCGTCGCATGTCACCTACATCCAGCGATGCCCATATTCTGCAATGGGCAAAGAACGTAGGAGATATCGAGGATCATCGACTTTGAGCCGAGTTCTATCACATCCAGCGCGAACTTGCCCAAATCATCATGAAGGAGGTCATCGGAAAAACAGGGATGTTCTATGAAGAAGGACAAATGTCACGGGAAGACGTCCGAACACGGGTAGCCTCTCAGCGTCTCGACCTGAAGCCTTTCACTAGGCTCGGGGACTATCTCCCTGACTTGGATGGATGGCACGACATGTTGGAGTGATTGTCGAAATATGACAACGTGTCCATTTAGTCCATACTTTCTGTATGACGAAACTTTGAGTTATGCACGACGAAACTTTATTTGTGATGTAATTAAACCGTCCTCCTCGACTAGCAACGATAACTCTAGTTAGGGAATTTTGGGTACGATCAACTTTGTTATTTGTGCTTATGATATGTTGCTTCTATTTTTGCCAAGTCTGTCTCTTTCTGTAGCTCAACTATATATGTTGCATATCATCGACTCATGTGACGATGCAGGTGCATAGGTCATCGATGGCAAAGAAGTGCTACACCAGGAGTATATATACGACGAGTGGCCGGAGTGTCAGGCCTAGGTGTACCGATTTCCGGTTTCCGAGCGACAGGCAGTAGTTACTTTAGGTTCACGCTAATGCGAGAGAGGGATATGAACTCGTGTCTGCATAGTTCCGCTCTCACTCAAAGTGATAGTTCTTCTCGCGTATATCATTGTTTGATGGATGACAATGTAGTTGCAAGTAATCAAGACTTGTATCACTATTTTTGAGATGATGACGAGAGACCACTTTGTGTTGGATGATGATTATGATGTTGACATGATTTGTTGAGACTAGTTGTATGTATATGCTATGATTACATTTGTATGTGTATGATATGCTAAAGATTATTCTATAAAGCCTATTCAAATACAAAAAAAATATGCAGAAAAAACCCCTAATAAAACTAGTAGTAGCGAGGGGTAGAAAGTTAGCGGTAGCGCTGCCTTACCAGTAGCGCTTCCATGTAAAAAGCGCTGCAGATATTATTAGCAGCGCTCTTCACCAAAGCGCGCTACTGCTATCCATGTATAGCAGTAGCGTGAGATGACAGGTGCTACTGCTACATGTTAGCTGTAGCGCCTTATTAGTAGCGCACCGTCCCGCGCTACTGATAGGCATAAAACCCGCGTTGCTGCTAGGCTTTTCCCTAGTAGTGTGTGAATGGGGAACGTACCGGAGGGGGTTGCGGGCAGGGTGAGGGTTTTTGTTACGTGGGGATGGTGAGGGTTTTCTTTTTTATTTTTTGAATTGGGTGGTGAGGGTTTTCTGTCCCACAAAGAATTTTGGGGGCGACGGTTTGCTAGAGCGAACCGTGTGTGATTGATGCAACAGGCAAAATGAAAGTCATTGCACACGGTTCCAATTTTGGGAACCGTGTGTGATTGACGTACTACATCTGTCCTGGTTTATTGGTTCCCCTTTGTAAGTTTTACCAAATTTTGACCAAATATTTAACATATCAGACATAGATAATAAGTGTACACATACATAAGCATAGTTCAACCATAAGTACATAGTTCAACCGTCATTAAGCATACTCAAGCGTACATAGTTCGACCCATCCCACATCTCATCTCACATGCCGGCATGATCCTGAAGCTTCTCCAGGTACTCGGCGTACGAGTCGTGCGACACCCTGAGAGAATACTTCTGCTTGAAGGAGCCAATGGCCCGTCCTCTTGCATGCGCCAAAACACTTAGATACGCGTCATGAAGCTTCTGGTTGCAAAATGGGCATCCATAGCCGTCGTTCAAGGTCCTAATACGCCTGTTATGCGTTCCCGCTTAAAGCTCCCTCAGGATTTGCCTCTTGCACCTCCTTTGTCCATCTTCATCCTCGCTGTCCACATCGTTAGACAACACCTATACAAATAGTAAAACAAATTTGGCATCAAATCAATGATTACATGCCGTGAAGTAGGATTAGGAATTTATGGCTATTTATTTATACATATCCAGAGATCATGATTCGATTTTTAAGCACATTCGTCTATGTACGGACCAATCTTGAAGAAAATAATGGCACAAACATATTTAGGTCATTCAAAATCAATTTTCAAGTCCTGGCTAGGAATTATTAGCCCGAACACTAACCCTAGTCGGATTACTAGCAGAAATCATTTGCACAGATGAAACAAGTAATCACTTATCACCTGTACCATTCAAACTATCAATACACCACATGGATCTAACGAAACTTACTCAGATTTCATGGATTGGGAGAACATAACCATAGGATTTCTATTCCAAAAAGGGGGAGGAAGGAGTAACCAGAGAAACCCTATTATCTATTTGACACATAAATGGGTATAGATGACTAACCAGTTGTCCATCGTCGTCGGAGTCGTCGCCAGAGTGGTCATCGGAGTCATCGCCGGAGTGGTCGTCGGAGTCAGTGTGGAACTCCACCTCCGGCTGTGGAAGCTCGACGCCGTCGATGCCGTCAGGGTGCAGCGATAACTCGCCGGCGGTGACGACAACCTCTGTCTCCATCTCCACGCCGTGCTCCGGTGCTTTAGCAACCCCCGCATCGCCACTCCCTCTGATGGGGTGCTTCGGCGGCATCCTCATACACTGACGGCTTTGAGGACTGAGAGCGGCATCGAGGATGCAAGCGGAGAGAGAGGATTGTGTGTGTGTGGTAAGGATGGGGGGTGCGGCCGCTCGGGCGCACCATTAATATGGAGTAGTGGGAGTTGTGGGAGAGAGGCGGGCGGCAGTCAAGCTGATGGCTTGCCTCCTGATGAGCTTGCGCAACGGACTACTGGCATGCCTACAAAAGTTTCACACAGCTACTCGCACGCCTCCCAATGACACTATGCAGCGAGCACGCCTCCGTCAATTCACACACCTGCACGCACGCCTCCCCGTCAGCCTGCACCCCAGACTGCTCGCATGCATCCCGTCAACTCACGCTGCAGACGCAAGACACGGTCGGCGTATGCACGTATATTGTTTTTCTATTTGGATGATTAATGCTGCCGCTTTATTGCTTAACCAAAGCATGGCACGTATCCATTGTTGGTCTAACGCTCATGGTTCGAATAAATAATCCGTTTGGGATATTGGTTCCCAATTATTAATAATCTCCCGTTTGTAATTAGATAAAGATTACATCAAAACTGGTCTCAAATTTGACAAAAAAGTACAATGTCACTTTGTATTGGTGTCCATATGACAACACGATAAGTTTCATGAACTTCAAATAAGTTTTGGATGTACTAGAATTTAAAAAGCAAGATTCTCAATGTTTGAAATTTTTTGCACGGGGAATAAACATGCACCCAGTGAGACACATGTGTTTTTGCAATCCATTTAGGTGCACTGTCACGTGTGCATGTGGCTCAAATTTGATTTTTTCACATTATACCCATAGAAAATCAATCAATTAATGTACTCAAACGTCTTAATGATCTCTATGATTTTTTTGAAATTAAAACATCCCTCCTTTGGTAACATATATGTTCACCACGGGATAATTAATTTAACATGCATCGTAGTTGCGGTGGATTCGTGGTGTGCATGTGGGTGTGTGCTGTTGGATTTCGGGTTCCGCCAGACCCTTGAGGTTCGAACATTGGGGTGCACGTGGAGATCTTTCCCCTAGCAGCTCATGTGTTAATGTCTTGCAAGGGATCTAAACTATGAACGATGAACAGCACAAGAGACACGAGATTTATACTGGTTCAGGCCACCGTTGTGGTGTAATACCCTACTCCAGTGTGTGGTGTGGTGGATTGCCTCTAGGGCTGATGAAGAATAGTACAAAGGAAGAACAGCCTCGCGAGGGGCTGTTCTTGAGCTGGTGCGATGGACTGCTTGGGCGAGTCCAGTCGCTTCTCTCTCTCTCTCTCTGGTAGGTTCAACCCCTTCTCTCGTAGGGTGGCTAGTCCTATTTATAGAGGGAGGCCCTGGGCCTCTTCCCAAAATAATGAGCGGGAAGGGTGCCAACAATTGGCCATTTTGAAGGGGAACATCTAGTACACTTATCCTGACTAAAGTTGGTCTTCGGCTGCCAAAGGCTCTGGCGGTGACGCCGTCCCGGGCTCCACGATGACCTCCGTCCTGCCGCTCTGCTGGTCCTGGTCTTGTTGCACCGAAGTGGTAACCTTTGCCTGATGCCTTGGCCTGTGCTTGCCCCCTTTGCACCAAAGGGGAAATGAGGCCACCGCGCAGGCTAGCGCCCGCCTGGTCTTGATCGTCATGGCTTGCGTCACGGGGCACCCTCGTGAGGTACCCTGCCTTGATCTCTCCGCCTCCTTGTGAGCCTGCCTGACGAGGCTGCTCCTGAGGAAGGTTCCTGTCGTCCGCCTCATGAGGCTTGGCCTCGCGAGGGTCTTGAGCTTGAGCTGATGAAGCTGGGCCGCGGCTGGGCCCCCACTTGAACCACGCCGCAGCCGCCGCAGCAAGTCTGGGGACCCTGCCCGGAACGCCAACAGAGCCCGGCCCCACGGCGCGCCCGGACTTGGCTTAGCAGAGAAGCGAAGGGGCAAGTGCGAAGCGCCGCGGGCCCCAATAGCCTGCGGCCTTGGGCACCGCGTGGCGATTGATTGGTCGTGGGCGTCTCCGCTTCCCCACGATCCATCGGCAACTGCATGACTTGACAAGTCCCTGCACGCAGAAATGGGTCATGATTTCCTGTGATCGTGGAGGCCGACGGTTGGCCTCCTCCGGCTGTAAGTACGGAACGGCGCAAGCCCTTCCAGTCCATCCCCTCTTGCTACTCCTTTCTCTCCAAGGCTCCGTTGAAGAGGTTCTCGGCCGAGGAGAAAGGAAAGACCCGCCAGGTTGGGCCTGACTCTCCCCCGGCCAAGCGCGGTCGAGGCCGTCCTTGCAAGCATCCTCTGGCTCCCGTAGCATCTTCCCACGGTCGTGGAGGCGATCACCTGTGCGGCGATGGGCGCCCAGTTGTGGATGGGGGGCGCATCGTGACTGCGCGACCCCCTAGGCCGCGCTTCCACTCGGCGGCTCTCCTTCGGACAGCAGCTCCTCCAGCGGTGGCTGCGACCAACCCCCGTGCCGTCGTGCCCGCCTGGAGGGAGGTAGCGGGTCAGCCCATCCTCGCGCCTCGGTGAAGCGTGAGGAGGAGTCCGACTGAGCTCCGGAGGCAGTACGAGCATTCGCCGCGGGTTGGCATCGAGCAAGCCTTGCCTATTTTGTTTTTCTCCCTTCCCTGCGCAAAGAGAAAGTAGTGTGGGGCCACGTTGGGGCGTGCTGAACTATTGCTGTTAATTATCATGTTGTTTCCGCTATTTCTGTGATGTGCTTTTGTGTCGCATGCCCGCGCGCAGGAATTACTTAGCTCGGGGGGACTTGTCGCGGTCCTTGCTTCCCGAGGCCGAGGCCTCGCCACGCGCTTCATGTCCTGCAAGGATTATTCAGGAGGGGTAGCTTCCGGTCTTAGTTGTGGAAGCGACCGACCCAGGTTCTTTGTCCGCGTCGCGATGCCCGTGGGGCACGGACTGGGAGGGGTGCTCCCGTAGTGGACCCGGATAGGAAAGCCTCAAACGAAAGGGGCAGAAAACACTCGCGACGGTGCCCGCGTTGCTCCCTCATGAGACTTGCGCGAGAGAAAACGAGGCAAGTGAGCGAAAAAGGCAAAGAGTCACAAGCTAAGGGCGGCAACAACTTCAATAAAACTCCAAATAAGAACGAACAAGCCAACTGCAGAAAGCAAATGAAAAAGCCGCATCCGGCACCTAATCTAGTCTTCGATGTCTTCTCACCAGCGTGGAGCTAAGTGCTGCCACTGGGCATGGGCGGTAGCCCCCGAGGCCCAAGGGCGGCTCTTCGGAGACTCCGGGGCGTGTACAGCCCCAACTCATTATTACGTGAGAGTGTCACATGCGGCGAACTTCACAGGCATTGGCCTTCTTCACAGGCTCCGGGCCTTTCTCGGGGAAATGAGCTTCACAGGCGCTGGCCTTCTTCACAGGCTCCAGGCCTTTCTAGGGAAAATGGGCTTCACAGGCGTTTGCCTTCTTCACAGGCTCCGGGCCTTTCTCGGTAAAATGAGCTTCACAGGCGTTTGCCTTCTTCACAGGCTCCGGGCCTTTCTTGGGAAAATGAGCTTCATAGGCGTTGCCTTCTTCACAGGCTCCGGGCCTTTCTCGGGAAAATGAGCTTCACAGGAGTTTGCCTTCTTCACAGGCTTCGGGCCTTTTTTACAAGCTCTGGGCCTTCCTTCAAGAGTAGAACTTTCGGAGATGCTGGATGTTCCACGCTGCTCGATGGGCACCCCTCCACGAGTCTCCAAGCGCATGGAGCCGGGCCTGGAAACATGAACAACCTTGAACGGGCCCTCCCACATGGGAGAAAGCTTATGCAACCCTTCCCCGGAGAGGACCCTTTGAGCACTAGGTCCCCTACCTCAAGAGTCACAGGGCGGATGTTGCGGCAGTGGTACCGCTGCAGCGCCTGTTGATACCTTGCCGCTCGCAGCGCTGCCTCTCGACGATGTTCCTCCCCCAGCACGAGATCCGTCCCCCGCATGGCGTCTTGCTGCGCCTCGTCGAACGCCAGGACCCGCACGGAGCGACGCCTGACCTCGTGAGGGAGGACGGCTTCTGCTCCGTATACGAGGAAGAACGGGGTCTCGCCAGTCGGCTTGGCCGCGGTCGTGCGGATGGACCACAAGATGGATCGGAGCTCGTCCAGCTGCCGCCGCAGCCTCCAGATTCTTCTTGAAGGTCCTGGTTTTGAGGCCCTTCAGGACCTCCGCATTGGCTCGCTCGGCCTGGCCGTTACTCCGGGGGTGCACCACCGAAGCGTAGCATATCTGCGTTCCAAGGTTAGCACAGTACGTTTTGAAGAGATTGCTGGTGAGCTGCGAACCGTTGTCGGTGATGATGCGGTTAGGCCCCCCAAACCGGCTCACGAGGCCCTCGATGAACTTGGATCACAGAGTGCATAACTTCCACCTCAGCCCACTTGGTGAAATTGTCCACGACGTAGAGGTAGCGATAGCCTCGGCGCCCGAGGAACGGGCCTAGAATGTCCAGCCCCCAAACTACGAATGGGCATGAGAGGGGTATAGTTTGCAGACCTCCCGCCGGCTGATGGATCTGCTTGGCGTGAAATTGGCAGGCCTCGCAAGCCTTTACCAGCTCAACAGCGTCGCTGAGTGATGTGGGCCAGTAGAACCCGCTACGCAATGCCTTGCCAACGAGGGTCCGTGACGATGAGTGATGCCCACGGTCTCCGCCGTGTATTTCTTCCAGCAATTCCTTCCCTTGCTCTCTGGAAATGTAGCGTAGGGACACGCCATTCGGTCGCCTCCGGTAAAGCTCTCCATCCCTGATGCAATAGGCAGTGGCTTGCCGCGCCACACGCTCCGCCTCCTCCTCCTTCTCCGGCAGGGTCCCCCGCGTCAAGTAGCTCTTGAGCTCTACGATCCAGCACCCTTCCTAAGGCTCCAACGCCAGGAGCAGGCGTGCTCCTGAGGCCGGGCCGCAGGCTGGGGCTCCCGAGGAAGGCGGCTGGGGGAGCTCCTCCCGAGGTTGCGCCGCGCTTGATAGTGATGGTGCCGCTGAGGTCCTGAAGAGTCGCTCTTCGAAGACGCCAGGCTCCTGAGGCAGCCGCCTGGACACCCTCTTGGCAATGTCATCCGCCTCTTGATTGGTGCCGCGAGGCACATGCTGCAACTCCAGCCCCCAGAACTGTTTCTCCATCCTGCAAACCTCCGCGAGGTAGGCTTCCATCTGCTCGTCCTTCGGCTCGTATATCTTGTTGGAGAAGTTGACGAGGAGCTATGAATCGCCCTTGATGATGAGGCGCTTTACCCCCAAAGCGACTGCGGCACTCAGGCCGGCTATCAGGCCTTCATATTCTGCTATGTTGTTGGAGACCTTTTTCACGTGCTGGAAAGAGCTGCACGGCGTAATAGAGCTTGTCCTGAGTAGGGGATACGAGCACTGCGCCGGCCCCTGCGCCATGTCGGGAGAATGCCCCGTCGAAGTACATGACCCAGCCGTCAGGTGCCTCGCTCCCTAGAGAAAGTGATCCGTCTTTGCCTGCTTCGAGGTCGGGTGCCTCCGTCCATTCTGCCATGAAATCTGCCAATGCGGCCCCCTTGATGACTCTGGTTGTGCTGAATTCTAGCTGAAACGCTTGCAGTTCGATGTTCCACTCGGCGACTCTTCCAGCTGAGTTGGGGCTCCTAAGCACCCTCTCCAGAGGGTATGCTGAGACGACCTTGATGTGATGACCTTGGAAGTAGTGTCGTAGCTTGCGTGAGGCTACCAATAACGCGAGGAGGAGTTTTTGGGGCATGGGGTACCGCGCCCTCGCGTCCCGTAGCACCGTGCTGACGAAGTACACGGGGTGCTCGACGAGGCTGTGGAGCGCCTGGGCGCTGCTCGCATCCTCCGTGAGGTTGGGGCGCCTCCGAGGCGATGGAGCCCCAGTAGCTTGGTCTCTTGGTGGGGCCTCTCCGCCTCTGGCGCGCTTTCTGCGGCCGATCCCCTTCGGCCGCGGCCTCGGTCTTGGTGAGGCTCTCTTGGCTTCGCTTCGCTTCGGCCTAGAGGGCAGTTGCGGCCTTGGCCTGATGCTCCTCCCTGACCGCTACCAGGGCTGCGCTGGCGGAGTAGGGGGTGGCCGCGAGGTAGAGCACCAGAGGCTCCCGAGGATGCGGAGCTACCATCACCGGAGGGCTAGTAAGGTACCTCTTGAGTTCTTGGAATGCCTTTCGGCCTCTTCAGTCCATTCAAAGGGTCCCTTCTTCATTAGCTTGAAGAATGGTAGTGCTCGTTCCCCCAGCTTGGAGATGAAACGTCCTAGCGCGGTCACGCACCCGGTGAGTTTCTGCATTTCTCTGAGGGTCTTTGGAGAGCTCATGTCTTCGACTGCTTTGACCTTTTCCGGGTTGGCCTCGATGCCCCTATGGGACACGAGGAAACCCAGGAGCTTGCCCGAGGGGACTCCAAATACGCACTTCTCCAGGTTGAGCCGCAGGTCCACTTTATCGACGCTCGAGAAGGTTTCTTCCAAGTCCTGTATAAGGGTTTTCGTCTCCCGAGACTTCACTACAATGTCATCGACATACGCCTCAGCATTCCTCCCGAGCTGTTGGCCCAGGGCGATGTGCATCAGCCGCTGAAAGGTCGCGCCTGCGTTGCGCAACCCAAACAGCATGCAGGTATAGCATTACACTCGGCACGGGGTCAGAAAAGCCATTTTTTCCACATCTTCTACCGCCATCTTGATCTGGTGATAGCCCTAGAAGGCATCTAGGAAGCACAACAGGTCACACTCAGCGGTGGAGTCGACGATCTTGTCAATGCGAGGGAGCGGAAATGGATCTTATGGGCATGCCTTGTTGAGGTTGGTGAAGTCGAGACACATACGTTCCTTTCCCCCCTTTTTTGGCACGACAACTGGGTTGGCCAGCCAATCCGGGTAGCGGACCTCACAAATAACCCCTGCTGCCTCTAGCTTGCGGGTCTCTTGGAAGATAAAAGCTTGTTTCTCTGTGGATCGCCTCATATACGCCTCATGGGGCGCACGTTGGGGCACACGTTGAGGTGATGCTCAATCACGCCCCTCGGGACCTCCGCCAACTGATCAGGTCCCCACGTGAACACCTTCTTGTTTGCGCGCAAGAAATTCATCAAGGCCTCCTCCTACTTGGGTTCGAGGTTTGCACCTATGGTGAAGGTGGCGTCAGTGGATCCATCCTTGTTGACAGGTACCTGCTTGGTTTCCGCCTTGTTTTGAGTGAATAGCTGCTTCTTCTTGGATGGATCAGCCCCCTTGGGCTCAGGGGCATCAGCGCTGGCGGGCCGTGCTGCCGCAGCCGCCTTGTAAACAAGCTTGAGCGCCTGCAGTGCATCTCCGGTGTTACCTGACACGGTAAGGACGCCACTACTCCCGGGCATCTTCATGAGGTTGTACGCTAGGTGAGTTGCTGCCATGAACCGGGCCAAGGCCGGGTAGCCGAGGATGGCGTCGTAGGGGAGGCCGATGGGGGCGATGTCGAAGTCGATCAGCTCTGTGCGGAAGTTGTCGCGGGTGCCGAAGGTCACTGGGAGGCAAATTTGTCCCAGGGAGGCGGTGGAACCGGCTCCGACTCCCGAAATAGGCCTGCTGGGCTGTAGCCGCTCTGGTGGCACATGGAGGAGGCTGAAGGCCTCCACAGAGAGCATGTTGAGGCCGGCTCCGCCGTCGATGAGGGTCCTGGTGACAGCCACTTCGTAGATTGTGGGGGTGCACAGCATCGGAAGCGCACCCGAACCGGCGGGGTTGGAGGGGTGATCGTCCGAGTTGAAGAGCAGGTCGGCCTCGGGCGCCACCCAGCCTGGCGGGGCTCCCTGGAGCTTGGAGGCGGTGGCGATCTGGCGGGTGAATGGCTTGACGTGGCGGCTCGAAGTTGGCGCCAGTGAGCCGCCCAGGAGAGCTGCGACGACCAAAGGCGCCAGCCCGACGTGATGGGCGAGGCAGAGTCGTGCAGCTCCCCAAAGAGCCGCTGCTCGTTCCCGCCGGACGATGGGGCGTTGGCGGCAAAGCGACGGGACGACGGGGCGTCCCGACAGGAGCCGCCGGGCGACTCGAGTGGCGCTGAGTAGCCCGACGCCGGGCAGCTGGTTCGGGCGAAAGGCCACCATGGACATGACGGAACATCACACGCGACTAGCGGAAGAAAGATTCTGGCGCACCACCTACCTGGCGCGCCAAATGTCAGATTTCGGGTTCCGGCAGACCCTTGAGGTTCGAACACTGGGGTGCGCGCGGAGATCTTTCCCCTACCAGCTCACGCGTTAATGGCTTGCAAGGGATCTAAACTATGAACGATGAACAGCACAAGAGACAAGAGATTTATACTAGTTAGGACACTGCTAGGTGTAATACCCTACCCAAAGTGTGGTGTGGTGGATTGCCTCTGGGGCTAATGAAGAACAGTACAAAGGAAGAACAGCCTCGCGAGGGGCTGTTCTTGAGCTGGTGCGATGGACTGCTTGGGCGAGTCCCGTCGCTTCTCTCTCTCTCTGGTAGGTTCGACCCCTTCTCTCGTAGGGTGGCTAGTGCTATTTATAGAGGGAGGCCCTGGGCCTCTTCCCAAAAGAATGAGCGGGAAGGGCGCCAACAATTGGCCATTTTGAAGGGGAACATCTAGTACACTTATCATGACTAAAGTTGGTCTTCGGCTTCCAAAGGTTCTAACGGTGACGCCGTCCCGGGCTCCACGATGACCTCCGTCCTGCCGCTCTGCTGGTCTTGGTCTTGTTGCACCAAAGCGGTAACCTTTGCCTGATTCCTTGGTCTGTGCTTGCCCCCTTTGCACCAAAGGGGAAATGAGGACACTGTGCAGGCTGGCGCCCGCCTGGTCTTGATCGTCATGGCTTGCGTCACGGGGCACCCACGTGATGTACCCTGCCTTGATCTCTCCGCCTCCTCGTGAGCCTACCTTGATCTCTCCGCCTCCTCGTGAGCCTGCCTGACGAGGCTGCTCCTGAGGAAGGTTCCTGTCGTCCGCCCAGCGAAGCTTGGCCCCTCGCGAGGGTCTTGAGCTTGAGCTGATGAAGCTGGGCTGCGCTGGGCCCCCACTTGAACCACGCCGCAGGTCGCAGGCAGGCAAGTCTGGGGAACCCCCGTTCCCAGAACGCCGACATGTGTGTCTGGGGGTGGCGGGTGGCTCATAGTACACTACGAGTTGTGAGCCACTGTGTGTTTGCCGTTTTGCTAGGTAGGCCGGTGCCACATCAGAGTCGTGAAATCGTTATTTAAAACGTTACACAACCCTTTCATACATACATGTTTGGGCCACATGCAATCGATGGTTGTCCTACACGACACTCGATACTCGCGTGTGACGCTTTCTGTAGGCCCGCGAGGTCGTCGTCCATCACTTTGACGAACAGCCGGCAGTGAGGTTAATTTGACCAGCAAGTTATAATCTTTTTTGTTTGTGTTATGGTGGTATATAGTATGCATCGAAGAGGTGGGAGGGGACTAGCATATATACTATACGTACGCGTCCGTGAACAAGTACACCTCACTCAGTGTCGGGACTTTTTGGTTTTCGAGGCACGTGCCACATCAAAATAGTGAAATTGGCTATTCAAACATCACACAACACCATTTTGGGCCACATGCATATCCTAGCTAGGACACTAACATGTGACGCTTCCATCTGTGGGCCCACGAGGCCATCGTCGATGCATGCATGCATCACTTTGACCTACATCGGGAGAGGTTAATTAATTTCACCATCGATGGGGATTCTTTTGGGTTGTACATATATTACGACAGGAGCATATAGTATGTGGTGAAGAGAGAGGGAGGGGACCATCATATGTAGTACGCTTGATGAACCTCGCTCTGTGTGGGTGCAAGGTTTACGTTTTTTGAGGCATGTGGCACAACAAAGTTGTGCATTTTGGGTATTCAACATATATATGTTTGTCCCACATGCAAAGCGGTGGGTGTTGTCCTCTCGCACCCACTTAAGCGGTTATCAGCGATATTGATGCTTTCCATCTGTGGGCCCGATTGGTCCATCACTACTTTTTGCCTGACAACAATAGAGGTTAATTTGACTTAGGAGGGGATTATTATTTTTGCTCTGTGATGACATGCATGATACAGTTTGAGCACACACACATGCATGTGTACGCAGGAATCCCTCCCACCGAGTAGAAGTGGCTAGTACAACGACACATCGTGTACCGATCTCGCTCTGGGTGGGGAGCTAGTGTACGATTTTTTACGCACACGCCACATCAATGTTGTGTATTCAAACATGCATGCAAACATCACCTCCATACGTATGCATGTAGTGGTTGTCTTCAAATGGTACACTCCCTCGCGTGGTTATCGGCGACAAGCCTATACATTCATTGGCCCGCGTGGACATCCATGATCACCTTGACAAACAACAAGATAGGTTACGGTGCTGGATTCTTCATTTGGTTCGTATTATCGTAGTATAGGTCATGGTTTGAGTATCCCTGTCGTTGGCTTGAAGTGTGGTGTAATATACATATGCATCGTCAACCTAACCCCCACTTAGTGTGGGGATTTCTAGTTCAAAATCACAGTGCCACATCAAAGTTGTTCCATTGTTACTCAAAAACACACCTCTCCATACATATGTTTGGGCCACACGCATGCAGTGGTTGTCTTCGGGGACTAGCTACTTGCGTGATTATTGGCGAGCTAGCCCATCTCCGGGGTCGCATGGACGACCATCACTTTGACCAACAACAAGAGAGAGGTTGTACGACCAAGGTGGATTATTCTTGGTCCGTTTTATGATCCATCTTGGTGAGATATGCCTCACCGTGTGAACCTCGATTGGGGGGGGGGGGCATGCATTTATAGCTTAGGATTCCCTTCGTGCTGACACGAGGGAGGGGGCTGCTAGCTACTTCGCACTTTGCTAGGTGAATGAACCTCGGTTTTGGGGGGGCATGCATTCATAGCTTAGGATTCCCTTCGTCACTACAAAAAAAATACACTTCCGTGATGATACGTGTTTGTCACAGTAGGTCACGTTTTCTGTCATGCATGTACATCCATGACAAATTTATGATAGAATCAAGATAGTCATACCTGCGCTGTCGTAGAAGTGTTCCATGACATTACCAAAATTATCATCATGGAAGTGTCCACTTCCATGACGATAAATCACACGTCACAGAAGTGCTTTCGTGAAGGGTGACGACACGTGGCATCCACCACAACGGAACGCCGTTAAGCTATCGGGTCTGGTTTTGGATCCGGTAACCCGTTACCAGCCCCGACCAATGGGGATTTTCCATGTGTGAAATCATCATTGGCTGGAGGAAACACGTGTCGGCTCACCGTTGGGACTGATGTCATCCACTCATTGGACCCAAAGCGCCTATGATACGTCGACACGTGGCACGGCCTAACAGAGGCCCATTCCTGTGAAAAGGCCGGCCCGTTTGACTTGGTCAAAAGGTGGTGGGCCGGCCCACGGCAAGCCTGTGAACGGCCTGTTCGCATATAGCCCATTTACAGCCCGCTAACCCAGGGCCCGTTATACGGCCTATCCGAATTAGGCCCAGTAGCGTCATCTGGGCCATCCAATATAATTCCAGCCCATTTTAACTTCATGCCCATGTATGGCCCATGACGTCTTTCGGCCCATATGAGGCCCTTATTACTCTCGGCCCATTAACGGCCCGTGGAAAAACTGGCCCGTCATGAATAGTGTATCACTTTATACCCATTAACGGCACGTGGTGAAACTGAGCCGTAATGAACAGTGTATCACTTTATACCCATTAACGGCCCATTATTCCGTTGGGCCGTTTCCAGCCCATGTTATCTTTCGGCCTTCTCGGGGCCCATTTATTCTTGGCTCATTTCCACATTCGTTTACTTACGGCTCACATCGCTATTTTTACGCTTGTGGGCCAAATTCAGCCCGTGGTTAGCCGGCCCGTTTAGGCCCGTTAATACGCTCGCCGCTTCGTAGCATCATCAAAATACGGCCGATTAACGATGGCCCGTTATGGTCGGCCCATGAACAGACGATTTCAACTCTAGCCCATTTACGGCCATAATGTGGTCTGTTATTGGCCCATGTTTGGCCAACTGATCATACGGCCCGTAGAAGGCCCATTGATGATACGGCCCATAGAAGGCCCATTCTGTCTACGGCCCGTATAAGGCCGATTGTTTCTACGCCTCGTAGATGGCCCATTGTACGGCCCTTAGAAGGCCCATTGTTTCTATGGCCCGTAGGAGGCCCATGTTAACTACAGCCGGTGGGCATCAAAGTTCGCCACCAGTGCAAATATAGGGAACACCCTACACTATACAAAAATGGCTTGTTATTTTGTCTAGCCGGTGGCTGCACGTATAGAACAAATTTTGTATCACACCAAAACAAATTACAACTATAAAACAAAAGGAAGGTTGGCATAAAAGTTAACAATCTAGCAGATAAATGCACCACCAGAAGTTCAGAAGCTTAGTTCATTTGACTTGACTGTTATATTTTCATGTTGTATTGTCCGATGGAGCACCATAACCTTCGCCTTCAGTTCTCCTAGGCTCTTGAACAACATAGCAAATGTCTGATGGTCTGGTTTCAAAACCATGCATATCTTGACAACATCGAACAATGTCTCTCCTTGTTTCACAAAGTTCTCTATTAGGGAATGGACTTGTGTCTGGAGCGCAGATACAACATTGTTTTGAGCTTGCATATCTTGATCATGAGGCAGTTTGGATGAGATTGCCTTAACAACCAAGCCAGTATTACGCAGGAATGTGTTTTTCGCACTGTTAGTGGACAGTGCATCGACCCACCGTAGCAAGAGCCGACATTGCGGTTATAGTTGCCTCGTCACCTTCGTAAGGTGGCGGTTCCACCATTTTTCCATAGATCGCTGAAAAGTTGAGGTTTTACATTAGTAGTACGAGCAACGTAAGATATTAAGGAGGCAAAAAACCAAACAAAATAGCTTTGGTCTATATACGTAACTTATTCGTGAACCCATGTAAAATAATAGTTGTATTTTATTGCAAAGTACATAATAAAACAAGGTTCCAAACATATGACCATGTACCATCGCTAATGTATTGTCTATTTCTTCACATTGTATTGAGGGATAAGGATAAACAGACGAAGATTATAATGTGGTAAGCATAGTATGACATCATTCATATCACAAAACAACTTAGAACAGAAATACAGGAAATTGCAACGTTGTGTGGGCAAGTCCAGCACGGAACTAGATTACATGTCAAGATCAAAGGAACATCACTCCTCTCTTTTAAACCTTGTAAGGTGCAACGATACGCTAAGATAATTGTGTATAAAATTGAAAAGAGTAATAGACATTGGCTGCAAACCATGCAGTTCAAGGCACAAGTCAGAGTAAGTAGTAGTTAAAAGGCATGAGGATTAAGGACTTACAACAGCGGCTTTGACTGGTGTAGACAGTCCTTGAATATTTCCGCAACATTTGGTTCAGGTACTTTTTGGTCCTTGCGGGCTTTCCTCTACATTTGGAACAAGTAAATCTAGATCTGATAATATGGTACAGCGAAAAGAGTGAAACAACAGCTAATTACAAGAGCCTCGCAGTGTGCAATATAGCTACGAGATCTTGTCATCTGTTGGAATTTCACTTTAAATGCAGTTGGCGTTGTTCTTTGAATAGTTCACCTACAAGAAGATAGATTTGTGTGGCACATGCGTAATTAGGACTTCAACATGTGATCTGATCACATATATATAATGTACCTCATACTTCGGATCGGACCAGTGTTTAACGAGGCCTCTCCAGTCTTCATCAGATATATTTTCCACTGGAGATGTTTGGGCAAGTTCACTGTTAGCCTTGCCTTCAAAGTGAGTTTTCCTCAAGTTATACCAATACTGCCGTAGGGCAGACTTGAAAACATGGGTGCAAGCTTGTCTGGTTGCATCATCTTGGCTATCCAACTTGAACCTCATCTGTTGAAAATTATGGGAGTCTCATTATCAGCAACCTAGAAAGTATTGGACAGAGCAAGATGATATTACTAGTTTCCATACATAACCATACTTACAGATAAATGGTCGAGGAAGGTGTTGAACTGGGTTTCGTCTTTGTCATTCCTGTACTGAATCCATGTTGGGAGGATACATACATGACACCTAACAAAGAACCGCTGCCTCGATACTAACTTGGCTGACTCTGTAGCATCACGTGGCCTTTTAAAACCTGCCTCAAAACGAATCTCCATTCTTCCTCCTCTAGATTTAGTTAACCTATCGAGCATTATCCCTGATGTTTGTTTCCTCTTGCGCCTAGGTGCCAGTCCAACAACAAACATAGGAAGTGTTAGTGTACATCAAACTGTGAGACTACATATAAAGAAGCATGCAACTGTAACTTGATTCCAGCAACTACCTTCTTGCTGTTGAACCTCATAAAGTTCATCTGATCTTGCCAACTCATCTTGTGTCAAGAGTGCTTCGGAAGTAGTGTAAGGTGGCAGGGGAGCTTGGGAACGTGCTTCTAGCTGAGTTGACCAATGAGTAAATCATGCAGCTGGTGGTACTGTGGAAGGTGTTGCAACAACTAGGGTTGTCTCTGCTTGTTTGGTGGCAGCTATTTGTTTCTGTTTGGCTTGTTTTGTAGCTCGTTTAGCACGGGATACCCTGTCGGTACAATTTTCTGCTGGACTTTCTATTGCACCATTAGTACCAGCAGAATCTGCAGGATTCTTCCGCTTGCCTTTCCTCTCATTCTGTCTTGCTTCCTCTTTCTCTGTGCCATGTTAAGTCAAGCCGACAATAAAAACGAATAACAATTTAGTTCTTCAGAACAAATTGATGCGTGATACAGACGAACGGAACTTTGATGTTAGACAACCACATGATAGGAGGATGTAATATGTAAGAAAAACAGGACGACATGAGATAACCAGAACTATGATGTGTAAACTAAGCAGAAGACATTTAGCTAAATTAGAAGCAATGCAATGGAAGGTAGACACCATATGAAAGATGCTACAAATATCGCTCTGCCAAGTTAACAGTGTCTCATCATAAATTTCGTTTACACAAATGTGAAGCAGTAGAAGAAGTAAATCATATGCAAGATGGAAACAACATCACACTATCAAGTTAAAGGTCATTAGTGCCATTGCATATTGATAGCATTGCATATTCAAAGCTTATGATGTGTAAATTAAGGAGAAGGCATTTCAACAAATTAGAAGCAATGAAAGGTAGACACCATATGAAAGATGCAACGAATATCACTCTACCAAGTTAAAATTGTCTCGTCATAAGTGCCATTTCAACAAATTAGTAGTACAAGTTAGAAAAGAATGCGAGATGTAACCTATATCATACTCCGAAGTCAAACGTGTCTTATGATAAGTGATTGTTGCAGGTTACACAACAGTAGTAATTTGATGTAAGAACAAGGTGTGATAGACAGATATTGTATGTTCTAGAAACAGGAACACGTGTCTTATTCAAGTATAATGTGTAAACTAAGCAGATGGAATTCAACAAAATTAGAAGCAATACAAGCTAGACATCACACATAACATGCAACCACATATAATAGTGCCAAGTTAGAGGAAGCACTGGTGATGGTGCACTAGGGGAGAGGTGCTCATCATAAACACAGCTCGTTGAGTGTCTATGCATGTGTTTTCTTGGAAATCATCTTGGCGGGATGGAGGAGTAGAAAATGTAGAGGCCCTCCGTTTGGAAGGAGCACCTTTATCCGCTGCCTTGCTAACTTCCTTCTGCTTTATTGATTTTGAATTGTCAAGTAAAACCAACAAGAAAAAGGAATAAAATTCTCTCTTCGTAACTCATTCATGCATGATAATCGACAATCACTACTTTGATGTAAGGCAAACACATGATACCAGGATGGAATATGTACGAAAAACAGGACGGCATGGCATGTTCACAACTATTTGTGTATACTAAGCAGAAACCATTCCAACAAATAAGAAGCAATGCAAGCTAGACACCACATGAAAGATGCAACCAATATGACTCTGCCAATTTAAAAGCATCCCATCATAAATGGAATTTCAACAAATTAGAAGCAGCGCATGCTATAAATCATATGAAAGATGCAACTAATATCGCACTGCATATACTAATGGTGTCTCGTCATATTGATTGACGCGGGATACAAAAAAACAATAGTTTTATGTAAGGACATGCTTAATAGACGGATGTACTATCTACTAAATATAGGAAGGCATGTCACATTAACAGGTATAATGTATAAGCTAAGCAGAATAGCACATGAAGTTTAACCAGATTGGAAGAATTAAAATCTAGACACCATATGCAACATGCAACCACATATCACGCTGCTAAGTTAGAGCAAGCACCTGCGATGCTAGTGTAGGGGAAACACGGTAATCAACTACAGAGCTACATTCAGTATCTTCATCTAACCTTGCTGTTTCTTGAGAATCATGCCGGGAGTCTGACGCTGCATTCTTTAAATGAGGAGTAATCCATCTGACTGCCTCATCATAAGTGATTGATGAGGGATACACAAGAACATTAGTTTGATGTAAGAACATGGTTAATACACAGATGTACTAGTATGTACCAAAAACAGAAAGGCATGTCATATTCAAAGGTATAATGTGTAAGCTAAGCAGATGCAATTTAACCAAATTGGAAACAATACAAGCTAGACATCCGGCTGGAGTGGTGAGCATGATCATCTAGGACCTGAGAGCCTGGTGGGAGGCGGGCTGCTTCGCCACCATCGCGGATTTTTAGTTGGCTTCGGCCTTTCGAATACAAGCTAGACAACATATGGAACATGCAACAACATATGACACTGCGAAGTTAAAGCAAGCACCTGGGATGGTGGTTCATTGCGAGCGAGGTCATCAACTCCAGAGCTACGTTTAGCATCTCCATCTGCGGACATACACCTATTATAAGGCTGAAATTTGTCTGGCCTGTCCGCGTACGACGCTGCAGCGACTTATCTCTTTTCTTTTTTGCTTCTCTCATAGCAGCAGAGTCTGAAATACCCTTGCATAAAAACACAATAGTGAGAGTATGGGTGAAGTGTGTGCAGAAATAGTGCATTGTAAAAGTAGCAGATAGCAGGTGGCTGAAAAATAAATGATAGGAGACATATGATAGCTCTACAACATTGCATTGCAAACAAAATTAGATTCTACTCTGTATGATTTTGTAATATATGAGCACAGGAAATGTAGGTACTCCTCCAGCACACCACCACATGTGGTCATATCAAGATAACAGTCGACTGAAAATAAATAGGTCAGTCGATTTTTGTAATGAACCGTCCGATCTATAAGGAACGGGCAGATGGCCTTCGTCTACCTCCCGTCAGTCAGTGTTGACGATCTTTCTCGAACCGCCAGCGACCACCTGCCCAGACCCTTGCCTCCGCCGCCCCGCCCTCCCCTCGACCTCACACCACCGCCGTGCTTGGCAGCGCCCCCAGGCCATCCCTTTAATCCTGGCCGACCTCCAGACCGGGCGCCAGTAGCTCTAGGCCCCACAAGCCCCTAAGATAAACACCGAGGCGCTGATTCACCGGCGTAAGAGGCAGACTAGCGCCTGTTACGCTGGGGAATGCTTCCGTTAATTGGGAATCAACTGAACGGGAATTGAAATTTAGGGGGCGACAGACCTCTAGCTAAGGTTAAATAGTATATGAGGAGAAACCCTGTGCATCACGAGTTACTAGGAACATCTAGTATCAAGAAGAAGCGGTCAACTAGTGTCTTCTGTGGGATGAATACCGTGCAAGTAGACACATAAGATTTGCACGAATAAGGGAAGAGGAGTACCATTTTCCGGTTGTCGGTGTGGTTGCCTCCACATTTTGTTGACTATGTTGCCATCATCGTATGTCAGCGGAGGGGAAGCCGATCCGAGGCGGTGAAGGACGGCGTAGCAGGAACAACTCTGGTGCGGTGGAGGGTGGCGAAGTTGGAGCGCCAGCGGTGAGGCACAGGACGGCGTGGTTGAACTGGCTCGGGTACGGACGGCTCGGCCCCGACTTCAGCTACTAGCCATGGAGGGCGTTGCGGTTGAGCTTGCGATGGACGACGATGTCGGGGTATCAGCTCCGGCGTGATGGAGGAGGGTGGCGTTTGATGGGTGGAATGGGGTGGCGTACAAAGGACGTCGGGGTTTCGCGGCTGGTGGAGAGGTAGTTTTTGCGCCCAAGGAGTACGAATGGGGAATCGGACGGGTGGGCGAGGGGGAGGGGGAGAACCATGTTTCGGTCTGGGACGCGCTTGTTTTTGGCTTTTTTGAACAGAAGATGGGACGCGCTTGTTTGAAATTTGGGGGAACTACAAACTTTGCCCCCTCTTAAATTTCGGCCCTACTGTGGGTCAGGGGTAGGATGGTAATCCTAGGTGTCCCAACTAGTGGGCGGGAGCGATTTCGGCCGCGCGCATATGTGCTTAGGCAACCATTATGTATGAATGTTTTTCGGAGGCGCTTGCGTGGCGTCTAGATGAAGCTACAAACCTACCCCGATTTAGACCTTTGGACGTATGGCCGGTAGGTTTCACGGGTCGGAGTTATTAGAAAAGTAATTTCCTTGTACTACCAAACATTGGTCTCACGCGGTTTCGGGCGAGTAGAGGCTCTTTTGGCGCTTCGTTTGAAATTTTGAAACACAAGCATTCACGTTTAGAGTACTCTTGAACTTTGAGGATTGACCTAAATAGACAACGTTAAATTTGACCTTGTATGTTTGAAAACCTCATTAAATTATCCGCTTCTTTTTGAAATTTTGACACTTGAAAATCCTATAACTACGATTATTTTGGAATGGAGGAGCTAAATTTGAATCTATTTTGTACACAACTACATATGCTATTATGTACAAAATCAGAGCAAAGATTGGTGCCACCATAATTTAGGTATGATTTACAAATGCCATGATATCAAATTCAAATAATTGAATGGACTTCATGTTGAATTTGATTTTTTTAAACCACCTTAAGTTGAATTCAAATGTATGCTAGTTCATAGGTAGCTATTTATAATGTTCATTGTGTAACTTTCGTATGTATAATGTGCTTTAGACACACAACATGAACTATATTCACGTTTATATTCGATTGCTAAAGCTATGCATTGTTTGGAGTACAAAATACTAACTATGTGGATCAACTGTGTCGAATAATAACATAGACATGCTCAAATTCGATAGAATCTAGATGTCTGATGGATCAATGACCATTCCTTACACGAATTGAAAATATCATGATCCCATCCTAATATTTGGATACAATTTATATCTTTAATCAATGTGTACAACAGTCTTGTACGTTTAGTTTCACTCTCCATCGGTGGTCTCTCACACATGCTCACACACTCTCTCCCAAGGTGTCTTTCTCGCACACATGCTCTCGATATAACCCTCCCTCTCTCTCGTGACCATAAACGACTATTTTCACTAATCTTTATCACAAGCACTCTTCCTCTCGCAAGCATACACACGCACAATCCCCATCGACCCTTTCTATATACATAGACCTGCCTATGTGTCTCCAGTACGCACATTATGTTTAGGCCTGTCTCTCACGGATTGTCTCGCACCTCTCTTCCTAATCGACGAGTATGATTCTAGCAGAGCATTATGTACGATGCCCCTTAAAGTTAGGTTGGATGAATAGTAATATCAGAGATAAAGGGGTTAGCTTAGTCCGAGAACCTAGGGTTACAAATCCTAGCCAGCTTTGTCAGTGGACATAGAGTCCTTCACAATTATGCTATCTTTGTCTTGTACGACTAGTCATCCATGGGTCTCCCTAAATGCGTCACAGGCCGACCAATGTGGCGCAGGACGGAACCGAACAAAGGGCCTCACATCGACCAACCGGACCTCACGCGGTAACACACCCTCTTCCCCCATGTCTCGTTATCTTCTCACACCCACACATACCAACACAAACACCACACACAAAAAATATTCACCTGGTGCCTCTATCCACTCCCCCCTTGCATATACACACTCAAGGGAATCTCTTGCCATGACGTCATATTCGTCTCTCTCTCTCTAGACCACTCTCATTTCTTGTGCTATCTCTCCAACGCCCCACCATCGGCCCCTCTATCCGTGACTCTCTCGAATACGTAATACACACACATACCTCTCTAGGCCCTGCGAAATGCATAAACTACACATTCACACATGTTACATCACGTACCCCATTGATCTAAAAAGCCCTCTCTTCACGTTTATTTCGCATACAACATTCCTTTTGAATAAAGTGTGGCCAAAAAAATATTTTAGAATTTCTACATATATACAACATTATAAAGTTATATGGAGGAGTATGAACGCTTGCATTGCATGGTGCCCACAATGGTATTTATTCCGCACTGTGAATTTCTATATTTTTATACTATATATAAAGTTAGTCATAATAAAGAGAAACGAAGAGCATCTCTCTCTCTCCATCGCATACCCCCCCTCTACGCCCCTTTCACGTACGCACACAAACTATCTCCAGGTCCTCTAAAAGTAAGCCCCCAGCACATTCACGCATGTTTCATCTTTGTCGCATGACATATATAGTGATGATCATTGTATTTGAAGCGAAAGCACGATACGTACATTCCACATCAGAGTCCACTCATTACGGTCACCATTTACGTTTTGTGGTTATTATACAGTCACGGGCTCACCGTACAACTCTGTATTTGCTCAAGAAACGCCTAGTTGACCAGTTAAACGCTCCACCTGGCACCTCTAGTGCACATTATCTCACTACCATCGGGCCCACCTGTCGGCTTGTATCTACTCTACATCTACACTCTTATAAAATACTAGCAAGATGCCCATGTGTTGCACGGAACATCAAGATGCATTTGTATGAGTAGTTTATCTTGTGGGAGAAAAGGATGAACAAGGAAAGGCCTTATTTGCAAGTGTGGAGAGGGGTGTGGGTATCTTTTTGCAAAACTGCCATAGTTTCCTTCCTATCCGTCAGATATAGATCGGACGGCCTATATTGTAGGATGGCAGACACACGATCATCACCGACTATGCTTTTTATAATAGTAGGGATAAACTACACTCTTATAAAAAACAGAGTTGGTAATGATGGTGTGCCTGCCATCCTGCAATATATGCCGTCCGATTTATATCTAACAGATAGGAAAGAAACTATGACAATTTTGCAAAAAGGTACCCACACACCTCTCCAGACGGTAAATAAGGCCTTCCTCGCTCATCCTTTTCTCTCACAAGATAAACTAGTCATACAAATGCATCTTGATGTTACGTGCAACGCACGGGCATCTTGCTAGTAAGAATGAAAACAAACGACAAAAAAATATTAGACGATGGTTCAAAGTCATGACCGCGGGCACAGCGGACAAGGTGGCCTTGTATTGGTATGCTGAGCCGTCTGTTTTAACACAAAGGAGCTGGTGTGGTGATTATACACACACGCACGCATGCACGCAACACTCACACGAACACATGCACCCATGCACGCACGCAACACTCACACGTACACACGCAGCCACGCACGCACGCAACATTCACACGCACACACGCACGCATGAATGCACACACCAGTACACCACACGACCAACACACACTCTCACGCTCAAGTGCTCAAGCTACACGTGCATGCGCACACATCAGGCCCTGACAGACACATACACAACCAAGTGATTCCCCCGCACGGGGTGGGCACGGGGTGGAGTCTTGTCGCACCTGCGTAAATTTGTGTTTATCTGACCTTTTCCTATGAGAACTGACAGGTGGGACCCACAAGGAACATGGTCAATTTCACTAGTCAACTGGGTGCCACGATGACTATTTGGCCGGTCAACAGAGTGCAATACGATGCTGAACCGTGAGAAAGTGACCGTATAATCACCGCAAAACATCTATAGTGACCGTAATCAGCTTATTCTGAAGTTCGGTGAACGTATTACGCTTTTCTCTCTGTAGGCCCTCCGAAACTACATCTCTACACGTTCTCGCTTGTTACATCTAACAACTATGCAATACAGCACTACTACTACACTCTAACACAGTAAATCATATGTGTTTTTAGTTTTACTAGATATCACATTGTTATTTAATTATTCAGTTTGCATACATTAAAATTTTCATTGAAATGTATGGCCAGTATCATATACCACACGGGAAAAATACCGACTGTCGGTGTCAAAACCGACGGATCTCGGGTAGGGGGTCCTGGACTGTGCGTCTAGGCGGATGGTAACAGGAGACAAGGGACACAATGTTTTTACCCAGGTTCGGGCCCTCTCGATGGAGGTAAAACCCTACTCCTGCTTGATTAATATTGATGATATGGGTAGTACAAGAGTGGATCTACCACGAGATCCGAGAGGCTAAACCCTAGAAGCTAGCCTATGGTATGATTGTTGTTCGTCCTATGGACTAAAACCCTCCGGTTTATATAGACACCGGATAGGGTTAGGGTTACACAGAGTCGGTTACAATGGTAGGAGATCTACATATCCGTATCGCCAAGATTGCCTTCCACGCCAAGGAAAGTCCCATCCGGACACGGGACAAAGTCTTCAATCTTGTATCTTCATAGTATAGGAGTCCGGCCAATGGTGATAGTTCGGCTATCTGGACACCCCCTAATCCAGGACTCCCTCAGTAGCCCCTGAACCAGGCTTCAATGACGACGAGTCCGGCGCAAGATATTGTCTTCGGCATTGCAAGGCGGGTTCCTCCTCCGAATACTTCATGTAAGATTTTGAACACAAGGATAGTGTTCGCTCACGAAACAAGTTCCACATACCACCGTAGAGAGAATAACCTTTCCACAGATTCTGGCGACGTATTCCGCGGCGTGACATCACACCACGGCCGTGCCTTTATACGAATCGCTTTTTATCGCTCCACCTCGGTAGCGTTGAGCGAGGCGGTTTCCTTGGCACGTCTTATCAAAGCAGAGATCATGCCCCCTTATTCCGGGATTCTCATCAATACGGGCGTGTGTAACCCAGTCGTGCCCGTTGGCACGCCTCCTCCATCGAAGGCGAGTCCCGAACAGTCACGGGGAGGGCTCTTGGCATTCAACCTCTTTATAACGAGACCAAGGCCCGCTCCTTTCTTTCAATCTCAATCGAATCCGCCCCTCGCCTCAAGTTCCAACACCCAAAGCTCCAGATTTAGGCGCTTCGGACCTTCAACGATGTCCGGCTCCGACCTGGACGGCCGGTGGATGTCTTCCTCCATCACGGAAGAAGATGTGCTAAAGTTGAGAGACGCCATGTATCTAACCGTGAAATTTCAAGACAGTTGCCTGCCTAAGGGCAGGTTATTCCCACTCTCGAGCCCGGTGAGGCGTGGTATTCGTGTCTCACTTCCTTCGGGTTTAGGCTTCCGACGGACCCCTTTGTGAGGGGGGGCTCATGTTTTATTATGGGCTGGAATTCCATGACTTGGATCCGAGTCCATCCTCCACATCTCGCTGCTCATTGTCGTATGTGAAGCCTTCCTCCGCATTACCCTCACTTCGGACTGTGGCTCAAGACCTTCAAAGTGGAGCCGAAGATGATCAAGGGGCATCGAGCAGAAAAGCGGAGGGGCTGTTATAAGCAAGAATGCGGACGCTCCATGGCCCGAGGGCTCTTTTCAAGAGGAGCTCAATTTATGGCAACAGGAGTGGTTTTATATCACCGCTCCCAGGGGCACCAAATGGGTGGCGCCACCTGCCTTCCGCTCGGGTCCTCCACTGCGGCGGGCGTCATGGGTCAATAAAGGGCTCGACTAGGGACCGTCCAAAAACGTACCTCTGTTGCAGGGCCGTATTCGAGACCTCCGAGAGAGAGATCAATCTGGTCGTAGTACCGCAGGTCATGCTGATTCATCGTACCTTGCCCTGCAAATGTCGCCCCCTCCGCCTGTGGGAGTTTAATCCGGAGGGACCACGAGCTCTCCAACATTTTATGGGCGTAACGCCCGTGGAGATGTACCAATTGTTCTTCGGATGACAAGCAATGTGTCCGGACTTAACAGAGGACGTAGGTCTGAGATGCAATCGCCCGGATACTCAAGTAAGTAGTCCTGTACCCGGACATGCTATCCGCATATTTATCATACACTTGCCCTTAAAAGAGCTATCCTTTAAACAGGAGTGGATAGCAAAAGCAAAATTGATCAGGTGTCCGACCCCCCTCCCTGAGACCACGCCGGATCCTGTATTAACCAAGATGCTAGAGGTTGTGCCTTTTGAAGAAGGAGATGGGGGAACAAGGGAACTACTACCTCCGTGAAGGAGGCTATCAATAAAGGGGGGATCGAGAATCCCTCCCTCCAAGGGGAGAAGAGGACCGCTTCTGAAGATCCAGAGACCAAAGCCTCGAAGCGGGGGAAGAAATCTTCCCCAGAGGGTCCTGCGGCGGGAGATGCCCCGTCCGCACTATTTCCCCAAGGAGATCAGCCCTCCAGCGAGTCGTAAGTAAAGGGGCGCGTTTTTTTTAAAAGAGAGACATCCCCGTTTTATTTCTGACGGTAACCAAAAGTTTACCTTGTAGTTCGGATCTCAGCCCTTCACAGCAGAGCTCGTCTTCAGGGGATCTTGGTCCGGAGATGATAGAGAGCGAAACGCCTCCGCCTGTCGTACTGTTATGCGAGGTGGATGACCCTGAGGTGTCGTCGTGGAGGGCTCCTCCGAATCGGGGCCGGGCGCAGCCGTATGTCCCCTCAAAGCTCTCCGTGTCCGGCCTTCGAAAAGGCCACGGACGAGTCCGGCACCAACGGGTGTGCGGTCGGAGGAGCTGAAGGATCTTCTCGGTAGCGTCTATCTCGGAAGATCACCGTACGTTAATGGGTACGGTGATTGAAAGGATTTCATCCGCTGAGAGCGGATTACATGAAGTCGTCGTAAGTTTACTGACGGGTTTTGAGGTACGCAAAATGATGTACCTGCTGACAGTTTTGCATGTAAAATGCACCCTGTATAGATAGTAGCCCCTGGACTTGGTGCGGTGTCGAAAATGCGCTCTTCCTATGTAGGTGGCGAAGCGTCCGGTGGCTAGCCGGGCTGATGAATTTGCCGAACTGAAGCGGCAACTTGATGTGGCGGATGCAGACATCACGCTTGTTAATAAGCGGCTTGACGAGTCACAAGGTATGCAACTTCTCTGCGGACACCTGGTAAGGGAGCTTGACGCCCATGCCTTACAACATGTATGCTTAATGCAGATGGTGTTGCTGCTATAGAGAGTCTTCGGGCGGAGCTCGCCCGAGCCAAGGAGCAAGCCAGAAAAAGTGATGCGGCTGCCTTAAAGGCGGCCGCAGAGCTAAAAGCCGAACATACTACTCACTGCCGAAGCAAGAAAGAAATGGCCGAGATGGCCGTGAAATTGAAGAATGCTACTGACCGTTGCGAGCTTCTTGAAAAAGAAGATCGAGCGAAACAAGAGGACCTGAAAAAGACCGCCACCGAGGCCAAGGATACTCGCTGTGCAATGAGAGCTATGAAGGATGAGCTACGTCAGGCCGGAGATATTGCGGCTGGAAAGCCTTTTCTGTTGCGGAGGAAATTCACGGATCCTAGGTACGCTCAATTGGACCGGCTGTGGGGTGCAGAGGATGCTTATCTGGACTTGGCGGCAAGTGCCGCAGACGCGGCCGAACACTTCCGAGGTCAAAAGGATCACAGAATGGAAGAGCTTTTTTGGTCGCAGTTCCATAGTCCGGAGCGTCCACTTTCATTAACCGATCGTTTGGCCGAATGGGCTGAGCTGAATAGGTTGTCCGGACTTGCCATGAAGGCTGTCGTGACTCATTGGTGGCCGAAAAGGCCCGAGCCGAAGATTTATTTTGGCTTGGTGCAACAGTTCCTTGGTGCGGTGGCGCATATGGATGCAAATGAAGTTGTCAGCATGCATAGAGAGTGCGCGGATGGCTCTTGCCCATGTCAAGACATACTGGGCGGAGATGAAGGCCACCGACGTTGCATCCCGAGATTCGGACGAAGGTTTAGTACCGCCGAGCACTATTTTGAGGAAGTCACGCATGGCGCTTGCTTAATAGAGACGCAGTGCTCGAAGGATATTATGCTTTAATGACATGTATGATTTGTGAAAACAATGTTTCAATATAATATAAGAGCTTTTTATACTTGTGCGTTCAAGTATTAAAACACCTCCTGTGCGGCCGTTGATGTATATGTGTATATAACCTGAAAGATGACAGTCTTCGGCTTCAGTCCCCACGCACATAGTGCGGGGGTGTTTGCAAAAAGGCGCATTTTCACACTTAATCCAACGTCTTGGTCCTGTAAAGGAGGTGATAGCGTAGCATACTAGGCAACCGGACTATAATGCTTTATCACTTTCACTTAGCAATAGGAGTTCGATGGTGGGGCTACTATATAGCCCCTAGGGGCACCGCGCTCTCGAATTCGGGCACGTATGTGCTGACCGAAACGGTCCTTCGTTAATGCGGTGGAATTCTAAACATTCCGGTGGGTCATCGAGTGGTTGACCAGTCTCATGCTATATCATGACGGTGGTTTTCGGCTTTCTCTCTTGAGGTGCTCACCGGCCGAACCGGGCACAATCGCAGTAGTTCTCCGGTGCCGCGTTAGCCAATAGAACGGAACGTAAGGCAGCAAAACACAGGAGCCGGGCAAACCCAACATTTGACCAAAGACATGATTCGGAGCTGATGCATATAAGGCCTAACTCGAGACGCCGGACACTCCCTAAGGTATCCGGTCTTTATGAAAACGGGCAGAATAATGCCCTAAGCCCCTGGTGTCCGTGCACGCCAAAAATTCTGGTGCGGCCGATGCGAAAATGCCAGCCTCCTCCTCGGTTATAGCAAGAAACCGGGGATGTGTATCAACAAGAGACAAGAAAAAGGTTTACGCAGGTCTTAATCTGAAAAGAATCCTTGCAACGGGTCCCTACCGCACGCCTCATACCGTGTGTCTCCGTCGTGCCGTATCCTGGACGGGTGTAGCACGGTGTTCATCTGTAAAAGAGAAGAACTTAGTTGAAAAGAAAAAAAGATTGTGCGAAAAATGTACTTTATATTAAATAAACAGAGTACGGCTTGAAAAGTGAATGAAATTGATCTTTATTGTCTCTTGTTGTACATGCGTGCAGCCCCTTGTACGGGGGTATGCCGCTAGTAAGTGTTTATATGTTTACGCCGGACTCGTCTAGCCATGTCCGGGGTTCGAATGACCTATTCAGGTGCTTTGATTATCGGCGCCGGATTAGTGTGGGGCTGTCAAGGCAGTCACACATTCTTCCGTGCTCGAGTAACACTTGATACTCCCTTTTAATGAGATGATGCCGCGTGGACCGGGCATTTTAATTGTAAGAGATGCATAATGCGGCATCGCGTTAAAGCGGGTGAAAGCTTCACGTCCCAGTAGTGCTTGATAGCTACTTTCGAATGGGGCGATGTGGAAGGTTAACTTTTCATGCCGGAAGTTGTCGGATGACCCGAACACAACTTCTAGCAGTAGGGAGCCCGTACAACGGGCATATAGGCGTGGCATTACCCCTTTGAAGGAGGTGTTGCTATGGCGAATTTTGGTTGGGTCTATCCCCATTTTGCGGATTGTGTCCTGATATAGCAGGTTTAGATCGCTACCTCCGTCCTTTAGGACTTGTGTAAATTGGAGTCCGTCGATTATAGGATCTAATATCAATGCAGTCCATCCTGCATTCCGGATACTTCTAGAATAATCCTGCTGATCGAAGGTGATTGGTTTTGACGACCATCGTTGGGACTCTGCCGGATAGACCGTGCGGCGCGTGTTTCTATGGGCGCCGCTCTGTTTTTCCCTTTTGTCACTTGAAGTGAGTTCACTGTTTTGACTTTTTGTGGGAAATTATTTTGTTTTCCGGTGCTCTGCTTGTGGGGTTTGTCATCGTCCTCGCTTGGAGTGTCGAGCCCCTTGTGTTCGGCATTGAGTTTGCCGGACTGCTTGAAGACCCAACAATCTCTGTGGGTATGGTTTGCAGGCTTCCCGGGAGTACTGTGGATTTGGCATATTTTGTCCAAGATTTTGTTTAGGTTGGATAGCTCGTCGCTATTGTCCTTGGGGGGCAGGTTTTTATGATTCTGCTGGGAGCTTCTGAATCCGGCGTTGACTGTCGTGCTCTTCGGGTTGTTTCCCTTTGTCCGGCGCTGGTTATTGCTGCGTCGTGGTTTTCCATTTCCATCCCTGACTACGGATGTACTTAGGTCGCTGGTACTCCATCTTGTCAGCCAACTATCCTCTCCCGCGCAAAAGCGGGTCATGAGGCTTGTTAATGCAGCCATTGTTCTCGGCTTCTCCTGGCCGAGGTGTCTGGCGAGCCATTCGCCCTGGACGTTGTGTTTGAAAGCTGCTAAGGCTTGGCGTCCGGACAATCGACTATTTGGTTCTTTTGATGAGGAACCTGTTCCAGAATTTGCAGGCTGACTCTCCGGGTTGTTGAGTTATGTGACTTAAATCGTTGCGCATCCGGAGGACGGACATAAGTCCCTTGAAAATTTGCCCGAAACGCATCCTCGAGCTCTTTCCAACTTCCAATGGTATTTTCAGGGAGGCTTTTGAGCCAATGCCGGGCTGGCCCTTTGAGCTTGAGGGGTAAGTATTTTATGGCGTGGAGATCATCTCCTCTAGCCATGTGTATGTGGATGATGTAATCCTCAATCCAGACTCCAGGGTCTGTTGTTCCGTCGTATGCCTCTATGTTTATGGGTTTGAATCCCACTGGGAATTCGTGATCCAGCACCTCATCGGTGAAAAACAGGGGGTGTGCGGCACCCCTATACTTGGGTGTGTCGTGATGTTCGGATATTTGGCGTGTTGCATTGCTTGGAAGAGCTTGCTTTCTCGGCCCATAGATGGACCTAACTGGGCCATCCTTTTGATGCGAATCCTTATGCGGATCGCGTGCCGGCTTGTGTCTTGGCGCCGCTTGCAGCTCCATGTTTGCCATGTGGTCGTCTATCCGACCAGGCGGCCTCTTTGTTCTTTGATTGCGGGGCTCTACAGCCTCCTCGAATTCGGGCAGTAATTTGCGCTTGGGTAGCTCTTTGTTTACTGCGGTGTTGAGTACTTTGCTCCATCTGATTCTCGAGTGCATCTTCCGCTGTTTTGAGCATCCGCTTCGCTTTTTCAGGATACGCCGCAGCGTGGTGACGAGCCTTTGTGGAGGTTCTTCTGCTCCAACAATTTGTCCGCCGTGAGATCGTCTCGGACCGTTATCTTCGGCCGGGACGGGTTGTTTATCCAAGTTGTCCTGTTCGGACGGTTGCTCGATAGCATGTTAAATGCGTCCACCGGTTCGCCTCGCTCTATGGCTGGGTCTGTGGCTGCCGTCTTTGTCGAGGCGGGACTTGGTGCGGCGTTTACGTTACCGCTTTTGACTGCTTTTCGAGGGATTTATCCTTCGTAGTGTCCCGTTGTTCCTCGTCGTCACTTCCTTTAGGTGTATCCACCATGTATACATCGTGGGATGAGGTGGCTGTCCAGTATCCTATAGGTGCTGGTTCATGGTTGTCTCCTACATCGTCGTCCATACCATCGATGTCTTCGGAGTCGAAATCGAGCACGTCGTTTAAGATTTCGACGGTGGCTACAAAGTGGGTGGTGGGTGGGTGTTGAATTTCTTCGTCGTCCGCATCCCAACCTTCCCGACGATGGTCCGCCAGGGCTCTCTTGATAAAGAGAGAGACTTTAGTGAATTCAGGATGTTGCCAAAGGGCGAGTGCTGAAAGATGTCCGCGGCAGTGAACTTCATGACCGGCGCCCAACCGGATTTGATTGGCCGGGGCGCGGGAGGTTTGGAGTCCGGAGAGGAGTCCGGCACCTTGGAGTCACGGGATTCGCAAAGGACGGGGATGGTGTTCGGCTCAATTGCCATAGAGATCATAGCCCCCGAGGCGGTGTCCAGCCACTCGTCCTCGATCGGCGGAGTCGGCTCCGAGCTAAGGGTCGGAGCGGATGCTGGTAAGGCCTCGAGGGCACTGTTCGGCGACAGAGCTAGATCGTGCCCATCGAGACAGTGCCGCGCGCTTGGCTGTGGCTCAAATCCGTCAAAGATCAAGTCCCCGCGGATGTCGGTCGTCTAGTTCAAACTCCCAAACCTGACTTGATGGCCAGGGGCGTAGCTTTCGATGTGCTCCAGATGGCCAAGTGAATTGGCCCGCAGTGCAAAGCCGCCAAATACGAAGATCTGTCCGGGGAGAAAAGTCTCACCCTGGACCACGTCGTTGTTGATGGTCGAAGGAGCCATCGGCCTAAGGATGACGACACAAAGGAACTCTCAATGAAAGCACGAATGTCGGTGTCAAACCCGGCGGATCTCGGGTAGGGGGTCCTGAACTGTGCGTCTAGGCGGATGGTAACATGAGACAAGGGACACGATGTTTTTACCCAGGTTCGGGCCCTCTCAATGGAGGTAAAACCCTACTCCTGCTTGATTAATATTGATGATATGGGTAGTACAAGAGTGGATCTACCACGAGATCAGAGAGGCTAAACCCTAGAAGCTAGCCTATGGTATGATTGTTGTTCGTCCTACGGACTAAAACCCTCCAGTTTATATAGACACCGGATAGGGTTAGGGTTACACAGAGTCGGTTACAATGGTAGGGGATCTACATATCCGTGTCGCCAAACTTGCCTTCCACGCCAAGGAAAGTCCCATCCGGACACGGGACAAAGTCTTCAATCTTGTATCTTCATAGTCCAGGAGTCCGGCCAACGGTGATAGTTCGGCTATCCGGACACCCCCTAATCCAGGACTCCCTCACCGACCTTTCCTATTTAATCGGGTTTGTATCGATGGATCATGCAAAACAGCAAAACTATAGTACTATATACAGTACAAGTGACAGTTCACTGGGCCGTCGTGTTGTGTACTCCTCCATCGTAAGAGTGTAGCGCTCGCTTTCATAAATCTTCTAGTCCCTTTCACCGACATGTGGGACATCAAGCTACTGGGTCCACGTGCCACACCGGAATACAGTACAGAGCAGCCGGGGTGAAGCACCCAGTCATGGCGCCGGCGTAGTACTGAGCAATGAGGCGTCAAATCACAAAGATGCACCTTTCCTGCAGTTAAGTTGGAGGGACGAAGTAATAATGCTAAAAAAGAAGTTGGAGGACGAAGCAACCATCATTTCACTCGTTCTTTGAATCTGCTTCTCCCTCATCTTCTTCAAGTTAACCATGTGTTGCTTCTGTCGTTGTTCTGCCTCATGTGGGAAGTGGATCGGCTTGGTAAAGCACTGACACGTGGGACCGCATGTTAGCAAACCGCCAGGACAACGTCCTCTAAAAATAAGAAACCTCCCCCGCCATCCGCGTGGCAAAATCACCTCCTTTTTATTAATCTTGATTCTATGATTTTTATGATCAATATAATTGAGATTTGTATAGATAGCACACAGGAGCAAAACCAAGTGGTACAGTTAAGGGCATCCACAATGTGTAGCCAAATGTGAAAATAGATTTTGGCATTGTGGGAACCATTGTGGACGGTGTTGCCAAAGCCAAAAGGATGGAACCAAAGCTCCCTAATTGATTGATTGAAGGAATAGAAAAATGCAACGTCTCTCCTCTTTCTCCCGTGCTTGGACGCATGTACAGTATAGAGGACATATTCTACTCCCCTGTCCCTTCTATCACAAATCACAAAGCAGTGAGGCGTCGAATCACAAAGCACGAACGAAGCAACCATCATTTCACTCTTCACTGACTCCGCTTCTCCATCATCTTCTTCGAGAAACCATCTCACCGCACTAAGCTGGACGGACGATGCTATTGTGTTCGAGTAGTACTAGTACATTTACGCGTCCTTTGGTTCAACGGACTTCCTGGATGCAAATAAGGCGGTTGTCTCGGCTTGCAGGCGGCACTTGCGAACGACTTACCGTGGTCTCCCTCAATGATGTTCTCCGTCGAACGCACTTTGCCAAACCACAACGTTTGAGATATCGTTGATGTCACCGCAATGGGGAAGGAAGTCAAATATAGTTACTACCTCCATTGTTTTGTACACAAGGCCAGTATATCAAAATTAGAATTTGCAAAAGGCCACTAACACTAATCGAGGCAAAATTGATGGGGTTTGCCTCGTACTAGCAACATGCATGCGGAAGTGAGAAGGTTGGTTTGCATGGAGCTCCATTAATCAAGCGATGAGGAATGAGATGGTTAGCTCTTTGGGCTTTGGAGAAAAAAATACGCATTAATTGACACGTGAAACGAGGATTTGTATTGATTAATCCCGCGAAGGAAAACCCCGCTTTCTTTTTTAACACTAGTACTCCTAGTATGTAGTACAATGTACTTATCCTGTTTGGGTCTAGGCCTTGCATTGCCATACTTCGCCACACATTTTTGCCAAGCTTGCCTGAAGTTTTCAATATGAAAAGGAGGTACACTTGCACACGGCCGTCATGTCGCATGACCGACCTCACACGGTCGCTTCCTCGCACGCCATGGGTCGCACCGCACCCTCACATGCACAGTCGCTCCTGCACGCCGCAAACCCAACCAAGGGAACGCACCCTCACTGACACGTGCTATCGCATGTCAACAAACCAAACTCAGCCATCCTACCGCTGACACATAATTTTCCTTCATAGAGTATGTCTATCCAACCGCATGTTGGGGAGTATCCGTACGGCCCATGCGGTGGTCTGTTGGGTAAGAAGAAGAGGTGAGCAAGAAGGGTTAGGAGACGTAGGATATTCATCCAACCGCCTGAAATGGTAGACTGACCAAAGTCAGGCGACTTGCATAACAATATTTGTTTTTACACAGCAAAAGATCCATAAAAACAACAACATAAAGAAAAACTATCACTCCTCGCGGAACAAGACAGCCTTGTCGTCTTTGGCTGCCGGCGCGAATGAGCCGTAGCTGCCGACGTGTGTCTCGGCACCGTGGTTGTCCTTGGCCTCTAGCTACTCGTTCACGCGGAGCGTGCAGGCCCTCTGCACAGACGAGAGCACCGCCCGAATCAAGTCAAGGACGTCCGGTTCCGCCTGCAGGAGGGCCTCGATGGCAGCGGCATCCGCACGCTCCATGTTGAGTCGAGCCTCCGCCGCCCGGTTCAAGTCCGGGACGTCCGGTTCAGCCTGCAGGAGGGCGTCGATGAGAGCGGCATCCACGTGCTCCGCGTCGAGTTGAGCCTCTACAGACCGGTTCAAGTCTAGGACGTCCGGTTCCGCCTGCAGGGGGGCCTCGATGGCAGCGGCATCCGCGCGCTCCGCCTCAAGTTGAGCCTCCGCTGCCCGGTTCACATCCACGACATCCGGTTCCGCCTGCAAGAGAGCCTCGATGGCAGCGGCATGCGCGCGCTCCGCGTCGAGTTGATCCTCTACCTCCTGGGCCTCCTTTAGTATCGCCAGGTTGAACCGCTGGTCTGCCTACACCATGGGGGACTCGGACAGCGGCACGAAGTCGACGTCCATCGTCTCATACCCATCGGGGCCTTCTGCGCCGTGACCTCTGCCATGAACGTTGGATCGACTTCCTCCTCCTCGTAGCTTGTCTCCAAAGAACTCGGGGACTGGCCCGCCACAAAGCGAGCTTGGAACAGAGGTCTCTGGCGCCGACCGCCGCCGTGATTTCTGCGCGGCGCTCCGGAGTCAGCATCTTGTAGTACATGATCTTGCGGTGCACCATGGCTTTCTGGTGAACTAGGGGACGCTTGATGCAGGCTAGGGGATCGAAAGGTGGGGGGAAGGGGCTGGAGATTTGGTGTGGTTTTAGGGCAGTGGCTGGCGTAGGCCGAGCAGTGAAGGTTCTGGTGTGAATAGTGGTTCTGGTGACGACCGGTCAATCGGTTTTGAATGTACATCGCTCTTATCGCGTTCGCGTTCCAGCCCGGCACGCTAGACCCTCCACGTCGCTCACCGAATAGAACGCGCTTCGTCTTGCGTTTCGCTCGCTTGTGGGACCGCAGTTGAGAGCAAATCGATGTCCCTCCCCCTCCCCACCCGCGTCATTTTATGCGGAGTAAATAAAAACAGAGGGAGTATACTACGGATGAGGATCCCCTGACGTGGCCGAACCCATTGAGTAACTGACATGCGGGGCCTAGCAAGCATGGGGTCCGCCAGTAAGTGACTGAAAGGGAGGGTAAGGCAGGGATACATATGAGAAAGGAGCTTCCAATGATATAATTTTCACATTATACATCTCAAGTACTATTAATCTTGTCAATAGTCAAATGCGGTTTTGAAAAACGCATTAGCGCATGGTTAATAATATAGCCAGTTGATGGCTATAAGGAAGTGCCATGTCATATATAGCCATCATCTATTATATGCACACATACAGTAGTGTGGGCTATAAGGTTGGCTATTTCCCGCATCAAAATTATAAGGTTGGCTATTGTATTAGTACTTTTTTCCATCTCCTCTCCATCTCTTTCTTCATACTTATTGTACGTATTTAACTAGGAATGCGTATATAGCTAGGCTCTTGCATGAGAGCTCACTCCCCTTACTTTTTCACATCTCTCTCCTCCACATAGGCCCTATATAAATGGAAGGAGGAAGTACAACTATGAGCACTGCATAGTCTAGTACAGAGCTTAAAAAAGAAACTATTGGACTGGCTATACGTGGCGAAATCCTAGTAGGAACAGCATGCGCGAGAACAAGCACATTCACGTGGTTGAAAACAAATTGGAAACCATCTCGAGTACAAATCTAGGAGTACGTACGAATCTAACAATATTGATTGGGCGTTGTTGAATGTTGATACTTTTTATATCAAAGTAGAGATACTTTGACTACACATAAAACTTATATGTAAAGTAGAAAGGATAGGAGGGAGTATATTGTACGTTCAAAAACAAAATGAACATTGAATACCCTTTATATATGATTTGCGGATGCTATGATCACCAGTTCAAAATTTTGAATCCGCCTTAGGTATCACACATGCCCCCACTCGTTCTCTCTCGATTTCATCTCGGGGTCCGGAGATCGATTGAAAGAGGACTAGGGTGGGTACAATACATTCGTTTCGCTTATGAACGTACAATATACTCCCTTTGATCCCCATTGCACTTCAAATGGGGTCATTTCTATCATAGAAACAGACCAAACCTTTATCTCTTTGCACGACACGCAATTGATGTCTGGACATCAATCGATCTCGTCAACATGTGTCAGGGCATGAACCGAATGGGATGTTAAATCTAAGACACTAAGCGACACGTAGTGGAGGCAAAGTGAAACTTTAAACGAACCGTTTGTTTGTATGCATGTCTGACAAATTACAAATAAACATTGGAAATACAAGCATGGTCTAGGCCCACATGCGAATGATACTCAGCGGAATGTTCAAATGAGGCATGCGGGAGGATGGACTCGATCGGAGGGCAACATGATCGATGGAGAAGAGGGGTGGAGAGGAATGAGAAACAAGCAAACGCCACATGATTATACTTGAACGGCTCAAATAAACAATAAGTTGTCTCGCTTGGCCTACATAGTGAAAGGCCTAATGCGCAACATGGAGCACTGGCGCTCGAATATGGCCGGGGAAATAGGGAAATCGACATGTGGGGCACACCTGTCGAGATGACGTAGCGCAAACTAGTCCAATGGAGAAGCTGGCCCATCACCTCCTCGTCACTGGCAACCATTCATGTGGGTCGTGGGGGCCAACAACGTGGCGCAGCTCCAGCACCGCCTCTGGACACGGTGACCGCGGTGAGCGACACGCTCATCGTTGCTAGATACGGTCGGTTTCAGTGTGCCGAGGGTGGCGTTAGTGCTGTGGCACGACCAACAGTATGTTTAGTTTGTGCCCAAGGTTGCCCCATCAAAGCAATGGGTAGCCAAAATTTTGGTTGAGGTTTTGGTTGCCCATGATTTGGCCGACATTGGCAAGAAAAATGAACTAGAGTTTGCTAGAGTTCATTGGCATGCCAAAAAAATGGCAACCATCCAAACAAAGACCAATCTTTGGGTCATGACTAAAATTTTGGTATGGTGCACTTTGGCCACAATCCAAACACACCCCAACACCCGTCTCGTCGAGGATGCACGGGGCGCAGGGACGCGTCCACGGAGTGGTGTAGCGCGGCAAACTGCACCCTCAGGACCTGAGACCATGCCGGGTCGTCTTGCTTTTTAAGTGACATGCGTCGATCGCATGTGAGCAAAGGGCATCTCCAACATTGCCATGACCGTAGCTGACTACCCTGGCACACCAAAAACCCTCGTCCTTTGCGCCATCGTGCGGTGCGTTCCCAGCCGGCGCCAACTGCCCGCATTTATGCCATCCGTTCATATGCCGTTGTTAAGAGGCTCGGTGCCCGAGGAAAAACCTTTGGCGACTTAATGACGCACCAGGATGCTTGGCCTCACCGGAATGCACTACTTAAAGCGGCAACGCCCAACTGACCTCCACACCATAGCGCATCGTCCTCCTACCTGGCACCACATCCTCCATGACCGTAAGCGTGAACGCTCTGCGGGAGAGCTTGTCTTCGGGGATGAAGCCCGAGGTCGCCGCCCTCGCTCAAGTCGATGCACAAGCGGTGGCCACGCTGGCGGCTGACGACGGGAGCACCGTCAGCCACACGTCCTACTTGCCGCCGTCCAATGTCCTGCACCGCCGAGGTCAGGGACTCCTCCGAGGATGAGTAGGGCACGGGAGGCGGCAGGGCATGGTGTGCCAACTGGCCGGTCCGTCTCCCGTGTTCTACTTTTCCTCGCCGGAGACCGCACCTTCACTTCACGGGTCTTGAACCCCGCCCCCGTATATGGAGATCGCAGATGGAGGACGTCGGTCGCCGCCATAGAATAGGTTTAGGGTCGGGTTTGTTTTATTTTTCTGTCCTATAAAAGTTCGAAATGTAATGAAAATCTCTCGTGTTTGCATTAATCTCGGCCGGTGTATATGAACTTTCACAATAATATAGTATATTGTAGGAGTACTAGCAAGATGCCCGTGCGTTGCATGGAAGATCAAGATCTTGTGGGAGAAAAGGATGAGCGAGGGAAGACCTTATCTGCAAATGCACATTCACGCATTTCACATCTTTCTACATCTACGGGAACCTACGAAAGGGTTAACGTAAATTGCCTCTCTCTCTCCTCCCCTGATTTTCATGGTGGTGGGCCCCTCCCTCCTGCCAATCTACAATCAACAGCTCACATGTTTCACATTATGTTAATTACGTAACTGTGACTACGTAGGTGTAGCATTACTCGTCCTAAAGAACCCAACTAAGCCAACCTCCCAGCATATCGCGCGGGAAAAGACCAGGGCACGCCGTTTTAGTCGGGATTACCTAATTACTAGTAGTAGTATCGATGGATCGCGCGAAGCAACACGTTTTTTTAGGGGCAAAGCACCTAGTTTAAAAGGAAAAAAGGCAGTACACTCACAAGCACTTTGTCGCGGTCGCATTGCATTCACACACGCCCGGCCCCGCACATGGCTCACGAAGCGGAACGCCGCTTCGCTTGCCTCTTCACTGACACGTGGGACTGAACTTGGATAAACCGACCATGCGCCAAACTCCCCCCACCTACCACGCGAAAATCCTCCCTCCCACCCAAAAATTCCCCCCAAATCATAGATTCACCCGCCCTTCGACCAACTACCAATAATATTCCCCAAACCCCCCTCCCCCCGTCCCCCTCCACTCCATTCGCTTCGCCAAAGCCGCTCTCCCCGCCACGCTGATATGTCGGTGGCGCGGTTCATTGAGGGGACGAACGGCGATCCTCTAGCTCCCACATTACGCTCTCGTAGACTACCGTCCTTTAGCCGCGCCGCCACCACTAGCGACGTTCTTGTGGAGGCGCACGGCGCTCAGCGCCGCCACCGCTAGTGACGTTCGTGTGGAAATGCACGACGGTCAGCTTCTCCCACGGTACGCGCATTCTAGACCGAGGCCATGTGCATGTCGGTGTAGCGCTGAATGTTAGCTGATAGACGATGTTAATCTCACTATTTGCCGAAGTAGTTTACAGTCAATATGCTCTGCTTAAGAAGCTTCATTGCCCTGTTCTGCACTCAATCTGCTTAGCTGAGATGGCATGCCAAGGCCGATTAGTTGCTAAAATATCTTGCCATATATTTATTGTGACGCAAATTGCCATGGTCTAGTAGCCAATCTCTTAGGTGAAATAGCTCTACATCGTTTTATACTCGATCTTTGTTGCTGCGATGGCCTTCGATAGTTCGATGGCTGTGTGCTCAGCCTCATTGACTGCTGAAATAGCCTGCCATAATTTAGCACTCAAATATGTTTGCTGAATTAGCATTACATATATTTCGTTACTTAGATCTTCTCGTCCAAATATCTTGCCATAGCTTTAGACATCAACCTAGGTATTTTCTTCTGGACTTCATAAAAAAGCATATATGTTTTTCCTGTAATATCTAGTAGAAGAACTAATTTGTATGTCTAAGATGGACAGGACTTGGATAACTTCTGCTCAAAGATTCTCCGCTGCATATGTCGAGGGGGTTGAAGACTTCATGAACTTTATCAGAGCTGAGTACGGTGGTCCGAAATCAGATGTGCTCGCCTGCAGTAGCAGCTTGTATGAATTCAGTTACAAGAACCCACCAATCGTGCAAAATAATCTACACTTGTATGGGATGTCGGTCACATATACTAGGTTGGTTCATCATGGTGAACTCCGTGAACGTCAATGTTATTGACTACGTGGAAGCAGCAGATCACCATCTTGATCTGCCTGATGCTCAGGTGGAAGAGGAGGAGGAGGAGGTGGTGGCGGAGCCAGTGAGTTTGACCAACATTGAAACAATGCTACGAAATGCTCATGCATTCCGTGAACTTTCACCTGCAGAAGAAAAATGGTGGGCCCGCATGTTGGAACAATGCAACGGATCACACCCCGGAAATAAGTTGTCAAGATTCTCAGCTATGGACACCTTTCTTCGTGTGAAGACATCCGAGCGGATGACAAAGAAATCATTCGATGCGATGTTGGCTGCTTTCGCAAAGCTTTCCAGACATGCGCTCGAGCTGCCACACACCTACAAAGAAATGAAGAATTTCCTTCGTGTAGTTGGAATTGGATATGATATGATCCATGTTTGTAAGAATAATTGTGTTCTGTTCCGGAAGGATTATGCAAACTTAAGTGAACGCCCGAAATGCAAATCATCAAGATGGAAAGATGGCGATGCTATGAAGAGGATTCCTCCTAATGTTCTGAGACATTTTCCAATTACACCAAGATTGCAGAGGTTGTTTCATGATGCTGAAACAAGAGAGGATGTACTGTAGAATTCTAGGAACCAGGAGTACAGAGATCAGAATGTAACGAGCCATCCATCACATGGTAGTGAGTGGAAAAGCTTCAATCAGAAACATGAAAAGTTTGCTGCTAACCCGAGAAACATTAGACTTGGCTTAGCTTCAGATGGATTTAACCCATTTGGCCACCAGAGCGCCACATATAGCATGTGGCTAGTGCTTGTTATCCCTTACAACATGCCTCGAAATGTCTGCACCAAAGAACCAAACTACATGATGGCCTTGCTCATCCCAGGTCCAAAAAGTCCTGGAAAGGATTTTGATTTGTTCATGGAGCCTCTTGTGGAGGAACTTCAACAGCTATGGAGGGGTGTTCTCACTCGAGACCTATACAGCAGCCCACAAGCTGATTCCTTTCTGCGTGCTGTTATAATTTGGTGCCTCCATGATTATCCGTCTTTGGCCACTATGTCGGGGCGAACGACACATGGTTACAATGCATGTGTTCGCTGTGACAGGAATCCGCTGTCATACGCAATACTTAGCAAGATCTGTTACATTGGACACCACCGCTTCCTTGCCAAGGACAAGCCGCATCCTAGAAAATACCGAAGACATGTGTTCAATGCAAAGCATGAAAACCGTGATGCGCCAAAGAGGCTCACCGCCGATGAGTTGCAAGTGGAATTAGAGAAGGTCAGGCATATTACACCAGGAAACCATCCTGATAATGGTATCGGGAAAAAGAAGCGTGGCAGGGCAGAAGATAGATTATTGTTTACCCACAGGTCCACTTTGTGGTACTTGGAGTATTGGAAATATTTGGATCTGCGGCATAATCTTGATGTGATGCACATCGATAAAAATATATGTGACAACATTATTGGCACACTTCTTAATATTGAAGGCAAGACGAAAGATACCTTAAAATCTAGGATTGATTTGACACACCTGGGTATCAGACAGGATTTGTAGGTGCAAGATGAAGGTAAACCACGGGATATGGCACCAGCTGTATACGTCTTGGACAAGGTAAAAAGAAAAGAATTCTGTGAGGTCCTGTCACGTGTGAGATTCCCACAGGGATTTGCTTCCAACCCTGAAAGGAGAGTCGGTGTAGATGGAAACAAGGTACAAGGGTTGAAAACTCATGACTACCACGTCCTACTTCAAAGGGTTTTACCTGTTATCCTTAGAGGATTGGGCCGTCCTGACTTATATAGAGCAGTTGTAGAGTTGGGACAATTCTTCAGGGAACTCTGCATTAGAAATATTAGGATAGATGCTTTGGAGCGTCTTAGAGCCAAGATACCAACTATCCTATGCGACCTTGAGAAGATATATCCTCCAGCCTTCTTTGATGTGATGGTGCATTTGGCTGTTCATCTACCTGATGAGGCACTACTTAGAGGTCCAAAGACAAGATGGCTGGATGTACCCTATTGAAAGGCGGCTAGGCACTTTCAAGGGCTATGTTAGGAACAGAGCTAGACCCGAGGGTTCCATTGCAGAGGCCTACATTGCTACAGAAGCATTGATATTCTGCTCAAAATACATTGAAATAGCTGATCAGCTTAGCAAAGAGCTGGATGAAGACAATCCCGGGCTCAATGTTTTCGATTTTTCTGTTCGAGTTACAGGGAAGAGTCGACAAGAGGACAAACCTAAAGATTTGGACAAAATGGTTTGGTATGTGTTCAATAACTGTCCTGAGATACTGCCTTATATCAAGTAAGTGCTAAGTATTGCATCTTATACATCGTAATCTACTAAACTTGCAGCACATTCTTATATATTTAGATGTTGGACGCGATCATTATGTTGTGCAAAGCATCTATAAAAGGAGTTATCGCCGCAAAAATCCAAGAAACATTGACAAACTGGTTATGGCAGGATTTGTAAATGGTTCAAGAGCCATGTAAGCTTTTGAATTGCACCGCCGCTTTTTTGATATATTGAGTACATAAGATGACCAGCTTGTCTATTTTCTAACCATAGGTTAAGAAGATGCGGGAGGATGGGCAGGCAGTTGATGATGCTCTTTACTCACTAGCAATGGGTCCTGATACTCGGGTAAGACATTATGAATCTTGCGTTGTTGGAGATGTGCGCTACAACACCCTTGCAGGAGACGAAGGTAGGAAGACGCAAAACAGTGCCATCATGAGCACGGATACGTATGACAAAGAGACAACTGAAATGTATGCTAACATGACACACATTGTTCAGTTGCAGTATATCTCCAGCTTCGAGGATCATCGGTGTGGTTCTCACAGTTGTCGGTCGTTGGTATAACCTGTTTTCCGTGATTGCAAAACCTAGAGCTGATGATTATTTCAAATCCATCAATGTCAAGGCGGCGTACTGCACCAACGAGCCTTTTATTTTGGCAAATCAAGCAACACAGATATTTTTCTTGGAAGACACATTTGCACGTAGCGATGACTGAAGAGTATTGCAAAGGTTTGAGCATAGGAATGCATTTAATGAAGTTGCACAACAAGATGATTCTTACACTGCTCCTGATGTACAAGATAACACAGATGTTCCTAATATCCTTGAGAACCATCACGTCAATGACGCCGGCAAAAAGATTGCCTGTCGTGCTGTCGACATACAAGAGTTGATCAAGAAGAAGCCAACGTTCCAGGACATTGAGGACAAAGAAGAAGATGACACCGTGGGGAATTACAATTCAGACTGATACACATGGCGAAGATGTTGATGCTACTGCTACGGATGATGATTACATTGCTTTTGTCGTATTTGCTGTCAGAAGACATTTTTTATCTACTATGTGGAATTGTGTTTGCTATGACAACTGAAACCTGGTGAACATGTTGTTTAGTATTTTCCTGTGAGAACATCACTTGTTATGTATGCTGATTTGTGTTTGGTGATTGTATGACGACTAAAACATGATGACATTGTTGTTTAGTTGTACTCACATTTGGTTGTGAAACTTGAATTTGATGACTTAGTTTGCCGTTGGACTGCAATTTGCTCGACGTCTTCGAATGGGAACAAAGCTTACCCGACAGGGCCTCTACTAATTTATTTATTTATTACCAAAAGGGCCTCTACAATTTCCTTATTTATGAGCAAAAGGGGATACCCCCTGATTTCCGTTAATAGAAATCATTAAATGTTCACAACACTATGCCCAGCCTTCTACATAGGTTTCATCCATTACTAGTTTCAGCAAATGTCGGTGGGAAACGACACCTATGGGACCACAGGAATCCCTACTATGGTCGGCGGGTGCGGGGTCGTGAGGAGAGCAGGTATAGCAGGAACCAGCACAAGGATCGTTTACCCAGGTTCGGGCCGCGAGGAAGCGTAAAACCCTAGTCCTTCTTTGGTGGATGTATTGCATGTTCTTGAGCTCTCGAACTACCTACGGCGGCTGTGCCGTTCAAAAGAGGCCAATCCCTCTCCTGGTCGCCTCGGGCCTCCTTTTATAGGCAAAAGGGGTAGCCACAGTGGCACACAGGAGGTGGAAAGGTCTACAGTGCGCGAGCTTATCGCACGTATTACAGGAAAAGACGCATTTAATGCGTTGCTTAGGTGTCCCTTAGCTTTATCAGGGACGGGAACGAGGCCCGTCCCGTCCGTTGCCGCCTCGCCTTGCTTCGACACGCGCCCAGGCCAGCGATGCATGCGGCGCCATGTAGGCAGGTAGGTAGCTGAGGTGGCACGGAGGTAGGGTTTTCACGAAGATCTGCATGCCACCACGCAGGTGCTTGCTGAGTTGGCGTAGAGGCCGCCCGTCGCCACGTAGGTGCCTTCCCAGCTTGTTGAGCTAGCAGCTGCTTGGGGACGGCGGTGGAGTCTTGGCCGACGCGGGCCTGGCCGTGGCCCCGCTGATGCCCTCGAAAAGGGCCTTGCCGGGGGCCCGACAAGGGTCTTGCCGTGGCGTTGCAGTCGTCCCCAGCAAGGTGCTTGCCGGGGGTCTTGTGGATCTCCTCGACAAGGATCCCACCAAGGGTCGCCGTCTTCTGGTTCTCATCTGACCTCATATATCTATGGTCTTAACAAAGATCTGCATGCCACCGCGGAGGTGCCTCCCGAGCCCCTAGTCCCAACATAGTTGTTGACGACGTTTGGAACCTTTGGGCTCAAGGGTGGCTTGCTCTGCGGGTGTTGGGCAAGTTGCCCCGGCAAGGCTGTTGTCGGGGCCGCGGAGGCCGCCCCAGCAAGTGTCTTGCCAAGGGGGGGGGAGTCCAGCTTGGCCCCTTTGCTCTTTGTGTTTCTGGTCTTGGTGTTGTCTTGGTTGTCTTGTGCCTTTGGCTTCTCTCCGGCTTCCCTCCCTTGCCCGGCGCGTGGCTCCGACTGCCCGTGCACAAGTAAAGGGGTACAAAGGAGTGCCCCTACTTTTGTACACCGACAGGAGCCCCCGGGCCTGGGCCACACGTAAGCGTGACACGTTGTTGGGCCAGGCCTAGAACGGTGCGCTGGCAAGTGGGGCGAATTTTACTGCAGTAACTGTTCCCCCCACCGCGCTTCACCACGACCGGCGTTGAATGCGCGACGTGGGGGGTCGTGCCTGACGTGGGGGGCATGCGTGGGGCGGTTCCCGCACGCATGCGTCACTGATACGTCCATTTTGCATCATGCTTTTATATCGATATTTATCGCATTATGGGCTGTTATTTCACATTATGTCACAATACTTATGGCTATTCTCTCTTATTTTACAAGGTTTACATGAAGAGGGAGAATGCCGGTACCGAATTCTGGCCGAAAAGGAGCAAATATTGGAGACCTATTCAGGTAACTCCAAAATTCCTGAAACTCCACGGAATATCTTAAAATAAATAAAGAAAAATCGTCGCCAAAGATGAAGGCCAGGGGCCCACACTCGCTCACGAGGGTGGGGCGCTCGGGCGCGCCCCCTACCTCGTGGACCCCCTTGTGGATCTCTGATGTCCATCTTCTCCTATATGAAGTCTTTCGATAAGAAAAAACATTAAGCAACCTTTCGGGACGAGACTCCGCCGCCACGAGGCGGAACCTTGGCGCAACCAATCTAGGGCTCCGGCGGAGCTGTTCTGCCGGGGACACTTCCCTCCGGGAGGGGGAAATCATCACCATCGTCATCACCATCGCTCCTCTCATTGGGAGAGGGCAATCTCCATCAACATCTTCATCAGCACCATCTCATCTCCAAACCCTAGTTCCTCTTTTGTATCCAATTCTTGTCTCCAAGTCCGGGATTGGTGCTAGTAGGTTGCTAGTAGTGTTGATTACTCCTTGTATTTGATGCTAGTTGTTTTATTTGGTGGAAGATCATATGTTCAGATCCTTTATGCATATTATTACCCCTCTGATTATGAACATGAATATGCTTTGTGAGTAGTTACATTTGTTCCCGAGGACAAGGGAGAAGTCTTGCTATTAGTAGTCATGTGAATTTGGTATTCGTTCGATATTTTTATGAGATGTATGTTGTCTAGCCTCTAGTGGTGTTATGTGAACATCGAATACATAACACTTCACCATTATTTGGGCCTAGCGGAAGGCATTGGGAAGTAATAAGTAGATGATGGGTAGCTAGAGTGACAGAAGCTTAAACCCTAGTTTATGTGTTGCTTCGTAAGGGGCTGATTTGGATCCATATGTTTCATGCTATGGTTAGGTTTACCTTAATACTTTTGTTGTAGTTGCGGATGCTTGCAATAGAGGTTAATCATAAGTGGGATGCTTGTTCAAGTAAGAACAGCACCCAAGCACCGGTCCACCCACACACCAAATTATCAAAGTACCGAACGCGAATCATATGAGCGTGATGAAAACTAGCTTGATGATATTCCCATGTGTCCTCGGGAGCGATTTTCCTATTATAAGAGTTTGTTCCGGCTTGTCCTTTGCTATAAAAAGGATTGGGCCACCTTGCTGCACTTTATTTAGTCTTGTTACTTGTTGCTCGTTACAATTTATCTTATCACAAAACTATCTGCTACCACTTATTTTAGTACTTGCAGAGAATACCTTGCTGAAAACCACTTATCATTTCCTTCTGCTCCTCGTTGGGTTCGACACTCTTACTTATCAAAAGGACTACAATAGATCCATATACTGGTGGGTCATCAAGAGTCTTTTCTGGCGCCGTTGCCGCAGAGTGTAGCGCCTTTGGTAGGTGGAATTTGGTAAGGAAAAATTTATATAGTGTGCTGAAATTTTCTGTCACTTGTTACTATGGAAAGTAATTCTCTGAGGGGCTTGTTCGGGGTATCTTCACCCCGTCCAGTAGAGCAAAGAGTTGCTCCTCAACCTACTAAACCTATTAAAAATGAAACTCCTTTTGAAGTTCCTTCGGGTATGATGGAAAAAATGCTAGCTAATACTTTTACAGGAGATGGAACAAAGCATCTTGATGAACAACTACTCTATGTGGATGAAGTTTGTGGACTATTTAAGCTTGCAGGTATACCCGATGATGTTGTTAATAAGAAGGTTTTCCCTTTATCTTTGAAGGGAGATGCATTGACATGGTATAGGCTATGTGATGATACGAGATCATGGAACTATAAAAGATTGAAATTGGAATTTCATCAAAAGTATTACCCTATGCATCTTGTTCATCGTGATCGCAATTATATATATAATTTTTGGCCTCGCGAAGGAGAAAGCATCGCTCAAGCTTGGGGGAGTCTTAAATCAATGTTATATTCATTCCCCAATCATGAGCTCTCAAGACTGACAATTCTTCAGAATTTTTATGCTCGGCTTTCTGATAACAATCGCACCATGCTCGATACTTCTTGTGCTGGCTCTTTTATGATGAAGACTATTGAATTTAAATGGAATTTATTGGATAGAATTAAACGTAACTCTGAAGATTGGGACCTCGATGAAGGTAAGGAGTCAGGTATGACACCTAAGTTTGATTGTGTTAAATCTTTTATGGATACCTATATGTTCCGTAAGATTAGCACTAAATATGGACATGACTATTAGATAGTAGCTTCTTTCTCGTGAATCTTTTGCTACTTATGTTGATCTCCCCAAGGAGAAGTGGTTTAAGTACCATCCTCCCATAGAATTAAAAGTAGTTGCACCTATTAAAGTTGAAGAAAAGACTGTCACTTATAATGATCCTATTGTTCCCACTTCTTATGTTGAGAAACCACCTTTCCCTGTTAGAATGGAGGATCATGCTAAAGCTTCAACTGTTGTTCATAAAAGCAATATTGGAACTTATACACCTCCTGAGCAAGTTAAAGTAGAACCTAATATTGCTATTGTTAAAGATCTCTTGTCTGATAATATTGATGGGCATGTTATTCAATTATGTGGTGAAACTGCTAGAATTGCTAAACCTTGTGCTAAAGATAAACATAGACCTGTGGTAGGCGTGCCTGTTATTTTTGTTAAAATGGGAGATCATTGTTATCATGGCTTATGTGATATGGGTGCTAGTGCTAATGTTATACCTAGTGACTTATACAAAGAAATTATGCATGAAATTGCACCTGCTGAGTTAGAAGATATTGATGTTACAATTAAACTTGCCAATAGAGATACTATATCTGCAATGGGAATTGTTAGAGATGTTGAAGCCTTGTGTGGGAAAACTAAATATCCTGCTGATTTTCTTGTTCTTGGTTCCCCACAAGATAGCTTTTGTCCCATTATATTTGGTAGACCCTTCTTGAATACTGTTAATGCTAAGATAGATTGCAAAAAGAATGTTGTTACTATTGGCTTGGATGATATGGTTCATGAGTTTAATTTCTCTAAATTTAGTAAACAACATCCTGAGGAAGAATTGCCTAGTAAGGATGAAATTATTGGTCTTGCTTCTGTTGCCGTGCCTCCTAGTGATCCTTTAGAACATTATTTGCTAGACCATGAAAGTGATATGTCTATGAAGGAAAGAAGGGAAATAGATGAAGTATTCTTTAAACAGGAACCTATTCTGCAACACAATTTGCCTGTTGAAATCTTAGGGGATCCCCCTCCACCAAAGGGTGATCCCGTGTTTGAGCTTAAACCGTTGCCTGATAATCTTAAATATGCTTACCTTGATGAAAAGAAAATATATCCTGTTATTATTAGTGCTAACCTTTCAGAGCATGAAGAAGAAAGATTATTGAAAACTCAAGAAGCACCGTGCCACTATTGGATATACTCTTGATGATCTTAAGGGCATTAGTCCCACTCTATGTCAACATAAAATAAATTTTGAAGCGGATGCCAAACCAGTTCGTGATCCTCAACGACGTATGAATCCTAAAATGAAAGAAGTGGTAAGAAAAGAAATACTTAAGTTCTGGAGGCAGATATAATTTATCCCGTTGCTGATAGTCAGTGGGTAAGTCCTGTCCATTGTGTACCTAAGAAGGGAGGTATTACTGTTGTCCCTAATGATAAAGATGAATTGATCCCGCAAAGAATTATTACAGGTTATAGGATGCTAATTGATTTCCGCAAATTAAATAAAGCTACTAAGAAAGATCATTACACCTTACCTTTTATTGATCAAATGCTAGAAAGATTATGCAAACATACACAGTACTGCTTTCTAGATGGTTATTCTGGTTTCTCTCAAATATCTGTGTCGGCTAAAGATCAATCAAAGACTACTTTTACTTGCCCTTTTGGTACTTTTGCTTATAGACGTATGCCTTTTGGTTTATGTAATGCACCTACTACCTTTCAAAGATGCATGATGGCTATATTCTCTGATTTTTGTGAAAAGATTTGTGAGGTTTTCATGGACGACTTTTCCGTCTATGGATCCTCTTTTGATGATTGCTTGAGATGTGAAGAAACTAATCTTGTCTTGAATTGGGAAAAGTGTCACTTTATGGTTAATGAAGGTATTGTCTTGGGGCACAAAGTTTCTGAAAGAGGTATTGAAGTTGATAAAGCTAAGGTTGATGCTATTGAAAAGATGCCATGTCCCAAGGACATCAAAGATATAAGAAGTTTCCTTGGTCACGCCGGATTTTATAGGTGGTTCATTAAGGACTTCTCAAAAATTTCTCGGCCTCTGACTAATTTATTACAAAAATATGTACCATTTGTATTTGATGATGATTGTGTGGAAGCATTTGAAATACTTAAGAAAGGATTAGTCTCTGCACCTGTTGTTCAGCCACCTGATTGGAATTTACCCTTTGAAATTATGTGTGATGCTAGTGATTATGCTGTAGGTGCTGTTCTAGGGCAAAGAGTTGATAAGAAATTAAATGTTATCCATTATGCTAGTAAGACTCTAGACAATGCTCAAAGAAACTATGCTACTACCGAAAAGGAACTTTTAGCAGTTGTATTTGCTTGTGATAAATTCAGACCCTATATCGTTGATCCTAAAGTAACTATTCACACTGATCATGCTGCTATTAAATATCTTATGGAAAAGAAAGATGCAAAACCTAGACTTATTAGATGGGTTCTCTCGCTGCAAGAATTTGATTTGCGTATTGTTGATAGAAAAGGAGCCGAGAACCCCGTTGCAGATAACTTATCTAGGTTAGAGAATGTTCTTGATGACCCACTACCTATTGAGCTATCTCTCCTGATGAACACTTAAATGTCATAAGCACTTCTCGTAGCACTCCATGGTATGCTGATTATACTAATTATATTGTTGCTAAATTTATACCACCTAGCTTCACATACCAACAAAAGAAAAAGTTTTTCTATGATTTGCGACATTGCTTTTGGGATGACCCACATCTTTATAAAGAAGGAGTAGATTGTCAGGACCCTGATTCCAAGTCACATCGATCTAGCCGGTAACACCTCATATCACTTTGCGGCCTCACGCATGGTATTCCCACGGGTGTCGCCTTACCATGGCCCGGGATCGTTTGCGCCTTTTGGCTCATGTATATGATAGTGTCGCTAGCATCCATATGTCAGAGAACCCGGGCCGACATGGCTAGTCATGAACCCAAAGCGGCACTAACCCATGGGGACAGGCATACATGAATCACATCGAGCATGTCAGTCAGCAGCATGTGAATCCGGGTTGTAGCACTGGGCTAACAGGACTCCGGAACTCGGGCTGTAGCAGGCTAGGCAGGACTCTGGATGTCACCGCGTGACATTTCCCCGAAGGGACAGACACAGGAACAAAGTGAAACACATGTCGGCCCGATCAAGTGTCACGGCGGTAGTCTTTGGGCTAGCAGGACTCCGGTGAACCGGGCTGAAGCGGACTACTATGGCTCATGGAAGCACTAGACTACATTTCCCCATAAGAGAGGCTGTCAAGGATAAACAACTAGATTGCCGGATCCCACACATACCAAGCATTTCAATCATGCACACAATATGCCTGATATGTGTAAATACAACATGGCATCACAACATAACTCTACGACTCAAGTATTTATTCATTAGGCTCCTTGGAGCCAAGATATTACAAACATGCGTCTCATGACCCAACATTCAAAGCATACAAGTCAAACACATGCGGAAGCTTAACATGTCTGAGTACAGACAACTATAAATGAAAAGGCTCAGAAACCTGACTATCTACTAGATCTTGCCGAGGGCACAAGATCGTAGCTGAGGTAACAAGCTAAACGTCGAAGTCCACGCGGAACCACTAGCGAGACTGAAGTCTCTCTGCAAAACATAAATTAAGCAAACGTGAGTACAAGTGTACCCAGCAAGACTTACATCAGAACTAACTACATATGCATCGGTATCAACAAAGGGGGTGGTGGAGTTTGACTACTGACAAGCCAGCTTTGACTTCGGTGGCTATCCTGAACTACGACTTCAAGTAACTCTTTTGAGGTGGCGCACACGAGTCCACATATTCACCATATCAATACACCACTATGGATCCGCTCTCCCTACGAGAACGCCATCCATAGCACTCACGCTTATCTTGCGCATTTTATAGTATCCACTTTCACTTGTCTATGAACTGTACAGGCAACCCAGAAGTCCTTTACCGCGGACACGGCTATTCGAATAGATGATGTTAACCCAGCAGGGGTGTACTTCTTCACAAACGCTGTCGCCACTTACCACCATGTACACGTCGTGTATCTCGGCAACCTTCAAGCGGAAGCCTGGCGAGGGAGTCGGCCACGACCTGACTAACCACACAAGTCTCTAGTCCAGGTTTATCGCCTATTCGGGTTCCATCCGCGAGGAGATCCGGCCGGAGTTTCGCTCACAACCCCAAACGATGTGTGCAGGGTTCCCGAGACACCAAACGGGCGCTCGGTACACCGGGCCATGCTGTATCTACTGCATCATAGCCCACCCCTAGGGTCAGCGCTACGCACGGCCTCCAACACATATCCTACAAACACCATAAACTACTTGCAACTCCTGGACAGAGGACAGGGGCGGTTAATAAGTCGAGAGAGTCAATTAAGGATCCCAATGTGTGGTAGTAGCTATTCATGGATCACAAACACAGAACTCAGTTCCTAAGGACGGCTGCAATGAGACAACCCACCATGTACTCCTACATGGCCTCTCACTGCTACATTTACCAAATCATATTCACACACTTAGGTCTCAACAGTAGGACATGTTCACACACCTCCGATTCATCCCGGATGAATCAGACCTGACACAACTCTAAGCAATAGCAGGCATGACAAACAAGCATGAATGAGTAGGCACATCAGGGTTCAAACAACTCCTACTCATGCTAGTGGGTTTCATCTATTTACTGTGGCAATGACAGGTCATGCAGAGGATAAAGGGTTCATCTACCGCAGCAAGTAACAGATGAATCATTGTTGTCCTAATGCAATAAAAGAGAGCAGGAGCGAGAGAGTGGGATTGTATCGGAATGAACAGGGGGGTTTTGCTTGCCTGGCACTTCTGAAGATAGCATTGAGTCTTCATCAGTGTCAACGATCACAACGTCGGTACAATGTCTACCAAGGGGGAACAACACCGGCAAACAGAGAAGAAACATGATCAATGCAATGCACAATATGATGTATGCTATGACATGGCAATATGAATGTGTTTTGGGCTAATGCAAGCTAGAACAGATTGAGATGAGTCCAGTTGAACCAAAGATTCAAATGCAAACCCATTTTAAGAGGTTATATTAGTGCATTAACTTGTTTCATATAAACAGCAAGGTTAAATTGTTTAAACATGCTTGAAACCAGTACAGATGGATAGGTTGGATTTTTCTGATCATTTTTCACACATAAATTTGTTTGATCTGGAGCTACGGTTGATTTTCTATGATTTTTAGAAGTTTGCAATAATTTCTGGAATTTTTTATATAAAAATAAATCCAGAAATTAGTTATTGCACCAGCAGTGCGTCAGGGTGACGTCATTGGTCAAAGGGACGTCCAGGTCAACCTGACCAGTGGGTCCCGCGTGTCAGCAGTTATTTAAAATAACTAAATTTAGTTAGTTATAATCTAAGTTAATTAGCAGAGGGGGGTCCCACTTGTCATAGACTTAGGGGAGTCAACCTGGGCCCACCCAGTCAAAGTCAAAGGTCAAACACGCCATGCTTAGCCGCTGGGCGAGGCCGTGACGCTACCGGTGAGAGTACATTAGCTCGTTCCGGCGACCAAATGAGCGGCGGAGGGCATCTACGCGTAGCTGGGAGCATGCCGTAGCGTTTGGTGGCGGTGGTGGAGCTCGGGGTGGCCGGAAACGTCACCGGCGACGACCTTGGCGGCCGCCGGAGTCGGGTGACGTCGAACCCGAGGCTGCGGGGCACGGCGAGGCACGGGAAGTGGCGCGTTGGACTCGTGGGGGTGCGGTGGAGTTAGTGGACAAGGTGGTGAGGCCTGTGGGTGGCCAGAGTCATGTCGGCGACGATCACTGCGGCAGCGCATGCGGGTGAGCTTCATGCAGTCGATGCAGGGCTCGAGAGCGAGAACGGGAGGGATGGAGAGGTAGCTGAGCTCACGGTGGTCACGTAGGAGCAGACGGCGCGGTCGGGGACGAGCTGATGCGGCGGCGGCGACGGCGAAGGGTATCTGCGACGGTGCTCGGCGAAGATGATCTCGAAGAAGAAAAAGCGGGGCTCGCGAGCGCTCGGTGCTCGGGCTGCTCGACGGAGTCGACGAAGGCGGAGTTGTTGGACACGGTGGCTCGGTACGGGGACGACGGTGGACGCGGTTTCACGGTGGCGCGGGCGCAGCAGCGTCGGCCATGGCGGACGGAGAGCGAGAGAGAGAGAGAGAGAGGCAGGGGAATGCGAGATGTCCACTGGGTCGGGGCGGCGACGTGGAGCTCGCCCAGGTGTCCAGGGGCGAAGCGGCAAGCAGGTGGCGCCGTGGCGAGCTCGCGCTCGTCGGCGTCACATCCTCGCCGTCAAGGGGACGAAGCGGTACTGGCGTGGGCCAAGACAAGGTTGGACCGCCAGTGGGCTGCCATGGCTGCGGCCGGTAAGTTCCCTCCTTCTCTTCTATTTCTGGTTTTCTATTTTTCTGTACGTTTGTGGCTTTATTAAAAATAGCTAGGCACTTCTAAAAATCCTGAAAATAATCAGAGGCTCTGTTTAGAATATCTCCAACAGCCCACACTTATTTCCAGAATTATTTGAGCATTTAAAATATTTTATAGAATTTAAATGTCCAAATTCAAATACTTATGTTTTAACTCAAAATCCAAAGTGTCCTAGAAAAATGTGCACCATTTTTGGCAGAGGTTCTAGACCAATTAAAAAATGATGAACTTTTGTGAAGGGCATTTTGGGTTCATTGAAATAGATTTTACTTGAGCCTATTTGATTTGATTTGATGTTAGGGTTTGTTCAACCCCCATTTCATATTTAAATGAAATTTAGACATGATGACATGATGATCATGCAAGGACAAGCAATGGCTAAGCTAGGGCTGTGACATAGATGGTGTTATTAGACGTTGTGTACCTGAGCATGAACAGGAACAGATCCTATGCAAGTGTCATTCCGAAGCTTATGGAGGACACCACGCTGGAGGTAGAACTGCACATAAGGTATTGCAATCCGGTGTTTATCGGCCTACTCTCTTCAAGGATGCCCGTAAGTTTGTTTTGTCTTGCGATGAATGTCAAAGAATTGGTAATATTAGTAGACGTCAAGAAATGCCCATGAATTATTCACTCGTTATTGAACCATTTGATGTTTGGGGCTTTGATTATATGGGACCTTTTCCTGCCTCTAATGGATATACACATATTCTAGTTGCTGTTGATTATGTTACTAAGTGGGTAGAAGCTATTCCAACTAGTAGTGCTGATCATGACACCTCTATTAAAATGCTTAAGGAAGTTATTTTTCCGAGGATTGGAGTCCCTAGATATTTAATGACTGATGGTGTTCACACTTTATTCATGGTGCTTTCCGTAAAATGCTTGCTAAATATGACGTTAATCATAGAATTGCATCTCCATATCACCCACAGTCTAGTGGTCAAGTAGAATTGAGCAATAGAGAGCTCAAATTAATTTTGCAAAAGACTGTTAATAGGTCTAGAAAGACTTGGTCCAAGAAACTTCATGATGCATTATGGGCCTATAGAACTGCATATAAGAATCCTATGGGTATGTCTCCGTATAAAATGGTTTGTGGAAAAGCATGTCACTTACCTCTCGAACTAGAACATAAGGCATACTTGGATATTATAGAGCTCAACTATGATTGCAAACTTGCCGGTGAGAAGAGGTTATTTGATATTAGCTCACTCGATGAATGGAGAACCCAAGCTTATGAAAATGCCAAGTTGTTTAAAGAAAAAGTAAAAAAGATGGCATGACAAAAGGATACAAAAGCGTGAGTTTAATGTAGGTGATTATGTATTGCTATACAACTCTCGTTTAAGACTTTTTGCAGGAAAACTTCTCTCTAAATGGGAAGGTCCCTACATTATCGAGGAGGTCTATCGTTCCGGCGCCATAAAAATCAACAACTTCGAAGGCACAAATCCGTAGGTGGTAAACGGTCGAAGAATCAAACATTATATCTCAGGTAATCCCATAAATGTTGAAACCAATATTATTGAAACCGTAACCCCGGAGGAATACATAAGGGACACTTTCCAGACCGTTTTAGACTCCAAAAAGGAATAGGTATGTGGTACGGTAAGTAAACCGACTCCAAAATAATTTTTAAGGCAATATTTCTCCCTTTTAGAATATTTAGAAAAATAGAAAAATAAGTAGCAGTCCGGGAAGGACACGAGGGCCCCACGAGGGTGGTGGGCGCGCCCTACCCCCCTGGGCGCGCCCCCTACCTCGTGAGCACCTCGTGTGCCCTCCGGACTCCGTTTTCTTGCATGATACGTGTTTTGGTCGGTAAAAATTCATTATATATTCTCCGAAGGTTTTGACTCTCGTATCACGCAAATATCCTCTGTTCTTGTTTTGAGCTATCCTACTGCAGACCAGATCAACATGTCATCCCAGGATTCGGAAGGAGAAAGCTATGTGGATGATTACCTAGCAAATCCTAAGGTCTATGGGGATGTGGAGCACGATGGTTGGACCACGGAGGAAGAAGAGGACTATGAACCCAAGGGGAAGGAGGAGATGAGCTCAGATGAAGATGAAGCCCCATTACCTCAACCTGGGGACATGCATGTGGAGTTCAAAAAAGTCAAGTCTCCCTGGTAGGGTAAATAAGACAAAGTTTGAGTTTATCCCTTTTCGCCTCTTGCAGGAAAATAAGCAGGACCTATGCAAAAAGATACTAACCCTGGAGAGGGAGATTGATGATCTGAGGGATTAGAATGCCGTCCTCAAGTGCAAATTAAGGGAGAAGTCTATGCCATCATCAACAACACCTCCACCTTCACCGACAAAGAAGGAGACATAATCACATGGGTATGGGCACTCCCCTTTGCAACTGCAAAGCTTGGGGGAGGTGCCCCGGTATCGTATCACAATCACAACTCCTATCCTTTCGTTTTTCTTAGTTCGATCCTATTAGTAGTATCTTGATCTAGTAGAATAGAAGTTATGGCATGATCTAGTTTCGATTTTTTATTTATGATCCCTCTATGTAATCGAGTCCGTGAGCTATATATATAATAAAGTTTAGTGTTGAGTCAAGGGCTTGATTATTTTGCCATGATCTTGGGTGAATAAAAGAACATAAAGAAGAAAAAGAACAAAAAGAAACAAAGAGTTCATATTGATCTTATTGAGAGTAATGACTTCACATAGAAAGAGTATGATGATTAAAAGTTGTTGGGAGTTGGCAAATATAGTTTTGGTCATCTTGCAATTAATAAGAAGTAATAAGGAAGGAGAGGTTTCACATATAGATATATTATCATTGACATCTTTTATGATTGGGAGCACTCATTAAAATACGACATTCTAAAGAGTTGATGTTGGACAAGGAAGACAACATAATGAGTTATGTTTTCTTATATCTGAGATAAAGTATGTTGTCATGGATCCTCTAACATGTTGAGTTTGCCTTTCCCCCTCATGCTAGCCAAATTCTCAGCACCAAGTAGAGATACTTGTGCTTCCAAATACCCTTAAACCAGTTTAGCCATGAGAGTCCACCATATCTACCTATGGATTGAGTAAGATCCTTCAAGTAAGTTGTCATCCGTGCAAAGCAATAAAAATTGCTCTAAATATGCATGACTTATTAGTGCAGAGAAAATAAGCTTTGTACGAACTTGTTGTGGAAGTAATAAAAGCGACAGACTGCATAATAAAGGTCCACATACAAGGGGAAATATAAATTAACGTTCTTTTGCATTAAGATTTTGTGCATCAACCATAAAAGCACATGGCAACCTCTGCTTCCCTCTGAGAAGGGCCTATCTTTTATTATTATCCTCTACCTTATGCAAGAGTCACGGTGATCTTCACCTTTCCTTTTTCAATTATCCTTTGGCAAGCTCAGCATGTTGGAAAGAACATGATATACATATCTAATTGGATGTAGGGGAGCATGAATTATTATTGTTGACATTACCCTTGAGGTAAAAGGTTGTGGGGCAAAACTATAAGCCCCTATCTTTCTCTGTGTCCGATTAAAACTCCGTAACCACAAGTATTGCGTGAGTGTTAGCAATTATGAAGGACTAAGTGATAGTTGAGTATATGGACTTGCTTTTAAGCTCTGAAATAGACTCTTTCCGATGTTATGATAAATTGCAATTGCTTCAATGACTAAGGTTATAATTTGTTGGTGCTCAATAAGGTTTCTGATTCATACCTTTGCATTGTGAAAAGATAATCACTTGAACATAAGTAATCATATGACAAAATCTATATATGTTGATGTTATGAAAACAATCATGATGCCTTCATGTCCATATTTTATTTTTATCGACGCCTCTACCTCTAAACATGAGGACATATATATTGTTATCGGCTTTTCGCTTGAGGACAAGCGAGGTCTAAGCTTGGGGGAGTTGATACGTCCATTTTGCATCATGCTTTTATATCGATATTTATCACAATACTTATGGCTATTCTCTCTTATTTTACATGGTTTACATGAAGAGGGAGAATGCCGGCAGCTGGAATTCTGGGCTGGAAAAGGAGCAAATATTGGAGACCTATTCCGTGCAACTCCAAAAGTCCTGAAACTCCACGGAATATCTTAAAATAAATAAAGAAAAATCATCGCCAAAGATGAAGGCTAGGGGGCCCACACCCTGCTCACGAGGGTGGGGGGCGCGCCCCCTACCTCGTGAGCCCCCTGGTACCTCTATGACGTCCATCTTCTCCTATATGAAGTATTTCGATAAGAAAAAAACATTAAGCAACCTTTCGGGATGAGACTCCGCCGCCACGAGGCGGAACCTAGGCGGAACCAATCTAGGGCTCCGGCGGAGCTGTTCTGCCGGGGACACTTCCCTCCGGGAGGGGGAAATCATCACCATCGTCATCACCATCGCTCCTCTCGTCGGGAGGGGGAAATCATCACCATCGTCATCACCATCGCTCCTCTCGTCGGGAGAGGGCAATCTCCATCAACATCTTCACCAGCACCATCTCATCTCCAAACCCTAGTTCCTCTCTTGTATCCAATTCTTGTCTCCAAGTCCGGGATTGGTGCTAGTAGGTTTCTAGTAGTGTTGATTACTCCTTGTAGTTGATGCTAGTTGGTTTGTTTGGTGGAAGATCATATGTTCAGATCCTTTATGCATATTATTACCCCTCTGATTATGAACATGAATATGCTTTGTGAGTAGTTACGCTTTGTTCACGAGGACAAGGGACAAGTCTTGCTATTAGTAGTCATGTGAATTTGGTATTCGTTCGATATTTTGATGAGATGTATGTTGTCTAGCCTCTAGTGGTGTTATGTGAACGCCAACTACATAACACTTCACCATTGGGCCTAGAGGAAGGCATCGGGAAGTAATAAGTAGATGATAGGTTGCTAGAGTGACAGAAGCTTAAACCCTAGTTTATGCGTTGCTTCGTAAGGGGCTGATTTGGATCCATATGTTTCATGCTATGGTTAGGTTTACCTTAATACTTTTGTTGTAGTTGCGGATGCTTTCAATAGAGGTTAATCATAAGTGGGTTGCTTGTTCAAGTAAGAATAGAACCCAAGCACCCGTCCACCCACATACCAAATTATCAAAGGACCGAACGCGAATCATATGAGCGTGATGAAAACTAGCTTGATGATATTCCCATGTGTCCTCCGGAGCGCTTTTCCTATTATAAGAGTTTGTTCCGGCTTGTCCTTTGCTATAAAAAGGATTGGGCCACCTTGCTGCACTTTATTTACTATTGTTACTTGTTGCTCGTTACAATTTATGTTATCACAAAACTATCTGTTACCACTTATTTCAGTACTTGTAGAGAATACCTTGCTGAAAACCGCTTATCATTTCCTTCTGCTCCTCGTTGGGTTCGACACTCTTACTTATCGAAAGGACTACGATAGATCCCCTATACTTGTGGGTCATCAGTCACATCGCAGTTAATGGGAAAGGAGGCGGCCCGCGCCTTCCCTGAAAAAGGAATAATCGCGGGCGCGCTGCTCACTTTAGCCCCTTTCCTGTGTCTTCTCCAATCTCAGAGCCATCGCCCCCCTTTCTTCCTCCTTCTCGAGCTCTCGCCTTTGCTTGCCGCCATTGCGCCTTTGCTATCCTCCGCCCCCCTGCTCCTCGCAGCCGCCATGGTTCCCAAATCCACCAAGGGCAAGGGAGTGGCCAAAGATGCCGGGGCGACGGAGCCGGCGGAGAGTGCGTTGGCGGCGCAGCGGACGCAGCTCACCTACTTCCCCTTGACGGTTGATACGTCTCCATCGTATCTACTTTTCCAAACACTTTTTCCCTTGTTTTGGACTCTAACTTGTATGATTTGAATGGAACTAACCTGGACTGACGCTTTTTTCAGCAGAATTGCCATAATGTTGTTTTATGTGCACAAAACAAAAGTTCTCGGAATGACCTAAAACTCCACGGGATGTCTTATAAAAAATAATAAAAAATCCTCGCCAAAGATGAAGACCAGGGGGCCCACACCAACTCCAACTCCATATATTGGCTTTCGGGGAGAAAAAAATCAGAGAGAAAGTTTCATCACGTTTTACGATACGGAGCCGCCGCCAAGCCCTAATCTCTCTCGGGAGGGCTGATCTGGAGTCCGTTCGGTGCTCCGGAGAGGGGGATTCGTCACCGTCGTCATCATCAACCATCCTCCATCACCAATTTCATGATGCTAACCGCGTGCGTGCGTAATTCCATCGTACGCTTGCTGGACGGTGATGGGTTGGATGAGATTTATCATGTAATCGAGTTAGTTTTGTTAGGGTTTGATCCCTAGTATCCACTATGTTCTGAGATTGATGTTGTTATGACTTTGCTATGCTTAATGCTTGTCACTAGGGCCTCAGTGCCATGATTTCAGATCTGAACCTATTATGTTTTCATGAATATATGTGTGTTCTTGATACTATCTTGCAAGTCTACAGTCACCTACTATGTGTTATGATCCGGCAACCCCGATGAGGGAGTCCTGGATTAGGGGGTGTCCGGATAGCCGGACTATAACCTTCAGCCTGACTCCTAGACTATGAAGATACAAGATTGAAGACTTCGTCCCATGTCCGGATGGGACTTTCCTTGGCGTGGAAGGCAAGCTTGGCGATACGGATATATAGATCTCCTCCCATTGTAACCGACTCTGTGTAACCCTAGCCCTCTCCGGTGTCTATATAAACCGGAGGGTTTTACTCCATAGGACAAACAACAATCATACCATAGGCTAGCTTCTAGGGTTTAGCCTCTCTGATCTAGTGGTAGATCTACTCTTGTACTACCCATATCATAAATATTAATCAAGCAGGAGTAGGGTTTTACCTCCATCGAGAGGGCCCGAACCTGGGTAAAAACATCATGTCCCTTGTCTCCTGTTACAATCCGCCTAGACGCAGTTGGGACCCCTACCCGAGATCCGCCAGTTTTGACACCGACATTGGTGATTTCATTAAGAGTTCCTCTGTGCCGTCGCCATCAGGAAGGATGCCTCATCCCGTTTTTAAAGACGGCACTTTTGCTAAAGGAGCTCTCGCTATCGGCCAAACTCTCCGGTTAGGCGGTTTTCTTATGACCTCCTGTTCGGCCGCCGTGCCGACGGTGACTTCTCGGGTCATCAAAAGCAATCTTCACGTCAACTCGGAACTCGCCGAGCAGTTGGATCCGATGGAGCTCTATTCCTTAAACGAGCTCTTGGATCGCATCGCCGCCCTGGGAGTCGCTACAGACTACGATCAGATTGGGCCTAAACCCGATTCGAGAGAGATTAACTCTCCCCAGGTCACCCATCACGTTGCAGTGGCGGAGGAACAATGCGGCAAGCCTTCATCTATCTTAAGGACTAGTTATGTCCGGATTCCCGATCCCTCCAAGCCGGATACCCGCGGAGGGAGGACGTCACTCAAGCCCTGAACCTAAAGTCAGGCAGCGAGCTAGATTCATTGGACAACATCCAAGAACCCAAGCTTCCGAGTTTGGAAACCCCTTGGCCCCTGAGTCTCAGATTGGGCGAGGTTCCGGATTTAGTTCCACCTGCCCACCCAAACATAAGCGATCTATCCCAAATTCGGCAAGAGCCCGCAGAACGATACACCATTATCGGGCTGATTCCTCCCGGTCATGAACAGGATAAAGGACTGCCGCGAGGAGGATGCGATTTCATTCTTCTGCAATAATTGCACGGACAACGGAATCCTCAACGCCATAAGTCATCGTGAAATTACACGCTTCGCTGACTTGGCGTCCATAGTACGAAAGTATTGTGCGATGGAAAGCGCCTGGAAAACCGAAATAAAATTTTGGGACAATCTGGCCCTGAATACAACCCCAGTCCGAAATAAAAGGGTGCATTATCGCCAGGCACCTGGGTTAAACACCAAAAAGCAAAAGCCCTCTATAGGGCATGGAACCGTCTTGGAGGGATGGCTCAATGGACCTCGCAAAATTCATAGTACGTAGGGCGCCACACCAACTCATAGCCTTAGAGCATGTTGGATACTCCGGCAGTGGCCGGAAGTGGCGAAGAGCTTCTAACTCCGTAATCCACAGAGCACCAGCCTGTGGATACCAAAGACGGTATTAACAGCGTTTGAGACTTTTGCATCAAATAATATGCGGAAACGAACACTCCGCAGCCTTACCGAAGTCTACCGAGTAGCAACAATAAACCCATGGAGTGACACGGCTATTACCTTTAATGCCAACGATGAACCTAAATTCCGAACAGCCCGAGCACCAGCCACATTGGTCCTCAGTCCAATAGTGGATTTCGCCTTACCAAGGTACTCATGGAAGGTGGCAGCGGATTGAACCTCATTTACGAGGAAACCCTTCAAAAATGGAAATAGATCGGAGCCGCATTGAGCGAAGCAGCACAACCTTTAGAGGAATAATCCCGGTTAGGAAGCGTCTGTCTGGGGAAAAATCACACTGGATGTGGTGTTCAGCATGCCGGAAAATTACAGGTCTGAGGAGGTCACGTTCCAAGTGGCCCCGTTCAGCAGCGGATATCACACTCTATTAGGGCGAGAGGCATTCACAATTTTTCAAGCTATACCCCATTACGGGTACATGAAGCTCAAAATGCCCGGGGCCAACGGTATCATCACTCTTGCTAGTGACCCGGACATAGCACTCCGCACCGAAAATAAGATAGCCGCACTGGCCCTTGAGGCACTATCGAAGCCCTAGCGGCGAGGAACCGATCGCGCCAAGCGCTCCACGGTGAACAGGGACGACGTGATACTCGATAAAAGATCCAAGTCCACCTCCTTTAAACCGGCGGACAAAATAGTCAAATTCCAAGTCCATCCAATGGACCCTGCAAAAACGGCCTCCATCGGGGCACAATGAAACCCGGATGTAGACGCCGCACTACGAGAATTCCTACGCGAAAATTGGGACATTTATGCCTGGCACCCTTCAGACATGCCAGGAATCCCACGTCGGCTGGCCGAGCACAGCCTAAACATCCTAAAAGGATTCAAGCCAGTCAAGCAGGCCCTTCGGCGTTTCTCCGAACCTAAGAGACAAGCCACGGAGAGGAGCTAGCCAAACCATCGAGGCCGGATCCATCGAGATATAAAACATCCGGACTGGCTAGAAAACCAGGTGATGGTACCAAAGAAGGACAAATCCTGGCGCCTATGTGTCGATTTCAAGGACCTCAACAAGGCTTTCCCAAAGGATCCCTTCCCCCTCCCCCGCATCGATCAAATTATCGACGCTACCGCAGGACACGATTCATTGTGTTTCCTCGACGCATACTCCGGCTACCATCAAATTAAGATGGCGGAGCTAGACCAAGCCGCAACGGCATTCATCACCCCATACGGCCCATTCTGCTTCAACACAATGCCCTTCGGGCTCAAAAACGCCAGGGCCACATATCAACGCATGATTCAGACATGTCTGGCAAACCAGATCGGCAAAACAGTGGAGGCATACGTAGATGACGTGGTCGTCAAAACCAAGCATGTCGAAACTCTAGTAGACGACTTGAGGCTCACATTCGACAACCTCCGAACGTATGACATCAAGATTAACTCGGACAAATGCGTTTTCGGCATACCAGCCGGAAAGCTCTTGGGCTTCATAGTATCCGGTAGAGGAATAGAAACAAACCCATCCAAGATCCGAGCTCTGTCACAATTGGATATCCCAAAGGACCTCAAGCAAATACAAAAATTGACCGGATGCGTGGCGGCTCTAAGTCGCTTTATCTCCCGCTTGGGAGAAAAGGCATTACCTCTTTATCGCCTTCTCCGGCGCACCAAACACTTCGAGTGGACGGATGCCGCCACGGCCGGAGTCGAAGAAATAAAAACCATATTGGCAACAAACCTGGTCCTGGCGGCGCCTAACATGGGCGGACCAATGCTATTATACATCACGACAACTCATCAAGTTGTAATCGTAGTGCTCGTCGTCGAACGAGAAACGGACGGACACAAATTCCCCCTTCAAAAGCTAGTTTACTACGTGTCCACTATCCTCACTCCATGCAAGTCGCGGTACCCGCATTATCAAAAGATAGCGTACACGGTATTTATGGCATCTCGGAAGCTGCGACACTACTTTCAAGAGTGTTCGATAACAGTAGCCTTTGAAGTACCTCTTAACGATATTATAAACAACTGCGACGCGACGGGCCGGATTGCCAAATGGGCCATTGAGCTCCTCCTGTTCGACATAACCTATAAGCCACGGCGAGCTATTAAGTCGCAAGTTTTGGCCGACTTCGTCGCCAAATGGACTGAAGCTGAACTCCCTAAAGAGTGCGGCACATATTCCAACTGGATCATGCACTTCGACGTTTCCAAAATGTTGGCTGGTCTGGGGGCTGGCGTCGTTCTGACGTCCCCAACAGGAGATACAGTTCAATACGTACTCCAGATAATGTATACGGACTCCAACAACGCAGCCAAATACGAGGCCCTTCTACATGGTCTCCGGATGGCAGTCTCCATGGGCATTCAACGCCTAGAGGTGCGTGGAGATTCGAACCTCGCGATATCCCAAATAAATGGAGACTTTGATGCCAAGGATCTGAAAATGGCAGCTTATCGCAACGCCGTCCTAAAAATGTCAGCTCGGTTCGAAGGGCTCGAATTTCACCATATAGCTCGGGAAAACAATCAGGCAGCAGACGTCTTGGCACGGATTGGCGCAAAGCGCGATGCCGTCCCCCTCCCCCCCAATATCTTCTTGGAGAGGCTGTTCAAGCCATCCGTATTATGGGAAGGGGAGTCTGGAAATAACAGCCCGGACCCAACCGCACTGCCTGACACCAAACACAACGGGAGGCTCTGTCAACGAAGTAACATCTTCAGCCCACGTAATAATGGCAGTCATTGCCCCGTGGACAGAACCATTCCTAGCCTACCTAACCAGGCAGGAACTTCTCGAGGACCAAAACGAGGCACGCTGCATAGTGCGGCGATCTAAAGCCTATAAAGTCCATGAGGGAGAGCTTTATAAGAAAAGCACCACCGGAGTCCTTCAAAGGTGTATCTCAGAAGAGGAAGGGCGGAATCTTCTTGCTAAAATTCATGCTGGACTCGGTGGGCACCACGCCGCAGCCCGGGCCCTTGTAAGCAAGGCCTTCCGTACAGGATTTTATTGGCCGACGGCCCGGGCAGATGCTCAGGACTTAGTCCAACGATGCGTCGGTTGCCAGCTCTTTGCTAACCAAAGCCATATGCCACCCACCGCCCTCCAAACTATACCCATCACCTGGCCCTTCATGTGCAGGGGCTTGACATGGTTGGACCCCTTAAAGGAGGAACCCACAAGCAAAAATACCTACTGGTCATGGTGGATAAATTCACCAAATGGATAGAGGCCAAGCCTGTTAAGACGGTCGAATCCGGACCGGTGATAGACTTCATATCAGGGGTCGTACACTGTTACGGCTTCCCCCACAGCATCATCACTGATAACGGCATGAACTTTACGACCGACGAGGTCAAACTCTGGTGCAAAAACATGGGCATCAAGCTCGACTATGCTTCAGTCTATCACCCACAAACTAACGGTCAGGTCGAGCGATCAAATGGTCTAATCATGAGCGGCATCAAACCCAGATTAGTGCGGTCCCTCAAGGAATCCAACAGGCACTGGGTAGAGGAGCTCACCTCTGTACTCTGGGGGCTGCGGACCACGCCGAATCACACCACCGGATACACACCATTCTTTATGGTATACGGCGCAGAGGCGGTTCTGCCCTGCGACATAATTCATGACTCACCTCGCGTGCGCATGTACGAAGAAAGAGAAGCCGAACTCGGTCGGCGGGATAGTTTGGACGCCTTGGAGGAGGAGCGTGATGTGGCAAAAGCCCGTTCCGCATTCTATCAACAGCAGGCTCGAAGATATCAAAGCAGAGAAGTACGGGCCAAAACTTACAATGTTGGCGAGTTAGTTATACGCCTGCCGGACAAGAAAAAGGACAAACTCAAGCCCAAATGGGAAGGTCCCTTTATTATTGACCAAGCCCTGACTGGTGGAGCGTACCGTCTGCGAGATGCATCGGATAACTGACTCTAGCCGAACCCATGGAACGCAGCACGCCTACGACGATTCAACGCCTAGCGCCGGACTCAGTGTTCGTCTCCTTCCTCTGTATATTTTTTACACATTAGCTGGCTTATATTTCTCTCCTTCTCCTCCCTTTCCCTTACAGCCTTAAGGGCCTGCTCGCCGCCTTTGTTCAAGACATTAACCGACGCGCTTATCCGCTAGCCATTATACATGGGGGCTTCTTTAATGAAGCTTATTTATACGGGCTTCATGCCCAACACATGTGTCACACTTCCGCATGTACCTTTTATTCACCATTATATGCATCGATATGACTTAAGTTTTGGCCAAGCTGGGTTGCCTGGCTCATGTGCATACCCCTACGTTCCCGATTGTTCGGCTAGGCGGGATGGGAGCACCTCTGTGATTATTCTTGCCGGGTCACCGAATGTGTACCTCGACCGGGTGAAGCCGAAAGCTAGCGTTCTTAAGGGAATATTCGGTCGGTGAACTAAAGATGATTTCTCACTTGTTTATTTATCTGCCCCGGATGCTTTTACGCTTTTTTGCAGTCCGGACATGCACTTTAGGGCATGCTTCCTGTGGAAAGGAACCCCTAACGGAACTATTCTCCCTGGAAGATGTTTCTTACTAACCATGTAATATATCATAACTAGTTGGGCACTTGTCTGTTCAAGCACTAATGACCCCTACGCCTGGTCTCCATGCATGCCCCGGTTCTTACATAACCGTGAGGGTATTCAGACACACTCCGGACTATCGGGTCCTGAGGTTGAAGCGAAAAGGTCCACCATGACAAACGATCTACAATCCGGCTAGAAGGCATTTTACATGTCATCTTAAATTACATAGTCAATTTGATCGGCATATTCCTCTTCAATACCATCCAACAGGCTGTCTAGTTTACAATCCTGTTGGGAATATTTTATGCCAACTCTACTTGGCCGTACACTAAGCTCACAGGGATCTCCTTCCCATCGGCCCCCACAGGTCCGACCTTGGCCATGTGGTTTGGGTCAGCCTTCGTGTACCGCGTCTTCACCATGGCCCAGGCCTCCCTGGCGCCCTGACTGCAGGCTGATATCTTCCATAATCGGAAGCGCTGCCGCGCTCCCTCAAGCCTCTCTGCAAGCTCTCCAAGGCCTTCGGGCATGGAGACAGATGGCCACAAGGCCTGGGCGACGCCTTTCATCACTTGCCGAACTTCGTTAAATGCGGTTGTAAGAGCTCGGGAAGAAGGTCACCCGTAGAACTGGGCATTTCCTCTGCAGGACGACCTGTGAGCATACCTACAGAGATAACTCTATTAGTTGACTTCCTCGCCAAACTCTTTTTCAGAGTTCGTTCAAGCACTTACTAAACATGCCGCGCCGAAGCCGCCGATTCTCCTTCACGGAGTCCGACAACTGGGCACGAACATCCTTTAGTTCCTCGCACAGCTGGGTGTTGGCATCTTGGAGATTATTCTTCTCCTGCCTCACCTTCGTAGGCACACTCTCGCCGGCCTTTAACCGGCGCAAGAGTTGTTGCTTGTCCGGATCTACTCCGGCGCCATCTGCAATGTTATTGTCAGATTTGCACACACGCAGCACTTCACAACATATATTACCAGAGGGGGTCTCCTTGGCCTCCCCTGTCACGGCTAGTGCGGCCTCAAGTTAGGCTTTGCAATCTTCCAGCTCCTGGGATAGTTGGGTATTCTTTTCTGTAAGATCCTGCATAACAAATGATCCTTAAATCAGTTATTCTAACTGTTTCAAGTCTCGGGGCTCTTGACATATATAACCATCAAATTTTCTTACCCGTATGTCTTTCACATACTGCTCCGTGGCTCTAGCTAGACCATTTTGAGCGGCACGGAGGTACGCATCTCCCGAATTGAATGCGTCCAATGCCTCTTGGGAGAAACAAGCGTTGCGAAGAACTGTCCGGCGGCGCCTGTGATTCATGGCACTCTCCACCTCGGAATTGGTGGCGGACAGTCTGTCTGCATCTTCTGTCGGAGGAGCGTTCGACGCACGCATCGTGTTCGCCTCTGCTCCTGGACCTGGCTTTGGAGCCTGGCTGGTGGAGGCGCGATTGGCAATCTCTCCGGATATAGTCCGGCGAGCCCTCTTTTTCCTAAAAAAAGGAGAGCACGGGCATTAGTATGCATCGTAAGGATAATACCTTGGAATAAGGCTGCGCGCCTTACTGCTGCGCCAGTGCCTCGACCCGGACTGCGTGTGTCTTTAGCCTACCCGCCCTCGCGGTCCCTTGTTGGCTAGTCGCCGCAGGCTCGGCATTCCGCCTCGAGATCCTCCCCTCCGAAACACCATTGGTATACGGTGATCATAAATAAGCACGAATGGATTATCTTCAAAGTATTAGGACTTCGGTATCGATTACTTGTGAGGCGGGGAGCAGTCCAGGATAATCGGCTGTAATAGCCACCAAGGCATTGCCGATGCTCAGTTGGTAAAATACCCCATCGACCAGCTCCACGGATATGTCTGGATCCTCTTGGGAGGCCGGATCGAGGGACCGTTCCGGATCCTCGGGTTGTGGAGGAGGCTGTTTATATCCTTTACGACCCAGCGCAATTCCTGCGTCGAAATCACAAGATAAGGTTCTTGACTATGGGAATATGGAATGGATGGGCAAAAAGAAGTGTCCGCTTACCCAGTTTGGAGGATTGTACATAGAAAATCCGCCCTGAGAATGGACGCGGAGGAATTCCTCCTCTTCTCCCTTGTACAACGTGGACAAGATCTTCGTCAGAGCGGCAACCAATTCCGGCCCCTTACGGCCGCAGCGGGTGGCATCATCCTCCTCGTTGAAATCCCACATGGGGTGGCCTCTATACTGAAGCGGCTGCACCCCCCGCATAATGCATGTGGCCATGACCTCGATCATGGTCAGTCCGAAATGAGCTAACAGCCTTATCCGGCTCATCAGATAAAGAACGTCCTTGTCATTTTCCTTCTGAGGGCTCCGTGGACGCCAGCTCAGGCGCTTCTTCAAGGGAGTATTATCAAACTCCGGGAGGCCGATCCAACAGGATCCAGCAGGGGACATCTTCTATGTAAAACCATTCTGAAGGCCAGTCTTCGGACGCCTTCTTTGGGGTTCCGGATAGATATCCGGTCCCGGCGATGCGCCATACTTCGGCTCCACCCACTTGATATATTGACCCCTTCTGAGAACGGGGCACAAGGAAGAACAGCTTCTTCCACAACGCGAAATGGGCCTCGATGCCCAAAAACAGCTCGCAAAGGGCTACGAAGCCCGCAATATTCAATATGGAGTCAGACATAAGGTTGTGCAACTGGAGGCCGTAGAACTCCCGGAGCCCCCGGAGAAACGATGAATTGGAAATCCGAGCCCTCTTATCAAATAAGGGACAAGACAGACCCGCTCTCCTTTGGAGGGATTGGGGACGCTCTCCGCTTGCTCTCCACCATTATAGGTTGCAAGCCCGGCTCGAACCGGGACCATGTAGGCTGGGGGGAGAAACCCCTTGGCTTGGAGCGTCACTAGTTCGCTGTGCGGGACGGAGCATCTTTCCCAATCTCCAGGCTGAGGGCGGGGAGGGCGAGAGGAGGAGCTGCGTCGACTGGCCATGATGGAATGGATCTCTGTCGGATGCGCTCCGATGAATGCTCGCGAAGGGAAGATGGTGTGATTTGGATCTAGATCCTCGTCTCTTTAAAAGGCAGCTCATTTACACAGCTAGGGGGGTAAATGTAAAAACACCCTGGCTTTTCGCATTCGTCTGACACGTAGAAGATGACCATTATTGGGCGTGGAAGCCAAGGAGCGCAATATTCATGAGAAGCCGGACACTATTCAACAGCTACACGGAATTTGGAGAAGAACCCGCCTTGCAATGCCGAAGACAATCTGCGCGCAGGACTCATCGTCATTGAAGCCTGGTTCGGGGGCTACTGAGGGAGTCCTGGATTAGGGGGTGTCCGGATAGCCGGACTATAACCTTCGGCCGGACTCCTGGACTATGAAGATACAAGATTGAATACTTGGTCCCGTGTCTGGATGGGACTTTCCTTGGCGTGGAAGGTAAGCTTGGTGATACGAATATGTAGATATCCTCCCATTGTAACCGACTCTGTGTAACCCTAGCCCTCTCCGGTGTCTATATAAACCGGAGGGTTTTAGTCCGTAGGGCGAACAACAATCATACCATAGGCTAGCTTCTAGGGTTTAGCCTCTCTGATCTCGTGGTAGATCTACTCTTGTACTACCCATATCATCAATATTAATCAAGCAGGAGTAGGTTTTACCTCCATTGAGAGGGCCCGAACCTAGGTAAAAACATCATGTCCCTTGTCTCATGTTACCATCCGCCTATACGCACAGTTCGGGACCCCCTACCCGAGATCCGCCGGTTTTGACACCGACACCCAAAGTGAAAATAATCGGGACCACTCCCGGTGATGACCATAGTTTGAGGAGTTCATGTATTCACTATGTGGTAATGCTTTGTTCCAGTTCTCTACTAAAAGGAGGCCTTAATATCCCTTAGTTTCCATTAGGACCCCGCTGCCACGGGAGGGTAGGACAAAAGATGTCATGCAAGTTCTTTTCCATAAGCACGTATGACTATTTACGGAATACATGCCTACATTACATTGATGAACTGGAGCTAGTTCTGTGTCACCCTATGTTATGACTATTACATGACAAACCGCATCCGGCATAATTATCCATCACTGATCCGGTGCCTACGAGCTTTCCATATACTGGTTCTCGCTTATTTACCTGTTGCTATTGTTACAGTCACTACAAAAATACCAAAAACATTACTTTTGCTGTCTTTACTTTTGTTACCGTTACCGCCACTATCATATTACTTTGCTACTAAACACTTTGCTGCAGATACTAAGTTTCCAGGTGTGGTTGAATTGACAACTTAGCTGCTAATACTTGAGAACATTCTTTGGCTCCCCTTGTGTCGAATCAATAAATTTGGGTTGAACACTCTACCCTCGAAAACTGTTGCGATCCCCTATACTTGTGGGTTATCAAGACCCTTTTCTGGCGCCGTTGTCGGGGAGCATAGCTCTATTCTTTGAGTCACTTGGGATTTATATCTGCTGGACACTATGAAGAACTTGAAAGATGCTAAGACAACAATTTATCCCTCAACTACAAGGGAGGTAAGGAACGCCATCTAGCTCGCACTTGATTCACCTTCTGTTATGAGTAAGCTAGCGACACCTAAACCTGCTTACGCTATTCGTTCCGATATGTCGCATGTTATTGATGATGCCACTTCTGCTATGCATGATACTTATGATGAAACTACTTCTATGCTTGATACTACTGTGCACCTTGGTGAATTTCTAGATGAACAAATTTCGAGGTCTAGAGAAAGAGAAATTATTGAAACTGAATACAATGATGAAAGTGATGATGAAAATATGCCTGCTATTCCTGAGGGTTATCTTTTTTTATGCGGAATCTTCTACAGCTATTTTTGCTTGTGAGGATAGATATGAACTTAAGAGGCTGCTAGTTAAATGGAGTAAAGAATCTCTTAGAGATAGGATGAGACCTGACCCTGCTTTTGCTACTTCACCTATCTGTGTTCCTGATAAGGATTATTATGAATTCTCTGTTGATCCTGATATAATTACTTTGGTTGAATCTGATCCTTTTTATGGCTATGAATCTGAAACTGTTGTGGCACATCTTACTAAGTTAAATGATATAGCTGCCCTGTTTACTAATGATGAGAGATTGCGCTACTTTTATATACTCAAAATATTTCCGTTCTCATTAAAAGGTGATGCTAAGATATGGTTTAATTCTCTTGATCCTGGTTGTGTGCGTAGTCCCCAGGATATGATTTATTACTTCTCTGCTAAATATTTCCCTGCTCATAAGAAACAAGCTGCTTTGAGGGATATATATAATTTTGTGCAAATCAAAGAAGAGAGTCTCCCACAAGCTTGGGGGAGGCTTCTCAAGTTACTTAATGCTTTGCCTGATCATCCTCTTAAGAAACCTGAAATACTTGATATCTTTTATAATGGACAAACCGATGCTTCCAGAGATTACCTGGATAGTTGTGCTGGTTCTCTTTTCAGGGAAAGAACACCGGATGAAGCTGAAATTTTATTTAATAATATGTTGACAAATGAAAATAATTGGGCACCTCCCGAGCCAACTCCGAGCCAGCTCCCCGAGCCAATTCTTGAGCCTATTCCTAAACCAACTCCGAAGAAGAGAGGTGTTCTATTTCTTAGTCCCAAGATATGCAAGGGCAAAGAAATCTATGAAAGAAAAAGGTATTAAAACTGAAGATGTTAAGAATTTACCTCCTATTGAAGAAATACATGGTCTTAATTTCATCACTTTGTTGATGATTTCTATGATCTCAATTCTTTATTCATTGAAGAACCTCCTGATCCTGATATCCCGACATAGGTAGTAAAGGTAAATTCTCTCTATAGATATGATAAAGCTGAAGTACCTCCTACTAAAATTGCTAGTCAGTGCTTTGATGAGTTTGATAACTTTATGTTTAAGCAAGATGACTTTAATGCTTATTTTGGTAGACAACTGAAACATAATACCTTTATGATTAAATGCTTGAGTGGTTATATGGCAATATTAGAGGTGAACTTAAACTTGTTAGCAAACATGCTTCTATGGTTACAACTCAAGTAGAACAAGTACTTAAAGCTCAAAAAGAAGTGCTTGATGAAATGAATAGTAAGAAAAATGATTATGCTGTTAGAGTGGCTACTAGAACTGGTAGAATGACTCAGGAACCTCAGAGAATCGAGCAAGATTCTCAGAGAAATAATATTGATACACCTAGTTCTTCTAAGAAGAAGAAAAAGAAAAATGATAGAACTGTGCAAACTTCTAGTGAACCTATTGCTGAACCGCCTGCTAATCCAAATGATATTTCTATGTCTGGTGCTGAAACACAATCTGGTAATGAACATGAACCTAGTGAAAATGTTAATGATGATGTTCATGATGATGCTCAACCTAGTAATGATAATGAAGTAGAAGTTGAACCTGCTGTTGATCTTGATAACCCACAATCAAGGAATCAACATTATGATAAAAGAGACTTCATTGCTAGGAAACATGGTAAAAAAAGGGAACCATGGGTTCAGAAACCCATGCCTTTTCCTTCCAAACCATCCAAGAAAAAGGATGATGAGGATTTTGAGCGCTTTGCTGAAATGATTAGACCCATCTTTTATGTATGCGATTGACTGATATGCTCAAAATGAATCCTTATGCTAAATATATGAAAGATATTGTTACAAATAAAAGAAAGGTACCGGAAGCCAAAATTTCCACCATGCTTGCTAATTATACTTTTAAGGGTGGAATACCAAAGAAACTTGGAGATCCATGAGTACCTACTATACCATGCTCCATTAAAAGAAATTATGTTAAAACTGCTTTAGGTGATCTTGGAGCTGGTGTTAGTGTTATGCCTCTCTCTTCATATCGTAGACTTGACTTGAATAAGTTGACACCTACTGAAATATCGTTGCAAATGGCTAATAAATCAACTGCTACACCTGTCGGTATTTATGAGGATGTGCCTGTTGTGGTTGCAAACGTTACTATTTTAACAGACTTTGTTATTCTTGATATTCCCGAGGATGATAGTATGTCTATTATTCTTGGAAGACCTTTCCTTAATACTGTAGGGTCTGTTGATTGCAACAAAGGCAATGTCACTTTTCATGTTAATGGTAATGAGCATACGGTACACTTTCCGAGGAAACAACCTCAAGTTCATAGTATCAACTCTATTGGAAAAATTCCATCGATTATATTTGGAGGTTTTGAATTTCCTCTCCCTACTGTCAAGAAGAAATATGATATACTTATTATTGGGTATGTACACATCCCCGTTGAGGTAACATAGTGTTATTCGAAATTTCTCCAGTTCCATGATTATCAGAATGAGTTTGTTAACAAGACTTGATCAACCTTGTTAATGGATTCTTTTTGATGAGCATGAGATGGATGAAACTAGAAGCACAACCTTCTGTACCCTCTTTATATTTTCTGTTCCTTAGTAGAAATAAAGTAAAATAGTATTTTTCTGTCTGTCTCCTGACTTATTCGTGCAATATAAAAATATCCCGAAAATAGAAGTCCTCAGAATGCCATGCCAATTTAATATGTTTTTTCGGGAATATTTGAGGATTTTAGTGCAAAAATTACATGGGGAGCTGCCACCTGGCCACGAGGGTGGAGGGCGCGCCCTACCCCCCTGGGCGCGCCCCTGCCTCATGGGCCCACGGTGGCCCTCCTCCACTTATCCCTGCACCCATCTTCTTCCTCTACCTCACACAAACCCGAAAAACCAACTCAAGCTCGTGTTCCAGCCACTTTTGCTGTGATTTTCGATCTCCTTGCTCAAAGCACCTCTCGCAAAACTGCTTGGGGAGATTGTTCCTTGGTATGTGACTCCTCCATTGGTCCAATTAGTTTTGTTCTAGTGCTTTATTCTTTGCAAATTTGTGCTGCATAGGTGACCATGTTCTTGAGCTTGCATGTCAAATTTATATGGTTCCAAGTAGTTCTAATGCTTGATATATGCTCTAGGCACTTGTATGAGTAGTTGCTATCAGTTTTATTGAAGTTGGTTCACTTTTGTTTGAAGTTACTAAAAATTTTAGAATTATTTTTCAGAGAAAACAATATTCTTAGGAAGATGATCCAAGGTGGTTGTCGGTGTCAAAACCGGCAGATCTCGGGTAGGGGGTCCCGACCTGTGCGTCAAGGCGGATGGTAACAGGAGACAAGGGACACGATGTTTTTACCCAGGTTCGGGCCCTCTCGATGGAGGTAATACCCTACTCCTGCTTGATTAATATTGATGATATGGGTAGTACAAGAGTAGACCTACCACGAGATCAAGGAGGCTAAACCCTAGAAGCTAGCCTATGGTATGATTGTTGTTCGTCCTATGGACTAAAACCCTTCGGTTTATATAGTCACCGAATAGGGTTAGGGTTACACTGAGTCGGTTACAATGGTAGGAGATCTACATATCCGTATCGCCAAGCTTGCCTTCCACGCCAAGGAAAGTCCCATCCGGACACGGGACGAAGTCTTCAATCTTGTATCTTCATAGTCCAGGAGTCAGGCCAAAGATGATAGTTCGGCTATCCGGACACCCCCTAGTCCAGGACTCCCTCAGTAGCCCCTGAACCAGGCTTCAATGGCGATGAGTCCAGCGCGTAGTTTGTATTCGGCATTGCGAGGCGGGTTCTTCTCCAAATCCCATATACTTGTCGAATATTGTCCGGCTTCTGATAAATGCTGCGTTCCTTGGCTTCTATGCCCAATAATGGCCATCTTCCATGTGTTTGAATGAATGCGAAAAGCCAGGGTATTTTTACACTTACCCCCCTAGCTGCACAAATAAGCCGCCTATAAAAGGGGCGAGGATCTAGATCTGAGTCACACCATCCCCATGAGCTTTCATCGGCGCCTCGACCAAAACCCATTCCATCATGGACGGTCGACGCGGCTCCTCCTTCCTCGCACTCCCAGCCCTCAGCCTGAAATTGGGAGAGATGCTCGGTCACCGCATAGCGAGCTAGTTATACTCCAAACCAAGGGATTTCTTCCCCGGCCTTCATGGTTCCGGTTCGAGCCGGACTTGCCACCTACAAGGGCGGAAAGCAAGCGGAGAGTGTCCCCGATCCCTCTAAAGGAGAGCTGGTGTGCTTTGTCTCTTATCTAGTAAGAGGACTCAGATTTCCAATTCATCCGTTTCTCCGGGGGCTCTTGGAGTTCTACGGCCTCCAGTTGCACCACCTTACGCCTGCCTCCATTTTGCACATCGCGGGCTTCGTGGCCCTTTGTGAACTGTTCTTGGGCATAGAGGCTCATTTTGCGCTGTGGAAGAGATTATTCTGCCTAGTACCCCGTTCTCATGAGGGGTCAATATATCAAGTGGGCGGAGCCGAACTATGGCGCATCGCCGGGACCGGATATCTATCCGGAACCTCAAGAAGGCGTCCAAGACTGGCCTTCGTAATGGTTTTACCGAAGGGCGTCCCGCTGCCGGATCCTGTTCGGATCGGCCTTCCGGAGTTTAGCAATGCTCCTCCGAAGAAGCGCCTAAGCCGGGCGCCTGAGCCCCTGTGAGGGAAAATGACCGGACGTCCTTTACTTGATGAGCCAAATAAGATTCTTGGCTCATGCGGATTGACCATGATTGGAGTCATGGCAATCTGCATTATGAGGAGTGCAGCCGCCCAATATAGGGGCCACCCCATGTGGGACTTCAACGGGAGGACGATGCCACCCGCCATGGCCGCAAAGGGCGGGATCGGTCACCGAACTGGTGAAGACCTTGTCCGCCATGTATAAAGGGGAGGAGGAGGATTTTCTCGCGTCGGTCCATCGAGGGGTTTTCTTGAATAATCCTCGAAGTTGGGTAAGCAAACATCTTTGTGGCCTATCCGATCCATGTTCCCGTGGTTAAATATCTCATTTCATGGTTTCTACGCAGAACCGCGCCAGCCGTGGAGAAGATACAGCCCGCCCCACAACCCGAGGATCCGAACGGTCCCTCGATCCGCCTCCAAAGAGGACCCGGATATAAAGGTGGAGCTGATCGACGGGTGTTCCACCAACTTAGCATCGACAATGCTTTGAGTCGCCATTACGGCCGGTTACCGGAATACTTCCAAATTTCATAGGTAATCGAGACCGAGGTCCCAATATTACGATAACGAACCATCTGTGCTTATTTTTTGATCACCGTATACCAATGGTGTTTCGCAAGGGTGCCTTGAGGCAGGAGGCCGAGCTCGCGCGGCTAGCCAACAAGGCGACGGCCCCGCAGGCTAAAAAGAAGTGATGTCCGGATCGAAACTCCGCCGCAACGGTATGGCGTGTCACCATATTCCCAGGATTGATTCCTGGAAGGCGTACTAATGCTGGTGCTCTTTTCAGGAAAAAGAGCGCTCGCCGGACTGAGTCCGGAGAGGTTGCCAATCGAACCTCCGCCAGCCAGGCTCCAAAGCCGGGTCCAGAAGCGGAGGCGAGCACGAGGCGTGCGTCGGATGCTCCTCCGACAGAGGATGCCGACAGATTGTCCGCCACCAACTCCGAGGTGGAGAGCGCCATGAATCACAAAGCGCCGCGGACAGTTCTTCAGGACGCATGTTTCTCCCAAGAGGCCTTGAATGCCTTCAATTGGAGATGCGCACCTCCGTGCCGCTCAAGATGGTCTAGCCAGAGCCACGGAGCAGTATGTAAAGGACATACGGGTGAGGAAATTTGTGATTATATATGCCAGTAGCCCCCGAGACTTAAAATAGTTAGAATAACTGATTTAAGGATCATTTGTTATGCAGGATCTTACAAAAAAGAATACCCGACTGCCCCAGGAGCTTGAAGAATGCAAGGCCCAACTTGAGGCCGCACTAGCCGCTATAGGCGGAGCCACAGAGACCCCCTCCGGTAATATATGCCTCGAAAGATAAAGAGTTTACGAAGTGCGGCGTGTGTGTAAATCTGACAATAATATTGCAGATGGCTCCAGACTAGATCCGGACAAGCAACAGCTCTTGCGCCGGTTGAAGGCCGGCGAGAGCGTGTTTACGAGGGTGCGGCAGGAGAAAAGTAACCTCCAATATGCCAACACCCAACTGGGTGAGGAACTAAAGTATGTTCGTGCCCAGTTGTCTGACTCCATAAAGGAGAATTGACGGCTTCGTCGCGGCATTTTCAGTAAGTGCTTGAACGAACTTGGAAAGAGTTCGGCGAGGAAGGCGACTAACATAAACATGTATGTAGGTTTGCTCACAGGTCGTCCTGAGGAGGAGATGCCCAGTTCTTCGGGTGATCTTCTTCCCGAACTATGTCAGCTGCACGAATGAGTTCGACAGGTGATGAAAGGCGTCGCCCAGGCCTTGTGTCCATCTATCTCCCTGCCCGAAGGCATTGGGGAGCTGGCAGAGCGGCTTCAAGGAGCACGGCGGCGCTTCCGACTATGGAAGATATCGGCCTGCCGTCAAGGCGCCAGGGAGGCCTGGTCCATGGTAAAGACGCGGTACACGAAGGCTAACCCAAACCACATGGCCGAGGTCGGACCTGTGGAGCCTGATGGGAAGGAGATCCCTGTAAGCTTAGTGTACGACCAAGTAGAATTGGCCGCCAAGTATTCCCAGCAAGATTGTAAATTAGATAGCCTATTAGATGCCATTGAGGAGGAATACAATTAGTCGAGTTGACTATGTAATTGAATATGACATGAAAAATGTCTTCTAGCCGGATTGTAGATCGTTTGTCATAGCGGACCTTTTCGCTTCGACCTAGGGACCCTATAGTCTGGAGTGTGTCCGAATACCCTCGCGGTTATGTAAGAACCGGGGCATGCATGGAGACAAGGCATACGGGTCATTATTGCTGTATCAGACAAGTGCCCAACTAGTTATGTTATATTACATGGATAGTAAGAAACATCTTCCAGAGAGAATAGTTCCGTTATGGGTTCCTTTCCCTGGGAGGCATGCCCTAAAGTGCATGTCCAAACTGCTAAGAAAGCGAAAATCATCCGGGGCAGATGGATAAATAGTTAAAAATCATCTTTCAATTCACCGACCGAATATTCCCTTAAGAACGCTTAGCTTTCGGCTTCACCCGGTTCGAGGTACACATCCGGTGACCCGGCAAGAATAATCGCAGAGGTGCTCCCTTTACCACCTAGCCGAACAATCGGGAACGAGGGGTAAGCACAGGAGCTAGGCAACCCAGCTTGGCCAAAACTTAAGTCATATCGATGCATATAATGGTGAGTAAAAGGTACATGCGGAAGTTTGACACATGTGTTGGGCATGAAGCCCTTATAAATAAGCTTCTGTTAAAGAAGCCCCCAGGTATAATGAGCACGGACAGCGCATCAAGTATGTGCGAACAAAGCGCAAACGATCCTCTAAAGGCTTCAAGAATAAGGAGGAGGAAGGAGAGAAATAAAAGACAACAAAAATAGAAAATGTGGACGGAGGAAGGAGATGAACTCGGAGTCCGGCGCTTAGGCGTAGAATCTTCGTAGACAGGCTGCGTTCCATGGGTTCGGCTCGAGTCGGTTATCCAATGCATTTCGCAGACGGTATGCTCCGCCGGTCAGGACTTGGTCGATGATGAAGGGACCTTCCCATTTCGGCTTGAGTTTGTCCTTTTTCTTGTCCGGCAGGCGTAGAACTAGTTCACCAGTGTTGTAAGCTTTGGCCCGTACTTCCCTGCTTTGATATCTTCGAGCCTGCTGTTGATAAAATGCGGAACGAGCTTTTGCCACGTCGCGCTCCTCCTCCAATGCGTCCAACTGTCCCGCCGATCGAGCTCGGCTTCTCTTTCTTCATACATGCGCACGCCGAGGTGAGTCATGAATTATGTCGCAGGCAAGACTGCTTTTGCGCCGTACACCATAAAAATGGTGTGAATCCGGTAGTACGATTCGGGCGTGGTCCGCAGCCCCCGTAGTACGGAGTCGAAGCCTCAACCCGGTCGTGTTAGATTCCTTGAGGGACCGCACTAGTCCGGGTTTAATGCCGCTCATGATTAGACCGTTTGCTCGCTCGACTTGGCCGTTGGTTTGAGGGTGATAGACTGAGGCGTGATCAAGCTTGATGCCCATGTTTTTGCACCATAATTTGACCTCATCGGCCGTGAAGTTGGTGCCGTTATCAGTGATGATACTGTGGGGGACGCCGTAACGGTGCACTAGCCCTGATATGAAATCTATCACCGGCCCAGATTTGGCCGTTTTAACAGGCTTGGCCTCTATCCATTTGGTGAATTTATCCACCATGACCAATAGGTATTTTTGCTTGTCTTCCTCCCTTGAGGGGTCCAACCATGTCAAGCCCCTGCATCATGACGGCCAGGTGATGGGTATAGTTTTGAGGGCGGTGGGTGGCATGTGGCTTTGGTTAGCAAAAAGCTGGCAACCGACACATCGTTGGACTAAATCCCACGATCTGCCCGGCCGTCGGCCAATAAAATCCTGACGGAAGGCCTTGCCTACAAGGGCCGGGCTGCGGCATGGTGCCCACCCAGTCCGGCATGAATTTCAGCCGGAGGTTTCGCCCTTCCTCTTCGTAGAGATACACCTTTGAAGGACTCTGTTGTGCTTTTCTTATAGAGCTCTCCCGCATGGACTTTATAGGCTTTGGATCGCCGTACTATGCAGCGAGCCTCATTTTGGTCTTCGGGGAGTTCCTGCCTAGTTAGGTAGGCTAGGAATGGTTCCGTCCACGGGGCGATAACCGCCATTATTTCGTGAGCGGAGGGTGTTATCTCGGTGGTAGAGCCTCCGATTGTGTTAGAGTGTTCGGTTTCAGGCAGTGCGATTGGGTCCGGATTGTTATTTCCGGACTCCCCTTCCCATAGTACGGATGACTTGAACAGCCGTTCCAGGAAGATGTTGGGCGGGACGGCATCGCGTTTTGCACCGATGCGTGCCAATACGTCCGCCGCCTGGTTGTTTTCCGGGCTATATGATGAAATTCGAGCCCTTGAACTGTCTGACATTTTAGGACTGCATTGCGATGCGCTCCCATTTTCGGATCTTTGGCATCAAAGTCTCCGTTTATTTGAGATATCGCGAGGTTCAAATCGCGCACCTCTAGGCATTTAATGCCCATGGAGACCGCCATCCGGAGGCCGTGCGGAAGGGCCTCATATTCGCCGCGTTGTTGGAGTCCGTATACATTATCTCGAAGGACGTATTGGACTGTGTCCCCGGTTGGGGACGCCAGACGACGCCACTTCTGTGCCGCCAACGCTTTTGGAGCCGTCAAAGTGCATGATCCATTGGAGTATGCGCCTGCATTTTAGGGAGTTCGACGGTCCATTTGGCCAATGAAGTCGACCAAAACCTGCGACTTGATAGCTCGCCGTGGCTTATAGGTTATGTCGAATGGAAGGAGCTCTATGGCCCATTTAGCAATCCGGCCCATCGCGTCGCGGTTGTTTATAATGTCGTTAAGAGGTACTTCGGAGGCTACCGTTATCGAACACTCTTGAAAGTAATGTCGCAGCTTCCGGGATGCCATGAACAGCGCGTATGCTATCTTTTGATAATGTGGGTACCGGGACTTGCATGGAGTTAGGACAGTGGACACATAGTAAACCGGTTTTTGAAGAGGGAACCGGTGTCCGTCCGTTTCTCGTTCGACGACGTGCACCGCGCTGAAAACTTGATGTGTTGCGGCGATATATAATAGCATTGGTTCGCCCACATTGGGCGCGGCTAGGACCGGATTTGTTGCCAATATGGATTTTATTTCTTCGAGTCCAGTGTATGCATCAAATCCACTCGAAGTGTTCGGTGCGCCGGAGGAGGTGGTAAAGGGGTAACGCCTTTTCTCCCAAATGGGAAATAAAGCGGCTTAGAGCCGCTACGCATCCAGTTAGTTTTTGTATTTGTTTGATGTCTTTTGGAATATCCAATTGTGACAGAGCTCGGATCTTGGCTGGGTTTGCTTCAATTCCTCTACCGGACACAATGAAGCCCAGGAGCTTTCCGGCTGGAACGCCGAAGATGCATTTTTCCGGATTGAGCTTAATGTCATATTTTCGGAGATTGTCGAATGTGAGCCTCAAGTCGTCTACTAGATTTTCAACATGCTTGGATTTGGCGACCACGTCATCTACATATGCTTCCACTGTTTTGCCGATCTGGTTTGCCAGACATGTCTGAATCATGCACTGATATGTTGCGCCAGCGTTTTTGAGCCCGAAGGGCATTGTGTTGAAGCAGAATGGGCCGTATGGAGTGATGAATGATGTTGCTGCTTGGTCTGGCTCCGCCATCTTGATTTGGTGGTAGCCGGATGCAGCGTCGAGGAAGCACAATGAGTCGTGTCCTGCTGTAGCGTCGATAATTTGATCAATGCGAGGGAGGGGGAAGGGATCCTTTGGGCAAGCCTTATTAAGGTCTTTGAAATCAACACATAGGCGCCAGGATTTATACTTCTTTGGTACCATCACCAGATTTGCTAGCCAGTCCGGATGTTTTATATCTCTGATGAATCCGGCTTCGGAAGTTTGGCTAGCTCCTCTCCCATGGCCTGTCTCTTGGGTTCGAAAGCGCCAAGAGCGGTATGATCTGGCTTGAATCCTTTTAGGATATTTAGGCTGTGCTCGGCCAGCCGACATGGGATTCTGGCATGTACGAAGGGTGCCGGGCAAAAATGTCCCGATTTTCTCGTAGAAATTCTCGTAGTCTGGCGTCTACATCAGGGATTAATTGTGCCCCAATGGAGGCCGTCTTCTGAGGTCCGTTGGGTGGACTTGGAATTTGACTATTTCATCCGCTGGTTTAAAAGAGGTGGACTTGGATCTTTTATCAAGTATCACATCGTCCATGTTCACCGTGGAGCGCATCGCAGTGAGTTCCTCGGACGCTAGGGCTTCGGATAGTGCCTCGAGGGCTAGTGCGGCTATCTTGTTTTCGGCATGGAGTGCTATGTTCGGATCACTAGAGAGAGTGATGATTCCGTTAGGTCCGGGCATTTTAAGCTTCATGTACCCATAGTGGGGTATAGCTTGAAAAATTGTGAATGTCTCTTGCCCTAATAAAGCGTGATATCCGCTGCTGAACGGGGCCACTTGAAATGTGACCTCCTCGGACCTGTAATTGTCCGAGCGAAATAACACTACGTCCAGAGTGATTATTCCTGTGCAGCAATCTTCCCGGCTAGGGATTTTTCCTCTAAAGATTGTGCTTCTTCGCTCAATGCGGTTCCAGTCTATTTCCATTTTTCGGAGGGTTTCCTCGTAGATGAGGTTTAGTCCGCTGCCGCCATCCATGAGTACCTTAGTAAGGCAAAAGCTGTCCACTATTGGACTGAGGACCAATGCTGCTGGTGCTCAGCCTGTTCGGAATTTGGGTTCGTCACTGGCATTAAAGGTAATAGCCATGTCACTCCATGGATGTATTGTTGCTACTTGGTAGACTTCGGCAAGGTTGCGGAGTGTTCGTTTCCGCATGTTATTTGATGCGGAAGTCTCGAAGACTGTTAACACCGTCTTTGGTGTTCTTTGGGCTGGGATTCTGAAGCTAGAAGCTCTTCGCCACTTTTGGCCACCTGCCGTAGTATCCAACATGCTCGAATGCTATGAGTTGGAGTGGCGCCCTCTGTGCTATGAATTTTGCAGGGTCCGTTTAGCCAACCCTCCAGTACGGTTCCATACACTTTAGGGGGTTTTTTTTTTTGATGTATAACCCAGGTGCTTGGTGATGATGCACCCTTTTATTTCGGACTAGGGCTGTATTCGGGGCCGGATTATCCCAAAATTTACTTTTGGTTTTCCAAGCACTCTCCATCGCATAGTACTTTTGTACTATGTTCACCAAGTCAACAAAGCGTGTGATTTCACGATGACTTATGGCGTTTAGGATTCCCTTGTCCGTGCAATTATTGCAGAAAAGTGAGATTGCATCCTCCTCTCGGCAGTCCTTTATCCTGTCCATAACCAGGTGGAATCTGGCCCAGTAATGATGTACTGTTTCAGCGGGCTCTTGCCGAATTCGGGATAGATCGCTAATGTTTGGGTGGGTGGGTGGAACTAGATCCGGAACCCCGTCCAATTTAAGAATCAGGGGCCGAGAAGTTTCCGAACTTGGAAGTTTGGATTTTTGAATGCTATCCAATGAATCCAACCTGCCGCCTGACTTTAGGTTCAGGGCTTCATCGACATCCGTCCCTCTGCGGGAATCCGGCATGGAGGGATCGGGAATCCGGACGTAGCTAGTCCTCAAGATGGAAGAAGAGTCGCCGTACTGCTCCTCTACCACAGCAACATGATGGGTAGCCTGGGGAGAGTTGATCTCTCTCAGACCAGTTTTAGGCCTGATCTAGTCGTAGTCTGTGGCGACTCCCAGGGCGGCGATGCGATCCAAGAGCTCGTTTACGGAGGAGAGCTCGATCGGATCTAACTGCTCGGCAAGTTCCGAGTTAACGTGAAGATTGGTTTCGATGACTCGAGAAGTCATCGTCGGCGCGGTGGCCGAACTGGCGGTCATAAGAAAACCACCTAGTCAAGAGTCGACCAGTGGCCAAGGCTCCTTTGGCGATAGTATCGTCTTTAAAGACGGGATGAGGCATCCTTCGACAATGACGGCATAGAGGAACTCTCAATGAAAGCACCAATGTCGGTGTCAAAACCGGCGGATCTCGGGTAGGGGGTCCCGAACTGTGCGTCTAGGCGGATGGTAACAGGAGACAAGGGACACGATGTTTTTACCCAGGTGTCGGTGTACTAGAGTACGGGTACCCTAGTATCCCAAACTTGTGCACGGGCAGTTGCAGCCCTCCGCGGCAAGGCTTACCGGGTGACCGCCAAGGTCCTCCGTGGTTCCTTTGGAGCCATTCAAGAACAAAGTATTCAAGTCAGGGAGACAAGGCCCCGGCAAGAGGAGCTTGCCGGGAAGGCCACCCAAGGCACATAGGAGACAAGGCCCCGGCAAGAGGAGCTTGCCGGGAAGGCCACTCCGGGCACTTACAAGACAAGGCCCCGGCAAGAGGAGCTTGCCGGGAAGGCCCGGTGAGCGACAAACTTCCGGGCGCGACAAGACAACAACCGCGGCAAGGCGCTTGCCGCGGCGGACCACCTCTCTGTACCTACGCTCCAGCACATTCACTAACGTGTCGCCATGGGACCTTTCCAGGCGCAGGTGCCGAGAGGCTGTGCAGCCAGCGGTGCGAGGTGGCAAGCAGCGCTGACAAGTTTGCCATCGTGGCAAGCGGTGGCGCCCCTGACGGTCCCTGTTTGCACTGTTAGGGCGACTAGATGGGCATTTAATGCCTTTGTCCCCTGCCGTCGTGGTTAGGTATAGCACCTCGCATAATTGTACAAGTAGGTGTACCAACCACTATTTTTCCATTTGTACCCCGTCACGTTGCCACCGCCGGAGCCCCTTGAGCATATAAAAGGAGGCCCATGCGCAACGTAGAAAGGGTTGGTCGATCAGTTCCCTCCACACTCGGTCTCGTTAGCAGCTAACATCTTTGCATCAGCACTCGAGCGCTCTGAGCAAGAACGCAATACACCTAGACATGCAGCAAGAGGGAGTATTCTCTCCGGAGAGCTCCGGCTGGGTAAACCTCTCGCGTGCTTCGCCTCGATCCGCTCTTAAATGCGACCTCCGCTCCCCGCCGAACCGAAAGGGGCTCGGTCCGCCGGCCCCATAGGTGTTCGTGGGCCAGATCAGCCTGCCCCGACATCTTTGGCGCGCCAGGTAGGGGGTGTCGAGGTTGTGTGAACCTGATCCGGCGTCCACGCGAGCTAGATCTTCATCATCTTTGTCAACATGCCATCGAAGAAGAAGGCTTCAGCGGCAGAAGCCCCGTCCGCGTCGAACCCACCACCACCGGAGCAAATAGGTGGTGGGGTAGACGCCGCGAAGAATGGACGGCGACGGGGGAGCTCACGGTGCTGCCAAGTCCAAGGACAAGGCTGCGCAGACCTCGGCGTCCGTACATGCACCGCGCCCGTCTCAGGAGGCGCGGGACCGACAGCGTCATGGCATTCACAATGCCATACGCTCGTTGGACCGAGATCGAGCTGGAGGATCTCGGGACGTTCAAGACCAGCATGCACGCCAACATGCTGGCGCGAGCGAGGCACGGTCGCCCGGACGGGATACTGCTCCTTCTAACATAGTTAGAAGTCCGAGCATATCCCGCTCCTCGCGCCGTTCGCCACTGCCACCCACTACTCTAGCAGAAGCTTTGGCGAGAGCACAACTGCTCCTAGATTACCCTCCAACAGCCGATAAGGTCGACGAATGGAGGGCCACCATTCAGAGTCTCATCGGCTTCGCCAACGGCGACGCTCCGCGGAAACCGAGTGCATCGCTGCCACGGCAAGACTGCCAAACACGAGCCGGTGGCAACGAGACCGGTGGGGGTGCAACCACCATGCACTCTCCGCCCCGAAGGCCAAGATCGCCGACTCGCCAGATCCACCTCGACAGCGACTCCACTGCGTCATCAGATCCACGAGCTCATCGCGATCAGTGCCAAGTTCTTCACGAACGACAGCAAGAGGACGCTCGAACTCGCATCGGCGCCAAGAGAAGCGCGACGTCAATCCGACAAGCGCGTTGGGCCCTCTGTTGACATGCACGCCAGAGGAACCAGGCGACTTGCCAGACGCGGTAGGTTGCCCTGCGTTCACTCGTGAGCTGCGGCAGTCCAAAGTGGCCCAAAGAAGAAAAACTTCAAGCCGGACGCATCGAGAAGTACGACGGCAAGACGCATCCGTTGGAGTTCCTCGGCATCTACACCATCGCGGTGCAGGCTGCGGGGCGAGACGACAAGATCCTTGCCAACTACTTCACCGGTGCTCAAGCCCAATGTCGATCTGGCTCATGCACTTGTCGGACAACTCCATATCTTCTTGGGCAGATCTATGCCATCAGTTTGTCGGCGCTTTACTGGTGCCACAAGCCCCATGGCCAAGAAAGCGACCTTCATCTCGCCGCCCGGAAGGAAGGAGAGCCCCTGCGCAAGTATATTCAAAGATTCAGCTGGTAGCACAACATCTCAGATGTCCACCTGCTGCGGTGCTCGGTAGCGTTCCATCGAACGTCGCGAAACCGCAGGATGCGGAGGAGATGGCGATGTGCAAAATCAGAGACGTCGATGAGCTATACGCCCTAGCCGACAAGTGTGCACGTGGCCGAGAAGGGAGGAGACTCCCGGAGAGAATACCGAAGCGGGAGGATGCGATAGTGAAGAGACCGCCCCGGCAAAGAAGAGCCGGCGGCGGGGCAACAGGAAAAAGAAAGGCAGAGATGTGCTAGTTGTTGAGCATTCCGGCAACGGAGGTGCCGACAAGAAAGCCAAGGCTGGTAGCTCCAGCAAGGAGGTTGCCGCTGGCACCAACTGCCAGTCTGTGGCGGTCGCCGACAAGCAGGACGGCTCCGGCAAGCGATCTTGCAAGATCCACCGCACCAAGGGCCATGACCTCCAGAGCTGCAAGAAGGTGGAGCAGCTTGTCGAGCAGCAGAAGGCTGAATACGAACGACGCGACAAGGAGAAGGCCCAGGAGGGTGCAGGAGGACCCAGCAAGAAACGCCCCGGCCGGGGAGGACGCCGCGGCAAGGCCAAGCAGCGGCAAGGAGACAGACCTCCCCGTGGCCGCGACAAGGATGACGACGACGACGACGATGAAGACATGGATGATGACGAGGCCGATGAGCAGGAGTTCCAGAAAGCCACAGAGGTCCTGTGCGTTGACGGCGGTGCTTCTCTGCATACTTCACACCGCCAACTCAAGCAGTGGATGCGGGAAGTCAATGCAGCAGAACCATCCATCGAGTCACGCAGGCCTCTCGAAATGGTCCAAAGACGCCCATCATCTTTGATATTGAGGACCACCCTGATCGTGTAACAGCAGTCGGGTGCTTGCCGATGTTGGTTTCACCAACTATCCGCAACCTCAAGGTCACCAAGATGCTAGTTGACGGCGGGGCCGGCTTGAATCTGATCTCCTCCGCGGTGCTCCAGAAACTCCAGATCCCTGATGGCGAGCTCGAAGAGACCGCACTTTTCAAGGAATCAATCCGGGAAGGAGCAAGTCAAGGGAAAGATCACGTTGCGGTAACATTTGGCAGCGAAGTTGAACTTCAGGATCGAGAGGGTCACTTTTGACGTTGCTGATTTTCCATTGCCTTACAATGGGATCTTTGGGGACGTCCAAAGACTCGCCAAATTCATGGCGGCCTCTCACTATGCCTACAACATGCTGAAGATGCCAGGCCCGATAAGTGTCATCTCTGTCCCTGGCGACAAGAAGGATGCTCTTATCTGCGCCGACAAGATCTGCCAGGAAGCAGCAACCGCAACAGATTGCAAACCACTTGCCACTGAAGCTCCCGGGGGGAAGAAGAAGACCAAGTCCGGCAAGAGCTCTGATGCCCACTCCGGCAAGCGCACCTATTCGGAGTGCTGCGCTACCGTCGAGGGCGCACCATCGAGCTCCACCGGCAAGTGTAAGAAGCGGCGACAGCTCCACGAGAGACCAAGAAGGTGTCCGCCAAGGAGGACGGCGCCGGTGGTACCTTCACCATCGGTGCCTCTCTCGACCCTAAATAGGAAGGCACGCTCGTTGCTTTCTGCAGCGGTAACGTCGGCGTGTTTGCATGGCAGCCGTCGACATCCCGATGTTCCTAGGAAAGTAATTGAGCACCATCTTGCCGCTTTGTCCTCATGCGCGCCCGTCAGCGAAAGTCGAGGAAGCAAGCGGTGGAGCGTCAAGAGTTCATCGCGGAAGAAATCAAGAAACCGGAAGCAGCAGGCCTTGTCGAGGAGGTGCTCCATCCTACGTGGTTGGCCAACACTGTAGTTGTACGCAAGGCTAACGGGAAATGGAGGCTTTGTATCGACTTTACATATGTCAATAAAGCTTGTCCCAAAGATCCATTTCCCTTGCCGCGCATCGACCAGATTGTTGACTCCACGGCCGGGTGTGATTTGCTTTCATTTCTGGATGCATATTCAGGATATCATCAGATCTTCATGGCAGAAGAGGATGAGGAGAAGACCACATTCATCACCCCATGTGGCACATACTATTTTGTACGGATGCCCTTCGGGTTAAATAATGCTGGTTCAACGTTTGCAAGAGTAGTTCATGATGCTTTTGAGCCGCAAATGAACAGAAATGTGGAAGCCTACATGGATGACATAGTGGTCAAAAGCAAGGACAGAGAGACCCTAGTTCAAGATTTAGATGAAACCTTTACAAATCTGCGCAAGATCAACCTCAAGCTCAACCCCAAGAAGTGCGTGTTTGGAGTCCCTTCCGGCAAGCTTCTCGGGTTCTTCGTGTCTCAGCGGGGAATTGAAGCCAATCCTGACAAGATCAAGGCCATTGAGCAGATTGAAGCACCAAAGCGCGTCAAGGATGTACGAAGGCTTGCCGGTTGCGTAGCTGCTCTCAAAGAGGTTTATCTCTAGGTCTGCTGAGCGCCTTTGCCATTTTTCAAAATTTTGAAAAAGGCAGGTCCGATGCAATGGACTCGGAAGCGGAGGCAGCGCTGCAGGACTTGAAGAGATACCTGTCCTCCACTCCAACACTTGTCGCACCTAAGCCACAAGAGAAGTTGCTGCTATATATAGCGGCAACCAATCAAGTGGTTAGTGCTACGTTAGTAGCGGAAAGGGAGGCGGATGATGAGCTAGCAACCATGGCAGACACATCCAGCGACAAGCAGGGGGCTTCGCGGCAAGCTCTGGTCCCGACAAGGACGAATCTGCAGCAGACGCGCATGACAAGATGCAGAAAAGGATGGTGCAGCGCCCAGTTTACTTTGTCAGTTCCCTTCTGCAGGGGGCTAGGTCAAGGTACTCTGGTGTGCAGAAACTGCTTTTCGGCCTCCTCATGGCCTCGAGAAAGTTGCGCCATTACTTTCAGACACATGAGATCACGGTTGTCACTCGCTTTCCGCTGAAGAGGATATTGCAAAATCCAGAAGCAACAGGCAGGATTGTCGAGTGGGCACTGGAACTGTCAAGCTTTGGTGTCAAGTTTGAGTGCACTTCAACTATCCAAAGCAGGGCATTGGCGGAGTTCATAGCAGAATGGACACCAACGCTAGATGAAGAAATTCCAGAAACGAGCGTCCCCGTCAAGGAAACAAGCAAAGAATGGCTGATGTACTTTGATGGTGCCTTCTCGCTGCGCAAAGGCGCCCGGTGCCGGGCGTCTTTGCTTGTCGCACCCACGGAGAGCACCTCAAGTACGTAGTCCAGATGCACTTTCCCAAGGAGCAAGCAACAAATAATACGGCAGAGTATGAAGGTTTGCTTGCCGGTCTCGTGGATCGCAGAGACCTTGGGATCAAGAAGCTCATTGTCGGGGTGACTCACAACTTGTTATCCGCCAAGTGAACAAGAATTATCGAGTCCGTTGATGGAAGCTTATGTTGATGAAGTGAGGAATCTAGAAGAGCACTTTGACGGCTGTAGATGGAATATATTCCGAGAGCTCGAGCGACATTGCCGATGGTTCGCCAAAGTGCACCGCACTTAAGTTACACAATGGAACCAGGGATTTTTGTGCTCAAGCTGACTCAACCGATCGTAACACCACCAACTCGGACAGAGCAAGAAGAGGAAGTTGATCTCTGGTGACTACTTTCCGCAGAGCTTCGAAGCCGCCACCAAGAAGGTCCCCAAGATCGACACCAATAAAGGCCGAGGGGAAATCTGCTCCGACAAGCCCTGTGGTTTGTTTCGTTGAAGCAGACGCCCTCGACAAGTTTTGTTCGGCAAGCTTGCCGGGAACGATCAAGCTCCGGCTGAACCGCAGGTTCTTGCCGTAGAAGCGGATGTTCCCGCAGCAGCAGGTGTGCGTTTAGTCCTTGTTGTCGAGCCGCAGGCTCCACCATGGGCGCAGCAGATTGTCCATTTCCTGCAGACAGGAGAACTTCCTGAAGAGCAAGAAGAAGCGGAAAGAGTAGCCCGGCAGTCAAGTATGTACCAGTTTGTCGACAAAGACACTGCATGTAAGAAGACTCAACGGTGTGAAATTGAAGTGTATTCACCGGAGGACGGACAAAAGCTGTTGGCGAGAGATACATGGAGGCATATGAGGTCACCACATTGGCGCGAGCACTTGCCGGCAAAGCGTTCCGACAAGGTTTCTTTTGGCCGACAGCCCTCCGTGATGCAATCGCACAAGTAACCAAGTGTGAAGCGTGCGGTTCCATTCTAAACAGATACACCAGCCAGCTCAAGCTCTCCGGAAGATCCCTTTATCACGGCCATTTTTGGTCCGGGGCTCGACATCCTCGGCCCCTTCCCCCGAGCTGTCGGGGGCTTTGAGTACTTGTACGTTGCAATCGACAAGTTCACAAAGTGGCCGGAAGTGGAAGCAGTGAGGAAGGTGACAGCACAGTCAGCAGTCAAGTTCTTCAAGTCGATTGTTTGCCGTTTCGGAATCCCTAACAGGATCATCACCGACAACGGCACACAGTTCACAAGCCGCACCTTCATGCAGTACGTCCAAGATCTTGGCGCCAAGGTCTGCTTCGCTTTTGTTGCTCATCCGAGAAGCAACGGTCAAGCGGAGAGGGCAAATGTTGAAGTGCTGCGCGGGCTCTAGACCAGAACTTTCGACAGGCTGCACAAGTGCGGAAGAAACTGGATTGAGGAGCTGCCGGTGGTTCTTTGGTCGATCAGGACGACGCCTAATCGAGCCAATCGCCGACACCTTTCGCTCTAGTCTATGGAGCGGAGGCAGTTCTCCCCACGGAACTTCAGATACGGATCGCCTCGAGTGCTCGCTTATGATGAGCTTGAGCAAGAGTAGCTGCGACAAGATGACGCGCTGCTCCTTGAGGAAGATCGTCTTCAGGCTGCTGTACGAGCTGCTCGGTACCAGCAAGCTTTGCGCCGCTACCATAGCCGCAAAGTCGCGCTGAAGTCTCGAGGAAGGCGAACTTGTTCTTGGCCGTTCAGTCCGCCAAGAATTCCAACAAGTTGACGCCAAAGTGGGAAGGCCCTTATCGGGTGAAACGAGTCACTAGGCTGGCGCTGTCCGCTTGAGACCGAAGATGGCATTCGGTGAGCAACTCCTGGAACATCGAGCATCTTTGTAAGTTTTACCCATAGGCGCGTTGTTTAACCTGTTAAAGCAACCACCTTTTGTACAAGTCTTGCCGCTGATGCATGTAATCCTTTGTACAAAGCCGGGTGCAGACCCCATGCATCAGTAAAGCTAGCGTGCTTCGCACACCTTGTCGATTTCATGCTTTTTACTTCTATTTTGCATACGTTATCTGACACTTTGTGCAGCACCTACCCCTGGTAAGTGATAACGAGCCACAAGGCTCCATATCTTTATTTTCTCTTCTTTATCTTTCTCAAAGAAAAGAAGGTTCCCTCACACACAAGTTTGCCGGGGGGAAAGGAGAAGATAATGGTGTGGACCAAGCGTCGCTCAAGGAAGTCTAGCCTTACCGGGAAGCAAACGAAAGAAAAGCTAAGCTGCCAAAGTTTGAGCAATCAGTTTTAAAATTTTTAAGTTATCTTCCTTGAACGACCGAACTTTGTATGGAAAACCTGTGTGTAGAGGAACCAACTCGTAGCTAGTGGTGCCCTTACTTTGTTTCGAGTCCGCTCAACAACTTAAGTGAGCTGCGACTAGTTGCGACAAGGTTGCTTGTCGGAAGCGGCTCCGCCAGCAGGCTGCTAACGTTCGCACTTTTCGGCGCTCGCGGCTTTCAGTGCCCGCGCCGACAAGTTCCCTAAAAGCGTAAGGCAAAAGCATACAAAGGAAGGAATCAAGTAAAGGAAATAACATAGCAATTGATACTCAAAATAAAGTTATATTACAAGATAGCTTGCCGCAACTCTAATGGATTGTTCCTATGACATGACTAGCAGCGGCAAGAGAAAGAGAAAAGCAGGCGGCCTAATCTACGCGATCGCCCTCAACCCTCTTGATTCCGCTCACCCTGTCCACAATGGGTGCGACAAGGGTCTTGAGCGCCTCCACATCGACATCCGTGACGAGGACTTGAGGGCGTTGGTGAGGATGAGGCCTGGGTTGCGGAAGGCCACCTTCATCACACCTTTGAAGGGCTCCAGCAGATCTGGCGCGACTCCTCGGCCAGCTGTTTTGGGACCTCTTCCCGGAGTCGCTGGAGAGCCGTCGCCACGCCCTTGAAGAACAAGCTGAGCTTGGCGCTGGGTTGGAGATGCTCGTCGGAAGAGTATCCAAGATCCACCATCCCCAGCTCCATCAGCTCCCTGTGGATGGCTGCAGCAGTATCCACGAGACCCTCGGTCCAGTGCTCCACATTCTCCCTCAAGGCACTCGCAGGCGGCAACAACATTCGCCAACAGCTCCTCGTCGGCCTTGGTCTTCTCCTTCAAGGCCACCTCCCGCTCCTTGGCGCCGTCCAGCATCTGAGTCAAAGTAGTTAGCTTCAACTCAAGGTCTGCATTGGAGTCCCTGGCGGCGCTGAGCTCCTTGCTCCTCTCGGCGAGACGGCCCTGCAGCTCGCCAAGAGTGTAGGCATCCTTCTTGCGGTTGTGCTTGAGTGCAGCAAGCTCCTCGCCGCTCTTCTTGAGGCTGGCCTCCAACTGCGCCACCTTCGTCTCCAGCTCCTTCTTGGCAGCCTCGGCCATTGCGGCAGCATCCTTTGCCTCCTTGAGAGCCCCGCCAAATGTTTCCTCGCATGGCGAGATCCTCCTCATGGCTGTCGGGTTAACCTTCCGCTGCGCCCGGCTTCGCCTTCCTGCGTGAGACAGCTTCTCGGTGGCAAGTCATTTGTTCCTCACCTGCAGCCTTCTCGAGGATGAAGGCCTTGCGCCTCGGCGAAGTTGCTCCGCTCCTCCGCCAAGGACGGAGAGCTTCTGGTTGCGGCCCGGAGCTCCTCCGCGACGCTTCTCGATGTCTGCTCCCCCGCTTTGAAGCGCCTCCGGGATGCTAGTTTGGCTTGTCGGGCGCGGTAGAAGCGACAGCGGCTTCGCGGCCATTGCTCCTCCTCGGGCTTCGCCACTGCTTTGCTGCTTGGCGCGTCAACTAGCGTCGGCCAATGAGGCGAGCAGCTCTTCATCGAAGGTTTCTCCTTCGCCGGCGCAGTAGCTCGACTCCCATGGGAGCTTGATGAAGACGCCGCCCGGCCTTCAAGTAAGCGCCGGGCTGGGGCTCTTGAACTGGCAGCTGCGGCAGCGGCGGAGGATCGGCGGTCGGTAGCGCTGGCGCTCCTGCAGCCTCAAGGTCGTCGGTCACGATCGCGGACCCCTCGCCCGGCTTCTGGCGGCGGCTTGATGGCCTCTTCGCCGGCAGGCTTGTCAACGCCGGCTTCTTCTTCCACGGCGGCGGCTTCATCAGTGTTGCCGCGCACGTCCTCCTCGCCGGCGACCTCGGTCTCCATTGGCCCTGTGGCGGACGGATGAAGAAAGTCAAGAAAATATTCAAAGACAAAATCAGAAGAAGAAAAACACAAAGGAAGTACTCAGGCGAGAAGGTTACCGGCGCCGGGGGCTGCGGTCGTGGTCTCCGCCACCAAGGGATCGCTGGTGCCGTCCCTTGCCGGAGAGCTGCCCCTTGCCGGAGAACGCTCCCTTGCCGGGGAATCCACCCTTGGCGGCGTAATCGAAGCAGAAGGAGGCTGCTCTGCTCCTACACAAGTCAACGATCGAGATATCAAGAAGGAAAAAGCACCCATGCACGCCCGAACAGCAAGAAGTAGACCATATACTTACTGTTTGGGGGCTGCGGGGCTGCTTTGAAGGAGAGTTGCCTCATCCGGCAAGGTTGTCTCGACGCGCCTCCCTGCCCGTCGCGATGGGTTAAATCCTCGGCGACAATCACCGGGTCTTGGCCCTCTTCGACATACTACGGGCGGCGTCACGAAAAGGAATGGATTGAGTAAAGCAGATCAGATATAAGACAAGGCAACAAATCAAAGAATTACAAGTACGGCAAGGAATCTTACTCTTCCTCTTCCTCGCCGGAGCTGGCCTTGGAGAGGTCGAATTCTGCCCGCCTCCCGGTATGAGGCGGAGGAAACTCCCTTGGACACTTGGCGGGAGGCGGGAGGCGGTGGCCTGCGAGGGCCCCGCTCCAGTTGCCGCAGCGGCGTGAGGAGCTCCCGCGGCAACAGTGCTTGCCGCGGTGGAGCGCGTCGCGCGGTGCTGCGGCTGTTGGCCCGTCTGCCGCCCCGCTGCGTCTCCGGCCTTGCAAAGACGCCTTCTTGGTGGAGCCGGTGGCTCCGCTCACGGCAAGCTGCTTGGAGGTGGGGAAGATGCGCCCTCGGCGGGCTCGCTCGACTCGGCTTCAGGCTCGGCAAGCTCTTCCTCGCCGACGAACTCCTTTCGCTCGACAAGACTTGCCACCTCGGCTGCCTCCGCCTCCTCCACAGTGAAGCCAAACTCGCCCATGGCAGTGCTGCTGCCGCCTCTTCTAGCACAGTGGCGTCGCGGCGCATCTCGTCATCGATAGTGTCGCTGGTGAGGCCCCTACGCTCGTTAGGCGGACGGCAATTCCACTAGATTATCAAAAAACTGCCGCACCACGTCATCTGCCGGCTCTTGCCAAGTGGGGACAATTCCATGGGAGTCACACAACGACATCATTGCACGGATGCGGTCAAGCGACGAGTTGTTACACAGCGGAACGACGCCCCTCGGCAACCTAAACATCTCCGGATGATCAGGATCAGGCTTGAACAGCTCTAAGAGCATTGCGTCAAGCTCCAAGACAGTGAAGTTGAAGTTGAGGCCTGGGCGCAGCCTCATGATGTCTGCTGCATTTTGAAATTCCCAGGCAGGTCTCCTTCTCTCCTGCAAGGGGGCGATGCGGCGGCGCAGAAAGTCCGCGCCAACAGTGCCTCTGATGGAGTCCGGCAAGTCTCGAGGCGGAGGATTCGGGTAATCGCGATCTTCAACCTAGCGTCCTCCGGGGCCAGATTGCTCCAATCATTGCAGCATTACTCTTTTGGGATTTGGTATTTGGGCGGTAAAAGGCTGCGGGTTCTCCTCAACAATCCAGCACCAATCTGCCCTCCACTCCTCCCATTTGCTACGGAGCTCTCCCTCCAGATAGGCCGCCTTCTTGCTGACCCTGGAGACCCAAGCAATTCCTCCGGCAAGGGGCTCTCCTCTCTCGGCTCGGGGTAAAAAGAAGTGACAGAAAAGAGCTACATTTGGGTGGACTCCGACAAAGTTTTCGCAGAGATGTGCGAAAACTGCCATGGTCAGAACGGCGTTGGGGGTGAAATCAAGGAGGCGGAACCCGTAGGTGTTCATAATGTCACAAAAGAACTCAGAGAAGGGCGGGCAGAGCCCGCAGTAGAAGAAGAGCGCGAAGAAGGGATACCCCGTCGGGGCCAGTTCTGCAGCAGCGGCGGGGAGTACCTTCGTGCGCGGATGCGCCCGCGTCTCCGTCGACCAGAAGAGGTAGTAGTTCTACCTCGGCTCCCTCATGGCGAGCTGAGGGGGAAAACGACCGCTCCTTCCATAGCGCCGCCAAGAAGCTGGCGCCTCGGCCGACTTCACGGTCTTCCCCTTGTCGCCTTTTCGGGCCCATGGAGGAGGCGGTGGAGGAGATCGGCGGCGTTGAGGGTGCTGGGTGGCGATGAAGTGAGCGCTCTCTTTTCAGCCTTGAAGAGAAGGGGGGAGCAGCGGTAGTTTTTCGATGGGACAGCAACTGGCAAGGTAGGCGACGTGCCCCTGTTTCCCCTGCTTATAAAGAGGGAGGGGGTGGACGTTCCGATTTTCAGAATAAAGAAACCCCCATGATCTCGCCCATGATCTCTCACACGACGCCACGTTCGATGCGTGCCGTTCGTGGGGTGCGTGGTGGGTCCGGGGTAAGTTATGGTGTGACCTGGGCCGCGTGTGCCCGTGCCCTGTTTTGGGCCTGGCCCAACAGCGCTTCGGCACTGTGTGGCCCAAGCGTGGGGCTCTGCCGGTGTACTAGAGTAGGGGTACCCTAGTATCCCGAACTTGTGCACGGGCAGTTGCAGCCCTCCGCGGCAAGGCTTACCGGGTGACCGCCAAGGTCCTCCGTGGTTCCTTCGGAGCCATTCAAGAACAAAGTATTCAAGTCAGGGAGACAAAGGCCCCGGCAAGAGGAGCTTGCCGGGAAGGCCACCCAAGGCACATAGGAGATAAGGCCCCGGCAAGAGGAGCTTGCCGGGAAGGCCACTCCGGGCACTTACAAGACAAGGCCCCGGCAAGAGGAGCTTGCCGGGAAGGCCACTCCGGGCACTTACAAGACAAGGCCCCGGCAAGAGGAGCTTGCCGGGAAGGCCCGGTGAGCGACAAGCTTCCGGGCGCGACAAGACAACAACCGCGGCAAGGCGCTTGCCGTGGCGGACCACCTCTCTGTACCTACGCTCCAGCACATTCACTAACGTGTCGCCCTGGGACCTTTCCAGGCGCACGTGGCGAGAGGCTGTGCAGCCAGCGGTGCGAGGTGGCAAGCAGCGCTGACAAGTTTGCCATCGTGGCAAGTGGTGGCGCCCCTGACGGTCCCTGTTTGCACTGTTAGGGCGACTAGATGGGCATTTAATGCCTTTGTCCCCTACCGTCAGGGTTAGGTATAGCACATTGTACACTGTACAAGTAGGTGTACCAACCACTATTTTTCCATTTGTACCCCGTCTCACGTTGCCACCTGCCGGAGCCCCTTGAGCATATAAAAGGAGGCCCATGCGCAACGTAGAAAGGGTTGGTCGATCGATTCCCTCCACACTCGGTCTCGTTAGCAGCTCGTCTCAGATCAGTAGCACTCGAGCGCTCCCCGAGCAAGAACGCAATACACCTAGACATGCAGCAAGAGGAGTATTATCTCTCCGGAGAGCTCCGAAGCTGGGTAAACCTCTCGTGTGCTTCACCTCGATCTGCTCTTCGTGCGACCTCCGCTCCCCGCCGAACCGAAAGGGGCTCGGTCCGCCGGCCCCATAGGTGTTCATGGGCCAGATCAGCGTGCCCCAACACCAGGTTCGGGCCCTCTCGATGGAGGTAATACCCTACTCCTGTTTGATTAATATTGATGATATGGGTAGTACAAGAGTAGATCTACCACGAGATCAAGGAGGCTAAACCCTAGAAGCTAGCCTATGGTATGATTGTTGTTCGTCCTATGGACTAAAACCCTTCGGTTTATATAGACACCGAATAGGGTTAGGGTTACACAGAGTCGGTTACAATGGTAGGAGATCTACATATCCGTATCGCCAAGCTTTCCTTCCCCACCAAGGAAAGTCCCATCCAGACACGGGACAAAGTCTTCAATCTTGTATCTTCATAGTCCAGGAGCCCGGCCAAAGATGATAGTTCGGCTATCCGGACACCCCCTAGTCCAGGACTCCCTTAGTAGTTCTTCAAGGAAGCAAGGTCCCAGGCTTGCAATGCGTGATGCTGACGAGGAACCACCAAGAGACTCTCTTGTGAGGCCCTGTGAATGGCCTTCTGAAAATTTTATGGATCAAGCGGGAATTAAAGAAGAATTTAAAGCATATTTGCGTAATGCCGGTCTTGAGGACTTTGAAGCTGACAAATGCCCCCAGTATCGTGACCTCACAAGTTCATTTGCGGGGAGGTTTGAGTTTTCATCTTTGCGTAATTCTCCTTCAGTCATGTTTGACCTTTATGACAAATCTTATACCATTGACTTAGAGGATTTCACTCTTGCATGCAAACTTCCATCTTGGGGTAGTATCAGGGATCCCCCTAAATCTGAATATAGTGACTTTCTTGCTAGAATAAGTGTGGGGGAATCTAGGGATATAACGCAAGCCACTATAGGGAGCATTCACTTTCCTGCTATACATTATTTTGCCCTCTTCATAGGCAGATGCATAAATGCTAAGGATGAAGCATGTCACATGTGTGCTCCTGATCTCAGCATTCTCAGGAGTGTTGTATTAGGGGACCTGAGGGAGTCCCGGATTAGGGGGTGTCTGGATAGCCGAACTATAACCTTCGGCCGGACTCCTGGACTATGAAGATACAAGATTGAAGACTTCGTCCCGTGTCCGGATGGGTATTTCTTTGGCGTGGAAGGCAAGCTTGGCAATACGGATACGTAGATCTCCTCCCATTGTAACCGAATCTGTGTAACCCTAGCCCTCTCCGGTGTCTATATAAACCGGAGGGTTTTAGTCCGTAGGACGAAAAACAATCATACCATAGGCTAGCTTCTAGGGTTTAGCCTCTCTGATCTCGTGGTAGATCTACTCTTGTACTACCCATATCATCAATATTAATCAAGCAGGAGTAGGGTTTTACCTCCATCGAGTGGGCCTGAACCTGGGTAAAAACATCATGTCCCTTGTCTCCTGTTACCATCCGCCTAGACGCACAGTTCGGGACCCCCTACCTGAGATCCGCCGGTTTTGACACCGACAGGACCGATCTTATCATATGGGAGCCATTGTAGCTCGTAGGTTGCTTCTTAATAGACATAACAGAGATTTCTTTGGAGGAATTTATGCAACCCGCTTAGCTAATTTTCTTCAGATAGACATTCGTGAGGGTGACATGGAGTTACCCCCTACTTATTTAGATTTTGATTCTATGGTTTCCCACCAGTTTGTTGAGAGGACTGAACCACCTCTCCAGTACCGACTAATCTTTAATAAACGGCATGTTGTCCATGTTACTCTTCCTGCTCCTGCCTTCTTTGATTTTCAGACGAGAGGAAGATATATTATTACCAGAGAGGAGGCAGATGAGTACGAGAGGGGAGCGGAGGCGGCTCGACGCCACGCTGCAGCTCAGGAGGCAATAGCCATTTGCATCGCGATCTGACCCCAGCTACACCTACGGGTATCGGCCAGGCTATCCCTGTAATAGACCAACTTAGGCCAAAAGCCTAAGCTTGGGGGAGTACGTATTTATCACCGACATTACATTTATCTTAACACACACTCATTGCTAGATGTCGGTGCTCATACTCTTTCACTGTAATATCCATGCTAGTTTATTTTATTTTTCCTCCTTTCTTCTTGTGTGTTTAATAAACCTTAAGAAAAACCAAAAAAATTAGTAGTAATTTATCTTTCCTGCTGTAGTAGTAATAGTTAAAAAGAAAACCCAAAAATATTTCCCATTCATCTTTTGCTTGTTGGGAGCTTTCCCGTGTAAATAGTTTTTATTTCCTTTCTTTTCTTTGGGGGTCAGTAGGAGAAGACCATGATTAAATTGTTGTAGTGGCTCTTATATGCATCATTGTTGATTTAACCAAGAGCCCATATTGCCTTGTCTTCTCCTGTTTATTGAATGCTCGCAGATTCCAGCTTAGTCCAATGCACGTGCACTCTTATTATTATTCACACCGTTCAGTCGTGCAAGTGAAAGGCAATTATGACGACATATATGATGGACTGACTGAGATGGGAAAAACTGGTATGAACTCGACCTCTTTTGTTTTTGTAAATATGATGAGTCCATCGTTCTTGATTCAGCTTATTATGAATAAACATGTTTGCAATGACAACTAGAGATCATAGTTGCTTGTGCCATGCTTGATTAGCTATGAGTTATAATGGTTTACCTTGCGTGCCAACATGCTATTAAAATGGTTGTGATGTGGTAAAATGGGTTGGTATCCTCCTTTGAATTATTTAAGTGACTTGACTTGGCACATGTTCACGCATGTAGTTGAAACAAATCAACATAGCCTTCACGATATTTATGTTCATGGTGGATTATATCCTACTCATGCTTGTATTCAATGTTTATTAATTTTAATGCATGTTCATGACTGTTGTCGCTCTCCCAGTTGGTCGCTTCCCAGTCTTTTGCTAGCCTTCACTTGTACTAAGCGGGAATACTGCTTGTGCATCCAAACCCTTAAACCCCAAAGTTATTCCATAAGAGTCCACCATACCTTCCTATATGCGGTATCTACCTGCCGTTCCAAGTAAATTTGTATGTGCCAAACTCTAAACCTTCAAATAAACATTCTGTTTTGCATGCTCGAATAGCTCATGTATCAACTAGTGCTGCCCTTATCTTCCGTGTTAGGCGGGTTATTCTCAAGAGGAGTGGACTCCGCTCCTCACTCACGAGAAAATGGCTGGTCAACGGGATGCCCAGTCCCATGCTTTATGCAAACTAAATCAAAATAATTGCAAGCAAAAATCCCCCTGGGACCCGTTGAATGTTGGAGGCACTCGTTGTTTCGAGCGAGCCATGGATTGATGCTTGTGGAGGAGGGGAGTATAAACTTTACCATTCTGTTCGGGAACCGCCTATAATTTGTTTAGCATGGAAGATATCGTCATCTCTTAGTTGTTATGTTGACAATGAAAGTATGCCGCTCAAAATATAATTAATATCTATTTCAAAACCGAGCTCTGGCACCTCTACAAATCCCTGCTTCCCTCTACGAAGGGCCTATCTATTTACTTTTAGGTTGAGTCATCACCCTCTTATTAAAAAGCACTAGCTGGAGAGCACAGCTGTCATTTGCATTCATTATTGTTAATTTATATCGGGTATGACTATGCTTGGATCTCTCTTACCATGAATTACAATGTCTAGTCAGTCCTTGATCTTTGAAGGTGCTCTGCATTTATGTTTTGTGGTCTCAGAAAGGGCTAGCGAGATACCATCTTGTTATATCATATTATGATTGTTTTGAGAAAGTGTTGTCATCCAATATTTATTATTATGACTTGCTAGCTGATTATGCCATTGATATGAGTAAACATGAGAACTGAGAATTATTGCAAATGTGGTTTGTTATGATATTTGCTGAAAACCTGAATGCTGGCTTGACATAAGTACAACAACAAGAGCAAACAGAGTTTGTAAAAGTTTTTCTGTCTCTTTCAGTTTGTCAACTGAATTGCTTGAGGACAAGCAAGGGTTTAAGCTTGGGGGAGTTGATACGTCTCCGTCGTATCTACTTTTACAAACACTTTTGCCCTTGTTTTGGACTCTAACTTGTATGGTTTGAATGGAACTAACCCGGACTGACGCTGTTTTCAGCAGAATTGCCATAATGTTGTTTTATGTGCAGAAAACAAAAGTTCTCGGAATGACCTGAAACTCCACGGGATGTCTTATAAAAATAATAAAAAATCCTCGCCAAAGATGAAGACCAGGGGGCCCACACCCTGTCCATGAGGGTGGGGGCGCCCCCCCTAGGGCGCGCCCCCTACCTCGTGGGCCCACTGGAGACCCGAGGGGGCGCCCCCACCCTCATGGGCCCACTGGAGACCCTCCGACTCCAACTCCAACTCCAACTCCAACTCCAACTCCTCCGCCGTCAGTTTCGCTATAGCCCGGTTCACCGGAGTCCTGCTAGCCCAGCACTACTGCTCCGGAACACTTGACTGGCGGGCATGTGATTCACTTGCCTCGTGTACATCCCTTCGGGAAATGTCATGCGGTGACATCCGGAGTCCTGCCTAGCCCGCTACATCCCGGTTCATCGGAGTCCTGTTAGCCCAGTTCTATAGCCCGGATTCGCACGCTGCTGACCGACATGCTCGATGTTGATTCATGTATGCTTGTCCCCGTAAGATAGTGCCACTTTGGGTTCACGATTAGTCATGTCGGCCCGGGTTCTCTGTCATATGGATGCTAGCGACACTATCATATACGTGAGCCAAAAGGCACAAATGGTCCCGGGCCATGGTAAGGCGACACCCGTGGGAATACCGTGCGTGAGGCTGCAAAGTGATACGAGGTGTTACAGGCTAGATCGGTGTGACTTAGAGTCGGGGTCCTGACATGCGATGAGCAACACTACAAAAAAATACACTTCCGTGATGATACGTGTTTGTCACAGTAGGTCGCGTTTTTTGTCATGCATGTACATCCATGACAAATTTATGACAGAATCAATATAGGCATACATGTGCTGTCGTAGAAGTGTTCCATGACATTACCAAAATTATCATCACGGAAGTGTCCACTTCCATGACGATAAATCGTAGCGTCACGAAGTGCTTTCATCAAGGGTGACCGACATGTGGCATCCACCGTGAACGGAACGCCGTTAAGCTATCGGGTCGGGTTTTGGATCCGATAACCCGTTAACAGCCCGACCAATGGGGATTTTCCACGTGTAAAATCATCATTGGTTGGAGGAAACACGCGATGTCGGCTCATCATTGGGACAGATGTCATCCACTCACCGGATGAAGGCACCTATGATACATCGACACGTGGCACAGCCCAACAAAGTGGCCCATTCTCGTGAAAAGGCCGCCCGTTTGACTTGGTGGTCGGGCCGACCATGGAAAAACATGTTAACGGCCTGTTAGCATATAGCCCATTTACAGCCCGCTAACCCAAGGACCGTTCGCCCTATGCGAATTAGGCCCGAGAGCATCATCTGGGCCATCCAATATGATTCCAGCCCGTTTTCACTTCTGGCCCATGTATGGCCCATGACTTCTTTCGGCCCATATGAGGACCTTTGTAACTCTTGGCCCATTAGCGGCCCGTGCTGAAACTGGCCCGTAATGAACAGTGTATTACTTTACACCTATTAACGGCCCGCGGTGAAACTGGCCCGTAATGAACAACGTAAAACTTTATACCCATTAACGGGTCGTTATTCCGTTGGGCCGTTTCCAGCCCAAGTTAACTTTCGGCCTTCTGAGGGCCCACTTATTCTTGGGCTCATTTGCAGTATTCGGTTACTTAAGGCCCGTTACTGTCATTTTCTGCTTGCGGGCCAAATTCAGCCTGTCGTTATAGTCGGCCCGTTTGTGGTCCGTTAGTCTGTTGGGCCATTTTCATAGCATCACAAAATACGGCCTATTAACGGCCCGTTATGGTCAGCCCATAAAACGTACGATTTCCATTATAGGCCCGTCTACGGCCCATTAAAGGCCCGTACAAGACCCATAAATGAGTCGGCGGCCCATGGATCCTATGTGACGTAGAAGGCCCATTGATCCTACGAGACGTAGAAGGCCCATGGATCCTACGAGACATAGAAGGCCCATGGATCCTACAAGACGTAGAAGGCCCATGGATCCTACGAGACGTAGAAGGCCCATGATCCTACGAGACGTAGAAGGCCCATGGATCCGACGGCCCGTGAAGGGCCATGGCCGGGCGAGTTGGCCCTTGTTTGAATGATATAGCATATTCAAAGAATTATCCTACTCAATACTATCACCTCTAAAAAGCATACACTATACAACAAAGAGATCAAGGCATAGAAAGGTAGAATAATCCTACACTATACAATAAAGAAATTACACCGATTATACCCACTAGGCATTATGGTTCGCACGGTGTGATAATAAAGCATACACAAACAACAAATTACATACCTTGGCAAATACAGCTCATACATCATGGACCAGCGCATCAACTTAACTCCATTTGAACTATAATCTCTTCGGAAAATAGGATTGGCGGATTCGAGATAGCACAAATTTTAGTACGCAAAATCTCCAATTCCTTCATGGTTACCTCGGTGTCTTGTTTCATTTTTGACTCCTGCATCTAATACCTGCATGTCCGGTCTCAACTTGTTGATTATCGTTGACAATCATGTACATGTTGTCTTGCCACCTCTAGTTGATGCTCGAGAACATCGACATTCCAATTCAATCCATAATCATTCGGCAACGGCCATGCCGCATCGCTTTCATGATTTTTGTGTTGATGTCACTTCATCCTAAAATGTTTACGTAAGTACACATGACTAGGGCAAAAATATAGTTACAACAAAGGAAGTTTAACAAGACACTATTTTGTACTACATGGCAAAACAGGACTAACAATAATGTTACACGTCACTTTCACAAAAAAATGTTACACGTCATGAAGCATAAGCAGGTGATATTTTAAAAATTATAAAAAAGATAGTCTGTGCAGCCTGCATACAGAAATTCCACTTAGCTCACCAGAGGAGCATGATGTTGGTGACCAATCGAAAACACAGACAAGTTACAAATTTAGACAGCACGTTTCATATAAGTAAGCAAGCAATTGGCCATTCTGTACCTCAATTAAAATCTTAGGGAGCATAATGAACAGCAGAGGGTTTCATACGAACATACTACAGCAGGCAAAACTATGCAATCATTAGCGTAGTATAAACTAGATTGTGAGCCTCATGCAATAATAGTTGGTTAATAGACTTCAAAGCTTCAGGCACACTTCGGCAGAGTAATAAAATGGTAAGGCCTTTAATTATGTCAACTAATAGTGATACAAGTACCGAACATCAGGCATGATTATTTGGGCATCTCATTAAGTGAGGACAAATAAAGCAATTGAAAAGAGAAAATTAACTATGCCTGAAACAAACAAGGAATTGAACTGTTGAGTTGCATACAGTGAATTACCTTAGCAGGTTGAAGAGGCTCAGTACAGCTCCTACTTATCTTGCAAGGCTCCTTCCTAACATCTTGTACTTGGAAATCCTCAATCTTATCTTCATTGCACCCCCTCTGCAAGGTGACACAAACTAGTTACTCGTCTCCTTGGAAGATAAATATGCATATTGTCCAGTCTGTGAACACAAAAGGATGAGATTATAACAAAACAACACCACATAATGAAACATGCCGCATCTCTTGCACTTGCACACAATGAAATGAGCATTTACTATGTCTGCACTATGTAAAAACTAGGCATATGTTCGAAATGGATCTCCATGTACTCTTTGAGAGCCTACTGTAGTGTACAGCCAAACCTATGTCACCTATGAGTTAGACAAGGCACCACTACAGCAGCCCTTAGTGTTTAAATCGTTGACAAGCTCTGTTAGAGTGTTAGGTCAAGAACGACAAGTAATCAAAGCAAACAGTCTAGTATGGCTGGCTGATGCAAACAAGCAATTGAACAGATGTGTGAGAAAATCTTACATATCAAGAAAAGAAGCAAAGAAGGAGGCTTATAGACCATCACTTGACTGACCAGATTTAAGGGGCATTTAAACATCATGTGCAACGTATGAACTAACATAAACGTTGCATATTCCAGATTTTAAAATGGAATGCACATGTATTAGGTTATGCCATGTATGATGATGCCTAAATGTACAGATAGCAGGCAGGAGTGATTCATCATTGCACGCACAATTGAATTGCAAGTTAAGGGCCAGTTCGATTCCGCCTTTTCAGGGCATATTGTCAAAATAAGCCATAAAAGATGTAAAGAAGTCATTTTGAGTTATGGGCTTGGGATTAACTAATTTTGCTTTGGAGGGCGGTGTTTCGGTAGAACCTTACTAAAAATTGAAGGGAAGGGGAATAGTGAAATGACTCTGTTGTCTGCCTATATTACACTCAAAATGCAACTGCTGACGCCCGTGTCACACCTGACCCTCAAGTAAAAACAAACATGCAAGCATTAATTGCCCTGCCCGCTTGCATCTCCTCTCCCCTTTCCCTCTACCTCGATCCCCTGCCTACAGCACTAGGGTTCCTCCAGCAAGCCGTCGCCACTGGTCCCATCTGGCATGGTCCTCGACGATGCTATGTCCAGCTAGGCTACATGGCCGGCGGGTAGGGGCAAATATCCATGGCTGCTCCTCCCTCTGGCGCCGACCCTCATTCTCGTGGTCTCTAGCAGCTGCTCCACTGTGTTTCGTCCAACGCACTACTCCGGCGGGCGTTGCACAACTACGGCTGATGCCACACTACGGCAGAAGGCACCTTATTCCCCCTCCCCTCCTCCCAGTCCATGGCCTTGAGGTGCTGTTGAAGGATGAGCTCATCCAACAAGGTGAGGATATCCTCTGATTTTTTGCCAAATTTTCATTCTGATCCACTATACGATGAATTGCTATGAGTTGCTTCTGCTGCTGCTATATGATGCATTGCTATGAGCTGCTCCTGCTGCTGCTATATGATGAATTGCTATGAAATTTCTTTGTTGTATGATGAGTTGCTATGAGTTGCTGTTGCTGCTATATGATGAATTGCTATGAGTTGCTACTGCTGCTATATGATGAGTTGCTACAAGTTGCTCCTGCTATTGCTATATGATGAATTGCTATGAGATGCTCCTGCTGCTGCTATATGATGAATTGCTATGAGCTGCTCCTGCTGCTGCTATATGATGAATTGCTATGAGCTGCTGCAGGTATATGATGAATTGCAGACTGCTGCTGCTGTATGATGAGTTGCTATGAGCTGCTGCTGCTATATGATGCTTTCAGGTGGTGCTACTATATGATAATAACCAGCCACTTGGACCATCAAATTTCAATAAATAATTGTTCTTCATTTAAATGTGGGTCATGCGTTCTTCGTTTAAATTAGGCAATGGGATCTCTATGGAAAACATTGACCAAAGTAGATTGGGCCAAGTAGATGGTATCTTTGTATTTGCATTTTGAGCAAATAGTGATGGTCTGTTTTCCTATCATATTAGTTACTACACCGGGTTCAATTTGTGATGTTTTCAAGTCAAATTAATTTTCATATGGGCAGCAAAATGAAAAATATATAATGCAATCTAGACTTTCCACTAATCATACCAAAGATAAGCTGAAAACGCAATGAAAAGAATTGGTTGGCTTATTACATGGAGCTTATATTCACATGTGCTTATTTTCTTAGGATAACTCGTAATAACTGTCCCTAAGAAACTTGGCTAATAGAACTGGCATACAAATGACATGTCATGATGATTGCAATGGAGGAGTGACGTACCATAGCACACTGTATAGGCTCATCGCTGTCTCTCCTTTTTTTGCGATGTTCCATGAAATTGCCGCATACATCTTGTACTTCTTCATTGTGTAACCCTATCTGCAAGTTGACACGGCTAATTTCAGACATCTCTACATGATACTACATTGCATATCCCTTGCGCATATTTAAACCACCAATTAACGATTGTGTGCGTACCATAAACTAGCCATGACTACGTATGTTGGACTAGCAGGCACTCCAAGGGAGCCTAATGTAGTGCTGCTGGAATTCCTACATGCCACCTATGATTTTGTGTAATGTCTTTGCACCTGTTCCTAAATATATGTCTTTGTAGAGATTCCAGTATGGACCACATACAGATGTATATAGATGCATTTTCGAGTGTAGATTCACTCATTTTGCTTCGTATGTAGCCTATAGTGGAATCTCTAGAAAGACTTATATTTAGGAACGGAGGTACGACGTAGTATCATGTATGACATCTATATATCTAATTTAGTAATTTAGCAGCAAATAGTAGAAATCATTGTCTGCACAAAGGGTCTACTGGTCAAAAATCCTAGCAAAGCACGCTGGCAGGCACAGAACAATACAAGAGAGAGAGACGCCCTTACAAGATCATAGCAATGCCTCAGTCCAGGATCTTGGTTGGCCAAGCTGTTAGATCCAGAAGAAACATCGTCCTTGTAGTTTTTGCCAGCTGCATAACAGGTAACAACGACTGGTTAGTATATTTGAAGTACATCGGGCAGTTGATGTTGGACGGGTTAAAAGGTGACAAGTACCTAGGCCGTGGCGGGTGCTTGGCATCTCTCCAGACGGTGGAGTCAGGTTAGAAACGTCGAGGGTGATGACGCTGCGCTGGCTGTCGGGGTCCGGTAAGGAAATCTAGAACCATCGAGTAGGGTGTTGGTGGAGCGGCTCTGGTAGGGTGGACTACGGTGTGGGCGAAGCGGATCTGTGGCCGTGGATGAGGGCATAGGTGAAGCTGCTTCGGTGGTTGGGTTAAGGATGGTGTCGACGACGCGGATCTGCGGCCGTGGACGGGGCGTCAGAAGCTGCTCCGGTGGTTGGGTTAAGGATGGTGTCGATGATGCGGATCTGCGGCCGTGGACGGGGCGTCAGAAGCTGCTCCGGTGGTTGGGTTAAGGGTGGTGTCGACGATGCGGATCTGCGGCCGTGGACGGGGCATCAGAAGCTGCTCCGGTAGGTTGGATGAGGGTGCACGGAAGCGGATCTGAGCCGTGGACTTGTGAGTTGGCAAAGTGGCCCCGGTAGGGTTGAGAATGGTATAGGCGAAGCTACTCCAGTAGGGTTGACGATGGTGTCGGCGAAGCGGCTCCGGTAGGGTTGAGGAAGGTGTCGTGAAGCGGCTCCGGTGAGGGTTGAGGAAGGTGTCGTGAAGAGGATCGAGAGGCCGTCGTCGGGGCGTCGGTGGGGCGGCTCCGGGGTGTGGACGGAAGTGTCTACGGTGGGAGATCTGAATGAGCAGCTGCAGATCTTGTGGCGGTTGACGGAGAGTACCCGGCAAAAGCAGATCCGGCGCCGTGGACAAGGCCGATACTGAATGGGCTGTGGTACAGTGGTGGATGAGCAGTCTACTTGTTTCTAGGGGAGGTGGGAGGGGTAGATGCAGCCGCAGAAGCAGATCCGGCGAGGTGGACGCCGCTGGCAGTGAATGGGCTATGGTACGCCGGTGGATGAGCAGTCTAGGGTTTCGAGAGGGGAGGGGAGAAAGGGCGATGAAGTACGGACGGCGTGATGTAAGATGCTCTGGTGCTATGGAGTTAGTCATTTTTGCGGGAGGGGGAGAAGAAATGGGGATGCCGTGTAGTGGAGGGAACCGGAAGTTACCAAAGCAGCCCCGACCTATCATGTAGATGAGGGCGGTATTGTAACTGTTGGTCTCCATGCACCAAGGACAAAAGGGGATTTCGCATGCTAAAGACTAAGGTGGCGGAAATTTTAGAAGGAGGCGGGAGATTTTGCACGCTCATGGGATCGTTCTTATCCAGTGTCAACTAATTTTGGACCGTGCTAGCGGGAAGGTCATGCTAGACTATGTACACGGGGCACGCGTCAGCAGTTAATAACTAGTGTGAAGTCCACCCCAGAAAAAAGACAATAACTCGGGATCATGCGCCGATAACTTGGACGTTCACACGGGTGCGGCCAATCGCACGGGTGTAGTGGCACGTTCACAAAAAAGGGATCAAACGCTCAACCTATGTATTTCTCGTGTAAATAGATAATTTAGTGCCATTGGTTATTAACTTTAAACATAATGCATTGACGTGTTAGTGTAGAGGCGCAAAAAAAGAAATGGATATTGTAGTTAGCTACTTAAAAGTGTTACCTCATATGATTACATAGCCTCCATTTCATAAATTGCGTACCCATTGAATTCATATATGAATATTACATATATTATTTCAAAATAGAAACTTAAATCATCCAAGACTAATGAATTTGAATGCAAGAGTAACAATGGTGCATGTACATGATAGCTACATTGGTTGTTTGAAGAAACATCACTGTAACTTTGGCATGCACAACTGAAAAGTTTTATTTAAATAGAAAAAATGTGATATGTGAGTGTACAATCTTTATAGCGTTGAATCGATATTGTACCTTTGGCCACAATACGAAGTAGATATTGACTTATGTTCAAGCGATGCACGTCCACGATCGCTAGATAGTGATACATGAATAAATTGTGCAATCTCTCTCACATGCATACATATCTCATTTCCTGTGGGCATCGGAATCACACTACAGCGCGCCGTGTATTTCTCTCCCTCCGTCAGGGAGTTAAATTAGATCTTTCTACCCCGTCCTACAAGTCTCTCACACAGAAACACACACGCTCTCTATGTCTAACACGCCCACGCCTTTAATTCCGCCCACCCACAGCCACTAATGTCTCAAAGTATAATAATGTCTCTCACACATATGTTATCTACCTATCCCTTAATATAGCTAAATATGTGTCACACAAACTCCTTCTCCCTACTAGCAAGATGCCCATGCGTTGCACGGAACATCAAGATGCATTTGTATGAGAAGTTTATCTGGTGGGAGAAAAGGATGAACGAGGGAATGTCTTATTTGCAAATGCAGAGAGGGGTGTGGGTATCTTTTTGCAAAATTGCCATACTTTCCCTCCTGTCCGTCGGATATAAATCGGATGGCCTATATTGCAGGATGGCAGGAACACCATCATCACCAACTCTATTTTTTTATAAGAGTAGAGATATGTGAGTGTCACTGCCCCCCCCCACACACCCACACTTCCTAACACCGAAGGAGTAGGGTGACACCTCGATCTTGATACTAATCTATCGAATGGCTTCTCTCTCAAACATACACACACACACACACTACCCGACATCGAAGGAGTAGGGTGACACCTCGATCTTGATACTAATCTATCGAATGGATTCTCTCTCAAACATACACACACACACTACCCGACACCGAAGGAGTAGGGTGGCACATCGATCTTGATAATAATCTATATACTCCTCTTTCAAACACACACACACACACACACGCTAGTTGTGTGTCTGTGCCTACCGCGGCACTCTCGATACGTCTTTCTCTCCCCCCCCCCCCCAACAACGACAGCAGAAGGGTGACAACTCGATCTGATCACAACTCGATCCATCTTTCTTCTTGCCTTCTGTAACCACCACTGCGATCGCATCATCGTGGCCTTAATTATTATTGTGTTGTTGCATTCTCGTTCCAGTCAATACCGACATGTGCATCACTGTAACTAGTACTCCATCCGTCAATTTATAAGTTGTGCTTACATTTTCCATCAACTTCCTGCAACGCGCGGGTATCTTGCTAGAAACACTAGAATATGTCTATATAATACGTATGTGATAGTCCATTTGAAATCTCAAAAAAGGACAAATATTTAGGTACGGAGGGAGTAATATATTAGGAGTATATCAAAACAATAGTGATTTCTTTCAAGTTTGTGAACAAATACTACTATTCTACTACTTTGGATCCGTCCCAACGCACCGGCACATTGCTAGTAAAAGGAAATGGCCTGCCGTGGTCGCGTCGCACCCCCACACGCCCGGGAATCGGGAATACAACACGGCCCGTCCGGCACGACACATAGCTTAGGGAAGGCGTGTTGCCTAGCATTTTCACTTTCATGTGGGACCGCCGTTGAGCAAACCTACACCCCGCCCGCCGCCGTGTTGGAAAACAGAAACAAGGGGAAGATCTAGCTGTAGCACGGAAGCCAAGAAATTTTGTGTCAGACGGGGTTCGTTGATAGAGTAGGAGCATTCCGTACTAGTACTACTCCTACTAGTACCAAGTTTGTACTCCTAATACTATACTACTAGTACTACCACTATACAACAAGTAGATACGTGCATGGTACAACATCGTAGGAACAAAAAACGGGAAGATCTTGTTTTGGGTGATTTATCTTTTTTTCAATCAACATAGTATGAATAATATGATGTGGGGGGCACCCATGAAGCTTATGTGGCTTGGTTGCATGGCTACGGAAGGTTAGAGAAAAATAAAAAGATAATGTGTTTAGAGTGCACTCCACTAAATAGATATACTTTGGATCCATTGCAATGGACCGGCACATCTATATCTATACCCCCTATATAGTGTGTGAAAAACTTTGAAAGTTGGTCGTCGGATGAAGCCAATCTGACGGTACAAAGATGGCAAATCCGAGCACTACTGGCCGTTGGCTATCATCCACCAGATTCTGCCATATGTATAATCTAGAAGACTCCATGGTTGAACTTAATTCATGACTAACTTTGCCACAACTAAGCTTAGGCAAAGTTATTAGTTCTTCAAAATGAGAGCCACAAGTTGGCAAGCCTAAGGGAATCTTGCCACATTTTTTGTGTGTATGTCATGTGGGGCCTTAGTGTGGCTTGCCTAAGGTGTGGCTTGAACCAAACACTCACCTAAGTTAATCAAACTTGCCTAACCTTACATTCCACAAGATTTTGCCACATATTAGAATCCAGAAAACTCCACATGTAGAAGCATAATGCACAAACCACCAGAATCTCATGCGTGCAATGCACGTGTACCTTACTAGTACTAGTTGGTAGTAGTAAGAACAAATTCCAGTTTTGGCACGAGCTCGCATTGCGGGAGCACCACAAGGCCTGCCGCAGGAGTTACATTTCCCTCTCGGGGCCCACGGGACCGAACTTCGGTGGCTTAGTGCCCGGCCTATGAGTCAATGACATGCAGACCTTAAATGCGGCTGGCCCACATGTCATTCTCATGGTGGTGGCGTGGTTCGCGACTCACTCGTTCGAGATGAACCGGCCGGTGGTGGCGTGGCCGTGGCGAGGGTGCCACAGCTGGGCGTCGGGGCGTTACGAGGCATAGATGGCCACACCGGCGGGTACTACCTATAGTACATAAGTACTCCAGCTGAGGATTCATGCTCGGGACAAAATGTGTCACAGCCGCAGGATGAAAATTCGATGGTGCGGGAGTACGGATCGGAGCACAGCAGCGGAGCAGGCAAACCGCGTCCAGTCGGGTGTGTCTGTGGTAGAAAGTTGATGGTCACCGCAGTTCAGCTGGCCCGCATGTCATGCACACAAAGGCAGAGGAGCGGTGGGGCCAAGAGGGATGATGGGCACGAACAATCCTACCATTCTGTCACTGACATGTGGGACCCATAAGCGTGGGTACCACATCGTCAAGGGCGAAAGGCAGAGCAAGGCAGTGATAGCCACGTCAGAGGATCCATGTCCACGTCGGGGGACGTCGTGCCGTGGGTTGGAGCGGCGTCGTGGGAATCGTGTGTGGGTGTGGCAGTGGTATAAACAAGAAACATGATGGTCGCCGTGGTTCAACTTCCACGGACAAGCTGTCGTGTCTGCTGACACATGTATATCAAAACTAGAGTGTTTATATTTCAAGCACGTGAACAAGTATTATTCTACTAGTTTGGATCCATTGCAATGCTTGGGCCAGCACATTGGTAGTAGTAGTGTCCATCTCTATCTCTAGAGGCCTTCCCTCGTTCATCCTTTTCTCTCACAAGATAAACTACTCATACAAATGCATCTTGATGTTTCGTGGAACGCACATGATGTTTCCTTGGGGTCTCTCGGTAGCGGTAACCCGTGAATTGCAAGTTGGCGCCTTGAGATGCCGACGTTGAGGGCACTCGGATTTCCTCCGATGAGCAGGTAAGATGAGTTTGATCACGTAGTAAATGCATTCTAAAGACTACTTCCATGTCCATTTCCTAATTCTCCCCCTGCCCACTGTTTCACAGTCTAGGCTCGGTGCGAGTGGAGATTGGCTTGCATATGTACGGGACGGTACCAACATCAATTTGCACAACATTTACAACGGTGACACCGTTCCCGTAGAACCTTTGTCCAACATTGGGATCAGCCATGCAACGGGCTACCGCATGAATTGGTACGATGAAACCACTGTGAGATTGAATAAGATAGCACAAACCTTGCACATGACGGTCAAAGGCGGACCATGCTGTCTGCGGCCGATTTGTTGTCGTACGAGTAGGAAGACGTTGTGCTCCTTTCCAACCGCATCTTCGCGGTGACAAACCAAGGGACTTATTTTGTATGGGACACATCCTACGATATACTCCCTCTCTCCCAGTTTATTTGTTTTGAATCTTTTCGTTTTATAAGTTTCAAATTCAAATTTAGAGCTCCCCATCACATGTTGAGATTACAATGTCCATTAAATCGTTGCGTGCATGTATAGTAAAGAAAAAATCTCGAGTTTGGCAAGAGTTCGTGCTGCGGGAGCACCACAAGCCCTGGCGCAGGAGTTACATTTCCCTCTCAGGTCCGTCGGGACCGAGCTTCAGCGCCTTACTACACCTACCTTTGAGTCAATAACATGTGGACCCGATAGGTGACTGGTCCACATGTAATGCTCCCGAAGGCAGAGGGGCAGTGGGGCCAAGAGGGGTGAGCCGCAGTCGTCGGACGTGTGGTTTCATGGGTTCGAGCAGCGTGGGGAATCGCGGGTGGCTGTGGTAGAAACTTGATGCTCGCCGCATTTTAGGTGGCCCACATGTCATGCACACAAAGGCAGAGGTGCGGTACGGCCGAGAGGGGTGAGGCGCACGTCGGGGGGTGTGGTGCCATGGGTTGGAGAGGTGTTGTGGGAATCGCGAGATGAAACGTGATGGTCGCCGTAGTTTAACTTCCGTGGACAAGCTGTCATGTCTACGGACACATGCACTGCATACTGATCACTGGAAGGAGTAGCAGAGAAAGCTATATATGCGGATAAATAGTTCCTTATAGTCAAGCGGACACACGCTACTACTCTATTCCAAAGACATGCATACCATCGAAATAGTCCATCTATATCAATGTACACCGAGAGGGAATAATTTTTTTACAAGAGAGGAAATAGTTCATCCATCCATAATGCCCTCCGCTTTGGTGCAGCGCTTTCTTCTTCTTCTTCTTCTTCTTCTTCTTCTTCTTCTTCTTCTTCTTCTTCTTGTTATCATTCTCTGTGGAGACGGCTTCGCAACAAGCTCTTTGGACCTTGCAGCTATCTTGAAACTCACACGGGCATCGAGGGCAGCATATTTTATCCGGCCAAATGCGTCAAGGGATAATTCTCCCATCCAGACGACCTTAATGCCACCGTCTCGTCACCCTTCTGAAGATTTGTACCGAGCACAAAATTTGCTATGTCGAATAGGGATGGTGTCTGTTTAGCACAATCTTCTACATGAATTTTGATTCTGGTTTGTAGGTCAACGATGCTTTTCAAATCAAGGTTGTACGGCTCCAGCTTCTATTTGTCCCCTTCGATGGCTGCCCCACAGAAGTATACATCCTCCCGAGACAAGAAATCGTGAAGCTCATCTGGTATGGAGGGTGAGTGTATGATGTGGTACACCAAAACATCATCTTCGAGGCATAGCTGAAGGACGACGGCGCACTGGATCTTCCCAGGGGCACGCTCCGTGTACTCTGCGACGAGACCGATGACCCTCGTCTCTACTTTTTTGAGGGAGTTGGATACATTGTTGATCCACTGCCGAACAACCCTTGGGTGGACGGTGACAGTGGCAACTATGCGCATCGAGCCTTCGACGAGGACATGTTGGACGCTAAAAACCTGCATCTCGATCTCTTTCGCCATTTGGAACCGCTGGAACGGAGGGCTATGGTTTGGAGAATTAGGATTAGATGGCTAGTCTAACTGAATTAGTAGATGATTATTTAAAAAGGTTAAAACAATTTGAACGCAGTGGGGTTTGGATGCAAATGAATACGAAGGGGAGGTGAAGAAGCCGAGGCGAATCGGTTCCCGATGGAGAAGTAAATGGGAGAAGTGGCGTGCAGGCAGTTGATTAGATGGCTAGGTAGACTAAGCGAAAAGGCTATGCGGGTAGATCGAGGAGTCGCACTGCTCGTGGTACGTGCCCATCCTTCCTGATAGGTGGGACCTATGCAAACAGATAAAAAATGTGTCGTAGCTTTTTTTTGAGCGCATGAGTGGGAGACACAACATTCTCGGGTTAAGGAATACTCCCTCTGTTTAGGTGAGTATAAGTCACCTTATGAAAATCAGGTTTTCCCAAAACCTTTAGGCGTGGAGCATTAACTTCCTGCTCGATCCCCTCCCAGCCTCGTTAGCCAGTGTTCTCTTCCTCTGCTTGCCGCGTTCTACCTTTCAATTTTTCCTCTTCTCAAGTGTGGAACGATCTGCATGCCATCCTTGATGCACCAGAACGACCACTGCATGCATCGCGGCAGGGCGTTGATTGGGCATGCACGAGAATTTGGTTCTGCTCACAATATGGATGATACCTGAACGATGAAGTGAACAGGCATGCTAGCACGGGAGACCTATTTCCGCTATACAATACTGGAGTACTCATGTTCCTACTAGTAGTAGTAGTAGTAGTACAATTGTGGTACACTTGATGGTCAAAATACTATTCATCCGGTCCGCACAGTGAAGTGACAACACCCTGCGCCTGACACTAGTCCAGGCGAGGCGGCGTGTTCGGGTTACCAAAGTCAGCCTCACCCTGTGCATTGTGCAGTCTGTCACCGCTGTTGTACAGCACATTGGCGCCTCGCCTCGTCTCCCTCTCCACTCCCATAGTACCACTCCATCTCCATCTCTTTCTCCGTCTCCGTCTCCGTCTCCATCTCACTGTGCCCCCGTGTACCGTCGCCTCACTCGCCTCCCCCAGTACCACTATTCCCTCGCTAGCCGCTCCAAAGATCGACATCCTTCTCCCCGTACATCAAGCCCCTTCCAAACTTCACCATGGCCAACGCGAACCGCTGCAAAGATCCATATGAGCCGCGATTGGAGCAATCTCCCCGATGACATCCTCGACCTCTGTTGTTCATGTATGGATATGTTGACCGCCCTACGGCTGGCTGCATGCTTTCGAGAGACATGCGCACGGCCATCGTCGAAGCGAGGCCTAAGCTTTTCAAGACACCTGCTTGCTGCTATCCGGTCTTGCGAGATTGGCTCAAGATGATCACGGAGGCGTGCATGATGCCCCTCGACTTCAATACGATCTCCATTAGCCGAAACTTCTTTGCAGGTATGTAGTGTATCACCGTACATCATTTCCCTCGACATCGATCCGATCACCATCGCCCGAAACTTCTTGACAGGTATGTACTGGGTCGGCATGAACTCCCACTGGATGGCTGCCTTCAGAGAAGACGGTAAAAAGTTGGTGCTCGTGAACTTCGAGACCTACCATGAGATTATCCTTCCTCCGTTGGATTATATAGAGTATTACCATCATTGTCCAAGTCATCTAGATTACTACGTCAGTTGGACGGACCTTGTTTTGCAGAAGATTGTAATCTGCCAAGTGCCCACACGACATGCGAATTACGCAGACTTCAAGCTAATTGCCTTGTTCGACCGCGGACTCGCCTATCTTCTGTTGGTGCCTTCTTTAGCTGGAGACAACTCGGCTCGCGGTGGATCATCGTCAAAGCTGATACACACTTACGTGATGCTATTGAACACAATGGCATCAGCTACGTGATCGACAAAGCAGATGGCACCATGTATTCTTTGAGACGGCGCGTGTAAGTTGTTTTCATCTCATGTTAATGATGACGCCATGACACTGTTTGAACTTTTGTGATGATTGACATATCCTGTTTGAGCAGAATTTGAGTAGAACTATGGCAATATATTAGAGACGCCAGAAATCAGCTATATTTGGAATGAGTTAATTCATGCGATTGTGACCATGTCATTACAGCCAATTTGTACCCTGAATAATCAAACAGTTAGGAATATATGGAATATTATCCTTATTTTACAGTAATCTATATACTACTACTAAATATGAGTGCGTATCAATGGCCATGTTAATTTCCTCCTTTTCATTATGTAGAAACATGCACCACACTGTTGGTTTCATCTAACCATACATTAGGGAAGTAAATGTGTATATGGAGAACTCTATATTTGGAAGTAGTGAAATCCTGCAATGCTTACCATCTGTACATACCTATATTTGCCCTTCAGCAATCAATGGCTAGAATAATATCCTCACAAAATTTTTGCCACAGAAAACGAGTATATAACAATGCATGGTCTGTTAGTTACCTTGAAGAATTTGTTTGTGAGGACAGAACATGATTACATAACACGCATGACATGGTAGTTTCCTGTGAAGAATCGATTGCGAGATAACTTGAGTATAACCATGCATGGCACTTCTATATTTTCGAACCCAGTATACATTTCCTTGTATTTTCCCCAGTTCAACAGGACATATCAATGCTGTTTCTTGCATTATCCTACTCATACTACGAACAATGCTGATCTTACATTAACAATGCTCGTCCTTTTTGATATGATGCGGTGTCCCTCTGATTCTTGCCCTTTGTAATCACACCACCTTTGCCAAAAATAGGGAAGCACAACTGGTTCCTCGCTCGATCAGATGACGACAAAAGACTGATGATCATTCGGACACATGAGCCGGAAAAGTTATATTGCAAAAACCCCACTGTATACAAGCACCGTGTAATACGTGAGTATCCGGACAGTGGCTGTTACGTCTATGAGCAGGATACCAGCTTGTTGGGGCCTTTAGGATTTTTTTTAGTTGGAGGCGGGTAAACAGCCTTGGTTCACACTCTCTGTTTCTCGGACTCAATTATCCGATTAACCAGGAGATCACCGTTGGCAAGGACCTTGATGGCAGAGAAGCTCTATTTACTATGGAAAACTATGTCTACACGGCGAGCCCTAGGAGTTCGGGAGCAAGCTCCCCTAATTGTCAACGATACAGCCTGCAGCCAAAAGAAGGTGAGAATGACAAAGGCATCTGGATTAACTTTGATCCTTGGATGTCTCAATTCTGACAGTGCGATGATGTGGTTCAAGCCTTGAAGTTGATAAGTAGTTGGGCTATTACATCGAAGGGTGGAGTCTTGGTGTCTTCGGATCACCGTCATTTGAAGCGGGGCTGCAAATTATGATGGTGTTGGATCATCTCTTGAATGACTTTTTGTCTTTGCTACTGGTTACGGATGGGTAGTTCTTTCTTTTGTTATGCATATTCCTTGTCATTTGGTCATCCTCGTCTATGTCACCTATCTATGTAATAGTTGCTTCATTTAGAATGTCATTCTCGTGCGGATCACGAGAGTCCTGAAATACCGCAGATGGGTGCGTTTTGGTGGTCTAGCAAGACTTCTTATGAACTATCATGTCTTGCTATTTATGTCAATAGTAGTCACTAGTCAGTGTTTGAATGTTGTATATATCGTTGTTTCAAACTGTTTATTGTCTCGAACTCTTTGGTGGGCTAAATGAGGGAATCACCATTCTCCTGTGTTCAGAGTATATCTCCTTTTTTTCAAGCTATATAATTTGAGCTCACTGTCTTTTCGATGATGTACACATGTTTGGGCCAGTGAGGTGTCGTTGAATATGGTCCGAGTAGTAACGCAATGCCAAACAGGTCAATTATGATTCTCAGGCCGGGCTCTCAAAAGATCCTGAAGAAAAAAAGGCCGGGCTCTCCAAAAAATAAAGAATAAGGACTCTTAGGCCGACATGTGGGCGCCACCGGTGTTTTTGTGCGCTTGCGCGCCGAGAGCATATTGGCGCATGCTCAAAATTCATGCTACCTTTTCATCCCCAGTCTCCCGCCCCTCCCCCACATCTGGAATCTCGATTCCTACTCCAGTTCCCCCAAATCCCCCTCCTGTACTCCATGTACTCAAGCGCACTATCATGTCGTCGGTCAACACGGATTTCCGAGCCGGAGATCCTGAGGTCTGCCTTCGGTCATTGCGTCTTTGTCGCTCAACAGTGGCATGGCGGCGCTTGGCGACCAGTTTGCCGGCAAACTGCTGATGGTAACCATCAACGGCGACCGGCCTCCCGTCTCGCCGGACGACCTTGTCAAAGCTCTTGGAATTGCACACGGCATCCAAATAAGTGACTTGCTCATCGAAGTATGTCCGCCACTGGCTGATTTCTTCGTCAGGTTCCGGACAACTTTCGACTGCAGTCGTGTGTTCGAATCTTCCCGGCTTTTGTTCTGCGATGGTGCGCTGGTGAGCTTTGATCGGTGGCACCCAGGATGGGGCTCGGTGCCCTCTGAGCTTGAGTTTTTAACAAAGCTTACCTTCCACGGCATGCCTTGACGTCCTTGGAACAGCGAGTCCATGAACGAGCTTATCACCGACCTTGGAGGTGAGCTCGTAAGTATGTTTGTTGCTCCAGACAGCTGGGCTCTGACGGTTATGGCATGGATGAAGAAGCCGTCCACCATACCGAATGTGATTGGGGTTGAGATACCGGTGCAGGAACCGGGGTTGTACTATTCATCGCCACCAAGGCCGCCGCGGACCACGTTAGGGATGTACCAGACGAGTGTTCGTGCATGTCAAAGAAGTGGTCAATCCATCAATCGAAGTCCTGCCGCCGCTGGTGCCAGGGTCCGACGATGACGTCCATTACAGGGGTCAACGTCAGACTTTCCCCGTGTTGCTCGGAACGATGGATGGCACAGGGCCTACTCCATCGCGCGGCGGAGGCCACTGCTTCTTTTGGAGAAGAGGCAGGGCTGGTTGCCTGGATGTGCTCTAATTCGAGGTAACAATTGAATCTTGTCAAATAGTACTAGTTAAATCTGAGCTATGGGTCTGAAGCAATGATATGCCAGTACATTTGATTGTGACCTGTTCTAATTTTGTACCTGAACTTTTTTTAGAAAGGGCTGTACGTCAACTTAATGTGCTAGCAGAACTTATTGTGTTGTCTGTCTGTTTTCTTTGCACAACATTCAAGATATTTCCCCGTCATTTATAAAGACGATGAACCATTATGTACGACTTCGTTGGTTTCAACAGCCCTTCCCATAGCGATCCACTGCTTCCATCCTGATTGTGCCGCCTGCGTGAAATTTTTGTATGCAAGTTCAGTGTGCTTTGATGTTCTATATGATTGTGTCAACTATATAAGTTTTTACTGAGCATCAGCAATGCATATGGCTGAAAGATGTATTTACGAGCATCGACCGATGGGTCTCTCTCTATCTCTCTCTCTCGCACACACACACACACACACAGGCACACACGCACACACGCACAAGTGGGACCCGTTGAATTATTTATATGCTCGTGACAACTTTTAATTAGGTTCCACTGTAATCTAACTTTTTCTTAAGTTATTAACTAAGCTCAGTGACTTCAAAAAGTTGTATAGAAGCCTTGTTTGGGCCTTTCCGGCGTCGCTGAATGTGGGCTGAGTAACCATGTTAGGTTGTATTGTACTACACAGGCCTTTTTTCAACATCGGCAATGCAACTGGGCCGACAATTGTACACAATACCCGGTCAACTTGTTATCCGCTCATTTGGCTGCAAAGTTTCCTAGGAGGTATGCATTAGGTTTAACAAGAAAATGGACTTTAAGAAATAATAAATGGGATGTAATTATCATAACTGGGCAATTACTATGCACCAAACACGTAATTAGTTTGAAAAATATATTATTTTTGGAATTTGGAAATTTAAATTTCATTACTTGTTGCGCGTGCAATATTTCATTGGATTTTAACGTAATACAACTTTATTCTGAAATTATATTTAACCTGACTAGAAATTTCGGATAAAAATATTTCGGATCCCATCAAAATGTGGGATTTTTTTTAATTCTGTTTTGAGCGGTTGTTTGAAATTATTAATCGTTGTCCTAGCTAGAAGTTGGGTTGTACTTTTAACAAACTGTAAATAGGCAGTAGTAAATTCCATTAGAATTAAAAATGGGATGTACATTCTTACAAATCGCAAATGGGCTATATGTTCTCTGCCGTATCCGAAGTTAGGGGCCTACTAAGTTGACGCTGCATCAAGGGCTTTGTCAACTTAGTCAATATAAATGATTCTAGCCGCAGTGATCGCACGATGTCCATCCAACGGTCATAGTGCTTCTTCAACCTCTGGTCTTCTTGCTCCAAATTACCAGCAAAGCGCCGATCGTGTCACGTGCTCCTGCCTCCGTGGCGGCTGTGATGCATGGAGGCCTCACCGCCTGCATTACTCCCACCGCTGGCCAGGCCATCCCTCTACTCACCCACACCCCCTGTTATTCTGCGGCGACGGTAGCCTCACACCGCAGCCGAACCAGTGAACCCTCGTACTCCTCTCTGCGCGGGCTTCCACTGCTGCGTCTTCCCCGGCTCCGAATCGTCCCCTTCCTAGGCCTCGCCGTCGTCCAGACCACCGCCCTGGTGCCCTCGGCACGGCGTGGTCAACTTGGTCAACAACAGACTTCCATCGGAAGAGTACTGTACGTGGAGAGGCTGACAGCTGGGTCCAGGCGGCCGCAAGGAAGTGCCTCCTTATTATGCGCATCATAATTATTCCTCCACCTGACAGCAGGGACCTACCGGACGGGCCACCTTATTTCGTGACAAAAATGTTTCCCCCCTGACTGCTGGGACCCACCGGACGGGCCAGCGTATTTTGTGAAAAAACGTTCCCCCCGCTGTCAGCTTGGACCCACCGGAAGTGCCTCCTTATTACGCACAAAAAAATGAATACTCCCCTGCTAGCTGGGACCCACCATGGTGGGAGGCTGACTTGTGGGCCTACTAAGTCAACTGGGACGGGGGCCTTTGTCAACTTTAGTCAATATGAACGATTCAAGCTCCAGTCACCGTACGATGTCCATCCAACGGTCGTAGTGCTTCTTCAACCTCTGGTCTTCTTGCTCCAGCCGCCCAAAGCAGCGTCGGTCGTGCCGCATGCTCCTGCCTCCCGTGGCCGGCTGTCTTTGCCATGAGGCCTCACCGCTTCTACTATTCCCACCGCTGGCCAGGCCCTGCGGCGACGGCAGCCTCACACGGCAGCCGAACCAGTGAACCCTCGTACTCCGCTCCGCGCGGGCTTCCACTTTCACGTCTTCCCCGGCTCCCCGTCGTCCCCTTCCAAGGCCTCGCCGTCGTCCATCGCCGTGGTGCTCTCGGTGCGGTATCGTCAACATGGTCAAATAATGACTTCCATTGGACGTGGACTGTACGTGGAGAGGCTGACAGCTGGGTCCACGGCCGCAGCAAGGAAGTGCCTCCTTATTACGCGGAAAATAATGATTCCTCCACCTGACAGCTGGGACCCACCGGACGGGCTACTATATTTCGCGAAAAAAACGTTTCCCCCTGACTGCTGGGACCCACCAGCTACATCCTCGCATGCAAGGAAGTGTGTCCGGGCAAAAAACAAAACGATTCACCCCCTTGACCGCTGGGACCCACCAGTGACACCTTCGCATGCAAGGAAGTGTGTCCGGGCAAAAAAAACGATTCGCCCCCTGACTGCTGGGACCCACCAGCTACATCTTCGCACGCAAGGAAGTGTGTCCGGGCAAAAAAATGATTCGTCCCCCTAACTGCTGGGACCCACCAGCTACATATTCGCACGCAAGGAAGTGCCTGGCAGTCGGGACCCACCTGGTCGAAGCGTACGTAGCGTTGTCATTCTGGTCGGGTCGCGAACATGCACGTACATGTATACTGGTGGATGTAGAGGCGCGCACGTAGCATGTACACGTATGTACATCGGCGAGGGTGCAAGAAAGAAAGTACGGCCACGTACGTACATACGGGCAGGGTCTCGAACGCCTACTCGCGCATACGTACGGCCAGGGCTTGTGTACATGGCTGGGTTGGAACGGAGAAACAACGTCTTTGTCGTGTTCATGGGGAGGCAACGAAATGCGTCGTGTTCATCGGGAGGCAACGGAATGCGTCGTGTTCATGGGAAGGCAACGGAATGCGTCGTGTTCACCGGGAGGCAACGGAATGCGTCGTGTTCATCGGGAGGCAACGGAACGCGTGGGAGCCAACCCGCTTGGACGGAACAGGCGATGGAAACGAGGCCTGGCGTATTGCACAACGAAGGAAACGGACCTCCTACGTTCGGAACGGGGTCCTGTTGATCGGGAGGGGTGTGGCGTACCGCAAAACGGAGGAAACGGACCTCCTACGGTCGAAACGGGGGTCCTGTTGATCGGAAGGGTGTGGCGTACCGCAAAACGGAGGAAACGGACCTCCTACGGTCGAAACGGGGGTCCTGTTGATCGGGAGGGGTGTGGCGTACCGCAAAACGGATTTAAACGGACCTCCTACGGTCAAACGGGGTCCTATTCATCGAGGGGTGTGGCGCATCGCAAAAGCAGGACTCTGTGGGATACTGTTCATCTCCACCGTCGACCTCCTCCGGCCTCCACGGGCTCCTGCTCATCCAGCCTCCACCGTGGCGCTTACTCCACCAGCTCTTGTTCAACCACCCCTCCACGGGCACCCCTCCATCGTCTACTGCTCATCCAGTCCTCCACACCACGGGTCCTGTTCAACCACCCCTCCACGGTCACCCCACCGCTCATCGCTCATCCAGCCCTCCACACCACGGGTCCTGTTCATCCACCCTCCACGGCCACCCCACCGTCTCTGTTCATCCAGCCCTCCACACCACGGGTCCTGTTCATCCAGAGGCAACGCCACCGCCACCGCTCAGCCAACCCCCCTCCCCGCAGCGCTCCTCGCTCATCCAATCGATTGGCTTGATTAGCAGCAGATGCGGCGAATCGCCGATCGGGTTTAGTTAACAGACATCGATCGATCACTCGGGTTCAAGAACGCCAGAGTTCGCAGCGGCAATCGCCGGTTCAATTAGAGCCCAACGCCTCGCTCGGGTTCAGTTAGAGCCAACGCCTTGCACGTGTACGAGAGAAACGCGCATCGCTCGGCCCCCGACCTCCCACCGTAACCGGGAACTCCCCAAAATTTTCCTCCCCCTCGCTTCTACCATGGTTTTCTCCATCATGGACGGCCCAAAGAATGTCATGCAGCTGTGTCTCCGGCCCGCCCAGGATGAAAAGCCCATTTTCTGTCATGATTTTTTATCATAGAAGTAGGAGCCCACCACATCTATGATGATACTGGGTTTTGTCAAAATTATCGTCATAGAAGTGTCATATGTATTAAAGAAAAATATTCGTTCGGCCCAAAATGTCATGGATGTGTCTTTTTTTGTAGTGCAACCAGCTGCGGTGCGCATGCCGGTGGGGGTGTGATGAGACCCACAGGCGATGGTACGGGTGGCGACTTGGCGCATATTTGGTTGTTGCCTGCTGAAGAGCAGGTGGACGAGCAGCCATTGGACATGGTTGCTGCGGCTAGAGCTTCTAATGCTAGGCAGAGTAAGTAGAGAAGAGGACAAGCGAACATTGGATATGTCAGTTTCATTACTTGCAGAGTAGCATAGCACCATATATAGTCATAGTCTAGGTTTGGATTCGAACCAGCTATAGGAGCACGTCTTTTTTCTAAAACTCGGCAACGTCTCTTTACCGGTAAACTAGCTTGTTTTGTACGCCTTCTCAAGTCTTTGATTCCTCCACCTGACATCTAGGACCCACCGGAAGGGCCTCTGTATTTCGCGAAAAAAAGTTACCGCCGCTGACAGCTTGGACCCACCAGCTATATCTTCGCACGCAAGGAAGTGCCTCCTTATTACGCACAAAAAAATGAATACTCCCCCTGCTAGCTGGGACCCAGTATAGTGGCAGGCTGACTTGTGGGCCTACTAAGTTGACAGGGACGGAGGGCTTTGTTAACTTAGTCAATATGCACGATTCTAGCTCTAGTGACCGTACGATGTCCATCGAACGGTCATAGTGCTTCTTCAACCTCTGGTCTTCTTGCTCCAGCCACCCAAAGCAGCGCCGGTCATGTCGCATGCTCCTGCCTCCCGTGGCTGGCTGTGCTGCCGCGGAGGATTCACCGCCCCTACTATTCCCACCGCTGGCCAGGCCCTGCGGCGATGACAGCCTCACACCGCAGCCGAACTAGTGAACCCTCGTACTCCTCTTCGCGCAGGCTTCCACTGTCGCGTCTTCCCCGGCTCTGCGTCGTCCCCTTCCTAGGCCTCGCCATCGCCCACCGCCCTGGTGCTCTCGGCACGGCGTGGTCAACGTGGTCAAGGAACGACTTCCATCGGAAGAGTACTGTACATGGAGAGGCTGACAGCTGGGTCCACGGCCGCAGCAAGGAAGTGCCTCCTTATTACGCGCAAAATAATTATTCATCCACCTGATAGTAGGGACCCACCGGACGGGCCATCGTATTTCACAAAAAAACATTTCGCCCTGACTGCTGGGACCCACCTGCTACATCTTCGCATGCAAAGAAGTGCGTCCGGGCAAAAAAAATGATTCGCCCCGACCATCGGGACCCACGGCTACATCGCAGTAAGGAAGTGCTCGATACCGGGACCTACTCGGTCGAAGCGCACGAAGCGTTGTCATTCTGGTCGCGAACGTGTACGCATACTGGTCGATGTAGAGCGCGCGACGTGTCCTAGTAGAGGCGCCGCGACGTAGCATGTACATGTAATGCATACGCCGCAGTGTGCAAGAAAGAAAATACGGCCACGTACGTACATACAGGCAGGGTCTCGAACGCCTACCCGCGCATACGTACGGCCATGGATCGCGTACATGGCTGGGTCGGAATGGAGAAACTGCACCGTCGTCGTGTTCATGGGGAGGCAACGGAATGCGTCGTGTTCTTCGGGAGGTAACAGAATGCGTGGGAGCCAACCGGCTTGGACGGAACAGCCGATGGAAACGAGGCCTGGCGTACCGCAGAACGGAGGAAACGGCCTTGTGTTCAACTGGCCACGTTCGAAACGGGATCCTGTTCATTGGGAGGGGTCTCGCGTACCGCAAAACGGAGGAAACGGACCTCCTACGGTCGAAACGGAGGTGCTGTTGATCGGGACGGGTGTGGCGTACCGCAAAACAGAGGAAAAGGACTTGTTGGACCGCTACGGTCGAAATGAGGGTCCTGTTCATCGGGAGGGGTGTGCCGTACCGCAAAACGGGACTCCATGGGATACTGTTCATCTCCACCGTCGAACCCCTCTAGCCTCCACGGGCTACTGTTCATCCACCGTCGACCTCCTCCAGCCTCCACCTGCGACTGTTCATCCGCGGGCTCCTGTTCATCCAGCCTCCACTGCGCGCTACTCCACCAGCTACTATTCAACCAACCCTCTCCACGGGCTACTGTTCAACCACCCCTCCATGGGCTACTATTCATCCAGCCCTCCACCGTCTACTGTTCATCCAGCCCTCGCTACAAAAAAATACACTTCCGCGATGATACATGTTTGTCACAGTAGGTCACGTTTTCTATCATGCATGTACATCCATGACAAATTTCTGACAGAATCAAGATAGTCATACCATGCTGTCGCAGAAGTGTTCCATGACATTACCAAAATTATCATCACGAAGTGTCCACTTCCATGACGATAAATCGCGCGTCATAGAAGTGCTTTCATCAAGGGTGACCGACACGTGGCATCCACTATAACGGAACGCCATTAAGCTATCGGGTCCGGTTTTGGATCCGATAACCCGTTAACATCCCCGACCAATGGGTATTTTCCACGTGTAAAATCATCATTGGCTGGAGGAAACACGTGCCGGCTCACCATTGGGACAGATGTCATCCACTCACTGGACCCAAAGCGCCTATGATACGTCGACATGTGGCATGGCCCAACAGAGGCCCATATAGGTTAAAAAGGGCGGCCCAGTCAAAGGCCCGTAGTACTTACTCAGGTACTAGTGGGCCAGCCCAATAACGGCCTGCTTAATAAAGGCCCATTTACGGCCCGAAGCCAGATCTGGCCCGTTAATTATTCGCCGAATATTTGGGCCCATTTACGGCCCGAAGCCAGATCTGGCCCGTTAATTGTTTGCCGAATATTTGGGCCCAATTACAGCCCAGTGACTTTAGGCATGTTTGAGGCCCCATGTAGACATGGGCCCATTTCAGCCCGGTGTGACTTTCGGCCCGGGAATGGCCCGTGCTGCCCATGGGCCATATATGGTCCGACGGGACATCGAGCCCACTAACGGCCCGTGATAAAGGTGGCAACGGTTAAGCCCAACGTGACTTTGGGCCTGTTAACGGCCTGTCGCATAATTCGGCCTGTTGATGTCTGTACTAAGCTTTCGGCCTCTTAAAGGCCAATGATATCAGTGGGCCAACTAAGGCCCGAGATATGTTTCGCCCGGTAATCGCCTGCGTGATATAATCGGGCCCAAAAGGCCGGTCTACATTTCAGCTCTTTGAAGGCCCGTCGACGACTAGTGAAAATTGAGGCCCAATATGCATTTTGGCCTGCTAAAGGCCCATGGTTTCATCTAGGCCGTAACAGGCCAGTAAAATATTCAGCCTGTTAATGGCCCAACGCTACCTAGGCCAAACTAAGCGCTGGGTCCACAAAAGGCCCAACTAAAATATAGGCCGGTGTAAGTTGTGGGCCTCACAAGAAGTGTGAAGGCCCCAATGATTCGGGCCCAAGAAAGATGCAGGTCGGCCCAATTGTGGCCCGCTAAACACCAGGCCCGTTAGAGGCGAATGTTTCGGCCCGGTGGACTACATCTGATTTTTTTCAGATAGCGAATGATGGCAATAACTAGTAGGAATTAAGAACAAACCTACTCTATACAATAAAGAAATTACGAAATAGTAACTAAGAATAAACCTACACTATACAATAAAGGATTTATGGTATATTACATCCATTGGGCATCGAAGTTCGCCACCAGTGATCATAACACGCAACGAAGAAGCAGATTAAGAAAACTGGGCACCATTGCAGCGTAACAAAATAATATTGAACCGAGAACACTTCGAGGACAGTTCAAGAAAGGTTAGCCTTTGCAGGGAACTGCTCATAAGTCGGCCGAAAGCAAGGTGAGACCGCCCTAGCATGTCGGTCATAGCTTCCTGTGTGTAGCTGTTTAGCGATGAGGTTCTCATTGGTGTTCTCCGCAATCTTTCTTAGAGATAGGACTTCTAGTCGAAGTTGAGTTGCAGAATGCCTTTCTACTAGAACTTGGGACTGAAGAAGTCGAACTGATTCAGACAACGAATTTTGTGAGCTTGTCTGACTGCTAGTCTCAAGTAACTTGAACACTGCATCAAGACAAGAGTTTGGGGTTGTCTCTCCATCTTCAAGATGTTTTACCTTCTTTGCTGCAATATATGTTGGGTTTGTGTCACAGCCTTCAGCAGACTTGTGCATGCCATCACGCATATCACCCTGAAACAAAGCAGAGAGATGACAGGTTTTGCACATGTATAAACAAAGATGATATCTGTGCTGTCAATTCCATCCAATTTCAAATTAGAAAATCAAGAGCAAGTTCAAAATATCAATAGCATAATTTGGCATTGTTCATAATGCGGGGAGCTTCACCACACTACTGGATTACCATGTCAACATAACAAGCATATATGAAGGGCAAAGAAAATCGTTGTATCTATTTTGGTTAATGTGCATGGCATGTTGTTCATATCATCAGCCACATCAGTAAGATAAAACAGGAGATGACAAGGTGCAAACGTGGGCTGCTTCACCACACATCGGATTATAGATCCACAAAAACAAGCATACATATAGCAAGTAATTGAGTAATGTGCATGGTATGAATAAGGAATTTGGTTTTACAAGTAAAACTTAGAACTTACGGTTCTTAATAACATGCATTTTGGTAGAAACAACAAACTAAACAGTAGTAAACGATAGGGAGTATGAGCAAATTAAACAGCAGTTGAGGATAAAGGCTTTAGAAGGACTGACTTACATTAACAGTTAACACCGGCTTTATAATGCCCTTCTCCATGTCAAGGGAAGGATAACTCAAGAATTTCAGCACAGAATCTTCTTCATAAGCATTGCTTGTACTCTAGATTTTGTAGAGAGTAATTATAGATATGATAATACTGGAAGGGATAGAGGATAATGAAGATAAGATGCAGATTGATGCTACATAATCAACTACCAATCCCTTGAAGTACAAGCATTACAGGACAAAATGTACTGACAAGAGCAATGGGCTACACTTCTGCACTGGCATTGTCTGTGTATTCTACTTTTTGGTAAGATTAAATATAGATTTGATCTTTTTTAGTAAATGGTGGGCGAGGGAGATAAGATGCAGAATGCTACACAATGAACCAATCCCTCTTACCATAATACAAGAGTGTTTTGAACACTGGTATACTATAAAAAACATTCTTATATTATGGGACGGAGGGAGTAGCTCTTAATGTAAGTACAATGATAGACGACATTCAGTCCTTACAAGAGGACTGCAGAGCTAAACCTCTTCAAAAGCATTGAGTTGATTCTAAATTTATGTAAGAGTCCATACGGATCTTATAATGTCCACCAAATGGACGATAACGAGGCTAACATGTGCAATGATGCTACATAATCAAACATCTATGAAAGTAAGTATGGTCATACAGGGCAAGAGGTACTCACAAGAGCAATGCAGTGTGCAGTATAGTTGCGAGATTTTGTGGTCCCTTGAGAATGAATGTTCTTCTGCTAATAGTTTTCGTACAGGTGAGACGTTAAGGCAAATGCAGAAATGTAGTTCAAATTGTGATGTGATATCATAGATAGTACCTTACGTTGCAGCCGAGACCAATGTGTAACAAGATTATTCCAGTCACCGTCGGATAAATGTAGCACCGAGACTTTATAGAAATTTCGTTTAGAGGCTTGCCATCGGCGCGCTTGCCTCTGGTAGGAACGATACTTCATCAACGAGTGCTTGAAAAGCGCAACCAACCCTTGCTCGTCTTCACAATCCAGCTTTGGTCCTCGCCTATTTAAAAGAATGAAATCTTGTGTCTTCGTCACAGAAAACATATGCAAGAATGACCATGAATAACATTAGTACATTACTTACGCGTAAGTTGCGGAGGAAGACTGGAAATTGTTCTTTGTTTGCGGTATAATCTTTCCATGAAGGAAAAATGCGCACAAAGTTCCTAACCACAATATAAGCTTTGTCTTCTAAACTGGGAAGAGATGGAACAGAGGTCCTATTTGCTGCAATTAGGGCTCTCATTGGTTCGAAAAGGGATTTGGCAACTGGATTTGGTGTACTCTTTGCTGGAATGGGGGTTTTGCATCGTAGAGCTGGTGCTATGTCAACTGGCATAATCATAATGTTTGCTATAGTTGGGGTCTGCTGAGTTGGGGCATCAGAAATGACCAGTGTAGTAGGGCTAGAGTCTGCTAGAGTTGGGGTGTTTTGTGGGTCAAGTGATATTGCAACTACACCTAATGGACTATTTGATTTATCAGGTGCCACTACCTTTTCCAAATACTTTGCTTGTGCTCCTCCACGATCAGCAATCGCCACTTCCTTTTGAACGTCTGATACACAAGAACAACATTTGAATGGATAAATATGGTATGATGACGTATAGAATATTTCTTGAAAATGGATAGGCGGTATGATTCACATACACGATGTGTAAACTAAGCTAATGGCAGTTCAACAAAGTAGAAGCAATGCAAAGCATCAGTTGCAAGATATGTGCGACAAATAAAACCTTGGAAAGTTAGAGCAAGCACCTTGCTGGGTGAATAAGATAGGGCATCTTCCTCTGACTCCTCCACTAGGGAGCTAGATTGACTTAGGTCTCCCTCTAGCTCAGAATCACTATTAGGATCATATTCTGAGCATGAATTTTTAGGTGGAGAGTGTTTGCATTGCATTGCATCCAGACTTGATTTCAGTCCCTTAATGCCAAGTTTGACAGCCATGGCATTGTTCTGCTTTATTCTTTTCATGCGCGCAAGCTCATAATCATTATGATGCTGTTCAGAATCTGAGATTCATGAAAACATAAAAAGTAGTCAAATTATCTATGGAGTGCATTGCGGATTCAACTCGAAGAGTGTCTCCCTATAAACCCCTACATATGCAAACTTCACCCCCAACCGTGCTAACCATACCACACACAGAACTACAAACCCCTTATGTCTCTATAACAGGCAGACACACATTTCAAAACTGAAGTAGGAACATTAGAATCATATGAAATTCATATTTGTACAAATAAACTAAGGAATTATGAGTGGCATAATGTTTAGCTTCAAGGGTGGAGTGTTTTTAGTGCGGCACAAAGGAAGTAGGCAGATTGTATTCCATGTAAAAGATCGAAGCCTATGTAAAAGCTGGAAATGACACTTTCTTTCTATACAATGCAGTGTTCATTGCCCACACATCATGGAAGAGATCACATAGAGAAATACTATTGAATCATGTCTACAGTTGTAGTACTTAGAAACAGGGTGGTCCACCCTAAAAGAATATTGACAACAAATATGACAAGGCAAGCATAGATGTAGTGAATCAATCATTTACTTGTGAGCTTACTAGGACAAGTATGCAAAATTGTAATCGCAAAGAAGAGACCGTCCAAAATCTGAATCAAGAAGTTTGTCTAGCACTTATTGTTTGCAACTAATCGACGTGAATAATTGGATATTATATCGAATGAGTAAGAAAGACAAGTAAAATTGTCAACAAACCTGGCTTGCAGTAGTAATCTGGGTCAATGTAACTACGACCAACAATCCAAAATGACTAGTGTCTGTTCCTAGGGCCGGAATTTTGAAAACCCTGTGAACTTTACAGGTACTAAAGATTACCGAAATACATCTGAACCATTAAGTGTAGGTAGGATTGAGCACACAACAAACCCTAATGACAGTCCTGCCTAATGAGTAATTAATCAATTAGAAAATGGGTGATGAGGAGTGGCTGCTGAGTGTTGAGGACTTATCTCAAGATAAATCGGGTTGGCTTAGCGGGTGCTGCACGCCTGAGCCCTGAACGGACTGGGAAGGTAGGCACGGCGGCACTCCCGGGCAGCGGTGACGCTGTTGGGCGAGCGGCTCCTGACCTCCTGTTAGTCCGGCGTCTCCTCCTAGAGTCATGTCGTCCGGGGACGACAGGTGGCTGAGGGCGAGTAGAGATCGGAAGCGCGCAGCAGAACAGAGGGAAATTGGGGCCTGGGACGACCCACAGGGTGGGCCGGCCCACCGTGGGCACCCTGTAGAGATACACACCCGAGCGGCGAACATGCATTTTGAAAACTAATTTCAAAACATTTTTCTGACCAATTAAACGAATCTGTTTTAATAATATCATATTCGTATTTGAACATCTAAGCTTGTTTAGCTTGATGGGTCGAGCAGTGCTATTATAACACGAAGCACGTATTCTGGTCGTATAGTGATCATAAAAGGGGGAAAACTGGAGAAATGATATTTAGCAGCCATTGTTTGCTTCGAACTAAGAACTAAATTCTAAGAGCTGAAAAGAAAGTAGAGTAACCAAGTTAAGATCTATTTTCTGGTTGAGATCAAAAAGTTGAGGAGATATGAAGTACCACCTCTCTTGCGGCACCGTGTAGGCATGGGGGGTGCGATGGCTGTCGGTGGCGTTGAAGCAGATCTGCGACGGTACACTGGTGCATCTGGGGATAAGTCCCGTTGCGGTGGAAGAGAAGGTCGTGTGAGCGGCCCCGACAAAGAGGACGACGACGCCGATGAAGCGAGAGGACGTGATGCAAGGCTCTTGATTTGTCGTCGTGGATGAGAAACGTCCATCTCTAGCAGTGGACGATGCGGTCTTGGTAGGCACTCCGGCATGGTGGAGGACGGTGGCGATGGATGTGGTGGAGGACGGCGGCGATGGATGGGGTGGCAGACGGAGGCTGGTGTGGGGATGGTGTTCTAGCGCGGGCGGTGTATGAATGGGAAAATGGAGGGAGAGGTACGGGGAACCATGTTTTTGGGACACACCTGTCTGAAATATGGGAAATTTATGCACTTAGGCCCCGTTTAAACTTTGGACGTCTCGTCGGTTGGGGATACGACGGTAATCTCGCATCTCACCAATATTTGCCCAAAGCGATTTCGGGCGAGGAGAGGGTGGTTGGCGCCCACGGTGTATGAACAGGGCTGACAGGTAGGGCGGTTGTGTCATGTCTGAGTGAAGTTACAAACCTGCCCCTATTGAAAATATTTGCCTACATCGATATCGGCCAAGTCGAGTTTGTTTTGCCGCCCACCGTGTATGAATGGGAAAATGGAGGGAGAAACAGAGGTCTTTCGGACGACCTTGAATCAAATGTGTTTTGCCGCCCATGTTTAGTGCCCACCGTGTCGGAATGGGCTCAGAGGCGGTCATGTCACGTCTAATTGAAGTTACTATCCTACCCCAATTTAGAGCAGTGGAAATTGGGCCCATGGATTGTCCGTGTAATGGATAGACAGTAATTTCCATCTCCCAAACACTTGGCTTCGGGCAGCCGACGTGGGAGTGGACATTTTGCCGCTTCTTTCAAATTTTGGGACAATAAGCATCCACGTTTTCCACGCAACTAAATTCAATCCATTTTGTATTCCTATACTGAATCTTTATAAGTCATTCTATGTGTTTTTATATATCTTCAAAAGGACGACAAAGATGTATTCCACTGTCATATATGAATATGGTTTACAAATGCCGATACTCAAATTCAGAAGCTAGAATCCAGTTTAAGGTGAATTTGAATATTTCGAACACTTCATGTCTAACTCAAATGTCACACGTAGCATAATGTGTACTCCCATTTAGATATGTACACAAGCGATGTATCAAGATCAAATACCGAGTCAATCAACCAAGAATGTACAGAACTAACAGACATATAAACACTTATAGAGTATATGGATCAATAATATCAACTAACATACATAAGCCAAGCCGCTATACTTTTCTTTGCTACAACAACATCCTCTTTTTAGCCAAGCTACTACAATATCTTGGCCCTTTCCGACGCGTGCCACTTATGGTCCATCTATACTACTATTATTGTTGAATGCACATTCAGCCCGATTGGCATATTTGTAGGTCTGGCACAACAATCAAAATGAAATGTCTCCGAGTCTTGTCAATTAATATAGACCTGTGCTCAAATAGAATTACAAACCAAAAAACAAAAAACAAAAAACAATTTTTACATGATATCTAAAACAAATGGTTTGATTGACTACATGAACAAACAACACAAAGGTTATTCAACGATGGAAAGAACATTTCACCTATGATTTACCAAGTGGGAATTTAATTTCCTTTTTTCCTTCAGGACCTTAACCATGTGGTCAGTCTCATCTTGCTTCGTTTTGAAATCCACCAAATATTTAATTGTTGTCTTGAGTAATCGCCATCGATTGTGTTGTTTGCTTCCTCAACATGTCAACTTCATCTCTAAGTGCAGAAGCAGAATCTCTTTCTACCACTAGTTTAGCCTCTAGAGCACAAGAAGTTGGCAATTCATAATGCACGATTGGGCCGATGCCACTGCTATGGGATGATACAACGTCCATGGGGACCTCGCTCTTTGATCTTGGGCTAACCTGTTTTGCCATTAAAGTTCGGATTGGATTCAGAAAAATTGAAGTTAGCAAAACATCTCAACTGGGAGTTATAACAGCAAACCAGTTAAACAAACAAGGAACTAAAGAGTTTCAATTTGATGTTGAAAAGTAGTTATTAACATCATTGTAACCCATTGTTGCAGCAGCAAAGCAGTTAAAAAACAAGTAGCTATTTAAGTTCAGGTAAACAGGTAATTCTTAACAGTAAGTATCAAACACATAGATAGGCGCAGTCTATAATAGGATTAACAGGTTGTGGCATTATGTAATGAGTAGCAAACTAAATTAAGCCAAGCAACATAATTGAACAATTTTGCAATAAGTGGCTAACTAAAATTCGGAGAAGCAGGTAACTCAACTTATGCTAGTTCTTTGTACAGGCACACTGCAACTTCTTTTTCGCTTTCAAGGTTGTACGAAGGAGTCTGTGGCTTTAATTGCTTGGATACACAGTCCCAATACTTCTTTCTTCCCACACTGCATTGGTAAGTCGAATGGTTAATCTGGTAAGATGGTGCGTCCTTGATATGTTATATGAGGACGTGTAGTCAGACTAGTTGTAGCCACACAAATCACAATCGGCTTTCATCAGATATTTCATGCGATTACTTTTGGCATATCGAGATCTAAGCAATCTACAATAGGATGAAAAGACTGGCATCCTTCACATTATTGGCGAACTCAGTTCATAGAAACAATCAATTCAACCATTCTGTGGGTAAATCAAAAGCTCCACTAGAATATTTTTCACTACCCCTATCATACACGCAAAAAGGGGTGACCCCACCATAGGGGCTGGTATGGGTGGCCGCCTCGGGTGGCTCGAAAGTGTGCACCTATTTTGAGTCGTCCAGGTTGGCCCAGGCTAGTTTTGTTCGTCCCAACACACGAGCAGGCAATGTAAAAAATGAAGAAAAATGAATCAATTTGGATAGGCCAATAACATAAGTGCAAGGCAGGCCCTATAGCAGGCTCGTGGCCCAAACGAGCGCCTCCCATATCGATCGATAGCAGGAAAAATCCCAATTCATCCGCTCCAGCCTCCAGTCTGGTTTGCTCCTAACCTAGCCGCCGCTGGACAGGCCGACACAGCACTTCCTCGCACCCTCGTTGGAGGGCGGTCGCCGAGCTTCAAGGGAACGGAATGACAAGAAGATGAAGATCCAACCCTGGGTGTAGCCTGCGTGGGAGGCAGCGGCGGCAGCACGGGCATGGCATCGAGCTTGCGCAAACGGACAGTCATAGCTTGCAAGATTAGCATGCGCAACGAAAGGTGTACATCACATCCCTGATTATATATAATTCAACTCTTCAATTTCTGGCCAATAGTTAAACCCGACGGTGTTGTAAAACTGCTTGTATGTAGGGAATCTATGAGAAAATGAAACCAATTTCTACTTATTTTATAACTCCCCCAATCAATACTAAACTGACTGAATCTGATGTATCTAATCAAGTTTCCGGTGCAAACATCCATGCTCATGTTGTTCTTGAGATCAAGGGTCTAATGAATGCATCGCTAATGAAGGATTTGATGCAAACATTTGACATGCTCCTGGTGATGAACATATAGTGTCTAATGAGGCCTCTAATGCAAGCATTTTGCAAGCTCCCATTGAAGGATTTAGTGTCTAATGATGATCTTATATGTTGAGAGAGACATCGAGATTTGCAGGCATTGATGACAAGCAAATTATAGTGCATTTTCATGGCTTGAACAAACGTCGAGGCCATCTGCCAGAAAGTCCCCGTATCATGACAACGTAGCATAAATACTTTTCTAATCTGTTGTTTGAAACTATTGGCATACTTGCGCAGGATAGATATATTGATATGAAGTTTGGGCACTAGTTATAGGTGCAATTACACTTCGATATTTTCAGCCAGAGAACGAATAATTCAAGCAGGTACAGACCGTGTAGACGGTAGGAGAATCGGAGAGGAAGAGAGAAGATTGTAGCGATACCGGGTAGTGCGTAGTTGATTTTAAACTGTGGCGCCGGCGACATTAAAAGTGGGAGCTGTTGGGATGAAGGTGGGCGGCGGAGCCTGGTCAAATGGCTCGCCTCGGTGAGCTCAAGACAATGGGTTCGCCAAGACGCCTCCTGTCACCGTGCAGCGGTCTGCTTGCACGCCTCCCATCGACTCACACGCTTGCTCGGACGGCACCTGCCGATGAGAAGCGGGACTTGTGGCAGCAGGTAAACGCCCATGGTTTCAATAGTGAAAGCGTTCGCCTTAACGTGATGTGTCTTTGTTCCAAAATACCTTGGCTCTTCATTTGTACAACTTGTCATAAGCAGCTTGTCTCAAATTGAAGAAAAAATTACGAAGTAATATTTGTGCCATATCACGTGACCATCCTCGGTTTCAAGAATTTATGGTCACTTTTGGATTTTCTGAAATTTAAGATCCGTGATTCAAACAATATCATAACCCTGCATCATGCAATAAATTTTCAAGCCATACATCTATCCTGTTGTATTTCTTAAGAAAGGATTTGGTCAAACATTTTGCTTAGTTAGACTTGGACAAGTTATATATGCAGAGCAAAAGGATAATCCCTCCGCATCAAATTGCATTGCCTGATATATTAACTCAAGTACTAGGCACGAACAAACGGGCTCAATTATGTGCTCATCCTGGTGTAGTAGTAGTAGTAGTACTAGGCAATGCAGTTGACGGGTGACCTTGGCCAGCGACCGAGGGAACTGAACCATGCTCGGCACGGTAGGTAACGTTGTCTAGTTACTAAAGCATCCCTCCGTTGTTCATCGGTAGTCATTATGGACCGGGGACATGAGGGGAATTTCCGAGGGCTGGAATTCTGGCCGCCAGATATTTCAACTCGAAACGCGGCGGATCCACTGGTTAGGGTTACCTAATGTGTGTACCACGCACGCCACCAGAAGGACACGAGCCTGGTTTTTTTTTAGGATCAACACGAGCCAAGGTCTGGCTGGTACGCTGTTGGGTCCTACCATTCGAGAATACGAAAGGAACCTTTTAAACTGCCGAACGAATCTATGTGTATTGCAATGCCCGTATTTTCCTTGCAAATACTAATCTCAACGTGGTAATTTATTTATGACGAGTTGTTGAATTAGAGTGAGTTTGTGATATAGTGATCTCAACGTGGATTTCACATTTCATGGTATCCCTGGTAAGTTTTTCAACGCAAATTCAAATTTAAAAGATGAACAATATGGAGGTGAGAAAACTTTGTATGTATCAAGCATATGACCACACACCCACACACACACACACACACACAAAGAGACACCCACACACGAACACAACAACAATCCAATAAGTATAGTGCATCTATTTTCCAAACCATGCATGTATGACACGAATTAAAAAATACTCCTTCTGTTCCTAAATATTAGTCTTTTAGAAATATCAACAAGCGACTAGATACAAAGCAAAATGAGTGAATCTACACTCTAAAATATGTCTATATACATCTGTATGTGCCAGTCCACTTGAAATCTCTAAAAAGACTAATATTTAGGAACAAAGGGAGTAAAATGTAAGACATGCATGGTCCTCAATTCAATATTTAAAACGAACATGAAACTGAAACATGAATATTAAGTCTAGGACTACAGTACATGCAAATGTTGTCTTTAATAGGCGGAGCTATGATTGTCGGGGGTCAACCCCTCGACCTTAGATAAAATTGTGAAGCTCTGTTTAGGGTTGTTTAGATTATATTTGTCCCCACCCTCCCAACCACCTATTGGTTGTGCACCCCCCACCCCTCCTCCCCGGGAGAATATCATGTGCCCCCATACCTTAGATGCTATACGTCGATACGAGTTGCTTGGAGCTTGTGGACCTGAGATATAGCAGCTCACATGATATCTTAATATTTTTATAGGAAACCTTGATGAGTTTGAGAATTGCACACAATTTGTACAAAAACTAATCAGATGCCCCTGGATCCCATATCCAACGACCTCGAAGCTCGTATCACCGTAGCATCTAAGATGAAGGAGGACACCATATTCTCCTGTATGTAAGAATATCATGTGCTACCACACCTTAGATACTTTGGTGATACAAGCTCTTCGGAGCCGTGTGATTTGTGACCCAACACCTCCTCGGTGGTTCAAATGGTTTTTTGCAGAAAAGCCCCCAAAGAGTTCGGCCACTGATTACAAGCACAAAGACTGCTCAGATGCCATTGGATCTTAGATCAAACGACCTCGAAGATCGTATCACCGTAGCATCCAAGCTACGAGAGCACCTTATGTTTTCTCGCACGGGAGAATATGATGTGCTCCCGCACCATAGATTCTATGGTGATACGAGTTCACAGAGATCTAACGGCCCACATTAGGAGGTGTGAATGTTTTTGCAATATACGGCTGAGAGAGTTTGGGAATTGCACAAAAAGTACAAGTACTACGCATGTGCCATCTGATCACTGATCATACGACCTAGATGCTCATATCACCGTAGCGGGTAACTAAGCTACGGGGAGCACCTAATATGAGCAATGGGGAGCCGTTGGATCCAAGATGCAGCGGCACACACGAGGCCTGGATGTTTTATTTGCAAAAAAACCTTTGGAGAGTTTGGAAATTGCACATAATTACAAAGACTACTCCCAAGCCATTGGATCTCACTTCCAACGGTGTAAAATCAGATCACCACAAAGCATCTAAGCTGCGGGTGGATGTGATATTCTATGCCGCTGTCATTTTGTTCGTAGAACTTGCAAAATACGTGTAACTTGTGCCGTTACTTGTCTAACCGCCGCAAAGTGTTTGTTCAAAAACCATCCTACACCGAAATATCGGAACAACACATGGGGATCCCACTTGTCATTAATCAAATTTGGACCTAAAACTAACAAATCTGAAAGACGAGATTCGAATCGGCAACCTGGACTACAAAGCGTAAGTCGATAGCACGAAACAACAACGGTTGTTGGCTTGGTCCCATAACTTGATTTTATACAAGATTATGTTGAGTAGAGTAGAGGGAGTGCCTCATCAACACGTGCATGACCGTTGACTCACTTATCGGTGGGTCCTAGGTCTGCGATCTCTCTTCTCTCCATCATCTAACCTTTGCACGGGCACACACGAAGAGCGGCGCTAGCTTGCCGTGGTGTTATTACAACAACAAAAAAGCTTGGAAAATAGAAGAATCGCCTAGAACAAGAGAAGTTGTGGCTGGTCGAGACGGAGCTAACCACACCTATCCTTCGTGCCATGTTAGCATGATGAAGCTGTGTGGCTAGTGGGGTGTTTTCAAACGACTGGCTGGGTCCCGAGGTCGAACCATAGGTACTACGTCTGATACAGTAAATTTTTACACACACATTTTTCCTCCGTGCCGAGACATGGCACACACTACCGCGCGGTTTTGGGGTCCTCCCAGATGGTGCACGCATACATTCTTCCTGACGTGGGACGCCCTGCCGCACGTTTCTGCCGAAGCAAGTAAATGAGTCGTCAAATCACGAAATACCACTTTTTCATGCCGAGTACATTAGTGAAGCACGGTGGCTAGCTAGTTGGGCTAGTTCGACCGATTAGCTAGGCCGCCGCCACATTTGTATTTTCACCCCTTTTTTATCTACTTGCCGCCAGGTAAATTTAAATATCCACCGCGGCGTTGCTCTGGTGTTTGAGTGCAGCAGGATTTTTAATTTTTTGATTGACGGAGCAAAGCGCTAGCACGATTTTTAATTTTTGATTGATGGGAGCAGCGCGGCAATTAGTAATGATGACTCCCCTGAAAACCCATCGCTCCTCGATGTGAGAAGTCGTCGACTAGTGTTTTACCATGGTGAAAACCAAAAGATTCCCCGCTCCTCGGCTGGCTCCCTCCACCTTCCCGTAGATTGCATTGCCTTTCAGCCGTTTCGCCCCCTGCATCACCAACGTCGTGCGCCTCGAGAAGCAGAGGGACTTCGGTGGTGTTTAGGCGCCCTCTGCATGGGCATGTCCATGTCTGGGTGCAACATGACCATTGGATCGAACTCAGACGGTGCAGATCAGTCAGTGTAGCACAAAGCGTGTGCGTGTATTTGGTTGCATTCTCATCTCAATATAGTTGTTTCCTCTTCGTGTATTTGTGTTAACCTACTAGTGTGGACTCATGCACCCTTCATGCACTCGCCAAACACCCAAAAGTGGGTCGAGAAGGGAACTTTTGCTCCCATCCCGTGCACCCTTCATACACCCTGCCTAACACTATTCGTGCTTCATATGGTTCATGTTTCCTGGAGTACTGTAGCACCGTACTCTCCGTGCACTATAGACCTAGTTCTGTTAACATTGATCTCACCGTTCATTCTCGATCGGACAGTCGAGAAAGCGGTACTATGTTACTACATTACTGTTCATATAGTTGACATGCGCACGACATCATTTGTTGTCGTCATATCTTACTACACTAGCAACAAGATTATGTAGTACTAATGTATGAACCACTGTACATGCCTAGTACTCCCTCCTTTCCGTTTATAAGGCTTATCTCAAAAAATTCGTTTTCCCGATTTAAAGGGCTCATCTCCAACTCCTATTGAGATTCCGAGGCGCATTAAATCTTTGCATGCAATAATTCAAAAGGAACTCACCAATGCATGCAATGTTCCTACTCATCTAGTGGTCAAGCATGCATGCAGTGTAATTAATCCACATTGATGCATTAGTTTAATTTGGGTAGTTTTATAAAGTATAAGATATATTCCTCCACTCATCATCTGCCTTGATAGATGAGATTTCAGATTTGAACCCTATAAACCGAAAAGGAGGGAGTAGTAGGAGCACTGTGTATGTTCAAGTGTCTCCTGTGTTTCGCACTCCTCCGTCGTAAGAGTGGAAATGCTTGCTGTAATAAATTTTTCTTCGTAAAAACAAAGGACACGCTCTCACCGCATGGATCCTCCTCGACCATGCACTAAATTACTCACTTTCGCCGACGTGTGGGATAGCCAGCATCGGGGTCCAGCAGCCATGCACTAAATTACTCCGTAGTAGAGTGACGGTAAACTACCCCGATCGAAGTGCCGCAGTAATGCCCAATGAGCCGTCAAATCACAAAACCCCCTCCTTTCCAAAGAAGAAGTTGGACGGACGAAGCAACCATCATTTCACTCTTCTCTCGCCTTCCTCTCTACCCAACTCGCTTCTCCCTCATCTTGTTCCTCATTTCTTCAAGAAAACCACGACCGCTTCTCGCCATTGTTCTTCTCTCCCAAAGAAGGAAAGGTGAGCGCATCAATGGTGTTGATTACGGCCAAGGCCCGGTCTTGCAACCCCTAGACTGATCCTATAACTCCCTCTCTTTTTCTTCTTTTGGGTTTGTGATTATGGTTTCTTTTCTTTTATTTCTATTTGACAGCTTTCTTGCTGGACGCTGGAGCACCGTCAAGTGATGTCTATGGCTCGCCAAAACCGCCGAGGCTCATGGTACGAAGAAGCGCAAGCACCCCGCCGAGACTACCGCAGACAAGCTCAAAGCCATCGCCATGTCCAAGCCCCCCTCTCCGGGATCCCTCATTAAGCAAGTCCAGGTAATATCTCTTCTTGACGATCTTTTTCTCGATCTTGATCGTGTTTTTTCATCTAACACGCAGTACTAGTACTAGTAGTACAGCTTTCTAGGTGATCTTGCATGTGATTTTTGTGTGCCAAATGACGGTTCTAAATTCCTCTTTTGACCAAGACATGCGAGAGGTTGACACTGATTTCTTATAGATTACTTTCAACTACTTCTCTGTCTCCAAATTTCTTGTCTTAGATTTGTCTAGATACAGATGTATCTAATACTAAAATGTGAGTTGATACATCCGTATCTAGACAAATCTAAGATAAGAATTTTGGGACAGAGGGAGTACTTTATGAACATCAATGCTACCTTTGAAGAGGGTATATTTGCCTCAGTAACTTGTGTTATGGATATTGCAAGTAATCCCTCTACTCCCATGCCTTCGAAGACATGTTCTAGTGTCTTTGTTCACTCATTTCTGTGCGTATATGTAGTCATATATTGAGTATAATATCGAAAATCATCTTATATTTCTGAATGGAGGTAGTAATAAAATATGGTTTCGCTTGAATTAGAACCAGGTCCGGTGGAGATGAAGTTACTGAAAGTCATGTCGTGAACTGGAAGACCCGAGGATGAGTTCTACCGCTAAACTATCCAAATTGTTGTGTCCTTGTCGCCATGTGTCCTGAACTAGTGTTTTCCTGTAGCATTGTTGTCAGGCGTGTTCTCGAGGTTGTACTTGACCACAACAATTTCCTGGCTGTGCCTACGATTACAAAGGGTGTGGTTCTTGTAAAGCTTCGCAACAAATCTGAGGCGGCCCGTCTTCATGATCATGTTTATGAGTGGAAACTGAAAGGATCGAGAAGAGGTGTCTAGAGGGGGGGGGGGCTAGACACGAAGTACCAAAAGTTGCAGTTTTTAGTTTCTTTTAAGTTGAAGTGGAGTTTTGGCACAAGTTTAACAAACACAATAAATATCAAGCAAGCATGCAAAGAGTATATGAGCAGCAGAAAGTAAAGCATGCAACTTGCAAGAATGTAAAGGGAAGGGTTTAGAGAAATAGGAGACACGGATGTTTTTGTCGTGGTTCCGATAGGTGGTGCTATCGTACATCCACGTTGATGGAGACTTCAACCCACGAAGGGTAACGGTTGCGTGAGTCCACGGAGGGCTCCACCCACGAAGGATCCACGAAGAAGCAACCTTGTCTATCCCACCATGGCCGTCGCCCACGAAGGACTTGCCTCACTAGCGGTAGATCTTCACGAAGTAGGAGATCTCCTTGCCCTTAAAAACTCCTTGTTCAACTCCACAATCTTGTCGGAGGCTCCCAAGTGACACCTAGCCGATCTAGGAGACACCACTCTCCAAGAAGTAACAAATGGTGTGTTGATGATGAACTCCTTGCTCTTGTGCTTCAAATGATAGTCTCCCCAACACTCAACTCTCTCTCACAGGATATGGATTTGGTGGAAAGAAGATTTGAGTGGAAAGCAACTTGGGGAAGGCTAGAGATCAAGATTCATATGGTAGGAATGGAATATCTTGGCCTCAACACAAGCGTAGGTGGCTCTCTCTCTGAAAAGGTAAGTTGGAAGTGTAGGTTCGTTCTGATGGCTCTCTCCATGAATGAAGAGGAGGTGGAGGGGTATATATAGCCTCGACACAAAATCTAACCGTTACACACAACTTGCCAAACTCGGTGGGACCGAATTGATAAACTCGGTCAGACCGATTCAGCAAATCTAGTGACCGTTAGGATTTTCGGTGGGACCGACACGCAACTCGGTAGGACCGATATGGTTAGGGTTAGAGCATAACGTAATCTCGGTGAGACCGTGACACAAACTCGGTGAGACCGATTTTGGTAATAAGCTAACCAGAGAGTTGGTCAGGTAAACTCGTTAGGACCGATTCGCTCATCTCGGTGAGACCGAAGTGTTACGAAAAGGAGACAGAGAGTTTACATTGCAATCTCGGTAAGACCAATTATGCAAATGCGGTGAGACTGATTTTGGTAATGGATGCATACATAGAGATTGCAATCCCATCTCGATGAGACCGAGATCCCTATCAGTGAGACTGATTTGCCTAGGGTTTGTGGCAGTGGCTATGACATCTAAACTCGGTGGCGCCGGATAGGAAGAATCGGTGGGGCCGAGTTTGACTTTTGGTTTAGGTCATATGTGGATGTGAGAAAGTAGTTGAGGGCTTTGGAGCATATCACTAAGCATTTTGAGCAAGAGCCTCATTAAGCAACACCTCATCCCTCTTGATAGTATTGGCTTTTCCTATAGACTCAATGTGATCTTGGATCACTAATAGAAAATGTAGAGTCTTGAGCTTGGAGCTTGAGCCCTTAGCATCTTGAAGGGGTTCCACATCCTATAGTCCATGCCACTTCATTGTTGAACTTGTCTGAAACATACTAGGTAAAAGTGTTAGTCTAACAAGAGATATGTTGACATTAATTACCAAAACCACCTAGGGAGCACTTGTGCTTTCAGTCTCCCCCTTTTTGGTAATTGATGACAACATACATCAAAGCTTTTAGATAAAGATATAGAGAATAGTAAGTAAAGCTTTGGAAAGACATGTAACATGTATAGGATCCCCCTACATGTATGCAGTCATGTAAATATGGAATAGGAGCATGTGAACGCATAAACATGACAGAGTAAGCAATGTGTTACATGCATCTTGGCTATATGCATCAGAGCAAATGATGTGTATATGAGACATGTACCTTCATGCTCATGAGTCCTTGCAAACAGTATGTACATCAGCAAGAATTTCTCATACACATGACTGTGATGCATATACTTACCTTGTGGTCTAGAGTTGGCTTAGGCTGGGATGAACCTGCGTAAACAAGGTTAGATAACACAGATACACCTACTGGACAGAGCAAACAAAAGAAACCACAAGAGTACCAAGACTGGGATGACATGTAGAGTGAGTACTAAGTACCACATTGGATATAGACATGTCCCCAAAGGCAAAGATGTGCAATAAATTCAAGGATTTCCTTCCCTTAGATGTCTTGATCCCCCTGAATCCAGCATGGGATACTGGGAGAAGATAGGGAACAGAAAATCAGAGCAAAATCAGAGCTCAAAGGAAATAAACAGAGCTAATGCAAACGAGCAAATATGAACATGTCTTTCCCCTCCTGAAGACATGTGACTTCTCTCCTCTTGAACACCAAGCATCTGGGGTCTCTTTCTTCCCTAGAGTATTCTCTCCCCCTAAAGATATGATTAAGCTTTGATGTGATGATCTCTCTCTCCCCCTTTGACATCAATTGCCAAGAAGGGTTCTTCTAGATTTTTGTCATGATGGGTTTGGTCCTTGAGTCACAGAACAAAGCAGCAAGTTGAATGGGATGTTGGTCGAGGAAAAGATTCATTGAGTGGAGTTGGATCAAAATGAATGCAGAAACAAGTGGCAAGATGTCTTGCCTGTATTGAAATCGGTGACACCGAGTTGTATGGTTCAGTTGTACCGAGAGGATTCGGTTGGACCGAAGGCATCAAACCGGTGAGACTGAGTTCATCATAGAGAAAACACTTGTCACCTCATCTCACTAGACAAGTAAGATCTCACAAGGATTTGCAAGGAATTAACTAAAAAAATTGCAATGAATTGGATGCAAAGAATGCATAGAAAATAAAAGAGAAGAAACTAAAAAAGAGTCTAGATGAAGTTTTTTTTGAAGAGGGAAACAAACATGCATGAGACAAATGCAAGAGCACAGAAAAGAACACAAGAGAACTTCATCTAGAATTGGTCTGCGACAAAGTCACCTATGTTAGAGTATATTGACTTAGGAGTCAAGTGAGGTCACTTGATCATAGGTCATACTCATCGTTTAAGCTCAAAATGGGGTTACCATTTTTCGTTTAAGCTTTTTGATGTATTCAAATCTTATCGAGTTGCTTTGACTCATGTCTTGGAGTAAAGCTTCTCTAAGATGGAATGGCATACCTCGGGTGGTGGTGTTGATCATGATCATGTAGTTGAACTTGTATGGGTTGCTCAAGGTTGATGTAGCTCATCAAGAGTTGGGAGCACCACTTGGAGTTTGAGTTCATCTTCCTACATGGGTTAGTTTTTGCAAGGAAGAGCACTTGTGTATCCAAAATGACAATCATGAAACTCAACATAGAATTTGTCAAAGGATATGTTTGAATGGTTGTGTGCTTCCTTGTCTTCATCCACCATTGTGTAGAGACTTGGTGATATAGAAATTGCTCAAGATGTGAGTGAGTTGCAATCTCATAGATTTAGATTCATCCAAGTACCTACATGATTTATATAACATGCAAGGTGCAAATATATCCAAGACATAAGATAGTAAACATAAGAGAAATATCAAGGATTAGTCATAGGCTCATGCCGTGCACGTATCAAATGGAGTTCCTACTCCAAGTTTGAAGCATCAATGATGTTCAATTCACCTCTTAACCTGGAAAACACTTTCTCATCAAGCGGTTTGGTAAATATATCCGCTAATTGCTTATCGCTATGTAACATGCTTAAGATTAATGTCCCCTTTGGCAACATGATCTCGAATGAAATGATGACGAACTTCAATATGCTTAGTTCGAGAATGTTGCACGGATTGTGAGCAATCTTAATAGCACTTTCATTGTCACAAAGCAATGGAACATGTTTCACATATATCCCATAATCTTTAAGAGTTTGGGTCATCCAAAGTAATTGAGCACAACATGATCCAAATGACAATATATTCCGCTTCAAGGTGGATAAGGATATCGAGTTTTGTTTCTTGGAAGACCAAGACACAAGAGATCTACCAAGAAATTGACAAGTACCCGAAGTGGACTTTCTATCAACCTTGTCACCGGCATACTCCGAGTCGGAGTAGCCAACAAGATCAAAGGAAGCCCTCTTTGGATACCAAATTCCAAAATTTGGTGTATGTATTAAGTATCTCACTATCCTTTTCACGGCCTTAGGATGACATTCTTTAGGAGCGGCTTGATATCGTGCACACATGCACACACTTAGCATAATATCGGGACGTGAAGCACATAGATATAACAATGAACCAATCATAGAGCGATAAACCTTTTGATCAACCGTTCACCATCTTTGGTTAAATCAAGATGTCCACTAGTAGGCATGGGTGTAGTCATACCTTTGCATTCTTGCATATTAAACTTCTTGAATAAGTCCTTGGTGTACTTCGTTTGAGAGACAAAGGTACCTTCCTTTGTTTGCTTGATTTGCAAACCAAGAAAGAATTTGAGTTCACTCATCATCGACATCTCAAACTTCTCCGACATTAGCTTTCCAAACTTTTCACTAAAATGAGGGCTAGTTGATCCAAATATAATATCATCGACATAAATTTGGCACACAAATAGTTCTCTATTAACCCTTTTAGTAAAAAGAGTAGAATTTATTTTTCCAATCTCAAAGCCTTTTTCAATAAGGAACTTGGTCAAGCATTTATACCATGCTCTAGGAGCTAGTTTAAGAGCATAAAGATCTTTGTGAAGTTTGTAAACATGATTACGTTTCTTAGGATTGACAAATCCGGGAGGTTGCTTAACATAAACTTCCTCCTCTATTTCACCATTTAGAAAAGCACTTTTAATGTCCATTTGGTACAAGGTGATATCATGATAATTAGCATAGGCAAGTAAGATGTGAATGGACTCAAGTCTAGAAACGGGGGCATATGTCTCACAATAGTCCATACTTTCGACTTGAGTGTATCCTTGGGCTACTAGGCATGCTTTGTTCCGGACGACTTGACCATCTTCATCTTGTTTGTTGCGAAGCACCCATTTGTACCGATGATGTTGTGGTTGTTGTCGGGCTTCTCGACCAATGTCCAAACTTGATTTCTCTCAAAGTTGTGTAGCTCTTCATGCATAGCGTTTATCCAATCCGGATCTTACAATGCTTCTTCAACCTTCATAGGTTCAATGCTAGAGATGAATGAGTAATGTTCACAAAAGTTAGCTAAACGAGTTTTTGAGCGAGTGATTCTCCCGGTTTGGATATCATTGTAGATTTGCTCGACGGGATGGTCTTTAGCAATTCTTGCTCGAACTCGTGAAAGCTTTTGCTTCGATCTTGGTTGAACATCTTCTTCTTCTTGTTCTTCTTCTTGGCCTTCTTCATTGTTGACGTTGTCGTTCTCTTGTCGAGGTGGAGAAGGAGGTTGTTGGCGTTCATCTTGGTGCACTTCCTCGTTTTCTTCATCTTGGAGTGTCCCACTTGTGGATGCTTCTGTATCAACTCTTGGTTCACCTTGTCGTGAGATAGAAGCTTCCACTTGGATGGACGAGGTGCTCTCCTTCACCTTCGTTGGACGAATCTTGACAATAGACAAATCTTGGATAGCTTCCGAAGGGTCTTTGTCTCCTACATCAATTGGCAATTGCTCTACTTGCAAGCCATTAGATTCATCAAACTTCACATCTACCGTCTCTTCAACCTTTCGCGTGAAATTGTTGTAGACACGGTAAGTGTGAGAGTTTGAGCCATAACCAAGTAGGAAACCTTCATGAGACTTAGGAACAAATTTAGAACGACGATGCTTATCAAGAATGTAGCACTTTGAGCCGAATACTCGAAAGCATCCAACTTGTGGTTTGTTACTGGTGAGGAGCTCGTATGTCGTCTTGCCGAGTAGCTTGTGAAGATACAAGCGATTTGTTGCATGACAAGCTGTCTCAACCGCTTCCGCCCAAAAGTGCTTTGGCGTCTTGTACTCATCAAGCATCGTTCTCGCTATCTCAACAAGAGTCCGGTTCTTCCTCTCAACGACTGCATTTTGTTGAGGTGTGTACGTAGCCGAGAACTCATGTGAAATCCCTTCTTCGTCAAGAAAGGTATCCACATTTGCGTTCTTGAACTCCGTTCCGTTGTCGCCGAACCTTCTTGATCTTCACGCCAAATTGATTTTGGGCCTTCCTAGCGAAGTTTTTGACGATCTTGAACTCCGCGATTTGTCATCAAGAAAGAACACACACGTAAATCTTGAAAAATCATCAACTATGACTAGTCCAAATGAGTTACCACCGAGACTCTTGTAGGCATTTGGACCAAAGAGATCCATGTGAAGTAGCTCGAGTGGTCTTCTCATGGTCATGATGTTCTTTGCGCGATGACTTCCTCCAACTTGTTTCCCTGCTTGACAAGCACTACAAAGTCTATCCTTGTCAAATATGACATCTTTTATTCCAAGGATATGATCACCTTTAATAAGCTTATCAAGATTTCGCATGCCCACATGACCTAGCCTTCTATGCCATAGCCAACCCTTAGAATATCTAGCAATTAAGCAAGTTCTAGGTTGAGCTTTTTTAGTGAAATCAACAATGTAAAGATCACCTCTACGTATACCGGTAAAGACCATTTTACGATTGTCTCTATGAAACACTTGGCAATCTACTTCAGTGAATAGGACATTGAAACCGAAATCAGCAAGTCTAGAAACTGAAAGTAAATTGTACCCAAGAGATTCAACGAGCATGACATTTTGTATGGAGCTATCATGTGAGATGGCCACCTTACCAAGGCCAACCACCTTACCCTTTGAGTTATCACAAAAAGTGACATATTTTCGAGGGCCGTCGTTTTCAACAAGCTCACGGAACATATCTTTATCTCCGGTCATATGATCAAGACATCCACTATCAAGGACCCATTCCTTTCCTCCGTCCATGTAGCCACGAAGGTTTGCCATAAGACCAAAGTGTCTCATTGCATCATCAAGATCATAGTCACTATCATCATCCTCATCATAGTATCCATGTTCAACATCATCTTATGATTGATCAGTTCCTAGAGAGGGTAATTCATTAGACAAATGATCATTCCTATGATTGTCTTTATGGATTCTAATAGCTTCGGAAATGATATTGCTAATGATCCCAACATCTCCTATGGCACACATGAGATTAGTAAGCTCAAATAAACAATCACCAAAGCTAGGATCACTAGAATTCATCTTACTCAAGGCAATAGACTTATGGAGAATTTCGTCTAGATTTTTCAAGGAGTAATCTGGAAATCTTTCCTCAAGAAATCTCCATATAGTATAGGCACAATCAAGAGTAGGCAAACTAGCAATCAAATTTGTGGGCAATCCTCTTATAATAAGATTGATAGTTCTAAGATTGTGAATCATGTCAAGATCCTCTTCGGGTGTGGGATGCAAGGAATCGACATGAGGTGCACAAGGGCTAGAAATATACTTATTCAAATGATATTCATTTAAAATCTCAAGCATTTCATTTTTTCCACTCATGAAAATATTTTCCATCAAGAATAGGCACTCTACATCTAAGACACCCCAAAGTAGACACATCCATCTTCCTCCAATGGTGTTTAAACCAAAGCAATGGAGACCAAAAAGCTCTGATACCAATTGAAAGGATCGAGAAGAGGTGTCTAGAGGGGGGGTTAGACACTAAGTACCAAAGGTTGCAGTTTTTAGTTTCATTAAGTTGAAGTGGATTTTTGGCACAAGTTTAACAAACACAATACATTTCAAGCAAGCATGCAAAGAGTATATGAGCAGTGGAAAGCAAAGCATGCAACTTGCAAGAATGTAAAGAGAAGGGTTTGGAGTGTGCAAACGCAATAGGAGACACGGATGTTTTTGTCGTGGTTCCGATAGGTGGTGCTATCGTAAATCCACGTTGATGGAGACTTCAACCCACGAAGGGTTAATGGTTGCGCGAGTCCACGGATGGCTCCACCCACGAAGGGTCGACGAAGAAGCAACCTTGTCTATCCCACCATGGCTGTCGTCCACGAAGGACTTGCCTCAGTAGCGGTAGATCTTCACGAAGTAGGCGATCTCCTTGCTCTTACAAACTCCTTAGTTCAACTCCACAATCTTGTCGGAGGCTCCCAAGTGACAGCTAGCCAATCTAGGAGACACCACTCTCCAGGAAGTAACAAATAATGTGTTGATGATGAACTCCTTGCTCTTGTGCTTCAAATGATAGTCCCCCCAACACTAAACTCTCTCTCACAGGATATGGATTTGGTGGAAAGAAGATTTGAGTGGAAAGCAACTTGGGGAAGGCTAGAGATCAAGATTCATATGGTAGGAATGGAATATCTTGGCCTCAACACAAGTGTAGGTGGTTCTCTCTCTGAAAAGGTAAGTTGGAAGTGTAGGTTCGTTCTGATGGCTCTCTCCACAAATGAAGAGGAGGTGGAGGGGTATATATAGCCTCCACACAAAATCTAACCATTACACACAACTTGCCAAACTCGGTGGGACCGAATTGATAAACTCGGTCGGACTGATTCAGCAAATCTAGTGACCGTTAGGATTTTCGGTGGGACGGACACGCAACTCGGTAGGACCGATATGGTTAGGGTTAGGGCATAAAGTAATCTCGGTGAGACCGATTAGACAAGCTCGGTGAGACCGATCTTGGTAATAAGCTAACCAGGGAGTTGGTCAGGTAAACTCGGTAGGACCGATTCGCTCATCTTGGTGAGACCGAAGTGTTATGAAAAGGAGACAGAGAATTTACATTGCAATCTCGATAGGACCGATTATGCAAACTCGGTGAGACCGACTTTTGTAATGGATCCATACAGAGAGATTGCAATCCCATCTCGGTAAGACCGAGATCCCTATCGGTGAGACCGATTTGCCTAGGGTTTGTGGCAGTGGCTATGACATCTAAACTCGGTGGCGCCGGATAGAAAGAATCGATGGGGCCGAGTTTGACTTTTGGTTTAGTTCATATGTGGATGTGAGAAAGTAGTTGATGGCTTTGGAGCATATCACTAAGCATTTTGAGCAAGAGCCTTATTAAGCAACACCTCATCCCTCCTTGATAGTATTGGCTTTTCCTATAGACTCAATGTGATCTTGGATCACTAAAATAGAAAATGTAGAGTCTTGAGCTTGGAGCTTGAGCCAATCCTTTTTCCTTAGCATCTTGAAGGGGTTCCACATCCTATAGTCCATGCCACTTCATTGTTGAACTTGTCTGAAACATACTAGGTAAAAGTGTTAGTCCAACAAGAGATATGTTGACATTAATTACCAAAACCATATAGGGAGCACTTGTGCTTTCAGAAAGACCACTCTGTTAGGTTCTCCAAGGTTGACGAGATGGTGATGGTGCATGTAGACATCTCTCACGAAGTCCATGGCCTAGTCAGTTATGCCGGGTTCATCCCATAGGTCGGTGGCAAGAAATAGTCTAAAGAGTTTAATTAGTGCAACTTTGCTTGTCTGTAGTAAGTACTATTGTTCAGTACTTGATTTGTGTTTGTGAACCCTGTATTGTTTATTAGTACTGCCGCGTCCTGAGAACGGTCTATGTTAATGTCTGTCCACTCAATTCAGTCTGTATATTTCGAAGTATCCAGATCATCTTTTTTGTGAGGACGGTTTATCAATTATGGTTACACTCCAATATTTGTATGCATTGCAGGGTTTATCGCACCCACCAGGATTTCCAGTCCCATGGATGTTTGGTCCATACGATTTGTCACGACCTTTGGACTATCCTGCTTGTGGGAGTACGCGGGGCCCCTTCATGCCACTCGTAGTTGGACGATCAATCTTATGTTTAGTACTTCAAGATAGTGATTTCCTGGTAAGGATTCACTCGTGTCACATCAAGTAAATCTTATTGATTTACTGTTTAAATCTTATTGATTTAATATCATGTTTTCTTTCTTTTCCTGCAATTTTACGATGCAGGTTTTGCCATGTGACATTCATCACAGAATAAACCGTTTGGTTTGCTCTACGATGGCTATTTTTGCATGTTTCACTTCTTATGTCGTGTCAGTAACGAAGGCACTGTCCATCACTTATATTATTGGAAAAAATTGGATCGGTCTGTTGTCTGAGGACAAGCTGAATCCCTATGATGAACTGAATTTTGGTTTAACAAAAATGCCACAATTAGTCCTTCTCGTTTTTAAAAGAAATATAGAAAAAAACTGGATCACGGTCACGAAGCCTAGTCAAGTTAGAAAGCTGATCAAAGCAGACCAGACACGATCGCCGCTGGCTCGCACATCGATACCACCTTCAGCAACGGATCGAGCACCGGCAGTTGCTCTAGCACTAACAGCAGCAGCAACTCAGTCTGATCCAGCTGAGGATTGGGCACCGACCATGTCAGCAGATCAGGCTGATCTACCGGAGGATCAGGCATCGACACCGGGAGCTGCTCCGACACCGGCACCGGGAGCTGGTCCGACACCGGCAGCAGCAGCAGCGGCTTCGGCACCTTCACCAACACTTGCACTTGCATCTGCTCCGGCCCGTGCAGCGGCAACCGAACGAGCAGTTGCACCGACAACAGACTGGGCCGCAGTTCGCACTTCTTATACCAAAGTCCTTACAAAAACCGACATGTCCACCTTCTTGGTAAGCATTGGCCGCCCAAGTGTTTCGTTCTTTTTCTTCCCATGTTGTTTCGCATGATTCACTATGTTGATCTAAACTGTTTGGGTATGTATTCTTGTTTGCAAACAGAGAATTCCTAGAGCAACGAGGGAGTCGTTCAACAATCCGGGCGACAGCGGCCAAGTTTCTCTTACCATGCGCAGCCTTAATGTGAATGAACCTGCTCAATATACCATAAGTACAAAGGATGGTCGCATGATGATTGATGCTAAAGGATAGTCAAGGTTCAAATCTAAATCATATCTTGCAGTAGGGGATGATCTCAAAATCGAACTTTCCCGGCAAGGAGAGCTGGTCCAAATCAACTTTGGAATTCTTCAGTAGCAGCACGCAACTGCCGAACTGATCTATCCTACGAGAGATTTTGATGTAATAATCTGGCATGGTGAAACAAGTGTGTTGTGTGTATAAGTAATACGACAGTATTATTTAGCAAATGGTATATCGTTCATATAATTGCAACTCTCATTGCTGGTTAGGAACAGTCATTCGATTTCATTTCAACAGCTATCGTGCTTTATTCAATTTTGTGTATTCGCCTTGCGACAGCATCTAAAACCAACGCCGTACCGATCGCTTGCAATATGAAAAGCGCTGAGGTAGAACACATGGGCCCCCGAACATGCAGGGTGGGCCTGCGGCCCAAAGTCCAGAACCATGAGCCTGCCTGAGTATTATATTCTCAGCTAAACCCCCATAATGCCCGTGTGTTGCACGTAACATCAAGATGCATTTGTATGAGTATTTTATCTTGTGAGAGAAAAGGATGAACGAGGGAAGGCCTTATTCGCAAATGTGGAGAGGTGTATGGGTACCTTTTTGCAAAATTGCCATACTTTCCTTCCTATCCGTGAGATATAAATCGGACGGCCTATATTACAAGATGACAGGCACACCATCATCACCAACTCGTCTGTTAAAAACAACTCTGTTTTTTATAATTATATATGTTATATATATTCCCCTTGATTTTTCTTATGTATAAAGTTGTGATATAAAAGATTTGTATATTTCTTTACAGAGGGAGTATCTCCGTCAAAATATATTTTTGTGTAACTAGTTACTCCTGTCTTTCTACTTCCTTTCGCTGATATGTGGGGCATCCGGCAACGGGGTCCACATGCCATATGCACAAATTAGAGTGCACAACTGTGCGGTAGACACACCACGGTCGTAGCGCCACAGTAATGCCCAATGAGCCGTCAAATCACAACCCTTCTGGCCCAGCTTTTTAGCAAAGAAGTCGGACGGACGAAGCGGCAATATTTCACTGGGCCTGAATCCCCTGCACCCTCGTCTGCTTGTTTAGAGAAAAACCCCTCTCGGCGATTGCATATGGTTTTCTCATGGAGAACTAGGTATGAATTCTTCATCCATCCCCGATAAATCCATGTTCCTTGGTCGCGGGTAATCCTAGGATGGCAGCCACCGCCGTTGATGCATTTTTCGTCCTACTGAATCTAGTATGTTTCATTTACAGTTCCCAAAGTGCAAGGACCCTACAGGTTTCTGCGCCCTCGGCAAGACGCCACACTTGTTCCTTCTCATCCTAACACCGGATTTTAAAACACGCACAGTATGTTCCTAGAATCCTCTTTTCTATCCTGGAGGGTGGGGTTTTTTTGAACATGCTGTCGACAAATTTGGAAATTTGGATTGCTATATTTGGATAAAAGGTACTACCAGTACGATGGTCAACACTGACGTGGAGGAGGAAGTTATTTCTTGATTTGGATAGGGAATACATTGTGTTCTCATATTATTTTCCCTGCAGTGCATTATTTGCTCTGCCAGAACACATGTACTCAAGATGCTCGGCCTTGCCATAACTGAATACACCAGTTTAATGGTCGCAGTGAAGACAAGCCATGGATATAAGTTCCGAGTTGGGTTCATGAACCAAGAAGATTGCTACTTTTTTATGGACGAACTTGAATAAAGTATCTCAAGTGTTACGAACTGAAAGTTGGCGCACGAATGTTGATGGAAATAGCAGAACCTGGTCTCATCTTCACTGCGATCTTCCACCCCGACGTCGTTCCATGTTCATCCATGTTAGTTTTGTATCTGGTTCTTGCTTGTTGCCTCGATTACTTCTTAATCCACCTAATCTATCTAACTAATCACAATTTAACTTTAGAAGTAGCAACGAATCTCTCACGAAGATGCTACTTCTAACTTTTTTTTGTTATAGTTGGTGGCACGTGTAGGTTTTTTCAGAGTTAGTAGGCTGCTCGTTTGTTATTCTGTAACAACTCGGCTGTTACTGATGGCACTGAAGTTGACTGGGACGACATCCACAAGTTCCTGCACTTTATTGATCGTCTTGAGGTCCTTGTGGGGCGTTTCAATGGTGGAAGGCCACATGGGATATGTGTGCCACTGCTGCACTCGTTGAACAGGTCCAACTGTGTCGAGAAACTTATGGTACGAGCTATTTTCTGTTATATATGTTGTTCATAAACTATTGCTTATACACAGTTTTACAGTTGTGATCTTCTTGAAACAGAAACTGCCCAGTTCTATTGTTCCTATACAGATGCCTGACCATGGTCGGGTCAGACTTGCGCTTGGTCACAACATGATGTTTATGTCGACCTACTCCATTCCCCTTGTAGGTGAAAAGATACTTATTCATGGGTGGTCTCAAATAATGAAGGCACGTCCCTCTTGGAGAATAGGACAGAAGATTATGTTCCTGCTTTTCCATGGCTCTAAAGCGAATATCATGTTTATTGACCACATTGCGAGATGAAGCCGTTTCAGAAGGTTGTGGATGCACAGGGTGGCGCTTGGGGCTTGGCGGCCTCACCCTTGGTTAACTGTAGGCAAAGTAGCACTGTTCGAGGCGTGCTTTGTACGGTTGAACCTGTATATGTACTCATACTGCTTTCAGCTATGGTTGTTAAGTGCCCCTCCTGGTTTCAGTTAAGGTTGTTAAGTACTCCTGTTGCTTTTACAATCTGTCGTGTTTCTTCAGTCATGTCTTCCTCCAGCCGCCAAAACCAAACCAGCGCCGGCGGGGCCGCCTGCTTCCACCTCCCACGGCTGGCTGCGCCTCAGCACACGCATCGCCGCCCCACCATCTCCTAAATCGTTAACGCCAACATCCGAGGCCTCGCCGTTGTCCTCCGCACGCTTTGGTGCGCTCGCCGCAGCGCCACCCTCTCGCATTGTCAACATGGTCAACAAACAACAGGAATCGGCAGAAGTACGTTGAGAGGATGACAGTACGGGCCCACCATGTCAGCGTATGGAAAAATAAAATGCTTCCTCCTAGTGTTTTCCAGACATCTGGGACCAACGACATTGTGAGCGTATATAGTCAATAGACAAGAGAACAACACAAGATCGGCTGACATCTGGGACGTAGTTGGTCGAGCAGTATTTTTTTTCTTATTGTTGAGAAGGAGCAAGGTTTGAACTGGGTTGTGGCCCGTCTAGCCGAGGCTTATATTTTATGTTCACCATGTGACGAGCCCAGCTATTTTTTCTTTGTGAAAATGAGCCCATTTTATTTTTTCTGAAGAATACCCATTCCAGGCCTATTTATTTTTCTACGCTCGATATTGCAACTCTTTCAAAGACGCTTTGCAAATCTTGAAAGTAATATGAAATGGGTTGTAAATATAAAAACAGATGACAAATTGGCAGTTACTTTATAATTTCTGAATTTTTTCACATTTTCAGATACCTATTTCACTGGGCATTAACCTAATTTAAATATATCTTCAAAGTACTTTAAATCTGGCTCGACATTTCGATATTAAAAATATTTTGGAACCCACAGAAATATGCGTGCATAAGAAGTCGCACTGAGCTATATATAAATTATTAAAAAAAGAGGGAATGGTCTGACTTATGGGCCTATTAAGTTGACGCATATGCAAGATTTTTTTTAGTTATTATATACGTCAACAAACGATTCTAGCAGACGTAACCGTTGGATGTCAATCCAACGGCCGTCATGTTTCTTCAATCTCTGATCTTCTTACTCCAGTCGCCAAATCCAGCGCTAGCGGGACCGCCTGCTCCCACCTCCCGTGCAGGCCTCACCGCCCCCTACTACTCCCATCGCTGGCCAGGGCATCCCTCTACTCACCCACACCCCCTGTTATTCTGTGGCGACGACAGCCTCACACCACAGCCGAACCAGTGAACCCTCGTACTCCTCTCCGCATGGGCATTCACTGTCCTGTCTTCCCCGGCTCCGCTCGTCCCCTTCCTAGGCCTCGCCATCGTCCATCGCCCTGGTGCTCTCGGCGCGCCGTGGTCAACATGGTCAAGGAACGACTTCCATTGGAAGAGTACTATCGTGGAGAGGCTGACAGCTGGGTCCAGGGCAGCCGCAAGGAAGTGCCTCCTTATTACGCGGAAAATAATTATTCCTCCAACTGACAACATGGACCCACCGGACGGGCCACCGTAGTTCGTGAAAAAAATGTTTCGCCCTTGAATACTAGGACCCACCGGATGGGCCACCGTATCCCCCAGCTGTCCGGACCCACCGGAAGTGCCTCCTTATTACGCACAAAGAAATGAATACTCCCCTGCTAGTTGGGACCCACCTTGGTGGGAGGCTGACTTGTGGGCCTACTAAGTTGACGGGGATGGAGTGCTTTGTCAACTTAGTCAATATGAACGATTCTAGCTCCAGTGACCGTACGATGTCTATCCAACGGCCGTAGTGCTTCTTCAACCTCTGGTCTTCTTGCTCCAGCCGCCCAAAGCAGCGCTGGTCGGGTCGCATGCTCATGCCTCCCATGGCCGGCTGTGACGCCGCGGAGGCCTCACCGCCCCCTACTACTCCAACCGCTGGCCAGGCCATCCCTCTACTCACCCACACCCCCTGCTATTCTGCGGCGACGGCAGCCTCACACCGCAGCCGAACCAGTGAACCCTCGTACTCCTCTCCGCGTGGGCATCAACTGTCGCGACTTCCCTGGATCCGCGTCGTCCCCTTCCTAGGCCTCGCCGTCGTCCACCGCCTTGGTGCTCTCGGCGCGTCCTGGTCAATGTGGTCAACGACCTACTTCCATCGGAAGAGTACTGTAAGTGGAGAGGCTCACAGCTGGATGTCGGCGTTCTGGGAACGGGGGTCCCCAGACTTTCCTGCCTGTGGCCTGTGGCGTGGCTATGCTAGCAGGCTTGTATGACCCATCTTCATCAACAAGACATTTAAGAGCCTCGCGAGGGGCCAAGCCTCGCGGGGCAGACAATGCAAGACCTCCTCAGGAGTGGCCTCGCCAGGCTGCATCACGAGGAGCGGAGAAATCAAGGCAAGGCAAACCTCGTGAGGCTCTCGTGATGTGAGCCATGACGATCAAGACCTGGCGGGCTCCAGGCGGGCGCCAGTGCGCGCAGCGTCCTTGTTTCCTCTTTGGTGCTAAGGAGGCAAGCGCAGGCGCGGAGTACCGAGGCATCAAGAAAAGGCTTCCATATCAGTGCAACGAGACCAAGACCAGCAGGACGGCAGGACGGAGGTTACCATGGAGCCCAAGACGGCGTCAGCATCAGAGCCTTTTACAGGCGAAGACCGCTTTTGTCAGGATAAGCTATACTAGCTGTCCCCTTTCAAATCGGCCGTTGTTGGCTCCCTTCCCGCTCAATATTTGGGGAGAGGACCAGGGCCTATATAAGTAGAGCTAGCCACCACAGTAGAGGCATCTGATTCAGAGGCATCTCACCAACACAAGTTCGACAAGCACAAGAACACCTCAACCTCAGGAGGCTGTTCTTCCCCTTGTACTGTTCATCATAAGCCCAAGAGGCAATCCACCACCACCACACTGGAGTAGGGTATTACACCACGACGGTGGCCCGAACCAGTATAAATCTTGTATCTTTGTTTTGCGAGTTCGTCCGCGAGATCTTAGAGAGCTAGGGCGTAGATCGGTAGGGAGGAAATCTTCGCGTGCACTCTAGTGTTTGAACCTTGAGGGTTTAGCCGGAACCCGTGATCCGACATTTGGCGCGCCAGGTAGGGGTGCGCCGGAGCTTCCTTTTTGTCGTCTCGCGTCAAGTTGCCCTGTCGTCTCCATGGCAGACGCTCGCCGTGCTCGTGCTGAGCGTCAGGCTGCCCTAGCCACCCGCGTCGCTCAGACAGCTCCCGCCGGTGGGCCACCTCGTCGTTCTCCATCTCCTGCCGCCAACACCGCCACCGGTCCGGTGGGGAACGAGCAGCAAGCATCCTCGCTGCACCCCTCGGTGCGGCGGGATGGACGCACCGCCACTCCATCGCTGACCCCGGCCGGTTCCTCGTCCCATGCTCGTCGCGCTCCCATGGACGCCTTGCAGGCTTCCTCATGGCGCACGAGCTCCTGCGCTACCACCCGGTCGACGACCTTTATGAGGACTGGCTCGACCGCATCGCCGAGCTCGTCCTCGGCGTAGGGGGCTCCCCTGTGTCGTCCCTCTCTCCGCCTTACCCTCCGCCAGGTACAGGCGACGTAGCTCACGGAGCACCTCCACCACCTCTGCCCCAAGACGGCGCCCTGGCGCCAAGGTGCGTGGCCCCACGACGCGTCCCGCCGTGTCCCGCGCCCGCGATTGAAGAAAGAAGCTGTCAAGAAGTCCCTCCGCCGCAAGAGAACGCTCAGCCACTCCTCGCACCGCCGCGCCAGGATCATCTGCGGCGGCACGGCCCCGCGCCACTTGCTGTGGCGGCACGTGAGCATCAAGACCAAGCTCCACCTCCAAGACGGGCCCCGGCGACCACGGGCGGCTGCCGCGCCTTCACCCCAGAGCTGCGTAGCGTTGCCTGGCCGGGCAAGTTCAAGCCAGATCTGCCTCCTCGCTACGACGGCACCCCCGACCCCGCGGAGTTCCTGCAGCTCTATAGCTGAGCATCGAAGCGGCCAACGGCGACGAGAAAGTCATGGCGAACTGGTTTCCCATGTCTCTCAAGGATGGCGCCCGCTCCTGGCTCCTGAACCTGCCACCGGGCTCGATCTCCTCCTGGGACGAGATGTGCAACCGCTTCGTCGCCAACTTCCAGGGCACTCGTGACCGCCCCTGGGCCACGGATGACCTGCGCCATGTCAAGCAAAAACCAGGAGAGACCCTCCAGAAGTTCATCCAGTGCTTCAACAACATTCGTCTCAAGATCCCCAAGGTGACGGACGAGGCCATCATCTCCGTGTTCTCTGACGGCGTCCACGACATCAAGACGAAGGAAGAGCTCACGATCCACAAGGAGTTGTGCACATCTTAGGAGTTGTTCCACCTGGCGACCAAGTGCGCAAGAGCAGAGGAAGGGCGCCTCTCCCTCCTCGAGCTGCCGGCTGCGGACCCGGAGGAGAAGAAAGCCAAGGCCAAGGAAGTGAATCGCAAGGGAGCAGTCGTGCTCGCAGCGGAGCCGGACACCAAGCCAGCCAGAGACCAGCCCGAGTCATCCAAGAGCAGCCGACCGTTCTGCGCCTTTCACAACCTGAATACCCACAACACCAGTGACTGTCAAGAGCTCAGAGCCATTCATGAAGGATGCTTCGGTCGACGCCCCGAGCGCGGCGACCGGGGCTACGACCGAGGAGGAGGACGTGGTGGCGGGCACTGGGACGACCGTGGCCCGTGCCGGGAGTGGCGCGACCGGCCTCGTGAGGACCGCTGGCAGGATCATCCTCGTGAGGGCGCCTGGAGGGACCAGCCTCATGAGGATTGCCCTTAGGGCAACGCCGGTCTCCCCCCGCTACCGCCACCACCAAGAAGGAATGACGACCACCATCAGGATGAGGGGGCTGGGGGCTTCAGAGTCGTCTTGTCGCTTTGCATCTTGGGCGGAGCCCAGGCCCCAGCCTCGCAGCGTATCTTCAAACAGTTTGCTCGTGAAGTGAATGTAGTCCTCCCCAAGCTTAAGGCCATGCGCCCGCTTAGGTGGTCCCAGTGCGCCATCACCTTCACCTCAGCAGATCATCTCAAGTGCACAGCGACCGCTGGCGCCCTCCCGATGCTTTGTTCACCAGCCATCAGCAATGTGCAAGTTACGAAGACCCTCATCGACAGCGGGGCAGAGCTCAACGTCCTGTCCGTCGACACGTTCGACAACCTCCAAGTGTCGTATGACCAGCTTCAGCCTACCAAGCCTTTCTCAAGAGTGACCGACGGTTCCACCACACCGATAGGGCAGGTCTGCCTCCCTGTCACCTTCGGAGAACGCAAGAACTACCGCACTGAGCTCATCGACTTCGACGTCTCGCACATCCGTCTGCCGTACAATACCATCCTCGGGTATCCATCCCTGGCCAAGTTCATGGCGGTGACCCATCACGGCTACAACGTCCTCAAGATGCCAGGAAGCGGCGGAATCATCACGGTCCCGTGCAAAGAAAGAGATGCGGTGTGCTCCCTCGAGCATGCCTTCCAAGCTGCAGCAACCGACGACCCCGACAGCAAAGGCGAGGGCCCTCCTGAGGCCATCCCCAAGAAGAAGAAACAGTTGCACCGTGCAGGACCTCAGGAGGGTGGCTTCGCAGCTGGAACCTCATCAGGATCAGCGCCATTCCAGGGGCGCCTCCCTCCATCGCATAGGAAGTTGCGCCCAGCACCCTCCTCGGGCAGGGCTCGGGGTTTTCTTCTGGAGGGCCTCAGACCTTGTCAACATCACGAGGGAGGCGCTTGGGCACCACTTGGAGCCGTGCTTCACGTCACGTTTCCCTTAGGAGGACACAGGGCGAGGAGCGTCCATCGCTCAGGAATTCATCACCAAGACCACTCAGGAACTGCAGGACGCAAGGGCCATGCGTGGCAACCGCCGCTACGAGGCGCAACTCCCCATCCAGGCGAGGATGCCGGGCTGTGCGTCTGCATCGATGTCCTAGGGCTCAACAGGGCTGCATCTCAGGAGCATTTCTAGCCTTCGTGCGTGGGCCATTGCGAGGGTCCACCACACAGCTACATCTGCATGCCTTTCGGCCTGCCGAGCATGTCGTCAGCCTATCAGCGCAACCTGTGGCGTGTCCTGGTGGCTCAGGAGGCCAGGCACCATGCCGTCCTGGCAGAGATGGAAACGGTCCTCAGGGAGCCACCTGAGCACCTAGAGCCTCCCGAGGCTCAGGGCCTCGGTGGCTCGTGAGGAGCAACCCCTTCACCGCGCACCTTCAGCTGCCCCGACAACCCTTCATCAACAAAACCAGGTGACATTTTCCAAGTTCATTTAGCTGGGAGTGCCCCCTCGGGCAGCATCATTCCCAGGCCACGTGGGTCCGTTCTTGTGGCATGTATCCCTGTTAATGCTTTCAGCTTACCTTGCTGGGGGCGCCCCTCGGGCTGCATCATCCCCAAGCTGCTCGGGCCTGACCCAGTGGAGTGTATCTTCCCTACTTTTACTTAAGCATGCTGCTTTCATGTTTAACCTACCAATTATTACTACTTGCTCGATCGCCACCCATCATGGGGACCGCGCGCCGGCCGTCTTTCTTCAGGACCCTTCGCGTGAGTAAGTTGAGCACGGCGCCTATGCTCGGGCCCGTCCCTGCAGCGATGATAAATCCAACGGCTGAGCTCTGTGTGGCGGGCCGGCCCCGTTTACGTCACCTCCTGGAGCCATTGGTGCTTGGCTTTCTCAGGCGATAACCTCAGGAGATTCGTTCGGCGCGGGTTGTCTGACCACCTCGCAGGACCAGCACAGCAACAAGAACCAAGACCAGGCGCAACCCGCCTTGAGGTAGGGCCTCGTGAGTCCTGCGCTGGCTCACGAGTGCCCAGATATACCTCGTCTAGCCCTGCCGTGCAAGCCACGTGTCAGGGCGGGGTTGTACACGCCCCGGGGGCTCTCCTCACAGGGAGCCCCCCTCCCATGCACAAGTGGAAGCACCATGCTCCGGGCTGGCCGTCGACACTGCCAAGGAGCAGCTATGCCCGTGCACAAGCGGAAGCACTATGCTCTGCGCTGGTGATAAACAACTGAGGGCGGCTTCACGGTCGTCCCTACCTCAGGGAGCCCCAGAGCTCAGCGTCCGGCCTCACTGCAATGCCTCCCCTCGAGAGAGCCGCGCGAGGGGGCTGGGCACGGGGGCTGCGCTCGGGTCACGCCCAAGCGTACGCCACCCAACCAGGTCTCCCGGGCCTGGGGGCTGCGCTCGAGTCACGCCCAAGCGCACGCCACCCAACCAGGTCTCCCGGACCTGGTCGTCGCACGCCCCTCCCAAGCCGAGCCTCAGCGAGGGCAAAGGTATAGAGATTGTTTGCACGTCAAGGGGGACTCCTGAGCATCGCGACTCAGGAGCCTAACTGGTAACATAGCCCCTCGCTCCTTGGTCCATCCTGGTCTCCGGCTGGCCCAACGGCGGTTGAGGTATGCGCGGGGCCGGGCTCTACCGACGTAGAACATTAACCTATCCTCGCATACTCTCCCTATAAGCTGTTTGCGCATCAAGGGGGATTCCTGAGCATCACGACTCGAGAGCCTAACTGGTCACGTAGGCCCTCACTTCTTGGTCTGTCCTGGTCTCCGGTCAGCCCAACTGCGGTTGAGGTATGCGCGGGGCCGGGCTCTGTCGACGCAGAACACAAAGCAAATAGGAAGAAAATCGCAAGATCTCAAAGCAAACACTACAAGTCATATTGTCCTCACAATATCAGATGAAAGTTTTAACACCTCCACGAGGCCTGATGCGTATTTTACGAATGAAACAGGAAGGCAGCCGCAGGTCATTCCTGGACACCGCCACCGCCCGCGGAACGTGCTCCTCCCTTGGTAGCATTGCCTTCACCTACACCGCCAGCCGCAGGGTCGGCGGCATCGCCGGTCGAGGATGCGATGACGAAGTCGCGGAACTTCTTTAGCAGGGCCTCCACCTGACCTTTCATGGCTGCGGCAGCAGCTGCACAGTGCTCATCAGCTACAGGCTCCAGCAGCTTGTCGAGACGAGCATTGGGGTTGCGAAGGTACAGATGACTGAAGACACGCGTCAGCGCAGCTGAAGAAAGGATGCGAGCCTCTGCCTCAGCCATGGGACCGATGCCCTCCACGACCTCCTCAAGTGCCTTCGCCAAGTGGGGAAGCAGCTGAGCAGGGCCATCCTCGTCGGTGGTCAGCAGCTTCTCCAAGCCCTTCTCGTACAGCAACTTCAGCGCCATGCTGGACCTCTTCTCAAGGAGCGAGAAGGCCACATGGTCTTCGGCCAGGACCTTTGCCTTGGCGTCGAGATCGGCCTCCCTCGCCGCCGCTATACGCCCCAATGCCTCCAAGAGGCTGCGCTCATGACTGCGCCTTTCGCCGACTCCACCAGCTCAGCGTCGCGGCTCCTGATGGCGTCCTCTTGAGCCTTCATCTCCTCCTCCTTCGCCTGGCGGCCACGCATTTCTTCAGCGTGCTGGTCACGCAGACTCTTCAACTCGTCCTCCAGCACCCGGCAGCGGTCGCGAGCGGCATTGGCGTCCTCCAGCGCTGCCTCACGGTCGGCCGCAGCTTTTGCGGTGGCCCGCTTCTCCTCCTCGGAGGCCGTCGCAACCTGGCATACCAGCGGCGGCTGAGCTCGCTCGAGGGCCGAGACCTGAGGACGTAGAGCACAAAGGAGAGCATTGGAAGGGGGAGGACTTGTATGGGTCTGACCTAGCTACGCTACGGATGTCCGCGCACAGGTCTGGTGCATCATGAAGAATCGACCCCGGACCGCCAAGATAAGTCACGAACTCAAAACAACTAATCGTTGGAACCTAGGAGACACGCTCGCCATAGCCCCGTTGCGGCAATGTCGCCTCCCTTTCTTATCTTACCACAGCTGCTTGAGCGCTAAAGGGGACCCCCTAAGCATCGCTCCTCAGGAGTTCTTACTGGACCTCGGGCCACTCACCTCCTGCCCTTGACCACGTCACGCGACCTGGCATACCAGCGACGGCTGAAGCTTGCCTGGGGACCGAGAGCTGTCAGCGTAGAGCAACAAGCTGTCGCGATGTTGGAAAGGGAAGACCGAGCCTAAACAAGACTTGCGCTCGCAAGGCTTCCATAATTAGGATAATATCAACAAAAGAAATTGCAGGCTCTTTACACGCCCCCACGGGCCACTTCTCAATTCCTCGCAGGGAAAAAAAGACGAGAACCTAGGAGAATCCTATCTACACGCCCCCACGGCTGATGCCATCACCAACAGTGGGCCGCGGGAGGCCAGCGCCAACCCCATCCAGATCAGCGACGGCGGCGGCCAGACTTTGCGGCCCTGCTCCGGGCGCGGCGAGAGCTCAAAGGCACTTAGCTGTCATCGCTCCTCTCCGGAGTCTTGTAGAGCTCGGGAGAACCGCTGGACTCCCAAGAGTCTCTGCTGCTGGAGTAGCCGCGAGCGGGGCACGCCTCGTCCTAGCGCTCCCCTTCCGGGCAACACTCCAGGCGGCGACCCTCCGCGTCGAAGACCTTGAAGAACAGCGTGGAGGCGCCATCGTACTCGAAGTGGATCGCGAGGGCGCCCTCCGCACGGCAAACCCGCGCGACCTCGCCCCAGCCATGGGTCATGAAGATCTTACCGGTGGAGGCTGCTTCAACCTTTGCTCCAGTCGCCGGGGCATCGCAGTCGGCATGCTGGAACCAGAGCTCGAGAGGCCCCCTCGGCGGCATCACGTCAGAGAAGAAGCGCGGGAAGCGGATCCAAGAGCTTGGGGGCATCGCCGCCCACAGCACAAGCTCGCGTGAGGAGTCCGTGGCATGGACTCCAGGAGCGACGGCGCACATCGCCGCAGCGCCTCGACCTAGGCCGTGGTGCGTGCGCCGACGCTCGTTGCTCCTTCCTCCCGAGCCCCCGGCTTGGGCGTACAAGGGAAGTGGATACCACGGAGGAGGCCGCTCGCACCAAGGCCTCGTCACCATCTGCATCGCCGCTTGGTCACGATGATGGACCGACCTCTTCTTCGGCGGGAGCAGCCCCGAATCATCACGAGGGGCTTTTCCTTCTTGTCAGCAGAGAGCCTTCGGATCGGCTCCATTGCTGCTATGGAGAGGAGCAAGAAGAAAGAAGCAAGCGAACAAGGAAGAGACGGCAATGGGGGCTCAGCCCCCCTCCCCATTTATAGCGGAGGAAGGCCAACCGACGCTCCCACGATCATAGGTAATGATGGTTTTCCTTGCATGTCGCAGGGACTTGTCAAGTCGAGCAGTTGCCGAGGCGGCGTGGGGAAGCGGAGACGCCCACGTCAAATCAACCGCCACGGGTCGACCAAGGCCGCAGGCTTTTGGGGGGCGCGGCGCTCCGCGCTTGATCTTTGGCTTCGCCTCGAAGCCAAGTCCGAGCGCGCCTTGGGCCCGGGGGCTACTGTCGGCGTTCTGGGAACGGGGGTCCCCAGACTTGCCTGCCTGCGGCCCACGGCGTGGCTATGCTAGCAGGCCTGTACGGCCCATCTTCATCAACGAGACATTCAAGACCCTCGCGAGGGGCCAAGCCTCGTGGGGCGGACGATGCAAGACCTCCTCAGGAGTGGCCTCACCAGGCCTCCTCGCGAGGAGCGGAGAAATCAAGGCAAGGCAAAGCTCGTGAGGCTCTCGTGACATGAGCCATGATGATCAAGACCAGGCGGGCGCCAGCGCGCGCAGCGTCCTTGTTTCCTATTTGGTGCTAAGGAGGCAAGCGCTGGCGCGGAGTACCGAGGCATCAAGTAAAGGTTTGCATATCAGTGCAACGATACCAAGACCAACAGGACGGTAGGACGGAGGTCACCATGGAGCCCAAGACAGCGTCAGCACCAGAGCCTTTTGTAGGCGAAGACCGCTTTTGTCAGGATAAGCTGTACTAGCTGTCCCCTTTCAAATTGGTCGTTGTTGGCTCCCTTCCCGTTCAATATTTGGGGAGAGGAACAAGGCCTATATAAGTAGAGCTGGTCACCACAGTAGAGGCATCTGATTCGGAGGCATCTCACCCACACAAGTTCGACAAGCACAAGAACACCTCAACCTCAGGAGGTTGTTCTTCCCCTTGTACTGTTCATCATCAGCCCAAGAGGCAATCCACCACCACCACACTGGAGTAGGGTATTACACCACGACGGTGGCTCGAACTAGTATAAATCTTGTGTCTTTGTGTTGCGAGTTCGTCGAGTTCGTCCGCGAGATCTTAGAGAGCTAGGGTGTAGATCGGTAGGGAGGAAATCTTCGCGCGCACCCAGTGTTCGAACCTTGAGGGTTTTGCTGGAACCCGTGATCCGACACTGGGTCCACGGTAGCCGCAAGGAAGTGGACCCACCAGAAAATAATTATTCCTACACCTGACAGCGGGGACCCACCAGGCGGGCCAGCGTATTTCACGAAAAAAATGTTTCCCGCCCCTGACTGCTGGGACCTACCAGCTACATCTTTGCACGCAAGGAAGTGCGTCCGGGCAAAAAAACCAATTTGTCCCCCTGACTGCTGGGACCCACCAGCTACATCTTCGCATGCAAGGAAGTGCCTGACAGTCGGGACCCACCTGGTCGAAGCGTACATAGCATTGTCATTCTGGTCGCAAACGTGTACGTACATACTGGTCGATGTAGAGGCGCGCATGTGTCATAGTAGAGGCATGCACGTAGCATGTACACGTACGTACAACGGCCAGGGTGCAAGAAAGTAAATACGGCCACATACGTATATACGGGCGGGGTCTCGAACGCCTACTCGCGCGTACTTATGGCCAGGGCTTGTGTACATGGTTGGGTAGGAACAGAGGAACTGCGTCGTCGTCGTGTTCATGAGGAGGCAACGGAATGCGTCGTGTTCATCGGGAGGCGACGGAAAGTGTGGGAGCTAACCGGCTTGGACGGAACAGCCGATGGAAACGAGGCCTGGCGTACCACAGAACGGAGGAAACGGCTTTGTGTTCGAGCGGCCACGTTCGAAACGGGATCCTATTCATCGGGAGGGGTCTGGCGTACCGCAAAGCGGAGGAAACGGACCTCCTACGGTCGAAAAGGGGGTCCTGTTGATCGGGAGGTGTGTGGCATACCGGAAAACGGAGGAAACGGACTTGTGTTGGAGCGCTACGGTCGAAACGGGGGTCCTGTTCATCGGGAGGGGTGTGGCGTACCACAAAACGGGACTCCACGGGATATTGTTCATCTCCACTGTCGAGCCCCTCAAGCCACCACGGGTTACTGTTCATCCACCGTTGACCTCCTCCAGCCTCCACTTGCGACTGTTCATCCACGGGCTCCTGTTCATCCAGCCTCCACAGCGCGCTACTCCACCGGCTACTGTTCAACCAGCCCTCTCCGCGGGCTCCTATTCAACCACCCCTCCACGGGCTACTGTTCATCCAGCCCTCCACCGTCTACTGTTCATCCAGCCCTCCACGTGGTGGTCCTATTCATCCAGCCCTCCACGGGGTCCTGTTCATCCAACCCCAACTGGCTCGATCGATCGGGGTCCTGTTCATCCAGAGGCAACACCACGGGATCCTATTCATCCACCCCCACCGGGAACTGTTCATCCAAACCCCCCTCCCCCAGCAACGCTCACTGTTCATCCAGAGGCAGCATTGATCGGCTTCAGTTAGCAGCAGTATTGAAGGAATCGCTCAATCGGGTTCGATTAATGACCATCGATCGGTCGCCGGGTTCGGGTGAACGCGTAGCTTGCAGTGCAATCGCTCGGGTTCAGTTAGAGCCCAACGCCTCGCTCGGGTTCAGTTAGAGCCCAATGCCTCGCACCCACGCGCGTGCGTGTACGAGAGAAACGCGCATCACTCGGCCCTGACCACACACCGTAACCGGGAACACCCAGATATTTTCGTCGCCCTCGCTTCCACCACGGTTTCTTTCGTCATGGACGGCGCAAAGAATGTCATGCAGCTGCGTCTCCGGCCCGCCCAGGACGAAAAGCCTATTTTCTATCATGATTTTTTGTCATAGAAGTAGGACCCCACCACATCTATGATGATACCGGGTTTTGTCACAATTATCGTCATAGAAGTGTCATAAGTATGAAAAAAAAATTCGTTCGGCCCAAAATGTCACGGATGTGTCTTTTTTTGTAGTGCCTCCACGGGGTGGTCCTGCTCATCCAGCCCTCCACGGGGTCCTGTTCATCCAGCCCCAACCGGCTCGATCGATCGGGGTCCTGTTCATCCAGAGGCAACGCCATGGGGTCCTGTCCATCCACCCCCACTGGGAACTGTTCTTCCAAACCCCCCCAAAGAACGCCACTGTTTATCCAGAGGCAACACCACGGAGTCCTGTTCATCCACCCCCACCGGGAACTGTTCATCCAACGCCCCCCCCCCCCCCAGCAACGCTCGCTATTCATCCAGAGGCAGCATCGATCGGCTTGATTAGCGGCGATAGCGGTGGAATCGCTTCGGTCGGGTTCGATTATGATCATCGAACAATCGCTCGGGTTCATTAACGCGTAGCCTGCAGTGCAATCGCTCGGGTTCAATTAGAGCCCAATGCCTCGCTCGGGTTCAGTTAGAGCCCAACGCTTCACACCCACGCGCGTGCGTGTACGAGAGAAAGCGATGCATCGCCGCCCCGACCACCCACCGTAGAATCGAACGCCTGATATTTTCCTCGCCCTCGCTTCTACCATGGTTTTTTCCGGCCATGGACGGCCCAAAGAATGTCATGCAGCTGCGTCTCCGGCCCGCCCAGGACGAAAAGCCCATTTTCTGTCATGATTTTTTGTCATAGAAGTAGGACCCCACCACATCTATGACGATACCGGGTTTTCTCACAATTATCGTCATAGAAGTGTCATAAGTATGACAGGAAAAAAATTCGTTCGGCCCAAAATGTCATGGATGTGTCTTTTTTGTGTAGTGTGTGCCGACCCGAGGGAGGAGGGGGGCTGCTAGCTAATTCGCACTTTGCTAGGTGAACCTCGGTTGGTGGGAGGGGGCATACATTCATAGCTTAGAATTCCCTTCGTGCCGACACGAGGGGGTGGGGGCAAGCAATACCGTGCGCTTTGCGAGAGAGGTGCCACATCGAAGTTGCATTTGGTATTTGAAAATCAAACCACCCTTTTGATACATAAATTTGGTCCACATGCAAGTGTGGTCGTGTTCTGACCCTCTCCCGCACCATTTTTCGCCCAATTTATGAACAATAGACATGTCGGATGATGTAATAGACACGGTTCACTCAAACTAACCGTGTGCCACGCCGGTGTCCCTATCACGCACACATACGCACAGTACATTGGGCTCCACGAGGCTCCCCCTCTCAAAAATATCTGCCCGCCTCGAGGGTTTTTCTGTTTCATAACACACGGTTGTTATCTTCGAACCGTGTGCGATGTTTCTTGTTCCCAATCCCGTCTACATCCCTAGAAAATATATACCCGCCTCGAGGGTTTTTCTGTTTCATAACACACAGTTGTTATCTCCGGACCGTGTGCAATGTTTCTTGTTCCCAATCCCACCTGCATCCCTAGAAAATATATGCCCGGCTCAAGGGTGTTTCTCTTTCATAACACACGGTTGTTATCTCCGGACCGTGTGTGATGCACTATCATCCAAAATTTCAATAGCCCGGCATTTCACTCCTACGTTTGACTCCCGTGTAGTAAAAATTTCAGTACCCGCGTCATTTCCTCAAACACCCCCCCCCCCCGACACACACACACAACACACACACACACACACCAAAACCTCTTCGGACGTGCGCACACACACACACACACACACTCCTGTCGGTGTCGAAACCGGTGGATCTCGGGTAGGGGGTCCCGAACTGCGCGTCTAAGGCGGATGGTAACAGGAGGCGGGGGACACAATGTTTACCCAGTTTTGGGCCCTCTCGATGGAGGTAATACCCTACTTCCTGCTTGATTGATCTTGATGATATGAGTATTACAAGAGTTGATCTACCACGAGATCGTAGAGGCTAAACCCTATAAGCTAGTCTATGGTTATGATTGTTTTCGTCCTACGGACTAAACCCTCCGGCTTATATAGACACTGGAGGGGGCTAGGGTTACACAGAGCCGGTTACAAGGGAGAAAATCTACATATCCAAATTGCCAAGCTTGCCTTCCATGCAAAGGAGAGTCCCATCCGGACACGGGACAAAGTCTTCAATCTTTTATCTTCATAGTCCAACAGTCCGGCCGAAGTATATAGTCCGGCTGTCCGAGGACCCCCTAATCTAGGACTCCCTCAGTAGCCTTTGAACCAGGCTTCAATGACGATGAGTCCGGCGTGCAGATTCTCTTCGGCGTTGCAAGGCGGGTTCCTCCTCTGAGTACTCCATTGAAGATTTTGAACACAAGGATCATGTCCGGCTCTGCAAAACAAATTCCACATACCATTGTAGAGAGTATAATATTCCACAAATCTAACCTGCTGACAACTTTTCATAACGTGACATCCTGCGGTGGCCCGGTCATTACGAACCGTTTTCCCAGCCTGCCACTGCACATGTTGCGAGGCGGTTTTCTTGGCACATTTTGTCGAAGCAGACATCGTGTCCCCTTATCAAAGGATTTTCATCAATACGGGTGTGGGTAACCCAATCGTGCCTGGTGGTATGACTCCTCGATTTTAGGCAAGTTCCAAACGGCCACGTGGAGGACGCTTGATATTCACCCTCTTTATAAAGGGGCCAAGGCGTGTCCTTTTCTTCTCCCGCTCGATCCTTCCCTTCTCCCACCTCGAATTCCAACACCCAAGGCTCAGGCTAAGTGCTTCGGACATTCAATCATGTCCGGATCCAACCTTCAAGGCCGGTGGATGGCCTCCTCTGTCACAGAGGAGGACATCGAGATGCTAAGAGAAGCCAGGTATCTAACCGCCGAAATCTCGCACAGGCTGCCTGCTCAAGGGCAGGTCATCCCCACTCCCGAACCCAACGAGAGTGTCGTATTTGTTTCCCACTTCCTTTGAGGGCTAGGCTTTAGTCTTGATCCCTTTGTTAGAGGGCTTATGTTCTATTACGAGCTCGATTTCCATGATCTAGCTCCAGATTCCATCCTTCACATCTCGTCGTTTGTTGTCGTGTGTGAGGCCTTCCTCCGCAACACCCCACACTTAGGCTTATGGCTTAAGACCTTCAACGTGAAGCCAAAGATGATCGATGGGCGACCTGCAGAATGCGGAGGTGCCATAATAAGCAAAGGCGCCGATGCTCCATGGCCAAAGGGTTCCTTACCGGAGATGTCCAACTTATGGCACCGGGAGTGTTTTACATCACAGCTCTCCAAAGTACTAAGTGGGTAGCTGCCCCTACCTTCCGTTCGGGCCCCCGCCACAACTGGCGTCATGGGTCAACAAGGGGCTGGACTGGGGGCCAGTTAATGACGTGCCGACATTGTAGAGTCACATCCGAGATCTCCTCAAGAGAGATGTCAGCCTTGTCAAGGTAACGCAAGTCATGCTAGTTCGTCGGGTCCTGCCATGCCAACATCGACCTATCCGTATGTGGGAGTTCAACCCGGAAGGACCGCGAACTATTCAGCAATTCTTCAGCGTGACACTCGAAGAGATGTATGGATTGTTCTTCGGATCACGAATGAAGTGTCCGGACACCACCGAGGATGCGGGTCTAAACTGCAATCGTCCAGATACCCATGTAAGTAATTCTGCGGCCGAACATGCTGTCTTTTTATTTGTCACAACATCATTCTGAAAAAATCGCTCTTTGACCAGGACTGGATAAAAAAGGCAAAGATGATCAGGCGTTCGGCCCCCCTTCCTGAAGGCTCACCGGATCATGTACTAGCCAGGATGCTTGAGCACGCACCTTGTCAAGTGCCATCAGAGGAAGATAAAGGGAGGAATAAAGAAGCCGAAAGCGGGCATCATGCATTACTCATCCAAACCGGGGGAATTAGTTACTCCGTGATGGAGGATAATCGGGGAGAAGAATCTAAAATTCCCCCTCTCCAAGGAAGGAAAGGACCGCCTCTGAAGACTTGGAAATGAGGGTTTCCAAACGAGGGAAGAAACCTTCGTCAGGGGGCCTGCCCCGGAGGGCGTCCTTACCGCACTGTGCCCGCAAGGTGGTCAGCCCTCCACCGAATTGTAAGTGAACAAGAGTACTTTTGGTAAATATATCCTGCTTCATCTCCGAGGACAATAACCGAGACGTATGTCTTGCAGTTCGGATCGTAGCCCTTCTCGATAGAGTTCGTCTTCGGGGGGATCTTCTTCCGGAGATGATGGAGAGCGAAACGCATCCTTTGTCTCCCCACCTCATGAGGCGGACGACCCTGAGGTGTTGTCACGGAGGATTTCTCCTGATCCGCCAAGGCCAGAAGGTAACCCTTCGGCCACCCGTAGTCCGGAGTATTCGGCTCCTAAGGAGAGCAACAGAAAGAGTCTGGGGCTGTTCGATGCATGACCGGACGCATTGATGGGTCTTCTGGAGCAAGCGGCTACCTCAAAGGCGCATCGTACTTTAATAGGTACGGTGGTTGAGAGGATTTCATCCGCCAACAGTGGGTTGCATGAAGCTTTTATGAGTCTGCTAAGAGGCTTTGAGGTACGCAAAGTAATATATATTTTGATGGTACTGCACATGCTAGGTGTGCCCTATACAGATAGTAGCCCGTGAGACTCTGGTTGCTGTCCAGAGGCGGCAAACTGAGGATCATAGTCCCAGGTAATGATCATGTTGCTTTCATGTGCGGTAATTTGAAGGTCCGTGGCTGGCCGGACTGGTGAGTTTGCCGAACTGAGGCGGCAGCTTGATGCGGCAGATGCCGAAATCGTGCTTGTAAACAAGCGGCTTGACGAGGCACAGGGTATGTATTTTCCGGTGGTCAACAGATATTAAGAGGAGCATGATGCTAGTATCTATAATATGTTGTGATTGCAGATGGAACTGCCGCCGTGGAGAACCTTCGGGGGGAACTTGCCCGAGCCAAGGAACAAGCCAGGAGAAGTGATGTGGCCTCCCTAAAGGCGGCCGAAGAGTTAGGAGCCGAACAGGCTGCTCATCGCCAGAGCGAAGATAAAATAGCCAAGATGGCTTTTGAGCTGAAGGATGCCGCTGGCCGGTACGAGCTTCTTGAAAAGGAAAGCCAAACGAAAACGGCGGACCTGAAGAAAGCCATGGTAGCAGCCAAGGAAACCCGCTCTAAAATTAGAGCGGCAAAGGAGGAGCTTCGTCAAGCCAGAGATATCACGACTCGGAAGCCCTTTTTGTTGCGAACGAAGTTCGGAGATCCCAAGTATGCCCCTCTGGATCAATTATGGAGGGCTGCAGACGCGTACTTGGACTTGGAAACGAGTGTTGCTGATGCGACTGAGTTTTTCAAAGATCAGAAAGATCATGAAGTTGAAAGGTTGCTCTGGTCGCAGTTCAGTGCTCCCGCGCGTCCGCTGCTGTTAAATGAACAAATGGCCGAGTGGGCTGACCTCCATAGGTTGTCTGGACTTTCCATGAGGTCTGTCGTGGATCATCTTTGGCCGGAGGGACCAAGGCCGAATAGTTATTTTGGTTTAGTGCAACGATTCCTTGGTGATGTGCCGCATATTGACGCTGTAAAGAGGTCGGCGTGCATAGAGGGTGCGCGTATGGCTCTTGCCCGTGTTAATACATACTGGGCAGAGATGGAGGCCACCGCTATTGCAACCTGTGATCCGCCGTAGGCTGTGTCTCGATCGAGCACTATTTTGAAGAAGTCCTAGAAGGTGCTCGTTTAATAGAGGCTCGATTCAAGAGTATCATGTTCGAGTGACATCTATCCCAATTGTAAAAACAATGCTATTTGGATTATAAAGGTTGTGTTTATACTTTTGCCTGAAAGCATTATGATGCCTCCTGTGCGGCCGTTTATGTATGTATATAACCTGAAAGTTTGCAGTCGTCGGCTTCAGCCCCCACACATATAATGCGGGGGTGTTTAGAAAAGCGCGTATTCACACTTGATCCAACGTCTTGGTCCATTAAGGAGGTGATAGCGCGGCGAACAAGGCAATCGGACTATATTGCTTTAACACTTTCACTTAGCCATAGGAGTTTGACGGTGGGGCTACTATATAGCCCCTGGTACTTCCGCGCTCATCCGAATACGGGGCACGTACATACATGACTGGGAAACCGGTCCTTCGTTAATGCAGAGGAATCGCGAATATTCTGCTGAGTCCTCGAGTGGTTGACCAGTCTCGCGCTTTATCATGATAGTCAGTTTTCGGCTTTCTCTACTGAGTGCTCATCCGGATGAACCAGGGCATAATCGCAGCAGTTCTCCCAGTGCCACCTTAGCCGATAGAGCGGAACGTAAGGTAGCAAAACACGGGAGCCGAGCAAACCCAACTATTGACCAAAGATATGATTTGGAGTTGATGCATATAAGGCCAAACTCGCGACGCCGAACACTCCCTAAGGTATTCGGAATTTACAACATATACTGGGCTGAGTAATGCCCTCGATAGTGAGCCCTGAATTTCCAGGTACGTGCATTAGTCTGACGTGACTAAATGCGAATAACGCCAGCATCCCTCTCGGTTGTGTTGAGTATCCGGAGGGTGTGAAGCAACAAGAGACAGTAAGAAAGGTTTACAATGGGTCTTAATCTAAAAAGAAACATTTGAGCGGGGCCCTGCTGCACGTCTGCGCCTGTGTCTCCGTTGTGCCGTATCCTGGGAGGGTGTAGCACGATTATCATCTGTAAAAGAGAAAAACCCAAGTGAAAGTCTTCGTGCAAAAAATTGGTTATTCTTAATAAACCATTAAAATGCAATCTAAATAGGGTCAAGCCAAACTGTAGTCCTTTTTACATGCGGGAAGCCCCTAGAACCACCTATGGGGGTGTATCCATCGACTCAATCTCAGGTTTATCCGAGCTGTTACAGGTAGTGGTGCGCCGGACTCGTCTAGCCGTGTCCGCGGTCTTGATGACCGATCATTTATTCTTGTTGGAGAGGCCCTTCAGTGTTCGGCTGGTAGAGCCGCCACACATTCTTCTGCACGTAAGGAACACTTTGTGTTTCCGCTAACTATGATGATGCCACGAGGACCGGGCATATTAAGCTTAAGATAAGCGTAATGCGGTACTGCATTAAAACGAGAGAAGGCCATTCTTCCGGGTAGTGCGTGATAGCCGCTTCAGAATGGAGCGATCTCGAAGGTTAATTCTTTGCTTCGGAAGTTGTCGGGAGAACCGAATACAACCTCTAGTGCTAGAGAGCCTGTGTAGCGGGCCTCTGGGCCTGGTATTACTCCTTTAAAGGTAGTATTGCTTTGGCTGATTCTTGTCGGGTCTATCCCCATTTTGCGGGTTGTGTCCTGATATATCAGATTAAGACTACTGCCGCCATCCATAAGGACTCGGGTGAGATGGTATCCGTCAATTATTGGGTCTAGCACCAAGGCAGCCGATCCTCCATGCCGGATACTAGTTGGGTGATCCCTGCGATCAAAAGTGATCGGGCAGGCCGACCAAGGGTTGAACTTGGGGGTGACGGTCTCCACGGCGCATACGTCTCGGAGTGCGCGTTTGCTCCTCCTCTTCGTTACGTGAATCATGTTCACTGTTTTGACCTCTAGTGGGAATTTTTTCTGTCCCCTAGTGTTTGGCGAGGCTCATCCTCGTCTTCACTTGGTGTCTCCCTCCCCTTGCGTTCGGCGTTTAGCTTGCTGGCCTGCTTGAAGACCCAGCATTCTCTGTTGGTGTGATTTGCAGGTTTGTTGGAGGTGCCATGAATCTGACATAATCTGTCTAGAATCTTGTTTAGGCTGGACGGTCCATCTCTGCTGCCTTTAAATGGCTTTTTCCGTTGGCCGGGTTGAGAGCCCCTGAATCTGGCATTTACCACCGTGTTGTCTGGGTTGTCTTCATTGTTTCGGCGCTTGCTTTTACTGCGTCCTTGTTTTCCATTGCCATCCCTGACTTCGGATGTGCCTGGGTCGCTGATGCCGCTACGGGCCAGCCAACTATCTTCTCCCGCACAAAAGCGGGTCATAAGGCGTGTTAGGGCTACCATTGTCCTTGGTTTTTCCTAGCCGAGGTGTCTGGTGATCCATTCGTCCCGGACACTGTGTTTGAAAGACGCTAAGGCTTCGGCGTCCGGGCAGTCGACGATATGATTCTTCTTAGTGAGGAATCTGTTCAAAGCTTTCGGGCTGACTCTCCGGGCTGTTGAATTATATGACTTAAATCGTCTGCATCCGGAGGTCAGACATAAGTCCCTCGAAAATTAGCCCTAAAAGGATCCTCAAGCTCTTCCCAACTTCTAGTTGAGTTTTCAGGGAGGCTTTTCAGCCAGTGCCAAGCTGGTCCTTTCAACTTGAGGGGCAGGTATTTGATGGCGTGGAGATCATCTCCGTGAGCCCTGTGGATGTGAAGGATGAAGTCCTCAATCTAGACCCCAGGGTCTGTCGTTCCGTTGTATGCCTCTATGTTCACGGGTTTCAATCCCTCTGGAAATTCATGATCCAGCACCTCATCGGTGAAGCATAGGGGGTGCGCTGCACCCCTGTATTTGGATGTGTCATGGCATCCTGACGGTTTTAGTGTTCAGTTTTGATTCCGTGTCGGAGCGCGCTTCCTAGATCTGTAGATGGACCTGGTCATACCGGCTTTTTGCTGCAAGTCCTCACATAAATCATGTGCTGACTTATGTGCGACATCATTAGCCGCCCTATCGCGTCCACGGGGTGGTCGATCTGGCTGATCGGCCGTTTTATTTTTGGCTGTATGGGCTCTAAAGCCTCGTCATCGAATTCAGGCAGCAGCTTGCGCTTTGGATAGCTCTTTGTGTGGCGACTGCCACCGTACTTTTCTTCAGTGTCTAGCACTTTGTTCCATCTACTGTTGAGTGTATTTTGCGCGGCCTTAAGCCTTTGCTTCTGCTTCTTCAGACTCCTCGCGGTGGCAATAAGCCTTCTATGGAGGTTCTCTTTCTCCAAATGCCTTTCCGAGATGATGTGTGCATCGTCGTCCGGACTGTTCTCCTCTCCGGAGACAGGTTGATGAGCTTTACCCTCAGTGTCGTCATGATCGGACAGTGGCTCCGTACTATGTTCACCGTCCGCTGGCTCATCCTGCTCTGTCGCTGGGTCCATGTGGTCATCATTTCCTTTGGAGTCGACTAGGGTATTATTCTTTCTTGCGTTGTTATCGTTGTTCTTGCCGAGGCAGGATTTGGAGCGGCGCCTACGTCGTCGCTTTGGTTGCTTCTCGAGGGGATTATCCTTCGCTGAATCCTTCTGTTCCTCGTCATTGTTTTCTTTGGGTGTATCCACCATGTATATATCGTGTGATGAAGTGGCTGTCCAGCCACGTGGGTGGTGGTTCATGTTCCTCTCTGCGTAAATGCGTCCATACCGTCGATGTCTTCGGAGTCGAAATCAAGCATGTTGGTTAAATCGTCGACAGTGGATATTAAGTGGGTGGTGGGTGGGGAACGAATTTCTTCGTCGACCGCTTCCCAATCGAGCCGGACATAGTTCGGCCGAGGGTCTCCTGACAAGGAGAGAGACCTTAATGAATATAGCACGCCGCCTGTATGCGAAGTGCTGGAAAATATCCGCGGAGGTAAACTCCATGATCGGTGCCCAATCAGATTCGATAGGCATGGACGCAAGCGGTTCGGAGCCCGTGGCCGGGGACGAATCCAAGGGTTCGGCAACACAGGTCTCATAAGAGGTGAAGTTAGTATTCGGCTCTAACGCCGCTGAGTGTGCGACCTCCGTGGCGGGGTCCATCCACCCATCCTCGGATGGCACGATCTTCTCCGGATTGAGGATCGGAGTAGTCACAGGTGTGATCTCCCGAACACCGTCCGATAGCAGAGCCAAGTCGTGCTCGTCGTGACTGTGTAGCGCACCTGACATGGGCTCGAAACCGTCGAAGATCAAGTCTCCGCGGACGTCGGTTGTATAGTTTAAGCTTCCAAACCTGACCTGACGGCCAGGGGCGTAGCTCTCGATACACTCAGATGGCTGCGAAGTTGGCCCTTGATCTTGGCGCCGAACACGAAGATCCATGCAGGGAAAAAAACTTCACCCTGGATCGCATCGTTTTTTTACTATGTACTGCAAGGCAACAGCCTCACAGTATTTTATTAATTAATAAAAAAAGAGTCCAAGTTACAACTTTACAAATGTACAGAGAAGAGTAAAAATACTTACAATAGAAATACTAAGTAAGGTTAGCTAGCCAAGACATAAGACTATCCTTGTATTTGCATCTAATCCTGTGGGAGAGAAGAGAGATGTCATGTATAAAGTTTCTTCTCCAAGCTCTAAATGAGGGTTGTTCATTTCTGAAGATCTTCCCATTCCTTTGAATCCAAATATTCCATGTAGCAAAGGAAACCACCTCAGAGAAGAAAGGGAGACCAAAATCCTTCCTAACTGCTTGGGCCATATCATAAGTGGTTTGGTTGGGTTGAACAGACCAAGAAATCCCAATATAGTTCCAAACCCTTTGGCTGAAATTGCAAGCAAAGAAAAGGTGGGCCCGATTCTCATGTTTTGCAAGGTTGCAAAGCACACAAGTATCATCCTGGATTATCCACTGCCGACGTTGCATCATATCCCTGGTGTTCAAACGATCCATTAACAGAAGCCAACCAAAAACTTTAAGCTTTAGTGTGCATGCACACTTCCAAATCCACTTGAATATGGGGTCAACCCGTATGTGCGAGAAGCAAGAGTCATAGTATATCTTGGCCCTAAAGTCACCAGACTTTGAAGGCCACTTCCAAATGTCCTTGCTCTCAGCATCCAGATTGATCAAAGGCAGGAGGGTTTGTAGTTGTGTAAGTTCTGAGTAGGCCTCTTGCGATAGAGGCAGATGAAAGTGATCCAAGATATCCGGCTGCTCAATAAAGTCCTTAACTGCTCAATAAAGTTCTGGATCGCATCGTTGCCGATGATCGAAGGAGCCATCAAGCCTTATGGTGACGGCACAGTGGAACTCTCAATGAAAGCACCAATGTCAGTGTCAAAACCGGCGGATCTCGGGTAGGGGGTCCCGAACTACGCGTCTAAGGCGGATGGTAACAGGAGGCGGGGGACACAATGTTTACCCAGTTTCGGGCCCTCTCGATGGAGGTAATACCCTACTTCCTGCTTGATTGATCTTGATGATATGAGTATTACAAGAGTTGATCTACCACAAGATCATAGAGGCTAAACCCTAGAAGCTAGCCTATGGTTATGATTGTTGTCCTCCTACGGACTAAATCCTCCGGCTTATATGGACATCGGAGGGGGCTAGGGTTACACAGAGTCGGTTACAAGGGAGGAAATCTACATATCCGAATTGCCAAGCTTACCTTCCACGCAAAGGAGAGTCCCATCCGGACACGGGACGAAGTCTTCAATCTTGTATCTTCATAGTCCAACAGTCTGGCCGAAGTATATAGTCCAGCTGTCCGAGGACCCCCTAATCCAGGACTCCCTCACCTCCCTCGCTCGAAACCCTAGCAGGGTCCCCGCCGCCGCTGCCGACGCCGCAGGGCCTCCATTGTCAACATCTGCCGGTTTGCCCGTGCAGCTTGCCCACCGATCTCCATACCCAGGCCGCCCTCAGTTTCTTAGATGATGCCTGCCAAACGCCCCCTTTCCCACAGATTCCCATCCCCATCCCCATCCCCCAGTCCAGAGCGTCGCAGCATAAGCCCGGCTACGCTTCCCGTGGAGCCCGAGGAGTGACTGGCCCAAAAGAGGTGTATAGCGGTCTCTTCGCCCGACGTCGCCAAGGAAGCTGACTACCATTACTGGTGGCAGGCAATCAAGCAGCGGCCTAGAGTATGCCGGCATGTCTCGGCCGTCGGCTACGACATTGAGGTCATCGACAGCGACGGCCTGAGGCGGGCTATGTCACAGGTTTAATGGCCCACCCCCAACCCCTCGGGTTCAACCGCCGTCGATCTCATCCATGGCCCTGCTGCTGATCTCCTCTGGCTCGCTGTCAACAATGTTCCAATCTACATCGCCATTGAGCCCGTTTTGTCATTTCTGAAGGACACGTTCTGCGACACTGGCTTGGGATCCACAGCTTCCAAGTCAGACCTCATCGGCGGCGACCACGAGGAGGGCATCCTCTCTGGCTCTTCCAAGGGGAAAGAGCCCATCTGCTCTTCCAAGGGGAAAGCACCCGTCTGCGACATGAGGGAGGGCACCCTACAGCCGTGCTCTTCCAAGGAGAAGGAGCCCATCTGCGACAACATGGAGCGTATCCAGGGAACATGCTCTTCCCACAAGAACGAGCCCATGTGTGACAAGTGAGGAAACCCATGATTTGTGTTGTCGTGCCTCTTCACAGGGGGAAACCCATGATTTGTTTTGTCGACTCCCTTTTGTAGTGTAGTGAGAATATGTCCAGTTTTAATTGCTATATCTGGTTGTTTGTAGTATGCCTTGTTTATTTCAGTTGTTCAGAATGTGATGCTCTATATGTGCAATTATTTACTGTGCAGTACATTTCATCAATCCAGTTTTAAACATATTGTAGGAATGCATATATTTGCTTGTTGTTAAGCCTGTTTTTTGGGTGAGTTATAGATGCAACCAGCTCAAACTAGACCTCATGTTTAGATATACTTTAGGGCTATTTGAGCCCGAACTAGCTCAAACTAAATGTAACCCATGGATACAGCAGGAGTTAATCAGCCGATAATTTGTAAGAATGCACTAAACTCCTTCCGGCCCATAATATAAGATGTTAATTCATCTAATATGTGAGTATATTGGATGTTATAAGATACTCCCTCCGTTCCTAAATATTTGTCTTTTTAAAGATTTCAAATGGACTACCACATACGGATGTATATAGACATATTATAAAAGAGTGTTGTACTACATCATTGTGCAATTGTTGTTTACCTTCTAATATTAACTTGGTGCTTTTATGTACATATGTCATTGGTAAAGATCCGCGCTTCGACCCTTTTTGCGTATGGGGCAATGAGATATCGATGAACCAGCATCAAGTGAGGAAGCTGATAAAGTTTGTTAGTAAAATGGGTACAAATATGGCAATTCAACTATTTGTCTACACATTATCCAAGACAACAGCGAACTGCAGGATGGTATCTAAGAACTCTGCAGCCTTCTTTTTACTGCCCATAATTAGTTGTGTTAGATGACAATGTCTGAATCTTTTTTCCTTTCCAGTGATTGCGAAAGCAGTTTACTCAAGATTACCTCTGAAACTACATGATTGGTGGGCATGCAAAGATTAAATTATTTCTACCAGAACACGATGATTATTTGATGTTTTCATGAAGACCGTGAAGGATGGGCGGTCAGCCATCACAAGGGCTTGGACTAGAGTCGTGTGTGCCTTCTGCATGGAGGAGGGCACAATATGGGCATTCCGCTTCACCTTGTTCAGCAACCAGAATATATTTCGCCTCTTTCTTTACCGTCTTTAATAGTACAAGTATAAAACTTGTGGTTCATCATTCTTTATTAGGTTCTTATGTAATTCTTGAACATATGTACCTATTAATCAAATAATGCATTGGTTTTTTAACCTAATGGATATGAATAAAGCTGTAGCATACATTCAAATTCAAATTCAAATTCAAATCCGATACAATTTGAAAAAGCAGCAATTAAATTATGGTGAAATTACGCTCTCTAGGTTGTTATGGTACACACGGTTGGTAAAACACAAACATTTGCGATATGCACCATAATCCAAGACGGTTCACAGAGAGGAAACGTGTGCAAGCATGCACATAGTTGCCGTTTGCAAAGCGTGTGCGATGTCAAACAATATCACAAACGGTGCGGGCAAACTAAACGTTTGTGCAACCCTTATCGTACACGATTCGCAACCATGAACTATTTCTGATGAAGTATGCATCATAAACATTGCACCACAAAATAGCGTGTGTGATAGTTGTCGTGTATGACGATGTTACGACGGTCCGACGTTTCGTAATCTTGTACGACACTCGTACGACGATTAGCTAATCTTCTAACAGTGAACCGTTTGTGATGGGCCGTGCATCATACACATTCTATAGTAGTGAACCGTTTGTGATGGGCCGCGCATCATAAACATAGCACCACAGAATACCGACTGCGATGGCAATGTGATCAGAAATGAGTAGGAGTACTATAGGGGCCCTATCCCTGACGGTTTTTGGGTCGTCCGGGAAGGACCCCCCTATCGCCCACACTCACTTGGCGAGGGTTCCAAATGTCATCGCGGAAAGGGGTTAAAAACCGTTTATATAGCACCGACGCACACTAGTGCACCGCTGTACGACCTCTATGCCATGGCCCATACTGCCCTATACAAGAAGGTTAAGGCTTCTCTGAGGATGACCTCGGTCATCCAGGGAGCTTCACCAACATCTCCTCCCACAACAAGCTCGTGAGGTACAGAGACGTTGGGAAGACGAGGAAAGGGGAGGACTTCAACCCGAGCCAGAGTCCTTTTGATCAAGGGATCATGATGCTATCTGGTGGTGGGAGGTACCATGGCTCGGTATCCATTGGGGATGAACTCACGCGTTGTCCTAGAACTCTCCCGGAGATCAAGAAGGGTCAGACGAGCTCCGATCCTGAGATACCGCCTCGTGACCGTTCAATGGAGCTCACCATTGAGGCTAGGGCCCAGGAGCTTCTGTCAGAGGCAAACAGGCATGCTAAGCAGAGGGAGAGGGAGTTGGAGCACGGGACAGCTAGTCTATTGGAGGCGGAGAGGAATCGGAACGACACGTCTCACCGGGCCCTATACGAGCTCCTCGTGGTAAGTTTCTCTTGCATATTAGCCAAATCATGCATGTAATGTTCGCTTCATTACTAACTAATATGAATGCCTCGTGAAAACAAAATGTCCAGTCTGTGTGCGAGAAAAATGGTCAGACCCCTCCGTCGATGCCCCAGATTGGTATAGCGGACACGGAGAGTTTCATTTGAATGGTCTTTGGTGCATCATGCCAACGAGACATTGCAAATGATCTTTGGTGTAGCATGCCTCCCGACAAGCATCGACCGATCCTTCTCTGTCTCGCACTAGCACAACCCCGACCGGTCCTTCTCCATCTCCCACTGGCGCAAAACCGGCCGGTCCTTCTCCTCCGTGATGATGGTAAGTTCTGCCAAGTGTTTTGCTTAACAAATGCATATTTAGCTTAAGAAATGACCTACTTAGCTCCAAAATGACCTTTACTTAGCTTATTTTTCTCAAAAATGACATAATAACCTTACTTAGCTCCAAAATGACATATTTTACCTAGGATAGCTATAAAATGACATATACTTAGCATTTTTCCTCAAAAATGACTTGATATTCTTAGTTGGCTAAAAAATGGAATAACTACCTAGAATAGCTCAATAATGATCTATAATTAGCTTAGCTGGTTCATTTATGACATAATTAGCTCAGTTAGGTAAAAACAATGGCATAATAACCTTCATATAGCATAGTAAAAAAAATAACCTTGGTATAGCTCCAGAATGACCTATACTTAGCTTATTTTCCTCGAAAATGACATAATAACCTTACTTAGCTCCAAACTGATATAATTTACCTAGGATAGCTATAAATTACCTATACTTAGCATTTTTCCTCCTAAATGAATTAATATGCTTAGTTAGCTAAAAAATGGGATAACTACCTAGGATAGCTCAATAATGATCTATACTTAGCTCACCTAGTTCATTTATGACATAATTAGCTTACTTAGTTAAAAAATGGCATAATAACCTTGGTTTAGCTCCAAACTATCATATAATTAGTTTATTTTCCTCCAAAATGACAAAATAACCATACCTAGCTCCAAAATGACCAACTTTAACTAGGATAGCTCTAAAATGACCTACACTTGCCATTTTGTCCTCCAAAATGAATAAATATGCTTAGTTAGCTCAAAAATGGCATAACTACCTAGGTTAGCTCAAAAATGACCTATACTTAGCTTCTTCGGTTCATTTATGGCATACTTAGCATACTTAGGTGAAAAATGGCATGATAAACTTGGTTACCTCCAAAATGAAATAGACTTAGCTTATTTTCCTCGAAAATGACATAATAACCTTACTAAGCTCCAAAATGACCTATTTACCTAGCTTAGCTCTAAAATGACTTACACTTAGCATTTTTACCTAGCTTAGCTAAAAATGGCATTTTTACCTACCTTAGTTAGAAGAAGAAGAAGATAAAGAAGAGGAGAGGAGAAAAAGAAAGATAAGATAAATTCTTCTTCTTCTTTTTCTTCTTCTTTTTCTTCTTTTTCTTCTTTTTCTTCTTTTTCTTCTTCTTCTTCTAGCTAGCCTTCTTCTTCTAACTTTCTTCTTTCCCAATTTGCAGATTTGCTTTAGATGAGGAAGCTTTTATTGATGGAGTATACTCTTCTCCTTGTGCTTCCTTTTTGTTTTTGGAAACTTGTTGGAAACTTGTGGTTGGATATGTATGTATGGATGAAACCATTGTATGTTGGATATGTTGTTGGAAACTTCTTGTTGGAAACCATCGTATGTTGGATATGTTGTTGGAAACTTGTATGTTGGATATGTTGTTGGAAACTTGTATGTTGGATATGTTGTTGGAAACTTATTGTTGGTATGCTTGTTGAAAGTATTTTCAAATGTGTGTGTATATATCTGTGAAATTCTATGAAATTGAGTGAATTTAAGAAAAAACAGGGGCTGTACAGGCAGACGGCAAAGAGCTTTGCCATCAGCCAGCAGACGGCAAAGCTGCCATGTGGCAACTACGTGTGCAACCTAGGGTGCATTGGGCTGGCCTATTTGGGAGATTTGCTAGCAGATGGCAAAGATCTTTGCATCTTTGTCGTCTGCCGGCAGACGCCATAGCATGCCACGTGGTAGCTGCCTGGGCTGGCCTATTTGGGCACCTTTGCATCTCAACAAAAAAATAATTCTAAACATATACGTATGAATTGTTAGCACGAACATTAACCCTAGTCGGATTATTAGCAAAAAATTCATTTGTACACAACAAACAATTAATAACTAACCATAGATACCATTCAAACAATCAATACACTACACGGATCTAATGAATCTTACTCTAATTTCATGGTCTGGGAGAACATAAGCATAGGATTTCTATTCCAAAAAAGAAGGGGAGGGTAACCGGTTTTCCGTCGGAATTGTTGCTGGAGTAGCTGTGGACCTCCGGCTCCGGCTGGGGAGGCACAACGGCGACAACGAAGTCAAGGTCGCGCTGCTGCCCGTGCGAGACCTCGTCGGTAGCGACCGCAACCTCTATGCCTAGCTTCATGCCTTGCGCGGGTACTTAACCAGCCCCGACGTCACCACTCCCTCTGATGGTGCGCTTCGGCGACATCCTCATACACTCCAGGCGGCGGTGACAACTGTGGACGGGGGGTGAGGCCGCCTATTGTGACCAGCGGATCAGGCGCACCATTAATATGTAGCAGTGGGAGCGAGGTGGGTAGCAATCAAAGGGCTGGCTCGCCTCTCGGTGAACCTGCACAACGGACTGCTGGCATGCCTACCGTCATTACACACTGTTACTAGCACGCCCCTGGTGACACTGCGTAGCGAACACAAGCATGCCTCTCAGTCTACCTGCACGGCGGACTGCTCTCATGTGTATCGTCAACTCACGCATGCACGTACGGCACACGGGACGCGTGGCGGAACGTATTATATTGATTTTCCTTTTTGATGATTAATTCTGCCACTTTCTTGCTTAACCGAAGCACAACATGTACATTGTTGGTCTAATGCACACGGTTCAAATAAATAGTCCGTTTGCGATATTGGTTTCTAATTATTGATATTTTTCCTGTCTGTAAGAAGATTATATCAAAACTTGTCTCAAATTTGACAAAAAAAAGTATAATATCACAGTCTATTGGTGTCCATATGACACCACGATAAGTTTCATGAATTTCAACTTAGTTTTGGATTTACTAGATTTTAAAATCAAAATTCTTGATGTTTGATATTTCTTGCATGGGGACTAAACGTGCACCCAGGGACACGTACACATATGATTTTCCAATCCATTTTGGTGCACAATCATGGGTCTCATGTAGCTCAAATTTGATTTTTGCATATTAAATCTCTAGGAAATCAATCAATGTTTAAAAACAGACGAATGATCTATGGGTTTTTTTCAATTTTTAACACTACACTCCTTTGGTCGCATGTTCCCTGTAGAAAAAGTTTGACATGCATCTTTGGGCCACATGCACGCGGTGGTCCTAGGACACTCACTCGCGTGTGATGCTCTCTGTTGGCCCGCGAGGTCGTCATCCATCACTATGACCTATAGTGAGAGAGGTTAATTTGACCAAGAAGGATGGTTCTTCGAAAAAAGACCAATAAGGATGGTCATTTTTTGGTCTGTGTTATGTATGGTAGGAGTATATGTATAGTACGCGTCGAAGAGGGTGGGGGCAACATATACCATGTGTCATATAGGACAGTCACTCGCGTGTGATGCTTCCATTTGTCGGCCCGCAAGGTCTTCCTCCATCACTTTAACCAAATGAGAGATGTTAATTTGACCAACAAGGAGGTTTCTTTTTCGTTTGTGTTATGGTAGGAGTATATAGTATGCATCGAAGAGGGGAGGAGGGGGGCAGCACATAATACACACATGTCATGAATGATCTCGCTCCATGTGGGGACTTTTCAGTTTCCAAGGCAGGTGCCTCATCGAAATTGAGCATATTAGGTATTCAAACATCATCAACACCTCTTTGGGCCATGTGCAGATGGTGGTTTTCACTCACTCACCTGTGACGCTTCCCTCCATGGGCCCGCGAGGTCGTCATCCATCTAATTTTACCCAACGAGAGAGGTAAATTTGACGAACAAGGAGGATTATTTTCGGGTTGGGTTATGATAGGAGTATATATTACGCGTCAAACAGGGGAGGGGGACAAGCATATACTATGTGTCATGAGGCAGGTGCCACATCAATTGTGCATATTAGTATTCAATCATCACAACCACACATCTCCATACATATGTTTGGCCCACATGCAAGCGATGGGGTTGTCCTCTAGCACTCACTCACGGGGTTATCGGCGAGATGCTTCGTCCATCTGTGTGCCCGCTTGGTCAATCACTTTGACCGACAGCGATAGAGGTTAAGTTGACTTATAATTAGGAGGGGATTAAATTTTGGTTCGTCTTATATGGTATATATCATGTTGTGAGATCACATATATACTTTGAGCACATGTGTACGCATAAATCTCTCCCAGCAGATCGAAGTGGGGGGGGGGGGGCGAGCATGCGACGCGTGATACGTACGTCTCCAACGTATCTATACTTTTGTATTGTTCCATGCTATTATATTATCTGTTTTGGATGTTTTATATGCATTAATATGCTATTTTATACTATTTTTTGGGACTAAGCTAGAGCCCAGTGCCAGTTTCTGTTTTTTTCCTTGTTTTTGAGTTTCGTAGAAAAGGAATACCAAATGGAGTCCAAACGGAATAAAACCTTGGCGATGATTTTTCTTGGACCAGAAGACACCCAGGAGACTTGGAGTGGAAGTCAGAAGAGCCACAAGGCGGCCACAAGGGTGGAGGGCATGCCCCCTACCTTGTGGGCCCCTCGGTGAGCCCTCACCTAGATCTTCCTCCTATATATTCACATATATTCCCAAACCACCAGAAGTATCCACGAAAACGCTTTTCCACCGCCGCAACCTTCTGTACCCGTGAGATCCCATCCAGGGGCCTTTTCCAGCATTCTGCTGGAGGGTGATTCAATCACGGAGAGCTTCTACATCAACTCTATTGCCCTTCCGATTAAGCGTGAGTAGTTTACCTCAGACCTACGGGTCCATAGCTAGTATCTAGATGGCTTCTTCTTCTCTCTTTGATTCTCAATACCACTTTCTCCTCGATGTTCTTGGAGATCTGTCCGATGTAATCTTGTTTTGTGGTGTGTTTGTCGATATCTGATGAATTGTGGATTTATGATCAGCTTATCTATGAATATTATTGGAATCTTCTCTGAATTATTTTATGCATGATTTGGTATCTTTGTAATTCTCTTGGAACTATCAGTTTGGTTTTGCCAACTAGATTGGTTTTCTTGAAATGGGAGAAGTGCTTAGCTTTGGGTTCAATCTTGTGGTGTCCCTTCCGAGTGACAGTAGGGGCAGCAAGGCACCTACTGGATTGTTGCCATCGAGGATAAAAAGGTGGGGTTTACATCATATTGCTTGAGTTTATTCCTCTACATCATGTCATCTTACTTAATGCGTTACTCTGTTCTTCATGAACTTAATACTCTAGATGCAGGTAGGAGTCGGTCGATGTGTGGAGTAATAGTAGTAGATGCAGGCAGGAGTCGGTCTACTTGACACGGACATGATGCCTATATTTCATAATCATTTCTTTAGATATCATCATGACTTTGCGCTTTTCTATCAATTGCTTGACAGTAATATGTTCACCCACTGTATTATTTGCTATCTTGAGAGTAGCCTCTAGTAAAACCTACGGCCCTGGGTCTATTTTCCATCATATAAGTTTCTGATCTACTATTTTGCAATCTTTTACTTTCCAATCTATAAACCAAAAAACCTAAAAATATTTACTTTATCGTTTGTTTAGTATCATCTTTCTCTATTAGATCTCACTTTTGCAAGTAACCATGAAGGGATTTAAAACCCTTTATCGCGTTGGGTGCAAGTTGTTTGATTTTGTGTGCAGGTATTGGTGATTTGCGCGTTGTCTCCTACTGTATTGATACCTTGGTTATCAAACTTAGGGAAATACTTATCTCTACTTTGCTGCATCACCCTTTCCTCTTCAAGGGAAAACCCAATGCAAGCTCAAGAAGTAGCAGGAAGAATTTTAGGTGCCGTTGCCGGGGTGATCTATGCCAAGTCAATACATACCAAGTACCCATCAGAAACTCTCATCTCTTGCATTACATTATTCGCCATTTGCCTCTCATTTTCCTTTCCCCCACTTCTAAAACGATTTTCGAAAAGATTCGCCCTTTTTCTTCGCCCTTCTTTCGTTTGTCTTTTCATTTGCCTTTATGTCTTACTTGGCTTGCTTGCTTGTTTGATTGGAATAATTGTATATTTATTGAAAATCAGAAACTAAAGAGTTTATGGATCCTCATCCACTTTCTAATCTTTTTAAGAGATCCAATTATGATGAACCAATTGCTAGTGAGTTGTGTGCACTAGATTATCTTTATGAAGTTTTGCTTGAAACTCGTGAATCTGAAAATTGTAATGAAGAAATTTATGAAGAGGTGCATGATAGCTCCTTGAATAAAAAGCATGATTGCAATGTTGTTATTATAAATTCTATTAATGTCAATTGTACTAATAATATGCAAAAACCTAAGCTTGGGGATGCTAATTTTGCTATGTTCACTACTTATTGTAATGATCATGTTGGGGTGATTCTTCTTATGATCTTGAAAAAAAATTTAAGGCCCATGATGAATATGAGATTGATATTAGTGTTTGCAATAATATTGAAAGTGGGTTTGGAAGAGTGTCAACTTTAGATCCCACTCTTTTGGAAGAGTGTCAACTTTGCAGGCATGTGGATCATGAAGAGACTATTTTATGTGATAGTTATATTGTTGAATTTGATTATGATCCTACTTTTAATTATTATGAGAGAGGAAAATATTGTGACACCCCCGTTTCGACCGTACACTAATTATACACGCAAATGTGTACGATCAAGATCAGGGACTCACGGGAAGATATCACAACAAAAATCTAGACACAAATCAAAATAATACAAGCTTTATATTACAAGCCAGGGGCCTCGAGGGCTCGAATACAAGCTCGATACACAAGAGTCAGCGGAAGCAACAATATTTGAGTACAGACATAAGTTAAACAAGGATGCCTTAAGAAGGCTAGCACAAACATAAATGATCGAAGAGGCAAGGCGCCTGCCTGGGACCTCCTAACTACTCCTGGTCTTCGGTGGTCTCCATGTAGTAGTATCCGTTGGCGGTGGAATCTGGCTCCAGGGATCCACCATCTGGTTGCATCAACCGGAAAGAAGAAAGAAGGGGAAAGGGGGTAGCAAAGCAACCGTGAGTACTCATCCAAAGTACTCACAAGCATCAGATCTATACTAAGCATGCATTGGTATCAAATGGAACGGTTGTGCCTGTGGACTGAACTGCAGAATGCCAGAATAGAGGGGAAGGCCTAGCATATCAAAGACTAGCATCTTCAAGCAGCTCCAAGCATCTTGTAGAATGTAGAAGAGTAAAGAATAGCAGTTTATAATTAACTAGCATATTGTAACATCAATGACCAGAGATCCTTCCTCGACTCCCTGCGAGAAAGCAATCTCGGAGCCACATATCCAAGTATCCATTTCTAGTTGTAAAAGATTAGGATATAAGTCTGAACGTCCGTTACCGTGGACACGGCTATTAATAGATAAATCTTCCCTGCAGGGGTGCACCACGTTTTCCAACATGCTTGATTACTCTGGCCGGACACACTTTTCTGGGTCAATGCCCGGCCTCAAAAAATTAACACGTCGTAGCCCTACCTAGGCTCAGCAGAGAGGTCCCTGCTGGTCTTCATCCTAAGCACTCCGAGGTCTGGGCCGATCGCCCGTTGCACTCTGGGTCGTTGCGAGCAGGGCGGACCAGGCTCCACCACTACAGGATGGTGACGGCCCAGCTGTGCTGCAATGCTGAACTGGACGTCTGACAAAGCTTCGGCTGATACTACGTCGTCGAGGCCCATAACTATTCTCGCATGGTGGTTAGTGCGTAAAGGCCAAAGGCCAACTCAGGACAAATACCCAAACCATAGTGTATTATTAGCTTGTGGAGACGAGCAGAGACTCACGATAATGTGACCCCGTCGGCCCGTCTCGAGGAAATACGGCAAGGGCTAGCCCATCCCACTCAGGGGCGGCCTGCTTGCCCGGCCCTTCCTCGTAACCATCTTGCGGGTGCTCTCCGGGCCCGCCCGACTTTCCCAAAGGTCTCAAGTAGAGTAAAGGTAATAGTGTGTCCAAACATCAAGGGGCAAACCCGAGGAATCACCCTCGGTGGATTCCACTCGATGTAATCGTCAAGGTGAATGTAAGAGGAACCACCCTCGAGGTTCACACTTGAGGGGTTGCACGACAGAGTCGTATCGGAAGTGGTTAAGGAGGAATCATCCTCGATGACTGCTCCCTCTTGAGCACTGCGTTGGTTTTCCCTTGAAGAGGAAAGGGTGATGTAGCAAAGTAGCGTAAGTATTTCCCTCAGTTTTTGAGAACCAAGGTATCAATCCAGTAGGAGGCCATGCTCAAGTCCCACACACCTACACAAACAAATAAGAACCTTGCAACCAACGCGATAAAGGGGTTGTCAATCCCTTCACAGCCACTTGCAAAAGTGAGATCTGATAGAGATGATAAGATAATATTTTTGGTATTTTTATGATAAAGACTAATAGTAAAGAAAGCAAAATAAACGGTAATAGAAATAACTTTTTGGCAGGAGATTAATATGATGGAAAATTGACCCGGGGGCCATAGGTTTCACTAGTGGCTTCTCTCAAGATAGCATAAGTATTACAGTGGGTGAACGAATTACTGTCGAGCAATTGATAGAACTGAGCATAGTTATGAGAATATCTAGGTATGATCATGTATATAGGCATCACGTCCGTGACAAGTAGACCGACTCCTGCCTGCATCTACTACTATTACTCCACACATCGACCGCTATCCAGCATGCATCTAGAGTATTAAGTTCATAAGAACGGAATAACGCTTTAAGCAAGATGACATGATGTAGAGGGATAAACTCATGCAATATGTTGTAAACCCCATCTTTTTATCCTCGATGGCAACAATATAATACGTGTCGTTTCCCCTACTGTCACTGGGATCGAGCACCGCAAGATTGAACCCAAAGCTAAGCACTTCTCCCATTGCAAGAAAGATCAATCTAGTAGGCCAAACCAAACTGATAATTCAAAGAGACTTGCAAAGATAACCAATCATACATAAAAGAATTCAGAGGATATTTGAATATTTTTCATAGATAATCTTGATCATAAACCCACAATTCATCGGCTCTCAACAAACACACCGCAAAAGAAGATTACATCGAATAGATCTCCAAAAGAATCGAGGATAACTTTGTATTGAGATCCAAAAAGAGAGAAGAAGCCATATTGCTAATAACTATGGACCCGAAGGTCTGAGGTAAACCACTCACACATCATCAGAGAGGCTATATGGTGTTGATGTAGAAGCCCTCTGTGATTGATGCCCCCTCCGGCGGAGCGCCGGGAAAGGCCCCAAGATGGGATCTCATGGGTACAGAAGGTTGCGGCAGTGGAAATAGGGTTTTGGCTCTGTTTCAGATGGTTTGGGGGTACGTAGGTATATATAGGAGGAAGAAGTAGGTCAGTGGAGCCACGAGGGGCCCATGAGGGTGGAATGCGCGCCCAGGGGGTAGGCGCCCCCCCTACCTCGTGGCTTCCTTGTTGGTTGCTTGACGTCCACTCCAAGTCCTATGGATCACGTTTGTTCCGAAAATCACGTTCCTGAAGGTTTCATTCCGTTTGGACTCTGTTTGATATTCTTTTTCTGCTGAACACTGGAATAGGCAAAAAAATAGCAATTTGGGTTGGGCCTCCGGTTAAAAGGTTAGTCTCAAAAATAATATAGAAGTTTATAATAAAGCCCATTAATCATCCAAAACAGAATATATAATAGCATGGAACAATATAAAATTATAGATACGTTGGAGACGTATCAAGCATCCCCAAGCTTAATTCCTACTCGTCCTCGAGTAGGTAAATGATAAAAATAGAATTTTTTATGTGGAATTCTACTTAGCATAATTTTCAATGTAATTCTCTTATTTGTGGTATGAATATTCAGATCCGAAAGATTCAAGATAAAAGTTTAATATCGACATAAAAGTAATAATACTTCAAGCATACTAACTAAGCAATTATGTCCTCTCAAAATAACATGGCCAAAGAAAGTTCATCCCGACAAAATCATATAGTTTGGTCATGCTCCATTTTTGTCACACAAGAATGCTCTCATCAAGCACAACCCCTATGACAAGCCAAGCAATTGTTTCATACTTTAGTAATCTCAAAAAAAATTCAACTTTCACACAATATATGAGTGTGATCCATAGATATAGCACTATGGGTGGAATAGAATATGATGATGGGGGTTATGTGGAGAATAAAAAAAGGGAGAAAGTCTCACATTGACGCGGCTAATCAACGAGCTAGGGAGATGCCCATCAATTGATGTCAATGCAAGGAGTAGGGATTGCCATGCAACGGACGCACTTGAGCTATAAATGCATAAAAGATCAACAAAATAAACTAAGTGGGTGTGCATCCAACTTGCTTGCTCATGAAGACCTAGGTCATTTGAGGAAGCCTATTGTTGGAATATACAAGCCAAGTTCTATAATGAAAAATCCCCACTAGTATATGAAAATGATAAAACAAGAGACTCTCTATCATAAAGATCATGGTGCTACTTTGAAGCACAAGTGTGGAAAAAAAGGATAGTAGCATTGCCCCTTTTATTTTTTTTCCTTTTTTTGGGCCTTTATTTTTTTTATTTTTTCAGCCTTTCTCTTTTTTTTTTGGGACAATGCTCTATGAATGATGATCATCACACTTCTATTTATTTACAACTCAATGATTACAACTCGATACTAGAACAAAGTATGACTCTATATGAATGCCTCCGGCGGTGTACCGGGAAGGGCAATGAATCAAGAGTGACATGTATGAAATAATATGCATGGTGGCTTTGCCACAAATATGATGTCAACTACATGATCCTGCAAGGCAATATGACAATGATGATGCGTGTCATAATAAACGGAACGGTGGAAAGTTGCATGGAAATATATCTCGGAATGGCTATGGAAATGCCATAATAGGTAGGTATGATGGCTGTTTTGAGGAAGATATAAGGAGGTTTATGTGTGATAGAGCGTATCGTATCACGGGGTTTGGATGCACCGTGAAGTTTGCACCAACTCTCAAGGTGAGAAAGGGCAATGCACGGCAATCAAGAGGCTCGCAATGATGGAAGGGTGAGAGTGCGTATAATCCATGGACTCAACATTAGTCATAAAGAACTCACATACTTATTGCAAAATTCTACAAGTCATCAAAAACCAAGCACTACGTGCATGCTCCTAGGGGGATAGATTGGTAGGAAAAGATCATCGCTCGTCCCCGACCGCCACTCATAAGGAGGAAAATCAAAGAACACCTCATGTTTCAAATTTGTTACACAACGTTACCATACGTGCATGCTACGGGACTTGCAGACTTCAACACAAGTATTTCTCATATTCACAACTACTCAACTAGCACAACTTTAATATCACTACCTCCATATCTCAAAACAGTCATCAAGCATCAAACTTCTCTTAGTATTCAACGCACTTATAAGAAAGTTTTTACTAATCTTGGATGCCTATCATATTAGGACTAATTTCACAATTTAAGCAAATTACCATGCTGTTTTGTAGGACTCTCAAAATAATATAAGTGAAGCATGAGAGACAATAGTTTCTATAAAACAAAACCACCACCATGCTCTAAAAGATATAATTGAAGCACTAGAGCAAAAACTATATAGCTCAAAAGATATAAGTGAAGCACAAAGAGTATTCTAACAAATTCTGAATCATGTGTGTCTCTCTCAAAAGTGTATTCAGAGAGGATGGTTGTGGTAAACTAAAAAGCAAATACTCAAATCATACAACACGCTCCAAGCAAAACACATATCATGTGGTGAATAAAAATATAGCTCCAAGTAAAGTTACCGATGGACGAAGACGAAAGAGGGGATGCCTTCCGGGGCATCCCCAAGCTTTGGCTTTTTGGCGTCCTTGGATTTACCTTGGGGTGCCTTGGGCATCCCCAATCTTAGGCTCTTGCCACTCCTTGTTCCATAATCCATCAAATCTTTACCCAAAACTTGAAAACTTCACAACACAAAACTCAACAGAAAATCTCATGAGCTCCGTTAGCGAAAGAAAACAAAACACCACTTCAAGGTACTGTATTGAACCCATTCTTTATTTATATTGGTGTTAAAACTACTGTATTCCAGCTTCTCTATGGTTTATAAACTCTTTTACTAGCCATAGACTCATCAAAATAAGCAAACAACACACGAAAAACAGAATCTGTCAAAAACAGAACAATCTGTAGTAATCTGTATCTAATGCAAACTTATGGAACTCAGAAAAATCAACCAAAATAGGACGACCTATAAAATTTGTTTATTGATCGACTTAAATTGGAATCAGTATTTTATCACATTCTGGTGAATATTAACAATTGTTTTCGTGAACAGAAAGTTTCTGGAATTTTCAGCAGGATCAAATTACTATTAACCAAGAAGATCCTATAGGTTTCACTTGGCATAAACATTAATTAAAACATAAAAAAACATCTAACCAGAATCTAGATGGATTATTTAATCCTAAACAGAACCAAAAAGCAAAAAACTAAAATAAAATTGGGTTGCCTCCCAACAAGCGCTTTTCTTTAAAGCCTTTTTAGCTAGGCATAGATAATTTTAATGATGCTCACATGAAAGACAAGAATTGAAGCGCAAAGAAAGCATCATAAAACACGTGGCAAACACATCTAAGTCTAACATACTTCCTATGCTTAGTAATTTTATAGGAAAACAAATTATCATAGCAAGCGAAAATTAGCATATGCAAGGAAGAACAAAGAGACGATAGCAATCTCAACATGACGAGAGGTAATTTAGTAAGATAAAATTTCTACAACCATATTTTCCTCTCTCATAATAATTACATGTGGGTTCATAAGCAAATTCAACAAAATAGGTATCACATAAAATATTTTAAACATGATCCACATGCATGCAAAGTTGACACTCTTCCAAAATAGTGGGATTAACATTAGCTAAAGTCATGACCTCTCCAAACCCACTTTTATCAAAAATACCATAAGATTGAACATTCTACAAATATGTGGGATCTAAAGTTTACACTCTTCCAAACCACTTGAAATATTATTTCAAACACTATTATCAATCTCATATTCATCATGGGGCTTAAATAAATTTTCAAGATCATAAGAAGAATCACCCCAATCATGATCATTGCAACAACTAGTAGACATAGCAAAACTAGAATCCCCAAGATTAGGGTTTTGCATATTATTAGCACAATTGACATGAAGAGAATTTATAATAAAATCATGCAATCATGCTTTTTATTCAAGGAGCTATCATGAATCTCTTCGTAAATTTCTTCATCACAATTTTCAGATTCACGAATTTCAAGCAAAACTTCATAAAGATAATCTAGTGCACAAAACTCACTAGCAATTGGTTCATCATAATTGTATCTCTTAAAAAGATTAGCAAGCGTATGAGGAACAATACATCTTAGGTTCTCTGTTTAGCAATAAATAAACAACTATTCCAACCAAATGAGCAAACGAGCCAAGTAAGACATCAAAGTAAACAAAATAGACGAACGGAAGAAGGGCGGATAATACGGCAAGGGTGAAGTGGGGGAGAGGAAAACGAGAGGCAAATGGAAAATAATGTAATGCGAGTGATAAGAGTCTGTGATGGGTACTTGTTATGTCTTGACTTGTGCGTAAACTCCCTGGCAATGGCGCCAGAAATCCTTCTTGCTACCTCTCGACCACTACGTTGGTTTTCCCTTGAAGAGGAAAGGGTGATGCAGCAAAGTAGCGTAAGTATTTCCCTTAGTTTTTGAGAACCAAGGTATCAATCCAGTAGGAGGCCACGCTCAAGTCCCACACACCTACACAAACAAATAAGAACCTTGCAACCAACGCGATAAAGGGGTTGTCAATCCCTTCACGGCCACTTGAAAAAGTGAGATCTGATATTGATGGTAAGATAATATTTTTGGTATTTTTATGATAAAGACTAAAAGTAAAGAAAGCAAAATAAACGGTAATAGAAATAACTTGTTGGCGGGAGATTAATATGATGGAAAATAGACCCGGGGGGCCATAGGTTTCACTAGTGGCTTCTCTCAAGATAGCATAAGTATTACGGTGGGTAAACGAATTACTGTCGAGCAATTGACAGAATTGAGCATAGTTATGAGAATATCTAGGTATGATCATGTATATAGGCATCACGTCTGTGGCAAGTAGACCGACTCCTGCCTGCAGCTACTACTATTACTCCACACATCGACCGCTATCCAGCATGCATCTAGAGTATTAAGTTCATAAGAACGGAGTAACACTTTAATCAAGATGACATGATGTAGAGGGATAAAATCATGAAATATGATGTAAACCCCATCTTTTTATCCTCGATGGCAACAATACAAGATGTGTCGTTTCCCCTACTGTCAGTGGGATCGAGCACCGCAAGATTGAACCCAAAGCTAAGCACTTCTCCCATTGCATGAAAGATCAATCTAGTAGGCCAAACCAAACTGATAATTTGAAGAGACTTGCAAAGATAACCAATCATACATAAAAGAATTCAGAGGAGATTCAAATATTATTCATAGATAATCTTGATCATAAACCCACAATTCATCGGATCTCAACAAACACACTGCAAAAGAATATTACATCGAATAGATCTCCAAAAGAAACGAGGAGAACTTTGTATTGAGAACCAAAAAGAGAGAAGAAGCCATCTAGCTAATAACTATGGACCCGAAGGTCTGAGGTAAACTACTCACACATCATCAGAGAGGCTATGGTGTTCATGTAGAAGCCCTCCGTGATCGATGCCCCCTCCGGCAGAGCGCCGGAAAAGGCCCCAAGATGGGATCTCATGGGTAAAGAAGGTTGCGGCGGTGGAAATAGGGTTGTGGCTCTGTTTCTGATGGTTTGGAGGTATGTAGGTATATAGGAGGAAGAAGTAGGTCGGTGGAGCCACGAGGGGCCCACGAGGGTGGAGGGCGCGCCTAGGGGGTAGGCGCCCCCCCTACCTCGTGGCTTCCTTGTTGGTTGCTTGACGTCCACTCCAAGTCCTCTGGATCACGTTTGTTCTGAAAATCATGTTCCCGAAGGTTTCATTCCATTTGGACTTCGTTTGATGTTCTTTTTCTGTGAAACACTGAAATAGGCAAAAAAACATCAATTTGGGCTGGGCCTCCGGTTAATAGGTTAGTCCCAAAAATAATATAAAAGTGTATAATAAAGCCCATTAATCATCCAAAACAGAATATATAATAGCATGGAACAATAAAAAATTATAGATACATTGGAGACGTATCAATGACCACGACCGAATAGCTACACTATAGAGATCTCATCAGGAGTGATGTATGAGGTACCACCCTCGGCACTCGATGGTAACTCTGTAGAGTCGAACAACAAAAGGGGCGTGATGTGACGTGAGGTGTCAGGCTCTGGTCATCGATCACTTTGATTGAGTTGTCGATGATGAAGCAGGGGCAACAAGGACAAGTGGGGGTCACTGATGGATCACTAACCAACCTATACTAAGCAGTTTAGGATAAGCAAGTAGGGTACAACAGCAGGTACAAAAGAAGGCTATGCATCAGAAAAGGAGCAATCAATTACATTAGCAAAATCTAATGCAATCATGAGAGAATGGAACGTGCGATATCGGGATGATCAAAGGGGGGCTTGCCTGGAAGCTCCGCTGAAAGGGAAGAAGGGGTCGTCGTCGACGTAGTCGATCGCAGAGGCATCGGCATCGGTCTCGGGGTCTACCGGAGATAAGAGGGGGGAGAAACAATAAATACAAGCAACAGATGCATGACAAGACAAAAGGCAGCGTTAGGGGTTTTCTAACGTAGGGCTACACGATACCGACGAAGGGGGAAAACATCTGGAAATGCTTTCCCGAAGTTAGGCATTTCCGGACAGATGAACCGAAGGGGGAAGGTTGCATGTTCGCTATGCTAGGGGCATGTGACAGACCAGCGGAGAGCGTATTCAATTCGTCTCGTCGTTCTAAGCATCTGTCATGTATAAAACTTTTTCATCCGAGTTATGGATTATTTTATATTATTTTCTAAAGTTGTTAAACATTTTGGCATTAACAGATTTAATTAAAAAGGAAAACAGGGTTATGAAATCATCATGACATCAGCATGATGTCAGCAGTCAACAGGGTTGTTGACTAGGTCAAACTTACATGTGGGTCCCGCTGTCATTGCCACAGTTTAACTAATAGGTAATTAGCAGGTTAATTATCAGGATTAATTAAGTTAATTAATTCATTTAATTAATTAAAAAAATATTTACTATTTTTTATATCTTTTTAAGAGTTCCTGGGGACTGGGCCCCATGTTCAAGTGGCCTAGAGGCCATCCGGGGTGGATGCGGCTTAACGGGCAGCGGGCACGGGCGTAACGGGTGTCCGTAGTTTGCCGGGGGTAGGGCGAGGCCGTGGCCACGGCGGGGCTTGCCGCAGCAGGGCGCGAGGGCCACGGCCAAGTGAGCCAGTAGCCTGAACCAGCAGGACGGGCGCAGCGGAGCATGGAGCAGTGGCTTGCACGCGGCAAAGCGGGTGAGCGGCAGCCTCACGGTGGAAGCAGCAAAGAGCCACGCAGCAAGGGACGGCAGCGGTCGCGGCGGGCGACGACGGCCGGAGGTGGGCGCGCAAGGGGGCGCGGCGAGCATTGCTATTTGGAAGATGGCGGTGCGCGAGCGCACACATCGAGCGTGGCCGGGTCGCGGCGCGGGCAGCGACCGCGGCGGAGCACGTGAGCAGAGAGGGGGAAGGAGAGGGGAGGCTCAACCGGCGCGGCGGCTCACCGCTATAGGGAGGGGGCAGTGGGCTCGAGGCGGCTTGGGGTGGCCGGAGTCCGCAACGGCGAGGCGAATGGCGTAGGCGACGGAGAGCCCAAGGGCGGCGGTGGTGGGGACGAGGCGGTCCAGCGAGCGGGGCTTTGGGAAGGAAGGCGAGGCGTCCGACGAGCAACAAGAGGCGACGGGGAGGAGGTTCGGTGACGGGCGGCCCGGTGTGTGGTCGGGGACGCCCCCGGAGACGGCGCTTGGCGTCGTGGCGCCGGGTTCGGCCCGATCCTAATCGGATCGGGAGGGGAGAGGAGTGGGGAGTGGGGAACTAGGGGAGTGGGGGATCTGGGGACAGGTGCGGTTAGGGTTCGGGAAGGCGTGGGCGTATGTAGGCCGAGGTGTGGGCTGGCCTGGGGTTGGCCTGGTGGAATGGCCAGCTCGGCCACGAGGCCCACTGGGGGAGGGTGGGTTTCTATTTTTTTAATGCCTTCTCTTTTTCTTTTAATTACGTTTGCCTTTTCTTTTTGCTGATTTTAAATTTGATTTTGGAACCGACTTTGAATCAAGGCGAACTTAACAATAGTAAAATCAATGACATGGCACCATTCATAGTGGTTTACTGTAGCATAATTATCCGAGCGTTACAATTCTCCTCCACTACAAGAAATCTCGTCCCAAGATTTAGGAGGTAGAAGGAAACAAAGCGGGGTATTCATCACGCAGGCGATCCTCGTGTTCCCAAGTGGCTTCGTCTTCAGAGTGATGCGACCACTGGACCTTGAGGAACTTGATCGCCTTCTGACGTGTGCGGCATTCAGCTTGGTCGAGAATGTGGACCGGATGCTCTTTATAGGAGAGGTCCTGTTGCAACTCGAGCACTTCATGATCCACTGCTCGGATTGGGTCCTTGAAGCAGCGGCGGAGTTGTGACACGTGGAACACATCGTGAACCTGAGAAAGGTTCGACGGTAGTTCCAACTGGTATGCCACTTTTCCATGCCTTTAGAGAATAGTGAATGGACCAATATAGCGAGGAGCTAGCTTGCCCTTGATCCCGAAGCGGTGTGCACCCTTCATTGGTGTGACCCAAAGATAAGCTTTTTCGCCAGGTTGATAGACCATGTCTTTATGATGGCGGTCATACTGACTTTTCTGACGTGACTGGCAGTCTTGAGATTCTTGAGAATGACGCGGACTTGTTCTTCGGCGTGTTGGATAATATCCGGAGCGAAGAGTGGATGTTACCTAGTTTCTGACCAGTTCATAGGGGTTCGACACTTTCGTCCATATAGCACTTCGAAGGGGGCCATCTTCAGACTAGCGTGATAGCTATTGTTATAGGAGAACTGAGCATACGGGATAGATTCCTCCCATTTCTTCCTGAAGGAAATAACACAAGCTCGAAGCATGTCTACGAGAACTTGGTTGACGCGTTCAACTTGTCCCTGAGACTGAGGGTGAAAAGCAGTACTGAAAGATAGATGAGTTCGCATAGCTTCTTGGAAACTTGCCCAGAATCTTGAAGTGAATAAGCTGTCACGGTCTGAGCTGATTACCAGCGGAATACCATGAAGCGAAACAATTCTGGACATATAGAGGGTTGCCAGCTGACTAGCAGTGATCGTTTCTTAGACGGCCAGAAAGTGTGCAACTTTGGAAAGCCGGTCAATGACGACAAGAATAGCATCATTACCTTTCTGTAATTTGCGAAATCTAGTGACGAAGTCCATTTCAACATGGTCCCATTTCAATTCGGGAATATAGATAGGTTGCAGAGTTCCAGCAGGCCTTTGATGTTCTGTTTTGATACGACGACAAGTGTCACATTCAGCAACATAGAGAGCATGTCTTGCTTCATGTTTGACCACCAGAATCTCTGACGAATGTCTACATCTTGGTTGTCGGTGTACAAAAGTAGGGGTCCCTTTTTGCACCCCTTTACTTGTGTGCGGGCAGTCGCAGCCCCACGCCCCCGGCCACGCTTGGCGGGGCAGAGGAAGCAAAGGCACAAGACGACCAGACCAACGCCAAGCCAGAAACACAAAGAGCAGAAGGGGCGGCCTCCACGGCCCCGGCAAGGCCCTTGCCAGGGCGGCCTACACAACCCCGGCAAGAACCTTGCCGGGGCAACTCGCCCAACACCAGCAGGGCTGCCACCCTTGAGCCTGAGAGTTTCGACGCCTTCAACCACACTGGAATCAAAGCTCGGGAGGCGCCTCTGTGGTGGCATGCAGATCTTTGTGAAAACCAAGAGCATACAAGACTAGATAAATAACCAGAAGACGAAGATCCTCGGCAAGATCCTTGCCAAGGATAGCCACGAGACCCCCGGAAAGCCCCTTGCCGGGGATGACTAGGACGCCAAGGCAAGACCCTTGCCGGGGCCCCGGCAAGACTCTTGCCGAAGACATCCGCGGGGCCGCAGCCAGGCCCACATATGCTAAAGCTCCGCCGCCGTTCCCATGCAGCTGCCAGCCCACCAACTAGGCGAACACCTGCGTGGCGACGTGCGGCCTCTAGGCCAACTCAGCAAGCACCTGCGTGGTGGCATGCAGATCTTTGTGCAGGCTCTGCCACCGCACCAACTCAGCAGCCAGCCAGCCAGCGTGGCACTACCCACCTCGTCACTTTGGACGCGCGTCGAAGCCAAGCGAGGCGGCGACAGCTGGGACGAGCTTCCTTGCCATCCCCGATAAAGCAAGAAGGGCACATCGGCAGCGCATTAAATGTGTTTGTCCTACGGTGCCAAAGGATAGACTCGACCATTGTATAGCTTTCCACCTCCTGTATGCCCATGTGGCAGCCCCTTTGTCTATAAAAGAGGCCTACGGCGTACTGGGAGAGGATTCGGACTTTTTGGACCCTGCACGCCTTGTAGCTAGTCCAGGAACACCATATAAACATAAACCAGCTGAAGTACGGTATTATGCGTCACTCACGGCCCGAACCTGGATAATCCCCCCGTGTTGATCTCTCAATCCCGCTCTTTCCACAGCCCCGCGCCCACCAACCGTAGCAAAAGGGATTCCTCGTGATCTCGTAGGTGTCATTTCCCACGACATCTTTGGCGCACCAGGTAGGGGGCGAGAGCTGTGAAAATCCGGTTTGATGGTTAGCACACTGACTTCATCATCACCATAGCCCCCAAGAAAAAGGGGATCACAACGATCGGCTCGTCCGGGGCCGGCCTGTCTGTGCCGGCGCGAGCAGGCGGCCGGGTGCCCATGGATGGGGCTGGGGACGTGGCCCGTGAGCATCCACGACATTCTAGCAATCGGAGCGAGGCGAGCGGCGTCGTCCGAATCCGAGACGACGATCCACGTGCCGCTGGGTCCGGGGGCGGGGTCGTGCTGCCCGCGGGCAGCGCAGCGGCCTCTACGGCACCCCAGCTGGCGCCCGCGCCGCGCGCGATGAGCAACACCGCCATGCCGGAGCCCCCGGGCACCGCCACGGAAAGAGCCGAACTATAGGACCCAGGAAGACGCTCGATCTACCATCGAACGACGACAGGAGACGCGCCATCAGTCAGATAGTCGTGCGGGGCCTACTATGGACCACCCGGCGCCGGGGGGCCCCGGCGACCTGCCTTATGAGGTGGGTTGTCCAGCCTTTACCCGAGAGCTGCGGCAGTTCCAGTGTCGCTCCCACCGCACGTTCAAGCCCGATGTTGGCGAGAAGTACAACGGCAAGACCCACCCGTCGGAGTTCCTCAGCATCTACACCATTGAGATGCAAGTTGCTGGAGCTCGCGATGACAAGGTGCTTGCCAATTACTTCCCGTTAGCACTCAAACCCAATGTCATGTCATGGTTGATGCACTTGCCAGTGGATTCCATTTCTTCTTGGTCGGATTTGTGTCATGAGTTTCTTGGCGCCTTCACTGGAGGCCACCAAGCTCATGGCCAGGCAAGCGATTTGCATATCATCCCCCAGAAAGAAGGTGAAAACCTGTGCAAGTACATACAGAGGTTCAACCGAGTGTAGTACAACATCCCACATGTTCATCCCGCCGCCGTTATCAGCGCATTCCATCAGAATGTGCGCAACCGCAAGATGCGTGAAGAGTTGGCGATGAACAATGTCAAAGATGTGGCCGAAGTTTATGTTCTGGCCGATAGATGTGCTCGAGTATAAGAGGGGAGGAAGTACCCCGGCGAGGACGCCGGTGCGGAAACCGACTCCATAGACAAAGACACCGCCGCCCCGACAAAGAAAGGTCGGTGCCGCAACACGAAGCGCAAGGGCAAGACTGTGCTTGGCATTGAGGGATCCGGCGAGCTCGGCGCCGCCAAAAAGGCCAAGCCTGACGACCCCGACAAGGAGGTTGTCGGGTGTGCCGCCTCCTTGGCCCTGGTGGCCGCCGGCAAGCCAGGAGGCTCCGACAAGCAGTACTGCAAGATCCACCACACCAAGGGCCATGACCTCCAAAACTGCTGACAAGTTCTGCTGCTTGCAGATAAGTAGAAGGATGAATTTGAAAGGCGAGACAAGGAGAAGGGTCAGGATGGTGCTGAGGGATCCGGCAAGAAGCGTGGCGACCAAGGGGGTCGCCACAGCAAAGATAACCAACAAGAGAGGCCCGCTCGGGGCCGCGACAAGAAAGAGGAGGATGATGATCACGACGAGGATGACGAGTCTGGCGAGCATGAGTTCCAGAAAGCTACAGAGGCTATGTTCGTCGACGGTGGCGCCTCGTTGCACACCTCGCACCGCCAGCTGAAGCAGTGGACGCGTGAGGTCACTGCGGCGGAGCCGTCGTTCGATGCCCAAAAGCCACTGAAGTGGTCCCGCACGCCCATCGTTTTTGACACCGAGGATCACCCTGACCGCACAACTGCGGTCGGGTGCTTGCCGTTGTTGGTTTCACCAACAATAGCAACCTCAAGGTGACCAAAGTGCTAGTTGACGGTGGGGCCGGTCTGAATTTGATCTCGCCCGTTGTGATCAAGAAGCTACAGATTCCTGATGGAGACCTCAAAGAGACGGGCACGTTTCAAGGGGTCAACCTTGGAAGGAGCCAGCCTAAAGATAAAATCACGCTGCCCGTTACATTTGGGGGCGAGCTGAACTATAGGACGGAGAAGATCGTTTTCGATGCCACCGAGAACCCCTTGCCATACAATGGGATCCTTGGCCGCCCAGCGCTGGCCAAGTTCATGCCGGCGTCCCACTACGCCTACAACATGTTGAAGATGCCGGGGCTGCTGACCATCAGCACCGTCCCCTCTGACAAGAAAGATGTACTCATCTGTGCCAACCAACTCTATCAAGAGGCAGTTGCAGCAACTGCCTTCAGGGCACTCCTGTCGCTGAAGCTCCAGAGGGGAAGAAGGCCGGCAGGACTCCTTCCAGCAAGACCTCTTCCGGCAAGACCTCTTGCACCCACTCCGGCAAGCGCACCTCTTCGGAGTGTTGTGCTCCCGTTGAGGACGTGCCAGAGAGCTCCACCGGCAAGAGCAAAAAGTCCAAGACTGCACCACCAGAAACAAAGAAGGTATCCGTCAAGGAGGACGGCACGGGCGGAGCTTTCACTATAAGCTCCACCCTCAACAGCAAATAGGAAAGCGCGCTCATCGCCTTCCTGCGGGCGAATGTCGATGTATTTGCATGGAAAGCATCTGACATCCGCGGCATTCCCAGGGAGGTGATTGAGCACCATCTTGCTGTCTGTCCTCACGCGTGGCCCGTCAAGCAGAAGGTCAGGAAGCAAGCTTTGGAGCGGCAAGAGTTCATCATTGAAGAGATCAAGAAGTTGGAGGCGGCAGGCCTAGTAAGAGGACTACTCCACCCCACATGGTTAGCCAATCCGGTGGTGGTGCGTAAGGCAAACAGGAAGTGGAGGCTGTGTATCGACTACACAGACATCAATAAAGCCTATCCAAAGGATCCTTTCCCTCTGCCATGCATCAACCAGATTGTAGACTCCACTGCCAAGTGTGACCTGCTATCATTCCTCGATGCCTATTCAGGGTACCACCAGATCTTCATGATGAAGGAAGATGAAGAGAAGACCGCGTTCATCACCCCGTGTGGTACGTACTGTTTTGTACGAATGCCTTTCGGGTTGAAAAGCGTTGGTTTGACGTTTGCCCGAGTAGTCCAGATTGGTTTTGAGCCCCAGCTACATAGAAATATTGAAGCTTATATGGATGACATAGTGGTCAAAACCAAGGACAGGGCCACGCTCATGCAAGATTTAGAAGAAACATTCGCAAACCTGCGCAAGATCAACCTCAAGCTCAACCTAGAGAAGTGTGTGTTCAGTGTCCCCTCCGGAAAACTTCTCGGGTTCTTTGTGTCTCAACGCAGAATCGAAGCAAATCCCGACAGGATCATAGCGATTGAGCAGATTGAGGCAACGAAACAGGTCAAAGACGTCCGTAGGATCGCCGGCTGTGTTGCTGCCCTGAGTAGGTTCATCTCCAAATTTGCTGAGCACACGGGCGGGTCCAGTAAAATGGACTCCGGAGGCAGAGGCAGCATTGCAAGATTTGAAGAGCTAACTCTCATCCATGCCAATACTAGTCGCGCCTAAACCACGAGAGACGTTGCTGCTATACTTAGCAGCAATGAATCAAGTGGTCAGTGCTGCGCTGGTGGCGCAGAGGGAACCTGAAGGAGAAGTAGCAGTTGCAGCAGAGCCATTGGATGGCGGGCCGGGGTCTTCCCCGGCAGAGCCTAACGCAACAAACCGTAACCCGGCAAGGCCCGAACCCGCGAGGCGAGCTGAGCGGATGGGCTGAAGTGGGATGTAAAAAAGAAGATGGTGCAGCACCCAGTGTATTCTGTCAGTTCCCTCTTGCAGGGGCTAAGTCAAGATATTCTGGAATGCAGAAGCTGCTTTTCGGCCTTCTCATGGCCTCGAGAAAGCTGCACAACTATTTCCAAGCGCACGAGATCACCATCGTCACCCGCCTCCCTTTGCAACGGATTTTGCACAACCCAGATGCGACAGGGAGGATTGTGGAGTGGGCATTGGAGCTGTCGAGCTTTGGCCTCAGGTTTGAAAGTACTTCAACGATCAAGAGTCGAGCTTTTGCAGAGTTCATAGCAGAGTGGACCACAACGCCCGACGAGGAGATTCAAGAGACCGCCCTTCCCAGCAAGGAGACAAGCAGTGAGTGGATTATGTATTTTGATGGAGCTTTCTCACTCCAAGGTGCTGGTGCTGGCGTGCTACTCATCGCACCAACCGGAGAGCACCTCAAGTACGTAATCCAGATGCACTTCCCCCAGGAAAAATCAACGAACAATATGGCGGAGTACGAGGGGTTGCTTGCCGGTCTCAGGATCGCGACAGACCTTGGAATCAAGAAGCTCATCATCAGGGGTGATTCGCAGCTCGTCGTCAAGCAAGTCAACAAGGATTACCAGAGCCCATTGATGGAGGCCTACGTGAATGAAGTGAGGAATTGGAAGAACATTTCAACATCCTACAGGAAGAACATGTTCCTCAAGCGGAGAATAGCATTGCCGACGACCTGTCAAAACACGCTGCCCTCAAGTTGCCTGTGGAACCAGGTACCTTTGTACTTCAGTTAATACAACCATCCGTAGGAGCCTTCAGCAGGGCAGAACAAGCGAAGGAAGACAAGCCCCGACAAGTACCTTCCCACCGAGCTCCCAGGAGCCGCCGACAAGGAGGTTGCTGGGTACCCCAAGCTTGCCGAGGGGCGACTACCTCCGACGGGGCCCTGTGCCCCGATCAGAGGCAGCTGCCCTCGGGTCAAGACGTGCCTTTGGTCCTTGCCATCAAGCCCCTGTCTCCGGCATGGGCGCAGCCCACTGTCCGTTTCCTCCAAACAGGAGAACTCCCCGAGGAGCAGGAAGAAGCAGAGAAAGTAGCCCGTCGGTCCAACATGTACCAGTTTGTGGCTGATACCCTGTACAGAAGGAGGCCAAACAGAGTCAGGCTGAAGTGCATCCCTCGAGAGGATGGACTAGAACTGTTGGCAGAGATACATGGAGGTATGTGTGGCTCCCACATAGGGTCAAGGGCCCTTGCCGGCAAGGCATTCAGGCAAGGTTTCTTCTGGCCCAAAGCCCTCCAGGATGCAGCTGCGCTAGTAACCAAGTGTGAAGCATGTCAGTTCCATTCGAAGAAGCTTCATCAACCAGCTCAAGCCCTTCAAACAATCCCTCTCTCCTGGCCATTTTCGGTCTGGGGGCTCGACATACTGGGCCCCTTCCCCCATGCTGTCGGGGGCTTTGAGTACTTGTACGTCGTGATCGACAAGTTCACAAAGTGGCCCGAAGTGGAGGTGGTGAGGAAGGTGACATCACAGTCAGCCGTCAAGTTCTTCAAGGGGCTAGTTTGCCGTTTTGGTGTGCCGAACAGGGTCATCACCGACAATGGCACGTAGTTCACAAGCCGCACGTTCATGCAATACATCCAGGACCTCGGTAGCAAGGTCTGTTTCGCTTCGGTAGCACACCCACGGAGCAACGGCCAGGCGGAGAGGGAAAATGCTGAAGTACTGCAAGGCCTGAGGACAAAGACTTTTGACAGGCCGCACAAGTGTGGAAGGCACTGGATTGATGAGTTGCCGACGGTTCTTTGGTCAATCAGAACGATGCCAAATCGAGCCACCGGCCAGACACCCTTTGCCCTAGTATACGGGGCAGAAGCAGTTCTCCCCACGGAACTCACATACGGGTCACCTCGAGTGCTCGCTTATGATGAGCTTGAGTAAGAGCAGTTGCAGCAAGATGACGCAATGCTCCTTGAGGAAGATCGTGTTCAGGCGGCTATGCGAGCTGCACGCTACTAGTAGGCCTTGCGCCGCTACCATAGCCGCAAGGTTCATGCCCGAAGTCTTGAGGAAGGCGACTTTGTTCTTCGGCGCGTTCAGTCAGGCAAGAATTCCAACAAGCTGACGCCAAAGTGGGAAGGCCCTTATCGGGTAATACGAGTCACCAGGCCTGGCGCAGTCTGCCTGGAGACCGAAGATGGTGTCCCAGTGAGCAAGTCCTGGAACATTGAACATCTTCGTAAGTTTTACCCATGATGCGCGGTTGCCGGGCCTCCCAGCAAGCCACCTTTTGTACAAGCCTTGCCGACAAGGCATGTAACCCTTTGTACAAAGCTAGGCGCAGACCCTGAGCATAAATAAATGAAGCGCTGGCGCCCTAAGTTTTACCATGCATGCTAGGTTAAGTATCTCTTTGGTAGGGTTGATACTGCCCGGCGGCAACTAACCCCTAGCATAGAGGTCGAGTGTGTGTCTTTCCGTCCTTTCCAGTCTTTTCTTTGGTTCGCAGGCTGCACAGGCGTTTCTGCTAAGCCATTTAAGGGCAGGGAGATGGATCGACATCCCCGACCCCGGCAAGCCATTGCCGGGGGGGTGCGGATTCAAGCACCCGACCACGGCAAGCCAAGGTTGCCGGGGGCTGCAGATCCAGATAAGTCATTTATCCCCTGTTATGCATTTCCGTGTGGAATTGGGATGTGTGAAGCCTCGTTTATTCCTGGGCCACCGTGCTCCCCCTTTCCCGTGCCCAAGAACTATTCCCTGGGCCGGAACTTGGTTGTAGCTGCGGTGACAAGGAAGCAAACGAAGGGCTTCGCCCCTACCTCCGCCGAGGGCGTGAGTATGGTCGTGAATGAACTGAGGGGACGGCAAGGCCTGTTGCCGGGCGGCAATGTTTACCTTAAAAATAACAAGGATTCATTCCTTCGCATGGGTCTCGCTCACGCACAAAGAACCCGGCAAACACCCTTTTTCATTAATACGTTCCAAACAGGTACAGTTCGTACGGAATGCAAACATGAGCCAGGGGATTACAAGGTTTAAATCTAACAAGTGCCCGTAGACTTAAAACTAAAAAAGATAAGTGCCCCGTGATCCCCGTTCTTGCCCCTTTCCTCCCAGGTGCGGCAGGTGAAGGCAAAAAGGAGGCGACGGGGAACGCTCCGATGGAGAGCTTGACGAGGAAGGCCCTCGGCAGGGCGCGTGGCCGAGGGAGGAGGGCGACGCAGTCAGTCGGAATCAGAGTCGGCGTCCTCCCGCTTGACGCCCTCGTCGTCGTTGTCACTGTCCTCCTCGTCACTCCCACTTGAGCAGGAGTCTTCATCATCGGAGGAGCTCTCCACGCAACACTTTAGGTGAGTTCCCAAGTGCCCAAAGACCTTGATGGAGAGCGTGACATTCTCCCTTAATTTGAAGTGGAGAACGATCCCCTCCGACAGGCTGTGGGCACGAGCGAAGGTCTTCCATCCCGACGAAGAGACATGACGTGGGGGACGGGGAAGTCGACATCGACCCGCATGCTGCCATTCCCGCAGCCCCTCATATGCAACCTCAGAGCCTGTGACGGGTCGAGCTCCTTCTCCCGAGTGAACAGAGTAGGGAGACGAAGACGACGGCGCACTAGCCGGTGCAGCCTGGTGACGAACTCGCGGGGCTGGTCTCCGACGTGGCCCTCCATTGGGGAGGGGCCGCTGGCGGAGGCGAGGCCGGTGCGCCGCCCCGTCCTCCACTTCTCGAGTGCCACGGCTACCTCGGCCTTGCCCCCTCCCCCTTCCTATCACGGCAGCTCCGCCGCCACGAGCTCTTGGGAAGGAGGGGCGCGCTGTCAAGTAGAGGCCCTCGTCGCCGCCATCGGAGTGTCGACACGCCCTCTCACCATAGCAGAAGAAAGGAAGGAGCCAAGGTAGAAGGAGATGAATGATGAAACATTGGGGGGTGCCATCCCCCTCCCCTTCTTATAAAGGGGCGGGGCCGGGGCTCGGCTGCCCCACTTAACCAATCCAGCCACCAGGGGCGCAGGGAATCGAGACCGACCCGCTGCTCCAACCAGCGAAGACCCGGTTCCCCGCCTCGTCATTTAAGGACCGTGCCCCCTGCGTACACCGCCTACCATCTTCGAGGCATGGGGGACATGTGGCGAGCAAGCCGAAATCAAGGAGATGCGTGAGGCGACCGTTTTCCACCCCGTGATCGTGGGGCACCGGTGCCTTGAAGGCCGCAACTCGAGTCCACTTAGTAAATGAGCCGCGCCCCTGCATTTTCCTATTTTTATGGGGAAGGCGCGAGGCGCCTCTTTACTACGATGTGACGCATGAGGGCGGCAACCGCCCCACGCATGACCCCCACATCACGCACGACCCCCACGTCGCGCATTCAACGCGGGTCGTGGGGAGGCACAGCGAGGGAGGGAGTTACTACGGTAAAAACTCCGCCGCACGCGCGCCCGCGCACCGTTCTGGGCCTGGCCCAATAACGCCCCGCGCTTATATGTGGCCCAGGCCCGGGGGCTCATCTTGGTGTACAAAAGTAGGGGTCCCTTTTTGCACCCCTTTACTTGTGTGCGGGCAATCGCAGCCCCACGCCCCTGGCCATGCTTTGCGGGGCAGAGGAAGCAAAGGCACAAGACGACCAGACCAACGCCAAGCCGGAAACACAAAGAGCAGAAGGGCGAGATGGACTCCCCCGACAAGGCCCTTGTCGGGGCGGCCTCCACAGCCCTGGCAAGAACCTAGCCGGGGCAACTCGCCCAACACTAGCAGGGCTACCACCCTTGAGCCTGAGACTTCCGACGCCTTCAACCACACTGGAAGCAAAGCTTGGGAGGCGCCTCAGTGGTGGCATGCAGATATTTGTGAAAACCAAGAGCATACAAGACTAGATAAATAACCAGAAGAAGAAGATCCTCCGCAAGATCCTTCCCAAGGATACCCACGAGACCCCCGGCAAGCCCCTTGCTGGGGACGACCACGACGCCACGGCAAGACCCTTGCCAGGGCCCCGGCAAGACTCTTGCGGAAGATATCCGCGGGGCCGCAGCCAGGCCCACATCTGCTAAAGCTCTGCCGCCGTTCCCATGCAGCTGCCAGCCCACCAACTAGGAGAACACCTACATGGCGACGTGCGGCCTCTAGGCCAACTCAGCAAGCACCTGCGTGATGGCATGCAGATCTTCGTGAAGGCTCTGCCACCGCACCAACTCATCAGCCAGCCAGCCAGCCAGCGTGGCACTACCTGCCTCGTCAGTTCGGACGCGCGTCGAATCCAAGCGAGGCGGCGACAGCTGGGATGAGCTTCCTTGCCGTCCCCGATAAAACAAGAAGGGCATGTCGGCAGCGCATTAAATGCGTTTTTCCTACGGTGCCAGAGGATAGACTCGACCACTGTATAGCTTTCTACCTCATGTATGCCACTGTGGCAGCCCCTTTGTCTATAAAAGGAGGCCTGCGGCGTACTGGGAGAGGATTCAGACTTTTTGGACCCTGCACGCCTTGTAGCTAGTCCAAGAACACCAGATAAACAGAAACCAGCAGGAGTAGGGTATTACGCGTCACTCGCGGCCCGAACCTAGATAATCCCCCCGTGTTGATCTCTCAATCCCGCTCTTTCCACAGCCCCGCGCCCGTCAACCGTAGCAAAAGGGATTCCTCGTGATCTCGTAGGTGTCATTTCCCCCGACATTGGTACTACCGAGGTGAATAGACAATGGAGTGTCATCAGCTTCTTTCATAACTTCCTGAACCATATCTAGGTTGTCTTTTGAAGGGACCACTAGGCGACCTTTAAAGAACAAAGTGTCATCATCTTCAACAGTGAAGAACGAGGGCCTTCCTTCTGCGAGGTAGCGCTTAATCTTCTCAACTTGAGAGTCATACTTCTGCAGTCTCTTGATGCTCTCCACGAGATATGGTTCGACAACCAGGGTATTGAGGGAACCCTGAGGAACAACACGAAGGTTCATCTTGCGGGACTCTGGAGGAGGGGGAGTGAGTGCACCAGGTGGAACAATATGGAGGTTCAGCTTTCTGAATTCTTCAACAAGCGAGGGCTGAACTTTGTGAACCTGGAGGTGGTTGCAATATGACTTGCCGCTCAAGGCATCAGCCATTACATTAGCCTTGCCCGGTGTATAAGAAATACAAAAGTCAAAATATGCTACGGTCTCCATCCATCTCTGCTGACGGAGATTCAAACCTGGCTGAGTAAACAGATACTTCAGACTTTGGTGGTCGGTGAAGATCTCGCAACGATTACCGAGAAGGTAATGTCGCTAATGTTTGAGTGCATTTATGACAGCAGCAAGCTCGAGGTCATGAACTGGGTATTTCTCTTCGTGAGGGCGCGATTGATGAGAGGCATAGGCAATCACTCTGCGCTCTTGCATTAGGACACATCCTAATCCTTGTCATGAAGCGTCGTAGTAAATGACGAACCCCTTCTTAGTATCAGGTGGAGCAAGCACTGGGGAAGAAGTTAGCTTGTCTTTGAGTGCCTGGAAACTTTGTTGACATTTGGCTGTCCACTCGAACTTGACGCCTTTATGAAGCAGACCAGTTAGGGGCTTGGCGATCTTGGAGAAGTCCTCGACAAATCGACGGCAATAGCTGGTGAGTCCGAGAAAACTTCTGGCTCGCTTAACATTCTTCAGATGAGTCCAATCAAGAATAACCTGAACTCGTTCGGGGTTGACAGCAATACCATCCTTGGAGATGACATGCCCAAGATAGGTCACTTCGGGTAGCCAGAACTCACACTTGGAATATTTGGCATAAAGCTGATGCTACCGAAGCTTTTCCAGAACAAGTCAAAGGTGTTCAGCATCTTCTTCTTTGTTCTTGGTGTACACAAGGATATCATACAGATAAACCACGACAAAGTTGTCGAGGTATTCCATGAATATATAGTTCATCAGACGTGAGAATGTGGCTGGAGCATTGATCAAACGAAAGAACATGACGGTGTACTCGTATGAACCATAGCGAGTAACGAAGGCGGTCTTGGGAATATCCTCTTCATGAACTCGGATCTGGTGGTAACCCAACCTCAAATCGAGTTTAGAGAATACTAAAGAACCAGTGAGTTGATCATACAGGTCATTGATTCTGGGAAGCAGATACTTGTTCTGAATTGTTGCCTGGTTGATAGGTCGGTAATCTTGGACCAAACGATTCGTATCATCCTTCTTCTTGACAAAGAGAGAAGGTGCTCCCCATGCAGAGGAACTAGGACGAATGAATCCCTTGTGAAGATACTTGTCGATTTCCTCCTTAAGTTTAAGGAGTTCATGTGGCGCCATCTTGTAGGGTCACTTGGCAATAGGAGTTATGCCCAGTTTCAAGTCTATGACAAATTCGACAGCTCTAGCACGGGGTATTCCTGGAAGTTCTTCTGGGAAGACATCTTTGAATTCACAAACAACTGGAATGTTCTCTATTCCTCAAGTGGTGAAGCATTCAATGCATTGAGCATATAATTGATTCTCGGCATCTGAAATGCTTTCGGGCTGAGTATTGGACCGTGCCGCCGGAAAGGGTGAGTGAGCTGGACTGCATTGGTAGCGCTGATCAATCGAGCATTATGGGCTGTCAACCAATCCATACCATGAATGATGTCTATGTTGGAAGGTCCGAGTACAATGAGAGAAGCCAGAAAAAGTAGTCCTCCAATCTCGATTTGGTTGCGAGGGCTTACCATTGTGGTTTGCCACTTGGACCCCGGCGATTGAACCATTAGAGGAGTGGGCAATTTTTCTAGGTATAGCTCACGTGACTGAGCAAATTGTTGGGACACAAAAGCATGTGATGCTCCTGAATCAAAGAGAACAGAAGTTGGCACTGAATTAACGCGAAGGTTACCCATCCATCTTTCTCTTTAGTTTTCTCCTTTCTTTCTCCTCAACCTATCTCCATCGAACTCATTTTCTTTCGAGGAGATCGAAAATCTCTGAATTTCTACGATTTTTGGGTACTCACGAGCTTCTTCAATTTTGACATGGGTGACTTGACCGCCACTCATAGCAGGCGGTCTGGCACTACAATTTCTGGTAGGGTGGTTTCGACGGCCCTTCCCATGGCTAACAACAGGATGTGAAGCATTTTGGGGTTGTCCCTGGCGACAGTTGAGAGCAAGGTGCTCTGGCTCTCCACACTTGCGGCATAAACCATCATTATGGGGAGGAGTGATACATCTCCGTCGTATCTACTTTTGCAAACACTTTTTCCCTTGTTTTGGACTCTAACTTGCATGATTTGAATGGAACTAACCCGGACTGACGCTGTTTTCAGTAGAATTGCCATGATGTTGTTTTATGTGCAGAAAACAAAAGTTCTCGGAATGACCTGAAACTCCACGGAACATCTAGTTAAAAATAATAAAAAATCCTTGCCAAAGATGAAGACCAGGGGGCCCACACCCTGTCCACGAGGGTGGGGGCGCCCCCTACCTCATGGGCCCCCTGAGGCTCGTCCAACACCAACTCCGACTCTATATATTTGCTTTCGGGGAGAAAAAATCAAGGAGAAGAAATCATCGTGTTTTACGATACGGAGCCGCCGCCAAGCCCTAAAACCTCTCGGGAGGGTTGATCTAGAGTCCATTCGGGGCTCCGGAGAGGGGGATTCGTCGCCGTCGTCATCATCAATCATCCTCCATCACCAATTTCATGATGCTCAACGCCGTGCGTGAGTAATTCCATCGTAGGCTTGCTGGACAGTGATGGTTTGGATGAGATCTATCATGTAATCGAGTTAGTTTTGTTAGGGTTTGATCCCTAGTATCCACTATGTTCTGAGATTGATGTTGCTATGACTTTGCTATGCTTAATGATTGTCACTAGGGCCCGAGTGCCATGATTTCAGATCTGAACCTAATATGTTTTCATGAATATATGTGAGTTCTTGATCCTATCTTGCAAGTATATAGTCACCTACTATGTGTTATGATCCGGCAACCCCGAAGTGACAATAATCAGGACCACTCCCGGTGATGACCGTAGTTTGAGGAGTTCATGTATTCACTATGTGCTAATGCCTTGTTCCAGTTCTCTATTAAAAGGAGGCCTTAATATCCCTTAGTTTCCATTAGGACTCCGCTACCACGGGAGGGTAGGACAAAAGATGCCATGCAAGTTCTTTTCCATAAGCACGTATGACTATATTCGGAATACATGCCTACATTACATTGATGAATTGGAGCTAGTTCTGTGTCACCCTATATTATTATTATTACATGATAAACCGCATCCGGCATAATTATCCATCACCGATCCAATGCCTATGAGCTTTCCATATACTGGTTTACGCTTATTTACTTTCCCGTTGCTATTGTTACAATCACTACAAAACACCAAAAATATTACTTTTACTTTCATTACTCTTTTGTTACCGTTACCACTATTATCATATTAATTTGCTACTAAATACTTTGCTGCAGATATTAAGTTATCCAGGTGTGGTTGAATTGAAAACTCAGCTGCTAATACTTGAGAATATTCTTTGGCTCCCCTTGTGTCGAATCAATAAATTTGGGTTGAATATGCTACCCTCGAAAGTTGTTGCGATCCCCTACACTTGTGGGTTATCAAGACTAATTTCTGGCGCCGTTGCCGGGGAGCATAGCTCTATTCTTTGAGTCACTTGGGATTTATATCTGCTGGACACTATGAAGAACTTGAAAGACGCTAAGACAACAATTTATCCCTCAACTACGAGGGGAGGTAAGGAACTTCCATCTAGCTCGACACTTGATTCACCTTCTGTTATGAGTAAGCTTGCGACACCTAAACCTGCTTCTACTATTCGTTCTGATATGTCGCATGTTATTGATGATGCCACTTCTGCTATGCATGATACTTATGATAAAACTACTTCTATGCTTGATACTGATGTGCCCCTTAGTGAATTTCTTGATGAACAAATTACTAGGGCTAGAGAGAAAGAAATTATTGAAACTGATTATATTGATGAAATTGATGATGAAGATAGGCCTGTTATTCCTGAGGGCTATGTTTTTGATAAATAAGCTTCTGCAGCTATTTTAGCTTGCAAGGATAGTTATGAACTCAAGAGGCTATTAGTTAAATGGAACAAGGAGTCTCTTAGAGATAGAATGAAACCTGACCCTGCTTTTTCTACTTCACCTATTTGTGTTGCCGATAAGGATTATGAATTCTCTGTTGATCCTGATATAAATACTTTGGTTGAATCTGATCCTTTTCATGGCTATGAATCAAACTGTTGTGGCACATCTTACTAAATTAAATGATATAGCCACCCTGTTCACTAATGATGAGAGATCTCGCTACTTTTATATCCTTAAAATATTTTCGTTCGCATTAAAGGGTGATGCTAAGATATGGTTTAATTCTCTTGATCCTGGTTGTGTGCGTAGTCCCCATGATATGATTTATTACTTCTCTGCTAAGTATTTTCCTGCTCATAAGAAATAAGCTGCTTTAAAGGAAATATACAACTTTGTGCAAATTGAAGAAGAGAGTCTCCCACAAGCTTGGTGGAGGCTTCTCAAGTTACTTAATGCTTTCCCTGATCATCCTCTTAAGAAAAATGAAATACTTGATATCTTTTATAATGGACTAAACGATGCTTCCAGAGATTACCTGGATAGTTGTGCTGGTTCTCTTTTCAGGGAAAGAACACGGATGAAGCTGAAATTCTATTGAATAATATGTTGACAAATGAACATAATTGGGCACCTCCTGAGCCAGCTCATGCTCCAATTACTGAGCCTATTCCTAAACCAACTCCGAGGAAGAGAGGTGCTCTATTTCTCAGTCCCGAAGATATGCAAGAGGCAAAGAAATCAATGAAAGAAAAAGGTATTAAGGTTGAAGATGTTAAGAATTTACCTCCTATTGAATAAATACATGGTCTTAATTTACCGCTTGTTGAAGAAACATATAATCTTGATCCATTACCTATTGAAGGACCTCCACATCTTGATATCCCGACACAGGTAGTGAAGGTAAATTCTCTCTATAGATATGATAAAGATGAAGTCCCTCCTACTAAAATTGCTAGCCAATGCTTGGATGATTTTGATAACTTTATGTTTAAGCAAGAAGACTTCAATGCTTATTTTGGTAGACAACTAAAACAAAATGCTTACATGATTAAACACTTGGGTGATTATATGGCTGATATTAGAGGTGAACTTAAACTTGTTAGCAAACATGCTTCTATGGTTACCACTCAAGTAGAACAAGTACTTAAAGCTCAAAATGATTTGCTCAATGAAATGAATAGTAAGAAAAATGATTATGCTGTTAGTGTGGCTACTAGAACTGGTAGAATGACTCAGGAACCTTTGTATCCTGCAGGCCACCCTAAGAGAATTGAGCAAGATTCTCAGAGAAATAATATTGATGCACCTAGTTCTTCTAAAAGGAAGAAAAACAAAAATGATAGGACTTTGCAAACTTCTAGTGAACCTATTGTTGAACCACCTGAGAATCCAAATGATATCTCCATGTATGATGCTGAAACACAATCTGGTAATGAACATGAACCTAATGAAAATGTTAATGATGATGTTCATGATGATGCTCAACCTAGTAATGATAATGATGTAGAAATTGAACCTACTATTGATCTTGATAACCCACAATCAAAGAATCAACGTTATGATAAGAGAGACTTTGTTGCTAGGAAACATGGTAAAGAAAGGGAACCATGGGTTCAGAAACCCATGCCATTTCCTCCCAAACCATCCAAGAAAAAGGATGATGAGGATTTTGAGCGCTTTGAAAATGATTAGACCTATCTTTTTGCATATGCGATTAACTGATATGCTCAAAATGAATCCTTATGCTAAGTATATGAAAGATATTGTTACAAATAAAAGAAAGATACCGGAGGCTGAAATTTCCACCATGCTTGCTAATTACACTTTTAAGGGTGGAATACCAAAGAAACTTGGATATCCAGGAGTACCTACTATACCATGCTCCATTAAAAGAAACTATGTTAAAACTGCTTTATGTGATCTTGGAGCTGGTGTTAGTGTTATGCCTCTCTCTTTATATCGTAGACTTGATTTGAATAAGTTGACACCTACTGAAATATCTTTGCAAATGGCTGATAAATCAACCGCTATACCTATCGGTATCTGTGAGGATGTGCCTGTTGTGGTTGCAAACATTACTATTTAACGGACTTTGTTATTCTTGATATTCCCGAGGACGATAGTATGTCTATTATTCTTGGAAGACCTTTTTTGAATACTGCAGGGGCTGTTATTGATTGCAACAAAGGCAATGTCACTTTTCATGTTAATGGTAATGAGCATACGGTACACTTTCCGAGGAAACAACCTCAAGTTCATAGTATCAACTCTATTGGAAAAATTCCATCGATTATTTTTGGAGGTTTTGAATTTCTTCTTCCTACTGTCAAGAAGAAATATGATATTCTTATTATTGGGGATGTGCATATCCCCGTTGAGGTAACATAGTGTTATACGAAATTTCTCCAGTTCCATGTTATTCGGGATGAGTTTGTTAACAAGACCTGATCAACCTTGTTAGTGGATTCCTTTTGATGAGCATGAGATGGATGAAACTAGAAGGCACAACCTTCTGTACCCTCTTTATATTTTCTGTTATTTAGTTGAAAAAAAGTAAAATTAGTATTTTTCTGTTTGTTTCCTGATTTATCCGTGCAATATAAAAATACCCCAAAAATAAAAGTCCTCCAAATGCCATGCCAATTTAATATGTTTTTTTTGGGAATATTTGAGGATTTATGGTACTGAAAACACCGCGGGGGGGGGGGAGCTGCCGCCTGGCCACGAGGGTGGAGGGCGCGCCTACCCCTGTGGCACGCCTCGCCTCGTGGGCCCACGGTGGCCCTCCTCCACTTATTCCTGCACCCATCCACTTCTTCTTCCTCCCACAAACACGAATAACCAGCTCAAGCACGAGTTCTAGCTCACTTTGCTCTGATTTTCGATATCCTTGCTCAAAGCACCTCTCACAAAACTGCTTGGGGAGATTGTTGCTTGGTATGTGACTCCTCCATTGGTCCAATTAGTTTTTGTTCTAGTGCTTTATTCATTGCAAATTTGTGCTGCATAGGTGACCATGTTCTTGAGCTTGCATGTCAAATTTATATGGTTCCAAGTAGTTCTAATGCTTGATATAGGCTCTAGGCACTTGTAGGAGTAGTTGCTATCAATTTTGTTGAGCTTGGCTCAATTTTGTTTGAAGTTACTAAAAATTTCAGAAATTTTTCAGAGAAAAGCAATATGCTTAGGAAAATGTTCCAAGGTGGTTCTTCAAGGAAGAAAGGCCCCAGGCTTGCAATGCGTGATGCTGATGAGGAGCCCCCAAGGGACGCTCTAGTGCGGCCTTGGGAGTGGCCTTCGGAAAATTTTATGGATCGAGCGGGAATCAAAGAAGAATTTAACGCACATTTGCGTAACGCCGATCTTGTGGACTTTGAGGCAGACAAATGCCCCCAGTACCATCAACTCACTAGCTCATTTGTGAGGAGGTTTGAATTTTCATCTTCGCGTAATTCTCCTACTGTCATGTTTGATCTTTATGACAAATCTTATACCATGGACTTAGAGGATTTTACTTCTGCTTGCAAACTTCCACAATGAGGTAGTGCTAGTGATCCCCGTAAATCTGAATTTAGAAACTTTCTTGCTAGTATAACCGTGGGAGAATCTAGAGATATAACACAAGCTACCATAGGGAGCATCCACTTTCCTGCTATACATTATTTTGCTCTCTTCATAGGTAGGTGCATAAATGCTAAGGATGAAGCATGTCACATGTGTGTCCCTGACCTTAGCATTCTCAGGAGTGCTGTGTTAGGAGACCAATCTTATCATATGGGAGCCATTGTAGCACGTAGGTTGCATCATAATAGATATAATGGAGATTACTTTGGAGTAATTTATGCAACCCGCTTAGCTAATTTTCTTGAGGTGGACGTTCGTGAGGGTGATATGGAGTTGCCTCCCGCTTATTTAGATTTTAATTCTATGGCCTCTCACCAGTTTGTCGAGAGGAATGAATCACCTCTCCTATATCGACTAATCTTTGATAAACAGCGTGTTGTCCGTATTACTCTCCCTGCTCCTGCCTTCTTTGATTCTCAGACAAAAGGAAGATATACTATTACCAGAGAGGAGGCAGATGAGTGTGAGAGGAGAGCGGAGGCAGCTCGACGCCACACTGCAGCTCAGGCGGCGATAAACGCTGCATCGCAGTACGACCCCAGCTACACCTACAGGTATTGGCCAAGCCATGGCAATAAACCAACATAGGCCAAAAGCCTAAGCTTGGGGGAGTATGTATTTCCCACTGACATTACATTTATGTTTACATACACTCATTTCTAGATGTCAATGCTCATACTCTTTCACTGTAATATCCATGCTAGTTTATTTTCTTTTTCCTGCTTTCTTCTTGTGTCTTTGTTAAACTTTAAGAAAAACCAAAAAAATAGTAATAGCTTCTAGCTAGTTTACTTTTCTTGCTGTAGTAGTAATAATTAAAAAGAAAAAAACCAAAAAAAATTCCCGTTCTTCTTTTTGCTTGTTGGGAGCTTTCCCATGTAAATAGGTTTATTTCTTTTCTTTTCTTTAGGGGTCGATAGGAGAAGACCACGATTAAGTTGTTGAAGTGGCTCTTATGTGCATTATCGTTGATTTAACCAAGAGCCCATATTGCCTTGTCTTCTCCTGTTTATTGAATGCTCGCAGATTCCAGCTTAGTCCAATGCACGTGCACTTTATTATAATTCACATCGTTCGATCGTGCAAGTGAAAGGCAATTATGATGATATGTGATGGACTTACTGAGATGAGAAAAGCTGGTCTGAACTCGACCTCTCTTGTTTTTGTAAATATGATGAGTTCAACATTCCTGATTCAGCCTATTATGAATAAACATGTTTGTAATAACAGTTAAAGATCATAGTTGCTCATTCCATGCTTGATTAGCTATGAGTTATAATGGTTTACCTTGCGTGCCAACATGCTATCGAAATGGTTGTGATGTGGTATTATGGGGTGGTATCCTCCTTTGAATGATTTAAGTGACTTGACTTGGCACATGTTCACAAATGTAGTTGAAACAAATCAACATAGCCTTCACGATATTTATGTTCATGGTGGATTATATCCTACTCATGCTTGCATCCCATGTTTATTAATTATAATGCATGTTCATGACTGTTGTCGCTCTCTAGTTGGTCGCTTCCCAGTCTTTTGCTAGCCTTCACTTGTACTAAGCAGGAATACTGCTTGTGCATCCAATCCCTTAAACCCCAAAGTTATTCCATATGAGTCCACTATACCTTCCTATATACGACATCTACCTGCCGTTCCAAGTAAATTTGTATGTGCCAAACTCTAAACCTTCAAATAAACATTCTGTTTTGTATGCTCGAATAGCTCATGTATCAACTAGGGTTGCCCTTATCTTCCATGTTAGGCGGGTTATTCTCAAGAGGAGTGGATTCCGCCTCACTCACTCAGAAAAATGGCTGGTCTCCGGGATGCCCAGTCCCATGCTTCATTTAAACTAAATCAAAATAATTGCAAACAAAACTCCCCCAGGGACTGTTGCTAGTTGGAGACACTCATTGTTTCGAGCAAGTCATGGATTAATGCTTGTTGGTGGAGGGGGAGTATAAACTTTACCATTCTATTTGGGAACCGCCTATAATGTGTGTAGCATGGAAGATATCGCCATATCTTAGTTGTTATGTTGACAATGAAAGTATACCGCTCAAAATATTATTTATCTCTATTTCAAAACCGAGCTCTGGCACCTCTACAAATCCCTGCTTCCCTCTATGAAGGGCCTATCTATTTACTTTTATGTTGAGTCATCACCCTCTTATTAAAAAGCACTAGCTGGAGAGCACAGCTGTCATTTGCATTCATTACTATTAATTTATATTGGGTATGACTATGACTGGATCTCTTTTACCATGAATTACAATATTTAGTCAGTCCTTGATCTTTAAAGGTGCTCTGCATTTATGTTTTGCGGTCTCGGAAAGGGCTAGCGAGATACCATCTTGTTATATCATATTATGATTGTTTTGAGAAAGTGTTGTCATCCGAGATTTATTATTATCGCTCGCTAGCTGATTATGCTATTGATATAAGTAATCATGAGACCTGAGAGTTATTGCAAATGTGGTTAGTTATAATCTTTGCTGAAAACTTGAATGCTGGCTTTATGTATTTACAACAACAAGAGCTAACAGAGTTTGTAAAACTTTTTCTTTATCACTTTCAGTTTGTCAACTGAATTGCTTGAGGACAAGCAAAGGTTTAAGATTGGGGGAGTTGATACGTCTCCGTCGTATCTACTTTTCCAAACACTTTTTCCCTTGTTTTGGACTCTAACTTGCATGATTTGAATGGAACTAACCCGGACTGACGCTGTTTTCAGCAGAATTGCCATGATGTTGTTTTATGTGCAGAAAACAAAAGTTCTCGGAATGACCTGAAACTCCACGGAACATCTAGTTAAACATAATAAAAAATCCTTGCCAAAGATGAAGACCAGGGAGCCCACACCCTGTCCACGAGGGTGGGGGGCACCCCCCCCCCTAGGGCGCGCCCCCCTACTTCATGGGCCCCCTGAGGCTCCTCCGACGCCAACTCCGACTCTATATATTTGCTTTCAAGGAGAAAACATCATCGCGTTTTACGATACGGAGCCGCCGCCAAGCCCTAAAACCTCTCGGGAGGGCTGATCTGGAGTCCATTCGAGGCTCCGGAGAGGGGGATTCGTCGCCGTCGTCATCAATCATCCTCCATCACCAATTTCATGATGCTCACCGCCGCGTGAGTAATTCCATCGTAGGCTTGCTGGACGGTGATGGGTTGGATGAGATCTATCATGTAATCGAGTTAGTTTTGTTAGGGTTTGATCCCTAGTATCCATTTTGTTACGAGATTGATGTTGCTATGACTTTGCTATGCTTAATGCTTGTCACTAGGGCCCGAGTGCCATGATTTCAGATCTGAACCTAATATGTTTTCATGAATATATGTGAGTTCTTGATCCTATCTTGCAAGTCTGTAGTCACCTACTATGTGTTATGATCCGGCAACCCCGAAGTGACAATAATCAAGACCACTCCCGGTGATGACCGTAGTTTGAGGAGTTCATGTATTCACTATGTGCTAATGCCTTGTTTCGGTTCTCTATTAAAAGGAGGCCTTAATATCCCTTAGTTTCCATTAGGACTCTGCTGCCATGGGAGGGTAGGACAAAAGATGTCATGCAAGTTCTTTTCCATAAGCACGTATGACTATATTCGGAATACATGCCTACATTACATTGATGAATTGGAGCTAGTTATGTGTCACCCTATGTTATAATTGTTACATGATGAACCGCATCCGGCATAATTATCCATCACCGATCCAATGCCTACGAGCTTTCCATATACTAGTTTACACTTATTTACTTTCCTGTTGCTATTGTTACAATCACTACAAAACACCAAAAATATTACTTTTACTTTCATTACTCTTTTGTTACCGTTACCACTATTATCATATTACTTTGCTACTAAATACTTTTCTGCAGATATTAAGTTATCCAGGTGTGGTTGAATTGACAACTCAGCTTCTAATACTTGAGAATATTCTTTGGCTCCCCTTGTGTCGAATCAATAAATCTGGGTTGAATACTCTACCCTGGAAAGTTGTTGCGATCCCCTACACTTGTGGGTTATCAAGGAGCTAAAACATTGGACTATCCACCCTGAATTGTTAGCTTTCTCGGCGGCCGAGGCAAACGAGGTGCAACATAAGACGGCCTTGGTGTTGGAGCAGGTCGGTAATGAACATTGTGTGGGATCCAGACTCGACGTTTCTGAGCAGGTTGACTCAAGGATGGGCCAACATCTCGAGTATGCTTGAGCGACTCCTGGTAATCAGTCAGACCATTTTCACTTTGGAAAGCTTGGCTGACAAGCATCGCAAAGTCCGTGCAATCCTGAGCAACAAGTGTGAGCTTTATATCGGGATGTAGTCCTTCACGGAATTTATCCTGCTTGCGAGCATCAGTACAGGCGTCATCCGCAGCATAGTGAGATAATTCAAGGAATTTCCTCTGATATTCATCTAGAGTCATTGTGCCTTGTGAGAGTTTGCGAAACTCCTTCTTCTTCTGGTCCATCAGACCTTGAGGAATGTGTCGTGCACGGGAGGCTAACTGAAATTCCTGCCTAGTGGTTATAGTCTCTGTAGGCAGCATACCCCTGTGGCTTTCCCACCATTGAGCAGTTGAACCCTTCCGGTGAAATGTCGCAAAGGTGACATAACTGGCAGGGACAACATTATTTGACTCCATCTCAAATATGATGTCACAAAGCCAATCATCAGCATCCATAGGATTGGTGGAGTTGCAGAAAATGGACGGGTTGAGGTGCACAAATTCTGGCAGTGTTATTGGGGCAGGCTATTGATGAGCATTCTGGTTCGGGAACTGGGCCATTACCTCAGTCATAAATTGACGATTTAGCTCAAACTGCTGCATCATTGCGGCAATATAGGGTGGAGGTGGAGGATCGTCAGCCATCCTGCTAAAACATCAGGGAACAGTTTAACAAGGGGTGGAGCAGGTGTATGGAGTCATTCGGGATGTAACTTGAACAATGAGCAAAGGCGCAGTATGTACAAGCAGTAGTCATTAAAGACTTACATATACATATACAGAGCCATTTACACGTTGTTAGTATGAGTTCGGACAAGAGAATCGTCCTAGACATACTAGGTGGCACGCTGGCACGCGATGGAGGGATACAACAACGGGACATAGCAAAGGCTACATCAACGTCGGAGAAAACCACAAGAGCGAGGAATCTGCAGGGGACAACACAGGGTGCCTTCGATAAAAGGATCATGCGGCCCGTGAACAATGTGAAGCAGATCCTAGCCCTCAATTCAATAAAGGCGTAAGACGAATCTCCGGATGGATGTGATCACTAGATCCTATTGTTAGAGTTAGCAAAATCATTTAACCCGAATAGAAGAGAGATCAGACTCCCAGAGTAAAGGTCGAGGAGTAAAAGATCCTAATACCACCCAATGGCGACGTGGTCCCGTAAACCACACAGCCATGTTAGTAAAACAATTTTTCAAATACTAGATTCAACTTCGGCCAAGGAGTTGGAAAGGGGGGGTTCCTATAGGCAGTCGGCTCTGATACCAACTTGTGACGCCCCCGTTTCGACCGTACACTAATCATACACGCAAATGTGTACGATCAAGATCAGGGACTCACGGCAAGATATCACAACACAACTCTAGACACAAATCAAAATAATACAAACTTTATATTACAAGTCAGAGGCCTCGAGGTCTCGAATACAAGCTCGATACACAAGAGTCAACGGAAGCAAAAATATCTGAGTACAGACATAAGTTAAACAAGGACGCCTTAAGAAGGCTAGCACAAACATCAACGATCGAAGAGGCAAGGCCTCCTGCCTAGGACCTCCTAACTACTCTTGGTCGTCGGCTGTCTCCATGTAGTAGTATCCGTTGGCGGTGGCATCTGGCTCCAGGAATCCACCATCTGGTTGCATCAACCGGAAAGAAGAAAGAAGGGGCAAAAGGGGTAGCAAAGCAACTGTGAGTACTCATCCAAAGTACTCGCAAGCATCAGATCTATACTAAGTATGCATTGGTATGAAATGGAAGGGTTGTGCCTGTGGACTGAACTGCAGAATGCCAGAATAGAGGGGAAGGCCTAGCCTATCGAAGACTAGCATCTTCAAGCAGCTCCAAGCATCTTGCAGCATGTAGAAGAGTAAAGAATAGAAGTTTATAATTAACAAGAATGTTGTAACACTAATGACCAGAGATCCTTCCTCGACTCCCTGGGAGAAAGCAATCCCGGAGCCACATGTCCAAGTATCCATTTCTAGTTGTAAAAGATCAGGATATAAGTCTGAACTTCCGTTACCATGGATACGGCTATTAATAGATAAATCTTCCCTGCAGGGTTGCACCACGTTTTCCAACATGCTTGATTACTCTGGCTGGACACACTTTTCTGGGTCAATGCCCAGCCTCGGAAAATCAACACGTCGTAGCCCTACCTAGGCTCAGCAGAGAGGTCCCCGCCGGTCTACATCCTAAGCACTCCGGGGTCTGGGCCCATCGCCGGTTGCACTCCGGGTCGTTGCGAGCAGGGCGGACCAGGCTCCACCACTACAGGATGGTGCCGGCCCAGCCATGCCGCAATGTTGAACTAGACGTCTGACAAAGCTTCGGCAGATACTATGTCGTCAAGGCCCATAACTATTCTCATGTGGTGTTTAGTGCGTAAAGGCCAAAGGCCAACTCAGAACAACTACCCAAACCAAAGTGTATTATTAGCTTGCGGAGACGAGCAGAAACTCACGATAATGTGACCCCGTCGCCCCGTCTCGAGGAAATACGGCAAGGGCTGACCCAGCCCACTCGGGGGCGGCCTGCTTGCCCAGCCGTGCCTCGTAACCATCTTGCGGGTGCTCTCCGGGCCCGCCCGACTTTCCCAAAGGTCTCAAGTAAACTCAAGGTAACCGTGTGTCCAAACATCAAGGGGAAAACCCGAGGAATCACCCTCGGTGGGTTCCACTCAATGTAATCGTCAAGGTGAACGTAAGAGGAACCACCCTCGAGGTTCACACTTGAGGGGTTGCATGACAGAGTCGTATCGGAAGTGGTTAAGGAGGAATCACCCTCGATGACCACGACCGAATAGCTACACTACAGAGATCTCATCAGGAGTAATGTATGAGGTACCACCCTCGGCACTCGATGGTAACTCTGCAGAGTCGAGCAATAAAACGGGCGTGATGTGATGTGAGGTGTCAGGCTCTGGTCGTCGATCACTTTGATTGAGTCGTCGATGATGAAGCAGGGGCAACAAGGACAAGTGGGGGTCACTGATGGATCACTAACCAACCTATACTAAGCAGTTTAGGATAAGCAGGTAGGTACAACAGCAAGTACAAAAGCAAGCTATGCATCAGAAAAGGAGCAATCAATTATAGTTGCAAAATCTAATGCAAGCATGAGAGAATGGAATGGGCGATATCGGGATGATCAAAGGGGGGCTTGCCTGGAAGCTCCACTGAAAGGGAAGAAGGGTTCGTCGTCGACGTAGTCGATCACAGAGGCATCGACATCGGTCTCGGAGTCTACCATAGATAAGAGGGAGGGAAGAAATAGTAAATACAAGCAACAGATGCATGACAAGACAAAAGGCAGTGTTAGGGGTGTTCTAACGCAGGGCTACACGATACCGGCGAAGGGGGGAAACATCCGAAAATGCTTTCCCGAAGTTAGGCATTTTCAAACAGACGAATCGAAGGGGGAAGGTTGCATGTTCGCTATGCTAGGGGCATGTGACACACCAACGGAGAGCGTATTCAGATTCGTCTCGTCGTTCTGGGCAACTTTCATGTATAAAACTTTTTCATCCGAGTTATGGATTATTTTATATTATTTTATTAAGTTTTTAAAACATTTTGGCATTAACAAATTTAATTAAAAAGGAAAACAGGGTTATGACATCATCATGACATCAGCATGATGTCAGCCGTCAGCAGGGCTGTTGACTGGGTCAAACTTACATGTGGGTCCCGTTGTCATTGCCATAGTTTAACTAACAGGTAATTAGCAGGTTAATTATCAGGATTAATTAAGTTAATTAATTAAATAATTATTTACTATTTTTTATATCTTTTTTTAAGAGTTCCTGGGGACTGTGCCCCACGTATAAGTGGCCTAGAGGCCATCCGGGGCGGACGCGGCTTAACGGGCAGCGGGCGTAACGGGCGCCCGTAATCTGCCCGGGGCGGGGCGAGGCCGTGGCCACGGCGGGGTTTGCCGCAACGGAGCGCGAGGGCCACGGCAGGCGGAGCCGGGTAGCCCCGACCAGCAGGACGGGCACGGAGCACGGCGGTGGTCAGACGCGGCAGCGGGCTAGCGGCCGCGGCTGCGGAGGAAGCAACAGCAGAGCGGCGCAAATAGGGACGGCAGCGGCCGCGCGGGCGACAATCAAGGTGGGCACGCAAGGGGGCGCGACGAGCGCTGCTATTGGGAACACGGCGGTGCGCGGGCACGCACACTGGGCGTGGTCGGGTCGCGACCAGAGCGGCGACAGCGGCGGAGTACGGGAGCAGGGAGGGGGAAGGAGAGGGAGGCGCAACCGGCGCGGCGGCTCACCTTGAAGCTGTAGGGAGGGGCAGTGGGCTCAAGGCGGCCTGGGGTGGCCGGAGTCCGCAACGGCAAGGCGAATGGCGTAGGGGACGGAGAGGTCGAGGGCGGCGTCGGTGGGGACGAGGCGGTCCAGCGAACGGGGCTTCGGGGAGGAAGGCAAGGCGTCCGGTGAGTGACGGGCGGCAACGGGGAGGAGGTCCGGTGACGGGCGGCCCGACGTGGGGTCAGGGACGCCCCCGGCGATGGCAGTTGGCGTCGGGGCGCCGGGTTCGGCCTGATCCAAATCGGATCGAGAGGGGAGAGGAGTGGGGAGTGGGGAACGAGGGGGAGTGGGGGGTCTGGGGTGGCAGGTGCGGTTAGGGTTCGAGAAGGCATGGGAGTATGTTGGCCGAGGTGTGGGCTGGCCTGAGGTTGGCCTAGTGGAATGGCCAGATGGGCCACGAGGCCCACTTGGGGAGGGTGGGTTTCTGTTTTCTTTTTTAAAATGCCTTCTCCTTTTCTTTTAATTACTTTTGCCTTTTATTTTCACTAATGTCAAATTTTATTTTGGAACCGACTTTGAATCAACGCGAACTTAACAACAGTAAAATCAATGACATGGCACCATTAACAGTGGTTTACTGTAGCATAATTATCCGGGCGTTACAAAGATGATTGTGGAAATCTTCATGTTACTAAATTACCTCTCGTTATGTTGAGTTTGCTATTGTCTCTTTCTTCTTCTTTGCATATGCTAGGATTTGCTTGCCTTAATAAATTTTTTGCCTATAAGATGCCTATGCATAGGAAGTATGTTATACTTAGATGTGTTCTTCGCGTACTTTATGACGCTCTCTTTGTGCTTCAGTTTGTCTTTCATGTGAGCATCATTAAAATTATCAACACCTAGCTAAAAGGCTTTAAAGAAAAGCGCTTGTTGGGAGACAACCAAATATTTTTCCTTGATTTTTTGCAATAAATAATTCATCTAGCCTCTGGTTAGATGTGTTTTGGTGTTTTAGTAAGTGTTTGTGCCAAGTAAGACCTTTGGGATGGCTAACAGTGATAGTTGATTTGATCTTGCTGAAAAACAGAAACTTTTGCGCTCAGGAAAACAATTATCATTTTTAAAAGAAGCGTGATAAAATACTTATTCTTTTTTAATAATATTACTAAACAAATTTCTCAGGTTGTCCTAATTTTTTAGAATTTTTGGAGTTACAGAAGTATTCGAGAGTTACAGATTACTACAGACTCCTCTGTTTTTGACAGATTCTGTTTTCTATGTGTTGTTTGCTTATTTTAATGAATCTATGGGTAGTATCGGGGGGGTATGAACCATGAAAAAGATGGAATAAAGTAGATATTACACCAGTATAAATAAAGAATGAATTCACAACAGTACCAAAAGTGGTGATTTATTTTCTCATACTAACGGAGCTTATGAGATTTTCTGTTGAGTTTTGTGTTGTGAAGTTCTCAAGTTTTGGTTAAGTTGATGGGCTATGGAATAAGGAGTGGCAAGAGCCTAAGCTTGGGGATGCCCAAGGCACCCCAAGGTAATATTCAATGACAACCAAGAGCCTAAGCTTGGGGATGCCCCGGAAGGCATCCCCTCTTTCGTCTTTGTTTATCGGTAACTTTACTTGAGGCTATATTTTTATTCACCATAGGATATGTGTTTTGCTTGGAGCATCTTGTATGATATGACTCTTTACTTTTTAGTTTGCCACAATCATCCTTGTTGTACACACCATTTGAGAGGGACAGGCATGAATCGTGATTTATTAGAATAATCTATGTGCTTCACTTATACCCTTTGAGCTAGGAAAATTTTCTCTAGTGCTTCACTTATATCTTTTTAGAGCACGACGGTGGCTTTATTTTTTAGAAATTTTTAAACTCTCATGCTTCACTTATATTATTTTAAGAATCTCTAAACAACATAGTAATTTTCTTTGGTTATAAATTTAGTCCTAATATGATAGACATCCAAGAGGGGTATAATAAAAACTTTATATAAAGTGCATTCAATACTATGAGAAGTTTGATTCCTTATGATTGTCATGAGATATAAATATGGTGATATTAGAGTCATGCTAGTGAGTAATTGTTGATTGTAGAAATACTTGTGTTAAAGTTTGTGATTCCCATAGCATGCACCTATGGTGAACCGTTATGTGATGAAGTCGGAGCATGATTTATTTATTGATTGTCTTCCTTATGAGTGGCGGTCGGGGACGAGCGATGGTCTTTTCCTACCAATCTATCCCCCTATTAGCATGTGTGTAGTACTTCGTTTTGATAACTAATAGATTTTTGCAATAAGTATGTGAGTTCTTTATGACTAATGTTGAGTCCATGGATTATACGCACTATCACCCTTCCACCATTGCTAGCCTGTCTAGTACCGTGTAACTTTCGCCGGTACCTTACACCCACCATATACCTTCCTCAAAACAACCACCATACCTACCTATTATGGCATTTCCTTAGCAATTCCGAGATATATTTCCATGCAACTTTCCACTGTTCCGTTTATTATGACAGGCGTCATCATTGTCATATTGCTTTGCATGATCATGTAGTTGACATCGTATTTGTGGCAAAGCCATCGTTCATAATTCTTCCATACATGTCACTCTTGATTCATTGCACATCCCGGTACACCGCTAGAGGCATTCATATAGAGTCATATTTTGTTCTAAGTATCTAGTTGTAATTCCTGAGTTGTAAGTAAATAAAAGTGTGATGATCTTCATTATTAGAGCATTATCCCATGTGAGGAAAGGATGATGGAGACTATGATTCCCCCACAAGTCAGGATGAGACTCTGAACGGAAAAAAAAGAGGCCAAAAAAATGAGAGAAGGCCCAATAAAAAAATGAGAGAAAAGAGAGAAGGGGAAATGTTACTATCCTTTTACCACACTTGTGCTTCAAATTAGCACCATGATCTTCATGATAGAGAGTCTCCTATGTTGTCACTTTCATATACTAGTGGGAATTTTTCATTATTGAACTTGGCTTGTATATTCCTATGATGGGCTTCCTCCAATTGCCCTAGGTCTTCGTGAGCAAGCGAGTTGGATGCACACCCACTTAGTTTCTTTTTGAGCTTTCATAAACTTATATCTCTAGTGCATCCGTTACATGGCAATCCCTACTTACTCACATTGATATCTATTGATGGGCATATCATAGCTCGTTGATACGCCTAGTTGATGTGAGACTATCTCCTTCTTTTTGTCTTCTCCACAACCACCATATTCTATTCCACCTATAGTGCTATGTCCATGGCTCACACTCATGTATTGCGTGAAAGTTGAAAAAGTTTGAGAACATCAAAAGTATGAAACAATTGTTTGGCTTGTCATCGAGGTTGTGCATGATTTGAATATTTTGAGTGATGAAGATGGAGCATAGCCAGACTATATGATTTTGTAGGGATGAGCTTTCTTTGGCCATGTTATTTTGAGAAGACATAATTGCCTTGTTACTATGCTTGAAGTATTGTTGTTTTTATGTCAATATTAAACTTTTGTTTTGAATCTTATGGATCTGAACATTCATGCCACAATAAAGAAAATTTACATGGATAAATACGTCAGGTAGCATTGCACATCAAAAAATCTGTTTTTATCATTTACCTACTCGAGCACGAGCAAGAATTAAGCTTGGGGATGCTTCATATGTCTCCAACGTATCTATAATTTTTTATTGTTACATACTATTATATTATCTATTTTGGATGTTTTATATGCATTAATACGCTATTTTATATTATTTTTGGGACTAACCTATTAACCTAGTGCCCAGTGCCAGTTTCTGTTTTTTTCCTTGTTTTTTAGTTTCGCAGAAAAGGAATACCAAACGGAGTCCAAATGGAATAAAACCTTCACGATGATTTTTCTTGGACCAGAAGACACCCAGGAGACTTGGAGTGCAAGTCAGAAGAGCCACAAGGCGACCACAAGGGTGGAGGGCGCGCCTAGGGGGTAGGGCGTGCTCCCTACCTTGTGGGCCCCTCGGTGACCCCCTGACCTACATCTTCCTCCTATATATTCACATATCTTCCCAAACCACCAGAAGTATCCACGAAAACACTTTTCCACCGTGGCAACCTGCTGTACCCGTGAGATCCCATCTAGGGGCCTTTTCCGGCATCCTGTCGGAGGGGGGTTCGATCACGGAGGGCTTGTACATCAAATCTATTGCCCTTCCGATGAAGCGTGAGTAGTTTACCTCAGACCTACGGGTCCATAGCTAGTAGCAAGATGACTTCTTCTCTCTCTTCGATTCTCAATACCATGTTCTCCTCAATGTTCTTGGAGGTCTATCCGATGTAACCTTCTTTTGTGGTGTGTTTGTCGAGATCTGATGAATTGTGGATTTATGACCAGCCTATCTTTGAATATTATTTGAATCTTCTCTGAATTCTTTTATGCATGATTTGGTATCTCTGTAATTCTCTTCGAACTATCGGTTTGGTTTGGCCAACTAGATTGGTTTTTCTTGCAAGGGGAGAAGTGCTTAGCTTTGGGTTCAATCTTGCGGTGTCCTTTCCCAGTGATAGAAGGGGCAGCAAGGCACGTATTGGATTGTTGCCATCGAGGATAAAAATATGGGGTTTACATAATATTGCTTGAGTTTATTCCACTACATCATGTCATATTACTTAACGCGTTACTCTGTTCTTCATGAACTTAATACTCTAGATGCAGGCAGGAGTCGGTCGATGTGTGGAGTAATAGTAGTAGATGCAGGCAGGAGTTGGTCTACTTGACACGGACGTGATGCCTATATTTCATAATCATTGCCTTAGATATCGTCATAACTTTGTGCTTTTCTATCAATTTCTCGACAGTAATTTGTTCACCCACCATATTATTTGCTATCTTGAGAGAAGCCTCTAGTGAAACCTATGGCCCCTGGGTCTATTTTCCATCATATAAGTTTCCGATCTATTACTTTGCAATCTTTTACTTTCTGATCTATAAACCAACAAACCAGAAATATTTAATTTATCATTTGTTTACTTTCATCTATCTCTAGTAGATCTCACTTTTGCAAGTAACCATGAAGGGATTGACAACCCCTTTATCGCGTTGGGTGCAAGTTGTTTGATTGTTTGTGAAGGTATTGGTGATTTGTGCATTGTCTCCTACTCGATTGATACCTTGGTTCACAAACTGAGGGAAATACTTATCTCTACTTTGCTGCATCACCCTTTCCTCTTCAAGGCAAAAACCAACGTAAGCTCAAGAAGTAGCAACGCATCATGAACCTCGCTCTGTGTGGGGACTGTACGATTTTCGATGCATGTGGGGACTATACGCGTCGTGAACCCTTGCTCTGTGTGGGGACTTTCCAGTTCCAAAAGCACAATGCGACATCAAAGTTGTGCATTGTATTCAAACACCACATAACACTCCCATACATATGTTTGGGCCACATGCACGAAGTGGTTGTCTTCAGGCACTCCCTCACGTGGTTATTGGCGACAAGCTAGCCCATTTGTGGGGCCGCGTGTGGACATCCTTCACTTTGACCCAGTAATGAGAGAGGTTATATGACCAAGGTGGTGATTCTTCTTAGTCAGTGTTACAATATGTCTTGGTGAGATGCCCCATCCCAGTGATTCAAAGTGTGTGTGTGTGTGTGTGTGTGTGTGTGTGTGTGTGTTGGAGGGCACTACTTCACACTTACTGAACCTCCGTGGGATCGGGGATGTCCGGTTAATTTGTGAGTGATAACCCACAAGTATAGGGGATCAATTGTAGCCTCTTTCGGTAAGTAAGAGTGTCGAACCCAACGAAGAGCTAAAGGTAGAACAAATATTCCCTCAAGTCCTATCGACCACCGATACAACTCTACGCACGCTTGACGTTCGCTTTACCTAGAACAAGTATGAAACTAGAAGTACTTTGTAGGTGTTTTTGGATAGGCTTGCAAGAAAGTAAAGAGCGAGTAAATAAAAGCTAGGGGATGTTTACATAAAGACACAACTAAATTAGTAAAGAGCTTTTTGTTACGAGAAAGTTATTTGTCCCTAGGCGATCGATAACTAGACCGGTAATCATTATTGCAATTTTATTTGAGGGAGAGGCATAAGCTAACATACTTTCTCTACTTGGATCATATGCACTTATGATTGGAACTCTAGCAAGAATCCGCAACTACTAAAGATCATTAAGGTAAAACCCAACCATAGCATTAAAGCATCAAGTCCTCTTTATCCCATACGCAAACAACCTACTTACTTGGGTATGTGCTTCTGTTCACTCACGCCACCCACCATAAGAAAATCATAAACATATTGCAAACCCAACATCGGGGATCCCTCACGCTTGCGCGACACGGAGAGCACCATAGGACAGCACCAATAATAAATCATGCATCTCAAACCAATCTTGATCATCAAATAGCCCATAGGACAAAACGGATCTACTCAAACATCATAGGATAGCCATACATCATTGGGAAATAATATATAGCGTTGAGCACCATGTTTAAGTAGAAATTACAGCGGGTAAGAGAGAGGTTACACCGCTGCATAGAGGGGGGAAGAGTTGGTGATGATGGCGGTGAAGTTGTTGGTGAAGATTGCGGTGATGATGATGGCCACGGCGGCTTTCTGGCGCCACCGGAAGAGAAGGGGAGAGGGGGCCCCTTCGTCTTCTTCTTCCTTGACCTCCTTCCTAGATGGGAGAAGGGTTTACCCTCTGGTCCTTGGCCTCCATGGCATGGGAGGGGCGAGAGCCCCGCCGAGATTGGATCTATCTCTCTGTTTCTCTCTGTTTCTGCGTTACATTACGCCCTTTCACCGTTTCGTATATATATGGAGATTTGTAACTCCGATTGGACTGAAACCTTCGCCGTGATTTTTTTTCAAAAATTAGCTTTCTTGCGGCCAAAGTAGAGCATCAACCGCCTTACGGGTGGCCCACGAGGGTGGGGGCGCCTGCCTAGAGTGGCCATGGGCCCCACCCTCGTGCCCACCTCGGGCATCGTCTCGCGTTGATTTTCTTCCCAAAAATCACAAATATTCAAAAATAATTCTCCGTCCATTTTTATTCCGTTTGGACTCCGTTTGATATGGGGTTTCTGTGAAACATAAAACATGCAACAGACAGGAACTGGCACTGGGCACTGGATTGATATGTTAGTCCCAAAAATAGTATAAAAAGTTGCCAAAAAGTATATGAAAGTTGAATAATATTGGCATGGAACAATCAAAAATTATAGATACGACGGAGACGTATCAGCATCCCCAAGCTTAATTCCTGCTCGTCCTCGAGTAGGTAAATGATTAAAAAGATATTTTTTATGTGGAATGCTACCTAGCATAATCTTGATCATATGTCTAATCATGGCATGAATATTAAGACACGAGTGATTCAAGGCAATAGTCTATCCTTTGACATAAAAACAATAATACTTCAAGCATACCAACCAAGCAATTATGTCTTATTGAAATAACATAGCCAAAGAAAGCTCATCCCTACAAAATCATATAGTCTAGCTATGCTCCATCTTCACCACACAAAATATTAACATCATGCAAAACCCCGATGACAAGACAAGCAATTGTTTCATACTTTTGACGTTTCTCAAACCTTTTCAACTTTCACGCAATACATGAGCGTGAGCCATGGACATAGCACTATAGGTGGAATAGAATATGATGATGGGGGTTATGTGGAGAAGACAAAAAAAGAAAGTCTCACATCGACGCGGCTAATCAACGGGCTATGGAGATGCCCATCAATTGATGTCAATGTGAGGAGTAGGGATTGCCATGCAACGGATGCACTAGAGCTATAAGTGTATGAAAGCTCAAACTGAAACTAAGTGGGTGTGCATCCAACTTGCTTGCTCATGAAGACCTAGGGCGTTTGAGGAAGCCCATCGTTGGAATATACAAGCCAAGATCTATAATGAAAATTCCCACTAGTATATGAAAGTGATAACTCAAGATACTCTCTATATGAAGAACATGGTGCTACTTTGAAGCACAAGTGTGGTAAAAAGGATAGTAACATTGTCCCTTCTCTCTTCTTCTCTCTTTTTTTCTCTTTTTTTTTGTAGGCTCCTTTGGCCTCTCTCTCTTTTTTGTCTTCTTTGGCCACTTTTATTTTGATAACCTCACATGGGACAATGTTCTAATAATGATGATCATCACACTTTTATTTACTTACAACTCAATATTACAACTCGATATCTAGAACAAAGATATGACTCTATATGAATGCCTCCGGCGGTGTACCGGGATGTGCAATGATCTAGCGTAGAAATGACATCAAAAAATGGACAAGCCATGAAAACATCATGCTAGCTATCTTACGATCATGCAAAGCAATATGACAATAAATGCTCAAGTCATGTATATGATGATGATTGAAGTTGCATGGCAATATACTCGGAATGGCTATGGAAATGCCATAATAGGTAGGTATGGTGGCTGTTTTGAGGAAGATAAAAGGAGGTTTATGTGTGATAGAGCGTATCGTATCACGGGGTTTGGATGCACCGGCGAAGTTTGCACCAACTCTCGAGGTGAGAAAAGGCAATGCACGGTACCGAAGAGGCTAGCAATGATGGAAGGGTGAGAGTGCGTACAATCCATGGACTCAACATTAGTCATAAAGAACTCACATACTTATTGCAAAAATCTATTATTCATCGAAACAAAGTACTACGCGCATGATCCTAGGAGGATAGATTGGTAGGAAAAGACCATCGCTCGTCCCCGACTGCCACTCATAAGGAAGACAATCAATAAACATGTCATGCTCCAACTTCGTTACATAACGGTTCACCATACGTGCATGCTACGGGACTTGCAAACCTCAACACAAGTATTTCTCAATTTCACAATTACTCAACTAGCACGACTCTAATATCACCACCTTTATATTGCAAAACTATTGCAAGGAATCAAACATATCATATTCAGTGATCTACAAGTTTTATGTAGGGTTTTATGACTAACCATGTGAATGACCAGTTCATGTCATCTGTCTAAATAGATATAAGTGAAGCAAGAGATTTTAATTCTTTCTAAAAAAGATATGCCCATGCTCTAACAAATATAAGTGAAGCAAAAGAGCATTCTACAAATGGCAGTTGTCTAAGTGAAGGGAAACAGGCAATCCGAACTTCAAATGATATAAGTGAAGCACATGAAGCATTCTATAAAGCCATACTCAAAAGATATAAGTGAAGTGCAAAGAGCATTCTATACATCAACCAAGGACCATCTCATACCAGCATGGTGCATAAAAGAATGCAAAAGACGCTCCAAGATTTGCACATATCACATGAATGAAACGAATCCGAAAACATACCGATATTTGTTGAAGAAAGAGGGGATGCCTTCCGGGGCATCCCCAAGCTTAGACGCTTGAGTCTCCTTGAATATTTACTTGGGGTGCCTCGGGAATCCCCAAGCTTGAGCTCTTGCCTCTCTTCCTTCTTCTCACATCGAAACCCTCTCGATCATCGAACACTTCATCCACACAAAACTTCAACAGAAAACTTGGTAAGATCCGTTAGTATAATAAAGCAAATCACTACTCTAAGTACTGTTGAAAACCAATTCATATTTTGTTTTTGCATTGTGTCTACTGTAATATAGAATTTACATGGCTTAATCCACTGATATAAATTTATAGTTTCATCAAAACAAGCAAACTATGCATCAAAAACAGAATCTGTCTAAAACAGAACAGTATGTAATAATCTGAACGTTCACCATACTTATGATACTTGAATAATTCTTCCAAAATAAGGAAAAATAAAAAAATTGTATAGAAAGACAGTGCAAAAAGAATCAGAACCATTTTACCTTCCAGTAAAAAATTAAAAATCGCGCACTACAGCCAAAGTTTATGTCCTGCACCATACAAACCAACAAGTATTGTAAACATCCTAAAGGCAAACCTTGGCACATTATTTTTATAATACAATGGAATTGTACAAGGGGATAATTATTTTTGTTGAAAAGTTTCTGTAATAAAGATTCACAAAGTTGCCGTGAGCATGAACAAAGTTCAAGGAGCTCTCCCACTTCAACAATGCTTGTCTTTCTCACTTTCACTTTCCTTTTTGAAAAGTTTTGGGTTCCCCTCTTTATTTTTTCTTTTTTAACTATATGAAAGCACTCAACAGAAATAAATGACTCTCTAAAACTTCCGGGTTGTCTCCCTGGCAGCGCTTTAAGCTAGGCATAAAGTCCTCAAGTAGTGAATCCACCCGGACCCCAAGGTATATCAAAGCCAATTTTAATTAGCAATGATTTGTAATTTAATAGTGAGCACAAAGCAACATATATCATTCAACAACGAAGTCTAACTCTCTTCCTATGCATCGGCATGTCATAAAAGAACAATTCATGCACACATAGTAAAGGCCAATGCATAGTCTAAGTTGTTTCTTGCAATTTTATCGTGTTGGAAACATAGAGAGGTGGAGATATAGTTCCTCTCTCATAATAATTGCAAGTAGGAGCAGCAAGCACATGAATATTATGCTCATCAAAATCATCATGTGCAATGGTAAAAGGCAACCCATCAATGTAATCCTTAATAAGTGCAAACTTCTCCGATACAGTGTAGTTTGGAGAATTCAAAAGGATAATAGGACTATCATGTGTGGGTGCAATAGCAACATTTTCATGTTTAACATAAGGAACTATAGCAAGTTCATCTACATAAGCATAATTCATATTGGCATCTTGGCCACAAGCATAGCAAGCATCATCAAAAAGGGATATTTCAAAAGATTCAACGGGATCATAGCAATCATCATAGCAATCATCCTTCGGTAAGCACGAAGGGAAATTAAACAATGTATGAGTTGAAGAGTTACTCTCATTAGAAGGTGGGCACGGGTAGCTAATCCGCTCTTCCTCCTTTTGTTCTTCGCTCTCCTCCTCATCTTTTTCATCCAATGAACTCACAGTTTCATCAATTTCTTCTTCCATAGACTCCTGCAAAATATTAGTCTCTTCTTGGACAGCGGGGTAGTCCTCAATATATGGTTTAACATAGGCATTAGAAGCATAATTATCATAGCAATATTTAAGTATGGCAAAATTTTCAGATTAGTAAAGAGTAGCATCATACGTTTCAATCAAAAAAGCAATTTCATAAGCACCCTTAAAAGCAACAAATTCTTCAGTTTGTTGAACATCATAGTAACTATAAACACCCTTAGCATCCGAAGATACGATTCCATTATCACTAAACTCACATTGATAGGGAAGGTGTTTCTTAGGGTTTTCAGAACAACAAGTAATATCATATATTTCGCATAATTTCCAAGCATAGCATTGCAAACAATGAATTTGACCCAGTAAAATTTTCCCTTTTTCAGATATTCGGTGTCGCACATAACAAGCATGCTCATCTAAAGATTTGCCCTCAACTAGGCTAGTTGGGGTTTCAGCACGAGCACATAGGAATCGAAGATGATCCAAGTAATAAGCTTTAGCAGTGTGATAGATTTTGAGTGGTTCTTCAACCATTGGTTCAGTAGGTACAACTAATTTTTTTGGTATTTTGTGTTTCCTACCCATAACTAAAGATAGGAAACAACTAAGAACAGCAAATAAAAATTACTTAGTGATAAAGCAAACAAGCACACACGAGAATATTCAGCCCACGCTATTGCTCCCCGGCAACGGCGCCAGAAAAAGGTCTTGATAACCCAAAAGTATAGGGGATCAATTGTAGCCTCTTTCGACAAGTAAGAGTGTCGAACCCAACGAAGAGCTAAAGGTAGAACAAATATTCCCTCAAGTTCTATCGACCACCGATACAACTCCACGCACGCTTGACATTCGCTTTACCTAGAACAAGTATGAAACTAGAAGTACTTTGTAGGTGTTTTTGGATAGGCTTGCAAGAAAGTAAAGATCGAGTAAATAAAAGCTAGGGGCTGTTTAGATAAAGACACAACTAAATTAGTAAAGAGCTTTTTGTTACGAGAAAGTTATTTGTCCCTAGGCAATCAATAACTAGACCGGTGATCATTGTTGCAATTTTATTTGAGGGAGAGGCATAAGCTAACATACTTTCTCTACTTGGATCATACGCACTTATGATTGGAACTCTAGCAAGCGTCCGCAACTACTAAAGATCATTAAGGTAAAACCCAACCATAGCATTAAAGCATCAAGTCCTCTTTATCCCATACGCAAACAACCTACTTACTCGGGTTTGTGCTTCTGTTCACTCACGCCACCCACCGTAAGCAAATCATAAACATATTGCAAACCTTACAGCGGGGATCCCTCACGCTTGCGCGACACGGAGAGCACCATAGGACAGCACCAATAATAAAACATGCAACTCAAACCAATCTTGATCATCAAATAGCCCATAGGACAAAACGGATCTACTCAAACATCATAGGATAGCCATACATCATTGGGAAATAATATATAGCGTTGAGCACCATGTTTAAGTAGAGATTACAGCGGGTAAGAGAGAGGTTACACCGCTGCATAGAGGAAGAGTTGGTGATGATGGCGGTGAAGTTGTTGGTGAAGATTGCGATGATGATGATGGCCACGCAGCTGCGTTCGGCGCCACCGGAAGAGAAGGGAGAGGGGGCCCCTTCGTCTTCTTCTTCCTTGACCTCCTCCCTAGATGGGAGAAGGGTTTCCCCTCTAGTCCTTGGCCTCCATGGCGTTGGAGGGGCGAGAGCCCCTCCGAGATTGGATCTATCTCTCTGTTTCTACGTTCTGTTCTGCTGCCCTTTCACCGTTTCGTATATATATGGAGATCCGTAACTCCGATTGTACTGAAACCTTCGCCGTGATTTTTTTCCAAAAATTAGCTTTCTTGCGGCCAAAGTAGAGCATCAACCGCCTTATGGGTGGCCCACGAGGGTGGGAGGCGCGCCTGCCTGGAGTGGCCGTGGGCCCCACCCTCGTGGCCACCTCGGGCACCATCTCGCGTTGATTTTCTTCCCAAAAATCACAAATATTCAAAAATTATTCTCCGTCCGTTTTTATCCCGTTTGGACTCCGTTTGATATGGGGTTTCTGAGAAACATAAAACATGCAACAGACAGGAATTGGCACTGGGCACTGGATCAATATCTTAGTCCCAAAAATAGTATAAAAAGTTGGCAAAAAGTATATGAAAGTTGAATAATATTGGCATGGAACAATCAAAAATTATAGATATGACGGCGACGTATCAGTGAGGCACATGTGCCATATCAAATTTGGGAATTGGTTATTTAAATATCACATCACACTACTTACACACACACACACACACACAGAGAGACAGGGCCACCCGCAGGTGTTGTTCGTATGTGGTCTCACCCATCTCGCGCCACAAGCACACATTTGTGGGCCCGCACACGGTCCACATTTGACCGGAAGCAAAGGGGGGTTGACCATGATGGACTCCTTTTGGTTTTGTGTTATGGTAGGGTGAGATGCCAAACCTACCTATTTGGGGGCATGCATTCATAGCTAGGATTCCCCTCCCACCAACATGAAGTGTGTGTGTGGGGGGGGGGGTACTAGCAATAATAACATGTGCTCTGTGATACGGGTACCACATCAAAGTTGTGCCTTGGTTATTTGAACATCAAACCACCCTTTCATACATATATTTGGTCCACATGCGAGTGTGTTCGTGCTCTGACCCTTTCCCACATTTTTTTGCCAAATTTATAAACAGCACACGAGTTGGATGCAGCAACCGTCTGCAATTGGGTACACAACACACACGGTTCCCTCGGGCTACCCGTGTGCCGCGCATGTGCCCTTGTCACCCACATCATTAAAGTAGATTGGGCTCCACGAGGGTTCCCTCCCGCCCTCTAAAATATCCACTCCCTCGCAATCTCGAAAATATCTACCCGCCTAGAGGGTTTTTCTGTTTGATAGCACATGATTAGTATGTGTGGACAATGTGTGATGTCTGTTACTCCTGCTCTACTTCAATCTGTTGATCCAAATTTTAAGTAGCCCTGGCATTTTACTCCCGCACAAAATATTTGCTCAACTGGAGGGTTTTTCTGTTTGATAGCACACGATTATTATGTTTTAACAGTGTGTGATGTTTTTTACTCCTGCCCCGCTCTGCTTCAATCCATTGATACAAATTTTCGGTAGCCCTCCATTTTACTCCCACCTACTAAAATTTTCAGTACCTGCAGCATTTCCTCAAACACCACCTTGCCCCCTCCACACACACACCCCATATCCCCCGCTCACACACACCCCAAATCCCCCCCCACTCTCTCTCTCTCTATCTATCTCTCTCTCTCTCTCTCTCACACACACACACACACACCACCCCTCCCTCGCTCGAAACCCTAGCTAGCTCGCGGCTGCAGCCGTGCTGCCTCCATCATTAACCTCTGTCGATCTGCTGACGCGGTTAGAAACTGCGTCGGTATGTCCCCAAAGAGGAAGGGATGATGCAGCACAGCTACAGTAGGTATTTCCCTCAGTTATGAAACCAAGGTATCAATCCAATAGGAGAACCGACAACACTATGTAAACGGTACCTGCACACAAAGAACAAATACTTGCAACACGACGCGTAAGAGGGGTTGTCAATCCCTCCATGATAAAAAGATAGATAAATTTGTGGTAGTTTGTATAAATAGATCTCGGTAAAACACAAAATGAAAAATACAAATAAAAAGTGCACCAAGGTATTTTGGGGTTTTTGAAATAGTAGATTTCAAAATAAAAGTGGCAAATAATAGATCGGAAAGCAAATATGATAAAGAATAGACCCGGGGGCCGTAGATTTCACTAGTGGCTTCTCTCAAGAAAGAGCACACGGTGGGTAAACAAATTACTATTGGGAAATTGATAGAAGATCAAATAATTATGACGATATCCAGGGCAATGATCAATATATAGGCATCACATCCAAGATTAGTAGATCGAAATGATTCTACATCTACTACTATTACTCCACACATCGACTTCTATCTAGCATGCATCTAGTGTATTAAGTTCATGGAGAAACGGAGTAATGCAATAAAATGATGACATGATGTAGACAAGATCTATTCATGTAGGAATAGCCCCCATCTTGTTATCCTAAAAAGCAACGATACATGCGTGCCTCACTGCGCCTTCTGTCATTGGGAGAGGACACCGTAAGATCGAACCCATCACAAAGCACCTCTTCTCATGGCAAGAAAAATCGATCTAGTCGGCCGAACTAAACCAAAGATTCGAAGAAGAAATATGAGGCAAGAAAAATCGATCTAGTCGGTCGAACTAAATAATAACATATAAGAGATCAAAGAAGACTCAAATAATATTCATGGATAAAAATCTGATAATAAACTCAAATTTCATCGGATCCCAACAAACACACCGCAAAAAGTCATTACATCAAATAGATCTCCAAGAGACCACTGTATTCAGAATCAAAAAGAGAGAAGAAGCCATCTAGCTACTGCATATGGACCCGTAGGTCTATGGTGAACTACTCACGCATCATCGGAGAGGCACCAATGAGGATGATGAACCCCTTCGTGATGGTGTTAGATTAGATCTCATGGTTCTGGAACTTGCGGTGGCTGGAATTTTTTTCGTCGACTCCTATAGGGTTTCTGGAACATTTGGGAATTTATAGGGCGAAGAGGTGGTGCAGGAGACCTCCATGGGCCCCACAACACCCCTGGGCGTGCCCTAGTGGGTTGTGGTCCCCACGGGCCTCCTCCCAGGTGTTTTCTTGGTCCCCAAGGTGTCTTCTGGTGCAAAAAAAATCTCCAAAAAGTTCTGTTGCGTTTGGACTCCGTTTGGTATTGGTATTCTGTGAAGTAAAAACAAGCAAAAAACAGCAACTGGCACTGGGCACTATGTCAATAGGTTAGTCCCAAAATTATAGAAAGCTGCTATAAAATGGCTGTAAAACATCCAAGAATAATAATATAACAGCATGGAACAATAAAAAATTATAGATATGTTGGAAACGTATCAGCATCCCCAAGCTTAATTCATGCTCGTCCTCGAGTAGGTAAATGATAAAAACAGAATTTTTGATGTGGAATGCTGCCTAACATGTTCATCACATATTCTTTTCTTTTGTAGCATGGACATTTGGACTTTTATATGGTTCAAAGGAATAGTCTAGCTTTAACATGAAGATTTCAATACTCAAGCATATCAACAAGCAACCATGTCTTTCAAAATATCAACACTAAAGAAAGTTATCCCTAGCCCATCATGCTCAATCATTGATCCATTCACAAAACACCCTCGCATATTAGCTACTTCCAATGCTCAAGTATGATCATAGTGCTCCCTAGTTGGTGCTTTATAAGAGAAGATGGAGACTCAAATAAAAATAAAAATTGCATGAAGTAAATAGATAGGCCCTTCGCATAGGGAAGTAGGGACTTGTAGAGGTGCCACAACTCAAAGCTTAAATTGAGAGATAAAAAATTTGAGAGGCATACTTTTCCCGTCAACAAAAACGACTGACTATATCCCAACACTTTCCATGCTAGATACATCATAGGCGGTTCCCAAACATAAAATAAAGTTTATTCCTTTTTCCACCATACTTTCACACTCCACGGCTAGCCGTATCCACGGGTACCGTCCATACCAATACTTTCGAAGGAATTTATTATTTGACAACATAAAGTAAAAAAATCATTTCGGGACCGGGCATCCCTATTACCGCCATACTATCAGGCAATGACAAACGAATAAACACTCATCTTGAGAATAACACATCTAGCAAGGAAAAGATTAGCCACCCCCTACCACTTCATGAGAGGTACAAGCACACAAAAAGGAAATTAATTTGAAAATTTAGAGATGGCACATACAAATTTACTTAGAACGGCACGAAAATACCGCATATAGGTAGGTATGGTGGACCCATCTGGCAAAACTGGGTTTAAGGATTTTGGATGCACAAGTAGTATTTCTAGTTGGAAGAAATGAAGGCTAGCAAATAGATTGAGAGGCAACCAACCAAGAAATGAAAATTCACATAAACGAGCATTAAGCATAACTAATATCGAATAATGCACCACAAGTAGGATGTAATTTCATTGAATTACTATTGACTTTCGTGCTTGCATAGCGAATCACAAACCTTAACACCAATATTCTTACTAAAGCATAATTACTCACCGACATGACTCATATATTACTATCATCATATCTCAAAACAATTACAAAGAATCAAGTTTATTTTGTCCGGTGATTTTCATGGAAGTTTTTATTATATCCCTCTTGAGTATGTTGCAATTGCTTTTGATAAGCTCAAACAAATTTAAGTGAAGAACATGAGCATACAATATTTTCATTTCTCAAAATAATATAAGTGAAGCATGAGAGAATTTCTTCAAAAATTTACTAGCTCTCAAATAAATCTAAGTGAAGCATGAGAGCATTTCTTCAAAAATATTACAGCACACCGTGCTCAAAAATATATAAGTGAAGCACTAGAGCAATTCCAAAGCTCAAAAAGTTTAAGTGAAGCGCATAGAGAAAATCATAGAATAATTTTGGCTCTCCCAAATAGGTGTCTCCATCAAGGATAGATGACACAAACCAAAAAGCAAAACAAGCAAAGACTCATATAATACAAGACGCTCCAAGCAAAACTCATGATATGTGACGAATAAAAATATAGCTCCAAGTAAAATTACCGATGGTTGTTAGAACAAAGAGGGGATGCCTTCCGGGGCATCCCCAAGCTTAGTTGCTTGGTTCTCCTTGAATATTAACTTGGGGGGCCATCGGCATCCAAGCTTGGGCTCTTTTCACTCCTTATTCCTTCATCCATCGTGATCTCACCCAAGACATGAAAACTTCAATCACACAAAACTTAACAAAACCTTCGTGAGATCCGTTGGTATAATAAAGCAAATCACCACTCTAAGTATTGTTGCAAACCAATTCATATTTTATTATTGCATTATATCTAATGTATTACAACTTTACCACGGCTTATACCCCCTGATACAATCCATAGATTCATCAAAATAAGCACACAACGCAACGAAAATAGAATCATTCGAAAACAGAACAGTCTATAGTCATCTGAACTTCGACCATACATTTGTAACTCCAAAAAATCTCAAAACTTAGGATGATGTAGGCAATTTGTATATTAATCTTGTGTAAAAAAATCAGAAGCTTTCGTCACTTCTGTGATTTTTTAAAATTGTTTTACTGAACGCAAAAGTTTATGTTTCCCAACAAGATTAAATTGACTATCAACAGACGCAATCCCAAAGGCTTTACTTGGCAAAAAACTAAACTAAAACATAAAAACACAATCATAACAGTAGCATAATTGTGCAAACACTCAAAAACAGAAAGAAAAAAGGCAAAAGTAAAGTTTATTCATTGGGTTGCCTCCCAACAAGTGTTATCATTTCATGCCCCTAGAGAGGCATAATGCATAGATTCAAGTGTTGTCATCTTTAGTTTCCAATTCCTCAATCACACAACCAATATTCTTCAAAGATTTAGCATGCATATTTTCGATAATAATACTTCTAGGAATGAGATTGAAGAATTCATTCTTGCAAGTAGGGTCTCTTACAACTTCAACAAAATCAGGGTGAATACTAATCATCTTAAGATCTTCTTTGTTATTATAGAAGTTGCACCCTTGTTCTTAGCGACTTGAGTAGTCTTGCCAATTTTTACGGGAGTTTTTTCAATAGTTTTAGCAGAAGAAAAAGGCGAGCTTAAGTTACTAAAAATTTCTTCCAACTTATCAATCCAAGAAGGGCTTTCTCCAATTGTTTCATTAATTATGGCTTCCTTCTCCCTTAGTAATTTGAAAACATCGCCAGCTTTTGACCCAAATTTCTTAGCAAGATTCTGCATCTTTGAATCCAAATTTTCAATTTGCTGTAAGGTGACCATCTTCACTACAACAAAAACCCACCTATACCAACACATATCTACCAACAAAATGATAAAATGTGTTGTTTGTTTTAACCTCCCACCTCTCCTACTTATCCCACCCTCCACTGCTTACCGCTAACCTCCTGTCCCTAGGAAAAATCTAACCTCCCCATAAAGTACCCACTCCCACCCAATTTTTCCTTATCTGATATCTCCTCTCCCTCTTGATCCCCATCTAACCCGAGCTCCATGACCATGATGTTGGCTGCCACCACCGATTTCTACTAGCTCAGGTGCTCTCCCACGACGTCATTCACCAGCCATCGCCGCGGCCCCTCAATCCTCTTGTGTGATCCTCCGCCGCAGTGACTTCCTCCAAGCCGCTGCACATGTCCCTGCAGCAACCCTAGCCGGCACGGGCCACCGGTGCGAATTCCACGTAGGCCCTCTACCCTGCATCTCCTTATCCACCGGTGCCGGCTTGGTCTCGATGGTGCTGCTCCGCCTTGACTACGTCACGTCCATCATTGACAATTTAGTAAGGCACTTCTCTCCTCTACTCGCCTCATTCTTTGTGGTGACATGGCCATCGTTTCATGGTCGATTCTGTGTCATAAATGGTGGACATGATATATGCTCTAGTGTTTGTTGTCCTGATGTCGTACCTAGCGGCTAGATAACACCCCATCACGGTCAGTGACGTTGCTGGAGGCACAGAAATTCACTTCACCCTAGGTATTTCTTTTTTGTTATTGCATCTTTTAATGTGCACTGCTATCTAGTTCTGCACATGCAAGCCAGTTTATTCTAGTTTTGTTGATCTATTTGGATGTATGGTTGACTCCATATGTGTTAGTTCTCAAAGAATGCTTGTGTTCTTGTTTTATCTCAATAGTTCGGTCTTGCTATGTGCATGGATGATTCCTTACTGATTTCCATGTCACATATGTTGTGTAATACCATAGGAATAAGTCTCACATGCGTCCATCTGTCCTACTATTCCTCTTTATTGTATATATAATCATAAGTTTCATCTTTCCTTACAGGTTCTGAAACTGACCTTGCTTCAGCCAACATGTGTGTGTTTGTTGGATTGCATTTTTATCGTAGTAGTAGTTTGATCTGTTGTGTCAATGAACATCCATGCGAGGTTGCAAGATGGTTGTAAGTTACCAAAACATTGTCTCCCTTAATTAACTAATCGCCAACACAGTTTCAATTGTTTGATCCGCCTGTTGAGTTCAGCGTGAAGCTTTGATTTGACCTTTTCATTGCAGTCTTGCAGAATGGTGTCGTGGTAGCACCGCACAATTAACCAACGGTGACAAGCAACATCACAACTCTTATCATCATGCCCACACGCTGTGGAGCTGCCGGCCTGCTCGAGTCACCCTTGATCAGTGCCAACGCTGCAAGAGAAATCTATGGTACTGATTTGCTAGGTCGTAAGGTTCTGTGCTCCCCTGGGATTTAATTTGGTGAAATTGCTGAAGGTAGGAACCATGGTATACAATGACTGTAAGATGTTCTATTGTTTCTTGACTTGTTTCAATATGAACTACAGAGCTTGAGTCCGAACCTTGTGAGATTTCACCTTGCTCTAGTTACTCGACCAAAACTCGTGGTTCTACATGTTGTTGGCTCCCAACTTCTTTCAATCAGCATTCGATTCTTCACAAGATCATGGATATTTATGTTTCACAGGTTCTTCATCGACCAATTTCTTAGATTAAGAGTTGAGATAAACATCAATATATGTTCAAGGTAATACAACCTACTTTGCATAGTAAACAATATTGAGCTATTTTGAATGCATAGCATCTTCGATAAACTGAAAATGGTGTCACAACACTGGTGCGCATCGGTCCTAAACAAACGGTTTAAAACCCCTTTCCGCGACGACATTTGGAACCGTCGCCAAGTGAGTGGTGCGATAGGGTGTCCTTCCCATATGACCCAGAAATCGTCCGGGATAGGCCCTCTGTGACCCAGGTTGGGGCCGTGTGCGATCGAGCAAGGCATCGAAACCCAATCATTTTCGTAGGTATGTACATCCCACACGGTGAATCCCAGAAATCGTTTCCGTAGGTATGTACATCCCACACGGTGAATCCCGGAAATCATTTCCATAGGTATGTACATCCCACACGGTGAATCCCAGAAAAACATTTCCGTTCGTATGTATATCACACACAATCAATCCAAGGAATACGTTTCTGTTCTTATGTACATCCCACACAGTCAATCCAGGGAAAACGTTTCCGTTCGGATGTACATCCCACACGGTTTTATGTATACGTTCGTGTGTGAAAGGTGTAACTATCACACACGCTCTGCCTTGGTTAACTGTTTTCTTTCATTAACTACATCACACACGATTTGATGTAGAAAACTGTGTGGCATTGGGCTATCCATCGCAAGCGCTTTTACTGCTAGAATCATTTGCAAGGTCCACAACCGTCTGTTCTATTTTTATTTTTGCCTGTAATTTATATTCTAATTGGAAATTTTGAAATACGAAACGTGCAATTCAAATTCTCAGCACAATGGTTCAACAACGAATCCATAAACAAAATTGCCAGTACAATATGTTCAGTAATTACAGGATTAGGCAGCAATTAACTATGATGAACCGCGGTATTTAAAGGTGGTAAAGGTGAAGAGACAAGTGTAAATCATTTTGACTCCTGACGGTGTTCAAGAAGCGGAATGCCCATAATGTGCCTTCCTGCATGCCATAGGCACGAACCACTTTTGTCCAACCCCTTGTAACGATCGTCTGCCCATCCTTCACCGCCTTCAGGAAGACTTCTAGAGCATTATCATGGTAGCATGAATTATATACTTTAACCTTAGTTGCCTCCACTCCAGTCATGTAGTTTGCAAGGTAATCATCAGTAAATAGCTTCGGAAAGCACTGAAAAGAGAAAAATATCAGATACTAAGGTCTAATAGAGTAACTTGTTGTGGGTAGGGGGAAAAAGAAACACATTACTTACCATCCTAAAGTTCACTGTTGTCTTCGACAAAGTGTAAATAAAGAGCTTAATTCCAATCACCCATTTCTTTCGCCTAACAATCTTTCTTAGTTTCCTCACTTGACGCTTGTTTATGAATATCTCATTGCCCCATACGCAAAAGGGATCGAAGCATGGATCAGTACCCCTCATATATGTACCTACAAGCAACCATTAAATTTTAGAAGCTAAAGTGAGATTGCACAAATGATGTAAATACAGCTACCTATGTTCCTAAGTACAAGTTTTTTTTGAGATTTCAATATGAACTACATACGGATGTATGTAGAATTGTAGATATAGTTTAGATTAGAATCTAGATTCACTCATTTTGCTCCTTATATAGTCTATATTGGAATCTCTAAAATACTTATATTTAGGAGTAGATGGTGTATAAGACATGGGATGCAGCTAACCTCGACGACAAACAACAGCATCGCCCATTGTAGCCCTGTGTAAGTACATGGAAAACCAATGTTAACTACAACAGGGTTAACATCCACCAAAAATAGCAAATGGTAATAAAATGGCAGCATCTATAGTGATATCTTCATTTCGAAAGAGTAGCACGGTAGCAAAGGGACGGATTAAAAATGGATACAACTGTTAATTGCAACAGGCTTAACAACATCCTAATTCATGTTTTGTAAGTTTGTAGCCAATGAAATACAACTCTTTAAAAATTGATGCAACTGTTAATTGCAACATGCTTAATGGCCATTGAAACCGGTACTGATAAAAATGCAATTGGCAGAGTTAAACATCACAGGGCAGGTGCTGCCAGAGCAGATAATGGCCCAGTTTTCTATAGAAAGGTAGAAAAAATAGCTCAAACATGTTAGGCATGTTTACTACAACATGCTTAATACATCGACAGTATAAAACATAGCCATTAATTGCTGGTATTGGTAAGATTGAACTGGTGGGTACATAATTGGTAAGTCCTGAGAGGTAGTTGCTGGGGCACTTCATCTTGGCCAGAGCCCGCCCAAAGTCAGCGGCGGCGGAGGCGAGCTGTTCCTCCGGGTCGAAGCGTGGATCAGTGCCACTGACATGTGTACTTACAGGCAACCATTAAATGGTAGAAGTTAAACTGCGATTGCACAAATGATGTGAAATACTGTAAGACATGGGATGCAGCTAACCTTGAGGGCAAACAACAGCGTCGGCCGTTATGACCCTGCGTAAGTACATGGACAAGCATGTTAAGTACAACAGGGTTAGCATCCACCAAAAATAGCAAATGGGGCAGCATCTCTAGTATATCTTCATTGTGGAGAGTAGCATGGTAGCAAATGGACAGATTAAAAATGGATACAACTGTTAATTGCAACAGGCTTAACAACATCCTAAGTCATGTTTTGTAAGTTTGTAGCCATTGAAATGCAATTGTTTAAAAATGGATTCAACTGTTAATTGCAACAGGCTTAATAGACATTGAAACCGGTACTGATAAAAATGCAATTGGCATAGTTAAACATCACAAGGCAGATGCTGCCAGAGCAGAGAATGGCACAGATGTCTATAAAAAGGTAGTAGCAAAAACGTGTTAGGCATGTTTACTAGAACATGCTTAATACATCAACCATACAGAACATAGCCATTAATTGCAACTAGTATTGGTAAGATTGAACTGGTGAGTACATACTTGGTAAGTCCTGATAGGTAGTTCTTTGGGGCACTTCATCTTGGCGAGCTCGCCCAAAGTCGGCTGACGGCGGAGGCGGAGCTGTTAAATGCAGGTCGAAGCATGGATCAGTGCCACTGACATGTGTACCTACATGAAACCAGTAAATGGGTAGAAGTTAAACTGCAATTGCACAAATTATGTGAAATACTGTAAGACATGGGATGCAGCTCACCTCGACGGCAAACAAAAGCATCGACCGTTATGACCCTGCGTAAGTACATGGACAGGCACGTTAAGTGCAACAGGGTTAGCATCCACTAAAAATAGCAAATGGGCAGCATCTCTAGTGATATCACAGAGTCATGTATTGTAAGTTTGTTCTTTGGTATTGGTGAAATTGAGCTGGACACGGTAATATTTGAACATCACCACGATTGTGTAGTATTGAAATAAACAAGGCACGAACATGCTTAATACATCAACCGTACAAATCATAGCCGTTGCAAGTGGTATTGGTAAGATTTAGCTGGTCGGATCTTACATGTTAAGTCTGAGGGGTAGTCATTTGGGGACTTCATACGGGCGAGCACGCACCATGTCGGCAGCAATGACGGAGGCGAGGTGCTCCTCTGGGTCAACACGCACAGCAGCCATCGCGCCATGGACCGCCATCAGCTCCTGACGGGGGGGGGGATTTGGAGGCATGAGGATGTTTCGCGGGCGCTATTTAAGCAATCAGGCCGGGGACGTGATAGAGATCGGTGGGTTACCTGACTGGATCCGAGCAGAACATAGATGCGGTTGAAACTATGGTTGCGGCGGCGGCGGTTTGAGATGCCGGTAGGGGGAGGCACGAGGGGGGGATACTGAGGGGAAGGGGATGTGGCTGGAGGAATAAATTCTGAAATCGCGCGCCTAATGAAAATTTCGGTGCGAATTTTGAAACTTGGGCGGGGGAAACACACAACACAGACGAAGCCGTAAAATACTCATGTGCGAGAAAAAAGAAAGTTGGCAGATCCCGTCTCCAAAAAATGTACACATGTACTTGATTTTTTCGGTCAATGGTACGCCTGGTTTATTAGGAAATATCGCACAGGTAACTGACTTATGGTTCATTAACGCAAAAAAACGCAGACGGGTACCGCATAGAAACCGTGTGTTTTGTGATCTTCTAATGATTAACGCAAAAAAATGCACACGGGCACACATGCTAATCAACGTTCAAAGCCCTCAAAGGATGCTCTTACCGACATTGTACGTTAATACTACAAACTTAAAGTACTACTGGTAATTTCTTATATACTACAAACTTAAACTACTTCTCACATGCTGCCATCAGGGCATCCTGGCTAGACGCCGGTGTTCTCCTTCCCGGCCTTGTAGGCTGCAGCCCACCGTGCTTCGATCTCCGCCAAGCTCTCCTCACCACGGTGTGCGGCCTCTTTTTTCTTGCGGCGGCGGGACTCTATTTTCTTGACTGCTTCTGCCTTTTCCGCTCCTTCTGTGCGGCTTTGGCCGCCTCTAGATCCACCACCCATTCGGCCATGGCAGCCTCAAAGTCCGCCCATGTAACTGTCTAGCCACCGGCGGCGATGAACTCAGTGCGGTGAGATGCCATCGCTTCCTTACCATGTGCGCGGTCGCGGGGGGCGAGGAATGCGCCATGGCGGGATGCCATCGCTTCCTTACCAGTTACTGTGCGTCGCAGTGCCATGGACGATGCCTGGAGAGAGCTCTGGGACGGAGGGGCCGGGCAACCGTACAGTGCGGTGGTATTCAAGAGCTCAACCACAAACGACAACAGAAATTTGGCTTCCCTTACAATTTTGCTCGTTCATTATCGCACACGGTTCATCTCCGTCGCTTCCGGAAACAGTGTGCGCTGAGTCTATTGTGTGTTGCGTTATGATTGGTCGGAACCCCGGCCACGCGGATCGTGCATGTGCACCGTTGGATGCGCCGCGATCGAATGGCAATCCACATCCCTCACATCACACCGGTGCACCTATAGCTGGATTGGATTTATATGCGCTAAATGCCTAGAAAATGCACATAATCCCCTAAATATGGTAAATGAGCCCGGAAAAATGCCAAATTTGAACACGGTGATTTGTAGGGTGTATGTTCTTCAGAGAAAAAAACTCCAGGGCAAAGAACAAAGAAAATTTGGATTCCCCTTCAATCTTGAGGATTTCCCTTTCGAAAGCATGGAACTTCATCGGTGATGGTTCAATTTATGAAGGGCGTGCATGACAACATAAGCCAAACCTTCTCAATTTTTTACCAAGGCATAGTGAGGTCATACCATGGCACCATGCCAAGCGTCATGTTTTTTAAGTATTTATTTAATTTTTTATAGTTGAAAACCCAACAAACAGACATTTGTGGTTGACTATTACCACACATTTCATTGAAATATATGTCCATTCCTTGTAAAAGGCATGAGAATTTACTAAATGGCACCAACATGGTTTCCTAGGATGTTCTTGTGGAACCTTTCATGCATCGATTGTTTGAACTTGAATTTGCGCATTAATGCCTAGGAAATGCACATAATCCCCTAAATATGGCAAATAAAGCCGGAAAAGCGCCAAATTTGAACATGGTGATTTGCAGGTTGTATGCTCATCATAGAAAAAAAACTCGTGGACAAAGGACAAAGGAAATTTGGACCCCCCTTCAATCTTGGTGATTTCCCCCTCGAAACCATGAAACTTCCTCGGATGATGGTTCATTTTATGAAAGGCGCGCATCACGACATAAGGAAAACATTCTCCAATTTTTACGAGGGGCATGGTGAGGCCATACCATGGCACCACACCAGGTGTCATGTTTTCCAACCATGTGTTTCATTTTTTGTATAGCACGAGCATGGTTTTCCAAACCGTTCTTATGCACCTTTTCATGGACCGATTGTTCGAATTTGAATTATGTGCATAATTAATGCCTAGAAAATGCACACAATCCCCTAAATATGGTAAATGAGTTCGGAAAAATGTCAAATTTGAACACGTATCATTTGAGGCGGTATGTTGATCGTTGGAAAAAACCTGAAAGACAAACTAGGACGGAAATTTGGATTCCCCTTCAATCTTGGTGATTGCCCTCTCGAAAGCATTGAACTTCCTCGGCGATGGTTCGATTTATGAAGGGCATGCATGATGACATAAATCAAACCTGCTCAGATTTTAACCAGGGCACGGTGAGGCCATACCATGGCACCATGCCAGCCGTCATGTTTTCCAAGCACATATTTCGTTGTTCTATAGTTGATAACCCAGTAAATGACACGTTTGTGGTTGACTCCATTGAAATCTCTGCCCATTCCTTGTAAAAAGGCTTGAGAAATTACTAAATACCACAAGCATGGTTTTTCCATACCGTTCTTGTGCACCCTTTCATGCACCAATTGTTTGAATTTGAATTACGTGCATTAATGCCTACAAAATGCACATAATCCCCTAAATATTGTAAATGAACACGGAAAAGTGTCAAAATTGAATACGGTGATTAGCAGGGTTTATGTTCATCATAGAAAAAAAACTCATGCATGAAAGACAAAGGAAATTTGGATTCCAATTCAATCATGGTGATTTACTATCGCACACGGTTCATCTCCGTCGCCTCTGTGAACCATGTGTGTTCACTCACACATGCAAAAGGAAAAGAAAACCCTCGCCCACTTCGTCCCTACTCACTCGCCGCGGACTCCTCCGCAACTCTACACCCTAAGCTCGACAGCTGTTGGTGGCGGCTGTAGGTCGCGCTCCAATCGGCACTGGATTTCGCCTCCACCACTTTCTGCTGCCTATCTGCACTGACATTCTAGACTCTAGTCGACTGGGGTTTTGTGCGGGATTGGGCCGGGGATTTTTCTCATGGAGAAGGTAATCAACTTAATTAGCGAAATATTCACTCATCTCTTATCGCAGTCCGTCCTCGGTGTTAATCAACCGGCGGAAATCGTCGTGGAATCATTTTTGTTCTAGCTGATTCGTGGGTGTTCATTCATGTGTGCACAGTGCGAGCACAAATCGGGCAACTGTGGTCGTGACCAGTCGGAAACGAAGTTCTATCTCACCATTCCGGATGACTTCAGCGAGCGCTCGGTATGTTCAATATCAACCTACCACGGTCGGCATGGCCTAAATTTGTGAACATATACCGTCTGTTGCTACATTATCTATATATTTGCATCAAATCTTTGTTACATTATCTATTTTTGATTCTATATTTTTGTACTTTCCTTGTTGATATGTTCTATCAGTTACTCCCATATTTGCATCTTGCTCGGTTATTTCAATATTTCCATCTTGCTCAGTTATTTCAATATATCTAATTTATGATCTTAATTTTCATTTCAAGCAGTACATCCCTTGCTTTTCAAGAACAGGAGTAGAAGGAAATCTTGGGCTTTAGTTTGCTGATGACTCCCAGGATGTCATATTGACAATGCAACATGGGTTTACAATGACGGTTAGCGTAATACTTGATAAAGATGGTCACTCCTATTTTAAAGCGGACCTTTGGAGAAAAATGTCTAAGTGTTATGAACTGAAAGCTGGCAATAAAATTCTAGTGCGTGCACCACAGCCTGGTCTAATTAACATGGATGTTTACTTCCCCAACGTCATGAGCCGATCAAAGTCTGATCGAGGTTAGTATCCTTTCAACTTTCTCCATGCTGTCATATTACTATTTAAGCAACCAATTGATCACTATTTAAGCAACCAATTGTGATATCATATTATGACTTTGTTCCTAGGCAGTAACAAATTCTATTTACCAATTTATGCGCACTATATATTCTTCTGCCATGTTCTAAATAAATAATACCTTTCCACCTTTTAAGTAGGATATGTTGGATGCATAGTGAATGATCTGTATGTTACTAAGCGTACCAAATTTCCTTTGGAAGGACTTGAAGCATGTCATAAACTTTGTTGATAATCTGACAGAGATAGCACAGCGTATGAACGCTGGATTTTGGGTGGGATTAATTAGACCTATGGTGCACACACTGAACAAGACAAATTGTGTGCACAAAGCGCTGGTAAAAAGTCTTATTTTAGTGTTGATGCTCATAAACTATATATATCTTCAACGATATGTTACAATTGTTTTTTGTTCTACATGTCAACAGAAATTGCCCCATGTAGCCGTTCCTCGATCGATTTCCCGGCGTGGTCGAATTACACTTGTGCCTGCTAATGACGCCAAAGTGATTGCAAGGTACTGCATTTCCCGCAAAAATGGAACCATTCAAATTAACAAGTTCTCGCTTCTCATGGCAATGCATCCATATTGGAAAATTGGAGACACCGTTCTACTCCTGCTCTACCAAGGCATAGGAGGGCTCTTCCTTTTCATTGACGAGTTGCCGAGTCGCCGTGATCAAGCTGCTTCTAGTGGATAGTTGTGGTTGTTGGCCCTCAGCCTCTTAAAATGTGCTAGTTGTTACTATATATGTTAAGTATGTAGATATGGACCATATGGTTGTTGGCCCTTAGCCTCTTAAAATGTGATAGTTGTTACTATGTTAAGTATGTAGATATGGACCATATGGTTGTCAAAACCGTGTTACAAAGATCCTCCTTTTGTCGAATAGTGTAACCACTATATATATGTTACTCAAATGATGTTACCCAAGTTCATAAATTTTCATGGAAAGTATTAGTAATGTACACAGTTCATTGAGTTTAAGCGTGTGCCTGATGTCCAGAAGGCATTTGCATATTAACTGTCCATGTTGCAAATTTACACACATGTTCACATAAGGAAACGTATGTTTAACATACTAATCCTCGCACACAAGTACTCGTAGACGCATCGTGTGCAATACTGCTAGCCACCGCAATCAACTAGTTTGCATTTTTCATAGTTTTTGTACACACGGAATCACACACGAAGTAACTGTATTGACCGTCTGTGTTGTAATTTCTCATCGCAAACAATTAATCCGAGTCGGCTGTTTGCCATGTATCACACACATCTTGTTTACACGACTCGTTTGTGTTCTTTTGGCTCATCGCAAACAGTTCATCCATGTGAACTGTATGCGGCATATCACACACATCTTGTTAAGTTGAGTTGTTTCTGTTGTGTTCCCTAATCGAAAATAGTTCGTCCGAGTTAACCGTATGCCATATATCACACACACATTGATATGGCTGCCCGTTTCTGTTGTTCTACCTCATCGCAAACAGTTCGAATGGATTAACCGTGTGTCCTGCATCGCACACACATTGTTATGGCTGCCCGTTTCTGTTGTTCTGCCTCATCGCAGACAGTTTGAATGGATTAACCGTATGCCCTTCATCGCACACGCAACTAAAACGTTAACCATGTTTGATGCATACATCATCGCAAATGTTTTGCACCTTTTTTGATGGTTTTTTTACACCACCGTTTGCGATTATTGCATCGCACACAGTTTCGGCAAAGGGTCTCTGATCATAGTGTCACGTTAGCAGTCTCCTGCAGTAGTGCAACCCTACTCTAGTTTATAGATTACAAAGAGATTTCCCAATCTAGAAAAGAAAAGATGAATGCCAAGGTGAACATTCGTGTAATGTCTACAACTGGGGTGCTGAAAAGTTTGTGTAAGTTCTTCTCGCTTGCTTTCAAATATTAACTTCTTCGTATACATGCCTTGATGTAGAAACAACAAATGTCTCAGATGTCTTTTGAAAGATCATGTGTTGATCATATTTTAGCAAAGAAGTGTGTAATTTCCCAATCTACATTACTACTAATGCTATTTTGATGCAATGATACGTCTAATATCTTGTAGCATTCTTAGTAGAATTTATGATCTAAATGTTGTACCAAACTGATATGTACAATTGAATACAAAGTTGCTAAGGTGTAGCTTGCATAATCTGATATACCATTTTTTGTCAAGATAGTTACTTCTTGTACTAAACTTTAGTCTATCATTTTGTACTAAAATTTACCTTGATTTACTAAATTACCTTGTTACTAATTTTTGCATTGTTGTTCTAAAATTTGCCTTGCTATTGTTGTACTACAATTGAACCATTGAGTAGATATGAAGATCTCAAGGGAGCAAAAATAATGAGAAACGAGTGGCCATGAGAGGTTAACTCAAAATCCACTTAAGATGTGACCTACACATTACTCACAAATCATAATCGTACATCATTCATGTTATAATTGCACTAGACACATCACATCAAGTTGTATAATTGCATGTGGTAGAGTGCACTTGATGCCTATATTGTTCCCTTTTAACTTGTTCGCAGAATTGGTTTGGTTTGAATTATATATGATGAAATCTAGTTATGTACATTTATTTTATAAAAGGAAATTTATCAAAATTCAGTCATTGTTTTTCATAGTGGTTGAGTGGATTCAGGAGGCGATTATAGTAGGTGAATAAGAATGATTTTGTGGTACAACAACGTTCACTATGTTTCATTGAAATATCTCATCCGATGTATGTGTGCCCAAAAAGGTTTATGTTTCACATATTTAATGTTTAACCACTAGAATAATTACGCCCCTGTTGCAACACACGGGCAAATTCCTAATATACAAATAAATGTCTTAGTAAATTACATTTGTGTGCATGTATCACAGTAACTAATTTGGGCACATCCAAATTTGGCCTGGTGTGACTCATTTTATTTAACATAAAGTATTTTTGAATTGTTGAAACCCTGCATCTATTAGTATTTTCTGGAGAACACATGTTTATTTAAAGGAAGTACCTCATTTCTTACATAGTATATTTCCTTTAAGGTTTATGTTAACTCAATTGACATGAAGTAGATTTTTTCATAAGAAAAGAAGGATCAAAAGTGTTTGTCAGAATGTCATGACCTTAAACCTTTGTATGTTGCTCCACCTTTACATTTTGTTGATGTATTAACTTGATTTTCTCTACAACAACTTGCTCATCTCATTTGTTTGTTCTTGTAGATTGCCAAGATAAATGGATGATACATGGCTCGGATGTTGATTGCAAGGATGAGAATAGGGCTACCACTAGATAATTAGATTGTCATTTCCAGGATAATGTTTCAAACATTATAGTTGATTGCAAGGTCAAAATGTTGGCTACTAGTAGATAGTTTCACATTTTGTAATCTTTGGGTCGGGTTCTTTGTAATGCAACATAGTTGATTTAGTAAATGAGACCTTTCGGTCTACTATATTGTGGCTCCTATACATTATACATATTGACCTAATAATTTTGGATGGAAATCCATGTCATATCATCAATTATTCATGCTATGGACCGAAGCCTCTAGTCGCAGTCGCAGGGTAACCACCAATGCATGTGAAGTGTTGTTAAGCTCTAACTATATGTGTTGCTAACTTGCAACGCTTCTACATGTCGTTTACCAACGCATGTATATACGTTGTCGTAGACCCTAGCAACGCCACCAAAGGCAACACATAGTAATCCATTGGTATATACCTTAGCAATGCATATATAGACATACAACAACGCATCAATGCGTTGTTGTAGGGGGGTTCTTGTTGTAGTGCTTCTTTTCAATAGCGTCTAATCATTGCATAACATGCTCAAGAGTTAAGATTGTTTCATTAATAATGATAGATGGTGCACCCACTAGATCTCCCATGGCATTAAAAGCATCCAAAGATGGACACATCAAGAAATTCCCACCAGTAATCGTATCAAGGATGAATCTATAGCAAGTGGTGATGCCCACATGAAAACTGCGAAGAAGAATAACGGTAGATTGCTTATGAATAGATATATTATGAGCATTGAAATCCTATACCAAGCGTCTTTTAGATTCTCCCCTCCCCTTTGTTTAAAATTAATAACTTCGTTCTCGGGGGTACACGCAATAGAGGAAGAACTAGCCATAACGAGAAAGTAGGCAAACAAGAATACGAACAAAGATAGATCTGACGAGAAAAGGGTGAATAAAAAGGAAATATTTTGTGAAGTGGGTGAGATGAAAATGAGAGGCAAATGGAAAATAATAGAAATTGCAAAGAAATGGTATTTGTGATTAGGAACCTGATAGATGTTGATGATGTCTCCCTTGCAATGGCGCCAGAAATTCCTTTTGATGCGGCTAGAAATTGCGTCTGTATTTCTCCAAAGAGGAGGGGATGATGAAGCACAGCTACGGTAGGTATTTGCCTCAGTGGTGAAACCAAGGTATCAATCCAGTAGGAGAACCAAGCAACACTACGTAAATGGTACCTGCACATAAAGAACAAATACTTGCAACCCGACGCGTAAGAGGGGTTGTCAATCCCTTCATGGTAAAAATATAGATAAATTTGTGGTAGTTTGGATAAATAGATCTCGATAAAATGTGAAATAAATGATGTAAGTAGAAAGTGCAGCAAGGTATTTTTTCGGTTTTTGGAATAATATATCTGAAAAATTAAAGAAGTAGAAAATAATAGATCGGAAAGCAAATATGATAAAGAATAGACCCGGAGGTCGTAGATTTCACTAGTGGCTTCTCTCGAGAAATAGCACACGGTGGGTAAACAAATTACTGTTGGGCAACTGATAGAAGATCAAATAATTATGATTATATCCAAGGCAATGATCAATATATAGGCATCACGTCCAACATTAGTAAACGGAAACGATTCTGCATCTACTACTATTACTCCACATATCGACCGCTATCCACCATGCATCTAGTGTATTAAGTTCATGGAGAAACGGAGTAATGCAATAAGAACGATGACATGATGTAGACGAGATCTATTCATGTAGGAATAGCCCCCATCTTGTTATCCTTAATAGCAACGATAGATGCGTGCCTCGCTGCCGCTTCTGTCACTGGGAGAGGACACCGCACCTCTTCCCTTGGCAAGAAAAACCGATCCAGTCGGCCTAACTAAACCAAAGATTCAAAGAAGAAATACGAGGCTATAAATAATCATGCATATAAGAGATCAAAAAAGACTCATAATATTCATGGATAAAAATCTGATCATAAAATCAAACTTCCTCAGATCCCAACAAAAACACCGCAAAAAGTTGTTACATCAAATAGATCTCCAAGATACCATTGTATTGAGAATCAAAAAGAGAGAAGAAGCCATCTAGCTACTGCCTACGGACCCGTATGTCTATGGTGAACTACTCACGCATCATCGGGGAGGCACCAATGAGGATGATGAACCCCTCTGTGATGGTGTTAGATTGGATCTCGTGGTTCTGAAACTTGCGCGGCTAGAATTGTTTTCCGTTGACTCCTCTAGGGTTTCTGAAATATTTGGGAATTTATAGGGAGAAGAGGCGGTGCAGGAGACCTCCGTGGGCCCCACAACCCCCCTAGGCGCACCTGGGCTCCTGGGCGCGCCCTGGTGGGTTGTGGTCCCCCACGGGCCTCCTCATAGGTGCTTTCTTGGTCCCCAAGGTGTCTTCTGGTCCAAAAAATACCTCCAAAAAGTTTCGCTGCGTTTGGACTCCGTTTGGTACTGATATTCTGTGAAGTAAAAAACAAGCAAAAAATAGCAACTGGCACTGGGCACTATGTGAATAGGTTAGTCCCAAGAAATGATATAAAGTTGCTATAAAATGATTGTAAAACATCCAAGAATGATAATATAACAACATGGAACAATAAAAAATTATAGATACATTGGAGACGTATCATCTGCCCATGCAAGTTACCCATCGATCTACATACCCTCGCCGCCCTGAGTTTCTTAGATGGCGCCTGTGAAACGCGTCGTTTTCCACAGATCCCCATCCCCCTCCCCACTCCACAGCGTCGCAGGCTAAGCCCGGCTACGCTTCCCTGGGAGCTCGAGGAGCGAATGGCCCAAAAGGGGTTTACCGCGGACTCTTTGCCCGGCATCGGAGAGGTGGCCACCGAGGAAGCTGACGATGACTGGCTGCGGCCTTTCAATCAGCGGGCTAGAGTATTCTGCTATCTCACGGACATCGGCTACGAAATCGAGGTCGTCGACTACGCCGGCTTGATGTGGGCTATGTCACAGGTTAAGTTGCCCACCCCTAACCCCTCGGGTTTGAAAGCCGTCAATCTCATCGATGGCCCTACCGCTGATCTCCTATGGCTCATTATGAACAATTTTCCATCCTTCATCACCATGGAGCCCCTTTTGTCATTTCTGAAGGACACGTTCTGTGACGCTGGCTTGGGATCCTTAGCTGCCAAGTTAGACCTCATCGACGGCGATCGCGAGGAGGTGCCCATCTGTGACAAGTGAGGAAACCCATGATTTGATTTGTCATGCCTCTTCACAGGGGGAATCCCATGATTTCTTTTCTCGAACCCCTTTTGTAGTGAGAATCTGTCAAGTATTTATTTCTATATTTGGTTGTTTGCAATATGCCTTGTTTATTTCAACGGTTTTTGGTTGTTCGGTTGTTTGTAGTTAGCATATGTCCAATTTCAATTGCTATCTTTGGTTGTCTGTAGTATGCCTTGTTAATTTCAGTTATTCGCAATATGATGTTCTATATGTGCAAGTATGAACTGTGCAGTTCAATTTCATCAATACCAGTTTCAGCAATAGCTCTATGAATGACTATATTTGGTTGTATTTAAAATGCCTTTCATTTGATTTAACAATAACTAGTGTACTTAGACATGCATAATACTAGTTTGAATGACTATGTTTGCTTGTTTTTAAATGTTAGGGCTGTTTAAGTTAACACACCTTCCCACTTCTTGTTTTTCTTGACTAGCGTGCTTAAACCTTCACCATGAAGCTACCATTTGGAGATTATGTTGTCTACCATGGATATATTTGGTTGATGTTTAGCCTGTTGTGCTTAACATGCCTTTAGATGTCATGACAATATTGGGAACAACTGTTGTTTACCATCGAGGTTAGTTTCATCCCATGGCTTATATATACTCACTCTTCGGGATATTGGTAGCTGGTACCATATAAGCCTTGGGCTGATAAGGGATTAATCATCGAATCAGACATTTAACTGAATATATCTGTAATCCATTTATCAGTAGGTTAACTAGGGCCATGTCTAACATATCTGAGGCTACATAGCAACATGCATTTTACTGAATGACTAAATATGCAATCCTAGGCTACATAGCAACAAGGAAGGGCTATTTGGTTCTAGGCCTAGGAGTGCCACACTTTCCCGTACAGTGTTGCCAAAGGTTAGTTCTTCAAAACGAGAGCCACAAGTTGGCACGCCTATGAGAATCTTGCCACAATTTTTGAGTGTATGTGATGTGGGACCATAGTGTGGCTTGCCTAAGATGTGGCTTGAACCAAACACACACCTAAGTTGGTCAAACTTGCCTAACCTTAGTTGTGGCAACCTTTGGCAAATGTAATCTCAAACCAAGAATGTTACCTTAATGTTCTGATGATGTCTAGATATACATAAAAGAGCAGCAAGAAGAAAAAGAAGAAGAAGAAGAAGAAGAAGAACAACAACAACAACAACAACACAGCAGCAGTTACCTGCAGTTAATCGGTTGATATTTGTAAAAATGTAATAAACTCCCATCGCCCCATAATATCCACGCATGAGTATATTGGATGTTATAAGATCTTATATAATGGGACGGGCGGAGTGTTGTACTACATCATTGTGCAATTGTTGATTAGCTTCTAATATTAACTTGGTGCTTTTAGGTACATGTCATTGGTAAAGTTCGTGCTTCGACCCTTTCTGTGTATGGGGCAATGAGATATTGATGGACCAGCATCAAGTGAGGAATCTGATAAAGATTGTTAGTAAAATGGGTCAAAAGGTGGCAATTAAACTAGTTGTTTACACTTTATCCAAGACAACAGTGATCATCAGCATGGTAAGTAAGAACTCTCCAGCCTTCTTTTTACTGCTTGCTGATAATGAGTTGTGTTAGATGACAACGTCGGAATATTTTCCTTTGTAGTGGTTCTCGATGTAGTTTACTCAAGATTACCTCTCAAACTACATGATTGGTGGGCATGCAAAGGTTAAAGTATTTCTACGAGAACACAATGACTATCTAGATGTCGTCATGAGTCATGACAACAGTGAAGGATGGGAGGTCGGCCATCACAAGGGGTTGGACTAGAGTCATGTCTGCCTTCTACATGGAGCAGAGAAGAATACGGGCATTCCGCTTCACCTTGTTCAGCAACCAAAATGTCTTTCGCATCTTTCTTTACAGTGTTTAATAGTACAAGTACACAACCCTAGTTCATCATTCTTTATTTGGTGCTTATGTAATTCTTGAACATATGTATCTGCCAGTCGAATAATGCATTGATTGTTGAACCTAATGGATATGAATAAAGTTATAGCCAACTTTCACATTCAACTTCAAATTCAGTACAATCTTAAATAGTAGCGATTAATTTGGGTCAAAATATGATTTGCAGGTCGTTCCGGCACACACGGTCTGTAAAGCACATGGTGATATACATCATAATCCAACACCATTTGCAGAGAGGGAACGATTGTGATGATGCACACAGTTGCCGTTTGCGAACCGTGTGTGATGTCAGACAATATCACAAACAGTGCGAGCAAACTAAATTTTTGTGATAGTCGCCTTGGCATACACGGTTTATAATCATGAACTGTTTCGGATGTCATGGGCATCATAAACATTGCACCACATAATAGTGTGTGCAATAGTTATCCTGTACGACACTGGTACAACGGTCCGACGTTTCGTAATCCTATCTGACACTCGTACGATGATCAGGTAATCTTATTAATTACAGATCGCATATAGTTCGGGAGAAGTGAATGTGTGTGATAGTCTCCTTATCACACACGCTTGGTAATCATGAACTGTTTGTGATGGGCTGTGCATCATAAATGTTGCACCACATAATAGGGTATGCAATGTTAATGCCAGCACACACTAATAGCAAGGATGGAGCGTTTGGGATATTCAATATATCACAAAATGTTGTGTGACAAATCGCGTTTGGGATAGATGCGGGCATCGCATATGCTTTATTCTGGAAAACTTATGCACCTACTCTCTATCCCTGATGGTTTCTGGGTTGTGTGGGAAGGACCCCCCCCCCTATCACACACACTAACAAGGCATCGGTTTAAAATGTCGTCGCAGAAAGGGGTTAAAAACCATTTGTATAGCAACTTGTTGTACCCGTTATTGGCATGTGATTGATGGTTATATTCTACATCAATGCCATATTTTCGCACGAGAGGAGGAGCGACACATGCTCATAGCGTTGTTGTTTCATGTTGTCGTCAGTATAGTTTCTTATTAGTTTGACAAGGAATACGCATGACTCTTGACCTCTTGTGCTCAAAGATTGCAGGTAAAATCTGGCGATCTGTGTGATGACAACACGAGAGTATGTGCACATTGCCTATAAAGTATTTTCTTGAAGAACGACATTGCATACTAAAGTTTGCCTTAAATATTGCTAATTCAGCATGATCGTTGGCTTGCTGCATATGAGCTTAGGTGCTACATGACCTATTAAAGAAATCTAGGAGATCACCAACAACTTTAGTGCTCATTTGTTTATTAGTAGTTGATCTGATTATGGTCAGATTTCTTATAAAACTCATGACTTAATTGGATCTAGTTAATTTTTGTCTTGCCTTTGGCTCAATTGAATCGAGATCTACATTGTATATCATGCGTGTATAAAAATATATTGCTCTCATGTTTATCCATGTCCTATAAAATCAAAGATGTATAGCGCTCTCCCGTTTATGCATGTCTTGTGCAATCAAAGATGTCTAGTGCTCTCGTGTTTGTATGTACATATATAGTGCAACACATAAAAAATGAAATTTTCTTTCTGAAATAGTAATCTATATGTCAATTAACTTGCATATTAGTGTTTTGATCAATTAACATACAAACAGTCTCGGGGGCATTACACACAATTCACAGTCAAAATCTAATGTTTCAAAGTTGTTTCAACCAAACAGCTTCCGGCTATTTCATGGCTGAAAGTTCATAGCAGCTTTCTCATAGCTCATAGCTGACAGCTCACAGCAGCTTTTTCAGAATCTACAGCTCAACCAAACACAGCATAAGCAAAATAAGATGCATAAAAGATAAACATCACATGTGAGCAATATGTGACATGATATGGCCTTTGTCTTCTTGTGCTTTTGGTCTCCATCCCAAAAGCACCAGCATGATCTCCATCAGCACCGGCATGGTCTCCATCATCACTAACATAGCACCATGATCTCCATCATCTCCTGGGTGCCATCATGTAGTTGTCTCCACCAACTATTTCTTCTACAACTATTGCTAACTCATAGTGGCAAAGTAAAGCAATTACATGGCATTTAATGATTGACATGCATGTCATACAATAATGTTAAGACAACCCTATGGCTCCTACCGGTTGTCGTACTCATCGACAAGCAAGTTGTGAACTTATTGCAAAACATGATCATACCATACATCACATATATCAAATCACATCATGGCCATACCACATCACATCACATGCCCTGCAAAATCAAGTTAAACGTCCTCTACTTTGTTGTTGTAGTTTTTACGTGGCTTCTAGGGGCAACATATCAGAATCGTTCTTATCTATGCAAAGCCACAACAGTGATATACAAGTTGCTTTTTAACCTTCTACAAGGACCGTCATTGTCAAATCAGACTCAACTAAAGTTGGAGAGACACACATTCGCAAAGCACTATGCATAGATAAGCAATCTGACAGTAAAGTTGTGGCTTCTAGGCGCACCATATCAGAACCGTTCTTATCTATGCAAAGCCACAACGGTGATATACGAGCCGCTCTTTGCAATACAAGTTTCATGCTAGTCGTGGTACCGATCTCTTGTGCAAGGACAAGTAAAGTTGGTCCAGGTGTCTTCAGCCCACAGTATCGCCAAATCCAAAATAACAAAGGAGATAAGCAATCTGAAATCAACACCCACAACCAATTTGTGTTCTACTCGTGCATAACTTCTACGCATAGACCTAGCTCATGATGCCACTGATGAGGAACGTTGCATGGAAAACAAAAAGAATCATATGGTTTCACCCAAGATATAATCTAGGAGATGCTACCAATGAGAGGGACAAGCTACATACCCCTGTAGACCAAAAGCGTTAACGTTCTAATGAACATGGTTGGCGTAGTTGTACTCCCTTCGAGATCCAATTCAATCCAGCACTGCAGGAATGGCACCTCTAAGATATGCACACGTATGTCTCGGTGACGTCTGCTCCTTCTAGATCTAGCAATCAAGGGGGAGGTAGATGGGATCTAGGTCAGCGCAATGGCGTGGTGGTGGTCATGGCAGCGAAAATCTGGCAGTGCTTGGCCATGCGCGCATCGAAGGAGGAGATGGAGAGGGAGAGAGGGGGCGGCAGCCAGCAAAGGGGTGTGCCTCCCCCTGCGCCTCCCCTCCTTATATCGGGTTATGGGAGGGGTCGGCGTGCCCTGGCCCCTCCTCCAAGGACAGGGAGCGGCGTCTAGGGAGGCTTTCCCTCCAAGCCAAGTTGGTGCGCCTCCCATCCTTAGGGTTTCCACACCCCTAGCCGCATGGGCCTTAGGGGATGGTGCACATGTACCATGTATGCCAGGGTGCCCCCCTTTAGCCCATGCAGGCCTCTGGGATAGGTGGGACCCATTGGTGGTCCCTCGGAACCCTTCTGGACCATCCGGCACAATGCTGGTAATTTCTCAAACTTTTCTAGAACCCTGAAAATCACTTTCATATATAAATCTTTACCTCTGGACTATTCTGAAGCTCCTAGTGATGTCCCAGATCCCATTCAGGACTCCGAACTACCTTCGGACTTGCCATTATGAGTATCCCACTAGTACCATAGCGTTACCGAACGTTAAGTGTGTGACCCTACGGGTTCGAGAACATGCAATCATGACCGGGACACCTCTCCGATCAATAAACACTAGTGGGGCCTGGATGCCCATACTGAATCCTGCATATATTCAACGAAGATCTTTATCGGTTCGAACCACGATGTCAAGGATTCAGGTAATCTCGTATGCAGTCCCTTTGTACGGCAATATGTTAATTGTCCGAGATTCGATCATTGGTATCGCCATGCCTAGTTCAATTCATTACCAGCAAGTCTCTTTATTCGCTCCATAATACAACACCTCTATGACTAAACACATTAGTCACATGCTTGCAAGCTACTTAGGATGGCGTATTACCGAGAGGGCCCAGAGATATCTCTCCATCACACGGAGTGAAAAATCCCAGGCTCGATCCATGCAACCCAACAAATACTTTCCGAGATACATGTTATGAAGCGACGCTTGATAGCCAAAAGTATTCTTCCATCATTTGGGAGTGGCACGACCTCATAGTCTAAGGAACAAATACTTGACATGAAGAAACTTGTAGCAATTAAACTAAGTGATATGATCAGATGTTAAGCTTACAATTGAGTCTGCCCATCACATCATTCTCCAAATAATGTGATCCTGTTATTAAATGGCAACTCATGTCTATGATTAGGAAACCTTAACCATCTTTAATCAATGAGCTAGTATAGTAGAGGCTCACTAGGGACACAATGTCTGTTTATGTATCCACACATGTACTTGAGTTTCCGGGAAATACAATTATAGCATGGAGAATAAAAATTTGTCAAGAACAAGGAAATATGATAATAACAATTGTATTATTGCCTCTGGGACATATTTCCAACATAACATTCCATCCTAAATTGGTGGCATACATTCGATGGTCGACTTCACCCAACATCAAGAAGCTCATTAACATAAACATGCAAAGAGGATATTAAATCCTAGTATCAAATGATCTATTACATGCTAGGGTTCATCCATATCCCCGAGAACTAGCAGAACTACTCACACATCAAGGTAACAAACATCATACAAGGGGTGACGGTGAACATGAATGGATTGCGCATGTGACACTCAAGTTGATCCACTACGGTTCTTGATGCATTACAATGAGAAGGATGTGGATGATGATGATGACATTGGTGATGATGTCGAAGCCCTCCTTGTGGATAGTGGTGATGATGGTGATCTCCTCCTTGGAAGGTTCCCCCTCCAGATTGATCCGGAGGCTAGGGTTCCTCCTTCGGGACGAGTTTCTAGCGTCTGTGTGTGTTTGATCCACGATCCGATTCCACAGGGTGGATATATTTGACGAGGCAGTCCTCCTGACACCTCATACGACCAACCATACGAGCGCTTGCGGTCATATGGTTGCCGTCCTTTGCTCTGGAGCCGCCGCCAGCGCCTCCCTATAATTATTTTGCTTTATTCTTTTGTAGTAGGATATTATCACACTTAAATAATGTGATTCCACCATAATTTCTTGGGATTACTTCCATAAGTGTTTATTTGCTCCAAAAGCATTTTCTGGGGAAAATCAATAAAAGGAGTGCATGTACGCGGTAAAATTCTACAAAGCCTATTATAAAGGCACAAAATAACAACCAAAATTATCATGTAAAATGGACTCATCACTAGGATCAGCGGTTTTATTTTACCCTTTTAGTGCATCCTGGACTTTAGACCGGCGCATACCTTGATGGATACTGCTATACATCTCTGTAGAGAATAAATTGCACTAATCGGAAAAATCACGAAAAAATAGCCCAAGACCGAGGTGGTGCACCACCTCGGAAGCTATCCTTCATGGAGGCCGGCTGCGAGTGGTTGGCTACAGAGGAGACTTTTCTAGCATGAAACTCGGCTAAACTCCATCAAACTTTTCAAAACTGATGTGATCTATGTCACCTAGGATGCAGTCTAGTGTTGGAGCTCAATGCAAGAAGACACCGTTGCACGGGAAAAAATTTAACCCGAGGTGTGGCGTGAAAATTTGAGGTCTGATAAAGTCTAAGGGAACCTAGAAGGGGCTCCTTGGATGTCCGACATGTGAACTCTTTGGATACACCTCGGTGATCCTCGAGATCAGGGAAGGGAAGATTTGTTGAACCATCTTTTAAGGCTGACGACCGAAGAGGGAGAACAGTTCGGACGAACCGAGGAGCATCCCCAACTTGATGACCGGCTCAGGGGCTACTAACGGAGTCCTGGACTAATACTCACCATGTCGTATCCCAGTCAGGAGGACTGGGCCGAGGACCCCTGCCATTACTAGGGAAAACCTTATACATAGAATCTTAGCATTAGCGCTTGTTAAAAAGGGCGCTAGTGCTAAATAGCGATAAGCAGCGTGCGAGGTTGAGCAGCTACTGAGATACTATCTTGTAGTGATGAGTGTGTCCCCGTTTAAACGCGCTACTACTAAAACTCTCACTACTAAGCCGATAGGCTACATATAGTAGTATCGGTCTTTTAGAAACAACGCTGTTGCTAAGCTTGTTGCAGTAGTGTGTTTTGCACAGAGAGCGCTACTGCTAATTAAAGGAAAATAAAATGTAAAACATTTAGAAAAGTAAATGAAAATGAAAGAAATAGAAAAAGGGGAAGGGAAAAAAGAAAATGTGTAGGAAAACAAATGAAAAAGGAAAATAAAGGAGAAATGTGTAGCAGCAGCGTGCTTTCCGGAAACGCGCTATAGCTAACTTAGCAGTAGCGTGTTGTGTGAGCCAGCTCTATAGCTAAGTTAGCTACAGCTAATGTAGTAGCAGCGCTTTTCCTGGAACGCGCTACTACTACTTTTGACTTAACCGCGCGCTCCTTCTTCCCCACGGCCACTTCCCCCAAAATCGAACTCTGCTCACGTGATGTAAATGTCGCCTAACGTGCCGGTGGCCGCCAGGCTCTCTCCGTCACCCTCCAGACGCCCTCGGCGTCGGCCCCGACCTCGACACAGGCGACGCCGCCGACCCTGACCTCGACGCTGCCCTCCGCCGCGTGCCCGAGCCCTGACCCCGACCTCGACGCTGCCTGCCCCTCCCTCGCCGCCGGCACCCGAGGTGAGCACGCCTCCTCCTCCCCCTCCCCTACCTCTGCCTAGCTAAAGTTCCTAGGGTTCATCAAATTTAGATTGCATCAAATTAGTTAGCGTTTATCAAATTAGATGCTAATTAGGGCGGTAGTTCCTTGGTAGGTTCATCTAATTAGTTAGTAAGAACTAGGGCATTAGTGTTTAACAGAATTAGTAAGAAAATTAATAGAACTAGTTGAACTAGTTTATTTTTAGTAAGAACTAGTTGAATTAATAGAAGTAGTGTATTTTTAGTAAGAAAATTAATATAACTAGTTGAACTAGTTTATTTTAGTCAGAACTAGTTTATTTTTATTTATAGTAAGTTTATTTATAGTAAGAACTAGTTGAATTAATAGAACTAGTTGAACATGTCACATTTGTTGTTATTTTTTTAGTTAAAGCAATTATTCCCGCATCAACGTCAGCGATGCCTATCCCGCATCCTCGTCGTCGACTCGGCGGAGGACACCTGCTTGATCAGATGAGCCATGTCCGGGACTGGGCTCCGTCGGGCTGGTACTGGGGGCGCAGCTTGGTGAGGAGCCAGCCCGTCGTTGACCCGAACCTTCTTTGGTGGCGGTCGTGTGGGACAGTGACGGTGCAGAGGCTTGAGGACCCCGCGGAGGTGGTACATCACCGTGTCAGCGAGGAGGACGCGCACGTCCGTCGCTACATGGTTGCGTTGGAGTTGAGTTCTCCGATGCACAGGAGGTTCTCCAGGACCTCACCGGAGCTATGATCCTGTGATGGTTCCTTCTCTTTGGGTGTCCACCTTGTGGCCCGATACCCGTTGTTCGCTAGGGTTTTAGTTGTATTAGTGATGTTATATGTATGATACTATTCGGGATGTATTAGTGATAATATTCAACGATGTACGGACGCAAGAGATGATTTACTTTTGCTTATTGAATGCATGCTGATTTGAATACTTATTTATTTTACGATTTGGTTTTGCTTATTGAATGCTCAAATTGGAGAAGTACTCCTATTTTGAATGCTCAAATTGGACCCCACTATGCAAGGCGTATGCATTTGATTAGTTGATAGTTTATAGGGTTTTCGTTTTTGGAGAAATCTAGGAGCCCCTCCATCATCCTCGCCTTATGCATTTGATTAGTTGATAATTTATAGGGTTTTTGTTTTTGCAGAAATATAGGAGCCCCTCCATCATCCTCGCTGTCGTCCCCGTCACCGACCCACCCCCCCCCCACCCCAACCTCGAGGTGAGACCAGTCAAATCTCCATGTCAATATGAGTCCTATAAGATATTTTGAAATTTTTTTGCTCATATTTTCAACCATTCAAATGCAATGACCATCAAGTTTGAATGCTCATATGACGTAGATAAAAACATGTATATCTTGTGTTACTCAAATAGGATATGTGCTTGCCCAAGTGGCCGGTCATGTTTGCAGGTTACACTTTCGAATGGCCTATGTTTTGCCAGAGTGTTGATTAATTTCCGTTCCGGCAAATTTCAGCCGCTCGATATGTCCTTTTTTAGCAAAGGTCATGCCGGATTTTTCCGTGAATTTTGGCATGACTTGTGCTAGAATATGTAGGAAATATCGAGTGGCCTGGATTTTCTAGAAAGATAATTAAACGATATTTCGGGTTGACTTTAAGTCTATCGAGCCTCCACCATATATGAGAGGACGCAGAATCCTGACTGTTGTCGTGGGGGTCGTTTCTCCTTCTTCTCCTTATGCTAGACCTTTGTTATGCACTAGGGGAAGGAGGAGTAACGACCATCCACGACGGTCACAAATGTCAGAGAGGAATCAGTGAGGGAGAGTCTCCACCATATATGAGAGGACGAAGAATCCCAACTGTTGTCGTGGGGGTCGCTTCTCCTTCGTTCCTGTGTGCTAGACATTTTGGTGTAATGCACTCGGCGACGAAAGGAGGAGCGATCATCACCAACGGTCGAATGTATACACCACGTGAGCTGAGAGTTTTCAAGAAAAGACTCGGCAGACCGATAGTCAACCCGTGATGAATAATAATGATCTAGTTTAGTTTTTGTAGTACATATATTTAATTATACAAGTTTAATCTTTGAATTATGAACATAGGAAATGTCGTACTCGAACGACGAAAGTCTCCTGTGGGAGTGCGACTGGTGCAACGATTTAATCGAGGTCGGTCTGACAGCCTCACCGGGCGAAGATCGGCGCTTCAGCATTAAGCTCCGGGAGACCTTCGATGTTGAAATAGTACGCAACGACAACAAGTGTTTTTTTCGTAATTAAGCACGACTTCAACTATTTCAACGTGTAATTTTCATCTTTTACAATCCGACTAGCTTATCCCATGCCATGCAAGATGCTATGTCTTGGAGAGGATGTGTTTTGAAGACCATGAAACTTTCGAAACAAAGAAAATTCACCTAAGGACCCGTCATGGTATGGATTTTGAAGTAAAACTGTACAATTCTCAGAGCGTAACCCATTTTGGTTGCACAAATTGGGAAGCACTTTGCAAGATGTATGGTTTTTATGAGGATATGCTTGTCACCATGAATCTTGGTGATCCTGACATCGAGCAAGACAATATGGACATTTGGGTCCTTGTTGATACGCTTCCAATTCTACCGCTATGTGAGTTTCTCAAACATAGTTACTAACTAATTTATATTGTTTATTTTAAAATAGTTGAGAGCTTATTTCCGTTGACAGCTTGTTTTCATTCTTCAAACAATGTGCGGAAGATGGTAGACAGAACCTACTACACCGATGGCTCCGAATTAACTTATCAGGAGAAAAATCATCTGATCGCATTTTGTACTGAACTTGAGAATTACAATATCTATTATCAAACTCCTCCACATTATGGTCAATACGTGCCATTAGTGCACGTGTTGAACCACGGTAACATCCGTGGAGATGCCATGGTAAGATTTTTTACTATTACGACATCTGTGCATCTTTTGCATACTTCTAAAACTGAACTACATTGCTAACTACGAAGTTATTACTATGTTTTTCAACAGAAAATCCCGAAGGATTGTGTGCCTCATCTGATGTATCAGAATGGTCGCCTTGATGTTTTGAACATACAGCCAAGTCATCCTACGAATCTCACCTGTCCATATCGGATTTCTAAAACCGGTGAACACATGGTAATTAAAGAATGGAAAAAATGTATTGACAGTCGTAAGGAGGTTCTTGGAAGCAACATTGTGCAAAAGACAAGAATTGGAGACAGGATAATCTCCATTCTCCATAATGGAGAGTCAGGGGCTATCATGTTTTATGCTATTTTACCTAAGAGAATATAGTAGGTCCTAAGAGAATGTAGTAGGTCCTAAGAGGTACAATATTTATTATGTGGTACAATGTGTTAGAGTTGATGATGAGGAGTAGTTGTGATTATGACTAGTGACCAACTTGCTATGTGATGTCTCATTGATGAAAACGATGATCATGAGGAGGTGTTATATGACAATGATGTATTATGATGATAAGTTGTTAATGATATGATGATGATGATGATGATGATGATGATATTTATTATATCATTGGGTGAAAGAACAGTGGATTAGTTTCAAGTGGATGTCCATCCGCCTGAAACTAGTCCGCGGTTCTTTCACCCAGTGATGTAATAACTCATTATGATGTAAAAACAATCTCTAAATTGTTGCTGTATGAAAACTTGTATAAAGGTGTATGAATACAACATGAAATAAAAATGAAATAAAATATGGAATAATAGTAGTAGCGCGGGCTGGGAGAAGCGCTACTAGTAATTACTAGTAGCGCTCTTTGGAGAAAGTGCTACTACTAAGTCGATATAGCAGTAGTGCGCTTTAACCCATGCTACTGCTAACCTTTAGCTGTAGCGTCGTACCCGTAGTGCTCCTGCCCGCGCTACTGATAGGCCTAAAACCCATGCTGCTGCTAGGCTTTTCCCTAGTAGTGTGTGGTGGTTCATTACCGGGCCACTTCGGGCAGCCCTTGACGCATACAAGGAAGATTCCACAAGAATTGGCATATAAGACAAGGACTTCCCTCCACTGACATAGCCGATTAGGACTCATGTTATCCTAGGCCTCTGGTGCATTATATAAACCGAAGCTGAGCTCATGAGAATCTTACACAGCAATCTCGAGGTATATCAACATGTACTTGATACGTGTCCAACGTACCTATAATTTTTGATTGTTCCATGCTATTATATTATCTGTTTTGGATGTTTAATGGGCTTTACTATGCACTTTTATATTATTTGTGGGACTAACCTATTAACCCAGAGTGCAGTGCCAGTTTCTGTTTTTCCCTTGTTTCAGTGTTTCGCAGAAAAGGAATATCGAACGGAGTCCAAACGGAATGAAACCTTCGGGAAAGTTATTTTTGGAACGGAAGCAATCCAGGGGACTTGGAGTGCACGTCAGGGAATCAACGAGGAAGGCACGAGGCAGGGGGGCGCGCCCACCCCGCTTGGACGCGCCCTCCACCCTCGTGGGCCCCTCGTGGCTCCCCTAACGTATTTCTTCCTCCTATATATACCAATATACCCTAAAACCTTCGGGGAACAGAATAGATCGGGAGTTCCGCCGCCGCAAGCCTCTATAGACACCAAAAACCAATCGGGACCCTGTTCCGGCACCCTGCCGGAGGGGGAATCCCTCACCGGTGGCCATCTTCATCATCCCGACGCTCTCCATGACAAGGAGGGAGTAGTAGCTATGTGTTTGATCTCTCTCTCTCTCTCTCTCTCTCTCTCTCTCTCTCTATCGCGTTCTTGAGGTGATACGATCTTGATGTATCGCGAGCTTTGCTATTATAGTTGGATCTTATGATGTTTCTCCCCCTCTACTCTCTTGTAATGGATTGAGTTTTCCCTTTGAAGTTAGCTTATCGGATTGAGTCTTTAACAATTTGAGAACACTTGATGTATGTCTTATTGGGATAATCGTGGTGACAATGGGTTATTCTATTGATTCACTTGATGTATGTTTTGGTGATCAACTTGCGGGTTCCTCCATGAACCTATGCATAGGGGTTGGCACACGTTTTCGTCTTGACTCTCCGGTAGAAACTTTGGGGCACTCTTTGAGGTTCTATGTGTTGGTTGAATAGATGAATTTGAGATTGTGTGATGCATATCGTATGATCATACCCACGGGTACTTGAGGTGACATTGGAGTATCTAGGTGACATTAGGGTTTTGGTTGATGTGTATCTTAAGGTGTTATTTTACTACGAACTCTAGGGTTGTTTGTGACACTTATAGGAATAGCCCAATGGATTGATCGAAAAGAATAACTTTGAGGTCGTTTCGTACCCTACCATAATATCTTCGTTTGTTCTCCGCTATTAGTGACTTTGGAGTGACTCTTTGTTGCATGTTGAGGGATAGTTATATGATCCAATTATGTTATTATTGTTGAGATAACTTGCACTAGTGAAAGTATGAACCCTAGGCCTTGTTTCCTAGCATTGCAATACCGTTTATGCTCACTTTTATCATTAGTTACCTTGTTGTTTTTTATATTTTCAGATTACAAAAACCTATAGCTACCATCCATATTGCACTTGTATCACCATCTCTTCGCCGAACTAGTGCACCTATACAACTTACCATTGTATTGGGTGTGTTGGGGACACAAGAGACTCTTTGTTATTTGGTTGTAGGGTTGTTTGAGAGAGACCATCTTCAACCTACGCCTCCCACGGATTGATAAACCTTAGGTCATCCACTTGAGGGAAATTTGCTACTGTCCTACAAACCTCTGCACTTGGAGGCCCAACAACATCTACAAGAAGAAGGTTGTGTAGTAGACATCAAGCTCTTTTCTGGCGCCGTTGCCGGGGAGGCTAGGTAAGCGGCACTCACACCCCGTCAACTAAGCTCTTTTCTGGTGCCGTTGCCGGGGAGGTGAGTGCTTGAAGGTATATCTTTAGATCTTGCAATCGAATCTTTCTGTTTCTTTTTTTATCACTAGTTCAGTCTATAAAAGAAAACTACAAAAAAATGGAATTGAGTTTGCCTCATACGCTTCAACTTTTTAATATCTTTCGTGAGTATGATGGAAAGGAAAATTGTGCTCAAGTGCTAGAAGAAGAAATCTATAGAATGTTTGGCACTAAGTCTTTGTATGATGAGCATGATTGCAATGTTGTTCGTATGAATTCCTTGAATATCCATGATGCTAGTGATATGCAAAGCCACAAGCATGGGGATGCTATGTTTGATGAAGATGATACGTTTAGTCCCCCAAGTTTTGATGAGAATATTTATTATGATGAAAGCATGCCTCCTATCTATGATGATTATTGTGATGACACGTATGCTATAAAGAATAATAATAACCATGAAACTTGTCATCTTGATCTTAATTTTCAATCACATGATAGTTATTTTTTTGAGTTTGCTCCCACTACTATTCATGAGAAGAAATTTGCTTATGTGGAGAGTAATAGAAATTCTATGCTTGTAGATCATGAAAAGAATGCTTTATGTGATGGTTATATTGTTGAATTCATTCATGATGCTACTGAAAATTATTATGAGGGAGGAACATATGCTTGTAGGAATTGCAATAATATCAAGTTTCCTCTCTATGTGCTTAAAGTTTTAAAGTTATGCTTGTTTTGCCTTCCTATGCTAGTTTATCATTGTCCCATAAGTTGTTTGCTCACAAAATCCCTATGCATAGAAAGTGGGTTAGAATTAAATGTGCTAGTCATATTCTTCATGATGCTCTCTTTATGTTTCAATTCTTATCTTTTATGCGAGCATCATTGAAATCATCATGCCTAGCTAGGGGCGTTAAACGTTAGCGCTTGTTGGGAGGCAACCCAATTTTATTTTTGTTCCTTGCTTTTTGTTCCTGTTTAGTAATAAATTTTTGATCTAGCCTCTGGTTAGATGTGGTTTTATGTTTTAATTAGTGTTTGTACCAAGTATGACTTATAGGATCTTCTTGGATGATAGTTATTTGATCTTGCTGAAAATTCCAGAAACTTTCTGTTCACGAAAACAATTGTTTAAAATCGCCAGAACGTGATAAAATATTGATTCCAATTTCAGCAGATCAATAATCAAATTATCTAGGTCATCCTATTTTGATAGAATTTTTTGAGTTCCATAAGTTTGCGTTAGTTACAGATTACTACAGACTGTTCTGTTTTTGACAGATTCTGTTTTCATTGTGTTGCTTGCTTATTTTGATGAATCTATGGCTAGTAAAATACTCCCTCCGTTCCGAATTACTTGTCGCAGAAATGGATGTATGTAGAACTGAAAAACATACATCCATTTCTACGACAAGTAATTCCGAACGGAGGGAGTAGTTTATAAACCATAGAGAAGTTGGTATACAGTAGATTTAACACCAATATAAATAAAGAATGAGTTCAATACAGTACCTTGAAGTGATGTTTTGTTTTCTTTCACTAACGGAGCTTACGAGTTTTCTCTTAAGTTTTGTGTTATGAAGTTTTCAAGTTTTGGGTAAATATTCGATGGACAATGGAATAAGGAGTGGCAAGAGCCTAAGCTTGGGGATGCCCAAGGCACCCCAAGGTGATATTCAAGGACAACCAAGAGCCTAAGCTTGGGGATGCCCCGGATGGCATCCCCTCTTTCGTCTTCGTTCATCGATAACTTTACTTGGAGCTATATTTTTATTCACCACATGATATGTGTTTTGCTTGGAGCGTCATTTTATTTTATTTAGCTTTGCTTGCTATTTGAAAAAAATATCAAGATCTGAAATTATTAAATGTTAGAGAGTCTTCACATAGTTGAATAATTATTCGGCTACTCATTGATCTTCACTTATATCTTTCGGAGTAGTTTATCATTTGCTCTAGTGCTTCACTTATATCCTTTTAGAGCACGGCGATGGTTTTATTTTGAAGGAATAGATGAACTCTCGTGCTTCACTTATATTATTTTGAGAGTCTTTAGAACAGCATGGTAGTTTGCTTTGGTTATGAAACTAGTCCTAATATGATGGGCATCCAAGATGGGTATAATAAAAACTTCCATATAAGTGCATTGAATACTAAGAGAAGTTTGATACTTGATGATTGTTTTGAGATATGGAGATAGTGATATTAAAGTTGTGCTAGTTGAGTAGTTGTGAATTTGAGAAATACGTGTGTTGAAGTTTGCAAGTCTCGTAGCATGCACGTATGGTAAACGTTATGTAACAAATTTGAAACATGAGGTGTTCTTTGATTGTCCTCCTTATGAGTGGCGGTCAGGGACGAGCGATGGTCTTTTCCTACCAATCTATCCCCCTAGGAGCATGCACGTAGTGCTTGGTTTTTGATGACCTCTAGATTTTTGCAATAAGTATGTGAGTTCCTTATGACTAATGTTGAGTCCATGGATTATACGCACTCTCACCTTTCCATCATTGCTAGCCTCTTCGGTACCATGCATTGCCCTTTTCTCACACTGAGAGTTGGTGCAAACTTCGCCGGTGCATCCAAACCCCGTGATATGATACGCTCTTTCACACATAAACCTCCTTATATCTTCCTCAAAACAGCCACCATACCTACCTATTATGGCATTTCCATAGCCATTCCGAGATATATTGCCATGCAACTTTCCACCGTTCCATTTATCATGACATGTTCATCATTGTCATATTGCTTTGCATGATCATGTAGTTGACATAGTATTTGTGGCCAATCCACCATTCATAATTCTTTCATACATGTCACTCTTGGTTCATTGCATATCCCGGCACACCGCCGGAGGCACTCATATAGAGTCATACTTTGTTCTAGTATCGAGTTGTAATCACTGAGTTGTAAATAAATAGAAGTGTGATGATCATCATTTTCTAGAGCATTCTACCAAGTAAGGTAAAAAAAAGAGAAAGGCCATAAAAAGATAAGGCCCAAAAAATGAGAGAAAAAGAGAGAAGGGACAATGTTACTATCCTTTTTACCACACTTGTGCTTCAAAGTAGCACCGTAATCTTCATGATAGAGAGTCTCTTGTTTTGTCACTTTCATATACTAGTGGGAACTTTTCATTATATAACTTGGCTTGTATATTCCAACAATGGGCTTCCTCAAATGCCCTAGGTCTTCGTGAGCAAGCAAGTTGGATGCACACCCACTTAGTTTCTTTTGTTGAGCTTTCATAGATTTATAGCTCTAGTGCATCCGTTGCATGGCAATCCCTACTCCTTGCATTAACATCAATCGATGGGCATCTCCATAGCTCATTGATTAGCCTCGTTGATGTGAGACTTTCTCCCTTTTTGTCTTCTCCACATAACCCCCATCATTATATTCTATTCCACCCATAGTGCTATATCCATGGCTCATGCTCATGTATTGCGTGAAGGTTGAAAAAGTTTGAGATTACTAAAGTATGAAACAATTGTTTGGCTTGTCATCGGGGTTGTGCATGATGAGACCATTCTTGTGTGACAAAAATGGAGCATGACTAAACTATATGATTTTGTAGGGATGAACTTTCTTTGGCCATGTTATTTTGAGAGAACATAATTGCTTAGTTAGTATGCTTGAAGTATTACTATTTTTATGTCAATATTAAACTTTTATCTTGAATCTTATGGATCTGAATATTCTTGCCACAATAAAGAAGATCATATTGATAAATATGTTAGGTAGCATTCCACATCAAAAATTCTGTTTTTATCATTTACCTACTCGAGGACGAGCAGGAATTAAGCTTGGGGATGCTGATACATCTCCAACGTATCTATAATTTTTTATTGTTCCATGCTATTATATTATCTGTTTTGGATGTTTAATGGGCTTTACTATGCACTTTTATATTATTTTTGGGACTAACCTATTAAACCAGAGCCCAGTGCCAGTTTTTGTTTTTCCCTTGTTTTAGTGTTTCGCAGAAAAGGAATATCAAAAGGAATGAAACCTTCGGGAAAGTTATTTTTGGAACCGAAGCAATCCAGGGGACTTGGAGTGCATGTCAGGGAATCAACGAGGAAGGCACGAGGCAGGGGGCGCGCCCACCCCCCTGGGCGCGCCCTCCACCCTCATGGGCCCCTCGTGGCTCCCCTGACGTATTTCTTCCTCCTATATATACCAATATACCCTAAAACCTTCAGGGAACAAAATAGATCGGGAGCTCCGCCGCCGCAATCCTCTGTAGCAACCAAAAACCAATCGGGACCTGTTCAAGCACCTGCGGAGGGGGAATCCTCACCGGTGGCCATCTTCATCATCCCGGCGCTCTCCATGACGAGGAGGAGTAGTTCACCCTCGGGGCTGAGGGTATGTACCGATAGCTATGTGTTTGATCTCTCTCTCTCTCTCTCTCTCTCTCTCTCTCTCTCGTGTTCTTGAGGTGATCTGATCTTGATGTATCGCGAGCTTTGCTATTATAGTTGGATCTTATGATGTTTCTCCCCTCTACTCTCTTGTAATGGATTGAGTTTTCCTTTGAAGTTATCTTATCGGATTGAGTCTTTAATGATTTGAGAACACTTGATGTATGTCTTGCGTGGGATAACCGTGGTGACAATGGGTTATTCTATTGATTCACTTGATGTATGTTTTGGTGATCAACTTGCGGGTTTCGCCCATGAACCTATGCATAGGGGTTGGCACACGTTTTCGTCTTGACTCTCCGTTAGAAACTTTGGGGCACTCTTTGAGGTTCTATGTGTTGGTTGAATAGATGAATTTGAGATTGTGTGATGCATATCGTATAATCATACCCACAGATACTTGAGGTGACATTGGAGTATCTAGGTGACATTAGGGTTTTGGTTGATGTGTGCCTTAAGGTGTTATTTTACTACGAACTCTAGGGCTGTTTGTGACACTTATAGGAATAGCCCAATGGATTGATCGAAAAGAATAACTTTGAGGTGGTTTCGTACCCTGCCATAATCTGTTCGTTTGTTCTCCGCTATTAGTGACTTTGGAGTGACTCTTTATTGCATGTTGAGGGATAGTTATATGATCCAATTATGTTATTATTGTTGAGAGAACTTGCACTAGTTAAAGTATGAACCCTAGGCCTTGTTTCCTAGCATTGCAATACCATTTACGCTCACTTTTATCATTAGTTACCTTACTGTTTTTATATTTTCAGATTACAAAAACCTATATCTACCATCCATATTGCACTTGTATCACCATCTCTTCGCCGAACTAGTGCACCTATACAACTTACCATTTTATTGGGTGTGTTGGGGACACAAGAGACTCTTTGCTATTTGGTTGCAGGGTTGTTTGAGAGAGATCATCTTCAACCTACGCCTCCCACGGATTGATAAACCTTAGGTCATCCACTTGAGGGAAATTTGCTACTGTCCTACAAACCTATGCACTTGGAGGCCCAACAACGTCTACAAGAAGAAGGTTGCGTAGTAGACATCAGTACTCTATATCCCATCATATCAATACAATCAAAGCCGGATGTAAGGTATTATCTCTTCAAGAGAGCCCAAACCTGGATAAAATATGTGTCCTTTTTACCATTGTGCGAAGATTACTAGCTCGGGACCCCCTACCCGAGATCCGCTGTATTGGACTTTGTCACATGTGTCATGGGTTAACTCATAAGAGTTTGGGAAACAACATAGTGGTTGTTTATTAGAATGCATGTGACGTAATGTTTCACATGCAGGTTTCAATTTTGAGGGATTCATCACATAAGGAGTACGTGATGCCAAGTTTTGGTTGCCAGAATCATTCAAAAGAATCTTGCAACTGGAGTCATGGTGTACAAACAATGGATAACCAAGTTCATGTTTAAGTTTGAATGTCAATCCAAACTTGTTGGCCTTTCATGAGTTTGGAATACACACTTAGCTGTCCATGTTTCAAGTTCAAAATAATTCATAATTGATTCAGGTTAGTTCATAAATTCATTAGTAAACCATTTCATTTTATTTGGGAGTTGATTATTATTATTTTTGTCTAAAGCTCCTTGAATGAAGTGAATTCTTTTCATATATGTTTGCTACTTTTGTTTGAATTTACTTTTCATGGACGGGTGTACGCTGGGGAGCTTCTATACAGCGCTGCGAGCGCCGGTTCACGCCGCTGGCGCGTGCAGGGAAATGTCCGGAAATGTGGAAAAGCCAGGATTTGAACTCTGACTGCCTATGCGGTCACATTCAAACACAGACACTAGGCCAATCTCTCCACACTGTTTATTCTGAGTACAAACTCGCCTTATTATATATCCAACCTATTATGCGTATTATTTTATGATAAAATGAAAAGAAAAAAGAAAAATGAATGCACAATATTAAAAACATGAATTTCAAGAATGCTTATAAAATTGAAAAGGTTCGTACAAACTGGAAAAAGAATCGTAAATTTGAGAAATCTTCACGAATTTGAAAAAAGTTCACAAATTTTGAAAAAGTTCATCTATTTTTAAAATAATTCACCGATTTTGAACAAAAAGTTCACCAATTTAAAAAAAGTTCATCGATTTTGAATAAAAAAGTTCATCAAATTTGAAAAAACAGTTCATCAATTTTGAAAAAAGTTCGTTTATTTTGAAAAAGTTCATTAACTTAGAAAAGTTTCATCGAAAATTGAAAAAAGTTCATCAAAACTGAAAAAAGTTCATCAATTTTGAAAAAAAATTCATCAAAATTGAAAAAAGGTTCACCAAATGTGAAAAAGTTCATAGAATTACAAAAATAGTTCATCAAATTTGAAAAAAAGTTCATCAAATTCAAAAGGATGCAGGGGGAACCTGTTCGTACAAAAAGAAAAGAAACAGAAAACAAAATAGGAAAAAAATAAAGAAAAGAATAAAAGAACGAAAAGGTTGTAACTTTTAAGAACCAGCTACTCGACGGGGTGGTTACGCGAGTATGGAACGACGAGTGAGGTCGGAGGTTCGAAACCCGCTCAATCACTTTTTTTCCTTATAAACATACAAGAAGAAAAACCTGGCGCACTCATACATGGGCCGGCCCAGCACGAGGCGCTGCAGGCGCCAGTTTGCGAAAATGCGTACAAACGGGCGCCTGCAGCGCTAAATAGGAAACACCTATACCCTGAGCCCCGAGCTTCAGCCGCCCTCATTAGATCTAGATTATCCAATATGTGGGATGATGATGTTATGCTGGGCTTTATTTTTGGGTCCCGATAACTGCCACGCGTGTGGCAAGTGGTCTCAGCCCACACGTGTGGGCGTTAACATTTCCGTTATTGGGTCCCAATAACTGCCACACGTGTGGCATAATGCCCACCCGACCACACGACTCTATGTGGCATACCCGCTGGCAGCCCACACGACGTTGTGTGGGCGGACATTGGACTGCCGACACGTGTGGCAGGAAGGCAGCTGGACCGAACGAATGACGATCGCTCTCCCCGCTCGCATCGCTGCCACCATCCAAACGTCCATCCTGTCGGCCCTACAGGCCTTTTCTATATTGGGCCCTACAAGCTTAGTAAAGAAAAAATCCTAGATTTTTTTCCGTCACAAAAAAAGCCTACGATGCCATCCAACAACTTTAAAAGTAGGAAAACTATGTGAATTTCCAGAAAAGTTGCCACTACATTTACGACTTGCCATCATGTTACTTTTTACAAATGGCAGGGTTTACCAAAACATATTAAATTGTCATGGCAGAAAGAATATGTTTCGGAAAATGACATGAACTAAAATGTTCTATAGATCATCATCCATACACTATATAGTTCCATGATGCATAGGCTATATTTGCCATGAGGCATGGCAACTTTGTTGAAAAAGTGTTCTATATACCATGGCAATTTGCATATGTATCACAGGGCAGAAAAAATTGATTAAAAAATTTGTTTATGTTTTTCCGTGCCAATCAAACAACACAAAAAAGATTAAAATTGCCATGGCAAATGCATATACAAATTTACCGTGGGACTTTTTGTCAAAATTGCCATGCTTATATATGATTTCTTTGCCATTATTGTGAAATAATAAAAAAAGATATCAAAAATTGCCATGGCAAAAACCATGTTCCATGGTATTTTATCAAAACTTAACATCTTTGTTTAATTAAATTGTCGTGTATATAAAACAACATGAAAACATAGATCAAAATTGCAATGGCAAAAGCGTATTCTAATTTGCAATGGAATATTTAATCAAATTTGCCATGCTAATATAAAAAAATTAGCATGAATGTGAAAAAATAAAAAAATGATCAATAGTTGCCATGGCAAAAGCATGCTAAAAATTGCCATGGTATTTTACCAAAATTGCAATGATTGTGAAATAATAAAAAAACAAAAATTGCCATGGCAAAAGCATGTTCAAAACTAACCATGCTATTTTATCAAGACTTGCCATCTTTGTGTAATTAAATTGCCGTCTATGTGAAACAACACGAAAAGGAGATCAGAATTGCCATGACAATGCATATTCTAATATGCCATGGATTTTTTTATAGAATTTGGAATGCTAATATAAATAATTTTGCAATATTGTGAAATATTACAAAAATGATGAATAGTTGCCATGGCAAGGGAATGTTCAAATTTTGACATGGCATTTTACCAAATTTTGCCATGTTTGGTGTCATTAATTTGCCATGTAACGGAAATAACACAAGAAATTGTCAAATTTGCTATGAAAAAATGTATATTTGAATGCCATGCCAAATGCATATTCAAATTTTTGTGGGTTTTTTTTATCAAATTTGCCATGCTTATGTATAAACAGTTGCCATGAATGTGAAATTATACAAAAATTGTGATGGCAAAAAGCATGTTCAAACTTGCCATGGCGTTTAACCAAGACTTGCCATCTTCTTTGGTATTAAGTTGTCGTGTATGTGAAACAACACAAAAAAATCGCCATGAACATGGCAACATGTTAAACTACATTTTCCATGCTCTCATAGAACTCAAATTGCCATGTTGAAAAGAAAAACATGGCAACACATCATATATTTACATGGCAACACAACCCTTTTATTAGTTCTGTGGCAACACATCATGGAAAATCTGAAAAGTTGAGTTGCCATGGCAACTAAAAACGAAAATGTTTGACATTTTGATAAAAATAACATGGCAAATTTGAATGTGTATTTGCCATGGCAATATTTTCCATCATTTCTTTGTGCTATTTTATCCGTGGTAAATTTTTCAAACATTTTTCCATGGCAAATTGTTGTAAAATCATGTCATGCCAAATTGTGAAACAACACGAAAAGAAGATCAGAATTGCCATGGCAATGCATATTCTAATATGCCATGTATTTTTTTATTGAATTTGGAATGCTAATATAAATAATTAAATATTACAAAAATGATGAATAATTGCCATGGCAAGGGAATGTTCAAATTTTGACATGGCATTTTACCAAATTTTGCCATGTTTGGTGTCATTAATTTGCCATGTAACAGAAATAACACAAGAAATTGTCAAATTTGCCATGAAAAAAAATGTATATTTGAATGCCATGCCAAATGCATATTCAAATTTTTGTGGGTTTTTTTATCAAATTTGCCATGCTTATGTATAAACAGTTGCCATGAATGTGAAATTATACAAAAATGTGATGGCAAAAAGCATGTTCAAACTTGCCATGGCGTTTAACCAAGACTTGCCATCTTCTTTGGTATTAAGTTGCCGTGTATGTGAAACAACACAAAAAATCGCCATGAACATGGCAACATATTAAACTACATTTGCCATGCTCTCATAGAACTCAAATTGCCATGTTGCAAAGAAAAACATGGCAACACATCATATATTTACATGGCAACACAACCCTTTTGTTAGTTCTGTGGCAACACATTATGGAAAATCTGAAAAGTTGAGTTGCCATGGCAACTAAAAACGGAAAAGTTTGACATTTTGATAAAAATAACACGGCAAATTTGAATGTGTATTTGCCATGGCAATATTTTCCATCATTTCTTTGTGCTATTTTATCCGTGGCAAATTTGTTAAACATTTTTCCATGGAAAATTGTTGTAAAATCATGTCATGGCAAATTGTTCTAAATTTATGTCATGGCAAAAACTATATTTTTTTCCATGACCAACACTCTAGTTAGCCATGGCAAATCTGTAACTTTTTTTCACATGACAAACAATCTAGTTAGCTCAAATGTAAATTTGCCATGGCAACTATACCATCTAGATGAGGGTAAATGTGCCACCTGAACTAACTTGCCTCTTCAAAAATTAAGATGGCAAAAATGGTAGCAACTCCGGCCACGGTCGCCGGCCACGAATTCAAAGGGCACAATGCCTCTGTATATCGATATTGAGGGAAGGAAGCAGGGGTAAGACGCAGCTCACCTTGGGGTGTCTTTGGTGACCACGGAGGAGTCAAGGGAAGCGGAGACGACGGCGGGAACTAGAGGAGAGCATCGTGGCGAGCCCGCCTCCTGCTCCGGCCCACCTCACACGCCGACGCCGTCCTTTCGTCGTGAAACTCCTCTCTGTAGTGGCCCGCCTCGGCTCCGCCACCAACCATGGGAATTGCTTGCGAGGGAGGTTAAGATGTCGGCACGCCCGTGCGCTTCACGCCCTCAAGCAATCCACAGCGTCTCCACATCGTCGTCGATCTTGGCGTTGCGCCACCCGCCATTCGCCGACCCGTCTTTGGATCACGGGGGGTTGGAGGGATTAGCGACATCGCCGTCGCTCGGGTTGGGACGGCGCCCGTGGCTTGCTTCGACCATAAGCATCCCTGCTCCGTCGGCTCCTCGTCCGTGACGCGGTGCCGAATCGAGGCGAACTACTGGCGTGCTCGATGCGGAGACAACGAGACCCGACCTCACCCGCCGACCTCGGCGACGGCAGCGGTCGACGCCGTCGGCCGATCTTCAGATCCGGCGAAGAAAGGGGAGAAAACAGTGAGGAGTATTGGGGAGGAGGCGCGGGGTGGGGTGAAGGGAGTTGTGCCATCGCGGTCGCCGGCGAGGCCGCCGGCCACCGGACGGAGCCGGAATCCTCTCTGAATCGCCGGGATCCTCTCTCTCTCTCTCTCTCTCTCTCTCTCTCTCTCTGCTCACTTGCTCCGTGTGGGGAGGGGGAAGGTCAACGAGAAGGGTGGGAGTGAGCCAGCGAGAGAGGACAGCGTCCGGCGAGGACCCAAAGCGACCGCCTTACGGCCATCTGGCGACATGTCTATGCGTCCTGCTTTAAGATTGATGCAACACATCTAACGGCAGCGAGGGCGTTCGGACGAAGTGGTCTCATACCACACGTGTGGGCGTTAACATTTCCGTTATTTTATCATCAGCTATTGTAAACGATTTATTACTCATTTGATGAGTAAAGTTCTATTTTTGTTTTTTTAGTGCATAAAAACAATCACATGGCCCATCGCCGGCCCAGCCCGGCCAGCAATTTGCTGGTCTACCTTGTCCACACCACACCACCAATCTCTGTGTCTGTCGCCGTTCTCTTCTTTCTTTCTCTTGTTCGTGTCTTTAAAGCCCGACTCGCCTCGCCTCTCTCTCCCCGTCTCTGCCTCCTCTCCGAACCACCACCGCGCCCAGACGGCAGGCCCTCACCGTACTCTACTCCCGGCGGCGTGCAGCTGCTCTCTGCTTGTAGCGCGCTCGGCTCCCGCAACCGCCGCTCAATCTCTTCCCGTGGGACCTGCAGATTCTGTTGTTTGTCTGGCCGGTGTCGTCCGTTTCCCGGGCGCGACAAGAGAATCGGAGGGCCCGCGTGCTCGGAGCTACGAAGGCTTCGCCGCGGCGGAGCCTCGCCTGCATGGAGACTAAGGTTTTCCTCGCTTCCCTGCTCCCTCCTCCAATCTTACATTTCTTCTCCGCTTATGATGATGCCGTTGCTGTTTGGTGGCGCGTCTCGCGTCCTCGTTGCGGTGCCGTGCTTCGGCCGCGGGCGCTTCCCTTCCGTGATCGCACAGATTTTTAGGTTTGCTTAGCGTGTGTCCGTGCGCGCGCGCCTCGTTGGACAGCCTGGATTTCAGGATTTGGTTAGCGCGGCCCGGGTTCTCCGCTTCGCTGCTCCATGCCGGGGAGGCCCGTGGCTTTGCTCCCGGCCTTGTGCGGGAGGTGCCCCACGAGTTTGATGGGGTGGCTGGCAGTGTATGTTGGTACTGGGCATGGGATTTGAAGAACGCAATGGTGCGTGTCGGGGTCTTGGAAGTACGGATTTGCTCGCCGTGGTGGCCCAGATTTGGGTGCTGTGGCGAGCGATTGAGAGTTACGCACCGCCTAGGTTGACGGTAGGTTGTTGTCATTGTTCCCTGCTTGACGCCCGATAAGTAATTGGCAGTGCTACTTGATATTGGGTGGTTCAATCTGCGACAGACTGCAGTTTTGCTTATTTTTTGAAGCATTCTACAATTGTGAGTCATGTCCTCCTCAGCAGTGGTTATACTACAATATGATTTGCGTTGCCTTTATTTGCTTCCAACTTGGTGTTTACACTCTTCTTTTGCCATGTACTCCCTCTGTAAAGAAATATAAGAGGGTTTAGATCACTACTTTAGTGATCTAAACGCTCTTATATTTGTTTACGGAGGGAGTAAATTGTAATTCGCTCGCACACTAGGCTTTGTTGACTTTTGGAGCTTTGAAGGTCTCAGTTTGATGGTCCATGTTGTCCTGCTTACAGTTGCATTTTATCTTTAATATCATCGCTGGGAGCTTGCCATGAACAAGCGTTTTGCAAATTGTTTTGTGTACCTCTCAAAACTTAACCCCTTTTGAGAAACCATTTCGTCCTCAGTCTTGTGTGAGGTGGATTTGATGAATGTGGGTTACTTATGGGGCCTAAGTTGAACTCTGGACATGTGTTATGTATTTCCGCCAAAGTTGCTCATCCTGTATGTAGTAAACTATTTCTGCTCAATACTTTCCTGTTGAGTGTGGTGTTCTATCGCCGGAGATACAATAGTGACGCATCACAGGATTAAGCTAGTATATAAGAACTCTAATATAAGTACCCAGGCCTCAAAAATTTCATGTGTTGAATTTCTTTTGAATAGTTGTTTTCTCTCACCAAAGTCCTGAATGATTTCTGTTAACGACGTACCCTTCTGGCTCATATACTTAAAAACAAGCCATTGTAGTTACTAATGTTGATTATATACATGTTTTCTTAATCAATTTAAATATGTGATCTATCTCAACAAATTACATTTTTTCTTCTGATTTTGGTAGATGGAGTCACTTGAACTCAAAGACAATGGTGAAAACCAACCATCTTTAGAAGCTTCTATTGCTTCAGATGTGATATATGACAAAGCACCTGTATGTCCACGCATTGGAAGTGAATACCAGGCAGAAATCCCCAATCTGTCCACAGAGGTTGAGCGCCATCGGCTCATGACCAGCACACCAGAAAGCATCGTACTTGGTTATGATTACCCTAGTATGATTGGGTTAGCTATACCAATCATGTGGGTACCAAGTGAAGTCCATAAGGAGGACGATTTGCGAAGGCAGCATTCTTCAGAATCCGAAGCAAGAGCTAGCGACCAAGGCGAGGATAGTCAGATGACCTCAATTTACCCAATCAGAAATAATACAAATGCCCATGATTCAACATACCAGGATCAACATTCAATGCTGCCTGTTAATCAGATAGAATCTTGCATCAATCAAGCACATGATGAGAACTTGGCTCCATTCTCTACTCAAGAAGGTCCAGGTTTTACCAATAAGTCGTTGACCCAGCAAGGGGAAATCGAGCAATTTACTCCACTGCCTGGTTTGTCCAGTTCGCTTTGGAGTGGTACTGAGGCAGAATGTTTTCTTCTCGGGCTCTACATTTTCGGCAAAAATCTAAGCCTGTTGAGCAGGTTTCTTGGTAATAAGACCGTTGGGGATGTACTCTCATACTACTATGGAATGTTCTACAAAATAAATGCTTATAAAAGATGGTCGGACTGCAGAAAAGCAAGAACTACAAGATGCATTATTGGGGAACGCATCTTTACAGGTTGGCGGCAGCAGGAGATTATATCTCGTTTGAAATCTGTAATCCTCGAAGGAGTTCATGATTCATTGATCGAGGTACGTTGCAAATGTAGGCCATAGAAATAATTTTGATCTCTTTTGCCTTTAGTTTTCGTTTGCTGGTTAATTAGTGAAAGGGCTCAATATGAAATCATCCCCATGATCAGATGAGTTCTGTCAGTTTGACCCTCACTTTGAACACTTTTTTTTGTACATTCTAGCATTCACTATGCCCTTCTGTGGCTAGATTTGTTTTCTTCATTTCTCTTTTAACTTAGATTGTCCGAAGGAACGGTTTGTGCAAAGTCCAATTCTACTCAATTTTCTAATTTTGATGTGCAATATTGAAAAAAAACTCTCTGTTATGACCGGCATATTAGGGGCTTAGCCCAGTTAGTTGTGGCCCAGTTTATCTTATCGTTATTAGGGGCTTAGCCCAATTATCTTATTAGGAGGATTATATAAACTCGTGTAAGGACCCGTTTTGGGATTAAGCAAGAAGCCATCATATTTTCTCGGCTTCCTTAGGGAGCTGGGAGGCCTAACCCTAGCCGCCGCCCCTGCGCTCTCTCTCTCGCGCTCGCGCTCACGCACGCAACGACGGCGCCCCAGCGTCAGCGGCCACGCCATCCCTCCTTCCACCCCTACAACCTGAGAGCACGCCCTGGTAGGGATCCGGTTCCTACCAATTTGGTATCAGAGAGCTTCGGTGTGATCATGTCCTCGCTGCCGCCCACCCTGACCCTCCCGCTGCCGACCGCGATGACCGCCCCGATGGCCACCACGCCCAGCGCCCCACTCTTGCCGGTGCCGGTCACCTCCATCGCGCCCGTCCCCGTCGTCTTCACCCCGGAGGAGATGACGGCTGCCATCCGGGATCTCACCCAGGCGGTCGCGGGCATCTGCACGTTCCTCGCGAGATCCTATGGGCCGTAGCCGCATGTGCCCTTCGCCGCCGCAGCAGTCGCCATCCTCGGCGACCCCCGTTGCCGCCGCCATGCAGCAGCTGCCATGGCAGCCACCACCAGCGATGAACCCTGGCGCCTCCACCATGCAGCAGGGGCAACAGCTGCAGCCGCCGCCACCGGCGACCGCGGCCCTGGGCATCCCGACGACGGGCCCGGGGGTGCCCATCCACCAGGTCCGGTTTCCCCCGTCGCCGTCTCCGTTACCGGCCTGGCTCGCTGGGTCCCTTGAGCCGGTCTACACGACGGCCTCGGTCGGGCCGCACGTGCTGCTCCCGCCGGCGACGCACCCGGCCATGCAGTTTGGCGGGTCCTCGGGCTCTGCCGAACCCTTCGCCAGTGTCGACGGGCCCCTGTTCCAGGGCGGCACCCTGATGCCCGCCTACTCGGCCCTGTCATCCTCGCTACTCCGTGCCGACGAGGCGTACCCGCCTGTCGTCCACGCCCAGCCGCCGCCGAGATTCTCCAAGCTGGAGTTCGCAACCTACGACGGCACCGTCGACCCCCTGAATTGGCTCAACCAATGCGACCAAATTTTCAGGGGGCGGCGCACGCTCGTGTCCGACCGCACCTGGATCGCCTCGTATCATCTCCGAGGAGCCGCGCAGACGTGGTACTACGCCCTCGAACAGGACGAGGGCGGCATGCCACCATGGGAGCGCTTCCGCGATTTGTGCCTCTTGCGCTTCGGTCCGCCTATACGCGGGAGCCGTCTGGCGGAGCTTGGGCGTCTTCCGTTCCTCACCTCGGTGCAAGACTTCGCCGACCGCTTCCAGGCACTGGCGTGCCACGCCCCCGGCGTTTCGGCTCGTCAGCGGGCTGAGCTCTTCGTCGGCGGCCTACCGGACCACATCCGCGTGGACGTGGAGATGCGCGGGCCACAGGACCTCCAGACGGCCATGTACTACACCGCGCGTTCGAGCGTCGCGCGGTGGCCACCCAGCAGGCGCCACCGCCCCGGCGGCTGGGCGCCACCACGGCGAAGTTCCCGCACAGGTCGGCCTGCCCGAGCTCCAGCGCCCTACGCCGCCCGCTGCGGCACGCCCGTTCCGGCTTCGCCCGGCCGAAAGCAACTCGGCGTCGCTGCCAAGGGTTGTGCTTCAAGCTGCGGCGAGCCCTATGTACGAGCCACGTCGCCCGACTCTTCTACACGGAGGCTGCAGACTACATTGAGGAGGACCCCGCCGCCGCCGGGCTCGGCGACCAGCCCGTCCCAGTTGACGCGGAGGTGTTTGGCGGCCGTTAATCTTCCCCGCCTTCTAGCTCGAGGACGAGCTGTTTGTGCAGGCGGGGAGAGATGTTATGACCGGCATATTAGGGGCTTAGCCCAGTTAGTTGTGGCCCAGTTTATCTTATCGTTATTAGGGGCTTAGCCCAATTATCTTATTAGGAGGATTATATAAACTCGTGTAAGGACCCGTTTTGGGATTAAGCAAGAAGCAATCATATTTGCTCGGCTTCCTCAGGGAGCCGGGAGACCTAACCCTAGCCGCCGCCCCTGCTTTCCCTCTCTCGCGCGCACGCAACGGCGGCGCCCCAGCGCCGGCGACCACGCCTTCCTCCACGCCATCCCTCCTTCCACCCCTACAACCTGAGAGCACGCCCTGCTAGGGATCCGGTTCCTACTACTCTCACTTGTCTTTGTCACTTTTCTTCTGGTGTTTTTTTTTCTTTTTTTCTCTCTGTTGATGTCGAAGAGTTGTTGCTGGTGCTGCACACATGGTCATTCTTTAAACATGCGAATGCATGTATGTCTTTGAAGGGAAGTAGGGAACCAATCCATTGAAGTCATCAATTCCGTTTTCCCCAGTTTAACTGGCTGCTCTCAAGTTTTAAAAACTTCTCTTTCGAGATTATCTCTAGTTCCACTTGCACTGTTCAAAATAGCACGTTTGAACTTGATTTTTCTTCATTTTATACTACTCCAAATCTCCGTAGTTCAGGCAGCTCCGTCTGTTTAGTGCTCTACTTCAATTGTATATCAGTATATCTGACTACTCTGATGCAGTTTATATAGATGTTCTGTTACGATTATGAACCTGAAACCTGAAAACCAAAGCCATTGCAGGTGCTTGGTATTGTTTAATCCATTTGGCTGTCCTGATTTCTTCTTATTTTTCTAGCTTTAATTATGTACTTGGTATTGTTTAATCCGTTATTCCTAGGACAAATAAACGAGTGAAATCGTGTTGATCCAAAGCCAAAAAACAAATATATTCTTCCATCATCCATTTCCATATGGATTATATTGCTTTGTTTTTACCAGGAATTGTATTACTTTCGCTTGTTGCAGATTTTCAAATCTTTCAACGCCGGACAAGCATCTTTAGAGGATCTTGTCTTTGCTATAAAATCCTCTGTTGGAACAGAAGCTTTTGTGGAGGCTGTTGGAATTGGTAAAGGGAAGCATGATTTGACTGGATATGTTCTGGACCGATCTAAACCAAACCAAGCTCCTTCTGTTCACCCTGACATGCCTACAGGCAAAGATTGTTCCTTGCTTGCTTCGGAAGATATAATTAAGTTCTTAACAGGTGGTTTCAGAATAAGCAAGACAAGATCTAATGAACTTTTCTGGGAAGCTGTCTGGCCCCGTTTGCTTGCAAGAGGGTGGCGTTCAGAGCAGTCAAAAGATGTCAGAACAACTAAGAATTGCCTTGTGTTTCTTGTGCCAGGTATCAAGAAATTCTCAAGAAGGAAACTCACTAAAGGCACTCATTATTTTGATTCTGTCAGCGATGTTCTTAAGCGAGTTGCGGCCGATCCCGTTCTTCTTGAGGTAGAAATTGGCGGAGCGGACAATGGTGTTACTGCTGAGCAGTGTGGATATGCTACAGACATGAGTCTGAACCATGATGGTCCTTTGGATGGATATCAGGAGCTTCCAAAGTTCACAATTATCGATACTACCTTGGTCCAAGGGGAAGAGCCCTCCAGAGTCAGAGAGCTGAGGAAATTACCACCTGATGTAAATGTCCATTTTGGTCCTTCACGTGATTCTTATAATACTGTGAGTGTCAGTTCCTCAGAGGAACAAGATGCGGAAGATCAATCATCAGATGACCAGGCAGATTGTCGACAAGTTACAGCTCATGTGAATGATGCCGAAATAGTTTCAGTATGCCATGCGGGCAAAGAAAACCAAGTCAATTCATTGCAAAACATGTTGGCTGCACCATCCTCGAGTTTTCCAGTCAATGGCCATTCTTCTAATGGCAGTATTGAAAAAACTGATATGACATGCCTCTTTGGTCCCAAAACAAAGACTGAAAGGCTCGAGTATTTAACCCCAGTGTCAAAGCACAGAAGCTTATCCAGCTGTAGCAATGATCAGACCAGTCAGCACAGCTTTTCTTTCTCGAGAGGACATGGTTTAGAGAGAAAGAAAATCAAGCCGCTGTGGACTTCAACAAAACCAACTGCAGCTGATGTCAGTGACAATTTTCGGACTAAAATAATTGCGAGATATTCCACGAAGGAGAAGCCATGCGAGCAGATAACAGCTGCATCAAACTCTTGTACCACTGACAGATCAAACGAGAAGGTGAATGTGTCCAGTTTAAATGAGGACAAGTCATCTGAGTGCAAGGTCGAGGTGGTGCCTAAAGTTTGTTCAAAGATCAGAACCGCTGAGGCAAAAGTTGCCAAAGAAGGGGCGCAGGTTACTAGTTTGGTTAAACCGGAGACATCACTAGATGATAAGACAAGCACGAGGGTATGTATCGCTTCATCAGACGATCATGGTTACATGAAAGCTGAGGAAGGCCTTGCCGTTTCAAACAGCGATTGTGTCCATGATGTTTCAGAGGCAATAGGACAACCTGCTAACCTGCAACCCGATCTGGCTTCACAGGTGAAGTCTCGGAGGCATGGAACCAGGAACAGACCTCCGACTGCAAAAGCTTTGGAAGCACTTGCCTTGGGGTTCCTTAGAGGAAAGCGTAAGGGTGAACCCAAAAACCCTGGGACAAGCAGGCCCCCCCAGAGAGCTTGCAAATCCTTGGTTTGTACGCCTACAAGCAGTGACACAGACAAGTCCAGCATGGAGGTTGATTTGCAACAGTGAACAGATTGTTACGTGTTTCTTGGTGCAAAAAAGGGCACCATATTGACATTGTGGATGATCAATATCAAGTGGAACATTAATTAGGTCTTCAACTTCAACTAGACTTTCCAGTGGCGTTCAAAACGTTTTTGAAGTCTCGGTTCTAAACCGTAAAGTATGGCGCACTAAACTATTAAGTAGTCATTATACGAGCTTGTCGAACGTTCATAACGCCTGCATCTGCTCCTGCAATAGGTCTGTCACCTAATGATGCATCAAGAACATAATTCTTCTGTGCAATAATGAGAATAATTCTTAGATCGCGAGTTGTCTGCATTGATCTTCCCTTATGAGGCACCTTGCACTTTGTGATTCGTAATATTTACAATCCAATGGCCGACTGGTGGAGTAGCTTATTAAGTTGTATGTCTGTGAAGTCTTTGCAAAACGCAACTTGTTCTTAATTTATTATGGATCGGAGAGAGTAGTAGCCAATTTATTACTCCCTCCGTCCCAAATGAGTCTCTCAACTTTGTACTAACTCTAGTACTCCCTTCGTTCCTAAATATAAGTCTTTTTAGAGGTTTCAAATGGACTACAACATACAGATGTATATAGACATATTTTAGAGTGTAGATTCACTCATTTTGCTTCGTATGTAGTCCCTTGTTGAAATCTCTAAAAAGACTTATATTTGGGAACGGAGGGAGTACAAAGTTCTACCCCTCTCCGTCCGAAAATACTTATCATCAAAATAGATAAAAAGAGATGTACCTAGAACTACAATATGTCTAGTTACATTCCCTTTTGATGTATCTAGACGGAGGGGGTACTAAGCTTGAGACACTTATTTTGAAATGGAGGGAGTATGTGCTTACATTATATACATGTCCATCATGCTTTGGTTGATAACTCGTCTTGGTCTCGGCCCAAGATCTCCAAGACCACATATACAACTTATATATCCAGTTTTTTTTTAGATAAACAGCGAAGTTTTATATTAGATAGCAAAGGTTCAGGGATACATAAATGATCTGGAGGCCCAAGAAGCCACATATGACGCCCAACATCTAGGGTTGAGCCCATTTTAACTAATCTATGCGACTCCATTACTGCTACGCTGCTCATGGCTAAAGGTGCATGCCAGAAAAGAGGATCTCGAAGATCTAATTTCGCTGAAAATCATATAGTGAACTCCAAAATTATTTGCCAACTTGATCTCCTTCTTGATTCTCAGACGGTCAGAAGAAACTTGAAGCTTTTCTAATAGATCAACTGTGGAAGCGTTTACTCCAAGGAGATAGAGAGTTCAAAATTGTTGCTCTATATATCTCGTGATGGAAACGTTGTTAGCCATAGACTTGCCCAGTTGGGGCGTTCTCTACGTGCAGCTGTCTAGTTGCGCTCAGGTTTTAGTCCTGATGAGATTCTAAGCCTATGTGGCCAAACCATTCACTAATATAATTTCTTTTACCCGAAGAAAAAACTTTTTCTAATTGGAGATCTTGGCCCAGTGCTAGCGCTTCTCCGCAGGCCTAGGCTTCCAACGTTTATCGAAAAAGGCTTTTGCCCCGCTTTATAGATAAAGCCCAACATCCAAACATAGTTCGACTACAACACACACACGCACAAGTCTGACCACGGCAAGAAGTCATAGGGTTAATCTTTGAGGGCACAGCTCAACAAGCCACGAAAAGCGTAAAAGGCACGCACAAATAAGGTGCTGCACAACATCTAGTCTGGCTCCGAAGGTGGCGAGGGGAGCGGGCGCCAAGTGAAGGCCATCGATCGAAGGCCGATGGCGAGGTTGTTGATAACGTCCGGTCTGAGGCGGCTAAGCGGCCGCCAGAGTCGCAAGTAACCACATTTTAAAAATGGCGTCGATGTACGTCGCAGAGGGACCTTCTGAATGACAAGCTTATTGCGGACGGTCCAAAGCGTCCAGGCGAGGACCCCAACGCAGAGCCATCTAAGATGGCGGTAGCGCTGGGGGCATGGATTTCAAAGCAAGGTGTCGGAAGTTGGTGTTACACCATCGACCCCAAGCATCTCGCGGAAGCGAGACCAGAGGAACTGGGTCGTAGGACACGCGAAGAAGATGTGGTTAGCATCCTCCACCGTGTCGCACAAGGGGCACATCCCGTTCCCAGGTCCATTACGCTTACGGACCTCCACGCCAGTTGGGAGGCGGCCGCGAATCCATTGCCATAAGAAGAACCGGATCTTCAAGGGCAGGCGGATATCCCAGATCAAACTAAAGGGTTCGGGGGCCGTCGAGGGGGCGATGGCCGCGTATAGGGATTTGGTGGAAAAGCAGCCAGAAGGCTCCAGCCGCCAAGACGTTATATCCGGGGAGCCAACTCCATCCATAGGGACGAGGGCTATGTCCTGCATAAGGGTGTCCCAGGCATCCACTTCTGGAGGGCCGAAGGGGCGTCGGAAGGCGAGGCGCTCTAAGTCAATAAGGGCCGCCTCGACAGAGATACGAGGGTCAACTGCAATTGCGAAGAGCGCAGGGAATCGTGCGGCCAAGGAGTCCCAAGCCATCGGTCAAGCGAACAGGTCGAAGAGCCGGTACCAACCGCTATGGAGGTGCCAATACAAAGCAGGAAGCGGTGACGACGGCAACTGCCAGGCGGGAGCCGCCCGGCTGACGAAGGCAAGGGCTGTCCACGAAGGTATGTGCTCCGGATGATGGTGACCCAGAGACCTCCGTGGCCATTGGCAATGCGCCTGAGACAGCGGGTCAGGAGGTCTATGTTCATGCAGCGTGAGGACAGGATCCCAAGTCCTCCCTGGTCCTTGGATTTGCAGTGTATCGTGCCAGCTAACCATATGGTACTTCGCTTATCCCTCGCCACCCGGAAGAATCTGGATTGGTACTTGGCGATCTCTGATGGAGGGTCTCATGGAGGCTATAGAAGCTCATGAGGAACCATAGAAGGCTAGCGAAAAGAGTTGATTAGGATCACCCGAGCAGCCTTTGACAGCCAACGCCCTTTCCAGGGGTTCAACACGATGTTGCATACGGGTCACCCATGGGCGGAGGTCCGCCACGGTGAGGCGCGAGTCACTGATGGGGATCCCCAAGTATGTCGTGGGGAAAGAACCCAACCTACAATTAAGGCGGTCCGCTATGGACTGTGCTTCCTCAGGGGGGAACCCGAGCACCATCACTTCGCTCTTATCAAAGTTAATGGTTAGGCCCGACATCTGTTGGAAGCACATGAGGAGGAACTTGAGGTTAGCGATGTCATGGCGGAGCCCTCCACCATAATAATGGTATCGTCCGCATATTGGAGGAGGGAGACCCCTCCTCCTCCGACGAGGTGAGGGACGATGCCATGAATATGGCCAGCATCTTTGGCCTTATCAAGGATGGACGCCAGGGCATCTACCACCATGTTGAACAAAGAGGGGGAGAAAGGATCACCCTGACGAACCCCACAGAGGGTGGGGAAGTAGGGCCCAATGTCCCCGTTGATGTTCACAATGATCCGTCTGAGGAGACAAGTTGCATGACCCTAGTCACCCAACGGTCGTCGAAGCCCAAGCGAAGCAACACTTCCCGCAAGAAGGGCCAGTGAACCGTGTCGTAAGCCTTATGAAAGTCAAGCTTCAGAAACACCGCCCGATGTTGTCTCTGCCGGACATCATGAAGGACTTCATGGAATACCAGAACCCCATCAAGAATAAATCGGCCTTGAATGAAGGCGGATTGATTCGGGTGGGTAATGGCATCCGCGGGCAGGGTCACCCTATTGGCGTACCCTTTGGCCAAGATCCGGAAAATCACATTGATCACAGTGATTGGCCAAAATTGGCGGATGTCGGAGGCGCCCGAGACCTTGGGGATGAGGGTCACGATGCCATAGTTAAGGCGCCCAAGATCCATAGTGCCCGAGAACAATTCCTCAAACAGAGCCATGACCTCTGGCTTGATGGTCTGCCAGAACGTCTTAAAAAACGTTACTGGTAGGCCATCCGGCCCCGAGGCCGAGGCGGAGTTCATCCCTTTAATAGCCTGGAGAACCTCATCCTCGGCGAAGGGGGCCACTAAAGCGGCGTTGGCGCGCCGAGACAATTGCGCACCCGACCAAATGTCGGGGGCGAGACTAGCCCCACCCCGAGGGGTGGGGGTAAATAGGGCCTTGTAAAAGCCATCCACATGGGAGCGGATGGCTGCGGGGAGGACGAGAGGGGTCTCTCCATCCCAGAGGCAGTGGATGGAGTTGCGGCGTCGGCGACCGTTCGCCACCACCTGAAAATATGCGGTGTTGGCATCTCCCCGGAGTACCCACCGCTGGGTACCACGCAGACGCCAGTAGGCCTCTTCATCAGTGTAGATGGTTGAAAGCTGGTCTTCAAGGTCATATCGCAACATCCACTCATCCGGGAGATTCCGGATGTGTCGGCACGGGCATCCAGAGCTTGAATCGCCCGTGAAGGGCCTTTTTCCGCTCGGAGATCCCGACCAAGGTTTGCACCCCACCCTTTCATGAATTGGCGGGCAAGCTTGGCACAAAAGTGCTCTGAGTCAACGGCCGACATGGTGCGATGCGGGAAGAACGGGCGAGATCCGGTGGGCAGCCTGACCTCCGGAAGCCGGCTGGTTGAGCCGGAAGAGCTCAAACCGAAGCGTGGCGGGGAGGCGCTTCGTTGGCGGTGGAGAGGAGGAGGGGACATGGTCGAGCCGATCTGGTAATCGCATCGAAGCGAGGCTAGGGGCAGCTTAATTCCCATTCCGGAAACTAGGGCGCGATCCGAGCAGATCGCGTCGGGTCAGCCTGACGGTTTGTCCAAGTGAACCGGGCACCCGTCCGGTCCAGTTCGCGGAGACCCAGCTCCGCGATCCAGTCATTGAATAACTGCATCCGGGGGAGGTTAATCCGGTCGTTATTCTTCTCATCCGGGGATCGGATGAGGTTAAAGTCTCCGCCCACAACGACTGGGAGGAGAGAGTTGGAGATCTTCAAATGAAGCTCCTCCAAGAAGACCGGGGAGAGGCGATGATCGGTCGGGCCATACACAATCACGACCTGCCATTTGAGGTTGAGGGCCCTCTCGAAGATCTCCATACTCACAAAAATTCCCCGATCCATGCCCCCAACCTCAAAGGTGGCATCCTTCACGCCTAACGAGGATGCCGCCAGAATGGCCAGTGGTCCCACTAGAAGGGAGCCAATGCCAGGCGAAGAGGTGGGGACTAAGACACTCCAGCTCCTGGTGGGAGAATTCAGTTCGCATGGTTTCCTGGATGGCAATGATGTCGATGTGTTCGTCTCACATGTACTCGATGAGTTGGCGGCAGCGGCCATCATGGCCGAAGCCGCGGATGTTCCAGAAAAGGGCCCGCATCTAAACCCCCATAGGGGGGCTGCTTGACCCCAAGACACGGGAGGCGCTTTGAGCGCGGAGAGCGGGCGAGCAGCGAAGCGGCCACGTATCACACCATCAGCCACCGGAGGCCCAAGCCCACAGGTGCAGCGGTCGAATCCACGGAGGGCCGGAGCAAACGTGCCCGAGTTTCAGCCAGCTTGCCGTCTAAGATCTCGCGAGCCCTAATGGCCGCAATCTGTTCTAAGGGGGGTCCAACCTCCCCCCTGAAAACTATGGCCGAGTCAGTGGCCACCTTGGCGAGGTGGCCAAGAGGGACGGCCTCAAGTGTAGAAAAGGAGCAACAGGAAGAACTGGGAGGGACGAAATCCACACCTGACTCGAGGTTCCGGACCGCAGCCCGGAGCTCCGCGCACTCAGTGATGGACGGACCCGGGGAGTCCGCCGGGCGGGTCGCATCGAGGCGGGCGCTACGGCGGGACGCCGTCACCGGCGTCGATGTGGAGCGGGGCCGTCGGACGTAAGCCACCGTCGGAGGAGGGTGAGCGGCGGTCGGGGTGGTCACGACCACAGCCACCGTCGCGGCCGGAGAGGTGGGAGGAGCGAGGAGAGTGCCGGAGGCCACCGGCGGAGGGAGCGGGGCGCCGGGCACCGGGGTGTCGCCATCCGCAGCATCCGCAGGTGGGGAGAGCGGAGCCGGAGCACCGGCGGGGGGGGGGGGGGTCCCCACCACCACCCATGAGGACCGGGGAGGTCGACCTAGGGGTGGCCGGGGGGTCCGGGGCCACCGGCGAGGAGAGCAGGGCGGAAGCAGCGGAGGGCCTTGGCGGCAGGGGCGGCATGGCAGCGAGCCCTGCTGGAGATGTCATTGTCCGACTCGAGACGGAGGCCAGTAAGCGCTGGCTGGAGCGAGGCAGGCGGGCGCCACCTCGAGGTCGAGGCCGACACAGGTGCGACCAGCCCGGATCCGCCCGGCCGGAGGTGGGTTGGCGGGCTCGCGGGATGGGGAGCGAGAGCGCTCGGACAGGTCCTCGTCATCATCAGGATCCTCGAGGCGTGGATGGCGGGACCGACGGCGGTGAGCGCCGTCGTCGGCAGCAGGCCCGCCCCCAAGTGGCTGTCGTTAGAGAAGCGGGGCGGCCGATGTGGTTCGGAGGCTCGGGGCAGATCTTGAGGTCGTAGCCGTCGTCGTTGAAGAAGACCCGAATCGTGGCGTGGAGCTTGGAGGAGTCTAGGCATTTCACCTTGACCCGGACCTCCTCCTCCTTGCAGAGAGAAAGCTCGTCGACCACCACCACCTTGCCCAGGAGCTTGGATATGCTGCAAATGACTCGCTCAGACCGGGCCACATCCGGTAGGCCGGCGATGAGGATCCAAGCCGTGTCGAGGACCACCACGGCCTTGGGATCTCACTTCGGCTCGGAGATGTTCACCACAATCCCGTTGAGGGCCAAGGTGATGTTGTCGCTGCGGTCTGAAGCCCATGCTCGGGCGTCGGGGAAGATCACCGTGAAGGAGTTGGCCGTGGAGGAGGTCACCTGCCAATCCCACTTGCATCTGCATAAGTGGTTGAGCTCGGCCTCAATCAGCTCTGGGGTGGCGACGGCCTCGCCAACGATAGTGACGAGAGCCAGGAGCGAGGGGGAGGGAGGAGGCAGCTCCGGGACCTCGATGTGGAAGAAGCCTATGTCCTCGATGTCGTGCCCGTACATCATGAGCTCCTCCGTCACCGGATGGTCCGGACAAAGAATCGCGGGGTGTCCGGAGTCCTTGCAGAGATAGCACATCGGCGGGTTGGGGCACGCCACAGAAGTGTCCGGTCAGACCGCAGTTGAAGCACGGCGGACCGTCAGAGGCGGAAGCGGAGCCCGGAGGTGGAGCGGCCGCGCCGGCAGCGGGAGTGGCGGCCGGGGGGTGGGGAGGGCCCTTCTTCTTCTTCTTCTTCTTTGCACCCTGGCGCCCCCGGTTCCCGTTGCCCCCATTGGACGGAGGGAACGAGGCTTGGGCGCGGAGGGGCTGGTAGCGGTTGGGGTTGGCGTTGGTGGGCGGGTTGGCGGTGCCGGAGGAGAGAGGCAGCCGGGCGACGGGACCGTCCGACGGGCCAAGGGAAGGAGACCGCCACGGGAGGAATGCCGCGACCCCCCGACCGGAGGACGGCCCCGATCCCGCGAGTCGGCCCGGGAGGCGAAGCGGCGCCCGGGACCGGAGCGCGATCGCCCCGGCCAGGGACCGGGCGGCGGGGAGGGGGGGGGAGGTGGCCGTGCGCGGGAGAGCGGCGGGCGGGCGGGGGTCGAGCTCCGACGGAGGTCCTCCTCTCCGGCGCATCCGGCGACGGGCGCGGGAGCACGGGCGGTCATCGGCCTGGCTTAGGGGCGCCCAGCCCGTTGCCCCACTCATGGTCATGGCCGGCGAGGAGGAGGAGGAGAAGGGGCGGGCGGGAACTGGCCGGGCGGCAGAGCGGAAGGTGGCGGCGGGTGAGACGAGGGAGCGAGGCGGGCGATCTTGGCGGGGTGGCGAGGGAACCTAGCGGAGGCGGATGGACCGCCAGCCGAGGCCCACCCGGGCGGGCTGGGCTCGGGCGCATGGCCATGAGGTTCGCGAACAGCGGCCAACGACGCCCAGGCGCAGGCAGCGGTCCTGGCGCGGCCCAAGACAAGTGCGGCCAGTGGGACCGGCCGGGAAACCAGTCATGAGCGAGGTTTCCCCTGGCCGCCGTGGGGGAGGACGCCGGCGGGCTATGGCGGGGGTGGCGGGGCCAAGCCGGGGAGGCGGGGCCGGGCGTGAGGGAGCGGGCGCCGAGCGATGCGATGAGCAGGCGGAAGGGGATCGCCGGTAGACCATCGCCATGGCGCCAACGAGGGCATCGCCGGGCGACGGCAAGGCGGGGAGGGATAGCGGGGGGGGGCGGCGAAGGCTAACGACCTCCAGGAGGTGCGCGGGTCATGATCGGCCGGCCGCCGGCGATCCCCAGCAGAGCGGCGGCCACGAGGGCGCGCACCGGGGCCCAAGGCAGAGCCATTCGGCATCGCCGTCCGGGATTTAACTCCGCTGGCTGGCGCCGGGCCGGCCATCCTCATGGGCAAAGATGACTCCCACCACAGGAGTCGAGCCACCGGCAGAACGGCTGAGGCGGCCGGGTCGAGACCTTGGGGGACACGGTCATGACAAGCGACCAGACGGCCCATGGCGAGTCGTCGACCTCATGACGTCACCATACAACGCGTGGCCGAGTCGGCGAGGTGAGGCGGCGGAGGCCGGAAGGGCGAAGACGGGCAACCGGAGGTCGAGGAAGGGGAGGCCGGCCCATCCAGCGGCGGCGGCGAGGAGTCGCCCAGCGAGTCACCCGAGCGCGGGGGCTCCATCACATGAAGTTGATTCCGCAGCCACTCATATCGCTATCAACAATTACCACATCTTTGGCTTCCAACGTTTCAGGCCTTCTACCCGTAAAAGAAACAAATGGTTCAAGCCTTCAAACACCACTGCTGATGCACCACAAGTACATTATTGACTGCTCTTGTTTGACATAAAATCATAGCACCTTATCTATATCTACTAATAAAAGAAATAGTTATTTTTAGCGAAATTGCATAGGAGCACTCGACGACGCAGCCCACTTGTAATCATACCCATCCAGTTGTCTGGAGATCAACACCCACTACATTAGCCTTTCTGTATTGCGTTCATTTATCGCCGCGTATCTCCGTCCGCTTCCTTTGTTTATTGGCAACTGTTACAACCAACTTGCCAGTTGATTCATTGATCCATTTATGAGCCATGAGTTGTTTGTGTGGCACTGTTGTTTCATCACACCGTACATTGCCAATACATATATGGAGTTAGTGTAAAATTTCAATTTTTACTAGTTCAGTGATGAGGTAATATATTTAAATGCGTGGACACTTACTTCTGCTCTTCGATTCTTGTACGGGCAGTGACTTTCTTGCCCAACTTATCTGGCTGGACAGCTACCAGGAGTTGCATCCCTATGCGTGGGTCCCATGATCTAGACTTATGTTCAAACCCTTATCTCCAAAACGCACGCACCAATGTGGCATAAAACGCAGAAGCATTATATAAGCACAAACCCAAATACTAATTTCTAGGAAATTATGTAAATAAATCCAAGAGATTTTTCAACACATTTCATGTTTTTTATAGTTCCATTAACTTTTTCATAATAATCTCAGGATTTTTCTGAAAAATGTCAGGGATTATTCTATTCTAAAAAATCTGAGAATTTAATAATAAAAATTCCGAGAAAGGTGCAATTCTTTTTTGCGATAAACTTCTAATCTAGGTGCAATTAATCGCACAATCAAAACTAATGTATTTCGTCACACACAAAAACGAAATTGCTATTGTTTTTACAGTTTCTCATCCTTGTTATTTTTATTAAATGGGCGTGTACCCAAAGTCTTTGCCATTTAATGCCTCGTTGAAATCGGTGGTAGTATGTTTTGTCAGACACACTACCTTGAATTAAATAAGTATGGCAGCATTTTACTGTTGGCATATACGCAAGCACGCAGTATTGCAATCTCGCTATGAATTAAATGAAAACCTGCAACGATCCCCAAACGAACCACGAGTGGCTTTGATTCCAAAGGAGTGCGTTGCTGTGTGCTCCTCGTTCGCGTCCCTATTCTTAGTATGTCACGCTATTTTATAGAAAACCCCTAGATTTTTCTGACACTAAACCCGCAGTAGATGTCAAATATTTTTAAAAAATACTCATATCTTCTAAACCATAATTCCAAATTTAAAATGTTATATATGAATTTTGATTGGAAAAATATGTAGAATTTGAACATGGTGTTATTTTATCTGTTAACAAATTTTTTAAAATACTATCTAGGGTGCAATCTTAATCAATAATGCATTATCCGTCTTTCTTTCATACCGGCAGTGATTCGGATTGGGGATGAACACCTCATCAAAATCAGGATTGGACGCGAAATTGAAGATAAATTTGGTAGAGACACCCAATAAATAAGGACGTGCATGACAAGAAATAAAAGAAGGACCCAATAAAGATGGGATGTCCGCTATAAATGAAATAAATGAAAAAAAACAGAGGAGATCCGATAAAGATGAGATGTTGCGCTATTCTCATATATATAAGGAGAAGAAAGAGAGGACATGCATGACAAAAGGTAAAAAGGAGGCATGCACGACAAAAAATAAAATAAAAGACATGTTTGTCAAAATATAAAAAATGATGAAACAGGGACCAATGCCTATGACATGTATGGCAAGAAATAGTAATGAAATATGGATGCAAGTACCTGCGTCCACAGGTGACCATAAAAAATGCTCTTTTCCAGACAAAAAAAATCTCTCTTTATGCTTAAAAAATCATGTATCTTTTTAACAACTCTTCATGTATTTAAGAAATATGCATGTGAAAAAAAAGTGTTCAAGAGTTACCCTAAGTTGGTGATGCTTAAACTGAAAACCACCCTTGATGCAAACATGTCTCTGTAGTGTGCTAATGTGTCATCGTCTCTTTTTGTCGTTTTCCTTTACCGTCCCGTAACAAGACCCATTTCACACATGACATGAATAAATGCATGATCACTTGTGCATTTTTTTGTACGGATTAAATCTATATGTAAGCCGTGTTGAAATAAAATACATGTGGAATCTTGAACTACACTTTTATAGGTTAAGACCATCTTTGTTTGGGCCGTAGCTATAAATTCTCAGATTATAGACCCTTTTTTTGTAAATTAAGAGCATGTAGTATTTTTTTCTCCCGTTGCAATGTATGGGTCTTTTTTGCTAGTTTCCCCAATATATGAAAATATACCTGTCGATGAAGAGATGCATTGATGGGGGACTTTGGAATTTATTATCGTGAATGGGCCGGCGTCGTGCATACTAGATGGATCACAACGTAACAAGGATCTCAACAAACTTGACGTCGCTTAATGTGTTGCACAAATCGAAAAGCCAGAACTTGGCGTCGGTGCTTCATTTAGGACAGTAAAACTGAACCAATTTCGAGCCTTCTCAGGTTTCTAAGAATGATTTTGAAAATCTTGGCCATCAGATCTAATCTATGTCCCGACCTTCATTGAACGTTCTTTTTACTGGGCCGAATGTCCTAAAAGGCAGCTGCTCCATAGAAAAAGTGCGAGTCCTCTCGTTCACCAGGCCTTTTCTACAGGCCCGATTAGCTAAACAACTTCGATCCACGGCCACAAGCGAGGATCTGTCGCTGTGAGAGAGCGAGGGGGGACTAGCCGACGCCGTCATCCATCGAGAGTAAGGATGGCAATGAATAGGGTATGGGGCGGGTAGAGCAATATGAAAGTGCAAGTAATCCCCGGATGGTTTTCGTAATTAATAACAATATATATCTCATTGCTCTAATGAACATTGATGTTACATTTCAGAAAAGAACAATGATTGGCATGGCATGGACTAATGGATGTGGACCCCTCAAAATGCTAAGGACACATATTGGCAAAAGCTCAAGACTCTTCATTTATATTTTAGCGGTCCAAGATCACATTGAGTCCATAGAAAAGCCAATACTATTAAAAGGGGATGAGGTGTTGCTTAATGGTCTACTTGCTCAAGTGCTTAGTGATATTGCTCCAAAGCCCTCAACAACTTTCTCATTCCAAATATGTCAAAACCCTAAACTCCAACTCAGCCCCACCGATCCATTCTATCCGGAGCCACCGAGTTAATTTGACATAGCCACTGCCAGAAACCCTAACAGTTCGGTCACACCGATACGGATCTTGGTCTCACCGAGATGGCCTTGCCAATTCTCTGTTGCCTGTTGCAATTATTTCGGTCTCACCGAAATAGCGATCAGTCTCACCGAGTTGGCTTGACATTCGCTCTGTTGCCTTATTGCTTCACTTCGGTCTCACCGAGTTGATGCAATCGGTGCCACCGAGTTGATTTTTGCCCTAAGCCCTAGCACACCGGTCCCACCAAGTTGTTCCAGTCAGTCCCACCAAGATTCCTAACATTCACATTTTGAACTAAATCGGTCTCACCGAGTTCTTCTATTTGGTCTGACCGAGTTGGGTCAAATGTGTGTAATGGTTGGATTTTATGTGGAGGCCATATATACCCCTCCACCCCCTTCTCCATATGTGAGAGAGCCATCAGAACGTGCCTACACTTCCAGCATACATTTTCTGAGAGAAGACAACCTACTCATGTGTTGAGATCAAGATATACCAATCCTACCACAAGAATCATGATTTCTAGCCTTCCCCAAGTTGCTTTCCACTCAAATCATCTTTCCATCATATCCAAATCTGTGAGAGAGAGTTAAGTGTTGGGGATACTATCATTTGAAGCACAAGAGCAAGGAGTTTGTCATCAACACAACATCTATTACCTTTTGGAGAGTGGTGTCTCCTTGATTGGTTAGGTGTCGCTTGGGAGCCTCTGACAAGATTGTGGAGTTGAACCAAGAAGTTTGTAAGGGCAAGGAGATCTCCTACTTCGTGAAGATCTACCCGAGTGATGCAAGTCCTTCGTGGGCGATGTCCATGATGGGATAGACAAGGTTGCTTTTTTGTGGACCCTTAATGGGTGGAGCCCTCCGTGGACTCGCGCAACCGTTACCTTTCGTGGGTTGAAGTCTTCATCAACGTGGATGTACGATAGCACCACCGTTCCGAACCACGCCAAAAATCTCCGTGTGATCATTGCGTTTTCACTCTCCAAACCCTTCCCTTTACCTTCATATGCAATGTTTTACTTTCCGCTGCTACACTCTTAGAATTTCATGTCTAGGTTGATTGCTTGACTTGTACTAATTACTAAAATCTGCCCACAACTAAAATTGGGAAAAGGCTAGATTTTTATTTGGTCAAGTAGTCTAATCACCCCCTCTTTAGACCTACTTTCGATCCTACAAGTGGTATCAGAGCTGTCGTATCCACTTGCCTTGATTTCCATAGCTTTGGTGATCATAGCCTTGGTCTCACACCTAGGAGAGTATGGCGTCTGACGAGGAAAATGACCACCGTAGAGGTCCTTACTTTGATGGTACTAATTTTGCTAGTTGGAAGCATAAGATGAAAATGCATATTCTTGGTCATAACCCCGTCGTTTGGGCTATTGTGCGCATTGGCTTGCAAGACGGTTTCTTCGAGGATGGAAAAGAACCAGATCGTGAAGCGTCTGCGGAATAAATGAAGATGTTGCAATACAATGCTCAAGCTTGTGATATTCTCTTTAATGGATTATGCCCCAAAGAATTCGACAAATCATCCGCCTTGAGAATGCAAGGAAATTTGGGAAACTTTGGTTGATATGCACGAAGGTACCGAGTCCGTCAACGAATCCAAATTTGATGTGCTTAAAAGTCAACTTGACAAGTTCAAGATGAAAGATGGTGAAGGAGTCGTTGAGATGTAGTCTAGGCTTGCTCTCATCACAAATGAGATTGTCGGCTTGGGAAGCGAAGAAATGACCGACAAATTCATCATCAAGAAGATCCTAAGAGCCTTGGATGGAAAATATCACACTGTGTGCACCTTGATCCAAATGATGCCCAATTACAAAGATCTCAAGCCGACGGACGTCATTGGTAGAATTGTTGCTCATGAGATGTCACTCAAGGATAAGGAAGAGCTCCACAACAAGTCAAGTGGTGCTTGCAAAGCTTCAAGTGATGCTCCTACAACATCAAGTGAGAAGCAAGTCTCCATTGAAGAATTGAGCTTAATGGTGAAGAACTTCAACAAATTCTACAAGTATAGAAGCAAAGAGAGAAGCTCCAAGTCAAGATCCTACAATGACAAAAGATCTTCTAGTCGTGATCATAATTACTACAATTGTGGAAGACACGGACACTACTCCAATGAGTGTATGGCTCCCTATAAGAAAAGAGAAGATTCACCAAAAAGGAGAAGTAAAAGAGATGAATCACCTCCAAGAGAGAGTAGAGATGATCGTTATGAATGAAGACCCTCTCATAGAAGCAAGGATTTGGAAAGGAAAGACAAGTCATCAAAGATCTACACAAGACGAAGACATCAAGATCACGTTGGTGAATGGGAATCCGGTTCTGACTCCGACAAAAACTACTCTGAGAGAAGCTACCACTCCGACTCCGAATATACTCAAGATGAAGATGTTGCCGGTCTTGCACTTGGGTCATCCAACTCCTACGACATATTTGACTCATCAAATAAAGGAATTGGAAGATGCTTCATGGCTAAAGGCCCTAAGGTATCACACCCCGAGTATGTTGATTTCAATAGTGATGAAGATGATTTGCTAGGAGATGATGATTTACTTGTTGACAACAATAGTGATGAAAATTTTGATGAACTTTCTAGTATTCATGCTAATCAAGATGAAAAGAATGACAATGATAAGAAGGAGATTGATCGTCTAACTAAAGAAGTAAACACTCTTAAGTTAGCTCATGAAACAACTCTAGAAGATCATAGAGAGCTCCAAAGGACTCATGATAAGCTACGCTTCGAGAAGCTAAATTTAGAGCAAGAGCATGAGTTCCTAAAAGCTATCAATGATGATCTTCGAAAGAAGAGTTCTTCTTATCTTGCCAAACGTCTCCTCTTGTCTACTTATATGCCACAAGTAAAATCTAGCAATAAGAATAAGAAAGATTCTTCCTCTAGTAGTAAAAATAACCATATTAAATCCAATATTGTTGCTTCTAGTAGTTCTCTTGATTCCACTAATGATTATATTAGCCAAGTTACATTTAAGCAAGAAAATAGCTTATTGAAGGGAATTATACAGAAAGGTGTTTACAAGAGGCTTGCCGGAAGTAAGCAATTTGAGGAAATTGTACGCAAGCAAGGATGGCACTGGAAGAATCAAGGTGTTGGTTCTGAATGAAAGTTCAATGCCAATGGAGTTGAGTGGGAAGAAGATCAATTCCCCAAGACGAAGTTTGTTCCTCAACAAGAGAAGTATGAACCCACTTCTTTCAAGGAAACACAAGCTCAAGATGATCTTCCACCACAAGACCACAAGCTAAAAGGCAAGGACAAAACTTCAAGAAGAGATTGGTTCATTTGAAGAAGCTCCGAAGGCCATGCATGGTCAAGTGGGTTGCCAAGACCACATCAAGTTCTACTTCATCAAGTACGACTACAACTCCAAGGATTACCATCAAGTTCATGTGGATCCCAAAGAAGAAGAACTAAAGTGTTATTGAGGGTGACTCCGCCAACATACTTCACTCATATTCATTTTGGCAAGGACATGTGCAATCAACTTTCATATCTTGCACTAGTTCATGGAGTCATAAACCCTCTTGTAGGTAAGACAAGGGACAAGGTAACCTAATGCTTTCATGATCATCATCATATGTGTGCTTCACTCTATGTCTATGGATATCCTTGTGTGTTCCTTGTGGGACTAACCCATGTAGGTATTGAAAGTGCAACACTCCAATGGATTGCTCCAAATGATCTACATCAACATTGAGCATCCACATCTTCAACATCTACATGAAGTCATCATCGACAAAACCCAAGGTTGGTTCATCCCTCTTAGGGGGGATATCACATCTAGGGGGAGCTTTTCTCTAACAAATTGAGCTAAAGCAACTCTAAATGGTGTGAACACAATAATGCTTTATGTAAAAGTGGTAACCCCACTTGTGCTTAACGATGAGTATGACCTACGATCAAATGTTCTCATTTGACTCCTCAATCAATATACTCATACATAGATGACCTATTCATCGCCAATTGCTTGATAGATGCTAGAGTGTATGTGCATGCTTTGTTACATGTTTTATTTGCTATCTTATTGTGTGAGCATGTTGATTGCATAATTTTCTCCATTCGAGGACATCCATTTGTAGTTTTGTTTGTTTGATTTTCATTTGCAAAATGGATGGACAAGAATGCCTAAGTACTCCCTCTAGCTATCTATGCTTGTTCTCTTCTCAAACTTTATTCACACTACATCATAAAATTTGAAAGAGTCACTTTCAGACCCTCCAAGTGGGGAGCACTCGGAGCCACCGATACGTCAAGGGCTAACTTCCAAAACCTCTTAGTGAGTTTCGGTCAGACCAACTCATTCCTATTCGGTCTCACCGAAACCATTAAGTTAATCTAGGTTTTCACCTTGGTGCCACCGATTAGAACGATTCGGTCTCATCGAGTTGCAGCAACTGCATGTAGTTTTGCATCTCGCTCCCACCGAGACGTTCCACTCGGCGCCACGGGCAGCATACGGGTATATATATCGCAGACCGAACATTTGGAAATTCCTTCAAACTCCTCGCTCCCGCTCTCCATTGCTGCCGCCCCTTGGTCTCCAGATCGTCACCCGCCTCCACCTGTGCGCCGTCATCGCAAGCCTCCGCTGCCGTCAACGGACATCACCTCCGTTGTTGCCACCGTAGCGAACCACCGCGAGGTTAGGGTATGGTTCAGCCCCTTTGTGCTATTTCCATACTCCGGTTCAATCCACAAAGCAAATGATTGTATTCTTGCCACAATTGAAAGCTTCTTATCCACACAAAAATTCCTCTAGATTAGATTTGATGCAAAATCTTAGGGTTAGGTTTCCCCTGAACTCATCTCGGATCGACCGAATTGAAGTTTTCGGTCACACCAATTGGCCCTGGCCATTGCACTAAGTACAACTCATTCTGACCAAAACATACTGATCGGTGAGACCAAAAGCAATTTCTCAGTGAAACCCTAGCATCTCGGAGTCACCGAACTGCAACTCGGTCTGACTGAAACTTCATGTTTAGACTCTGTTAGTGGTTCGGAGTCACCGAGATTATCAAATCGGTAGCCCCAAAATGCTTTCTATAGAAAACTAAAGTTAACGTTTTGTCCAATGTTTGCAAAAACCAGCTGTATTTTGTGATGGTCATCTACTCTACCCACACCCATCTATTCACAGGGTCGGTTGCAAAGATGTGAGAGGCCAGTGACAGTCAAAACAAGTCTGAAGAGTAAGTTAACCTCAGTAAGGGCACACGCCCTTCTGGTAGCTATGATGAGGGAAGTAGAAGCACCCCTAGCAACTTGCCAAAGGGAGCTACCATACAGAGAAAGAAAAGAAATTCTTATAGTGAGGATGCAGACTTTGTGATTGAGGAGACCTCCAAGAAGAAAGTTGTGAAGGAGTATGTTGGTGCTGCTGCCACCAAGCCAGGCCTTCACAAGAAAGCACCTGCCAAGAGGACTCCAATGTCCAAAGCCAGAGCTTCAACTCAGGAAACTATGAAGTTCACACTGGAACAATCTGATGATGATGAGGCTGCTGGAGGAAATAAGATTAGGGCTAGAACAACTACTTCAAGAGTGCTTGGAAAACATTCCATGAGGGAAGATGAAGAAGAGGAGGAAGAAGAACCAGCTGCACCCCCTGCCGCGACTAAAAAGCTCATGAGTGATGCTATGAAGTCTGCTGCTGCACCCTCCAAGCCCAATCCCAAAGCTCATGCTCAAGCACCCAAGTCAACTACTCCAAAGAGATCCATAAGAAAGATCTCAGCTGTAGAGAAGAACAAGGCCGCAATGCCTGAGCTCCAAGAAGATGATGAGCCACTAGTGCTCAAGAAATTGAAGCCCAAGATCCCAGATCATAATGATGATCATCCAGTGGAAGAAAACATGAAGTTGAGGAAGGATCATGGTCTGAGATTATGGAGACGGAATGATTCATATGCCACAAGGAGAAGGACTGCTGTGGACTACCATTTTCGCACCAGAGAACAGCAGGACTTCTATGAGACTGTCCTATTGGACAAGAATCCCATAGTCTGTGATATGAAACGGGTTGATTGGGAATATATTGATGACAATGAATACTATTTCCCCCTTGTTCATGAGAGCTTCAGGCAAAACGGAGTTGACAAATTTGTTGGATAGAAGCTGACAAAATGGAACGATGAGATGATTAAATAGTTTTACTCTACTGGCCACTTCTATCCAGATGGAAAGATTGTGTGGATGACTGAGGGCACCAGGTACCAGTCATCAATCTCTGAGTGGGCCAAGCTTATCAATGCTCCAAAGGAAAGTGAAGATGATCTTGATGTGTATAGAAAACCCAGGAAGGATCACAACTCAATGGCCAACATGTACAAGCCTATTCCTGATGTAGCTCTGGAGACACACAAGCTTGGATCAATATATTATCTGCTTGCTGGTTTGACCACCATGAACACCATCTTGAGGCATACTCTGTTGGCCAAGTCTGGAGATCACAGGATGATACGTGGCCACTCCAGCAACTTGCTACATTTTTTTGACATCCCCCAGAAGTTTAAAGTCATGAGCTTGATTGTTGAGACAGTGAAGAGGATAGCAGCCGACCAGAAGAGGTCTTGTGGATATGCCCCACACATTCAGATGTTGATCAACTCCAAGGTTGGAACTGGGACATATCTGCTTGACAAAGAGCATCTACCCCTGAGGCCTGATTTTGAGGACAACAAGGTTGCCATGGATGCATCACATCCTACATGTGCTGAGGTCCAGGAGAAGATCGAGAAAGCAAAGGCTGCAAAAGTAGCAAGTGCTCCAGATGCTTCAATAGTGAATCTCAAGGCCAAGCAAGATCAACTTAGTTATCTGCTTGAGGCTACTGTGAGGATTGACAAGAGCTTGGCCACCTTGACTCAGAATCAGGAGAGTCTCGAGAGGATCATTGAGACCAAGACGTATGACTTTGATGTGAATGTCACAAAGATTCAGACCATTGTAGAGAAGTTAAGGGTGACGCTGAGGACAATGATGCTAGAACTACAACAAACAGATTCTAGAGAGTGCCAAGGGCACAAAGGTCATCAGTTGTGCCAGTTGCAGACTCTAGGACTACTCTCTCAACACCTGCAACCACATCCCTAGTTTCTCCTCCTGTATCCACTCCTCCAGCTCCACAGACTTCAGCAGAAGCATTTGCAGACGCAGTCATCTCAACGCCATCTTTGCACACCGGAGCTACAAGCCAGAAGACCACTTCATGAGCTCTCGGACATCGTGCCTAGAGTGTCGCATAGCACTATACATTTTGGAACTTTTTGGTAACTTGTTGCCAAAGGGGGAGAAAGTGTTCATAGGCTTCGAGAGAGAGTGTCTTTTTCTTTTGTTGGTCTAATTTTCCTTGCTACTTGCGACTTTGGTTTGTTTGGTTGTTGCTACTCTTGCTACATTTGTGTTATGCTCGTGAGATACTTTATGTGATCATGTGTTTGATCATACTATGCTTAATATGTGCTTGCATGATTATATCTATGAATGTTTGTGTATGAGCAATCACCTGCATCCTTGGTGATGAGTGCATGTTATTTAATTCTTATCATTTTGAGCGCTCCACCAAGATGTATGTGACATGGAAGAGTGACCCATGATCCTAATCGATTGTGCATTTGCATTCAAACGCAAATTCTAAATAATGCACAAATTTATCACATACTTCTCAAATCGACGATGTATTTCATTCATATTATCATTTGTCGAAACTTTGATCTATATGTTGCCATCAATTACCAAAAAGGGGGAGATTGAAAGTGCAACTAATCCCCGGGTGGTTTTGGTAATTCATAACAACATATAGCTCATTGAACTAATATCTATTCAAGTTTAATATTTCAGAAAGTTCAATGAATGGCATGGCATGGACTAGAGATGTGGACCCCTCAAAATGCTAAGGACACATATTGGCAAAAGCTCAAGACTCCCCATTTTATATTTTAGTGATCCAAGATCACATTGAGTCCATAGAAAAGCCTATACTATTAAAAGGGGATGGGGTGTTTCTTAATGGTCTACTTGCTCAAGTTCTTAGTGACATTGCTCCAAAGCCCTCAACCACTTTCTCATTCCAAATATGTTAAAACCCTAAACTCCAACTCGGCCCCACCGATCCATTCTATCCAGATCCACCGAGTTCATTTGACATAGCCACTGCCAGAAACCCTAACAGTTCGGTCACACTGATACGGATCTCGGTATCACCGAGATGGCTTTGCTAATTCTCTGTTGCCTGTTGCAATTATTCGGTCTCACCGAAATAGCGATCGGTCTCACTGATACGTCTCCAACGTATCTATAATTTTTGATTGCTCCATGCTATATTATCTACTGTTTTGGACATTATTCGGCTTTATTGTTCACTTTTATATTATTTTGGGACTAACCTATTAACCAGAGGCCCAGCACAGAATTGCTGTTTTTTTTGCCTATTTCAGAGTTTCGCAGAAAAAGAATATCAAACAGAGTCCAAATGTAATGGAACCTTCGCGAACGTGATTTTCGGGAAGAATATGATCCAGGAGACTTGGACCCTATGTCAAGAAATAAAGGAGGAGGCCACAAGGTAGGGGGCGCACCTACCCCCCAGGGCGCGCCCTCCACCTTCGTGGGCCCCCTGTTGCTCCACCGGCGTACTCCTTCCTCCTATATATACCTACGTACCCCCAAACGATCAAATACGGAGCCAAAAACCTAATTCCACCGCCGCAACCTTCTTTTCCCACGAGATCCCATCTTGGGGCCTGTTCCGGAGCTCCGCCGAAGGGGGCATCAATCATGGAGGGCTTCTACATCAACACCATAGCCCCTCCGATGAAGTGTGAGTAGTTTACCTCAGACCTTCGGGTCCATAGTTAGTAGCTAGATGGGTTCTTCTCTCTTTTTGGATCTCAATACAATGTTCTCCCCCTCTCTTGTGGAGATCTATTCGACGTAATCTTCTTTTGTGGTGTGTTTGTTGAGACCGATGAATTGTGGGTTTATGATCAAGTTTATCTATGAACAATATTTGAATCTTCTGAATTCTTTTATGTATGATTGGTTATCTTTGCAAGTCTCTTTGAATTATCAGTTTGGTTTGGCCTACTAGATTGATCTTTCTTGCAATGGGAGAAGTGCTTAGCTTTGGGTTCAATCTTGCGGTGTCCTTTCCCAGTGACAGTAGGGGCAGCAAGGCACGTATTGTATTGTTGCCATCAAGGATAACAAGATGGGTTTTTTATCATATTGCATGAATTTATCCCTCTACATCATGTCATCTTGCTTAAGGCGTTACTCTGTTCTTATGAACTTAATACTCTAGATGCATGCTGGATAGCGGTCGATGTGTGGAGTAATAGTAGTAGATGCAGGCAGAAGTCGGTCTACTTGTCTCGGATGTGATGCCTATATACATGATCATACCTAGATATTCTCATAACTATGCTCAATTATGTCAATTGCTCAACAGTAATTTGTTCACCCACCATAAAATACTTATGCTCTTGAGAGAATCCACTAGTGAAATCTATGGCCCCCGGGTCTATCTTCATCATATTAATATTCCAACACTTAGTTATTTCCTTTGCTTTTGACTTTGCTTTTATTTTACTTTGCATCTTTATCATAAAAATACCAAAAATATTATCCTATCATATCTATCAGTCCTCACTCTCGTAAGTGACCGTGAAGGGATTGACAACCCCTTATCGCGTTGGTTGCGAGGAGTTATTTGTTTTGTGTAGGTGCGAGGGACTCACGCGTAGCCTCCTACTGGATTGATACCTTGGTTCTCAAAAACTGAGGGAAATACTTATGCTACTTTGCTGCATCACCCTTTCCTCTTCAGGGGAAAACCAACGCAATGCTCAAAAGGTAGCAAGAAGGATTTCTGGCCCATTCAGGGAGGTCTCATAAAAGTCAACATACCAAGTACCCATCACAAGCCCTTATCTCCCGCACTACATTATTTACCATTTGCCTCTCGTTTTCCTCTCCCCCACTTCACCCTTGCCGTTTTATTCACCCTCTCTTTTTCGTTCGCCTCTTTTTCGCTTGCTTTTTGTTTGCTCGTGTGTTAGATTGCTTGTTTGTCACGATGGCTCTACCTAGATTTGTTGATCTTCACCTTAAAAGGTTAGAAGAGATCGAAAGCAACGTCAGGAGTTTCATGGTTTTGCAATTCGAGCATAATAATTTCTTGAAACGAGCTTAAGGAATGTAAAAGCTTTATGAGTTATATGAATAAAGAGCTCGATGATATGTCTAAAGAATTTCATGGTTTAAGATCCCAAATTGCTCGTCTTGAGAAGTTGATAGCTGAAATATCGGATAAGCAGGCTACCTTAGTTAATAAGATGGCTGCTAAACTGGATTTCTATGAAAATAGAGATGAAGATCTAAAAGTTATTGATGTGTCCCCTACTAAATCTTTGTTTTGCAATATGAATCTTGATAATGATGGGACTGAATATGATCCACCTTTACCTAGAAGGCGTTCCAAAAATTTGGAGTTTTTAGATTTTGATGCTAAAATTGATAAAAGTGGGATTGAAGAAATCAAAACCCTAGATATTAATAAACCCACTGTTTTGGATTTCAAGAAATTTAATTATGATAATTTCTATTTGATAGATTGTATTTCCTTGTTGCAATCCGTGCTAAATTCTCATCATGCTTATAGTCAAAATAAAGCTTTTACCAAACATATCGTTGATATGCAATCTTATGAAGAAAAGCTTGAGTTGGAAGTTTCTATCCCTAGAAAACTTTATGATGAGTGGGAACCTACTATTAAAATTAAGATTAAGGATCATGAGTTCTATGCTTTATGTGATTTGGGTGCTAGTGTCTCCACTATTCCCAAAACTTTGTGCGATTTGCTAGATTTCCGTGATTTTGATGATTGCTGATTCCACCATTAAGAAACCTATGGGAAGAATTAATGATGTTATTATTGTTGCAAATAGGAACTATGTGCCCGTAGATTTTATCGTTCTTGATATAGATTGCAATCCTTCATGTCCTATTATTCTTGGTAGACCTTTCCTTAGAACGATTGGTGCAATTATTGATATGAAGGAAGGGAATATTAGATTCCAATTTCCATTAAAGGAAGACATGGAACACATCCCTATTAAGAAAGTTAAATTACCATATCAATCTATCATGAGAGCCACTTATGGATTGCCTACTAAAGATGACAATACCTAGATCTATCCTTGCTTTTATGCCTAGCTAGGGGCGTTAAACGATAGCGCTTGTTGGAAGGCAACCCAGTTTTATTTTTAGTTTTTTTAGTTTTTGCTTCTGTTTTTTTTAGTTTTTGCTTCTGTTTAGGAATAAATATTTGTTCTAGCCTCTGGTTAGATGTTTTTTTTATGTTTTAATTAGTGTTTGTGCCAAGTTAAACCTATAGGATCTTCTTGGATGATAGTTATTTGATCTTGCAGAAATTTCCATAAACTTTCTGTTCACGAAAATAATTGTTAAAAATCACCAGAACGTGATAAAATACTGATTCCAATTGCTGCTGATCAATAAACAAATTTTCTAGGTCTTCCTATTTTGGCTGATTTTTTTTGGAGTTCCAGAAGTTTGCGTTAGTTACAGATTACTACAGACTTCTGTTTTTGACAGATTCTGTTTTTCGTGTGTTGTTTGCTTATTTTGATGAATATAAGGCTAGTAAAATTGTTTATAAACCATAGAGAAGTTGGAATACAGTAGGTTTAACACCAATATAAATAAAGAATGAGTTCATTACAGTACCTTGAAGTGGTCTTTGGTTTTCTTTCGCTAACGGAGCTCACGAGATTTTCTGTTGAGTTTTGTGTTGTGAAGTTTTCAAATTTTGGGTGAAAGATTTGATGGATTATGGAACAAGGAGTGGCAAGAGCCTAAGCTTGGGGATTTCCATGGCACTCCCAAGATAATCTAAGGACACCATAAAGCCAAAGCTTGGGGATGCCCCAGAAGGCATCCCCTCTTTCGTCTACTTCCATCGGTAACTTTACTTGGAGCTATATTTATTCACCACATGATATGTGTTTTGCTTGGAGCGTCTTGTATGATATGAGTCTTTTCTTTTTAGTTTACCATAATCATCCTTGCTGTACACACCTTTTGAGATAGCAATACATGATTTGGAATTTGTTAGAATACTCTATGTGCTTCGCTTATATCTTTTGAGTTATATAGTTTTGCTCTAGTACTTCATTTATATCTTTTAAAGCACAGTGGTGGATTTGTTTTATAGAAACTATTGATCTCTCATGCTTCACTTAGATTATTTTGAGAGTCTTATATAGCATGGTAATTTGCTTAAATAATCCTAATATGATTGGTATTCAAGATTAGTAAAAACTTACTTATGAGTGTGTTGAATGCTAAGAAAAGTTTGATGCTTGATAATTGTTTTGAGATATAAAGATGGTGATATTAGAGTCATGCTAGTTGAGTAGTTGTGAATTTGAGAGATACTTGTGTTAAAGTTTGTGATTCCCGTAGCATGCACGTATGGTGAACCGTTATGTGATGAAGTCGGAGCATGATTTATTTATTGATTGTCTTCCTTATGAGTGGCGGTCGGGGACGAGCGATGGTCTTTTCCTACCAATCTATCCCCCTAGGAGCATGCGCGTGATACTTTGCTTTGATAACTTGTAGATTTTTGCAATAAGTATATGAGTTCTTTATGACTAATGTTGAGTCCATGGATTATACGCACTTTTCTTCCTCCCACCATTGCTAGCCTCTCTAATACCGCGCACTTTTCGCCGGTATCATACACCCACCATATACCTTCCTCAAAGCAGCCACCATACCTACCTATCATGGCATTTCCATAGCCATTTCGAGATATATTGCCATGCAACTTTGCACCGTTCCGTTTATTATGAAACGCTCCATCATTGTCATATTGCTTTGCATGATCATGTAGTTGACATCGTATTTGTGGCAAAGCCACCGTTCATAATTATTTCATACATGTCACTCTTGATTCATTGCATATCCAGGTACACCGCTGGAGGCATCCATATAGAGTCATATTTTGTTCTAAGTATCGAGTTGTAATTGTTGAGTTGTAAGAAAATAAAAGTGTGATGATCATCATTTTTAGAGCATTGTCCCAAGTGAGGAAAGGATGATGGAGACTATGATTCCCCCACAAGTCGGGATGAGACTCCGAATTAAATAAAAAAAGGGAGAAAATAGGCCATAAAAAAAGAGAAAAGGCCCAAAATAATGAAATGAGAGAAAAAGAGAGAAGGGACAATGTTACTATCCTTTTACCACACTTGTGCTTCAAAGTAGCACCATGATCTTCATGATAGAGAGTCTCTCATTTTGTCACTTTCATATGCTAGTGGGAATTTTTCATTATAGAACTTGGCTTGTATATTCCAATGATGGGCTTCCTCAAAATGCCCTAGGTCTTCGTGAGCAAGCGAGTTGGATGCGCACCCACTTAGTTTATTTTGTTGAGCTTTCATATACTTATAGCTCTAGTGCATCCGTTGCATGGCAATCCCTACTCACTCACATTGATATCTATTGATGGGCATCTCCATAGCCCGTTGATACGCCTAGTTGATATGAGACTATCTTCTCCTTTTTGTCTTCTCCACAACCACCATTCTATTTCACATATAATGCTATGTCCATGGCTCACGCTCATGTATTGCGTGAAGATTGAAAAAGTTTGAGAACGTCAAAAGTATGAAACAATTGCTTGGCTTGTTATCGGGGTTGTGCATGATTTAAAAACTTTGTGTGGTGAAGATAGAGCATAGCCAGACTATATGACTTTGTAGGGATAACTTTCTTTGGCCATGTTATTTTGAGAAGACATAATTGCTTTGTTAGTATGCTTGAAGTATTATTATTTTTATGTCAATATTAAACTTTTGTCTTGAATCTTTCGGATCTGAATATTCATACCACAATTAAGAAGAATTACATTGAAATTATGCCAAGTAGCACTCCACATCAAAAATTCTGTTTTTATCATTTACCTACTCGAGGACGAGCAGGAATTAAGCTTGGGGATGCTTGATACGTCTCCAATGTATCTATAATTTTTTATTGCTCCATGCTATATTATCTACTATTTTGGACATTATTGGGATTTATTATTCACTTTTATATTATTTTTGGGACTAACCTATTAACCGGAGGCCCAGCCCAGAATTGTTGTTTTTTGCCTATTTCAGAGTTTCGCAGAAAAACAATATCAAACGGAGTCCAAACGGAATGAAACCTTCGGGAACGTCATTTTCAGGAAGAATATGATCCAGGAGAGTTGGACCCTATGTCAATAAATAAAGGAGGAGGCCACGAGGTAGGGGGCACGCCTACCCCCCACCCCCAGGGCGCACCCTCCACCCTCGTGGGCCCCCTCTTGCTCCACCGACGTACTCCTTCCTCCTATATATACCTACGTACCCCCAAACGATCAGATACGGAGCCAAAAACCTAATTCCACCGCCGCAACCTTTTGTACCCACGAGATCCCATCTTGGGGCCTGTTCCGGAGCTCCACCGGAGGTGGCATCGATCACGGAGGGCTTCTACATCAACACCATAGCCCCTCCGATGAAGTGTGAGTAGTTTACCTCAGACCTTCGGGTCCATAGTTAGTAGCTAGATGGCTTATTCTCTGTTTTTGGATCTCAATACAATGTTCTCCCCCTCTCTTGTGGAGATCTATTCGATGTAATCTTCTTTTGTGGTGTGTTTGTTGAGACCGATGAATTGTGGGTTTATGATCAAGTTTATCTATGAACAATATTTGAATCTTCTGGATTCTTTTATGTATGATTGGTTATCTTTGCAAGTCTCTTGAATTATCAGTTTGGTTTGGCCTACTAGATTGATCTTTCTTGCAATGGGAGAAGTGCTTAGCTTTGGGTTCAATCTTGCGGTGTCCTTTCCCAGTGTCAGTAGGGGCAGCAAGGCACGTATTGTATTGTTGCCATCGAGGATAACAAGATGGGGTTTTTATCATATTGCATGAATTTATCATGTCATCTTGCTTAAGGCGTTACTCTGTTCTTATGAACTTAATACTCTAGATGCATGCTGGATAGCGGTCGATGTGTGGAGTAATAGTAGTAGATGCAGGCAGGAGTCAGTCTACTTATCTCGGACGTGATGCCTATATACATGATCATACCTAGATATTCTCATAACTATGCTCAATTCATCAATTGCTCAACAATAATTTGTTCACCCATCGTAAAATACTTATGCTCTTGAGAGAAGCCACTAGTGAAACCTATGGCCCCCGGGTCTATCTTCATCATATTAATCTTCCAACACTTAGTTATTTCCTTTGCTTTTTTACTTTGCTTTTAGTTTACTTTGCATCTTTATCATAAAAATACCAAAAATATTATCCTATCATATCTATCAGATCTCACTCTCGTAAGTGACCGTGAAGGGATTGACAACCCCTTATCGCATTGGTTGCAAGGATTTATTTGTTTTGTGTAGGTGCGAGGGACTCGCGCGTAGCCTCCTATTGGATTGATACCTTGGTTATCATAAACTGAGGGAAGTACTTACGCTACTTTGCTGCATTACCCTTTCCTCTTCAAGGGAAAACCAACGCAGTGCTCAAAAGGTAGCACTCATCGAGTTGGCTTGACATTCACTCTGTTGCCTTATTGCTTCACTTTGGTCTCACCGAGTTGATGCAATCGATGCCAACTGAGTTGATGTTTGCCCTAATCCCTAGCACATCGATCCCACCGAGTTGTTCCAGTCGGTCCCATCGAGATTCCTAACGTTCACATTTTGAACTAAATCGGTCTCAGTGAGTTCTTCTATTCGGTCTGACCGAGTTGGGTCAAATGTTGTAATGGTTGGATTTTGTGTGGAGGCTATATATACCCCTCCACCCCCTTCTCCATATGTGAGAGAGCCATCAGAACGTGCCTACACTTCCAGCATACATTTTCTGGGAGAGAACCACCTACTCATGTGTTGAGATCAAGATATACCAATCCTACCACAAGAATCTTGATTTCTAGCCTTCCCCAAGTTGCTTTCCCTCAAATCATCTTTCCACCATATCCAAATCTGTGAGAGAGAGTTGAGTGTTGGGGAGACTATCACTTGATTTTTATTTGGTCAAGTAGTCTAATCACCCCCCCCCCCTCTAGACCTACTTTCGATCCTACATATACCCATACCTGAGATACCCATACCCTTCGGGTACCCAACAAATAGATCAAATAGTACATAGGTTACTCACAATATTACATTCAATGATATCACATTTGACCAAAAAATATTTATCTCAACTCAATAACAGATAGATGAATACATAACATTTATCTCAATTCGAATTAACGATTGGTAACAACTTTAACATAGGTTAACAAGCTCATGAAACACTTCATGGGTATGGTCCACATGTCACTATAAACAGGTAGGATATGGGTCTATCCATGTGTACAAGGCTATACATGTGCCCTACCCATGAATTAACTGGTGGGGTACAGGTACCACCCATGGGTATAAAATTACGCCCATACCCTGCCCATGTGGTTACGATTGACGGTGTCATGGACTAGGGGGTACTCACCACGTCATCCCCCGATCAGTTGGATTGGGCCGAGGACCCCCATGGCCGTTTGCTCATGGGCCAGTTCGGACAGCCGATGTATACACGAGGAAGATTCCACAAGACTTGGTGATCAAGACAAGGACTCCTCTCTACCGGCGTATTCGACTAGGACTCTTGTTTATCCCGAGGCCAGGCTAGTCGATAGGGCATCATGACATTACTCATCATACCTCTAGGGTTTAGACCACAACATATGATCTCGAGGTAGATCAACTCTGTAATCATACGCATCGAATACAATCAAAAGCAGCATGGAGGGTATCATCTCTTCGAGAGAGCCCGAAGCTGGGTAAAATCCCATGTCCATGTTACCATCAATCCTAAGACACGCTGCTTGGGACCCCCTGCCCGAGATCTGCCGGTTTTGACACCGACAATGGTGCTTTCACTGAGAGTTCCGCTGTGTGGTCGGCAAAAGGATCAATGGCTCGCCTGCAGATCAAGTGCGACGTCGGCGTCTTCGTCGCCGCCTCGACTGGTCACCTTGGCTTCATCGAGGACTGTGCCCTACCTCCAATCATCATGTTCGGACGAGGGCCTTCATCAACATCAACTCCGATCTCTATCAAGATCAGGGAGGAATCATCCATGGAGTTCGGGGGCTCAACATCAACATTGCCCTCGGGCGACCATGCTGTTTTTCCAAACAGCAAACTTGTATCCGCTACCACCACCTCCTCGAGCATCGCTTTGATGATTCCTTCGGTGGAATTGTACGGATTTGAGTCTACAACAACACTGTAAAATTTCGTCGCGTTCCGATGGAGCAATCTCCGCCGGTCTCCGATATACCGGAGCCCCGTCGAATCTGGACGGGAATCTGGATGAGTTTGGAGCGTGGTGTCCAGCACCTAGCTTGGACGTCCTTTGGAAGATCCAACCATTGATCGGCTGCGGAATTCCTATATCTACCACCCCTCAAAATTTCAGCTCGATCCGACCATTCAAACTCTGGGAACCTTCCGATTAGTGCATCACTTTTCAGATCTGTTTTCTGCGCGAGAACGAACCCGACCCGAGTTCATCTTTTTTATAAACGGGATTTCAGACATCCTTTTTGAAGGAAGTTTTGTATGGGGTATTGTGTTTTGTTCCCAAACACATCCCACTAATTTTAAAGTTTTTTCCAATATGATCTTCACCATCGTGCCGGTGTCAAACCAGCCCGACAATGTTGTTCCACGACTGCCGACTTGCTCTAGACACGTCGTCGCTTTGTTGAGCAGAGCTCAACTTTTTCGGATCATCATCTCGGCAAGCCGAACAAGAGTTCGGCATCGCGAAGGATAAATCATCACCAACCTCGCCGCCCCACGGATTACATGGAGCGGGCACATCGGCATCGCCGCAAGGTCACTTCATCAAGGCGGCATTGACCACGTCATGAGTTATGACCTGCATCGGCATGGCCGCACATTTGCTTCTTCGAGCCGATGTCTATCACGCCGAACTACTTCAACACCTCGGCTGACATGGCAGCTGCAACGTCTCCTTACCGACCTGCTCCGTCACCTGGTCTGGACCAGCGGCTTTGCCATCCCTTCATCAACCTACTCCGGAGACTTTGGCGTCGTCAACCGACCAGCTTCGTCACGTTAGCTAGACCGGGGCCTTTGCCTCGGCGAGCCAACCTTTACCAGCATCGCCATGCCATCGCTTCATAGCCCATCAGGCAATGGGTGTGCGGATCGAGTCCCAATTTTGGGAGTCACTTTTCTTCGGACTGCCACAACAAATAAACCAGGTGCTATTAATCCTAGCAATTTTTGCTTGTTTGGGTTTGTTTTTCCCAAGGAATTATTACTCTGGTTTGTTCCATCATCTGTACGCAGGTCTATCAAATGGCGGCCGCATTAACGATGGTCGCGTGGTGGTTCGGTCAGTTTTCGTACATAGTTTGGCGAACGCCGCATCCGGAACTCGAACCGACCTGTAAATTCAGGCTTTGCCACGCCTTTACCGCATCACGCCGACGTCCTGCATCGACATTGACTTCGGCGCCAGACCACATATTTTTAAATAAATTAGCTTGCGTAAATTAATTACGCGAGAATTTTAATATATTTATATTATTATTGTTGGCTTGCACTATTTTACATGTGCAGGTAATGGACTTTGACTGCATCACGTGGTCTCTTCGGCAAGCCGACGTCGTCGTCCCAATTGGCGTAAATCATCTCGTGTGATCACCTTGTTGGTTGTGTTGCCATACTGACGTGTTCGGTTGCCTCGGGGACTTCGGCATCGCCGAGAGAGCTCTACCTCATCGAGCGTTCGGCACACATGCCATATTTCTTTTATTACTCACTTTGCATAAATTATTTATTATGCAACAAATTTTTTAATTTATTATTATTACTATTATCTCCGGTTTGCACTATATTTTGTGCACATGTAAATGATTCGGGTCGGGCAGTGTTGTCACCTCGACGTACTGACATACCACGTCACCTCGACTGGACGGAGGGCTTCGTCAACACTTCATTAACCCACGCCGGGGACTTCAGCGTCACTCTGCCGGCCTGCATTGGTCGTGCTATGTCACCACTTCGAAGTGTCGAGCTCTTCGCTGCGCCACCTCAGGACCGGCTTGGGGGATGGAACCTTGTCCCGCATTAAGCTCGGACTGCGTCATCAATGTTGAACACATTAACCAGCTAAGTCGCTTTCATGCTCAAAGTTTTAAATTTTTAACTTGTGTTCGGTTCGACCATGTTCACATACGCCTTGTTTGTTAAAAGAAACTCCCCTTACCCATGTTAACTGGGGGCTCTTAAAATTTACATGAGCCGTTCTATAATAATGTGTTTTCTTCTTGGTCGTTGCAAAGTCTTTTTCTACCGCTCCTTTTTCGACTCGAGTGTATGGTCAATAGCCGGATAGCCTAGCTTCTCTCTAAAGCCGCTCGAGTTTACTTCGATAAATTGGCCTCGGAGAAGCACTCCGCCTTCGGGATAAGGAGCTTGAAGCCGTAGGCTGACCCTCTTGAAGTCTTGAGATCCCATGTGTCATGTTAAAGCATGACAGAAGCACATTTTTTTTTTTAAAAAGACCAATTTCCGGATTGGCACCAAAATCTCGGTTTAGTCCGGACAGCAAGCTTTTACATAAGTTTTTGGCTTTTCGAGCCTATGGCACTAACTATTGGTGTGTTTCCAGCATAAGTCTCGTAGTGCAACGCCGGACACCTTTAGAGAATCTGCAAAAACATTCTCAGATATTGCTATATATGCATCGGTTTTGAATTGTGTCTTTGGTCAATAGTTGGGTTGCCCGACTCCTGTGCTTGCCTCCTATGTTCCACTTTGTTCGGCTAGGTGTGCAAAGGGAGAACCACTGCCATTGTGCTTCCAGCTCGCATGGTTAAGCACCTCAGTGGAGAAAGCCGAAAATTGTCTGTCACAATAAGCGTAAACTAGTTAGCCATCTGATGACTGTGTTAAATGACGGGTCGTTCAAAACATTGGCTGAAGTGTTTACGGCTTGACCTCGGCTGTCGTTGAACACTAACCAGGGGCTAGTAGCTGGCCTCCCAACTTTAAGCTCCTATGACTAAGTGAAATTTATAAAGCCCGCATATCTGATTGCCTTGTTTCCACTAACACAACCGCCTTCGGGCACCGAGACGTCAGCTAAGGGTTGTTAGTTATTGCGGAAACACCCTGCATGGCATCTACAAGGGGGTGGAAGCCGGCAATGGGCCACTTTCAACTGATAAACAGTCGCAACGGAGTAAAAATAAACATATCATCGGCATTTGTATTTAATATACAAGGGCCGCCTTCCGTTATCATTGTTATAAGACCATAAATATGCATCAATTTGACTTAAGATTTCGACCAAGCTGGGTTGCCTGGCTCCTGTGATTACCCCTACGTTCCCGATTGTTTAGCTAGGAGGTAAAGGGAGCACCTCTGTGATTGTTATTTCTGGGTCATCCGTGTTAGTACCTCAGACTGGGAGAAGCCGAAAGCTAGCCATCTTAAAGAATATAATTGGTCGGCAACGGCGGAAGTTAAAATTTTGGTCCATTAAAAGCCACAGAGATCGGGAACTTACCCCGAATTAAATCCTCAATATTTTTCTCCTACATCGGTCGGTGTTGAGGTTTCATGATCATGGTCGGCATGACAACCCAAAGAAAGGAACCGATAGCGGGATTATTTTCTTTGGGAGATGTTTCTTACATCAAATAGTAATATAACATTCTCTCCGCATACTGTTTATAAAACCATATGGCCGGATTGCCTTGTTTGTCGTAAACCTTTGCCCTTGTAAAGGCTTTATAATGTAGGACAAACACTCCCCGGCCACTGCCCAAGGAGGTTGAAGTCGATGGTCGGTCAACAGGATGTTGTACAATGCGGATCCGAGCATTCATGATGTAAAGTACTTGGATACATAGAATCATTACACATAAAAATTGCGAGTAAAATCCATTTACTGCTATCCATATTTTAAACCCCTTGGGGCCTACCTTGGCGAGCTCGGATTTCAACCAGCTCTAAGCTCCTTTAAGAGATTTTTATTCTCTTTCCGAGAAGTTTGTGTTAAACACAACAAAATTTTCTGTCAAACGGATATCGACCCTTAATTCGGCCACCCGTGCCCACATTAAGGCTCGGGGGCTACTGGGCTTCGCGCTCATTATTTATAAATATTAAAGGGGCACTTCGTTGCCCTGATCTGGTGTTGCCACGCGACCAGTGACTCGAGGGATACTGCATTGCTTATTCAATGTAGAGAATTCAAAGTGCTCGGTGTTCGGCATGACCGAACTATGGGCAAGCGGCGTCTTCGGACAATGTAAGTACCATCCGGGACTTATCCGGCTTCAAGCTAATATATCACGACGACTTCTCACAACCCTCTCTCGGGGGCTTGTCCGCCGATCATTATTTCTAATATATTACATTGCGTTTCTATTCCTACGTATGTTGTCGAGCTAGGAGTTGATCCTCGGGACGATTTTGCAAGTCGACCTGAGTCTCAGGGGCTACTAGGATCAGCAGCTTTATGTTTTCCTTCAGGTGCATCTCGGGTTTTAGACCGACACACACCTTGAGGGCTACTGGATATACATATACTGGCTATATATCTCGGCAGAGAATAAATTGCACCAATAAAAAATATTCACAAAAAATCAGCTCATGGTCGGGTGGTGCACCACCTCGAAGTAGCCCAAGCATAAAGCTTGGGCGCCAGTGGCTGGCTCCAAAGAGGGCATTTCTGGCATTAAGCTTGGCTAAATTCGTTGAATCTTTTAAAAGACCGAGGTAGTTTACGACACCTCGGACGCTGACCATCGTTGGAGCTTGGAAGTGGTCCGGCATAAAACTCGGATTCGAATGGCTCGTTCCATAGAGAACTTTTCAGCGTTAAACTCGGATAACCTCCTTCAAACTTTTTCAAGCCAAGGTGATCTATGACACCTCGGATATATATAGTCCACCGTTGGAGCTCTGATATAGTCCGGCGTTGGAGCTCGGATATAATCCGATGTTGGTGCTCGGCTGCAAAAGATATCTCGAATGCATTCCGGCGTTGGAGCTCGGATGCAAGAGGACGCCGCCGCACATGAACAACTTCAAACCCGAGGTGTGGCGTAAAAAATAATAACAAGGCATTGATAAAGGCCGAGAACTTAAAGGGGCTCCTCGGATACCCGACGTGTAAACTCTTCGGATTCACTTTGGCGATCCTCAAGATCGAAGATGAGATGATTTGTTGAACAAGTTTTCAAGACCGACGACCGAAGATGAAGAACAGTTCGGAAGAATCAAGGAGCGTCCCCAACTTGAAGACCGGTTCAGGGGGCTACTGACGGTGTCCTGGACTAGGGGGTACTCACCACGTCGTCTCCCGATCAAATGGATTGGGCCGAGGACCCCCATGGTCGTTTGCTCATGGGCCAGTTCAGACAACCGATGTATACACGAGGAAGATTCCACAAGACTTGGTGATCAAGACAAGGACTCCTCTCCACCGGTGTATTCGACTAGGACTCTTGTTTATCCTAGGCCTCTGGTACATTATATAAGCCGAGGCCAGGCTAGTCGATAGGGCATCATGACATTACTCATTATACCTCTAGTGTTTATACCACAATATATGATCTCGAGGTAGATCAACTTTGTAATCATACGCATCAAATACAATCAAAAGCAGCATGTAGGGTATTATCTCTTCGAGAGAGCCCGAAGCTGGGTAAAATCCCGTGTCCATGTTACCATCGATCCTAGGACACGCAGCTTGGGACCCCCTACCTGAGATCTGCCGGTTTTGACACCGACAATGATATCCACTGGTACCCATACCCATGGGTAAAATTACCATCCTGGCGGCCTTCCATTCTCTCGCCATCGATGAGCCCGCCCACGCATGGGATCCTGATCCCCTTCGTGAGCTTGCTTCCGACCGCTCCTCTCCACATCGCGGTGCGCGCTACTCTACGCCCAAGTTCAATGTCGGCTCGACCATAAGGTTCACGGGAATACCAATATGGAAATCACGCAGGATTTTGATCTTATCACATGCCTATACCACTGGAACCCTTTAATTGTTCTTCTTTTGTTTCAAGAGTAAGCTGGTGGGCACTGGCGGAGCCTCATGGAGGCTAAAGGGGGTCACGACGACACAACCACCCTTCCAAAAGTGAGAAAATAAATTTTACTAGTACTAAACATTCTAGCTGAGTAAAGAGAAAATAGTTGATTTAAAAGTAGAACGATAGTTAGGTAGTGGCCGTTGCCGTGAGTGTGACACGCAGTGCGTCGTAGGAAGTCGATGTCCTTACCACGATCGGAGATGGTTGGGGCAGCGCCATTGAGCAAGTAGCAGGGGCGACATGTGGTGGTCATGACCGGCCCTTGTTCGGAATCAATAGTGAGTTGTGCCTCGACCTCGAGCGCAGGTGATCGGCTCGTCGTTGCACTGATCGTCTCTTTCGCTCCTTCTATGACGAGATCAATGATTCTGCGGACATCCCTAGGCCGACAGGTTGTGGCCGTCAAGCTTGATGTTGCTGCCGGCGGGTCAGCCATGTCGGTGGCTTGATCAACAATGCAAGACTCTAAAGTACTCATTTTGCATGCTCTCGTTCAATACTTTTTTATAGTCTTGATTTTTCTTAATTATAGCTGAAGACAACTTGGTCATCATTCTTCCACCCGTGAGCCAGCAACGCTTCTAGTAGAAAAAAGACATAGAATATTGTAATGCCTAGATAATTAAGCTACAATAACCCTTTACTAATGATGCCATGTCACATCGGTTTCTGTTATTAAACTCGCGTTGATTCAAAACCAATTCAAATTTCAAATTGAAAATAAAGTCAAACTATAAAAGTATTCAAATGTCTAAACTAAAATGTTCTAAATATGAAAAATAGATCATAAGTGATTATGATGGAGAAACAACATTTTTATAAAATGTTTAACTGCTCTAAAGTAAATAAAACCATAGCAAAAACAATTATTTAAATGCCTTTTATAATTAATAAAATATTAAACTAATTTATTTGGGGACTAAACCTTATGTGGCAGTAGTATATTTAGTTGTACTAATTTAGGAGCTACTTCTATATTTTTAAAACTAAAACAAAAATAAAACAGAAAAGAAATAAAATAAGTAAAAATAAAAATAAGCAAAAAGGTAAAAAAGAAAAGCAACCCCCCCTCTGCCCTGCCCTGAGCCTTAGCCCACCCAGCCGACCCACGTGGCCCAATTGAACCCCCTCCCCTTGTCTTCTTCTCCCGCTACAGGGGGAGGGGAGGTGGACACCCCCGATGACCGCCACGGCCACGGCCATCACGGCGGCCATCTGCCGTCTCCCCAGGGCTATAAGGCGGCCCCGACGCCTCCATCTCCCCCTTGACGAACCCTAGTTACTTTCCTCCCCTCTCCACGCGCCGTTTTCTTCCCCATTGTGCACTGTCAAGCCATCGGTGGCGTAGACGCCGTCACCCTCTCGCCCACCAAGCTCCCCGACGCGTGGAACCTTGTCTAAGAGGTCCGTCTATGTCGTCTACGACCACTACGAGGATCTACTTGAGCTGCGTCGCACTACATCGTCTGGATCGAACGGATTCGTCGCCTTCGGCTGCCGAGAACTACTACTTCGATCCGTCGATGGCTGCTCTCCCGGTCACCCAACGGGCCTTCATCTGCCTCCTCGGTGATCACCTTCTCCTTTGCCTCTCTTCCCGAGTCACGGCTCCTCCCGTAGCAAGCTAGCCACGAGCTTCGGCTCCGCCGTTCGCCATGGCTGGGGATGCACGTCACTGCCATGCCCCCCAGCGCCCTCTGTTGATGTGTGCGAACTCCTGGAGCTGTGCAATGCCTCCTAGCTTTTCAGTTCATCGAATCCGAACTCGTGGGCTCGTTCCCATCGAGCCCCGCCGCTGCCACCGCTTGGTCGTCGCTGTAGTCATCGCTCCAGCCACCCCCCTGCATGCGCCGCTTGCACCACTGCTCGTGCCTCGCTGTGCTCGTCGGTTTGGCGCTCGCGGTTCACCAAATGGTCGCCGGAGTTGGCTGCCCTGTGCTGCCAAAATTCCGGCCAGTGAACGCGGTCGTCGTGACCGCACCCACCCCAGCGACCGCTTCCCCCGCGCCCTTGCCTCGCCTTGCACCCGCCCATGCTCTCGCACGTCCGCTCGGGCCGCACCCCTGCTTCCGCTGGCTGCTGCGTTCTGCTGCTGCATAACTGCCATCGCTGCTCTTCTCTGTTGCGACTGCGCCGCTACCGCTAGCGCTTGCTTGTCGTTGCTTATGCTGCTACCAGCTCCACGCCCACGGCCGGGACTTGTTGGGTGCGCGCGCGCGTGCACGCCACTCCTCTGTGGCCGGTTGAGCCTATGTCACCGGGGCCAATCCCTGGTTAAATTAGTGTTAGGCCTAATTAAACCCCCCATCTTATTTAGTAACTTACATGTGGGTCCGCTGCTAGATAAATCAATTAAGTTAAAATAAACGTCTACGAGCCAATGACATGCGGGACCCGCATGCACTATTCACCCTGTTGACCAGTCTTTGTTGACTGAGTCAACTGGGCCATCTGACCCCACCTGTCAGCCTCGGTGGTGCACTGCGGGTTCGGTGGTGCACTGCGGGTGCACTACACTGGGTGCATCTAGTGTTTCTACTGTGATTTTCAAATTAAAATTAAATCCAGAAATTTCAGGAAATCATTTGAACTTTAAAAATTAATAGAAAATAATTTATAACTCGGATGAAAATACTTTATACATGAAAATTGCTCAAAAAACGTGATGATTCCGAATACTCGCTCCATTCGTCTGTCACGTGCCTGTACCATAGCAAACATGGAACCGTCCCCCCTCCGTTTCATCTGTCCGAAAATGCCAAACACCGAAAATACTTTTCCGGATGTTTTCTCCCTTCGCTAGTATCACCTAGTGCTGCGTTAGGTCACACCTAGCACCGCATATTGTCATGGCATGCATGTGTTTGCATTGTATTCATTGTTTCTTCCCCTTCTTCGCTCTGGTAGACTTTGAGACTGACGCCACTGTTGCCCCAATTGACTACGGTGTTGACGACCCGTCCTTCTCCGCAGAGCTTCCAGGCAAGCAAAACCCCCTTGATCATCCTGATGTCGCCTATTGCTTCTCTCTACTGCTTGCATTAGAGTAGTGTAGTTGTTACTACTTATCGGTTTGATCATATTATGTTGCATAGCCTGTCCTTGTTACCAGTGTTGTTAACTTTACCTGCAATCCTGAATGCTTAGTATAGGATGCTAGTATTCCATCAGTGGCCCTACATTCTTGTACGTCTGCCATGCTATACTCGGGCCGTGATCACTTCGGGAGGTGATCATGGATACATATAGACATACTATACATGATACCTGTTGTGACTAAAGTCGGGTCGGCTCATAGAGTACCCGCGAGTCATTCACGAATGTGGGGCTGAAGGGACAGGTGGTTTCACCAGGTATTGGTGGACCTGGGTTCCCGATGCCCCCCCCCCTCCCCGAGTGATTCTTTGTGGCGGAGCGATAGGGCAGGTTCTGACCACCCAGGGAGAGGTGGGTCTGGTCCATGGTCGGCGTCCGCGGTTACTTAAAAATAAGACGCCTAACGAGTTTGGATTTTTGATCTGAGTGGTCGTTGGCCTATACGAACTAACTACCACATGGGACAAGATATGGCCAACCGGCGTCGTAGTATCAGCCCAAGCTTTCCAGACGTCAGCAAGAGAGCGGTGCACACCTGGGTGGTCCGCATAAAGCAACCGGCTTCGTAATGGAGGTTGCCAGGACTGGTCACGACTGCCCTCGCAACATGCAGGAGTGCAATGGGCGATGGGCCCAAGACCCTTGCGCGCTTAGGATTTAGACCGACGTGCTAACCTCTCTGTAGGGCCTAGTTAGAGCTACGACTTGATCTTCTGAGGCCGGACATGACCCAGGAAAGTGTGCCCGGCCAGAGGGATTGAGCGTGTCGGGTAATGTGGTGCACCCTTGCAGGGAATTTTATCTATTCGAATAGCCATGTCCACGGTAACAGGACGACTTGGAAATGTATTCCGACCTCTGACAACTAGAACTAGATAGTTAATAGAACACACCCGGATAAGTTCCAGAGACAACCCGGTGATCACTCTCCCATAGGGCGGCGAGGGGAGGATCGCCAGGTAGGGTTATGCTATACGATATTACTTGTTACTATACGAGCTACTCTCTTCTATATGCTTCAAGATGGAGGCTGCCAGAAGTGCAGTCTTCGGTAAGACTAGCTTCTCCCCCTTTATTCTGGCATTCTGCAGTTTAGTCCACAGATATTACCCCTTTCATTGATATCAATTCATATGTAGTGTAGATCCTTGCTTGCAAGTACTATTGATGAGTACTCACGGTTGCTTTGCTACCTCTTTTACCCCTTTTCCATTCTTCTCGGATGCCGCAACCAGATGGTGGAGCCCAGGAGATGCCACCGTTGACGACTGCTACTACCCCAAGGGTGCCTACTACTACGTGCAGGCCACCGACGACCAGGAGTAGTTTAGGAGGATCCCAGGCAGGAGGTATGCGCCTCTTCGATCTATATCCCTGTTTGAGCTAGCCATCTTATGTCAACTTGTTTAACTTATGTCTGTACTCAGATATTGTTGCTTCCGCTGACTTGTTTATGTTCGAGCTTATGTATTTGAGCCCTCGAGGCCCACTGGTACGCATCGGTGCTATACACACAGTTTTTAACCCCTTTTCGCGATGGCATTTTGAACCGTCACCAAGTGAGTGTGGCCGATAGGGGGTCCTTCCCACATGACCCAGAAACCGTTGGGGATATGGAGCCATGATCCAGAGGCCTTGCAAAGTGTAATCATGTGCGATGCAGCACACACTAAATTCTTTCGCACATGTGGGATCGGTGATTAAACGTTTCTAATGACGCAGTGAAACCAAACGGTGTGTCGTAATGAACCGTTTGGGAAACAGTATGTAAGGCACACGGGCCAACATATGAATGATGACCCACAAGTATAGGGGATCAATTGTAGCTCTTTTCGATAAGTAAGAGTGTCGAACCCAACAAGGAGCAGAAGGAAATGACAAGTGGTTTTCAGCAAGGTAATGGCTGCAAGTGCTGAAATTGTAAGTAGCGGAGTAGTTTGATAGCAAGATAATTTGTAACGAGCAAGTAACAATAGTAGTAACAAAAGTGCAGCAAGGTAGCCCAATACTTTTGAGGCAAATGACAGGCCAATACGGTCTCTTATGATAAGCAAAGCGTTTTTGAGGGTACACGGGAATTTCATATAGTCATTTTCATCATGTTGATTTAATTTGTGTTCGCTACTTTGATAATTTGATATGTGGGTGGACCGATGCTTAGGTGCTGTTCTTACTTGAACAAACCTCCTACTTATGATTGACCCTCCCGCAAGCATCCACAATTACGAGAAAAGTATTAAGAATAAATTCTAACCATAGCATTAAACTTTTGGATCCAATCGGTCCCTTACGGAATAGCGCATAAACTGGGGTTTAAGCTTCTGTCAATCTCGCAACCCATCATCTAATTGCTACTCCACAATGCATTCCCTTAGGCCCAAATATGGTGAAGTGTCATGTAGTCGATGTTCACATGACACCACTAAGGGAATCACAACCTACATACAATCAAAATATTGAACACATATCAAGTTCACATGATTACTTGCAACATGATTTCTCCCGTGACCCCAAGAACAAAAGTAACCACTCACAAATGATAATCATGCTCAAGATCAGAGGGGTATTAAATAGCATAATGGATCTGAACATATAATCTTCCACCAAATAAACCATATAATAATCAACTACAAGATGTAATCAACACTACTAGTCACCCACAAGCACCAATCTATAGTTCCGGTACAAAGATTGAACACAAGACATGAACTAGGGTTTGATATGAGATGGTGTTGCTAAAGATGTTGATGGAGATTTCCCTCCCCAAGATGGGAGAGTTGTTGGTGATGATGATGACGATGATTTCCCCCTCCGGGAGGGAAGTTCCCCCGGCGGAATCGCTCCACCGGAGGGCAAAAGTGCTCCTGCCCAAGTTCCGCCTCGAGACGGCGGCGCTCCGTCCCGAAAGTCCTCTCCTTATTTTTTCTAGGTCAAAATGACCTATATACCAGAAGATGGGCACCGGAGGTGGGCCTGGGTGAGCACAACCCACCAGGGCGCGCCTCTGGTAGTTATTTGCTCCAATAATTCTTAAATATTCCATAAAAAAACTCCGTGAAGTTTCAGCTTGTTTGGAGTTGTGCAGAATAGGTAGCATGACGTAGCTTTTCCAGTCCAGATTTCGGTGCCGAATTCTCCCTCTTGGTGTGTACCTTGCAAATTATAAGAGAAAAGGCATTAGAATTACTCCAAAATGCATTATTATGGATAAAAACATCATAAATAACAGTAATAAAACATGATGCAAAATGGACGTATCAACTCCCCCAAGCATAGACCTCGCTTGTCCTCAAGCGGAAACCGAAATCAAAAAACATGTCCACATGCTTTGAGAGAGAGAGGTGTCGATATAAACAAAATACGGACATAGAAGCATCATGTTGATTATTACAACAACAACAACAAAATTGAACATAGGACTTTTATCATATACTTCTCATGAATAAGTAATAGTTCATCACACAATCGAAGTATAAAGCAAAAACTCTACTAAAAACCAACAAACTATGTTCTCAGTCAACTTTGCAACTACAATTCATCATCTTTTCAGGAAGGGTCACGTATCGGAGCCTTTAGGCAAGTCCACATACTCAACCATAATATAGTATTTGTCGGTGTACAAAAGTAGGGGCCTTCTGTACCCTTTTACTTGTGCACGGGCAGTTTTAGCCACACCTGCGGCCACGCTTGGCGGCAGAGAGGGAGCAAGAAACAAGACTACCAGAGCAGCGCTGAAACCAGAGGCGCGAAGAGCGAAGGGGCAAGGTGGGTTTCCCCCGGCAAGAGCCTTGCCGGGGACGACCTACGCTGCCCCGGCAAGAGTCTTGTCGGGGCAACTTGCCCAACACCAGCAAGACCGCCACCCTTGAGCCTGAGAGTTCCGACTTCATCGACAATATCAGGAACCAAGGCTCGGGAGGTACCTGCATGGTGGCATGCAGATCTTTGTAAAGACTGAAGGCCTGCAAGACTAGATGAGAACCAGAAGACGAAGGCCCCCGGCAGGACTCCTTGCCGGGACGCTTGACAAGACCGGCAAGACCCTTGCCGGGGACATCTGCAGGGCCACAACCAGGCCCGCACTTACCAAGGTTTCGCTGCCCCATGGCCGTTCCAACGCAGCAGCCAGCCTGCCAACTAGGTGCACACCTACGTGGTAGCATGAAGCTTCTAGTCCAACCAGGCAAGCACCTGCCACCGCACCAGCGCAGCAGCCAGCCAGCCAGTGTGGTGCTGCATGCCTCGTCAGCTTGGACGCGCGTCGAACTGAGGCGAGGCGGCGACTAACGAGACGAGCTTCCTTGACGTCCCCGATAAAGCAAGAGGACACGTCAGCGGCGCATTAAATGCGTTTTGTCCCACGATGTCAGGGATAGACTTGTACGCTATACATACTTTCCACCTCCTGTGTGCCACTATGGCGACCCCTTTGACGTATAAAAGGAGGCCCGAGGCGTACTGAGGGAGGATTTAGACTTTTTGGGCTAGGCATGCACCGCAGGTAGTTCAAGAGCTCAAGAACACCAAATATACACCAAAGCAGGACTAGGGTATTACGCATCATTTGCGGCCCGAACCTGGATAAAATTCCCCCGTGGTGATCTTCTAAACCTGCTCTTTGCACAGCCTCGCGCCCCGCCAACCGTAGTAGGGATTTCCTGTGATCCCATAGGTGTTGTTCTTGAACCCCGACATCTTTGGGCGCTAGGTAGGGAGGACGAGCAGTGAAAAATCTGGTTTAGAAGTTAGCGCATCGACTTCGTCATCGCGATGGCCCCCAAGAAGAAGGGGATCACAGCAATCGGGTCGTCCGGAGCAGGCCCATCCGCACCAGCGCGGGCAGGCAACGGGGTGGCCATGGATGGGGCCGGAGGAGCGGCCCGCGAGCATCCACGACACTCTGGCAATCGGAGCCAGGCGAGCGGCGTCGTTCGGGTCCAAGACGACGAGCCACACGCCGCTGGGTCCGGGGCGGGGCCGTGCTGCGCACAGGTGGCACGGCAACCTCTATGACGCCCTAGCTGGCGCCCGCGCCGCGACCTTCCCAGGCCGCGCGCGATGAGCAATGCCGCGACGTCGGTGCCCCCGGGCGCCGCCGCGGAAGAGCCTTTGCATCACTCTCAGGATGCACCGGGCCGGCGTGCGCACCTGGACGCTGGCGGGAACGCGCGCGATCGCGTGACCGTGATAGGGCTCCTTCTAACATGGTTAGAAGTCGGAGCGCATCACGGTCCACACAGCTTTCGCTACCACCCACGCCAGCAGAAGTGTTGGCGCGCGTGCAACTGCTCCCCGACTTCCCTCCCGCTGCGGAGAAGCTCGACGAGTGGAGGGCCACCATCCGGAGCCTCATCAGCCTCGCCAACAAAGATGAACCGCAGCTAGCGGGACCATCGTGCCGGTGCTCGGTAGAACCTGTGCCCGCCTGATCAGGGAGGACTGGGGGTGCTGCAACCACGGTGCACTCCCCTCCCCCACGCCAACAACAGCAGCCGCCGGCTCGTCGGGCCGACGCTTGTGACAACGCTTCCACAGCATCGTCCGACTCGCGGGCCCACTGCGACCAACATCAAGTTCTTCGAGAGCGAGCTAAGGAGGACGCTCGGACCACTATCGAGCGGTGGTGGGAAGCGCGCCATCAATCAGATAGGTGCTACCTCTTGAGCACTGCGTTGGTTTTCCCTTGAAGAGGAAAGGGTGATGCAGCCAAATAGCGTAAGTATTTCCCTCAGTTTTTGAGAACCAAGGTATCAATCCAGTAGGAGGCCACACACGAGTCCCTCGCACCTACACAAACAAATAAATCCTCGCAACCAACGCGATAAGGGGTTGTCAATCCCTACACGGTCACTTACAAGAGTGAGATCTGATAGATATGATAGGATAATATTTTTGGTATTTTTATGATAAAGATGCAAAGTAAAGAAAGTAAAATAAAAACGGTGCCGGAAATAGCTTGTTGTCGGAAGATTAATATGATGGAAAATAGACCCGGGGGCCATAGGTTTCACTAGTGGTTCTCTCAAGAGCATAAGTATTTACGGTGGGTGAAAAAATTACTGTTGAGCAATTGACAGAATTGAGCATAGTTATGAGAATATCTAGGTATGATCATGTATATAGGCATCACGTCCGAGACAAGTAGACCGACTCTGCACCGCATCTACTACTATTACTCCACACATCGATCGCTATCCAAAGCATGCATCTAGAGTATTAAGTTCATAAGAACAGAGTAACGCTTTAAGCAAGATGACATGATGTAGAGGGAGAAACTCATGCAATATGATATAAACCCCATCTTGTTATCCTTGATGGCAACAATACAATACGTGCCTAGCTGCCCCTACTGTCACTGGGAAAGGACACCGCAAGATTGAACCCAAAGCTAAGAACTTATCCCATTGCAAGAAAGATCAATCTAGTAGGCCAAACCAAACGGATAATTCGAAGAGACTTGCAAAGATAACCAATCATACATAAAATAATTCAGAAGATTCAAATATTGTTCATAGATAAACTTAATCATAAACCCACAATTCATCGATCTCAACAAACACACCGTAAAAGAAGATTACATCGAATAGATCTCCACAAGAGAGGGGGAGAACATTGTATTGATATCCAAAAAGAGAGAAGAAGCCATCTAGCTAATAACTATGGACCCGAAGGTCCGAGGTAAACTACTCACACTTCATCGGAGAGGCTATGGTGTTGATGCAGAAGCCCTCCGTGATCTATGCCCTTCCCGTGAGCTCCTAATAGGCCCCAAGATGGGATCTCACGGGTACAGAAGGTTGCGGCGGTGGAATTAGGTTTTTGGCTCCGTATCTGGTAGTTGGGGGTACGTAGGTATATATAGGAGGAAGGAGTACGTCGGTGGAGCAACATGGGGCCCACGAGGGTGGAGGGCGTGCCTGGGGGGGGGGGAGGGTAGGCGCGCCCCCCTACCTTGTGGCCTCCTGGTTGAAGTCTTGACGTAGGGTCCAAGTCCTCTGGATCACGTTCGTTCCGAAAATCACGTTCCCGAAGGTTTCATTCCGTTTGGAGTCCGTTTGATATTCTTTTTCTGCGGAACTCTGAAATAGGCAAAAAACAGCAATTCTGGGCTAGGTCTCCGGTTAATAGGTTAGTCCCAAAAATAATATAAAAGTGTATAATAAAGCCCAATATTGTCCAAAACAGAATATAATATAGAATGGAACAATAAAAAATTATAGAAACGTTGGAGACGTATCAAGCATCCCCAAGCTTAATTCCTGCTCGTCCTCGAGTAGGTAAATGATAAAAACAGAATTTTTGATGTGGAATGCTACTAGGCATAATATCAATGTAATTCTTCTTAATTGTGGTATGATTATTCAGATCCGAAAGATTCAAGATAAAAGTTCAATATTGACATAAAAATAATAATACTTCAAGCATACTAACTAAGCAATTATGTCCTCTCAAAATAACATGGCCAAAGAAAGTTCATCCCTACAAAATCATATAGTTTAGTCATGCTCCATTTTCGTCTCACAAGAATGCTCTCATCATGCACAACCCCAATGAAAAGCCAAGCAATTGTTTCATACTTTAGTAATCTCAAACTTTTTCAACCTTCACGCAATACATGAGCGTGAGCCATGGATATAGCACTATGGGTGGAATAGAATATAATGATGGGGCTTATGTGGAGAAGACAAAAAGGGAGAAAGTCTCACATCAACGAGGCTAATCAATGAGCTATGGAGATGCCCATCGATTGATGTTAATGCAAGGAGTAGGGATTGCCATGCAACGAATGCACTAGAGCTATAAATATATGAAAGCTCAACAAAAGGAACTAAGTGGGTGTGCATCCAATTTGCTTGCTCACAAAGACCTAGGGCACTTGAGGAGGCCCATTTTTGGAATATACAAGCCAAGTTATATAATGAAAAGTTCCCACTAGTATATGAAAGTGACAAAACAAGAGACTCTCTATCATGAAGATTATAGTGCTACTTTGAAGCACAAGTGTGGAAAAGGATAGTAGCATTGTCCCTTCTCTCTTTTTCTCTCCATTTTTTGGGCCTTCCTTTTTTTATGGCCTTTCTCTTTTTTTTTATATTTTCCTCACTTGGGACAATGCTCTAGAAAATGATGATCATCACACTTCTATTTATTTACAACTCAATGATTACAACTCAATACTAGAACAAGGTATGACTCTATATGAATGCCTCCCGTGATGTACCGGGATATGCAATGAACCAAGAGTGACATGTATGAAAGAATTATGAATGGTGGCTTTGCCACAAATACTATGTCAACTACATGATCATGCTAAGCAATATGACAATGATGAACGTGTCATGATAAACGAAACGGTTGAAAGTTGCATGGCAATATATCTCGGAATGGCTATGGAAATTCCATAATAGGTAGGTATAGTGGCTATTTTGAGGAAGATATAAGGAGGTTTATGTGTGAAAGAGCGTATCATATCACGGGGTTTGGATGCACCGACGAAGTTTGCACCAACTCTCAATGTGAGAAAGGGCAATGCACTGCATCAAGAGGCTAGCAATGATGGAAGGGTGAGAGTGCGTATAATCCATGGACTCAACATTAGTCATAAAGAACTCACATACTTATTGCAAAATTCTACAAGTCATCAAAAACCAAGCACTACGCGCATGCTCCTAGGGGGATAGATTGGTAGGAAAAGACCATCGCTCGTCCTTGACCGCCACTCATAAGGAGGACAATCAAAGAACACCTCATGTTTCAAATTTGTTACATAAAGTTTACCATACGTGCATGCTACGGGACTTGCAAAATTCAACACAAGTATTTCACAAATTCACAACTACTCAACTAGCACAACTTTGATATCACTACCTCCATGTCTCAAAACAATCATCAAGCATCAAACTTCTCTTAGTATTCAACACACTCATAAGAAAGTTTTTACTAGTCTTGAATACCTAGCATGTTAGGATTATTTAAGCAAATTACCATGCTATTTAAGAATCTCAAAATAATCTAAGTGATGCATAGAGATCAATAGTTTCTATAAAACAAAAGTTAGCACCGTGCTCTAAAAGATATAAGTGAAGTACTAGAGCAAAACTATATAACTCAAAAGATATAAGTGAAGCACATAGAGTATTCTAATAATTTCCGGATCATGTGTTTCTCTCTCAAAAGGTGTGTACAGCAAGGATGATTGTGGTAAACTAAAAAGCAAAGACTCAAATCATACAAGACGCTCCAAGCAAACAACATATCATGTGGTGAATAAAAATATAGCTCCAAGTAAATTACCGATGGAAGTAGACGAAAGAGGCGGTGCCTTTCGGGGCATCGCCAATCTTTGGCTTTTAGGTGTCCTTAGATTATCTTGGGGGTGCCATGGGCATACCCAAGCTTAGTCTCTTGCCACTCCTTGTTCCATAATCCATCAAATCTTTTACCCAAAACTTGAAAACTTCACAACACAAAACTTAACAGAAAATCTCGTGAGCTCCGTTAGCGAAAGAAAACAAAAGACCACTTCAAGGTACTGTAATGAACTCATTAGTTATTTATATTGGTGTTAAACCTACTGTATTCCAACTTCTCTATGCTTTATAAACTATTTTACTAGCCATAGATTCATCAAAATAAGCAAACAACACACGAAAAACAGAATCTGTCAAAAACAGAACAGTATGTAGTAATCTGTAACTAACCCAAACTCCTGGAACTCCAAAACTTCAGCCAAAATAGGAAGACCTAGACAAATTTTTTTATTGATCAGAAGCAATTGGAATCAATATTTTATCACGTTCTGGTGATTTTTAACAATTATTTTCGTGAACATAAAGTTTCTGGAATTTTCTGCAAGATCAAATAACTATCATCCAAGAAGATCGTATAGGTTAAACTTGGCACAAACACTAATTAAAACATAAAAACACATCTAACCAGAGGCTAGATCAAAAATTTATTCCTAAACAGAAGCAAAAAGCAAAAAAACTAAAAATAAAATTGGGTTGCCTCCCAACAAGCGCTATCGTTTAACGCCCCTAGCTAGGCATAAAAGCAAGGATAGATCTAGGTATTGCCATCTTTGGTAGGCAATCCATAAGTGGCTCTCATAATAGATTCATATGGTAATATTATTTTCTTTCTAGGGAAGTGTTCCATGCCTTTCTTTAATGCAAATTGGAATCTAATATTCCCTTCCTTCATATCAATAATTGCACCAATCGTTCTAAGGAAAGGTCTACCAATAATAATAGGACATGAAGGATTGCAATCTATGTCAAGAACAATAAAGTCTACGGGTACATAGTTCCTATTTGCAACAATAGGAACATCATTAATTCTTCCCATAGGTTTTTTAATGGTGGAATCCGCAAGGTGCAAGTTTAAAGAGCAATCATCAAAATCACAGAAACCTAACAAATCGCACAAAGACTTTGGAATCGTGGAAACACTAGCACCAAAATCACACAAAGCATAGAATTCATGATATTTAATTTTATTAGTAGGTTCCCACTCATCATAGAGTTTTCTAGGGACAGAAACTCCCAAATCAAGTTTTTCTTCATAAGATTGCATCAAAGCATCAACGATATGTTTGGTAAAAGCTTTATTTGACTATAAGCATGAGGAGAATTTAGCACGGATTGCAACAAGGAAATACAATCTATCAAAGTGAAATCATCATTATTAAATTCCTTGAAATCCAAAATAGTGGGTTCATTAATATCTAGAGTTTAGTTTTCGATCCCACTTTTATCAATTTTAGCATCAAGATCTAAAAACTCCGAATTTCTGGAACGCCTTCTAGGTAAAGGTGGATCATATTCAGTCCCATCATTATCAAGATTCATATTGCAAAACAAAGATTTAATAGGGGACACATCAATAACTTTTAGATCTTCATCTTTGTTTTCATAAACACTAGAAGAACCAGCTTTCACAAAACAATCTTTCTTAGCACGCATCCTAGCGGTTCTTTCTTTTCACTCTTCAACGGAAATTCTCATGGCTTTGAAAGACTCATTGATATCATGCTTAGGAGTAATAGGTCTAAGTTTCAAAGAATCAACATCAAGAGAAATTCTATCAACGTTCCTAGCCAATTCATCAACTTTAAGCAATTTTTCTTCAAGCAAAGCATTGAAATTCTTTTGCGAATTCATAAATTCTTTAGCACTAGTCTCAAATTCAGAGGGCATCTTATTAAAATTTCCATAAGAATTGTTGTAGGAACTACCGTAATTATTAGAGGAATTACTAGGATAAGGCCTAGGATTAAACTTTCCTCTATACGCGTTGTTACCAAAATTATTCCTACCAACAAAATTCACATCCATAGATTCATTATTATTCTCAATCAAAGTAGACAAAGGCATATCATTAGGATCGGAAGAAACACTTTTACTAGCAAATAATTTCATAAGTTCATCCATCTTTCCACTCAAAACATTAATTTCTTCTATCGCATGCACTTTTTTATTAGTAGATCTTTTAGTGTGCCATTGAGAATAATTAACCATAATATTATCTAGGAGTTTAGTAGCTTCTCCTAAAGTGATTTCCATAAAAGTGCCTCCCGCGGCCGAATCTAAAAGATTTCTAGAAGCAAAATTCAATCCGGCATAAATTTTTTGTATGATCATCCATAAATTCAAACCATGAGTAGGGCAATTACGTATCATTAATTTCATCCTATCCCAGGCTTGTGCAACATGTTCATGATCAAGTTGCTTAAAATTCATAATATCGTTTCTAAGAGAGATGATCTTAGCGGGAGGAAAATACTTAGAGATAAAAGCATCTTTGCACTTATTCCAAGAATCAATACTATTTTTAGGCAAAGACGAAAACCAAACTTTAGCACGATCTCTAAGCGAAAAGGGAAATAGCTTCAATTTAACAATATCATTATCCACATCTTTCTTCTTTTGCATATCACACAAATAAACGAAGCTATTTAGATGGGTAGCGGCATATTCACTAGGAAGGCCGGCAAATTGATCTTTCATGACAAGATTCAACAAAGCAGTATTGATTTCACAAGATTCAGTATCGGTAAGAGGAGCAATCGGAGTGCTAAGGAAATCATTGTTGTTGGTATTGGTGAAGTCACAGAATTTAGTATTATCTTGAGCCATCGTGACAAGCAAGCAATCCAACACACGAGCAAACAAGAGACGTGCAAAAAGAGGCAAACGGAAAAGAGAGGGCGAATAAAACGGCAAGGGTGAAGTGGGGGAGAGGAAAACGACAGGCAAATGGCAAATAATGTAATGCGGGAGATAAGGGTTTCTGATGGGTGCTTGGTATGTTGACTTTTGCGTAGACTCCCCGGCAACGGCACCAGAAATCCTTCTTGCTACCTCTTGAGCAATGCGCTGGTTTTCCCTTGAAGAGGAAAGGGTGATTAAGTATTTCCCTCAGTTTTTGAGAACCAAGGTATCAATCTAGTAGGAGGCCACGCACGAGTCCTTCGCACCTACACAAACAAATAAATCCTCGCAACCAACGCGATAAGGGGTTGTCAATCCCTACACGGTCACTTACGAGAGTGAGATCTGATAGATATGATAGGATAATATTTTTGGTATTTTTATGATAAAGATGCAACGTAAAGTAAGTAAAATAAAAATGGCGCCAGAAATAGCTTGTTGTCCGAAGATTAATATGATGGAAAATAGACCCGGGGGCCATAGGTTTCACTAGTGGCTTCTCTCAAGAGTATAAGTATTTACGATGGGTGAACAAATTACTGTTGAGCAATTGACAGAATTGAGCATAGTTATGAGAATATCTAGGTATGATCATGTATATAGGCATCACGTCCGAGACAAGTAGACCGACTCCTGCCTGCATCTACTACTGTTACTCCACAATCGACCGCTGTCCAGCATGCATCTAGAGTATTAAGTTCATAAGAACAGAGTAACACTTTAAGCAAGATGACATGATGTAGAGGGATAAACTCATGCAATATGATATAAACCCATCTTGTTATCCTCGATGGCAACAATACAATACGTGCCTTGCTGCCCCTACTGTCACTGGGAAAGGACACCGCAAGATTGAACCCAAAGCTAAGAACTTCTCCCATTGCAAGAAAGATCAATCTAGTAGGTGATAACCCACAAGTATAGGGGATCGCAACAGTTTTCGATAAGTAAGAGTGTCGAACCCAACGAGGAGCTAAAGGTAGAACAAATATTCCCTCAAGTTCTATTGACCACCGATACAACTCTACGCACGCTTGACGCTCGCTTTACCGAAACAAGTATGAAACTAGAAGTACTTTGTAGGTGTTTTTTGGATAGGTTTGCAAGAAAATAAAGAGCGAGTAAATAAAAGCTAGGGGCTGTTTAGATGAAGACACAACTAAATTAGTTTTAGTAAAGAGCTTGTTGTCACGAGAAAGTTATTTGTCCCTAGGCAATCGATAACTACACGGTAATCATTATTGCAATTTTATTTGAGGGAGAGGCATAAGCTAACATACTTTCTCTACTTGGATCATATGCACTTATGATTGGAACTCTAGCAAGCATCCGCAACTACTAAAGATCATTAAGGTAAAACCCAACCATAGCATTAAAGTATCAAGTCCCCTTTATCCCATACGAAAACAACCTACTTACTCGGGTTTGTGTTTCAGTCACTCACGCAACCCACTATAAGAAAATCATAAACATATTGCAAACCCTACAGCGGAGATCCCTCACGCTATGCGACACGGAGAGCACCATAGGACAACACCAATAATAAAACATGCAACTCAAACAAATCTTGATCATCAAATAGCCATTAGGACAAAACGGATCTACTCAAACATCATAGGATAGCCATACATCATTGGGAAATAATATATAGCGTTGAGCACCATGTTTAAGTAGAGATTACAGCGGGTAAGAGAGAGGTTACACCGCTGCATAGAGGAGGGAAGAGTTGGTGATGATGGCGGTGAAGTTGTTGGTGAAGATGGTGGTGGTGATGATGGCGCCGGCAGCGTTCCGGCGCCACCGGAAGAGAAGGGGAGAGGGGGCCCCTTCGTCTTCACGGCTTGGGAGGGGCGAGAGCCCCTCCGAGATTGGATCTATCTCTGCTTTCTCTCTGCTTCGCTGCTCGCTCACGCCTTTCACTGTTTCGTATATATATGGAGATCCGTAACTCCTATTGGACTGAAACCTTCGCCGTGATTTTTTACCAAAAATTAGCTTTCTTACGGCCAAAGAAGGGCATCAACCGCCTTATGGGTGGCCCACGAGGGTGGGGGGCGCGCCCTCCTGGTACGGGCGTGGGCCCCTGCCTCGTGGCCACCTCAGACACCGTTTCACGTTGATCTTTCTCCCAGATTTTCCAAATATTCCAAAAATAAGCTCCGTCCGTTTTTATCCCATTTGGACTCCGTTTGATATGGATATTCTGCGAAACCAAAAACATGCAATGCATGTGAACTGCATCGGGCATTGGATCAATATGTTAGTCCCAAAAATAGTATAAAAAGTTGCCAAAAAGTATATGAAAGTTGAATAATATTGGCATGGAACAATCAAAAATTATAGATACGACGGAGACGTATCAGTAGGCCAAACCAAACTGATCATCAAAGAGACTTGCAAAGATAACCAATCATACATAAAAGAATTCAGAAGATTCAAATATTGTTCATAGATAAACTTGATCATAAACCCACAATTCATCGGTCTCAACAAACACGCCGCAAAAGAAGATTACATCGAATAGATTTCCATAAGAGAGGGGGAGAACATTGTATTGAGATCCAAAAAGAGAGAAGAAGCCATCTAGCTAATAACTATGGACCCGAAGGTCTAAGGTAAACTACTCACACTTCATCGGAGAGGCTATGGTGTTGATGTAGAAGCCATCCGTGATCGATGCCCCCTCCGCGTGAGCTCCTAACAGGCCCCAAGATGGGATCTCACGGGTACAGAAGGTTGAGGCGGTGGAATTAGGATTTTGGCTCCATATCTGGTAGTTTGGGGGTACGTAGGTATATATAGGAGGAAGGAGTACGTCGGTGGAGCAATGTGGGGCCCATGAGGGTGGAGGGCGGGCCTGGGGGTTAGGCGCGCCCCCCTACCTCATGGCCTCCTGGTTGAATTCTTGACGTAGGGTCCAAGTCCTCTGGATCACGTTCATTCCAAAAATCACGTCCCCGAAGGTTTCATTCCGTTTGGACTCCGTTTGATATTCTTTTTCTGCGAAACTCTGAAATAGGCAAAAACAACAATTCTGGGTTGGGCCTCCGGTTAATAGGTTAGTCCCAAAAATAATATAAAAGTGTATAATAAATCCCAATAATGTCCAAAACAGAATATAATATAGCATGGAACAATAAAAAATTATAGATACGTTGGAGACGTATCAATAGGCGCGCGGGGCCCACTATGGACCGCCCAACGCTGGGGGTTTCCAGTGACCTACCTTACGAGGTGGGTTGTCCGGCCTTTACCCGTGAGCTGTGGCAGTTCCAGTGGCCCTCCCACCGCACGTTCAAGCCAGATGTTGGGGAAAAGTACAACGGCAATACTCACCCGTCGGAGTTCCTCGGCATCTACACCATCGCAATGCAGGTCGCCGGGGCTCGCGACGACAAGGTGCTCGCGAACTACTTTCCGTTGGAACTTAAGCCCAACGTTCTGTCATGGTTGATGCACCTGCCAGTAGATTCCATCTCTTCTTGGTCGGATCTGTGCCACGAGTTTGTTGGCACCTTTACCAGAGGCCACCAAGCTCCTGGCCAGGCAAGCGATTTGCATGTCATCCCCCAGAAGGACGGCGAGTCCCTGCGCAAGTACATACAAAGGTTCAGCCGTGTGCGATCTGACATCGGACGCCCACCCGCCGCTGTCATCAGTGCATTCCATCAGAATGTGCAAAACCGCAAGATGTGCAAAGAGCTGGCGATGAACAAGGTCAAGGATGTAGCCGAGCTTTTTGTTCCGGCTGACAGATGTGCTCGGGCTGAAGAAGGAAGGAAGTACCCTGGCGAAGATGATGGCGCGGAAACCGACTCCACAGATGAAGACGCCGCCACCCCAGCAAAGAAGGGCCGACGCTGCAATAGGAAGCGTAAGGGCAAGACCGTGTTTGCCGTTGAGGGATCCGGCGACCCCGGCGCCGCCAAGAAGGCCAAGGCTGACGACTCCGGCAAGGAAGTTGACGGGTGTGCCGCCTGCCAGGCCTTGGCGGCTGCTGACAAGCCAGGAGGCTCCGACAAGCAATACTGCAAGATCCATCGCACCAAGGGCCACGACCTCCAGAACTGCGGACAGGTTGAGCTACTTGCGGAGAGACAGAAAGACGAATATGAGAGGCGGGACAAGGAGAAGGTCCAGGATGGTGCTGAGGAGTCCGGCAAGAAGCGTGGCAGCCAAGGAGGTCACCGCGGCAAGGATAATCAACAAGAGAGGCCCGCTTGGGGCCGTGACAAGAAGGAGGAGGAGGATGATCATGGTGAGGACGACGAGCCCGGCGAGCACGAGTTCCAGAAAGCTACGGAGGGCATGTGCATCGATGGTGGCACCTTGTTGCATACCTCTCACCGCAGGCTGAAGCAGTGAGCGCGTGAGATCACTGCGGCAGGGCCATCATTCGATGCTCATAAGCCACTGAAGTGGTCCAGCACACCTATCATTTTTTACACCAAGGATCACCCTGATCGCACAATTGCAGTCGGGTGTTTGCCGTTGTTGGTTTCACCAACAATACGCAACCTCAAGGTGACAAAAGTACTAATCGATGGCGGGGACAGTCTAAACTTGATCTCGCCCACTGTGATTGAGAGCCTGCGTATCCCTGATGGAGATCTCGAGGAGACGGGCACGTTTCAAGGAATCAACCTGGGGAGGAGTCAGCCGAAGGGTAAAATCACATTGCCCGTTACATTCGGGGGCGAGCTGAACTACAGGACGGAGAAGATCATTTTTGATGTCGCCAAGATCCCCCTTCCCTACAATGGGATCCTTGGTCGTCCAGCGCTGGCCAAGTTCATGGCGGCATCACATTACGCCTATAACACGTTGAAGATCCTCGGGCCACTGAGCATCATCACCGTCCCCTCTGACAAGAAGGATGCACTCATCTGCGCCGACCAGCTCTACCGGGAGGCAGTTGCAGCAATTGCTGCCAAGGCACTTGCTCCTGCTGCTGTAGCCCCGAGGGAGAAGAAGACCGACAAGACCTCTTCCGGCAAGACCTCTTGTACCCACTCCGTCAAGCGCGCCTCTTCGGAGTGCAACGCTCCCGTTGAGGACATGCCAGAGAGCTCCACCGGCAAGAGCAAGAAATCCAAGGCAGCACCACTAGAGACCAAGAAGGTGCCCGTCAAGGAGGACGGCACGAGCGGGGCTTTTACTATAAGCTCCACCATTGATAGCAAATAGGAAAGCGCACTAGTCGCCTTCCTGCGGGCGAATGTCGATGTGTTTGCATGGGAAACATCCGACATCCCCGACATTCCCAGGAAGGTGATTGAGCACCATCTTGCTGTTTGTCCTCATGTGCGGCCCGTCAAGCAGAAGGTCAGGAAGCAAGCTTTGGAGCGGCAAGAGTTCATCATCGAAGAGATCAAGAAGTTAGAGGCGGCAGGCTTGGTCAGAGGAATCCTCCACCCCACGTGGTTGGCCAATCTAGTGGTAGTGCGTCAGGAAAATGGGAAGTGGAGGCTATGTATTGATTACACAGATATCAATAAGGCCTGTCCAAAGGATCCTTTCCCTTTGCCACGCATAGACCAGATTGTGGACTCCACTGCCGGATGTGACCTGCTGTCATTCCTCGACGCCTATTCAGGATACCATCAGATCTTCATGATGAAGGAAGACGAAGAAAAGACCGCATTCATCACCCTATGTGATACGTACTGTTTTGTACGACTGCCTTTCGGGTTGAAAAGCGTTGGTTCGACATTTGCCTGAGCAGTCCAAATTGGTTTTGAGCCCCAACTGCATAGAAATATGGAAGCTTACATGGATGATATAGTGGTCAAAACCAAGGACAAGGCTACGCTCGTGCAGGATATGGAGGAAACATTTACAAATCTGTGCAAGATCAACCTCAAGCTCAACCCAGAGAACTGTATGTTCGGTGTCCCATCCGGAAAACTTCTTGGGTTCTTTGTGTCTCAGCGCGGGATCGAAGCGAATCCGACAAGATCAAAGCGATTGAGCAGATTGAGGCGCCGAGACAGGTCAAAGACGTCCGTAGGCTCGCCGGCTGCGTTGCTGCTCTAAGTAGGTTCATCTCGAAATCTGCTGAGCGCGCCCTCCACTTTTTCAAAGTTTTGAAAAAGGCGGGTCCAATGAAATGCACTCCGGAGGCAGAGGCAGTGCTACAGGATGTGAAGAAGTACCTCTCCTCAACGCCAATACTAGTCGCAACTAAACCACAAGAGCCGTTGCTGCTATATCTAGCGGCGACGAATCAAGTGGTTAGTGTTGCGCTAGTAGCACAGAGGGAACTCGAGGAAGAGGCAGCAGTAGCAGCGGAGCCGTTGGATGGTGGGCCGAGGCTCTCCCCGGCAGGGCCTGACGCCGGCAAGGCGGAACCCCCGGAAAGGCCCGGTCCCAACAAGGCAGAGTCTGCGCAGATGGGCAGAGTTGAACAGAAGAAGAAGGTGGTGCAGCACTCGGTTTATTTTGTCAGTTCCCTCTTGCAGGGGAGTAGATCAAGATATTCCGGGATGCAGAAGCTACTTTTCGGCCTTCTTATGCCCTCGAGAAAGCCGCGTCACTATTTCCAAGCACACGAGATCACCGTCGTCACCCGCCTCCCTTTGCAACGGATCTTGCACAACCCAGATGCGACTGGTAGGATTGTGGAGTGGGCGTTGGAGCTGTCGAGCTTTGACCTCGGGTTTGAAAGTACTTCCACGATCAAGAGCCAAGCTTTGGCAGAATTCATAGCAGAATAGACCTCAACGCCCGACGAGGAGATCCAAGAGACCACCTTTCCAGGCAACGAAACAAGCCGTGATTGGATCATGTACTTCGATGGGGCTTTCTCGCTACAGGGTGCTAGTGCCGGCGTGCTACTCATCGCACCCACCGGAGAACACTTTCCTCGGGAAAAATCAACAAATAACAAACAACACAGCAGGGTACGAGGGATTGCTTGCCGGTCTCAGGATCGCGGCAGACCTTGGAATCAGGAAGCTCATCATCAGAGGTGATTCACAGCTCGTCGTCAAGCAAGTTAACAAAGATTACCAGAGCCCGTTGATGGAGGCCTATGTGGATGAGGTGAGGAAGTTGGAGGAGCGTTTTGACGGTCTACAAGCGGAGCATGTTCCCCGAGCAGAGAACAACATTGCCGACGACTTGTCAAAATGCGCTACCCTCAAGTTGCCTATGGAACCAGGTACTTTTGTGCTTCAATAAACTCAGCCATCCGTTGAGCCATCAGCAGGACAGAACAAGCGAAGGAAGGCGGGCCCCGGCAAGTACTTTCCCGCTGAGCTCCCAGGAGCCGCTGGCAAGGATGTTGCCGGGTGTCCCAAGCTTGCCGGAAAGCAGCAACCTCCGGCAGGGCCTCAAGCCCTGACCATAGAGGCGGCTGCCCTTACGGCCGAAGATGAGCCTCTAGTCCTTGCCGTCGAGCCCCAGGCTCCGGCATGGGCACATCACACCGTCCGTTTCCTCCAAACAGGGGAACTCCCTGAGGAATAGGAAGAAGCAGAGAAAGTAGCCCGTCGGTCCAGCATGTACCAGTTTGTGGATGATGCCCTATACAGAAGGAGACCGAACGACGTGAAATTGAAGTGCATTCCTCGGGAGGACGGACTGGAGCTGTTGGCGGAGATACATGGAGGCATGTGTGGCTCCCACATAGGGTCAAGAGCCCTTGCCGGCAAAGCGTTCTGGCAAGTTTTCTTCTGGCCCACCGCTCTCCAGGATGCAGCTGCACTAGTAACCAAGTGTGAAGCGTGGCAGTTCCATTCAAAGAAGCTTCATCAACCAGCCCAAGCTCTTCAGACAATCCCTCTTTCCTGGCCATTTTCGGTCTGGGGGATCGACATACTGGGCCCCTTTCCCCATGCCGTCGGGGGCTTTGAGTACTTGTACGTGGCGATCGACAAGTTCACAAAGTGGCCGGAAGTAGAACCAGTGAGAAAGGTGATAGCGCAATCAGCCATCAAGTTCTTCAAGGGGCTAGTCTGCCGTTTTGGTGTACCGAACAGAGTCATCACCGACAATGGAACGCAGTTCACGAGCCGCACCTTTATGCAGTATATCCAAGACCTCGGCAGCAAGGTTTGTTTTGCTTCTGTTGCTCATCCCAGAAGTAACGGCCAGGCCAAGAGGGCAAATGCAGAAGTGTTGCGAGGCCTCAAGACCAGGACTTTTGACAGGCTACACAAGTGCGGAAGGCGCTGGGTTGATGAGTTACCAATGATTCTTTGGTCGATCAGAACAACGCCAAATCGAGCCACTGGCCAAACACCCTTTTCCCTAGTATACGGGGTAGAAGCAGTTCTCCCCACGGAACTCATATACGGGTCACCCCGAGTGCTCGCTTATGATGAGCTTGAGCAAGAGCAGTTGCACCATGATGATGCGATGCTCCTTGAGGAAGATCGTCTTCGGGCTGCTGTGTGAGCTGCTCGCTACCAGCAAGCCTTGCGCCGCTACCATAGCCGCAAGGTTCGTACCCGAAGCCTTGAGGAAGGCGACCTTGTTCTTCGGAGAGTTCAATCTGCCAAGAATTCCAACAAGTTGACACCGAAGTGGGAAGGCCCTTATCAGGTAATACGAAGTCACTGTGCCCGGCGATTCGCTTAGAGACCGAAGATGGAATTCCAGTGAGCAACTCCTGGAACATCGAACATCTTCGCAAGTTTTACCCATAAGGCGTGGTTGCTGGACCTCCCGGCAGATCACTTTTTGTACAAGCCTTGTCGGCAAGGCATGTAACCCTTTGTACAAAGTCAGGCGCAGGCCCTGAGCATCAGATAAATAAATGAAGCGCCGGCGCCCTAGAATAGAGCATGCATGCTAGGTTGAGTCTTTCTCTCTGTTAGGGTTGATAGTGCTTGGCGGTAGCTAGCCCCTAGCATAGTGGTTGAGTGTATGTCTTTCTGTCTCTTCCAGTCCGTTCTTGGTTCGCAGGCCGCACAGGCGCTCCTGCAGAACCGTTTGGAGGAAAGAATGCGGATCGACACCCCCGACCCCAGCAAGCCGAGTTTGCCGGGGGCTGCAAATTCAGATAAGTTCTCTCTCTCCCCTGCTATGCGCTTCCGTATGAAACTTGAACGTACGAAACTTTGTTCACTCCTATACCACCGTGCTCCCTCTTTCTTGTGCCCGAAATCCCTTTCAGGCCGGAATCTGGTTGTAGTTGCGGTGGAAGGGAAACAAGCAAAGGGACCGATCCTACTTTACCCCTACTCCCGCCAAGAGCGTGGGTGTGGTCATGGTATAAAGCGGGAGGACGGCAAGGTTTGTTGTCGGGCGACGTTGTTTATTTGAAATAACAAGGACTCGCTCCTTAGTGTGGGCCTCGCTCACGCACAAAGGGACCCAGCGTAGCAGCCAGCCAGCCAGCGTGGTGCTGCATGCCTCGTCAGCTTGGACGCGCGTCGAAGCGAGGCGAGGCGGCGACAGACGAGACGAGCTTCCTTGTCGTCCCCGATAAAGCAAGAGGACACGTTGGCAGCGCATTAAATGCGTTTTGTCCCATGATGTCAGGGATAGACTTGTACACTATACATACTTTCCACCTCCTGTGTGCCACTGTGGCGTATAAAAGGAGGCCCGAGGCGTATCGAGGGAGGATTCGGACTTTTTGGGCTAGGCATGCACCGCAGCTAGTTCAAGAGCTCAAGAACACCAAATATACACCAAAGCAGGACTAGGGCATTATGCATCATTTGCGGCCCGAACCTGGATAAAATTACCCCGTGTTGATCTTCTAAACCCGCTCTTTGCACAGCCCCGCGCCCCGCCAACCGTAGTAGGGATTCCCTGTGATCCCATAGGTGTCGTTCTTGAACCCTGACAGTCTTCTATGATTGGTAACACTCACTGTGTACACATGAGCAAAACGTTTCAATCGGACACATAGAAAGATAGGGGCTTAAAGTTTCGCATCCCAACATATTCACCTCAAGGGTGATGTCAACAATAATAACTCATGCTATCTATATTCAACTAGACATATGTTCCTAGATCTTTCATCACCACATGATGCTTGCCAAAGGAGAAAAATAAAAAGGAACAGAAGGAAAACTTTGACTCTTTGCATAAAGGTAAATACATAAAAGTAAAATATAGGCCCTTCGCAGAGAGAAGCAGAGGTTGCCATGCGCTTATTTGTTTGTATGCTCAACCCCTTAATGCAAACGAACATCACGTTGCATTGCCCCTTGTGATAGCGACCTTTATTATGCAGTCGGTCGCTTTTATTCTTCACCATCACAAGTTCATGCAACGCTCAATTATCTCTTACACTAAATGATCTCACACTTTTAGAAGGAATTTTTATTGCCTTTTTGCACCCGATGACAACTTACTTGAGGGATCTTCCTCAATCCCTAGGTAGGTATGGTGGACTCTTGAAAATAAGATTTGGGGTTTAAGGGTTTTTGGATGCACAAGTAGTATCTCTACTTAGTGCGGAATTTTTGGCTAGCAAAGATAGGGGGCAAGCATCACATGTTAAAGTATCTATGACAATATGACTTCTATGTGAATATAAACAAACATAAACCATTAAGTTGTCTTCCTTGTCCAACGTCAACAATTTTGGCATATAATATTTTGATGAGGGCTCACAATCGCAAAAGATTCCTAGGATAGTATATTTATATGTGAATCTTCTCTTCCCTTATTAATTCTTTCGTGAGTTGCATCATTGACTAATGCTATGTTTGTCAATCTCTAACAAAATTTTCTACTTAAAATTTTCCTTATGTGGTGATCTTATTGATTTATTTCCTTTCACTTTTTCCTTTCTTATTTCTTTTCTTTATTTGCAACATGAGAGTAAAGAAAGAAAAAACTCACACTAAATTTTATTATATAACTTGCACACGATTACAAGGATAGATCATTAAGCAAACTCTCAAGGAAGAAATGATCGATCAACTCTTATTCATCTAAAGCAAAAGATCGAACTAAAATAAGTAAAAGTAAAAAGGTAATGGGATGATACGAAATCGGGGCACCTCCCCCAAGCTTGGCAGAAGCCAAGGGGAGTGCCCATACCCGATACTCAGTTCTCCTTCGATGGTGAAGAAGATGGTGATGGTGATGAAGAAGGGATCTTGTCCTCGGATTTCCATGGCAGTGGTCCACCATCATAAGAGGAGGAGTGAGTCTCATGGGTCCTGCAGCTAGCAGCCAAACTCATACCTTTAAACCTCACCTCACATTCAAGGACTTGGTTTTGAAGATCATAGATCTGGCTTTGCTGAAAGTTGATTTGTTCGTTGAGGGTGAAGATGATGTCCTTAATGGGCTTGCCATCCACCTTGAGATCACAGGAATGGTCCGTGATCATGAGGTGATTGGCATTGAGTCCACACTCCACCATCCCCTTGCACCGGAAGACGTCTTGCTCCACAGCTTCAAGCCTGTCCTCCATGGTTCCCGTTCCCTTGGGGCATGGCACATCATGGAGGTGAAGCACCCCCTCATGCATCTGGATGACCTGAGGGCGCTGCACCACCTCCCGCATATATGGGTTGATTACGTTCTTGAAGAACTTGTCCTTGGAGGAGCTTGAAGAGGCCATGATAGATGGGATCTGACAAAAACAACAAGGAAAAATAGAACAGAGGATTTCTCCGCGATACGGTGATCAACAGGTTCAGGAAGTATATATAGATTTTTTTTTATCTTGGAGGACAAGCATACGGGAGAAAAATGGAGCACGGAAGGTGTCCCAAGTGGGCACAACCCACCTGGGCGCGCCAGGCGCCCTGTTGTCTTGTGCCAACCAGGGGACGCTTCCTGGAAGTTTCTTTATTTCCAAAATTCTTAAATATTCCAAAACTGATAAAAAAATATTTTTGCAGATTTTTCGGAGTCCGTTTACTTACCGTATCATGTACCTCCTTATTTTCACGATTCTGGAGTGTTCCGGAAGGACTCTTTTATGTGTTCTTCCGATGTCAAAGTTTGGATAATATTACTTTCAGCGTTAGTGGGCGTACATGAGATATAATGCTTTATTCGTTGCCCATTGACAACCTTCGGGTTAGTACCTTCGGGACTATTTATTTTGATGGCTCCAGACCGGTAAACCTCCTTGATGACATATGGGCCTTCCCATTTTGAGAGGAGTTTTCCTGCAAAGAATCTGAAACGAGAGTTGTACAAAAGAACATATTCTCCGACTTTAAACTCACGCTTTTGGATTCTTTTGTCATGCCATCTTTTAACTTTTTCTTTGAATAATTTTGCACTTTCATAAGCTTGGATTCTCCATTCATCTAGAGAGCTAATATCAAATAACCTCTTTTCACCAGCAAGTTTGAAGTCATAATTGAGTTCTTTGATTGCCCAAAATGCTTTATGTTCTAACTCAAGAGGCAAATGACAAGCTTTTCCATAAACCATTTTATAAGGAGACATACCCATAGGATTTTTATATGCTGTTCTATAAGCCCAAAGTGCATCATCTAATTTCTTAGACCAATTCTTCCTGGACCTATTGACAGTCTTTTGCAAAATTAATTTTATTTCTCTATTGCTAAGTTTAACTTGACCACTAGACTGAGGATGATAGGGTGATGCAATTCTATGGTTAACATTATACTTCGCAAGCATCTAACGTGAAGCACCATGAATAAAGTGTGAACCACTATCAATCATTAAATATCTAGGGACTCCAAACCTTGGGAAAATAACTTCCTTAAGCATTTTAATAGAGGTGTTGTGATCAGCACTACTAGTTGGAATAGCTTCTACCCATTTAGTAACATAATCAACAACAACCAAAATATGTGTATACCCATTAGAGGAAGGAAAAGGTCCCATGTAATCAAATCCCCAAACATCAAATGGTTCAACAACAAGTGAATAATTCATAGGCATTTCTTGATGCTTACCAATATTACCTATTATTTGACATTCATCATAAGATAATACGAACTTACGGGCATCCTTGAAGAGAGTAGGCCAATAAAATCCAGACTGCAATACCTTGTGAGCAGTTCTATCTCCAGCATGATGCCCTCCATAAGCTTCAGAATGACATTTCCGTAGGATTTGTCCCTGTTCATGCTCAGGTACACAACATCTAATAATACCATCTACTTCTTCTTTATAAAGATGTGGGTCATCCCAAAAGTAATGTCTTAAATTATAGAAGATTTTTTTTTCTTTTGTTGGTATGTAAAGCTAGGTGGTAAATATTTAGCAACAATGTAACTAGCATAATCAGCATACCAAGGAGTGCTGTGAGCAACGTTTATTGCAGCTAACTGCTCATCAGGAAAACTATCATCAATAGGTAGTGGGTCATCAAGCACATTTTCAAGCCTAGATAGATTATCAGCTACTGGGTTCTCAGCTCCTTTTCTATCAATGCTATGTAAATCAAATTCTTGTAAAAAGAGAACCCATCGAATAAGTCTAGGTTTAGCATCTTTCTTTTCCATAAGATATTTAATAGCAGCATGGTCTGTGTGAATAGTTACTTTGGAATCAACAATATAAGGTCTAAATTTATCACAAGGAAACACCACTGCTAAGAATTCTTTTTCAGTAGTAGCATAATTTCTCCGAGCACTGTCTAGAGTTTTACTAGCATAATGAAGAACATCCAGATTGTTATCAACTCTTTGTCCTAGAGCAGCACCAACAGCATAATCCCTAGCATCACATATAATTTCAAAAGGCAAGTTCCAATCAGGTGGTTGAACAATAGGTGAAGATATTAAGGCTTTCTTGAGTGTTTCAAAGGCTTCTAAACAATCATCATCAAAAACAAAGGGAATATCCTTTTGCAAGAGACTAGTGAGAGGCTTATAAATTTTAGAAAAGTCTTTGATAAATCTCCTATAGAAACCAGCATGACCTAGGAAACTACGAATACCTTTTATATCTTTAGGACATGGCATTTTCTCAATTGCATCAACCTTAGCTTTGTCCACTTCAATACTTCTTTCAGAAATTTTATGACCCAAGACAATGCCTTCATTAACCATAAAGTGGCACTTCTCCCAATTCAAGACAAGATTTGTTTGTTCACATCTCTGCAAAACTGGATCAGGATTGCTTAAAAAATCATCAAAAGACTTCCCATAAACAGAAAAGTCATCCATTAAAACCTCAACAATCTTTTCACAAAAGTCAGAGAATATAGCAATCATACATCTTTGAAAGGTAGCAGGTGCATTACATAAACCAAAATGCATACACCTATAAGCATATGTTCCAAAAGGACAAGTAAAAGTGGTCTTTTCTTGATCAGGTTGAGAAACAGGTATTTGTGAAAAACCAGAATATCCATCAAGGAAGCAAAAGTGTGTGTGCTTAGATAATATTCCAAGCATTTGATCAATAAAAGGCAAAGGGTAATGATATTTTCTAGTTGCTTTGTTTAATTTTCTAAAATCAATTACCATTCTACAGCCTGTAACAATTCTTTGTGGAATAAGTCATTCTTATCATTAGGAACAACAGTGATACCTCCTTTCTTAGGAACACAATGAGCAGGACTTAATCATCTACTATCAACTATAGGATAGATTATACCTGCTTCCAGAAGTTTTAATATTTCCGTTCTTACCACTTCTTTCATCTTCGGGTTTAACCGACGTTAGTGATCAACAACGGGTCTAGCATCAGGCTCCATATTAATTTTGGGCTGACATATAGTGGGACTAATGCCCTTTAAATCTTCAAGAGTATATCCAATAGCAGCTCGGTGCTTCCTTAGAACTTTCAATGATCTTTCTTCTTCATGTTCTGAAAGGTTAGCACTGATTATAACAGGATATATCTTCTTTTCATCAAGATAAGCATATTTCAAAGTGTCTGACAATTGTTTTAATTCAAACACAAGATCACCTTTAGGTGGAGGAGGACCTCCTAGAGTTTCAATAGGCAAATTGTGTTTAAGCAGAGGACGTTGTTCAAAGAAATTTTTATCTATTTCATTTCTTTCATGCGTATGTAAATCATTTTCATGGTCTAGCAAATATTGTTCTAAAGGATTAGTATGTGGTACAACAATAGAAGCAAGACCAATTAATTCATCCTTACTAGGCAAATTTTTTCATGAAGCTTTCTACTAAACTTGGAAAAATTACACTCATGAGACTCATCACCAAAACTAACACCGACAGTTTGTTTCTCACAATCTATCTTAGCATTAACGCTGTTCAAGAAAGGTCTACCAAATATAATGGGACAAAAGTCATCTTGTGGGGAACCAAGAACAAGAAAATCAGTAGGGTATTTTATTTTCCCACACAAGACTTCAACATCTCTCACAATCCCAATTGGTGATATGGTGTCTCCATTAGCAAGTTTAATTGTAACATCTATGTCTTCTATATCTGCGGGTGCTATGTCATTCATAATTTCTTGATATAAGGTGTAATGAATAGAACTCACACTAGCACCTATGTCACATAAACCATGATAACAGTGATCTCCTATTTTAACTGAGATGACAGGCATGCCAACAACAGGTCTATGTTTATCCTTTTTATCAGGTTTGGAAATTCTAGCAGCTTCTTCACAAAAGTAAATAACATGCCCATCTATATCTTCTTCTAAGAGATATTTAACCATAGCAATGCTAGGTTCTACTTTAATTTGTTCATCAGGTTTAGGTGTTCTAATATAGCTTTTGTTAACTGATGTCTACTACGCAACCTTCTTCTTGTAGACGTTGTTGGGCCTCCAAGTGCAGAGGTTTGTAGGACAGTAGCAAATTTCGCTCAAGTGGATGACCTAAGGTTTATCAATCCGTGGGAGGCGTAGGATGAAGATGGTCTCTCTCAAAGAGCCCTGCAACCAAATAACAAAGAGTCTCTTGTGTCCCCAACACACCCAATACAATGGTAAATTGTATAGGTGCACTAGTTCGGCGAAGAGATGGTGATTCAAGTGCAATATGGATGGTAGATATAGGTTTTTGTAATCTGAAAATATAAAAACAGCAAGGTAACTAATGATAAAAGTGAGCGAAAACGGTATTGTAATGCTTTGAAACAAGGCCTAGGGTTCATACTTCCGCTAGTGCAAGTTCTCTCAACAAGGATAACATAATTAGATCATATAACTATCCCTCAACATGCAACGAAGAGTCACTCCAAAGTCACTAATAGCAGAGAACAAACAAAGAGATTATTGTAGGGTACGAAACCACCTCAAAGTTATTCTTTCCGATCAATCCATTGGGCTATTCCTATAAGTGTCACAAACAGCCCTAGAGTTTGTAGTAAAATAACACCTTAAGACACTAATCAACCAAAACCCTAATGTCACCTAGATACTCCAATGTCACCTCAAGTATCCGCGGGTATGATTATACGATATGCATCACACAATATCAGATTCATCTATTCAACCAACACTAAGAACTTCAAAGAGTGCCCCAAAGTTTCTACCGGAGAGTCAACACGAAAACGTGTGCCAACCCCTATGCATAGATTCCCAAGGTCACAGAACCCGCAAGTTGACCACCAAAACATACATCAAGTGAATCAATAGAATACCCATTGTCACCACTGGTATCCCACGCAAGACATACATCAAGTGTTCTCAAATCCTTAAAGACTCAATCTGATAAGATAACTTCAAAGGGAAAACTCAATCCATTACAAGAAGGTAGAGGGGGAGAAACATCATAAGATACAACTATAGTAGTAAAGCTTGCGGTACATCAAGATCGTGCCACATCAAGAACACGAGAGAGAGATCAAACACATAGCTACTAGTACATACCCTCAGCCCCGAGGGTGAACTACTCCCTCCTCGTCATGGAGAGCACCGGGATGATGAAGATGGCCACCGGTGATGGATCCCCCCTCCAGCAGGGTGCCGGAACAGGGTCCCGATTAGTTTTTGGTGGCTACAGAGGCTTGCGGTGGCGGAACTCCCGATCTAGGTTATTTTCTAGAGGTTTGGGGATTTATAGGAGAGGTTGGCATCGAGAACAAGTCAGGGGGCCCCACGAAGAGTCCATGAGGCACAGGGGCACACCCCAGGGGGGTGGGCGCACCCTCCACCCTCGTGGGGCCCAAGGGACTCCCCTCCGGTAACTCTTCGTTCCAGTATTTTTTATATTTTCCAGAAAAATCTCCGTTGACTTTCAGCGCATTCCGAGAACTTTTATTTCTGCACAAAAACAACACCACGGTAGTTCTGCTGAAAACAGCGTCAGTCCGGGTTAGTTCTAACCAAATCATACCAAAATCATGTAAAAATATTATAAACATGGCATGAATACATAAAAAATTATAGATACATTGGAGACGTATCAGCATCCCCAAGCTTAATTCCTGCTCGTCCTCGAGTAGGTAAATGATAAAAACAGAATTTTTGATGTGGAATGCTACCTAACATATTTATCAATGTAATCTTCTTTATTGTGGCAAGAATATTCAGATCCATAAGATTCCAAATAAAAGCTTAATATTGACATAAAAATAGTAATACTTCAAGCATACGAACAAAGCAATCATGTCTTCTCAAAATAACATGGCCAAAGAAAGCTATCCCTACAAAATCATATTATCTGGCTATGCTCTATCTTGGTGAACTTGTCGATGGCGACGTAGAGGTAGCGGTAGCCCCCGGGCACTCGTGGGAATGGACCCAGGATATCCAGCCCCCAGACCGCGAACAGCCACGAGAGCGGGATAGTCTGGAGGCCCTGAGCAGGCTGGTGGATTTGCTTGGCGTGGAACTGGCAGGCCTCGCAGGCTCTTACCAGCTCGGTCGCGTTGTTGAGCGCTGTGGGCCAGTATAATCTGCTGCGAAACGCTAGCCCACCAAGGTGCACCATGACGAATGATGCCCGCAGTCTCCACCATGTATGTCAGCTAGCAACTCGCACCCCTGCTTCCTGGAGATGCATCGCAAGGAAACGTCATTCGGTCGCTTCTGGTACAGCTCACCATCCTGAATGCAGTACGCCATAGCTTGTTGGGCCACGCGTTCCACGTCCTCCTCCTTCTCCGGCAGTGTTCCTTGCATCAGGTATGCCCTGAATTCTTTGGTCCAGCTCCCCTCCTGGGGCTCGAGCGCTAGGAGCAGGCGTGCTCCTAAGGTTGGACCGCAGGCGGGGGCTCCCGAGGCTGGCGGCAGGGGAAGTTCCCCATGAGGCGGCACAAGCTCAGCAGCTGGAGGGGCCGCTGAGGGCTTGAAGAGTCGCTCTTCAAAGAAAGATGGCTCTTGGGGCTGACGCTTTGACACCCTCTTGGTGATATCATCAACCTCCTTGTTTGTGCCGCGTGGCACATGCTGCAGTTCCAAGCCCAAGGATTGCTTCTCCATTTTGCGTACCTCCGTGAGGTATGCCTCCATGTGCTCGTCCTTTGGCTCATACACCTTGTTGAAAAAGTTGACGAGGAGTTGTGAGTCACCCTTGATGGTGAGGCGCTTCACCCCCAAGGCTATCGCGGCCTTGAGGCCCGCGATCAACCCCTCGTATTCCGTGATATTGTTGGAGACCTTCTTGCCCCGCTGGAAGCAGATCTGCACGGCGTAGTAGAGCTTGTCTTGGGTGGGCGAGACGAGCATGGCGCTAGCCCCCGCGCCCTAGCGTGTGACACCGCCATCGAAGTACATGACCCAGTTGTCTGGTGCTTCGCTTCCTGGTGAGAGAGATCGGTCCTCGCTCGCTTCGGGCCTTGAGGCGTCGATCCATTCTGCCAGGAAGTCGGCGAGTGCGGCTCCCTTGATGACCCCAGTGATGCTAAACTCCAGTTGAAACACCTGCAACTTGATGTTCCATTTGGTGACCCTTCTTGCAGCATTGGGGCTCTAGAGTACCCTCTCCAGCGGGTATGCCGAGACGACCTTGATGGGGTGGCCTTGAAAGCAGTGATGCAGCTTGCACGAGGCCACGAGGAGCGCGAGTAGAAGCTTCTGCGACATGGGATAGTGTGCCCTTGCATCCCGTAACACCGTGCTGACGAGCAGACTAAGGCATAGCCTAGTGGTGGGAAGGGGCTGATGCCTTCCCACCCACCCAGGTTCAAGGCATGGTACTTGCAATTTGGGTTTGTTGCACCAATTATACTGTAAGGGGTTCCCTTACAGTCTTTCTGTCAAAAAAAAACACCGTGCTGACGAAGTACACCGGGTGCTCGACGAGGGTGGGAGTGTTGATGGGATCCGGGGTCTCCGGAGGTTGGGACACCTCTGGAGGCCGGGGGACCTCAGGAGCTTGGTTGCCCACTGAGGCCACCGTGGTCTCGGGGGCGCCGTCTTGTGGAGCCTGGTCATCTGCTGACGTTGCTACGGTTTCAGGGGCGCTGTCATGGTGCCGCACCTTCCCAGCTGAAGGTGAGGCATTGTGCGGCAGGCGCTTGGCCTGGCACTCCTCGCGGACGGCCACCAGTGCTGCGCTGGCAGAATAAGGCGTGGTAGCTAGGTAAAGCACCAGGGGCTCAAGGGAACAAGGCGCTACCATCACTGGTGGGCTGGTCAGGTATCTCTTGAGGTCTCGAAACACCAGGTCGGCCTCCAGGGTCCACTCGGCCGGGCCCTTCTTCTTCATCATCTTGAAAAACGGTAGGGCGTGCTCCCCCAACTTGGAGATAAAGCGTCCCAGCGAGGTCACACAGCCTGCAAGCTTTTGCATTTCTTTGAGGGTCTGAGGCGGGTTCATGTCTTCTATTACCTTGACCTTCTCCAGATTCGCCTCGATCCCCCTGTGTGATACAAGGAAACCCAGCAGCTTGCCGGAGGGGACGCCGAACACGCACTTCTCTGGATTGAGCCGCAGATCCACCTGGCGCAGGCTGGCGAACATCTCCTCCAGGTCCTGAATGAGGGTCCTTGCCTCCCGAGACTTCACGACAATGTCGTCGACGTAAGACTCAGCGTTCCTCCCGGGCTGCTGGCCCAGGACAATGTGCATTAGTTGCTAGAAGGTCGCCCCAGCGTTGCGCAGCCTGAACGGCATGTAGGTGTAGCAGTACACCCCGCACGGGGTCAAGAAGGCCGTCTTCTCTACGTCTTCCACTACCATCTTGATCTGGTGGTAACCCGAGAAAGAATCCAGGAACCATAACAGGTCGCACTCGGCGGTGGAGTCGACGATCTAATCGATGCACGGAAGCGGGAATGGGTCCTGAGGGCAGGCCTTGTTGAGGTTGGTGAAGTCAACGCACATGCGTTCCTTCCCGCCATTCTTGGGCACGACAACGGGGTTCGCCAGCCACTCCGGGTACCAGACTTCATGGATGACACCCACCGCCTGTAGCTTGCGGGTTTCTTGGACAATAAAGGACTGCTTCTCGGTGGACTGTCGTCACGCCTTCTGCTTTACCGGGCGCACGTTGGGGCACGCCCTCAAGTGATGCTCGATTACTCCCCTTGGGACTCCCACCAGCTGCTTGGGCTCCCAAGCGAATACCTCCTTGTTCGCGCGCAGGAACTTCACCAGTGCCTCTTCTTGGTCCAGGTCGAGGTTGGCGCCTATGATGAAGGTGGCTCCCGAGGCCCCGTCATCCTCGAACGGTACTTGCTTCGTCTTGGCCCGATCTTGTGAGAATGGCTGCTTCTTCTTTGCCGGTGCAGCCCCCTGAGCCCCAACTGCTGCATCATCGGTGGGGCAAGCTGCCTCTGATGTTCTGAGGGCGAGCCTTAGGGCCGCTAAGGCCTCCTTGGTGTCCACGGCCACGGTGAGGACACCGCTGCTCCCCGGCATCTTCATGAGGTTGTAGGCGGGATAGGTTGCTGCCATGAACTGAGCCAGGGTAGGTTACCCGAGGAAGGCGTTGTACGGGAGGCTGATGCGGGCGATTTCGAAGTCGATGAGTTCAGTGCAGTAGTTGTCACGGGTGCCGAAGATGACGGGGAGGCGGATCTGCCCTAGGGGGCTGGTGGATCCACCACCAACTCCGGAGAAGGGCTTGGTATGACGGAGCCGGCCGAGGGGTACGTGGAGCAAGCTGAAGGCCTCCACGGAGAGCATGTTGAGGTCGGCTCCTCCATCAATGAGGGTCTTGGTAACTGCTACATTGCAGATGGTGGGGGTGCAGAGCATCGGGAGCGCACCCGAGCCTACCGTGGTTGCTGGGTGGTCCCCCGAGTCAAAGGTGAGGTCGGCCTTGGGTGCCGCCCATCCCGGAGGAGCCCCCTGTTGTACACGCGCGGTGCTCATCCGGCGGAAAAACTGCCTGACGTGGCGATCCGAGGGCGGTGCCTGTGAACCACCCAGGAGTACCGCGATGGTGGGGGGCGCCGGTGTGGCAAAGCGCGCGATGAAAAGATCGCACAGCTCCTCACAGGAGGCCACAAAGGACTCCGGCAGGTTGAGCAACCATGCGCGCGGCACACCGGTGAGGGCCATGGGGAACCAGTTGGCCATGAACTTGTTGTCGCCTCCGGCTTCCAGAACGGCCTCTTCGAACGCCAGCAGGAAGGCCACTGGATCTGTCGCGCCGTTATAGAGAGGCGGCATCTCCGGCTTGAACTTGTGCAGCCACCGCACTTGCCGCAAGGCGGGGATGAAGGCCCGGGGGCCCGTGGCGCCTCCGCGCGCGCCCGTCGATCCAGTCGGAGGAGTAGCGCTTGCCATGGGAGCCGGACGGAGAAACACAACAAGCAGAGACCTTCCAAAGGCTCTGGTGGTGATGCAGCGTGGGCTCCACGATGACCTTCGTCCTGTTGTCCTGCTAGTCTTGGTCTTGTTGCACCAATATGGAAACCTTTGCCTGATGCCTCGGGACTCCTTGCCTGCGCCTGCCTCTTTAGCACCAAAGAGGAAACTGGTACACTGCGCCCGCTGGCGCCCCCTGGCCTTGGTTGTCACGGCTCACGTCACGCGTACCTCGTGAGGTGCCCCTTGCATAGATATCTCCGCTCCTTGGGAGCCAGCCTAGCGAGGCCGCCCCAAGGGAGGTCTTGGTGTCATCCGCCTCATGAGGCTTGGCTCCTCGCTAGGGTCTTTAGTTGTTGTTGTCGAAGCTGGGCCGTATCGGGCCATTGGTGGAGCCACGCCATGGGCCGCAAGCAGGCAAGTCTGGGTACCCCCGTTCCTAGGACGTCGACGATTTCAAAACTTTCATGGTCTTCAAAATCCATCCTCTCCAAGACATAGTGTCTTGCATGGCATGGGATAAGCTAGTCGAATTGTAAAAGATGAAATTACATGTTGAAATAGTTGAAGTTGTGCTTAATTACAAAAAACACTTGTCGTCGTTGCGTACCATTTCAACATCAAAGGTCTCCTGGAGCTTAATGTTGAAGCGCCGACCATCGCCCAGGTGAGGCCTGTCGCACGGACCCCGGTCGTCGTTGCACCAGTCGCACTCCCCCAGGAGACTTTCGTTGTCCGATGACGAAATTTCCTAGGTTCATAATTCAAAGATTAAACTTGTACAATTAAATATATGTACAACAAAAACTAAATTAGATCATTATTATTCATCACGGGTTGACTATCTATCCGCCGAGTCTTTTTCTTGAATACTCTCAACTCGCGTGGTGTATACATTTGACCGTTGGTGATGATCGCTCCTCCTTTCGTCCCCGAGTGCATTACACCAAAATGTCTAGCACACGGGAATGAAGGAGAAGCGACCCCCACGACAACAGTCAGGATTTTTCGTCCTCTCATATGTGGTGGAGACTCTCACTCACTGATTCCTCTCGACATTTGCGCATCGTCGGTGATGGTCGTTACTCCTCCTTCCCTAGTGCATTACAAAGGTCTAGCACCCGGAGAAGAAGGAGAAACGACCCCCACGACAATAGTCGGGATTCTTCGTCCTCTCTCATATATGGTGGATACACTCCCTCACTGATTTTTCGACCGTCGGTGATGGAGCCTCGACAGACTTAAAGTCAACCCGAAATATCGTTTAATTATTTATTTTAGAAAATCCAGGCCACTCGATATTTCCTACATACTCTAGCACAAGTCATGCCAGAATTCACGGAAAAATCCGGCATGACCTTTGCTAAAAAAGGACATATGGAGTGCCTGAAATTCGCCGGAACGGAAATTAATCAACACTCCGGCAAAACATAGGCCACCCGGAGGTGTAACCTGCAAACATCATCGGCCACTTGGGCAAGCACATATCCTATTTGAGCAACACAAGATATACATGTTTATATCTACATCATATGAGCATTCAAACTTGATGGTCATTGCATTTCAAGATTTGGCAAGTCTCACCTCGAGGTCGGAGGGGGTCGGTGACGGGGACAACGGCGGTGATGATGGAGGGGCTCCTTGATTTCTGCAAAAACAAAAACCCTATAAGCATAGTGCTCTCCAATTTGAGAGTTCAAAGTAGGAGTAGTTTTCCAATTTGAGCATTCAATAAGCAAAACCAAATCGTAAAATAAATTAGTATTCAAATTAGCATGCATTCAATAAGCAAAACTAAATCATCTCTTTCATCCATACATCGTCGAATATTATCACTAATACATCTCTAATAGCATCATACATATAACATCACTAATACAGCTAAAACCCTAACGAACGACGGGTATCGGCGCGGGCGGTGGACACCCAAAGAGAAGGAACCATCACAAGATCATAGCTCCAATGAAATCCCTGAAGAACCTTCCAGGTATTGGAGAACCTGCCCTCCAACGCAACCATGTAGTGACGGACGTGCTCATCATCCGTGCTGACACGATGACGTACCACCTCCGCGGGGTCCTCAAGCCTCCGCACAGTCACAGGCCCATGCGACCGCCACCAAACAAGGTTCGGGTCAATGATGGGCTGGCTCCTCACCAAGCTGCGCCCCCTGGAAAGTAGTACCTCCCAGTACTAGCCCGGCGGAGCCCAGTCCCGGACATGGCCCCTCTGATCAAGCAGGCCTCCTCCGCCGAGTCGACGATGAGGATGCGGGATAGGCATCATCGACGTCGATGCGGGAATAATTGCTTTAACTAAAAAACAACAAATGTGACATGTTCAAAATATGACATGCCCACTTCAAAACAAATCAACCTAGAATTCTATTAAATACAGCTAAAACACCTAAATTCTATTAACTACACCTAATTAAAAACCTACATTTTGAACATGATTCGATCCTAACTAGGGTTTATACTACATTATTCTAAGATTAAACACCTAAAATACCTACATTAAATTAACAACATGGGGTGGCTGGTCTCACCTCGATCGAGGTCGGAGGTGGTTGGTGACGAGGACGACGGCGGGGATGATGCATGGGTCCTTGATTTCTGCAAAAACAAAATATAAACAAAAACATCATTATCCTCATCTTAGGACTTAGTGAAAAACCTAAATCAAAATATAAACAAAAACTTTACTTATTCGAATTTTCTAAAAATTTCATATATTCTCTTCTATTCAAATTTACTTATTCAATTTTTCTAAAAATTTCCTATTCTATTCAAAAGACCTACATTTACTTATTCTTTTCAATTTCATATTTTATTCTATTCAAATTACTTATTCAAATTTGAGGGGGAGGAGAAGAGAGAAGGAGGGGGAGGAGGAGGGGGTCACCGGAGAGGGAGGAGGGGGCCACCGGAGAGGGAGGAGGGGGCCGCCGGCGAAGAGGGAGGAGGAGGGGGAGGAGGAGGGAGGGACCTTGGGGGCAGGAGGATGACGACGGAGGAGGAGGAGGGACGGAGGGAGGACAACGACGGCGACGACGGCGGAGGCGATGAGCGAGTGTGAGGAGGAGGAGGGAGGAGGAGGGGAGGAGGAGGGAGGGACCTTGGGGGGGGAGGATGGCGATGACGGAGGAGGACGGCGGCGATGGAGGAGGACGGCGGTGACGGCGACAGAGGCGACAAAGGTGATGAGAGAGTGTGAGGGGGAGAGTGAGAGGACGCGCGCGGGCCGGTTTGGATAAGGGCCCTTAGTGGTAGCGCTTGTCCGTAGAAACCGCTACTGTTAAAATCTATAGCAGTAGCGCTCTGTGTAAAGACGCGCTATTGCTAAAATCTATAGCAGTAGCGCTCTCTGTAAAAACGCGCTACTGCTAACGCTAAGCATGTAAAAAAATTCAAAAATACATTGGTCATCAATGATCTTTTTGTGTAGAATCTAAATTGTCAATAGGAATCTTCTCCGGTTTAAGAACCGGCGAAGATTCCTATTGCGGCCACAGATCCTACACATAGAGTTCAATGAAGACCAAGTGGTTGTGATGGTTTGAGAAGCACCATATTTAAGGTGGTAAAAGTTCTGTTCGTGGAGCGAGGCGGGACTAAATTTTGGTCTTATTTGGAGGGACTGAATTTATCAGTAGCGCTGGTCAGGGAAAAAGCGCTATTGCTAAGATCAATAGTAGTAGCGCTTTCTACGCATGAGCGCTACTAGTATCCCTAGCATACCTGGAACGGTCTATCAGTTTTAGTAGTAGCGCGTTTTCTAGCTCCAGCGGTACTGCTATGCTCATATTAGCAGTGCTCGTACTTCCCAAGCGCTACTGCTATTTAGCAGCAGTGCTTCTTTTGTAAAAGCGCTACTGGTGAGCTCCTACGTATAAGCATTTCCCTAGTAGTGTATAGTAGTTTCCCGCCTTTAACAGGCCGAGTAAAGTTCTAGCCAGCTGGGCCAGAGAACACCATAGGCTTTTAACAGGCTAAAACCTAGATTGGGCTAGCATTGAGCCGAAAAATTCACGGGCCAATACAGGCCGAAACTGCCTAAGGCCCATGTTTGGCCCAAATAGGATGAGCAGTTAACAGGCCAAAATATATCTCGGGCCTGTTTGGCCCAATAAAATTATGGGGTTTAAGCAGGCCAATATCCACGCGGGCCATAGGCCCAAAAGTGTCACGGGCCATTATCAGATGGGCTGTAAGCAGGATGGATTCAACGCTGGCTGTAATTAGGCCCAACTGTTACACGAGCCATTAATAGGCTGATAGGCCAGTTCGGCTAAGATTTATCCACGAAGACTACGGGCCGTTAAGAGGCCTAAAGTTACTTTGGACAAGAAATAGCCCAGTTTCTGCATGGGCCGTTAAATGGCCTAAAGTTAAACCGGGCCGACAACGTCCCAGATGCACCACGGGCCGCTAACAGACCGAAACTATTATCGGGCCGAACTAGTAAACGGGCATTTAACAGGCTGGAATACAAACATGTCTTAGAATGGGCCCAAAAGAACAGTGGCCTGTTAACGGGCATGATCCGATGTGGGCCGTAATTTGTCCCAAAACACGGCAGGCTGTGAACGGGCCTGATCTGGTATGGGCCTCAATTTGACCCAAAACATGGCAGGCTGTTAACGGGCCAGCCCACGAGTGTCTAAAAAAACATGGTGGGCCTTTAGCTGGCCCGGCCATTTTACCTAAAATGGGCCACTGTTGGGCTGTGGCACGTGTCGACATATCATAGGCGTCTTCCATCCATTGTAGGAATGACATCTGTCCCAACGATTAGCTGACACGTGCATTATCCGGCGAATGAGAATTTTACACGTGGAAAATCCCCATTGGTCGGGGCTGTTAACGGGTTATCGGATCCAAACCGGAACCCGATAGCTTAACGGCGACCCGTTACGGTGGATGCCACGTGTCGGTCACCCTTGACGAAAGCACTTCCATGACGCGGCATTTATCGTCATGGAAGTGGACACTTCCGTGATGATAATTTTGATAATGTCATGGAACACTTCTACAATCGCATGTATGACTATCTTGATTCTGTCATAAAATCGTCATGGATGTACATGCATGACAGAAAACGTGACCTACTGTGACAAACACGTATCATCACAGAAGTGTATTTTTTTGTAGTGTACATACATGTCATGTCCCCTTCTATCACTGGGATTAAGCACCGTAAGATCGAACCCATCACAAAGCACCTCTTCCCATGGCAAGAAAAATCGATCTAGTTGGCCTAACTAAACCAAAGATTCGAAGAAGAAATACGAGGCTATTAGAAATCATGCATATAAGAGATCAAAACTCAAATAAATTTCATGGCTAAAATAGAACTGATCATAACTCAAAGTTCATCGAATCCCAACAAACACACCGCAAAAAAGAGTTACATCAAATAGATCTCCAAGAGATCATTGTATTGAGAACCAAAAGAGAGAGAGGAAGCCATCTAGCTACAAACTAAGGACCCGAAGGTCTACAATGAACTATTCACGCATCATCGGAGAGGCACCAATGAGGATGATGTATCCCTCCGTGATGGTGTCTAGATTGGATCTGGTGTTTCTGGAACTTGCAGCAGCTGGAATTGTATTTCATCGACTCCCCTAGGGTTTTTGGATTTTCTTGGTATTTATAGAGCAAAGAGGCGATGCGGGAGGCGGCCGAGGTGGGCACAACCCACTAGGGCACGCCTGGGGGGTTGTGCTCCCCTCGGAGCCCCCCTCTGGTATTTCCTTGGCGCATCGTGTGTCTTCTGGTCCAGAAAAAATCTCCAAAAAGTTTCGCTGCGTTTGGACTCCGTTTGGTATTGATTTTCTACGAAGTAAAAACAAGCAAAAAACAACAACTGGCACTGGGCACTATGTCAATGGTTAGTCCCAAAAAATGATATAAAGTTGCTATAAAATGATTGTAGAACATCCAAGAATGATAATATAACAGCATGGAACAATCAAAAATTATAGATACGTTGGAGATGTATCAGGCAACATTACCGTTCCCTTCATCATTATCCTCATTCTCATCAACATCAACATCATCATCAAGAGATATATTGGGATTCAGAGTAGGAGATACCTTCAAAGCCTTAGCCATAAGGCAAAAGTGAGAAGTAATAGATGATGATATAAGATCCCTTGAAGCACCATTCAAGACCACATCTTGTTCCATGGAGTGCTGGGTTTCCTCTACATTGTTAGTACAACAACTCGAGGAAATACATGCATTTTTATCATGGAAACAAGATATAGCAAGCATATCATCATGAGATTTAGTCAAGCAATTTCTACATGATATGCAAGAACTATTAACACACGGATGTGAAACATTTGGAGTGCTCGAAGTGTTAAAGTCCAAAGATGAAGTATTGCAATAAGATGGTGATGAAGGATCATCAACAATAAGCCCACTATCATCATTGCAGTGAACACCACTACTCACCATATAATTACCTTATGGAAATCCACATGTAGGTGAAGTAGAACAAGTTGAGAACACAACACGACCGGAGGTGGAGGGAGAACAATAATCCCCACAAATCTTGGACGCGCCATATTTATCTTGAAGCTTTTTCCACAACTCACGAGCATCCCGGAACGACATGAGTTGAAATATAACTACATTTCTCAAAGCATCGAAAAGCACATTAGAAGCTTGAGCATTGAGATAAGAATTTTTATCATCCTATAAATATAACTTTTGTTGGTCCTTTGGAGTAGAAAACCCCTTATCTATAATTCGCTCTAAATTTGGGTCCATGACCCTAAAGAGGCTAAGCATGTGAATTCCCCAAACATCAAAATTTGTGCCTTCGAAACTAAGAGTGTCAGAGAATCCTAGTCCCCTAGTCGACATCTTTATTCTCTATGCAATTAAGCCTAACAATGAGAGACGAGGCTCTGGTACCAATTGAAAGATCGTGGATGTTTCCTAGAGGGGGCGTGAATAGGCACTTTAAAATAATTACGGTTTAGGCTTGAAGAAATGTGAAATAAACCTAGCGGTTAATTTGTCAAGCACAAAACCTACAACAACTAGGCTCACCTATGTGCACCAACAACTTATGCTAAGCAAGATAAACAACTAAGTGATAGCAAGATATATGACATGAAACACTATCACAAAGTAAAGTGCATAAGTAAAGAGCTCGGGTAAGAGATAACAGAGGCACGCGGCGACGACGATGTATCCCAAAGTTCACACCCTTGTGGGTGCTAATCTCCATTTGGAGTGGTGTGGAGGCACAATGCTCCCCAAGAAGCCGCTAGGGACGCCGTGATCTCCTCACGCCCTCGCACAATGCAAGATGTCGTGATTCCACTAAGGGACCCTTGAGGGCGGTCACCAAACCCGTACAAATGGCAACCCTTGGGGCAGTCACCAAACCCGTACACTTTGGCAACCCTTGGGGCGATCACCAGAACCCGTACAAATTGCTTGGGGCAATCTCCACAACCTAATTGGAGACCCCGACACTTGCTCGGAGCTTTCCATCACAATGATTGAGCTCCGAGGCACCACGTACTGTCTGGGCGCCCAAGCACCCAAGAGGAACAAGCTCTAGGGTACCAAGAACCCAAGAGTAATAAGATACTCAACTTCACTTCCACGTATCACCGTGGAGAACTCAAACCGATGCACCAAATGCAATGGCAAGGGCACACAGAGTGCCCATGTCCCTCACTCTCAAATCCCACCAAAGCAATGAACGCTACAGAGAAAAATGAGAGGAAGAACAAGAATGAGAGCACCAAGAACTCCAAGATCTATATCTAAGGGGTTCCCCTCACATAGAGGAGAAAGTGATTGGTAGGAATGTGGATCTAGATCTCCTCCCCCCCAAGACTAGAAAGAATCCATGGATGGATTGAGAGATAGACAAGGTCGACAATGGTCGAGCTCAAAGGATAGGGTCCATTGGGGAAGAAGGCCCCCTTAAATAGGCACCCCCCGAATCCAACCGTTATGCCCACTGGTCATGCACAAGTGGTACTACCGCTTAGCACGGCCAAAACAGCCCAACGAGACAGAAAAACACGAATAGCAGATTTGCCGGGAGGTAGTGCTATTCTAGGGAGCAGTACTACTGCTTGAGCGGTACTATCGCTCTACTTACTACAAAAAAAGACACATTCGTGACATTTTGGGTCGAATGAATTTTTTTTCTGTCATACATATGACACTTCTATGACGATAATTGTGACAAAACCCGGTATCATCATAGATGTGGTGGGCTCCTACTTCTATGACAAAAAATCATGACAGAAAATGGGCTTTTCGTCCTGGGCGGGCCGGAGACGCAGTTGCATGACATTCTTTGGGCCGTCCATGACGGAAAAAACCGTGGTAGAAGCAAGGGTGAGGAAAATTTTCGGGAGTTCCCGCTTACGGTAGGAGGTCGGGGGCCGAGCGATGCATGTTTCTCTCGCACACGTACGCGCGTGAGTGTGAGGCGTTGGCTCTAACTGAACCTGAGCGAGGCGTTGGGCTCTAATCGAACCCGAAGCGACAGCTGCAGTTACGCTACATCGAACCCGAGCGATCGATCAATGGTTGTTAACTGAACCCGATCATGCGATTCCTTCACTACTGCTGCTAATTGAAGCCGGTCGATTGGATGAACAGTGAGCGTTGCGGGGGATTAGAATGAACAGTGAGCCGTGGCGTTGCCTCTGGATGAACAGGACCCCGTGGTGTGGTGGAGGGCTGGATGAACAGTAGGCGGTGGAGGGGTGCCCGTGGAGGGGTGGTTGAACAGGACCCCGTGGTGTGGAGGGCTGGATGAACAGCAGATGGTGGAGGGGTGGTTGAACAGTAGTCGGTGGAGTAGCACGGTGGAGGCTGGATGAACAGGAGCCCGTGGAGGCTGGAGGAGGTCGACAGTGGAGATGAACAGTATCCCGTGGAGTCCCGTTTTGCATTACGCCACACCCCTCCCGATGAACAGGACCCCGTTTCACCGTGAGGAGGTCCGTTGGTCTGCTTTTGGCAGACGCCACACCCTCCCGATCAACATGACCCCATTTCGACCGTAGGAGGTCCGTTTAAATCCGTTTTGCGTAAGCCACACCCTCCCGATCAACATGACCCCGTTTCGACCGTAGGAGGTCCGTTTCTCCGTTTTGCGACGCCACACCCTCCCGATCAATAGGACCCTGTTTCGACCATAGGAGGTCCGCTTTCCTCTTTTGGCGGTACGCCACACCCTCCCGATCAACAGGATCCTGCCCGAAAGTAGGAGGTCTGTTTCCTCCGTTAGCGGTACGCCAGCCTCGTTCCATCGCCTGTTCCGTCCAAGCCCTCCCGATGAACACGACCACGCATTCTGTTCCGACCCAGCCGGTTGGCTCCCACCCGTTCCGTTGCCTCCTGATGAACATGACGCATTCCGTTGCCTCCCCATGAACACGACGACGATGTTGTTTCTCCGTTCCGACCCAGCCATGTACACGAGCCCTGGCCGTACGTACGTGCGAGTAGGCGTTCGAGACCCCGCTCGTATGTAATGCGTGACGCGGGTCAGATTTTCTTTCTTGCACCGCCGACGACGTGCGTGTACATGCTACGTGTGCGCCTCTACTACGACACGTACGCACCTCTACTACGACACGTGCGCACCTCTACATCGACCAGTATATATGTACGTACACGTTCGCGACCAGAATGACAACGCTACGTACTCTTCGACCAGGTGGGTCCCGACTGTCAGGCACTTCCTTGCGTGCGAAGATGTAGCTGGTGGGTCCCAGCAGCCAGGGGGCGAATCGTTTTTTTTTTGCCCGGACGCACTTCCTTGCGTGCGAAGATGTAGCTGGTGGGTCCCGGCAGTCAGGGGGGCGAATCGTTTTGTTTTTTTTGCCCGAACGCACTTCCTTGCGTGCGAAGGTGTAGCTGGTGGGTCCCAGCAGTCAAGGGGAAACGTTTTTTTCGCGAAATACGGTGGCCCGTCCGGTGGTCCCTGCTGTCAGGTGGAGGAATAATTATTTTGCGCGTAATAAAGAGACACTTCCTTGCTGCGGCCGTGGACCCAGCTGTCAGCGTCTCCACGCACAGTACTCTTCTGATGGAAGTCGGTCATTGACCACATTGACTACGCCGCGCCGAGAGCACCACGGCGGTGGACGACGGCGAGGCCTAGGAAGGGGGTGACACGGAGGCAGGGAAGACTCGGCGCTTGTTTCCCACGGAGGGGAGTAAATCTGTTGTCACGAGGTTTCTTGGTTCTGCCGTCACGGGAGAATAACAGCAGTGTGGGTGAGTAGAGGGATGGCTAGGTCAGCGATGGGAGTACGGGGTGGGGCGGTGAGGCCTGAAAGCGGGGAGGAGGGAGCAGGCAGTCCGTCGGGCGCTTGTTTGAGCGGGCCGAGCAGAAGAGCAGAGATTGAAGAAGCACGTGGCCGTTGGATGGACATCCAACAGTCACTGCTTGTGCGTCAGCCTTTTTTTTAGGAAAGCCTCAAATCTGTGGAAAACAGCATACAGCCCATCTGCCATTATTTCTAATAATTTACAGCCCATTTGCTAATTCTTAAGGTTTTTTTTGGAGCCCATATTCTTTTTGTCAGCATTACAGCCCATATTGTGGCCACGGTTAAAAAATTATACAGAATTTTGCATATTTCGGTGCGGTCAGAACTATTTTTAGTCCCGAAATTTCGACTCACATTCAAATTGATTTTAAAAATAAATGTATATCAATATAAAATCCAACAAATTCTCCACGCATAAACATTAATGTAATTTAAAATCTTGAAATGAAAAAAAAAGATATTTGAAACTAATTGTCGGATTGATGTGTTTTAAAAATGTACAGCCCATTTCTCATTACTGATGGGCCATTTTCTTTGCCAGCAGAATGAAAGCTCTCCTCGTCTTGAAAGATTTGCAGCCCAACATGCCCTCGACAAAGTGACTTACTTGGCAAATCACAAAAAATTGGGTTGTGGTCGTGGACCCAAATTGCCGCCTCTCCACGTCTGATACTCTTCCGATGGAAGTCGTTCCTTGACCACGTTGACCACGCCGCGCCGAGAGCACCACGGCGGTGGACGATGGCGAGGCCTAGGAAGGGGATGACGGGGAGCCGGGGAAGACGCGGCAGTGGAAGCCCGCACGGAGAGGAGTACGAGGGTTCACTGGTTCGGCTGCGGTGTGAGGCTGCCGTCGCCGCAGGGCCTGGCCAGCGGTGGGAATAGTAGGGGCGGTGAGGCCTTCGCGGCAGCATAGCCGGCCACGGGAGGCAGGAGCATGCGGCACGACCGGCGCTGCTTTGGGCGGCTGGAGCAAGAAGACCAAAGGTTGAAGAAGCACTACGGCCATTGGATGGACATCGTACGGTCACTGGAGCTAGAATGTTCATATTGACTAGAGTTGACAAAGGCCCCCGTCCCAGTCAACTTAGTAGGCCCACAAGTCAGCCTCCCACCATGGTGGGTCCCAGCTAGCAGGTGGAGTATACATTTTTTTGTACGTAATAAGGAGGCACTTCCGGTGGTTCCGAGCTGACAGCGGGGGGAACGTTTTTTTTGCGAAATACACTGGCCTGTCCGGTGGGTCCCAGAAGTCAGGGGAAACGTTTTTTCGCCAAATAAGGTGGCCCGTCCGGTGGGTCCCTTCTGTCAGGTGGAGGAATAATTATTTTGCGCGTAATAAGGAGGCACTTCCTTGCAGCCGCCTGGACCCAAATTGTCGGCCTATCCACGACAAAGATACTCTTCCTCTGGAAGTCGATCGTTGACCACGTTGACCACGCCGCGCCGAGAGCACCAGGGCGGTGGTCTGGACGACGGCGAGGCCTAGGAAGGGGACGATGCGGAGCCGGGGAAGAGGCAGCAGTGGAAGCCCGCGCGGAGAGGAGTACGAGGGTTCGCTGGTTCAGCTGCGGTGTGAGGCTGCCGTCGCCACAGAATAACAGGGGGTGTGGGTGAGTAGAGGGATGGCCTGGCCAGCGGTGGGAGTAGTATGGGGCGGTGAGGCTTCCGCAGCATCACAGCCGGCCATGGGAGGCAGGAGCACGCGACACGACCGGCGCTGCTTTGGGCGGCTGGAGCAAGAAGACCAAAGGTTGAAGAAGCACTACGGCCGTTGGATGGACATCGTACGATCACTTCAACTAGAATCATTTATATTGACTAAGTTGACAAAGCCCTTGGTACGCGTCAACTTAGTAGGCCCACAGCTCGGATTTGGCAGAGAACATATAGCCCATTTGCGATTTGTAAGAATGTCCAGCCCATTTTTTAATTCTAATGGAATTTACTACAGCCCATTTACAGTTTGTTAAAAGTACAGCCCAACTTCTAGCTAGGACAACGATTAATAATTTCAACAACCGCTGAAAACAGAATTCAAAAAAAATCCCACATTTTGATGGGATCCGAAATATTTTTATCCGATATTTCTAGTTAGGTTAAATGTAATTTCAAAATAAAGTTGTATTACGAAAATCCAACGAAATATTGCGCGCGCAACAAGTAATGAAATTAAAATTTTCAAATTCCAAAAATAATATATTTTTCAAACAAATTACGTGTTTGGTGCATAGTAACTACCCAGTTATTATAATTACATCCCATTTATTATTTCTTAAAGTCCACTTTCTTGTTAAGCCTAATGCATACCTCCTAGGAAAGTTTGCAGCCAACAAGCGGAGAATAACAAGTTGACCGGATATTGTGTACAACCTGTCAACCCGGTTGCATTGCCGATGTTGAAAAAAAGGCTTGTGTAGTACAAGACAACCTAACATGGTTACTCAGCCCACATTCAGCGACGGAAAGGCCCAAACAAGGCTTCAGACAACTTTTTGAAGTCACCGAGCTCAATTAATAACTTAAGAAAAAAGTAAGATTACAGTGGAACCTAATTAAAAGCTGTCACGAGAAAATAAATAATTCAACGGGTCCCACTTGTGCGTGTGCGTGTGTGTGTGCGTGTGTGTGTGTGTGTGTGTGTGTGAGAGAGAGAGAGAGAGACCCATCGGTCGATGCTCGTAAATACATCTTTCAGCCATATGCATTGCTGATGCTCAGTACAAACTTATATAGTTGACACAATCATATAGAACATCATAGCACAATCGAACTTGCATACAAAAAATTTCACGCAGCGGCACAATCAGGATGGAAGCAGTGGATCGCTACGGGAAGGGCTATGTTGAAACCAACGAAGTCGTACATAACGGTTCATCATCTTTATAAATGACGGGGAAATATCTTGAATGTTGTGCAAAGAAAACACAGACAACACAATAAGTTCTGCTAGCACATTAAGTTGACGTACATTAAGATCGTTCCACACTTGAGAAGAGGAAAAATGGAAAGGTAGAACATGGCAGTAGAGGAAGAGAACGCTGGCTAACGAGGCTGGGAGGGGATCGAGCAGGAAGTTAATGCTCCACGCCTAAAGGTTTTGGGAAAACCTGATTTTCATAAGGTGACTTATACTCACCTAAACGGAGGGAGTATTCCTTAACTAGAGAATGTTGTGTCTCCCACTCACGCGCTCAAAAAAAGCTATCACACATTTTTTATCTGTTTGCATAGGTCCCACCTATCAGGAAGGATGGGCACGTACATGAACAGGTACGACTCATTAGTCTACCCGCATAGCCTTTTCGTTTAGTCTACCTAGACGTCTAATCAACTGCCTGCACGCCACTTCTCCCATTTACTTCTCCATCGAGAACCGATTCTCCTCGGCTTCTTCGCCTCCCCTTCGTCTTCATTTGCATCCAAACCCCACTGCGTTCACATTGTTTTAACCTCTTTAAATAATCATCTACTCCTTCAGCTTAGACTAGCCATCTAATCCTAATTCTCCAAACCATAGCCCTTCGTTCCAGCGGTTCCAAATGGCGAAAGAGATCGAGATGCAGGTTTTTAGCGTACAACATGTCCTCGTCGAAGGCTCGATGCGCATAGTTGCCACCGTCACCATCCACCCAAGGGTTGTTCGGCAGTGGATCAAAAATGTATCCAACTCCCTCGAAAAGGTAGAGACGAGGGTCATTGGTCTCGACGCAGAGTACATGGAGCGTGCCCCTGGGAAGATCCAGCGTGCCGCCGTCCTTCAGTTGTGCCTTGAAGATGATGTTTTGGTGTACCACATCATACACTCGCCCTCCATACCAGGTGAGCTTCACGATTTCTTGTCTCGGGAGGACGTATACTTTTGTGGGACAGCCATCGAAGGGGACAAACAGAAGCTGGAGCCGTACAACCTTGATTTGAAAAGCACCACTGACCTACAAACCAGAATCAAAATTCCTGTAGAAGATTGTGATAAACAGACACCATCCCTATTCGACGTAGCAAATTTTGTGCTCGGTACAAATCTTCAGAAGGGTGGCGAGACGGTGGCATAAAGGTCGTCTGGATGGAAGAAGAAGAAGAAGAAGAAGAAGAAGAAGAAGAAGAAGAAGAAGAAGAAGAAGAAGAAGAAGAAGAAGAAGAAGAAGAAGAAGAAGAAGAAGAAGAAGAAGAAGAAGAAGAAGAAGAAGAAGAAGAAGAAGAAGAAGAAGAAGAAGAAGAAGAAGAAGAAGAAGAAGAAGAAGAAGAAGAAGAAGAAGAAGAAGAAGAAGAAGAAGAAGAAGAAGAAGAAGAAGAAGAAGAAGAAGAAGAAGAAGAAGAAGAAGAAGAAGAAGAAGAAGAAGAAGAAGAAGAAGAAGAAGAAGAAGAAGAAGAAGAAGAAGAAGAAGAAGAAGAAGAAGAAGAAGAAGAAGAAGAAGAAGAAGAAGAAGAAGAAGAAGAAGAAGAAGAAGAAGAAGAAGAAGAAGAAGAAGAAGAAGAAGAAGAAGAAGAAGAAGAAGAAGAAGAAGAAGAAGAAGAAGAAGAAGAAGAAGAAGAAAGAAGAAGAAGAAGAAGAAGAAGAAGAAGAAGAAGAAGAAGAAGAAGAAGAAGAAGAAGAAGAAGAAGAAGAAGAAGAAGAAGAAGAAGAAGAAGAAGAAGAAGAAGAAGAAGAAGAAGAAGAAGAAGAAGAAGAAGAAGAAGAAGAAGAAGAAGAAGAAGAAGAAGAAGAAGAAGAAGAAGAAGAAGAAGAAGAAGAAGAAGAAGAAGAAGAAGAAGAAGAAGAAGAAGAAGAAGAAGAAGAAGAAGAAGAAGAAGAAGAAGAAGAAGAAGAAGAAGAAGAAGAAGAAGAAGAAGAAGAAGAAGAAGAAGAAGAAGAAGAAGAAGAAGAAGAAGAAGAAGAAGAAGAAGAAGAAGAAGAAGAAGAAGAAGAAGAAGAAGAAGAAGAAGAAGAAGAAGAAGAAGAAGAAGAAGAAGAAGAAGAAGAAGAAGAAGAAGAAGAAGAAGAAGAAGAAGAAGAAGAAGAAGAAGAAGAAGAAGAAGTTTCGATGGTGTGCATGTCTTTGGAACAGAGTAGTAGAGTGGGTCCGCTTGACTATAAGGAACTATTTATCCACATATATAGCTTTCTCTGCTACTCCTTCCAGTGATCGGTATGCAGTGCATGTGTCCGTAGACATGACAGCTTGTCCATGGAAGTTCAACTACGGCGACCATCACGTTTCATCTCGCGATTCCCACGACGCCTCTCCAACCCACGGCACCACGCCCCCCGACGTGCGCCTCACCCCTCTCGGCCACACTGCCCCTCTGCCTTTGTGTGCATGACATGTGAGCCACCTAAAATGCGGCGAGCGTCAAGTTTCTACCACAGCCACCCGTGATTCCCACGACGCCGAACCCATGAAACCACACGTCCCCCTACTTGCGGCTCACCCTCTTGGCCTTGCCCCTCGCCTTGAGAGCATTACATGTGGACCAGGTCACCTATCGGGTCCACATGTTATTGACTCAACGGTAGGTGTAGTAAGGCTGAAGCTTCGATCCGACAGCCACGAGAGGGAAATGTAACTCTGCGTCGGGCTTGTGGTGCTCTCAAGACACTAACTCGTGCCAAACTCGAGATTTGTTTCTTTATATACATGCACGCAATGATTTAATGGACATTGTAATCTCAACATGTGATGGGGAGCTCTAAATTTGAATTTCAAACTTATAAAACAAAAAAAATTCAAAACAAATAAACTGGGAGAGAGGGAGTATATCGAGGATGTGTCCCATACAAAATAAGTCCCTGGTTTGTCACCGTGAAGATGCGGTTAGAAAGGAGCACAGCGTCTTCCTACTGCAGACGACAACAAATCGGTCAGAGACAAAGATGGTCCGCCTTTGACCGCCATGTGCAAGGTTCGTGCTATCTTATTCAATCTCACTATGGTTCCATCGTACCAATTCATGCGGTGGCCCGTTGCATGGCTGGTCCCAATGTTGGACAAAGGTTCTACTGGAATGGTGTCACCGTTGTAAATGTTGTGCAAATTGATGTTGGTACCCTCCCATTACATATGCAAGCCAATCTCCACTGCACCGAGCCTAACCTCGTGGAAACAGCAAGGTGGGGGAGAATTAGGAAATGGACACGGAAGTAGTCTTTAGAATGCATTTACTACGTGATCAAACTCATCTTACTCGCTCATCGGAGGAAATCCGAGTGCCCCTCAACGTCGGCATCTCAAGGGCGTCAACTTGCAACTACAGCCATGCCGCTACCGGAGAGACCCCAAGGAAACATCCTCGTATGCTCCACGAAACATCAAGATGCATTTGTATGAGTAGTTTATCTTGTGAGAGAAAAGGATGAACGAGGGAAGGCCTCTAGAGATAGAGATGGACACTACTACTACCAATGTCTTTGGCGTATGCGTTGCAATGGATCCAAACTAGTAGAATAATACTTGTTCACGTGCTTGAAATATAAACACTCTAGTTTTGATATACACGTGTCAGCAGACATGAAAGCTTGTCCATGGAAGTTGAACCATGGCGACCATCATGTTTCTTGTTTCTACCACTGCCACACCCACACGCGATTCCCACGACGCCGCTCCAACCCACGGCACGACGTCCCCCGACATGGACATGGATCCTCTGACGTGGCTATCACTGCCTTGCCCTGCCTTTCCTTCGCTGACAGGTGGGACCCACGCTTATGGGTCCCACATGTCAGTGACAGAATGGTAGGATTGTTCACGTCAGGGGATCCTCATCCCCCCGACGTGCCCCTCCTCCCTCTTGGCCCCACCGCTCCTTTGCCTTTGTGTGCATGACATGCGAGCCAGCTGAACTGCGGCGACCATCAACTTTCTACCACAGACACACCCGATTGGACGCGGTTTGCCTGCTGCACTGCTGTGCTCCGATCCGTACTCCCGCACCATCGAATTTTCATCCAAAGAAATGTGACACATTTCGTCCGGGCATCAATCCTCACCGAGTACTTATGTACTACGTGTAGTACCGCCGGTATGGCCATCTACGCCAGAACGCCTCTAACGCCCAGCATTGTGGCACCTCGCCACGCCACGCCACCACCGCCGGTTCATCTCGAGCAGGTGAGTCGCGAACCACGCCACCACCATGAGAATGACATGTGGGCCAGCCGCATTTAAGGTCCACATGTCATTGACTCATAGGCCGGGCACTAAGCCACCAAGTTCGGTCCCGTGGGCCTCGAGAGGAAATGTAACTCCTGCGGCAGGCCTTGTGGTGCTCCCGCATTACGAGCTCGTGCCAAAACTGGAATTTGTTTCTTACTACTACCAACTAGTACTAGTAAGGTACACATGCATTGCATGCATGAGATTCTGGTGGTTAGTGCATTATGCTTCTACATGTGGAGTTTTCTGTATTCTAACATGTGGCAAAATCTGGTGGAATGTAAGGTTAGGCAAGTTTGATTAACTTAGGTGAGTGTTTGGTTCAAGCCACACCTTAGGCAAGCCACACTAAGGCCCCACATGACATACACACAAAAAATGTGGCAAGATTCCCTTAGGCTTGCCAACTTGTGGCTCTCATTTTGAAGAACTAATAACTTTGCCTAAGCTTAGTTGTGGCAAAGTTAGTCATGAATTAAGTTCAACCATGGAGTCTTCTAGATTATACATGTGGCAGAATCTGGTGGATGATATCCAACGGCCAGTAGTGCTCGGATTTTCCATCTTTGTACCGTCGGATTGCCTTCATCCAACGACCAACTTCCAAAGTTTTTCACACACTATATAGGGGGTATCTATACCACTATATAGTGTATGAATAACTTTGAATATTGGTTGTTCGATGAAACTGATCCAACGATTGAGAGGTGGCAAATCCGAGTGCTCTTGGCCATCGGATATTCTATCCACCACATTGGATTCTGCCACGTGTACTAATCTAGAATATTCCACACTTTTTCTTATGCACGAACCTGAAAACAAAGACAGTTCTTCTTTGTTCTAGACTCTTCCATACTTCAATTCTTAAGTTTTTATATGTTAAAAGAATCACCATTCATGTTTATTCTATCATTTACGTTGTACAATATGCACATAACTCATACACTTCTCATTTGTTCTAGACTCCTCTACACTTTAGTTCTAACAAGTTTGGTCTTCCAAGAGAATTGACATTTATTTTTACTTGAGTTTGTTTTGTTTTGGTTCAAAGCCAATGCGGCATCTTTCCCAAATTCAGTTTTATTTGCAAATGGAGTAATCAATTGTTCTTATATATTTCATACGAGTTTTGTGTAGTATATACCACAGTCATCAAATATTATGTAGTTATAATTTGATTTTTGAATGGGATGGCTATTTAGATTTAAACCTACATATTAAATTCATTTGCGTATGACTCGAAATTTATATGTTTGTCTGTTATAATGTGGTACATTTATGTTGATGTCTGGTCCCACTTCACTCTCGCGTGCAAGGCACGTATAACTTACTAGTAGATATAGATGTGTCGGTCCGTTGCAATGGATCCAAAGTATATCTATTTAGTGGAGTGCACTCTAAACACATTATCTATTTATTTTTCTCTAACATTCCGTAGCCATGCAACCAAGCCACATAAGCTTCATGGGTGCCCCCACATCATATTATTCAAACTACGTTGATTGAAAAAAAGATAAATCACCCAAAACAAGATCTTCTCGTTTTTTGTTCCTACGATGTTGTGTCGTGCACGTACCTACTAGTTGTATAGTGATAGTACTAGTAATATAGTATTAGGAGTACAAACTTGGTAACTAGTAGGAGTAGTACTAGTATGGAATGCTCCTACTCTATCAACGAGCCCCATCTAACACGAAATTTCTTGGCTTCGCTCTGACTAGATCTTCCCTCGTTTGCTTTTTCCAACCCGACGGCGGGCGGGTGTCGGTTTGCTCAAAGGTGGTCCCACATGAAAGTGAAAATGCTAGGCAACACGCCTTCCCTAAGCTATGTGTCGTGTCGGACGGGCCGTGTTGTACTCCCGATTCCCGGGCGCGCGGCAGGCCTTTTCCTTTTACTAGCAATGTGCCCGTGCGTTGCGACGGATCCAAAGTAGTAGAATAGTAGTATTTGTTCACAAACTTGAAAGAAATCACTATTGTTTTGATATATTCCTAATATATTACTCCCTCCGTACCTAAATATTTGTATTTTTTGAGATTTCAAATGGACTATCACATACGGATTATATAGACATATTCTAGTGTTTCTAGCAAGATGCCCGCGCATTGCACGAAGTTGATGGAAAAGGTAAGCACAACTTATAAATTGACGGATGGAGTACTAGTTACGTTGATGCATATAATTAAGCAAAGGGATCGCACATGTCGGTATTGATTTGGAACGAGAATGCAACAACACAATAAGAATTAAGGCCACGATGATGCGATCACGATGGTGGTTCTGAAGGAAAGAAGAAAGATGGATCCACGAACGTCGACCTCCTCCTCCTCAACTTAGTGCGCCGGGCCACCGACCGGCTAAGGAGCGGCGGCTTTTGTGGCGAGGTCGAGGTGCTTCTCGGCAAAGGCATCCAAGGCTTCCGGCCCGGTTGAGGAAGGCCAACGTCGTGGCGTCCTCACCGGCCTTGTAGATACCTATGTACACGATTTGCTCGTACACGTGGATGTGTAGGTCGGCAATTCTTGGCGAGGCGCCTCGCAGCGAGCGCGACCTCCAGGTGGACATTCTTCGTGGCGTCGGCGGGCAATCGCAGGGCCACCAGTGCTTGAAAGAGGTTCCGGCCATGGAGGCCGATTAGGGTGGCAGGCAATGAGGAGCCCGGGCGCGCATGCTGGAGGAGTACGGCGATGTCGTCCGTGAGCTTCTTGAGGACGGTGAACTTGTTGCTGGTGGCAACGATCATCTGGTCCAACTGAGAGTCGTAGTTGGCGTCGACGGCGGCCATCCACCAGCCGGTCTCCAACACCATCTGGAGACGATCCTCGGCGCCATGCCACAGGCCGGCGTCATGGACCATCTGGCGCAGCTCATTGCCGCTCACGCGCATCGCCGCCATGGAGTGCAGGTGAGCTCTTTTGCGCTTAGTGTAGGTGCTTAGGCAAATGCTTAGGTGCGTACAATGTGGTAGATGCATTGGAATGGAGGGCCGCCTTTATATGAGGGTAATGAGGGCAAACTGCGTTGCATTCACATCGTGCAGCCTCTTTTCCCGGACCTCCTCCCTTTACTTCCCTCATGCATTAATTGAAGGAGGATGCATTGGCCGTTCAACATATCGGGAACCGCTACTCCCTCCTCGTCTGCATTAAAGCCGTATCGGGAACTGCGTCGCCCGCTGTCAAGTAGAATACTCCCTCCGTCTAGGTGAGTATTAAGTCATCTTACGAAAACCAAATAGTAAACACATAGGCGTGGTGCATTAACTCTCACGTTGTTTCTTATTTTTGACATAAATAGAGGAATCAACCAAGAAGAGATGTGGGGCTTGTATGCTTTTAATGACTTGAGACTATCAAACGTGACATGCAAGTGGTCAGTTTGTTGCACAAGAACAAATACAACCCACGCCAAAGACACAAGCATCTTATAGCATCACATCCAATGGCTATAGAAGATGAATGAGACCAAATTATATCTCATCTAGATGAGTTCTAGCAAAATTGTATTAATAATACTTAGTACTCCTGCGCCATGTATCATATATTAGTATCATGTAGTACTTTATTTATTGCCATGTATGACACATAGTAGTACTCAACTCTCCCTCTTTCTTCATTTAATTCTATGACACCTCACCAAAATTGCTAAGGCTAGTACCATTACAACCAGCCTTAGCAAATACTAAACATTAAGTTCTCTCGTTTTCCTCTCCACCTTGGTCACCTAGACGGAGGGAGTATCTTTGTGGCTTTTCTGCGCGGTAAGTGGCGATTCCGCCTAGTCGGTTCGGCAGAGACGCCAAGACGAGGGAGTAGGTTGCTGCAAATGTAGGGCTGTGTGATTTGCCAAATGAGTTCTTCTTTGGACAGTGGGGCCCCGTGATTTGACTTGCAATTATCATTTTAAGCTGTGGCGCTTCGACCGGCGTGAGTCTCCCGATTCCTGACCACCTCCATGCAGGTGCCTCTCCCAATGCTCCACCATGTAGTAAAGGTTGGCTCTTGCATGAGAGCCCACTTCTCCACTTTTTCCTTGCCTCTCTTTCCTCCACATATGCAAAAATGCCATGTAAAGTGCACTATTGTACTTACTTGCTCCTACAGGTGCTTAAGCTTGCCACATAGGCATAGTCTGATGTGGCAAGTTAATCAAGAAGAGAGAGACTAGTTTGGTTACCCAAGGAAGAAATGGTGCTAAGCGTGTACCTAGGTGAAAAAGACAATTTTGAGTCTATAGCTAATTAAATGAAGCAAACTTAGCAACACCATTTCATTGGAAGAGGTCACTCCTTGGCAAATGCAATAAATACTAGTACTCCCTGTGTCCCATAATATAAGAACGTTTTTGGCACTACACTAGTGTCAAAAACGTTCTTATATTATGGGATGGAGGGAGTACGAAGAAAGAGATAGAGAGAAGTAAAAAAATACACTTATAGCCAACCTTATAGCCAACCTTGTTGTAGTATGAGTGACTAAGTGATGACTATGTATGACATGCCAACATCAGATAGCCTAACGCACCATGTTAAATCTCCAAGAAGCGGCGGCGACGCGGTCGTGGTAGGAGCGACCATGATACGGGCTCTTGGCAGCCCTTGGATCTGAGATCAAGCGGTCGCATGCTAAGTTGCTGAAAATTTGCAGAATAACCCTCCAGGATAGAATATTCACCCATAGGTCTAGAATCACACCATGCAACCATTCGATCTCAAATCCAAGGGCTCTCGGAAGCCCGTATCATGGGAGAATGGAAAGCCACTACCCTGCCGTTCGCCGCGGCTGGCGATTCGCTTCCTACTGCCCTCGCACGTCCTTCAATACTACGTCGGTTTGCTCCTAGTCGTCCCGTCCATTCACATTACGGCAGTTCCACTAATCCTAACCCTCCTCCCAAATCCATGGCGTCCCAAATCTCCATGATCGGCGTTGAGTACAAGGTTAGAACCATCACCGGCGATGAGTTCGACGTCATCTACACCCGTTCTTCCGCGACAGTGAAAGGATGCCTTTCTCGCTTCAGACGCATGGTCGAAAACTCAGATGATGAGTGGGTCACTGGGCTAGATGTTGAGTACACCACAGTCCTGGGACGAGAGAAGGATCTAAAGGACGAAGAGAGGAAGAAGCCCGTCGTGATCCAGGTTTGCGTACATAACGTTTGCTTGGTCTACCACATATGCCATGCCGACATTGAGTGCCAGGATTTTAAGAACTTCCTCAAGGACAAAACAGTGAAATTCGTTACTGTAGACTTTAAGAACAACAAATAAGTCCTAGGTCGGATAGGCCTCGTTGTAGGCAACCCCTTCGACCTCCAGAAGAATCGGCTGGTGCCCTCTTGTCAGCCTTCACGCCGACCTGGCAGAGCCATGGTTCATCGTTCGTACCGTAAATTGGAGAAACCTCATTACACGTTTCATCGTCATGCATGGCAGCGGAATGTGCTAGATATAGACCACATCCACTACGCTGAAATGGATGGCTACCTTTGCTTCAATATCTACAAGGGTTGGATGAAGAGCAACAGCCAAGTGTGTGGTTCAAGCAAAGAAGTATCGGCCAAGAGGAAGAGGGACAAGGACGAAGTCGAGGACGTGGACGAGGACTCCGAGTAAGGTGGCAGTGTCGTTGCTCATGGTGGTTCTAAACTTCTAATGCAGTGTCTACCAGATTAGTTGCATAGTTTAATTTCATGTGTGCTTAATTTAATTTGAGGGGTGTGTTGTCTTTGAGCCCCAGTGCAGAACTATGTTATGTTTCTTCTTGTTACTTTAACTCTTCAAGACGTACATACTAGTATTTCTTACATTTCATCTTTTAGTTGGTATAGTACTACCACTCATTTCTTCACATTATATACGCATACAATATATATGGCCAACATCATATAGCCAGCAGTTTAGTTGTCAAAAGTTTGGGGTGCTTAGTTTTGTCAAAGAATTCTGTGGTGCTTAGTTTTATTTGAGGGGTGGGTTGTGCACTTGTGCTTGGACACCATTATTGTGACAAGCCTTTTTAATAGTACTATATGCATAATTTGGCGACGAGCGCTCTCTATATGTACCACCTTTTTTTAATTTCAAGTTTTGCTCCATGGCACAATCCATCGATACTACTACTGTACAAAAGTGGAGTATATAAATTTTTTAAAAGGCTAGAGGGCGGGGCGGTCTAGCTCGGTCGGTTTCACGAGAGGCGAGGGCCTTTGTGATTTGACGGCTCATTACTGCTGTCAAATCAAATAGTACTACGCCGCCCGCTGCACGCCCGGCGCCTCCATTAAACCCTCCGTTAAACCCGCATGCAAACCGAGAATCCTACTCCGGCCACACGTCCGTTCATGAGCGGGCCGGAATTAAACGCAACATCGACCAAGCTCCTCCCGTCCGCCCTCAGTTTAAACGAGGCGGGCGCCGCCAAGCTCCTACCGTCCGCCCTCTATTTATACGAGGCCGCAGACGGCGGGCAAGAATCGCACCCCTCCATCGCTCCCCATCTCCTCCTTCACCATTTTCTCCACTCTTCTGATGGCTTCCGATGAGCCGTTCTCCGGCATATTACCTGGCTGGGTGGCCCGCCGAGCCCTCCGGATATGGGCGAGGCCGCTCGGTGCTTCACCAACCTTGCTTGGCCCGACGGAGCCGGGCTTGCCGCAAGGTGCGTGGTTCAAGAACTCGCCGCTTCCGCTTCAGCTCGATGAGGAGTGGCGAAGTTGCTCCACGCCGCACAGCGGGCGAGCACGCCGCAGACGGGCGCCCGTCGCTATCGCGTCGTGCATCGCGCCACCGATGTCTGCGGTGGTTGTGCCTCCGGTGTCGTGGGCGCGCCTCCCGTACTGCGGCGGCGCCATGCGGCGAGACAAGCCGGGTGCATGGAGAGCGACAAGTCGGTGGCGGCTTCTCGTGTCCGCCGCCATCATCAAGGAGAAGTAGAACACGGAGTCCGCCGCCACTTGTGACCCATGAAGGCCACCGCCGAGGCGACCATGGATTCGTGTGGTTTCTTTGCTGCCGTCTCTTTCGAGGACCTTTGTCGACCCGCAAGTGTCGGCGGACATGAGGAAGACAAAGGGATCCAAGCGGCCATTTAGAACTAAAATAAGTCTAGATACATCCATTTCTAGGACAAGTATTTCCGAACGGAGGGAGTATTAATTATACAAGAGAGCTGGATTGGCACCTCTTAGTTCATGTAAATGTAATGAAATCCATCATGTTTATATGAAGATCCAGCTTTTTTATACGAAATCCGTCATGCTTATATGAAATCAGTCCGTGTTTGTACGAATTTGATCTGGTTGGTTAGAGTTGTAATAATGTATGCCGCTGGCGTTTGATGTCGTCCTCCGCGGAAGGAAGCGGGAGGAAATTTGCCGGCTGCCGTTGGAGATGCTCTTTATGCTGGAAATAATAGAGTGACATCCAATCCATTTGAGTTAATTGCCTGTATGATTGTCCCTCTATAAAAAGTTAGTTGCATGTACAGTGTACACATGACATGCAGGGTGGCTACAGCTTCATACAGAAAGTTAAAAAGAAACAATTCCATCCTTAATCTTGTATTCTAAGTACTCTGTGGGTTCCACTGTCAGTACAGTAGAGAAAGAAGTATATATTAAATAAGTAGAGTAATATATAATATAAAAATCTAAAGTTAAAAGACAGAATTGAACTCATGTCATCGCGTTGCGAGCATCCCGCCGCTAACCAGCCCAAAGACATTTTGTTGTAGACCATCTGAGATATATCTCCATGTCTACTCTTACATATACTCCATTCGTTCCTAAATATTTGTCTTTTCAGATTTCAAATGGACTACCACATACGGATGTGTATGTAGACCTATTTTAGAGTGTAGACTCACTCATTTTGCTCCGTATGTCTTTTCAGGAAGGGGTCAGATTTGTCCTTGATTTATTTATGAGGTATCCAGATGGCACTGGACCGCCAAGAAAAGAGGATAACATCAAAATTATGGACTACTTTTTTGAGTATGTTGGTAAGGTCCGGTCATAGTCACTTGTTGAAATCTCTAAAAATAAAAATACTCCCTCCGTCTGGAAATACTTGACATCAAAATGGATAAAAGGAAATGTATCTAGAAGTATTTTAGTTTTAGATACATCTCTTTTTATCCATTTTGATGACAAGTATTTCCGGACGGAGGGAGTAGAAAACAGAGTTGGTGATGATTGTGTGCGTGCCATCCTGCAATATAGGCCGTCGGATTTATATCTAACGGATAGAAAAGAAACTATGGCAATTTTGCAAAAATATACCCACACGTCTCTCCATGTTCGCAAATAAGGCCTTCCCTCGTTCAGCCTTTTCTCTCACAAGATATTTACTCATACAAATGCATCCTGATGTTCCGCAGTACAGCGCTGCAGCTAGCTAATTTCTTTTAAAATAGTTGCTGCGATAATTGGGTTGAAGTGATATATTTTATGTCTGCCCTGAATGATTTCAGATTCACTAGTAGTACCACATGAAAAGGTTGCCTTGTTAATTAACAGAAAACAGGGTGAAAACTATCACATGAGGCCGGTAAAAACAAGGCACACTGGGTTCAGTGTCATCGTCACTACAAATTGTCTTGTGCCGAGAAGTCTACATATCGAGGGGGCTACCGAGCGAGGCACCGAGACACAATGTTTGAGAGAGAAACCAATTGACAGATTATGATCAGATCAAGTTGTCACCCTTCTGCTGTCATTTTGGGGGGGAGAGAAAGACGTATCGACAGTGTGCACTATAGGCACAGAGGCACAACTAGCGAGTGTGTGTGTGTGTGTGTGTGTTTGAAAGAGGAGTAGATAAATTATTATCAAGATCGATGTGCCACCCTACTCCTTCGGTGACGGGTAGTGTGTGTGTGTGTGTGTGTGTGTGTGTGTGTGTGTTTGAGAGAGAAGCCAGACGTTAGTATCAAGATCGAGGTGTCACCCTACTCCTTCGGTGTTGGGAAGTGTGGGTGTGTGTGTGGGGGGCAGTGACACTCACATATCTCTACTCTTATAAAAAACAGAGTTGGTGATGATGGTGTTCTGCCGTACAACAATATAGGCCATCCGATTTATATCCCAGATGGGAAGGAAACTATGGCAATTTTGCAAAAAGATACCCACACCCCTCTGCGCATTTGCAAATAAGGCATTCCCTCGCTCATCCTTTTCTCCCACAAGATAAACTTCTCCTAGAAATGCATCTTGATGTTCTGTGCAACGCATGGGCATCTTGCTAGTAGGGAGAAGGAGTTTGTGTGACACATATCTAGCTATATTAAGGGATAGGTAGATAGCATATGTGTGAGAGACATTATTATACTTTGAGACATTAGTGGCTGTGGGTGGGCGGAATTAAAGGGGTGGGCGTGTTTGACATAGAGAGCGTGTGTGTTTCTATGTGAGAGACTTGTAGGACGGGGTAGAAAGACGAATTTAACCACAGCGGAGGGAGAGAAATACACGGCGCGCGTGTGTGATTCTGATGCCCACAGGGAAATGAGATATGTATGCGTGTGAGAGAGATTGCACAATTCATTCACGTATCACTATCTAGCGGCCGTGGACGTGCATCGCTTGAACATAAGTCAATATCTACTTCATATCATGGCCAAAGGTACAATATCGATTCAACGCTATAAAGATTGGACACTCACATATCACATTTTTTCTATTTAAATAAACCTTTTCAGTTGTGCATGCCAAAGTTACAGTGATGTTTCTTGAAACAACCAATGTAGCTATCATGTACATGCACCATTGTTACTCTTGCATTCAAATTCATTAGTCTTGGATGATTTAAGTTTCTATTTTGAAGTAATATATGTAATATTCATATATGAATTCAACAGCATGCATAATTTATGAAATGGAGGCTATGTAATAATATGAGGTAACACTTTTAAGTAGTTGACTACAATATCCATTTCTTTTTGCGCCTCTACACTAACACGTCAATGCATTATGTTTAAAGTAAATAACCAATGGCACTAAATTATCTATTTACACGAGAAATACATAGGCTGAGCGTTTGATCCCTTTTTTCTGTGAACGCGCCTCTACAACCGTACGATTGGCCGCGCCCGTGTGAACGTCCAAGTTATCGGCAAATCATCCCGAGTTATTGTCTTTTTTTCTTGGGTGGACTTCACACCAGTTATTAATCTTTGAAGCGTGCTGCGTGTACACGATCTAGCATGACCTTCCGCTTAGCACGGTCCAAAATTAGTTGAAACTGGATACGAACGATCTCATGGCGGCAAAATCTCCGCCTCCTTCTAAAATTTCCGCCACCTTAGTCTTTAGCATGTGAAATCCCCTTTGTCCTTGGTGCACGGAGACCAACGATTACAATACCGCCCTCATCTACATGATAGGTCGGGCTGCTTTAGTAACTTCCGGTTCCCCCCACTACACGGCACCCCATTTCCTCTCCCTCCCGCATAAAACGACTAACTCCACAAAGACCAGAGCATCTTACATCACGTCGTCCGCATTTCATCGCCCTTTCTCCCTCCCTCTCAAAACCCTAGATTGCTCATCCACCGCGTACCATAGCCCATTCATCGCCAACAAGGCGTCCACCTCGCCGGATCTGCTTCTGCAGCCGCATCTACCCCTCCCACCTCCCCTAGAAACAAGTAGACTACTCATCCACCACTGTACCACAGCCCATTCAGTGTTGGCCTTGTCCACAACACCGGATCTGCTTCGCCGGTACTCTCGTCAACCGACACGCATCTGCAGCGGCTCATTCGTACTCCCCACCGGAGACGCTCCGTCCACACCCCCGGAGCCGCCCCACTGACGCCCCCGTCGTCGGCCTCTGATCCTCTTCGCCGACACCTTCCTCAACCCTACCGGAGCCGCTTCGCCGACACCTTCCTCAACCCTACCTGAGCCGCTTCGCCGACACCATCGTCAACCCTACCGGAGTAGCTTCGCCTATACCATTCTCAACCCTACTGGGCCGCTTTGCCAATTCACAAGTCCACAGCCTCAGATCCACTTCCTCGCACCCTCATCCAACCTACCGGAGCAACTTCTGACGCCCTGTCCACGGCCGTAGATCCGCATCGTCGACACCACCCTTAACCCAACCATCGGAGCAGCTTCTGACGCCCCATCCACGGCCGCAGATCCGCATCGTCGACACCATCCTTAACCCAACCACCGGAGCAGCTTCTGACGCCCTGTCCACGGCCGCAGATCCGCGTCGTCGACACCATCCTTAACCCAACCACCGGAGCAGCTTCACCTACGCCCTCGTCCATGGCCACAGATAAGCTTCGCCCACACCGTAGTCCACCCTACCAGAGCCGCTCCACAAACACCCTACTCGACGGTTCTAGATCTCCTTACCGGACCCCGACAGCCCGGTAGCGTCATCACCCTCGGCGCTTTCTAACCTGATTCCCACTGCTCGAGAGATGCCAAGCACCCGCCACGGCCTAGGTACTTGTCACCTTTAAACCCGTCCAAAGCATCACCGCCCGATGTACTTCAAATATACTAGCCGGTCATTGTTACCTATTATGCGGTGGCAAAAACTACAAGGACGATGTTTCTTCCGGATCTAACAGCTTGGCCAACCAAGATCCTCGGATCGAGGCATTGCTATGATCTTGTAAGCGCGTCTCTCTCTCTTGTATTGTTCTCAGGCTCGCCAAAGATGCTTTGCTTTGCTAGGATTTTCGACCAAGAATCCCTTTGTGCAGACAATGATTTCTACTCTTGGCTGCTAAATTAGATATGTAGATGTCATACATGATACTACCTCGTACCTCCGTTCCTAAATATAAGTCTTTCTAGAGATTCCACTATAGGCTACTTACGAGCAAAATGAGTGAATCTACACTTAAAATGCATCTATATACATCTGTATGTGGTCCATCTTGGAATCTCTACAAAGACATATATTTAGGAACAAAAGACATTACACAAAATTGTAGGTGGCATGTAGGAATTCCAATGCACTACATTAGGCTCCCTTAGAGTGCCTGCTAGTCCAAAGACATGAGTCATGGCTAGTTTATGGTACGCACACAATTGTTAATTGGTGGTTTAAATATGCGCATAAGGGATATGCAATGTAGTATCATGTAGAGATGTCTGAAATTAGCCGTGTCAACTTGGAGATAGGGTTACACAATGAAAAAGTACAAGATGTATGTGGCAATTTCATGGAACATCGCAAAAAAGGAGAGGTAGCGGTGAGCCTATACAGTGTGCTATGGTACGTCACTCCTCCATTGCAATCATCGTGACATGTTATTTGTATGCAGTTCTATTAGCCAAGTTTCTTAGGGATGCTTATTACGAGTTATCCTAAGAAAATAAGCACTGTGAATATAAGCTCCATGTAATAAGCCAACCAGTTCTTTTCATTGCGTTTTCAGCTTATCTTTGGTATGATCGATGGAAAGTCTAGATTGCATTATATATTTTTCATTTTGCTGCCCATATGGAAATTAATTTGACTTGCAAACATCACAAATTGAACCCAAAGGCAGTAATTAATATGATAGGAAAATAGACCATCACTATTTGCTCAAAATGCAAATACAAAGATACCATCTACTTGGCACAATCTACTTTGGTCAATGTTTTCCATAGAGATCCCATTGCCTAATTTAAACGAAGAATGCATGACCCACATTTAAATGAAGAACAATTATTTATTGAAATTCGATGGTCCAAGTGGCTGGTTATTATCATATAGCAGCACCACCTGAAAGCATCATATAGCAGCAACAACTCATAGCAACTCATCATACGCAGCGATGCGCAATTCATCATATAATAGCAGCAGCTCATAGCAATTCATCATATAGCAGCACTGTGAGCAGCTCATAGCAATTCATCATATAGCAGCGGCAGGAGCAGCTCATAGCAATTCATCATATAGCGGCAGAGGAGCAGCTTGTAGCAACTCATCATATAGCGGCAGCAGCTCATAGCAATTCATCATATAGCGGCAAAGCAGCTCATAGCAACTCATCATACAGCAGCAGACTCATAGCAATTCATCATATAGCGCACCGAGGAGCAGCTCATAGCAATGCATCATATAGCGGCAGTGAAGCAGCTCATAGCAATTCATCATATAGTGGATCGTAATGAAAATTTGGCAAAAAATCGGAGGAGATCCTCACCTTGTTGGATGAGCTCATCCTTCAACAAAGACCTCAACGCCATGGCACGGGAGGAGGGAGGGAATAAGGTGCCTTACGCAGGTGGCATCACCAGAAGTTGTGCAAATGCCACCGGAGTAGTGTGTTGGGCGAACCACGGTGGAGCAGCTTTGGAGACCATGAGAATGAGGGGCGACGCCAGAGGAGGAGCAGCCAGGAGATTTGCCTCACCACGGGCCATGTAGCCTAGCCGGACATAGCATCCTCGAGGACCGTGCTAGATGGGACCATGGGCGACGGCTCATTGGAGGAACCATAGTGTCAGGCGGGGATCGAGGTAGACGGAAAGGAGAGGAGATGCAAGAGGGCAGGCGGTGAATTCTTGCGTGTTTGTTTTTACTTGAGAGTCGAGGTGTGACACACAGGCGTCGTGATTGCATTTTGATTGTAATATCGGCAGAAAAATGAGTTATTTCAATATTCCCCTTCCCTTCAATTTTTAGTGTGTTTCTACCCAAAACACCCCCCCCCCCCCGCCTCCAAAGAGAAATTAGTTAATCCCAAGCCCATAACTCAAAAATGACTTCTTTACATCTTTTATGGCTTATTTTGACAATATGCCCTGAAAAGGCGGAATCGAACTGGCCCTTAACTCCGCAATTCAATTATGCGTGCAATGATGAATCACTCATGCTCGCTATCTCATACATTTAGGCATCATCATACATGGCATAACCTAATACATGTGCATTCCATTGTAGAATCTGGAATATGCAATGTTTATGTTAGTTCATCGTTGCACATGATGTTTAAATGCCCCTTAAATCTGGTCAGTCAAGTGATGGTCTTTAAGCCTCCTTCTTTGCTTCTTTTCTTGATATGTAAGATTTGGTCACACATCTGTTCAATTGCTTGTTTGCACCAGCCAGCCATACTAGGACTGTTTGCTTTGATTACTTACTGTTCTTGACCTAACACTCTAACAGAGCTTGTCAACGATTTAAACACTTAGGGCTGCTGTAGTGGGGCCTTGTCTAACTCATAGGTGACATAAAGGTTTGGTCAGTACACTACTGAGGGCTCTCCAAGAGTACCTGGAGATCCAGTTCAAAGGTATGCCTAGTTTTTACATAGTGCAGACATAGTAAATGCTCATTTCATTGTGTGCAAGTGCAAGAGATGCGGCATGTTTCATTGTGTGGTGTTTTTTTGTTATAATCTCGTCCTTTTGTGTTCACAGACTGGAAAGTATGCATATTTATCTTCCAAGGAGACGAGTAACTAGTTTGTGTCACCTTGCAGAGGGGGTGCAATGAAGATAAGATTGAGGATTTCCAAGTACAAGATGTTAGGAAGGAGCCTTGAAAGAGAAGTAGGAGCTGCGCTGAGCCTCTTCAACCTGCTAAGGTAAGTCATTGTATGCAACTCAACAGTTCAATTCCTTGTTTGTTTCAGGCATAGTTAATTTTCTTTTTTCAATTGCTTTATTTGTCCTCAGTTCATGAGATGCCCAAATAATCATGCCTGATGTTCGGTACTTGTATCACTATTAGTTGACATAATTAAAGGCCTTACCATTTAATTACTCTGCCGAAGTGTGCCTGAAGCTTTGAAGTCTATTAACCAACTATTATTGCATGAGGCTCACAATCTAGTTTATACTACGCTAATGATTGCATAGTTTTGCCTAATGCAGTATGTTTGTATGAAACCCTCTGCTATTCATTATGCTCCCTAAGACTTTAATTGAGGTACAGAATGGCCAACCGCTTGCTTACTTATACATAACATGTTGTCTAAATTTGTAACTTGTCTGTGTTTTCGATTGGGCCCCAACATCATGCTCCTCTGGTGAGCTAAGAGGGATTTCTGTATGCAGGCTGCACAGACTATCTTTTTTATAATTTTTAAAATATCACCTGCTTATGCTTCATGACGTGTAACATTTTTTTTAAAGTGACGTGTAACATTATTGTTAGTCCTGTTTTGCCATGTAGTACAAAATAGTGTCTTGTTCGCTTCCTTTGTTGTAACTATATTTTGCCCTAGTCATGTGTACTTACGTAAACATTTCAGGATGAAGTGACATCAACACAAAGATCTCATGAGCAAAGGCGGCATGGCTGCTATCGAATGATTATGGATTGGAATTGGAATGTCTTGATGTTCTCGAGGATCAACTAGAGGTGGCAAGACAACGTGTACATGATTGTCAACGTATAATCAACAAGTTGAGACTGGACATGCAGTATTAGATGCAGGAGTCAAAAATGAAACAAGACACCGAGGTAACCATGAAGGAATTGGAGATTTTGCGGACTGAAATTTGTGCTATCTGAATCCGGCCAATCCTATTTTCTCAAGAGATTATAGTTCAAATGGAGTTAAGTTGATTCGCGTCCATGATGTATGAGTGTATTTGCCAGTGTATGTAATTTGTGTTTTTGTATGCTTTATTATCACTGTGCGAACCATAATGCCTAGTGGGTATAATCATTTGTAATTTCTTTATTGTATAGTGTAGGATTATTCTACCTTTCTATGCCTTGATCTCTTTGTTGTATAGTGTATGCTTTTTAGAGGTGATAGTATTGAGTAGGATAATTCTTTGAATATGCTATATCATTCAAACGGGGGCCAACTCGCCCGACCATGGCCCTTCACGGGCTGTTGGATCCATGGGCCATGTACGGGCCGTCGGATCCATGGGCCATGTACGGGCCGTCGGATCCATGGGCCTTGTACGGGCCGTCAGATCCATGGGCCTTGTACGGGCCATCGGATCCATGGGCCTTCTACGTCTCGTAGGATCCATGGGCCTTCTACGTCTCGTAGGATCCATGGGCCACCGACTCATTTATGGGTCTTGTACGGGCCTTTAATGGGCCGTAGACGGGCCTTTAATGGAAATCGTACGTTTTATGGGCTGACCATAACGGGCCGTTAATATGCCATATTTGGTGATGCTATGAAAATGGCCCAACAGACTAACGGTCCACAAATGGGCCGACTGTAACGACGGGCTGAATTTGGCCCACAAGCAGAAAGTGACAGTAACGAGCCGTAAGTAACCAAATGCTGCAAATGAGCCGAAGAATAAATGGGCCCTCAGAAGGCCTAAAGTTAACTTGGGCTGGAAACGGCCCAATGGAATAACGGGCCGTTAATGGGTATAAAGTGAGACACTGTTCATTAAGGGCCAGCTTCACCACGGGCCGTTAATGGGTGTAAAGTAATACCTTTGTTCATTACGGGCGATGGCCAAAGACGGGCCGCTAATGGGCCAAGAGTTACAAAGGGCCTCATATGGGCCGAAAGACGTCATGGGCTATACATGGGCCAGAAGTGAAAATGGGTTGGAATCATATTGGATGGCCCAGATGACGTTACTGGGCCTAATTCGGATAGGGCGTAATGGGCCTTGGGTTAGCGGGATGTAAATGGGCTATATGCGAACAGGTCGTTAACAGGCTTTCCATGGGCGGCCTTGACTTTGACCAAGTTAAATGGGCGGCCTTTTCACGAGAATGGGCCCTTTGTTGGGCGTGCCACGTGTTGACGTATCATAGGCGTATACGCCCGGTGAGTGGATGACCTCATCCCAACGATGAGCCGACACGTGTTTCCTCCACCAATGATGATTTTACACGTGGAAAATCCCCATTGGTCGGCTGTTAACGGGTTATCGGATCCAAAACCCGACCCGATAGCTTAACGGTGTTGCGATGCGGTGGATGCCACGTGTCGGTCACCCTTGACGAAAGCACTTCGTGACGCTACGATTTATCGTCATGGAAGTGGACACTTCCGTGATGATAATTTTGGTAATGTCATGGAACACTTCTACGATTGACGGTATGACTATCTTGATTCTGTCATAAATTTTTCAGGGATGTACATGCACGACAAAAAACGCGACCTACTGTGACAAACACGTATCATCACGGAAGTGTATTTTTTTGTAGTGACTACCGCTTAGGGAAAACAGACAACAGAAACATGCACAACCCTTGATACTCAAGTGGTACTACCGCTCGGGGGTGCAGTACTACCGCTTAAGCGATACTACCGCTCTACTACTGCTTAAAGAAAACATGCACACTGACTTACCCCAAGCGGTAGTGGCCACGGTAGACCACAGTGGAAGAACCACAAGTGGTACTACCACTTGGGGGAAATAAAATTGCCCAAGTAAAACAGATGGATGCAAGTAAGACCAACACTAACACTGCCATAACTCCTACAAAAGGACTCTGATTTAGACAAACTCGAGCTTGATAGAAAGTTAACGACAAGGGCTGTCAAATCGCGACTACAAATCTTCAGAACTGGCAAGATAGATATGCCTATGACATAGAGGTGTGAAACCTCCATCAGTGAAGATCCGACATAAATTCCAACAACGAAAACACAAGAGATGATGCAAACAAAATCCGTTATCGATGAACTTGAGCTTGTCATGAAGATGACCATAAGCTGAAAAACTCACACAGAGAAAAACCAAACAAGAACCAAGAAAGATGATGCCAAAGATGCAACGGTTTGAGCTCTGTATGAACGATATGATCAAGCTACTCACTTGAGAGCCCCCCTTGATAGTACGGCTTTCTATCCTATGACCTGGTGTCCCAACTAATACCATGAGACCGGTAAAATAGAAAACCTATCAAGGTCAAACCTTTTCCCTGCACATAGCCCACTTGAGCTAGATGATGACGATATTGACTTCCTCAAGTTGGACCACCTTTCTTGATTGTGTTGGCTCGGTGAAGACTAGATGATTGCTCCCCATACTCCACCATGGGTGAGCCACTCTTGGGCAATACTTCACAAGTCCATTGTCACCATAATAGACGACAAGCTTCAAGCTTGATCTCTTTGTGATGCTCCACTTGAACTTGCACACCGCAATCTTGATGACGATCACCACTTGATGTCATCCTCCATGGGTTGTATGAGATCCTCCTCTTGACGCAAGCCCATGGAAACATACCTAACCCCACATAGAACTCTCACGTAGACCATGAGTTAGTACACAAAGCGTAATGGACAATGCTTACCATACCATGGGATCACTTGATCCCCCTCGGTACATCTTATACGGTTTGTGTATTGATCAACTTGATTCACTCTTTGACTTGGTCTTGATCAACCTTATATCATGTCTTCTACATGACCAATCTTTTGATAATTCCTTGAATAGCACTTTGGTCATCATATAAACTCCTTGAAACCAACACATGGACTTCAAGAAATGCCTATGGACAAGTCTTTCAAATATAACTCAAGGCAACCATTAGTCCATAGAGATTGTTATCAATTACCAAAACCAAACATGGGGGCACCACTTGTTCTTTCACCGGGAGACTCCAAATCAACACCGCATATGGGTTGGGTTTGAGGGGTGCCGGACAACTCGGACATATGGGCTGAGTTTGGAGTCTTGGGTGGCATTTTGGTCCAAGTGGCGTCTAGGTTGTCCCTGGACATATGGGGGTGGAATAGAGGATCCGGTTAGAGATGCTCTTAGAGCATTTATAGCAGAGTCGCCATATCATCAGTCACCATATGAAATATGGAGATCATGATCACTATGCACAAACACCAAGTCACCATATCTTTTCTTTTATGATCTATTTTTTGTTGTATCAGCTCAAAAATGCACACACTCAATTTGGGGGATCAAACACTAATTTGGAATAACACTGCATTACAAAGTGGTTACACAGGGGTATAAAAGTATATTAGTAACATTTTTTTTACTAAATTGATGACTTTTTAATGTCTTGGGAGAGGCACTAGTTGCTCCTCACCATGATGTCGGTGAATGCGCAAACGAGGCACATGCATATTTGATGAGTCGACTCATCCTGTACATGCGGCGGTGTTAAGTTCCAACAACCTCATCTTCGTCCCATTCATGCATGTTGTCGTCAAGGTCGGGGACGACTTTCTTGAGAGGGAAAAGTCCCAATATGGCGCGATTTGACTCGGTGAATGTCACAATCTTCATGTCAAATGTGCGCCATCTAATGCACTCCCTCTCCATTGTCAACTCCGTCTATTTCCCCTTGAATGGAGTCAGATTGTGTATTGATCTCCGCATGCACCTCTTTCCCGGCGTTGATATGCTTGAAGATGTCGGCGGGGTGGATGGCCGGGGGTGTGAGCGACGTAGCGCTCACCCCATAGCTCCTTAACAGAATGGTGACGAGAGCATGTGTTGCCCGATATGAGCTATGTGGACGAGGCGTCACCTACTCCTAGGGATCCACACATACCCATTGGATACCCCAAATAGTGGAGTGTGTTGGGATTCCAATTCGAGCACCCATCGAGGGCAGGATCTTGGCGCGACCTCTAGTGCATAATGGTGATCCTGTTCCTCCTCCCTTCACGACGAGGGAGGTCACCTCCTCTGCTTGCTCCTCATCCACCATCCACTCTTCCTCCTCCGAGAGTGACACCCAGTCCGGCTGCAGGGGAAGCGGCATGGCGATGGAGAGGGAGAAAGTGGCTACAGGTAGTCGTGTTGGAAGTGAAGGTTGTGAGCTATTTGTCCATGGTGGCGACCTTCTCTATACCCGCGAGCACCTGGAAATGTGGCGGGAGACCGTGGACAGTTAGTAGGTGGCGGCTGCCATTAATTGACATGCTTACTAATATATGGCCATTTGAGTGTCTGCACCTTGGCCGGGGAGAAGATTGGTTGCGCATAAGGCGGGGAGAAAGGAGGAAAACCTCCCTCCCGCACGAGCGGTTGGTGGATAGAGCTCACACCACAATGCCCCCAACATCCAAATATGGAGGTTCCTGATGAAAGTACCCTTCTGAGCTCGAGCTCAAATGAACTCTGATGAACAGTAAAATCGAAAGAAAAAAATCATTTTTTAATTCTGATTTTTTTGGTAAACCTTGACAAATGTTTTAAGTGGTTGCAATTTGATACGTCTCCGTCGTATCTACTTTTCCAAACACTTTTGCCCTTGTTTTGGACTCTAACTTGCATGATTTGAATGGAACTAACCTTGACCGATTGTTTTCAAAGCAGAATTGCCATGGTGTTATCTTTGTGCGTAAACAAAAGTTCTCGGAATGACCTGAAACTTCACGGAGATTATTTTGAAATAATAAAAATATCTTGGCGAAAGAATCAAGGCCGGGGCCGCACCCTTTCCACGAGGGTGGGGGCGCTGCCCCTGGCGCGCCCCTACCTCGTGGGCCCCCTGGAGCTCCACCGACCTCAACTCCAACTCCATTTATTCGTGTTCGGGAGAGAAAAATCAGAGAGAAAGATTCATCGCGTTTTACGATTCGGAGCCACCGCCAAGCCCTAAACTCTCTCGGGAGGGCTGATCTGGAGTCTGTTCGGGGCTCCGGAGAGGGGATTCTGTCGCCATCATCATCATCAACCATCCTCCATTACCAATTTCATGATGCTCACCGCCGTGCGTGAGTAATTCCATCGTAGGCTTGCTGGATAGTGATGGGTTGGATGAGATTTATCATGTAATCGGGTTAGTTTTGTTAGGGTTTGATCCCTAGTATCCACTATGTTCTAAGATTGATGTTGCTATGACTTTGCTATGCTTAATGCTTGTCACTAGGGCCCGAGTGCCATGATTTCAGATCTGAACCTATTATGTTTTCATGAATATATGTGAGTTCTTGATCCTATCTTGCAAGTCTATAGTCACCTACTATGTGTTATGACCCGGCAACCCCAAAGTGACAATACTCGGGACCACTCCCAGTGATGACCGTAGTTTGAGGAGTTCATGTATTCACTATGTGTTAATGCTTTGGCCCGGTACTCTATTAAAAGGAGGCCTTAATATCCCTTAGTTTCCGCTAGGACCCCGCTGCCACGGGAGGGTAGGACAAAAGATGGCATGCTAGTTCTTTTCCATAAGCACATATTACTATATTCGGAATACATGCCTACATTATATTGATGAATTGGAGCTAGTTCTTTGTCACCCTATGTTATGATTGTTACATGATGAACCACATCCGGCATAATTCTCCATCACCTATCCAATGCCTACGAGCTTTTCACATATTGTTCTTCGCTTATTTACTTTTTCGTTTACATGTTACAATCACTACAAAACCCAAAAATATTACTTTTGCTCTTGTTACCGTTACTTCCATATTACTTTGCGACTAAATACTTTGCTGCAGATACTAAGTTATCCAGGTGTGGTTGAATTGACAACTCAACTGCTAATACTTGAGAATATTCTTTGGCTTCCCTTGTGTCGAATCAATAAATTTGGGTTGAATACTCTACCCTCGAAGACTGTTGCGATCCCCTATACTTCTGGGTTATCAAGACTATTTTCTGGCATCGTTGCCGGGGAGCATAGCTTTATTCTTTGAGTCACTTGGGATTTATATCTGCTAGTCACTATGAAGAACTTGAAAGACGCAAAACCAAAATTTATCCCTCAACTACGAGGGGTGGTAAGGAACTGCCATCTAGCTCTGCACTTGATTCACCTTCTGTTTTGAGTAAGCTTGTGACACCTAAACCTGCTTCTGCTATTAATTCTGATATGTCGCATGTTATTGATGATGCCACTTCTACTATGCATGATACTTATGATGAAACTACTTCTATGCTTGATACTCTTGTGCCACTTGGTGAATTTCTTGATGAACAACTTGCTTGGGCTAGAGAGAATGAAATTATTGAAACCGATAATATTGATGAAAGTGATGATGAAGATTCTCCCCTAGATATGAATTGCTTGTTGTTGTGCCCGAGGGCTATGTTATGGATGAAGAAACTGCTAGAGACTTTCTTGCTTGCAATGATAGAAGTGATCTTAAGAAATTATTAGCTAAGCTGAAACAAAAACTCAATGCTAGAATGAAATATGATCTTGCTTATGCTACTTCACCTATCTTTGTTCTTGATAAGGATTATGAATTCTCTGTCGACCACGAGATAATTACTTTGGTTGAATCTGATCCTTTCTATGGCTATGAATCAAAACTGTTGTGGCACATCTTACTAAATTAAATGATATAGCCACCATGTTCACTAATGATGAGAAAACTCGCTACTACTATATCCTTAAAATATTTCCGTTCTCATTAAAGGGTGATGCTAAGATATGGTTTAACTCTCTTGATCCTGGTTGTGTGCGTAGTCCCTAGGATATGATTTATTACTTCTCTGCTAAATATTTCCCTGCTCATAAGAAACAAGCTGCTTTAAGGGAAATATATAATTTTGTGCAAATTGAAGAATAGAGTCTCCCACAAGCTTGGGGGAGGCTTCTCCAATTACTTAATGCTTTGCCTGATCATCCTCTCAAGAAAAATGAAATACTTGATATCTTTTATAATGGACTAACCGATGCTTCCAGAGACAACCTGGATAGTTGTGATGGTTCTGTTTTCAGGGAAAGAACACCAGATGAAGCTAAAATTCTATTGAATAATATGTTGACAAATGGAAATAATTGGACACTTCCTGAACCAACTCCTAAGCCAACTCCGAAGAAAAGGGGTGTTCTATTTCTCGATCCACGAAGATATGCAAGAGGCAAAGAAATCTATGAAAGAAAAAGGTATAAAAGCTGAAGATGTTAAGAATTTACCTCTGTTGAAGAAATACATGGTCTTAATTTCATCACTTTGTTGATGAAATACATGATTTTAATCCATCACCTATTGAAGAAACACATGGTCTTGATAACCTAACACAGGTAGTAAAGGTAAATTCTCTCTATAGATTTGATGAAGGTGATATCCCTCGTTATAAGTCTGCCAGTCAATGCTTGGATGAGTTTGATAATTTTATTGTTAAACAAGAAAACTTCAATGCTTATGTCGGTAGACAATTAAAACATAATTCTGATATGCTTGAACACTTGGGTGATTATATGTCTAGAGTTAAAGGTGAACTTACTCATTAGTAAACATGCTTCTATGGTTACCACTCAAGTAGAACAAGTACTTAAAGCTCAAAATGATTTGCTCAATGAGTTGAATAGTAAGAAAAATGACAATGCTATTAGAGTTGTGACTAGAGGGGGTAAAATGACTCAGGAACCTTTGTATCCTGAGGGCCACCCTAAGAGAATTGAGCAGGATTCTCAGAGAAATAATTTAGATGCACCTAGTCCTTCTAAAAGGAAGAAAAAGAAAAATGATAGGACTTTGCATGCTACTAGTGAACCTGTTGTTGACACACCTGAGAATCGTAATGGTATTTCTATTTACGATCTTTGAAACACAACTGCGGTAATGAACATGAACCTAATGAAAATGTCAATGATGATGTTCATGATGATGCTCAACCTAGTAATGATAATGATGTAGAAATTGAACCTGCTATTGATCTTGATAACCCACAATCAAAGAATCAACGTTATGATAAGAGAGACTTTGTTGCTAGGAAACATGGTAAAGAAAGGGAACCATGGGTTCAGAGACCCATGCCTTTTCCTCCCAAACCATCCAAGAAAAAGGATGATGAGGATTTTGAGCGCTTTGCTGAAATGATTAGACCTATCTTTTTGCATATGCGGTTAACTGATATGCTCAAAATGAATCCTTATGCTAAGTATATGAAATAAATTGTTACTAATAGAAGAAAGATACCGGAAGCTGAAATTTCCAACATGCTTGCTAATTATACTTTTAAGGGTGGAATACCAAAGAAACTTGGAGATCCAGGAGTACCCACTATACCATGCTCCATTAAAAGAAACTATGTTCAAACTGCTTTATGTGATCTTGGAGCCGGTGTTAGTGTTATGTGTCTCTCTTTATATCGTAGACTTGACTTGAATAAGTTGACACCTACTGAAATATCTTTGCAAATGGCTAATAAATCAACTGCTATACATTGCCGGTATTTGTGAGGATGTGCCTGTTGTGGTTGCAAATGTTACTATTTTAACGGACTTTGTTATTCTTGATATTCCTGAGGACGATAGTATGTCTATTATTCTTGGAAGACCATTTTTGAATACTGCAGGGGCTGTTATTGATTGCAATAAAGGCAATGCCACTTTTCATGTTAATGGTAATGAGCATACGGTACACTTTCCGAGGAAATAACCTCAAGTTCATAGTATAAATTCTATTGGAAAAATTCTATCGATTATTATTGGAGGTTTTGAATTTCCTCTACCTACTGTCAAGAAGAAATATGATATTCTTATTATTGGGGACGTGCATATCCCCCTTGAGGTAACATAGTGTTATTCAAAAGTTCTCCGGTTTCATGCGATTCGGAATGAGTTTGTTAACAAGACTTGATCAACCTTGTTAGTGGATTCCTTTTGATGAGCATGAGATGGATGAAGTTAGAAAGCACAACCTTCTGTACCCTCCTTTTACCTTCTGTTATTTAGTTGAAATAAAGTAAAAATAGTATTTTCTGTCGGTTTTCTGAATTATCTGTGCAATAAAAATACACCGAAAATAAAGGTTCTCCAAATGCCCCGAAATTGAAATATGATTTTTTCTGAAATATTTGAGAATATCTGGCACTGAGAACACAGAGCAGGGGGGCAAGCACCTGGCCACGAGGGTCCATGGCGCGCCCACCCCCTAGGCGCGCCCCTGCCTCGTGGGCCCATGATGGCTCCCCTCCACTTATTCCTACACCCACACACTCCTTCTTCATCCCAAAAAAATGACCAACCAGCTCAAGCACGAGTTCTAGCTCATTTTGCTGCGATTTTTGATCTCCTTGCTCAAAGCACATCTCACAAAACTGCTTTGGGGGATTGTTCCTTGGTATGTGATTCCACCAATGGTCCAATTAGTTTTTGTTTTGGTGCTTTATTCATTGCAAATTTGTGCTGCCTAGGTGACCATGTTCTTGAGCTTGCATGTCAAATTTATATGGTTCCAAGTAGTTCTAATGCATGATATAGTCTCTAGGCACTTGTGGGAGTAGTTGCTATCAATTTTGTTGAGCTTGGTTCACTTTTATTTGAAGTTACTAAAAATGCAGAAATTTTCAGAAAATGATGAAGAGATTTTTGAGGGGCTCTTCGAGCCGAAGCTCAAAGGATAAGCAAAATGAAGAAGAAGAGAAGCCCAAATATAATCTGCCTCGCACCACGGAGGTTCGGCCGTGTGAATGGCCTTGTGATGATTTCTTGAGAGCAGCCGGAATTTATGATGATTTTTATGAGTTGGCTGAGAATGCAGGCCTCACCGACTTCCTCCACGCACCAACTTGAGCAGTATCTCTTACTCACTAATACCTTTGTGCAAAATTTTCATTTCCATTCTAGGAGGTCACCACCTATGGTGGATTTGTATTTATATGATGAGTATAAGGAGATGACCCTTCGTGAATTTTGTGAGGTTTGCAAGTTACCCTTTTCGGGCATCATAGAGGAACCACATCTGGACGATGTGGAGGGGTTTATTGATACAATTGCTGTAGGGGAAACTAGGAAAGTTTCCGATGCAAGAATCACTAGCATACATTTTCATGTTTTACGTTACTTTGCATTATTTGCTAGTAGATGCTTAATAGGTCGCGGAAACTCTGGCAATCTAAGTACCCCTGACATTGTTATTTTGTTCCATGCCTTGTTTCGTGATGACACATTTAGTATGGGCGCTATTGTTGCAAAGCGGTTAAATCTTAACCGTACTAAGGGCCCTATCTTGGGAGTCATCTTCGCCTCGTGCCTCGCTGCATACTATAACATACCTATTAGGCATTATGAGACAGAAGAAAAGTTGATGCCTCTTGTTTATCTAGATTATAAAAGTATGGTAGCGCATGATTTTATTGTTAAGAATAGGAAAAAGGCGCTTAAGTACAAATTGTTATTTGATAAAAATCACCCTGAGACTATTACCTTGCGTGTTCCTTCCCTGTTTGACTTATCTGCAGGCAAGTATCTTGTTCCGCTCGCGGCCATCCACGCCTACCGGAACCCTACATCAGCTACAGAGCCAGAGCCGGAACCACAATTTGATCCTCCACGACAGTCTGATTACCAGTGGGATCCGGAGGCGATTGCCAACCAGTGGCAATCCGAGGCTTCTTCTCAGTGCGACCCCAGTTATAACTTTGGATATCCGCCAGGCCAGCCGTGGACATAGACCAACTTAGGCCAAAAGCCTAAGCTTGGGTGAGTATGTATTTCTCACTGACATTACATTTATGTTCACACGCTCATGCTAGTTGTCGGTGCTCATACTTTTTCACTGTAATATCTATGCTAGTTTATTTTCTTTTTATGCTTTCTTCTTGTGTGTTTGAAAAATCTTAAGAAAACCAAAACAATTAGTTGTAGCGTTTAGCTAGTTTACCTTTCTTGCTGTAGTAGTAATAATTAAAAAGAAAACCCAAAAATATTTCATGTTCTTCTTTTGCTTGTTGGGAGCTTTCCCGTGTAAATAGTTTTATTTCTTTTCTTTTCTTTGGGGGTCGATAGGAGAAGACCATGATTAAATTGTTGAAGTGGCTCTTATATGCATTATTGTTAATTTAACCAAGAGCCCATATTACCTTGTCTTCTTCTTTGAATTGAATGCTCGCAGATTCCAGCTTAGTCCAATGCACGTGCACTATTATTATTATTCACATCGTCCGGTCGTGCAAGTGAAAGGCAATTATGAAAATATATGATGGACTGATTGAGATGGGAGAAGCTGGTATGAACTCGACCTCTCTCGTTTTTGTAAATATGATTAGTTCATCGTTCCTGATTCAGCCTATTATGAATAAACATGATTGTAATGACAATTAGAGATTATAGTTGCTTATGCCATGCTTAATTAGCTAGGAGTTTATAATGGTTTACCTTGCGTTCCAACATGCTATTAAAATGGTTGTGATGTGGTATGATGGGGTGGTATCCTCCTTTGAATGATTCAAGTGACTTGACTTGGCACATGTTCACACATGTAGTTGAAACAAATCAACATAGCCTCCACGATATTTATGTTCATGATGGATTATATCCTACTCATGCTTGCACTCAATGTTTATTAATTTTAATGCATGTTCATGACTGTTGTCGCTCTCTAGTTGGTCGCTTCCCAGTCTTTTTCTAGCCTTCATTTGTACTAAGCAGGAATACTGCTTGTGTATCCAATTCCTTAAAACCCCAAAGTTATGCCATATGAGTCCACTACACCTTCCTATATGCGGTATCTACCTGCCGTTCCAAGTAAATTTGTATGTGCCAAACTCTAAACCTCCAAATGAAATTCTGTTTTGTATTCTCGAATAGCTCATGTATCAACTAGGGTTGTCTGTATCTTCCATGTTAGGAGGGTTATTCTCAAGAGGAGTGGACTCCGCTCCTCACTCACGAGAAAATGGCTGGTCACCGGGATGCCCAGTCCCATGCTTTAAGCAAATCAAATCAAATAATTGCAAACAAAACTACCCCGGGACTGTTGTTAGTTGGAGGCACTCGTTGTTTCGAGCAAGCCATGGATTGATGCTTGTTGGAGGAGGGAGAGTATAAAATTTATCATTCTGTTTGGGAACCGCCTATAATGTGTGTAGCATGGAAGATATCGCCATATCTCGGTTGTTATGTTGACAATGAAAGTATGCCGCTCAAAATATTATTTATCTCTATTTCAAAATTGAGCTCTAGCACCTCTACAAATCCCTGCTTCCCTCTGCGAATGGCCTATCTATTTACTTTTATGTTGAGTCATCACCCTCTTATTAAAAAGCACCATCTGGAGAGCACCGCTGTCATTTGCATCCATTACTATTAATTTATATTGGGTATGACTATGACTGGATCTCTTTTACCATGAATTATAATGTTTAGTCAGTCCTTGATCTTTAAAGGTGCTCTGCATTTATGTTTCTTGCGGTCTCGAGAAAAGGGCTAGCGAGATACCATCTTGTTATATCATATCATGATTGTTTTGAGAAAGTGTTGTCATCCGAGATTTATTATTATTGCTCGCTAGTTGATTATGCCATTGACATGAGTAAACATGAGACCTAAGAGTTATTGTGAATATGGTTAGTTCATAATCTTTGCTGAAAACTTGAATCTTTGGCTTTACATATTTACAACAACAAGAGCAAACAGAGTTGTAAAAGTTTTTCTTTATCACTTTCGGTTTATCAACTGAATTGCTTGAGGACAAGCAAAGGTTTAAACTTGGGGAGTTGATACGTCTCCATCGTATCTACTTTTCCAAACACTTTTGCCCTTGTTTTGGACTCTAACTTGCATGATTTGAATGGAACTAACCCGGACTGACGCTGTTTCAGCAGAATTGCCATGGTGTTATCTTTGTGCAGAAACAAAAGTTCTCGGAATGACCTGAAACTTCACAGAGATTATTTTTGGAAATAATAAAAAATACTGGCTAAAGAATCAAGGCCAGGGGCTCACACCCTTTCCACGAGGGTGGGGGGCGCGCCCCCTGCCTCGTGGCCTCCCTGGAGCTCCACCGACCTCAACTCCAACTCCATATATTCGTGTTCGAGGAGGAAAAAAATCAGAGAGAAAGATTCATCGCATTTTATGATACAGAGCCGCCGCCAAGCCCTAAAATCTCTCGGGAGGGCTGATCTGGAGTTCGTTCGGGGCTCCGGAGAGGGGAATCCGTCGCCATCGTCATCATCAACCATCCTCCATTACCAATTTCATGATGCTCACCGCCGTGCGTGAGTAATTCCATCGTAGGCTTGCTGGACGGTGATGGGTTGGATGAGATTTATCATGTAATCGAGTTAGTTTTGTTAGGATTTGATCCCTAGTATCCACTATGTTCTGAGATTGATGTTGCTATGACTTTGCTATGCTTAATGCTTGTCACTAGGGCCCGAGTGCCATGATTTCGGATCTGAACCTATTATGTTTTCATGACTATATGTGAGTTCTTGATCCTATCTTGCAAGTCTATAGTCACCTACTATGTGTTATGATCCGGCAACCCCGAAGTGACAATAATCGGGACCATTCCCGGTGATGACCATAGTTTGAGGAGTTCATGTAATCACTATGCGTTATTGCTTTGGTCTGGTACTCTATTAAAAGGAGGCCTTAATATCCCTTAGTTTTCGCTAGGACCCTGCTGTCACGGGAGGGTAGGACAAAAGATGTCATGCAAGTTCTTTTCCATAAGCACGTATGACGATATTTGGAATAAATGCCTACATTACATTGATGAATTGGAGCTAGTTCTGTGTCACCTTATATTATGACTGTTACATGATGAACCACATCCGGCATAATTCTCCATCACCGATCCAATGCCTACGAGCTTTTCACATATTGTTCTTCGCTTATTTACTTTTCCGTTTACTCTGTTACAATCACTACAAAACCTAAAAATATTACTTTTGCTACTGTTACCGTTACTTCCATATTACTTTGCTACTAAATAGTTTGCTGCAGATACTAAGTTATCCAGGTGTGGTTGAATTGACAACTCAACTGCTAATACTTGAGAATATTCTTTGGCTCCCCTTATGTCGAATCAATAAATTTGAGTTGAATACTGTACCCTCGAAGACACAATTTTTCATGAGATCACATTTTTGAAAGGCGTGGCAAAAAAATCCAATGCTCCAAAATGCTTTTGAAAGTAGCATTTTTGGAGCATCATCACGAGATCACATTGTACCATTCATCCAAGCTCATTTAAGCTCAAGCTCAGATACTCTGCATCTGGCTTGCAGGCTCTATATAAAACATCCTTCCAAAATTATGGCGACTCAAGGCCATACGACTCTGCTAGTGTTCGTCTCAAAATCATAGTGATGATTATTGTGGCGATTGGGCCAAAACGATAACTCTCCTGAAATTGCTTTTATATAGAGTACATCTCAAATACTGAATCTAGAAATGGCGTTACGAAGAAAAGAAAGGAGAAAAATTCAATAGATTTTTTTGTCCAGGTGGCAAATTGCTGGCGAAGGTGGGAAGAGCGACCGGCATGCGGCATCATGTTTAGTCTGCTGACGCCACCCCGAAGGATCCGAAAAATCAGAACGATTCTCATCGAGCCAGATCAAGAACGAGTGGGATACAATGGACATAATCTTCGACGATTGGAGGACTTGGGCCAGGGCTGGAGCGTTTGAAAGACAACTTGTATCAGAGTAGTCGAGTAGCGTGAGGAGTGAGGTAGAGGCTTGATTAGGGTCGGCTTGTGACTCATAACTAGCGCAATTGTAATCTCTTGTACTCCTCCCGTCTCAAAATTCTTGTCTTAGATTGGTCTACATACGAATGTATTTATTCATGTTTTAGTGTTATATACATCGTATCTAGATAAATACTCCCTCCATTCCAAATTACTTGTCGCGGGTATGGATGTATCTAGATGTAGATACATCCATACCCGCGACGAGTAATTTGGAACGTATAAGATAAGAATTTTGAAACGGAGGGAGTACATATTTTCTCCCTTCTATATAAAGCTAAGCTAAGGTACGCCAGTCGAAAAAAAAAGATTCTCATCAGAGCACAAAGGCACTTCCTCCTCGCCTTGCGCGAATGGGCCTCCGCTTCGCCCACCTCGCCGGCGGGGTCGCCCGAGCCGCCATCTCTCGCCGTGGGCCACACCTCTCCCCAGCGTGCGCCCGCCGCGTGCTCGCCCCTCTCGCCTCGCCGGGTGAGCCAAGCGGCGGCAACTGGCTCGTCCCTTCCCGTGGCCACGGTGGCCACTCCAACCACCACGGCGAGGAAAGCGTCGAGGCATCTGAGAAGATCTTCCGCTTGGGCCTCGCTGCTGACGTCGTCCTCACCGTAGGGAAAGCCATCACCGGTTACCTCTCCGGCAGCACGGCCATCACCGCCGACGCCGCTCACTCCCTCTCTGACATCGTACGTCTCGGAAACAAGTGCGCAGCCATTTTCTTAATTGATGCTAATCGTGCAGGATTTTGAGCTGTGCAGGTGCTGAGCGGTGTGGCTCTGCTGTCGTACAAGGCGGCCAAGGTTCCTAGAGACAAGGATCATCCGTATGGTCAGTCCGAACCTTGTTCTGCTCACCATTCCCACTTTCTCGAGGAAACCAATTGTGCAGGCATACGAGAGATTGCCCTTTCCCTCTTTAACAGAACCAACAATTTGGGTTCAACTCAGCTTGTTTTGATTTCTAATACATGCAAAAAGCGTACTGCAAAATTATCAAGAGGGATTCAGATGCAAGAACTAGTAATTCCCAGATTAATTCATCAAGGACACTTTCCACCTTCCATGCTTCAGATTTATGATTAAATTGTTAGGCCCATAAAGAAAGTTAGAGCTCAGAATATGGTCATGATCTGATTATTAATTACCTCATGTTTTTTCAAAATCATTGGTCGGAACAGAACATCGATCTGTCATATGTAACATGTAAGCTCTCACTGTTTGTGCAAGTGCACCATTGCACCTACATGCATGCTCTATGTGCATATCATATCCAGAAGAAAAATAAAACAGGAAAGTGCATTATGCTACTGCTTCTAAATTTTACTTGAATGACCCCATGTTGTAGTAAACGATACATGCAACAATGTCGTTTTGTTACCACATTCTCTGCTTGTGCCCACAAAACATTGAGGGTTTACCTATCATCATTTCCTCTCCATTCCCAGGTCATGGAAAGTTCGAGAGTTTAGGAGCTCTTGGAATTTCAAGTATGCTGTTGATTACTGCAGGTGGGATTGCCTGGCATTCTTTTGAAGTTCTTCAGGTCTAATACTTCTCATTAACAATCATGCAAAATTTATGTATTTAAGTAATGCTTCCTCTGTTTCATAATTCCAAGAATTATGGAATGGAGGGAGTATCATTCTTTGGTTGGTACTCTTTTTTGACAATGGGTGGATGGTTTCTTCTGATGACTGGTACTCCGGTAAGACATGATTATGCATGGACTTAATGTGCTGAATTCTTTGTTTCAGGGAGTTATGTCTTCTGCTCCTGATATAATTGGCAGCACATCGCACATGAATCACAGCCATGGTAGTGGTGGGCATAATCATGCAATAGATTTGGAACATCCAGTCCTTGCATTGAGTATGACAACCTTAGCAATATCTATCAAAGAAGGGTATGTGGATAGTGTCATAAAGCATTGCCTAATGGTTTCCGTTTTCTATTAAGTTTGACGATTTCATTTTGTTGCAGTCTGAAATATTGTTCGCTAGATTTTACCGTGTTCGATGCAGCCTCTCTGCATTGTACTGTGCAGGGGTAAGGCTTGCCTTGAATAATCCTTCCCCAGACCCCACCTGCTGTGGGAGCTTCTAGCACTGGGTCTGTCCTAGATTTTACCGTGCCATGAGTATACATGGACAACTGCTTCTATTTTCTGTTAGATTTGATGGTCTACCACAACAGATTTTTATATTAGCATCATCGATAACCCCATAACAAACTTATTTCCAAGGTCTGACCTTTTTGGCAACATTACTGGGTGTGGAGCAGCGAAATCACACTGCCATGCTGCTGGGTGCTGGGCCTGGGGTGGTAAGAAATGCCATATTCCGGCTCAGTACAGGACCTAATCTATGGTGTGGCCAAAAGGGTCAAATCTGTAAATAAGTTTGGTCAGGATTTCTGAACTATAACAAGGTCATAAAGACGATTAAATAATTAAACTCTTCTGTTTTGTAGCCACTAATTTTGTTTGCTACCTTTGTTCATGGAGGATATGTCTCTACTCTTATAAAAAACCGAGTTGGTGATGATTGTGTGCCTGCCATCTTGCAATATAGACCGTCCGATCTATATCTGACGGAGAGAAAGCAAACTATGGCAATTTTGCAAAAAGATACCCGCACCTCTCTCCACATTTGCAGATAAGACCTTCCCTCGTTCATCCTTATCTCCCACAACCTCATTGTTGAGCAATTAAAAAAGGAATTCTCTAGAACAATCTAGCATGGTGGCCACTATCGTCCATCCCCATGCCTCCGCTCAGTCCGACCATCAATCACCACCACGCCCCACTCCTCCTCACCTTATCTCTCCTGTTTCTCGAGATATCATTAGTTTTTACACATGGGATTACTCCCGCATGGGTCAATCACAACAGGTGTTTTGTAAAAAAATGCATCTTGATGTTCCGTGCAATGCACGGGCATCTTGCTAGTAAAGCTTGAAAAATTGAAATTTAGTCATGTAGGTTACTGTGTGTACAACTTAAACAGGCCATATATTCTGATATATTGCTATCATAATGATGATTTTCTAGCCATTTTATATCTGTATCAAGATTTCCTTGTGATTCTTTGTTTAGTATGAACTTACTTTCTTGATTTTCTTGTAGAGATAAATCTCATGTGATAATTTCATAAGATGATTCATCAAGTTTTACTATACTGGAATTACAGGCTCTATTGGATTACGAAAAGAGCTGGGGAGAAGGAAGGGAGTGGGCTGATGAAAGCTAACGCATGGCACCATCGTGCGGATGCTATTTCATCTGTTGTTGCCCTAGTAGGGGTAGGTAAGACCTTCAATGATGCTTGAAACTTCCATTTTACTAGAACTTTGTGTTACATTCTTAGAGCAAGTACAATAGAGCTGAGTCAGCGGGCTATATGGAATAAACTAGTATATTTCTGCTTAGTTGGAGGAAATAGAAGAGGAGAGAGAAGATAAGCGGGCTCTTCGTGAAGAGCCAGCTCTAGCACATGCTCCTAGACACTTTGTGAGAATGAAGGGTGGGCCACACAATAAAAAAGTAGTACACTCTTTTGATCTACTATTGTACATGTTGGCTATAAGATGACATGTAACTGTTAGAGTTATAATATAAGTCATGTACCCCTTTGTATTTATCCCGTTGTATAAGGGGTTTCCTGCATATGTTCCACACCTGTACATGTATATATATCGGCCTATGGCCTCATGGGAATACAAGTTGCATATTCCTAACATGGTATTAGAGCTAGGTCGATTTTTTTTGCCTTTGCAACTTTCGTGCGTTTAATCCATCTCCCGATCGAAGCCGCGGCCTCGATCTCCGAATCTCCTGATCGGATCGATCTCGTCCGGCTCGTCTTGCTCCGCTTCGAAGCCCTTCCTCGATCTCCCGATCGGATCGAAGCCCGGCCGGCCGCTCGTCCTAGTCCCCCGATCGGATCGAAGAGCCCCCTTCCTCGATCTCCCGATCAGATCGAAGCCCCAGCCGGCCGCTCGTCCTAGTCCCCCGATCGGATCGAAGTCCCTGCCGGATCGAAGCCCAGCCTCGCTCCGGCCGCTTCCTCCCGGGCCTCGCCTTCCCCACCGGTCGCTTCCTCCCAGCCTCGCTCCCGGCCGGTCGCTCCTCCTAGTCCCGCTTCGCGATGGCCGTCGTTCCCGGCCGTCTCGTCCGATTCTGTTGATAAAAAATGTCTGCATCGGGCTATGTTGTCCCTCATTGTCCGGTGATCTTTGATGGTACTAACTACACCGAAGTTCATCGGCTTTATGCGCATTCACATGCGTGGCATCCGTCTGGGGTGTTCTCTGGCGAGGTCTGCTGTCATACGTCCCGGTTCCTCCGGTTGCCCCTACTCCGCCGACTCCTTTGGTTCTTCCTACGGATGCTAATCGGGCCGCCAAGGATGCGGCTAAGCTTCTTTGGTGAGGCTAGCGATCGTGCTTATGATGAGAGGGTTTTGGCTTATGAGGAGGCTCTTGACGTATCATGGTGCTCTGTCTGTTTACACCCGGTGGCTTGATGATGATGCTCGTCTTTGCGGTGTTCTCCTTGCTAGTGTTACGCCTCGGTTTGCTTACGAGTTTCGGGTCTTCCCTCATCTTTGAGATGTGGACCCGTCTTCGTCGGCTATGAGCCCTCCGGTGATGCCTTATACCTTTACGTGGTCCGTCAGAGCATGCTCTTCAAAGGTGACTCTTGTTGATGACTTCTATGCACGAGTTACGCTATCTCTGGCGCCGACTTGATTCTCTCCCTGATCTTTGGTTGTCGTACTTGCCCCTGTTGCCAGCTGTCGAGCCAATTTGGAGTTTCATCGCGTCTGAGTTCTGTCTCGGCTCCGTAAGGAGTTTGAGCCCGGCGTGCTTTCGATTATTTGCTCGTGGCCGTATTTCTCTCATGGAGGCGCTTCGAGATTCGTGCCGAGGAGACTCGCTTACGTGGTCTTTGGTTTCTTTGGAGGTTCCTTCGTGCTCGCTACTCGGGCTTCTTCCACACCACCGCTGCACCGACCCCTTCTCGCTTGAGTGCTCCGCCGCTTTGCCCGCTCCTTCCGGAGGCTCAGTCGCCCGTCCACATTCCGGCCATCGCAACAATGATGGTCATATTGAGTCCAGTGCTACGAAGAGGAAACACTGCGCAAGGCGCGATCATCATCTTGAGGGACTTCGTCATCTACCTCGGCAACTTGACCATTGCTTTGGTGGCGGGATATTACGAGACTTAAGCGTGCGCTTTCGCGGCTTCAGTTCTTCCTCGATGGGTACTTCTTTGGTTCTGTGATGCTTCCCTTGACCGAGCAACCGCCCTCTACGGTCGGTACATCCCCATGGGTTACGGACTCTGGAGCTTCTTTTCATATGTCTTCTCATTCTTCCACTTTGTCCTCTCTTCGATTCTCGGATTCTCCTGTTCATGTTTTCACCGCCGATGGTACTCCACTTTACATTTGCTAGTAGAGGCAATCTTTCCACTCCTTATACATTCTCGATGTTGCTCATGTTCCTCGACTTACCATGAATCTGTTTTTACGCGGTCGACTTCTTGATTACGGTTGTCGCGTCATCCTTAGCGTTGACTCTTGTTACATCCGGGACCGTCGCACACACACTACGGTTGAAATGGCCCTCGCCGCCGTGATTCTCGTGGTCTTTGGGAGTTGGACTGGCTTCATGTTCCTTCTGGCCACCACCATCGCCAGTTCCTCCGCTTGATCGCCTCATTCTTCGGGTTCCTTCCGTGATGGCATCATCGGCTTGGTCATACATGTGGTTCTCGGTTGTCGTCTTTAGTTCGCCGAGGTCTTCCGGGTGCATCTCGGAGATGTCTCTTTAGAGTGTCGGGGTTGTCGTCTTGGCAAGTGATTCGATTACCATATTCACATAGTGAGTCGGTGTCTAGCGTCCTTCGATTTAGTCCATTACGATGTATGGGTCCGGCTCCTTTCGCTCGAAGGTGGTCATAAATATTATATTATTTTCATAGATGATTTCTCTCGTTACACATGGCTTTATTTCATGACTTCTCGTAGTGAGGTGTTGTCTATTTATAAGCGTTTGCTTTGCCATGGTTCATACTCAGTTCTCTTCACCCATTCGTGTTTTTCGTGGCCGACTCATTTGGCAGTATATCTCTAAGATGTTGCGTGGTGTTCTTCTGAGCAAGGAACTCTCTCTCAATTCTCTTGTCACGGTGCTCATGCTCGAGAATGGTGTGGCGGCGAAAGCATCGACATCTTCTTGAGACGGCTCGTGCATTGATGATTGCCTCTCTCCGCCTCATTTTTGGGCCGAGGCCGTCTCCACCTCCACCTATCTTATCAACATCTGACCTTCCGGCTGCTCTGTGGTGGTGTTCCTTTCGAGCGTCTTTTGATCGTTCTCCCGATTATTCGATGCTTCGCTTGTTTGGTTGTGTTTGCTATGTTCTCCTTGCCCCTCATGAACGCACCAAACCGACCGCTCGATCTGTTGAGTGTGTCTTCTTAGGCTACTGATGATGAGCATAAGGGCTATCGTTGTTGGGATCCTATCGGTCGTCGGATGCGTATCTCTCGAGGCGTGACTTTTGACGAGTCTCGTCCCTTCTACCCCGCCCATCCTCCTCATTGTTTTGATGGAGGATATCTCTTCCTCACTTTTCCGACTCACCTATTACCCCTGCCGAGCTTTGTGCCTAGTCGTTCAACTCCCTCTGCTTCTCCACCTCTAGTCGATTTGCAGCCACCATCTTTCCCGGTCTCCTCGCCTAGCATGTCACCGGATTCTACACCTTCATCTCCGGTGACTTCTTCGTCGCCACCCCCCGATTCTACCTTGGCGATTCCTCCTTCTATTGTTCCATCTTTTCCTCAGCATTACACTCGTCGTTCACGACCTGTGGATGCCTCTGCGGATGAGTCGTCATCTTCCTCTCAGCCTACTTATGGCTTGCGTTCTCGTCCTCGTCACTTTGTTGATCGCTTTGGATTTCCCGCTTTGGTCTTTCTTTGTTCTTGAGCCGACTTCTTATCATCGGTAATGTTGTTCATCACGAATGGCAGTTTGCGATGGCGAGAGGAGATTGCCGCTCTTGAGCGCTTTGGTACACAGGATCTTGTTTCTCTTCCTCCGAGTCCGTCCGATCACTTGTAAGTGGGTCTACAAGGTTAAGACTCGCCCGATGGTTCTCTTGAGCGTCCACAAAGCTCGTCTTGTGGCTCGTGGTTTTCAGCGAGCACGGTCGTGATTATGACGAGACTTTTGCTCCTGTGGCCCATATGACCACCGCTCGTACACTTCTTGCCGTTGCCTCTGACGCTCTTGGTCTATATCTCGACTTGATGTTAAGAATGCCTTTCTTAATGGTGAGCTGCGTGAGGAGGTCTACATGCAGCCACCACCGGGTATTACATTCTCGATGGCATGGTATGTCGTCTTCGTCGCTCTCTCTATGGCCTTAAGCAAGCCCCCGGCGCTGGTTTGGCGCTTTGCCTCTGTGATCACTGCTGCTGGTTTTTCCAAGTGCTCATGATCCAAAGACCTTTGTTTATTCACCTTTCTCCTCGTGGTGGGACTCTTCTTCTTCTCTATGTTGATGACATGATCATCACGGGGGATGTCCCCGAGTTTATTGCCTTTGTAAAGGCCCGTCTTAGTGAGCAGTTTCTTATGTCTGATCTTGGACCTCTTCGCTACTTTCTTGGGTTTGAAGTCTCTTCTACCGATGGCTTTTTATATCCCGGAAAAGTATATCCGAGATCTTCTTGCTCGTGCTCTTCTTCGACGAGCGCGTTGTTGAGACTCCTATGGAGCTCAATGTTCACCTCCGTGCATCGATGGTGATCCTCTCCACGACCCGACGCGATATCGTCATCTTGTTGGCAGTCTTGTCTATCTAGCTGTCACTCGTCCAGGACATCTCTTATCCGGTTCATATTACGAGTCGGTTTGTCTCTACTCCCACCTCGGTTCACTATAGTCATCTCCTTCGTGTTCTTCGATATCTTGAGGCACGATCTCTCACCGTCTATTCTTTCCTCGCTCCAGTTCTTTTGACTTGAGGCCTATTCGGATGCTACGTGGGCTAGTGATCCTTCAGATCGCCGTTCACTTTCTGCTTACTGTGTTTTTCTTGGTGGTTCTCTCATTGCCTGGAAGACGAAGAAACAGCTTGCAGTTTCCCGTTCGAGTGTCGAGGCTGAGTTGCGAGCAATGGCCCTTTTGACGGCAGAGGTGACTTGGTTACGGTGGTTACTTCAGGATTTTGGTGTTTCTGTCACTACACCGACTCTGCTCTTATCTGACAGTACAGGTGCTATCAGCATTGCGCCGCGATCCTGTGAAGCATGAGCTCACCAAGCATATTGGTGTTGATGCTTTCTATGTGCGCGCTGGTGTGCAGGATCAGGTTATTGCTCTTGATATGTGCCTTCCGAGTTATGATTGGCGGATTTCTGGCGAAGGCCCAGACTAGAGCACAACATGGCTTTATCTCTCCAAACTCAGTGTTGTTCATCCACCATGAGTTTGAGGGGGTGTTAGAGTTATAATATAAGTCATGTACCCCTTTGTATTTATCCCGTTGTATAAGGGGTTTCCTGCATATGTTCCACACCTGTACATGTATATATATCGGCCTATGGCCTCATGGGAATACAAGTTGCATATTCCTAACATTAACCATGCTCTTATAACATGAATAGTTGGTTCATTGCTATCGTGAGCCTCGAGTTCAAGATAACACCATGAATCCATGTTTAGAGTCTGAACTAAGAAATTTGTTTGCATATCAGTAGAGCTGTACTAGGCCTGATGGTGAAAAATGTGTGCATCATTTTGTGTTGTTGTTGCAAAGCAATCATAGTTTGTGAATTTCACCAAAAGATGTCGTTTACTTATACTATCTTCAAGGAGAAACATGATTTTTTAATACTCTGATTATCTTTTGCTTTTAAATTTTTACAGGTGGCTCCATTGTTGGATTACCTTATCTTGATCCACTAGCTGGCCTTGTTGTCTCAGGCATGATTCTTAGAGCTGGTGTTCAGACAGGATACGAGAGGTAACTATTTTAGGTGTGTCAAGTGATCTTCAATTGAACTCTAATCAATGTATCTTCTTAACAAGTCATGTTTACAGCTATTTTTCATCCGTTTCTCCATATTTAGCGCTTTATACTCTCTGCCTCCAGAATATCGAAATCAAGGGGTAGCTTTCTAAAGTCACATGGATGGAAAAGTATATAAACCATGAAATAATGCAATGTGCTCTGCGGTACTACTGTTATGATCACAACTTTCTGCTAAATCAAACACATAGAATACAAGGTTTTATAGCTAAGCATACTATATTCTTTTACAGTTCAGTGTACACGAGTCAGTTTTGATGTTGCTATGGATGGTGATGTTCTTCTAACTTAACTTGCAGTACACTAGAGCTTGTTGATGCAGCTGTTGATCCATCGCTTCTAGAACCAATCAAGGAAACAATTGTGAAGGCTGATGGTGTAAAGGTACAATATTAGCTACTCCCTGAGGTTTCATTTTTCTCCGCAACAATGTGCTGTTGTATACTTGAAACCCTCAAGTGACAATTAACATTCTTGACATAATGTTAGGGGTGCCATCGGTTGAGGGGAAGGAAAGCTGGGACCTCCTTGTATCTTGATGTGCATATCGAGGTACATAGCAGTATGATTTATTTTGGCTGTGTGAGAATTTTTTCAATACTAGAAGTCTAGAGCTATGATGATTGATTGGTCGTGCAGAGGGCACTTAGACGCGCAGTACTAGAATCAGATAAATGCTGATAGCCTTAAGTTGATCATGATATTTATTATATTGCAGGTATATCCTTTCTTGAGTGTCAGTGCAGCACATGATATCGGGGAAACTGTCCGTCATCATATACAGAAGACGCATAGTCAAGTTGCCGAAGTTTTCATACACATAGGTACAGAATGGTCTCTATATTCCACCTGTCAATGTGAAACTGGCCAATAACAGAACTATCGTTTGTACTTCGTCATGTTTTACATGCATCATAGTTGGGATCATTTACCTTTATAGCAGCATTATGCATGTTTCCATCCAATTGATAGCCTCTAACATTTGTTCCTAGTAGGCTACTATATTTCCCAAATTTGTTAGTCGCCATTGGGTATAATATTGTAAGCCTGGAACTCTTGTCCCCGGTGGTTAATTATACAACTGTGTGGAACCATCAACTGGAACATTCCTGAAGTACACAAATTGCAGACCCCTCATATTCAATGGGTGCTAACGTGGACAAGAAAAGGATTTTGGAGAACTTGGAGAGAAGAAATTCAGACGTTATTCCACGTCAACGAAGTGCAGAAGCTATTGTGTCCGATATAATTTCCTCCCATTTTCCAAAGGTAAGTAGTATTTTTCTACATGAAGTTGATTGTTCACAGTTATTAGCTCCTGTGCAAAGTTAATGGGAATTAATGCAGAAGATGCAGATATCTAGTGAGATGACGAGTGCAGAACTGTATCGATGTGAATTGAATGAGGTTTCAACAGCAAATTTGGTCGATAAAACTAGCTACAAGAGATGAAAATACAAGAAACAATTTACAGTAGTGCCAATTTATTAACTGGAATATTGTGCCTTTTTCAGAGAGCTTCTTTTACCTCTGTAGCGAGAATTCATATATACGACTCAAAACCATGATTTGATGCAGAAAATCTGTCTTGAACATCTGATGCTGCATTACTTACAAGGACGGGTGTTGCTTCAGGTCCAAGTTTCAATGTCTCCAGAAATTTTGATTCGGTAATCAACCTTTATCCTCCAGCCCAAAGCTCCAGTTTATATTATTCTAATAATAATCCTGTGTCCATCCCCAATTACAAAACTTTGAAGGGATGCGATGGACATCGCAAAAAAAGCCGAGGAGGAGATCATGAAGGCTGACGCCAGCATATGTCAAGTCAGCGTACAGCTGAGATTGGGGCAACAAATTGAGCAACTTCAGCTGGCCGCAAGCAAAAGCGGAGCAAACGATCTACATGCAGAAAAGCAGTAGAACGGGGCGCATATCCTGCGCAGTGCGGCCATGCTGGCTCAGTCAGCTGGGATGGTAATTTTGCTAATCTTTCTGACATGCATCACTTGCAGTTGCTGCTGTTGCTGCTGAGGCAGTGGACTAGGACAGCCCCTGTACATTGTGTCTTGTTCTGAGATATCAGAAGAAATGGAATAATGTCGAAACAGGCTCTCACTCCGCTTTATAACCAACTAGCACACATGCCCGTGTGTTGCAACGGGGAAATAAATAAACGTGTCCATCAAAACGCCCATCGGTGGCATGGCAACATTCTGGGAGGCAGGTAGGAGCATGCCGAGGTGTAGAAGAAATACATATTAATGTTTTAGTCTCCATTAACCACGGTGAATGGATGTCATGCCCACTGAATGAGTAGGAATGTTGCATGGTCATTCTTTTTAATCATTGCATGCAAAATTTAATGCATCTTATAATCTAAACAGATGAGTGAAAGAAATAAAAGTAGGACTAACGAACAAAAAGGATAATGAGATAGGGTTAACAAACTGAAATGAGGAAGAGTATGTATGTATCATACCCCACACTTATGTTAAAGAAAATATGTTCAAAATAAAAAGAAGCACAACCCCGCTGCCCTCTGCTCTCTCCTAGCACCTGTGACTCCCCAACGCTTGCTCTCCTCATCTACTTGGTCGGCTTGTCCGACCAGAGTAGGAGGGAAGAGGGGCTCGGCGCCTAAGACAAAGATGAAATTGAATATATGTTGATTATTTCTATGACCCGAGAGAAATATCTATCTTTGTCTAAATCCCTTCTCTAGCCTTGTATTTCTTCTCTTCAAGTTTGCGCCTAAGAAAAAGATGAAATTGAATATATGTTGATTATTTCTATGACCCGAGAGAAATAACTATCTTTGTCTAAATCCCTTCTCTAGCCTTGTATTTCTTCTCTTCAAGTTTCATTTTTTTACGCAAAAGTTTCTGTTTAATTGAAAAGGAAGAGAGGGAGCCCATCAGCCAGCGCAGCCCAACATCATCGGGCCCAACCTAACTTTCCATTTCCAGGTCGGCCCATCTACTCCCGTTAACCCTAGCAGCCAGGGAGACCGATCCCCGCAATTGCCCCATCGATCCCCTCGTCTCCCTCCAGCGCTGCCCCACGCCGGCCTCGACCCTCACCTTCCTCCGCACCGCCGGTGACTGCAGCCACCGACGGGAAGCCAAGCAGATGAGCACGCCCCCCTGCCCGTTCTCCCTTCCCCCTCTCCTTACTCCTTCTCACTTCTTCTCTCAGCAGGAGCCCGCCATGGACGCCCCTGCCTCGCACTACCCACCGGATCTGGTTCTCCATGTCGAGATCCGCCCGTTCCCGACCTCCACTCGCCCGCTCGCCAACCGCCAGAACCCCAAGTCCCGCCAGCCGCCAGGAGCTCGGGTTCAAGCCGCGACGACTGCCTCCTCCGCACAGCACCCCGTGCGCCCAAATCCTCCTCCTCCTCTGGTTTTATGAGACCTTGAGCATTGTTTTCGCCACCATTCCCTTCTTTTATCGATTCGTGTATGCCTCATCCTCCTGACCTCTGCTTGCAGATTAGTTTGGTCGCTTGTTGAAATCATTAGTTTGTACATACTAGTAAGCATGCACGTGCAACACGCACGTCTGGATTAATATTATATTCTTTGGCAAGAATCTATTCAAGTTTGTTCTCACAAATTGGTTATACACATCCTTATGCGTGAAAACATAAAACAAAAGCATTATGCTTAAACACACAAACAAAAGCACATATCACTTTTAGTTCCATTCTTGTTGAAAAAGGGGTGTATATTCACGCTAAATTGCTTCAATCTCTCCATACGAGCAACACACCAGATTTTTTTATTCAAAGCCTTGGGCATAGCTACGATATTAGCACCGGCCTTGGATTTGAATATCTTTAGCGATTCAATCATATCTTGTCCAACTTTGGCATGCAAATCAACACATGTTCTCTTTAATTTACAAGGCAAGTTACACTTTGAACACGGCTCAATTGTATGAGAAAGGGGGCAACTGACCCACCCAAAGAGTTATATGTGTTTTAGTAGAAACTTCTAAACACAAACATCATCTGCATAGTTTGCACTCCATATTACAAAACAAGATTGACTTGTTGAAGGCTGGAGCAAAGCACCTGAATCTGGCTTAGAATGCACGTTCCCTCTGAGCACTGGTGGGCTAATCCTTCCACAATTGCTATCACCTAAACACAACTGACAAGGATTCGAGAGCTATAAAACCTTCTTTTTGCCAACATACATTATTTGAAAGACAAGCAACGGCGATTCGGTTATCAAGAATGAGCTGAGGAAGCGAGTAAAAAAGAAGAACATAACCTATCACAGTTTTAAAAATAATACTACATGTTCTTTGGTGGAAACCATTTGCACAACGTTGGCAAATGACTAACATTGATATGTAAATATTGTATGATTCAGCCCAACTAAAAGGCATTGTCTTGTAGAAGTATATATTATCCAAGTATTGGATTATATGTGATATTGACGGAACCACAAATGATAGGTTGTGTGTGTGAAATGGTCAAAATTCAGATTGTATGACCAAGCAATTTTTTTACTACCAGTTTATGAGCCTTAAAGATGACACTAATGCAGAGTTATTACTAAAGAATTTAAATATTGTTGGAAGTTTAAGATTTGGAATTTATACCTGTACACTACAGAACTGCAGTCAGCAGGGTCAGAGGTCAACAAGGAACTGATATAGAATTCAGCTCCTTCAATTTCATAGACGAACATATATGAAATACAGGAGAGTAGTTATAACTACATAACCATGGAATTAAGGAAATGATACAAAGATTGCTAGAAAACAAACTACAGATCCCTCATTAGAATATCATCAGAAGGTAAGCAATTCAGCTCCTCTAGCATCATATCCGTCACTGTTGTAGCTCTCACCTTATAGGAATGCCGTTGTTGTAGCTCTCACCTTATAGGAATGCCGTTAACGCTTACTCAAACCAGCAAAGCTGATTTCTTCAGAAGAACTAATTTACAGGCCATTGAGTGTGTGTTTCAAGGAGACTTTGTTGCTGCGTGTGTACTGTATGAGCATCCAGGTGCATGTTATTATTGTTACATGGCTCTCGTATGTGCAAATGCTAATGGGGCCCGCTCATTATAATTGGTCATGGGAACCTTACGAACTGACAATGTGCTATTAAATTTAGCTAGAAGTCATTTGCGACCAATGCTATGCGATAAACTGATCAAAATAAGATGGAGCAATAGCTGATTAACAGTACTTGTATAATGGAAGTGGTGAGAAGTAAAACAGATCTTGGAATAGGAAATGAGACTGGAAATTAGGTAACAAATAAGAAAACAACTTACATGCTATCGGCACATGTCATGCTCTGTATTATTTATTTCACTCCCGAAGCTAGCTGCAGAACAAGAAAAAAAGAAGAGAAAAGTAGAAGGATGAGCAATGCAGTCTATATCATGACACATATACTCCAAACCTCAGATTAGGTTGCCCAAAATAATCTGAACTTTAGTTTGTCATATACAGTTGAAAATACGCAAATGAGCAGTGTAGACTTTACAAAAGTATTGTCCGCTAAAATAAACGGTTATATGAAATAAATCAGTAAGATTTAATAGTACTCTTTTTCTTTCTAACCATAACCATGTTTAGCTGAAAGGTCTATGCTAACAATATAAGCATTAATTTAGAGAATAACCGAATGGCCATGCATTGTAGCTGTTTAAAAAGCATATTACTGTAGCATGTCAACCTATACATGCTGCCCAGCTTGCTGTACTTGGTCCGCGACATGTCCTTGCCTCTGTTGTGTAACAAACTGAGTTTTACCTCAACACCACAAACAGACATGCTCATGTTTAGCCTACAACAATTAAATTTTGGAATTAAGAAATGTGACATTTTAGGGCAAAAATATCATAGCCAACCGAACATAAACTACAATGTAGCATATCAACATCATCTGTCTCCCAGAAGCATTTAAAAGCAACTCAAATTGAATTTGGGTGTTGGATCTGATTACCTGAGATAATCTGCAACGACGCGGTATGTAATCAAGAAAAATGACAATGTAAAATAAATTTATTATCAATCTAACTTGAGATAGTAGACTGACTTAGTGGCATTTCATCAAGGACTATCATTAATCCCGCAATTCATTATTACAAAAAAAGAGGGCCAATTGTCTATTAGAATGCACATGGGAGAATATACTCAAGCAGAAATAGAATATATGGCTGCATGTCTGAGTACAAAATATAATGTTGAAACAATATATAAACTATGAACTTATCATAATGTAGAAAATATGGAACATAGCATTACATGAGGTATTTTCATGGAGAAAAATGGGTACCCATGTGATAATTTTAACTAACACGATACTTTGAAATTTTTGTCATATACTTATTCACATGAGCGTGGGAATCAGAGGATGTAAATGTGGTGAGCGACAAATGATAGGTTGTTTGTGTGAAATGGTAAAAATTCAGATTGTATGATGATGACCCACAAGTATATGTGATCAATTGTAACCCTTTTTATAAGTAAGATCAAACCCAACAAGGAGCAGAAGGAAATGACAAGTGGTTTTCAGTAAGGTAATGTCTGCAAGAGCTGAAATTGTAAGTAACAGAGTAGTTTGATAGCAAGATAATTTGTAACGAGCAAGTAACAATAGTAGTAACAAAAGTGCAGCAAGGTAGCCCAATCCTTTTGAGGTAAAGAACATGCCAAAATGGTCTTTTATAGTAAGCAAAGCGTTTTTGAGGGTACACGGAAATTTTATCTAGTCACTTTCATCATGTTGGTTCGATTGGTGTTCGCTTCTTTGATAATTTGATATGTGGGTGGACCGGCTTAGGCGCTGTTCTTACTTGAACAAACCTCGTACTTATGATTAACCTCCTCGCAAGAATCCGCAACTACGAGAAAAGTATTAAGAATGAATTCTAACCATAGCATTAACCTTTTGGATCCAATCGGTCCTTTATGAAATAGCGCACAAACTAGGGTTTAAGCTTCTGTCACTCTCGCAACCCATCATCTAATAACTACTCCACAATGCATTCCCTTAGGCCCAAATATGATGAAGTGTTATGTAGTCGACGTTCACATGACACCATTAAGGGAATCACAACATACATACTATCAAAATATTGAACACATATCAGGTTCACATGATTACTTGCAACATGATTTCTCCCGTGACCTCAAGAACAAAAGTAACCACTCACAAATGATAATCATGCTCAAGATCAGAGGGGTATTAAATAGCATAATGGATCTGAACATATAATCTTCCACCAAATAAACCATATAGTAATCAACTACAAGATGTAATCAACACTACTAGTCACCCACAAACACCAATCTATACTTCCGGAACAAAGAATGAACACAAGAGATGAACTAGGGTTTGATATGAGATGGTGTTGCTAAAGATGTTGATGGAGATTTCCCTCCCCAAGATGGGAGAGTTGTTGGTGATGATGATGACGATGATTTCCCCCTCTGGGAGGGAAGTTCCCCCGGCAGAATCGCTCCGCCGGAGGGCAAAAGTGCTCCTGCCCAAGTTATGCCTCGAGACGGCGACGCTTCGTCCCAAAAGTCCTCTCCTTATTTTTTCTAGGTCAAAATGACTTATATACCAGAAGAGGGGAACCGGAGGTGGGCTGGGCTAAGCACAACCCACCAGGGCGCGCCTGGGGGGCCAGGCGCGCCCTGGTGTCTTGTGCTCACTAGGTGGCCCCTCTCCGGTAGTTATTTGCTCCAGTATTTCTTATTTATTTCATAAAAATTCCCCGTGAAATCTCAGCTCATTTGGAGTTGTGCAGAATAGGTAGCCTGACGTAGCTTTTTGGGTCCAGATTTCCAATTTGAATTCTCCCTCTTTGTGTGTACCTTGCATATTATGAGAGAAAAGGCATTAGAATTACTCCAAAAAGAACTATTATGCATAAAAACATTATAAATAACAGTAGGTAAACATGATGCAAAATGGACGTATTAACTCCCCCAAGCTTAGACCTTTCTTATCCTCAAGCGAAAACCGAAATCGAAAAACATGTCCACATGCTTAGAGAGAGAGAGGTATCAATAAAAAACAAAATACGGACATAGAAGCATCATGTATATTATTATAACAACAACAACCTTTTACATAAAACTTTTATCATAGAACTTTTATCATAGACTTCTCATGAAGTAACAATTCATCACAACATTGAAGTATAAAGCATAAACTCTATTGGAAACCAACAAACTATGTTCTCAGTCAACTTTGCAACTACAATTCATCATCTTTTCAGGAAGGGTCACGTATCGGAGCCTTTAGGCAAGTCCACATATTCAACCATCATATAGTCTTCTATAATTGCTAACACTCACCGCATACACATGAGCAAAATGTTTCAACCAGACACATAGAAATATAGGGGCTTATAATTTTGCCTCCCAGCGTATTCACCTCAAGGGTGATGTCAACAATAATAAGTCATGCTACGCATATCCAACTAGATATATGTGCCTAGATCTTTCCTCACCACACGATGCTTGCCAAAAGAGTAAAATAAAAAGGAATAGAGAGAAAAACTTTGACTCTTGCATGAAAGTAAATACATAAAAGTAGAAGATATGCCCTTCGCAGAGGGAAGCAGAGGTTGCCATGCGCTTTCTATTTGTATGCTCAATACCTTAGTGCAAAAGAACGTCACGTTATATTGCCCCTTATGATGGCACCCTTTATTATGCAGTCTGTCGCTTTTATTCTTTGCCATCACAAGTTCGTACAACGCTCAATTTTCTCTTACACTAAATGATCTAACACTTTTAGAAGCAATTTTTATTGCCTTATTGCACCGATGAAAACTTGAAGGATCTTACTCAACCCATAGGTAGGTATGGTGGACTCTCAAAACAAGATTTGGGTTAAAGGGTTTTTGGATGCACAAGCAGTATCTCTACTTAGTGCGGAATTTTTGTGTAGCAAAGATGGGGGGCAAGCACCACATGTTGAAGGATGTATGACAATATAACTTTTATGTGAATATGAACAAACATAAATCATTATGTTGTCTTCCTTGTCCAACGTCAACAATTTTGGCATATAATATTTTGATGGGGGCTCACAATCACAAAAGATTTCCAAGATAGTGTATTTGCATGTGAGTCTTCTCTTCCCTTATTAATTCTTTCATGAATTGCATCATTGACCAATGTTATGTTTGTCAATCTACAATAAATTTTTCTACTTATACTTTTCCTTATGTGGTGTCATTACTTACCATAAGATTAGCATATGATCTTTTTTGTTTATTTCCTTTCTTTTTATTGAAACATGAGAGTAAAGAAAGCAAAACTCAAACTAAACTTTATTATATATCTCGCACACGATTACAAAGATAGATCACTAAGAAAACTCTCAAAAAGAAAGGATCGAACTAAACTTTTATTCATCTAAAGAAAAAGATAACTATGGATCGAACTAAGAAAAGTAAAGGCAAAAGATAGTGGAGGTGATACGATACCGGGGCACCTCCCCCAAGCTTGGGGAAAGCCAAGGGGAGTGCCCATACCCGATACTCAATTTTCTTTTGGTGATGAAGGAGGTGGTGGTGATGAAGTGGTAGTTATCCTGTCCTTCGTGATCAAGAGATTCTCCAATCTACGGATGACACTCCGGAGGGTGATGATGTGCTCTTGCAATAGAATATTTTCACGGGTGAGATATTTATTTTGCACACGAACCATTTCGATGATCCGAAATCCTTCGATCTCGGTAGGGGTGAGATGATCATAGTAAGGTTTAAGGATATCTTCTTCTTCCTCCTCGGTAGGCCAGGCTTGCTCAACCACCAACGCTTGATCTCCGGTAGCCTCCTTGCTCTTGTCTCCTTTGACGGCTTCTACGGGCTCTTCTCTCTTCAGCTCGATCTTCATCAACCAAGCATCCTCTTCCACTTTGTTGGAGGAAGAAGAAGACATGATGCCTGGCTCAACAGATCTGACAGAAAACAACAAGAAAAGAAAACAGAAGATTTATCCGTGATACGGAGGTTAATAGGTTCGAGGGGTATATAAAGATTTTCTATCTTGGGAAACAAGCAAACGGAGGAAAAACGAAGTCCGGAAGGTACCCGAGGTGGGCACAACCCACCTGGGCGTGCTTGGCATGCCAGGCGCGCCCTGGTGTCTTGTGCCCACCAGGGTCACCTTCCTGGTACTTTCTTATTTTCCTAATTTTTGTTATATTCCAAAACTGACAAAAAATATTTTTGCAGATTTTTCGGAGTCCGTTTACTTACCGTATCATGTACCTCCTTTTTTTCACGATTCTGGAGTGTTCCGGAAGGTTTCTTTTATGTGTTCTTCCGGTGTCATTGTTTGGATAATATTGCTTTCAACATTAATGGGTGTACCTGAGATATAATGTTTTATTCGTTGCCCATTAACAACCTTCGGGTTAGTACCTTCGGCATTATTTATTTTGATAGCTCCAGACTGATAAACCTCCTCGATAACATAGGGTCCTTCCCATTTTGAGAGGAGTTTTTCTGCAAAGAATCTTAAACGAGAGTTGTACAAAAGAACATATTCTCCAACCTTAAACTCACGCTTTTGGATTCTTTTATCATGCCATCTTTTAACTTTTTCTTTAAATAACTTGGCATTTTCGTAAGCTTGGGTTCTCCATTCATCTAGTGAGCTAATATCAAATAACCTCTTTTCACCGGCAAGTTTGAAATCATAGTTGAGTTTTTTTAATTACCCAATATGCTTTATGTTCTAACTCAAGAGGCAAATGACAAGCTTTTCCATAAACCATTTTATAAGGAGACATACACATATTATATGTTGTTCTGTAAGCCCAAAGTGCATCATCTAATTTCTTAGACCAATTCTTTCGGGACCTATTGACAGTCTTTTGTAAAATTAATTTAATTTCTCTATTGCTAAGTTCAACTTGACCACTAGACTGAGGATGATAGGGTGATGCAATTCTATGGTTAACATCATACTTAGCATGCATTTTACGGAAAGCACCATGAATAAAGTGTGAACCACCATCAGTCATTAAATATCTAGGGACTCCAAACCTTGGGAAAATAACTTCCTTAAGCATTTTAATAGAGGTGTTGTGATCAGCACTACTAGTTGGAATAGCTTCTACCCACTTAGTAACATAATCAACAACAACTAAAATATGAGTATACCCGTTAGAGGATGGAAAAGGTGAAGGAAATATGCCCTAGAGGCAATAATAAAGTTATTATTTATTTCCTTACATCATGATAAATGTTTATTATTCATGCTAGAATTGTATTAACCGGAAACATAATACTTGTGTGAATGTATAGACAAGCAGTGTCACTAGTATGCCTCTACTTGACTAGCTCGTTAATCGAAGATGGTTATGTTTCCTAACCATAGACATGAGTTGTCATTTGATTAACGGGATCACATCATTAGGAGAATGATCTGATTGACATGACCCATTCCGTTAGCCTAGCACTTGATCGTTTAGTATGTTGCTATTGCTTTCTTCATGACTTATACATGTTCCTGTAACTATGAGATTATGCAACTCCGTTTACGGAGGAACACTTTGGTGCTACCAAGCGTCACAACGTAATCTGGGTGATTATAAAGGAGTACTACAGGTGTCTCCAAAGGTACATGTTGGGTTGGCGTATTTCGAGATTAGGTTTTGTCACTCCGATTGTCGGAGAGGTATCTCTGGGCCCTCTCGGTAATGCACATCACTATAAGCCTTGCAAGCAATGTAGCTAATGAGTTAGTTACGGAATGATGCATTACTGAACGAGTAAAGAGACTTGCCGATAGCGAGATTGAACTAGGTATTGGATACCGACGATCGAATCTCGGGCAAGTAACATACCGATGACAAAGGAACGGCGTATGTTGTTATGCGGTACGACCGATAAAGATCTTCGTAGAATATGTAGGAACCAATATGGGCATCCAGGTCCCGCTATTGGTTATTGACGGAGATGTGTCTCGGTCATGTCTACATTGTTCTCGAACCGTAGGGTCCGCACGCTTAAGGTTTCGATGGCGGTTATATTATGAGTTTGTGTATTTTGATGTACGAAGGTTGTTGAGTCCGGATATGATCACGGACATGACGAGGAGTCTCGAAATGGTCGAGACACAAAGATTAATATATTGGACGGATATATTTGGACACGGAAAGGTTAGGAGAAGTTTGGAGCTCGGAGGTTACTGGAACCCCGGGAGGTATATGGGCCTTATTGGGCCCATGTAGGAGGAAGGGAGAAGGAACAAGGGAGGCGCGCCCCAAGCCCAATCCGAATTGGGGAAGGGGCGGCCCCCCTTTCCTTTCTCCTTCCCCTCTTCCTATTCCTACTACTAGTACTACTTCCTAATACTAGTACTCTTTCCTTCCCCTCCAAATAAGATAAGGAAAGAGAGGGAAACCTACTTGGAGTAGGTTTCCCCTCCTATGGTGCGCCCCCTTGGGCGGCCACCTCCTCCCTCCCTCCTTTATATACGGGGAGGGGGCACCTAGGAGACACAAGTTGATCCTTGAGATCGTTCCTTAGCCGTGTGCGGTGCCCCCTCCACCATATTCCACCTCGGTCATATCGTGGCGGTGCTTAGGCGAAGCCTGCGTCGGTGAAACATCAAGATCGTCCTGCGCCGTCGTCTTGTGGAACTCCCTCTCCCGGAGCTTTGCTGGATCGGAGCCCGTGGAGCGTCATCAAGCTGAGCGTGTGCCAAGAACTCGGAGGTGCCGGAGTAACTTGGCTGGGATCGGCTGGATCGTGAGGAGAACGTCGACTACTTCCTCTACGTCATCATCGACTCGGAGGTGCCGGAATGCTGGCGCTGGGATCGGCAGGATCGCGAGGAGAGCGTCGACTACTTCCTCTACGTTGTGATCGCTTCCGCCACGGTCTCACGAGTGCGTGAGACACTCTCCCCTCTCGTTGCTATGCCATCACCATGGTCCCGTGTGTGCGTAGGAATTTTTTGAAATTACTACGTTCTCCCCATGATGGCATCCGAGCCTGGTTTTATGCGTTGATGTCATATGCACGAGTAGAACACAAGTGAGTTGTGGGCGATACAAGTCATACTTGCCTACCGGCATGTCATACTTTGGTTCAGCGGTATTGTGAGATGAAGCGGTCCGGACCGACATTACGCGTACGCTTACGCGAGACTGGTTTCACCGTTATGAGCATTCGTGCTTAAAGGTGGCTGGCGGGTGTCTGTCTCTCTCACTTTAGTTGAACCGAGTGTGATTACGCCCGGTCCTTGAGAAGGTTAAAACGGAGTCTATTTGACGAAGTATCGTTGTGGTTTTGATGCGTAGGTAAGAACGGTTCTTGCTCAGCCCGTAGCAGCCACGTAAAACTTGCAACAACAAAGTAGAGGACGTCTAACTTGTTTTTGCGGGGCATGTTGTGATGTGATATGGTCAAGGCGTGATGCTATATTTTATTGTATGAGATGATCATGTTTTGTAACCGAGTTATCGGCAATGGCAGGAGCCATATGGTTGTCGCTTTATTGTATGAAATGCAACGCATCTGTAATTGCTTTACTTTATCACTAAGCGGTAGCGATAGTCGTAAAGCAATAGATGGCGTAAGCGACAACGATGCTACGATGGAGATCAAGGTGTCGCGCCGGTGGCGATGGTGATCATGGCGGTGCTTCGGAGATGGAGATCACAAGCACAAGATGATGATGGCCATATCATATCACTTATATTGATTGCATGTGATGTTTATCCTTTATGCATCTTATTTTGCTTTGATTGACGGTAGCATTATAAGATGATCTCTCACTAAAATTATCAAGTAGTGTTCTCCACGAGTATGCACCGTTGCCAAAGTTAAATCGTGCCCGGACACCATGTGATGATCGGGTGTGATAAGCTCTCGTCCATCTACAACGGGTGCAAGCCAGTTTTGCACCTTGAGAATACTCAGGTTATACTTGACGAGCCTAGCATATGCAGATATGGCCTCGGAACACGGAGACCGAAAGGTCGGCGTGAATCATATAGTAGATATGATCAACATAAGATGTTCACCATTGAAAACTACTCCATCTCACGTGATGATCGGTTATGGTTTAGTTGATTTGGATCACGTGATCACTTAGATGACTAGAGAGATGTACATCTAAGTGGGAGTTCTTAAGTAATATGATTAATTGAACTTAAATTTATCATGAACTTAGTCCTGGTAGTATTTTGCAAATTATGTTGTAGATCAATAGCTCGCGTTGTTGCTTTCATATGTTTATTTTCATATGTTCCTAGAGAAAATTGTGTTGAAAAATGTTAGTAGCAATGATGCGGATTGGATCCGCGATCTGAGGTTTATCCTCAATCTTGCCTGAAGAATTATGTCCTTAATGCACCGCTAGGTGGAGACCTATTGCAGGAGGCGGATGGGGCGTTATGAGCGTTTGGCTAGCTCAATATGATAACTACTTGATAGTTTAGTGCACCATACTTAACGGCTTAGAATCGGGACTTCAAAGGCGTTTTGAGCGTCATGGACCATATGAGATGTTCCAGGAATTGAAGTTAATATTTCAAGCAAATACCGAGTTGAGAGATATGAAGTCTCCAACAAGTTCTATAGCTAAAAGATGGAGGAGAATCGCTCAACTAGTGAGCATGTGCTCAGATTGTGCGAATACTTCAATCGCTTGAATCAAGTGGGAGTTAATCTTCCGGATAAGATAGTGATTGATGAATTCTCTAGTCACCATCACTAAGTTACTAGAACTTCGTGATGAACTATAGTATGCGGGGGATGACGAAAACAATTCCCGAGCTCTTCGTGATGTTGAAATCAACGAAGGTAGAAATCAAGAAAGAGCATCAAGTGTTGATGATTGACAAGACCACTAGTCTCAAGGAAAAGGGCAAAGGGAAGAAGGGAACTTCAAAAGGAACGGCAAGCAAGTTGCTTTCGAGTGAAGAAGCCCAAGTCCGGACCTAAGCACGAGACTAAGTACTTTTGCTGCAATGGAACTGGTCCTTTGGGCGGAACTACCTGAATATTTGGTGGATAAGAAGGATGGCAAAGTGAACAAAGGTATATTTGATATCTGATTATTGATGTGTATTTTACTAGTGTTCATAGCAACCCCTCGGTATTTGATCTGGTATAGTTGCTAAGAGTAGTAACTTGAAACGGAGTTCTGAGAATGAGCAGAAACTAGTTGAAGGGGAGTGACGATGAGTGTTGGAAGTAGTTCCAAGATTGATATGATCATCATCGCACACTCCCTATACTTTCGGGATTAGTGTGGAACCTAAATAAGTGTTATTTGGTGTTGAGCATAAATATGATTTGATCATGTTTATTGCAATACTGATTATTCATTTAAGTAAGAGAATAAATTGTTGTTACATTTACATGAATAAAACCTTATATGGTTACACACCCAATGAAAATGGTTCATTGGATCTCGATCATAGTGATACACATATTCATAATATTGAAACCAAAAGATGCAAAGTTAATAATGATAGTGCAACTTATTTGTGGCACTTGCCGTTTAGGTCATATTGGTGTAAATCGCTTGAAGAAAACTCCATTCTGATTGACTTTTGGAATCACTTGACTAAGAATCATTTGATGCTTGCGAACCGTGCCTTTTGGGCAAGATGACTAAAACTCCGTTCTCCGGAACAATGGAACAAGCTCTTGACTTATTGGAAATAATACATACCGATGTATGCGATTCAATGAGTGTTGATGCTCGTGGCAAAGTATCGTTATTTTCTGACCTTCACAAAATGATTTGAGCAGATATGGGTATATCTACTTGATGAAACATAAGTCTGAAATAATTGAAAAGTTCAAAGAATTTCAGAGTGAAGTGGAAAATCATCGTAACAAGAATATTAAGTTTCTGCGATCTGATCGTGGAGATAAATATTTAAGTTACGAGTTTGGTCTTCATTTGAAACAATGTGAAATAGTTTCACAACTCACGCCATATGGAACACCACAACATAATGGTGTGTCCGAAAGTCGTAACCGCACTTTATTGGATATGGTGCGATCTATGATGTCTCTTATCAATTTACCACTATCGTTTTGGGGTTATGCATTAGAGACAGCTGCATTCACGTTTAATAGGGCACCATCTCAATCTGTTGAGGCGACACCGTATGAACTATGGTTTAACAGTAAACCTAAGCTGTCGTTTCTTAAAGTTTGGAAGTTGTGATGCTTATGTGAAAAAGTTTCATCCTGATAAGCTCAAACCCAAATCGGAGAAGTGCGTCTTCATAGAATACCCAAAGGAAATTGTTGGGTATACCTTCTATCACAGATCCGAAGGCAAAAACATTCGTTGCTTATAAATGGATCCTTTCTAGAGAAGGAGTTTCTCTCGAAAGAAGTGAGTGGGAGGAAAGTGGAGCTTGATAAGGTAATTTGTACCTTCTCCCGAATTGGAAAGTATTTCATCACGGAAATCAGTTCCAGTGATTCCTACACCAATTAGTGAGGAAGCTAATGATGATGATCATGTAACTTCAGATCAAGTCACTACCGAATCCAGTAGGCAAACCAGAGTGAGATCCGCACCAAAGTGGTACGGCAATCCTGTTCTGGAAGTCATGCTACTAGATCATGACGAACCTACAAACTATGAAGAAGCGATGGTGAGCCCAGATTCCGCTAAATGGCTAGAAGCCATGAAATCTGAGATGGGATCCATGTATGAAAACAAAGTGTGGACTTTGGTTGACTTGCCCGAGGGCCGGCAAGCAATAGAAAATAAATGGATCTTCAAGAGGAAGACGGACGTTGATAGTAGTATTACTATCTACAAAGCTCGACTTGTCGCAAAAAGGTTTTTGACAAGTTCAAGGTGTTAACTACAATGAGATTTTCTCACCTGTAGCGATGCTTAAGTCTGTCCGAATCATGTTAGCAAATTGCCACAATTTATGAAATTTGGCAAATGGATGTAAAAACTGCATTCCTGAATGGGTTTCTGTAGGAAGAGTTGTATATGATGCAACCAGAAGGTTTTATCAATCCAAAGGGAGCTAACAAAGTGTGAAAGCTCCAGCGATCCATCCATGGACTGGTGCAAGCATCTCGGAGTTGGAATATACGCTTTGATAAGTTGATCAAAGCATATAGTTTATCTGAGACTTACCTGAAGCCTGTATTTACTAGAAAGTGAGTGGGAGCACTCTGACATTTACGAGAAGTATATGTGAATGACATATTGTAGATCGGAAATAATGTAGAATTATTTTGCAAAGCATAAAGGAGTGTTTGAAAGGAGTTTTTCAAAGAAAGACCTCAGTGAAGCTGCTTACATATTGAGCATCAAGATCTATAGAGATAGATCAAGACACTTGATAAGTTTTTTCAATGAGTACATACCTTGACAAGATTTTGAAGTAGTTCAAAATGGAACAGTCAAAGAAAGAGTTCTTGCCTGTGTTACAAGGTGTAAGGTGTGAAATTGAGTAAGACTCAAAACCCGACCACGGCAGAAGATAGAAAGAGAATGAAAGTCATTCTCTATGCCTTGGCCATAGGTTCTATAAAGTATGCCATCTTTGTGTACCGGATCTATTGTATACCCTACCTTTGAGTTTGGCAAGGGAGTACAATAGTGATCTAGGAGTAGATCCTTTGGACGGCGGTCAAAATTATCCTTAGTGGAATAAGGATATGTTTCTCGATTATGGAAGTGACAAAAGGTTAAATGCGTAAAAAGGTTACGTCGATGCAAGTTTTGACACCGATCTGGATGACTCTAAGTCTCGATCTAAGATACATATTGAAAGTGGGAGCAATTAGCTAGAGTAGCTCCGTGCGAGCATTGTAGACATAGAAAATTGCAAAATACATAACGGATCTGAATATGAAAGACCCGTTGACTAAGATTCTCTACTTAAGCAAAACATGATCACACCTTAGTACTCTGTGGGTGTTCATCACATAGCGATGTGAACTAGATTACTGAATCTAGTAAACCCTTTGGGTGTTGATCACATATCGATGTGAACTATGGGTGTTAATCACATGGTGATGTGAACTATTGTCGTTAAATCACATGGAGATGTGAAATAGATTTTTGACTCTAGTGCAAGTGGGAGTCTGAATGAAATATGACCTAGAGTCAATAATAAAGTTATTATTTATTTCCTTACATCATGATAAATGTTTATTATTCATGCTAGAATTGTATTAACAGGAAACATAATACTTGTGTGAATATATAGACAAGCAGTGTCACTAGTATGCCTCTACTTGACTAGCTCGTTAATCGAAGATGGTTATGTTTCCTAACCATAGACATGAGTTGTCATTTGATTAACGAGATCACATCATTAGGAGAATGATCTGATTGACATGACCCATTCCGTTAGCCTAGCACTTGATCGTTTAGTATGTTGCTATTGCTTTCTTCATGACTTATACATGTTCACGTAACTATGAGATTATGCAACTCCGTTTACGGAGGAACACTTTGGGTGCTACCAAAGCGTCAACGTGAAGCTGGGTGATTATAAAGGAGTACTACAGGTGTCTCCAAAGGTACATGTTGGGTTGGCGTATTTGAGATTAGGTTTTGTCACTCCGATTGTCGGAGAGGTATCTCTGAGCCCTCTCGGTAATGCACATCACTATAAGCCTTGCAAGCAATGTAGCTAATGAGTTAGTTACGGAATGATGCATTACGGAACGAGTAAAGAGACTTGCCGATAACGAGATTGAACTAGGTATTGGATACCGACGATCGAATCTCGGGCAAGTAACATACCGATGACAAAGGAACGGCGTATGTTGTTATGCGGTCCGACCGATAAAGATCTTCGTAGAATATGTAGGAACCAATATGGGCATCCAGGTCCCGCTATTGGTTATTGACCGGCGATGGGTCTCGGTCATGTCTACATTGTTCTCGAACCGTAGGGTCCGCACGCTTCAGGTTTCGATGTCGGTTCTATTCTGAGTTTGTGTATTTTGATGTACCGAAGGTTGTTCAAGTCCCGAGGTTAGGAGACGTTTGGAGCTCCGGGTGGTTACCGGAACCCCCCGGGTGGTATTTGGGCCTTATTGGGCCCATGTAGGAGGAAGGGAGAAGGAACAAGGGAGGGGGGCGCGCCCCCCCAAGCCCAATCCGAATTGGGGAAGGGGGCCGCCCCCCCCCCCCTTTCCTTTCTCCTTCCCCCTCTTCCTATTCCTACTACTAGTACTACTTCCTAATACTAGTACTCCTTCCTTCCCCCTCCAAATAAGATAAGGAAAAGAGAGGGAAACCTACTTGGAGTAGGTTTCCCCCTCCTATGGTGCGCCCCTTGGGCGGCCACCTCCTCCCTCCCTCCTTTATATCACGGGGAGGGGGCACCTAGGAGACACAAGTTGATCCTTGAGATCGTTCCTTAGCCGTGTGCGGTGCCCCCTCCACCATATTCCACCTCGGTCATATCGTGGCGGTGCTTAGGCGAAGCCTGCGTCGGTGAAACATCAAGATCGTCACCACGCCGTCGTCTTGTGGAACTCCCTCTCCCGGAGCTTTCCGGATCGGAGCCCGTGGAGGCGTCATCAAGCTGAGCGTGTGCCAAGAACTCGGAGGTGCCGAATGAGTAACGGCTGGGATCATTTGGATCGTGAGGAGAACGTCTGACTATTTCCTCTACGTCATCATCGACTCGGAGGTGCGGAATGTAATTTGGGATCGGCAGGATCGCGAGGAGAACGTACGACTACTTCCTCTACGTTGTGATCGCTTCCACTTACGGTCTACGAGGGTACGTAGACAGCACTCTCCCCTCTCGTTGCTATGCCATCACCATGGTCCTGTGTGTGCGTAGGAAATTTTTTGAAATTACTGCGTTCCCCAACAAAAGGTCCCATGTAATCAAATCCTCAAACATCGAATGGTTCAATAGCAAGTGAATAATTCATAGGCATTTCTTGACGCTTACCGATATTACCTATTCTTTGACATTCATCACAAGATAAAAAAAACTTATGGACATCCTTAAAGAGAGAAGGCCAATAAAACCCAGATTGCAATACCTTGTGAGCAGTTCTGTCTCCCGCATGATGTCCTCCATAAGCTTCGAAGTGACATTTCCGTAGGATTTGTCCCTGTTCATGCTCAGGTACACAACATCTAACAATACCATCTACTCCTTCTTTATAAAGATGTGGGCCATCCCAAAAGTAATGCCTTAAATCATAGAAGATTTTTTTCTTTTTTTGGTATGTGAAACTAGGTGGTAAATATTTAGCAACAATGTAATTAGCATAGTCAGCATACCAAGGTGTACTATTGGAAACATTTATTGCAGCTAACTGCTCATCAGGAAAGCTATCATCAATAGGTAGTGGGTCATCAAGAATATTTTCAAGCCTAGACAAGTTATCAGCAACAGGGTTCTCCGCTCCTTTTCTATCAGTGATATGCAAATCAAATTTTTGTAGCAGGAGAACCCACCTAAAGAGTCTAGGTTTAGCATCTTTCTTCTCCATAAGATATTTTATAGAAGCATGATCGGTGGGCACAATAACTTTAGAATCAAAAATATAAGATCTGAATTTATCGCAAGCAAACACCACTGCTAAGAATTCTTTTTCAGTAGTAGCATAATTTCATTGAGCACTGTCTAGAGTTTTACTAGCGTAATGAATAACATTCAGTTTCTTATCAACTCTTTGTCCTAGAACAACACCAAAAACATAATCACTAGCGTCACACATAATTTCAAAAGGCAAGTTCCAATCAGGTGGTTGAACAATAGGTGTAGAAATTAAGGCTTTCTTGAGTGTTTTGAAGGCTTCTAAACAATCATCATAAAAAAGGAATATCCTTTTGCAAAAGATTTCTAAGAGGCCTAGAAATTTTAGAAAAGTCTTTGATACATCTCCTATAGAAACCAGCATGACCAACGAAACTACGAATAACTTTGATATCTTTAGGACATGGCATTTTCTCGATTGCATCAACCTTAGCTTTGTCCACCTCAATACCTCTTTCAGAAATTTTATGGCCCAAAACAATACCCTCGTTAACCATAAAGTGGCACTTCTCCCAATTCAAGACAAGATTTGTTTGCTCACATCTCTGCAAAACTCAATCAAGATTGCTTAAACAATCATCAAAAGAATTCTCACAAACAGAAAAATCATCCATGAAAACCTCAACAATATTTTCACAAAAGTCAGAGAATATAGCAGTCATGCATCTTTGAAAGGTAGCAGGTGCATTGCACAAACTAAAAGGCATACGTCTATAAGGATAAGTTCCAAAAGGACAAGTAAAAGTGGTCTTTTCTTGATCAGGTTGAGAAACATGTATTTGTGAAAAACCAGAATATCCATCAAGGAAGCAAAAATGTGTGTGCTTAGATAATCTTTCTAGCATTTTATCAATGAAAGTCAGAGGGTAATGATCTTTTCTAGTAGCTTAATTTAATTTTCTGAAATCAATTACCATTCTATAACCTGTAACAATTCTTTGTGGAATAAGTTCATTCTTATCATTAGGAACAACAGTAATACCTCCCTTCTTAGGGACACAATGAACAAGACTTACCCATCTATTATCAACTATAGGATAGATTATACACCTTCCGGAAGTTTTAATATTTCTGTTCTTACCACTTCTTTCATCTTGGATTTAGCAAGCGTTGGTGATCAACAACGGGTTTAGCATCAGGTTCCATATTAATCTTGTGCTGACATAGAGTGGGACTAATGCCCATTAAATCATCAAGAGTATACCCAATAGCAGCTCGGTGCTTCCTCAGAACTTTCAATAATCTTTCTTCTTCATGTTCAGAAAGGTTAGCACTAATAATAATAGGATATATATTTTTCTCATCGAGATAAGCATATTTCAAAGTGTCTGGCAATTGTTTTAATTCAAACACAGGATCGCCTTTAGGTGGAGGAGGACCTCCTAGAGTTTCAATAGGCAAATTGTGTTTAAGCAGAGGTTGTTGTTCGAACAAGATTCTATCTATTTCATTTCTTTCATGCATATGCAAATCATTTTCATGGTCTAGCAGATATTTTTCTAAAGGATTAGCAGGAGGAACAACAATAGAAGTAAGACCAATAATTTCATCCTTACTAGGAAAATCTTTCTTATGAGGTTTCCTACTAAACTTGAAAAAATTGAACTCATGAGACTCATCACCAAAACTAACACCGACAGTTTGTTTCTCACATTCTATTTTAGCATTAACTGTGTTCAGATAAGGTCTACCGAAGATAATAGGACAAAAGTCATCTTGTGGGGAACCAAGAACAATGAAATTAGTAGGGTATTTTATTTTCCCACACAACACTTCAACATCTTTAACAATCCCAAGTGGTGTGATGGTGTCTTCATTAGCAAGTTTAATAGTAACATCTATGTCTTCTATTTCAGCGGGTGCTATATCATTCATAATTTCTTGCTATAAGGTAAAAGGAATATCACTCACGCTAGCACCTATGTCGCATAAGCCATGATAACAGTGATCTCCTATCTTAACTAAGACAACAAGCATGCCGAGAACCGGTCTATGTTTATCATTCCCATCGGGTTTGCAATTCTAGTAGCTTCGCCAACGAAGTAAATAACATGCCCATCAATATTATCGACCAAGAGATCCTTAACCATAGCAACACTAGGTTCTACCTTGATTTGTTCAGCTGGTTTAGGTGTTCTAATATAACTTTTATTGACCACAGTTGAAACTTTAGCATGTTCCTTCATCCTAGCTAACAGGGAAAGGTGGTTTCTCAATATAAGCAGTAGGAACAACTGGGTCAACATTTTAGATAATAGTTTCATCTTTAGCTATTACCGGTTCTTTAATTTCTTCTTGAATAGTTGGGTGATATTTGAACCACTTCTCCTTAGGGAGATCAACATGAGTAGCAAAAGATTCACAAAAGGAGGCTACTATCTCAGAGTCAAGTCCATATTTAGTGCTAAACTTTTGAAAAGCATCGGTATTCATGAAAGACTTAACACAATCAAACTTAAGGTCAATACCTGACTCTTTACCTTCGTCGAGTTCCCAATCTTCAGAGTGGCGTTTAATTATTTCTAAATGATCCCACCGAAATTCAATAGTCTTCTTCATAAAGGAACCAGTACAAGAAGTATCGACCATGGATCGATCATTATGAGAAAGCCGAGCATAAATTTGTTGAATAATAATTTCTCTTGAGAGCTCATGATTTGGGCATGAATATAACATTGACTTAATCCTCCCCCAAGCTAGAGCGATACTTTCTCCTTCACGAGGCCAAAAATTATATATATAATTTCGATCACGATGAACTAGATGCATAGGATAATTTTTTTGTGAAACTCCAATTTCAATCGATTCCAATTCCAAGATCCAATATCATCGCATAGCCTATACCATGCCAATGCTTTTAACTTCAAAGATAAAGGGAAAACCTTCTTAGCTTCGTCTCCGGGTAAACCTGCAAGCTTAAATAATCCACAAATTTCATCCACATATATCAAACGCATATCGGGATGTTCGGTTCCATCTCCTGCATAAGGATTAGCTAGCAGTTGTTCTATCATACCCAAATTAATTTCATATTCAATAATTTCAGTAGGTGCAGTAGGTTGAGGGGCAACTAATTGTGGTTCCGGTCGAGGTGAAGATACCACGAACAAACCCCTCAAAGGATTGTTCTCCATAGTAACAAGGGACAGTAAATTTCAGCGTGTAGTACAAATGATAGGTTGTTTGTGTGAAATGGTAAAAATTCAAATTGTATGATGATGACCCACAAGTATATGGGATCAATTGTAGACTTTTCAATAAGTAAGAGTGTCGAACCCAACGAGGATCAGAAGGAAATGACAAGTGATTTTCAGTAAGGTAACGTCTGCAAGTTCTGAAATTGTAAGTAACAGAGTAGTTTGATAGCAAGATAATTTGTAACGAGCAAGTAACGATAGTAGTAACAAAAGTGCAACAAGGTAGCCCAATCCTTTTGAGGCAAAGGACATGCCAAAACGGTCCCTTATAATAAGGAAAGCGTTCTTGAGGGTACACGGGAATTTCATCCAGTCACTTTCATCACATTGGTTCGATTCGTGTTCGCTACTTTGATAATTTGATATGTGGGTGGACCAGTGCTTAGATGCTGTTCTTACTTGAAAAAACCTCCTACTTACGATTAACCCCGTTGCAAGAATCCGCAACTACGAGAAAAGTATTAATAATAAATTCTAACCGTAGCATTAAATTTTTGGATCCAATCGGTCCCTTACGAAATAGCGCACAAACTAGGGTTTAAGCTTCTGTCACTCTCGCAACCCATCATCTAATAACTACTCCACAATGAATTCCCTTAGGACCAAATATGGTGAAGTGTCATGTAGTCGACATTCACATGACACCACTAAGGGAATCACAACATACATACTATCAAAATATCAAACACATAACAAGTTCACATGATTACTTGGAACAAGATTTCTCCCGTGACCTCAAGAACAAAAGTAACTACTCACAAATGATAATCTCAAGATCAGAGGGGTGTTAAATAGCAAGAGGGGTGTTAAATAGCATAATGGATCTGAACATTTAATCTTCCACCAAATAAACCATATAGTAATCAACTACAAGATGTAACCAACACTACTAGTCACCCACAAGCACCAATCTATAGTTCCGGAACAAAGATTGAACACAAGAGATGAACTAGGGTTTGAGATGAGATGGTTCTATTGAAGATGTTGATGGAGATTGCCCTCCCTAAGATGGGAGAGTAGTTGGTGATGATGATGACGATGATTTCCCCCTCCGGGTGGGAAGTTCCCCTGGCAGTATCACCTCAAGACGGTGGAGCTTCGTCTCGAAAGTCCTCACCTTATTTTTTCTAGGTCAAAATGACTTATGTACCAGAAGAGGGGCACCGGAGGTGGGCTGGGCTGAGCACAACCCACCAGGGCGCGCCGTGGTGTCTTGTGCTCACCATGTGGCCCCCTCCGGCAGTTATTTGCTCCACTATTTCTTATTTATTCCAAAAAAAATCCCCATTAAGTTTTAGCTCATTTGGAGTTGTGCAGAATAGGTAGCTTGACATAGCTTTTTCAGGTCCAGATTTCTAGCTGCCAGAATTCTCCCTCTTTGTGTGTACCTTGCATATTATGAGAGAAAAGGCATTAGAATTACTCCAAAAAGCATTTTATGCATAAAACATTATAAAATAATAGTAGGTAAACATCATGCAAAATGGACGTATCATATGACCAAAAAGTTTATATGCTGAAATCGGAAGCACGGCTTCTGGTTTATATGCTGTAGACACTGAACTTTGTATCTACTACCCCTGAAAAAGTTGCATCCTTTCTGTCTATGACCAAGAAAAAAATAGCTTCCTTTCTGAGTAGAAAAAAACATAAATTCTTCCAATTCCATGAGCCAGTGCAGCAACACTCTTCCAATTTGTCTCTACAAAACTGTTCCAGCTGGAGCGGACCACCATATCAAAAATGAGTTTAGGAGAGTTATAACAATGGAAATACATTCAGAGCAGAGCAGAACAACACACAAGTCAAGATTTGGTGGATAGGGGAAGGGACCGTACCATAAAAACCAGAGGGAGGCGAAGGTCCGGCGGCTCATCGAGGCGTAGGTCCTACGGCTCGGCCACGACGTCCCAGTACAAATTGCCTTCGTCTCTGCCTCCGGCGTCCTAGGCGGCGCGACCACCGGAGCTAGGAAAATTCATGTGATAGTTCATATGCTAAAAAACTCAAAAAATAAATAAATAGAAGACATGAATATGGAGAAACACCTGAACAACAATATGCAATTTTAAAGCACACCACCGACTAAAATTGCCTCTTCAAGTTTCCTGGTACAAGCCTAAAATTATCACAGGAAGATAACAATGGTGAGTGTGTGCATCTTTTTCTGCTTTCAAGCTTGGTGGTGTTTTTCTAAGCCTCCTTCCAATTTCTACATGCTAAACAGTCCGATCAAGTAACTGAACTGTCCTAATTCCTTAGCATAGTGGGCCAGTTCGCTTAAATGGTCAGACAACAAATCCTAGATACCAACAAAGATCTTAAGTGCCTTTTGTTTGTTCAGTTGATCTATGGATGCGGTGAGGTTACTGTAGATGATATCCAACTCTAAAGCAATGTCCTCTAAAAGGGTTCCCCACCGTCCTATATGCAACACCTAGTTTTATCTCCTACTGCTATTTCTGAATACAGTGTAGTATTATCATGGCTACAATTTACCAATTCTAGTCACAGAGCACAATCTAGGTGTGTAAATAATGCATTGAGAAAGTGCTATTGTGGGAATGGAAAATGAGGTAAAAAACTGAACCTGGTTTAACCGCTGGTCAATAATGAACTCTTTCTCCTTCAGGTTATAGCACAAACTTGAAAGCCCAGAACAAATGGCCTACTTTCTAGAAACAGAGAAACGCAATAAGGGGATATAGCAGTGATAAAAGGTAAAGGTTGCTATAGAATTTGTAGTGATCCTAATCAGCTCAAAACACCCAACACCAGCGAATATTTTGTACAAACTCGTTGTATAATTAGTACCACTGATAGCTCATCTTTAGATCCTAAACCTTCTGAAAAAACTCAAATTCCAGAGAAGAATGTTGTATCTGGGTAAATATTTATGGTGGAATTCCTATTAAATGTTGCTCTGCTCCAGTAAAGCTAATGGTAGCTACACTAGAACATCATGCATTAAAATGACCTCTCTGAGGTATAGACTATACGGTGCCACGAGAAGAAATGAATGCAGTAGATAGCTAGAAAGAAAGTGAGTAAAACTCTATACATGCACTGAAAGGACTTTATGTGAGGGGCAATATTACTTACCTGTGTATGTGAGATTCAGGAACGCAACACCGATGCTTGTGATCCCTGCCAGCTCACCTAAAACTGAAGTAGCCTGCTCAAAAGAAAAGTGGTAAAGTCAAGATACATATAATCAAGACCATAGTTGTCCTGCCCAAGTTAGACATTCCAAAAATCCCATCCAATTGCTGAAACCAGGACAAGGTCTTTACATATACACTGATTTTGCAATCACAAGCATGAACTTCTCTTGCGCGCAAGCATCATATCTCAGGCAATACCATCAATTTCGAAAATTATTGAACTATTTTGCCCTCTTTGGAGTGTGGACACAACGACATGTTTCTCCCTCGTGCTTCATCAGTCCATCCAATTGACGGTTCATTCTTTGTAAACTCAGATTCATTTGCTTGCTACAGAGAATGTGTGATTCATTTGGTTGTTGGTCCCATGAGCTAGCTTCCTACACCCAACCAGCCTCTGAAAGTTAAGGTAAAGAAAAACCTGATCAAAGTTCGCCGGCTTAGTGGTGAGGACCTGACCGACTGAGGCAGCAGAGTGCGGGATCAGCGAGCGGCGGCCGAGTGGGGGATCGACGGCGGCGGAGCGAAGGATTGGCGAGCGGCGAACTTTGTGGTCTCGTTGGCCAGCGAGGGCGGTTTCGGCGGCGGCTCCGGCGGCGACCTGTGTCGGCTCCCCCAGCGACCTGCGGTGAAGGGCGCGACGGGTGGCTCCGGCGGCGTCTCCCCGAGGAAGGGCGCGGCGGCTCCCTCCTGCGGCGAAGGGCATGACGGGCGGCTCCGCCGGTGGCTCCCGCGGCTACCTACGGCGAAGAGTGCGGCGGGTGGCTCCGGCGGCGTGTCCCGCAGCGAAGGAAGTGGTGGCTCCCTCCCATGGAGAAGGGCGGCTTCCCGTGGCTAATGGCTGCGGGAGGCTGCTGGAGCAACGGCAGGGCGGCGGACGGCGCAGGAGGAGGAGGGGCGAGAGAGGTCGTGTGGTCGTGTGCGGGTAGTGGTTTTTTTGAATGACATGGCAGATTAGCGATCGATGGATTCTAGTGGCTTAACACATGGTTGATAGCGTTAAACACCAGAGGATTAAGAGTCATTAGAGGTTGATGATCGATGGATGTGATTGTTTGGATATATCCCCTCTCTTCCTTTTATAGGGGTAGTAGATATAAACTGGTTAGATTGGGTGTAAATTCATGATGTGGGATTATTATTAGTCAAACAAGCACAGAAGGCGCAACCAGGTGACATATAATTCTTTGTGGAGAAACAATCGAATTGCTTTTACTCACTTATTTTTGGACAGTGGGTTTATTTTCATAGAATTCAAGGGGTTTTCTGTAAAAATGTCGTGATGGTGAACCCTATAGAAGCAATAGCCGCTTTATTAGTAGATAATAAAGAAGTACATGGCGAAATGATACAAGGTAGTGAGAAAACCCTTTTACACGATAGATCCTGGGATTACCAGATAACACAAATGCACACCACTACGTCGTTGAGAAATAATACAGGCAGGTTTGAATACAACGCTCACGCCCAGGACAACTAAGCTTCACAACACCACCCTCAAGAGGAGGATCTTCACTCCGAACCCTAGCATGGAGAGGAGAACCACCCTTTTGGCCTTTCCTGGCAAGTCTTGTACGAGAGTAGTTATAAAGTAATCTCTTACCCGTGTGCATGCGTTGGACGATGCATAGAAGCACCGAGTTTATAGTCCCACCAGCAGGGGCCATTTATCATTGTTCTTGTCCTACACTTCCTATGAAATATTTGTGACACCCTTGATTTAACCATTTATCATTGTTCTTGTCCTACACTTCTTATGAAATATTTGTGACACCCCTGATTCAATCGTACACTAATCATACACGCAAACGTGTACGATCAAGATCAGGGACTCACGGGAAGGTATCATAACACAACTCTAAACACAAATTAAAGTCATACAAGCTTCATATTACAAGTCAGGGGCCACTACGATCAGAGACCCTTTGACGAAACTGTGTGTGATGCATTAATCGCAAACGAGGATGTAAAAACCGTAAAAAATGTGCAAAACATTTGCGATGGCGGAGCCATCAAACATGGTTCAGATTTTAGTTGCATGTGCGATGCAGGGCACACGGTTAATCCATTTGAACTGTTTGCGATGAGGCAGAACAATAGAAACGGGCAGCCATATCAATGTGTGTCTGATATACTGCATACAGTTCGCTCCGATGTTGCTATTAGGGAGTGCAACAGAAACGGTTAGCCTTATCAAGTTGTGTGTGATATACGGCATACGGTTCACTCGGACGAACTGTTTTCGATTAGGGAACACAATAGAAATGGTTCAACTTAACAAGATGTGTGTGATATGAACTGTTTGCGATGAGAAATTACAATATACACGGTTAATACAGTTAGTTCGTGTGCGATTTTGTGTGTAAAAAAACTTTGAAAAATGCAAACTAGTTGCTTGCGGTGGCTAGGAGTATCGCACACGATGCGTCTTTGAGTACTCGTGTGCGATGATTAGTAAGTTACACATATGTTTCCTTATGTTAACACTTGTGTGATAAGTAACACGTGGCACCGGATACGGTATTCGGGTTGTGTGTGTGCTTCACTTAGTCTTCTCGCGCTCCAGTGAATGCTTCCCGTGCTCCACATGGGTGAATTGTAAAATCCACGCCTCTTCCCTCATTGTTTTCCCGCCACCAGCTAATGGCTTGCTGCATATAACCCAGGCGGCAACGCACTGTCGCGATACTCTGCGCAGATCTAGTCCTCACCCATCTACCATTAGTTATTCCAAGCATGCTAGGAAACGACCAAAGCTTCGACCTCGACACCTATCTGTGTTACATCTTCGGCGAGGAGAACGAGCCGGAGCAGGTCGGGAAGCAAGAGCTTCATCGGCCGATGCAGGCACCATGGCCCATCGGCAGCGATATCGGCATGACAGTCCTTGGGAGCACAATCGACATATTGCAGAGGAGGTGTGATGAGCAGTTTGCCATCCAGCATGCAAAATATCCAGAGCTGCTCGGCGGCATGATCGAGACCCACCCGAAGAGCCTCTGTCACCAGTGCTCATTGAGAGCCTGATGCCCCGCAAGGAATGGGCAGAGGACCTCTGCGATTCAGTCAAGACACAGGCAGCTTGCGGCTTCATCATTGTCCGCGGCGGCCATGTCAACCTCGATCCCGATGATGTGGTGGCGAGGCTCGAGGGCATCCTTGGCGGAGTTGACGTCCCTGACGAAGTAGAACATCGCCAACGTGATATCTTGAGGATGCAGGTGATGGACAGAATTTGCTACCAGGCCAGGGACATGGAAATGGAGCGGTTCCACAGAGATATCATGCACGTGATTGCATGCTGTCAAGCTCTTGTGGAAGAGGCCCAACAGCCCCAAGAGCCTCCCAGTGCCAGCAACTCCGTAGGCGGAGGCGGGTCGGAACACTTGGAGTGAACAACCGCAAGGGTGCTATGCTGATCATGGAGTCCGAGAAGACCATCGTCGGAAGGCCGCCAGCTGAGCCTTTTAGCCTATATTTTATTATAATTGTATGCATATGTAGGTCGTCAGTGTTCTGGGCCTTGCCGCATGTGGCATTTTAAATTATCCTGAATATGTAAGACAATTATTAACCGTTGCCATTGTAAATTTGTCTCAACTGCGAGCAGAGCGTGCGCAGGGACGCCAGAGCGGAGTGCGCCGCGGCCGCCTCAATGGCAAGCAAAACACGCGGATGGACGCGAGCAGAGCACGCCGCGGCCGCCTCAACAGCGAGCAACCACGTGGTCAACCTTCTAATATCAATAAATTTTGTCCTTGTTTCTCGCCACATTGCAGATTACAACGCAATAAGTAATTGCAAATCTATTCACACCTATCAAACTAATACGTGTTCACACTTAGCACCGGGCTATAAAAACTACCCACTCAAAAATTACTTCACAGTTCCTCTCCTCATCACCCACAAAACTAGTCTTTCTTGTCAAGTCGTTCCGCCATGACCGATAGGAGGAGTTTCGGGTGGACATATAACCAGGCAGCAAAGACCAAGGCCACGGAAGCACTAGAGAGGTCCCGCCGCGAAGCGGCAGCCGCAGCAGAGATGTCCCGGCATGCTGCGGAGCCCTCGAACGAGCTCTCACGGGCATGCGAGGGCTCTCACAAGCGCACTCGCCGCGTCGGCCATCGAGATGAGCTGGCGTTCCTGAAGTCCTTGGTCGGCGACGGCGACATTCTCGTTGGCGTCATTAAGCAGCAGGAGCTGGTCGACAGCTTGATGAAGCTGCTCGAGATCAGCGATACCTCATTTGACAAGGCGACCAGCCTCGTCGAGCAACTCATGGGTGACAATGCGAAGCTTCTCAAGGCGCTCGCCGAGAAGGAGGAGGAGGCCGTCGGCTGGAAGATGCTGCATGAGCAGAGCAGTGCCTCGGGGATGGCATTGACAGCGGTCGTCAAGGAACTGATGGGTGACTTGAGGAAGCTCCAGATCGAGCGCGAGCAGGAGGTGGAGGAATCTGTGGCTGCTTTCAAGCAAAGTAGTGAGGAATTGAAGAAGGAGCTGGAGGATATCGTCGCCCGGCGATCCATCGACGAGTAGAGACAGTAGCGACCTAGATCGTTGTCTACGATTTCCTTCTTCTCTTGACCCCGTGTCTTCCGGGCTTTGCTGCATGTGGCATTTTAAAATTTCCGGAATATTTAAGAAAATTATTATCTGCGCCATTGTAAATTTGTCGTCGTATTATCCGTTGCCATTTTATTTGTCATCGTATTATCCGTTGCCCTATGTGGCAATTTAAATTAGGCCGGAATACGAGTTGAAAACACGAGCAAAGCAAATGCTGCCATGGGATCACAAGCAAACACCCTCCGTCCAGGTGCTTTATTTAACCCATTAATGGAGAAGTTCTGAGTGAAGCGGGCGGCAGCTGGTGCATGGTTAAAGAGCTCGCTTGCCGGTGAGCATGGGCGGCCTTGCTGCTCGCATGTGTCCCATCGAGCCTGCGAGGTGGACAGGATGCATGCGTCCCGTCGAGCCTGTGCGACGGACTGCTCGCACACGTCCCATCGAGCCTGCACGGCAGACATCTCACGCTCGTCCTGTCAAATCAAACAGTTGCACGCACGCCACCGAGTATGGTTAAATTTTGACACGGTTCATATAATACAACCATTTGCGATATTAACGTGTCAGTTATTTGTTTCACAAAGGACTTCATTGGCAATTAATGTGTGCGCCTTGTCTCAAACTGGACGATTTTTTTACCACGGCATATATGTGCCATGTCATGAAACCATGCCAAGTTTCATGTTTTTTGGGTGAGTTTTTGATTTACTGGGATTTAAAAACCGAGATTGTCAATGTTTCAGGATGATCAGAAGTTTGTAATTCATTCCCATTCCTTAAATCAGACCTAAACATGCACCCAATGACACATGTACGATTTCCCACCCATTTTGCTTCACTGGAGCATGTGCTTGTAGTTCAAATTTGAATTATGCACTACATTAAATGCCTAGAATACTTAATTGATATATACAATGGCCAAATGAACCCTGAACAGTTTCAAATTTCAGCACGACACTCCTGTTATTCTATGTTGCCTGTAGAAAACAAAGTTCAAGGCGAGAAGAGGCAGTGATTATCATTTCGGCCACAATAGGGGCATGTTTCCCTACCGGAACCACGAGGGTTGTGACAGGCTCTAGTTTGTAAGATGCTTGTAATATAGCTTCGCCTAAATTGGACAATTATACGTACCATGTAGTGACACCATGCCAAGTTTTACGATTTCCTGGTGAGTTTTGGATTTACAGAGATTTAAAAACCGAGATTCGCAATGTTTGTGGCCAAGCCAGGACGACGAGATGGTTGAATTCATTCCCATTCATTCCATGGGACCTAAACATGCACCCCAAGGACACATGTACATTTTTTCTAGCCATTTTGGTGCACTCGAGCATGTATTTGTAGTTTGGATTTGAATTACACAAAATGCCTAAAATACTCAATTGATGAATAAAAAAGGTCAAACAAACCCTGAATAATTTCAAAGTTCAGTGTGAATCTCCCGTTGTTTCATGCTGTGTGTAGAAGAAAATACAAGGCTAGAAGAGGGAGCGATTGTCGTTTGGCCCACAAGGGGACACATTTCCCTATCGAAACCATGATGGTTCTTCCGATAGGCTCCGGTTTGTAATAAAGCTTGGCCCAAATTGGCAATGTTTTTACCACGACATATATGTGCCATGATGTGACACTATGCCACCTTTGATGACTTTCTCGTGAGTTTTGGATTTATGGGGATTTAAAAACTGAGATTCGAAATGTTTGAGGACGAGCCAGGACGCCAGTGAAGGAAATATGCCCTAGAAGCAATAATAAAGTTGTTATTTTATATTTACTTATATCATGATAAATGTTTATTATTCATGCTAGAATTGTATTAACCGGAAACTTGATACCTGTGTGGATACATAGACAAAACACCGTGTCCCTAATAAGCCTCTACTAGACTAGCTCGTTAATCAAAGATGGCTAAGTTTCCTAACCATAGACATAAGTGTTGGGGAACGTAGCATGCAATTTCAAAAAATTTCCTACGATCACGCAAGATCTATCTACGAGATGCATAGCAACGATAGGGGAAGAGTGTGTCCATGTACCCTCTTAGACCGAAAGCGGAAGCGTTAGTTTAACGTGGTTGATGTAGTCAAACGTCTTCACGATCCAGCCGATCAAGTACCGAACGTACGACACCTCCGAGTTCTGCACACGTTCAGCTTGATGACGTCCCTCGAACTCTTGATTCAGCAGAGGGTCGAGGGAGAGTTTCGTCAGCACGATGGCGTGGTGATGGTGATGGTGATGTGATCCGCTTAGGGCTTCGCCTAAGCACTACGTGAATATGACCGGAGGAGTAAACCGTGGAGAAAGATGCTGCACATGGCCTGGAACAATTGGTGTGTCTCCAAGGGTTGCCTTGCCCATGTATATAAAGGAGGGAGAGGAGGAGGCCGGCCACCAGGGGCACGCCATGAGGGAGGGAGTCCTACTAGGACTCCAATCCTAGTAGGATTCGCCCCCCTTTTTTCCTTCTCATGGAGGGGGAAAGAGGGAAGGAGAGGGAGAGGGGGAAAGGAAAAGGGGCGGCGCCCCCTTCCCCTTGTCCAATTCGGATAGCCCATGGAGGGGAGGGGGGCACCACCCCTTGTGGGCTCCCCTCTCTCTCCCCTATGGCCCATGTTGGCCCATTACTTCCCCGGGGGGTTCCGGTAACCCCTCGGTACTCCGATAAATATCCGAAACGTCCCGAAACCATTCTGGTGTCCAAATACTATTGTCCAATATATCAATCTTTACCTCTCGACTATTTCGAGACTCCTCGTCATGTCCATGATCTCATCCGGGACTCTGAACAATCTTCAGTGACCAAAACACGTAACTCATAATACAAATTGTCATCGAACGTTAAGCGTGCGGACCCTACGGGTTCGAGAACTATATAGACATGATTGAGACACATCTTCGATCAATAACCAATAGCGGAACCTGTATTCTCATATTGGTTCCTACATATTCTATGAAGATCTTTATCGGTGAAACCGCAATAACAACATACGTCATTCCCTTTGTCATCGGTATGTTACTTGCCCGAGATTCGATCGTCGGTATCCTCATACCTAGTTCAATCTCGTTACCAGCAAGTCTCTTTACTCGTTTTGTAATGCATCATTCCGTAACTAACTCATTAGTCACATTGCTTGCAAGGCTTATAGTGATGTGCATTATTGAGAGGGCCCAGAGATACCTCGCCGATACACGGAGTGACAAATCCTAATCTTGATCTATGCCAACCCAACAAACACCTTCGGAGACACCTGTAGCGCATCTTTATAATCACCCAGTTACGTTGTGACGTTTGATAGCACACAAGGTGTTCCTCCGGTATTCGGGAGTTGCATAAACTCATAGTCAAAGGAATATGTATAAGTCATGAAGAAAGCAATAGCAATAGAACTTAACGGTCATTATGCTAAGCTAACGGATGGGTCTTGTCCATCACATCATTCTCCTAATGATGTGATCCCATTCATCAAATGACAACACATGTCTATGGCCAGGAAACTTAACCATCTTTGATTAACGAGCTAGTCTAGTAGAGGCATACTAGGGACACTTTGTTTTGTCTATGTATTCACACATGTATCAAGTTTCCGGTTAATACAATTCTAGCATGAATGATAAACATTTATCATGATATAAGGAAATGTAAATAACAACTTTATTATTGCCTCTAGGGCATATTTCCTTCAGTCTCCCACTTACACTAGAGTCAATAATCTATATTATATCGTAATGATTATAATACCCATGGAGTCTTGGTGCTGATCATGTTGTGCTCGTGGAAGAGGCTTAGTCAACGGGTCTGCAACATTCAGATCCATATGTATTTTCTATGTCTCCCTCCTTGACTTGATCGGGGATGGAGTTGAAGCGTCTCTTGATGTGTTTGGTTCTCTTGTGAAATATGTATTCCTTTGCTAAGGCAATTGCTCCAGTATTGTCACAAAAGATTTTCATTAGACCCGATGCACTAGGTATTACACCTAGATCGGATATGAACCCCTTCATTTGCAGCTTCTGAAGCAGCTATGTACTCCGATTCACACGTAGATCTCGCCACGACGCTCTGCTTGGAACTGGACCAACTGACATCTCCACCATTCAATATAAATACGTATCTGGTTTGCGACTTAGAGTCATCCGGATTAGTGTCAAAGCTAGCATCGACGTAACCATTTACGACGAGCTCTTTGTCACCTCCATAAACGAGAAACATGTCCTTAGTCCTTTTCAGGTATTTCAGGATGTTCTTGACATTTGTCCGATTGATCAACTCCTGGATTAGTTTGGTACCTCCCTGCTAAACTTATAGCAAGGCACACATCAGGTCTGGTACACATCATTGCATACATGATAGAACCTATGGCTGAGGCATAGGGAACGACTTTCATTTTCTCTCTATCTTCTGCATTGGTCGGGCATTGAGTCTAACTCAACTTCACACCTTGTAGCACAGGCAAGAACCCTTTCTTTGACTGATCCATTTTGAACTTCTTCAAAACTGTATCAAGGTATGTGCTTTGTGAAAGTCCAATTAAGCGTCTTGATCTATCGCTATAGATCTTGATGCCCAATATATAAGCAGCTTCACCGAGGTCTTTCATTGAAAAATTCTTATTCAAATATCCTTTTATGTTATCCAGAAATTCTATATCATGTCCAATCAACAATATGTCATCCACATATAATATTAGAAATGCTACAGAGCTCCCACTCACTTTCTTGTAAATACAGGCTTCTCCAAAAGTCTGTATAAAACCATATGCTTTGATCACACTATCAAAGCGTATATTCCAACTCCGAGAGGCTTGCACCAGTCCATAAATGGATTGCTGGAGCTTGCACACTTTGTTAGCATGCAGTTTTGACATCCATTTGCCAAATTTCATAATCATAAAATGCGGCAATTGCTAACAAGATTCGGACAGACTTAAGCATGGCTACGGGTGAGAAGGTCCCATCATAGTCAACTCCTTGAACTTGCCGAAAACCTTTCGCAACAAGTCGAGCTTTGTGAAGCGGTAACATTCTTTGTCGACGTCGATCTTCTTTTTGAAGATCCATTTATTTTCTATGGCTTGCCGATCATCAGGCAAGTCAACCAGAGTCCATACTTTGTTCTCATACATGGATCCCATCTCAAATTTCATGGCCTCAAGCCATTTCGTGAAATCCGGGCTCATCATCGCTTCCTCATAGTTCGTACATTCGTCATGGTCTAGTAACATGACTTCCAGAACTGGATTATCGTACCATTCTGGTGCAGAACGTACTCTGGTTGACCTACGAGGTTCGGTAGTAACTTGATCTGAAATTTCATGATCATCATCATTAGCTTCCTCACTAATTGGTGTAGGCATCACTGGAACTAATTTCTGTGATGAACTACTTTCCAATTCGAGAGAAGGTACAACTACCTCATCAAGTTCTACTTTCCTCCCACTCACTTCTTTCGAGAGAAACTCCTTAAGAGACATCAAAACGATAGTGGTAAATCGATAAGAGACATCATAGATCGCACCATATCTAATGAAGTACGATTACGACGTTCGGACACACCATTACGCTGTGTTGTTCCAGGTGGCGTGAGTTGCGAAACTATTCCACGTTGTTTCAAATGAAGACCAAACTCGTAACTCAAATATTCGCCTCTGCGATCAGATCGTAGAAACTTTATTTTCTTGTTATGATGATTTTCCACTTCACTCTGAAATTCTTTGAACTTTTCACATGTTTCAGACTTATGTTTCATCAAGTAGATATGCCCATATCTGCTCGAATCATCTGTGAAGGTGAGAAAATAACGATACCCGCCACGAGCCTCAACACTCATTGGACCGCATACATCAGTATGTATTATTTCCAATAAGTCAGTGGCTCGCTCCATTGTTTCGGAGAACGGAGTCTTAGTCATCTTGCCCATGAGGCATGGTTAGCTTAAGCATCAAGTGATTCATAATCAAGTGATTCCAAAAGCCCATCGGCGGGGAGTTTACGCATGTGCTTTATACCAATATGACCTAAGCAGCGATTGCCACAAATAAGTTGCACTATCATTATTAACTTTGCATCTTTTGGCTTCAATATTATGAATATGTGTATCACTACGATCGAGACTCAACACAAATAGACCACTCATCAAGGGTGCATGACCATAAAATATATTACTCATATAAATAGAACAACTATTATTCTCTGATTTAAATGAATAACCATCTCGCATCAAACAAGATCCAGATATAATGTTCATGCTCAACGCTGGCACCAAATAACAATTATTCATGTCAAAAACTAATGCCAAAGGAAGATGTAGGGGTAGCATGCCAACGGCGATCACATCGACCTTGGAACCATTTTTGACGCGCATCGTCACCTCGTCCTTACCAAATCTTTGTTTAATCCGTAGCCCCTGTTTCGATTTGCAAATATGAGCAACAAAATCAGTATCAAATACCTAGGCGCTACTACGAGCATTAGTAAGGTACACATCAATAACATGTATATCAAATATACCTTTCACTTTGCCATCCTTCTTATCCGCCAAATACTTGGGGTAGTTCCGCTTCCAGCACTACAAAAAAAAAGACACTTCCGTGATGATACATGTTTGTCATAGTAGGTCACGTTTTTTGTCATGCATGTACATCCATGACGATTTATGACAGAATCAAGATAGTCATACCTGTGCTATCGTAGAAGTGTTCCATGACATTACCAAAATTATCATCATGGAAGTGTCACTTCCATGAAGATAAATCGCGCTTCATAGAAGTGCTTTCATCAAGGGTGACTGACACGTGGCATCCACCGTAACGGGTCGCCGTTAAGTTATCGGGTCTGGTTTTGGATCCGATAACCCGTTAACAACCAGGACCAATGAGGATTTTCCACGTGTAAAATTGTCATTGGCCGGAGGAAACACGTGTTGGCTCACCGTCGGGACAAATGTTATCCATTCATTGGACAAGAGGCGCCTATGATATGTCGACACGTGGCACGGCCCAACAAAGGCCCATATTGGTTAAAAAGGCCGGCCCAGTCAAAGGCCCGTAGTACTTACTCAGGTACTAGTGGGCTAGCCCAATAAAGACATGTTTAATAAGGCCCACTTATGGTCTGAAGCCAGATCCGGCCCGTTAATTGTTCGCCGAATATTTGGGCCCAATTACGGCCTAGTGAATTTCGGCCTGTAAGAGGCCCGATGTAGACATGGGCCCATTTCAGCCCGGTGTGTCTTTCGGCCTAGGAATGGCCCATGCTGCCGATGGGCCATATATGGTCCGACGCGACACCCGGCCCACTAACGACCCATGATCAAGGTGGCAACAGTTCAGCCCAACGTGACTTTGGGCCTGTTAAAGGCATGTCATACAATTCGGCCCGTTGATGCCTCTACTAAGCTTTCGGCCTCTTAAAGGCCCATGATATCAGTGGGCCAACTAAGGCCTGAAATATGTTTTGGCCTGGTAACGACCCATCATATAACTGGGCCAAAAAAGGCTCAGTCTACCTTTCAGCCTACTGAAGGCCCGTCGACGACAAGTGAAAATTGAGGCCCAACATGAATTTCGACCTGCTAAAGGCCCATGGTTTCTTCTAGGCCGTAACAGGCCACCAAAATATTCAGCAAGTTAATGGCCCAACGCTACATGGGCCAAACTAAGCGTTGGGTCCATAAAAGCCCCAACTAAAATTTGGGCCGAATATAGGCCGGAGTAAGTTGTGTGCCTGGCGCAAAGTGTGAAGGCCCCAATGGCCATTCGGGCCTAAGAAAGATGCAGGCCGGCCCAATTGTGGTCCACTAAAAACCAGGCCCATTAGAGGCGAATGTTTCGGCCCGGTCGACTACATCAAATTTTTTTCAGATAGGGAATGATGGCAGTAACTAGTAGGAATTAAGAACAAACCTACTCTATACAATAAAGAAATTACGACATAGCATCCACTGGGCATCGAAGTTCACCACCAGTAATCATAAAGCGCAACGAAGAAGCAGATTACAAAAACTGGGCACCATTGCAGTGTAACAAAATAATACTGAACCGAGACCACTTCCAAGACAGTTCAAGAAAGGTTAGCCTTGCGCGGGAACTGCTGTGCAAGCTGCTGAGCAAGGTTATGAGACCGGCCTAGCATGTCGGGCATAGCTTCCAGGTGTAGCTGTTTAACAATGAGGTTCTCATTGGTGTTCTCCGCAATCTTTCTTAGAGATAGGACTTCAAGTCGAAGTTGAGTTGTAGAATGCCTTTCTGCTAGAACTTGGGACTGAATAAGTCGAACTGATTCAGACAACGAATTTTGTGAGCTTGTTTGACTGCTAGTCTCAAGTAACTTGAACACTGCATCAAGACAAGACTTTGGGGTTGTCTCGCTATCTTCAAGATGTTTTGCCTTCTTTGCTGCAATATATGTTGGGTTTGTGTCACATCCTTCAGCAGACTTGTGCATGCCATCGGGCATATAACCATGAAACAAGCAGAGGGGAGTAGAGATCGAGCCTTGTGAGCGAGAGGGAATCGGGGCTGGGCCGACCCAAAATCGGGGTGGGCGCGGCCCACCGTGGGCCTCTATGAGATACACACCCGAGCGATGAACATGCACTTTCGAAACTAAATTAGGAACATTTAGCTGACCAATTAAACGACTCTGTTTTAATAATATCAGATTCGTATTTGAACAACTAAGCTTGTTTAGCTTGATGGGTGGAGCAGTGCTATTATGACATGAAGCACGTATGCTGATCGTATAGTGATCATAAAAGGGGGAAACCCTAAGCATTTTTTTGAGCAAAAGAGGGTTTCCCCTCCAATTTCTATTAAAGAAACTACCATGGAACCAACATGATCAATTAAACCCTAAGCATGATCAATTAAACCCTATTATGACTATGCCATGGCAGATTTAAAGCTCCAAACCGGGGAAATGCTATTTAGCATCCATTGTTTGCTTCGAACTAAGAACTAAATTCTAAGAGCTGAAAAGAAAGTACAATAACCAAGTTACGATCTATTTTCTGGTTGAGATCAAGAAGTTGTGGAGATATGAAGTACCACCTCTCTTGCGGCGCCGTGTAGGCATCGGGGGTGCGATGCTATCGGTGGCGTTGAAGCAGATCTGCGACGGTAGACGGGTGCATCGGGTGATAAGTCCCGTTGTGGTGGAAGAGAAGGTCGTGTGAGCGGCCCCGACAAAGAGGACGATGGAGCCGATGAAACAAGAGGATGCGATGCAAGGCTCTTGGTCCATCGCCGTGGATGAGAAACACCCATCTCTAGCAGTGGACGACGCGGTCTTGGTAGGCGCTCCGGCATGGTGGAGGACAGTGGCGATGGATGGGGTGGAGGACGGCGGCGATGGATGGGGTGGAGGACGGCGATGATGGATGGGGTGGTGGACGGAGGAGGCTGGTGTGGGGATGGTGTTCTAGCGTGGTCAGTGTATGCATGGGAAAATGGAGGGAGAGAATGCGGGAACCATGTTTTTGGGGCCTTTTATGCGAAATATGGGAAAGTTACGAACTTAGCCCCCATTTAAAATTTGGACGTCTCGTCGGTTGGGTATAGGACGGTAATCTCGCATCTCGCAAATATTTGCCCAGAGTGATTTCAGGCAAGGAGAGGGTGTTTTGGCGCCCATGGTTGGCGCCTACGGTGTATGAACGGGGCTGATAGGTAGGGCGGTTGTGTCACGTTTGAGTGAAGTTACAAACCTGCGCCTATTGAAATTATTTGCCTACATCGATTTTGGCCGAGTCGAGTTTGTTTTGCCGCCCATCGTGTATGAATGGGGAAATGGAGGGAGAAAAAGAGGTCTTTCGGACGAGCTTGAATCAAATGTGTTTTGCCGCCCAAGTTTGGCGCCCATCGTGTCAGAATGGGCTCAAAGGCGGTCGTGTCACGTCTAATTGAAGTTACTAATCTACGCCTATTGAGAGCAGTGGAAATCGGGCCGATGGATTATCCATGTAAGAGGTAGACAGTAATTTCCATCTCCCAAACACTTTGGAGTTTTGCCGCTTCTTTCGAATTTTGGGACAATAAGCATCCACATTTACCCTGGCAACTAAATTCGAATCCATTTTGTATACATATACGAATCTTTATAAATCATTCTATGTGTTTTTATATATCTTCAAAAGCACGACAAAGATGTATTCCACTGTCATATATGAATATGATTTACAAATGCTGATACTCGAATTCAGAAGCTAGAATCCAGTTTAAGGTGACTTCGAATATTTGGAACACTTTATGTCCAACTCAAATGTCACAGACAACATAATGTGTACTCCCCTTTAGATATGTACACAAGCAATGTATCAAGATTCAAATACCGAGTCAATCAACCAATAAGGTTCAAAACTAACGGACATATAAACACTTATAGAGTATATGGATCAATAATATCAACTAACATACATAAGCCAGGCCGCTGTACTTTTTTTTTGCTAGAAGAGCATCCTTTTTTTTTAGCGAAGCTAGTACAACATCTTGGCCCTTTCCGATGCGTGCCACTTATGGTCCATCTATACTACTATTATTGTTGAATGCACATTCAACCCGATTGGCATATTTGTAGGTCTAGCACAACAATCAAAACGAAATGTCTCCGATTCTTATCAATTAATATAGACTTGTGCTCAAATAAAATTACAAACCAAATAACAAAAAACAATTATTACATGATCTCTAAAACAAATGGTTTGATCGATTACATGAACAAACAACACAAAGGTTATTCAACGATGCGTTTCACCTAAGATTTACCAAGTGGTAATTTAATTACCTTTTTTCCTTCAGGACCTTAACAATGCGGTCAGTCTCAGCTTGCTTCGTTTTGAAATCCACCAAATATTTAATGGTTGTCTTGAGTACTGCTTGTGATTGTGCTGTTTACTTCCTCAACATGACAACTTCATCTCTAAGTCAAGCGAATCTCTTTCTACCACTAGTTTAGCCTCTAGAGCATCGTGGTTGGCAATTCATGATGCACGATTGGGTCGGTGCCATCGCTTACAGGATGATACAACGTCCATGGGGACCTCGCTCTTTGATCTTGGGCTAACCTTTGTTTTGCCATTAAAGTTCGATTGGATTTGAAAAGTTGAAGTTAGCAAAACATCTCAAGCTGGGAGTTATAACAGCAAACCAATTAAACAAACAAGGAAATAAAGAGTTTCAATTGGATCTGAAAAGTAGTTATTAACATCATTGTAACGGTTGTTGCGACAAAGCGATTAAACAAACAAGTTTTGCAAAAGGTATCTGTTGTGGCATTGGAGTTTCTCTTGGATCCTGAAAAGTTAAGTAGCCAATAACGTGATTAGAGCAACCGGTTGCAGCAGCAAAGCAGTTAAACAAACAAGTTTTGCAAAAGGAACCTGTTGTGGCATTGGAGTTTCTCTTGGATCTTGAAAAGTTGAGTAGTCAGTAACTTGATTAGAGCAACAAATTACAGCAGCAAACCTGTTACACAAATATATTTTTGAAAATGTACCTGCTGTGCAATTGGACTTCCAATTGGATCCTGAAAACTTGAAGTTGGTAAGATGATTACAACAACAAGTTACAGTGGCAAACGAGGTAAACAAGGAAGCTTCTGAAAACATACTTGTTGTGCCAACGGAGTTTCAGTTGGATCCTGCAAACTTGAATGCTAGCAATCAATAAATAAAGTTTTGCAAGAGCCATAAGAAAGTAACATCAAACTAGTAAAACTAACCAGTTTTGGCAATGTATTTAATTACACATGAACTAGTAAAACTAACAAGTTCTTGGCAAGTATTAAAGTAACAAGTCGGTACCGTTTACCAGCAACACAGACATCTGTAAATTTCTTTGATGTAAGCAAAATGATTCCAACACATATATAATTTTAAAAGACGGTGTCCCTCATATAAACTTGACAGTTGTCTATCTATGAACATGCAAACATTACTAGTGCTACAAGTGATAATAGCAAACCATTTAAACAAACATGGTATCAGAACGTAAATTACACGTGAATTCTCCTGCACCCTAGAAGTACATATGACCAGCTATCTACGTGCTTAAGTAGCTATTTAAGTTCAGGCAAACAGGTAATCCTTAATAGTAAGTATCAAACACATAGATAGGCACAGTCTATAATAGGATTAACAGGCTATGGCATTATGTAATCAGTAGCAAACTAAATTAAGCCAAGCAACGTAATTGAACAATTTTGCAATAAGTGGCTAACTAAAATTCGAGAAGTCGGTAACCCGAACTTACGCTAGCTCTTTATGCAGGCACTGCAACTTCTTTTTCGCTTACAAGGTTCTACGAAGGAGTCCATGGCATCAATTGCTTGGATACGCAGTCCCAATACTTCTTTCTTTCCACACTGCATTGGTAAGTCGAATGGTTAATCTGGTAAGATGGTGCGTCCTTGATATGTTATATGAGGACGTGTAGTTAGACTAGTTGTAACCACACACATCACACTGGCTTTTACTGTATATTTCATGCGATTACATTTGGAATATCGAGATCTAAGCAATCTACAATAGGATGAAAAGACTGGCATCCTTCACATTATTGGCGAACTCAGTTCATAGAAACAAGCAATTCAACCATTACGTGGGTAAATCAAAAGCGCCATTAGAATATTTTTCACTACCCCAATCATACACGCAAAAAGGGGCGACGCCACCGTAGGGGCTGGTATGAGCGGCCGCCTCGGGTGGCTGGAAAGTGTGCACCTAGTTTGAGTCGTCTAGGTTGGCCCAGGCTAGTTATGTTCGTCCCAACACACGAGCAGGCAATGTAAAAAATGAAGAAAAACGTTTCAATTTGGATGGGCCAATGATGTAAGTGCAAGGCAGGCCGAATAGCAGGCTCGCGGCCCAAACGAGCGGCTCCCATATCGATCGACAGCAGGAAAAATCCCAATTCATTCCCTCCAGCCTCCAGTCTGATTCGCTCCTAACCTAGCCGACGCTGGACAAACCAACACAACACTTCCTCTTGCCCTCGTTGCAGGGTGGTCGCCGGGCTTCAAGCGAATGGAAGGACAAGAAGATGAAGATCCAGCCCTGGGTATAGCCTACGTGGGAGGCAGTGGTGGCGGCACGAGCATGGCATCGAGCTTGCGCAAACGGACAGTGGCAGCTTGCAAGAGCAGCATGCGCAACGAGCAGGTACATCACATCCCTGATTATATCTAATTCAACTGTTCAATTTTTGGCCAATAGTTAAACCTGAAAGTTTTGTGAAACTGCTTGTATGCAGGGAATCTATGAGAAAATGAAACCAATTTCTGCTTATTTTATAACTCCCCCAATCAATACTGAACTGACTGAATCTGATGTACCTAATCAAGTTTCCGGTGCAAACATACAAGCTCATGTTGTTCTTGAGCCTGAAGTGTCTAATGAACAGACTGCTAATGAAGGATTTGATGCAAACATTTTACATGCTCCTGGTGATGAACATATAGTGTCTAATGAGGGATCTAATGCAAGCATTTTGCAAGCATCCATTGAAGGATTTAGTGTCTAATGATGATCTGCTATGTTGGGAGAGACATAGAGATTTGCATGCATTGATGACAAGCAAATTATAGTACATTTTCATGGCTTCAGGAAACGTCGAGGCCATCTACCAGAAAGTCCCCTTATCATGACAACGTAGCATACATACTTTTATAATCTATTGTTTGAAACTATTGGCATACTTGTGCAGGATAGATATATTGATATGTAGTTTGCATACTGGTTATAGGTGCAATTACACTTCGATTTTTTCAGCCAGAGAACGAATAATTCAAGCAGGTACATACCATGTTAGTAGTCCTTGTACACCATGTTGCATTTTGTGTTTTTTGGTACTTGCATCATTTAGTGTTTTATAATCTGAACTACTTTGGATCATTAGTTGGTTTTCAAAGTGCATGTAGCTTCACATTTCTCAAGTTATGTTGATTTCCGGAGTGCAAGTGCCTTCGTATTTTTTAAGTTAACTTGAATTCGTGGATCCTCCACTGCACACAAATCATACATGTAGGCCAGTACGAATTAAATGAAATGCAGGGACTTACGCTAGCTCGCTGTACAAGCTCACTGCAGCTCTGCTTGCGCTAGGGATGTTCCATGTACAAGTCGATGTTACTAATTGCTTGGATGTGCAGGCCTTGTGCTCCTTGCATCCCCCTCTGCATTTTTGACACGGTGAATGGTTGATCAAATAAGAGGAATTGACCTTGCTGTTGTACCAGAGGAATACTTACAAGGTTATCTGGTGTGCGGGATGTGTACGGATCCGTAAGCGCCCGTCATGCTTCGCTAAAAAATGGTTTTGCTTGTTTCAGATGATATCTCCATAAGAAACAAGAGTTAAATTCAGAATTGCATAGGTGTGTAAGTTAAGAGAGCAGTGAAAGGATATCCAAACATCATCGGAACAGTGCACAAGGGAGTGATGTGTGGATACCTAGTTCAGGCCGGCGTTTGGGCATGCTCGCCTAGCTAGAGTGCAGTCACTTGAGCCGTTGAGGGTGATCTTGTTGGCGTTGGCTGGCCGTGCTGCGGATGCAGATCTAGAGTGGCGGGGCGCTTCTGATCTGATGGGCGAGACCTTTGGTGAAGCCCCAACGGCCCCGGGGGCGGAGGTGTGACGATGTGCTCGGTGAAGTAGCCCCTGTGAGGTGGGAGACGGTGTCAGTGAAGCGCATCTGATGTGGTGGAAGTCGGTGTCTGTGAGGCACGTCGGTTGCGGCGGCCGACGTTGTCGGTGGACCACCCGGTGCGGTGGACGAGGGTGTAGATGAGGTAGCTCCGGTGCGGTGGTGAAGCGCGATCGTCGTCTTCGTCGTTGTCGTCTGGCACAGAGGTGGGGAAAGAGAGGAGACGAGGGGTGATTCAAACTTTGCTTGGGTTGGCGGTGAATTAGGGATTTGAGCAATCTGGGCACGAAGGGGGACGACGGAGAAGGGAGATTTTGCAGGGCTGGAATTGGGGCCGCCAGTTATTTCAATCCGAAACATGGAAGCGCGAACTTATTTTGTCGTCATTCATTTGAGGGGGGGAGGGAGGGAGGGGGTGGGTGGCTGGGTGCTAAGCGTCCGTACGACACACGCGACCACCACAGCACGACCCTAGTCTGCCTACATTTGAGAATGCAAACGAATCTTATTTCATTTGCAAACGAATCAGTATGTATTACCATGCCCGTGTTTTCCTTGCAAATAATTAGTCATTCAAAACGAGACATTATAAATTAAATTAACTAATTAGGAGTTATTTGAAAAAAAAAACCGAAACAGTATCCACGGTATCCGAGCTAACGTGGATTAGAGTGTGTGTCACATAATTAGTTATTTGAATGAGAGTGTGTGTCACATAGCAGTCTCCAATTCTAACGTGGATTTCACATTTCACGGTATCCATGCTACTTTTTAATACAAATTCATATGTATATGATGAACACCATGGTAGTGAGAAAACTTTGGATGGATTCAAACATATGACCTACAAAATAGCACAACAATCTAGTCAATGTCAACTTTTCCAAACCTAATATGGCACGAATTCAAAATAATTACCCATATGCATGGTCCTCAGTTCAAATCATACAATGTACACACTACTAGGAAAAGGCATGCTAGTGGCACATCAATTTTGCCTTCTAATGGCGCACTACTGGTGCGCCACTAGCATCACGCCATTAGAATTAAATTCTAATGGCGCACTAATGCGCCATTAGTATCTGGTGTTCTAATGGCGCACCACGTAGTACGCCATTAGTATTACCCACAGTGCGCCATTAGAATTCCTCCCAGGGGTAATGGCGCACCACATAGAAGTGCGCCATTAATAACAAAAAAATTTCGAATTTTTTTCAATTTTTTTAATTTTTTTTCTTCATATTTTTTCAAATTTTTTTCATTTTTTTTCTTAATTTCAGATCACTATGGCTTAATCTCGGGTCAATATGCTTAATCTCAGGTCAAATCGCACTCCGTGGTCAAATTTCACGCTTAACTTCAGAGTTCTATCCAACCCCAGCAACAGCCCACTTCACAGGCACTTGTTGATATATCTAGCATATCAATCCTATTATACCTTGTTAATCTCTAGGACTTTGTTCATGTTCATGACTATGATGAAATTTTGAAAAATATTTCAAACTTCCCGGTCATATTACGTATCATTTTTTGAAAAAAAAATCAAAAAAATTTCAAAACAATTTTTTTTTCTGTTACTAGTGGCGCACCACATCCACGGTGCGCCACTAGTAAGTTTGAATTTTTTGCCTCTAGATCTTGAAAGCCCTGTAACTTTTTTCTGTTAGGTTTTTGGGGATTTTGAAAATGTTTAACGGGGTTCCCCCGATTAAATTCGGATGTAACTTTTCGAGTAGATGCTTTTTCATATATAAAACTTTTTAATCCGAGTTCGTATGCAAAAGTTATGCCCATTTTACAAATTTCCGGAGAGATTTTGCAAATAAAGTCGAAATTCATATTTGTAAATTTTCCAAACAACTAGACCACATATCACATGGGAAACTTATTTTCTTTTATTTTTTTGACATTTCCATCATTTTCTTTTATTTTTTTTTTAAACTGAAAAGGCGGTCCAGGGGGGGTGCATTCGTTGTTGGGCCAAGTTAGTAATGGCGCACCGTGGGGTGGTGCGCCATTACTAGTTTTGAAAAAAAATTGAATTTTTTTTGAAAAAAACTTAGTAATGGCGCACCAGTGGACAATGCGCCATTACTAGTTAAAACTAGTAATGGCGCACTGTCCACAGGTGCGCCATTACTAACAATTTTTTTTATTTTTTTTACTTTTTTTTCAAAACTAATTATGGCACACGGTGGGTGTGGTGCGCCAATACTATGTCAACTAGTAATGGCGCACTATCCTGATCGCCATTAGTAACAATTTTTATTTATTTTTTTCAAAACTTCTAATGGCGCACCACACACCAGGTGCGCCATTAGTAATATATTACTAATGGCTCACCTGTATGTGGTGCGCCATTGTTATATACTAATGCTAATGGCGCACCACACATGTGGTGCGCCATTAGTGTCCATTTCATCTATAGCCGTTTTCCTAATAGTGACACGGAATTGAAACATCGATATTAAGTCTCGTACTATCTACATTCAAATGTTGTTTTTAGCCCCACCCTCCCCTCGGCACACACGCTACATACTTCCTGTATCGGCCAATCTTCCTCTCCTAACCACCTTAGGAGGGTATCGGTTTCCGACACACGTTCATTTTTTTCTCCATGCTTCGATCTCTAACTCTCTCAACTAAACAACCCCATTTTTTCCACTCTGTTACCAAATGTATTTACCTCACACACCCTCCATTGCACCCCATGCCGAGATCTCCCTCTCTCTATCTCCCTCCCACCCTATCTCGCTAGATACATGCATTTCCTATCTAGCCCCCAACCTCTCATGCACATGCACGCACGTTGTCTCTCTAGGTCACTACCTCGAGACTGTCTCACTCTTTCTTCCGCACGGCGGGCACACTCGCTCAATCTCGTTCTCTTTATATGAGTCTCGATTAACCTCATTTTCTTTCACACACAAATGATGTATCTCCCTGTTCGGGCCTCGATCGACACACTCTATACTCTCTCACACAGATTGTCTATCTAGGTCAGTCCATCCAAGCCGCCCCCACTATTTCGACCTCATGGCGGGCTACGCTCTCTCTCTCTCTCTCTCTGAATGTCTCGATTGACCTCGCTCTTTCTCGGACACAAACGATATATCTCCATGTTTGAGCCCAAATCGACATATTCATATTGTATACTCTCTCATGCACATTGTCTATCTAGGTCACTCTCTCCAAACCGTCTCATTCTTTCGATCGCACAATGACCCACACTTGCTCAATCTCTCTCCCTTTATATATGTAATCGATTGACCTTGCTTCCTCCAACGCACAAAATATATCTACATGTCTGTGGCTGGATCATCTCTCAAGCTCTATCTTATAGCCCTCACCCTTCCCAAAAGCTCAACTCGACAATATCTCTCCAGAGCATATATATGTTTTCAATGAATGTCCGACCAGACTCACTTTGTCTCTCTATCTATATGTCTCTCGATTGACCTCGCTATCTCACGCCGTATCTTCCACACATTGAAGCTCCCTCTCCATCCCTCTCAAAGCCGGAGCTATTTACATTGCGAGGGGGACTCCAACCTTGGATTAATTTGTGTAGGCATTTATTCCGGTGGGTTTAGATTATATTTTCGCAGCATTCGGCCCACAACTGCTCTGAACACCGTTGCAACCCCCGCACCTCCTCCAATTGATTTCCCTCTGGCTTGGTCATTGCTCTCTCGCACGTCCTTTCTCGCCTTCAACGTCGCACCATGGTATTATTGCAAAAACTCTGTTGTTCTCTTTAATTATTACAAATAAGCTACAAAACTACACACCGATAGTCCACCTGGAATGGAACAAATTTCAACTCACAAATTAAAGTGCTACAAACTACACACCGAGGGGCCCACCTGTCATGAAACAATTTGGACCCATATACAAATTAAAAAATAAAGGACGAGGATCGAACATGCGACCAAGGCCTTCAAGCCGCACGTCAATAGGCAACATACGTAGAACAACAATGTTTGTTGTACCCCCTTTGTTCATATAATGTTTTTATATTACCACAGCCTATTTAATGGAAACCATGTAATATTATTTTTAGTACATTAGTGGGACCGGCTCATTAGCACGTAGTACTATTCGCCTTCACTTACTGGTGGTTCCATGTGTGCTCTCTCTCTCCTCCCCTTCTGGGTTTAGACGCACGGGCAAACCCAAAGAACTTGCGGGCGATGTTACCGTTGACCATATGTGGACGCGTTCACAAGTTACGGCACCAGTTTCACATACTAGTAGTACTAGTCAATGTGTACGTGCAATGCACGTTAATTTGGAAGTATATTAAGTGCATGCAGATATTAAGTAGGATATTATCTGTGTGTTATTATGTGATTAGCACTATTTTTTGGCATGAAATTAACTGCATGCTAAACGTGTTGAGCTCTCGACATTGAAGCAGTCTAGGTTGTTGGATGAGAAGGAATACATGTGGCTTGATGACGTTTTATATTTAATTTGATACGGCTCTAGCAGAACATTCAATCGATCAAACCATAGATTTCATTCAGTCTGATTCCAACTTTACATTCATACGATGGTCGATCTAAAATAAACGGAAATGATAAACATTCAGATTTTAAGTATGGCAATCCGAACGTTTTTCATGGAAAATTTAGATTACGCGGTGGCGGTAGGAGCGTCTTGCGGTGGGAAGTGGCTCCTCTACCGTGCTCTGTGTGTCATCGGGCCACTGACCGACGGCGACGGCGGCGTCTTGCGCCGTTGTTGGCGTACTCCTAGACGTTGACCCTAGCTTCAAGGAATGCCACATTGTTCTGGACTTCGGTCTCCAGGAGCGAGTCAACTAGCGGGAGGAGGCAACTGGCGTTGGTGCAAGGAATCGGTTGACGACGGCCATCCATGCAACTAAGGGGGGTACTGGCACCCGCGCGGGGATAGGCGCTGGCAACGGCGCAGCGGAGACATTCGTGTGCACGGGCACCAGCACGGCCGCACACATCAGTGCACGCGCAGGCGCATGCGCTGGCAAGTGCACGGGCGTGTGAAAGTCGGCGGGGACCTCGTGGAACCCCGTGGCATCAAGCTCGGCGACAATGTGCGGCTCCCAGCCCATCAATGCCATGACAATGGGCGCTGGCACAGTCGAGGCAACGGGAGCCAGAACAGGAGCGGGGACAGGCGCGACGTCTTCCCGCAAGGCTGGTTCAAGCTCATCCCAAAGTGCCTTATGTTCGTGAGACTCCTGTTGGGGAATGTAGCAGAAATTCAAAATTTTCTACGCATCACCAAGATCAATCTATGGAGAGACTAGCAACGAGAGAGGGGGGAGTGCATCTACATACCCTTGTAGATTGCTAAGCGGAAGCGTTGCAAGAACGCGGATGAGGTAGTCGTACTCGTGGCGATTCAGATCGCGTTCGATTCCGATCTAAGCGCCGAACAACGGCGCCTCCGCGTTCAACACACGTGCAGCCCGGTGACGTCTCCCATGCCTTGATCCAGCAAGGACAGAGGGAGAGGTTGGGGAAGACTCCGTCCAGCGGCCTGACAGGCGTGGTGGTGGTGGAGGAGCGCGGTACTCTTGCAGGGCTTCGCCAAGCACTACGAGAGACGATGAGGGAGAGAGGTAGGGCTGCGCCTTGGGAGAGAGAGACTCATGTGTTGGGCAGCCCAAAACCTCCACTATATATAGGGGCAAGGGGGAGGCGCCCTAGGGTTTCCCTAGGGGCGGCTGACCAGGCGGATGGGATCTCCCCTTTGGGTGACTTGGCCCCCAAGCCAGGAGGTGGGAACCCTAGATGGGGCGCCCCAAACCCCCTGGTCACGTGGGAATAGGTGAGGGGGGCGCACAACCCCTTAGTGAGCTGGTTTGCCCCCTTCCGTTGGCCAATGAAGCCCCCCAACACTTGCCGGGGCTCGCGAAATACCTTTTGGTCATGCTGGTCATCACCCGGTACCTCCGGAACACTTCCAGACTCCAAAACCCTTCGTCCAATATATCAATCTTCACCTCCGGACCATTCTGGAACTCCTCATGACGTCCGGGATCTCATCCGGGACTCTGAACAACATTCAGTAACCACGTACATACCTTCCCTATAACCCTAGCATCATCGAACCTTAAGTGTGTAGACCCTACGGGCTCGGGAATCATGCAGACATGACCGAGACATCTCTCCGGTCAATAACCAACAGTGGGATCTGGATACCCAGGTTGGCTCCCACATGTTCCACGATGATATCATCGGATGAACCATGATGTCGGGGATTCAAGCAATCCCGTATACAATTCCCTTTGTCAATCGGTACGTTACTTGCCCGAGATTCGATCGTCGGTATCCCAATACCTCGTTAAATCTCATTACCGGCAAGTCACTTTACTCGTTCCATAATGCATGATCCCGTGACTAACTACTTAGTCACATTGAGCTCATTATGATGATGTATTAACGAGTGGGCCCAGAGATACCTCTCCGTCATACAGAGTGACAAATCCCAGTCTCGATTCGTGCAAACCCAACAGACACTTTCGGAGATACTTGTAGTGCACCTTTATAGCCACCCAGTTACGTTGTGACGTTTGGTACACCCAAAGCATTCCTACGGTATCTGGGAGTTGCACAATCTCATGGTCTAAGGAAACGATACTTGACATTAGAAAAGCTTTAGCAAACGAACTACACGATCTTGTGCTATGCTTAGGATTGGGTCTTGTCCATCACATCATTCTCCTAATGATGTGATCCCGTTATCAATGACATCCAATGTCCATGGTCAGGAAACCATAACCATCTATTGATCAACGAGCTAGCAACTAGAGGCTCACCAGGGACATGTTGTGGTCTATGTATTCACACATGTATTACGGTTTCCAGTTAATACAATTATAGCATGAACAGTAGACAATTATCATGAACAAGGAAATATAGTAATAACCATTTTATTATTGCCTCTAGGGCATATTTCCAACAGTCTCCCACTTGGACTAGAGTCAATAATCTAGTTCACATCACTATGTGATTGTAATGAATCCAACACCCATTGGGTTTGATCATATCTCGCTTGTGAGAGAGGTTATTAGTCAATGGGTCTGAATCTTTCAGATCCATGTGTGCTTTACAAATCTCTATCTCATCTCCTAGATGCAGCTACCACGCGCTATTTGGAACTATTCCAAATAACTGCTCTACTATACGAATCCGGTTTACTACTCAGAGTCATCCGGATTAGTGTCAACGTTTGCATCGGCGTAACCCTTTACGACGAACTCTTTTACCACCTCCATTATCGATAAAATTCCTTAGTCCACTAGTTACTAAGGATAACCTTGACATTGTCTTGTTATCCATTCTGGATCACACTTGTACCCCTTAGTGACTCATGGCAAGGCACACTTCAAAAGTGCGGTACACAGCATAGCATATTGTGGAGCCTACGTCTAAAGCATAGGGGACGACCTTCGTCCTTTCTCTCTCTTCTGCCGTGGTCAGGTCTTGAGTCTTACTCAATACTCACACCTTACAGCCAAGAACTCCTTCTTTGCCGATCTATTTTGAACTCCTTCAAAATCTTCTCACGGTATGTGTTCATTTGAAAGTACTATTAAGCATTTTTGATCTATCTTATAGTTCTTGATGCTCATTGTTCAAGTAGCCTAATCCAGGTTTTCCATTGAAAAACACTTTTCAAATAACCCTATATGCTTTCTAGAAATTCTACATCATTTCTGATCAACAATATTTAACAACATATACTCATCAGAAATGATATAGTGCTCCCACTCACTTCTTTGGAAATACAAGTTTTTCATAAATTTTGTATAAACCCAAAATCTTTGATCATCTCATCAAAGCGTATATTCCAACTCTGAGATGCTTACTCCAGTCCTTAGAACAATTACTGGAGCATTGCATACTTGTTAGCATCTTTCAGGATTGACAAAACCTTCTGGTTGTATCACATACAACCTTTCCTCAAGAAAATCATCGAGGAAACAATGTTTTGACATCTTATACGCAAGATTTCATAAATAATGCAAGAATCGCTAATATAATTCCAACAGACTCTTAGCATCGCTTCTGGTGAGAAAGTCTCATCGTAGTCAACTCCTTGAACTTGTCGAAAAACATCTTAGCGACAAGTCGAGCTTCCTTAATGGTGACACTTACCATCATTGTCCGTCTTCCTTTTTAAATCCATCTGTACCCAACAACCTTACGACCATCGAGTAGTTCTTCCAAAGTCTATACTTTGTTTTCATACATGGATCCTCTCTCGGATTTTATGGCCTCGAGCCATTAAATTGAATCTGGGCCCACCATCGCTTCTCCATAGCTCGTAGGTTCATTGTTGTCTAGCAACATGACCTCCAAGACAGTATTACGTACCACTCTGGAGTAGTACGTATCCTTGTCGACCTACGAGTTTTGGCAGTGACTTGATCTGAAGTTTTCATGATCATTATCATCAGCTTCCACTTCAATTGGTGTAGGCGCCACAGGAACAACTTCCTGTGCCCTGCTACATACTAGTTGAAGTGACCGTTCAATAACCTCATCAAGTATCCACCATCCTCCCACTCAATTCTTTCGAGAGAAACATTTCCTCGAGAAAGGACCCGTTTCCAGAAACAATCACTTTTGCTTCCGGATCTGAATTAGGAGGTATACCCAACTGTTTTGGGTGTCCTATGAAGATGCATTTATCCGCTTTGGGTTCAAGCTTATGAGGCTAAAACTTTTTCACATCAGTGTCGCAGCCCCAAACTTTTAAGAAACGACAACTTAGGTTTCTCCAAACCATAGTTCATACGGTGTCGTCTCAACGGAATTGCGTGGTGCCCTATTAAAGTGAACGCGGTTGTCTCTAATGCCTAACCCATAAAGGATAGTAGTAATTCAATAAGAGACATCATGGTATGCACCATATCCAATATGGTGCAGCTATGATGTTCGGACACACCATCACACTATAGTGTTCCAGGCGTTATTAGTAGTGAAACAATTTCCACAAGGTCTTAATTGTGTGCCAAACACGTAACCCAGATATTCATCTCTATGATCATATCATAGACATTTTATCCTCTTGTCACGACGATCTTCAGCTTCACTCTGAAATTACTTGAACCTTTCAATAATTCAGACTTGTGTTTCATCAAGTAAATATACTTAGAATCTAATCAAATCACATGTGAAGTAAGAGCATAACGATATCCAATGCGTGCCTCAGCACTCATTGGACTGCACACATCAAAATGTATTACTTCCAACAAGTTGCTTTCTTGTTCCATCTTACTGAAAACGAGGCCTTTCAGTCATCTTGCCCATGTGGTATGATTTGCATGTCTCAAGTGATTCAAAATCAAGTGAGTCCAAAGCGATCCATCTGTATGGAGTTTCTTCATGCATATCTACCAATAGACATGGTTTGCATGTCTCAATCTTTTCAAAACGAGTGAGTCCAAAGATCCATCAACATGGAGCTTCTTCATGCGTTTTATACCAATATGACTCAAATGGCGATTACCACAAGTATGTGTACTATCATTACTATCTTATATATTTTGGCATGAACATGTGTATCACTACGATCGAGATTCAATAAACCATTCATTTTAGGTGCAAGACCATTGAAGGTATTATTCAAATAAACAGAGTAACCATTATTCTCCTTAAATGAATAACTATATTGCGATAAACATAATCCAATCATGTCTATGCTCAAGCAAACACCAAATAACAATTATTTAGGTTTAACACCAATCTCGATGGTAGAGGGAGCATGCGATGCTTGATCACATCAACCTTGGAAACACTTCCAACATATATCGTCATCTCACCTTTAGCTAGTCTCAGTTTATTCCATAGCTTTTTATTTCGAGTTACTAACACTTAGCAACCGAACCGGTATTTAAATACCCTGGTGCTACTAGGAGTACTAGTAAAGTACACATCATAATGTATATCCAATATACTTTTGTCGACCTTGCCAGCCTTCTCATTTACCAAGTATCTTTGGTGGTTCTGCTTCAGTGCCCGTTCCCCTCATTAAAGAAGCACTAAGTCTCGGGTTTTGGGTTCAAGCTTGGGTTTCTTCACTAGAGCAGCAACTGATTTGCCATTTCATGAAGTATCCCTTCTTGACCTTGCCCTTCTTGAAACTAGTGGTTTCACTAACCATCAACAATTGATGCCCCTTCTTGATTTCTACTTTCGCGGCGTCAAACATCGCGAATATTTCAAGGATCATCATATCTATCCCTAATATTTTATAGTTCATCACGAAGCTCTAGCAGCTTGGTGGCAATGACTTTGGAGGAACATCACTATCTCATCTAGAAGATTAACTCCCACTCAATTCAAGTGATTGTTGTACTCAGACAATCTGAGCACAAGCTCAACGATTGAGCTTTTCTCCCTTAGTTTGCAGGCTAAGAAACTCGTCAGAGGTCTTATACCTCTTGACGTGGGCACGAGCCTGAAATCCCAATTTCAGCCCTCGAAACATCTCATATGTTCGCGAAGTTTGAAATCGTCTTGATTGCCTCAATTCTAAACCGTTTAACATTACTGAACTATCACGTAGTTATCAAAACGTGTATGTTAGATGTTCGCAACATCCACAGACGACGTTCGAGGTTCAGCACACCAAGCGGTGCATTAAGGACATAAGCCTTCTACGCAGCAATGAGGACAATTCTCAGTTTACGGACCCAGTCCGCCTAATTGCTACTATCAACTTTCAACTAAATTTTCTCTAGGAACATATCTAAGACAGTAGAACTAAAGCGCGAGCTACGACATAATTTGCAAAAACCTTTCGACTATGTTCAGGATAATTAAGTTCATCTTATGAACTCCCACTCAGATAGACATCCCTCTAGTCATCTAAGTGTTACATGATCCGAGTCAACTAGGCCGTGTCCGATCATCACGTGAGACGGACTAGTCATCATCGGTGAACATCTTCATGTTGATCGTATCCACTACTCGACTCATGTTCGACCTTTCGGTCTCTTGTGTTCCGAGGCCATATGCGTACATGCTAGGCTCGTCAAGTCAACCTAAGTGTTTCACGTGTGTAAATCTGGCTTACACCCGTTGTATGTGAACGTTGGAATCTATCACACCCGATCATCACGTGGTGCTTCGAAACAACAAACTTTCGCAATGGTGCACAGTTAGGGGGAACACTTTCTTGAAATTATTATGAGGGATCATCTTATTTACTACCGTCGTTCTAATCAAATAAGATGTAAAACATGATAAACATCACATGCAATCAAATAGTGACATGATATGGCCAATATCATTTTGCTCCTTTTGATCTCCATCTTCGGGGCTCCATGATCATCATCGTCACCGGCATGACACCATGATCTCCATCATCATGTCTTCATGAAGTTGTCTCGCCAACTATTACTTCTACCACTATGGCTAACGGTTTAGCAATAAAGTAAAGTAATTACATGGCATTACTCATGACACGCAGGTCATACAATAAATTAAGACAACTCCTATGGCTCCTGCCGGTTGTCATACTCATCGACATGCAAGTCGTGCTTCCTATTACAAGAACATGATCAACTCATACATCACATATATCATTCATCACATTATTTTGGCCATATCACATCACACGACATATGCTGCAAAAACAAGTTAGACGTCCTCTAATTGTTGTTGCAAGTTTTTACGTGGCTGCTATAGGTTTCTAGAAAGAACATTTCTTACCTACGCCAAAACCACAACGCGATATGCCAATTGCTATTTACCCTTCATAAGGACCCTTTTCATCGTATCCGATCCGACTAAAGTGGGAGAGCCAGACACCCGCTAGCCACCTTATGCAACTAGTGCATGTCAGTCGGTGGAACCTGTCTCACGTAAGCGTACGTGTAAGGTTGGTCCGGGCCGCTTCATCCCACGAAGCCGCTGAATCACGATAAGACTAGTAACGGCAAGTAAATTGACAAAATCGACGCCCACAACAACTTGTGTTCTACACATGCAAAGAAACTACGCATAGACCTAGCTCATGATGCCACAGTTGGGGAACGTAGCAGAAATTCAAAATTTTCTACGCATCTACATACCCTTGTAGATCGCTAAGTGGAAGCGTTGCAAGAACGCGGATGAGGTAGTCGTACTCGTGGCGATTAAGATCGCGGTCGATTCCGATCTAAGCGCCGAACAACGGCGCCTCCGCGTTCAACACACGTGCAGCCCGGTGACGTCTCCCATGCCTTGATCCAGCAAGGAGAGAGGGAGAGGTTGGGAAGACTCCGTCCAGCAGCAGCACGACGGCGTGGTGGTGGTGGAGGAGCGGTACTCTGCAGGCTTCGCCAAGCACTACGAGAGGCGAGGAGGGAGAGAGGTAGGGCTGCGCCTTGGGAGAGAGAGACTCATGTGTTGGGCAGCCCAAAACCTCCACTATATATAGGGGCAGAGTGGGAGGAGGCGCCCTATGGTTTCCCCCTAGGGGCGGCCCGAGGCAGATGGGATCTCCCTTTGGGTGACTTGGCCCCCAAGCCAGTAGGTGGGAACCCTAGATGGGGCGCCCCAAACCCCTGGTCACGTGGGAAAAGGTGAGGGGGGAGCACAACCCCTTAGTGGGCTGGTTTGCCCCCTTCCCTTGGCCCATGAAGCCCCCCAACACTTGCCGGGGCTCCCGAAATACCTTTCGGTCATGCTGGTCATCACCCGGTACCTCCGGAACACTTCCAGACTCCAAAACCCTTCGTCCAATATATCAATCTTCACCTCCGGACCATTCTGGAACTCCTCGTGACGTTCGGGATCTCATCCGGGACTCCGAACAACATTCGGTAACCGCGTACATACCTTCCCTATAACCCTAGCATCATCGAACCTTAAGTGTGTAGACCCTACGGGCTCGGGAATCATGCAGACATGACCGAGACATCTCTCCGGTCAATAACCAACAGCGGGATCTGGATATCCATGTTGGCTCCCACATGTTCCACGATGATCTCATTGGATGAACCATGATGTCGGGGATTCAAGCAATCCCATATACAATTCCCTTTGTCAATCGGTACGTTACTTGCCCGAGATTCGATCGTCGGTATCCCAATACCTCGTTCAATCTCATTACCGGCAAGTCACTTTACTCGTTCCATAATGCATGATCCCATGACTAACTACTTAGTCACATTGAGCTCATTATGATGATGCATTACCGAGTGGGCCCAGAGATACCTCTCCGTCATACGGAGTGACAAATCGATCTCGATTCGTGCCAACCCAGCAGACACTTTCAGAGATACTTGTAGTGCACCTTTATAGCCACCCGATTCACGTTGTGACGTTTGGTACACCCAAAGCATTCCTACGGTATCTGGAGTTGCACAATCTCATGGTCTAAGGAAGCGATACTTGACATTAGAAAAGCTTTAGCAAGCGAACTACACGATCTTGTGCTATGCTTAGGATTGGGTCTTGTCCATCACATCATTCTCCTAATGATGTGATCCCGTTATCAATGACATCCAATGTCCATGGTCAGGAAACCATAACCATCTATTGATCAACGAGCTAGCAACTAGAGGCTCACCAGGGACATGTTGTGGTCTATGTATTCACACATGTATTACGGTTTCCAGTTAATACAATTATAGCATGAACAATAGACAATTATCATGAACAAGGAAATATAATAATAACCATTTTATTATTGCCTCTAGGGCATATTTCCAACAACTCCGGCTGGGTGTCTTCCTTAGGAAACTGGAAGACTAAGGGCTGACCATCGTGATGCGGCATGGCGTACGATTAGGTCAGGCTGGTTGGAGGTAGACGATAGGAGAATCGGAGAGGAAGAGAGAAGATTGTAGCGATTCCGGGTAGTGCGGGGTTGATTTTAAACTGCGGTGCCGACGACATTAAAAGTGGGAGCAGTTGGGACGAAGGTGGGCGATCGGAGCCTGGTTAAAGGGCTCGCCTCCCGGTGAGCGGCGTGATGCCTTTCGCACGCCTCTGTCGGCCAGCGCGATCTGCTTTCGCCGCCTCCCGTCGACTCACACGCTTGCTCGGACGTCACGTGCCGTCTGCGCGGGACTCGTGGCGGCTGCGTAACGCATACGGTTTCAATAGTGAAAACGTTCGCCTTAATGTGACAGGTTTGTGTTCCAAAATACCTTGGCTCTTCATTTGTGCAACTTCACATAAGCAACCTATCTCAAATTGAAGAAAAAAAATTTACGTAGGAATATTTGTGCCATATCATGTGACCATGCTCATTTTCATGAATTTCTGGTTACTTTTTGATCTGAAATTTAAAATCCAGGATTCGAAACAATACCATAACCTGCATCATGCAATAAATTTTCAAGCGATACATCTTTCCTGTTGTATTTCCTAAGAAAGGATTTGGTCAAACATTTTTCTTAGTTAGACTTCAGACAAGTTATATATGCAGAGTAAAAGGATAATCCTCCGTGCCAGTGCATTGCCTGATATATTAAGTCAAGTACTAGGCACGAACAAACGGGCTCAATTCTGTGCTCATCCTGGTGTAGTACTTCTATTAGTACTAGGCAATGCAGTTGACGGGTGACCTTGGGTAGCGGCGACCGAGGGAATTGTACCGTGCTCCGCACGGTAGGTAACATTGTCTAGTTACTAAAGCATCCCTCCATTGTTCATCGGTAGTCACTATGGACCGGGGACATCAGGGGAATTTCCTAGGGGTGGAATTCTGGCCGCAAGATATTTCAACTCGAAAAGCAGAGGCTCGACTGGTTGGGGTTGGCTAATGTGCGTACCACGCACGCCACCAGAAGGACACGAGCCCGTTTTTTTTTGAGGATCAGCATGAGCCAAGGTCAGGCTGGTACGCCGTTGGGTCCTACCATTTGAGTATACGAAATGAATCTTTTAAATTGCCGAACGAATCTATGTGTATTACAATGCTGGTATTTTCCTTGCAAATAGTAATCTCAACGTGGTAATTGATTTATGACGAGTTCTTGAATTAGAGTGAGTTTGTGATATAGTGATCTCAACGTGGATTTCACATTTCATGGTATCCCTAGTAAGTTTTTCATTGCAAATTCAAATTTAAAAGACGAACGGTATGGTGGTGAGAAAACTTTGTATGTATCAAGCATATGACCGCACACACACACACACGAACACAACAACAATCCAATAAGTATAGTGCATCTATTTTTTCAAACCATGTATGTATGACACAAATTCAAAAATACTCCTTCTGTTCCTAAATATTAATTTTTTAGAGATTTCAACAAGTGACTACATACGGAGGAAAATGAGTGAATCTACACTCTAAAATATGTCTATATACATCCGTATGTGGTAGTCCATTTGAAATCTCTGAAAAGACTAATATTTATGAACGAAGGGAGTAAAATGTAAGACATGCATGGTCCTCAATTCAATATTTAAAATTAACAGGAAACTGAAACATGAATATTAAGTCTAGTGGTACAGTACATGCAAATGTTGTGTTTAGGCGGAGCTAAGTAGATTGTCGGGGGTTAACCCCTCGACCTTAGATAAAATTGTGAAGTTGTGTTTAGGATTGTTTAGATTATATTTGTCCCCACCCTCCCAAACACCGGTTGGTTTCTGCACCCCGTCCTCCCTAGGAGAATATCATGTGCCCCCATACCTTAGATGCTATATACTGATACGAGTTCTTGGAGCTTGTAGATCTGAAATATAGCAGCTCACAGGATGTCTTAATATTTTTACAGGAAACCTTGATGAGTTTGAGAATTGCACACAATTTGTACAAAAACTACTCAGATGCCCTTGGATCCCATATCCAGCGACCTCGGCTTCGTATCACCGTAGCATCTAAGATGAAGGAGGACATCATATTCTCCTGTATGTAAGAATATCATGTGCTACCACACCTTAGATGCTTTGGTGATACAAGCTCTTCGGAGCCGTTGGATTTGTGACCCGACAACTCCTCGATGCTTCGAATGTTTTTTTTGCAGAAAAGCCCCCAAAGAGTTCGGCCACTGCTTACAAGCACAAAGACTTCTCAGATGCCATTGGATATCAGATCAAATGACCTCGAAGCTTGTATCACCGTACCGTCCAAGCTCCGAGAGCACCTGATGTTTTCTCGCACGTGAGAATATGAGGTGCCCCCGCACCATAGATTCTATGGTGATAGGAGTTCACGGAGATCTAACGGCTCACAGTAGGAGGTTTCAATGTTTTTGCTATATACGCCTGAGAGAGTTTGGGAGTTGCGCATAAAGTACAAGTACTACGCATGTGGCATCTGATCACAGATCATATGACCTAGATGCTCGTATCACTGTATCGGCTAATTAAGCTACGGGGAGCACCTAATATGAGCAAAGGGGAGCCGTTGGATCCAAGATGCAGCGGCACACATGAGGCCTGAATGTTTTATTTGCAAAAAAAAACCTTGGAGAGTTTGGAAATTGCGCATAATTACAAGGACTACTCCCAAGCCATTGGATCTCAGTTCCAACGATGTAAAAACTCGTATCACCATAGCATCTAAGCTGCGGGGTGGATGTGATATTCTATGCCGCTGTCATTTGTGTTCGTAAACTTGCAAAATACGTGTAACTCGTGTCGTTACTTGTCTAACCACGCAAAAAATTTGTTCAAAAAAAAACCATCCTACACTGAAATATCGGAACAACACACGGGGGTCCCACTTGTCTTTGATCAAATTTGGACCTAAAACTAACAAATCTGAAAGACGAGATTGGAACTGGCAACCTGGACTACAAAGCATAAGTCGATAGCCTGAAACAACAACGATTGTTGGCTTTGTCCCATAACTTGATTTTATACAGTATTACGTTGAGTAGAGTAGAGGGAGTGGCTCGTCAATACGTGCATGACCATTGACTCACTTACTAGTGGGTCCCAGGTCTGCGATCTCTCTCTCCTCTCCATCGTCTAACCTTTAGACGCACGGGCACACACGCAGAGCGGCGCTAGCTTGCCGTCGTGTTATTATAACTAAAAAAAGCTTGGAAAATAGAAGAATCACCTAGAACAAGAGACATTGTGGCTGGTCGAGACGGAGCTAACCACACCTATCCTCCGTGCCATGTTAGCATGATGAAGCTATGTGGCTAGTGGGGTGTTTTCGACCGACTGGCTGGGTCCCGAGGTCGAACCATAGGTAGTACGTCTGATATCGTATAATTTTACACGCACATTTTTCCTTCGTGCCGAGACGTGGCACACCCTACCACACGGTTTCGGGGTCCTCCCGGGTGGTTCACGCATATATTCTTCCTTGCCGAGACGTGGGACGCCCTACCGCGCGTTTTCTGGGTCCACCTCATTCGTAGCGCCGAAGCAACTAAATGAGTCGTCAAATCATGAAAGACCACCTTTCCCGCCGAGTACATCAGTGAAGCACTGTGGCTAGCTAGTTTTGCTAGTGCGACCGATTAGATAGGCCGCTGCCACATTTGTTTTTTCACCCCTTTTTTTATCTCCTTGCCGGCAGGTAAATTTAAATATCCACCACGGCATTTCTCTGGTCTTTGGGTGCGGCAGGCGCGACAGGATTTTTAATTTTTTGATTGACAAGAGCAGGCGCGACAACATTTTTATTTTTTTGATCGATGGGAGCAGGCGCGGCAACAATTAGTCATGATGAGTCCGCTTGTAAAACCCACTGCTCACGGATGTGAAAAGTCATCGACTGGTGTTTTCCCATGGTGAAAACCAAAAAATTCACCCCGCTCCTCGGCCGGCTCCCTCCGCCTTCCTGTAGATTGCATTGCCTTTCAGCCGTTTCGCCCCTTTGCTTCCTCTCCCCATTGCTTCTACCTGGTGCCATGGCGGCGCAGATCCACAGAATCGAGGTGAGGCGCCTGACACAGGAGCTCCAGGCCAAGGATGCGAAGCTCAGGGCCAAGGACATGGAGCTCCGTGAGCTCAAGAAGGAGAGGAGTGCCATGCTCCTCCGTTATGTGCGGGAGTTCACGGAGCTTCAAAAGCGGTAGGCGTCCACCACAAAGTTGCTCGAGGCATCGGCGGCGTTGCTATAGAAAGTGGGAGATACGATAGGCCGTCAGGGGAGCTGGTTGGAGCGCGAGCGGGCCGATCGTGACGAGGTACATGATCACCTCAGCCACTTGGTGGACCAAGTTGCCATGCACGTGTTGCGGCTGCGTGATGCCTACCGTCGTGCCAGCGCGACCATGCCGGCCGTCGGGCTAAACCCGTTCGACCACCCCGTCGACTTCAACGAGCTGCGACTTCCTGACCTGGTCTCCTTCTTCACCTATATCACCGAGGAGCTGAGCCGTCTCCGCGCGATGGTGGGGGCGGAGCTGGACAAGGAGGGGTTGCGCGCTGCCGTCGCCGTTGCGAGGCGAATCCTCACAGGGCTCCATCACCTGAATCCATTCATGCCATTGGACGCCGTCTTTGATGAGCTGGCTCCCGTCGACCGGGAGCAGGCTCTGCGGGCGGTTGCACCCTGCATCACCAACGTCGTGCGCCTCGAGAAGCAGAGGGACTTTGGTGGTGTTTAGGCGTCCTCTGCATGGGCATGTCCATGTCTCGGCGCAACATGACTGTTGGATCAAACTCAGACGGTGCAGATCGGTCACTGTAGCACAATGCATGTGGGTGTGTTTGGTTGCATTCTCATCTCAATATAGCTGTTCCCTCTTTGTGTATTTGTGTTAACCTACTAGTGTGGACTCATGCACCCTTCATGCACTCTGCCAAACACCCAAAAGTGGGTCGAGAAGGGAACTTTTGCTCCCATCCCGTGCACCCTTCATACACCCTGCCTAACACCGATTCGTGCTTCACATGGTTCATGTTCCGTGGAGTACTGTAGCACCGTACTCTCCGTGCGCTGTAGACCTAGTTCTGTTAATATTGATCTCACCGTTCATTTTCGACCAGACAGTCTAAAAAGCGGTACTATGTTACATTACTGTTCATATAGTTGACATACACACAACATCATTTATTGTCCTCATATCTTACTACGCTAGCAACAAGATTATGTAGTACTGACGTATGAACCACTACACATGCCTAGTAGTAGGAGCACTGTGTATGTTCAAGTGGCTGCCGTGTTTCGCACTCCTCTGTCGTAAGATTGGAAACGCTTGCTGTAATCATTTTTTCTTCAGAAAAATAGTGGACAAGCTCTACCGTGCGGATCCTCCTCGATGGTCGCCGGGAACCTTGCTACTCACTTTCGTCGACGTGTGGGACAACCAGCATCGGGGTCCACCAGCCATGCACTAAATTACTCCGTAGTAGAGTGCCCAAATGCATGGTAGACTACCCCGATCGAAGCGTCGCAGTAATGCCCAATGAGCCATCAAATCACAAAACCCCCTCCTTTCCAGCAGTAAGTTGGATGGACGAAGCAACCATCTTTTCACTCTTCTCTCTTAGCTTCCTCTCTTGAAGAAAACCCCCACTCGCTTCTCCCTCATCTTGTTCCTCATTTATTCAAGAAAACCCCGACTTGCTTCTGCGATTGTTCTTCTCTCCCAAAGAAGGAAAGGTGAGCGCATCAATGGTGTTGATTCTGGCCAACGCCCGGTCTTGCAACCTGATATGTCTCCAACGTATCTATAATTTTTGATTGCTCCATGCTATATTATCTATTGTTTTGGACTATATTGGGCTTTATTTTCCACTTTTATATTACTTTTGGGACTAACCTGTTAACCGGAGGCCCAGCCCAGAATTGCTGTTTTTTTGCCTATTTGGTGTTTGAAGAAACGGAATATCAAACGGAGTCCAAACGGAATGAAATCTTCGGGAACGTGATTTTCTCATCGGATAAGACCCAGGAGACTTGGACCCTCCGTCAAGAAAGCTCCGAGGCGGTCACGAGGGTGGGGGGCGCGCCTCCCTAGGGCGCGCCCCCTAACTTGTGGGCCACTCGAGGCTCCACCGACGTACTTCTTCCTCCTATATATATCTACGTACCCCCGTCAGATCAGATACGGAGCCAAAAACCTAATTCCACCGCCGCAACTTTTTGTATCCACGAGATCCCATCTTGGGGCCTGCTCGGAGCTCCGCCGAAAGGGGATTCCACCATGGAGGGCTTCTACATCAACATCATAGCCTCTCCGATGAAGTGTGTGTAGTTTACCTCAGACCTTCGGGTCCATAGTTAGTAGCTAGATGGCTTCTTCTCTCTTTTTGGATCTCAATTCAATGTTCTCCCCCTCTCTCGTGGAGATCTATTCGATGTAATCTTCTTTTGCGGTGTGTTTGTTGAGAACGATGAATTGTGGGTTTATGATCAAGATTATCTATGAGCAATATTTGAATCTTTTCTGAATTCTTTTATGTATGATTGAGTTATCTTTACAAGTCTCTTCGAATTATCCGTTTGGTTTGGCCAACTAGATTGGTAGTTCTTGCAATGGGAGAAATGTTTAGCTTTTGGTTCAATCTTGCGGTGTCCTTTCCCAGTGACAGTAGGGGCAGCAAGGCACATATTGTATTGTTTCCATTGAGGATAACAAGATGGGGTATTTATCACATTGCACGAATTTATTCCTCCACATCATGTCATCTTGCTTAAGGCGTTACTCTGTTTTCATTAACTTAATACTCTAGATGCATGCTGGATAGCGGTCGATGAGTGGAGTAATAGTAGTAGATGCAGGCAGGAGTCGGTCTACTTGTCTCGGACGTGATGCCTATATACTCTCATAACTATGCTCAATTCTGTCAATTGCTCAACAGTAATTCGTTCACCCGCCGTAAAATACCTATGCTCTTGAGAGAAGCCACTAGTGAAATCTATGGCCCCCGGGTCTATTTTCATCATATTAATCTTCCTACGCTTTATTATTGTTTTGCTCTTTATTTTTCCTTTTTATTTTACTTTGCATCTTTATACCAAAAATACAAAAAATATTATCTATCATCTCTATCAGATCTCACTCTCGTAAGTGACCGTGAAGGGATTGACAACCCCTATTCGCGTTGGTTGCGAGGAGCTATTTGTTTTGTGTACGTACGAGGGACTCGCGTGTGGCCTCTTACTGGATTGATACCTTGGTTCTCAAAAACTGAGGGAAATACTTACGCTACTCTGCTGCATCATCCTCTCCTCTTCGGGGAAAACCAACGCAAGCTCAAGACGTAGCAAGAGGGATTTCCGCGCCGCTGCTGTGGAGTTCTACGCACAAGTCAACATACCAAGTACCCATCACAATCCCTTATCTCTCGCATTACATTATTTGCCATTTGCCTCTCGATTTCCTCTCCCCCACTTCACCCTTGCCGTTTTATTCGCCCTCTCTTTCCGAATCTCCTCCTCTCTTTTCGCTTGCCTTTTTCTGTTTGCTCGTGTGTTGGATTGCTTGCTTGTCACTATGGCTCAAGATAATACCAAATTGTGTGACTTTACCAATACCAACAATAATGATTTCCTTAGCACTCCGATTGCTCCTCTTGCCAATACTGAATCGTGTGAAATCAATACTGCTTTGTTGAATCTCGTTATGAAAGATCAATTCGCTGGCCTTCCTAGTGAAGATGCCGCTACTCATCTAAATAGCTTCGTGGATGTGTGATATGCAAAATAAGAAATATGTTGACAATGATGTTGTTAAATTGAAGCTATTCCATTTTTCGCTTAGATATCGTGCTAAAGCTTGGTTTTCGTCTTTGCCTAAAAATAGTATTGATTCTTGGAACAAGTGCAAAGATGCTTTTATCTCTAAGTATTTTCCTCCCGCTAAGATCATCTCTCTTAGAAACGATATTATGAATTTTAAGCAACTTGATCATGAACATGTTGCACTAGCTTGGGAGAGAATGAAATTGATGATACGTAATTGCCCTACTCATGGTTTGAATTTGTGGATGATTATACAAATTTTTTATGCCGGATTGAATTTTGCTTCTAGAAATCTTTTAGATTCAGCAAGGGAGGCACTTTTATGGAAATCACTTTAGGAGATGCTACTAAACTCCTAGATAATATTATGGTTAATTATTCTCAATGGCACACTGAAAGATCTACTAATAAAAAGTGCATGCGATAGAAGAAATCAATGTTTTGAGTGGAAAGATGGATGAACTTATGAAATTATTTGCTACTAAGAGTGTTTCTTCTGATCCTAATGATATGCCTTTGTCTACTTTGATTGAGAATAATAATGAATCTAGGGATGTGAATTTTGTTGGTAGGAATAATTTTGGTAACGACGCATATAGAGGGAATTTTAATTCTAGGCCTTATCCTAGTAATTCCTCTAATTATGGAAATTCCTACAACAACTCTTATGGAAATTTTAATAAGATGCCCTCTGAATTTGAGAATAGTGTTAAAGAATTTATGAGTTCACAAAAGAATTTTAATGCTTTGCTTGAAGAGAAATTACTTAAAGTTGATGAATTGGCTAGGAACATTGATAGATTTTTTCTTGATGTTGATTCTTTAAAGCTTAGATCTATTCCTCCTAAGCATGATATCAATGAGTCTCTCAAAGCCATGAGAATTTCCATTGATGAGTGCAAAGTAAGAACCACTAAGATGCGTGCTATGAAAGATGCCTTTATTAAAGCGTGTTCTTCCAATTCCCATGATATCAAGATGAAGATCTAAAAGTTATTGATGTGTCCCCTATAAAATCCTTGTTTTGCAATATGAATCTTGATAATGATGAGATTGAATATGAGTCACCTTTACCTAGAAGGCGTTCTAAAAATTTGGAGCTTTTAGAGTATGATGCTAAAATTGATAAAAGTGGGATTGAAGAAAGTAAAACCTTAGATGTTGCTAAACCCACTATTTTGGATTTCAAGGAATTTAATTATGAAAGTTGCTCTTTAATTGATTGTATTTCCTTGTTGCAATCCGTGCTAAATTCTCCGCATGCCTATAGTCAAAATAAAGCATTTACTAAACATATCGTTGATGCCCTGATGTAATCTTATGAGGAAAAACTTGAGTTGGAAGTTTCTATCCCTAGATAACTTTATGATGAGTGGGAACCAACTATTAAAATTAAGATTAAGGATCATGAATTCTATGCTTTATGTGATTTGGGTGCTAGTGTTTCCACTATTCCCAAAACTTTGTATGATTTGCTAGATTTCCGCGATTTTGATGAACGCTCTCTAAATTTGCACCTTGCGGATTCCACTATTAAGAAACCTATGGGAAGAATTAATGATGTTCTTATTGTTGCTAATAGGAATTATGTGCCCGTAGACTTTATCGTTCTTGATATAGAGTGCAATCCTTCATGTCCTATTATTCTTGGTAGACCTTTCCTTAGAACGATTGGTGCAATTATTGATGTGAAGAAAGGGAATATTAGATTCCAATTTACATTAAAGAAAGGCATGGAACACTTCCCTAGAAAGAAAATAAAATTACCATTTGAATCTATTATTAGAGCCACTTATGGATTGCCTACCAAAGATGGCAATACCTAGATCTATCCTTGCTTTTATGCCTAGCTAGGGGCATTAAACGATAGCGCTTGTTGGGAGGCAACCCAATTTTATTTTTAGTTTTTAGTTTTTGTTTCTGTTTAGGAATAAATAATCCATATACCTTGTGTTCAGATGTGGTTTTATGTTTCAATTAGTGTTTGTGCCAAGTTAAACCTATAGGATCTTCTTGGATAATAGTTATTTGATCTTGCTGTAATTTCCAGAAACTTTTGGTTCACGAAAACAATTGTTAAAAATCACCAGAACGTGATAAAATAGTGATTCCAATTTATTATGATCAATAAACAAATTTCCTAGGTCGTACTTATTTGGCTGAATTTTTGGAGTTCCAGAAGTTTGTGTTAGTTACAGATTACTACAGACTGTTCTGGTTTTGACAGATTCTGTTTTTCGTGTGTTGTTTGCTTATTTTGATGAATCTATGGCTAGTAAAATAGTTTATGATCCATAGAGAAGTTGGAATACAGTAGGTTTAATGCTAATATAAATAAAGAATTAGTTCATTACAGTACCTTGAAGTGATCTTTTGTTTTCTTTTGCTAACGGAGCTCACGAGATTTCTGTTGAGTTTTGTGTTGTGAAGTTTTCAAGTTTTGGGTGAAATATTTTGATGGATTATGGAACAAGGAGTGGCAAGAGCCTAAGCTCGGGGATGCCCATGGCACCCCCAAGATAATCCAAGGACACCAAAAAGTCGAAGCTTGGGGATGCCCCGGAAGGCATCCCTCTTTAAATCCACTTCCATCGGTAACTTTACTTGGAGCTATATTTTTATTCACCACAAGATATGTGTTTTGCTTGGAGCGTCTTGTATTATCTGCGTATTTGTTTGTTAGTTTACCACAATCATCCTTGCTGTACACACCTTTTGAGAGAGCCATACATGAATTGGAATTTGTTAGAATACTCTATGTGCTTCACTTATATCTTTTGAGCTTGATAGTTTTGCTCTATGTGCTTCACTTATATCTTTTGAGCTTTATAGTTTTGCTCTAGTACTTTACTTATATCTTTTAGAGCATGGTGGTGGTTTGTTTTAAAGAAACTATTGATCTCTCATGCTTCACTTAGATTATTTTGAGAGTCTTAAATAGCATGGTAATTTGCTTAATAATAATATGCTTGGTATTCAAGATTTGTAGAACTTTCTTTTGAGTGTGTTGAATACTAAGAAAGGTTTGATGCTTGATAATTGTTTTGAGATATGGAGGTGATAATATTAGAGTCATGCTAGTTGAGTAGTTGTGAATTTGAGGAATACTTGTGTTAAAGTTTGTGATTCCCGTAGCATCCACGTATGGTGAACCGTTATGTGATGAAGTCCGAGCATGATTTATTTATTGATTGTCTTCCTTATGAGTGGCGGTCGGGGACGAGCGATGGTCTTTTCCTACCAATCTATCCACCTAGGAGCATGCGCGTAATACTTTGCTTTGATAACTTGTAGATTTTTGCAATAAGTATATGAGTTCTTTATGACTAATGTTGAGTCCATGGATTATACGCACTTTTCTCACCCTTCCACCATTGCTAGCCTTTCTAATACCGCACACTTTTCGCCGGTATCATACACCCACCATATACCTTCCTTAAAACAGCCACCATACCTACCTATCATGGCATTTCCATAGCCATTCCGAGATATATTGCCATGCAACTTTCCACCGTTCCGTTTATTATGACACGCTCCATCATTGTCATATTGCTTAGCATGATCATTTAGTTGACATCGTAGTTGTGGCAAAGCCACCGTTCATAATTCTTTCATACATGTCACTTATGAATCATTGCATATCCCGGTACACCGCTGGAGGCACACATATAGAGTCATATTTTGTTCTAAGTATCGAGTTGTAATTGTTGAGTTGTAAGTAAATAAAAGTGTGATGATCATCATTTTTAGAGCATTGTCCCAAGTTAGGAAAGGATGATGGCCACTATGATTCCCCCATAAGTCGGGATGAGACTACGGACAAAAAATAAAAAAAAGGAAAAGAGGCCATAAAAAAGAGAGAAAAGGCCCAACAAACAAAAAAAATGAGAGAAAACGAGAGAAGGGACAATGTTACTATCCTTTTACCACACTTGTGCTTCAAAGTAGCACCATGATCTTCATGATAGAGAGTCTCTCGTTTTGTCACTTTCATATACTAGTGGGATTTTTTCATTATAGAACTTGGCTTGTATATTCCAATGATGGGCTTCCTCAAATTGCCCTAGGTCTTCATGAGCAAGCAAGTTGGATGCACACCCACTTATTTTCTTTTGTTGAGCTTTCATATACTTATAGCTCTAGTGCATCCGTTGCATGGCAATCCCTACTCACTCACATTGATATCTATTGATGGGCATCTCCATAGCCCGTTGATACGCCTAGTTGATGTGAGACAATCTTCCCTCTTTTTGTCTTCTCCACAACCACCATTCTATTCCACATATAGTGCTATATCCATGGCTCACGCTCATGTATTGCGTGAAGATTGAAAATGTTTTGAAAATGTCAAAAGTATGAAACAATTGCTTGGCTTGTCATTGGGGTTGTGCATGATTTAAATACTTTGTGTGGTGAAGATAGAGCATAGCCAGACTATATGATTTTGTAGGGATAACTTTCTTTGGCCATGTTATTTTGAGAAGACACAATTGCTTAGTTAGTATGCTTGAAGTATTATTATTTTTATGTCAATATGAACTTTTGTCTTGAATCTTTCGGATCTGAATATTCATACCACAATTAAGAAGAATTACATTGAAATTATGCCAAGTAGCACTCCGCATCAAAATTCTCTTTTTATCATTTACCTACCGAGGACGAGCAGGTGAATTAAGCTTGGGGATGCCTGATACGTCTCCAACGTATCTATAATTTTTGATTGCTCCATGCTATATTATCTATTGTTTTGGACTATATTGGGATTTATTTTCCACTTTTATATTACTTTTGGGACTAACCTATTAACCGGAGGCCTAGCCCAGAATTGTTACTTTTGCCTATTTCAGTGTTTCGAAGAAACGAAATATCAAACGGAGTCCAAACGGAATGAAATCATCGGAACGTGATTTTCTCATCGGATAAGACCCAGGAGACTTGGACCCTCCGCCAAGAAAGCTCCGAGGCGGTCACGAGGGTGGATGGCGCGCCCCCCTACCTCGTGGGCCCCTCGAGGCTCCACCGACGTACTTCTTCCTCCTATATATACCTCATTGCCCCGTCGGATCGAGATTTGAGCCAAATACCTAATTCCACCACCGCCACTCTCTGTATCCACGAGATCCATCTTGGGGCCTGTTCTGGAGCTCCGCCGAAAGGGGATTCCACCATGGAGGGCTTCTACATCAACATCATAGCCTCTCCGATGAAGTGTGAGTAGTTTACCTCAGACCTTCGGGTCCATAGTTAGTAGCTAGATGGCTTCTTCTCTCTTTTTGGATCTCAATACAATGTTCTCCCCTCTCTCGTGGAGATCTATTCGATGTAATCTTGTTTTTGCGGTGTGTTTGTTGAGATCGATGAATTGTGGGTTTATGATCAAGATTATCTATGAGCAATATTTGAATCTTTTCTGAATTCTTTTATGTATGATTGAGTTATCTTTACAAGTCTCTTCGAATTATCCGTTTGGTTTGGCCAACTAGATTGGTAGTTCTTGCAATGGGAGAAGTGTTTAGCTTTGGGTTCAATCTTGCGGTTTCCTTTCCCAGTGACAGTAATGGCAGCAAGGCACGTATTGTATTGTTGCCATCGAGGATAACAAGATGGGGTATTTATCATATTGCATGAATTTGTTCCTCTACATCATGTCATCTTGCTTAAGGCATTACTCTGTTTTCATTAACTTAATACTCTAGATGCATGCTAGATAGCGGTCGATGAGTGGAGTAATAGTAGTAGATGCAGGCAGGAGTTCGTCTACTTGTCTCGGACGTGATGCCTATATACATGATCATACCTAGATACTCTCATAACTATGCTCAATTACATCCAATTGCTCAACAATGAATTCGTTCACCCGTAGTAAAATACCTATGCTCTTGAAAGAAGCCACTAGTGAAATCTATGGCCCCGTGTCTATTTTCATCATATTAATCTTCCCACGCTTTATTATTGTTTTGCTCTTTACTTTTGCCTTTTTATTTTACTTTGCATCTTTATACCAAAAATACCAAAAATATTATCTATCATCTCTATCAGATCTCACTCTCGTAAGTGACCGTGAAGGGATTGACAACCCCTATTCGCGTTGGTTGCGAGGAGCTATTTGTTTTGTGTAGGTACGAGGGACTCGCACACGACCTCCTACTGGATTGATACCTTGGTTCTCAAAAACTGAGGGAAATACTTACGCTACTCTGCTGCATCATCCTCTCCTCTTCGGGGAAAACCAACGCAAGCTCAAGACGTAGCACAACCCCGAGACTGATCCTATAACCCCATCTCTGTTCTTATTTTCGGTTTGTGATTATGGTTTCCACTGGTGTGCGTCGGTCCTAAACAAACAATTTTTAACCCCTTTCTGCGATGGCATTTGGAACCGTCGCCAAGTGAGTGTGTGCGATAGGGTGTCCTTCCCACACGACCCAAAAACCGTCGGGGATAGGGAGCAGTGATCCAGAGGCCTTCCAAAATGTAATCGTGTGCGATGGAGCACACACTAAATTCTTTTGCACGTGTGGTATCGGTGATTAAGCATTTCTAATGATGCAGTGAAACCATACGGTCTGTCGTAAAGAACCGTTTGGGGAACAATATGTAAGGCACATGGGCCAACATATGAATTGTGTGCGATTTGTGCCCCATCGCACATGAGTTTTCTGTGTAACCCGTCTGCCATGCTAGACTCCATCGCACACGTTTTCCAACAATTACCATCCGTGATAATGTTCTATCACAAAAGGTTCGGGAGCCCCTTCGCACACATACAAGTGTTGCAGACCATTTGTGATTTGTTAGGTATCACCGATGGTTGCTGCAAGAGGGACGTGTGCTTTTCGTTTGGGATCCCACACGTTTCCTGAAAAAATTACGACTGGGATTGTATTTTGCATTGGGCACGGTTTACTCCCAGTTCTCATGTGCGATAACGCGATATCACAAACGGTTCCGGAGAACCTACACACACGTAGTAGCGCTGCAAATCGTTTGCGATCTGCTGTGTATCACCGACGGTTCCACTATGATTGACGTATGCTTTCCGATGTGGATCACACGCACTCATTTGGTTGAACTGCAAAGTGAGCAATTGCCAGGTTAAAACAAAAATATCCCATTTTGAATCGGCACGCAAAAAGCAAATTCGCCACAATATTCAATTGAACAAATAAAAAAATACCCCATTTTGAATCGGCACGCAAAAAGCAAATTCGCCACAATATTCAATTGAACAAATAGTGTCCATAAGAAGAACATTCATCAGATTTCGTAACAATTGCAATTGAACATATGGTAGCTAAATTCCAATGATTTGTCCACACATATATGCATTACATAATTAATCATAGTGTACGAAATACGAAGACCTCATCAGATGGAAAACAATGGATCCATGAGGTATATGTGTAGCGGCTAACTCTTACTCAATGTTTTAGGAGAACGCATGCTGAAATCTTCATTATCACCAGTGGGATTGATGTAGTGATCCAGGAAGAATTCGCTGATAAATCTCCGAACCATCAGCAATTCACCAGCTGGGAGCGGTTCAGGGGTCCTCGGTTTTAAGATGAGCTGTAGTATTTTTAAGATCAGAATGTGCCATATGAGTGGAGTAGAAGATATTAATTAAGATAGACTTACTGATACTAATTCGCGAGGATCGTCACAACTATCAGCAGATTTGTAGATGGAGATCATGTGTTTGCAAACATAGTATCCACAAAGGTTGGTCCCTGCTTCTTGCTGAGGACACTGAAAATTTTTGTACAAAATTAGTCATGTATTTGTCCTGTTAGGAACAACCTAACCGGTGTTAGATGTATTATTTTTTCTTTGGACCAAATAGAAAGAGGTTTATTTAGAAGCTTGAACATTTAACTAGCGTAAGGGAAGGTATTTGCAGACTGTTGGATAAGTTTTCCGAAAATTACGGATTTCAGTGTGTTACCGGAGAAACGATCTCGTGCTGCACGGGTTGTTCCGTCTTGAACAAGTTCCCTGGTTTAGTTTTCCACAATGCGAGCACACTGCAAATGATGATGAATTTTGACAACTTCAATTATTGAACCAGATATGAATGCAAATTAATTTCAACATCATAGAATTCAATACCTATCCAATAATTGCTGAACATGCGTCAGATCCTTAGCGTTTGTCGACTCTCTGAGAGAATCGATGTAGTAAACTGTGTTCTTATTCGGAACAATGAATACCAATATCCCGTGATTGCTACATATTAAGAAAGCCATGAACTTACGAATGATGTCGAAATCTGAAAGACAATCAGTGTATGCGTGGTTGTTTACTTGACTTACCGTTCATGATATGGCCAGAGAAATGATTCTGCATGTGACATGTTTTCAAAGATACGGAGGACCGTGTTAACGGCCCAGTCCCGTCGGTCCTTACCATCTAATGCTGGGCCATTTGCTAATGCAGGATCTATGAAATACACACTCTCCCTTTTTCTTCTCTGCGTGTTCAGTCCCCTGAGAGGAATAAAATGCAGTTAGTTGTTTATCATTTATAGCTTTGTATGGAGAAGTTGATCAGAGTTTGTCAAGTACTTACAAAATCAGGCATCTAAGAAGAGTGGCATCGAGCACGTTGAAGTTGAAGAAGAGATGTAAGTCCTCGAAACTCACATTGATGGAACCAACATCGTGTCGGAAATGATCTCTATTGTAGTGGACTAGCAAAGCATGATAACCTGCTGACATTTGATCCATGCAATATTCATGTAACTCGCGGCAACTGGAGCTGGACTCATCAAAGTATTCGCCAACAAGAAATGGCTGGTCATGGACGTAATTGCGTGCTTCAATTACGTCTGCTTTTCTTCTAGCAAGCAACAATTCTACTTCTTCATCATCCATGGCATCACAAATAATATTACTCCCCGATTCGAACAAGCTGCTGTTAATTTGGTTCTGGGCGATGAGTACTTTAAGTTAGAGGTAATCATTCTCTTTCCTCTTCACTTTCTCGCTGTGCTTCCTCGTGGTCATGGGTGTAGCCTTTTTGGCCACTTCCTTCTTGGTACTTGAAGCATTTCTGGCAGAACGTCTGGTTGCCTGCAAGGTAGTCTGCTGAGAAGATGGTGAAGCTTGGATGGACTTCTTAGCAAACAGTTTATCTATGCCGGACCTCTGAGCTGGCGGTGCTACTGTGACGGACTGCTAGGCTATAGGAGCAGAGGCATCAGACTACTAACCATGCGTTGAAGCTATGTCGGGTTTCTGTGCAGGTGGTGCCAACTTGTCGGTGTGCTGAGGAGGCCGTGCCAACGCGTTGGTTTGCTGAGCAGGAAGTGCTGACACATTGGTATGTCGATCACGCTACCGCGGACCGACGGATGATGAGCTGATTCGGACCTCTGCATGACTTAGCAGCGGTTCAAGCATCGATCGCTTAGCGATCTGTTCCACTAGGTTGGTCTGCCGAGCATGTGCCGTACTGTCTCCCCCCGCTGCTTCAGCGGCCGGCATCTGAACCGGTGGTGCATCATCAACAGTTGTAGGCCTTGCCACTGGCTGCTTTGGGGCAGAGGATGACATGTCCTGTATGCCACAAAGTCGGTCCAGTTGATCACAGGTTGATGCATCAGCCCACGAGAGCTGCTGTGGCAAGGAGAGCGTCACCGGTTGAGGGGCGACACTGGTTGCTCTTGGCGGGGCTTCAGGAATATCATCGACAAACTCTATTTCCTTTTCGTGGCCACTGGATGTGATGTAACAGTGTTTCTCCCAAGGTCCTTTGCTCATCGAAGTCTCCTAGGACATTCTTCAGGGCAAATTCATTAAATCCAGGCTTTACTTCAGTCACGTAGCACTTCACACAGCCCTGCTTCAATTGCACATTGTCCAAGAAGAGGCCATCTTCCAAGAAGGGTGGGCAAACCCAGGCTGTTGCACATTTTAATGTACCTTCATAATGTGTAAGCACGCCCTTGAGTCTGTCTTTCATTCCAGATAGATCAGATATAGCATCATCACAAGCAGCTGCAATCTCAGTGTCACTGGGGTCAGTTGATGCACATCTACACTTGTGCAGTGTTGTCGCGCAATAAGAAGCATCATCCATGCCCGCCTCCCCTCCCATCTGCTGGCTATCTGTCACTGTTAGAGTCTTCTGCATCATCATTGACTCCTCAACATCCTTTCGAACAGCCGGATAAATCTCCTTCTTCAACTTTTCAAACAATGCATTCTGCTTCATTTCACTCCTCGCTTTTTTCATGTCGAGCCTCTCTTCTTTGCTGAGTGTGAAAGCCCTCTTGTGCGGGACATTAACACCTATACCCCTTGCACTGCCAGGGGGCTGTTTTGTGTCCAGAGCAATGGACAGAATGTCACATGGCCTCGAAGTTCTGTAGAACCTTCCAGGGATCTTGGAAGCCTCTACCATCACTTCATACAGTTTGGCGTCACGTGCATTTTCAAAGTAATAAGTTCCGTCATCACGCTCTTTGCACGTGCCTGCAAGTAGTCTCTGGTGCGTTCACCCCTGATTTCACTAAAGGCCGGATTCCCACCCATCGCTACTGCTTCTTTGTCCTCCTGTTCCCATATCAGTTTCATGCCGTATTATCCTACCACACCCATACGATGGGGGTGTATGTTCTTCTTCTGAAGTTCCGATTGCTTGAAACTCTTCTCAGCAAACTCTGGAGTTGCCCTAACCCTTTTGAATTCTGCCCAGTCTGCCTTTGTAATTTGGAGGTATGCGGGGATTGGGTCCTTACCTTCACTCAAGTACTTCTTGTACAACACATGATTCCAGTTTCTCCAAGCATCCCTAGCCTTCTTTCAAGGCAAAGACGCTCCACCTGCATTCTCCACTGCTCTGGAACGTTGAAGTGATCCATGATCTCCTGGACTATCCTTCGCCGTGTTTTTGTGTCAGCCTTCCGAAACCCCGCAGATTAATGTTGAGCCTTTCCCTGCCAACAAATCCACCCACACTCCTGAACCTCATGCGTGCTTTATCTGGTTTAGTTGGAGCCCAGGAATTTAATTCAATCTCGGCTACTTCATATACACCTTTAGGCTGGTGTGTGGGCTTACTTTTAGCGTTCCTCCGTGTCCTGACCAGAAGGGTAATTGCTGTAGCTCTATCCTGTTCAAGACTACTTGATACCTCACAATTTGCTGAAGACCTAGGGTTGTTCGAATCAGATGAAGATACATGGACTGAATGAGTGCCGTCGTTGCTACTCGTCATCTACAGAGAGCACATGCGAAACTCAGGAAAGGAGGATAAACATAAAACTAACAACTTGGTATCAAGCTTTCTAAACATGCCATGCAATAATTTAGAAAATGTACGGCTAGTTTGTTAAGTTTGTGGGACTCGGGCGTCTGCGATCTGTAAATAGGCAGTAACTTATTGGAACAAATACAACTTATATGTAGTAAGGAAGGTAGATAATGAACATATATACACTCTCCGTTATTTTATAGCCAATTTGGGAACATACGGAACAAAATTGGAAGAGGGATTGTGAGGAAATATTCCTCACCGTGATGGAGAGCAGTAACTAACAGGCTTCTTAATGCAAACCCGGCTGGACCACAGGAAAGGTGAGGGTTACTGCATCGATATGCTCGAGGGTGGTTGGCGACCAAACAAAGACGGCGAGGCGCGTGCCGCCGCGTGTTGGGAACTGCGATGGAGGTAGGCTTGACGCCGAAGAGCGGGCACACGGCCGGGGTGAGCATGGCGGCGCTAGAGAGGGTTTTGCTATGGATCTGGTGGGAGGGGGGAGCTGGCGAAGGAGATTGGGTGCACTAGTTGAGTGAAACGCGGGTGGACGGTGGGGGGTGTTGGCGGCCTAGGTGAAAAGGGTGAAAAATATCCCCGGTTGCCGCGCACACAGAAAGTCCTATGCAAACGGTTGCCTCTAAGCGCTCGTGTGCACAAACAGAATAATTTCGTTTTAAATGAAGACGTGAGTTCGTCGTTTCGCCTCTAAATTTTTCGCACTTAAACCAATCACAATTTTACCAAGGGTTTGATTTACTGGCGCATTTCAGGTCTCGTGTGCTATATGTAACATATTTTTTGGCATTGCCATGCATGTCGGCATATAAATCAATTCCTAGCCGGACTGCATTTCTTGTCGAAAGGGATGAGGATTGCCGTTCCATCTGGGAGCATCCAATGGTGCATACGTACGATCCGTGGGGTTTGGGTTTTGGCCAATCAGAACGCATGACTCAGATCACAAGGCAAAGCAAGGGGGCATCGGCCACAGTTTGGTAGGCACACCGCTTTCGTGTGTGAACCGTGTGCTATTTGAAAACATTTTTTGGGAGGGGCTATTTTAAAACATGTACATGTGTTGTTGAAAGGGATGAGGATCGCCGTTCGATGAAGGAGAATCCAACGGTGCAGACGTACGATCTGTGGGATTTGGGTTCTGGCCAATCAGAATGCATGACTCAGATCGCGCATGTGGCAGAGGGGTGGGGGTGCATCGGCCACGGTTTAGTGGACACACGGCTTTCGTGAGTGAACTGTGTGCTCTTTGAAAACATTTACATTACCTAAGATCATAATTTTGTTCGAATGAAAATATGAGTTCATCGTTTCGCCTCCAATTTTTTTCCACGGTAAGAAATCATGAGTATAGTGGAGAGTGTCATATACTAGTATCATGAATATACAGTACATATGATACTAGTGTATGATACTACCTTTAATTAATTATAGCGCATAGTATAATACATAGAGTATAGTATCATATATAGATCATATTTATTGCCATGCGTGACACAAATTAGCATCGCATTTAACATGATACGGTATCTACCTATATGTTACTCTAACCCTCTTTATGTATATTTAATTCTTTGCCACATCAACATACTTGCTATTCCCGAGTGCATGACATCGTCGGCTATGATACCACCACTATGGCCAGCCTTATACAGTGGGGAGTATCATATACTATATATATAGTATCATGCATATGATACTAGTGTATGATACTACATACGTACCTTCATAGTGCATATATAGTATCATAGAGTAGTACTCCCTCTGTAAACTAATATAAGAGCGTTAGATTACTAAATAGTGACCTAAACGCTCTTATATTAGTTTATGGAGGGAGTATATATCATAGATGACCATATTTATGGACATGCATGACACAAAGTAGTATATCATTTATTATATATATATATATATATGTTACGGTATCTACCTATGTTACTGCTTCTTTGCCACATCATCATATTTTCTATTCCCGGGTGCATGATACCGGCTATGATACCCCCACTATGGCCACCCTAATAAGGCTGGTCGTAATATGGGAGTATCAAGCGATATGATGCATGCCAACTGGACTTTTTGGATGATGTGGCACACAGTTAAATGATGAAAGAGAGGGTGTGGTATCATATCATGATACCGTATCATATTAAATGTTGTACTACTTTGTGTCATGCATGGTAATTAATAAGGAACCTAAGATACTAACTTATGATACTATGCATGTGCGCATTACGGAGGTATTGCCGATCATATACTAGTATCATGCATATATACTCCCTCCTTTTCGGTTTATAGGCTTATCTCAAAATTTTAGTTTTTCCAAAGGTTCAATTTGGTTGTTTCCCATCACATGTCCAGATTCCAAGGTGCATTAAATCATTGCATGCAAGTATTAAGAGAAAGTTTACCAATGCATGTACTTTATATATGCATGCATGTATTGCAATTAATACATTGGAAAACATAATTTTTTGAGGAAAACACAAGCATTAACTGGGTGTTTTTGCAAAATACAAAAAGAATTCCACCACTCACCATCTACCTTGGTTGGTGAGATTTTTGAATTGAGCTCTATAAGGATGGTTGTAATGGGGATTATCATATATACTAGTACCATGCATATGATAGTGTAGGATAGTGTACGATACTACTTCCGTAATGCATATGATAGTGTAGGATACTACTTCCGTAATGCATAGTATCATAAGTTAGCATCTTAGGTTGCCTTACTAATTGTCATGCATCACACAAAGTAGTAGTACAACATTTAATATGACATGGTATCATGATATGATACCACATCCTCTCTTGTGTGCCACATCATCCAGAAAGTCTAGTTGGCATGCATGATACCGCTTATGATAATACCATTACAACCAACCTAAACTAGAAAGGAGGGAGTGAGACTAGCCACAGTGGAGAGTAGTACACTAGTAACATACACATATCCCTATACTATATATGTTACTACCTTCATAGTGGGTATAACATAAGTGTAGTGTCATGCAAAGCTTCATTTATTAGGTTATGGACTCATATTGCATTGGGACATGTGATGTTACAGTAACTAGCTAAGTTACTGAAACTATCTCTCTCCTCATTAACTTATTGCCACATAAGCAAGTTTGCTGAGTTGGAGTCGGTGTTATTCTGCTGAAGTTACTCCCAGTGGCGGTCGATACTAGCTAGTCGTCTATGATATACTAGCTACCTCACTAAGAGCATGGTTAATAATACAGCCAAGGGTCGGCTATAAGAAGTTTCCATATCATATACAACCAACCTCCTAGTGGGCATGTACAATAATAAGTTTTATATACGTACTAGTTTATCAATAGTTGGCCCACCTTACATCCTCACAAAGTGTCTCGGGTCTCGTGTTGCAGCTGGCTCTACTAACCAAGAGCCCGCTTCTCTTCTCTTTCCTCCAACTAATAAGCACATATATATTATTCTATTCCTTATAGCCTGCTTAGACTACCCACAGTGGGAGTAACATAGGTAGTAACATCACACATATCTAGATAAAATAGATGATATGGCAAGCAATACATGAAGAAATGGAGGAAATTGGATATGTGTGATGTTACTACCTATGTTACTCCCACTGTGGGTAGTCTTACTATAGTATGAGACTACCCACAATGGGAGTAACATAGGTAGTAACATCACACATATATAGATAAAGTAGATGATGTCGCAAGCAATAGATGAAGAAAGAGAGGAAAGTAGTAACATAGCTAGTTACTAGTAGTATGAGTAACATCACATGCACATATCAAGTCAAGATGTGTCTATAGCCTAATAAATGAAGTGTTGCATGTTACCACACATATGTTACTCCCCACTATAGAGGTAATAAAATAGACTAGTAACACGGGCATGTTACTAGTCTGTCGGGGAGGCTGATCGTACCCGCGAACACCTATGGGGCCGGCGGACCAGGCCCCTTGTGGTTCGGAGGGGGGCGGAGATCGCACGAAGAGCGGATCGAGGCGTGGCACACGAGCAGTTTACCCAGCTCGAGCTCTCCGGAGAGATAAAACTCCTACTGCTGCTTGTCTGATGTATTGTGTTCTTGCTAGGGAGCAATGCAAGCTACAAAACCCAGCGTGAGTGTCTCTGGTCTCGAGTGAGTCGAATGAACCGAACTAACCGAACCCCTTCTACATTGTGCATGGGCCTCCTTTTATATGCTCAAGGGGTCTCCGACAGGTGGCAACATAGGCGGGGGTACAAATGTAAAAACAGGAGTTGGTACACCTACTCGCAAATGCGATGTATGCGGTGCAAAATACCTAACTCGACGGCAAGGGACAAAAGCAATAAATGCCCGTCGTTGTCGCCCAAACAAAGGCAACAGAGGCCATCAGTGCGCCTCCGCCGCCACGATGGCAAGCTTGTCAGCGCCGCTTATCGTTGCTCTCCGCTGGCTGCACAGCCGCTCGACACGCGCGCATGGAACGGTCCCATGGCGACACGTCGCTGGATGAGCTGGAGCGGAGATGGAGAGAAGTTGCATGCGGCGGCAAGTGCCTTGCCGCGGCCGAACCCTTGTCGCGTCCGGAGGCTTGTCGCGCTCCGAGCCTTCCCGGCAAGCTCTTCTTGCCGGGGCCTTGTCTTCTGCACGCCTGGAGTGGCCTTCCCGACAAGCTCCTCTTGCCGGGGCCTTATCTTCTTAATCAAATACTTTGTTCTTGAATGGCTCCAAAGGAGCCACGGAGGATCTTGGCGGTGGCGAGTCAAACTCCGCTGGTGTCAAGAATCGTCTGCGGCACCAGTACGGGATACTAGGGTACCCCTACTCTAGTACACCGACAGAGCCCCGGCCTGGGCCGTGACAGTGCCGAAGCGCTTGTCGGGCCAGGCCCAAAACTGCACGGACACACGCGGCCTTGACCACGCCGCAACTCGCCCGGACCCACCACGATCCCCACTAACGGCACGCACCGGACGTGGCGTCCGGCGAGAGATCGTGGGCGGCGGTCGTGGGGGTTCTTTATTAGTATAAGCGAACGTCCGCCCCTCCCCTCTTTATAAGCGGAGGAACAGCAGGCAGGCCGCCCTCCACCGCCATTGCTGTCTTGTCAAGAAAACCACCGCCGCTCCCTCTTCTTCTCCGGGCGAAGAGCAGCGCCCGCCTCCTTTCGCCACAAGCACACTCACCGCCGTCGGCCTCCTCCGCCGCCCTCGCCATGGCTCCGAAAGCCGACAAGGAGAAGGGCGTCAAGTCGGCCGAGGCGCAGCGGCTCGCGGCGCTGCGCAAGGAGCGGGCCATCTTCCCCCCCGCAGCTCGGCGCAAGGGAGCTGCGGGACGTCTTCTACCTCTTCTGGTCGACGGAGACGCGTGCGCATCCGCGCACGAGGGTACTCCCCGCCTCCGCCGCTGATTTGGCCCCAACAGGGTACCCCTTTTTCGCTCTTTTATTCTATTGCGGGCGTTGCCCACTTTTCCGGAAGTTCTTTTGCGACATCATGAACACCTTTAGCCTCCGCCTCCTTGATTTCACCCCAACGCCGTCTTGACCATGGCCGTTTTCGCGCATTTGTGCGAAAACTTTGTCGGAGTCCACCCGAATGTGGCACTCTTCCGCCATTTCTTTGTTCCCCGCGTCGAGAGAGGAGAGCCACTTGCCGGAGGGATAGCACTGGTCTCTAGGATCGGCAAGAAAGAGGCCTACCTAGAGGGAGAGTTCCGCAACAAGTGGGAGGAGTGGAGAGCCAACTGGTGCTGGGTCGTAGAGGAGAACCGCAGCCCTTCACCGCTGCGCGCCAAACTCCAATAGTCTTGTGGCAGAGATTGGAGCAACTTGGCGCCGGAGGATGCGGTCAAGATAGTTGTGACCGAATTTTGCGCCTCGGGCTTGCCGGTTAACCGTGAGGAGCAGTTGGCGCAGACTTCCTTCGCCGCCAGACGCTTCCCTTGCAGGAAAGGAGGAGGCCTGCTTGGGAGTTCCAAAACGCGGCGGACATAATGAGGCTGCGCCCGGTCCGAATCGGAACTTCACCGTCTTGAGCTGGACGCGATGCTTGCTCGAGCTGTTCAAGAACGACCCGACCACCTCGAGTGGTTTAGGTTGCCGCGGGGTCGTCCCCATTGTGTAACAACTTCGGCGCCGACCGCATCCGCGCCACGATGCCATCGCGCGACTCCCACGGGATCGTCCCAACTCGGCAGGAGCCCCACGACGAGGTCGTGCAGCAATTCTTCGACGATTTGCAAGAAGTGCCGATCCGCCCGACGGCAGAGAAGGCTCACCGCGACACCACCGACCGGGAGATGGCGCGGATCGCCACCAGTGGAGGAGGTGGCAGGCGCCGCTGCAGCTGGAGCCTTCGGAGTTCACCGTGGAGGAGGCGGACGCTGCGAAGGCGGCAAGCCTTGCCGAGCGAGGGGAGGTCGCCCGGCGAGGACGAGCTTGTCGAGCCCGAGGCCGGGTCGAGTGGACTCCGCCGAGGGCGCTTTCTTCCCCACCGCCAAGCGACTTGCCGCCAGTGAGCCCCGGCTCCGCCGAAGAGGCGTCTCCGCAGGCCGAGACGAGCCGGGCGACAGACCGCCCACAGCAGCGGCGCGCGCGCTTCCACCGCGGCAAGCGAGGTTGCCGCGGGAGCGCCCCACACTGCCGCGACAACTGGGGCAGGGTCTTCTCAGGCCACCGCCGACGCCTCCACCAAACGGCCAAGAGAGCCCACGCCTCCGCCTCGTCGCACCGGAGGCGAGCCGGAGTTTGACTTCTCCGCGCTCAGCTCCGAGGAGGAAGGCGAAGAGTAAGCTTCTCGAGATTGTGCTTGTATTTCTTCAATTTTTATTGCTTCATCTTGAGTCTGATTTGCTTCGTTCTGGACTCTTTCCTTTTCAGTACGCTAGCCTAGAGAGCGTCAAAGAGGGCCAAGATCCCGGCGGTCATCGTTGAGGACGATTCCCCCGTGGCGACAGGGGACGCGTCCGAGACCGCCTTGCCGGACCCGGCAACCCTTCCTCAGAGCAGCCCCAAAGACAGCCCCTGAGTAAGTGTGCAGTTTTCTTCTTACTATTAGGTGTGCAGGGGTGCTCCTTCTGCGTTGATTTCTGATAGTTTGCTTGTGTAGGAGCAGAGCAGCCTCATCAGGAGGGCTCAGAAGCCACCCCCGAGATCCTGCCTGCTGCCACTATGCCGCCAAGGGAGGATTCTCCGGCAAGGGAGCGTCCTTCGACAAGGGAGGCCACTCCGGCAAGGGAGGCTACCCCGGCAAGGGACGGCGCCAGTGACCCTCCAGTGGTCGAGGTCATGGCTGCGGATCCCGTTGCAGGTAATTTCCTTACACGAAATTTTCCCTTGGGCTTGCTTTCTTTTGTTTATCTTTTGGAACATTTGCTTGACTGCTCTTTCTTCGTCTCGACGCAGAGCCGATGGAGGTCGAGGTCGCGGCGAGGAGGAAGTGGCAAGGCAACACCGACGAGGCCGCCGTCCGAGGAAGAAGAGGTCGTGGTCGTGGAAGAAGAGGCCCGTCGCCGACGAGCCTGTTGGCGAGGAGGCCACCGAGGCTGCCGACGCAGAGGCCGGGCGAGGGGTCGGGCGATCAGTCGACGGCCCCGAGGCCGCAGGAGCGGCAAGCGCTACACCGACAGCCGACTTCTGACGCTACAAGGCCAGTTCGAGGAGCCCCAGCCCGGTGCCTACCAAGGCCGGCGAAGGCGTCTTCATCAAGCTCCCCTGGGAGCCGAGCTCCAGGGCGCCGGTCGAGGGAGAGACCTTCGACGGCGAGCTACTCGCCTCCGCTGGGCTGACGCTGGTGGACGCGCCAAGCAGCAGCAGCGGCGAGTCTGAGGAGGAGCAGCTACTGAAGAAGCTGCTGTCGCTCTACCACGCCCGGCAGGCCAAGTTGGAGTCCCGGAAGCGCTTGTCGCGAGGGCGGGAGCGGACATGGAGAAGCGCGGAAGAGCTCGGGCGCCAACCAAGAGGCCCTCCGCAACGAAAGCGTAAGCGCTGGGGCAACTTCGCAGAGGAGCGCACGGCCTTCATCCTTGAGAAGGCCGCGGTGAAGAGGAGAGCGGCCGGCTGCCGAGAAGCTTCGCCAAGCAGAAAGTGACCTGGCGCAACGGAAGGTCAACCTGGACAACCACGAAGAAGACCTTGCCGCGCGCGAGGAGTCACTTGGCGGGGCGCTGCAGGAAGCGAAGGATGCTGCCGCAGCCGCCGAGGCCGCCAAGGAGGAGTTGAAGGCGAAGGTGGCGCAACTGGAGGCCACCCTCAAGAAGAGCTTGCCGTGCTCAGGCGTGAGCGCGAGAAGGACGCCTACACCCTTGGCGAGCTGCAGAGTCATCTCGCTGATAAGGCCAAGGAGCTCGATGCCGCCAAGGATTCCAAGGCGGATCTTGAGCTGAAGTGACCACTCGACGCAGACGTTGGACGGCGCCCGCGAGAGCGGGAGGTGGGCTTGTTGGAGGCGATCAAGGCCAAGGAGGAGCTGGCGAATGCTGCTTCCATCTAGAGCACCTTGAGGGAGAGCGTGGAGCACCGGATCAAGGTCTTGTGGACACCGCCGCCGACATCCACAACGAGCTGATGGAGCTGGGGATGGCGGACCTTGCATACTCCTCCGACGAGCATCTCCAACCCAGCGCCAAGCTCAGCTTATTCTTCAAAGGCGTGGTGACGGGTCTCCAGCGTCTCCGGGAAGAGGTCCCAAAGCAGCTGGCCGAGGAATCACGCCAGTGTCGTGCAGGAGCCCTCGAGAAGGTGCCGATAAAGGTGGCCTTCCGCAATCCGGGCCTCAACCTTAATGGCGCCCTCGGATCCCTGCCGCCAGACGCCAACGTGGAGGAGCTTCAAAGCCCTTGTCGCACCCATTGTGGACAAGGTGAACAAGATCAAGCGGATTGAGGGCGACCGTGTAGACTAGGCTGCCAACTTTATCTTTCCCTTGTCGCTGTTGATCATGTTTAGAACACTTTGTTAGATCAGCGACAAGTTATTTTGTAATATACTCTATCTTAGGCGATCAATGCAACGTTATTTCCTCTACTTGATTCCTTCCTTTGCATGTTTACGCCTTACGCATTTGGGGGACTTGTCGGTGCGGGCACCTTTGCATAAGCTACCGAAAAGTGAACGTCAGCAGCCTGCTGGCAGTGCCGCCTCCGACAAGCAACCTTGTCGCGACTAGTCGCAGCTCACTTAAGTTGTTGAGCGGACTCGAAACAAAGTAAGGGCGCGACTAGCCGGCGAGTCGGTTCCTCTGCGCACAGGTTTTCCATACAAAGTACTATCGTTCGAGGAAGATAACTTAAAAATTTAAAAACTGATTGCTCAAACTTTGGCAACTTAGCTTTTCTGTCTCTTGCTTCCCGATGAGGTGAAGCTTCCTCGAGCGGTGCATGTTCCATAGTATTATCTCCTCCACCCCCTGGTTAACTTGTGCGCGAGGGAGCCTTCCTTTCTTTGAGAAAAGAAAAGAGGAGGAAATAACGTTATGGAGCCCAATGACTCGATTCTGCTTACCGGGTGTGGTTGCTGCACAAAGTGTTAGCCAAAACATGCAATAAAATGATGAAAGCATGAATTTGACAAGTTGTGCGCAACACATGAGCTTCTTCGATGCATCGGGTCTGCGCTCGGCTTTGTACAAAGGATTACATGCAACAGCGGCAAGACTTGTACAAAAGGTGGTTGCTTGAACGGGTTCCGACAACCGCGCCCTATGGGTAAAACTTACGAAGATGCTCAATGTTCCAGGAGTTGCTCACCGAATGCCATCTTCGGTCTCAAAGCGAACGGCCTTGAGCCTAGTGACTCATTTCACCCAATAAGGGCCTTCCCACTTTGGCGTCAACTTGTTTGAATTCTTGGCGGACTGAACGCGCCGAAGAACAAGGTCGCCTTCCTCGAGACTTCTGGCACTAACTCTGCGGCTATGGTAGCGACGCAAAGCTTGCTGGTAGCGGCGGCTCGCACATCGGCTGAAGACGATCCTCCTCAAGGAGCAGCGCGCGTCATCTTGTCGCAGCTGCTCTTGCTCAAGCTCATCATAAGCGAGCACTCGAGGCGATCCGTATCACGAAGTTCCGTGGGAGAACTGCCTCGCTCCATAGACTAGAGCAAAGGGTGTCCGGCGGTGGCTCGATTTGGCGTCGTCTGATCGACCAAAGAACCACCGGAAGCTCCTCGATCCAGCTTTCTTCCGCACTTGTGCAGCCCGCCGAAAGTTACGGTCTTGAGCCCGCGCGACTTGAGCATTGCCCTCTCTGCTTGACCGTTGCTTCCCGGGTGAGCCACGGAAGCAAAGCAGACCTTGGCGCCAAGATCTTGGGTGTACTGCATGAAGGTGCGACTCGTAAATTGTGTGCCGTTGTCGGTGATGATCCTGTTAGGGATTCCGAAACGGCAAACAATCGACCTGAAGAACTTGATCACTTGTTGTCTTTGTCACCTTCCTCATCGCTTCCACTTCCGCCACTTTGTGAACTTGTCGATGGCGATGTACAAGTACTCAAAGCCCCGACAGCTCGGGGAAGGGGCCGAAGATGTCGAGCCCCTGCACCGAAAATGGCGAGGATAAAGGGATCGTCTGGAGAGCTTGAGCTGGCTGGTGTATCTGTTTGGAATGGAACCGCACGCTTCACACTTGGTTACTTGTGCGATTGCATCTGGAGGGCTGTCGGCGGAAGAAACCTTCTTAGGAAAGCTTTGCCGGCAAGTGCTCTTGCGCCAATGTGGTGACCACATATGCCTCCATGTATCTCTCGCCAACAGCTTACATCCATCTTCCACAGGAATACACTTCAATTTCACACCGTTGAGTCTTCTTACATGCATATGCCGTCGACAAACTGGTACATACTTGACTGCCGGGCTACTCTTTCCGCTTCTTCTTGCTCTTGGGAAGTTCTCTGTCTCAAGGAAATGGACAATCTGCTGCGCCCATCTTGGAGCTTGTGGCTCGACAACAAGGACTAAAGGCGCATGTCTGCTCTTGGGAACATCAGCTTCCACGGCAAGGACACGAGGTCCTGCCGAGCTTGATGCTCCCGACAAGCTTGCCGGAGCAAGACTTGTCGGGAGCGTCTGCTTCAACGAAACAAACCACAGGGTGCAGCCGGAGCAGACTGCTCCTCAAAGACTGTTGGTGTTGATCTTGGGGACCTTTGCAACGACGGCTTCGGGAAGCTCTGTCGGAATGTAGTCACCAGAGGCCAACTTCCTCTTCTTGCTTTGTCCAGTTGATGGTGTTACGGTTGGTTGAGTCAGCTTGAGCACGAAAATCCCTTGTTCCATAGGCAACTTAAGTGCAGCGCACTTTGACAGGCCGTCAGCAATATCATTCTAAGCTCTTGGAACATGTTCCATTTGCAGGCCGTCAAAGTGCTCTTCTAGCTTCCTCACTTCCTCGACGTAGGCTTCCATCAACGGACTCTGGTAATCTTTGTTCACTTGGCGGACGACAAGCTGCGAGTCACCCCTGACAATAAGCTTTTTGATCCCAAGGTCCACTGCGATCTCGAGACCGGCAAGCAAACCTTCATACTCTGCAGTATTGTTTTTCGCTTGCTCCTTGGGAAAGTGCATCTGGACTACGTACTTGAGGTGCTCTCCGGTGGGTGCGATAAGCAGCACGCCGGCACCAGCGCCTTGCAGCGAGAAGGCACCATCAAAGTACATCAGCCACTCTTTGCTTGCTTCTTTGACGTGAATGCTTGTCTCTGGAATCTCTTCATCTGGCGTTGGCGTCCATTCTGCTATGAATTCTGCCAATGCTCTGCTTTGGATAGTTGATGTGCTTTCAAACTTAAGACCAAAGCTTGACAGTTCTAAAGCCCACTCAACAATCCCGCCTGCCGCTTACGGATTCTGCGGTATCCTCTTGAGCGGAAAGCGGTGACAACTGTGATCTCATGTGCTTGGAAGTAATGGCGCAGCTTTCTCGAGGCCATGAGGAGGCCGAAAAGCAATTTACGCACACGCAGTACCTTGACCTAGCCTCGCAGGAGGGAACCGACAAAGTAGACTGGGCGCCGCACCATCCTTTTACGCATCTGCTCATGCGTCTGCTGGATTCATCCTTGTCGGGACCAGAGCTTGCGGTGAAGCCCCACCTTTCGTCATTGGATGCATCCGCCGTGGTTGCTAGCTCATCATCCGCCTCCCTCTCCGCTACTAATGCAGCACTAACCACTTGATTGGTTGCCGCTATATATAGCGACAAGTTCTCTTGTGGCCTAGGTGCGACAAGTGTTGGAGTGGAGGACAGGTATCTCTTCAAGTCCTGCAGCGCAGCCTCCGCTTCCGGAGTCCATTTCATCGGACCTGCCTTTTTCAAAATTTTGAAAAATGGCAGGGCGCGCTCAGCAAACCTAGAGATAAACCTGCTGAGAGCAGCTACGCAACCGGCAAGTCTTCGTACATCCTTGACGCGCTTTGGTGCTTCAATCTGCTCAATGGCCTTGATCTTGTTGGGATTGGCTTCAATTCCCGGCTGAGACCACGAAGAACCCGAGAAGCTTGCGGAAGGGACTCCAAACACACACTTCTCGGGTTGAGCTTGAGGTTGATCTTGGCAGATTTGCAAAGGTTTCGTCTAAATCTTGAATCAGAGTTGCCTTGTCCTTGCTTTTGACCACTATGTCATCCATGTAGGCTTCCACATTTCTATGCATTTGCGGCTCAAAAGCGTCATGGACTACTCTTGCGAATGTTGAACCAGCATTCTTTAATCCGAAAGGCATCCGTACGAAACAGTATGTGCCACATGGAGTGATGAATGCGGTCTTCTCCTCATCCTCTTCTGCCAAGATGATCTGATGATATCCTGAGTATGCATCCAGAAATGAAAGCAAATCACATCCGGCCGTGGAGTCAACAATCTGGTCGATGCGCGGCAAGGGAAATGGGTCTTTGGGACAAGCTTTATTGATATCGGCAAAGTCGATACAAAGCCTCCATTTCCCGTTTGCCTTGCGTACAACTACAGGATTGGCCAATCACGTAGGATGGAGCACTCCTCTGACAAGGCCTGCTGCTTCCAATTTCTTGATTTCTTCTGCGATGAATTCTTGGCGCTCCAACGCACCTTCACGACTTTACGCTTGACGGGCCGCACATGAGGACAAGCGGCAAGATGGTGCTCAATTACTTTCACAGGAACACCGGGATGTCGACGGTTGCCACGCAAACACGCGTCGACGTTTCGCCAGCAGGGAAAGCAACGAGCGCGCCTTCCTATTTAGGGTCGAGAGTGGCACTGATGGTGAAGGTACCACCAGTGCTGCCCCCCTTGGCGGACACCTTCTTGGTCTCTGGTGGAGCTGCCATCGTCTTCTTACACTTGTCGGCGGAGCTCGATGGTGCGTCCTCGACGGTAGCGCAACACTCCGAAGAGGCGCGCTTGCCGGAGTGGGCATCAGAGCTCTTGCCAGACTTGGTCTTCTTCTTCGCCCCGGGAGCTTCAACGGCAAGTGGCTTGCAATCTGCTGCAGCTGCTGCTTCCCGGTAAATATTGTCGGCGCAGATAAGAGCATCCTTCTTGTCGCCAGGGACAGAGATGACACTTATCGGGCCTGGCATCTTCAGCATGTTGTATGCATAGTGAGAGGCCGCCATGAATTTGGCGAGCGCTGGACGGCCAAGTATCCCATTGTAAGGCAATGGAAAGTCAGCAACATCAAAGGTGACCCTCTCAGTCACGAAGTTCAACTTGTCGCCAAATGTTACCGCAACGTGATCTTTCCCTTGGCTTGCTCCTTCCCGGATTGATTCCTTGGAATGTGCGGTCTCTTCGAGCTTCGCCATCGTGGATCTGGAGTTTACGGAGCACCGCGGAGGAGATCAGGTTCAAGCCGGCCCGCCGTCAACTAGCATCTTAGTGACCTTGAGGTTGCGTACAGTTGGTGAAACCAACATCCGCAAGCACCCGACCGCGATTCTGCGATCGTGGTGGTCCTCAATATCAAAGATGATAGGCGTGTTGGACCATTTCGGAGGCTTGCGTGACTCGACGGATGGTTACGCCTCATTGACTTCCGCATCCATCGCTTGAGCCGGGCGGTGTGAAGTATGTAGAGAAGCACCGCCGTCAACGCATTGTGACCTCTCGTGGCTTTACGGAACTCATGCTCATCGGTCTCGTCATCATCCATGTCCTCATCATCGTCGTCGTCTTCATCCTTGTCGCGGCGCGGGAGGTCAATCTCCTTGCCGCTGCTTGGCCTTGCCATGGCGACCTCCCGGCCGGGGCGTTTCTTGCTAGCTCCTCCGGCACCTTCTGGGCCTTCTCCTTGTCGCGTCGTTCGTATTCAGCCTTCTGGCGCTCGACAAGCTGCTCGACCTTTTGCAGCTCTGGAGGTCATGGCCCTTGGTGCGGTGGATCTTGCAAGATCTTGTTTGTTGGAGCCGTCACCTTGTCGGCGACCGCCATAGCTGGCAGTTGGTGCGGCGGCAACCTCCTTGCCGGAGCTACCAGCTTTGGCTTTCTTGGCGCTACCTCCATTGCTTGGGACTGCTCAACAACTAGCACATCTTTGCCTTTCTTCTTCCTGTTGCTCGCCGCGGTTTTTCTTTGCCGGGCGGTCTCCTCACTATCGAGATCCTCCACCTTCAAAGATTCTCTCCGGGAGTCTCCTTCCTTCCTCAAAGACGTGCACACTTGTCGGCTAGGGCATATAGCTCACCGACGTCTCTGATCTTGCACATCGCCATCTCCTCCGCATCCTGCGGTTTCGCGACGTTCGATGGAACGCGCTGATTACTGCGGGCCGGGGTGGACATTCGGGATGTTGTCTTGTCTGTGGCTGAATCTCTGAACGTACTTGCGCAGGGGCTCTCCTTCCTTCTGGGCGAGCAGATGCAGGTCGCTTTCTTGGCCATGGGGCTTGTGGCTGCCTGTAAAGGCGCCGACAAACTGATGGCATAGATCTGCCCAAGAGGATATGAAGTTGTCCGGCAAGTGCATGAGCCAGGATCTGACATTGGGCTTGAGCACCGGCGGAAGTAGTTGGCGGGATCTTGTCGTCTCGCCCCGACGGCTTGCACCGCGATGGTGTAGATGCCGAGGAACTCCGACGGATGCGTTTGCCGTCGTACTTCTCTCAATACGTCTGGCTTGAAATTCTTCTTCTTGGGCCACTTTGGACTTGCCGCAGCTCACCAGTGAATGCAGGGCAACCTACCGCGTACGGCAAGTCGCCTGGTTCCCCTGGCGCATGCATGTCGACAGAGGGCCCAACGCACTGGTCGGATTGACGCCGCGCTTCTCTTCGGCGCTCGATGCGAGTTCGAGCGTCTTATTGCTGTCGTTCGTGAAGAACTTGGCGCTGATCGCGACGAGCTCGTGGATCCGATGATGCGGTGGAGTCGCTGTCGAGGTGGATCCTGTGAGTCGGCGATCTTGGCCTTCGGGGCGGAGAGTGCATGGTAGTTGCACCTCCACCGGTTTCTGCCGCCACCGGCTCGTGTTTGGCAGTCCTGCGCGGCAGCGATGCACTCGGCTGCTGCGGAGGCGTCGCCGTTAGCAAAGCCGATGAGACTACGAATGGTGGCCCTCCATTCATCGACCTTGTCGGCTGTTGGAGGTAATCCAGAGCGATTGAGCTCGCCAAAGCTTACGCTGGAGTGGTGGGTCGCAGTGGCGAACGGCGCGAGGAGTGGGATATGCTCGGACTTCTAACTATGTTAGAAGGAGCAGTATCCCGTCCAGGCGACCGAGCCTCGCTCGCGCCAGCATGTTGGCGTGCATGCTGGTCTTGAGCATCCCGAGATCCACCAGCTCGATCTTGGTCCAACGAGCGTATGGCGCCAGGAATACCATGACGCTGTCGGTCCCGCGCCTCCCGAGACGGGCGCGGTGCACGTCTGACGCCGAGGTCTGCGCAGCCTTGTCCTTGGACTTGGCAGCCTTGTGGGCTCCCGTCGACGTCCATTCTTCGCGGCGTCTACCCCACCACCCGTTTGCTCCGGTGGTGGTGGGTTCGACGTGGGCGGAACATCCGCCGCGAAGCCTTCTTCTTCGGTGGCATGTCGATGAAGATGATGAAGAACTAGCTTCGTGTGGACGCGGATCAGGTTCACATAATCTCGACGCTTCTACAGCGGGCGCGCCAAGGATGTCGGGAAACTGATCGACCCACGAACACCTATGGGACCGGCGGACCGAGCCCCTTCGGTTCGGCGGGGCGGAGGTCGCACGAAGAGCAGATCGAGGCGAGGCACACGAGCGGTTTACCCAGCTTCGGAGCTCTCCGGAGAGATAACACTCCTACTGCTGCATGTCTGAGTGTATTGAGTTCTTGCTCAGGAGCGCTGAGTGCTACAGTACACACAAGCTGCTAACAAGACCGAGAGTGAGTCCAACCTTTTGAACCCCTCTCTACGTTGCGCATGGGCCTCCTTTTATACACTAAAGGGGTCTCCGACAGGTGGCAACGTAGACAAGGGTAAAAATGGAAAAGGAGTGGTTGGTACAGCTACTTATGCGATGTATGATGTATCATACCTAACCACCGGCGGGAGACAAAGGCATTAAATGCCTGTCTACGCCGCCTCTAACAAAGGCAGAAAGGGACCGTCGAGCGGCACCGCTTGCCACGATGGTAATCTTGTCGGGCCGCTTGCCACAGCGCTCCGCTGGCCATACGACCTCTTGCCACTGGCGCTACCGAAAGGTCAGAGGCGACACGTTAGTGGATGTCTTTGGGCGCAGGTACAGAGTGGTGGTCTGCCGCGGCAAGCGCCTTGCCGCGGTTGTTGTCTTGTCGCGTCCGGAAGCTTGTCGCTCACCGGGCCTTCCCGGCAAGCTCCTCTTGCCGGGGCCTTGTCTGTTAGGTGCCTTGGGTGGCCTTCCCGGCAAGCTCCTTTTGCCGGGGCCTTGTCTCCTTGGCTTGAATACTTTGTTCTTGAATGGCTCCAAAGGAACCACGGAGGACCTTGGCGGTCACCCGGTAAGCCCTGCCGCGGAGGGCTGCAACTGCCCGTGCACAATTTCGGGATACTAGGGTACCCCTACTCTAGTACACCGACAAACCGTGTTGCTTCTTTTGTACTGAAATTGTAACTCTGGCGAGCTCTGATGAATTTGTCATCATCCTCTGCTTCACTCTTGCCTTGTGATTGATCGGCAAGCATATCGAGCCGTGAACCATCACCATCCTTTCTTTTACCTTTAATCTTGAGCAGAGTACCAAGGATGCTTTCACATACGTTCTTCTCTACGTGCATGACATCGATGCAGTGACGTACACATAGAATCTCCCAGTAAGGTAATTTCCAGAACACCAATTTCTTCTTAAACACTTGATCCTTGGGTGTTAGTTTCACCGTCAAAGGGTGGTTCTTGCTGTCGGTGTCAAAACTGGCGGATCTCGGGTAGGGGGTCTCGAACTGTGCGTCTAAGGTCGATGGTAACAGGAGACGGAGAACACAATGTTTACCTAGGTTCGGGCCCTCTCTATGGAGGTAATACCCTACTTCCTGCTTGATTGATCTTGATGAATATGAGTATTACAAGAGTTGATCTACCACGAGATCGTTAATGGCTAAAACCCTAGAAGTCTAGCCTGTATGACTGTCTCTCTTTCTGGACTAAGCCCTCTGGTTTATATGGACACCGGAGGGGACTAGGGTTGTACAAAGTCGGTTACAGAGAAAGGAATCTTCATATTTGGCCGCCAAGCTTGCCTTCCACACCAAGGAGAGTCCCATCCGGACACGGAAGAGAGTCTTCGGTCTTGTATCTTCACAGCCCATTAGTCCGGCCCATGTCCAACAGGCCGGACGCCCGAGGACCCCTTAGTCCAGGACTCCTTCGGTAGCCCCTGAACCAGGCTTCAATGACGAGGTGTCTGGCATGGAGATTGTCTTCGGCATTGCAAGTCGGGTTCCTCCTTCCGAATACTCCAAGATAGTCTTCGGACGCAATGAACGTGTCCGGATCTGCAACACAAGTACCACACACACAGCTGTAGAGAGTATAATATCTCACGAATCCAATCTGCTGACAACGTTTTGTAACGTGACATCACGCTTGCCCGGTCATTATTTCGAACCATTTCCTGTCCTGCCGTTCCATGTTTCGAGGCGTGGTTTTTATTGGCACGTCTTGTCGAGGCAGAGATCGTGTCCCCTTATTGCGGGATTCTGATCAATACGAGCATGGGTAGCCCAACCGTTCCATTGGAAATATTCCTTAGGAATAGGCAGGCTTCAGGCTTAGGAGGAGGCGTTCGATACCCACTGCCTTTATAAAGGAGCCAAGGGCCGTCACTTTTTATGCCAAACCTCTCCTCAGCCCTTCCAACCTCGAGTTCTAGCATCCAAGGTTCGACTTCATTGCCCCAAGCTTCCCAATCATGTCTGGACCCAACCCTCAGGGCCGATGGGTGGCTTCCTCCATTAGAGAGGAGGACATTGCGAAGCTTCGGGCGGCCAGATACCTGACCGCGGAGATCCCCCACAGGCTTCCTCCTCAAGGACAGGTTATTCCGACTCCCAGATCCGGTGAGAGGGTCGTATTCATCTCTCACTTCCTCCGAGGGCTAGGGTTCTCTCTTCACCCCTTCGCCCGAGGGCTCATGTTTTATTACGGACTAGATTTTCACGATCTAGCCCTAGATTCTTTCCTCCACGTCTTGTCATTTATCATTACGTGTGAGGCCTTCCTGCAAATTCTCCCACACTTCGGCTTATGGCTCAAGACCTTTAGTGTGACGCCGAAGGTGGTCGATGGGAAACAAACGGAGTGCGGCGGTGTTGTAGTGAGCAAGCTTATCAATACTCACTGGCCAAAAGGCTCTTTCACTGAAAGTTCCAACCAATGGCAACATGGGTGGTTTTACATCACAGAACCCCGTGGTACCAAGTGGGCCGCTATACCTGCGTTCCGTTCCGGCCCTCCATTACAGATTGCATCATGGATTAATAAGGGGCTTGACTGGGGATTAGTTGATGAAGTGCAGACTCTATAGAGCCGCATCCGAACCCTCCTCGAGAGGGACATCGATCTTGTCAATGTGATTCAAGTAATGCTAATCCGCTGAACCCTGCCATGTCAGCGTAGGCCTCTTCGCATGTGGGAGTTTAATCCGGAAGGACCACGAACCCTCCAACACTTCTTCGACACTACGCACAAAGGAATGTGGAAGTTGTTTTTCAGGAACAGAAAACAGTGGCCAGACACCACCGAGGACCTCGGCCTCGACTGCAACCATCCGGATACCTCGGTAAGCACTCAACTTCCAAACACATTGTAGTTAAGTACCGCGTAATACATTACTGAACATACTATCTTCCTCCAGGGCTGGATAAAGAAAGCGGAGTGTATTAGGTGTTCGGCCCCCCTTCCTGAAGACTCAGCGGATCCCGTACTAACGAGGATGCTGGCCCCGGCGCCGTACCAGGTGCCTGCGAAGGGAGACAAGGTGGAGAGCGGGAAGGCCAAAGGTGGCCTCCCTTCCGAGGGTACATCAGACACCGTGTCCGGGGAGATCAAGATTCACCCGCCCGAAGGCCAAAGTGAAGGAGAAGCCAACATTCCCTCTCCCCGTGGTAAGAGAAGTGCCGCCTCCGAAGGTTGGGAGGAAACGGCTCCTAAGCGAGGCAAGATGCCCTCGTTGGGTGGCCTGGGCTTGGAGAGCGACGTCATCGCGCGGTCCCACAGAGAGGACAAGCCTTCAGGCAAACCGTAAGTGAACAAGGGTGTTTTAAACATATTCCGTCCCTTTCTTGTGATCGAGGTAACATCTAGAATATATGGTTTTTGCAGCTCGGTGAATAGTGTCGTCGCGGAGGGTCTCTCCTGAGCAACAAGTGGTGCGAGGGACGGCGAAGACACAACCCAAAGGTAATATTTCGGTAGCCCTGAGTCCGGGGGCCATCAACAAAGGCCCCGAGCTGTCCGGCCTACGGCCGGAGACAACCATAGGGACGAATAAACGAATCCCTTCAAAGGGAGGCCGTACTCCTACGGCAGCTTCCGGAGATCGAGCGTTGCCGATTGTATTGGACGAACATGCTACTGTATATGCGTTCGTCTGGGAGGAGCATCGTACCTTGATGGGTACGGTGGTTGAAAGGGTTCTATCCACAGCGGATTGAATGAAGCCTTAGTGAGCCTACTAAGAGGCTTCGAGGTTTGTAATATAATATTTTTGATTGTGCTTGACTCACAAACTGCACCTGTGCATAGGTAGTAGCCCCTGAGACTCGGACTGGCTTCCCGAGGGAGGCGATCAAAGGATCAAAAAAGATATGTCCAGGAAATAATATGAGCAATTGAAACGCAGGCTGTCACTTCCCTGGCGTCCACCCGAACTATAGAAGTTGCCGATCTAGAGCGGAAGCTTGATATGGCGGGAGATGACCTTATGCTTATCAACAAGCGTCTTGACGAGTCGCAAGGTATGTTTTTGGGGCAGTCCTTACAAGCGCGTGCTTTATAATGTAAGCATCACGCGAAATATTGTATACTGAGATATACATTAATGCAGATGGTGCCGCCATGGTCGAGATCCTTCGGGCTGAGCTGGCCCGGGCCAAAGAGCAAGCCCAGATTAGTAATGCAGCTGCCGAGAAGGCCAAACAGGTTGCTCGGCACCAATACGAGGAGAAGATATCCATGATGACGCGCGAGCTAAAGGATGCCACTAGCCGCTATGCAATCCTTGAGAAGGATAATAAAGCCAAAACGGCTGATCTTAACAAGGCCTTACGAGAGGCGAAAGAAGCATGGTCCGAATCTAGGGCGGCCCGGGAGGAGATCCGACAAGCTGGGGAGATCGCGGCTGGTAAGCCCTTTTTATTGCAAACTAAGTTCGGCGATCCGAATTATGCTCCGCTTAATCAAGTGTGGAGTTCTCTAGACGCGTTATTGGACCTGCCGAAGAGTGCTTCTGATGCGGCATAGTTTTACCAAGCGCAACAAGGGTGTGCAACGGAGAAGCTCTTCTGGTCACAGTTCGGTGTGTCAAAACGCTGGCTATTGCTGAACAAACAGATGACCCAATTGGCCGAGCTCCATAGACTATCCGGTTCTGCCATGAGGGACGCCGTGATCGGGCTGTGGCCGAACGAGCCAATTCCGGATAGTTATTTTGGTTTGGTGCAGCGACTTGCTGATGTGGTGCCGCGTATCGATGTCGTGAAGCGGTCAACGCGTATTGAAGGTGCACGGATGACCTTTGCCCGTGTCAAGACATATTGGGTGAAGATGAAGGCCACTGATGTTGCAGCGAAGGGTCCACCCAAGGGCAAGGACCATTACGCACCAGAGCATTATTTCGAGGATGTTCTGGAGGGTGCCCACTTGATAGAGGGTCAATGCTCGAAAAACATGATATTCGAGTGAAATGTATGGAAATTTGTAAACGATTAGAAGGCTATTTTTGGTAGTTTCGCCTAAAACTTTTGTTCCTCCTGTGTGGCCGTTTTTGTATTGATCTGAAAGTTTTCCAGTCATCGGCCTCAGCCCCCACGTAGAAAGTACGGGGGTGTTCAGAAAAGCATTTGATCACTCTTAACCCAACGTCTTGGTCCATCAAGGAGGTGTCAATGTGGTGAACAAGGCAATCGGACTATAGGGCGTTAACACTTTCACTTAGCCATAGGAGTTTTATGGGGGGACTACGATATAGCCCCTGGTATGTACACGACTTATTCCAATATGGTGTGTTACATATATGACCTGAGGAAAAGGTCCTTCGTACAATATGGATGGAATCGCGAAGGATTCCGGTAAGTCATTGAGTGGTTGACCAGCTCTCGCTGCATCATGACCGTCAGTTTTTGTCTTTCTCTACTGAGGTGCTTGACCAGATGAACCGGAAGCACAATCACAGTAGTTCTCCCTTTACTACCCTAGCCGATAGAGCGGAACATAAGGTAGCAAGCACAGGAGCCGGGCAACCCAACTATTGACCCAAGACATGATTCGGAGCTGATGCATATAAGGCCAAACTCGTGATGTCGGAGTGCGCTATAAAGCTGTTCGGACTTGTCGGCAACTCATTTGTTCCCATACCGAGCCCCTGCCAAGCTATGCCGAGGTGTATATGTGAAACAACCACATGAGCTAAATTCAGTTCTTTTTAGAAAACAACGAATGTTGGATGCGAATTATGTTTACTGGGAGCTGAGTGATATGCCAATAATTATTTTATAGATAAAAAAGCCGCAACCCCGGCTATTTGACATGCCGGGGTCGAAGGCGGAGGAAAAAGGCACATTACAGGCTCGAAATAAAGAGTGCAGTCTACGAAAAGTTATTTTGGACCTCCTGTCGCACGTCTGCGCCGCCTGTCCTTGGTGAAGGGACTCCTTGATGGAAATAGCCCTTAGGTGAGTGTACGAATCCGAACTCCGATAGAGTCCATGAGATGACTAACCTTTGCGTCCCCTGTGGTAAAGGATAATGAAAGAGAAAGAGTAATTAGAAAAGAAATAAAGGTTATGGGAGTGCTTGCGGGTTCGTCCGTATTGTGCTTCCGCCGATGCCCAGGGTACCTTAAGTGCATAGTTATGTATGCGCGGTACAGATTTTGCAGGTATATGAGGTGGGCGGCTGAAGCTGAACTGTTATTTTCGCTCCGGAATTGGTCGATCCTATTGAATGGAGACCGGTGGCTTAATGGCCGACAAGGTATGCGGTCTAATAAGACCGCTTTGTACTGAGGTTGCCGCAGTATGATCTTTAGTCCGGAGGTAGTGCTTCTCCTGCTCCCTTGTAGAGTTGTGTGTCGCGTATACCATGTTCACTATTTTTACTTTGGGGGGAAATTGCTTCTGACCCCCGGTATATGGTTGGTGAGTCTCTTCGTCATTGCTGTCACCGGCGGTCTCCTCCCCTTGTGTTCAGCGTTGTGCTTGTCGGCCTGCTTGAAGACCCAACTGTTGGGGAACATAGTAATTTCAAAAAAATTCCTACGCACACGCAAGGTCATGGTGATGCATAGCAACGAGAGGGGAGAGTGTCGTCCACCTACCCTCGTAGACCATTAAGCAGAAGCGTTATGACAATGCGGTTGATGTAGTCATATCTCTTCATGTCGACCAATCCTCAGTACCGAATGTACGACACCTCCGCGTCCAGCACACGTTCATCTCGGTGACGTCCCGCGATCTCACGATCTAGTAGAGCTCGAGGGAGAGTTTCGTCAGCATGACAGCATGGTGACGATGTTGATGAAGCTACCGACGCAGGGCTTCACCTAAGCACCGCTACGATATGAGCGAGGTGGATTATGGTGGAGGGGGGCACCGCACACGGCTAAAAGATTAATGATCAATTGTTGTGCCTCTGGGGGTGCCCCTGCCCCCGTATATAAAGGAGCTAGGGGGGAGGCGGCCGGCCAGGAGGAGGGCGCGCCAAGGGGGGGAGTCCTACTCCCATCGGTAGTAGGACTCCTCCTTTCCTAGTAGGAGTAGGAGAAGGGGAAGGGAAGGAGAGAGGAGGAAGGATAGGGGGCGCCGCCCCTCCTCCTTGTCCAATTCGGACTAGAGGGGGAGGGGCGCGCGGCCTGCCCTGGCTGCCCCTCCTCTTCTGCACTAAATCCCATTAGGCCCAATATACTCCCCGGGGGGGGGGGGGGAGGGGGTTTCGGTAACCCCCTGGTACTCCGGTTTATGTTCGAAACCTCCCAAAACACTTCTGATGTCAGAACATAGTCATCCAATATATCGATCTTTATGTCTCGACCATTTCGAGACTCCTCGTCATGTCCGTGATCATATCCGGGACTCCGAACTACCTTCGGTACATCAAAACATATAAACTCATAATACCGATCGTCACAGAACTTTAAGCGTGCGGACCCTACGGGTTCGAGAACTATGTAGACATGACCGAGACACATTTCCGGTCAATAACCAATAGCGGAACCTGGATGCTCATATTGGTTCCTACATATTCTACGAAGATCTTTATCGGCCAAACCGCATAACAACATACGTTGTTCCCTTTCTCATCGGCATGTTACTTGCCCGAGATTCGATCGTCGGTATTTCAATACCTAGCTCAATCTCGTTACCGGCAAGTCTCTTTACTCATTCCGTAATGCATCATACCGCAACTAACTCATTAGTCACATTGCTTGCAAGGCTTATAGTGATGTGCATTACCGAGAGGGCCCAGAGATACCTCTCCAACAATCGAAGTGACAAATCCTAGTCTCTATCTATGTCAACTCAACAAGTACCATCGGAGACACCTGTGGAGCACCTTTATAATCACCCAGTTACGTTATGACGTTTGGTAGAACACAAAGTGTTCCTGCGGTAATCGGGAGTTACATAATCTCATAGTGATAGGAACATGAATAAGTCATGAAGAAAGCAATAGCAGTAAACTAAACGATCAAGTGCTAAGCTAACGGAATGGGTCAAGTCAATCACATCATTCTCCTAATGATGTGATCCTGTTAATCAAATGACAACTCATGTCTATGGCTAGAAAACTCAACCATCTTAGATCAACGAGCTAGTCAAGTAGAGGCATACTAGTGACACCATATTTGTCTATGTATTCACACATGTATTATGTTTCCGGTTAATACAATTCTAGCATGAATAATAAACATTTATCATGATATGAGGAAATAAATAATAACTGTTATTGCCTCTAGGGCATATTTCCTTCAGTCTCCCACTTGCACTAGAGTCAATAATCTAGATTACACAGTAATGATTTTAACACCCATGGAGTCTTGGTGCTGATCATGTTTTGCTCGTGGAAGAGGCTTAGTCAACGAATTACGCAACATTCATATCCATATGTATCTTGCAAATCTCTATGTCTCCCACCTGGACTTGATCCCGGATGGAATTGAAGAGTCTCTTGATGTGCTTGGTTCTCTTGTGAAATCTGGATTCCTTTGCCAAGGCTATTGCACCAGTATTGTCACAAAAGATTTTCATTGGTCCCGATGCACTAGGTATGACACCTAGATTGGATATGAACTCCTTCATACAGACTCCTTCATTTCCTGCTTCCGAAGCAGCTATGTAGTCCGCTTCACACGTAGATCCCGCCACGATGCTTTGTTTAGAACTGCACCAACTGACAGCTCCACCGTTCAATGTAAACACGTATCCGGTTTGCGATTTAGAATCGTCCGGATCAGTGTCAAAAGCTTACATCGACGTAACCATTTACTGACGAGCTCTTTGTCACCTCCATAAATGAGAAACATATCCTTAGTCCTTTTCGTGTATTTCAGGATGTTCTTGACCGCTGTCCAGTGATCCACTCCTGGATTACTTTTGTACCTCCCTGCTAAGCTAATAGCAAGGCACACATCAGGTCTGGTACACAACATTGCATACATGATAGAGCCTATGGCTGAAGCATAGGGAATTTTTTTCATTTTCTCTCTCTCTCTCTTCTGCAGTGGTCGGGCATTGAGTCTGACTCAACTTCACACCTTGTAACACAGGCAAGAACCCTTTCTTTGCTTGATCCATTTTGAACTTTTCCAAAACTTTGTCAAGGTATGTGCTTTGTGAAATTCCAATCAAGCGTCTTGATCTATCTCTATAGATCTTGATGCCCAATATGTAAGCAGCTTCATCGAGGTCTTTCATTGAAAAACGCTTATTCAAGTATCCTTTTATGCTATCCAGAAATTTTATATCATTTCCAATCAGCAATATGTCATCCACATATAATATTAGAAATGCTACAGAGCTCCCACTCACTTTCTTATAAATATAGGCTTCTCCAAAAGTCTGTATAAATCCATATGCTTTGATCACACTATCAAAACGTTTATTCCAACTCTGAGAGGCTTGCACCAGTCCATAAATGGATCGTTGGAGCTTGCACACTTTGTTAGCTCCCTTTGGATTGACAAAACCTTCCGGTTGCATCATATACATTCTTCTTCTAGAAATCCATTCAGCAATGCAGTTTTGACATCCATTTGCCAAATTTCATAATCATTAAATGCGGCAATTGCTAACATGATTCGGACAGACTTAAGCATCGCTATGGGTGAGAAGGTCTCATCGTAGTCCACCCCTTGAACTTGTCGAAAACCTTTCGCAACAAGTCGAGCTTTGTAGACAGTAACATTACCGTCAGCGTCAGTCTTCTTTTCGAAGATCCATTTATTCTCTATGGCTTGCCGATCATCGGGCAAGTCAACCAAAGTCCACACTTTGTTCTCATACATGGATCCCATCTCAGATTTCATGGCCTCAAGCCATTTTGCGGAATCTGGGCTTACAATCGCTTCTTCATAGTTCGTAGGTTTGCCTTGGTCAAGTAACATGACCTCCAGAGTAGGCACTACAAAAAAATACACTTCTGTGATGATACGTGTTTGTCACAGTAGGTCACGTTTTTTGTCATGCATGTACATCCATGACAAATTTATGACAGAATCAAGATAGTCGTACCTGTGCTGTCGTAGAAGTGTTCCATGACATTACCAAAATTATCATCACGGAAGTGTCCACTTCGATGACGATAAATCGCGCGTCACAGAAGTGCTTTCGTCAAGGGTGACCGACACGTGGCATCCACCGTAACGGAACGCCGTTAAGCTATCGGGTCGGGTTTTGGATCCGATAACCCGTTAACAGCCTCGACCAATGGGGATTTTCCATGTGTAAAATCATCATTGGCTGGAGGAAACACGTGTCGGCTCACCGTTGGGACAGATGTCATCCGCTCATTGGACCGAAGGCGCCTATGATACAGCAACACGTGGCACGGCCCAACAGAGGCCCATTCCTGTGAAAAGGCCGGCCCGTTTGACTTGGTCAAAAGGTGGCGGGCCGGCCCACGGAAAGCCTGTTAACGACCTGTTCACATATAGCCCATTTACAGCCCGCTAACCCATGGCCCGTTACTCCCTATCCGAATTAGGCCCAGTAGCGTTATCTGGGCCATCCAATATGATTCCAGACCGTTTTAACTTCCGGCCCATGTGTGGCCCATGACTCCTTTCGGCCCATATGAGGCCCTTTGTAACTCTTGTCCCATTAACGGCCCGTGGTGAACGGCCCGTAATGAACAAAGGTATCACTTTATACCCATTAACGGCCCGTTATTCTATTGGGCGTTTCCATCCTAAGTTATCTTCGGCCTTCTCGGGGCCCATTGATTCTTGGGCTCATTTGACATTGATTTACATACGACCCGTTACTGTCATTTTCTGCTTGTGGGCCAAATTCAGCCCGTCATTACAGTCGGCCCGTTTGCGGACCGTTAATACGTTGGGACGTCTTCATGTCAAAAAAACCCGTTGGGCTATTTTCATAGAGTTATCAAATACGGCCTATTAACGGCCCGTTATGGTCCACAAACTGTACGGCCCATGATTGGCGAAATGATGATACGCCCCTTAGAAGGCCCTTTGTATCTACGGCCCGTATGAGGCCCATGGATCTACGGCCTCTAGAAGGCCCATGGGTCATACGGCCCATAGAAGGCCCATGGACCCTACGGCCCGTAGAAGGCCCATGGACCCTAAGGCCCGTATAGAAGGCCGATGGATCCTACGGCCCGTATAGAAGGCCAATGGATCCTACGGCCGGACGAAGGCCCATGGATCATATGGCCTGCAGGAGGCCCATGGTTACAACAGTCCGTGTGTTGGCATGATTATTTTGGCCTAGTTGCCAAAAATAGGCTATTGTGGCCACTAGAAAAACACAGAAAAGAACTGCAGTGACTACAAGCAAACAACTAAACAAGACAATAAGGAAATAAATAAGCAAGCAATTAAGGCTATCCTATTACCGCTATTACACATATTACATCCACTGGGCATCAAAGTTGGCCACCAGTGCAAATATAGGGAACAAAGCAGCATATTACATACACTGGCCGTCAAAATTGGCCACCAATGCAAATAAACGCGGCAACAAAAGAAGAGCATAACTGAAACAACTGAAGAGCTCAAGAAACATTATCCTGGGTATCCACCATGCTGGCAATAAGCTTAGCAAGCTGATTAGCTTTGTCCTGTTTGGCGCTAAAATCCACGAATGCTTGCTATTGCACGAGAAAGTATGCATCTGAATGCTCCAGGGACTTCCGCAGTCCTTCCGCTTCTTGTCGCAAAGACACTGATCGATGTCTTTCGACTTGTAGTTGAGACTCAAGAAACCGAACTGATTCAAACAGTGAGTTTGAATAGCTTGTGCAAGTGGTAGTGGCGATGCTTCGAACACTAAACCAAGACAGGACTTTGGGGTTGTCTCACTGTCTTCAAGATAGTCTTCCTTAGCTGTTTTATCAGCTTTGTTGGAGACCAACAAGGATGTGTCACTATCCTGAACCTTATCTGCATTACTTCCTTTACCATTGCTTAATAAGGCACTCTTCCCCAATATTCTGTCAACATTCTAAAAGAAGAAACAAGCAGACACATAACAAGTTTAGCATGTACTAGTATATGAAACTCATTTTGGTGAACCAGTTCATTAGTAAGGTGGACATGATTAAACTACCAAGTCTTCTATTGCCAAGTACTAGTACATAATAAAAGCATCAAACAAACATATATCTATGTCCTATGGTCACTTTGCATTGTCTTGCCAAATCAAAATAGAGACATGGTTCAAATCATATCGATTCAAGACAAAGCGGTAGTGAAAGAATACAAAGCGTGGGAAACTACACGGCACAACAAGATTTCAGATGGGTACCACGGGTCTACATGTACAACAACAACACTATTGGCTCTATTGTGATGCTAGTAATGTGCATGATATGAAAGTCAATTGTATACACAATTGAAATTGAAATCAAAAGAGCTATTGATAACGACAAACCTGTTAAAGAAACATGCGTGAACATACCTGCTGTGCCATTGGAGTTTCGATTGGATCCTTCAATTTTAAAAAAGTTGGTATCGATAAATACGGTGATACAAGAGCAAAGCAATCATAGTTAAAAAGGCGCCTAAGCGCGCCTAGGCTCTAAGCGTTGGCAAAACGCATTGCGCATAACTACGCTTAATCTGTGCATAGCGTGCATAAGCATGCGCTTTGGTCGAAAAGCGCAAAGCGGTGGCAAACGCACAATTAACGCCTAGTGCTTTTTGAACTATGATAGCAATGGAATCTTAAATTAGAACAATTGTTCTTGAGGTTTAGGCACTTGTTCTACATGAATAGAGTACGAAGACGCAAGAATATAATACTTAAAAATAGAAAATGAGCTCATAGACCTTACCACATTCTTGGTTCGGGACGATCTGAGAACAAAGGCGTTCCCGATCATCGTCCGATAAATGTGTCTCGAGGAGAATGTAAGGGAATTTGATGAGTTTCTTTGCGGTGAAGTCCGCTTTCTTGAGTAATTACAATCGCCACCAAGCATTCTTGAAGATAGTAGAGGTATTAGCACAGCTTACCTCATCCTGAGTTTCCAAATAGGTCCTTCTCTATAGAGAAAAATGGGAAAATTTGCTGTATTATAACCATCATGGAGGTAGGATGTATGGGAATGAAGCAAAGTAATTGCCATGAATAACATTACTTACACATAACTCCTGGACAAACACACGCAATGGCATTTTCCTTCATCTTGATTATAATATTTCCAAGATGGGAAGATGCGCATGCGATTTAACAACATCAAATGCGATAGATGCTAAACTACGACTAGCTGGTTGTGCTTCCTCCACAGGAATAGGCGTACTAACCGGTGGAGTTGGGGTTCGCCGTGATAATCTTGGCCCTTTGGGCCTTTGGAGCTGCCTTACTAATCGCTCTTGTTTGGGAGCTCTGTGGTGGAGATGGTCTTTGTGTCAGCAGAGGCCCAGGTTACTATCGGTACAGGGGTTGGGGTTAGATTGGGTGAAGCTGGTTCTCTGTTCATCATGATGAGGGTACAATCTGCGAGAGTTTGGGTTATGTGTGGTAGGGCTGGTTCTTGTGCATGTACAACCGGGTGCTATCTCCACCAAGAGGTAGCACTGTTTTATTTGAAGACCGTGTTTTGTTCCGCTAGATACTTTGGCATCACCCGCTCCAATTCAAATGGCTGATAAACAGGAAACATAGTTGAATGTACAAACATTGTATGAGAGACAGATGTAATAGATAGTGTGGAAAAAAGAGGGCATGAAATAGTTGACATGTATATTGTTTAACTAAAACGAATAGCATGACATAATTTCACATATATGATGTCTATCTAAACTGGATAGCATAGCATAACATAATTCAAAGATATGATGAATAACTAAGCAGGATCCCATGACATAATTCACCTACATGTTATCTAAGTAATCAGGATCGCATCATTTTATTCACATATGTGATTTATATGCTAAACAGAGGGCATTGGATATGATGTCTGAACTAAGAACATGGTGTTGAATATTGTGTATATGATGTCTAAACTATGCAATGCAAGACACCGTATGCATGATATGAGCAGTATAACCGTGGAAAGTTAGAGCATACACCTCAGTGGGGGAATAGGACTGGTCATCTGTCTCTGAATCCATCTCTGAGGAGCTATCGAGACCCAACAACAGATCTGCTTTGACAGGTAGCACTGTCTGCTCTGAAGGCCTTGTTTTCACTCCAGATTTTTCCATCTCCCACCCAAATGGCTGATTCACAGGAAGAGTAGTTTAATGTACAAACATTGTCAACAAATGGAAATGTAATGAAGAAAAGGATGGGCAATATATCATTCAAATACATGATGCCTGGTTAAACAGGATGGCATTGCACATTTCATATATATTATGGCTGGCTAAAAGACATGAGACTGCATAATTCCTATTGGGGAACGCAGTAATTTCAAAATTTTCCTACGCACACACAGGACCATGGTGATGGCATAGCAACGAGAGGGGAGAGTGTTGTCTACGTACCCTCGTAGACCGTAAGCGGAAGCGATCACAACGTAGAGGAAGTAGTCAGACGTTCTCCTCGCGATCCCGCCGATCCCAGCGCCGTTACTCCGGCATCTCCGAGTCGATGATGACGTAGAGGAAGTAGTCGTCGTTCCCTCACGATCCAGCCGATCCCAGCGCCGTTACTCCGGCGCCTCCGAGTTCTTGGCACACGCTCAGCTCGATGACGCTCCACGGGCTCCGATCCAGCAAAGCTCCGGGAGAGGGAGTTCCGTCGACCTGACGGCGTGGTGGACGATCTTGATGTATTACCGATGCAGGGCTTCGCCTAAGCACCGCTACGATATGACCGAGGTGGAATATGGTGGAGGGGGCACCGCACACGGCCAAGGAACGATCTCAAGGATCAACTTGTGTGTCCTAGGGTGCCCCCTCCCCGTATATAAAGGAGGGAGGGAGGAGGTGGCCGCCCAAGGAGGGCGCACCATGGGAGGAAACCTACTCCAAGTAGGTTTCCCTCTCTTTCCTTATCTTATTTGGAGGGAAGGAAGGAGTACTAGTATTAGGAAGTAGTACTAGTAGTAGGAATAGGAAGAGGGGAAGGAGAAAGGAAGGGGGCGGCCCCCCTCCCCAGTCGGATTGGGCTTGGGGCGCGCCTCCCTTGTTCCTTCTCCCTTCCTCCTACATGGGCCCAATAAGGCCCATATACCTCCCGGGGTTCGGTAACCTCCGGAGCTCCAAACTTCTCCGGAACCTTTCCGTGTCCAAATATATCCGTCCAATATATTAATCTTTATGTCTCGACCATTTCGAGACTCCTCGTCATGTCCGTGATCATATCCGGGACTCGAACAACCTTCGGTACATCAAAATACACAAACTCATAATATAACCGCCATCGAAACCTTAAGCGTGCGGACCCTACGGTTCGAGAACAATGTAGACATGACCGAGACACATCTCCGGTCAATAACCAATAAGCGGGACACGGATGCCCATATTGGTTCCTACATTTTCTACGAAGATCTTTATCGGTCAGACCGCATAACAACATACGTTGTTCCCTTTGTCATCGGTATGTTGCTTTCCCGAGATTCGATCGTCGGTATCCAATACCTAGTTCAATCTCGTTACTGGCAAGTCTCTTTACTCGTTCCGTAATACATCATCTCACAACTAACTCATTAGTTGTAATGCTTGCAAGGCTTTATGTGATGTGCATTACCGAGAAGGCCTAGAGATACATCTCCGACAATCGGAGTGACAAAACCTAATCTCGAAATACGCCAACCCAACAAGTACCTTTGGAGACACTGTAGTACTCCTTTATGATCACCCGATTACGTTGTGACGTTTGGTAGTACCAAAGTGTTCCTCCGGTAAACGGAGTTGCATAATCTCATAGTTACAGGAACATGTATAAGTCATGAAGAAAGCAATAGCAACATACTAAACGATCAAGTGGTAGGCTAACGGAATGGGTCATGTCAATCAGATCATTCTTCTAATGATGTGATCCCGTTAATCAAATGACAACTCATGTCTATGGTTAGGAAACATAACCATCTTTGATTAACGAGCTAGTCAAGTAGAGGCATACTAGTGACACTCTGTTTGTTTATGTATTCACACATGTATTATGTTTCCGGTTAATACAATTCTAGCATGAATAATAAACATTTATCATGATATAAGGAAATAAATAATAACTTTATTATTGCCTCTAGGGCATATTTCCTTGATCTCCCACTTGCACTAGAGTCAATAATCTAGTTCATTCAAGAATGATTCTAACACCCATGGAGTCTTGGTGCTGATCATGTTTTGCTCGTGGAAGAGGCTTAGTCAACGGTCCGCAACTTTCAGATCCGTATGTATTTTGCAAATCTCTATGTCTCCCACTTGGACTTGGTCCCGAATGGAATTGAAGCGTCTTTTGATATGCTTGGTCCTCTTGTGAAATCTGGATTCCTTTGCCAAGGCAATTGCACCAAGATTGTCACAGAAGATCTTCATTGGCCCCGATGCACTAGGTACAACACCGGATCGGAAATGAACTCTTTCATCCAGACTCCTTCATTTGCTGCTTCCGAAGCAGCTATGTACTCCGCTTCACATGTAGATCCTGCCACGACGCTTTGTTTAGAACTGCACCAACTGACAGCTCCACCGTTTAACAAAAACACGTATCCGGTTTGCGATTTAGAATCGTCCGGATCAGTGTCAAAGCTTGCATCGACGTAACCATTTACGATTAGCTCTTTGTCACCTCCATATACGAGAAACATATCCTTAGTCCTTTTCAGGTATTTCAGGATGTTCTTGACCGCTGTCGATGATCCACTCCTGGATTACTTTGGTACCTTCTGCGAAGCTTATGACTAAGCATACGTCGGTCTGGTACACAGCATTGCATACATGATAGAGCCTATGGCTGAAGCATAGGGAACTTCTTTCATTTTCTCTCTATCTTCTCATTGTGGTCGGGCATTGAGTCCGACTCAATTTCACACCTTGTAATACAGGTAAAAACCTTTCTTTGCTCGATCCATTTTGAACTTCTTCAAAACTTTATCAAGGTATGTGCTTTGTGAAAGTCCAATTAAGCGTCTTGATCTATCTCTATAGATCTTGATGCCCAATATGCAAGCAGCTTCACCAAGGTCTTTCATCGAAAAACTCTTGTTCAAGTATCCCTTTATGCTATCCAGAAATTCTATATCATTTCCGATCGGTAATATGTCATCTACATATAATATCGAAATGCTCTGAGCTCCCACTCACTTTCTTGTAAATACAGGCTTCTCCATAAGTCTGTATAAACCCAAATGCTTTGATCACACTATCAAAGTGTTTATTCCAACTCGAGATGCTTGCACCAGTCCATAAATGGATCATTGGAGCTTGCACACTTTGTTAGCTCCTTTGGATCGATAAAACCTTACGGTTGCATCATATACAACTCTTCTTCCGAAACCCATACAGGAATGCGGTCTTTACATCCATTTGCCTAATTTCATAATCATAAAATGCGGCTATTGCTCACATGATTCGGACAGACTTAAGCATCGCTTCGTGTGAGATGGTCTCATCGTAGTCAATCCCTTGAACTTGTCGAAAACCCTTTGCGACAAGTCGAGCTTTAATGACAGCAATATTACCATCAGCGTCAGTCTTCTTCTTGAAGATCCACTTGTTTTCTATTGCTTGCCGACCCTCGGGCAAGTCAACCAAAGTCCACACTTTGTTTTCATACATGGATCCCATCTCGGATTTCATGGCCTCAAGCCATTTTATGGAATCTGGGCTCACCATCGCTTCTTCATAGTTCGTAGGTTCATCATGATCTAGTAGCATGATTTCCGAACAGGATTGCCGTACCACTGCAGTGCGGATTTTATTCTGGTTGATCTACGAGGTTACGTAGTAACTTGATCTGAAGTTTCGTGATCAACATCATTAACTTCCTCACTATTTGGTGTAGATATCGCAGAAACTGGTTTCTGTGATAAATTACTTTCAAATAAGGGAGAAGGTACTGTTACCTCATCAAGTTCTACTTTCCTCCCACTCACTTCTTTCGAGAGAAACTCCTTCTCTAGAAAGGATCCATTTTTAGCAACAAATGTCTTGCCTTCGGATCTGTGATAGAAGGTGTACCCAAGCTATCTCCTTTGGGTATCCTATGAAGATACATTTCTCCAATTTAGGTTCGAGCTTATCAGGTTGAAGCTTTTTCACATAAGCATCGCATCCCCAAACTTTAAGAAAGCGACAACTTTGGTTTCTTGCTAAACCACTGATTCATAAGGTGTCGTCTCAACGGATTTTGACGGTGTTCTATTCAGCGTGAATGCGGCCGTCTCAAGAGCATAACCCCAAAAGCGATAGCGGTAAATCTGTAAGAGACATCATAGATCGCACCATATCTAGTAAAGTGCGATTACGACGTTCGGACACACCATTGCTTGTGGTGTTCCGGGTGGCGTGAGTTGCGAAAACTATTCCGCATTGTTTCAAATGTAGACCAAACTCGTAACTCAAATATTCGCCTCCACGATCAGATCGTAGAAACTTTATTTTCTTATTACGATGATTTTCAACTTCACTCTGAAATTCTTTGAACTTTTCAAATGTTTCAGACTTATGTTTCATTAAGAAGATATACCCATATCTCGCTTAAATCATCTGTGAAGGTGAGAAAATAACGATATCCGCCACGAGCCTCAACATTCATTGGACCACATACATCTGTATGTATGATTCCAACAAATCTGTTGCTCTCTCCATTGTACCGGAGAACGGGGTTTTAGTCATCCTGCCCATGAGGCACGGTTCGCAAGTGCCAAGTGATTCATAATCAAGTGACTCCAAAAGTCCATCAACATGGAGTTTCTTCATGCGCTTTATACCGATATGACCTAAACGGCAATGCCACAAATAAGTCGCACTATCATTATCAACTCTGCATCTTTTGGTTTCAACATTATGAATATGTGTATCACTACTATCGAGATTCATTAAAAATAGACCACTCTTCAAGGGTGCATGACCATAAAAGATATTATTCATATAAATAGAACAACCTTTATTCTCTGATTTAAATGAATAACCGTCTCGCATCAAACAAGATCCAGATATAATGTTCATGCTTAACGCTGGCACCAAATAACAATTATTTAGGTCTAAAACTAATCCCGAAGGTAGATGTAGAGGTAGCGTGCCGATTGCGATCACATCGACTTTGGAACCATTTCCCACGCGCATCGTCACCTCGTCCTTTGCGGTGTTAAGCAATCGTAGTCCACTGTTTGAGTTGCAAATATTAGCAACAGAACGGTATCAAATACCAGTGCTACTGCAAGCTCTAGTAAGGTACACATCAATAACATGTATATCATATATACCTTTGTTCACCTTGCCATCCTTCTTATCCGCCAAATATTTGGGGCAGTTCCGCTTCAAGGACGACCGCCTTGCGGTAGAAGCACTCGATTTCAGGTTTAGGTCCAGACTTGGGTTTCTTCCCTTGAGCGGCAACTTGTTTGCTGTTCTTCTTGAAGTTCCTTCTTTTTCCCTTTGCCTTTCTTCTTGAAACTAGTGGTCTTATTGACCATCAACACTTGATGCTCCTTCTTGATTTCTACCTCCGCAGCTTTCAAAGATTGCGAAGAGCTCGAGCATAGTCTTTACTAACCCTTGCATATTATAGTTCATCACGAAGCCTTTGTAGCTTGGTGGCGGTGATTGAAGAATTACATCAATGACACAATCATCCGGAAGATCAACTCCCGGTTGAGTCAAGTGATTGTAATACCGGACATTACGAGTATGTGCTCACCGATAGACCCATTCTCCTCCATTTTGCAGCTATAGAACTTATTGGAGACTTCATATCTCTCAATCCGGGCATTACATTGAAATATCAACTTCAACTCTTGGAACATCTCATATGCTCCACGACTTTCAAAAGCGTCGTTGAAGTCCCGGTTCTAAGCCGTAAAGCATGGCACCTTGAACTATAGAGTAGTCATCGGCTTTGCTCGCCAGACGTTCTTAACGCCGTCGGTTGCATCAAGAAGGCACGGCACCTAGCGGTGCATCCAGGGCGTAACTCTTACGTGCAGCAATGAGGATAATCCTCGATTACGGACCCGATCCGTGTAATTGCTACCATCATCTTTCAACTTTGCTTTCTCAAGGAACGCATTAAAATTCAACGGAACAACAACATGAGCCATCTATCTACAAATGTACATAGACAAGCAAGATACTATCGGTACTAAGTTCATGATAAATTTAAGTTCAATTAATCATATTACTTAAGAACTCCCACTTAGACGGACATCTCTCTAGTCATCTAAGTGATTACGTGATCCAAATCAACTAAACCATAACCGATCATCACGTGAGATGGAGTAGTTTTCAATGGTGAACATCTTATGTTGATCATATCTACTATATGATTCACGCTTTCGACCTTTCGGTCTCCGTGTTCCGAGGCCATATCTGCATATGCTAGGCTCGTCAAGTATAACCTGAGTATTCTGCGTGTGCAAAACTGGCTTGCACCCGTTGTAGATGGACGTAGAGCTTATCACACCCGATCATCACGTGGTGTCTCGGCACGCATTTAACTTTGGCAACGGTGCATACTCAGGAGAACACTACTTGATAATTTTAGTGAGAGATCATCTTAAAATGCTACCGTCAATCAAAGCAAAATAAGATGCATAAAGGATAAATATCACATGCAATCAATATAAGTGATATGATATGGCCATCATCATCTTGTGCTTGTGATCTCCATCTCCGAAGCACCGTCATGATCACCATCGCCACCGGGCGCGACACCTTGATCTCCATCGTAGCATCATTGTCGTTTACGCCATCTATTGCTTCTCGACTATCGCTACCGCTTAGTGATAAAGTAAAGCAATTACAGGCGTTGCATTTCATACAATAAGCGACAACCATATGGCTCCTGCCGATTGCCGATAACTCGGTTACAAAACATGATCATCTCATACAATAAAATATAGCATCACGTCTTGACCATATCACATCACAACATGCACTGCAAAAACAAGTTAGACGTCCTCTACTTTGTTGTTGCAAGTTTTACGTGGCTGCTACGGGCTGAGCAAGAACCGTTCTTACCTACGCATCAAAACCACAACGATACTTCGTCAAATAGACTCCGTTTTAACCTTCTCAAGGACCGGGCGTAGCCACTTTCAGTTCAACTAAAGTGAGAGAGACAGACACCCGCCAGCCACCTTTAAGCACGAATGCTCGTAACGGTGAAACCAGTCTCGCGTAAAGCGTCACGCGTAATGTCGGTCCGGGCCGCTTCATCTCACAATACCGCTGAACCAAAGTATGACATGCTGGTAGGTAGTATGACTTGTATCGCCCACAACTCACTTGTGTTCTACTCGTGCATATGACATCAACGCATAAAACCAGGCTCGGATGCCACTTTGTTGGGGAACGCAGTAATTTCAAAATTTTCCCACGCACATACGGGACCATGGTGATGGCATAGCAACGAGAGGGGAGAGTGTTGTCTACCCTCGTGAGACCGTGAAGCGGAAGCGATCTGGCGTAGAGGAAGTAGTCAGACGTTCTCCTCGCGATCCTGCCGATCCCGGCGCCATTACTCCGGCATCTCCGAGTCGATGATGACGTAGAGGAAGTAGTCGTCGTTCCCTCACGATCCAGCCGATCCAGCGCCGTTACTCCGGCGCCTCCGAGTTCTTGGCACACGTTCAGCTCGATGGCGCTCCACGGGCTCCGATCCGCAAAGCTCGGGGAGAGGGAGTTCCGTCGGCCTGACGGCGTGGTGGACGATCTTGATGTATTACCGATGCGAGGCTTCGCCTAAGCACCGCTCTGATATGACCGAGGTGGAATATGGTGGAGGGGGCACCGCACACGGCTAAGGAACGATCTCAAGGATCAACTTGTGTGTCCTAGGGTGCCCCCTCCCCGTGATATAAAGGAGGGAGGGAGGAGGTGGCCGGCCCAAGGGGGCGCACCATGGGAGGGAAACCTACTCCAAGTAGGTTTCCCTCTCTTTCCTTATCTTATTTGGAGGGAAGGAAGGAGTACTAGTATTAGGAAGTAGTACTAGTAGTAGGAATAGGAAGAGGGGAAGGAGAAAGGAAGGGGGCGGCCCCCTCCCCAGTCGTCTGGCTTGGGGCGTGCCCCCTCCTTGTTCCTTCTCCTTCCTCCTACATGGGCCCAATAAGGCCCATATACCTCCGGGGGTTCAGGTAACCTCCGGAGCTCCAAACTTCTCCGGAACCTTTCCGGTGTCCAAATATATCCGTCCAATATATTAATCTTTATGTCTCGACCATTTTGAGACTCCTCGTCATGTCCGTGATCATATCCGGGACTCCGAACAACCTTCGGTACATCAAAATACACAAACTCATAATATAACCGCCATTGAAACCTTAAGCGTGCGGACCCTACGGTTCGAGAACAATGTAGACATGACCGAGACACATCTCCGGTCAATAACCAATAAGCGGGACCTGGATGCCCATATTGGTTCCTACATTTTCTACGAAGATCTTTATCGGTCAGACCGCATAACAACATACGTTGTTCCCTTTGTCATCGGTATGTTGCTTACCCGAGATTCGATCGTCGGTATCCAATACCTAGTTCAATCTAAATTCTTGGCAAGTCTCTTTACTCGTTCCGTAATACATCATCTCACAACTAACTCATTAGTTGTAATGCTTGCAAGGCTTTATGTGATGTGCATTACCGAGAAGGCCTAGAGATACCTCTCCGACAATCGGAGTGACAAAACCTAATCTCGAAATACGCCAACCCAACAAGTACCTTTGGAGACACCTGTAGTACTCCTTTATGATCACCCAGTTACGTTGTGACGTTTGGTAGTACCAAAGTGTTCCTCCGGTAAACGGGAGTTGCATAATCTCATAGTTACAGGAACATGTATAAGTCATGAAGAAAGCAATAGCAACATACTAAACGATCAAGTGCTAGGCTAACGGAATGGGTCATGTCAATCGGATCATTCTTCTAATGATGTGATCCCGTTAATCAAATGACAACTCATGTCTATGGTTAGGAAACATAACCATCTTTGATTAACGAGCTAGTCAAGTAGAGGCATACTAGTGACACTCTGTTTGTTTATGTATTCACACATGTATTATGTTTCCGGTTAATACAATTCTAGCATGAATAATAAACATTTATCATGATATAAGGAAATAAATAATAACTTTATTATTGCCTCTAGGGCATATTTCCTTCAATTCCCATATATGATATAGAAACTAAACATGTGGCATTACAGAACATGTCTAAACTAAGCAAATGACATATATGATGTCAAAAGTAGGCACTGCAAGGCAACATATGCATGATATGACTAACATCATCATGCCGAGGTAGAGCAAACACGTTGGGGGGTAAATAGGAGTGGTCAGCGGCGTGTGAATCCGCCTGATAAACAGACATCTTCCTCTGGATTACAATCTGGAGAGGGGTGGGGAGGGTTTGCCATTGAACCCACCATGGAGCGATGTCTGCATGACATTGTATTGCCGCGCAAAACTCTTCTCTTTTTCTCTACATGTTCAGCATGGTATGTACAATATCTGACATGCATACGAAAAAATATGGTGAGATTATGTAAGGAGAGCATGCAGAAATTTTTAGTGATGGTAACAACTAGTGGATGGATCCAAAAATAATGATAGCAGGGTGATGATTGCTTTAAATTAATAAAAGACAGATGATGATTGCTTTACTATTTGTTTCCCACCCAAGATGAACAACATAGGCATACCCTAGGTGAACCGGATATTAGAGCGGACATACTATTCATTGTTGCCTCGATATGTGCCCCACAACTAATTTAGAACTCAAGTTTTAACATTAATTTGGACTGACTTGGGAGTCCAAGAGCTGAACAAGACGATAAAGTAGCAGGTAAGTTTAAGCAATGCATAACATAAGCAGAAACAAAAGAGTGCGACCTCTCTTGTGGACCCGTGTACTCCTCAGGTTCATCTGCTGAGTCGATGATGGTGATGCCGTTGCGGTGGGTGCCGGCAGCAGGGAAGGAGATCTGAGGCGGCGAAAAGACGGTCGAGTCATGATGTCCGGTTTGGTGGATGCTTCACGAGTGGAGCAGCTCGGTGAGGTGGACGGCGTCATGGCAGGAGCAAGACAAAACACACAAAGTTCCTTGAAACATACACAGAATCAAGTAATTCTGTAAGGGCTCATTTGGCTTGCATGATTCTTAAAACGCAGGGATAGGAAAAACACCGGAATAGGATAGGAAAATGCACATGGTAAACAGAGCATTTGTAAACACAGGATTTCTGTCAACTTGGGTGTTTGGTTTACATGTATTGGAAGAGCAGAGGAATGCAAAGAAACATGGCCAGAATAAAGTGAAACCATATGAAAGCGTGTACAATTAGAATATTATTCTGGCACTAATTGGTCTTGTTTTCATGCATAGGATTTTGAAAAGTAGGTCCAGGTGGATGTTTTGCTTCATTCCTTTCAACAAAATGCATGAATAATTGAATAGTAGAGTGCCATTGGAAAATTCCCTATTGCTATGTTTTTCCGTTGAACCAAAATAGCCCTAATGGATCGGCGTGAATGTATAGTAATAAGTGATGCAACAAGTGTACAACCTCTTTGCCGTAGCCGTGTAAACCTCAGCATCATTGGGTTGGTCATTTGAAGCGATTGAGGCAGAGGTTGCTGTTGGAGGTGTGGAGGAAGATCTCGAGGAATCAGAGGCGGCGTCTGTGGCACTGCTCTGTTGTGATGGATCGTTCTGTCGTTGGAGCAGCTCCGGTGAGCCGTAAGACGTCAAGGCTGAAGCAACACAAGACAGACATCCTCAATCTCAAGTGGCATTCTAATGGCATCTCCAATAGATGATGTAAAATGGATGTAAAATTAACATCACCAAAAACCACCTAACTACAACAGATGAGGTAAAAACTGTTGACTCTGAACTTAACTGTCGAAACTAAAATTTACTGTGGAATCTGAATGCTACTGTCGAAACTGAACGCAATGGTAGCAGAGAGGCACTTGACATGTAATTTACGGAGGGCCTGCAGTTCATCTTCAACCTGCACCCCCCTCAGCCGCCAGCCACCACCGGCCGAACCGCCGGCCCCAGCGCCACCTCGCCGCCCCGAAACAACTCGCCACCGCCGCCTCGGCTAGCCCTCTAGGCCCCCCGCCCCCACCCTGAACCCTAAGATAGATAGTGGGGTACCTCTCCGGCAAGCCCCGTCCCGCTGGGTGGTTCTTCGTTAACTCCGGCGAGCCCCCCCAACCCCTGAAAATCGACTGACCCAAAAGTCGATTCAGTCGACTGAAGTGTGGCTTAATCGGAGCAGAGCAGCAACACGAGCGAGGGGGAGAGCGGCAGCAGCAGCTGGGCGAGCGAGCGATCGAGCGAGAGCCGGAGCAACAGCAGCAAATCCGGCTGGTATGGACGCCGCTGCCGAAGGGGCCTCGCACTGGGGGAGAGCCGCCGTGGAGATGTCGCCCGCGGCGCCGGCTTCAACATAGCCACTCCATGGGGGTGCATGATGGAGCACCGTCAGCGCCGGGAGGTCGAGTTAAGGAGAAGGTGCAATGCGATGAGTGTACAACCTCTTTGGTGGCACCGAGTAGGCCTCGGGTTCGTCCGAGGAGTCGATGAGGATGCTGCGGTTCCGGTGGGGCAGGTTAAGGCGGCGCTGTTGGGATGGAGCAGCCGTGATAGATGAGGCGATCGTCGGAGCAGCTCCTTGGAGGTGGAGGACAGGGCGGCTGAACCGGCGGGACAACGAGATGGATGACGGATCCTCGTCCAGGGAGGTGGATGAGGGACGTCGAGCTGTTGCGGTGGACGACGTCATCGGGGAAGAGGCTCCAGCTGGGCAGCGGTGACGTATGGACGGAGGAGGGTGGGGTTTCGGTCGGAGCAGTAGAGGTTATGGCAGCCTGGGATTTGAATGGCGAAAAGGGGCGATGGGAGGGGTGAAGCATGACTTAGGGACGCGCTTCTCCAACATCTAGGGAGTGTTACAACACTACCCCTACCGATTTGAACTAGCGGCCCTTTCGGCTCAGGGTTAGAAGCGGGATTTCGCGTGTCGGGATTTGGCAGCTGGAGGGAGTTTTCGCGCGCGTTGTAATTTCGGGATAGCAAGGCGCGGGTTGTGAAGGCGCCAGTTTTGGGAGCACGATATCTGAATTTTCGGGATATAACAAGACGCGGGTTAAATTTTAGGGACAAGCCTAACACGTAGTAATATTGTACTTGTACGTACCAAATCAATTCGCACTTCCCTCAACCAAAAAGAAACGAAAAAATAAAACTATTCACACCACACAAAGAGAGAGTCTTGCCCCATTTTACTATACAAATGCTATTCAAAGCTACTCCCTCTTTCCATCTATATAGGGCCTAATGCGTTTTTTGATGCTAACTTTGACCAAATATTAGAGCAATGATATATGGCATGCAACTTACACGAAGCACACCGTTAACTTCAATGATATAATTTTCACATTGTGCATGTCATGTACTATTAATCTTGTCAATAGTCAAAGGCGGTCTTAAAAATCTCATTACACCCTATATAGATGGAAGGAGGGAGTATGAATCCATGTTATGTCCGATTAAATTTTTTCGCTTGCTGTATAATGCATGTAACCTACTCATACCAACATTTTAGTGCATTCCAAATGTCTATACTACTTCTGCAATTCGAACTAAATTTGAATTCGTTTCTCAATTTCAATAAGAATCTACAATCATGATTGTTGCCAACTTCAACCATCATTCGTGTATTACCTTAATAACACACCACATGATTACTATAGAGATAGATATGAACTATGTGTACTACGTGAACTCGAATTCTATTTTTGAATACACTAGATGTTGATTCCAAATAATAGTACATTTGATGTACTAACTATATATTCATAATCTAAACCATGTTCCATACGTACACCGTGTTTATCACACAAAGTATAGTGCCCCGCCCCCTACATTATGACAAGTATTTAGACCTGAGTTGCAAAAGCCACACATTAGCCAAAATTATAATAAATGTTCTACATTATGATATCTTCTTTCAAGTATCCGTATCCACTTTTTTATAATGAATTATGATCTTTGTTCGTCTTTTACACCTTCACGATCCTCTTCTATTTGTAGCTAGCTAGCGCTAACTTTCTATCGTGCATGCACACGCCCACCCCCTCACACACCCTTAGCGTCCCCTCCATCGCGCACGTTCATTATTTCTCTTTAGGTCGTCCACCGGCGGTGTGTGTAGGCCCCCGGCTCCTTCTTTCTGGCACACACCGGTCGATATACCTCTCTAGCCAAGTGTGCCTACAACAAACACATATATACTTCCCCTCTTCTCTTCTCACCGTCCATGCCCCCATATGTCCAATACGATTCCACGCAGGTGCACACTCACGCCCCTCTTTTCATTAATTACATGCTCGCACACTCCTCCCCCCTCGACATGGTAGGCCTCTCGCACCACCTCCTAGCCACACCCTCTCCCCTGCGCCTCTCCGGACCTTATTTGCTTCTAACACATGCAGGCGTGTATATGAACTGATCTCCCTACATATAGCCAGGTCGACTATAATTCGTTTTCACCAAGCACCGATACACTTACCTCGCTAGTTATGTCTCTCCTTTTCTCCAACACACGATGGTTGATCTTCCTATGTAGTTACGCATGCTTACCACAACCATATCTTCTCCCCTCATCATCCTTGAATACCTCCCGACCCGTCTCTCACACGCACGTGCATAGACAGACAGACATCCCCCTCCCTCTCTTATTGATATTGCACTCATACCCTCCGTTTGTTTAGCAGGCCTCTCCCACCATTTGTGAGACGCCACTCCACCACCAACCCTCCGACGCTCTACCTTTGTCTTTTTCCCAACCTTATTCCTTTGCTACACATATCCATGGATGTCGATCGATCTCCCTCAATACATAGCCAGGTCTCTCTCCTTCCCCACACATATACTAGTCGACCGGTCTCTACCCCCCCCCCCCACACACACACCGATAGTGGAACATTGTAGGTAGGTATCCATGCCATGGAGAAGAACTGCACCTCTGCCCTCTCAACACTACTAGGAAAAGGCCTACTAATGGCGCACCGGTTTTGCCTACTAATGGCGCACTACCGGTGCGCCATTAGTATCACGCCACTAGTATTTTCTACTAATGGCGCAGCGCACCACTGGTGCGCCATTAGTATCTGGTATACTAATGGTGCACCACCTAGTGCGCCATTAGTATGTAACACCATGCGCCATTAGTGTGCCTCCCGGGGGGCCATACGTAACCATGTGCTTTGTCATACTAATGGCGCACCTGTTGTGATGCGCCATTAGTATCCTTTGGCACACTAATGGCGCACTGGTGGTGATGCGCCATTAGTATGAATATTTGGTTTTTTACTTTTTTGATTTTTGCACAGGTTACAAAATATATTATTGGACAAAATATTGACAAAGAGCACACAACAACAGCAGATTCATCGAATACAATAGAAGATTAGTCTCCGAATACAATTCATCATATTAGTCTCCGAATTCAAAAGACCGAACAAAAATAAAACATTACAAGTCTCAAGACCGCGAGTATCGAGTTTGTCTTCACATTACAAGTCAATATCGATCATCTAAACTACCATCACATTGAAGAGAGCGGCGGTCATCACGATGAGCATCATCGCGATCAAACTGGTCTTCATCCGGTTCCTCCAACGCTCCCTCCTCTCTCCCGCTAGATAGCAGGTGTATCTAGATTCGGCCTCCGCCCTAGTGGTGTACCCTTTGTAACTGTTACCGCTGAAACGGTGAACCTGTCTCCGACACTCCTCCCAGTCGTCGTAGACTCCGAGAACCTTACCCTTGTACACGACATACGACGGCATCTCTATGCACAAGCCAAATAACAGACAATACATAAGCAATATGTAAGTATGCAACAAAAGGATCGAAAGAGAAAAGGTAGACATTAATAGCACGATTCATGGTCCTACTAATAAATAGCATCGATTACATCTAAGTTGAACCCAAACCAAAGAGACATACAAATTCATTAAAGTTTAATTACAACATGAGCCAATCAATGTTTCAGAACTACACATCACTACTTTCGATTCGACTCATCGGACAGGAGCGTGGATGAAGCCGCCGTCTGTCGTGATGGTCATGAAATCGCGATTGTTGTCACCCTGCATTTGTAGCGTTTCATCTATCTCACTGTTGGACGGTTGATATCTGCGGAAGAACTGCCCCGAGGTATGAAGGACATCTTGATGGATGATGTCCGCAAACTCCGATCGGATGCGAAAGAATTCTTGTGCGAGGTCCGCGTCCCGGGTTGCCGACAACCTCGCGGCCCAATCTTTGAGACTATCTGGTAGCAGAAGGTGATGATGGTCCCTTACGATTGCCTGCATGTGATGGAGGGCGTAGTAGGCATCCTTCTGACCGCCAGGCGGCTGCTTGACACAGCAGAACTTCGTATTGTGTGAGAAGGTGTGCTTGCCGTACTTATGAGCTGCCCTGGTGAAGGTGCCTCCAGATTTGGCGTAGCCGGGTAGAACATCATCAAGAACTTTCTTGACATTTGTGTAGTCTATCTTGGAGTTACGATTCGGGTCGAAATACGTGGCCATGGAATATTTCGGGCTTAGGAGGATGAGTGTGCAATGTGTGTCACTGCACAGAACACGGAATGTTAGAAAAAAAGAACGCTCGAAATCTAAGAAATCATATGTTACGGGGCGGTTAAGGGATGACTTACTCGGGAAAGTAAGCCACAAGGAAGTTATCCTTATTTGGGTTTGCAAAAAATGACGCCTTCGAGGTGTGAACTCGCAACTTGGCGGTCCCCAGCGTTGCTCAAGTGCTTGGCACGCATGTAGAAGGGGTCGACTATCACAATGTCCGGGGTCTTGTCTCTAATGATCCGCATCTCCATACTCAGCGAAAACAGCCGAACGAAGGTGTAGTGCAGTGGATGATGGTTAAACATAGCAAAGATGTCATCAAACCGCAGGACGATCGTACCCCCGATGTTGCCATCCATACAGCCCTTGCCCTCTGGCACCTTGGCCACGAAAACCGGGTATGCCACATCATTCTCTCTCATACGCCGCTTCTCCAAAGAAAGAACAATGTCGTGCAGACTCCGCATAGCACCGATTGCAGCATTCAGCATATTTGGCGGTAGCATCGCCCTACCCGCCACATGCACCCTCCTCGAGATATCCTTAGGTGAAGGTGGCCCATCCTGAGCACGGATCGAACTTCGGTGCTTGGCTCGCACCGGCGCCCTTGTTAGTCTTTCGTTTCTGTCCCTTCTTCTTGATCTCCTGTAATGGGACCGAGTTCTGCTCAAAGACCGCCTTCTTGAGTGTGTTGGGGCTGATAATATTTCGCACCTTAGCTATCTGAGGCTCGGTGAAGGCGGGAGCTGGAGGCGTGTCCTGAGAACTGAACGCCGAGCACGGCGCTGTTGCAATTGGATTTCTCCGCCATACCAGCTAGATCGCGGACGTCTTGGTTGGGTTCTTGAGAAAGAGGCCCGCATAACTCGTCAGCGTACCCATTTTCGGCAAAGTACTTATCAACTTTGGTAAATGTACCGTCGTTGTTGTCGTTGTTGTCTGGATCCTGTGCCATAGGGCTGTCCGGATCCTGTGCCATAGGGCTGTCCGGATCCTGTGCCATAGGGATGTCCGGTAAGTCCGGTAGCGTTGCGGCGTTCTTGCCATGGCTTGGCGCCGACACATCGGGCGGTCTTAATACGTGGTGGTGTCCCGCCCCCAAACGAATCTGGCTCTTCGGCCAAGGCAGGGGCCAGTTTACGCAGGCGCTGAGGATCATCTCATATTCTTCGTCGGCCCCAGCGGGTCGAATCGGAGGTAACAACTCGTTGCAGCCTGGCGGCACCCGAACCACTTCAATCCTATACATTGTGGGTGCCATCGGATTACCGTGGAACATGCGGTTGCCCGATTGAACGATTCTGCCCTTGGCGACATCGACCAACTCGCCGCCCACGAAGTGCAGAAGAGTGCAAGGAACGTCGGCGGCGCCCTGCGAAAACATGTAGGGCGTCAGGGATGCCCGATCAAAGGCAAGGAGATGAAGTCATCGGCTGAGAGGCTCGACCGTGATGCCGTTGAGCTCGGCTAATGTCGAGGCACCACCAACGGGCGGGCGAATCGACGGAGGGGGCGCTTATGCAGGTGCCGCCGGCGTACACCCGGTGCATTAAGCTCCAATGCCGTGCGGCGCCGGAGACACGAATACCGCCTCCGCCGAAGACACCAATGGCGCCACGGAGACACCAATGGCGCCGCTACTGTATGCGAAGTTGCTGGCCATGAAGCTGGGAACCGGGGGAGGCCCCTGTTGGCCGCCCACAATCCATGTCATCAGCCCATGAATCAACGTAGGCACCATGGCATTGAGCTTCGTTCCCAGTTGTTGTTCCACTTGCTCTTGGACAAGCTCCGGAATCCGCGCCACTTGTGCCTTGAGTGCTTCAACCTCGCGCGTCTGGCTTTCCGAGCTGGTCTTTTTCTCCTTCCGCACACCAGCGGTATAGTATGACCCCCATTTTGTGGACAAGCCTTTTGCCACCAGACGACCGGTGGCGTCGGCTTAGTGAGCTTATCCTTGTTTTTCATTATGTTCAACGCCCTATTTAAAGGGGTGTCGAAAGGGGAGCTACGAGGCGACCTCAGCGCTCGCTTTCAGTTTCCCGCGGAAGGAACGTGAACCATTTAGAAATATTGGGGATTAATTAGAGTGCAACCATATGGAGCTAATTACGCGAGGGTATATTCCTTACCAGAACAAGCTCAAGTGCCTTGGTCTTCGGATCCGTGGTAAGCTCCTTTGTTATCGGGTCCTCCTTGTACCGGGCCCTGACAAAGTCCCTGGTCTGCTTGTCACCGTTGTATTTCTCGAAGCGGGGCGGTAGGCCTTGCTCGCCACGCTCCACGTCCTCCTTGTCCCATATAGGCTCCGCCACTCTGTAACCGCCGGGACCGAGTTTGTGTTCCCCTAAGTTCAACTCCCGCATTTCTTTCCCCCACTGACTTGATTCGGAGGTTGCGCTGCTCTCGCACTTGATCTTGAACTCCTTGTTGTCATCTTCGCTGATCGAAGAATATTTCGCCTTGATCTTCTCATAACTATCACCTTTATCAATCATTCTCTTCACCGTGCTTCTCTAAGTAGACAGGGCCGTGCTCATCCTCGTGAGGGCAGCACTGTTCACTTTATTCCCTGAGAGGCGTGTGTTTTCAAAATCGGCGGGGAACTTGTATCGTTCGTGCAGCTTCGTGAAGAGGAGGTTATAAATTCCCTCGGTCCTTATGCCTAAGGTTCTCGGTGTTGATCGAGACGGTGCTCCGGAGAATGCACCCGAGCTGAAGCGAAGTACCCTTGACTATATGTTTGGGCTCCGTTGGATGCCCTTCGGAGTCCACTTGAGTAAATTCCTCCTTGAGGGTGCTAAGCGCATTCGGGCGCCGGTCCTTCCTTTGCTTCTTCGGTTGGCTGCCATCTGTGTGTGCACCACCATCATCAGTGGTGGCATCCTTGGCGGCACCATCAGTGGTGTCATCCCCGACGCCACTAGGGGTTGTGTAGTCAGGATCGGTGTCTTCCGCGGCGTCCTCATAGCGGTGAGGTTGTTCCTCCATCTCTTGGGACAGCTCCCAGAATTGCTTGCCGCCCGAACCGCAGGCCTCATCGTTGTTGGCCATGTTTCGCTCTAAATAGGAAAACAGTTCGTTCAAAAAGTTGGTTATTGTCAAGGAACAAGATCATGGTCTCATCATTTAGGGATTGTCGACACCGAGGCATCCTAAAAGCTAAGCTTTTATCATTTAGGGTTTGTCGTTTTGAGGCACCCTAAAAGCCTAAGCGTACATCATTTAGATTCTCATCGACACCGAGGCACCCTAAAAGCCAACGTTTCATTATTTAGGGTTTGTCGACGCCGAGGCACCCTAAATGCTAAGTTAAGTTTTCATCATTTAGGGTTTATTGATGCCGAGGCACCCTAGGTTGGGCCTAATCACTTGGCACTAATCACTTGGCTCTATTGCCACATATGTTGGGTTTATCATCTAGGGTTTATCGATGCTAAGGAGAATTCTAAGTTGGGCCTAATCACTTGGCTCTATTGCCACCTATGGTTTGATGCAGCAAGAATAAAGGGGCAGTTGATCCTACTTAATTAAGTACTAAGATACCCCGACCCATGCATTAGTAGCAAGTACCCCATATGTCCGATTTTTAGCAAAGTCATGCTAAAATTCACGGAAAATTTCAGCATGACCTTTGCTGAAAATAGGACATATGGAGTACCCGAATTTGCCGGAACGGAAGTTAATCGACATTCCGGCAAACTCAAGGGCCTCTCGGGGTACCTGCAAAATCATCACGACACAATGGTTGGAGACAAAACCCAGCCACAGACCATATGGTCCTCTGCTTTCATATGGACAAAAATCAGCTCAACTTATGTGAGCTTCCATTCCAGATATAATAGGTCACCCAACAAAAAATCAATAGTTTAGCAAGTCTGTACAAACACAGAAAGAATAGAAAGTTTGCTGCCTATTCAAACACAAAAACAAAACACTACCTGAAACTTCTGCTACATTTGGACCATGGCAATTTACTTTCATGGAGCATGACAAATGTATTTTACAGATCATGGCATTGTTTTTACTATATGCACCATGGCAAATTTCTTTTCTTTTTGCAACATGGAAAATTTCTTTTGCACCGGTCCATGGCATATATAGTCTCTGCATCATGGAATTCATACTGTATTGATCATGGCATTTTTATTCTACATTTTTATTCTATGGATCATGCCAGAAATTATAGTCTATGCATTTTTTAATCTACGGATCATGATCCAACAAAATTGCCATCTCCCATGGCAAATATAGCCTATGCATCATGGAATTTATCTTGTATGGATCATGGCATTTTTTGTCTATGGATCATGATCTATAGAACATTTTAGTCCATGTCATTTTCTGAAACATATTTTTGCCATGGCAATTTTGAATCAATAGACATACTTCTCAAAAGAGGCATGATCAAATTCTGGTGACCTTGACTTACTAGTATTTATCTCTTATGGTGATGAATGTGCATTGAGTCCGAAGCAAAGACTCTACAGTGAAATGAAAAAACCTTGGAAATATATTTATGATAACTCTAAATGGATCGAGAATGTGCAGATGCACTTGTAAAAAAAAAGGTATACATTTGCAGCAGCTTTGTTACGATTATGACACCATTCTCGTTAAGAAGGCAAAATAACATTATCATCCCAACTCATAGTTGAAGTTGAAGACCCTAAGCTTTAAAATGCCAAGTCTCACTTACGCATGTTAACTTATTTACCAGTTCAAAACTATCACCAGAAAATAGTAAATCCACATTGACCACATAATATTATTTTGCAACCACTCAGTTTGTCCTTGACTGGGACACTTGAAGCACAAAACAACTAATGCAGAGCTAGGTCTACTTTGGTTCTGACAGATCACATCCTGGTGCATATGTGGGGTTTTTTACTTAGAAAATACAAAACTTCTATTATTGTTTTTATTTTTAACGAGCCTAACCACCTCTACGGTTTACAAACTGATTCACATAATCACTAATCAGGCATGGAAAATTATTTTAGCCATGATCCACGAGGATTAGAGCCTCCACAAGTCGAGAAAATTAGTGTATCCACTTATGTTGTCAATGCTTGTTGTATGTTTGGCTTAAGGGTTTTCCTTTTCAAATTCTGACTCTATTTCTAAACAAAGTAGGCTTCTATCCTGTCTAGAATGTAATGAAGATGTCTTGGATAAGCTGAGTGTTGTAATGAAGATGTCTTGGTGAGACTTGATATATGTCCAAAATTAGAAAAATCACAAGGTACTTTCTCTACCTAATGAACTCCATATGACCACATAAAACCTTGTTTAACACAGCTGTAAAGAGGAACAACCCCCCTAAGAAGCTAGAAAGCTATATCTCCCACTGCCTCGTCGAATGTCTGTCAAGGGAAGAGATAAAGAGCATATAAAACATTACACACACAAAAAATGAGAGCATGTAAAAATTTTAAAAACGAGAACCATATTGACCAATCTAAACTTGACATTACACTTGGCACGGAGGGAGTATACAATGACATAGTAGTTATCAATTTTCTCCTGTATGAGCTGTAGCAATCCCCACATACAAGAAAAAACTGAAAGCAAAGCTTTACTCTCCCAACAAGATTCTAAGCATACTACTTGACTAATAATAGAAAGCCCATGACAGTGAGGGTATCTAATACAGTAGTATTTCTAATTCTATAAGCCTGCAAGTTTGTGAAATTGACACAAACCAATTTGGTTAGCAAGTCACGGCAACACATGACAGTGAGGTAACGGTCCCACAAAGCATGGCTAGGCGTGGCCCGAGCGTAGTGGAGGCGCGGTCGCGGTGCGGTGAGCGCGCCTGGGCGCTGCCAGGGGCCGAGGGGAGCACGGCCACGGGGGGCGGCAACTAGGAGCTGGGGCTCGGTGGTGCCACAGTCTACGGCGACAAAATCGAAGGGGGGGGGGGGAAGGGGAACCACTGCGGCTCACCAAGAGGAAGACGATGGCGAGCTCGTGCGGGGTCGGGGTTGACGAGGTGACGCGGATCGACGGTGAGGCCGCGGTGGCCGGAGGTGGAAGAAGACCTCGATCCGCACGATGCAGAGTCGTCGAGCTCGAACGGCTGGCCGTAGATGACGTAGAAGAACACTGCAGAGCTCCTGGACTCCTTGGTGGGGTGCGGGGATGACGGTGGTCGTGGGGACGATGTGGTGTCGACGGGGACGACCTAGTCGGGTGAAGCAGCGCGAGGGGAGGGGAAGTGGGGAGGTGTTAGGGTGTGGAGTGGCCGCGGGGGTCGTCGGAGCGGGCGCGGGGGAGCCAGAGCGGGTGTGGAGCGGGCGCAGGGGTCGTTGCAGCGGGCCGGGGGTCGTTGGAGCGGGTGTGGCGGGGGAGGGAAGGGGGATCTGGCGAGGGAGAGGGAAGGGGGGATCAGGCGAAGGGGTATCCAGCTATAGCAATGGCGCAGCACCCTTTGGTGCGCCATTAGTAGTTTTTTTTCTGATAGCAATGGCGCACCCTCCTGTGGTGCGCCATTAGTAACTTTTTTTTACAGCAATGGTGCACTTTTTTTTTCATTATTTCTTGTTGCATCTAATAATTTGTTTTTTATGAAATTTGTTATTTTCATGAGGACTAGAATAGAAGATAATATCAAATATCATCAATTTTTTTTGAAAATATCATCAAATTTGTTTTTTATTTTTAATTGTCATCAAATTTGTTATTTGAAGATATCATCAAATTTCTTATTTGAAAATATCATCAAATTTGTTATTTAAAAATATCTTCAAAAAGTGGGGGAGGGTGCGGGTGTCGGCGGCGGCGGTGGAGCGGGCCGGGAGGGTGCGGGTGTCGGCGGCGGCGGTGGAGTGGGGAGGTGCGGTGGGTCGTCGGGCGGTGGAGCGGGGAGGTGCAGTGGTTCGTCCGACGGCGGTTGAGCGGGAGGTGCGGGTGTCGTCGGCGGTGGAACGGGGGGGAGGGTGCGGGGGGGTGCTCGGCGGCGAGGGGGATAGCTATCGAGAGGGAGGGGGATCGAGATCGAGTGTCCTCATGAATATTCAATATTTTTTCATATTGAATATGAAACAATATCATCAAATTTGACAAAATATTCATGAATTCAAAAAGTCCCATGAAATTTAGAAATATTCATGATATCAAAAAGTGCCCGAGAAATGAAGACTACGATTTAAATACAATCGATCTTAGCTAGCTATCTGTTCACAATCTTCTTGCCCTTCTTTTTCGCAAATGGAGTTCCTCTGTGGAACAGACGTCCTTTAGGTAGGGTGGTCCTGCTTCTTCTTGAGGTATGTGCTGCTACTTCATCGTCGACGTCATGTTCGATCTTGGTCGCCCGTACTTGTCGAAGTCTTGCTCATTGGCTACCCCATCCATTCCGATGATCTTCCTTTTGCCTCTCCTCACGACAACACGACTAGGCTTTGGCGGGTCAGTAATGAAGAAGCATTGGTCCACTTGGGAAGCCAGTACCCATGGCTCATTTTTCGCGGTGACGTTTGCCTTGTGATCTTGGATAACCGGGTATAACCATGGTGGTGAAATACTGGTCTTCTTTTAGGACGCTCTTGGCCCATCTGACACGGAACATCGGGACCTTCTCTCCAGCGTAGCTCAGCTCCCAGATCTCCTCGATCCTTCCGTAGTATCTATCCTTGTCGTTGCCGGTGTAGGATTCCATCGTTACCCTGGAGTTCTAATAACCATCGCTCTTCATGTCCTTGTTCTTGGTGTAGAATGTGTAGCCGTTGATATCATATGCCTCATAGGTCATCAGGTTGTGCTTGGCGCCCTGTGACAAGGCGAATATGAGTTGTTCTTCCGCGGAAGAATCCTCATGTAAAGGGTACGAAGCTTCGCTTGAACCAACGCGTGAAACATGAGTTGTGCTCTTTGATTATATCTCCATCCGTCCTCTGTTGGCCTCGGTCATTGTACGTCTTCCCAATGAAGGTTTTGTGCTCTACCACCCAAGGATCGACCACGTCTATGTGTTGTAGCATGACTAGGTTTGCTCTTTCAAAGTCGGCGAGTCGACCCTCGAAGTCGACATGCATTTCACGGCGACCCTCACGGTGACCCCATCCAGCGAGCCTGCCGAGGTGCCTGTTGACGGGCAGACCAACGGGGTTCTCGATGCCTAGATAATTAAATGCGATGGGAGATGCACTCTTGGTCGAAAGCCCTGGCTATACTTCCCTCTGGACGTGACATGTTGCGAACGTATCCTTTGATGACACCATTCATCCTTTCGAACGGCATCATGCTATGCAGGAACGTCGGCCCGAGTTTGATGATATCCTCCATGATATGGACCAGCAGATGCACCATAACGTCGAAGAATGCGGGCGGGAAGTACATCTCAAGCTCGCATAGTATCATCACGATCTCTTCCTGTAGCCTTCTGAGTTGCCTCACGCCAATCGACTTCCGAGAGATGACGTCGAAAAAGTTGCATAGGCCAAATAGCGTTTCATGGACGTGCGCGTCCATGATCCCACGGATTGCAACTGGAAGTATCTACGTCATCGACGCGTGGCGGTCGTGAGACTTCATCCCGCTGAACTTCGCTTCACTGGGTCTAGGTATCTCGCTTATCTTCCCAGCGTAACCGTAAGGAAGTTTTACTCCTAGGAGGCAGGTGAAAAACTGCTCGATCTCCTCGACTTAGAGTGAAGCAGCGGGAGGGTAGTCATTTCCGGTCTTCTTGGCCTTTTCGCCTTGCGACGACTTTTTGTGTCTGCTTCGCCTCATCATCATCATCATCATCATCATCATCATCATTAGCGTGAAGCTCCTGCCTGATGCCCATTGATTTCAAGTCTGCCCTTGCTTTCGGCCCATCTTTGGTCCTCTCTGGCATGTTGAGCAGGGTACCAAGAAGACTCTCACACACGTTCTTTGTGATATGCATGACATCAAGCCTGTGAGGCACACGGTGGATCTTCCAGTATGGCAAGTCCCAGAAAACAGACCTCGTTTTCCATACCTTCAGCAGCGGCTCTGGCGCCTTTCGCTTCTTTCCCGGCTCTGGCTCCTTTTCCTTCTTTCCCGGCAGTGGGCAGTCTTTCCAATTTTTCAACAGCTCGTCTATTTCCTCGCCGCTCCTCGTACAGGCGTTTTGGGTTTGGTTTCACCATCGAGCAGATCCTTGCGTTTCCTCCACGGGTCATCGTTGTGAAGCCACCTTCGATGTCCCATGAACACGGTTTTCAAGACCGGGATCTCTATCTAGCTGGCAATACGTTGTGTCATCCATGCACCTTACGCATCCGGAAAATCCGTGGACTACCTGCCCCTTGAGATATCCGTAGAATCGAGATAGTCGTGCACCGTCGTGAGCGGTCACGACTCTCATAGGGAAATATTCTTTCTCTGCGGCGTCCCACGTATTGGCTGGCGTTTTCCACAGCATGTCTAGCTCCTCCTTCAGCAGCCCCAGACATGATTGATGTCGTTCCTGGTTGTTTCGGCCCTTCAATTAGCATACTCATGTGAATGTACTTCCTCTTCATGCACAACCGGGAAGGTTGTACATCCACACAAACACAGGCCAGGTGCTATGTGTGCTTCTATGGCTGCCAAACGGATTGACTCCATCGGTGCTCGCGCCCAAAGACGATGTTCCTTGGATCCTTCCCAAATTCTGGGTATTCAAGTTCAACGCTTGGCAATCGCTCGCATCCTTAGGGTGACTCACATCTTGTCTTTTTATTTATCTCCAGATCATTTCCGTCATCTTCCCGCTTCTTCTCCTCCCTTTCGTGTGCTAACGCAGAGCTTTGCTACCTAAGGGTCCGCGAAATACCGGCTGAGACGAGGAGTGATCGGAAAGTACCACACCGATTTTCGAGGAGCTTTCTTCCTCTTCTTGTATCGAGTGACGCCAAGACACAGGACATATGGTAGACTCCGCGTGCTCGTCCCGATAAATGATGCAACTGTTCATGCACACATGGTATTTCACGTGCGGTAAATCCAGAGAACACACGATTTTCTTCGCCTCCTCGAAACTGGTCGGGCACTTGTTCCCCTTGGGAAGACGTTCGTGCCAGAATGACATGTTCTCGTCGAAGCATGCACCGTCATTTTGTGTTTTACCTTCATCTCCAGAGCCATGAGCATTACTTTCAAAGGGTATCCTCGGGCCTGCATCCTTCATACAATGGAGTAACCGCGTCTATCTCCAGTTGATCCAGCTTGGCTTTCTCTCGGGCGGCTGCTCTTGCGTTATCTGTCTGCTTGAGAAGCAAATCTTGAATATGAGGGTCCTGCACCCAGCCTCCATCGTTGTCTGCTCCGACATCTTCATCTTCATGATCATTCCCTTCGTCTTGATCTTCCTCATCATCATGTACGACATCTTCTACATGATGACTGTATGCAACATCACCGTCGTGATCATGTCCCGGAGATTCTTCGTCTTCTCGCCCGCTTCGCCCGGCGGTGGTTGTCTTGTTGCCCTTCCTCATTTCTTGCCCGGCCCCCATGGACGACTTCATAGTCATCTTCATCACCTTGCCACCGATAGCCATCCATGAAACCACGCAAGAGCGGTGGTCCCGCACCTGCCGGAATCCGGATCCGCAATAAGGCTCTTCAGCATGCATCTTCGACACAGACATCTTATCTCCGTCTCGTTCTTTTGAAGCATCTCGGCCTTCGCGGAGCTCAAAAACCTATTCACAATGCCTTCGGTCATCGTGCGGACCATGGTCGCCTGCGGGGTAGAGCAAAACGATATTTTAGAACCAAGAAAAAATTTGGCATGACCTTCCCTAAAAATAGGACCTAAAAGAATGCATAGTGCCAAAATTCTCGCCGAAACGGAAATGAAGCAACATTCCGGCAAAATATTGGCAACTATCGCATTTCAAATACCGGTACCTGCAAACACAAACATATATGCAACACCACAAACATATGCAACATCACAAACATACATAGATCTAGCTAGGCCACAAAAGTGCATGTGCACGTTGTTGGAGCGAGCTAGGGAGAAAAAAAGTAGATCTACAACATGAAGATAGCTTTCCCCTTACTTACCTATCAAAAAAAGGTAATTTCACCACTTAATTTTGATGAATCTATGGTGCAAATGAGCAGAGGAGGAGGAGGCAGCCGAAAGTTTGGAGAAGGAGGTGGAGGGAATGAAGTGGGGAAAGTGAGTGGGTACGTGAGGCTGTCCAAAATATCTTGTTGGGGTCCCAGGTTAGTAATGGCGCACCAACAGCAAATGCGCCATTAATATGCCTGCTTACTAATGACGCATTTGTTGTTGGTGCGCCATTAGTAGTTTTACAAAAAAGTAAAAAAAAACATTTACAAATGGTGCACTGTCTGTCTAGTGCGCCATTACTAGTTAGAACTAGTAATGGCGCACTTCGGTCGGATGCGCCATTAGTATGTATTTAAAAATGAAAAAAAAACTTTATTACTAGTGGCGCACCGTGTTTGCAGTGCGCCATTAGTGTCTTCCACACTAATGGCGCATCACCAACTAGTGCGCCATTAGTATATAGTAGTGGCGCACTGCATCCCTGGTGCGCCATTAGTGTCAATCCTATCTATAGCCCTTTTCCTAGTAGTGCAAATTCTAGTAGGCCAGCCGCCCTGTATCTTTGACGTGGGCAAACACAAATTCGATGGCACTCTTTATCGATTGGGCAGCCACACACTTCATCCCTGTTTTCAATTCTATCGATATCTCACGTCCATGACTCCGTTTCATAGAAATTGCATATGTTACGTTTTCTGATTGAGATATCATCAACATATTGCCTCTTTTTCGCACGAACCATCTCTCTCACACCCACCCACGTATGTACCTGCACGTAAAGAAGAAGTGCACGCAGGACGCACGTACTCACGTCTCGTTCCCGACCACACCCGCGTGGGTACACGGTGGAGTTTGTTTCTGTACGAAAAGGCAGCCCACGTGATAAATTGACGCATGTAGTGGTTGTTTACTCGAAGGAGGGTCGGGTACCACGCCTAGAATATAAAACGATTGCCGTGGGGAAAATGGAAAAATGGGTTTATCTCTCGTCACACCATCTCACACAAGGCCGTCGTGGCCTCTCTCTCTCAGCGTTGGTCAGTGATCCGGCGGCATCCCGTCCGCCGGCGAAAAGGGAGGATGTGCATCGTCTCTCCGTTCGACGGCGTTGAGGCAGCTTGTCCCGATCTACGGTACCCGCCGATTTCTATGACCAAGCTCCAGCACGGTAGGGCCTTCGCCACTTGCTCACTGCCGTAGTATGGGCAGATCCCGGCCACCGGCGCCATCCTAGTAACATCCCGACGACCCTCAGGTACAGCTTCCTCCGGCCTTGCTCCACTGCCCATCTTCCCACCTTGCTGCATGTGGATCTTCTTTAGTTGTTTGCTTAAATTGTATCTCGGCCGGCATACTTTCCATCTTGCAATCCTTTCCTCAAACCATTTTTGATAAACCACCATGTGCTATCTTTCCCTTTTTACATGGAACATGCTTCTTTTTCGTCGGCGTATGTGTCTTCAACTCGTGTTATTGGGCAGTAATTGTTTCCTTTCGACCTCCTTTTGCAAACAGGGCTATCCATTTTCACCTCGTTGCTATTGCGAGCTTTTGGTGAACTGCACAAATCACTTTTCTGAAGAGTGTTTTGTGCAGTTCTCGCCAAAATGTCACACGAACAACGTTTTTACATTTCGTGGGACATGCGGAAAGGGAGATTGGTTTTGCTATCCTCCTCTCCAACTCCGTGCCTAATCTTCTCCAACAAGAAGTTAGTCCTAAAGAGAGATCGAGAGGTGATCGGCTTCTATTTATGTGTGTTATGTTTCATCATCTAGTTCCACTATTATTGTAATCACAATCGATTTGGATATCTTTGCAAACAGGGATGGTCCGCTCGATTTTAGTGGAGCTGCACAAAATGATCGGATTGTGGTGTCCTTCATACACCTCTTTTTTTTCTACAGAGCTGGGTGAAACTAGCTGCCAAGCAATGAACACCGTGCCAAGGAAATGGAGCCATGCCTACGAACAACATCGATCAATTATATTTTTTTCTTTATTTGTACACCTTCTCACAACTTTGTCTTCGTTGTGATGTGAATATTGGCGCTGATCTGCGAACCATTGAGATGCATTAGCCATGGTAGTTTCATTTGTATTTGATGGAATGTTGTAACGAGATAATCTCGAGGCAAGACACATGAATCCTAAGTTGAAACCTTTTTTTCCTACGGGAACCAGAGTTGAAACCTTCATAGCATCACAGTACAATTTCATCAAAATTATGCGTACATATAAACAAATCCTGAAGGATTGATAGCAATGCCAGAAACAATTCAACTTCGTTTCGCCGACATGTTGGACATCCTTCATCCGGCTCCACCTGCCATGCAACAATATTGAGTGCACAACACAACTTCAAGTAAAGATTCACCCCGGTCATTGCGCCGCAGTAGTAATGACTAGTGAGCAGTCAAATCACAGAGCCCCACCTTCGCCACAATAAGTTGCTCGGACGAAGAAACCATCATTTCTCTGTTCCTTGAATCCGCTGGTACTCCCATATTCCCACAGTAATAAGTTGCTCGGGCGAATCAACCATCACTATATCTGCTCACGTGTGATGACCACAGGAGCTATCCATTCATATTGCATGTTAAAAAAATAAAGGTCGATAACTAATGCGGCAAACTTTCAAAAAAAACTAATGTGGCACCTCGGGCCAACGCGGCGAGATCGCATTTTGCACGAGAAATTACACACCATGTTTCCTTGACATGTGGTCCCGTTCCAACATATCAGTGAGACGACGACGAGTAGTAGGAGTATTTCCAAACCGACGTGTAGGCCGGGGCGCCCCTTCATGAACCGTGGCAAACTGGCAACCGTCCACCGACTCTTCGCCTTTCCCTCTTGATTTGGAACTGCTGTCGCACGCTCTTCCTCTCCCTCCTCCATTTTCCTTCAGCCCTTCACCATTTCTTCTGCCATTGTTCGATCGTATTCTCCATGGAGGGAACAGGACGGAAACGACCCCGTTATTCTTGCCCCAATCTGAAAGATGACGTGGTGGAGGAACTCATTGATCGGTGCGACGTCATCACCTCGGCTAGCATGGCAGGTTCGTTCCAGCCCATTCTCGACTCAACTAATAACATCATTACAAGGAACCCAAGAGTCAAGGAGCGGTTTGATCTCCCCTATCTTCTTCGCGGTGACCCTGATGACTGGCGCCGTCACGACGGAGGCCTCGCCCTGTGCAAGTTGATGCCGCTAGATAATGACACGTATGATGTTAAGATGCCATCGCTTGAGGGCAAGGCTTGGGCAGGCGCAAATGGAGATTGGGTTGTTTACATTGGGTCCAACTGCGAGTGGGAACTTGTGAATGTGTACACTCATGACCGGGTTCCACTTTCAGAAATCTCAGCAGACTGCCCAGAGGTTGAGCACACCGGTATTGTATGCACGTCCAAATACAATCATGGTGACTGTCTTCTACGGAAGATAGGAATTTCTCGAGTTCCCAACCGCTCTTGGAATTACAACAACTATGAAGTTGTTGCTATCTTCGACAAGCTTGTTGCCGTCGTTGCTGGTTTGACTCAATGGACATTGCTCAAAAACCAGTTTCTGTACACGCATGAGTACTGTGATGCAATTCAATACGAGGGCCTTGTGTTTGCTGCCACCACTCGTGGCACTGTTTTTGCATGGAATCGTTATGATTTCGGTACGTTTGTCTTCCACCGTAATTATAATTGTTTCATCCACATGCATGCGGGTTAGCAAGTTTGCCTTTACTAATTAACCTTCTTCTTGTGTTTCCAAGGTCCTGTGAACATTCCACCACCTATACTTGAAGATTTTTATAACCAAGGGGGAGATGATGATGGTGATGATCACGAGCATGAGGACGAGCAGCGCCCATATACTCTTTGGCGCCTGGCAACTAATTCCGATGGATCACCTCTTCTCGTGTGTATACAGCCCATTGATGATGTTACTGCTAAGGAAGCAGGTGTAGTCTCCCATGGTCGCACTCTCCGGACCTATTCCAACACCCGTTGCATGGTATTCGGGATGGATACTAGTGTGCTAGCGCCAACACCTTCTCCATGGTACAGAATTGATAGTCTTGGAGAAAACTCACTCTTCCTTGGACAAAAATAACCGCTGATGGTGAAAGGCGATCCAACTGCTGTTGACACAATGTTACTAGCACCATTTATGAGAAGCAACTGTGTCTATACCTCAGACATTAGCGTGGTTCCCTACCCTCGTACTGATATAGTAGGCTGCTTCAGACTGGATGATCGATCTGCGTTGGTCTCGAGATCGACAATAGATGCCCGTCGAGAGAATCACTTGTGGTTCAAAGCAAGCGTTTTCAACGCCGAGGAATGGTTGAGTTGAAGTTCATTTCATTGCTTGTTATTTGTTGTGTGGTGAAAACTTTAGTATTTATAATGTATCCTCGTTGTCGATGTGGGTTGATGACCTGTTGTATGTAATAAAATGATATGCCTATGATAAACTTACTAAATTTATGAATGGCTTTCGAGGTTATACGTGAGTGAGTGGTGCGATGAGGCAAAAAAATATTTTCTGAATACATAATTGTACGTGCATTGCAACAAGTTATCGGATGAGGCCAATCAACAATAGTAGTACACTATTTGTACTAGCTCCACATGCTTCGCGCGTCGTGCGGGTGTTTTTACTGTAGACATATTGTACGTAACCAGCACCTCGAATCCTCGATACTAATACTATATAGTAAGTAGTAGGAGTAGTAGGGTGGCATGGGCCAGAACAAGCATTCACGTCCAGGAGTACGGCACATGTCACCAGCACGACTTCCATCTGACACCATATTTCTTGGAGTCCGTGCTAGAGCAATCTCTTCAACCTCATCGTTTCTCTAACTCAGCCATCATGGCAAGCAAGCGAGGTGGGGGTTTGCCAATAGTCGGTTTCCTCAAGCTGCGGTCCCTCTTGTAAGGCCAACTCCAACGCTCTATCAATATATGGATGTACTCTTCTTCCCAATACAAAAACTTGCATCCATTCTACTCCCTCCGTTGCACAATACATGCCTTCTACTACCTCCGTCCTGGTTTATTGGTCCCCTTTGTAGTTTGTGTCCAATTTTGACTAAATATTTAAATAACAAAATGTTAATGCATGTCAAGAAAAATTATCTCATTGGATTCGTATTTGAACATAGTTTTCAAAAATATAATGTTTGGTGACATGCGTAAACATTTTGTTAGTTTAATCTATGGTCAAAATTTGGCACAAATATAATGGGGACCAATAAACTCAGTTTACATAGGTAGTATTTGTCAAAATATATATGTATCTAGACATGTTTTTAGTATATAGGTACATCCATTTTTGGACAAATGGAAGTCAAGTATTTTGGAACGGAGGGAGTACACAATAATTTTTTTAAGTTAGCACAGCTAGTCTAATCCGAGAGCACAACCGAAGATTTGGTCGGGTTCTTCCTCCTTTTGCCGACACGTGGGACATCCAGCATCCATGTCGTGTCATGAAAGAAAATAGAGTGGTACTAGTAGTTGATAAGTTGAAGCCACGAGATGTGCATCTTGGGTTAAACTGTAAATAGAATCTTACTACTCTTGAGTAACTCCAAAAGCGGCCACCGAAGATCTTTATTGGATTTGTTTTTCATCGCCAGCACGTCGAGGTGAAAGATGTGCAGGTTCAGTGGGTCCTCTTGCATTTTCACTGACATGTGGGCTCCGCACGTCCGCTGGCTGGCTGAGAAGAGAGATAGAGGAGGGCTGAGCACGGACTGCAGGAAATTTGTTCTACGTAACCAGCACCTTGATATTCGCGTGTGGTTGTTTCTAGAATAAAAAAGGAGGTACTGCTACTTATGTTACTACCACTACGCCTAGCCTAAGGTTAGTAGGTGACCTTGCGCTTGGCTCTTCGCCTCTTCCAGAAGTCGATGGTTCTATAGTAGTGCTTCTGGCAATCTGACACCAAATGAACTGTTGCACGTCCACCGCTTGTAAGAAAAAGTTCCTCCTCGTGCTGTGAGCCATCACAAGACGCAGCGTTGGCGAGAAGGCATAATCAAGCTTCTCATCGTTCTGCGAGTTGACGGGACACATCAAAGTTATTTACTAGTAGTACGTACTCTTTCCAAAAAGGGCTGACCATGTCATTGCTACCATCCCGTGCTCCGTTGTTGAGTACGTGCACTATTCACGTGCCATCAAGGAGAAAAAATATTGCGTAGGTGCCATCGAAGTGCACGACTCACTTACGAAAAAGGGTTTCCCCGCTTCCCCCACACGACTCACTTACGCACTGCTTATCTGATTATCTCCATTTTCTTGCATGACACGTGCACCTTGATGCTAGATGTCTCGCGTGTTGGGAAAATGATGAACAAAGCTCACGTAAAAGAAAAGAGTTGAAGAGCATAGATTCGCGACGACCGAGGAGGAGCAAGGAACCTTGCGCGTTTCCCCTGTTTTTTGCCGCCTGCCCACCTATAAACAACTAAAAGAACATGAAATTTTCGCTAACCACTAGAAACGGTACATCAGGATGCTAAGTTGAAGATGTTCTATACTCCCTCCATTCCCAAATAGAATTCTTTTTAGATATTTCAATAAGGGACTACATACGAAATAAAATGAGTGAATCTACACTCTAAAATATGTCTGCATACATCCGTATGTTGTAGTCTATTTGAAATGGCTAGAAAGACTTATATTTAGGAACGGAGGGAGTAGTTTATATTGAATTATTGATAACCATGCAACAAGCCACGTATGTACACAAGCCAACGCACTAACTCCATCCGATCCAACTCATGCACATACGCGCACAACATGGAGCACAAAAGCACATACACAAGACGTGCATGCACACACGCTCGGCCGCAGAATGCACGTGAATAACACATGCATGCGCACACACTCGGCTGCATGGAGGCGTGCACCATCCGCGGCGACGTCCAACTCATCGTGCTACGGCGAAGCTCGCACGCAACGGCGCATACACATCTCTTGCAGCACCTCTTTGCCATCGTTGCTCAACTACTAGTCGGAGACGAAGACGACCGCAGCCTCGGCCTTAGTGCTAGCACCGATGAAAAAACACGCACGCTGCACGCACACGAGCACATACGGAGTGCCCACGACGTGGTGGTGGTGCGTCCCTAGTCGCCTCTACTCCTTCTGCGCACGTTGTCTATCAAGGTGGCTGCATGCTAATGATGATGTGGGTGAGATCTTCTAGGACTCAGATGATGACGAGGAAAATTATGAGACACAAGGTGATGTACACCGTCAAGGTCCACGGTCAAGGGGGTGCTAGTAAGTGCTTAGATGTGCTTAGAGCAAGTACAATAGAGCTGAGTCAGCGGGCTATAAGGAATAAACTATAGTATATTTTTGCTTAGTTGGAGGAAAGAGAAGAGGAGAGAGAAGGTAAGTAGGCTCTTCGTGAAGAGCCAGCTCTAGCACGTGCTCCTAGGCACTTTGTGAGAATGAAAGGTGGGCCACAGAACAAAAAAGTAGTAGTACACTCTTTTGATCTACTATTGTACATGTTGACTATAAGATGGGCTGTAGATGACATGGCACTGGCTTATAGCCAGCAGCTGGTTATACTATTAATGCTCTTTAGATGAGGTGCTAAGTGCATTAAATGGCTTAGTAATTCAAGTCTTCAATGCGTAGGTGCTTAGTTTATTGGTGCCACATCATATTTTATGCCTACGTGGCAGGCTTAGCAGCTATACATGGTGGAGCACTGGGAGAGGCCAAGGCTGGTCATAGTGGGGAGTAACTTTTACTGTAACATATTACTATGTTACTCTAAACATCTCTATAAACCGGAAAGGAGGGAGTAGTAACATAGACTAGTGTCATATGCAGAGTATGGGAGCACATGATATTTCCCCATCCTGACCGATCCCAAGTTGGCTTCTCACCTTCTTGGCCCAACAAAAAACCCTCCCCCCTCCCACGCGCACTCCACGCCCGGCGCCAGCTGAGCCCGCCGCTCCACATTGATGGCAAGTCAGGGCGACGTGACCTCTCACTGCTTCCGCCGTTGAAGCGGCGCGCCGACCGAGGGCACCGCCCGCTGCACGCCCGGCATTTCAGACTACACAGTGGATAGTAACTTTTAGAGCAAGTACTACAATTAGATGACATAAGCAGGCTATAAGGATTTAAATATAGTATTTGTGCTTAGTTGAAGGAGAGAGAAGAGGAGAGAGAAGAGAAGCGGATTGTAAACATGTAGCCGGTTGTACTCCAACATACTTTGTGAGACAAAAGGTGGGGCCATTATTAATGATATTGTATTTATACTAAAGGGACTAATGGACGCCTTAATTACTCCATTTTTTTGAGACAAACCTTGGTGGGGCTATTATTGACTTTTTTTGAGCTATTATTGACTTGGACGTGGGGTTTGGGGACCAAAGGCCTACTATTATACTCGCACGACCGACTTGACATGCTCTAACCTAGCCATTGTATCATATGGTTTCGCACCATTCCGCATCTTAGCGCCGCCATACGCAATTCTTCTCCAAACCCTCCTTCCGGCATGCACCGCGAGAAGGGACAGCAGTCCTCTGAACCCCGCCTTCGTGATCCTGTCACGGGAGAGGCGATCAGGTTTTGGGGAGCACACTCACATCGCTGCCGACAACGACTTCCTCAACGACAGCCTTCTTTCCCGACCTCGGTAACCTCTTCATCAACGACATCGGTGACAACATCAACCACATCGGTTCTGCTCGCTCACAGACAAAGATGTGATTACATCCTTCTGGTTTAGTCCGCATCATTACTTTGATGTTTGCAATTGTCGTCATGATCTATTTACTGCTGATTCGGATTAAATCTCATACTAAATTGCTCATATATTCAACAATCCAATCCAAAAACCTGATCACAGGCAATTTACTCCGAGTGGTTTTGCCGCGCTTTTGAAGCCGCCTACTTTTAAGGGGGTGCAATATAAAAGGTGGCACACAAGAGCAGTATATTGTGTTTCAGATCATGTACTGCTATGACGCCACTAAGGGTAAGCCTGAGGGCGATCTTAATCCTACACAGTGAAGCTTTTGAACATGGATACCCTCTTCAAAGCCGCCCTGCTGAGTGTTCTTGACGATTCCATTGTGGATTCATATATGTCGTTTGACAGCGGCAAAGACATGTGGGCTGCGCTCGAGGCCACGTTTGGGCCCTCGGGCACTGGCAACGAGTTGTACGTCATGGAGCAATTCTGTGACTACAAGATGACTGATGAGCGCTCTGTTGTTCAGCAGACTCATGAGATACAGTCACTCTCTAAGGAACTTGAGTACTTTAAGTGTGTGTTGCCAGAGAAATTTGTTGCTGGGACCATCATTGCCAAGCTTCCACATTCGTGGAACGATTTTGCTACTTCTCTGAAAAACAAGAGACATGAGTTTTCTGTTTTGGATCTCATTAGCACTCTTGATTTTGAGTAGAAGGCCAGAGCGAAAGACACACGTGCTCGGGTCGCTGAGGGAGCTTCTAGTGCCCACATGGTACACGAGAAGAACTTCCAGCCCAACCAGCCCCAAAACAACAAGAACAAATCTCAGGGGAAAGGCAAGTTTGATGCAAAGAACAAGCCGTCACATTCTACCAAATTCAAGAAGAATTCTCATAACGGGAAGGGATACAAACCTCAATTTTGGTAGCACCGCTCAAAATTTATATGGCTGCATCTACCTGCTGTCAGCTAACCTCATGGTGCTCCAGGTATTCCTACATTCGTAACTAGGTACAATGACCACCGCAAGATAAAAGTAGCTTATTCATACGTTGATTTGCTGAATGTAGTGCGGAACGATCCTGTCATGTGTGGAGGAGCAAACAAGCAGTGCACCCGAAGGTGGAAATCAACCAAGGCTTATGAAATTATATGTAATCTTCCTCAGGCAGGTCAGTATCCCCTTCGTCCAGATGATCGTGTTTTGTCATGCCGAGCTATTGATATGTGCTACTGTTTTGCAACACCGTTTAAGTATAGCTACTGTTTTCCTATCTTTTCAGATTCAGGACAATGAATATGATATCGGGGGAACTGCACAATATGGACCCATGTTGAGTCATCTCTATTGCCTCATGTGTTTGCACCAAATGTGTCAAAGCATCAATTGCAAGATGAGGCAGCTAGCTAGCTAATGGAGTTGCCAACATGCTCAAAGTGCTCGCATAACATTGAGTAGAAACAAGCATGCCCAGAAATTAATGCGTCTTGTGAGGAGGCCCTTTTGCTCAGAGAAGCATCGACCGATTTTATTTATTTCCACACCTTCTCACAGCTTTGTATATTGGTTATAGTATGGTGAATCATTGAGATGCATAGACATGCTGAACTTTTGTTCTTCTGAATGTTAGTTTAATGTGAGTGTCTGCATCCAGTACCCCATCCTCTAATTTGGTGGGCCTTTACAGAGAAAATAAATCTCCTTAATTTACTCCATAACCACCCTATTAAATAGGCCTAGTAACAAACCAGGCGCATGCGGTGGCCGGCGGGCACATGCATCCTGCATGCATGGCCAGTCAGCCAAGCCCATGCGCCCGGCTCAATGCAACGCATAAAAGAAGAGAGCGGTTCTTGGGAAAAAGTGAGTAGTTAGTGCAGCGTGCCTTATAAAGACGAACAACTCGCTCTCCCGCTTCCGTTTCCCCACCCAATTCCCCGCTCCCCAATCTTCCTCACTCGTCCGAGAAAACTCCGCTCAACTTCTTCCTCACTGCATGTAAAACGCCTTGCTCCTCTTCTTCCACTCCTCACAAATCCCCAACCCTCCTTCTTCCCCACTCGCACCGCCACTAGGCTCGTCTCGCTACTTTGCTCAAACCCGTGAGCTCGGCGTGACGCCCACAAGGAAAATGGAGTCGGCTGGGCCCGGCCAAGAAGATGAGGCTCCCACGGGCGATGCCGTTGTAGATCCCGCACCCGTAGGCTGGGAGAAGCGGCGAGCCCCCCCACCCGGATCTGAGGAACCGGTAGAATCTCCGGTGGACTGCATCAGCGATCTCCCGGGCGTCATCCTTGAGGAGATCATCTCGCTTCTCCCCACCAAGGAGTGCTACCGCACACAAGTCCTCTCAACTCGGTGGCGCCCTCTATGGCGCACCACGCCCCTCAATCTCGACTGTCGTCAGATATCTGTCCTTCCTGAATTTGATCTCATCAGAGCCATCGTCTTTTCTCACCAGCAGGGCCCCGTTCAATGCCTCTGCATCCCGACAAGCTACCTGCTATCCATACCCGGCAAGGTGGACGCTTGGCTGACATCCCCTGAATTCGGAAAACTCCAGCAGTTTGAGTTCTACCATTACCATGAAAGTTTCATACCATGAACATGCCAAAAATTCGTGCCCACACCACTGTTGTCCATCTCGCGGTTTTCCTCCTCTCTCCACACCGCCACCTTCGTCCGGTGCCATCTACCAGACGATCTGGTACAAATGCTTCGACTCCCACTGCTAAAAAAACTTTCGCTTGTGGTGGTTTATCTGTCGGAGGCCTCACTGCACAGCATCATCCACTCCAGTTGTCCTGCCCTAGAGCACTTGTTGATTGTTTTGGAAATAGAATTCGGTATCAGTTGTCTCCAAATAAAGTCGCCTCACCTTAAAATATTGAAATTTGTTTTAAAGGACAGCAGCTCATCATCGAAGATGCCCCTTCAGTTGAAAGGTTGCTCCTTCATAGTTGTTATACACCTTCAGAAATAACTATCGTCTCTGCGCCCAAACTGGAGACCTTTGGTGTAATTCATGACCCGTTTAATAATCACAAGGAGTTGGTGTTTGGCTTCTCACTTTTTCAGGTACCGTATATTATCATCTACACATTTGTCATCATATGCTACATTTTCATTTGTGCGCATAAGTTTTATATCATCTTGGAGTACACTTTGGGTACTAATATTATGTTATATGCTCAATGAAGAGTTCGTGCATTGATTGCCTATCAATGCTGCTGGATTCTGTCAAGATCATATATATTAGAATGTATAGTTTTGATCTGGACATAATTATTGGCTTGCTGCGATGCTTTCGATCTCTGGAGAATTTATACATAGAGGTGATGATTTCATGCACATTGAAAGCTCGTATATTTTGTACTAGAATTAACTGTTCAGCTGTCATTCTTTCGACATACTCTTTTTTCAGACCTTAACTGTTTTCAATCTTCATGTCTACCTATGGAGAACCACATGGAGAAAAACATATAACCAATCGTTGGCGTAATAAGCACAAGGATTTTCTCAATTCTCATGACATTCGTTTGAGGACAATAACAATGGGACGATATGCATCCAACCAGGCAAACAGAAGCTTTGTCACATTGTTGAACGCGAGGTTACTATTGTCCATGAGGCTTAATTTTTACAGCAAGAGATTTCTCACGGACGAACATGTTGAACAACAAAAAGAGAAGTTTCAGGTGGACAAATGGGCTTCTAAACGTGCTTTCGACTTATATTTACAATAAGTTGTAGACATCACGAAATAAATTTTTGCACAGGATGTTGATTTTATGGATCAGACCGATCCATTTGTTTGTGACTGCAAAAAGAGTGGTTGGGTTAGATGTTACTATCATGTTCAATCTGGGTTTTGTCTAAAAATTTGATGAACAATTAATCCTTGGGATTTTTGTACCATTTGTATGCTTGACTTGCATGTTGTTGCCCTCGTACTCCCCTCCACCTGCCACTACACTGCCGCATCTTTCATGGCTGCTGTTCATTCCCGTCCGGGGCCTTGCTGTCATTCTCCGCCTTGGATAGCTCGCTGTGCCCGCCGCCATCTGGAGTTGTCAACATGGTCAACAACCAAGAGGAATCAGGAGATGACTGTACATGGAGAGGCTGATAGTAGGGACCCACCAGGGTCATTGCATTTCGCAAGCAGGTGCCTCGTTATTACAAGACAAAAAAATACTTCCTCCTAATTGTTTGACAACTAGGTTCCACGACAATGTAGTCAATAAACGAGAAAATTACACAACGAGCGAATAACACCAGGGACCCAAAGAGCTTCGCCAGCTTGTTTTTCGGCCAGAGACGGAGCTCAATCACAGATTGTGTGTGGGCTGTGGTCCGTCTAGCCCACGCTTACGCTTTTATTAAGCACATGACGAGCCCAGTAGATATACTTTTTCTTTTCGAAGTTGGCTAGCCCAGCTTTTTTTTTTTGGAGAATACCAAAACCGGGCCTACTTGCTTTTCTCAGCCCTCTTTATGCAAATCTTTCAAGACGAGGAGGGATGTAAGTAGTAAGAAATGGGCTTCCTTAAAACGGTCTATAAGTTGTAAGAAATGGGCTTTAAATTTTAAACCAAAGCCAACCGGAAATTGCATTAAAATATCATTTTTCATGATTTCTCTACTCTCTACTCTTATAAAAACCAAAGCCAACTGGCAATTACATTAAAATATCATCTTTTCTCCCACAAGATAAACTACTCATACAAATGCATCTTCATGTTCCGTTCAACGAACGGGCATCTTGCTAGTTAAGATTCTAAATTTAATTCATTTTTTTGTGGAGAATTGTTTATTGAATTTTATTTTGATATATTTTTTTGAAAACTATTTTTAACGTGACTCAAAATTTTGTGATTAAAAGAGTTCGGACCCCACCGAAATATGCAAAATTTCGTTGAATTTTTAGCAGTGCCCAGAGTATATGGTCTGTAACGCTAATAAAAAGAATATGGGCTTCAAATATCCTCAAGAATTAGCAAATGGGCTGTAAATTATTGAAAATAATGGCAATGGGTTGTATGCTGTTTCCCACAGATTTGGAGGCTGACTTCTGGGCCTACTAGGTTGACGATCACGCTGTCCTAAATTTTTTTTGACGCGTACGCAAGACTTTGTAAATTTAGTCAACACACAGTAGTGACTGTTGGATGTCCATCCAACGGCCACCGTGCTTCTTCAATCTCTGATCTTCCTGCTCCAGCCACCCAAACCAGTGCCGGCGGGACTGCATGCTCCCTCCTCCCATGGCTGGCTGTGCTGCCGCCAGGCCATCCATCTAACCACCCACACATCCTGTTATTTTTCGGCGACGTCAGCCTCACCCCGCAGCCGACCAGTCAGCGCTCGTTCTCCCCTCAGCGTGGGCATCCGTTGCGGTGGCTTTGCCGGCTCCGGGTGGTTCTCTTCCTGGGCCTCGCCCTCGTCCACCCCGTTTGTGCTCTTGGTGCGGCGAGGTCAACATGGTCAACAAACAACAACCATCGGAAGAGGCTGACAGTGTTGGAAATATGCCCTAGAGGCAATAATAAAATGGCTATTATTATATTTCTTTGTTCATGATAATAGTCTATTATTCATGCTATAATTGTGTTATCCGGAAATCGTAATACACGTGTGAATACATAGACCACAACGTGTCCCTAGTGAGCCTCTAGTTGACTAGCTCATTGATCAACATATAGTCATGGTTTCCTGACTATGGACATTGGATGTCATTGATAACGGGATCACATCATTGGGAGAATGATGTGATGGACAAGACCCAATCCTAAGCATAGCTCAAAGATCGTGTAGTTCGTTTAGCTAGAGCTTTTCCAAATGTCAAGTATCATTTCCTTAGACCATGAGATTGTGCAACTCCGGGATACCGTAGGAGTGCTGTGGGTGTCTTGAAACGTCACAATGTAACTGGGTGACTATAAAGGTACACTACGAGTATCTCCGAAAGTGTCTGTTGGGTTGGCACGAATCAAGACTGGGATTTGTCACTCCGTATGACGGAGAGGTATATCTGGGCCCACTCGGTAATGCATCATCATAATGAGCTCAATGTGACCAAGTGTCTGGTCACGGGATCATGCATTACGGTACGAGTAAAGTGACTTGCTGGTAACAATATTAAATGAGGTATTGGGATACCGACGATCGAGTCTCGGGCAAGTAACGTACCGATTGACAAAGGGAATTGTATACGGGGTTGCTTGAATCCTCGACATCATGGTTCATCCGATGAGATCATCGAGGAGCATGTGGGCGCCAACATGGGTATCCAGATCCCACTGTTGCTTATTGACCGAAGAGGCGTCTCGGTCATGTTCCAGATGTCTCCGAACCCGTAGGGTCTACACATAAGGTTTGGTGACGCTTAGGGTTGTAGAGATATGAGTATGCACGATAACCGAAAGTTGTTCGGAGTCCCGGATGAGATCCCGTACGTCACGAGGAGTTCTGGAATGGTCCAGAGGTAAAGAATTATATATAGGAAGTCAGGTTTCGGCCATCGGGAAAGTTTCGGGGGTCACCGGTATTGTACCGGGACCACCGGAAGGGTCCCGGGGGTCCACCGGGTGGGGCCACCTATCCCGGAGGGCCCCATGGACTGAAGTGGGAGGGGAACCAGCCCCTGGTGGGCTGGTGTGCCCCCCCTTGGGCCTCCCCTGCACTTGGCTTGGGGGGGGGGGGGTGGGGGGAAGCCACCCCCTTGCCGCCGCCCCCCTTGGAGATCCCATCTCCAGGGCTGGCGCCCCCCTAGGGGGCCTATATAAAGAGGGGGGAGGGAGGGCAGCCGCACCCATGCTCTTGGCGCGTCCCTCTCCCCTTGCAACACCTCTCCCTCTCGGAGACGCTTGGCGAAGCCCTGCCGAGATCGCTGCTGCATCCACCACCACGCCATCGTGCTGCTGGATCTTCATCAACCTCTCCTTCCCCCTTGCTGGATCAAGAAGGAGGAGACGTCTTCCCAACCGTACGTGTGTTAAACACGGAGGTGCTGTCCGTTCAGCACTAGGAACATCGGTGATTTGGATCACGTTGAGTACGACTCCCTCAACCCCGTTCTCTTGAACGCCTCCGCTCGCGATCTACAAGGGTTTGTAGATGCACTCCTCTCTCTCGTTGCTAGATGAACTCATAGATTGATCTTGGTGAAACCATAGAAATTTTTTATTTTCTGCAACGTTCCCCAACAGTGGCATCATGAGCTAGGTCTATGCGTAGTTCTCTTTGCACGAGTAGAACACAAACTTGTTGTGGGCGTAGATGTTGTCAACTTTCTTGCCACTACTAGTCTTATTTTGCTTCAGCGGTATTGTGGGATGAAGCGGCCCGGACCGACCTTACACGTACGCTTACGTGAGACAGGTTCCACCGAATCGACATGCACTAGTTGCATAAGGTGGCTAGCGGGTGTCTGTCTCTCCCACTTTTGTTGGAGCGGATTCGATGAAAAGGGTCCTTATGAAGGGTAAATAGAAGTTGACAAATCACGTTGTGGCTTTTACGTAGGTAAGAGAACCTTCTTGCTAGAACCCTATTGCAGCCATCAGAAACATGCAACAACAATTAGAGGACGTCTAACTTGTTTTTGCAGCATATGATTGTGATGTGATATGGCCAAAAGTTGTGATGAATGATGAATGATATATATGTGATGTATGAGATCATGTTCTTGTAATAGGAATCACGACTTGCATGTCGATGAGTATGACAACCAGCAGGAGCCATAGGAGTTGTCTTAATTATTGTATGACCTGCGTGTGATTGATTCAACACCATGTAATTACTTTACTTTATTGCTAAATTGTTAGCCATAGTAGTAGAAGTAATAGTTGGCGAGCAACCCCATGGATACATGATGATGGAGATCATGGTGTCATGCCGGTGACGAAGATGATCATGGAGCCCCAAAGATGGAGATCAAAGGAGCTATATGATATAGGCCATATCATGTCACTACTATTTGATTTCATGTGATGTTTATCATGTTTTTGCATCTTGTTTACTTAGAACGACGGTAGTAAATAAGATGATCCCTCATAATAATTTCAAGAAAGTGTTCCCCCTAACTGCATACTGCTATGAAAGTTTGTTGTTTCGAAGCACCACGTGATGATCGGGTGTGATAGATTCTAACATTCACATACAACGGGTGTAAGACAGATTTACACACACATAAACACTTAGGTTAACTTGACGAGCCTAGCATGTACAGACATGGCCTCGGAACACAAGAGATCGAAAGGTCGAACATGAGTCGTATGGAAGATACGATCAACATGGAGATGTTCACCGATGATGACTAGTCCGTCTCACGTGATGATCGGACACGGCCTAGTCGACTTGGATCATGTATCACTTAGATGACTAGAGGGATGTCTAATCTGAGTGGGAGTTCATTATATAATTTGATTAGATGAACCTAATTATCATGAACTTAGTCTAAAATCTTTACAATATGTCTTGTAGATCAAATGGCCCACGTTACCCTCAACTTCAACGCGTTCCTAGAGAAAACCAAGCTGAAAGATGATGGCAGCAACTATACGGACTGGGTCCGGAACACGAGATCATCCTCATAGCTGCAAAGAAAGATTATGTCCTAGAAGCACCGCTAGGTGAAGCTCCCATCGAGAGAACCAAGGCGTTATGAACGCTTGGCGGTCGTCTTGATGATTACTCCCTCGTTCAGTGCGGCATGCTTTACAATTTAGGACCGGGGCTCCAAAAGCGTTTTGAGCAACACGGAGCATATGAGATGTTCGAAGAGCTGAAAATGGTTTTCCAAGCTCATGCCCGGGTCGAGAAATATGAAGTCTCTGACAAGTTCTTTAGCTGTAAGATGGAGGAAAATAGTTCTGTCAGTGAGCACATACTCAAAATTTCGGGGTTGCACAACCGCTTAACTCAGCTGGGAGTTAATCTCCCGGATGACGCAGTTATTGACAGAATCCTCCAGCTGCTTCCACCGAGCTACAAGAGCTTTGTGATGAACTTCAATATGCAGGGGATGGAAAAGACCATTCCTGAGGTATATTCAATGTTGAAATTAGCGGAGGTAGAAATCAAGAAGGAACATCAAGTGTTGATGGTGAATAAAACCACTAAGTTCAAGAAAGGCAATGGTAAGAAGAACTTCAAGAAGGATGGCAAGGGAGTTCCGCGCCCGGTAAGCCAGTTGCCGGGAAAAAGTCAAAGAATGGACCCAAGCCTGAAACTGAGTGCTTTTATTGCAAGGGAAGCGGACACTGGAAGCGGAGCTGCCCCAAATACTTAGCGGACAAGAAGGCCGACAACACTAAAGGTATATGTGATATACATGTAATTTATGTGTACCTTACCAGTACTCGTAGTAGCTCCTGGGTATTTGATACCGGTGCCATTGCTCATATTTGTAACTCAAAGCAGGAGCTACGGAATAAGCGGAGACTGGCGAAGGACGAGGTGACGATGCACGTCGGGAATGGTCCCAAGGTCGATGTGATCGCCGTCGGCATGCTACCTCTACATTTACCTATGGGATTAGTTTTAAACCTCAATAATTGTTATTTAGTGCCAGCTTTGAGCATGAACATTGTATCTGGATCTCGTTTAATACGATATGGCTACTCATTTAAATCCGAGAATAATGGTTGTTCTATTTATATGAGAGATATGTTTTATGGTCATGCCCCGATGGTCAATGCTTTATTCTTAATGAATCTCGAACGTGATGTTACACATATTCATAGTGTGAATACCAAAAGATGTAAATTTGATAACGATAGTCCCACATACTTGTGGCACTGCCGCCTTGGTCACATTGGTGTCAAGCGCATGAAGAAGCTCCATGCTGCTGGACTTTTAGAGTCTCTCGATTATGAATCATTTGACACATGCGAATCGTGCCTCATGGGCAAAATCTCCAAGACTCCGTTCTCTGGAACAATGGAGTGAGCAACCAACTTATTGGAAATCATACATACTGATGTGTGCAGTCCAATGAACGTTGAGGCTCGCGGAGGATATCATTATGTTCTCACTCTCACTGACGACTTGAGTAGATATGGGTATGTCTACTTGATGAAACACAAGTCTGAGACCTTTGAAAAGTTCAACGAATTTCAGAATGAGGTAGAGAATCAACGTGACCGAAAGATAAAGTTCTTACGATCAGATCGTGGAGGAGAATACTTAAGTCACGAATTTGGTACGCACTTAAGAAAATGTGGAATCGTTTCACAACTCACACCGCCTGGAACACCTCAGCGTAACGGTGTGTCCGAACATCGTAATCACACTTTATTGGATTTGGTGCAGTCTATGATGTCTCTTACCTTTTACCGCTGTCATTTTGGGGATACGCTCTAGAGACAACTACGTTCACTTTAAATAGGGCACCGTCTAAATCCGTTGAGACGACACCGTATGAATTATGGTTTGGGAAGAAACCTAAGCTGTCGTTTCAAAAAGTTTGGGGATGCGATGCTTATGTCAAGAAACTTCAACCTGAAAAGCTTGAACCCAAGTCGGAAAAATGCGTCTTCATAGGATGCCCTAAGGAAACCATTGGGTATACCTTCTACCTCAGATCCGAAGGCAAGATCTTTGTTGCCAAGAACGGGTCCTTTCTGGAGAAAGAGTTTCTCTCGAGAGAAGTAAGTGGGAGGAAAGTGAACTTGATGAAGTACTACCTCTTGAACCCGTGAGTAGCGCAGCTCAGGAAGATGTTCCTGTGGTGCCAGCACCAACGGAAGAGGAAGTTAATGATGATGATCAAGGTACTTCTGATCAAGTTACTACTGAACTTCGTAGGTCCATGAGGACACGTTCCACACTACAGTGGTATGGCAACCCTGTCCTGGAAATCATGTTGTTAGACAACGGTGAACCTTCAAACTATGAAGAAGCGATGGTGGGCCCAGATTCCAACAAATGGCTTGAAGCCATGCAATCCGAGATAGGATCCATGTATGAAAACGAAGTATGGACTTTGACAGACTTGCCGATGATCGTGACGATAGAAAACAAATGGATCTTTAAGAAGAAGACAGACGCGGATGGTAATGTTACCATCTATAAAGCTCGACTTGTCGCTAAGGGTTATCGACAAGTTCAAGGGGTTGACTATGATGAGACATTCTCTCCCGTAGCGAAGCTAAAGTCCGTCCGAATCATGTTAGCAATTGCCACATACTATGATTATGAGATATGGCAAATGGACGTCAAAACGGCATTCCTTAACGGCCATCTTAAGGAAGAACTGTATATGATGCAGCCGGAAGGTTTTGTCGACCACGAGAATGCTAACAAGGTATGCAAGCTCCAAATGAACCATTTATGGGCTGGTGCAAGCATCTCGGAGTTGGAACATTCGCTTTGATGAGATGATCAAATCGTTTGGGTTTATGCAGACTTATGGAGAAGCCTGCGTTTACAAGAAAGTGAGTGGGAGCTCTGTAGCATTTCTCATATTATATGTAGATGACATACTTTTGATGGGAAATGATATAGAACTTTTGGACAACATTACGGCCTACTTGAATAAATGTTTTTCAATGAAGGACCGTGGAGAAGCTGCTTACATATTAAGCATCAAGATCTATAGGGATAGATCAAGACGCCTCATAGGTCTTTCACAAAGCACATACCCTGATAAGATATTGAAGAAGTTCAATATGGATCAGTCCAAGAAAGGTTCTTGCCTGTATTGCAAGGTGTGAGATTGAGCTCGGCTCAATGCCCGACCACGGCAGAAGATAAAGAAGAGATGAGTGTCATCCCCTATGCCTCAGCCATAGGATCTTTTATGTATGCCATGCTGTGTACCTGACCTGATGTATTCCTTGCCGTATGTTTGGTAGGAAGGTACCAAAGTAATCCCGCAAGGAACCTGGACAGCGGTCAAGAATATCCTGAAGTACACGAAAAGGACAAAGGACATGTTTCTAAATCTATGGAGGTGACGAAGAGCTCGTCAGTAAAGGGTTACGTCGACGCTTAGCTTCGATACGTATATGGATGACTCTAAGTCACAAACCGGATACGTGTATATTTTAAATGGTGGGGCGATGGCTAGTGCAGTTGCAAGCAAAGCGTCGTGGCGGGATCTACATGTGAAGCAGAGTACATGGCAGCCTCGGAGGCTGCGCATGAAGCAATCTGGGTGAAGGAGTTCATCACCGACCTAGGAGTCATACCCAATGCATCGGGGCCGATCGCACTCTTCTGTGACAACACTGGAGCTATTGCACTTGCCAAGGAGCCCAGGTTTCACAAGAAGACCAGGCACATCAAGCGTCGCTTCAACTCCATTCATGAAAATGTTCAAGATGGAGATATAGATATTTGTAAAGTACATACGGACCTGAATGTAGCAGATCCGTTGACTAAACCTCTCCCTAGGGCAAAACATGATCAACACCAGAACTCTATGGGTGTTCGATTCATCACAATGTAACTAGATGATTGACTCTAGTGCAAGTGGGAGACTGTTGGAAATATGCCCTGGAGGCAATAATAAAATGGTTATTATTATATTTCTTTGTTCATGATAATAGTCTATTATTCATGCTATAATTGTGTTATCTGGAAATCGTAATACACGTGTGAATACATAGACCACAACGTGTCCCTAGTGAGCCTCTAATTGACTAGCTCGTTGATCAACAGATAGTCATGGTTTCCTGACTATGGACATTGGATGTCATTGATAACGGGATCACATCATTGGGAGAATGATGTGATGGACAAGACCTAATCCTAAGCATAGCTCAAAGATCGTGTAGTTCGTTTAGCTAGAGCTTTTCCAAATGTCAAGTATCATTTCCTTAGACCATGAGATTGTGCAACTCCCGGATACCGTAGGAGTGCTTTGGGTGTGCCAAACGTCACAACATAACTGGGTGACTATAAAGGTACACTATGGGTATCTCCGAAAGTGTCTGTTGGGTTGGCACGAATCGAGACTGGGATTTGTCACTCCGTATGACGGAGAGGTATCTCTAGGCCCACTCGGTAATGCATCATCATAATGAGCTCAATGTGACCAAGTGTCTGGTCACGGGATCATGCATTACGGTACGAGTAAAGTGACTTGCCGGTAACAAGATTAAACGAGGTATTGGGATACCGACGATCGAGTCTCGGGCAAGTAACGTACCGATTGACAAAGGGAATTGTATACGGGGTTGCTTGAATCCTCGACATCGTGGTTCATCCGATGAGATCATCGAGGAGCATGTGGGAGCCAACATGGGTATCCAGATCCTGATGTTGGTTATGGACCGGAGAGGCGTCTCGGTCATGTCTGCATGTCTCCCGAACCCGTAGGGTCTACACATAAGGTTCGGTGGACGCTAGAGTTGTAGAGATATGAGTATGCGATAACCGAAAGTTGTTCGGAGTCCCGGATGAGATCCCAGACGTCACAAGGAGTTCCGGAATGGTTCAGAGGTAAAGAATTACATATAGGAAGTTAGGTTTCGGCCATCGGGAAAGTTTCGGGGGTCACCGGTATTGTACCGGGACCACCGGAAGGGTCCCGGGGGTCCACCGGGTGGGGCCACCTATCCCGAGGGCCCCATGGGCTGAAGTGGGAGGGGAACCAGCCCTGGTGGGCTGGTGCGCCCTCACTTGGGCCCCCCCCGCGCCTAGGGTTGGCAAACCCTAGGGGTGGGGGCGCCTCCACCTGGCTTGGGGGGAAGCCACCCCCTGGCGCCGCCCCCCTTGGAGATCCCATCTCCAGGGCCTGTGCCCCCCCCTAGGGGGCTTATATAAAGAGGGGGAGGGAGGGCAGCCGCACCCATGCTCTTGGCGCCTCCCTCTCCCCTTGCTACACCTCTCCCTCTCGCAGACGCTTGGCGAAGCCCTGCCGAGATCGCCGCTGCATCCACCACCACGTCGTCGTGCTGCTGGATCTTCATCAACCTCTCCTTCCCCCTTGCTGGATCAAGAAGGAGGAGACGTCTTCCCAACCATATGTGTGTTGAACGCGGAGGTGCTGTCCGTTCAGCACTAGGATCATCGGTGATTTGGATCACGTCGAGTATGACTCCCTCAACCCCGTTCTCTTGAACGCTTCCGCTCGCGATCTACAAGGGTATGTAGATGCACTCCTCTCTCTCGTTTCTAGATGAACTCATAGATTGATCTTGGTGAAACCGTAGAAATTTTTTATTTTCTGCAACGTTCCCCAACAGACAGTAGGGGCCCACACAGGAAAATGCCTCCTTATTACGTGCAAAATAATGATTCCTCCACCTGATAGCTGGGACCCACCGGAAGGGTCTCTGTATTTCGCGAAAAAATGTTCCCCCCGCTGTCAGCTCGGACCCACCGGAAATGCCTCCTTATTACGCACAAAAAAATGAATACTCCCCCTGCTAGCTGGGACTCACCTTGGTGGGAGGCTGACTTGTGGGCCTACTAAGTTTACGGGGACGGAGGGCTTTGTCAACTTAGTCCATATGAACGACTCTAGCTCCAGTGACCGCACGATGTCCATCCAACGGCCGTAGTGCTTCTTCAACCTCTGGTCTTCGTGCTCCAGCCTCCCAAAGCAGCGCCGGTCGTGCCGCGTGCTCCTGCCTCCCGTGGCCGGCTGTGATGCTGCGGAGGCCTCACCGCCCCCTACTACTCCCACCGCTAGCCAGGCCATCCCTCTACTCACCCACACCCCCTGTTGTTCTGCGGCGACGGCAGCCTCACCCTCGTACTCCTCTTTGCGTGGGCATCCACTGCTGTGTCTTCCCTGGCTCTGCATCGTCCCCTTCCTAGGCCTCCCCGTCGTCCACGGCCGTGGTGCTCTCGACGCGGCGTGGTCAATGTGGTCAATGACCGACTTCCATCGGAAGAAATCTTGTCGCGTGGATAGGTGACACAGGTCCATGGCGGCCGCAAGGAAGTGCCTCCTTATTACGCGCAAAATAATTATTCCTCCACCTGACAGCAGGGACCCATCGGACGGGCCACCAGTATTTCGTGAAAAAAATGTTTCCCCCTGACTGCTGGGACCCACCAGCTACATCTTCGCACGCAAGGAAGTGCGTCCGGGGAAAAAACCCCAAAACGATTCGCCCCCCTGACTACTGGGACCCACCAGCTACATCTTCGCAGGCAAGGAAGTGCCTGACAGTCGGGACCCACCTGGTCGAAGCGTACGTAGCGTTGTCATTCTGGTCGCGAACGGTATGCGTACATCTTGGTCGATGTAGAGGCACGCACGTGTCGTAGTAGAGGCGCGCACGTGTCGTAGTAGAGGCACGCACGTAGCATGTACACGTACGTACAACGGCGAGGGTGCAAGAAAGAAAATACGGCCACATACGTACGTACAGGCAGGGTCTCGAACGGCTACTCACGCATACGTACATGGGTGGGTCGGAACAGAGAAACTGCGTCGTCGTCGTGTTCATGGGGAGCCAACCGGCATTGTCGGAACGGAATGCGTGGTCGTGTTCATTGGGAGGGCTTGGACGGAACAGGCGACGGAAACGAGGCCTGGCGTACCGCACAACTGAGGAAACGGACCTCCTACGTTTGGAACAGGGTCCTGTTGATCGGGAGGGGTGTGGCGTAACGCAAAACGGAGGAAACGGACCTCCTACGGTCGAAACGGGGGTCTTGTTGATCGGGAGGGGTGTGGCATACCGCAAAACGGAGGAAACGGACCTCCTACGGTCGAAACGGGGGTCATGTTGATTGGGAGGGGTGTGGCGTATCGCAAAAGCGGACGAAAGCGGACTTGTGTTGGAGCGCCACGGTCGAAACGGGGTCCTGTTCATCGGGAGGGTGTGGCGATCGCAAAAGCAGGACTCCACGGGATCTGTTCATCTCCACCATCGACCTCCTCCAGCCTCCACGGGCTACCGTCGACCTCCGCCAGCCTCCACGGGCTCCTGTTCATCCAGCCTCCACCGCGTGCTACTCCACCGGCTACTGTTCAACCACCCCTCCACGGGCACCCCTCCACCGTCTACTGTTCATCCAGCCCTCCACACCACGGGGGTCCTGTTCAACCACCCCTCCACGGCCACCCCTCCACCGTCTACTGTTCATCCAGCCCTCCACACCACGGGTCATGTTCATCCAGAGGCAACGCCACCGCCAATCGCTCATCCAACCCCCCCCGCGCAATGCTCACTGTTCATCCAATCGATCGGCTTCAGTTAGCAGCAGTAGCGAAGGAATCGCTCCATCGGGTTCAGTTAACAGCCATCGATCAATCGCTTGGGTTCAGTAACGCGTAGCCTGCAGTGCAATCGCCCGGTTCAGTTAGAGCCCAACCCCTTGCTCGGGTTCAATTAGAGCCAACACACACACTGCAGCGTGCGTGTCACGAGAGAAAGCAGCGCATCGCTTCGGCCCCAACCTCCCACCGTAACCGGCAACTCCCCGAAATTCCCCCCCCCTCGCTTCTACCGCGATTTTTTCCGTCATGGACAGCCCAAAGAATGTCAGGCAGCTGCGTCTCCGGCCCGCCCAGGACGAAAAACCCATTTTCTGTCATGATTTTTTGTCATAGAAGTAGGAGCCCACCACATCTATGATGATACCGGGTTTTGTCACCATTATCGTCATAGAAGTGTCATATGTATGACATAATTTTTTTTCTTTCGGCCCAAAATGTCACGGATGTGTCTTTTTTTTGTACTGAGGATTACCATGCCACCCTGGTGCAGATCTTACTCTGGTTGACCTACGAGGTTCGGTAGTAACTTGATCTGAAGTTTTATGATCAACATCATTAGCTTCCTCACTAATTGGTGTAGGTGTCACAGGAACCAGTTTTTGTGATGAACTACTTTCCAATAAGGGAGCAGGTACAGTTACCTCATCAAGTTCTACTTTCCTCCCACTCACTTCTTTCGAGAGAAACTCCTTCTCTAGAAATGATCTATTCTTAGCAATGAATGTTTTGCCTTCGGATCTGTGATAGAAGGTGTACCCAACAGTTTCCTTTGGGTATCCTATGAAGACACATTTCTCCGATATGGGTTCGAGCTTATTAGGTTGAAGTTTTTTCACATAAGCATCGCAGCCCCAAACTTTAAGAAATGACAACTTTGGTTTCTTGCCAAACCACAGTTCATAAGGAATCGTCCCAACGGATTTCAATGGTGTCCTATTTAACGTGAATGCAGTCATCTCTAAAGCATAACCCCAAAACGATAGCAATAAATCAGTAAGAGACATCATAGATCGCACCATATCTAGTAAAGTACGATTACGACGTTCCGACACACCATTACGCTGTGGTGTTCCGGGTGGCGTGAGTTGCGAAACTATTCTGCATTGTTTCAAATGAAGACCAAACTTCGTAACTCAAATATTTTCCTCCATGATCAGATCGTAGAAACTTTATTTTCTTGTTACGATGATTTTCCACTTCACACTGAAATTCTTTGAAATTTTCAAATGTTTCAGACTTATGTTTCATTAAGTAGATATACCCATATCTGCTCAAATCATCTGTGAAGGTGAGAAAATAACGATATCCGCCGCGAGCCTCAATATTCGTTGGACCACATACATCAGTATGTATGATCTCCAACAAATCTGTTTCTCGCTCCATTGTTCCGGAGAACGGCATTTTAGTCATCTTGCCCATGAGGCATGGTTCGCAAGTACCAAGTGATTCATAATCAAGTGATTCCAAAAGTCCAACAGTATGGAGTTTCTTCATGCGCTTTACACCAATATGACCCAAACGGCAGTGCCACAAATAAGTTGCACTATCATTATCAACTCTGCATCTTTTGGCTTCAACATTATGAATATGTGTATCACTACTATCGAGATTCAACACAAATAGACCACTCTTCAAGGGTGCATGACCATAAAAGATATTACTCATATAAATAGAACAACCTTTATTATCAGATTTAAATGAATAACCGTCTCGCATCAAACAAGATCCAGATATAATGTTCATGCTTAACGCTGGAACCAAATAACAATTATTCAGGTCTAAAACTAATCCCGGAGGTAGATGTAGAGGTAGCGTGCCGAGGGCGATCACATCGACTTTGGAACCATTTCCCACGCGCATCGTCATTTCGTCCTTAGCGATCTTAAGCAATCCGTACTCCTGTTTCAAGTTGCAAATATTAGCAACAGAACCAGTATCAAATACCCAGGTGCTACTGCGAGCTCTAATAAGGTACACATCAATAACATGTATATCACATATACCTTTGTTCACCTTGCCATCGTTCTTATCCACCAAATACTTGGGGCAGTTCCGCTTCCAAAGGACGGTCTGCTTTGGTGAGAAGCACTTTCGATCTCAGGCTTAGGTCCAGACTTGGGTTTCTTCTCTTGAGCAGCAACTTGTTTGCCGTTCTTCTTGAAGTTCCCCTTCTTCCCTTTACCCTTTTTCTTGAAACTGGTGGTCTTGTTGAACATCAACACTTGATGCTCCTTCTTGATTTCTACCTCCGCAGCCTTTAGCATTGCGAAGATCTCGGGAATTGACTTATCCATCCCTTGCATATTATAGTTCATCACGAAGCTCTTGTAGCTTGGTGGCAGTGATTGAAGAATTCTGTCAATGACACTATCATCCGGAAGATTAACTCCCAGTTGAATCAAGTGAGTGTTATACCCAGACATTTGGAGTATATGTTCACTGACAGAACTATTCTCCTCCATCTTGCAGCTGTAGAACTTATTGGAGACTTCATATCTCTCAATCCGGGCATTTGCTTGAAATATTAACTTCAATTCCTAGAACATCTCACATGCTCCATGACGTTCAAAACATCGTTGAAGTCCTGGTTCTAAGCCATAAAGCATGACACACTAAACTATCGAGTAGTCATCAGCTTTGCTCTACCAGACGTTCTTAACGTCGTTAGTTGCATCTCTAGCAGGCCTGGCACCCAGCGGTGCTTCCAGGACGTAATTCTTCTATGCAGCAATGAGGATAATCCTCAAGTTACGGACCCAGTCTGTGTAATTGCTACCATCATCTTTCAACTTTGCTTTCTCAAGGAACGCATTAAAATTCAACGGAACAACAACACGGGCCATCTATCTACAACAACATAGACAATCAAAATACTATCAGGTACTAAGTTCATGATAAATTTAAGTTCAATTAATCATATTACTTAAGAACTCCCACTTAGATAGACATCCCTCTAATCATCTATGTGATCACGTGATCCATATCAACTAAACCATAACCGATCGTCACGTGAAATGGAGTAGTTTTCAATGGTGAACATCACTTTGTTGATCATATCTACTATATGATTCATGCTCGACCTTTCGGTCTCAGTGTTCCGAGGCCATATCTGCATATGCTAGGCTCGTCAAGTTTAACCCGAGTATTATGCGTGTGTAAAACTGTCTTACACCCGTTGTAGATGAACGTTGAGCTCATCACACCCGATCATCATGTGGTGTCTCGGCACGACGAACTTTGGCAACGGTGCATACTCAGGGAGAACACTTTTACCTTGAAATTTAGTGAGAGATCATCTTATAATGCTACCGTCAAACAAAGCAAAATAAGATGCATAAAGGATAAACATCACATGCAATCAATATAAGTGATATGATATGGTCATCATCATCTTGTGCCTTTGATCTCCATCTCCAAAGCACCGTCATGATCACCATCGTCACCAACGCGACACCTTGATCTCCATCGTAGCATCGTTGTCGTCTCGCCAACTATTGCTTCTATGACTATCGCTACCGCTTAGTGATAAAGTAAAGCAATTACAGGGCGATTGCATTGCATACAATAAAGCGACAACCATATGGCTCCTACCAGTTGCCGATAACTCTGTTACAAAACATGATCATCTCATACAATAAATATAGCATCATATCCTGACCATATCAAATCACAACATGCCCTGCAAAAACAAGTTAGACGTCCTCTACTTTGTTGTTGCAAGTTTTACGTGGCTGCTACGGGCTGAGTAAGAACCGTTCTTACCTACGAGTCAAAACCAGAATGATAGTTCATCAAGTTAGTGCTGTTTTAACCTTCTCAAGGACCGGGCGTAGCCACACTTGGTTCAACTAAAGTTGGAGAAACTGACATCCGCCAGCCACCTGTGTGCAAAACACGTCGGTAGAACCAGTCTCGCGTAAGCGTATGCGTAATGTCGGTCCGGGCCGCTTCATCCAACAATACTGCCGAACCAAAGTATGACATGCTGGTAAGAAGTATGACTTGTATCGCCCACAACTCACTTGTGTTCTACTCGTGCATATTACACGCATAAACCTGGCTCGGATGCCACTTTGGGGAACGTAGTAATTTTAAAAAAATTCCTACGCACATGCAAGATCATGGTGATGCATAGCAACGAGAGGGGAGAGTGTCTTCCAAGTACCCTTGTAGACCGTTAAGCGGAAGTGACGTAGGGCGGAACCCTACGTGGATGATCTTTCACGTTGGAGCGGATCCTACGGGGAATCACGAAGAACACGCGGAAGAACAAGAGGGAAACACGGAGGAAACGTGAGAGAAATCACTAGACCGACAAGAGATCAATCACACAAGTGCTAGATCACCGATCACATAAAGTGGCACAAGATTCAAAATCAACAAAGCTAAGGATACACGAGTAGCCGTTCTTCTCCGAGAGGAGGTCTTGATGGGATCCACCCTAGAAGGGGGGTCTTGAATCCGCTTGGGGGATCTTCTCCGTAGAGGTCCTGAGCTCCGAGGAGAAGTAACCAAGTGGATGAGCACGGCTCTCACACAAACATGAGCTAAACCTAAGCTACCCTAGCTAGGAGGCGGAGGGGTTCTATTTATAGTCCTAGTGCAAAAAGGGGGCAAAGTGAAGGGGTACATGGGCTTCGGCCCGAAACTGTGGCAGACAGGTACCGGACGTCCGCTGGGGGCCGGTCGTCCGGTGGCTCAGGAGGGACCGGACGTCCGGTGTCGTCGGACGTCTGCTGGATCCGTTCTGTGAAGGAGGCGCCGGTCGTCCGGAATCTTCATACTTCCGCTAATATCCATTCTGTTGGGGGGTGCCGGACGTCCGGTAACGTCGGTCGTCCGCTCGCTGGAGAGTGTGTGTCGGGGCAGGCTGATCTGGCCCACGAACACCTATGGGGCCGGCGGACCGAGCCCCTTTCGGTTCGGCGGGGAGCGGAGGTCGCACGAAGAGCAGATCGAGGCAAAACACACGAGAGGTTTACCCAGCTTCGGAGCTCTCCGGAGAGATAATACTCCTACTGCTGCATGCGTGAGGTGTATTGCGTTCTTTCTCAGGAGCGCTCGAGTGCTACAGTACAGACGAGCTGCTAACGAGACTGAGCGTGGAGGGAACTGATCGACCAACCCCCTCTACGTTGCGCATGGGCCTCCTTTTATATGCTCAAGGGGCTCCGACAGGTGGCAGCGTGAGCGGGGTACAAATGGAAAAATAGTGGTTGGTACACCTACTTGTACAAAGCGGTGTACTATACCTAACCACGGCGAGGGACAAAGGCATTAAATGCCCATCTAGTCGCCCTAACGGTGCAAGCGAGGGACCGTCGGGCGCCACCGCTTGCCACGATGGCAAACTTGTCGCTTGCTTGCCACCTCGCACCGCTGGCTGCATGACCTCTTGCCACAGCGCTGGGAAGGTCGAGGCGACACGTTAGTGGATCTGCTGGAGTGTAGGTACCGAGTGGTGGTCTGCGCGGCAAAGCGCCTTTGCCGCGGTTGTTGTCTTGTCGCGCCGGAAGCTTGTCGCGCACGGGCCTTCCCTCAAGCTCCTCTTGCCGGGCCTTGTCTTGTAGGTGCCTTGGGTGGCCTTCCGGCAAGCGCCTCTTGCCGGGCCTTGTCTCCTTGGCTTGAATACTTTGTTCTTGAATGGCTCCATAGGAACCACGGAGGACCTTGGCGGTCACCGGTAAGCCTTGCAGCGGAGGGCTGCAACTGCCCGTGCACAAGTTCGGGATACTAGGGAACCCCTACTCTAGTACACCGACAGAGCCCCGGGCTGGGCCACACACGGTGCCGAAGCTGTTGGGCAGGCCCAAAACAGAACGGGCACACGCGCCCGGGTCACACCATAACTCACCCGGACCCACCGCCCCCCACTTAACGGCACGCATCGAGCGTGGCGCCGTGTGAGAGATCGTGGGCGAGATCGTGGGGGTTTCTTTATTCGGAAAATCGGAACGTCCGCCCCCTCCCTCTTTATAAGCAGGGGAAACAGGGGCACGTCGCCTACCTTGCCAGTTGCAGTCCCATTGAAAAACCACCACCACTCCCCCCTTCTCTTCAAGGCTGAAAAGAGAGATGCGCTCCGCCCCCCATCGCCACCAGCACCACCAACGCCGTCGACCTCCTCCACCACCTCCGCCATGGGCCCGAAAGCCGATAAGGGGAAGTCCGTGAAGTCGGACGAGGCGCAGCAGCTTGCGGCGCTGCGGAAAGAGCGGGCCATCTTCCCCCCTCAGCTCGCCGCGAGGGAGCTGAGGGAGAACTACTACCTCTTCTGGTCGACGGAGACGCGAGCGCATCCGCGCACGAAGGTACTCCCCGCCGCTGCTGCTGAACTGGCCCCGACGGGGTATCCCTTCTTCGCGCTCTTCTTCTACTGCGGGCTCTGCCCGCCTTTCTCTGAATTCTTTTGCGACATCATGAACACCTACGGGTTCCGCCTCCTTGATTTCACCCCCAACGCCGTTCTGACCATGGCGGTTTTCGCACATCTCTGCGAAAACTTTGTCGGAGTCCACCCAAATGTTGCCCTTTTCCGCCACTTCTTTTTACCCCGTGTTGAGAGAGGAGAGCCCCTTGCCGGAGGAATCGCTTGGATCTCCAGGGTCGGTAAGAAGGAAGCTTATCTGGAGGGAGAGCTCCGCAGCAAATGGGAGGAGTGGAGGGCAGATTGGTGCTGGATTGTTGAGGAGAACCCGCAGCCTTTTACCGCCCAGCACCAAACCCCAGTAGTGCGCAACAATGATTGGAGCAATCTGGCCCCGGAGGATGCTAGGCTGAAGATCGCAGTCACCCGAATCCTCCGCCTCAGACTTGCCGGACTCACCGTAGGCACTGTTGGCGCGGACTTTCTTCGCCGCCAAGACGCCTTGCAGGAGAGAAGGAGACCTGCCTGGGAATTTCAGAACGCAGCAGATATCATGAGGCTGCACCCGGGCCTCAACTTCAACTTCACCGTCTTGGAGCTTGACGTGATGCTCTTAGAGCTGTTCAAGCCTGATCCTGATCATCCGGAGATGTTTAGGTTGCCGAGGGGCATCGTTCCGCTGTGCAACAACTCGTCGCTTGACCGCATCCGTGCAATGATGCCGTTGTGTGACTCCCATGGAATTGTCCCCACTTGGCAAGAGCCGGCAGATGACGTCGTGCGGCAGTTCTTCGACAATCTGGTGGAAATGCCGGTCCGCCCCGACGAGCAGAGAGGCCTCACCGCGACACCTGCGACGATGAGATGCAGCGCGACGCCACCATCTTTGGAAGAAGCGGCGGCAGCGCTGCCATGGCGGTTTGGCTTCACTGTGGAGGAGGCAGAGGTAGCTGAGGCGGCAAGACTTGTCGAGCGAAAGGAGTTTGTCGGCGAGGAGGAGCTTGCCGAGCCCGAAGCCGAGTCGAGCGAACCCGCCGAGGGCTCATCCTCCCCGCCTCCAAGCAGTTTGCCGCGAGCGGAGCCACCAGCTCCACCAAGAAGGCGTCTTTGCAAGGCCGGAGATGCAGCGGGGCGGCAGACGGGCCAACAGCCGCAGCCTTGGCGACGCTCCACCGCGGCAAGCACTATTGCTGCGGAGCACCTCACGCCAGCGGCAGCTGGAGCGGGGCCCTCGCAGGCCACGGTCCCGCTCCCGCCAAGCGTCAAGGGAGCCTCCTCCGCCTCGTCGTGACGGAGGCGGGCAGAATTGACCTCTCCGCGCTCGGCGGCGAGGATGAAGAAGAGTAAGATTCCCTGCTGTACTTGTAATTCTTCGATTTGTTGCCTTGTCTTGTATCTCGACCGCTTTTCTGAATCCATTCCTTTTCGTGACGCTGGCCCAGAGGATGTCGAAGAGAGCCAAGACCCCGGTGATTGTCGTCGAGGGCGAACCCATCGCGACGACGGCAGGAGGCGCGTCCGAGACCACCTTGCCGGATGAGGCAAATCTCCTCCAAAGCAGCCCCCAGCGTAAGTATATGGTCTACTTCTTGCTGTTCGGCGTGCATGGGTGCTTTTTCCTTGCTGATATCTGACTGTTGATTTGTGTAGGAGCAGAGCAGCCTCCTTCTGCTTCGACTACGCCGCCAAGGGTGGATTCCCCGGCAAGGGAGCGTTCTCCGGCAAGGGAGCCTTCTCCGGCAAGGGGCAGCTCTCCGGCAAGGGACGGCACCAGCGATCCCTTGGTGGCGGAGACCATGACCGCAGCCTCCGGCGCAGGTAACCTTCTTGCCTGAGTACTTCCCTTGTGTTTTTCTTCTTCTGATTTTGTCTTTGAATATTTGCTTGACTTTCTTCATCCGTCCGCCACAGAGCCAATGGAGACCGAGGTCGCCCGAGGAGGATGTGTCTTGACAACACTTGATAAACGCCCGCCCGTGGAAGAAGACGCTTGCCGACGAGCCTGCCGGGCGAAGAGGCCACTGTTGCCGCCGAAGGTGGGCGAGGGTCTGGCGATCGACCGACCCTGAGGCCGCAGGAGCGCCAGGCGCTACACCGACAGCCGACCCCTCTGCCGCTGCTGCAGCGTTGGGCTCCGAAGAGCCCCAGCCCGGCGCCTATTTGAAGGCCGGTGATGGCGTCTTCATCAAGCTCCCATGGGAGTCGAGCTCCAGGGCACCGGTCGAAGGAGAAACCTTCAATGAAGAACTGCTCACCTCCGCTGGGCTGACGCTGGTCGACGCGCCAAGCAGCAGCAGCGGCGAGCCTGAGGAGGAGCAGCTGCTGCGGAAGTTGCTGTCGCTCTACCGCGCCCGGCAAGCCAAGCTGGAATCCCGGGAAGCGCTTGTCGCGAAGGCGGGAGCAGACATTGAGAAGCGCGCGGAGGAGCTCCGGGGCCGCAACCAGGAAGCTCTCCGGTCCTTGGCGGAGGAGCGGGAGCAACTCGCCGAGGAGCGCAAGGCCTTCATCCTCGAGAAGGCTGAAGCTGAGGAGGAACAGCGGCTTGCCGCCGAGAAGCTGTCTGCGCAGGAAGGTGAGTTGGCGCAGCGGAAGGTTAACCTTGACAGCCACGAGGAGGATCTTGCCATGCACGAGGAAACATTTGGCGGGGCTCTCAAGGAAGCAAAGGATGCTGCCGCAGCTGCCGAGGCCGCCAAGAAGGAGCTGGAGACGAAGGTGGCGCAGTTGGAGGCCAGCCTCAAGAAGAGCGGCGAGGAGCTTGCTGCACTCAAGCATGAGCGCGGGAAGGACGCCTACACTCTTGGCGAGCTGCAGGGCCGTCTCGCCGAGAGGAGCAAGGAGCTCAGCGCCGCCAGGGACTCCAATGCAGATCTTGAGTTGAAGCTAACTACTTTGACTCGGGACGCTGGACGGCGCCAAGGAGCAGGAGGTGGCCTTGAAGGAGAAGATCAAGGCCGACGAGGAGCTGGCGAGTCTGTTGCCGCCAGAGTGCCTTGAGAGAGAACGTGGAGCCTCGGACCGAGGGTCTCGTGGATACTGCTGCAGCCATCCACAGGGAGCTGATGGAGCTGGGGATGGTCGATCTTGGATACTCCTCCGACGAGCATCTCCAACCCAGCGCCAAGCTCAGCTCGTTCTTCAAGGGCGTAGTGACGGGCCTCCAGCGACTCCGGGAAGAAGTCCCAAAGCAGCTGGCCGAGGAGTCGCGCGGATCTCTGAGGGAGCTCTCGGAAGGTGCTGATGAAGGTGGCCTTCCGCAACCCAGGCCTCAACTTCACCAACGTCCTCAAGTCCTTGCCGCCGGATGCTGATGTGGAGGCGCTCAAGACCCTTGTCGCACCCATTGTGGACAGGGTGAGCGGAATAAAGAGGGTTGAGGGCGATCGTGTAGATTAGGTCGCCCGTTTTCTCTTTCTCTTGCCGCCGCTGGTCATGTCATAGGAACAATCCATTAGAGATGCGGCAAGATATCTTGATATATAGCTTTATTTTGAATATCAATTGCTATGTTATTTCCTTTACTTGATTCCTTCCTTTGTATGTTTTTGCCCTACGCTTTTAGGGAACTTGTCGGCGCGGGCACCTAAGTCATGAAAGTGCGGGGACGTCAAGAGCTTCTTTGGCGGTGCCGCTTCCGACAAGCAACCTTGTCGCAACTTGTCGCAGCTCACTTAAGTTGTTGAGCGGACTCGAAACAAAGTAAGGGTGCAACTAGCTACAAGTTGGTTCCTCTGCATGAGGTTTTCCATACAAAGTTCGGTCGTTCAAGGAAGATAACTTAAAATTTTTAAAACTGATTGCTCAAACTTTGGCAACTTAGCTTTTCCGTCGCTTGCTTCCCAAAGAAGGCTAGACTTCCTTGAGCGACGCTTGGTCCACACCATTATCTTCTCCTTTCCCCGGCAAACTTGTGTGCGAGGGAACCTTCCTTTCTTTGAGAAAGAGAAAGAAGAGAAAATAAAGATATGGAGCCTTGTGGCTCGTTATCACTTACCAGGGGTAGGTGCTGCACAAATGGTCAGATATGCATGCAAAATAGGAGTAAAAAGCATGAAATTGACAAGATGTGCTGGCACGCTTAGCTTTATCGATGCACGGGGTCTGCGCCCGGCTTTGTACGAAGGATTACATGCAACATCGGCAAGACTTGTACGAAATGTGGTTGCCGGAACAGGTTCCGGCAACCGCGCCCTGTGGGTAAAACTTAGGAAGATGCTCAATGTTCCAGGAGTTGCTCACCGAATGCCATCTTCGGTCTCAAAGGCGGACGGCGCCGAGCCTAGTGACTCGTTTCACCCGATAAGGGCCTTCCCACTTCAAGGCCAACTTGTTGGAATTCTTGGCGGACTGAACGCGCCGAAGAACAAGGTCGCCTTCCTCGAGACTTCTGGCATTGACTTCACGGCTATGGTAGCGGTGCAAAGCTTGCTGGTACCGAGCAGCTCGTACAGCAGCCTGAAGACGATCTTCCTCAAGGAGCAGCGCGTCATCTTGTCGCAGCTGCTCTTGCTCAAGCTCATCATAAGCGAGCACTCGAGGCGATCCGTATACGAAGTTCCGTGGGGAGAACTGCCTCTGCTCCATAGACTAGAGAGAAGGTGTACGGCGGTGGCTCGATTTGGCGTCGTCTGATCGACCAAAGAACCACCGGCAGCTCCTCAATCCAGTTTCTTACGCACTGCGGCACAGCCGAAAGTTTACGGTCTTGAGCCCGCGCAGCACTTCAGCATTTGCTCTCTCCGCCTGACCGTTGCTTCTCGGATGAGCAACAGAAGCGAAGCAGACCTTGGCGCCAAGATCTTGGACGTACTGCATGAAGGTGCGGCTTGTGAATTGCGTGCCGTTGTCGGTGATGATCCTGTTAGGGATTTCGAAACGGCAAACAATCGACCTGAAGAACTTGACTGCTGATCAGGCTGTCACCTTCCTCATCGCTTCCACTTCCGCCACTTTGTGAACTTGTCGATCGCAACGCATCAAGATTACTCAAAGCCCCGACAGCTCGGGAAAGGGGCCGAGGATGTCGAGCCCCAGACCGAAAATGGCGAGGATAAAGGGATCGTCCGAGAGCTTGAGCTGGCTGGTGTATCTGCTTGGAATGGAACTAGCACACTTCACACTTGGTTACTTGTGCGAGTTGCATCACGGAGGGCTGTCGTCCAAAAGAAACCTTGCGGGAACGCTTTGTCGGCAAGTGCTCTGGCGCCAATGTGGTGACCACATATGCCTCCATGTATCTCTGCCAACAACTTTTGTCCGTCTTCCCGGCGAATACACTTCAATTTCATTCTTCTGTACAGTGTGTTGTCGACAAACTAGTACATACTTGACTGTCGGGCTACTCTTTCCGCTTCTTCTTGCTCTTCGGGAAGTTCTCCTGTCTAAAGGAAATGGACAATCTGCTGTGCCCATGCTGGAGCTTGCGGCTCGACAACAAGGACTAAAGGCACATCTGCTGCTGCGGGAACATCAGCTTCCACGGCGAGAACCTGCGGCTCAGCCGGAGCTTGACGTTCCCCGGCAAGCTTGCCGGAGCAAAACTTGTCGGGAGCGTCTGCTTCAACGAAACAAACCCTGGGGCTTGTCGGAGCAGACTGCTCCTTAGCACTGTTGGTATCAATCTTGGGGATTTTCTTGGCGACGGCTTCGGGAAGCTCTGCCGGAAAGTAGTCACCAGAGATCAACTTCCTCTTCTAGCTCGCTTGATTGATGGCGTTCTGGGGCAATTTGAGTCAGCTTGAGCACAAAACCCACAGTTCCACAGGTAACTTAAGTGCGGCGCACTTTGACAGCGCCATCGGCAATGTCGTTTTGAGCTCTTGGAATATATTCCATCATGTAGGCCGTCAAAGTGCTCTTCTAGCTTTCGACTTCATCAACATAAGCTTCCATCAACGGACTCGATAATTCTTGTTCACTTGGCGGATGACAAGTCGTGAGTCACCCACGACAATGAGCTTCTTGATCCCAAGGTCTCACTGCAATCTCGAGACCGGCAAGCAAACCTTCATACTCTGCGGTATTGTTTGTTGCTTGCTCCTTGGGAAAGTGCATCCGGACTACGTGCACTGAGGTGCTCTCTGGTGGGTGCGACAAGTAGCACGCCGGCACCGGCGCCTTGCAGCGAGAAGGCACCATCAAAGTACATCAGCCACTCTTTGCTTGCTTCCTTAATGGGAATGCTCGTTTCTGGAATTTCTTCATCTGGTGTTGGTGTCCATTCTGCTATGAACTCCGCCAATGCTCTGCTTTGGATAGTTGAAGTGCTCTCAAACTTGAGGCCAAAGCTTGACAGTTCCAGTGCCCACTCGACAATCCTGCCTGCTATACGGACTTTGGCAGTATCCTCTTCGCCGGAAAGCGAGTGACAAGCTGTGATCTCATGTGCACGAAAGTAATGGCGCAGCTTTCTCGAGGCCATGAGAAGGCCGAAAGCAATTTCTGCACACCGAGTACCTTGACCTAGCCCCTCTGAAGGGAACCGACAAAGTAAACTGGGCGCTGCACCATCCTTTTCGCATCTTCTCATGCGTCTGCGCAGATCCGTCCTTGTCGGGACCAGAGCTTGCCGGTGAAGCCCCCTGCTTGTCGCTGGATGCATCCGCCATGGTTGCTAGCTTGTCATCCGCCTCCCTCTCCGCTACTAACGCAGCACTAACCACTTGATTGGTTGCCGCTATATATAGCAGCAACTTCTCTTGTGGCTTAGGTGCGACAAGTGTTGGAGTGGAGGATGTATCTCTTCAAGTCTGCGGCGCAACCTCCGCTTCGAGTCCATTGCATCGGACCTGCCTTTTTCAAAATTTTGAAAAATGGCGGGCACTCAGCAGAACCTAGAGATAAACCTGCTGAGAGCAGCTGCGCAACCGGCAAGCCTTCATACATCCTTGACGCGCTTTGGTGCTTCAATCTGCTCAATGGCCTTGATCTTGTCGGGATTGGCTTCAATTTCCCGCTGAGACACGAAGAACCCGAGAAGCTTGCCGGAAGGGACTCCAAACACGCACTTCTCGGGGTTGAGCTTGAGGTTGATCTTGCGCAGATTTGCAAAGGTTTCGTCTAAATCTTGAACCAGGGTCGCCTTGTCCTTGCTTTTGACCACTATGTCATCCATGTATGCTTCCACATTTCTGTGCATTTGCGGCTCAAAAGCGTCATGAACTACTCTAGCAAATGTTGAACCAGCATTCTTTAAACCGAATTGAATACGTACAAAACAGTATTTGCCACATGTGGTGATGATTGCTGTCTTCTCATCATCCACAAATTCCATGAATATCTGATGATATCCTGAGTATGCATCCAGAAATGAAAGCAAATCACATCTGGCCGTGGAGTCAACAATCTGGTCGATGCGCGGCAAGGGAAATGGGTCTTTGGGACAAGCTTTATTGACATTTGTAAAGTCGATACAAAGCCTCCATTTCCCATTAGCCTTGCGTACAACTGCAGGATTGGCCAACCACGTAGGATGGAGCACTCCTCTGACAAGGCCTGCTGCTTCCAGTTTCTTGATTTCTTCCGCGATGAACTCTTGACGCTCCACTGCTTGCTTCCTTACTTTCTGCTTGACGGGCCGCGCATGAGGACAAACGGCAAGATGGTGCTCAATTACTTTCCTGGGAACACCGGGGATGTCAGACGGTTGCCACGCAAACACGTCGACGTTTGCCCACAGGAAAGCAACGAGCGTGCCTTCCTATTTAGGGTCGAGAGAGGCACTCATGGTGAAGGTACCACCAGTGCCGTCCTCCTTGGCGGACACCTTCTTGGTCTCTGGTGGAGCTGTCATCGTCTTCTTACACTTGCCGGTGGAGCTCGATGATGCGTCCTCGACGGTAGCGCAGCACTCCGAAGAGGTGCGCTTGCCGGAGTGGGCATCAGAGCTCTTGCCGGACTTGGTCTTCTTCTTCCCCCCGGGAGCTTCAGCGGCAAGTGGCTTGCAATCTGTTGCAGCTGCTGCTTCCCGGTAGATCTTGTCGGCACAGATAAGAGCATCCTTCTTGTCGCCAGGGACAGAGATGACACTTATCGGGCCCGGCATCTTCAGGAGGTTGTATGCATAGTGAGAGGCTGCCATGAATTTGGCAAGTGCTGGACGGCCAAGTATCCCATTGTAAGCCAATGGAAATTCAGCAACATCAAAGGTGACCCTCTCAGTCCTGAAGTTCAACTCGCTGCCAAATGTCACCGGCAACGTGATCTTTCCCTTTGGCTTGCTCCTTCCCGGATTGATTCCTTGAAAAGTGCCAGTCTCTTCGAGCTCGCCATCAGGGATCTGGAGTTTCTGGAGTACCGCTGAGGAGATCAGATTCAAGCCGGCCCCATCGTCAACTAACATCTTGGTGACCTTGAGGTTGCGGATAGTTGGTGAAACCAACATCGGCAAGCACACGACCGCAGTTACACGATCAGGGTGGTCCTCAATATCAAAGATGATAGGCGTGCTGGACCATTTCAGAGGCTTGCGTGACTCGATGGATGGTTCGGCTGCATTGACTTCCCGCATCCACTGCTTGAGTTGGCAGTGTGAAGTATGCAGAGAAGCACCACCGTCAATGCACAGGACCTCTGTGGCTTTCTGGAACTCCTGCTCATCGGTCTCGTCATCATCCATGTCTTCATAAATGCGTCGTAAATGCGTCATCCTTGTCGCGGCCACGGGGAGGTCTGTCTCCTTGCCGCTGCTTGGCCTTGCCGCGGCGTCCTCCCCGGCCGGGGCGTTTCTTGCTAGGTCCTCCAGCACCCTCTTGGGCTTTCTCCTTGTCAAGCCGCTCGTATTCAGCTTTCTGCTGCTCGACAAGCTGCTCGACCTTCTTGCAGCTCTGGAGGTCATGGCCCTTGGTGCGGTGGATCTTGCAGTATTGCTTGCCGGAGCCGTCCTGCTTGTCGGCGGCCGCCACAGACTGGCAGTTGGTGCCAGCGGCAACCTCCTTGCCGGAGCTACCAGCCTTGGCTTTCTTGGCGCCGCCTCCGTTGCCGGACTGCTCAACAACTAGTACATCTCTGCCTTCCTTCTTACTGTTGCCCCGCCGCCGGTTCTTCTTTGCCGGGGCGGTCTTTTCACTATCAGATCCTCCTGCTTCAGTATTCTCTCCGGGGAGTCTCCTCCCCTCCTCAACATGTGCACACTTGTCGGCCAGGGCATATAGCTCACTGACATCTCTGATCTTGCACATCGCCATCTCCTCCGCATCCCGCGGTTTCGCGACGCTCGATGGAATGCGCTGATCACATGACAGGTGGACATCTGGGATGTTGTGCCGTACACGGCCGAATCTTTGAATATACTTGCTAGGGGCTCCCCTTCCTTACGGGCGGCAGATGAAGGTCGCTTTCTTAGCCATGGGGATTGTGGCCGCTTTGTAAAAGCGCCGACAAACTGATGGCATAGATCTGCCCAAGAAGATATGGAGTTGTCCGGCAAGTGCATGAGCCAGGATCGACATTGGGCTTGAGCACCCGGTGGGAAGTAGTTGGCAAGGATCTTGTCGTCTCGCCCCGCAGCCTGCACCGCGATGGTGTAGATGCCGAGGAACTCCGACGGATGCGTGTTGCCGTGCATTTCTACCTGATGCGTCGGCTTGAAGTTTTCTTCTTTGGGCCCTTTGGACTTGCCGCAGCTCACGAGTGAACGCAGGGCAACCTACCGCGTACGGCAAATCGCATGGTTCCTCTGGTGCGTGCATGTCGACAGAGGGCCCAGCGCGCTTGTCGGATTGACGTCGCGCTTCTCTTCGGCGCTCGATGCGAGTTCGAGCGTCTTCTTGCTGTCGATCGTGTAGAACTTGGCGCTGATCGCGACGAGCTCGTGGATCCGATGACGCGGTGGAGTCGCTGTCGAGGTGGATCCGGCGAGTCGGCGATCTTGGCCTCCGGGGCGGAGAGTGCATGGTGGTTGCACCCCCACCGGTCTCGTCGCCACCGGCTCTTGTTTGGTAGTCCTGCCGCGGCAGCGATGCGCTCGGTTGCCGCGGAGCGTCGCCGTTGGCGAAGCCGATGAGACTCTGAATGGTGGCCCTCCACTCATCGACCTTGTCGGCCGTTGGAGGGTAATCTAAGAGCAGCTGCGCTCTCGCCAAAGCTTCTGCTGGAGTGGTGGGTGGCAGTGGCGAACGGCGCGAGGAACGAGATATGCTCGGACTTCTAACTATGTTAGAAGGAGCAGTATCCCGTCCGGGCGACCGTGGCTCGCTCGCGCCAGCACATTGGCGTGCATGCTGGTCTTGAGCATCCCGAGATCGTCCAGCTTGATCTTGGTCCAACGAGCGTATGGCATTGCGAATGCCATGACGCTGTAGGTCTCGTGCCTCCTGAGACGGGCGCGGTGCATGTACGGACGCCGAGGTCTGCGCAGCTTTGTCCTTGGACTTGGCAGCACCGTGAGCTCCCCCGGCGCCATCCATTCTTCGCGGCGTCTACCCCACCACCTGTTTCCTCCGGTGGTGGTGGGTTCGACGCGACAGGCTTCGCCAACAAGCCTTCTTCTTCGGTGGCATGTTGATGAAGATGATGAAGATCTAGCTTCGCGTGGACGCCGGATCAGGTTCACACAACCTCGACGCTTCTACCGGGCGCGCCAAAGATGTCGGGCAGGTTGATCTGATTCGCCCACGAACACCTATGGGGCCGGCGGACCGAGCCCCTTTCGGTTCTGGGGAGCGGAGGTCGCACGAAGAGCAGATCGAGGCGAAACACACGAGAGGTTTACCCAGCTTCGGAGCTCTCCGGAGAGATAATACTCCTACTGCTGCATGCGTGAGGTGTATTGCGTTCTTGCTCAAGAGCGCTGAGTGCTACGGTACACACGAGCTGCTAACGAGACTGAGCATGGAGGGAACTGATCGACCAACCCCCTCTACGTTACGCATGGGCCTCCTTTTTTATGCTCAAGGGGCTCCGACAGGTGGCAACGTAGACGGGGGTACAAATGGAAAAATAGTGGTTGGTACACCTACTTGTACAAAGGTACAGTGTACTATACCTAACCACGACGGCGGGGACAAAGGCATTAAATGCCCATCTAGTCGCCCTAACAGTGCAAACAGGGACCGTCAGGGGCGCCACGGTTCGCCACGATGGCAAACTTGTCAGCGCTGCTTGCCACCTCGCACCGCTGGCTGCACAGCCTCTTGCCACGCGCGCCTGGGAAGGTCCCAGGGCGACACGTTAGTGGATCTGCTGGAGTGTAGGTACCGAGTGGTGGTCTGCCGCGGCAAGCGCCTTGCCGCGGTTGTTGTCTTGTCGCGCCCGGAAGCTTGTCGTGCACCGGGCCTTCCCGGCAAGCTCCTCTTGCCGGGGCCTTGTCTGGTAGGTGCCTTGGGTGGCCTTCTCGGCAAGCGCCTCTTGCCGGGGCCTTGTCTCCTTGGCTTGAATACTTTGTTCTTGAATGGCTCCACAGGAACCACGGAGGACCTTGGCGGTCACCCGGTAAGCCTTGCCGCGGTGGGCTGCAACTGCCCGTGCACAAGTTCGGGATACTAGGGTACCCCTACTCTAGTACACCGACAGTGTGGCCGGTCGTCCGGTCCGGGCCGGACGTCCACTCGCTGGGGCCTGCGCTGGCTGGGACTTGGCAGCTGGGGCTTCAAGCGCCGGACGTCCGGTCCCGACCGGTCGTCCGGTGGCTGGAGTTTTCTCCGGTAGCTCTTCTTCTTGTCCTTTGCGGTTGGTAGCTTCGTCTCCTTGTCCAATGGATGTAGATGCACCATGGCTTTCCTCCAGGTACCTGATCACACACAAAGTGTCCATATGAGGTAGTAGCCAAGTCTCGTGAGTAGAGAGAGGAAGTTCGGAAAGGAGCGAGTTCACCTTATCTTCGATAGCCTTGGCTCTAGCTCTTGTCATGGGCCCAAGTGATGTTGAGGAAGATGTAGACACGTCCATGGGTATGAGCGAGGGATGCTCCGCATCATCCCCCCCCCCTTGGGAAGGATCCGACCTCGGATCAAGAGCTTCATCTCCATGGTATGGCGCAAGGTCCTTGATGTTGAAGATGTCGCTCACATTGTACTTGCCTCGTGGTAGATCTATCTTGTAGGCGTTGTCGCTAGAAGCGTGCTAGCACCTTGAAGGGTCCATCGGCTCGAGGGAGAAGCTTGGACTTGCGTTCTTTGGGGAAGCGGTCCTTGCGAAGGTGCAGCCATACTAGATCACCAATGTTGAAGACCATGGGTTTCTTGTTGACGTTGAGCTTGGTCGTTAGTCGTTGAACTTGTCGCTCGATGGCATGTCTTGTATCCTCATGCATCTTCTTGATGTAGCTTGCCCGTGCACTCGCATCCATGTTGGTGTGCTCTTGTAGAGGAAGAGGTAGAATGTCCAATGGTGACAACGGGTTGAAGCCGTAGACGACCTCGAAGGGGGACTTGCCGGTAGTCGAATGTCTTGCAATGTTGTAGGCGTACTCAGCGATGGGTAGACATGCTTCCCACTCCTTGATGTTCTTCTTGATCAAGACACGAAGTAGAGTGGATAGTGTGCGGTTCGTCACCTCCATTTGGCCGTCGGTTTGAGGGTGGTATGCGGATGAGAACAATAGCTTGATTCCGAGCTTGGCGCATAGGGTCTTCCAAAAGTAACTCAAGAACTTGACGTCACGATCGGAGACGGTTGTCTTTGGTACTCCATGGAGTCGCAAGATTTCCCTACAAAAGAGATTTGCAACATGTGAAGCATCATCTATCTTGTTGCAAGGAATGAAATGTGCCATCTTAGAAAATCTATCCACAACAACAAACACGGAATCCTTTCCATTTTGAGTTCTAGGCAAACCAAGTACAAAATCCATGCTAATGTCTTCCCAAGGTTGATAAGGAATAGGAAGAGGCATGTAAAGACCATGGGATTGAGCTTTTGACTTAGCTTTGCGACATGTAGGGCAACGGTTGGTGAAGCATGAGACATCACGAAACATCTTGGGCCAAAAGTAGTTGTTGGAGAGCGTGGCGAATGTCTTGTCACGTCCAAAGTGTCCCATGAGTCCGCCTCCATGAGCCTCTTGCAAAAGGAGCAAACGAAGAGAAGACTCGGGAATGCAAAGTTTGTTAGCTCTCATAAGATAACCATCCTTGATGTAATATTGTTCCCAAGAAGTATGCGTTAAACACTTGGCATAAGGAGAAGCAAAAGATGGATCATGCTCATACAAGTCTTTTATATGCTCAAAACCGATAACATTCAACTCAAGGTGAGTGAGAAGCATGCATATGCGTGAAAGTGCGTCGGCAACTACATTTTCTTTACCCTTAATGTACTTGATCACATAAGGAAAAGATTCAATGATTTCACTCCATTTTGCATGACGCTTGTTTAATTTAGTTTGACCTTTGAGGTACTTAAGCGTTTCATGATCGGTATGGATGACAAACTCATGAGGTCTAAGGTAATGTTCCCAAACATGTAGCACACGCACTAAAGCATACAATTCTTTGTCATAGATGGGATAATTAAGTTGAGCACCGGAGAGTTTTTCACTAAAATAAGCAATGGCTCATTTTTCTTGCATCAAAACTCCGCCAATTCCGGTACCACTTGCATCACAATGAACCTCAAAAGTTTTGTCAAAATTGGGTAAAGCAAGAATCGGAGCATGAGTAAGCAAAGACTTGAGCTCATCAAAAGCGGTTGATTGCAAAGTTCCCCAAACAAAGGGAGTATTCTTCTTACTCAAGGCATGCAAAGGAGCGGCAATTGTGCTAAAATCTTTCACAAAGCGACGATAAAAACCATAAGACCAAGAAAACTTCGCACTTGTTGCAAATTGGTGGGTTGGGGCCAAGTTTTAATTGCTTCTTTTTTAGATTCATCAACATGGACACCCTTTGAGGATACTACAAAACCCAAGAATACCACTTTGTCAACTCCAAAAGTGCATCTTTTCAAGTTTGCATAAAGGCTTTCCTTGCGAAGAGTTTGCAACACAGATTTTACATGATTGATGTGCTCTTTCATTGTTTTGCTAAACACAAGAATATCATCAAAGTAAACCACACAAAAGACTCCAATGTAAGGACGAAGCACATGATGCATAAGGCCTTACGAAAGTACCGGGAGCCTCCGAAAGACCCATAGGCATCACTAACCATTCATATAAACCAAATTTGGTTTTGAAAGCAGTTTTCCATTCATCACCCTCTTGTATGCGGATTTGGTAATAGCCACTTTTAAGGTCAATTTTTGAGAAAAAGTTGGCTCCACTAAGTTCATCAAGCATGTCATCTAAGCGAGGAATGGGATGCCTATAGCGGACGGTGATCACATTGATAGGTCTACAATCGGAACACAAGCGAAAACTTCCATCGTGCTTAGGCACAAGTATAATGGGAACGACACAAGGGCTTAAGCTTTCACGTACATGACCGTTGTCGATTAGTTGTTGTACTTGCCGTTGAATCTCCTTGGTTTCTTCGGGATTGACTCGGTATGGAGATTTGTTTGGGAGAGGTGCTCCGTGGATGAGGTCGATTCGATGCTCAATGCCTCGAAGAGGAGGTAGACCCGGAGGTAGCTCATCGGGGAAAACATCTTGAAATTCCTGCAAAAGAGATTGAAACACCAAAGGTAGCTCGTGAATGGTGTCAGTTTTTGGTTCTCCATGCTTGCACACAAGGACAAAGTGCATCACACTAGATGGGTTCTCACACACTTCTCTCATGTCACTTTTGGTGGCAAATAGGATGAGGTTTTTCTCTCTAGGCGAAGAGGCGCTCAAGTTTGGCTTGTGGCTTTCACTCACTTTTGGGTGGATCACTTTCTCACTCTTGTCTCTATGATGGGTGGCTTGCTTGTCGGCTATCACTTGAGTAGGAGACATAGGTCGTAGCACATATTCCTTCCCTTTCATCTTGAAGCTATAGTGATTGGTGCGCCCATTGTGGATGACACCACGGTCGAATTGCCATGGTCAACCTAGAAGTAGGTGGCAAACGGTCATTGGGACCACATCACATTCCAACGTGTCTTCATAAGCACCAATTTTGAAGGAGACTAGGACCGTATGCTCGACTCGTATAGTGCCGGAATCACTTAGCCATTGGACCTTGTAGGGGTGCGGGTGCTTCCTCTTGACCAATTGAAGTTTGGAACATAGTTCTTCACTTGCCAAGTTGTGGCAACTACCTCCATCGATGATGACCTTGACGGACCTTCCGTTGATGCCGGCCTTTGTGTGGAAGATGTGGCATCTTTGGTCGTCTTCTTGTTGATGTTGAAGAGTCAAGACCTTGGAGACAACGAGAGCAGGGCTCGAATCCTCATCGCAAAAGACTTGATCATCTTCATCTTCGTTCACTTGCCGGTGCATGGCCACTTGCTCAAGGGCTTCCATCTCCTCTTCACTCATGGAGTCATATGTGTCATCGTCGTTGAGGATCATGGTGCGCTTGTTGGTGCATTCGTATGACTTGTGGCCTCGGCCGCCGCAAGTGAAACACTTGAAGGAGCTTGTCTTGATGGTCTCATCGGTCGGGGTAGAGGATGAAGCACGCGGCTTGAGGTTGCTTGTAGTAGGAGGAGGACGACTTGAACTTGCCGAAGTCTTCTTGTAACTTGACTTGTCGTCATTTCTTGAAGAAAGCTTGGTGGAAGTAGATGTTGGAGTAGTTGTTGAAGCTTGGGTGTTGGAGAAGCCGTAGGTCTTGGATGAGTACTTAGCGTACTTGAAGTCATCTTGCACTTGACGTTCGGCCTTGGTAGCTTGATGTACGAGCTCAATGAGGTTGGAATATGGTTGGAAGTCGGCGATCTTCTTGATGGGATGATTGAGTCCATTCAAGAAACGTGCCATAGTTTGCTCATCATCTTCTTTGACATTGGCTCGAATCATGGCTATCTCCATTTCCTTGTAATATTCTTCAACACTCTTTGTTCCTTGCTTGAGTAGTTGGAGTTTCTTGAAGAGGTCGCAGTTGTAGTAGGTTGGCACAAAACGTGCTCGCATGACATCCTTCATTTGAGCCCAAGTGGTGATTGGAGGTTCACCTCTTGTTTGTCGTCGCTCAATGATTTTTTTCCCACCATATGAGCACATAGTCTTGGAACTCAAGTGATGCCATAGCGATTTTCTTCGCTTCATCGTAGTTGTGCAACCGGAAGATTTTGTCAACCTTCAATGCCCATGAGAGGTAGTCTTGGGTCATTGCTTCCATTGAACTTGGGCATGGTGAATTTTAGCTTGCCGTGGCGTTGCTCTTCATTGTGTTGTTGGCGATGTTGATGATGACGTCCTTGACGTGGATTGTAATTGTCTTCATGTTGCTCTTGGCGTGGAGGAAGACCATGATCAACTTGCCCTTGTTGAGCTTGAGGTTGATGTGGAGCTTGACGAGCTTGTGGAGGGGCTTGAGGAACTTGACGTTGCACATGAGGTTGGTAGTTCCTCTCTTGGATTTCTTCTCGAAGGGCTTCCTCTTGATTGCGCCGTTCGCGATTGCGGTTGGCGAAGGCTCTACTTGATTCTTGAACGGCACGTTGCGCCTCAAGACCTTGCGCTTCACGTTGTTGTTGTTGAAGACGTTGAGCCTTGGCGTCTTGTTCGTCTTGGTGTAGACGCGCTCGTTCTTCCTCTTGTTGGCGACGAAGACGTTGTCGTTCTTGAGCTTGAGCAAAAGCCTCTTTGTTTGATTGAGGACGACGAACTTGATCATCCACTTGCTCTTGTGAATGCTTGTCATGGAGCGGGTTGCGAGATGCATGACGGTCTTGACGAGCGGCACGACGAAGAGTGTTCGAAGTAGGTGTACTTGAGTCGTAGAAGGTGTCGTCGGAGTGTCGACTCGAGCGGCTGCGTCTTGATGATGAAGAAGTTGAATGATGCCGGTTTCTCATCAAAGCCCGTATCTCGTCCATTCTTGCATCATTCTCTTGCTTGTGAGCGTCGAACTTGTTGTCGAAGTAGTCCCTTGTACGTTGCTCAGAGAGTCGCAAGTCGGTGGCGAGGTTGTCGATGCGGTCGCTCATTGCTTGTTGTTCTTGGTGTAACGCTCGTTGTGCACCAAAGAGGTGGCTCTTGGTGACGTATGATGACATGTCGTCGTCTTGCTCGATGAAGAGTGGGTTGGTAGAGGTACTTGGCCTATCCATCATTCCAAGCAAAATGTGAGTGGTAGAACGGAAAAGAACTTATACCAATGTACCTTTGACCGATGTTGAGGATGAATCAAGTTCACTCAAATGCGGACAATGAAATAGCACTCTTGGTACCGATTCTTGTCGGTTCTCACACCTACACAAATAAAATCTTATGGTGGAGCTCGGTTAGGATGGTGGCACAAACTTTGATGCAATTGTAAGTGAGACTCAATAATGTTGGAAATGATTCACAAATTTGCAAATGCAACTAGTAGACCAATAGCAAGATTTGGTACACGGAAACACACACGCAAATAGATAATATGGGGTTATGCAACCAAAGATGAGCCAAAATGTGGAATTCACCAAGATGCTCTTGTTGTACAACACTAGAGAGACGCTAGCACGATTGCACAATAGGCGGATACACAAACTTGTGCACAACCTACTAGGCAAAATGCAACTATCTCTATCCCAATTATGCTATATGTATGGTATTTCGGTGCTATGATCCAAGATGATCCAATATGACAATCTTAATATAGTATGATGCTATGGTTCTTGCTCATAAGCTCTTTGCTTATTTTTCCTCTTTGCTTAAAAGCTTGGGTGGCTCTTTCACTTATGAGCTCTTTTCTCATGCAAAACTTCACGAACCAAGATAGCAATTGTGTATGCTATGACAACCTTGTGACACACAAGTTGATCTCAAGATATGCACCACTATGGTATGATATGATATATGGAGTATGATCACTAAGGTGCACAAGTCACGTTGCCAGCAATACTCAATGGCTAGTCTCGATGGGTAAGCTACGCAAAATGAGGCAATGTGGGTTATCACTGCAATTGCAAGGTATGACAAAGATGTCGTCGAAGTTACCGTCCTTGCGATGATGACTAGTCGATGTTAGATGAGCGGTGGTGATGATGGATTCGAACCGTACCTAGATAGCCGAAACACAATAGGATACGGGAAACCACAAATCAAAATCTCAAGGACCAAAATGTGTCAAAATCGTCATCGGAAGTGTCGTGGAAGATTTTGGTGTATGTTGGTTTGGGAGATGTGGTGGGAGGTGCGATGGTGGTGGTGGCCGAACTGAAAATTCAGTTTCGTCGGAGTGGGACGGACGTCCGGTTTTTGCGGTCGACCGGTCGTCGGTCGTCCGGTACCTGCCGGTCGTCCGGTGCCTGGGTGATTTTCGGGCACAGGAAGAACTGCTCGGTTTCGGGGTGGAAGGGGATGGTGAGGTCGAAATCGAGTGGTTTGGTGGATGGAAAAGGGTGGGGAGGGTGGGGAAAGTTAGATCCACACGTAGCAACACAAATCCATGGACCAAATCCAACAAAATCTCAACTCACAAACAAATAACAAAAAAAATTGGGCTATTTTTGGTGGAGATTTTCGAATTTAGGACGAAAACAACAAAATCAAGCTAGAAAACACAGTGTAGGGGCTCCAAGAACGTGATCAACGTGGCTCATGATACCAAGATGATGTAAGGTGGAACCCTACGTGGTTGATCTTTCACATTGGAGCGGATCCTACGGGGAATCACGAAGAACACGTGGAAGAACAAGAGGGAAACACGGAGGAAACGAGAGACAAATCACTAGACCGACAAGAGATCAATCACACAAGTGCTAGATCACCGATCACATAAAGTGGCACAAGATTCAAAATCAACAAAGGTAAGGATACACGAGTAGCCGTTCTTCTCCGAGAGGAGGTCTTGATGGGGTCCACCCTAGAAGGGGGTCTTGAATCCGCTTGGGGGATCTTCTCCGTAGAGGTCCTGAGCTCCGAGGAGAAGTAACCAAGTGGATGAGCACGGCTCTCACACAAACATGAGCTAAACCTAAGCTACCCTAGCTAGGAGGAGGAGGGGTTCTATTTATAGTCTTAGTGCAAAAGGGGGCGAAGTGAAGGGGTACATGGGCTTCGGCCCGAAACTGTGCGCAGACAGGTACCGGACGTCCGCTGGGGGCCGGTCGTCCGGTGGCTCAGGAGGGACCGGACGTCCGGTGTCGTCGGACGTCCGCTGGATCCGTTCGGTGAAGGAGGCGCCGGACGTCCGGTATCTTCATACTTCTGCTAATATCCATTCTGTTGGGGGTGCCGGACGTCCGGTGACGTCGGTCGTCCGCTCGCTGGAGAGTGTGGTCGGTCGTCCGGTCCGGGCCGGACGTCCGCTCGCTGGGGCCTGCGTTGGCTGGGACTTTGCAGCTGGGGCTTCAGGCACCGGACGTCCGGTCCCGACCAGTCGTCTGGTGGCTGGAGTTTTCTCCGGTAGCTCTTCTTCTTGTCCTTTGCGGTTGGTAGCTTCGTCTCCTTGTCCAATGGATGTAGATGAACCATGGCTTTCCTCCAGGTACCTGATCACACACAAAGTGTCCATATGAGGTAGTAGCCAAGTCTCGTGAGTAGGGAGAGGAAGTTCGGAAAGGAGCGAGTTCACCTTATCTTCGATAGCCTTGGCTCTAGCTCTTTTCATGGGCCCAAGTGATGTTGAGGAAGATGTAGACACGTCCATGGGGATGAGCGAGGGATGCTCCGCATCAGGAAGCGTTATGAAAACGCGGTTGATGTAGTCGTACGTCTTCACGATCGACCGATCCTCAGCACCTGATACTTCTCCAACGTATCTATAATTTTTTATTGGTCCACGCTACATTATATTCTGTTTTGGATGTTTAATGGGCTTTATTATACACTTTTATATTATTTTTGGGACTAACCTATTAACCGGAGGCTCAGCCCGAATTGCTATTTTTTTGCCTCTTTAAGTGTTTCGAAGGAAAAGGATATCAAACGGAGTCCAAACGGAATGAAACCTTCGAGAACGTGATTTTCGGAACAAACGTGATCCAGAGGACTTGGAGTCTACGCAAAGCAATCAACGAGGAGAGCACGAGGTAGGGGGCGTGCCTACCCCCAGGCGCGCCCTCCACCCTCGTGGGGCCCATGTTGTTCCACCGACGTACTTCTTCCTCCTATATGTATCTACGTACCCCCAAACTATCAGAGACGGAGCCAAAACCCAATTTTCACCGCCACAACCTTCTGTACCCGTGAGATCCCATCTTGGGGCCTTTTCAGGCGCTCCGCCGGAGGGGGCATTGATCACGGAGGACTTCTACATCAACACCATAGCCTCTCTGATGATGTGTGAGTAGTTTACCTCAGACCTTCGGATCCATAGTTATTAGCTAGATGACTTCTTCTCTCTCTTTGGATCTCAATACAAAGTTCTCCTCGATCTTCTTGTTGATTTATTCGATGTAATCTTCTTTTGCGTTGTGTTTGTCGAGATCCGATGAATTGTGGGTTTATGATCAAGATTATCTATGAACAATATTTGAATCTCCTCTGAATTCTTTTATGTATGATTGGTTATCTTTGCAAGTCTCTTCGAATTATCAGTTTGGTTTGGCCTACTAGATTGATCTCTCTTGCAATAGGAGAAGTGCTTAGCTTTGCGTTCAATCTTGCGGTGCTCGATCCCAGTGACAGAAAGGGAAACGACACGTATTGTATTGTTGCCATCAAGGATACAAATATGGGGTTTATATCATATTGCATGAGTTTATCACTCTACATCATGTCATCTTACTTAAAGCATTACTCTGTTCTTATGAACTTAATACTCTAGATGCATCTTTGGATAGCGGTCGATGTGTGGAGTAATAGTAGTAGATGCGTAATCGTTTCGATCTACTTGTCGCATGAGCGTGATGCCTATATACATGATCATACCTAGATATTCTCATAACTATGCTCAATTCTATCAATTGCTCGACAGTAATTCGTTTACCCACCGTAATACTTATGCTATCTTGAGAGAAGCCACTAGTGAATCCTATGGCCCCCGGGTCTACTTTCCATCATACTAATCTTCCAACACTTAGTTATTTTTATTCCCTTTTATTTTCCTTTGCATCTTTATTTCTCTTTATCATAAAAATACCAAAAATATTATCTTATCATATCTATCAGATCTCACTCTCGTAAGTGACCATAGAGGGATTGACAACCCCTTTATCGCGTTTGATCTCCTACTGGATTGATACCTTGGTTCTCAAACACTGAGGGAAATACTTATGCTACTTTACTGCATCACCCTTTCCTCTTCAAGGGAAAACCAACGCAGTGCTCAAGAGGTAGCAGTACCGAACGTACGGCACCTCTGCGTTCAGCACACATTCAGCTTGGTGACGTCCCGCGATCTCACGATCCAGTAGAGCTCGAGGGAGAGTTTCGTCAGCATGATGGCGTGGTGACGATGTTGATGAGGCTACCGATGCAGGGCTTCGCCTAAGCACCGCTACGATATGAACGAGGTGTATTATGGTGGAGGGAGGCACCGCACACAGCTAAAAGATCAATGATCAATTGTTGTGCCTTTGGGGTGCCCCTGCCCCGTATATAAAGGAGCTAGGGGGGAGGCGGCCGACCAGGAGGAGGGCGCGCCAAGGGGGGGAGCCCTACTCCCACCGGGAGTAGGACTCCTCCTTTCCTAGTAGGAGTAGGAGAAGGGGAAGGGAAGGAGAGAGAAGGAAGGACAGGGGGCGCCGCCCCTGATGACCCACAAGTATAGGGGATCTATCGTAGTACTTTCGATAAGTAAGAGTGTCAAACCCAATGAGGAGCAGAAGGAAATGATAAGCGGTTTTCAGCAAGGTATTCTCTGCAAGAACTGAAATAATAGGTAACAGATAGTTTTGTGATAAGATAATTTGTAACGAGCAATAAGTAACAAAAGTAAATAAAGTGCAGTAAGGTGGCCCAATCCTTTTTGTAGCAAAGGACAAGCCTGAACAAACTCTTATATAGAGAAAAGCGCTCCCGAGGACACATGGGAATTATCGTCAAGCTAGTTTTCATCACGTTCATATGATTCACGTTCGGTACTTTGATAAGTTGATATTTGGGTGGACCGGTGCTTGGGTGCTGCCCTTACTTGGACAAGCATCCCACTTATGATTAACCTCTATTGCAAGCATCCACAACTACAACAAAAGTATTAAGGTAAACCTAACCATAGCATGAAACATATGGATCCAAATCAGCCCCTTACGAAGCAACGCATAAACTAGGGTTTAAGCTTCTATCACTCTAGCAACCCATCATCTACTTATTACTTCCCAATGCCTTCCTCTAGGCACAAATAATGGTGAAGTGTCATGTAGTCGACGTTCACATAACACCACTAGAGGATAGACAACATACATCTCATCAAAATATCGAACAAATACCAAATTCACATGACTACTAATAGCAAGACTTCTCCCATGTCCTCAGGAACAAACATAACTACTCACAAAGCATATTCATGTTCATAATCAGGGGAGTATTAATATGCATATAGGATCTTAACATATGATCTTCCACAAAATAAACCAACTAGCATCAACTACAAGGAGTAATCAACACTACTAGCAACCTACAGGTAGCAATCCCAGACTATGAGACAAGAATTGGATACAAGAGATGAACTAGGGTTTGAGAGGAGATGGTGCTGGTGAAGATGTTGATGGAGATTCCCCTCTCCCGATGAGAGGAGCGTTGGTGATGACGATGGCGATGATTTCCCCCTCCCAGAGGGAAGTGTCCTCGGCAGAACAGCTCTGCCGGAGCCCTAGATTGGTTCCGCCAAGGTTCCGCCTCGTGGCGGCGGAGTCTCGTCCCGAAAGCTTGCTTATGATTTTTCTTCGGATGTAAGACTTCATTTAGCGGAAGATGGGCACCGGAGGGCCAACAGGGGGCCCACGAGGCAGGGGAGCGCCCCCCACCCTCGTGGACAGGTGGAGGCCCCCCTGACGTATTTCTTCCGCTCAATATTTTTTATTATTTCCAAAAATAACTTTCGTGGAGTTTCAGGACTTTTGGGGTTGTGCAGAATAGGTCTCTAATATTTGCTCCTTTTCTAGCCCAGAATTACACCTGCCGGCATTCTCCCTCCTTATATAAACCTTGTAAAATAAGCGAAAATAGGCATAAGTATTGTGACATGTGTAATAACAGCCCATAATGCAATAAATATCGATATAAAAGCATGATGCAAAATGGACGTATCAGCCCCCTCCTCCTTGTCCAATTCGGACTAGAGGGGGAGGGGCTCGCGGCCTGCCCTGGCCGCCCCTCCTCTTCTCCACTAAATCCCATTAGGCCCAATATACTCCCCGGAGGGTTTCGGTAACCCCCCCCCCCTGATACTCTGGTATATGTCCGGAACCTCCCGAAACACTTCCGGTGTCCGAACATAGTCATCCAATATATTGATCTTTATGTATCGACCATTTCGAGACTCCTCATCATGTCCGTGATCATATCCGGGACTCCGAACTACCTTCGGTACATCGAAACATATAAACTCATAATACCGATCATCACAGAACTTTAAGCGTGCGGACCCTACGGGTTCGAGAACTATGTAGACATGACCGAGACACATCTCCGGTCAATAACCATTAGCGGAACTTGGATGCTCATATTGGTTCCTACATATTCTACGAAGATCTTTATCGGTCAAACCGCATAACAACATATGTTGCTCCCTTTGTCATCGGCATGTTACTTGACCGAGATTCGATCGTCGGTATTTCAATACCTAGCTCAATCTCGTTACCGGCAAGTCTCTTTACTCGTTCCGTAATGCATCATCCCGCAACTAACTCATTAGTCACATTGCTTGCAAGGCTTATAGTGATGTGCATTACCGAGAGGGCCCAGAGATACTTCTCCGACAATCGGAGTGACAAATCCTAATCTCGATATATGTCAACTCAACAAGTACCATCGGAGACACCTGTAGAGCACCTTTATAATCACCTAGTTACGTTGTGATGTTTGGTAGCACACAAAGTGTTCCTGCGGTAATCGGGAGTTGCATAATCTCATAGTCATAGGAACATGTATAAGTCAAGAAGAAAGCAATAGCAGTAAACTAAACGATCAAGTGGTAAGCTAACAGAATGGGTCAAGTCAATCACATTATTCTCCTAATGATGTGATCCCGTTAATCAAATGACAACTCATGTAAATGGCTAGGAAACTAAACCATCTTTGATCAACGAGCTAGTCAAGTAGAGGCATACTAGTGACAACATATTTGTCTATGTATTCACACATGTATTATGTTTTCGGTTAATACAATTCTAGCATGAATAATAAGCATTTATCATGATATGAGGAAATAAATAATAACTTTATTATTGCCTCTAGGGCATATTTCCTTCACCAACAGCATCTGTTGGTATGATTAGTTGGTTTGTCGGGGTGGCCATGAATCTGGCAGGGCCGATCCAATATCCTGTCTAAATTGGATGATCCGTCTCTGTTCACCTTGAATGGCTTTTTCCGTTGACCGGGTTTGGGACCGCTGAATCCGGCGTTGACCGCTGTGTCGCGCGTTCTTTCATTATCATTGCGACGTTTGTGCTCGCTGCGTCATGGCTTGCCGTTTCCGTCTCGGACTTCGAAAGTGCCCGGATCGCTGGGGTTATTGCTTCTACGAGCGAGCTAGCTGTCTTCTTTCGCGCAAAAGTGGGTCATCAGAGCGGTAAGGGCTGACATGGATTTTGGTTTTTCTTGACCGAGGTGGCGGGCGAGCCACTCGTCCGGACACTGTGTTTGACGGCCGCTAGGGCTTCCGCGTCCGGACAGTCGACAATTTGGTTCTTTTTAACTAAGAACCTAGTCCAGAGCTTCCTGGCTGACTCTCTGGGCTGCTGGACAATGTGACTTAACTCATCGGCATCTGGTGGCCGAACATATCACTACAAAAAAATACACTTCTGTGATGATACGTGTTTGTGACAGTAGGTGACGTTTTCTGTCATGCATGTACATCCATGACAAATTTATGACAGAATCAAGATAGTCATACCAGGCCGTCAGAGAAGTGTCCCATGACATTACCAAAATTATCATCACGGAAGTGTCCACTTCCATGACGATAAATCGCGCGTCACAGAAGTGCTTTCGTCAAGGGTGACCGACACATGGCATCCACCGTAACGGAACACCGTTAAGCTATCGGGTCCGATTTTGGATCCGATAACCCGTTAACGGCCCCGACCAATGGGAATTTCCACGTGTAAAATCATCATTGGCTGGCGGAAACACGTGTCGGCTCACCGTTGGGACAGATGTCATCTACTCATTGGACCCAAAGCACCTATGATATGTCGACACGTGGCACGTCCCAACAGAGGCCCATATAGGTTAAAAAGGCCGGCCCAGTCAAAGGCCCGTAGTACTTACTCAGGTACTAGTGGGCCAGCCCAATAACGGCCTGCTTAATAAAGCCCCATTTACGGCCCGAAGCCAGATCTGGCCCGTTAATTGTTTGCCGAATATTTGTGCTCATTTATGACCCAAAGCCAGATCTGGCCCGTTAATTGTTCGCCGAATATTTGGGCCCAATTACAGCCTAGTGACTTTCGGCTATTAGAGGCCCGATGTAGACATGGGCCCATTTCAGCTCGGTGTGACTTTCGGCCTGGGAATGGCTCGTGCTGCCCATGGGCCATATATGGTGTGACAGGACATCGGGCCCACTAACGGCTCATGATAAAGGTGGCAACAGTAGAGCCCAACGTGACTTTGGGCCTGTTAAAGTCCTGTCGCATAATTCGGCCCATTGATGTCTATACTAAGCTTTCGGCCTCTTAAAGACCCATGATATCAGTGGGCCAACTAAGGCCCGAGATATGTTTCGCCCGTAATCGCTTCGATATTACTGGGCCCAAAAAGGCCCGGTTTACATTTCAGCCTGCTGAAGGCCCGTCGACGACTAGTGAAAATTGAGGCCCAATATGCATTTCGGCCTGCTAAAGGCCCATGGTTTCATCTAGGCCGTAACAGGCCGGTACAATATTCAGCCTGTTAATAGCCCAACGCTACCTGGCGCAAACTAAGCGCTGGGTCTACAAAAGGCCCAACTAAAATATAGACCGGTGCAAGTTGTGGGCCTCGCGCAAAGTGTGAAGGCCCCAATCATTCGGGCCCAAGAGTGATGCAGGCCGGCCCAATTGTGGCCCGCTAAACACCATGCCCATCAGAGGCGAATGTTTCGGCCCGGTCGACTACATCTGATTTTTTTCAGATAGCGAATGATAGCAGTAACTAGTAGGAATTAAGAACAAACCTACTCTATACAATAAAGAAATTATGGCATAGTAACTAAGAATAAACCTACACTATACAATAAAGGATTTATGGTATATTACATCCACTGGGCATCGAAGTTCGCCACCAGTGATCATAAAGCGCAACGAAGAAGCAGATTACAAAAACTGGGAACCATTGCCGCTTAACAAAATAATACTGAACCGAGACCACTTCCAAGACAGTTCAAGAAAGGTTAGCCTTGGAACTGCACAAGAAGTCGAGCCGAAAGCAAGGCTGTGAGACCGGCCTAGTATGTCGATCATAGCTTCCAGGTGTAGCTATTTAGCGATGAGGTTCTCATTGGTATTCTCCACAATCTTTCTTAGAGATAGGACTTCAAGTGCAAGTTGAGTTGTAGAATGCCTTTCTGCTAGAACTTGGGACTGAAGAAGTCGAACTGATTCAGACAACAAATTCTGTGAGCTTGCCTGACTACTAGTCTCAAGTAACTTGAACACTGCATCAAGACAAGACTTTGGGGTTGTCTTGCTATCTTCAAGATGTTTTGCCTTCTTTGATGCAATATATGTTGGGTTTGTCACACAACCTTCAGCAGACTTGTGCATGCCACCAGGCATATCACCCTGAAACAAAGCAGAGAGATGACAGGTTTTGCACGTGTATAAACAAAGATGATAACTGTGCTGTCAATTCCATCCAATTTCAAATTAGAAAATAAAGAGTAAGTTCAAAATATCAATAACATAATTTGGCATTGTTCATAATGCGGGGAGCTTCACCACACTACTGTATTACCATGTTAACATAACAAACATAGATGAAGGGCAAAGAAAATCATTGTACCTATTTTGGTTAATGTGCATGGCATGTTGTTCATATCATCAGCCACATCAGTAAGATAAAACAGGAGATGACAAGGTGCAAACGTGGGCTGCTTCACCACACACTGTATTATAGATCCACAAACACAAGCATACATATAGGGAGTATTGAGTAATGTGCATGGTATGAATAAGGAATTTGGTTTTACAAGTAAAACTTAGAACTTACGGTTCTTGCGAACATGCATTTTGGTAGAAACAGCAAACTAAACAGCAGAAAATGATAGGGAGTATGAGCAAATTAAACCGCATGATTGAGGATAAAGGCTTTAGAAGGACTGACTTACATTAACAGTTAACACCGGCTTTATAATGCCCTTCTCCATGTCAAGGGAAGGATAACTCAAGAATTTCAGCACAGAATCTTCTTCATAAGTATTGCCTGCACTCTACATTTTGTAGAGAGTAATTATAGATATGATAATACTGGAAGGGATAGAGGATAATGAAGATAAGATGCAGATTGATGCTACATAATCAACTACCAATCCTCGGAAGTACAAGCATTACAGGACAAAATGTAATCGACAAGGGCAATGGGCTACACTTACGCACTTGCATTATGCATGTAGTCTACTTTCTGGTAAGATTAAATATAGATCTGATCTTTTTTAGTAAATGGTGGGCGAGGGAGATAAGATGCAGAATGCTACACAATGAACCAATCCCTCTTCCCATAATACAAGAGTGTTTTGAACACTGGTGTACTATACAAAACGTTCTTATATTATGGGACGAAGGGAGTAGCTGTTAATGTAAGTACAGTCATAGACAACGCTCAGTCCTTACAAGAGGATCAGAGAGCTAAACCTCTTCAAAAGCATTGGGTTGATTCTAAATTTATGTAAGAGTCCATACAGATCTTATAATGTCCACCAAATGGACGATAACGAGGCTAACATGTGCGGTGATGCTACATAATCAAACAACTATGAAAGTAAGTATGGTCATACAGGCAAGAGGTACTCACAAGAGCAATGCGATTATGCAAAGATAGTGGCGTAGATTCTGTGGTCCCTTGAGAACGAATGTTCTCCTGCTAACAGTTTTCGTACAAGTGAGACATTAAGGCAAATGTTGAAATGTAGTTCAAATTGTGATGTGATATCATAGATAGTACCTTACGTTGCAGCCGAGACCAATGTGTAACAAGATTATTCCAGTCACCGTCGGATAAATGTAGCACCGGAGACTTTACAGAAATTTCGTTTAGAGGCTTGCCATCGGCGCGCTTGCCTCGTAGGAACGATACTTCATCAACGAGTGCTTGAAAAGCGCAACCAACCCTTGCTCATCTTCACAATCCAGTTTGGTCCTCATCTATTTAAAAGAATGAAATCTTGTGTCTTCTGTCAGCAGAAACATATGTAGCAATGACCATGAATAACATTAGTACATTACTTACGCGTAAGTTGCGGAGGAAGACTGGAAATTGTTCTGTGTCTGCGGTATAATCTTTCCATGAAGGAAAGATGCGCACAAAGTTCCTGACAACAATATAAGCTTTGTCTTCTAAACTGGGAAGAAATGGAACAGGGGTCCTATTTACTACAATTGGGGCTCTCTCACAGGTGCGAAAAGGATTTGGCAACTGGATTTGGTGTACTCTTTTGTCGGAATGGGGTCTTGCGTCAGAGAGCTGGTGCTATGTCAACCGGCATAATCATAATGTTTACTGCAGTTGGGGTCTGCTGAGTTGGGGCATCAGAAATGACCAGTGTAGTAGGGCTAGAGTCTGCTAGAGTTGGGGTGTTTTGTGGGTCAGGTGATATTGCAACTACACCTAATGGGATATTTGATTTATCAGGTGCCACTACCTTTTCCAAATACTTTGCTTGCACTCCTCCATGATCAGCAATCACCCTCTTCCTTTTGAACGTCTGATACACAAGAACAACATTTGAATGGATAATATGGTATGATGACAGATGGAATATGTACTGAAAATGGATAGGCAGGTCGTATTCACATACATGATGTGTAAACTAAGCTAATGGCAGTTCAACAAAGTAGAAGCAATGCAAAGCATCAGTTGCAAGATATGTGCGACAAATATAACCTTGGAAAGTTAGAGCAAGCACCTTGATGGGTGAATAAGATAGGGCATCTTCCTCTGACTCCTCCACTAGGGAGCTACATTGACTTAGGTCTCCCTCTAGCTCAAAATCACTGTTAGGATCATATTCTGAGCATGAATCTGTAGGTGGAGAGCGTTTGCATTGCATTGCATCTATACTTGATTTTAGTCCCTTAATGCCAAGTTTGACAGCCATGGCATTGTTCTGCTTTATTCTTTTCATGTGCGCAAGCTCATAATCATTATGATGCTGTTCAGAATCTGAGATTCATGAAAACATAAAAAGTAGTCAAGTTATCTATGGAATGCATTGCGGATTCAACTCGAAGAGTGTCTTCCTATAAACCCATGCATATGCAAAGTTCACCCCCCAACCGTGCTGACCAGACCACACACAGAAATACAAACCCCTTATGTCTCTATAACAGGCAGACACACATTTCAAAACTGAAGTAGGAACATTAGAATTATATGAAATTCATATTTGAACAAATAAACTAAGGAATTATGAGTGGCATAATGTTTAGCTTCAAGGGTGGAGTGTTAGTAGTGCGACACAAAGCAAGTAGGCAGATTGTATTCCCTGTAAAAGATCGAAGCCTATGTAGAAGCTGGAAATGACACTTTCTTTCTATACAATGCAGTGTTCGTTGCCCACACATGATTGAAGAAATCACATAGAGAAATACTATTCACTCATGTCTATGGTTGCAGTATTTAGAAACAGGGTGGTCCACCCTAAAAGCATATTGACAAGAAATATGACAAGGCAAGCATAGAAGTAGTGAATCAATCATTTACTTGTGAGCTCACTAGGACAAGTATGCAGAATTGTAATTGCAGTAAGAGACCGTCCAAAATCTGAATCAAGAAGTTTGTCTAGCACTTATTGTTTGCAACTAATCGACGTGAATAATTGGATATTATATCGAATGAGTAAGAAAGACAAGTAAAATTTTCAACAAACTGGCTTGTAGTAGTAATCTGGGTCAATGTCACTACGACCAACAATCCAAAATGACTAGTGTCTGTTCCTAAGGTCGGAATTTTGAAAACCCTGTGAACTTTACAGGTACTAAAGATTACCGAAATACATCTGAACCATTAAGTGTAGGTAGCACTGAGCACACAACAAACCCTAAGGACAGTCCTGCCAAATGAGTAATGAATCAATTAGAAAATGGGTGATGAAGAGTGGCTACTTAGTGTTGAGGACTTATCTCAGGATAAATCGGGTTGGCTTATTGGGTGCTGCACGCCTGAGCCCTGAACGGACTAGGAAGGTAGGCACGGCGGCGCGCCCGGGTAGCGGTGACGCTGTTGGGTGAGCGGCTCCTGACCTCCTGTTAGTCCGGCGTCTCCTCCTAGAGTCATGCCGTCCGGGGACGGCAAGTCGCCGGTGAGGTAGGCGGCTGGGGGAGAGTAGAGATCGGAAGCGCGCAGCAGAACAGAGGGGTATCGGGGCCTGGGACGACCCAAAATCCCAGGGTAGAGATACACATCCGAGCGGTGAACATGCATTTTCGAAACTAATTTAGGAACATTTAGCTGACCAATTAAACGAATCTGTTTTAATAATATTAGATTCGTATTTGAACAACTAAGCTTGTTTAGCTTGATGGGTCGAGCAGTGCTATTATGACACGAAGCACGTATTCTGATCATATAGTGATCATAAAAGGGGGAAACCGGAGAAATGATATTTAGCAGCCATTGTTTGCTTCGAACTAAGAACCAAATTCTAAGAGCTGAAAAGAAAGTAGAGTAACCAAGTTAAGATCTATTTTCTGGTTGAGATCAAAAAGTTGAGGAGATATGAGCTACCACCTCTCTTGCGGTGCCGTGTAGGCATCGGGGGTGCGATGGTTGTCGGTGGCGTTGAAGCAGATCTGCAACGGTAGACGGGTGCATCGGGGGATAAGTCCCATTGCGGTGGAAGGGAAGGTCATGTGAGTGGCCCCGGCAAAGAGGACGACGGCGCCGATGAAGCGAGAGGACGTGATGCAAGGCTCTTGGTCCGTCGTCGTGGATGAGAAACGTCCATATCTGGCAGTGGACGATGCGGTCTTGGTAGGCACTCCGGCATGGTGGAGGACGGTGGCGATGGATGTGGTGGAGGACGGCGGCGATGGATGTGGTGGAGGACGGCGGCGATGGATGGGGTGGCGGACGGAGGCTGGTGTGGGGATGGTGTTCTAGCGCGGACGGTGTATGAATGGGAAAACAGAGGGAGAGGTATGGGGAACCATGTTTTTGGGACGCGCCTATCTAAAATACGGGAAAGTTACGAACTTAGCCCCCGTTTAAAATCTGGACGTCTCGTTGGTTGGGGACACGACGGTAATCTCGCATCTCGCCAATATTTGCCCAGAGCGATTTCGTGCGAGGAGAGGGTGGTTGCCGCCCATGGTTGGCGCCCATGGTGTATGAACGGGGCTGCCTTGTAGGGCGGTTGTGTCACGTCTGAGCGAAGTTACAAACCTGCCCCTATTGAAAATATTTGCCTACATCGATTTTGGCCGAGTCGAGTTTGATTTGCCGCCCACCATGTATGAATGGGGAAATGGAGGGAGAAATAGAGGTCTTTCGTATGGGCTTGAATCAAATGTGTTTTGTCGCCCATGTTTGGCGCCCACCGTGTTGAAATGGGCTCAGAGGAGGTCGTGTCACGTCTTATTGAAGTTCCTATCCTACCCCTATTTAGAGCAGTGGAAATCGGGCCGATGGATTGTCCGTGTAATCGGTAGACAGTAATTTCCATCTCCCAAACACTTGGCTTTGGTCAGCCGACATGGGAGTGGACATTTTGCCGCTTCCTTCGAATTTTGGGACAATAAGCATCCATGTTTACCCTGGCAACTAAATTTGAATCCATTTTGTATTCCTATACGAATCTTTATAAATCACTCTATGTGTTTTTATATATCTTCAAAAGGACGACAAAGATGTATTCCACTATCATATGAATATGGTTTTCAAATGCCGATACTCAAATTCAGAAGCTAGAATCCAGTTTAAGGTGAATTCGAATATTTGGAACACTTCATGTCCAACTCAAATGTCACACGCAGCATAATGTGTACTCCCATTTAGATATGTACACAAGCGATGTATGAAGATTCAAATACCGAGTGAATCAACCAAGAATGTACAGAACTAACCGACATATAAACACTTATAGAGTATATGGATCAATAATATCAACTAACATACATAAGCTAGGCCGCTGTACTTTTCTTTGCTACAACAACATCCTTTTTTTATCCAAGCTACTACAGCATCTTGGCCCTTTCCGATGCGTGCCACTTATGGTCCATCTATATTACTATTATTGCCGAATGCACATTCAGCCCGATTGGCATATTTGTAGGTCTGGCACATCAATGAAAATGATATGTCTCCGAGTCTTATCAATTAATACAGACTTGTGCTCAAATAAAATTACAAACCAAAAAATAAAAAATAAAAAACAATTATTACATGATCTCTAAAACAAATGGTTTGATTGATTACATGAACAAACAACACAAAGGTTATTCAACGATGGAAATAACATTTCACCTATGATTTACTAAGTGGGAATTTAATTTCCTTTTTTCCTTCAGGACCTTAACAATGTGGTCAGTCTCAGCTTGCTTCGTTTTGAAATCCACCAAATATTTAATGGTTGTCTTGAGTACTGCTACTGATTGTGTTGTTTGCTTCCTCAACATGTCAAATTCATCACTAAGTGCAGAAGAAGAATCTCTTTCTACCACTAGTTTAGCCTCTAGAGCATCAACAGTTGGCAATTCATAATGCACGATTGGACCGGTGCCACTACTGTGGGATGATACAACCTCCATGAGGACCTCGCTCTTTGATCTTGGGCTAACCTGTTTTGCCATTAAAGTTCTGATTGGATTCAAAAAAGTTGAAGTTAGCAAAACATCTCAACTGGGAGTTATAACAGCAAACCAGTTAAACAAACAAGGAATTAAAGAGTTTCATTTCAGTGCTGAAAAGTAGTTATTAACATCATTGTAACCCGTTGTTGCAGCAGCAAAGCAGTTAAACAAACAAGTAGCTATTTAAGTTCAGGCAAACAGGTAATTCTTAACAGTGAGTATCAAACACATAGATAGGTGCAGTCTATAATAGGATTAATAGGCTGTGGCATTATGTAATCGGTAGCAAACTAAATTAAGCCAAGCAACGTAATTGAACAATTTTGCAATAAGTGGCTAACTAAAATTCCGAGAAGGTGTAAGCGTATTTACGCTTAGTTCTTTGTACAGCACACCGCAACTTCTTTTTGCTTACAAGGTTGTACGAAGGAGTCCATGGCATCAATTGCTTGGATACGCAGTCCCAATACTTCTTTCTTCCCACACTGCATTGTTAAGTCGAATGGTTAATCTGGTAAGATGGTGCGTCCTTGATATGTTTATGAGGACGTGTAGTCAGACTAGTTGTAGCCACATACATCACACAGGCTTTTACTGTATATTTCATGCTATTACTTTTTGGCATATCGAGATCTAAGCAATCTACAATAGGATGAAAAGACTGGCATCCTTCACATTATTGGCGAACTCAGTTCATACAAACACGCAATTCAACCATTCTGTGAGTAAATCAAAAGCGCCACTGGAATATTTTTCACTACTCCTATCATACACGCAAAAAGGGGCGACGCCACCATAGGGGTTGGTATGGGCGGCCGCCTCGGGTGGCTCGAAAGTGTGCACCTAGTTTGAGTCGTCCAGGTTGGCGCATGCTAGTTTTGTTCATCCCAACACACGAGCAGGCAATGTAAAAAATGAAGAAAAAATGTTTCAATTTGGATAGGCCAATAACATAAGTGCAAGGAAGGCCCTATAGCAGGCTCGCGGCCCAAACGAGCGCCTCCCATATCGATTGACAACAAGAAAAATCCCAATTCATCCGCTCCAGCCTCCAGTCTGGTTCGCTCCTAACCTAGCCGCCGACAGATCGACACAAGATTTCCTCGCGCCCTCGTTGGAGGGCGGTCGCCGGGCTTCAAGCGAATGGAAGGACAAGAAGATGAAGATCCAACCCTGGGTGTAGCCTGCGTGGGAGGTAGCGGCGGCAGCACGGGCATGGCATCGAGCTTGCACAAACGGACATTCGCAGCTTGCAAGAGTAGCATGCGCAACGAGCAGGTGCATCACAACCCTGATTATATCACAGCCCTGACAGTGTTGTAAAACTGCTTGTATGTAGGGAATCTATGAGAAAATGAAACCAATCTCTACTCATTTTATAACTCCCCCAATCAATACTGAACTGACTGAATCTGATGTATCTAATCAAGTTTCCGGTGCAAACATCCAAGCTCCTGTTGTTCTTGAGCCTGAAGTGTCTAATGAACAGACTGCTAATGAAGGATTTGATGCAAACATTTTACATGCTCCTGGTGATGAAGATATAGTGTCTAATGAGGCATCTAATGCAAGAATTTTGCAAGCTCCCATTGAAGGATTTAGTGTCTAATGATGATCTTCTATGTTGAGAGAGACATAAAGATTTGCAGGCATTGATGACAAGCAAATTATAGTGCATTTTCATGGCTTGAGGAAACGTCGAGGCCATCTATCAGAAAGTCCCCGTATCATGACAACGTAGCATAAATAATTTTCTAATCTGTTGTTTGAAACTATTGGCATACTTGTGCAGGATAGATATATTGATATGCAATTTGCGCACTGGTTATAGGTGCAATTACACTTCGATATTTTCAGCCAGAGAACGAATAATTCAAGCAGGTACATACCATGTTTGTAATCCTTCTACACCATGTTGCATTTTGTGTTTTTTGGTGCTTGCATCATTTAGTGTTTATAATCTGAACTACTTTGGATCATTAGCTGGTTTTCAAAGTGCATGTAGCTTCATATTTCTCAAGTTATGTTGATTTCCGGAGTGCAAGTGCCTTCGTATTTTTTTAAGTTAAGTGTTCTCCCCTGGTAACTTGAATTCGTGGATCCGCCATACGCACACAAATCATACACGAATGCCAAAGACGAATTAAATGAATGCAGGGACTTACGCTAGCTCATTGTACAGCCTCACTGCAGCTCTGCTTGCGCTTGGGATGTTCCATGTACAAGTCCATGTTACCACTTGCTTGGATGTGCAGGCCTTGTGCTCCTTGCATGAAACGCCCTCGATGCGGCTATATCTCCCACGTGTCGAAGCACGACTTAGAGGCATAACCGCATTGAAAGCAATGTCGCAAGTGAGGTAATCTTCACACAACCCATGTAATACATAAGGGAAAAGGATACATAGTTGGCTTACAATCGCCACTTCACACAATACATGAGTAAAACATTACATCAAACAGATACAATCAAGGTCCGACTACGGAACCAAAATAAAAGAAGACTACCCCAAATGCTACACAGATCCCCGATCGTCCCAACTGGGCTCCACTACTGATCGACTGAAACGAAACAACACAATGAACAAGATCTTCATCGAGCTCCTCCTTGAGCTCGGGTGCATCACCTGCACGGTTTCATCGGCACCTGCAAGCTGGTTTTGGAAGTATCTGTGAGTCACGGGACTCCAACAATCTCACACCCGCGAGATCAAGACTATTTAAGCTTAAAGGTAGGACATGGTAGTGAGGTGGAGCTGCAGCAAGCGACTAGCATATATGGTGGCTACATACGCAAATGAGAGCGAGAAGAGAAAGGCAAAAGCACGGTCGAACAACTATGATCAAGAAGTGATCCTAGAACAACCTACGTCAAGCATAACTCCAACACCGTGTTCACTTCCCGGACTCACCGAGAAGAGACCATCACGGTTACACACGCGTTGGTGTATTTTAATTAAGATCAACTTCGGGTTTTCTACAACCGGACATTAACAAATTCCCATCTCGCCACATAACCGCTGGCACGGCTTTCGAAAAGTTCAAACCCTGCAGGGTGTCCCAACTTAGCCCATGATAAGCTCTCGCGATCAACGAAGGATATTCCTTCTCCCCGGAAGACCCGATCAGTCTCGGAATCCCGCCACAAGACATTTCACAGCAATAAAACAAGACCAAAGAAACCGCCCGGATGTGCCGACAAATCCTGATAGGAGTCAGACGTACCTCGGTCTCGTGGGCACACCGGATAGGTCAGCCTACGAGTAAAACCAGACCTCGAGTTGCCCGTGGTGGCCCATGCAGCCTGCCTGCTTCGGACCAACACTCGAAGGAGCACCGCCCGGGGGCTAAAATAAAGATGACCCTCGGCCCGGAAACCCAAGGGAAAAAGGGTATAGGTGAGGCAAATGGTAAAACCAATGTTGGGCCTTCTTTGGAAAAGTCTTATTCAAAGCGAACTGTCAAGGGGGTCCCATAAATCACCCGACCGCGTTAGGGACGCAAAAATCCGGGAACATAACACCGTATGACGGAAACTAGGGCGGCAAGAGTGGAACAAAACACTGCATAAGGCCGAGCCTTCCACCCTTTACCAAGTGTATAGATGCATTAATTAAATAAGAAATATTGTGATATCCCAACAAGTAAGCATGTTCCAACAAGGAACACCATCTCCATGTTCCAACAAGGAACAAACTTCATCTTCACCTGCAACTAACAACGCTATAAGAGGGGCTGAGCAAAGCGGTAACATAGCCAAACAACGGTTTGCTAGGAAAGGATGGTTAGGAATGACATGGCAACATGGGAGGCATGATATAGCAAGTGGTAGGCATCGTAGCATAGGCATAGCAAAAGAGCGAGCAACTAGCAAGCAAAGATAGAAGTGATTTCGAGGGTATGGTCATCTTGCCTGAAATCCCGCAAGGAAGAAGAACGAATCCATGAAGAAGACAAACGGACGTAGTCGAAACGAATCCTCACAACTCCGAACGGAACCAAGCTAACGAGAGGAGCAACCCGGAAAGAAGCAAACAACATAGTAAACACACAATCATAAACATGGCATGATGCACAAACAAATATGATGCATGTCCGGTTTAATGAGGCATGGCATGGCAATATGCACAAACAACACTACAAGTTAAGTGGAGCTCAATATGCAACGAGTTGCATATTGACGGAACACCACATCACTTATTTAGTTCTCTCTCGGTTAGGTACTCAACAGTATTAAATGTTATTAAACATGGCAAGAGGTGAAGCACAACAAAACTACCTAACTAGGCAAGTTTAAATGAGGCCGGAAACAACGAACAACAATTCCGGAAAATCCCCATATGCAAATTTCTGAATTTGGAACAGATCTGACCTAAAGCATATTTTAGAGTTGTTAAACATGCAAAGAAATGCTACCATGTTAAACTAGGCATTTTCTACCCCATTTACATATATAATTTATTTAAATCCGAAGTTACGGTTATTTAGTTATGAAATAAATCATTTTAGCATGGCATTTAAGCAAATTAATGCAACCAACAATTATAAACATTTTAATGTTGTTATCATGATGCGGATGACATGTGCAAGTTTTATGCAATTTTATTAAAAGTTGACAAGAGCATTATGAAACATTATGTCACCGTGGCGGAACGAAAAAGGGTGCCACGGCGTAAAACGAAAATGGTGCCACGGCAACAACCGAAAATGATGCCACGGCAACATATCGGTTCCGATAACTCGATTGAGATATCGGTACAAAGGAAAGCGTGACGGAAGCGAGTCATGCAAGAAGGTGGGGTGATCCGGATACCGGGTTCCCAATGTAAACGGTGGCATGGCAAAAGAGGGGCATCGCAAGGATGATTCGATCACGGTCGGTCATCTCGGTGGTTATACCTTTGAAGCGTGCGTCGGGGCGGAATGCGCCAGAGAGGGAAGTAGACGCTCTCGCGATGATCGCCGAGGGAAGTAGTCGACACGGCGAGTGGAAGTCGTTGTTCACGTGGCGACGGTAGTTGTACACGCGTTTTCGTAGATGTTTCAAGAGGGACTTGACGCATCCGATGTCTCCGGGTCGAAGGTAGTGGTACTCGGCAATCCGAAGGGGTACTTGGCGTTCCGGGTTCGGTGGTCGTGCACGTATGTAGGTGAACTCGACGGGTCAACAACCTCCGGTACTTGGCGAAAACTGAAGATGGCCTTGGCGTCTGGTTCGGTGGTTGTGGAGGCAGGGGACTCCGGCCTTGTGGAGCTCTGGTGGTCCCACCAACGGAGGAGGCGGCAGGCGAGGGGACTGGGCGCAGGGAGCACCACTCCCTGGCTCGGGTGCGGAGGAGGATGACAGCCTTGAGCTCGGGAGGAGGCCGAGCGGGGGCAGGGCGCCGCGGAGGAGCAAGGCGACGAGGACGGACGAGGCGGCGGGCGCTGGAGGTCCGGCCGACGCCACTTAATGACGCGGGCGGTGGGGAGGACCTGGAGGCGGGCGACGAGCGAGAGGAGGGTTCGGGCGCTGGGTGGCCCTCTGGAGGTCGCTGACGTGGCGGGTGGCGATGGGGACGCGGGGAAGGAGAAGAGAGGCTGCGAGGGGATGAGGGAGGAAGGATCGAGAGGAGGGAGATGGAATCGGGCGCAGGGGAGGAGAACGAAGGGGAAAAAGGGATCGAGAGGAGGGGGGTTCGAGCGAGAGGAAGGAGATGGGATCGGGCGATGAGGGAGAGAAGGGGATCGAGAGGGAGGCGAAGGGTCGAGGCCGGGCGGCTACTGGAGGGAGTCGAGGGAGGAAGGCTGCGGGCTAGGGTTAGAGGGGGTGCGCCGCCGGGTGGGCCTTGGGCCGGTCTGGAGGCTAGGCCGGCCTGGTGGAGGAGAAAGGCCAGGGGCCGGGCCCTAGCTCCTCTCTCTCTCTCTTTAAACTCTTAAAACAGAGAAAAGAAAGGAAAGGGAAGAAAAGAAAAGATTAGAGAAAGAGTTTGGGCCTGGGGATTATTTTCCCGGACTCATAAAAATGTGAGGAATTTAACAAAAATGGCCCAAGGATTTTTGATGGAACTCCGGAAAATGATAGAATAATATTTGCAAGGCTTTGAGGTCAACTCGGAGCAGAAAAGGCATGGGATTTATTATGCAAGTGGGTTATGGTGATTCCAAAACAATTGAAAAATTTATAGTAGCTCTATAAATATCTAGAGGATATGTTATAAATATAAATCACCATGTGAATATCCAACTATTTCAATGTATCGAAAAATACATACAATATATTTAGAAAATTTTTAAAAAAATTAATGATATGATGGCATGATGAGATGATGCAATGCGAGAGATGACATGATGAATGCACAAACAAAACAAATCACACGACAAAACTCGAAACCCCGGAAGGCAATCAAGCTCCGGTCTTGGGGCGCCACAACACTCCACCACTACGAGAGGATCTCGCCCCGAGATCTAGGATGGCACCGGAGAAAAGCGGAAGAGGAAGAGGTAAAACAAAGTTGCTTCTCCGACAAACGTAGTGAAACCAAAGAACCTTGAGAGGTTGAACAAAATGAAAGAAAGAAAACAACGAAGATGAATAAGGTTGAAAACACTCTGTTAGAAAAGAGGAACATGGGATACATTAAAACCAAGAGGTTTAGTGATAACATAGATATTGACACCACTCCGGTTAAAACAAGATAGAGAAGGAATAAGAATGATATAATTTGGACAGCACTCCGACCGTAAATGGAAGGAATTGAACATGAACTTGACAAGATGAGAGGATACTTGATGAGATCAACAACACACTACCTCAAAACTATTGAAAGAATGGCACAAGGGGTAAGAAAGATTTCAGACAGCTCTCCGGTTGAGGAAGGAGGCAAAACCTGATAAGATGAGAAAACTTGAATGGATGACACAACACTCCGGTTAAATGGATAAGCAAGAAAAGAACACGATCCTCACAAAACGAGGTGATTGGTGAAGAGCACAACATCACAATGCCTCTGGAAGAAAGAATAGAAGATGGATCATTTGAATAAAAGAATGGAGAAAAAAATGCCAACTTCTACCACAATTGAATTTGGAAGGCATCCTTGCAAGAAGGTTAGAATAGAGTTGTTGGAAGACCAACAACGAAAAGAATAAGTTTGTAGTGGGCTTATGGAAAACATCTCAAAATTATGAGGTGAGCTTACGCCACCAACGGAAACAATTGATTGGATTGAGAACAACACGGGATGAAAACTTATATCACCGGAGGACAAATGAGGAACTTGGGTCATTTATAAGCACCATAAATAACAACAATCCTTAGGGAAAGCTTTAGGTGAAATATAGCCCAAGATAACTCCAGTGAAGAGATTGATGGATTTAAAATACCTCATTCTTGACAACATGTGAATCATGAAGCATGAAGGAAATTGTCAAGAATGACATAACACCATCTCAAAAGATAAGGTCGAAAGAATTGCACTTGAATGCAAGAAGAAGAATGCTTGAACTCCTCAAAACAAAACATGTGTTGAGCACCATGTTTATTTTAGAGTATAGCTTGACGGATCATAACTCCGAGAGAAATCTTGATGAACAATTGAGAAATGAAAAGAATCCTTGAGGAAGCACCATGTAGATCCTCCACGAAGAACTCCGGTAAACAAAAGGATGATAAAAGAAAGAGAAGATGACAACACAAGGTGAAGCCTTGCAGTGATAAGATGAAGCTTTGAAATGGTATAACCGAGAAAAGTTGGAACTCCGGAAAGAAAGATGAACAAATGAAATCACGAATTTTGACGATCCTCCGGAATAAGGGATTGAATTTACTCGATGAAACAAGAATAAGAATTACATTATGCTGATCCTTCACCAATTAAATTGATGACAAAATGGATTTGGCATACTACTTATTCTCGTAGAAAGGATTAAGATAGATATGGCGCAAACTTGTGAAGGTATTGATGGAACCACCGTGGGATTTGGAAACAACAAATGAATTGATATGCTAAAGAAGGAAGTGAAATCTTGAACGAACCACCGTAAGAATTGAGAATGAACGTAGCAAAGGCACAATTCACCGGGAAGAATTAGAAAACGAATGAAGATATTTGAGGGGATTTAAATACATTAGAACGAAGAGATCATGAACTGATTAGTGAAAACTTGAATGATGCACCGGTCAGATTTGGAGAACAAGAGCTGAAAGCTGGAATGAAAAATTCTGAGATGATGGGCTCCGGAGAATCAAACTGAAAAGATTTCTGAATTTCTCCGGATGGGTGAAAAGAATTCTCACAATCGAAATTAATTATGAGAGGATGGCATCAAGTTAGAACCATGAATCTTGAAGAGAAAGGAGCGAGATTTAAGAGAAACTCTTCTTCAGTCTTCCAAAATTCGAGAACGACGACGAGAAACATCACCATGAATTATTGAAGCACTCCGGAATGAAAATTAGAAAGGTTGAACCAACGATGAAAAGAATTTGAAAGATCTTGGAGAAAGACATTTGACTGATGATAACTCATTCTTACGCCAAACTTTGCAATGAATTTGGGAATAGCTCTTGAAAAATTAGGAGAGTTAGGTAAGATCCTGGGAAAAGACCTGTGGGTTAGGGCCCACTCAAAAGAAACACCGTTGAACAATTGTTTGAAATAGATATTGCACCGGTAGAATTAAATGGCTTGAATGAGATAGCATCCTCAAAAGAACTTGAGTGAATTTAGAATGGAAACTAGAATCTTCTGAGATATCTTCAACACCCCGGAACAATTGAATAGCGAGAAGTGAATGATTAGGAGATGCACCGACATGAGAAAGCATTTGAAATGATGAAAAGAATACGATCAACACTGAAAACTTGACTTAAATCCACCGGAGAAGAAAATTAGAATGGAACAATGATAAGGTAAAAGCTTCCTTAGCGTCTTCATGAGAAATCACCGGATAAAACATTAAAGGAAAAGAATGAAGAAACTTCACTCAATAAAAATGGATACTTGATTAAGAAATCTGAGTCCTTGAAGAAAAAGGGTGGGAGGGCGGGAAAACAAAACAACTTAGGTCGGATGAAACGAACACCGTTGAAAAAAAAGCTTAGAATTGATCTTGCGAATGTTGGAATGATCGGATCCACTTGAAGAGAAGCACGCCGGTTGAGAAAAGAATTGACATGACAAGCTCAGTGATCAAGAAGGATTAGTATTCACATAGCAATGTGAGAACACCATTTAGGAAAGGTATGGAATCCACACTTGACATTGAAGCAACTTGAATACCACAAAACGGAACAAAAACAAAGGATTTGGCTTGCGGAATAAGCCGGAACAAACACACGATAGAGATTTACCCAATCCCATATCATGCATCTGTCGGAAAGATATTCTAGGAGCTACTTGAATTCCCACCTATAAACTCCCGAAACTTTACGGTTATGCAATCCGGTGTTGGGGATACAGGGACACAAAATATATCACCCAAACTAACAATACCTAGATCCAAATGTATCCATCCGTCAATACATAACCAAGAAATCCTCGGAAATCGTGGTACCTCGACCTTCGAAAAACATCCGTTATACAAGTCATGGCAATACTCAAGACTCGCCACAAGATCGGGCTATCGTGGTTATCTCACCAACAACCGCACAAAAGAGATTTCGATGTCGGTAAAAACTCGTATTCCAGAATCGCAACGATAAAATTGTGACGACAACACCTCGGAGCTCAACTCCCGGGACACCGCCACAACCCCTAAATGTCAGGAGGCACCAAGAACAATGTTCTCGTCACAAAACCATCGGAACGATTCCAAGATACCCGCGTGATCCTAAAATTTTTTTTGTGAAATTTGAGGAGAGAAAAGTCAAAACTCTACGTCAGGATACCTCACCAGAGCGACGAAGGGACTGAGGAGTAAAAAGAATCCTACTCTCCGATATATATAATCCTAAGACTCAAAACATTTTTCTGTTCTAGACTCAACAACGTCAGCAAACAATCAAGTAGGGGGCTCCTAAGTCGGGGAAGGCTCGATTACCAACTTGAACGCCTCGATGCGGCTTATATCTCCCACGTGTCGAAGCACGACTTAGAGGCATAACCGCATTGAAAGCAATGTCGCAAGTGAGGTAATCTTCACACAACCCATGTAATACATAAGGGAAAAGGATACATAGTTGGCTTACAATCGCCACTTCACACAATACATGAGTAAAACATTACATCAAACAGATACAATCAAGGTCCCACTACGGAACCAAAATAAAAGAAGACTACCCCAAATGCTACACAGATCCCCGATCGTCCCAACTGGCTCCACTACTGATCGATCAAACGAAACAACACAATGAACAAGATCTTCATCGAGCTCCTCCTTGAGCTCGGGTGCATCACCTGCACGGTTTCATCGGCACCGCAAGCTGGTTTTGAAGTATCCGTGAGTCACGGGACTCTGCAATCTCACACCCGCGAGATCAAGACTATTTAAGCTTAAAGGTAGGACATGGTAGTGAGGTGGAGCTGCAGCAGTTTACTAGCATATATGGTGGCTACATACGCAAATGAGAGCGAGAAGAGAAAGGCAAAAGCACGGTCGAACAACTATGATCAAGAAGTGATCCTAGAACAACCCACGCCAAGCATAACTCCAACATCGTGTTCACTTCCCGGACTCACCGAGAAGAGACCATCACGGTTACACACGCGTTGGTGTATTTTAATTAAGATCAACTTCGGGTTTTCTACAACCGGACATTAACAAATTCCCATCTGCCACATAACCGCTGGGCACGGCTTTCGAAAGTTCAAAACCCTGCAGGGTGTCCCAACTTAGCCCATGATAAGCTCTCGCGATCAACGAAGGATATTCCTTCTCCCGGAAGACCCGATCAGTCTCGGAATCCCGGCTACAAGACATTTCACAGCAATAAAACAAGACCAGCAAACCGCCGGATGTGCCGACAAATCCTGATAGGAGTCGACGTACCTCGGTCTCGTGGCACACCGGATAGGTCACCCTACGAGTAAAACCAGACCTCGAGTTGCCCGTGGTGGCCCTTGATCTGCCCGTTTGGGACCAACACTGAAGGAGCACCGCCCGGGGGCTAAAATAAAGATGACCCTCGTGCTCCGGAATCCCTAGGGAAAAAGGGCATAGGTGAGGCAAATGGTAAAACCAATGTTGGGCCTTGCTTGAAAAGTCTTATTCAAAGCGAACTGTCAAGGGGGTCCCATAAATCACCCGACCGCGTTAGGGACGCAAAATCCGGGAACATAACACCGGTATGACGGAAACTAGGGCGGCAAGAGTGGAACAAAACACCAGGCATAAGGCCGAGCCTTCCACCCTTTACCAAGTGTATAGATGCATTAATTAAATAAGAAATATTGTGATATCCCAACAAGTAAGCATGTTCCAACAAGGAACACCATCTCCATGTTCCAACAAGGAACAAACTTCATCTTCACCTGCAACTAACAACGCTATAAGAGGGGCTGAGCAAAGCGGTAACATAGCCAAACAACGGTTTGCTAGGAAAGGATGGTTAGGGGCTGACATGGCAACATGGGAGGCATGATATAGCAAGTGGTAGGCATCGTAGCATAGGCATAGCAAAAGAGCGAGCAACTAGCAAGCAAAGATAGAAGTGATTTCGAGGGTATGGTCATCTTGCCTGAAATCCCGCAAGGAAGAAGAACGAATCCATGAAGAAGACAAACGGACGTAGTCGAACGAATCCTCACAACACCGGAACGGAACCGAAGCTAACGAGAGGAGCAACCCGGAAAGAAGCAAACAACATAGTAAACACACAATCATAAACATGGCATGATGCACAAACAAATATGATGCATGTCCGGTTTAATGAGGCATGGCATGGCAATATGCACAAACAACACTACAAGTTAAGTGGAGCTCAATATGCAACGAGTTGCATATTGACGAACACCACATCACTTATTTAGTTCTCTCTCGGTTAGGTACTCAACAGTATTAAATGTTATTAAACATGGCAAGAGGTGAAGCACAACAAAACTACCTAACTAGGCAAGTTTAAATGAGGCCGGAAACAACGAACAACAATTCCGGAAAATCCCCATATGCAAATTTCGAATTTGGAACAGATCTGACCTAAAGCATATTTTAGAGTTGTTAAACATGCAAAGAAATGCTACCATGTTAAACTAGGCATTTTTCTACCCCATTTACATATATAATTTATTTAAATCCGAGTTACGGTTATTTAGTTATGAAATAAATCATTTTAGCATGGCATTTAAGCAAATTAATGCAACCAACAATTATAAACATTTTAATGTTGTTATCATGATGCGGATGACATGTGCAAGTTTTATGCAATTTTATTAAAAGTTGACAAGAGCATTATGAAACATTATGTCACCGTGGCGGAACGAAAAAGGGTGCCACGGGCGGCGAAAACGAAAATGGTGCCACGGCAACAAATCCGAAAATGATGCCACGGCAACATATCGGTTCCGATAACTCGATTGAGATATCGGTACAAAGGAAAGCGTGACGGAAGCGAGTCATGCAAGAAGGTGGGGTGATCCCGGATACCGGGTTCCCACGAAACGGTGGCATGGCAAAAGAGGGGCATCGCAAGGATGATTCGATCACGGTCGGTCATCTCGGTGGTTATACCTTCGAAGCGTGCTCGGGGCGGAATGCGTCAGAGAGGGAAGTAGACGTTCTCGCGATGATCGCCGAGGGAAGTAGTCGACACGGCGTAGTGGAAGTCGTTGTTCACGTGGCGACGGTAGTTGTACACGCCGTAGATGTTTCAAGAGGGACTTGACGCATCCGGCGTCTCCGGGTCAAGGTAGTGGTACTCGGCAATCCGAAGGGGTACTTGGCGCTTCCGGGTTCGGTGGTCGTGCACGTATGTAGGTGAACTCGACGGGTCAACAACCTCCTGGTACTTGGCGAAAACCTGAAGATGGCCTTGGCGTCCTGGTTCGGTGGTTGTGGAGGCAGGGGACTCCGGCTCCTTGTGGAGCTCCTGGTGGTCCCACCAACGGAGGAGGCGGCAAGGGGCGAGGGGACCGGGCGCAGGGAGCACCACTCCCTGGCTCGGTGCGGAGGAGGCGACGGCGCGAGCTCGGGGAGGAGGCCGAGCTGGGCCGGGCAGGGCGTGGAGGAGCAAGGCGACGAGGACGGGACGAGGCGGCGGCGCTGGAGGTCCGGCCGACGCCACGAATGACGCGGCGGCAGGGGAGGACCCTGGAGGCGGGGCGACGAGCGAGAGGAGGGTTCGGGCGCGGGGTGGCCCTCCTGGAGGTCGCCGACGGCGGCGGGTGGCGATGGGGACGCGGGGAAGGAGAAGAGAGGCTGCGAGGGGATGAGGGAGGAAGGATCGAGAGGAGGGAGATGGAATCGGGCGCAGGGGAGGAGAACGAAGGGGAAAAAGGGATCGAGAGGAGGGGGTTCGAGCGAGAGGAAGGAGATGGGATCGGGCGATGAGGGAGAGAAGGGATCGAGAGGGAGGCGAAGGGGTCGAGCCGGGCGGCACTGGAGGAGTCGAGGGAGGAAGGCTGCGGCTAGGGTTAGAGGGGTGCGCCGGCTGGGCCTTGGGCCGGTCTTGATGCTAGGCCTGACTGGTGGAGGAGAATGGCCAGGTGCCGGCTGGGCATAGCTCCTCTCTCTCTCTTTAAACTCTTAAAACAGAGAAAAGAAAGGAAAGGGAAGAAAAGAAAAGATTAGAGAAAGAGTTTGGGCCTGGGGATTATTTTCCCGGACTCATAAAAATGTGAGGAATTTAACAAAAATGGCCCAAGGAATTTTGATGGAACTCCGGAAAATGATAGAATAATATTTGCAAGGCTTTGAGGTCAACTCGGAGCAGAAAAGGCATGGGATTTATTATGCAAGTGGGTTATGGTGATTCCAAAACAATGGAATATTTTATAGTAGCTCTCTAAATATCGAGAGGATATGTTATAAAGAGAAATCACCATGTGAATATCCCTCGATTTAAATGGATCGAAAAATCCATACAATTTATTTAGAAGAGTTTTAAAAAAAAATTAATGATATGATGGCATGATGAGATGATGCAATGCGAGAGATGACATGATGAATGCACAAACAAAACAAATCACACGACAAAACTCGGAAACCCTGGAAGGCAACTGAAGCTCCGGTCTTGGGGCGTCACATTGCATCCCCCTCTGCATTTTTGACACGGCGAATGGCTGATCAAATAAGAGGAATCGACCTTGTTGTTGTACCGGAGGACAGATACTTACAAGGTTATACGGGTGTGCAGGATGTGTACCAGATCCCGTAGCGCCGTCATGCTTCGCTAAAAAATGGATTTGCTTGTTTCAGATGATATCTCCAGAAGAAATAAGAGTTAAAGTCAGAGTTGGATAGGCATGTAAGCTAAGAGAGCAGTGAAAGGATATCCAAACATCGTCGGAACAGTGAAGGGAGTGATGTGTGGATACCTAGTTCGGGTCGGCGTTTGGGCATGCTCGCCTAGCTAGAGTGTGGGTCACTTGAGCCGTTGAGGCTGATGCTGGCGTTGGCTGGCAGCGCTGCGGATGCAGATCTTGAGTGGCAGCGAGCGCTATGATGCGGTGGACGAGACCGTTGGTGAAGCCTCAGCAGCCTCGGGGTAGAGGCGCCGACGATGTGCTCGGTGAAGTAGACCCGTGAGCTGGAAGACGGCGGCCGGTGAAGCGCACTGATGCGGTGGAAGTCGGTGTCTGTGGAGGCATCGCGTTATGCGGCCGACGACGTTGTCGGTGGACCACCCGGTGCGGTGGATGAGGGCGTAGATGAGGTAGCTCCGGTGCGGTGGTGAAGCGCGACCGTCGTCTTCGTCGTCGTCGTCCGGCACAGAGGTGGGGAAAGAGACGAGACGAGGGGCAATTCGAACTTTTCTTGGGTTGGCGGTGAATTAGGGATTTGAGCAATCTGGGCGCGGAAGGGGACGGTGGAGAAGGGAGATTTTGCAGGGATGGAATTGGGGCCGCCAGATATTTCAATCCGAAACATGGAAGCGCGAACTTATTTTGTCGTCGTCCTTTTTTTTGGGTTGATGGCTGGGTGCTACTCGTCCGTCCGACACACGCGACCACCACGACACGACCCTGGTGCGCCTACATTTGAGAATGCAAACGAATCTTCTTTCATTTGCAAACGAATCTGTATGTATTACCATGCCCGTGTTTTCCTTGCAATAATTAGTCATTCGAAAGGAGATACTATAATTTAATTAATGAGAAGTTATTTGAAAAAAATCGAAACGGTATCCACGCTAACGTGGATTAGAGTGTGTGTGTCACATAATTAGTTATTTGAATTAGAGTGTGTGTCACATAGCGATCTCCAATTATAACGTGGATTTCGCATTTCGTTGTATCCACACTACTTTTTTAATACAAATTCATATGTATATGATGAACACCATGGTAGTGAGAAAACTTTTGGATGGATTGAAACATATGACCTACAAAATAACACAACAAATCGAGTCAATGTCAACTTTTCGAAACCTAGTATGGCACGAATTCGAAATAATTACCCATATGCATGGTCCTCAGTTCAAATCTTACAATGTACACCGAATTGAAACATCGATATTTTGTCTCGTACTATCTACATTAAAATGTTGTTTTTAGCCCCCCCTGCACACACGCTACATACTTACTGTATCGGTCAATCTTCCTCTCCTAACCACCTTAGGAAGCTATAGGTTTCCAACACACATCCATTCTTTCTCTCCATGTTTCGATCTCTAACTCTCTCAACTACAAAACCCCCTTTTTCCACTCTGTTACAAAATGTATTTACCTCACACACCCGCCATTGCACCCATGCCGAGCTCTCTCTCTCTCCCTCTCCCTCTCACCCTCTCGAGCTAAATACATGCATTGCCTATCTAGCCCCGCAACCTCTCGTGTGCACGCACGCACGTTGTCTATCTAGGTCACTCACTGTCTCACTCTTTCTTCCGCATGGCGGGCCACACTCTATCATTCTCGCTCTCTTTATCTGAGTCTCATTTAACCTCGTTTTCTTTCACACACAAATGAAATATCTCCCTGTTCGGGCCTCGATCGACACACTCTATACTCTCTCACACAGATTGTCTATCTAGGTCAGTCCATCAAAGCCGCCCCCACTCTTTCGACCTCACGGCGGGCCACGCTCTCTCTCTCTCTCTCTCTATCCCTCTCTCTCTCTCCTTGTATGTCTCGATTGACCTTGCTCTTTCTCGGACAAAAACGATATATCACCATGTTTGAGCCCAATTCGACTTATTCACATTGTATACTCTCTCACGCACATTGTCTATCTAGGTCACTCTCTCCAACCCGTCTCACTCTTTCGATCGCACGGCGACCCTATGTGATCGATCGACCTTGCTTCCTCCCACACAAAATATATCTACACGCCTGCGGATCGGATCATCTCTCAAGCTCTATCTTACAGCCCTCACCCTTGCCAAAATCTCAATCGGACAATATCTCTCCAGAGCATATATATTTGTTCCATGAATGTCGGACCACACTCACTTTGTCTCTCTATCTATATGTCTCTCGATTGACCTCGCTTTCTCACGCCGTATCTTCCACACATTGAAGCTACCTCTCCATCCCTCGCAAAGCCGGAGCTATTTACATTGCGAGGGGCACTCCAACCTTGGACTAATTTGTGTAGGCATTTATTCCGGTCGATTTATGTTATATTTTCGTAGCATTCGGCCCACAACTACTCGAAACACCGTTGCAACCCCCACAAATCCCCTAGTTGATTTCCCTCTAGCTCGGTCATCGCTCTCTCGCACGTCCTTTCTCGGCTTCAATGTTGCACCATGGTATTATTGCAAAAAACTCTGTTGTCCTCTTTAATTATTATAAATAAGCTACAAAACTACACACCGATAGTCCACTTGGAATGGAACAAATTTGGACCCACAAATTAAAGTGCTACAAACTACCCACCGAGGGGCCCACATGTCATGAAAGAAATTTGGACCCATATACAAATTAAAAAATAAAGGACGAGGATCGAACATGCGACCAGGGCCTTCAAGCCGCACGTCAATAGGCAACATACGTAGAACAACAATGTTTGTTGTACCTTCCGTTGTTCACATATAATGTTTTTATATTACCACAGCCTATTTAATTTATAATATTGTTTTTAGTACTATTCGCCTTCACTTACTGGTGGGTTCCATGTGTGCTCTCTCTCTCCTCCGCTTCTGCGTTTAGACGCACGGGCATACACGAAGAACAAGCAGGTGATGTTGCCGTTGACCATATCTGGACGCATTCATATGTTACGACACCAGTTTCACGTGCTCGCAGCACTAGTCAGTGTGTACGTGCAATGCGCGTTAATTTGGAAGTATATTAAGTGCATGCGGATATTAAGTTGGATATTATTTGTGTGTTATTATGTGATTAACACTATTTTTGGCATGAAATTAACTGCACGCCAAACGTCTTGAGCGCTCGACATTGAAGCAGTCTAGGTCGTTGGATGACAAGGAATACATGTGGCTTGATGACGTTTTATATTTAATTTGATACGGCTCTAGCAGAAAATTCAATCGATCAAACCACAGATTTCGTTCAGTATGACTCCAACTTTAAATTTTACGATGATCGATCTAAAATAAACGGAAATGATAAACGTTCGGATTTTAAGCATGGAAATCCGAACGTTTTTTATGGCAAATTTAGATTACGCGGCGGCGGTGGGGGCGTCTTGCAGTGGGAAGCGGCTCCTCTGTCGTGCTCTGTGTGTCGTCGGGCCACTGACTGACGGCGACGGTGGCGTCTTGCGCTGTTGTTGGCGTACTCGTGGACGTTAGCCCTAACTTCAAGGAAGGCCACAATGTTCTGGACTTCGGTCTCCAGGAGCGAGTCAACTGGCGGGAGGAGGCGACTGTGGTGCAAGGAAGCGGTCGACGGCGGCCATCCATGCCTGAAGAACTGGCACCCGCTGGGGACAAAGCGCTGTCAACGGCGCGATGGAGACATTCGTGTGCACGGGCACCATCACGGGCACACACGTCAGTGCACACGCAGGAGCATGCGCTGGCAGGTGCACGGGCACTGGCATGGGCGTGCGCGTCAGTGCACGCGCAGGCGCATGCGCTGGCAGGTGCACGGGCACGTGAAAGTCGGCGGGGACCTCGTGGAACCCCGTGGCATCAAGCTCGGTGACAATGTGCGGCTCCCAGCCCATCAATGCCACGGGGATGGGCGCGCTTGATCGGGCTACGGAGCCGGGCAGGAGCGGAAGCGAGGACGCCTTCTCGCAAGGCCAGTTCAAGCTTGTCCCGAAGCGCCTTATGTTCTTGAGACTCCAGCTGGGTGTCTTCCTCAGGAAACTGGAAGACTAAGGGCAGACCATCGTGATGCGGCATGGCATATGTTTAGGTCAGGCTGGTTGGAGGTAGACGACAGGAGAATCGTAGAGGAAGAGAGAAGATTGTAGCGATACCGGGCAGTGCGGGGTTGATTTTAAACTGCGGCACCGACGACATTAAAAATGGGAGCAGTTGGGATGAAGGTGGGCAGCGGAGCCTGGTCAAAGGGCTCGCCTCCCGGTGAGCCTGCACAGCGATCTGCTCGCACGCCTCCTTGTCAGCCGTCGCAGCGGTCTGCTTGCATGCCTCCCGTCGATTCACACGCTTCCTTGGACGGCACCTGCCGATGAGAAGCGGGACTAATGGCGGCACGTCAACGCCCACGGTTTCAATAGTGAAAGCGTTCGCCTTAACTTGACAGGTCTTTGTTCCAAAATACATTGGCTCTTCATTTGTGCAACTTGTCATAAGCAGCTTGTCTCAAATTGAAGAAAAAAATTACGAAGTAATATTTGTGCCATATCACGTGACCATGCTCAGTTTCAAGAATTTATGGTCACTTTTGGATTTTCTGAAATTTAAGATCCATGATTCCAAATAATACCTCCGTACCAGTGCATTACCTGATATATTAACTCAAGTTATCTTTCTTAAGGAAAGATTTGGTCAAACATTTTGCTTAGTTAGACTGCAGACAAGTTATATATGCAGAGCAAAAGGATAATCCCTCCGTACCAGTGCATTGCCTGATATATTAACTCAAGTACTAGGCACGAACAAACGAGCTCAATTCTGTGCTCATCCTGGTGCAGTAGTAGTACTACTAGGCAATGCAGTTGACAGGTGACCTTGGTGAGCGGCGACCGAGGGAATTGAACGGTGCTCGACACGGTAGGTAACGTTGTCTAGTTACTTTTTTTAACACAACGTTGTCTAGTTACTAAAGCATCCCTCTGTTGTTCATTGGTAGTCATTATGGACCGGGGACATGAGGGGAATTTCCTAGGGCTGGAATTCTGGCCGCCAGATATTTCGACTCGAAACGTGGAGGCTCGACTGGTTGGGGTTGCCTAATGTGCGTACCACGCATGCCACCAGAAGGACACGAGCCCAGTTTTTTATTTTTTATTTTTTAGATCAACACGAGCCAAGGTCTGGCTGGTACGCCATTGGGTCCTACCATTCGAGAATATGAAAGGAACCTTTTAAGTTGCCAAACAAATCTATGTGTATTACAATGCCCGTATTTTCCTTGCAAATACTAATCTAAATGTTGTAATTGATTTATGACGAGTTGTTGAATTAGAGTGAGTTTGTGATATAGTGATCTCAACGTGGATTTCACATTTCATGGTATCCCTACTAAGTTTGTCAATTCAAATGACACCCACACACGAACGCAACAACAATCCAATAAGTATAGTGCATCTATTTTTCCAAACCATGCATGTATGACACGAATTCAAAAATACTCCTTCTGTTCCTAAATATTAGTCTTGTAGAGAATTCAACAAGCGACTACATACGGAGAAAAATGAGTGAATCTACACTCTAAAATATGTCTATATACATCCGTATGTGCCAGTCCACTTGAAATCTCTAAAAAGACTAATATTTAGGAACGAAGGGAGTAAAATGTAAGACATGCATGGTCCTCAATTCAATATTTAAAACGAACATGAAACTGAAACATGAATATTAAGTCTAGTACTATAGTACATGCAAATGTTGTGTTTAATTAGGCGGAGCTATGATTGTCGGGGGTCACCCCCTCAACCTTAGATAAAATTGTGAAGCTCTGTTTAGGGTTGTTTAGATTATATTTGTCCCCACCCTCCCAACCACCGATTGGTTGTGCACCCCCACCCCTCCTCCCCGGGAGAAAATCATGTGCCCCCATACCTTAGATGCTATATGCTGATACAAGTTGCTTGGAGCTTGTAGATCTGAGATATAGAAGCTCACATGATGTCTTAATATTTTTATAGGAAACCTTGATGAGTTTGAGAATTGCACACAATTTGTACAAAAACTACTCAGATGCCTTTGGATCCCATATCCAACTACCTCGAAGCTAGTATCACCGTAGCATCTAAGATGAAGGAGGACATCATATTCTCCTGTATGTAAGAATATCATGTGCTACCACACCTTAGATGCTTTGGTGATACAAGCTCTTCTGAGCCGTTGGATTTGTGACCCAACGCCTCCTCGGTGGTTCGAATGGTTTTTTGCGTAAAAGCCCCAAAGAGTTCGCCATCGCTTACAAGCACAAAGACCGCTCAGATGCCATTGGACCTCGTGAGCAACGACTCGAAGTCAGATCACCTTAGCATCTAAGATGAAGGAGGACATCATATTCTCCTGTATGTAAGAATATCATGTGCTACCACACCTTAGATGCTTTGGTGATACAGGCTCTTCGGAGCCGTTGGATTTGTGACCCAACGCCTCCTCGGTGGTTCGAATGGTTTTTTGCATAAAAGCCCCCAAAGAGTTCGTCCACTGCTTAAAAGCACAAAGACCGCTCAGATGCCATTGGACCTCAGAGCAACGACTGAAGTCAGATCACCGTAGCATCTAAGATGAAGGAGGACATCATATTCTCCTCGTATGTAGGAATATCATGTGCTACCACACCTTAGATGCTTTGGTGATATAAGCTCTGGAGCCGTTGGATTTGTGACCCAACGCCTCCTCGGTGGTTCGACCGGTTTTTGTAGAAAAGCCCCCAAAGAGATCAGCCATCGCCATAAGCACAAAGATCGCAGATGCCATTGGATCTCTGATCAAATGACCTCGAAGCTCGTATAACCGTAGCATCCAAGCTGCGAGAGCACCTTATGTTTTCTCGCACGGGAGCATATGAGGTGCTCCCGCACAGTAGATTCTATGGTGGTACGAAGTTCACGTAGATCTAGCGCCCATGAGGAGGTTCGCATGTTTTTGCAATATACGGCTGAGAGAGTTTGGGAATTGCACAGAAAGTACAAGTACAACGCATGTGCCATTCGATCACTGATCATACGACCTAGATGCTCATATCACCATAGCGGGTAATTAAGCTACGGGGAGCACCTAATATGAGCAACGGGGAGCCGTTGGATCCAAGATGCAGCGGCACACACGAGGCCTGAATGTTTTATTTGCAAAAAAACCTTTGGCGAGTTTGGAAATTGCGCATAATTACAAAGACTACTCCCAAGCCATTGGATCTCACTTCCAACGGTGTAGAAACTCGTATCACCATAGCATCTAAGCTGCGGGGTGGATGTGATATTCTATGCCGTTGTCATTTTTGTTCGTAAACTTGCAAAATACGTGTAACTTGTGCCGTTACTTGTCTAACCGCGCAAAGTGTTTGTTAAAAAAACCATCCTACACTTAAATATCGGAACAACACACAGGGGTCCCCACTTTTCATTATTCAAATTCGGACCTAATACTAACAAATCTAAAAGACGAGATTCGAACTGGCAACCTGGACTACAAATCGTAAGTCGATAGCCTGAAACAACAACGGTTTTTGGCTTTGTCCCATAACTTGATTTTATACAGTATTACGTTGAGTAGAGTAGAGGGAGTGCCTCGTCTACACGTGGATGACCGTTGACTCACTTACTGGTGGGTCCCAGGTCAGCGATCTCTCTCTTCTCTCCATTGTCTAACCTTTGCACGGGCACACACGAAGAGCGGCGCTAGCTTGCCGTGGTGTTATTACAACTAAAAAAAGCTTGGAAAATAGAAGAATCGCCTAGAACAAGAGACGTTGTGGCTGGTCGAGACGGAGCTAACCACACCTATCCTCCGTGCCATGTTAGCATGATGAAGCTGTGTGGCTAGTGGGATGTTTTCGACCGACTAGCTGGGTCCCGAGGTCGAACCATAGGTACTACGTTTGATGCAGTAAATTTTTACACACACATTTTCCTCCGTGCCGAGACATGGCACACCCTACTGCGCGGTTTTGGGGTCCTCCCGGGTGGTGCACGCATATATTCTTCCTGACGTGGGACGCCCTACCACGCGTTTTCGCCAAAGCAAGTAAATAAATGAGTCATCAAATCACGAAAGACCACTTTTCCCGCCGAGTACATCAGTGGAGCACGGTGGGTAGCTAGTTGGGCTAGTTCAACCGATTAGCTAGGCTGCCGCCACATTTGTTTTTTCACCCCTTTTTTTATCTACTTGCCGGCAGGTAAATTTAAACATCCACCGCGGCGTTGCTCTGGTGTTTGAGTGCGGCAGGATTTTTAATTTTTTGATTGATGGGAGCAGGCGCGACAGGATTTTTAATTTTTGATTGACGGGAGCAGGCGCGGAAGCAATAGTCACGATGACTCCGCGTGTGAAACCCACTGCTCCCTGATGTGAGAAGTCGTCGACTGGTGTTTTACCATGGTGAAAACCAAAAGATTGCCCGCTCCTCGGCTGGCTCCCTCCGCCTTCCCGTAGATTGCATTGCCTTTCACCGCTTTACCCTGCATCACCAACGTCGTGCGCCTCGAGAAGCAGAGGGACTTCGGTGGTGTTTAGGCGCCCTCTGCATGGGCATGTCCATGTCGCGGCGCAACATGACCGTTGGATCAAACTCAGACGGTGCAGATCAGTCACTGTAGCACAAAGCGTGTGGGTGTGTTTGGTTGCATTCCCATCTCAATATAGTGTGTAAGTCACCTTACGAAAACCCAATAATCCCAAAACACTTAGGCACGGTAGGTTAACTCCCTCCCCGTTTCTTTTTTTGTGACATATCAACCAATAAGAGACGTGGGCCGTGCATGCTTTCAATGACTTGAGACTAATAAACATGACATGCAGTGGTTAGTTCATTGCATGGAATGCTATTAATTAGCAAAAAGACATTAAGTTTTCTTGTTTTCCTCTCCGCCTTGGTCGCAAAGGCACAACGTAAGATGACTTACACACCTAGACGGAGTAGTTGTTTCCTCTTTGTGTATTTGTGTTAACCTACTAGTGTGGACTCATGCACCCTTCATGCACTCTGCCAAACACCCAAAAGTGGGTCGAGAAGGGAACTTTTGCTCCCATCCCGTGCACCCTTCATACACCCTTCATATGGTTCATGTTTCATGGAGTACTGTAGCACCGTACTCTCCGTGCGCTGTAGACCTAGTTCTGTTAACATTGATCTCACCGTTCATTCTCGACCGAACAGTCGAGAAAGCGGTACTATGGTACTACATTACTGTTCATATAGTTGACATGCGCACAACATCATTTGTCGTCGTCATATCTAACTACACTAGCAACAAGATTATGTAGTACTGACGTATGAACCACTGCACATGCCTAGTAGTAGGAGCACTGTGTATGTTCAAGTGGCTGCCGTGTTTTGCACTCCTCCGTCGTAAGAGTGGAAACGCTTGCTGTACTCATTTTTTTCTTCAAAAAAACAGTGGACACGCTCTACCGTGCGGATCCTCCTCCAGCCATGCACTAAATTACTCACTTTCGCCGACGTAGGGACAGCCAAAGATCGGGTTCCACCAGCCATGCACTAAATAACTCCGTAGTAGAGAAACGGTAGACTACCCCGATCGAAGCACCGCAGTAATGCCCAATGAGCCGTCAAATCACAAAACCCCCTCCTTTCCAGCAGTATGTTGGACGGACGAAGCAACCATCATTTCATTCTTCTCTCTCAGCTTCCTCTCTACCCAACCCTCGCTTCTACCTCATCTTGTTCCTCATTTTTTCAAGAAAACCCCGACCTGCTTCGGCCATTGTTCTTCTCTCCCAAAGAAGGAAAGGTGATCGCATCAATGGTGTTGATTCTGGCCAAGGCCCGGTCTTGCAACCCCGAGATTGATCCTATAAATCTTTCTCTTTTCTTCTTTTGGGTTTGTGATTATGGTTTCTTTTCTTTTATTTCTATTTGACAGTTTCTTGATGGACGCTGGAGCACCGGCCAATGTGATGTCTATGGCTCTGGCCAAAACCGTCAAGGCTCATGGTACGAAGAAGCGCAAGCACCCCGCCGAGACTACCGCAGACAAGCTCAAAGCCATTGCCCTGTCCAAGCCCCCCTCTCCGGGATCCCTCATTAAGCAAGTCCAGGTAATATCTCTTCTTGACGATCTTTTTCTCCATCTTGATCGTGTTTTTTCATCTAACACGCAGTACTAGTAGTACAACTTTCTGGGTGATCTTGCATGTGATTTTTGTGTGCCAAATGACGGTTCTAAATTCCTCTTTTGACCAAAACATGCGAGAGGTTGACACCGATTTCTTATAGCTTACTTTCAACTACTCCCTCTGTCCCAAATTTCTTGTCTCCGATTTGTCTAGATACGGATGTATCTAAAACTAGAATGTGACTTGATACATCTGTATCTAGAAAAATCTAAGACAAGAATTTTGGGATGGAGGGAGTACTTTATGAACATCAATGGTACCTTTGAAGAGGGCATATTTGCCTCAGTAACTTGTGTTATAGATATTGCAAGTAATCCCTCTGCTCTCATTCCTTTGAAGACATGTTCTACTGTCTTTGTTCACTCATTTCTGTGCGTATATGTAGTCATATATGGAGTATAATATTGAAAATCGTCTTATATTTCTGAACAGAGGTAGTAATAAAATATGGTTTCTGTTTGAATTAGAACCAGGTCCGCGGTGGAGACGAACTTCTCAAAGTCATGCCATGTGAACTGGAAGACCTGAGGATGAGTTCTACTGCTAAACTATGCAGCTGCTGTGTCCTTGTCGCCACGTGTCCTGAACTAGTGTTTTCCTGTAGCATTGTTGTCAGGCGTGTTCTCGAGTCTGTACTTGACCACAACAATTAGGTGGCTGTGCTTTACGAAGGGTGTGGTTCTTGTAAAGCTTCCCAACAAATCTGACGCGGCCTGTCTTCATGATCATGTTTATGTGTGGAAAGACCACTCTGTTAGGTTCTCCAAGGTTGACAAGATGGTGATGGTGCATGTAGACATCTCTCACAAAGTCCATGGCCTAGTCGGGCTATATGGGGTTCATCCCAGAGGTCGGTGGCAAGAATAGTCTGCAGAGTTTAATTAGTGCAACTTTGCTTGTCTCGTAGTAAGTACTATTGTTCAAGACTTGATTTGTGTTTGTGAACCCTGTATTGTTTATTAGTACCGCTGCTTTTGGTGTGTGGTCACCACGAGAATGGTCTATGTTAATGTCTGTCTACTCAATTCACCAGATATTTTGAAGTATCCAGATCATCTTTTTTGTGAGGACGGTTTATCAATTATGGTTACACTCCAATATTTGTATGCATTGCAGGGTTTATCGCACCCACCAGGATTTCCAGTCCAATGGATGTTCGGTCCATACGATTTGTCACAACCTTTGGACTGTCCTGCTTGTGGGAGTAGGCGGGGCCCCTGCAGGCCACCCGTAGTTGGACGATCAATCTTCTGTTTAGTACTTCAACATAGTGATTTCCTGGTAAGGATTCACTCGTGTCACATCAAATAAATATTATTGATTTACTGTCTAAATCTTATTGATTTAATGTCATGTTTTCTTTCTTTTCCTGCAATTTTACGATGCAGGTTTTGCCATGTGACATTCATCACAGAATAAACCGTTTGGTTTGCTCTACGATGGCTATTTTTGCAGGTTTCACTTCTTATGTCGTGTCAAGAATAAAGGCAATCGGCCCATCACTTATATTATCGGAAAAATTGGATCGATCATTTGTCCGAGTACAAGCGGAATCCCTATGATGAACTGCAGTTTGGTTTAACAAAAATGCCACAATTGGTCCTCGCGTTTAAAAGAAATGAAGAAAGAAACTGGATCATGGTCACGAAGCCTAGTCAAGATAGAAAGCTGATCATACCAGACCAGACATGATCGCCGCTGTCTCGCACATCGGTACCATGAAAGTGCAACTATCCCTAGGTGGTTTTGGTAATTCATAACAACATATAGCTCATTGAGCTAATGCTATTCGAAGACTATTATTTCAGGAAAGCTCAATGAATGGCATGGCATGGATGATGAAAGTGGATCCCTCAAAATACGAAGGACAAAGGATTGGCTCAAGATCAAAAGCTCAAGACTCTTCATTTTACATTTTAGTGATCCAAGATCACATTGAGTCTATAGGAAAAGCCAATACTATTAAGGAGGGATGAGGTGTTGCTTAATGAGCCTCTTGCTTCATGTGCTTAGTGATATGTTCCAAAACCCTCAACTACTTTCCCACATCCACAAATGACCTAAATCTAAAGCCAAAATCGGTCACACCAATTCTTTCTATCCGGCACCACCGATTCCAAAAGTCATAGCCACTGCCACAAACCCTAAGCAAATCGGTCTTACCGATAGGAATCTCGGTCTCACAGAGATGGGGTTGCAATCTCTCGGTTTCCTTCAGAACGCTTCGGTCTAACCGAAGTGAGCGATCGGTCCCACCGAGATTGCAATGTAAACTCTCTGTTTCCTTTTTGTAACATTTCGGTCTCACCGAAAAGAGCAAACCGGTCCCACCAAGTTTACTTGGCCAACTCTCTGGAAAGCTTATTACCAAATCGGTCTCACCGAGTTTGGGTAATCGGTCTCACCGAGATTATGTTATGCCCTAACCCTAACCATATCGGTCTTACCGAGATGCATGTCAGTCCCACCGAAAATCACTAACGGTCACTAGGTTTTCTAATTCGGTCCGACCGAGTTTAACGATTCGGTCCCACCGAGTTTGGTAAATTGTGTGTAACGGTTAGATTTTGTGTGGAGGCTATATATACCCCTCCACCTCCTCTTCATTCGTGGAGAGAGCCATCTTAAAGAACCTACGCTTCCAACTTACCATTTCTGAGAGAGAACCACCTACTCATGTGTTGAGGCCAAGATATTCCATTCCTACCATATGAATCTTGATCTCTAGCCTTCCCCAAGTTGCTTTCCACTCAAACCCTCTTTCCACCAGATCCAAATCCTATGAGAGAGAGTTGAGTGTTGGGGAGACTATCATTTGAAGCACAAGAGCAAGGAGTTCATCATCAACACACCATTTGTTACTTCTTGGAGAGTGGTGTTTCCTAGATTGGCTAGGTGTCACTTGGGAGCCTCCGACAAGATTGTGGAGTTGAACCAAGGAGTTTGTAAGGGCAAGGAGATCGCCTACTTCGTGAAGATCTACCGCTAGTGAGGCAAGTCCTTCGTGGGCGACGACCATGGTGGGATAGACAAGGTTGCTACTTCGTGGACCCATCGTGGGTGGAGCCCTCCATGGACTCGCGCAGTCGTTACCCTTCGTGGGTTGAAGTCTCCATCAACGTGGATGTACGATAGCACCACCTATCGGAACCACGACAAAAACATCCGTGTCTCCAATTGCGTTTGAATCCTCCAAACCCTTCCCCTTACTTTCTTGCAAGTTGCATGCTTTATTTTCCGCTGCCTATATACTCTTTGCATGCTTGCTTGAATTCTGTGATGATTGCTTGACTTGCCCTAAAATAGCTAAAATCTGCCAAACTATAAAATTGGGAAAAGGTTAAGTTTTTATTGGTCAAGTAGTCTAATCACCCCTCTCTAGACATACTTCAAGGTCCTACAAGTGGTATCAGAGCTTTTGTCTCCATTTGCTTTGATTTCCATAGCTTTTGGTGGTCATAGCCTTGGTTTCACAACCTAGGAGAGTATGGCGTCTAGCAAGGGAAATTATCACCATAGAGGTCCTTACTTTGATGGTGCTAATTTCGCTAGTTGGAAGCATAAGATGAAAATGCATATTCTTGGACATAACCCCGCCGTTTGGGCAATTATTTGTATTGGCTTGCAAGGTGAATTCTTCGATGGGAGAGAACCGAACCGTGAAGCTAATGCGGAAGAATTGAAGATGCTACAATACAACGCTCAAGCATGTGACATCATATTCAACGGATTGTGCCCCGAAGAATTCAACAAAATCAGCCGTCTTGAGAATGCAAAGGAAATTTGGGATACTTTGATTGATATGCATGAAGGTACCAGTCCGTCAAGGAAACCAAGTTGGATGTGCTCCAAAGTCAGCTAGACAAGTTCAAAATGAAGGATGGTGAAGGTGTCGCTGAAATGTACTCTAGGCTTGCTCTTATCACAAATGATATTGCCGGCTTAGGGAGTGAAGAGATGACCGACAAATTCATCATCAAGAAAATCCTAAGAGCATTGGATGGAAAGTATGATACCGAGTGCACATTGATCCAAATGATGCCAAACTACAAAGATCTCAAGCCAACGGAAGTCATTGGAAGGATTGTTGCTCATGAGATGTCACTCAAGGATAAGGAGGAACTTCACAACAAGTCAAGTGGTGCGTACAAAGCCTCAAGTGAAGCCCCCACATCATCAAGTGAGAAACCAACCTTCAATGAAGAATTGAGCTTAATGGTAAAGAACTTCAAGAAATTCTACAGAAGTAGAAGGAAAGAAAGAAGCTCCAAGTCAAGGTCTAACAATGACAAGAGATCTTCTAGTCGAGAGCGCAACTGCTACAATTGTGGGAGACCCGGACACTACTCCAATGAGTGTACGGCACCCTACAAAAGAAGAGAAGATTCTCCAAGAAGAAGGAGCAAAAGAGAAGAATCACCACCAAGATAGAGGAGGAGTAGAGATGATCATTATGAACGAAGACCCTCACGGAGAAGTAAGGATTCGGAAAGAAAGTACAAGTCATCAAAGAGCTACACAAAACGAAGACATCAAGCTCATGTTGGTGAATGGGTTTCCGGCTCCGACTCCGACCATCACTCCGAGAGAAGCTATCACTCCGACTCCGAATATACTCAAGATGAAGGTGTTGCCAGTCTAGCACTTGTGTCAACCAACTCCTACGACATATTTGAATCACCAAATGAAGGAATTGGTAGATGCTTCATGGCCAAGGGTCCAAAGGTAACACATCCCGAGTATGTTGATTTTAATAGTGATGAAGATGACTTGCTAGGTGATGATGATTTACTTGTTGACAACTCTAGTGATGAATACTATGATGAAACGTCAATTAATCATGCTAGTCAAATGAATGACAATGATAAGGATAAAATTGAGCTTCTAACTAAAGAACTAAACACTCTTAAGTTGGCTCATGAAACTATCTTCGAAGATCATCGAGAACTTTTAAGGGCTCATGAGAAGTTACGCTTTGGAAAGCTCAATCTTGAGCAAGAGCATGAGTTCCTAAAAGCAATCAATGATGATCTCTGCAAGAAAAGTTCTTCTTACATTGCCAAGCTGCCACTCTTATCTACTTACATGCCTCAAGTCAAGTCTAGTAACAAGTACAAGAAAGATACTTCCTCTAGTAGTAACAATAATAATGTCAAATCCAATGTAGTTGCTTATAGTAGTTCTCTTGATTCCACTAATGATTCTCTTAGCCAAGTTACACTTGAGCAATAAAATAGTTTATTGAAGGGAATTATAGAGAAAGGTGTTTACAAGAGCCTTGCTGGGAGTAAGCAATTCGAGGAAATTGTACGCAAGCAAGGAAGGCACCGGAAGAATCAAGGTGTTGGTTTTGAACGAAAGTTCAACGCCAATGGAGTTGAGTGGGAAGAAGATCAATACCCCAAGACAAAGTTTGTTCCTCAACAAGAGAAGTATGATCCTACTTCCTTCATGGGGACACAAGCTCAAGATGATCTTCCACCACAAGACCACAAGAACAAAGGCAAGGACAAGCTTCAAGAAGAGATTGATGCATTTGAAGAAGCACCTAAAGCCTCGCTCGAAAGTGGGTCCCCAAGACTACGCCAAGTTATACTTCATCAAGTACAACTACAACTCCAAGGATTCCCATCAAGATGATGTGGATCCCAAGAAGAAGAACTAGAGAGTTCTTGAGGGTGACTCGCCAACATTCTTCACTCATATCATTTTGGCAAGAACAAGTGCAATCAACTTTCACATCTTGCACTAGTTCAAGGAGTCACAAACCCTCATGTTGGTAAGGCAAGGGACAAGGTAACCTAATGATTTCATGGACATCATCTTGTGTGTGCATCACTCTATGTCTATGGATATTCTTGTTTGTTTCTTGTGGAACTAACCCATGTAGGCAAGTTGAAAGTGCAACTCACTCCAAAGGATTGCTCCAAAAGATCTACATCAACATTGAGCATCTACATCTTCAACACCTACATGAAGTCATCATCGACAAAACCCAAGGTTAGTTCATCCCTCTAAGGGGGGATCTCACATCTAGGGGGAGCTTAACTAAGAATTGAGTCAAAGCAACTCTAATGGTGTGAACACATTAATGCAATATGTAAAAGTGGTAACCCCACTTGAGCTTAAACGATGAGTATGACCTATGATCAAATGTTCTCATTTGACTCCTAAGTCAATATACTCATATATAGATGACCTAGTCATCGCCAATTGTTTGATAGTTGCTAAAATTGGTTGTGCATGCTTTGCCACATATTTCAATAGCCATCTTATTGTGTGAGCATGTTGGTGCATATTTTACTCATTCAGGGACATCCACTTGTTGTTTTGTTTGATTGGATTCTTTTCTTTGAGCCAAGTGGATGGACAAGAATGCCTAAGAACCTTCTTTAGCTATCTATGCTTTTCTCGTCTCAAACTCCATTCATGCTACATCACAAAATTTGATCAAGTCAGATTCGAACCACTCTGTGTGAGGAGCACTCGGAGTCCCCGATCCGTCATAGACTTAAACTTCCAAAACCTCTTAATGATTCTCGGTCTGACCAATCCTTCCATTTCGGTCCTACCAAGATCATCAAGTTGATCTGAGTTTTCAATCTCGGTGCAACTGATTTGAACTTTTCGGTCTCACCGAGTTGCTGTAACTGTCAACAGTTATGCATCTCGGTGCCACCAAGTTGTTCTACTCGGTCACACCGACAGGGTCGAGCTATATATAGCCACGGGCAAAATATTGGAAATTTCTCCGAAACCCTTCGCCCGCGCAACAGCTCGCTCTGCCATCGTGGTCTCCGGATCGTCTCCTCGTCGCTAGCAGCCTCCTGTCGCTGGTCTTCGCCGCCGTCAACGGATTTCGTCCCCGCCGTTGCCGCCGTAGCAAGTCCACCGCCAAGTTAGGGTATGGACTTAATGTTTGTGCTATCCACATCTGATTCCTGGCACATTGTTTTCATATTGATTCTTGCCACAATTGAAACACATCTATCCAGCCAAAGTAGTTCATAGATTAGATGTGATTCAAATTTTTAGGTTTAGGTTTCCGTCGAAACCATCTCGGACCCTCCGAGTTGAAAAACTCGGTCTCACCGATTTGGCTTGTGCCATTGCACTAGTGACTCTCGGTCTGACCGAGAATTACTAATCGGTGCAACCGATTTGAGGATTCAGTGAAACCCTAGCAGTCTCGGTACCACCAAACTGAAACTCGTCCCAACCGAGATCATCGCTTTAGGTTCCAAAACTGCTTCGGTATCACCGAGTTTGAAAATCAGTGGATCCGAAATGCTTTCTCGTGGGAAAACTAAGACTGAACTTTTGAGTCATTCTTTGCAAAAACCTCTGCATTTTGTGATGCTCATCTTTTCTATCTCATCTATAACTCTTCACAAGGTCGTGAGTCGACTTTTGCTATGTCTAATCAAAGTGACAAATGTAATGTGTCGTAACAGCGGATGGACTTGAGTGAGGGTACTAGTCCCTCAACCCAGATGAAGGGAGCGAAGTACTCCTAGCAACCTGCCTAAGGCTGCAACTAGGCAAAGGAGGAAAAGAACTTCAGATTCAGAGGATGAAGATTATAGAGCTGAGGAAGATGAGGATATCTCCAAGAAAGTGGTGCTCAAGAAGGAATATGGCTCAGAAAAGAATGCAAAGCCAGGCATGAAGATCAAAAGGCCTGCAGGAAGACAACCAATGTCCAAGGCCAGAGAATCAACTAAACTGCCTAAGAAGCCTGATTGAGCCTGCTGCTGAAGGAAAGAAAAGAAAGGAAAGGGTCAAGATGACCATGGCCAGAGTTATTGGGAAGCCTTCCATGATGGAAGAGGAAGATGAAATTGCTGCACCAGCTCCAAAGGCACCTAAGCTTATGGGTGATGCTATTAGATCGAGGGCTGCCACATCTAAGCCCAAGGAAGCACCCAAAGCTGCCCCCAAGGCCAAGTTCAGACCAAAGAGGAATACCAGAGTATTCCAAATGCCGAGAAGAACAAGGCCCTAGTGCCCGAGGATCTTGATGAGGAAGATGAAGAAGGACAAGTTCGAGAAAGCTCAAGCCCAAGATACAGCACCACAACGATGCCCATCCTGTGGCTGAGGACATGAGAATCAGGAAGGATTCAGGGCTGAGGATATGGAGGATGGAAGATCAATATGCTTCAAGGAGAAGAACTATTGTTGACTACAGGTTCCATACAAAGGAACAACAGGACTTTTATGAAACAATTCTGTTGGACAAGAAGCCCATTGTCTGTGACATGAGGTGGGTTGACTGGAATTTCATGAAGGAGAATGAAGAGCACTATCCTGGAGTGCAAGATAGCTTTATTTCTTGTGGAGTTGCAGATTTTGTTGGGCAAAAGCTCACAAATTGGAATGATGAACTAATCATGCAGTTCTACTCCATAGTACATTTTTACCCAGATGGAAGAATTGTTTGGATGTCTGAAGGTACAAGGTACCAGTCAACTGTTGAAGAATGGGCAAGTCTAATAAATGCCCCAGAGGAAAATGAGGATGACCTAGACATTTATGCAAAGAAGAAGATGGGTCACAATTCAATGGCTCACATGTACAAGGAGATTCCGGACAAGGCATTAGGAACTCACAAGTTTGGATCAGTTCACTTTCTGCTGTCAGCGTTGCCAACCATAAATTGGATTCTAAGGCACACTTTGTTGCCCAAGTCAGGTGACCACAATATGATCAGAGGGCATGCCATCAACATGTTGCATGTGTTTGATGTGCCACAGAAGTTCAAATTCATGAGCCTGATCATTGAAACAATCAAGAGGACTGCAGCAGATCAGAAGAGGAGCTGTGGATATGCACCTCAAATTCAAGAATTGATAAACTCAAAGATGGGCACATGAAAATATCAGTTGGATAAGGAACACTTTCCACTTTATCCATACTTTGAGGACAATGAGGCTGTCATGAATGAAGATGATCCACAATCAGTTCAAGCTCAGGAGAAGAAGGAGAAGGCAAAGAGGGAGAAAGCTGCCAAGATGCCAACTCAAGAGGAGGCATCTGAGTACTTCTTGAAGAACAAGCAGGAGCAGCTCGGATACTTGATAGCATCAACCCTGAGGATTGAGAAGGGATTGGCCACCCTCACTCAAAATCAGGAGAGCTTAGAGAGAATCATAGAACAAAAGTTCTATAACTTAGATGTGAAAGTAATCGAGATTGGTCTGCGGTGGAGGAACTACAAGAGGACATGCAGGAGAGGAAGGGCAAAACAACAACTGATGCATTTGCCAGAGTGCCTAGAGCCCAGAGGTCATCTGGCCGTGCTGGATCGACACAATAGCAACTTCATCTCGCACTACCATGCCTTAGTGCCACCAGCTCCAGCATCTACATCAGCTCTAGCTCCATCTACTTCAACTGAAGCTTTCGTCCTCCGTGTTATCCGGACTCCACCACCACCAGAAGATCAAGCCTGAGAGTCGATCTAGCACTATGCATTTTCTATGAACTTTTTGGTAACTTGTTGCCAAAGGGGGAGAAAAATGTATAGATCATAGGCTTCGAGAGAGAGAGTTTTGCTTTTGTTCTCTCTTGCTTTATTTGGTGTTTTTTCAAACTTTGTTTGCTTTTGGTTGAGATACTATGCTTGTGAGACATTGATGATCATGTGTTTGATCATAAGCTACACTTATGCATGTTGTTGATATTATCCTATCTATCTTATATGATCACTCACTATGCTTGGTGATGAGTGCATGTATTCATTGTTTATTATTTTGAGCGCTCCACCAAGATGTATGTGACATGGAAGAGTAACCCATGAGCCTAATTCATTGTGCATTTGCAGTCCAAAGCAAATCTAAAACTATGCACAAATTTAGGGGAGCTCTTGCTTATCACATACTTCTCAAAGCGACGATGTTATTTAAATTTTATTATCATTTGTCGAAGCTTTGATCTATATGTTGTCATCAATTACCAAAAAGGGGGAGATTGAAAGTGCAACTATCCCTAGGTGGTTTTGGTAATTCATAACAACATATAGCTCATTGAGATAACGCATGGATGATGAAAGTGGATCCCTCAAAATACTAAGGACAAAGGATTGGCTCAAGCTCAAAAGCTCAAGACTCTTCATTTTACATTTTAGTGATCCTAGATCACATTGAGTCTATAGGAAAAGCCAATACTATTAAGGAGGGATGAGGTGTTGCTTAATGAGCCTCTTGCTTCATGTGCTTAGTGATATGCTCCAAAACCCTCAACTACTTTCCCACATCCACAAATGACCTAAATCTAAAGCCAAAATCGGTCACACCGATTCTTTCTATTCGGCGCCACCGATTCCAAAAGTCATAGCCACTGCCACAAACCCTAAGCAAATCGGTCTTACCGATAGGGATCTCGGTCTCACCGAGATGGGGTTGCAATCTCTCTGTTTCCCTTCATAACGTTTCGGTCTAACCGAAGTGAGCGATCGTGTCAGGACCCTGATTCCAAATCACATCGACCTAGCCGGTAACACCTCATATCACTTTGCGGCCTCACGCACGGTATTCCCACGGGTGTCGCCTTACCATGGCCCGGGACCATTTGCGTCTTTTGGCTCACGTATATGACAGTGTCGCTAGCGTCCACATGATAAAGAACCCGGGCCGACATGGCTAGTCGTGAACCCAAAGCGGCGCTAACCTATGGGGACAGGCATACATGAATCACATCGAGCATGTCGGTCATCAACGTATAAATTCGGGCTGTAGCACTTGGCTAACAGGACTCGGTAACCCGGCTATAGCAGGCTAGGCAGGACTCGAATAACACCGCGTGACATTTCCCGAAGGGGACATATAGGAACGAAGTGAAACACATGTCGGCCAGTCAAGTGTCCAAGCAGTAGTCTTTGGGCTAGCAGGACTCCGGTGAACCAGGTGTAGCGGACTACTATCGCTCGTAAGCACGAGACTACATTTCCCCATATGAGAGGCTACCAAGGATAAACAACTAGTTTGTCGGATCCCACACATACCAAGCATTTCAAACATACACACAATATGCTCAATATGTGTAGATACAACATGGCATCACAACATAACTCTACGACTCAAATATTTATTCATTAGGCTTCGAGGAGCAAGATATTACAAACATGGGTCTCATGACCCAACACTCGAGCATACAAGTCAAGCACAAGCGGAAGCTAAACATGTCCGAGTACGCATAACTATAAATGAAAAAGGCCGAGAAGCCCGACTATCTACCAGATCCCGCCGAGGGCACAAGATAGTAGCCGAGGTAACAAGCTAACCGTCAAGTCCAAGCGGAACTACTAGCGAGACCGAAGTCTCTCTCGCAAAACATAAAATAAGCAAACGTGAGTACAAACGCATTTCAGCAAGACTTACATCGTAACTAGCTACATATGCAACATTATCAAAAGGGGTGGTGGAGTTTGACTGCAGCAAGCCAGCTTTGACTCGGTGGCTATCCTGAACTACGATTGCAAGTAGCTCTTTTGAGGTGGCGCTACGAGTCCACATATTCACCATATCAATACAACACTATGGACCCGCTCCGTCTCCCTACGAGTACGCCATCCACAAAGACTCACGCTTATCTTGCGCATTTTAGAGTATCCACTTTCACTTGTCTATGAACCGATATAGGCAACCCAGAAGTCCTTCTCCGTGGACACGGCTATTCGAATAGATCATATTAACCTGCAGGGTGTACTTCTTCACACACGCTCTCACCACTTACCGCCGTTTACACGACATGTACTCGGCAACCTTCAAGCGGAAGCCCAACGTGGGTGTCGGCCACGGCCTACCTAAACACTCAAGTCCCTAGTCCAGGTTTATCGCCTATTCGGGTTCCATCCGCAGGGAGTCCGCCGAGGTTTCCCATACAGCCCCAAACGATGTGTACAGGTGGTTCCCGAGACACCAAGCAGGCGAATCAAGACACCGGCCACGGTGCCTACCACAACACAACCCACCCCTACGGTCCAGCGTTGCATGCGGCCCCCAAAGATACTACAAACACCGAAACTACTTGCAACTCCCTGACCGAGGACAAGGGTGGTTAAGAAGCCGAGAGGGTCAATTAAGGATCCCAATGCGTGGTAGTAACTGTTTCATGGATCACAAACACGTAACTCAGTTCCTCGAGGACGGCTGCAATGAGACAACCCACCATGTACTCCTACATGGCCTCTCACCGCTACCTTTACCAAATCGTGTTCACACACTTAGCTCACACACAAGAGGACATGTTCACACAACCATTCCAATTCATTCCCGATGAATCGGACCTGACTCAACTCTAAGCGATGGCAGGCATGACAACAAGCATGAATGAGTAGGCACAACATGGCTCAAACAACCCCTACTCATGCTAGTGGGTTTCATCTAACTACTGTGGAATGACAGGTCATGTAGAGGATAAAGGGGTTCAGCTACCGCAGCAAGTAACACATGAATCGTTGTTGTCCTAATGCACTAAAATAGAGCAGGAGCGAGAGAGTGGGATTATATCGGAATGGACAGGGGGGTTTTGCTTGCACGGCACTTCGAAGATAATATAGTTCTTCATCGGTGTCATTGAACAATCGCTTTAACGCCGCTCACCGAGAGGGGACAAACAACGACAACTGAGAAAGAACACAATCAATGCAATGCACATTCACATGAATGACATGTCATGTTAAGGTACTGAATTCACTTAATGCAAAATCTAGCCAAGTTAATTGAAGTGGAATTTAAACAAGAACAAATTCCAACTCCAAATGTTATTTCATAAATTGCCCTAATCATGATTCATCCTATTCAGTGAGGTTAACTTGTTCAAACATGCATGATCATGGCATAAACATATTCTTCATATTTTTCTGATCATTTTCATATATAAATTATTTAATTTGGAGTTACAGATTAAAAGTTATGAATATTTGAAGTTTGGGGTATTTTCTGAAATTTCCTGAATTAAATTAAATCCAGAAAATCAATTACTGCGTCAGCCTGACGTCAGTGTGACGTCAGTGGTCAATGGGACATGGTCCGGGTCAAACCTGACGGTGGGTCCCGCGTGTCAGCGTAATTAGCTTAACTAAAAAATTAATTAAAACTAATCCTAAATAGTTAACAGGGCTGGGCCCCACCTGTCATTGACTCAGGAGAGTCAACCAGGGCCCACCCCTGGTCAAAGTCAAAGTCAAAGTCGGCTGCCGGTGTTCAGTCACGGCGAGCGACGCTGGCGGCGAAGTGGTTGGCCACTCCGGCGACCAAATGGCCCGGAGGCATCTAGGAGGAGCCGGGGATGAGCGAAGCTCTTGGTGGAGTCGGTTGACCTCGGGCGGTCGGAATCGGCGCGGCGACGACCTAGGCGGTCACGGAGCTGGGGCGAGCCCGGGCTCGATCTTCTGTGCACGAGCAAGCTGGCTGAGGCGCTAGTGGTGGCACGTGATGCGGTGAGTGTGATGGGCGCTAGCCGGGACCAAATGGTCATCGAGCAGCCGTGACAGCGCCGGAGGTGAGCTTCCGCTTCAATGGCGGCGGCTACGAGGCGAGAATGACGCGGGGAAGAGAGGGGATCGACGCAGTAGCTCACAACGCGTCCGATGGCATCGTCGGCGAGGTCGGGGCGGTCCGGAGCCGACGAATCGGGCGACGGCGACCGGCGGGTCCGCGGAGGGGAAAGCGACGGGGCGGCGCCTCGGGGCTTCTCCGGTCGCGTGTGACGGTGGGGAGGGCGAGGATGGAGTGGCGGAGCTTGTGGGCTAGTCGGGGAAGCGAGGGAGGGCCTGTGGCCGCGGTGGTGGCGAGCGCGGCGGCAGCTCCGCTTCGGTGGGAGAGGGAGGGAGCGAGGAGGGGACGCGGCCGCGGTGAGGGAGAGCGCGGTCTGGGGGGGGCGGGGCGACGCATGGCGGCGTCCTGGGGGAGGAGGAGGCAGCCAGGCAGGGAGGAGGGGGCCGGCGTGTGGCCACGCGCGCCGGGCACGCGCCCCTGCCTACTGGCGCGAGGAGGAAGGCGACAGGGAGCCAGGCGGTGGTGGGCTGGGCCGCTGGAGCTGGGCCGGTTGGTGGGCGCCAGGTAAGTCCAGGTAAGATTCTCTCTCTTTCTCTTTATTTTCTGTTTTCTATTATTCTGTAATTTTCAGGGCTTTATTAAAAATACTAAAGCTACCCCAAAAATCATGAAACTTGCTCAGGCCTATTGCTTTGGAAAATATCCAACGCAAACATTTAAGTTTATGATTATTTGAGCATTTAAAATATTTTATAGCATTTAAATGCCCAAATGCAAATACTTAATGAATTAATCCAAAGGACCAATATGTCATGAAAATGTGCAACACCTCGGTTACGGTTTAAAGCATTTTTCCAGAAATGATGATCATTTTCTAAAGCCATTTGAAATCACTGAAAAATATTTTTGGTTGAGCCTATTTGAATTCCTTTAATGCTAGGGTTTAGGCAATCCCCATTTCAAGTTTCTTAAAATTTAAACATGATGCATGGATGCTAAAGCAAAGACAAACAAGGGCTGATCTGGGGCTGTGACAACTCACCCCCACTAAACAAGAATCTCGCCGAGATTCAAGACGTGAGGTAAGAGGAAAAAGGAGTCACAAAACTATCACAATCTTCATGATCCAGTTGCCCTTCTCGAAGATGTTGATTCATTCCATCATCTTGGTCTTGACGTCTTTGCTTTCGAGATCTTCACTCAACATGACAACAGAAAGAAGGGGGAAACCCTACAGGATTCGATCTTCACGAAGATCAAGTAAACATGATCGACTCACGGAATGAGATTTAAAAACATCTCGAGTTGAGACACAAAACACATCGAGAGGGATGGAAGAACAAACAACGGTGTGTGATTAGTGGGCAACAATTCCACGCTTAGAAAGATGGTAGATGGTGTCAAGGTGGCGAGGAAAAAAATTGCCACAACTCAATAACGGGGCACCCCAGGGGAGGTGACGCGAGGAACTATTCCCTTAAGTGGCAAAAGAATTACTTTTGATATAACATCATTGAAACTCTTTATACCAGCCTAAGGCATTCGCAAACGATCGTTTGGTGGAGTGCAAAGAATGGCATACCCAGAATAGAATGGATGATGTGGACTACCTTGTTGAAGACAACGCAATGGATGAATTTTGCTTATCACCGGATATGGATGGGACCCATGGTAGGACCACTTTTGAAGATAATATTGAACAGCAACTACCGAGAAAGGCAGCCCATGGGGAGTTGGCACAATAGGGTGCAAGCTGGGAACAAAATGCAAATGCTGGGAATGTTCCAACCACCATATCTCGCCTCGAGATTCAGATCTGGTTGGTGTTAGGATATTCGAGACTCATCGAGTCTAGAAGAAAAATGAAAGTTTGCAACACAAATCGGCGAGAAGATGTTGCGAGATTCTCGGGAATGAACTACGATAGCAAGCTCCAAAACATGAGCTGGTTCTGCTACTAACATGTGAACGTGTTGTCCAAGACAAGAATGACCACATAGTAGTCTTATCATAAGACACTACCGAGTTCAGGTGGGGAACCTTCAACGAGGATATCGAAGTCTTGTGCATGACCTAGGATTTGCACAATAACTCCTTTTCCTTGAACAAATCAATCAGTGGCTTGGTGTGCTATGGAATTCATATGGAATGAAGATGATCAGTCTATCGAACCACAGAATACTTCGCACGTGCATGACTGACTTGGGATGATTCCAAAGGAAACAAAACAAACCTTTCTCAAATACATGGCGGCAACTTACACCTAAAGCACGTGAATTAGAGGAAGTCACTACTTTCATCCAAACATATGCTTCATGAACGAAACATGAAGAAATGCTTACACAAGTTTCCAATACTAGGTTGATGTTCAACATAACTCATGGGGGAGACAAAATGCTGCTGATGGGTTCAACAACAACTCATCGGAATTTCCATATCACTGGACTTCCACCATCATGTGAACACGGTGATAGCATTGGTCAGACCAAAAGATGTAATGGTGTATGCTCAAGGAATCAACCACGAGTAAGACAACATTACGAGCATCGTTGATACTGATTTGATTTGACGATAGCCCACACTCAAATCAAGGGATTAATAAGACAATAGGTCCGGCAACTGATCACAGGGACCAATTGATGAAGATATCATCTTTCTTCAACACACACTACACAATAATATCCCTTTGGAACAAACTAAGTCAGGCAAGCTTTTATCTTCCAACTCTCCAAGTTGTTGTCTAGCTCAACCAACTAGTTCAGGGATATCCAACACAGAGTCTTGGAGAATGGGTGGTTTACAGAAACCAACTTGATCACGAGCTCAACATAACGGTCGAGGAGACAACCCGGTAACACTTCCAAGAAGATATTTGGAAAGTCACGAACCACCGGTATGTTACTAAGCTCGAGATCAATCTTGCTTTTGAGGCCAAGACAATATGACCAAATGAGTGAGGACTTGACAAGATCCTAACTCATAGACCGAAGAGTGCACCAGAACTAAGGACTAGGTAGCACGATTAATCTTAGAATGATGATTTAATAAACATCACGCTAAGAATGATAATATTGTCCATTTACTACCAAGCAACGAGGTTGCTAGGAGTATCGATTTCACACACCACAATTCACTAGTCGGCATTTTGGTTGCAACAACACGAGGATCGAGGAATGAATGATGATGGTGAGAAGTATCACTACGACAAGAGTTCATAAGAGAAGGTGCAATTCTCATGATGTTCCTGACATAAAGATGGTAACACTCCAAGGTAGAGCAGAATCAAAGCTGGATTGGCATTTTGATCTGCGGAATACAACTGCTTTGACCCAATCCTAGATATGGATGAGGTACTGGAGTTTGTTTTTCCTAGTCATCCCAGAATAGAATGGCTTGACGGACCACAAGGATAATAGGCATCGATAAACGAATGCACACATACTCTTGGTTATCAACTGATAGAGGATGGTCGGGATACAACTAAAGAGAGCAACTCAAAGGAACATATAATTTTTCGAGTTGTGGAGCATGGATTAGTATATCGAGCAAAGCTCAACATTTCTCCCGGATAACCCATGCGAGAAAGGTAGAATTGGCAGATTCACAATTATGAATGGAGAACTACTCAAGAGTACTCGATTGTGATCTTTTAATTCAAAGAACTTCTGCCTTAACTAGTTCATGGTATTTGGAAGAAGGAAATGCCACGAACCTCGAGGACTATCGCAAAGTTACTAATATCCTAAAGGGACTAGCAAATACTAACAACATGAAGTAGGGTGAGTCTCGGGTTCAGAAACCCAGGAGTAGAATGCCTACTAACTAATAACATCACGGGATGCTTTCGAGAATAATGGCCAGAATCATCACACTGGGGATACAAAAGCATCGCTAAATTGCTAGATGACTTCCTAAACAACTAGGGTCATAATAATAGTTCCAACTTATATGTTGAGGCAGCGGAGTACCTCAACTACTAATTTGTGTGATTAACCTGGTCAAAAGGACATCAGAACGGAAGGAAAAGATTTGCAAATGCATCAAACTATTTAGAGACCTGGGATGACTCGGACAGCATAACGGCTGTAAATGCTCAAAATGATTTTATACATCCTGCAAAAATGGTGGCATAGCCACTTAACAACATCATATCAAGGTTCCGAGATCAACAATTATCATACAGAAATAGTAAGAACTGAACTGAGGCTTAAAACCAACAATATCAAAGGTCTATGGATTAGTAACACGTCATCCTGATAGATAGATGAGAAGCCTAATTCTTAAACCCCGTAGAAGAGAAGAGGTTGACTCAGATCAGAAGGCCATGAGGTATAAGGAGTAAAAAGAGCCTTACGTTCCCTTCCACAATCAATTCCCTTACATAACTAAAGCATTTCTAGACACAACCCGACCAGTTTGGCTTGGTAATCCTCTGAGCGATCGGGCTCGATACCAACGCTGTCGGGACCCGATTCCAAATCACATCGACCTAGCGGTAACACCTCATATCACTTTGCGGCCTCACGCACGGTATTCCCACGGTGTCGCCTTACCATGGCCCGGGACCGTTTGCGTCTTTTGGCTCACGTATATGACAGTGTCGCTAAGCGTCCACATGATAAAGAACCGGGCCGACATGGCTAGTCGTGAACCCAAAGCGGCGCTAACCTATGGGGACAGGCATACATGAATCACATCGAGCATGTCGGTCATCAACGTATAAATTCGGGCTGTAACCTGGCTATGAGGACTCGGTAACCCGGGCTGTAGCGTGCTAGGCAGGACTCCGAATAACACCGCGTGACATTTCCCGAAGGAACAGACATAGGAGCGAAGTGAAACACATGCCGGCCGATCAAGTGTCCAAGCGGTAGTCTTTGGGCTAGCAGGACTCCGGTGAACCGGGCTGTAGCGGACTACTATCGCTCAGAAGCACGAGACTACATTTCCCCATATGAGAGGCTACCAAGGATAAACAACTAGTTTGTCGGATCCCACTCATACCAAGCATTTCAAATATAAACACAATATGCTCAATATGTGTAGATACAACATGGCATCACAACATAACTCTACGACTCAAATATTTATTCATTAGGCTTCGAGGAGCAAGATATTACAAACATGGGTCTCATGACCCAACACTCAGAGCATACAAGTCGAAGCACAAGCGGAAGCTAAACATGTCTGAGTACAGACAACTATAAATGAAAAAGGCTGAGAAGCCTGACTATCTACCAGATCCTGCCGAGGGCACAAGATCGTAGCTGAGGTAACAAGCTAACCGTCGAAGTCCAAGCGGAACTACTAGCGAGACCGAAGTCTCTCTCGCAAAACATAAAATAAGCAAGCGTGAGTACATACGTACTCGGCAAGACTTACATCGAGAACTAGCTACATATGCAACATTATCAAAAGGGGTGGTGGAGTTTGACTGCAGCAAGCCAGCTTTGACTCGGTGGCTATCTTGAACTACATTTGCAAGTAACTCTTTTGAGGTGGCGCACGCAGTCCACATATTCACCATATCAATACACCACTATGGACCCGCTCCCGTCTCCCTCACGAGAACGCCATCCACGGCACTCACGCTTATCTTGCGCATTTTAGAGTATCCACTTTCACTTGTCTATGAACTGATATAGGCAACCCTAAGTCCTTCTCCGTGGACATGGCTATTCGAATAGATCATATTAACCTGCAGGGGTGTACTTCTTCACACACGCTCTCACCACTTACCGCCGTTTACCACGACATGTACTCGGCAACCTTCAAGCGGAAGCCCAACGTGGGTGTCGGCCACGGCCTACCTAAACACTCAAGTCCCTAGTCCAGGTTTATCGCCTATTCGGGTTCCATCCGCAGGGAGTCCGCCGAGGTTTCCCATACAGCCCCAAACGATGTGTACAGGTTCCCGAGACACCAAGCAGGCGAATCGGTACACCGGGCCACGGTGCCTACCGCAACACAACCCACCCCTACGGTCGGCGTATGCGTGCGGCCCCGACATACTACAAACACGAAACTACTTGCAACTCCCGGATGAGGACAAGGGTGGTTAAGAAGCCGAGAGGGTCAATTAAGGATCCCAATGCGTGGTAGTAACTGTTTCATGGATCACAAACACGTAACTCAGTTCACGAGGACGGCTGCAATGAGACAACCCACCATGTACTCCTACATGGCCTCTCACCGCTACCTTTACCAAATCGTGTTCACACACTTAGCTCACACACGATGGGACATGTTCACACAACCATTCCAATTCATTCCCGATGAATCAGACTGACTCAACTCTAAGCGATGGCAGGCATGACAACAAGCATGAATGAGTAGGCACAACATGGCTCAAACAACTCCTACTCATGCTAGTGGGTTTCATCTAATTCTTGTGGAATGACGGTGTCTGAGAGGATAAAGGGGTTCATCTACCACAGCAAGTAACACATGAGTCATTGTTGTCCTAATGCACTAAAATAGAGCAAGAGCGAGAGAGTGGGATTATATCGGAATGGACAAGGGGGTTTTGCTTGCCTGGCACTTCTGAAGATAATATAGTTCTTCATCGGTGTCATTGAACAATCGTCGGAACGTCGTCTACTGAGAGGGGACAAACACCGACAACTGAGAAAGAACACAATCAATGCAATGCACATTCACATGAATGACATGTCATGTTAAGGTACTGAATTCACTTAGTGCAAAATCTAGCCAAGTTAATTGAAGTGGAATTTAAACAAGAACAAATTCCAACTCCAAATGTTATTTCATAAATTGCCCTAATCATGATTCATCCTATTCAGTGAGGTTAACTTCTTCAAACATGCATGATCATGGCATAAACAGATTCTTCATATTTTTCTTATCATTTTTCATATATAAATTATTTAATTTGGAGTTATGATTAAAAGTTATGAATATTTGAAGTTTGGGGTATTTTACGAAATTTCCTGAATTAAATTAAATCCAGAAAATCAATTCTCGCGTCGACTGACGTCGATGGTCAGCAGGACATGGTCCGGGTCAAACTGACGGTGGGTCCCACGTGTCGGCGTAATTAGCTTAACTAAAAATTAATTAAAACTAATCCTAAATAGTTAGCAATTTGGGCCCCACTGTCATCGACTCAGAGAGTCAACCAGGCCCACCGTCAAAGTCAAAGTCAAAGTCGGCTGCTGGCGTCAGCCGGGCGAAGCGACGCGGGCGAGTGGTTTTGGCCACTCCGGCGACCAAATGGCCCTGGAGGGCATCTAGGAGGAGCCGGGATGAGCCAAGCTCTTGGTGGAGTCGGTTGAGCTCGGGCGGTCGGAATCGGCGCGGCGACGACCTAGGCGGCCGCCGGGCTCGAGGCGAGCCGGGCTCGGCTGTGGTGCACGAGCAAGCGGGCTGAGGCGCTAGTGGTGGCCTCGTGATGCGGTGAGTGTGATGGGCGCTAGCCGGGACCAAATGGTCACCGAGCGCCCGGCGACAGCAGCGGAGGTGAGCTTCGGCTTCAATGGCGGCTGCGGCTATGAGGCGAGAATGACGCGGTAAGAGAGGGGATCGACGCAGTAGCTCACAGCGCGTCCGATGGCGTCGTCGGCGAGGTCGGGGGCGGTCCGGAGCCGATTTAATCGGGCGACGTGGCGACAGCGGGTCCGCGGAGGGGAAAAGCGACGGGGCGGCGCCTCGGGGCTTCTCCGGTCGCGTGTGAAGGCGGGGAGGGCGAGGATGGAGTGGCGGAGCTTGTGGGCTAGTCGGGGAAGCGAGGGAGGGCCTGTGGTCGCGGTGGTGGCGGCGGCGGCAGCGAGCTCCGCTTCGGTGGGAGAGGGAGGGAGCGGAGGAGGGGACGAGGCCGCGGTGAGGGAGAGAGAGGTCGAGGTGCGTGGCGGCGCATGGAGGCGTCGAGGAGGAGGAGGCAGCCAGGCGGGGAGGAGGTGGCGGCGTGTGGCCACGCTGGCAGCCGCACGCCCCCGCCTCTTGGCGCGAGGAGGAAGGCGACAGGAGCCAGGCGGTGGTGGGCTGGGCGGCTGAGCTGGGCTGGTTGGTGGGCGCCAGTAAGTCCGTAAGATTCTCTCTCTTTCTCTTTATTTTTGTTTTCTATTATTCTGTAATTTTCAGGGCTTTATTAAAAATACTAAAGCTACCCCAAAAATCATGAAACTTGTTTCAGGCCTACTGTTTGGAAAATATCCAACAGCAAACATTTAAGTTTATGATTATTTGAGCATTTAAAATATTTTATAGCATTTAAATGCCCAAATGCAAATACTTAATGAATTAATCCAGTGACCAATATGTCATGAAAAATGTGCAGCACCTCTGGTTCTGGTTTAAAGCATTTTTCCAGAAATGATGAACATTTTCTAAAGCCATTTGAAATCACTGAAAAATATTTTTAGTTGAGCCTATTTGAATTCCTTTAATGCTAGGGTTTAGGCAATCCCCATTTCAAGTTTCTTAAAATTTAAACATGATGCATGGATGCTAAAACAAAGACAAACAAGGGCTGATCTGGGGCTGTGACAGATCGGTCCCACCGAGATTGCAATGTAAACTCTCTGTTTCCTTTTTGTAACATTTCGGTCTCACCGAAAAGAGCAAATCGGTCTCACCGAGTTTACCTGACCAACTCTCTGGAAAGCTTATTACCAAATCGGTCTCACCGAGTTTGTATGTCGGTCTCACCGAGATTACGTTATGCCCTAACCCGAACCATATCGGTCTCATCGAGATGCATGTCAGTCCCACCGAAAATCACTAACGGTCACTAGGTTTACTAATTCGGTCCGACCGAGTTTAACGATTCGGTCCCACCGAGTTTGGTAAATTGTGTGTAACAGTTAGATTTTGTGTGGAGGCTATATATACCCCTCCACCTCCTCTTCATTCGTGGAGAGAGCCATCATAAAGAACCTACACTTCCAACTTACCATTTCTGAGAGAGAACCACCTACTCATGTGTTGAGGCCAAGATATTCCATTCCTACCATATGAATCTTGATCTCTAGCCTTCCCCAAGTTGCTTTTCACTCAAACCCTCTTTCCACCAGATCCAAATCCTATGAGAGAGAGTTGAGTGTTGGGGAGACTATCATTTGAAGCACAAGAGCAAAGAGTTCATCATCAACACACCATTTGTTACTTCTTGGAGAGTGGTGTTTCCTAGATTGGCTAGGTGTCACTTGGGAGCCTCCGACAAGATTGTGGAGTTGAACCAAGGAGTTTGTAAGGGCAAGGAGATCGCCTACTTCGTGAAGATCTACCGCTAGTGAGGCAAGTCCTTCGTGGGCGACGACCATGGTGGGATAGACAAGGTTGCTACTTCGTGGACCCATCGTGGGTGGAGCCCTCCATGGACTCAGCATGGCCGTTACCCTTCGTGGGTTGAAGTCTCCATCAACGTGGATGTCACGATAGCACCAGCTATCGGAACCACGACAAAAACATCCGTGTCTCCAATTGCGTTTGAATCCTCCAAACCCTTCCCTTACTTTCTTGCAAGTTGCATGCTTTATTTTCCGCTGCCTATATACTCTTTGCATGCTTGCTTGAATTGTGTGATGATTGCTTGACTTGCCCTAAAATAGCTAAAATCTGCCAAACTATAAAATTGGGAAAAGGATAAGTTTTTATTGGTCAAGTAGTCTAATCACCCCCCTCTAGACATACTTCAAGGTCCTACATACCACCTTCAGCAACGTATCGAGCACCGACAATTGCTCTAGCACTGACAGCGGCAGGAGCTCAGTCTAATCCAGCTGAGGATTGGGCACCGACCACGTCAGCGGATCAAGCTGATCTACCGGAGGATCGGGCATCGACATCGGCACCTGCTCCGACACCGGCACCAGCTGTACAAGGAGCACCATCTCCGGCAGCAGCAGCGGCTTCGGCACATGCACCAACACTTGCACTTGCATCTGCGCCGGCCCGTGCAGCGGCAACCGAACGAGCAGTTGCAACACCTTGATCGGGCTGCAGTTCGCACTTCATATACCAAAGTCCTTACAAAAACCGACATGTCCTCCTTCTTGGTAAGCATTGGCCCCCCAAGTGTTTCGTTCTTTTTTAGTTCCATGTTGTTTCGCATGATTCACTGTGTTGATCTAACTGTTTGGGTATGTCTTCTTGTTTGCAAACAGAGAATTCCTAGAGCAACGAGGGAGTCGTTCAACAACCCGGGCGACAGCGGCCAAGTTTCTCTTACCATGCAGCCTTGGTGTGAATGAACCTGCTCAATATACTGTAAGTACAAAGGATGGTCGCATGATGATTGATGCTAAAGGATGGTCAAGGTTCAAATCTAAATCATATCTTGCGGTAGGGGATGATGTCAAAATCAAACTTTCTCGGCAAGGAGAGCTGATCCAAATCAACTTTGAAATTCTTCAGTACTGCCGAACTGATCTATCCGCCGAGATATTTTGATGTAATACTCTGGCATGGTGTAACAAGTGTCATGTGTGTATAAGTAGTACAACAATATCATCACCAACTCGTCTATACCGTGTTAAAAAAACTCTGTTTTTTATAATTATATATGTTATATATATTCCCCTTGATTTTTCTTATGTATAAAATTGTGATATAAAAGATCTTTATATTTCTTTACAGAGGGAATATCTCTCTGTCAAAAATATATTTATGTGTAATAACTAGTCACTCCTGTCTTTCTACTTCCTTGCGCTGATATGTGGGGCATCCGGCAATGGGGTCCACATGCCATATGCACCAAATTAGAGTGCACAACTGCATGTTAGACACACCCCGGTCGTAGCGCCGCATTAATGCCCAATGAGCCGTCAAATCACAAAAACCCCCACCTTTCCAAATTTTAGCGAAGGTGGACGGATGAAGCGGCAATATTTCACTCAGCCTGAATCCCTTCTCCCTTGTCTGCTTGTTCAGAGAAAACCCCCGCTCGGCGATTGCATAGGGTTTTCTCTTAGAGAACCTGGTATGAATTCTTCATCCATCCCCGATAAATCCAAGTCCCTTGGTCGCGGGTACTCGTAGGATGGCAGCCGCCGCCGTTGATGCATTTTTCTTCCTACTGAATCTAGTGTGTTTCATTTGCAGTGCCCAAAGTGCGAGGACCCTACAGGTTTCTGCGCCCTCGGCGAGACGCCACACTTGTTCCTTCTCATCCTAACACAGGATTTTAAAATGGACTAGTAATTTTAAAACATCTAGCAACCTTATTGCTTTGAAGTAAATGGTCGGCATTTCATTCTTAGACTGTTGATTATGGAATCACCATTCTGACATTGGTCGTGCAACCCAACCCATATATCGGGCTCACTTTTCAACCAATGTTTAATTGTGTATGGTTTCCTCGAGTATACTTCCTTATATCATTTGATCTGACAAATGTTATCTCCTTATCCACATAATTGTGGAGATCCATCTTTTGGATACCTCGATGAATTATCGCTGAGTCCATCAGCCACCTCCTCATCTCTTCTTGATTTAATGATGAACTCTTGTTTCAGAACTCGCTTCCATAATTCATTTCCCGAGAATCTTCGATGTCATCTCGTCAATTTGTGTCGCACCTTTTCTCCTCGAGTGTCGTGAGTTTGAGGTATCCTGACACCAATCAGATCTGAATCTCTGTCAGATATGATGGTTGGAACATATTTCCAAGAGTTATAACAATGGTCTTTATGTGACCTGGTAAGGTGATGTCGTGCCTAGAACACCTGGCCGGAGGCCCTATTGTTATAGATTCTTTTTCAGCAAGGTTATCCATTCTTCCATGAGGAAATTGTAAGACTTATTTTATAAGTTGTTTCTGACGGATCCTTTGTGTATCCAAAGTCTGACCTTTGCTTGAAGACCATGTCAATGCTATCTCGAAGCATGTCTGTAGTAATCCGATTTTCAATAAGAGCATTTGAAGCACAATGCTAAATTTTCTTTAGCATTTATCCTAACATCATTGTGTGGGCAATCTCATGAGATTCCTCCCCCCTTACCTAAATGGTTTTGTACTTTCTATCCTGTCATGGATATCATGCTCCGCTTATCCTTGGGAAGGATATACCCCCGAAATATGTGTGTATACACATTTTCCTTTCCTGTCAGGACCCCGATTCCAAGTCACATTGATCTAGCCGGTAACACCTCATATCACTTTGCGGCCTCACGCATGGTATTCCCACGGGTGTTGCCTTACCATGGCCCGGGACCATTTGCGCCTTTTGGCACACGTATATGATAGTGTCGCTAGCATCCATATGACAGAGACCCCGGGCCGACATGATTAGTCGTGAACCCAAAGTGGCACTAACTTATGGGGACAGGCATACATGAATCAACATCGAGCATGTCGGCCCGACGTGCGAATCCGGGCTGTAACCTTTGGGCTATGAGACTCCGGGAACCTGGGCTCATGTGAGGCTAGGCGGACTCTGGATGTCACCGCGTGACATTTCCCGAAGGGACAGAACCACAGAACGAAGTGAATCACATGCCGGCCCGATCAAGTGTTAGGAGCGGTAGTGCCGGGCTAGCAGGACTCCAAAGTGAACTGGCTGTAGCGGACTACTATGGCTCATGGAAGCACAAGACTACATTTCCCCATAAGAGAGGCTACTAAGGATAAACAACTAGATTGTCGGATCCCACACATAGCAAGCATTTCAATCATACACACAATATGCTCGATATGTGTAAATACAACATGGCATCACAACATAACTATACGACTCAAGTATTTATTCAATAGGCTCCGAGGAGCGAGATATTACAAACATGAGTCTCATGACGCAACATACAGAGCATACAAGCAACAAGCACAAGCGGAAGCTTAACATGTCTGAGTACAAACATCTACAAATGAAAAAGGCTGAGAAGCCTGACTATCTACCAGATCCTGCCGAGGGCACAAGATCGTAGCTGAGGTAACAAGCTAAACGTCGAAGTCCATGCGGAACTACTAGCGAGACTGACGTCTCTATGCAAAACATAAAATAAGCAAACGTGAGTATAAATGTACCCAGCAAGACTTACATCAGAACTAACTACATATGCATCGGTTTCAATAAAGAGGGTGGTGGAGTTTGACTGCAGCAAGCCAGCTTTGACTCGGTGGCTATCCTAAACTACAACTCCAAGTAACTCTTTTGAGGTGGCGACACGCAGTCCACATATTCACCATTTCAATACACCACCGTGGATCCGCTCCTGTCTCCCTCTGAGAACGCCATCCATAGCACTCACGCTTATCTTGCGCATTTTAGAGTATCCACTTTCACTTGTCTATGAACTGTATAGGCAACCCGAAGTCCTTTACATGACACGGCTATTCGAATATATCATATTAACCCTTCAGGGTGTACTTCTTCACACGCTCTCGCCACTTACCGCCATGTACACCTCGTGTATCTCGGCAACCTTCAAGCGGAAGCCTGGCGAGGGAGTCGGCCACGACCTGACAAACCACACAAGTCTCTAGTCCAGGTTTATCGCCTATTCGGGTTCCATCCGCAAGGAGATCCGGCCAGGGTGTCGCTCACGGCCCCAAACGATGTGAGGAGAGTTCCCAAGCCCACCTCGACGGGTGGTTCTAAGCTTGGTACATCGTGCCACGGTGCCTAGTCTGTCCCAAGCCCACCTGTACCGGGTGCCACTTGGTAGACTACTAACACTACCTACAAACGCCAGAAACTAGTTGCAACTCTGGGCCAGAGATCAAGTTGATTAATAAGTCGAGAGAGCTTGGAGCACCGGGCGCAATGTGTGGTAGTAACTGTTCATGGATCACAAACACGTAAATCGATTCTTGAGGACGGCTGCAATGAGACAACCCACCATGTACTCCTACATGGCCTCTCACCGCTACCTTTACCAAATCGTGTTCACACACTTAGCTCTCACACGATGGGACATGTTCACACACCTCCAATTCATCCCGATGAATCAAACCTGACACAACTCTAAGCAATAGCAGGCATGACAAACAAGCATGAATGAGTAGGCACATCAGGCTCAAACAACTCCTACTCATGATAGTGGGTTTCATCTATTCTTGTGGCAATGACAGGTCATGCAGAGGAAAGGGGTTCAACTACCGCAGCATGTAACAGTTGAATCGTTGTTGTCCTAATGCAGTAAAAGAGAGTAGGAGCGAGAGAGTGGGATTGTATCAGAATGAACAACGGAGTTTTGCTTGCCTGGCACTTCTGAAGATAATATAGTTCTTCATTGGTGTCATCGAACTCATCGTCGGTAAGTCGTTTACTGAGAGGGGACAAACACCGGCAAACAAGGAAGAACACAATCAATGCAATGCACAATATGATGCATGATCATGACATGGCAATATGATTTGGTTTGAGCTAATGCAACTAGCAGCAGATTAAATGAAGTTGGTTTGAACCCTAGGTTCAAATTCAAACTCCATATGTGGATATTCAAATGCCATTATTTGTTTTTCCCAATTCAGCAACTATAAGTTGTTCTAACATGCATGAAAACAGTACAGATGGATAGATTGGATTTTTCTGATCATTTTTCATATATAATTTATCTCATTCTGAGCTACGGTTGAATTTATATGATTTTTAGAAGTTTAGGACATTTTTCTGGATTTTTCTATAAAAGAATAAATCCAGAAAAAGAGTTACTGCACCAGCCTGACATCATCATGACGTCAGCAAGTCAACAGGGCACGGTCCGGGTCAAACTGACTAGTGGGTCCCGCATGTCAGTGCCATTAGTCTAACTAGTTTTTAGTTAGTCTTAATCCTAACTTAATTAGCAGGGGGGTCCCATTTGTCATCGACCCAGAGGGGTCAAACTGGGCCCACCCGGGTCAACAATCGTGAGGTCAAACCCACGTCGTGAGTCAAACTGGCGGCGACTGACGCCTTGGCGAGGCCAGAGACGGTGGCGGCGTCGAATCGCGCTTCTGAGGCCTCGCTCAAAGCGTGTCAGTTGCGTTGGAGAGCTCTTGCTCCCGCGTCGAGCAGTCTTGAGTCTTTGGGTCGTGGGGAGGCCGGAGCTGACGACGGCGAGCTCCAAGGCGGCGGTGGGAGTTCGGGCAATCTCCGGGTGGCGCTGCAGAGCACGGGAGAATACGTTGTGGGCGTCTATGGGCTCATGAGATCGTGCTGAGCACGACGGTGGGCTCGGGAACGAGCTGCGGTGGCTGTGGCCACGGCTACGCCATGGCCGGCGGCGAGAAGCGATCGGCCGCGGTGGGAAATGAAGCTAGGGGATGAGCGCGAGCTTGAGAGAAGAGGGGAGAGGAAGAGGGGCTCACGGCGAGTGCAGAGGTGGCCTCGGCGTGATCAGGGAAGGCTCGGTGACGGCGGAAAATCGCCCGCGATCTCCTTGGCTGAAGGAGGAAGAAGGGGGCGGGGACGGCGCGTCGGGGCTCTTCTGGTTGCGTGAGACGACGAGGAGGACGAGGGCGGAACGGCGGAGCTCGAGGGCGTGTCGGAGAGGCTTGGGGATGGCTGCGACAGCGCGAGCGCTGGTCGGCGGCGACGGCTGCGCTCGGATGAGCTCAAGGGAGAGAACAGAGAGTGACGGAGAGAGGTCCAGGGAGAGAGGAGAGGGGCCAGTGGCTGCGTGGCGTCGCCTGGTGCATCGAGGAGGCGCCAGGTAGGCTGGGAGGGAGGAGATGGAGGCCTCGGGCGCGCTGGCGTCGACACGCCTCGCCTCTTGGCGGAAGGTTGAAGATGACCGCCATACAGTGGGCTGGGCCTCGGCTCTGATCTTTGGGCCAGCTGGGCTGCCAGGTGAGCGCCAGGTAAGCTCTCTCTCTTTGGTTTCTCTATTTTTAATTTCTATTTTCTATTATTCTGTAATCTTTAGGGCTTTATTAAAAATACCAAAACGTTTCCAAAAATCCTGAAAATATTTGTGGGCAGCAACTGAGTTATTTCAAAGGCCCTCATCTGTTTTCAGAATTTTTGAAGCATTTAAACTTATTTATAGAATTTAAATGCCCCAAATCAAATACATATGATTTAAATCAAAAATCCAGGATGACCTAAAAATATGTCCATCATTGTTGGCAGAGGTTTTCACCTTTATCAAAAATCATGAACATTTTCAAAGGGCATTTTGGATTCATTGACAATGATTTTTATTTGAACGTAGTTGAATTCTTTCTGATGCTAGGGTTTGATCAATCCCCATTTCAATTTAAATAGAATTTAAACATGATGCAACAAGATGCAAACACTAGGCAACACCAGAACTAGGGATGTGACATTTCCATTGGTTTGTTTAAACCTTCTTGTGATCTATATTATATAAGCAATAATATTTCCCTGCTTATCACCTCGTTGTAATGCGATTCTCACAAGAAGACCACATTACTATTGTTGATGACATTCTGGTAGCCACCGATGGACGAGAACTTTGCCTATTGGTCCGCCTTGTTCAACGAGGGGGAAAATGGTTCTCTTCGTCCCTTGCCCTTGGTATCGATGTTGTTACCGACATAACTGACAGGCTACCCTCTGACATGCCTTGTTATCATGACCATGCAAGATGTCAGCCCCCTTTCTACTTTAAACCACATGGTGGGCCCATAACCCACAGTTCCACAGAATCGAAACCTGACTCTCCTGTACACCCTATTGTCAAATTTATTCCCCACGCTTGACTTCGTATGTAATTCATGGGCCACCTGCGTAGTGATCTATTCTGGTATCAGACGCAATACTTATTCCCATTGCTCTGAACCCCTTTCACATTTCGTATCAGGCAACAAATGATTGCCTATCCACTTGAAACTTCTTATTGCACCTTCTTACCTTGCTCTCGATATTTTCTTCAGTTCCAATTCGAGAGTTACTTTCTGCCACCTTCCCCGATGTTATCGACCAGGAAGTCAACCTTGTAGAGGTCTGCTCTTTCGGAATAACCACCCTTTATTCTTTCGTAAGAACGATGGATATCCTGAAGAAAGGACGACAATTTCATCATGATGCGTTGAAGCAGAGAAATGAAGAAATCCATGTAAGGGATCGACCTCTTCGAGAAGAGCAACCAAGACCAAGAAGATCCGTTAGAATTTCACAACCACAAATTCCCCCCTTACACCACCTCTTAAATCTCGGGACGAGATTTCTTGTAGTGGAGGAGAATTGTGACGCCCGGGTAATTAGGCTACAGTAATCCAACGTTAATGATGCCACGTCACCTTGATTATTATTGCTAATCTCGCGTTAGTTTGAAACCGGTTCGAATTCAAATTCAAAATCAAGCAAACAATAAAATATTTTCAAATATTAAAACTAAAATGTTGGGGTGTTGCCAAATAATGCATAGGTAATTATTGTGGAGAAACCACATTTTTTTACAAAAGGATTAAGTGCACTAAATTATTTAAAACAGCAGCAAAACATTTAACTACCTACCCTTTTCAATTTGATAAAATATGTAACTGTTTGTTTTATTGCCAAAAACTTATAGGGCAGTGGCATACTTATTAAAGCTAAACCAGTGGTGTAGTTTATAAAACCAAATTCAAAAGGAAACTAAAATAAAACAGTAAAGCAGAAATATAAAAGAAAGCAAGAGAGAAACTAAACAAAAACAACAACACAAACCACTGGGCCAACCGTGGCCCAGTTGCCAGCCCAACTGGGCAAAGGCCCAACCGGCCAGGCCCAACCGCCCACCCACTCACCTTATCCCCCCACTCCCCACCAAACCCTAGATCGAATCCCCACTCCCCCACGAAGCTCCCATCCCCCTCCGATCAAGAACTGGATCGGGCCTAATCCCGTCACCCCGCACCCCGATTCCGGCGCCCATCCCCGGCGTCACCCCGCCGCTGACGCCTCGCCTTCTCCCCGTAGCCCCGCCTCGCTGGATGCCCCCGCCGCCTCATCGTCCACCTGTCGCCTCGCTGGCGCCGCCCGACCAGCGCCACCTTGTCCGCGTCGTGCTCGCCGCGCCGACGCCGACTCGCCTTCGCCCGTCGTCGCCGGACTGCCGCCGCCTCGTCCTCTCCCTCGTCGGACCTCCCCGACCTCTGTCGAGCCCGCTGCCATTCCCCCTACGGCCCCAGTGAGCCTCCGCCTCGCTCCTCCCCTTCTCTCTGCTCGCTCGTCATCGAACGCGCCCGCGCTCAGGGCCGCACTCGCCCCGCACGGTGCGCCATCGAGCGTGAGCACGCACCCGCCTCCCCTACGCCGGTCGTGCTCACCGCGACCCAGGGCCGTCCGTCCCCAGCGCCCGGCTTCGACCTCATACCACCGCGCCCGGCGCGCCACGAATCCACGCGGCTTGCGGTGCCCCGCGCCCACTCCACCGCCTCGTGCTCGGCCGGCCTCGTCAGCCACGACGTGTCGCCCGCTCCGGCCATGGCGGCGGCTCGAGCCACGCGTCGGCGCCCTTCGCCTCTGGTCGCGGTGCCACAGCCGGGCTGGCGCCCGATGCCAGTTCCGCCCAGCGCTGGCGCTTCGCTAACTCCGTCCCGTTTGGCCCTACGGGTCACTTCCAAAGCAGGGCCCACCAAATTTTAATTTTAAAAAAGGAAATTAAAATAAATGATATTAATAATAAAATTATATATTAAAAATTCATTAATTAACTAGTAAAGAATTAATAAAATTAATTAATTTTGACTAATTAAACTAATCAATTAACTAAACTAATTGATCAGATAATTAGTTAATTAAGTAGTCAATGACAGTGGGGCCCACCCCCCCTAATTAATCATGTTTATGTTAATTAAAATGCTTAATTAAAATGTGTCACTGACCAGTGGGACCCATTGGTCAGGTTGACCAGTCAACCCCTGTTGACTGCTGACGTCAGCATGACATCATGCTGATGTCATAAATCCATTTTCGGGTTAAATTAAATAATTAATTAAATTCCAGAAATTAATAAAATCTTTAGAAAATCATATCTTTTAATCCGTAACTCGGATTAAATTATTTTCAACATGAAAGTTGCTCAAAACAACGAGACGAATCGGGGTACGCAGCCCGTTCGTCCGCCACACATCCCTAGCATAGCAAACACGCAACTTTCCCCCTCCGGTTCATCTGTCCGAAAACACGAAACACCGGGAATACTTTCCCGGATGTTTCCACCTTCACCGGTACCACCTCATACCGCGTTAGAACACGTCTAGCTCTGCTTGTTGTCCTGTTATGCACTTTCTTGCTATGTATTTACTATTTCTCCCCTCTATTCTCTCCTAGAGACCCGTGGCGATGTTGATGCCTCGTGGTCGACTACGTCACCGACGACCCTCCTTCTTGTCTGAGCAACCAGGCAAGCCCCCCCCCCTGATCACCAGATATCGCCTATTCTTCTCTATAGTGCTTGCATTAGAGTAGTGTAGCATGTTCTCGCTTTCGATTAATCCTATAACGCTGCATAGCCTGTCCTTGCTACTCTTGTTGTTACCTTTACACGCTATCCTACCGCTTAGTATAGGATGCTAGTGTTCCATCGGTGGCCATACACTCTTTTCGACCGCCATGCTATACTCTTTGGGTTGTGATCACTTGAGGTGATCACGGGCATATACTATATCGTTACACTATTACATTACTCGTGACATTGTTCGGAGATGGGGGCTGAAAGGACGGTGGCTCCATCCCGTAGAGGTGGGCCTGGGTTCCCGACGGCCCCGATCGTTACTTTAATGGCGGAGGCGGCAGGTGGCAGGTTGATACCACCTAGGAGAGAGGTGGGTCTGGCCCTGTTCGGAGTTCACGGATACTTAACACGCTTAACGAGATCTTGGTATTTGATCTGAGTTGGGTCGTTGACCGTATACACACTAACCGCCACGTGGGACAAGATATGGGCAACCGGCGTCGTGGTATCAGCCGAAGCACTTCGTGACGTCAGCGACTGAGCGGCGCGTGCCGGATTGGACTGGAACGCCTGCCAGGCTAGGTCTGCTTCCGGCCACATATGCAACATGGAGGTGTGCTAAGGGCGATGGGCCCAGACCCCTGTGCGCTTAGGTTTAAACCGGCATGCTGACCTCTCTGTTGTGCCCTGGTGGGGCTACGATGTGTTGATCTTCCGCGACCGGGCATGACCCAGAAAAGTGTGTCCGGCCAAATGGGATCGAGCGTGTCGGGTAATGTGGTGCACCCCTGCAGGGAAGTTAATATATTCGAATAGCCGTGATCTTGATGGCAGGGGCGACTTGGATTTGTACCTTGACCTTATGACAACTAGAACCGGATACTTAATAAAACACACCCTTCCAAGTGCCAGATACAACTCGGTGGTCGCTCTCTAACAGGGCTATGAGGAGAGGATCGCCGGGTAGGATTATGCTATGCGATGCTACTTGGAGGACTTCAGTCTACTCTCTTCTACATGCTGCAAGACGGAGGCTACCAGAAGCGTAGTCTGCGACAGGATTAGCTATCCCCCTCTTATTACGACATTAAAGTTCGGTCCAATCGATATGGCCCTTTACACATATACCCATGCATATGTACTTGTAGCTCCTTGCTTGCGAGTACTTTGGATGAGTACCATGATTGCCTTGTTCCCCTTTTCCCCTTTCTTTACTCGATTGCTGCGACTGCACGATGGAGCCGGGAGCGACGCCACCGTCGGCGATTTACGACTACTACACTAGAGGTGCCTACTACTATGTGCAGCCGGCACGGCGACCGTGAGTAGTTAGGAGGATCGAGGCAGGAGGCTGCGCCTCTTCGATATGTATCCCGGTTTGTGCTAGTCTTCTTAAGGCAAACTTGTTTAACTTATATACGTACTCAGATATTGTTGCTTCCGCTGACTTCGTCTATGATCGAGAACTTGTATTCGAGCCCTTGAGGCCCTCGGCTTGTATTATGATGCTTGTATGACTTATTTATGTTTTAGAGTTGTGTTGTGATATCTTCCTGTGAGTCCCTGATCTTGATCGTACACGTTTGCGTGCATGATTAGTGTACGATTGAATCGGGGGCGTCACAGGTGTCTTTGGTATACACTGGGCCACCCAAGACCTAGCCCTGAGAGGCAGATGGTCGGAGTGGCCGGGGAGAGCGCATGGCAAAGGGAGGGTTTCGTCGGAATACTTTGGTCCACTCGAATGGGAGTACGAGGCCATGTATTCCGCAGTGTGGGTAAAGTGCGCTACCTCTGCAGAGTGTATTTAATCTATCGATAGCCGTGCCCTCGGTTATGGGCAAGACTCAGGAGTAAGTCACCCCATGGATCAACTTTTATAATTAATCTTGCAAACTAGTAATTGTTGTGATGCATTGTTTCATGGTGAACCTGGAACACTTGAGGTGTTCATGAGTGATTGGTTTCAGGTGTGACCCCGGTGTGGTCACCGTTTGGTTACGAGGTAACCGTCTGGTAAGCGAGTCCGTGTGACTCGGTGAGCGGTTTGGTTGCTTTGCATAGCTTCGCATTTGTAGTAATTTCTTGCATTAATTTAACTTGATTATGTTTGTTGTGAGCTTGCAAGTACATTCAATGTACTGACTTGGCATGTCATGCCAGCTTTTAGGCAAGTTGATTCGCATCGGAGCGCATCTCGTGCCTAGGCCGTGTCCACGTCGGTGTCCCTATGCCATGGAGTTCCGCTACGTCGTTCTTCCGCTGCCGCGTAGTTTCGTGTGATCGAGGCCCCATCCATGTTCATTAAATAATGTACATACTGTCCAGCAGCACCGTGTGTGCCGCTTGGCCTCGAATCTTGATGTAATATCAGACCTTTGTACCACGCTAGTATCAATAAAGGGTTATTTCTGTACCATGTTGTTGTGTATTGCCAAAAGACTCGATCTCTGGGCTGGCAATGCAGGGTAAACCGGTTGCTCTAAGCCGGGGTGCCACAACGCTTGGTATCAGAGCCGCGCTGACTGTAGGACACGCTAGACCGGCGGTGCGTTAGTAAAACGGTAGATAGTTTCGTTTGAGTGCTGGTAGACATAGGAATTGGTTATTGCATTGCATGCATGACTTATTGTTGTTATTACTAACCGTATGGTTTGTGAGTGTAGATGGCACCAGTACCGATCTTGTACCATCCCGAGCCAGCTCCGTGCACATCGCCGCACCTGCTTCAGAACGTGTGGCGACGACTCTATCCAAAGGGTGATGATCCAGAGTATCAGGTGTATCACGAGCATCTGGCCGGTGCATTGTGTGAGTATTATGCCGAGGTCACTCTACACCACAGTTCCCCATCCGGCGCTTACACTCATTCGCCTAAGGGTGGTTTTGCTTCTACGCCATATCAGACGGTCCAGTTTGCTGCTATCGAGGCTCTTGTAGACTTGCGCTACAATGAGGTTCGCATGCACAACCACCCTGGACTTTTCTTCTACCCATCTCTGCACAAGAATGGGCGTATCCCCTTTCCTTTGATTAATCCGGTGTGCGATCGTCCCACTAGCCACCTTGCATGCTACATCACCGCTAGCTATCTCCTTAACTACGAGTTAGCTCGGGAGCCCTCACACGCTCGCGCCGCTCTCGCTGCTGCTCGTATAAGGAACCCTCTTCCCGCTGTCATCTACACTTCTGCTCCTCCGACCTCCGTTCCTACACGACCTCGCAGGGTACCGTTAACCCTTTGACGATGAACCCTCGCAGTGCTCCTGCTGCATGGTCATCTCTTGTCGCTACTCCTGCCGCTCCTATGCTTAGATCCCATCCCCCGCCTGCCCCTGAGGGAGAGCCCTAAAGGCAGCGCCAGCGCACCTCTCTTCCCCCGGAGGTCTCTGCTATCAGTTCAGGATCTGGGTCGAACTCAGGAGACGAGCCTACAGCAGCACCATCCGAGCAGTAGATCGTTAGAGTATCGTGGTAATCATGAGCATGATGTATGGCTGAAATCGTACTTGTCATGATGTGTAGTTTCATGTACGAGGGTAGTAGACCCATTGCGATGTTTATTTTCATGTTGGGACTATGTATAATTATGTTGGACTCTTTTTCGACTTTGTTTTATTCGCTGCTTTCTTCCTGGATTTGTCATTGGTTTTCCCCCATTTTGGAATTTTCTCATCATGGTTGCTATGTATTGTGTCGGTGTTCTGCGAACGGGGGTCCCCAGACTTGCCTACCTACGGCCCACAGCGTGGCCAAGCAGGAGGCCGTACGGCCCATCTTCGTCAACAAGGCACCCAAGACCCTCGTGAGGGTCCAAGCCTCACGAGGCGGACGATGCAAAACCTCCTCTGGAGTGAACTAGCCAAGCAGGCTCACGAGGAGCGGAGATATCAAGGCGAGGTAAACCTCACGAGGCTCTCATGACGTGAGCCATGACGAACGGTACCAGGCGGGTGCCAGGCGGACGCCAGTGTGTGCAGCATCCCTATTTCCTCTTTGGTGCTAAGGAGGCCAGCGTAGGCGAAGAGTACCGAGGCATCGGGCAAAGGTTGCCATATTGGTGCAACGAGACAGAGACCAGGAGGACGGCAAGGCGGAGGTCATCGTGGAGCCCAAGACGGCGTCACCCTAGAGCTTTTCGCAGGCGAAGACCGCTTTTGTCAAGATAGCTTGTACTAGTTGCCCCCCTTCAAATTTGGCCGCTGTTGTTGGCTCCCTTCCCGCTCAATATTTGGGAAAAGGACCAGGGCCTCTATAAATAGGACTAGCCACCACAGTAGGAGGCAACTGATCCTGAACTGGTTCGGATCATCCTCATCTACACAAGCACAAGAACACCTCAACCTCAGGAGGCTGTTCTTCCCTTGTACTGTTCATCATCAGCCCAAGAGGCAATCCACCACCACCACACTGGAGTAGGGTATTACACCACAACGGTGGCCCGAACCAGTATAAACCTCGTGTCTTTCTGTGTTGCGAGTTCGTCGAGTTCGTCCGCGAGATCTTAGCGAGCTAGAGCGTAGATCGGTAGGAGGGAGAGACTTCACGCGCACCCCAGTGTTTGAACCTTAAGGGTTTGCCGGAACCCCACATCCGACATTTGGCGCGCCAGGTAGGGGTGCACCGTAGTTTCCCTTCCATTAGTTTGTTGCTCCATCACTCCGTCGTTCCCATGGCGGACGCTCGTCGTGCTTGAGCTGAGCGTCGGGCTGCCCTCTCCGCCCACGTCGCTCATACGGCTCCCGTAGGCGGGCCACCTCGTCGTTTTCCATCTCCCGCCGCTAACGCTGCCATTGGCCCGGCGATGAACGAGCAGCAGGCGTCCTCGCTGCATCCTTTCGTTCGGCAAGACGGCCGCACTGCTACTCCATAACTTACCCCTGCCGGTTCTTCATCTCACGCGTACCGCGCTCCCATGGAGGCACGGTCCGCGTTCATCACGGCGAACGAGCTCCTGCGTTACCGCCCCGTCAATGACCTCTATGAGGAGTGGCTCGACCACTTCGCCGAGCTCATCCGCGCCGCAGGGGGCTCTCTGGCGCCGTCCCACTCTCTGCCTCCCCCTCAACCAGCTGCGGGCGACGGGCCTCATGGCATGCCACCACCACCTCAACCCCAAGACGGTGCCTTGGCACCAAGGTGCGCGCCTCCGCGGCGCGATCCACCGCGCCCGGCGCCCGCCCGTGAAGAAAGAAGTTGTCAAGAAATCCCACGGCCGCGAGAAGCCACCTCGTCAAGACCGCGTGCCGCCTACAGTGGCGCAGCGCAGACCTCGCCAAGACCAAGATCCACCTCTGAAGCAGGCTCCGGCGACCACGGCCGGCTGTCGCGCCTTCATCCCCGAGTTGCGTAGCATCGCCTAGCCAGGCAAGTTCAAGCCAGATCTGCCTCCTCGCTGCGACGGCACCGCCGACCCCGCGGAGTTCCTGCAGCTCTATGAGCTAAGCATCGAAGTGGCCAACGGCGACGAAAAAGTCATGGCGAACTGGTTTCCCATGGCTCTCAAGGATGGGGCCCGCTCCTAGCTCCTGAACCTGCAGCACGGCTCGATCTCCTCCTGGGACGAGATGCGCGATCGCTTCGTCGCCAACTTCCAGGGCACTCGCGACCGCCCACCGGCCGTGGGTGATCTACGCCACATCAGGCAACAACCAGGAGAGACCCTCCAGATGTACATCCAGCGCTTCAACAACACCCGCCTCAAGATCCCCAAGGTCACAGACGAAGCCATCATCTCCGCGTTCTCGGACGGCATCCGTGACGTCAAGATGAAGGAAGAGCTCACTATCCATGAGGAGCTCTGCACATCGCAGGAGCTGTTCAACCTAGCGTCCAAGTGCGCAAGAGCTGAGGAGGGGCACCTCTCTCTCCTTGATATGCCAGCTGCACGAACGGAGGAGAAGAAGGCCAAGGACAAGGACGTGAAGCGCAAAGAGGCAGTAGTGCACGCAGGGGAGCCCGACACCAAGCGAGGCAAGGATCAACCCGAGTCATCCAAGAACGGCCGATGATACGTCCATTTTGCATCGTGCTTTTATATCGATATTTATTGCATTATGGGCTGTTATTACACGTTATGTCACAATACTTATGCCTATTCTCTCTTATTTTACAAGGTTTACATAAGGAGGGAGAATGGCAAATTTGGAAAAGGAGCAAATATTAGAGACCTATCCTGCACAACTCCAAAAGTCCGAAACTCCACGGAAGTCATTTTTGGAAATAATAAAAATATTGGAGCGGAAGAAATGCATGAGGAGCCACACAGCCACGAGGGTGGGCGCGCCCTACCCACAGGCGCGCCGCCTCGTGGGCCCCCTGTTGGCTGTCCGGTGGCCATCTTACGCTATAAGAATTCTTCGTCAAGGAAAAAATCAGAAGCAACCTTTAGGGATGAGACTCACGCCACAGTGAACCTTGGCGGAACCAATCTAGGGCTCTGACGGAGCTGTTCTGCTGAGGACACTTCCTTCCGGGAGGGGGAAATCATCGCCATCGTCATCACCAATGCTCCTCTCATCGGGAGAGGGCAATCTCCATCAACATCTTCACCAGCACCATGTCCTCTCAAAACCCTAGTTCATCTCTTGTATCCAATTCTTGTCTCCAAGTCCGGGATTGATACTAGTAGGTTGCTAGTAGTGTTGATTACTCCTTGTAGTTGATGCTAGTTGGTTTATTTGGTGGAAGATCATATGTTCAGACCTTTTTGCATATTAATACTCCTCTGATTATGAACATGAATATGCTCTGTGAGTAGTTACGTTTGTTCCTGAGGACATGGGAGAAGTCTTGCTATTAGTGGTCATGTGAATTTGGTATTCGTTTGATATTTGGATGAGATGTATGTTGTCTCTCCTCTAGTGGTGTTATGTGAACGTCTACTACATGACACTTCACCATTATTTGAGCCTAGAGGAAGGCATTGGGAAGTAATAAGTAGATGATGGGTTGCTAGAGTGACAGAAGCTTAAACCCTAGTTTATGCGTTGCTTCGTAAGGGGCTGATTTGGATCCATATGTTTCATGCTATGGTTAGGTTTACCTTAATACTTTTGTTGTAGTTGCGGATGCTTGCAATAGAGGTTAATCATAAGTGGGATGCTTGTTCAAGTAAGAACAGCACCCAAGCACCTGTCCACCCACATATCAAATTATCGAAGTACCGAACGCGAATCATATGAACCTGATGAAAACTAAGCAGACGATATTCCCATGTGTCCTCTGGAGCGCCTTTCTCCATATAAGAGTTTGTACAGGCTTGTCCTTTGCTACAAAAAGGATTGGGCCACCTTGCTGCACTTTATTTACTTTTGTTACTTGTTGCTCGTTTCAAATTATCCTATCACAAAACTATTTGTTACCACTTATTTCAGTATTTGCAGAGAATACCTTGCTGAAAACCGCTTATCATCTCCTTCTGCTCCTCGTTGGGGTCGACACTCTTACTTATCGAAAGGACTACGATAGATCCGCTATACTTTTTGGTGATCAAGACTTTTTTCTGGCGCCGTTGCCGGGGAGTGAAGCGCCTTTGGTAGGTGGAATTTGGTAAAGAAAAATTCATATAGTGTGCTGAAATTTACTGTCACTTGTTACTATGGAAAGTAATCCTCTGAGGGGCTTGTTCGGGTATCTTCACCCCGACCAAGAAACAAATAGTTGCTCCTCAACCTACTGAACCTATTGAAAATGAAAATGTTCCCTTTTAAGTTCCTTCGGGTATGTTAGAAAAACTGCTAGATGGAACAAAGCATCCTGCTGAGCACCTAATCTATGTGGATGAAGTTTGTGGATTATTTAAGCTTGCAGGTATACCCGATGATGTTGTTAATAAGAAGGTCTTCCCTTTATCTTTGGAGGGAGACGCATCGACATGGTATAGGCTATGTGATGATACGGGGCCATTGAACTACAAACGATTGAAATTGGAATTTCATCAGAAGTTTTATCCTATGCATCTTGTTCATCGTTATCGCAATTATATATATAATTTCTGGCCTCGCGAAGGAGAAAGCATCGCTCAATCTTGGGGGAGGCTTAAATCAATGTTATATTCATGCCCCAATCATGAGCTCTCAAAAGAAATAACTCTTCAAAGTTTTTATGCTCGGCTTTCTGAAAACAATCGCACCATGCTCGATACTTCTTGTGCTGGCTCTTTTACAATGAGGACTATTGAATTAAAATGGAATTTATTGGATACAATTAAACGCAACTCTGAAGATTGGGATCTCGAGCAGGTAAGGAGTCAGGTATGACACGTAAGTTTGATTGTGTTAAATCTTTTATGGATACCGATGTTTTCCATAAATTTAGCACTAAATATGGACTTGACTCTGAGATAGTAGCTTCCTTCTGTGAATCTTTTGCTACTTATGTTGATCTCCCCAAGGAGAAGTGGTTTAATATCATCCTCCCATAGAAGTAAAAGTAGCTGCACTTATTAAAGTTGAAGAAAAGACTGTCACTTATAATGATCCTATTGTTCCTACTTCTTATGTTGAGAAACCACCTTTCCCTGTTAGGATAAAGGATCATGCTAAAGCTTCAACTGTGGTTCGTAAAAGCAATATTAGAACTTATACACCCCCTGAGCAAGTTACAGTTGAACCAATATTGCAATTGTTAAAGATCTCTTGGCTGATAATAGCGATGGGCATGTTATTTATTTCTGCGGTGAAACTGCTAGAAGTGCCAAACCTTGTGCTAAAGATAAAGATAGACCTGTGGTAGGCGTGCCTGTTATTTCTGTTAAAATAGGAGGTCATTGTTATCATGGATTATGTGATATGGGTGCTAGTGTTAGTGCAATACCCTTTAACTTATACAAAGAAATTATGCATGAAATTGCACCTGCTGAGTTAGAAGATATTGATGTCACAATTAAGCTTGCCAATAGAGATACTATTTCACCAATGGGAATTTGGAGATGTTGAAGTCTTGTGTGGGAAAACTAAATACCCTGCTGATTTTCTTGTTGTTGGTTCCCCACAAGGTAGCTTTTGTCCCATTATTTTTGGTAGACCCTTCTTTAACACCGTTAATGCTAAGATAGACTGTGAAAAGAATGTTGTTATTATTGGCTTGGGTGATATGTCTCATGAGTTTAATTTCTCTAAATTTAGTAGACAACACCGTGAAGAAGAATTGCCTAGTAAGTATGAAATTATTGATCTTGCTTCTATTGTCGTACCTCCTAGTGATCCTTTAGAACAATATTTGCTAGACCATGAAAATGATATGTTTATGAATGAAAGAAGGGAAATACATGAAGCATTCTTTAAACAGGAACCTATTCTGAAACACAATTTGCCTGTTGATATCCTAGGGGATCCTCCTCCACCCAAGGGTGATCCCGTGTTTGAGCTTAAACCGTTGCCTGATACTCTTAAATATGCTTATCTTGATGAAAAGAAGATATATCTTATTATTAGTGCTAACCTTTCAGAGCATGAAGAAGAAAGATTATTGAAAACTCTGAAGAAGCACCGTGCTGCTATTGGATATACTCTTGATGATCTTAAGGGCATTAGTCCCACTCTTTGTCAACATAAAATAAATTTGGAAGAAGATGCCAAACCAGTTGTTGATCATCAACGACGTCTGAATCCTAAAATGAAAGAAGTGGTAAGAAAAGAAATATTAAAGCTTCTAGAAGCAGGTATAATTTATCCCGTTGCTGATAGTCACTAGGTAAGTCCTGTCCTTTGTGTCCCTAAGAAGGGAGGTGTTACTGTCGTTCCTAATGATAAAGGTGAATTGATCCCACAAAGAATTATTACAGGTTATAGGATGGAAATTGATTTCCGCAAATTAAATAAGGCTACTAAAAAGGATCATTACCCCTTACCTTCTATCGATCAAATGCTAGAAAGATTATCTAAACATACACATTTTTGCTTTCTAGATGGTTATTCTGGTTTCTCTCGAATACCTGTGTCAGCCAATGATCAATCAAAGACTACTTTTACTTGCCCTTTTGGTACTTTTGCTTATAGACGTATGCCTTTTGGTTTATGTAATGCACCTGCTACCTTTCAAAGATGCATGATGACTATATTCTCGGACTTCTGTGAAAAGATTTGTGAGGTTTTCATGGACGATTTCTCCCTCTACGAATCCTCTTTTGATGATTGCTTGAGCAACCTTGATCGAGTTTTGCAGAGATGTGAAGAAACTAATCTTGTCTTGAATTGGGAAAAGTGCCACTTTATGGTTAATGAAGGCATTGTCTTGGGACATAAAGATTCCGAAAGAGGTATTGAAGTTGATAAAGCCAAGGTTGATGCTATTGAAAAGATGCCATGTCCGAAGGACATCAAAGGTATAAGAAGTTTCCTTGGTCACGCCGGATTTTATAGGAGGTTCATTAAGGACTTCTCAAAAATTTCTTGGCCTCTGACTAATTTATTACAAAAAGATATACCATTTGTCTATGATGATTATTGTGTAGAAGCATTTGAAATACTTAAGAAAGCATAGATCTCTGCACCTATTGTTCAGCCACCTGATTGGAATTTACCCTTTGAAATTATGTGTGATGCTAGTGATTATGCCGTAGGTGCTTGTCTAGGGCAAAGAGTTGATAAGAAATTAAATTTTATTCAATATGCTAGTAAAACTCTAGACAATGCTCAAAGAAATTATGCTACTACTGAAAAAGAATTCTTAGCAGTTGTATTTGCTTGTGATAAGTTCAGACCTTATATTGTTGATTCTAAAGTAACTATTCACACGGATCATGCTGCTATTAAATATCTTATGGAAAAGAAAGATGCTAAACCTAGACTCATTAGATCGGTTCTCTTTCTACAAGAATTTGATTTGCATATTGTTGATAGAAAAGGAGCTGAGAACCCCGTTGCAGACAACTTGTCTAGGTTAGAAAATGTTCTTGATGACCCACTACCTATCGATGATAGCTTTCCCAATGAGAAATTAAATGCCATAAATGCTTCTCGTAGTACTCCGTGGTATGCTGATTATGTTAATTATATTATGGCTAAATTTATGCCACCAAGTTTCACATACCAGCAAAAGAAAAAGTTTTTCTATGATTTGAGACATTACTTTTGGGATGACCCGCATCTTTATAAAGAAGGAGTAGATGGTGTTATTAGACGTTGTGTACCTGAGCATGAGCGAGAACAGGTCCTACGCAAGTGTCACTCCGAAGCTTATGGAGGACACCACGCTGGAGATAGAACGCACATAAGGTATTGCAATCTGGTTTTTATTGGCCTACTCTCTTCAAGGATGCCCGTAAGTTTGTCTTGTCTTGTGATGAATGTCAAAGAATTGGTAATATTAGTAGACGTCAAGAAATTCCTATGAATTATTCACTTGTTATTGAACCATTTGATGCTTGGGGCTTTGATAATATGGGACCTTTTCCTGCCTCTAATGGTTATACACATATTTTAGTGGTTGTTGATTATGTTACTAAGTGGGTAGAAGCTATTCCAACTAGTAGTGCTGATCATAACACTTCTACTAAAATGCTTAAAGAAGTTATTTTTCCGAGGTTTGGAGTCCCTAGATATTTAATGGCTGATGGTGGTTCACATTTTATTCATGGTGCTTTTCGAAAAATTCTTGCTATGTATGATGTTAATCATATAATTGCATCTCCTTATCATCCACAGTCTAGTGGTCAAGTAGAATTGAGTAATAGAGAGTTCAAATTAATTTTGCAAAAGACTGTCAATAGGTATAGAAAGAATTGGTCATAAAAACTTGACGATGCATTATGGGCCTATAGAACTGCATATAAAAATCCCATGGTATGTCTCCGTATAAAATGGTTTATGGAAAAGCATGTCACTTACCTCTCGAACTAGAACATAAGGCATATTGGGCTATTAAAGAGCTCAGTTATGATTTCAAACTTGCCGGTGAGAAGAGGTTATTTGATATTAGCTCACTTGATGAATGGAGAACCCAAGCTTATGAAAATGCCAAGCTGTTTAAAGAAAAAGTTAAAAGATGGCATGAAAAAAGGTACAAAAGAGTGAGTTTAATGTAGGTGATTATGTATTGCTATACAACTCTTGTTTAAGATTTTTTGCTGGAAAACATATCTCTAAATGGGAAGGTCCTTACGTTATCGAGGAGGGGTATCGTTCTGGTGCCATAAAAATCAACAACTTCGAAGCTACAAATCCGAAGGTGGTGAACGATCAAACAATCAAACATTATATCTCAGGTAATCCTATAAATTTTGAAACCAGTGTTATTGAAATCGTAACCCTGGAGGAATACATAAGGGACACTTTTTGGAATGTTTCAGACTCCGAAAAGGAATAGGTATGTGGTACGGTAAGTAAACCGACTCCAAAACAGTTTTAAGGCAATATTTCTCTGTTTTGGAATATTTAGAAAAATAGGAAGCAGTCCGGGAAGGACACTTGGGCTCCACGAGGGTGGAGGGCGCGCCCTACCCCCCTGGGCGGGCTCCCCTACCTCGTGGGCACCTCGTGTGCTATCCGGACTCCGTTTTCTTGCATGATACATATTTTGGTCGTTAAAAATTCATTATATATTCTCCCGAAGGTTTTGACTCCTGTATCACGCAATTTTCCTCTGTTCTTGTTTCGAGCTGTTGCTGCTGCAGATTAGAGTAAGATGTCTTCTCAAGAGTTAGTCGAGGAGAGTCGGGTGTCTCATCCGGCCTCGGAACCAAGGACAAACAGCGACGCTGACCACTTTGGGCCAGCAACGGAGGAAGAGATGGAAGCTGACTTGATGAGGGTAGATGCCATGGAGGATCTAGAAGTCACTTCTCGCTTTCGAGCTGGGTTCACTATGGGAGAACTACAGAGCTCAGCCATTCCAAAATTGGTTATACCTTCCAATGTTAGATTTCTTTCTTATGAAAATATGAAGAAGATTGTCGCTTGTTCTCCTGCAGCTATGCGACACCCTTGGGTGCAAGGAGCTTTAGCCGTTACAAGAAAGCTTCATAAGGAAATAATGGACCTCAAGCAGCAAGTCAATAAGCTCGAGGAGGAGAATTGTATCCTGAGAGGAATCATCGCCAAGAATATTACAGCATCACCGAAGAAGGAGATATAATCACATGGGTATGGGCACTCCCCTTGGCAACTGCCAAGCTTGGGGGAGTTGCCCTGGTATCGTATCACCATCACATCTCCTATCTTTACCGTTTTTCTTAGTTCGATCCAATTAGTAGTATCTTGATCTAGTAGAATAAAGTTTATGGCATGATCTAGTTTTGAGTTTTGCTTTATGATCTCTCTATGTAATCGAGTCCGTGAGCTATATAATAAAGATTAGTGTTAAGTCAAGGGCTTGATTATTTTTCCATGATGTTGAGTGAATAAAAGAAAAGAGAAAAATAATAAAAAGAAATAAAGAGATCATATTGATCTTATTGAGAGTAATGACTTCACATAGAAAGAGTATGATGATTAAAAGTTGTCGGGAGTTGGCAGACATAGCTTTGGTCATCGTTGCAATTAATAGGAAGTAATAAAGAAAGAGAGGTTTCACCTATAAATATACTATCATTGACATCTTTTATGATTGGGAGCACTCATTAAAATATGACATGCTAAAGTGTTGATGTTGGACAAGGAAGACAACGTAATGGGTTATGTTTTCTTATATCTGAGATAAAGTATATTGTCATGGATCATTCAACATGTTGAGCTTGCCTTTCCCCCTCATGATAGCCAAATTCTTAGCACCAAGTAGAGATACTACTTGTGCTTCCAAATACCCTTAAACCCAGTTTTGCCATGAGAGTCCACCATATCTACCTATGGATTGAGTAAGATCCTTCAAGTAAGTTGTCATCGGTGCAAGCAATAAAAATTGCTCTCTAAATATGTCTGATTGATTGGTGTGGAGGGAATAAGCTTTATACGATCTTGTGATGTGGAAGAAATAAAAGCGACAGACTGCAAAATAAAGTTTCATATCACAAGGGGCAATAAAAAGTGACGTTCTTTCGCATTGAGATTTTGTGCATCCAACCATAAAAGTGCATGGCAACCTCTGCTTCCCTCTGCGAAGGGCCTATCTGATACTATTATCTTCTACCTTATGCAAGAGTCATGGTGAACTTCACCTTTCCTTTTTATATTTTATCCTTTGGCAAGCACAGTGTGTTGGAAAGATCCTGATAGATATATCTAAAAGGATGTAGGGGAGCATGAGTTATTATTGTTGACATTACCCTTGAGGTAAAAGGTTGGGAGGCGAAACTATAAGCCCATGTCTTTCTCTGTGTCCGATTAAAACTCTGTAACCACAAGTATTGCGTGAGTGTTAGCAATTTTGAAAGACTAAATGATAGTTGAGTATGTGGACTTGCTATTAAGCTCCGACATAGACTCTTTCTGATGTTATGATAAATTGCAATTGCTTCAATGACTGAGATTATAGTTTGTTAGCTCTCAATCAAGTTTCTGATTCGTACTTTTGCATTGTGAATAGATTATTACTTGAGCATAAGAAATCATATGACAATATCCATATATGTTACTGTTATGAGAATAATCATGATGCCCTGATGTCCGTATTTTTTTTATCGACACCTCTACCTCTAAACATGTGGACATATTTATCGTTATCGGCTTCCGCTTGAGGACAAGCGAGGTCTAAGCTTGGGGGAGTTGATACGTCAATTTTGCATCTTGCTTTTTTATCGATATGTATTGCATTATGGGCTATTATTACACGTTATGTCACAATACTTATGCCTATTCTCTCTTATTTTACATGGTTTACATAAGGAGGGAAAATGATGACAAGCTGGAATCGAAATTTGGAAAAGGAGCAAATATTAGAGACCTATTCTGCACAACTCCAAAAGTCCTGAAACTCCATGGAAGTCATTTTTGGAAATAATAAAAAATATTGAGCGGAAGAAGTACGCCAGAGGGGGACCCACCTGGCCAAGAGGGTGGGGGCGTGAAAGTGCGTTATATCGACTAGAGGGGGGGTGAATAGGCGATTTTTATGAATTTTACAAATTCTTCACTGAGGAATTTGCTGGTGAGGAAATTCCTTAGCGAAGAAATACGTGCAGCGGAATAAGTACTCAGAAGTAAGCATAGCAGATTACAGGCATAGTCATCATGATGAAATGAAGACAATCACAGTCTGAGAAAGCGTAATCACAGGATAACACAGGATGAAGACAAACAGATTGAAGAAATTGAACTGAGGAAATTGAGAAAGTCTTCAGTCAAAGTCTTCAAACACAGATATGACAAGAACACAACACAGTAATGAGGAAATGAAAGAGTTGAGGAAATAGAACCGATTAGGTTGGTGAAGACAATGATTTGGTAGACCAGTTCCAAGCTGCTTGTCTCGGTTATGCGTCTGGTTGGAAGCGGTGAGTATTTAAACTCGAGGACACAGTCCGGACACCCGATCCATCGAGCACGCAGCTCGGGACACCAAGTCCTCACCGTATTCTCCTTGAACTAAGGTCACATGAGACCTCGTCCAATCACTCGTGGTAAGTCTTGAGCGACTTCCAAACCTTCACATACTTGGTCACTCGGCGATCCACAATTCCTCTTGGATGCTCTAGACCGTGACGCCTAACCGTCTGGAAGAAGCACAGTCTTCAAAGGTAAAAGCGTCGGATCCACGGGATCAATTTCTTGATGATGCTCAATCACTTTGGGTTTGTTGGGGTTTGGTTTTTGGGTTTTCCTCACTTTGGGTTTTCCTCACTTGATGATTTTCGCTCAAAGTCCTCGAGAGGATGGGTTGCTCTCAAATGACAAGTGTCAAGTTCTCTCGGAGCAGCCAACCAGCTAGTGGTTGTAGGGGGCGGCTATTTATAGCCTAGGAGCAGCCCTACATGATAAGACATAAATGCCCTTCAATGATATGACCGTTAGGTGGAGATATTTTGGGGACGGTGGCCTTGTGACACCTTGACAGCAGTCGAATTTGGAATATCAAATTCTTGAGGCTATCATGTTCCTCCTTTGTGTAGGCAATTCGCCTTTGGCGAATTCCTAACTCCTCGATCGAACAAATTCCTCGGTGACTGTAAGAGCTTCGTCTCACATCCTTTGAAGAAATTGACCGAACTGTATGAGATTTCAAAGGCTTCACTCGAAGGGATTGGTAGGTGAGGATTTTGAGTTGAGCATCAAATGGAAATTTTCCTTAGTATTTCCTCGACCCCTTTAACAAGACGGTGTTTCCTATGACTCAAGAAAGAGAAAATGAAACTACGAAAACAAAAGTCTTCACGCTTCATATTCCTCAGCGAATACCAAGTCTTGAATCACACCAATTTCTTCACTTTCAAAGTCTTCGAATGTCAAATTCTTGATTGAAGAAATTCATTTTTAGGGTCGACTTTCTCTGTAAATATCAAACTCCTCATAGACTTATAGACCTGTGTACACTTACAAGCGCATCGATTACTTAACCTATAAGTCTTCAATTCACCAAAAACACTAAGGGGCACTAGATGCACTTACAATCTCCCCTTTTGGTGATTGATGACAATCTGAGTTAAGTTTTCAACGGGGATAAATGTATGAAGTGTAAATACTGATAATGAGGATTTTGATTGCAAGATATAGAAGAACTCCCCCTGAAGATGTGCATAGTGAGGAATATGCTTTTGAGGCAATGCACATTTGAAGAATTGAATCATGGAGATCTCCCCCTATATCTTGTAATTCATACAAGCATTTGACATAAATATGAGGAATTTGAAATGCATGATGAAATATGGTGCTTGATGATATGCGAGCATGCAAAATAATGCATAAAGAGTATCGAGTCCAATGCGTATGAGGAATTTGAAACTCTTCATCGAGCTCATGAGGATCAGAGCATAACAAGGATCAAAGCATATCAATACCACTGTAATCAGAGCACAAGTAGATTTGCTATGAAGCATAGTGTAAAAACATAATGCATCAAAAGTATCAAAGCACCATAGGGATTAAGATTACAACTCGATCCAATAAAGTTTCAGAAGAACGAGAGTTGTAACTTAATAAAATATTGTATATAGACAAAAACGAGACCCGCTTGAAGACTAACTCAAATTTCTCCCCTTTGTCATCGAATGACCAAAAGGATCAAACTGAGGACTAACGCTCTTGAGGAATATCAAGTTGAAGACGGAGCGCCAGCATTGTCGGGGTTGTTCGTTGAAGTAGGACCAGCAGCAGTGTCTTCCAAATCTTCATTTTCATCAGTGTCGCGAGATGAAGAATAGGAGCTGGCCACCAAGGAAGGAACTTTGACCTTCTTGAATTTCTTGGAGGAGGTGCAGACGGTCAAATTCTTCCTTGAGTCCCATTGATTTCAGTTCTTCTTCATTGTAGACATGTGACAGAACAGCCAGTGAGGCGCTTGAAGGTTTCATGAAGATAGTAGTGGTTTTTCCTCACTGCATTGTGAGTTGAGGTCAGGTTGTAAAGAAGAGTGCCGAACCGACGTTTGACCCACTTGTGATTGCGATCAACCTTCTGATGAAGACTGAGGAGTAATTCACGATCAGTCATCACCCTGGGTGCAGTTCCTTGAGGATTTTGCTTTACTGAAGTATTTGCTGCTGAGTCATGTGTAGCAGAGTCATCATTGGTGGAGTAAGATGCTGCTTTGCGAAACTGTCCATCCAATGGACGAATACCTTCATCTATCACAGCAGTGGCCTTGCCCTTTTCATCGGTGAGGCAATTGGCCGTTTGAGGACTTCAATCGAGGCGTGTAGCTGCAGTGGTTCAAAGTATCGACTTTGTAATTTAGTGAAGATCTTGTCTGATGAATCTCATAATCCAAGGCGCATAAGGTTTCAGCTCAAATGGTGACATGGCAATGTTAGCGAGTCCTCATGAAGAAATCATGGAAATTGACAGAACGCCATGGATGATGTTGAAAAGCATATTCTTCATGATGCCAACGACTTCTTCATCATTCGAAGTCGTGGCCTTTGATAGGACTCATAGTCTTCGTCAAGATTCGATAGGCGGTCCGAGGCACATATAATAATTCCTTGACGAGGAATTTGGTTCTTGGTGCCTGCCTTGGCTTCAATGGCTTCATCGGCACTTGCATATAGTGATTTGAAAGTTCCTTTTCTTCATAGATCCGACGAGCTCCATCAATCGGAGGGCGAGAGGAAGGGCACGAAGCAATTCAATTGCAGGAGCCTTGTAGTGAGTGTTTTCGGTCATCCAATCTAAGACCCATGAATTGATATCTTGACATCTCCGGTGATATGCAGGGTTGCATAGAACTGAAGAATTAGCTCTTCGTTCGATCACAAATATCGGTCTGAAGCTTAGAAGTCTGCGTCGTGAAGAACACAGAGGACTGGCTCAAAGCACTGGCGGTGTCTCCATATCCACATGAGGAATATGAGCATGATCGAAGATTTTGTCCTTGTTGAAAAGCACCGAGGAATAGAAGTTGGCTTGGTGGCGGTCGAAGCGCCTCTTCCTAATTCGAGCAGAATCATAAGGATTATATTCGATGAAGAACACGTGCTCGGCAAAGAAATCTTGACCTTGAACTTTTGCTTGGTTGAGAACGGGTTCTTACGCTTGGGCGAGAGGGTGTCTGTGATTTGCATCACCACCTCGGGAATCACAAGTTCAGTTTCTTGACCGAGGAATTACTTGCTCCTCAACTTGTGCGGTCGAGGATTAGCAAAGAGCAGTAGTTTCATCGGCACTAGTGGCTGGAATTTCTTCATGCAAGTAATCAGTTGGTTGCTTTTCTCGAGTCTATTTGGACAGTTTGAGCGGGAGAGTGAGGAACTTGTTGGAGCGGAGTGAAGAGAGGAGTATTGGGATGCTGATTTTCCCAAAAATCATCATTGAACACCGGTGTGGTGCATCCAATATCCACATCTTCATCTTCAATTTCCTCAGCACCAGCCTGAGGAATTTCATAGTCTGATGAGGGAATAACTGGGGTTGAAGGGATGGCATCCACTTCAATTTCTTCATCCATTTTCTCAGACAGAGCAGGAGATTGATGTTCTTCATCAGATCCGGTTGGCACTTCATATTCTTCTCCAAAAGGAACCACTTCCTTTGAAGGTATGGAGGAAATTGGAATAGCATCAATCGGGTTTTCAACAGAGCTGGTCATTGGCTTCATTTTCTTCGCGAAGAATCATGACGCGGTGATGCTTTTCTTTTCTTCACAGCAGCTCGATTCTGCAGCCTTGGTTTTCTTCACTTCAAAAGCAGATGGAAGAATTGGAGTTGGAGTTGGTGCAGGAGGAGCCGAGGAATTTGGTTCATTTTCTTGAGAGCAAGCGATGCAGTTCCCTGTCTTGAGCAATTTCTTGAGCGCACCACTAGTGGGTGCCACAGCAATTTCTTCGGTGGCTGGAATTTCTTCATCAGCCACGGAATCAGCATTTTCTTCATTAGGCTGAGCAGATGCTTGACTGAGGATTTTCACGTTACAGTGCAAAGAACACTTGTGAGATTCTTCGTCAGTTGACGAATCTGTCCTTGGCTCCTTGCCAATCAGCATTGAAAGAATCGAAGTTTTTCTTTGAGGTTTTGAATCTCACGGACTTGGAGAAGCTCCTCGGTGTCATCTTGACAATGTTTTTCTTCAGAACTTTTCTTTCTGTATTGAGCCTTTTGATTTCCCTCGCCTTTTCATACTTCCATTTTTCTTCAGCTATGAAGTGAGTCAACATATGACTTTGACCAGGTGTCAAGTGAAGATCGAGCAGAGGGGTATTGGGATCATCGTGCGAGAGATCAATAAAGTCGAGGACTATCTTGGTCCAATAGCGATGTACAGATGTACCTTTGGCTCTAAGCGGCCCTTGCTTGGCGGTCTCGATGATTTCTGCGAAGTTCTTCATCGGATGCCTCATCCTCAGATGGCTCATGGAATGCAACCAATTTCTTCGTCGGGCTAGGCGAGGACCTCGACCAGCTGTTGCTTTGGTCTTCAAATTTGAGTCGGACTGTTGAAGAATTGGGAGCTGCCGAGGAACTTGCGAGAGATGCTCGAGGCAATTGAAAATCCAATGATCCGTTGACATGTAGCTAGGTGCACAGGAACTGAAGGTTTTGACGGAGCAGTTGAGGACTTTGGTGGGGCAGCAGCAGTTTGAGGAATTTGCTTGGTAGGTGCTGCTGAGGAACTTGGCCGTGAGGGCGCAGATGATGGAGCACTTGGCTTATAAGCAGGCTTCTTTTGCATTGATTTCCTCGGTTTGACCGAGACCTTCTGTGGCGATAGCGGCGAGAATCCTCATTGAATTTCTTCACCGCTTCCTTTGCTTGCTTTGCCAATTTTGCTTGGCGTTTAGCCCATTCCTTAGGAAAGTCCTCACCGCGTTTGGCGCTAGTGGGATCAGCTATTTGGCGGTGCCAAAGGAGCTCTTGGGCATGGAGGATTTAAAGCGAATTTCTTCATGTACTTAGGAGTTACATATCTATATTCCCTCCATTCCCGTGCCCATCTCCGTTCAATCTTACGAATACGCACCTTGCGTTGATTTTTACTTTCTTCATACGGTGTGCGATGAGTCGGCATATATATCCAAGGGATTTCAAACGCTGTCATAACCTCTGGTTTCTTTCCTCCCTTCTGCGGCTTCTTACCATCTGCCATTTTCTTGATTGAGGAAATTGAACAAATGAGTTCTCTGAAGAAGTGTGCAGTTTTTCTTCGAGGAACGCTGCAAATGAGTTAAGTTGATGAGAACCTAGGGATTCAAAGGCGGACATTTGTACTGTGAGCAGAGTATAGGTGCGAGGAATTTGGAGAGGTCATATGCGTTCTCAGAAGGTTTATCAAAAAGAACAAGTTTGAGGATTTTGACCAGATGAGCCTTGAAGAATTTCAATAAGCGTTCTTTATCTTAGGTTCCAGAGTTGTATAGATCGAAGATCCACACAATTGAGGAATCTTGAAGAAAATCATTGCTTAGAGAAATGAGTCAAGAGATTTGAGGTGTTCATATGTGTGAAGAATTTGAAATAAACACCTTTGAAGAATTTGAAGAAAATTTGAGAATCAAAGCGAGTAAATAAAAGTAACTTTTAATTTACCGAAGTGAAGAACACGACGAACTGAGATGAACAGTTTAGAAGTTCGTCCGTTCAGATCTTCTCCACCCTAACTTGGCAGAGGAAATCAGCTACGGCTGACGGCGAGTGAAGAAATTTCACGGTCGGTAGCGATGCGTCGGCGAAGAGGTCAAGGCGGTGAAGCTTTTCCTCACCTGACGATGGAATAGCGGCGGGCGCTTAGGGTTTCGAGGAGCTCGGCGGGAGAGAGGAGTCGGCGAAGTAAAAGAGTGAGGAAGGGAGAGGGGTATTTATAGCCACGGTGAAAAAGCGGATCGTCCGAAGATTTAGGACGAGCGTGCCTGACCGCTTCCTTCTCACGACATGTGTCACCCACGTACTGTGTAGTGAAGATCGTGTGCGATCGTGGGATGCGGAACGGTTTGAGCGGTAAAATCGAAGGTTTGAAAAGATTCGTTTTAAAGTTCCGTTCGCAATTTCTTCAGCTGTCAAGGACACAGTGAAGAATTTGAACGAGTTTCAAAGTAGAACGCACATGAAGAATTTGTGAATGGATTGGGTTGAGTATAGCATAGAGGGGAAGGGTCCGATCACATTCACTTAGCAGAAAACGCGATTTGAAGAAATAGCCATAAGTGAATGCTGTAGAGGACATAAATCCATATAGCCAATGAAGAAAGACGACGGAAATAGTGAAGAATTTGCGAAGTTGAAGAATTTGAAAAACTGAAGAATTTCAAAATTTGAGGAAAAACTCAAATTGAAGATTTTCAACTTTGGTGGTGGCGTGACCCACCGTATAAGAATGATGATTTCAGACACCGCGTACAATTGTCGTAGGGTTCTGAGAATCAATTTCTTCATTAATTTCTTCACACTTAGAGTGTTATTCTTCATTGATTGAAGAAAAGCGTTTCTTCATGTGTTGCACATCTAAGTCATCAAATTTGCATAAGTGTTAGGATGTGTGTCCTTTTCAAAGAATATTCAAGATTCTAAGATATTTAGCTCACACCGCAACTTGCTAAATCTCTTCTCATCCAAGGGCTTAGTGAAGATATCAGCTAGCTGTTCTTGATCTTCACGTGCTTTCGATGGAAATGTCGCCCTTCAACACATGATCACGAAGAAAATGATGACGAATTTGAATGTGCTTTGTCTTGAATGCTGAACTGGGTTGTGAGCAATCTTGATGGCACTCTCATCGTCACGATGAGAGGCACATTCTTCACGTTGATGCCATAGTCCTTGAGGGTTTGCTACATCCATAGTAATATAGCACAACACGATCCAGCAGCAATGTATTCAGCTTCAAAGATGGATAGTGATACGCAGATTCTGTTTCTTCGAGGACCAACGGACCAAAGATCGTCCGAGGAAATGACAAGTACCAGATGTTGACTTGCGGTCCACACGATCACCGGCATAGTCAGAGTCAGAATATCCAATGAGATCAAAAGTAGAGCCCTTGGGGTACCATAATCCTAGTGTTGGTGTGTGAGCTAGATATCGAAGAATATGCTTCACAGCCTTATGGTGTGAGTCCTTCGGTGTAGCTTGAAATCGGGCACACATGCAAACACTAAGCATTATATCTGGCCTAGATGCACATAAGTACAATAAAGAAGCAATCATGGAGCGGTATACCTTGTGATCGAAGTCAATACCATTTTCATCGATTGCATAGATGGCCATTTGTGGGCATAGGAATTTTGACACCTTTGCAATCTTGCATGCGAATTTCTTCAGGACATCTTTGAGGTATTTCTCTGAGATATGAATATGCCATTATGTTGTTGTGAATTTGAAGACCTAAGAAGAATTTCAACTCTCCCATCATAGACATTTGATATTCTTCACTCATCATGTAGGCAAATTCATCACTATAACGTTGGTCAAGATCTGACCAAAGATAATATCATCAACATATATTTGGCACACAAACAGTTCACCATCGTATGATTTAGTAAAGAGAGTAGGATCGAGTGAACCAGGTGTGAAGCCATTCTTCACGAAGAATTCCTTCAATGTATCATACCACGCCCGAGGGGCTTGCTTGAGGCCATAGAGGGCCTTATTGAGTCTGAAGACTTTGTCAGGATTCTTTGGATCTTCAAAACCTGGTGGTTGAGCAACATATACTTCTTCCTCAAGCTTACCATTGAGGAATGCACTTTTCACATCCATTTGATATAAAGTGATATTGTGATGGTTAGCATAGGCGAGTAATATGCGAATAGACTCAAGTCTAGCAACAGTGCAAAAGTTTCATCGAAATCAATTCCTTCAACCTGCGTGTAGCCTTGAGCTACTAGTCGTGCCTTATTCCTCACCACAAGACCATTTTCATCTTGCTTGTTGCGATAGATCCACTTTGTGCCAATGATATTATGCTTGCGAGGATCTGGACGTTTGACCAATTCCCAGACCTTGTTGAGCTCGAACTGATGTAATTCCTCTTGCATGGCCTGAATCCACTCGGCTCGAAATGCTTCATCTACCTTAGTGGGCTCTGTGATAGAGACAAAAGCATAGTGCCCACAAAAGTTAGATAGATGTGAAGCTTTTGAGGCGAGTGAGAGGACTGGCGCTTCAATGTCATCGATGATCTTGTCAACTTGCACTTCTTTTTGCAACGCGAGGATGAGCTGGTTGTCTTCGAGGAATTTGATCATTTTCCTCAGCACCATTTTCTTCAGCATTTTCTTCAGGTGCATCAGCTCGACGTTCTTCGCGTACTGGAATGAATTCTTCAGCAGTTTCTTCAGTAGGGATGACATCTTCAGTTGCCTTGAACCTGATGGAATCCTCAGGAGCTGGTTCGTCTATCACAGAAGGTAGGTGCTCTCTTTGCGAGCCATTAGTTTCATCGAACCGCACATCTACAGTTTCAACAACCTTGTGAAGGGCGATGTTGAAGACTTTGTAGGTGTGCGAGTCCTTTCCGTAACCAAGCATAAAACCCTCATGTGCTTCGGTGCAAATTTAGAGGTGTGGTGAGGATCTCTAATCCAGCATTTAGCAATCAAGACTTTGAAATAACTTACATTGGGTTTCTTATGTCCGTGAGGAGTTCATAGGCAGTCTTTTGAAGAATTTGTGAAGATATACTCTGTTGATGATGTGGCACGCAGTGTCAATTGCTTCAATCCAGAAATGACTAGGCGTTTTGTATTCATCAAGCATAGTGCGAGCCATCTCAACAAGAGTTCTGTTCTTGCGCTCCACGACGCCATTCTGCTGAGGAGTATAGGGAGCAGATAACTCATGAGTAATACCAAGTTCATCAAGATAGTCATCAAGACCGGAATTCTTGAACTCAGTTCCATTGTCACTCCTGATGTGCTTGATCTTCACACCAAAGTTGGTTGAAGTCCTCGAGGAAAATCGTTTGAAGATTTCCTGCACTTGATTTTTGTAAGTAACAATGTGTACCCAAGTGTAACGAGAGTAATCATCAACAATAACAAAGCCATAAAGGGATGCATCATTAGTGACGGTGAGTAATGATTGGGACCAAAGAGGTCCATGTGAAGCAATTCGAAGGGACGAGTAGTGGTCATGATAGTCTTATTTGGATGCTTGGCCTTGGTCATTTTTCCAGCTTCACGGGCTCGCATAAGTGATCCTTGAGAAATTTGACATTCTCAATGCCAATGACATGCTTCTTCTTCGCAAGCGTGTGCAAATTCCTCATGCCTGCGTGACCAAGTCGTCGATGCCATAGCCAGACCTTCGAAGCTTTTGCAAGTAGACACACGGCTGGTTGTGGTCCCGTGGAAAAATCAACAATATACAAGTCTCCTCTCCTAAAGCCTTGAAGACTTTGGATTTGTCGACTTCCATAATCACAACACACCGATACTTGCCAAAGATAACAACCATATCAAGATCACAAAGCATTGAGACTGACATGAGGTTATATCCTAAAGACTCAACAAGCATGACTTTGTCCATGTGCATGTCCTTAGAGATAGCAACCTTACCGAGTCCCAATACGACTTTTGCCTTTGTCGGCCAAAGATGATATGCTTCAGATGTGACGGTGTTAAGGGAGCATCCATCAATAGATTCTTGTCACCGGTCATGTGATTTGTACATCCACTATCGAGAACCCACTCGGTGGCTTTGGGTTGATCATCCTGCGGATGAATTAGTACAACTTACGATCTCATATACTTCATCAGTGAAGAATATGATATCAATTTCATCAGATGAATTTCATCAGTCAGAATTCAGATAAGCAGTATGAGGACGTGTGAAATGAAAGTTCATTTCATCATGATTAGCCTGCGTCCTTTCAGGCATTTTTGTCAGGCCCCCAGCAAATTCTTCAGACGTTGAGGCACGTCTGGAGACCTGACCCTGCAGAAGAGATTAGTTCCTTTTCTTCACCACCCACATCTGAAGGGGTGGCAAAGAGTTCATCATTCTCATGAAAGCACCATATGAGAATGGTGGCATAGAGGCCAAACCATTTCGTTTCACATAAGAGGGGTTAGGGTAAGCATATGAATAAGCAGAGAAATTCTTCGAAGACTTATGAACATATTGGTTTGAAGAATAATGCACATATTCATAGCCCTTGCCTCTACCCTGCGAAACAGAGTTGTTAGCACGATGATAATCATATGAGGACTTTGATCCTTTTGAGGAATTTGATCCACGTGAGGAATTTGGTCCGTATGAGGACTTGGATCCATATGAAGAATTTTGTCCATATGAAGAATTTGATCTGGGGTTCCTTTTCTTCACAGGTGGTGTCATGAGGACATTCACCTGAAGACTTTCAAGACATTTCTTGGGAACCCAGATTTTCTTCATAGAGGGACCGTTCCTGCGATTAGTGCCAACATATCTAGCAAATACTTCACCATTACTGATTTTTGAACAGTTTATAGTTTGAGTCAAATGACTCATCATCTTAATTTGGAAATTCACATGTAAAGCAAGATAAGGTAGATGTATCAACTAGTGGTCCCTTTGCACTAACCCATGAAGTTTTGGGGTACTGCTCAGGCTTCCAGTATGTTCCATCGGCATTTAATTTCCTCTCAAAAGCGAAACCCTCTTTCCTAGGGTATCTGTAGAGGATCTGCATTTTAAGCACATCACAAAGAGTCTGATGCCCTTTGAGGCTTTTGTACATGCTGTCATGTACAATTCCTTCAATCTGCATCGTCGATAATACTAGCAATGTCCTCGGTGAGGAATTAGTGATAGCAGAGGCAGGTGAAGAATTTGTAACGATTGAAGCATTTGAACATTCGGGTGAAGAATTAGCGATTCACGTTCAATACACTTTAAGCATGGAGGAACAAATTCTTCTTGAGAAGCGCTGATTTGTTGAGCAAGTAATGAATCGCGCTCCTACGAAGATCTTCATAACTCGCTCTTAGCTTCTCAAGATCTTGCTTTCTTTGAAGAAATTCATAAGAAAGTTTCTCATGATCGATAAGAGAGTGTTATGATGACCTTGAAGGTTATCAAGCTTAGGCTGAAGTCTTTGAAGATTTTCGATCGGGGCTTGAGTGCGATCCATTTCTTCACCTAACATATCATCACTCTTATCTAGCATGTTTTGAACCTTTTCAAAAGCCCTTTGTTGTTTTATAGCAATCTTAGCAAGTTTAGAATAGCTGGGCTTGAGATCCTCATCGATTCATTTTCACTTTGGATTCGAGAGGAGGTGAAATTGAGTACCTTGGCACCTTTTGCCATGAAGCAATAGGTGGGAGCGTAGTCATCATTTTCCTCATCAGGTTTGTCGGTGGAGTCAGTTTCTTGATGTTGAAGATGGACTTGCTAACATATCACGTAGCAAGAGCCGGACTAGCCACACCAGATTCGGATTCTTGGACTCCTCCTCTTCCTCATTTTCCTCAGATTCAGCTTCAGAGTCCATTTCCTTGCCAATGAATGCCCGAGCCCTTTTGGAGCTACTCTTCTTGTGAGAAGAAGGTTTTGAGGATTTTGATGATGAAGATTTTGATGATGAAGATTTTGATGATTTCTTCTTTTCTTCACGTCATCGTAACTGTAATCCTTGTGTTTCTTCTTTCTCAATTCCTTTTCCCAATCGAGGACAATCTTGGATATAGTGACCAGGTTTCTTGCATTTGTGGCAAAGTCTTCGCTTATAGTCACTAGATGAGGAATCACCGCTTCTTGAGGATTTTCCAAAGCGACCACGTCTTGAGAATTTCTGGAATTTCTTCACGAGCAAAGTGCTAGCTCCTGGCCAAATTCTTGGGATCTCCAAGGCTACTACCAGATTCTTCACTCTCGATTCAGATTCAGCCTTGGCCTTGAGGCACGTGTTCTTCCATAGCCGTAACCATAGAGATCTCTCTTTTGACAAGCTGGAACTTCGTGAGTATTTAGCCTTTCGAGGATATCGCCAGGATCAAGAGACTTGTAGTCAGCTCGTTCTTGTATCATCGGTGCGAGTGTCAAATGAGGAATCAAGCGATCTTAGCAATTTCTTCACCACCTCATGGTCGGTGATGTCGGTGGCACCAGTGCTTGAAGCTCATTTGAGATGTCGAGAGGCGATCGAAGGTTTGTTGAACATTTTCGTTGTCGAGTCTTTTGAAGCGGTTGAAGAGATTAGAAGAACATCAACTCGAGAGTCACGCTGAGTTGAAACACCTTCATTTACTTTGGACAGCCTGTCCCTGCATTTAGTTTGGCAGATTCCAAAGCACTCACTCTTCCATATTGACCTTTGCTCGAGATGGCCACATATGATATTCTTCGCTTGAGAATCGAGTTGCTTGAATCTCTTCACATCAGCATCATTCGGAGAAAGTGTGGTGAGGAAACACCTTTTGTCACAACATACCGTAGATCGTTGTCAATTGCTTCAAGATGCATTCGCATTTTGTTCTTCCATGAGGGGTAGTCCGTCCCATCGAAGGTAGGACACCCTGCTGAGACCTTGATCATACTGCGGTCGACATAACTAAAACTCCGGTGGTTAAACCAAAATCACACAGAACAAGGGAGTACCTTGCTCGATACCAATTGAAAGTGCGTTATATCGACTAGAGGGGTGAATAGGCGATTTTATGAATTTTACAAATTCTTCATCGAGGAATTTGCAGGTGAGGAAATTCCTTAGCGAAGAAATACGTGCAGCGGAATAAGTACTCGAAGTAAGCATAGCAGATTACAGGCATAGTCATCATGATGAAATGAAGACAATCACAGAGTACGAAAGCGTAATCACAGGATAACACAAGATGAAGACAAACAGATCAAGAAATTGAACTGAGGAAATTGAGAAAGTCTTGATCAAAGTCTTCAAACACAGATATGACAAACACTCAACACAGTTATGAGGAAATGAAAGGGTTGAGGAAATAGAACCAGTTAGGTTGGTGAAGACAATGATTTGGTAGACCAGTTCCAACTGCTGTCTGGGTTATGCGTCTGGTTGGAGCGGCTGAGTATTTAAACTTCGAGGACACACAGTCCGGACACCCGATCATCGAAAGCACGCAGCTCGGGACACCAAGTCCTCACCGTATTCTCCTTGAACTAAGGTCACAGACCTCGTCCAATCACTCGTGGTAAGTCTTGAGCGACTTCCAAACCTTCACATACTTGGTCACTCGGCGATCCACAATTCCTCTTGGATGCTCTAGACCGTGGCGCCTAACCGTCTGGAAGAAGCACAGTCTTCAAAGGTAAAAGCGTCGGATCCACGCGGGATCAATTTCTTGATGATGCTCAATCACTTTGGGTTTGTTGGGGTTTGGTTTTGGGTTTTTCCTCACTTTGGGTTTTTCCTCACTTGATGATTTTCGCTCAAAGTCCTCAGAGGATGGGTTGCTCTCAAATGACAAGTGTCAAGTTCTCTCGGAGCAGCCAACCAGCTAGTGGTTGTAGGGCGGCTATTTATAGCCTAGGAGCAGCCCTACATGATAAGACATAAATGCCCTTCAATGATATGACCGTTAGGTGGAGATATTTTGGGGACGGTGGCAAGAAGACAAAGAACGGTCGAATTTGGAATATCAAATTCTTGGGGCTATCATGTTCCTCCTTTGTGTAGGCAATTCGCCTTTGGCGAATTCCTAACTCCTCGATCGAGAACAAATTCCTCAGTGACTAGAAGAGCTTCGTCTACATCCTTTGAAGAAATTGTTGAACTGTATGAGATTTCCAAAGGCTTCACTTTCGAAGGGATTGGTAGGTGAGGATTTTGAGTTGAGCATCAAATGGAAATTTTTCCTTAGTATTTCCTCGACCCCTTTAACAAAGACGGTGTTTCCTATGACTCAAGAAAGAGAAAATGAAACTACGAAAACAAAAGTCTTCACGCTTCATATTCCTCAGCGAATACCAAGTCTTGAGAATCACACCAATTTCTTCACTTTCAAAGTCTTCGAATGTCAAATTCTTCAGTTGAAGAAATTCATTTTTAGGGGTCGACTTTCTCTGTAAATATCAAACTCCTCATAGACTTATAGACCTGTGTACACTTACAAACGCATCAGTTACTTAACCTATAAGTCTTCAATTCACCAAAAAACACTAAGGGGCACTAGATGCACTTACAGGGCGCGCCCCCTACCTCGTGGGCCCCCTTTTGGCTCTCCGGTGGCCATCTTCTGCTATAGGAAGTCTTTCGTCAAGGGAAAAATCAGAAGCAACCTTTCGGGACGAGACTCCGCCGCCACGAGGCGGAACCTTGGCGGAACAAATCTAGGCCTCCGGCAGAGCTGTTCTGCTGGGGACACTTCCCTCCGGGAGGGGGAAATCATCGCCATCGTCATCACCAACGCTCCTCTAATCGGGAGAGGGCAATCTCCATCAACATCTTCACCAGCACCATCTCTTCTCAAAACCCTAGTTCATCTCTTGTATCCAATTCTTGTCTCCAAGTCCGCGATTGGTACTAGTAGATTGCTAGTAGTGTTGATTACTCCTTGTAATTGATGCTAGTTGGTTTGTTTGGTGGAAGATCATATGTACAGATCCTTTATGCATATTAATACTCCTCTGATTATGAACATGAATATGCTTTGTGAGTAGTTACGTTTGTTCCTGAGGACATGGGAGAAGTCTTGCTATTAGTAGTCATGTGAATTTGGTATCCGTTTGATATTTTGATGAGATGTATGTTGTCTCTCCTCTAGTGGTGTTATGTGAACGTCGACTACATGACACTTCACCATTATTTGGGCCTAGAGGAAGGCATTGGGAAGTAATAAGTAGATGATGGTTTGCTAGAGTGATGAGCTTAAACCCTAGTTTATGCGTTGCTTCGTAAGGGCTGATTTGGATCCATATGTTTCATGCTATGGTTAGGTTTACCTTAATACTTTTGTTGTAGTTGCGAATGCTTGCAATAGAGGTTAATCATAGGTGGGATGCTTGTTCAAGTAAGAACAACACCCAAGCACCGGTCCACCCACATATCAAATTATCAAAGTACCGAACGCGAAGCATATGAACGTGATGAAAACTAGCTTGACGATATTCCCATGTGTCCTCGGGAGCTCTTTTCTCCATATAAGAGTGTGTCCAGGCTTGTCCTTTGCTACAAAAAGGATTGGTCCACCTTGCTGCAGTTTATTTACTTTTCTTACTTGTTGCTCGTTACAAATTATCCTATCACAAAACTATCTGTTAGCACTTATTTCAGTATTTGCAGAGAATACCTTGCTGAAAACCGCTTATCATCTCCTTCTGCTCCTCGTTGGGTTCGGCACTCTTATTTATCGGAAGGACTACGAGAGATCCCCTGTACTTGTGGGTCATCAGCCAACCATTCCGCGCCTTCCACAACCTGAACACCCACAACACCAGCTACTGTCAAGAGCTCAGAGTCATACGGGAAGGACGATACGGTCGACGCCCCGAGCGCAATGACCGGGGCTACGGCCGCGGAGGAGGACGCGGAGGCGGACGCTGGGACAACCGTGGCTCGCGCCAGGAGTGGCACAACCGGCCTCGTGAGGACCGCTGGCAGGGCCAACCTCGCGAGGGCGCCTGGAGGGACCAGCCTCGTGAGGATCGCCCCAGGGAAACGCCGGTCTTCCCCCGCTGCCTCCACCAAGACGGAACGACGACCACCACCAGGACGAGGGGGCTGGGGGCTTCCAGGAGCCGCGTGCGATCACCTGCATCTTGGGAGGTGCCCAGGCCCCAGCCTCTCAGCGCATCTTCAAATAGTTTGCTCGCAAGGTGAACGCGGTGCTCCCCAAGCTCGAGGCCATGCGCCCGCTAAGGTGGTCCAAATGTGCCATCACCTTCAACTCTGCTGATCAGCTCAAGTGCGCAGCCATCGCTGGTGCCCTCCCTATGCTGTGCTCCCCGGTCATTAGCAATGTGCAAGTCACCAAGACTCTCATCGACGGCGTCGCAGGGCTCAACGTCCTGTCCGTCGACACGTTCGACAACCTCCAGTGCCATATGAGCAGCTCCAGCCAACCAAGCCTTTCTCAGGAGTGACCGACGGTTCCACCACACCGATAGGGCCGCCTACCTGTCACCTTCGGGGAGCGCAAGAACTATCGCACCGAGCTCATCAACTTCGACGTCGCGCACATCCGCCTGCCATACAATGCCATCCTCGGGTATCCAGCCCTGGCCAAGTTCATGGCAGTCACTCATCACGGCTAAAACGTTCTCAAGATGCCAGGAAGCGGAGGAATCATCACGGTCCCGTGTGAAGAGGGGGATGCGTTGTGCTCCCTTGAGCGCGCCTTTCAAGCCACAGCAATCGATGACCCCGACAGCAGAAGTGAAGGCCCTCCGGAGACCATCCCCAAGAAGAAGCTGCCGCGCCGCGCAGGACCCCAAGAGGATGGCGTCGCGGCAGAGCCTCATCAGGACCAGCACCCGCTCCAGGGGCGCCTCCCTCCACCACATAGGAAAGCATGCCCGGCGCCCTCCTCAGGCAGGGCTCGGGGGCTCTCTTCTGGAGAGCCTCAGACCTTGCCAACTTCACGAGGGAGGCACTTGGCCACCACTTGGAAGCATGCCTCACGGGACACATTCCTCAGGAGAGCACAAGGCAAGGAGTGCCCACCACCTAGGAGTTCATCACCAAGACCACCCAGGAACTGCAAGAAGCAAGAGCCATGTGCGGCCACAGCCGCTCACAAGGCGCAGCTCCCCATCCAGGAGAGGATGCCGGACTGCGTGTCTGCGGTGATGTCCCAGGGCTCAACAGGGCCGCATCTCAGGAGCGCTTCTGGCCATCGCGTGTGGGCTGCTGCGAGGGCCCACCACACAGCTATGTTTGCATGCCCTTCGGCTTGCCGAGCGTGGCGTCGGCCTATCAGCGCAACATGCAGCAAGTCCTGGCGGCTCAGGAGGCCAGGTTCCACGCCGTCCTGGAGGAGATGGAGACGGTCTTCAGGGAACCTCCTGAACCTCCAGAGCCTCCCGAGGCTCAGGGTCCCGGTGGCTCATGAGGAGCCATTCCTTCAACGCGCGGCTTCAGCTGCACCAACTCTACTTCGTCTACAGAACCAGGTGACATCTTCCAAGTTCGTTTAAGCTGGGAGCGCCCCTCGAGCTGCATTATTCCCAGGCCACATGTGTCCATCCCTGTGGCATGTATCCCTTTTGCTTAACTCTTTAGCTTACCTTGCTGGGGCGCCCCTCGGGCTGCATCATCCCTAAGCCGCTCGGGCCAGACCCGGTGGCTTGTATCTTCCTGCATTTATCCAAGTTGATCTGCTCTTCATGCTTAACCTGCCAACGGCTATCGCCTGCTCGATTGTCGCCCGCCACGGGTCTGTTCATCCTATGCAATTCGCTTGCATGTTAAAAGGGGGGCTCCTGAGCATCGCGACTCAGGAGCTCTTACTGACTCTCCAGCTCTCACCCCTAGCCTTAGCCATGGCATCGCGACCTGGCATACCAGCGGCGGCTGAGCTCGCCCGAGGGCCTGGGCCTGAGGACGTAGAGTGCTTGCATCTAACTGCCGTGCAGGAACACACGGTCACCAAGACTCAAGACCAGGCGCAACCCGCCTTGAGGTAGGGCCTCGTGAGTCCCGCGCTGGCTCACGAGTGCCTAGATACACCTCGCAGCCCTGCCGTGCAAGCCACGTGTCAGGGCGGGGCTGTACACGCCCCGGGGGATCCTCCCGGAGGGGGCCCCCCATCCCACGCCCAAGTGGAAGCACCATGCTCCATGCTGGCTGTCCACATTATAGAGGAGCGGCTATGCCCGTGCACAAGCGGAAGCACTATGCTCCGCGTTGGTGATAAACAACTTTGGGTGACCCCACGGTCGTGCCAACCTCAGGGAGCCCAGAGCTCAGCGCCCAGCCTTACCGCAACGCCTCCCCTCGGGAAAGCCGCGCATGGGGGTTGGGCACGGGGGCTGCGCTCGGGTCACGCCCAAGCGCACGCCACCTAACCAGGTCCCCCAGACCTGGGCATCGCGCGCCCCTCCCAAGGCCACGGCGAGGGAAGGTATGGGAATTGTTTGCACGTCAAGGGGGACTCCCGAGCATCGCGACTCAGGAGCCTAACTGGTCACATAGCCCCTCACTACTTGGTCCATCCTGGTCTCCGGTCGGCCCAGTGGCGGTTGAGGTATGCGCGGGGCCGGGCCCTGCGGACGTAGAACATTTATCTACCCCCACGAACTCTCCCTATATGTTGTTTGCGCGTCAAGGGGGACTCCTGAGCATCGTGAGTCAGGAGCCTAACTGGTCATGTAGCCCCTCACTCCTTGGTCCGTCCTGGTCCCCGGTCGGCCCAATGGCGGTTGAGGTATGCGCGGGGCCGGGCTCTACCGACGCAGAACGCAAAGCAAATAGGAAGGAAATCGCGAAATCTGGAAGCAAATATTACAAGCATATTGTCCTCACAATATCGGATAAAAAGTCTAAACGCCTCCACAAGGCCTGATACATGTCGCAGGAACGGAACGGGAAGAATGGCCGTGGGTCACCTCTATACGTCCCCGTCGCCTGCAGAAGGCGCTCCCTCGTGAGCGGTTTTGTCTTCACCACCAGCCGCAAGGTCGACGACGCCAGACAGAGGAGCAGAGACAAAGCCGCGAAACCTCCTCAGGAACGCCCCCACCTTATCCTACACGGTCGTAGCAGCCTCCTCGTATTGATCTTCAGCTACAGGCTCCATCAGCTCGTCAAGGCAAGCGTTGGGATCGCGAAGGTGTAGGTGGCTAAAGACGCGAGTCAACGCGGCTGAAGACAGGACGCGAGCTTCTGCCTCCGCCATGGCACCGAGACTATCAACGACCTCCTCAAGCGCTTTCACCACGAGAGGAAGCAGCTGGGCGGGGCCATCCTCATCGCTATCCAGAGGCTTCTCGAGGCCGTACCCGTAGAGCGTCTTCAGCGCCTTGCGAGACCTCTTCTCGAGATCGGCAAAGGCCACGCGGTCTTCGGCCAGGACTCGCGCCTTGGCATCAAGATTGGCCTCCCTCGTCCCCATCTTCCGCTCCAACTCTTCCAACCGGTTGCGCTCGGCGGCCTGCTCCTTCCCCAGCTCCGCCAACTCAGCATCATGGTTCTTGATAGCTTCCTCCCGGGCCTTCATCTCCTCCTCCTTCGCTTGGCGGCAGCGCACCTCTGCGGCGTGCTGGTCGCGCCGGCTCCGCAGCTCGCCCTCCAGCACTTGGCAGTGGTTACGAGCGGCCTTGGCGTCTTTTAGCGCCGCCTCACGATCGGCTGAAGCGTTGGCGGCTCCCTGCTTCTCCTTCTCGGAAGCCGCAGCAGCCTGGCCCAGCGCCGCGCGAACTGCCAGGTCGGAATAAAGCCAGCCAGATGCCAACTCTAGACGCCTGACCACCAGGCACGGGTCCACGCTCAGGACATCCGCCTACAGCTGGGTCATCTCCGAAAGGGCACGCTTCAAGACGGCAGCAGGAGCAGAAGAACCAGGGAGTGGAGATGCAGCAGTGGGAGGAAGCGACATTGTCACCAGGGCTTGGGAGACCGCGGGTTTTGGAGCAGCTGGGACCTCGTTAGCCACGCCAAGTACCGGCAGCTTCGGAGCCAGCGGGGCCATGGGGGCTGACTCCACGCAGCGATGCTCCTCTTGGCCTCGGGAGGATGATCGGGCCGGGGAGATGCGGGCGTTGTTGCCTCCTTTCTCCGCGGGAGGCACGGCCGCTGCATCTTCCTTCCTCCTCTTCGCCAAAGATGTCGGCCTGATCAACCAGGGGCGAGTATCAGGAAACAACGAGTACAAACAAGGACAAGGCGAAGCTTAAGACACTTACCGATCCACTGTGATGTATTCCACTGACTGCTTGGGAAGCTTGAAGCCTGACAGCTTCGGGACCTGAGGAACAGGCGTTCGGGCTCCGGCGGCGCCAGGCGGAGTAGAGATAGAACCGGAGCCTACCCCAGGAGGCGCCAGGGCGGGGGCGGCACCACGGGCTACCAGCGACGACCTACCCTTCATCGGGATGAGGGGTTTCTCCCTCTTCCCTTGGAAGGCGTCGTCCTCGGCATCATCAGGAAGGGTGCGGACAATCTCGGTCTTGCTCAGGGGGGAAGTCTCCCCCACCTCTTCCAGGGTCTTCTCCGAGTCCTCCTCCTCTTCTCCCTCTCCGCGGGACTAACCAGAAGACACCTCGACCGGTTTCTGCACCGTAGGAACTCCCGGAAGCATTGGCGGCACCAGCCTGCGTGCATCAAAGGTCGGCCTGGAGGCGACAAATTCCTCCCGGTCCTTGTGTTGGAACAGGGGGAACGAAAGCGCTAGGCGGGTACTCCTGGTTGTCCCCGACTATGAGGCGCAGGACAGCGTCCAATTCATCGCCAGGCAGGTCCCCGGCCTCGGTAGTCTTGTTCTCCTCTTCTTCAAGCTCCCATGTAGCGCCACATACCGGAGTGGGCCAACCCACAGCATCAAGAACTCCCTCAGGAACATCGCCCTCGTTACATCAGGTCTCAGGTCAGTCATCATCTGCCCCAACACCAACGATGCCCGCTCGTCGACAAGCTCCGCCTTGGGCCACCCCCCGTTGGGAGGGGGCGCCGCTGTTGGCAATGCCAGACGCGGGTCGGCGTGCTGGGCATCCATCATGACCCATTTTGATCGGATGTTGTCGGCCCTCCTCTCGGTGCTCGAGATCGAGTTGGCCTTGCCGCATGCAACGAAATTAGCACAACCGGAGGTGTGCTCGCCGCTGACATGGAGGATGAAGAAATGGCGAAGGAGCGCCATGGACGACATAACACTTAGGTATGCCTCGCAGTAGTAGGCAAATATGGACAGGAGGAGGACAGAGTTGGGATGGAGATGCAACGCCTGCAGCCCATAGTGGTCGATGACTTCATAAAAGAAATCAGAGAAGGGAGGAACCAACCCGACGAGGACGCTGCTCGAGAAGAAGGGGAAGCAGGTGCTCCCCTCAGGCTCTTGCTCGTCGGACGCGAGCAGGAGCTCCGTCTTCCCCCACTCATTGCTCTCGCCCGCTTTCAGTAGGCACACGGAGGCGAGGCTCTTCTCCTTGATGGTGGGCGCCTCGAGGGCCGGCTCATACCAAGCCGGTGCTGAGGAAGTCTTGACCTTGTGTGGCGCCATGGGCGGCTGATGTAGAGCAAGGATGGAGCAGCTCTGGAGATAGCGGCGGCAAAGAGCGAGAAAGGGGATCTGGAGCATGACAAGGAAGAGGCAATGAAGGAAAGAACTGCCCGCGTCAGCCTTTGTCAGGGCAAGCAGTTGCCGAGGCAGCATGGGGACGCAGAGACGTCCACGTCCAATCAACCGCCACGCGTCAACCGAGGCCATAGGCCTGTTGGGGCCCGCGGTGCTCTGAACTTGACCCTTGGCTTCGCCGCGAAGCCAGGCCCGAGCGCACCTTGGGCCCGGGGGATACTGTTGGCGTTCTGGGAACGAGGGTCCCCAGACTTGGCTGCCTGCGGCCCACAGCATGGCCAAGCAGTAGGCCGTACAGCCCATCTTCGCCAACAAGGCACTCAAGACCCTCGCGAGGGTCCAAGCCTCGCGAGGCGGACGACGCAAGACCTCCTCTGGAGTGCCTAGCCAAGCAGGCTCACGAGGAGCAGAGATATCAAGGCGAGGTAAACCTCACGAGGCTCTCATGACGTGAGCCATGACGTACGGTACCAGGCGGGTGCCAGGCGGGCGCCAGTATGCGCAGCGTCCCTATTTCCTCTTTGGTGCTAAGGAGGCCAGTGCAGGCGAAGAGTACCGAGGCACTGGGCAAAGGTTGCCATATTGGTGCAACGAGACCGAGACCAGGAGGACGACAAGGCGGAGGTCATCATGGAGCCCAAGACGGCGTCACCCTAGAGCTTTTCGCAGGCGAAGACCGCTTTTGTTAGGATAGCTCGTACTAGTTGTCCCCCTTCAAATTTGCCAGCCGTTGTTGGCTCCCGTCCCGCTCGATATTTGGGAAGAGTACCAGGGCCTCTATAAATAGGACTAGCCACCACAGTAGGAGGCAACTGATCCAGAACTGGTTCGGATCATCCTCATCTACACAAGCACAAGAACACCTGAACCTCAGGAGGCTGTTCTTCCCATGTACTGTTCATCATCAGCCCAAGAGGCAATCCACCACCACCACACTGGAGTAGGGTATTACACCACAACGGTGGCCCGAACCAGTATAAACCTCGTGTCTTTCTGTGTTGCGAGTTTGTCAAGTTCGTCCGCGAGATCTTAGCGAGCTAGAGCGTAGATCGGTAGGAGGGAGAGACTTCGCGCGCACCCCAATGTTCGGACCTTAAGGGTTTGCCGGGACCCCACATCTGACATATTGGGAAAACGAAAAATAGGATGCCGCATGGAGGCAACAACAGTCAAGCTGGTGAGGATGTCCCTATCCGTCGTTCTGCAAGACAGGCAAGACACCCCCCTGAACCATACCAGCCACCTCCGCCTCCACCGCCACAACCGCCTTCCACCGAGCAAATCTTGTGAATGTTTGAAGAAATAAGGAGCAATGATCTGATGGAACTACTGAAAAGTGTACAAGTTATGGTTGGGCAGAATGGAAACCAGAATGGCCATCATTCCAAGCTATCAGATTTTCAGCGAACCAAGCCTCTCAGTTTCAGCCATGCTACTGATCCTTTGGACGCCGACGAATGGCTAAGGACTATTGAAAGAAAACTGGAAATTGCTCGCACAGACGATGGAGACAAGGTTCCCTTCGCAACACATTATCTCAAAGGTGCTGCTGCTATATGGTGGGATAATGCCAAAGCAATATGGCCTGCCGACGAGGAAATTACTTGGACAAAATTCACGGATCATTTCCGCAAATATCATATTCCCACCGGAGTCATGAAGATAAAGAAATGCGACTTTGTCGCTCTCACTCAAGGCAGCATGACCGTCGCCGGGTATCTGAATAAATTCAACCATCTAGCCCGCTATTCTCTCCATGATGTGGCCACAGAAGAGCAGAGGATCGGCCGATTCCTTGGAGGCCTACATCAACATCTCTGGTGCACTCTCAGTATGTTTGATTTCCCGGACTTCCTACTCTGGTGAACAAGGCCCTCATCGCCGAGAGGGAACACAAGCTCCTGCACGACAACAAGCCAGCTGCTAATGACCACAAGCGCAAATTCGAGCCCAAGAAGGATATGCAACTAGTGCAAAAGGCTCGTATATGGCAACAGACTCAGGTGGAGTACAAACCCAATTGGCAGCAGAACATCAACAAGACTACTGCACAAGTAAAGAATGTCGTGACCGGCCTGGTGCGTGACGATTGCCAGCGCAACAATTCGTGCTTCAGCTGTGGTCAAACCGGACACTACGCCCGACAGTGTCCCAAGAATACCAAGCACGTCGCTCCATTTCAGCCACAAGTCAACTACATGGAGCAGTATTCCTCCCCCGATATAATCCAAGGGCAAGTTCATCGCATATCCGCAGATGAAGCCCAAGAGGACCCGGAAGTCGTCATTGAAGCAATCTCATCTGCCGAAATTTGGAGATTGACATCAAGGGCGTCAAGTTTCCAACATCGTTGATAATCATCGATTCCAACAAATTGGATGTCATTCTGGGCATGAATTGGTTAACCCAATACCAAGTCTACATCAGCTGTGCGATCAAAGAAGTTACCGTGAAAAATATGGAAGGTCGCACTACCAGTTTTTATGTCCGCAAGCGCATCCCCATCAAGGATATGGTTTTCGCAGCCGTGACAGAAGAGGTGGAATTAATCCCAGTGGTCAGTGAGTATCCATATGTATTTACTGAAGAATTTCCCGGCATGGCACCAGACCGGGAATTGGAGTTTGCTATTGACCTAGTGCCTGGAACCACCCCGATACATAAGAAATATTATCGGATGCCCTCCTCAGAATTGTTGGAATTGAAGAAACAACTGGATGAGATGCTGCAAAAAGGATACATTCGTCCAATCTCTTCCCCATGGGGATCACTAGCAATCTTCGTGGACAAAAAGGATGGCAGTCTACGACTATGTGTAGACTATCGACAGCTGAATGACGTCACTATTAAAAACAAGTATCCACTACCGAGGATTGACGATCTGTTTGATCAACTCAGTGGGGCCAAAGTATTCTCAAATATTGATTCGAGGACGGGATATCATCAAGTCAAGATTATGAAGGAAGATATTCCTAAGACCGCGTTCACCACTCGGTATGATCTTTACGAATACACTATTATGTCCTTCGGCCTCACCAACGCTCCTGCATTCTTTATGCATATGATGAACAAGGTGTTTATGGACTTCTTGGACTAGTTTGTGGTTGTGTTCATTGATGACATCCTCATTTACTCCAAAAGCAAGGACAAACATAAGGAACATCATCACGCAGTTATGCAACGGCTTCGCGATCATCAACTGTATGCCAAATTCAGCAAATGTGAGTTTTGGCTCCAGCAAGTGGGATTCCTCAGACATATCCTCTCGGCAGAAGGAATCTCAGTGGACCCAAGCAAGGTAAAAGATGTACTTGATTGGTCCGCACCCTGTATCTCGAAATCCGGAGTTTCCTTGGACTCGCCGGATATTATCGCTGTTTTATCGAAGGATTTTCCCAGATCGCCAAGCCAATGACTGAGCTCCTCAAGAAGGACAAGAAGTTCATATGGACTGAAGACTGCGAACGGAGCTTCAGTGAGTTAAAAACCAGACTGACATCTGCACCTGTATTAACTCTTCCAGATATCTACTGCAGTTTCGATGTTTACTGCGACGCCTCCAGAAAAGGACTGGGGTGTGTACTCATGCAAGATGGCAGAGTGGTGGCTTATGCATCTCGCCAACTGCGACAACATGAAGGAAACTATCCTACTCATGATTTGGAATTGGCCGCAGTGGTGCATGCTTTGAAAATCTGGAGACATTATCTGATTGGAAAGGAGTGCCAGATATTCACCGACCGTAAAAGTCTCAAGTATATATTCACTCAGCCCGACTTGAACCTTCAACAGCGAAGATGGCTCGAGTTGGTTAAGGACTATGACCTTGGAGTAAATTATCACCCAGGCAAAGCTAATGTGGTGGCTGACGCCCTCAGTCGCAAACCAGCCAACCTAAATGCCCTAATGGATTCCTTGCCTCCAGAGCTCTATGAAGAAATCATGTAGCTAAATCTGGTAATCACCGACGCTCACCTTACCAATATATTGGAAGTTGCTCCTACTCTCGAAGAAGAAATCCGCAGAGCTCAAGCGGATGATAAGGTGTTACGGAGATATGTTCGGAAGCTGCACCAAGGGAAAGCACCGGATTTCACTATGGATCGGCAAGGTTCGCTAAGGTTCCAAGGAAGACTTTGCGTACCCAACCAAGACAGTCTGAAGAAGAAAATATTTGCGGAAGCACAAGAAGCACCATACTCAATTCATCCCGGTGGTACCATGATGTATGAGGATCTTTGTCAGATGTTTTGGTGGGATGGAATGAAGAAAGACATCGCGTATTTTTTGGCCTGTTGCGATATCTGCAATAAGGTAATGGTGGGACACCAAAAACCCGTCGGACTCCTCTAGCCTTTGCCGCTATCCCAGTGGAAATGGGACGATATTTGCATGGATTTCATCACCGGATTACCAAGGTCTCATCAAGGAAATGACGCGATATGGGTCATAGTGGACACTCTAACCAAGGTGGCACACTTCCTACCCATCCAGACCACATACCGTGCAAATCAACTTGCACAGCTATATGTATTAAGAGTCATCAGTCTGCATGGAGTACCCAAGACTATCACCTCCGGCAGGGGATCTCTATTCACATCCGCATTTTGGTCCCGACTTCATCAAGCCTTGGGGACCGCTTTGAAGTACAACACGGCTTACCATCCTTAGACAGATGGACAGACTGAGCGAGTAAATCAAATACTCGAAGATATGCTCCGGGCATGTACATTGGCCCAAGGAACCAAGTGGGAAGACTGTCTGCCCTATGCCGAATTTTCCTACAACAACAGTTTCCAGGCTAGCTTAAAGATGTCACCCTATGAAGCCCTGTATGGCCGGAAATTGCGCACCCCATTAAATTGGTCTCAAACTGGAGATAGTCGTATTTTCGGGACTGATCTAATGCTCGAAGTAGAGAAGCAAGTCAAGGAAATCCGAGATGCATCAAGAATCGGCCAAATCCCGACAGAAGAGCTACTATGATGCCAACCATCGTCAGATCAGCTTCGAACCCGTTGAACACGTATATCTCCGAGTCACCCCTATGAAAGGAGTCAAGAGGTTTCAGACCCGAGGAAAATTTGCACCCAGATATATCGGTCCATTCCCCGTCATGGCCAGAGTTGGAATAGTTGCCTACCAGTTGGAATTGCCACCGAATTGTCGAGAAGTACTGGCGTGTTTCACATCTCACAGACTAAGAAGATGCATCTCGCCCTTGGAGAAAAGGACTGATATGTCAGAGATAGAATTGGCTAAGGATTTGACTTATGAGGAAAAGCCAATCTGGATATTGGATCAGACAGAAAGGGTCACTCGCAGCAAAGAGATGAGATTTTACAAGGTTCAGTGGGAGGATCACACCAAAGAAGAAGCAACCTGGAAAAGAGAGGAATTTTTAAGGACTGCATACCCAGAATGGTTTTCCCAAGCAACCGAATCTCGAGGACGAGATTCATCCTAAGTGGGGGAGGTTTGTGACAGCCTGGATTTTGCCTTCTCTCTTTTTACCGGACTTGCCTTCTCTCTCTTTCTGGACTTCGTTTTCATCGTGGTTTTTGCCCTGATTTGATTTGGATTTTTGGATCAATTCAAATGGATTTGTCACTTGGGAATATCCTTGGCTTGCGCCCAAGTGACCTATCTACCTTATTCCTCCCACAAATTCCCAAAATAATAAAATGAATATTTTTCCTAAAAGGAAAATATTCATTTTTCTCTCTTAAGCTCATTTCAGAACTTTGTGCTCCAAAGCAACCTCAGTTTTTCTTGCTCAGAAAAATCTGAGATAATTCCTAAATATTCTTAGGACCATGGCACGTATTCCCATGCAAAAATATTGCATCAATTTTTGTTATATTTTTGTTGTAGAAAATATTTTCACTTCTGGACCAGAAATGCACTTTGTACAACAAGTGCATTTTTCCTTGAGCTTTTGGCCTTGAGATTTCTTGAGCTTAAAGACATTCCTAAGAAACCCTAAACCCTAGGAGATTAGCCCTAATGGCGTTCTAGAAGTTGGCCAAACTTGGCGACCAAGTTTCTGACCAGAAACTTGCCAGCTTGGTAGAGTCGCGTCTGGTCGGCCTGGGTATGATCCATCACCTCTCCTAGACGTAGCACTGCACGGTCGAGCTCGTAGAAAAGGTTTGGCCGCTCCTGGCCATAGTTTTGGCTAAGCCAGCTTGGTGACCGCGCGAGGACACGGCGCCTGGCAGCGTCTCAACGCGCTCTGGCCGGCCCTTTGCGTTCTGTTTCGCTCGTGTGCATGCAAGCGCTCGCCTCCGACTGCCGCAACGTGCCACAACCCTCGACCCATCACCCATGACCCCTCCCTGGCGCTCGCCGACACTGGAGCCGCCGCAGTAAGCCCGTTCAAGTCGCGGCCAAAATGGCACAGTGCGCGCATGTGCTTGTCCCCATCTCAAACCGCCTCCTGTGCTCGTCCGCGAGCGTGGGCAAATGCCGACATTGACGCTGCACCCTGTCCCCTCGCGTTGGAGCCTCTCGCCGACATTCCCGCATGTCCAGAGCGCTCCGGCGGCGACACGTCCCCCCCTCTGCTCCGGCTATATAAAGCCACCCCGTCTCCCTCGCTAGCCACGCACCACTCCACACCACATCCACGAACACGTAGACGAGCAGAAGCCCGGTTGGGTAGGCCTCTGGCCGTCTCCACGACACGACGACTCCGGCGATCCCCGCAGGCCAGCTGCCGCTCTCTAGGGCCTCTCGAGCTCAAGCAGTTGCTTGGGCAGGGCCTTGGTGGTCTGCTGGAGCTGCCTGGACCCCGCCAAGCCCTCGGAGCTGCCTGTAGCCACCATCTTCCACCACTCCGGCGAACCCCGTCGGCCACCGAAGCTTGCGAGCTCGACTACGACCAGCTCCGTCCACATTTCGCCAAGCCACGTGTACGGGCAGGTGCATCGTGAGCCCCGCTTCCGATCTATCCCTCTAGCCTAGCCCCAAACCCCCTCGTCGCCGGCATGAGCTCCGGCGAAGCACCGCCTCCCCTCTGATCTCGATCCCCTTCCCTCTCTCCTGACTGGTGGGGCCCAGTGTCAGCCTCACCACTTGCGCCCGAAGCGGTATGAGTGGAGGCACACTCCCATTTTACGCCTTCGACGTCACCCCCCAGGATTTTCTATTTATTCAAATTTAATTCAGAAATTTGACTAAACTTTGATGAGCCACCATTTCTAAACCATAAGTCCAGATGAATTGATTATTTTTGCATTGTCTTTGTTACAGAAAGCTCTAGCAGCACACCAAAAGGTGGATTTTTCCTTGCTTTCTAGAATTTCTGGTGATTTTCAGAATGTCTTTTGACATTTATTTTTGTGCTTTTAAAATATTTTCAGAAGGAGGATCTTGCCTTGAAGCTAACCAGGAGGAGTGTGACCCTCCTCTGCACTAAGGCAAGCCACAACATCATTTGGATGGTGTTATTTCAATATCTATGATTTTCTACTTGAATATGAGTGTTTATTTTCATTTAAAATTTGATAAATTAATATGGTTAATTCCTAGTTGTTTTATGATGCTTGATATGCTTGTTTTAGCTTCTGGCTGAGTTCATAGAATTGTTTGGCTAAGTAGAGTAAGATTTTGCACTAGATATTTTGTTATGGAAAGTTATGGTAGCTATTTTTGCTAGTAATAGTTTTCAACTAAATGATAAACTAATAAAAATGTTGTTTGTAGATAATAATGAGTTATAACCGGAGAAGTTTCTAATCATAGTATTGCAAGATAGTTATGTTGCTTGTTTTGATCCATGCTTAAGAGTTGCTTGCTCTGTGTGACGAGTAGTTGCATGATTTCCGGTATGATGACATGTTAGTAATAAAAAGTTTTTTCTAAAATTTATTACTTGATTAAGTTCAACCTTAATATGATGTTGATCACATCATGGTGCCACTGAATCTGATTTTTAAATCAGTGCAACCACATTTACCTAATGGGAAGGTCTTGATTCGGTCCTTTGTTGTGGCTCTCACCGATGCCTCCCGCGAGGGAAGGTTATGGGCGTGCATACCCTGGACCGGTAGGCAGACATAACCTTGTGTGCTCGTTTTGTTTGTATGGTATACCTTGTCCCCGTTTGGGACCATTTTGCCACGACGGTGGATGTTGGTGTCTTTGGTAGACACGGGGCCACCCAAGACCTAGCCCTGAGAGGCAGATGGTCGGAGTGGCCGGGGAGAGTGCATGGCAAAGGGAGGGTTTCGTCGGAATACTTTGGTCCATCCGAATGGGAGTACGAGGCCAGGTATTCTGTAGTGTGGGTAAAGTGCGCTACCTCTGCAGAGTGTATTTAATCAATTGATAGCCGCGCCATCGGTTATGGGCAAGACTCAGGAGTAAGTCACACCATGGATCAACTTTTATAATTAATCTTGCAAACTAGTAATAGTTGTGATGCATCGTTTCGTGGTGAACCTTGAACACTCGAGGTGTTCATGAGTGATTGGTTTCAGGTGTGACCCCGGTGTGGTTACCGTTTGGTTACGAGGTAACCGTCTGGTAAGCGAGTCTGTGTGACTCGGTGAGCGGTTTGGTTGCTTTGCATAGCTTTGCATTTGTAGTAATTTCTCGCATTAATTTAACTTGATTAATTATCATGATATTGTCTGTCATCGTGCTTATGTTTGTTGTGAGCTTGCAAGTACATTCAATGTACTGACCTGTCGTTTCATGCCAGCTTTCAAGCAAGTTGATTCGTGATACGTCCATTTTGCATCATGCTTTTATATCGATATTTATTGCATTATGGGCTGTTATTACACGTTATGTCACAATACTTATGCCTATTCTCTCTTATTTTACAAGGTTTACATAAGGAGGGAGAATGTCGGTACTGGAATTATAAATTTGGAAAAGGAGCAAATATTAGAGACCTATTCTGCACAACTCCAAAAGTCCTAAAACTCCACGAAAGTCCTTTTGGGAAATAATAAAAAATATCCAGCGGAAGAAGTTCACCAGAGGGGGCCCCACCTGGCCATGAGGATGGGGGGCGCGCCCCCCTACCTCGTGGGCCCCCTGGTGGCCCTCCGATGCCCATGTTCTGCTATATGAGGTCTTTCGTCGAGGAAAAATCATAAGCAACCTTTCGGGACAAAACTCCGCCGCCACGAGGCGAAACCTTGGCGGAACCAATCTTGGGCTCCGGCAGAGCTGTTCTGCCAGGGAAACTTCCCTACGGGAGGGGGAAATCAACGCCATCATCATCACCAATGCTCCTCTCATCGGGAGAGGGCAATCTCCATCAACATCTTCACCAGCACCATCTCCTCTCAAAACCCTAGTTCATCTCTTGTATCCAATTCTTGTCTCCAAGTCCGTGGATTGGTACTAGTAGGTTGCTAGTAGTGTTGATTACTCCTTGTAGTTGATGCTAGTTGGTTTATTTGGTGGAAGATCATATGTTCAGATCCTTTATGCATATTAATACCCCTCCGATTATGAAAATGAATATGCTTTGTGAGTAGTTATGTTTGTTCCTGAGGACATGGGAGAAGTCTTGCTATCAGTAGTCATGTGAATTTGACATTCGTTCGATATTTTGATGAGATGTATGTTGTCTAGCCTCTAGTGGTGTTATGTGAACATCGACTACATAACACTTCACCATTATTTGGGTATAGAGGAAGGCATTGGGAAGTAATAAGTAGTTTATGGGTTGCTAGAGTGACAGAAGCTTAAACCCTAGTTTAAGCGTTGCTTCGTAAGGGGCTGATTTGGATCCATATGTTTCATGCTATGGTTAGGTTTACCTTAATACTTTTGTTGTAGTTGCGGATGCTTGCAATAGAGGTTAATCATAAGTGGGATGCTTGCTCGAGTAAGAACATCACCCAAGCACCGATCCACCCACATATCAAATTATCAAAGTACCGAACGTGAATCATATGAACGTGATGAAAACTAGCTTGACGATATTCCCATGTGTCCTCGGGAGCGCTTTTCCTATTATAAGAGTTTTTCTAGGCTTGTACTTTGCTAAAAAAAGGATTGGGCCACCTTGCTGCACTTTATTTACTTTTGTTACTTGTTGCTTGTTACAAATTATCCTATCACAAAACTATCTGTTACCACTTATTTCAGTATTTGCAGAGAATACCTTGTTGAAAACCGCTTATCATTTCCTTCTGCTCCTCATTGGGTTCGACACTCTTACTTATCGAAAGGACTACGATAGATCCCCTATACCTGTGGGTCATCAAGACTCTTTTTCCGGCGCCGCTGTCGGGAGTGAAGCGCCTTTGGTAGGTGGAATTTGGTAAGGAAAAATTTATATAGTGTGCTGAAATTCTTGTCACTTGTTACTATGGAAAGTAATCCTCTAAGGGGCTTGTTCGGGGTGTCTTCACGCCGACCAGTAGAGCAAAGAGTTGCTCCTCAACCTAATGAACCTACTGAAAATGAATATGAAAATGTTCCCTTTTAATTTCCTTCGGGTATGATGGAAAAACTGCTAGCTAATCCTTTTGTAGGAGATGGAACGAAGCATCTTGATGAGCACCTAATATATGTGGATGAAGTTTGTGGACTATTTAAGCTTGCAGGTATACCCGATGATGTTGTTAAGAAGAAGGTCTTCCCTTTATCTTTGAAGGGAGATGCATTGACATGGTATAGGCTATGTGATGATACGAGATCATGGAACTATAGAAGATTGAAATTGGTATTTCATCAGAAGTATTATCCTATGCATCTTGTTCATTGTGATCGCAATTATATATATAATTTTTGGCCTCGCGAAGGAGAAAGCATCGCTCAAGCTTGGGGGAGGCTTAAATCAATGTTGTATTCATGCCCCAATCATGAGCTCCCAAGAGAAACAATTATTCAAAATCTTTATGCTCGACTTTCTGAAAACAATCGCACCATGCTCGATACTTCTTGTGCTGGCTCTTTTATGATGAAGACTATTGAATTTAAATGGGATTTATTGGATAGAATTAAACGCAACTCTGAAGATTGGGATCTAGACGAAGGTAAGGAGTCAGGTATGACACCTAAGTTTGATTGTGTTAAATCTTTTCTGGATACCGATATTTTCCGTAAGTTTAGCACTAAATACGGACTTGACTCCGAAATAGTAACTTATTTCTGTGAATCTTTTGCTACTTATGTTGATCTCTCTAAGGAGAAATGGTTTAAATATCATCCTCCCATAGAATTAAAAGTAACTGCACCTATTAGAGTTGAAGAAAAGATTGTCACTTATAATGATCCTATTGTTCCTACTTCTTATGTTGAGAAACCACCCTTCCCTGTTAGAATAAAGGATCATGCTAAAGCTTCAACTGTTGTTCGTAAAAGTAATATTAGAACTTATACACCTTCTGTGCAATTTAATGTAGAACCTAATTTTTCTATTGTTAAAGATCTCTTGGCTGATAATATTGATGGGCATGTTATTCAATTCTGTGGTGAAACTGCTAGAATTGCTAAACCTGGCGCTAAAGAAAAACATAGACCTGTGGTAGGCGTGCCTGTTATTTCTGTTAAAATAGGAGATCATTATTATCATGGCTTATGTGATATGGGTGCTAGTTCTAGTGTTATAATTTATACTTTATATGAAGAAATTAAGCATGAAATTGCACCTGCTGAGATAGAAGGTATTGATGTTACAATTAAACTTGCCAATAGAGATACTATATCAGCTGTGGGAATCGTTAGAGATGTTGAAGTCTTGTGTGGGAAAACTAAATATCCTGCTGATTTTCTTGTTCTTAGTTCCCCACAAGATAGCATTTGTCCCATTATATTTGGTAGACCCTTCTTGAATACTGTCAATGCTAAGATAAATTGCGAAAAGAATGTTGTTACTGTTGGCTTGGATGATATGATTCACGAGTTTAATTTCTCTAAATTTAGTAAACAACACCGTGAAGAAGAATTGCCTAGTAAGGATGAAATTATTGGTCTTGCTTCTATTGCCGTACCTCCTAGTGATCCTCCAGAACATTATTTGCTAGACCATGAAAATGATATGTTTATGAATGAAAGAAGGGAAATAGATGAAGTATTCTTTAAATAGGAACCTATTCTGAAACATAATTTGCCTTTTGAAATCTTAGGGGATCCTCCTCCACCCAAAGGTGATCCCGTGTTTGAGCTTAAACCGTTGCCTGAAAATCTTAAATATGCTTATCTTGATGAAAATAAAATATATCCTGTTATTATTAGTGCTAACCTTTCAGAGCATGAAGAAGAGAGATTATTGAAAACTCTGAAGAAGCACCGTGCTGCTATTGGATATACTCTTGATGATCTTAAGGGCATTAGTCCCACTCTATGTCAACACAAAATAAATTTGGAAGAAGATGCCAAACCGGTTCGTGATCATCAACGACGGCTGAATCCTAAGATGAAGGAAGTGGTAAGGAAAGAAATACTAAATCTTCTGGAGGCAGGTACAATTTATCCCGTTGCTGATAGTCAGTGGGTAAGTCATGTTCATTGTGTCCCTAAGAAGGGAGGTGTTACTGTCGTTCCTAATGATAAAGATGAATTGATTCCGCAAAGAATTATTACAGGTTATAGGATGGTAATTGATTTCCACAAATTAAATAAAGCTATTAAGAAAGATCATTCCCCCTTACCGTTTATTGATCAAATGCTAGAAAAATTATGCAAACATACACATTATTGCTTTCTAGATGGTTATTCTGGTTTCTCTCAAATACTTGTGTCGGCTAAAGATCAATCAAAGACTACTTTTACATGCCCTTTTGGTACTTTTGCTTATAGACGTATGCCTTTTGGTTTATGTAATGCACCTGGTACCTTTCAAAGATGCATGATGGCTATATTCTCTGACTTTTGTGAAAAGATTTGTGAGGTTTACATGGACGACTTTTCCGTCTGGATCCTCTTTTGATGATTGCTTGAGCAATCTTGATCGAGTTTTGCAGAGATGTGAAGAAACTAATCTTGTCTTGAATTGGGAAAAGTGCCACTTTATGGTTAATGAAGGTATTGTCTTGGGGCATAAAGTTTCTGAAAGAGGTATCGGAGTTGATAAAGCCAAGGTTGACGCTATTGAAAAGATGCCATGTCCCAAGGACATCAAAGGTATAAGAAGTTTCCTTGGTCACAGCGGATTTTATAGGAGGTTCATTAAGGACTTCTCAAAAATTTCTCGGCCTCTGACTAATTTATTACAAAAAGATATACCATTTGTCTTTGATGATGATTGTGTAGAAGCATTTGAAATACTTAAGAAAGCATTGATCACTGCACCTATTGTTCAGCCACCGGATTGGAATTTACCCTTTCAAATTATGTGTGATGCTAGTGATTATGCCCTAGGTGCTGTTCTAGGAAAAAGAGTCGACAAGAAATTAAATGTTATCCATTATGCTAGTAAGACTGTAGACAATTCTCAAAGAAATTATGCTACTACTGAAAAAGAATTCTTAGCAGTTGTATTTGCTTGTGATAAGTTCAGACCTTATATTGTTGATTCTAAAGTAACTATTCACACTGATCATGCTGCTATTAAATATCTGATGGAAAATAAAGATGCTAAACCTAGACTTATTAGATGGGTTCTCTTGCTACAAGAATTTGATTTGCATATTGTTGATAGAAAGGGAGTTGAGAACCCCGTTGCAGACAACTTGTCTAGGTTAGAAAGTGTTCTTGATGACCCACTAACTATTGATGATAGCTTTTCTGATGAGCAATTAAATGTCATAAATACTTCTTTTAGTACTCCATGGTATGCTGATTATGCTAATTACACTGTTGCTAAATTCATACCACCTAGTTTCACATACCAGCAAAAGAAAAAGTTTTTCTATGATTTGAGACATTACTTTTGGGATGACCCACATCTTTATAAAGAAGGAGTAGATGGTGTTATTAGGCGTTGTGTACCTGAGCATGAACAGAACAGATCCACCGCAAGTGTCACTTCGAAGCTTATGGAGGACACCACGCTGGAGATAGAACTGCACATAAGGTATTGCAATCTGGTTTTTATTGGCCTACTCTCTTCAAGGATGCCCGTAAGTTTGTCTTATCTTGTGATGAATGTCAAAGAATTGGTAATATTAGTAGACGTCAAGAAATTCCTATGAATTATTCACTTGTTATTGAACCATTTGATGTTTGGGGCTTTGATTATATGGGACCTTTTCCTGCCTCTAATGGTTATACACATATTTTAGTGGTTGTTGATTATGTTACTAAGTGGGTAGAAGCTATTCCAACTAGTAGTGCTGATCATAACACTTCTACTAAAATGCTTAAAGAAGTTATTTTTCGAGGTTTGGAGTCCCTAGATATTTAATGGCTGATGGTGGTTCACATTTTATTCATGGTGCTTTTCGAAAAATTCTTGCTATGTATGATGTTAATCATATAATTGCATCTCCTTATCATCCACAGTATAGTGGTCAAGTAGAATTGAGTAATAGAGAGTTCAAATTAATTTTGCAAAAGACTGTCAATAGGTATAGAAAGAATTGGTCCAAGAAACTGGATGATGCATTATGGGCCTATAGAACGACATATAAAAATCCTATGGGTATGTCTCCGTATAAAATGGTTTATGGAAAAGCATGTCACTTACCTCTCGAACTAGAGCATAAGGCTTATTGGGCCATTAAAGAGCTCAACTATGATTTCAAACTTGCCGGTGAGAAGAGGTTATTTGATATTAGCTCACTTGATGAATGGAGAACCCAAGCTTATGAAAATGCCAAGTGGAGTAAAGAAAAAGTTAAAAGATGGCATGACAGAAGGATACAAAAGCGTGAGTTTAATGTAGGTGACTATGTATTGCTATACAACTCTTGTTTAAGATTTTTTTGCAGGAAAACTTCTCTCTAAATGGGAAGGCCCCTACGTTATCGAGGAGGTCTATCATTCCGGTGCCATAAAAATCAATAATTTCGAAGGCACAAATCCGAAGGTGGTAAACGGTCAAAGAATCAAACACTATATCTCAGGTAATCCTATAAATGTTGAAACCAATGTTATTGAAACCGTAACCCGGAGGAATACATAAGGGACACTTTCCGGAACGTTTCAGACTCCGAAAAGGAATAGGTATGTGGTACCTTAAGTAAACCGACTCCAAAACAATTTTTAAGGCAACATTTCTCTGTTTTGGAATATTTAGAAAAATAGAAAAATAAGTAGCAGTCCGGGAAGGACACGAGGGCCCCATGAGGGTGGAGGGCGCGCCCCCCTACCTCGTGGGCACCTCGTGTGCCTTCCAGACTCCATTTTCTTGCACGATACATATTTTGGTCGGTAAAAATTCATTATATATTCTCCCAAAGGTTTTGACCACCGTATCACGGAAATATCCTCTGTTTTTGTTTCGAGCTGTTGCTGCTGCAGATTAGAGCAAGATGTCTTCTAAAGAGTCAGTCGAGGAGAGCCGGGTATCTAATCCGGCACCGGGCAAACAACGAAGCTGACCCCTTTGGGCTAGCAACGGAGGAGGAGATGGAGGCTGACTTGATGAGAGTAGATGCCATGGAGGATCAAGAAGTCACTTCTCGCTTCTGAGCTAGGTTCACGATGGGGGAACTACAGAGCTCAACTTTTCCAAACTCGGTTATCCCTTCCAATGTTAGATTTCTTTCTGATGAAAATATGAAGAGGAGTGTCACTTGATCTCCCGCAGATATGCTACACCCTTGGGTGCAAGGAGCCTTAGCAGTTACAAGAAAGCTTCACAAGGAAATAATGGACCTCAAGTAGCAAGTCAATAAGCTTGAGGAGGAGAATCGTATCCTAAAGGGAATCATCGCCAAGAATGTTTCACCAACCCCGAAGAAGGAAATATAATCACATGGGTATGGGCACTCCCCCTTGGCAACTGCCAAGCTTGGGGGAGATGCCCCGGTATCGTAGCACAACCACATCACCGTTCTTCTTAGTTCGATCCTATTAGTAGTATCTTGATCTTGCGGGGACCGAATCTCCGGGTAATAATTCCCAGAAAATGGCCCTTGTGCTCACCAGCCCAGGATAATCAAGTAATGATGAGGCACCAACTTGATACAGAAATTCCAAGCAAAATACAAAATATGTAGTACTAGACCATTCTGGCCTGTGAGTACAATAAATGGTTTCTAGTGGTTGATGGCGGAAGCGGGTTGTGAATCGTCATCGCCTATGGGACTCCATTTCCCACGGGAACAGCTGACCAGGCTAACTCCTATCTTCGCGGGGCTGCTATCACCGTTGCTTAGGTTCCGGAACTGTTGGCACGGTCGCTCCTCTCCGTGCAAGCAAATCTGGCCAAGACAATAGCTGTGGACAAGCAGTGAGTACTTTGAATGTACTCGCAAACATTATGGTCACAGTCATAATATAACAATGATATGCTGAAAATATCTTATGTTCATGACGTCAGTCACGAAAGATAAATAAAACTCTGATGCGTGCAAGCATGTTATTTGAGAATATGCAATAATATGGTAGTATAAAAATTAAGAAGTAAATAACATGACGGACTTTAAAAGAAATGCCACAGTCGGGCGTCTTAGCGACACCGCATAAAGGGCTTTAAAAGAAATACCACAGTCGGGCGTCTTAGCGACACCACATAAAGGGCTTTAAAAGAAATAGCACAGTCGGGCGTCTTAGCGACACCACATAAAGGGGTTATAAATAAACAAAAACAATGCTGCAATCGGGCGTCTGAGCGACACCACATAAAGGGCTTATAAATAAACAAAAACAATGTCATGATCCAGGCGTCGAGCGACACCACATAAAGGGCTTATACTTAAATACAGTGAATAACCAGTAGCTAGAACCATCCCAGGGATAATCGATAATACCAAAAATATCACGGGTTAGTCCACATCAAAAATAATAATCATACTTATCACAAGTCACAATCGTGATTCCAGGTTTAACAGTTTCACCTCCGAAGACCGACACTTGACCCATCCCAGACTGTAATCCTTAACCATGGACACGACTATTCGAATAGGTTTAATCTCTGCAGAGGGTGTACTCTTTACCCACAAGTAACGGATTCCTTTAGTCCTCAAGACTAATTCCATCTACGGTCTTTTAGTTGAAAACACACCTAACTTGCACACACCAGCTTAACTCACCTATGTCTGGAATCACCCACGACACCTGTCAAGCAAAACTCTAAGTGGGGAGGCTACAACCTCGACGTAACATGGGATCACAAAATTTATACAGCACGCAAACTGGGGAGCTACCCCCTTCGGCTAGAACCGAAACACCCATGCTCCCGGACCCGGTGGCATGACTACCGGATGCCTCGATATCTTCCACCATGGCCTCTCCATGCGGTGTGTGCTAGGAAAGGGTTGACAACTTACTGAACCGTACCCTACTTTTTGTAGAGACGAGTGGTAGTACGAAGCAAGTATGGGGGTTACTGGCACAAGACTCGATCTACGGTCGACTCAGGAGGTTGTAAGATTCCCTGCAAGATTAGTATAACAATGCAAATACTTCAAACTAAAGATAGAAACACCATGCGACATACCCCCTCATGCCATACCGGACACAACCTTCTCGACGGAGGACTAGGGACAAGACCGTGTCTACCCAAGACAGAGGCCTCCCCGTCTTTCCTCCCGGTATGCATGAAAGGCATATGACAGTGATTTCTATCACAATCATATCAACTCCATTTGCATGAAATTCATTAACATGCACTCATGAGTAGGAACACATCCTCACATAAAATAGCGATACGCTTTCGTGTCGGGGTGTTGTTGTCACCGTGCTATGCAACACACACAAAATTTCACCTGGGTTCAGAATGCTTGCCTTCAGGTCATGGGAAGGCAAGGTGCATTCCAACACATCTTGAAATCTTCAAAATCCTATTTAAAAGAATATATATGAATTAACACAAAAATCAAAGCAGCACAAAAAGTTGTTTTGAAAAATTCTCAAATAAATCTTAAAATAAACTAGACAATATTTTAGAGAGGTAGGAAAAAGAATTAATTTATTTGGAGCTGTACTTAAAAAGATACAGCCGGTCAAAGTTTGGTCAAAAATCTGTTATTAAATATAAAATGTAAAAGAAAAGCGTTTGAATATATACGTACACGCCGAAGGCGTAAACTGGAAATGCGCTTCCACTTAACCCACGTGGACTGGCGGGGTCACCGAAAGTGGGTCTAGGGGCCCACTAGTCAGGTTTGACTATTCTCCCTTCGCTCTTCTTCCTCTGGCCGAACAGAGGCGGGGGGCTCCGACGATCGTCGCCGGCGCTAGGCGGCTCCTCGCGGGCCCCCGAGGGTGGGGATGGATCTGCAAGGCTGGGGCGGTTCTTCCGGTGGTCGAGGGAGTGATGGGGATGGAGGGAGTCGTCGGCGACGAGCTCTGCGGCGGAGGAAGGTTTCGGTGGCGTGGTGGTTTTGGAGCGGCGGTGGTTCCCGATTAAAATTGAGCAGGGGGGAGAGTTCACGGGAGGAAGGTAGAGCTCCTGGTGAAGAGAACAGAGAAGGGGAGGCTCTGATGACGCCGGAATGGCCAGGGCGGTGGCGGCGGCTGCGGTTGCCGGAGATGGGGAAGGAGATCTCCCCAGGTCGATTGGTTGCCAATGGGGTCCTAGGGAGCGGGTTTGAGACTGCCCTGCGTGCGGAGGCGAGCTCGGGGGCTCCTTAAATAGGCGCTCGGGGTCGGTTCCGCGGAGGCCGGGGATAAAGTCGCCGGTGACCGCCATTCTGTAGCTCAGGGTGTCGTGGCGGCGACGAGCGCTAGTGGACATGGCTGCGGATGAGCTCGCGCTGCTCCAGGGGGCAGGTGGCGAGCGCTGGAGGCTTGGGCGGTGCTGCTCATGGCGGTGGCGGTTGCGGCCGCGGGCGTGCCGCCAAGCGGCTTGCTGGCAACGCTGTAGAGGCGGTCGGGGTTCTTGGCGCGACGTAGTGAGAGGCCAAGTGAGTGGCGCGGCTCTGCAGAGTGGTGGCAAGCCAGGGGCACGACGCATCGGCTCGGGCGCGGCACGTGCAATACGCGTGCTCTGCTCGCGCCCAGAGCACGCACGGAACGTGCTCGATGAAATGCCATGGCATGCTACAGTGCTTGGGTGAGGCTGGCACTTAGCAGATCTAGGTTAGGATCGTCTAGGTGCTTAGTAGACATGCTAGATTGCCCAGAGGTGCAAGGTCACAGTGCAACACAAAAACCATGTCAAAACAGATCATGCCCATAAGGTGTTTGACAAAATGCCAAGGGTACTTAGGCATTTCTTGGAGTGTCCAAAAACTCCAGATCAGTGTCTCTATGGATGTAAGAGAGGGTGGTGAAGTTAGTTTGCCAAAAGGAGAAACTTGCTAGTGCAAGTTTTGCAAAACTACAATTCTGGACAGAAAGAAAAAGGCATCACTACATGGACCAAAAGTGTTCCAAAGAGTGCATGCTCCTGGACTTAGGGGTTTGGCAGGGAGGACTACAAGCAGGAGAAAGCTCATGGGTAAAGGAGCAAGTTAGGAGATGGTTGCAGTACAAAACACAAGTATGGTCCATAATGAAAAAGAGGTTGGTATACTTAATTTTTTCATAGAACATCACAAGGTTTTTTCATAAAGTTGGATGGCATGCTACCACAGACATCTCATAATTTTGGTGGAGGTTCTAGGAAAATATTTAATTAGGCTATAGTGCAAAAGTGTCCACTGGACCAGATTTGCAAAACAGGTGTAAAACTCAAAATATGAAATGAAATAATTACATTATTGCACACAAGTGATTTAGAGACATCTCATGACATCTCCAAATTTTGGTTGGATTTTTAGCTAAATATATCAAATGGTTGTAGTTCAAAAGGAGCTCCAAAATTTAAAACAATTCATTTTAATGAATAAAGCTCAGGGTGAAATAATCTAATAAATAATTCTACTGATTAAGAAAATGGTATACAGAGAGCATAGAAGTCCAATATGTTTTGGAAAGCTCCACTTGGAAAAGATTCCTTAATATTAAAAGAAGAGTTATGAAATCAACAGAAATAAACATTTTTGAAACTCCTGGCAAAATTTTAACATTTAAAACTTGGCTAAAATTTTGGGGTGTTACAGATCTAGTAGAATAAGTTTATGGCATGATCTAGTTTTGAGTTTTGGTTTATGATCTCTCTATGTAATCGAGTCCGTGAGCTATATAATAAATATTAGTGTTGAGTCAAGGGCTTGATTATTTTGCCATGATCTTGAGTGAATAAAAGAAAAGAGAAAAAGAATAAAAAGAAACAAAGAGTTCATATTTATCTTATTGAGAGTAATGACTTCACATAGAAAGGGTATGATGATTGAAAGTTGTTGAGAGTTGGCAAACATAGTTTTGGTCATCATTGCAATTAATAGGAAGTAATAAGGAAAGAGAGGTTTCATATATAGATATACTATTATTGACATCTTTTATGATTGTGAGCACTCATTAAAATATGACATGCTAAAGATTTGATGTTGGACAAGGAAGACAACGTAATGGGTTATGTTTTCTTATAGCTGAGATAAAGTATATTGTCATGGATCTTCCAACATGTTGAGCTTGCCTTTCCCCCTCGTGCTAGCCAAACTCTCAGCACCAAGTAGAGATACCACTTGTGCTTCCAAAAACCCTTAAACTAGTTTTGCCATGAGAGTCCACTATATATACCTATGGATTGAGTAAGATCCTTCAAGTAAGTTGTCATCGGTGCAAAGCAATAAAAATTGCTCTCTAAATATGTATGATCGATTGGTGTGGGGAAATAAGCTTTATACGATCTTGTGATGTGGAAGAAATAAAAGCGACGGACTGCAAAATAAAGTTTCATATCACAAGTGGCAATATAAAGTGACGTTCTTTCGCATTGAGATTTTGTGCATCCAACCATAAAAGTGCAATATAAAGCACTGATAGTATTATCTTCTACCTTATGCAAGAGTCATGGTGATCTTCACCTTTCCTTTTTATATTTTATCCTTTGGCAAGCACAATGTGTAGGAAAGATCCTGATAGATATATCTAAATGGATGTAGGGGAGCATGAGTTATTATTGTTGACATTACCCTTGAGGTAAAAGGTTGGGAGGCGAAACTATAAGCCCCTGTCTTTCTCTGTGTCCGATTAAAACTCCGTAACCACAAGTATTGCGTGAGTGTTAGCAATTATGAAAGACTAAATGATAGTTGAGTATGTGGACTTGCTATTAAGCTCGACATAGACTCTTCGATGTTATGATAAATTGCAATTGCTTGATGGACTGAGATTATAGTTTGTTAGTTCTCAATCAAGTTTCTGATTCGTACTTTTGCATTGTGAATAGATTATTACTTGAGCATAAGAAATCATATGACAATATCCATATATGTTACTGTTATGAGAATAATCATGATGCCCTCATGTCCGTATTTTATTTTTATCGACACCTCTACCTCTAAACATGTGGACATATTTATCGTTATCGGCTTCCGCTTGAGGACAAGCGAGGTCTAAGCCTGGCGGAGTTGATACGTCCATTTTGCATCTTGCTTTTATATCGATATGTATTGCATTATGGGCTGTTATTACACGTTATGTCACAATACTTATGCCTATTCTCTCTTATTTTACATGGTTTACATAAGGAGGGAGAATGCCGGCAGCTGGAATTCTGGGCTGGAAAAGGAGCAAATATTAGAGACCTATTCTGCACAACTCCAAAAGTCCTGAAACTCCACGAAAGTCATTTTGGGAAATAATAAAAATATCCAGCGGAAGAAGTTCACCGGAGGGCCCCACACGGCCACGAGGGTGGGGGCACGCCCTACCCCCTCGGCGCGCCTCTACCTCGTGGGCCCCTGGTGGCCCTCCGATGCCCATCTTCCGCTATATGAGGTCTTCGTCAAGGAAAAAATCATAAGCAACCTTCGGACGAAACTCCGCCGCCACGAGGCGGAACCTTGGCGTAACCAATCTAGGGCTCGGCAGAGCTGTTGGGGGGACACTTCCCTCTGGGAGGGTGAAATCATCGCCATCATCATCACCAATGCTCCTCTCATCGGGAGAGGGCAATCTCCATCAACATCTTCACCAGCACCATCTCCTCCCAAAACCCTAGTTCATCTCTTACTCCTTGTAGTTGATGCTAGTTGCTTTATTTGGTGGAAGATCATATGTTCAGATCCTTTATGCATATTAATACCCCTCTGATTATGAACATGAATATGCTTTATGAGTAGTTACGTTTGTTCCTGAGGACATGGGAGAAGTCTTGCTATCAGTAGTCATGTGAATTTGGCATTCGTTCGATATTTTGATGAGATGTATGTTGTCTAGCCTCAAGTGGTGTTATGTGAACGTCGACTACATAACACTTCACCATTATTTGGGTATAGAGGAAGGCATTGGGAAGTAATAAGTAGATGATGGGTTGCTAGAGTGACAGAAGCTTAAACCCTAGTTTAAGCGTTGCTTCGTAAGGGGCTGATTTGGATCCATATGTTTCATGCTATGGTTAGGTTTACCTTAATACTTTTGTTGTAGTTGCGGATGCTTGCAATAGAGGTTAATCATAAGTGGGATGCTTTGTCAAGTAAGAACAGCACCCAAGCACCGGTCCACCCACATATCAAATTATCAAAGTACCGAACGCGAATCATATGAACGTAATGAAAACAAGCTTGACGATATTCCCATGTGTCCTCGGGAGCGCTTTTCCTATTATAAGAGTTTGTCCAGGCTTGTCCTTTGCTACAAAAAGGATTGGGCCACCTTGATGCACTTTATTTACTTTTTTACTTGTTGCTTGTTACAAATTATCCAATCACAAAACTATCTGTTACCACTTATTTCAGTACTTGCAGAGAATACCTTGCTGAAAACCGCTTAACATTTCCTTCTGCCCCTCGTTGGGTTCGACACTCTTAATTATCGAAAGGACTACGATAGATCCCCTATACTTGTGGGTCATCAATTCGCATCGGAGTGCATCTCGTGCCTAGGCCGTTACCACGTCGGTGTCCCTGTGCCATGGAGTTCCGCTACGTCGTTCTTCCGCTGCCGCGTAGTTTAGTGTGATCGAGGCCCCAACCATGTTCATTAAATAATGTACATACTGTCCAGCAGCACCGTTTGTGCCGCTTGGCCTTGAATCTCGATGTAATATCAGACCTTTGTACCACGCTAGTATCAGTAAAGCGATTATTTTTGTACCATGTTGTTGTGTATTTCCAGAAGACTCGATCTCTGGGCTGGCAATGCAGGGTAAACCGGTTGCTCTAAACCGGGGTGCCACAAGCTAGGCCTTCACGACAGCTGCGACGACGCCAAGGGCGGGCTCGCCCTTGGCGACGGTCGTGGCCTATCCACCGGCGGCAGCTCCTCCGCCGGTGAAAGCTCCAGCAGCGGTGGCTATGACCAACCGCCACGTCGCCGGGCTTGCTACAAGGACGGTGGCGGCTCATCCCGCCGCCGCGTCCCGATGAAGCGCGAGGAGGACACCGGCTGAATTTTGGGGGAGGCGTTGGGGGCCAGCCTTCGTGAGCTGCTGCGAGCATGGGCGCCGCTTTTGCTTGTCCTTTCATTTCTTCCTGTATTCCAAGAAACAAGTATGGAGCCTTGAGAGGGCGTGTACTGAACCTAAATTCCTATGCCGCCCATGTTATGTTTATTGTTTCTATGTTGTGTTGTGGCATATGTGCTTTATGTAGGCATAGAGGGTTAAATTAGCTTGATACGTCCGAGGTAGTCTCCACCCCGTGAGGGAGAGCGCCTCCTGCCTTCTGGTGAGGCTTCCCTCATGCCGACTCAGGAGCCGCTGACCTCGGGGGACATTGCGAAGTTGCAAAAATCCATTAGGAAATCCTTATCCTTCCTTGCGCGAGGCCTCAAGCATGGGCTGACTGTGGCCAAGCGCACCACGTCGTGGTACCCATGGGGCACGGACTTAGAGAAGTGCACCAATCACGAGCTCAACCGGGGGCGCCTCGCGAAGGTCAGGGGAGCCGAAGCTCTGGAGCCGACAGGGCTTTGGCGATGTGTCCCCGTGACCGGGTTGGCCCAACGCACGCACACACCTGCCCAGCCCTCCCTGGCGCAAAACAAAGAGCTGAGCGAAGAAGCAACAGGGGAAGAAACTCAACCAAGTGTCGGTGTACTAGAGTAGGGGTACCCTAGTATCCCGTACTCGTGCACGGACAATTGCAGCACCCCGCGGCAAGGAGTGCCTCGTCACCGCCAAGATCCTCCGTAGCTCCTTTGGAGCCATTCAAGAACAAAGTATTTGGTTAAGAAGACAAGGCCCCGGCGAGAGGAGCTTGTCGGGAAGGCCACTCAAGGCATGCAGAAGACAAGGCCCTGGCAAGAGGAGCTTGTCGAGAAGACTCGGAGCGTGACAAGCCTCCGGACGCGACAAGGATTCGGCCGCAGCAAGGCGCTTGCCGCGGCAAGCAACCTCTCCATCTCCGCTCCAGCTCACCCCGCAACGTGTCGCCATGGGAACATTCCATGCATCGCAGCGTGTCAAGAGGCTGTGCAGCCAGCGGAGAGCAGCGATAAGCGGCGTGACAAGCTTGCCATCGTGGCGGCGGAGGCGCACTGACGGTCTCTGTTGCGCTGTTTGGGCGACAATCGACGGCATTTATTGCCTTTGTCCCTTGCCGTCGAGTTAGGTATTTTGCCTTGCATAATCGCTCGGTAGGTGTACCAACTCCTGTTTTTACATTTGTACCCTCGCCTATGTTGCCACCTGTTCGAGACCCCTTGAGCATATAAAAGGAGGCCCATGCGCAGCGTAGGGGGTTCGGTTCGTTCGACTCACTCGAGACCAGACACACTCACGCTAGGTTTTGTAGCTCTCATCGCTCCCTAGCAAGAACACAATACATCAGACAAGCAGCAGTAGGAGTTTTATCTCTCCGGAGAGCTCCGAAGCTGGGTAAACTGCTCGTGTGCCACGCCTCGATCCGCTCTTCGTGCGATCTCCGCCCCCCTCCGAACCACAAGGGGCCTGGTCCGCCGGCCCCATAGGTGTCCGTGGTACGATCAGCCTCCCCGACATCTTTGGCGCGCCAGGTAGGGGGCGTCGAGGCCGTGTGAATCCGATCCGGCGTTCACACGAGCAGCGTCATCAACATTTTTCTCAACATGCCACCGAAGAAGAAGGCTTCGGCGGCAGCAGAGCCGTCCGCGTCGTACCCACCCTCACCGCAGCAAACATTGCCAAGTCCAAGGACAAGGCCCCGCAAACCTCGGCGTCCGCGCATCCCCCGCGCCCATCTCAGGAGACGCGGGACCAACAACGTCATGGCGTTCACAATGCCATACGTTCGTTGGATCGAGACCCTCAAGACCAGCATGCGTGCCAACATGCTGGCACGAGTGAGATACGGTCGCCTGGACGGGGTGCTGCTCCTTCTAACGTAGTTAGAAGTCCGAGCATATCCCGCTCCTCGCACCGTTCGCCAATGCCACCCACTACTCCAGCAGAAGCTCGGCGAGAGCTCAGCTGCTCCTCGACTACCTCCAACGGCCCGACAAGGTCGACGAGTGGAGGGCCACTATCGAGCCTCATCGGCTTTGCTAACGGCGACGCTCCGCGGCAACCAATGCCATCATTGCCGCAGCGTGACGACAAGGCACGAGCCGGTGGCGACGAGACTGTCGGAGGTGCAACCACCGTGCACTCTCCGCCACGAAGGCCAAGATCGCCGACTCACCGGATCCACCTCGACAGCGACTCCACCGCGTCGTCCGGATTCGCGAGCTCGGCGCGATCAGCGCCAAGTTCTTCATGAGCGACAACAAGAGGACGCTCGAACTCGCGAGCGCCGAAGAGAAGCACGACGTCAGTCCGACAAGCGCGCTTGGGCCTTCTGTTGACATGTGGCGCCGGAGGAGCCAGCGACTTGCCGTGACGGTAGGTTGCTATCGTTCACTCGAGAGCTGCGGCAAGTCCAGTGGCCCAGCCGTAAAAACTTCAAACCAGGCGTGCGGAGAAGTATGATGGCAGGATGCATCCGACGGAGTTCCTCGGCATCTACACCATCGCGGTGCAGGCTGCGGGGACGGACGACAAGATCCTCGCCAACTACTTCCCGCCGTGCTCAAGCCCAACGTCAGATCTTGGCTCATGCACTTGCGGACAGCTCCATATCCTCTTGGGCAGATCTGTGCCATCGGTTTGTTGGCGCCTTCACAGTGGCCACAAGCCTCATGGCCAAGAGAGTGACCTTCATCACTTTCGCCCGGAAGGAAGGAGAGTCCTCGCGCAAGTTCATTCAGAGATTCAGCCGTATGCACTACAACATCCCAGACGTCCACCCTGCCGCGGTGATCGGCGCATTTCATCGTAATGTGCGGAACCGCAGGATGAGGGAGGAGATGGCGATGTGCAAAGTCAAGGGCGTCGATGAGCTGTACGCCTTGGCCGACAAGTGTGCACGCCACGAGGAAGGGAGGAGACTCAGGAGAGAATGCGGAAGCAGGATCTCGACAGTTGAGGACACCGCCCGGCAAGAAAGAAGGGCCGGCGGCGAGGCAACAGGAAGAAGAAAGGCAGAGAAGTGCTAGCTGGTGAGCAGTCCGGCAACGGAGGTGGCGACAAGAACGCCAAGACTGGTGGCTCCGGCAAGGAGGTTCCCGCTGACGCCAACCACCGGGCCGGTGGCGGCCGCCGACAAGCGTGACAGCTCCGCAAGCAAGATCTTGCAAGATCCACCGCACCAAGGGCCACGACCTCCAGAGCTGCAAGAAAGTCGAACAGCTTGTCGAACAGCAGAGAGCTGAGTACGAGCGGCGCGACAAGGAGAAGGCCCAGGAAGGTGCTGGGGGAGCAAGCAAGAAACGTCCCGGTCGGGGAGGACGCCGCGGCAAGGCCAAGCAGCGGCAAGGAGACAGACCTCCCTGCGGTCGCGGCAAGGATGAAGATGATGATGACGACGAAGATATGGAAGACGGCGGCCGATGAGCAGGAGTTTCGTAAAGCCACAGAGGTCCTTCTGCATTGGCGGAGGTGCTTCCCTGCATACCTCCCACCGCCAACTGAAGCAATGGATGCGGGAGGTCAATGCAGCGGAACCATCCGTAGAGTCACGCAAGCCTCTGAAGTGGTCCAACACGCCTATCATTTTTGATATTGAGGACCACCCTGATCGCATAACTGCGGTCGGGTGCTTGCCGATGTTGGTCTCACCAACCATCCGCAACCTCAAGGTCACCAAAATGCTAGTTGACGGCGGGGCCGGCTTGAATCTGATCTCCTCCGCGGTGCTCCAGAAGCTTCAAATCCCTCATAGCGAGCTCGAAGAGACTGGTACCTTCCAAGGAATCAATCCGGGAAGGAGCAAGCCGAAGGGGAAGATTACGTTGCCGGTAACATTTGGCAGCGAGCTGAACTTTAGGACTGAGAGGGTCACATTCGACGTTGCCGATTTCCCATTGCCTTACAATGGGATACTTGGCCGTCCAAAGACTCGCCAAGTTCATGGCAGCCTCTCACTACGCCTACAACATACTCAAGATGCCAGGCCCGATAAGCGTCATCTCTGTCCATGGCGACAAGAAGGATGCCCTTATCTGTGCCGACAAGATCTACCGGGATGCAGCAGCCGCTACAGATTGCCAAACACTTGCCGCTGAAGCTCCCGGGGGGAAGAAGACGAAGTCCAAGTCCGGCAAGGGCTCTGATGCTTACTCCGGCAAGCGCACCTCTTCGGTGCTGCGCTACCGTCGAGGACGCACCATCGAGCTCCACCGGCAAGTGCAAGAAGATGGTGGCTCCGCCAAAGACCAAGAAGGTGCCCGCCAAGGAGGACGGCACTGGTGGTACCTTTACCATCAGTGCCTCTCTCGACCATCAGTGCTCGTTGCTTTCCTGCGGGCGAATGTCGACGTGTTTGCATGGCAACCGTCTGACATCCCCGGTGTTCCCAGGGAAGTGATTGAGCACCGCCTGGCCGTTTGTCCTCATGCGCTGCCCGTCAAGCAAAAAGTCGGGAAGCAAGCGGTGGGCGCCAAGAATTCATAGCCGAAGAGATCAAGAAAGCCGGAAGCGGCAGGCCTTGTCGGAGGTGCTTCATCCTCGTGGTTGGCCAATCCTGTAGTCGTGCGCCAAAGGCAAATGGAAAATGGAGACTTTGTATTGACTTCACGGATGTTAATAAAGCTTGTCCCAAAGATCCATTCCCTTGCGGCGCATTGACCAGATTGTTGACTCCACGGCTGGATGTGATTTGCTTTCGTTTCTTGATGCATACTCGAGATACCATCAGATCTTCATGGCTGAAGAAGATGAGGAGAAGACCGCATTCATTACACCATGTGGCACATCTTGTTTCATCTGAATGCCTTTCGGTTTGAAGAATGCTGGTTCAACATTTGGAAGGGTAGTCCATGACGCTTTTGAGCCGCAAATGCACAAAAATGTAGAAGCCTACATGGATGACATAGTGGACAAAAGCAAGGACAAAGCAACTCTGGTTCAAGATTTGGACGAGACCTTTGCGAATCTGCGCAAGATCAGCCTCAAGCTCAACCCCGAGAAGTGCGTGTTTGGAGTCCCTTCCGGCAAGCTTCTCGGGTTCTTCGTGTCTCAGCGAGGGATTGAAGCTAATCCCGACAAGATCAAGGCCATTGAGCAGATTGAAGCACCAAAGCGCGTCAAGGATGTACGAAGACTTGCGGTTGCGTGGCTGCTCTCGGCAGGTTTATTTCTAGGAGTCTGTTGAGCGCCGCCTGCCATTTTCAAGATTTTGAAAAAGGCAGGTCCAATGAAATGGACTCCCGAAGCGGAGGCTGTCCGCGAGACTTGAAGAGATACATCCTCCACTCCAACACTTGTCGCACCTAAGCCACAAGAGAAGTTGCTGCTATACATAGCGGCAACCAATCAAGTGGTTAGTGCTGCGTTAGTAGCGGAGAGGGAGGCGGATGACGAGCCAGCAACCACGGCAAGCACATCCAGTGACAAGCAGGGGGCTTCGCCGACAAGCTCTGGTCCCGACAAGGATGAATCCGGGCAGACACATGACCAGATGCAGAAAAGGATGGTGCAGCGCCCAGTCTACTTTGTCAGTTCCCTCCTGCAGGGGGCTAGGTCGAGGTACTCCGGTGTGCAGAAATTGCTTTTCGGCCTCCTCATGGCCTCGAGAAAGCTGCGCCATTACTTCCAAGCACATGAGATTACAGTTGTCACTCGCTTTCCGCTGAAGAGGATACTCTGAGAATCCGAAGCAACGGGCAGGATTGTCGAGTGGGCATTGGAGCTGTCAAGCTTTGGTCTCAAATTTGAAAGCACATCAACTATCCAAAAGCGAGGCGTTGGCAGAATTCATAGCAGAATGGGCGCCAACACGGATGAAGAGATTAGGAGACGAGCATTCCGCCAAAGAAGCAAGCAAAGAGTGGCTGATGTACTTTGATGGTGCCTTCTCGCTGCAAAGGCGCGGTGCCGGCGTCGCTTATTGGACCCACCGGGAGCACCTCAAAATCGTAGTCGGATGCACTTTCCCAAGGAGCAAGCAACAAACAATACTGCAGAGTATGAAGGTTTGCTTGCCGGTCTCGAGATCATGATGGACCTTGGGATCAAAAAGCTTATTGTCGGGGTGACTCGCAGCTTGTCGTCCGCCAAGTGAACAAAGATTACGAGTCCGTTGATGGAAGCCTACGTCGATGAAGTGAGGAAGCTAGAAGAGCACTTTGACGGCCCGCAAATGGAACATGTTCCAAGAGCTCAGAATGATATTCTTGACGGCTGTCAAAGTGCGCCGCACTTAAGTTACTGTGGAACCAAGGATTTTCGTGCTCAAGCTGACTCGACCAACCGTAACACCATCAAGCTGGACAAAGTAAGAAGAGGAAGTTGACCTCTGGTGACTACTTTCCGACGAGCTTCCCGGCCGTCGTTGCAAAGGTCCCCAAGATCAACACCAGCAGTCTTGAGGAAGCGATCTGCTCCGACAGGCCCCGAGGTTTGTTTCGTTGAAGCAGACGCTCCCGACAAGTCTTGCTCCGGCAAGCTTGCCGGGGAACATCAAGCTTCGGCAGGGCCGCAGGTCCTTGCCGTGGAAGCTGATGTTCCGGCAGCACCAGATATGCCTTTAGTCCTTGTTGTCGAGCCACAAGCTCCAGCATGGGCGCAGCAGATTGTCCATTTCCTTCAGACAGGAGAACTTCCCGAAGAGCAAGAAGAAGCGGAAAGAGTAGCCCGGCAGTCAAGTATGTACCAGTTTGTCGACGACATCTTGAGAAGAAGATTCAACGGTGTGAAATTGAAGTGTATTCCCAGGGAAGATGGACAGAAGCTGTTGGCAGAGATACATGGAGGCATATGTGGTCACCACGTTGGCGCCAAAGCACTTGCCGGCAAAGCTTTCCGACAAGGTTTCTTCTGGCCGACAGCCCTCCAGGATGCAACTGCACAAGTAACCAAGTGTGAAGCGTGCCAGTTCCATTCCAAACAGATACACCAGCCAGCTCAAGCTCTCGAGACGATCCCTTTATCCTGGCCATTTTCGGTCTGGGGGCTCGACATCCTCGGCCCCTTCCCCCGAGCTGTCGGGGGCTTTGAGTACTTATGCGTCGCCATCGACAAGTTCACAAAGTGGCGGAAGTGGAAGCGATGAGGAAGGTGGCCACACGGTCGTGAGTCAAGTTTCTTGGTCGATTGTTTGCCGTTTGGAATCCCTAACAGGATCATCACCGAAAATGGCACACAATTTCTGGTCGCACCTTCATGCAGACGTCCAAGATCTTGGCGCCAAGGTCTGCTTTGCTTCCGTGGCTCACCCGAGAAGCAACGGTCAGCGAGAGAGGAAAATGCTGAAGTGCTGCGGGCTCAAGACCAGAACTTTCGACAGGCTGCACAAGTGCGGAAGAAACTGGATCGAGGAGCTGCCGGTGGTTCTTTGGTCGATCAGGACGACGCCAAATCGAGCCACCGGCCAGACACCCTTTGCTCTAGTCTATGGAGCAGAGGCAGTTCTCCCCACGGAATTCGTATCACGGATCGCCTCGAGTGCTCGCTTATGATGAGCTTGAGCAAGAGCAGCTGCGACAAGATGACGCTGCTCCTTAAGGAGGATCGTCTTCAGTCATTGTGCGAGCTGCTCGCTTCTGACAAGCTTTGCGTCGCTACCATAACCGCAAAGTTAGTGCCGAAGTCTCGAGGAAGGCGACCTTGTTCTTGGCGCGTTCAGTCCGCCAAGAATTCAAACAAGTTGGCCTTGAAGTGGGAAGGCCCTTATCGGGTGAAACGAGTCACTAGGCCCGGCGCTGTCCACCTTGAGACCGAAGATGGCATTCCGGTGAGTAACTCCTGGAACATAGAGCATCTTCGCAAGTTTTACCCATAGGGCGCGGTTGTCGGAACCCGTTCCGGCAACCACCTTTATACAAGTCTTGCGGCTGTTGCATGTAATCCTTTGTACAAAGCCGAGCGCGAGACCGATGCATCGATAAAGCTCATGTGTTGCGCAAAACTTGTCAAATTCATGCTTTCATCATTTTATTGCATGTTTTGACTAACACTTTGTGCAGCAACCACACCAGTAAGCAGAATCGAGCAGCTGGGCTCCATAACGTTATTTCCTCTTTTTCTCTTTTCTCAAAGAAAGGAAGGCTCCCTCGCGCACAAGTTAACCAGGGGGAGGAGGAGATAATACTATGGACCAGGCACCGCTCGAGGAAGTTTCACCTCATCGGGAAGCAAGAGACAGAAAAGCTAAGTTGCCAAAGTTTGAGCAATCAATTTTTAAATTTTTAAGTTATCTTCCTCGAATGATAGTACTTTGTATGGAAAACACATGTGAGAGGAACCAACTCGTGGCTAGTCGCGCCCTTACTTTGTTTTGAGTCCGCTCAACAACTTAAGTGAGCTGCAGCTAGTCGCGACAAGGTTGCTTTGTCGGAGGCGGCATCGCCAAGAGTCACGACGTTACGCACTCAGCGCTATGCAAAAGTGCCCGCACCAACAAGTCCCCCAAATGTGTAAGGCAGAAATGTACAAAGGAAGGAATCAAGTATAGGAAATAACGTTGCATTGATCGCCTAAGATAGAGTATATTACAAAATAACTTGTCGCTGATCTAACAAAGTGTTCTAAACATGATCAGCAGCGACAAGGGGAAGATAAAGTTGGCGGCCTAGTCTACGCGGTCGCCTCAATCCGCTTGATCTTGTTCACCTTGTCCACAATGGGTGCGACAAGGGCTTTGAGCTCCTCCACGTTGGCATCTGGCGGCAAGGATCTGAGGACGCCGTTAAGGTTGAGGCCCGGATTGCGGAAGGCCACCTTTATCAACACCTTCTCGAGGGCTCCTGCACAGATCTGGCGTGATTCCTCGGCCAGCTGCTTTGGGACCTCTTCCCGGAGACGCTGGAGACCCGTCACCACGCCTTTGAAGAATAAGCTGAGTTTGGCGCTGGGTTGGAGATGCTCGTCGGAGGAGTACGCAAGGTCCGCCATCCCCAGCTCCATCAGCTCGTTGTGGATGTCGGCGGCGGTGTCCACAAGACCTTCAGTCCAGTGCTCCACGCTCTCCCTCAAGGTGCTCTGGATGGAGGCAGCATTCGCCAGCAGCTCCTCCTTGGCCTTGATCGCCTCCAACAAGCCCACCTCCCGCTCTGGCGCCGTCCAACGTCTGCGTCAGGGTGGTCAGCTTCAGCTCAAGATCCGCCTTGGAATCCTTGGCGGCGTTGAGCTCCTTGCCTCTATCAGCGAGATGACTCTGCAGCTCGCCAAGGGTGTAAGCGTCCTTCTCGCGCTCACGCTTGAGCACGGCAAGCTCTTCGCCGCTCTTCTTGAGGCTGGCCTCGGCTGTGCCACCTTCGCCTTCAGCTCTTCCTTGGCGGCCTCGGCGGCTGCGGCAGCATCCTTCGCTTCTGGCGCCCGCCATAAGTGACTCCTCGGCAGCAAGGTCCTCTTCGTGGCTGTCCAGGTTGACCTTCCGCTGCGCCGCTTCCTTTCCTGCGGAGAGCTTCTCAAAGAGCCAGTACCGCTGCTCCTCCTCATTGCGGCCTTTTCAAGGATGAAGGTCGTGCGCTCTTCTGCAAGTTGCCCCCGCGCTTCTGCCATGTCGCGGAGGGCTTCTTGGTTGGCGCTCCGGAGCTCTTCTGCGCGCTTCTCCATGTCCGCTCCTACCCTCGCGACAAGTGCTTCCCAGGACTCCAACTTGGCACGGGCGCGGTAGAGCGACAACAGCTTCTTCAAAGAGCTGCTCCTCCTCAGACTTCGCCGCTCTGCTGCTTGGCGCGTCCACCAGCGTCAGCCAATGAGGCGAGTAGCTTGCCGTCGAAGGTCTCTCCCTCGACCGGCGCCACAGGCTCGGTTCCTAGGGGAGCTTGATGAAGACGCCTATGCCGGCCTTGAGTGGCGCCGGGCTCCTCGGAGCTGCCGCCAGCAGTTAGCCGGGCGGGGAGTCGGCTTGTCGGTGTAGCACTTGGCGCTCCTGCGGCCTCAGGGCCGTCAGTGCGATCGCCCGACCCCTCGCCGGCCTCTGCGTCGGCAGCCTCGGTGGCCTCCTCGCCAACAGGCTCATCGGCGACGGCCTCTTCTTCTACAACCATGACCTCTTCTTCCTCGACGGCGGCCTCGTCGGTGTTGCCGCGCGCTTCCTCCTCGCCGGCGGCCTCGACCTCCATCGGCTCTGCGTTAGACGAAGAAAGAGCAGTCAAGCAAATGTTCAAAAAGAAACAAAAGAAAGCAAACCCAAGGGAAATTTTACGTGTAAAAGCGATTTACACTGCAGGATCCGCAGCCATGGCCTCGACCTTTGGAGGGTCACTTGGCGCTGTCCCTTGCCGGGTAGCCTCCCTTGCGGAGTGGCCTCCCTTGTCGGAGGGCGCTCCCTTGCCGGAGATTCCTCCCTGGCGGGCGTGAGTGGCGTGAGGCAGGATCTCGGGGGCGGCTTCCGAGCCCTCCTGATGAGGCTGCTCTGCTCCTACACAAGCAAACAGTCAGATATCAGTGAAGAAGTGGCACCCCTGCACACCTAATAGTAAGGAGGAAACTGCACACTTACTCTGGGGCTGTCTGGGGCTGCTCTGAGTTAGGGGTTCTTGGTCCGGCAAAGGCGGTCTCGACGCGTCCCCTGCCGCCACGGGAGAATCGTCCTCAACGACGCACCGTCGGGATCTTGGCCCTCTTCGACGCTCTACAGGCGGCGTCACGAAAAGGAAAGAGTCGAGCAAGCAAATCAGATTCAAGATGAAGCAATAAAATTGAAGAAATACAAGCACGAATTTCAAGAGCTTACTCTTCGCCTTCCTCCTCGGAGCTGAGCGCGGAGAAGTCGAACTCCGGCTCGCCTCCGGTGCGACGAGGCAGGGGAGTGGGCTCTCTTGGCCGCTGGAGGCGTCGGCGGTGGCTCGAGAAGATCCCGCCCAGTTGTCGTGCGCAGTGTGGGCGCTCCAGCGCAACCTCGCTTTGTCGCGGTGGAGCGTGTCGTGCAGCTGCTAACTGCTGTGGGCGATCTGCCGCCCGGCTCGTCTCCGCCTTGCGGAGGCGCCTCTTGGCGGGCAGGGGGCTCCGCTGGCGGCAAGTCGCTTGGCGGTGGGGAAGAAGCGCCCACGGCGGGTCCACACGACCCCGCCACGGGCTCGACAAGCTCGTCCTCGCCGACGACCTCCCCACGCGCGGCAAGGCGTGCCGCCGTCGCCGCGTCCGCCACCACCACCATGAACCCGAACGCTCCAGCGGCAGCTGCTGCCGCCTCCACCTGGTGGCAATCCGCGCCATCTCCTCGTCGGTGGTGTCACGGGTGAGCCTTTTCTGCTCGTCGGAGCGGATCGGCACTTCTTCTAAATCGTCGAAGAATTGCTGCACGACCTCGTCGGGGGGCTCCTGCCAGGTTGGGACGATCCCGTGGGAGTCGCTGACAATGCATCATGGCGCCGGATGCGGTCGGCGCCGAAGTTGTTGCACAAAGGGACGACCCCGCGGCAACCTAAACCACTCGGGGTGGTCGGGTCGTTCTTGAACAGCTCGAGCAGCATCGCGTCCAGCTCCAAGACGGTGAAGTTCGATTCGGGCCAGGCGCAGCCTCATTATGTCTGCCACGTTTTGGAACTCCCAAACAGGCCTCCTCCTTTCTTGCAAGGGAGCGATGCGGCGGCGAAGGAAGTCTGCGCCAACTGCGCCTACGGTCAATCCGGCAAGCCTGAGGCGCAGAATCCGGGTCACGGCTATCTTCAACCTCCGGCGCCAAGTTACTCCAATCTCTGCCGCGCACTATTGGAGTTTGGCGCACGGCGGTGAAGGGCTGCGGGTTCTCCTCTACGACCCATCACCAATTGGCTCTCCACTCCTCCCACTTGTTGTGGAACTCTCCTTCTAGGTAGGCCTCTTTCTTGCCGATCCTAGAGACCTGTGCTATCCCTCCGGCAAGTGGCTCTCCTCTCTCGACACGGGGCACAAAGAAGTGGCGGAAGAGTGCCACATTCGGGTGGACTCCGACAAAGTTTTCGCACAAATGCGCGAAAACTGCCATGGTCAAGACGACGTTGGGGGTGAAATCAAGGAGGCGGAGGCTAAACGTGTTCATGATGTTGCAGAAGAACTCGGAAAAGGGCGGGCAAAGCCCGCAATAGAAGAAAAGGGCGAAAAAGGGTACCTGTTGGGGCCAAATCAGCGGCGGGCGGGGAGTACCCTCGTCTTGGCGGATGCGCACGCTGCGTCTCCGTCGACCGGAAGAGGTAGAAGACGCCCCGCAGCTCTCTCTTGCGCCGAGCTGCGGGGAAGATGGCCCGCTCCTTGCGCAGCGCCCGCGAGCCGCTGCGCCTCGGCCGACTTCAGCGCCCTTCTCCTTGTCGGCTTTCGGAGCCATGGCGAGGGCGGCGGAGGAGGCCGACGGCGGTGAGCGCGCTTGTGGCGAGAGGGGGCGGGGCGCTGCTCTCTTCGCACCGGAGAAGAAGAGGGGAGCGGCAGTGGTTTTCTTGATAGGACATCGATGGCAGAGTGGACGGCCTGCCCCTGTTTCCTCCGCTTATAAGGAGGGGGGGGCAGACGTTCCGCTTTTCCTAATAAAGAAACCCCCAGGACCGCACCCACGATCTCTCGCACGACGCCACGTCCGGTGCGTGCCGTTAGTGGGGATTGTGGTGGGTCCGGGGCGATTTGCGACGTGGTCGAGGCCGCGTGTGACCGTGCACTGTTTTGGGCCTGGCCCGACAAGCGCTCGGCACCGTGTACGGCCCAGGCCCGGGCTCTGTCGATGTACTAGAGTAGGGTACCCTAGTATCCCGTACTCGTGCACGGACGATTGCAGCACCCAGCGGCAAGGTTTGCCTCGTCACCGCTAAGATCCTCCGTAGCTCCTTTGGAGCCATTCAAGAACAAAGTATTTGGTTAAGAAGACAAGGCCCGGCGAGAGGAGCTTGTCGGGAAGGCCACTCAAGGCATGCAGAAGATAAGGCCCGGCAAGAGGAGCTTGCCGGGAAGACTTCAGCGCGCGACAAGCCTCCGGACGTGACAAGGACCGGCCGTGGCAAAGGCGCTTGCAGCGACAAGCAACCTCTCCATCTCCGCTCCAGCTCACCACCGCAGCGATGTCGCCATGGGAACATTCCATGCACGCGTGTCAAGAGGTTGTGCAGCCAGCGGAGAGCAGCGATAAGCGGCGCTGACAAGCTTGCCATCGTGGCGAGCGGAGGCGCACCTGACGGTCTCTGTTGCGCTGTTTGGGCGACACTGACGGGCATTTATTGCCTTTGTCCCTTGCCGTCAGAGTTAGGTATTTTGCACTGTACACTGTTCGAGTAGGTGTACCAACTCCTGTTTTACATTTGTACCCTCACCTATGTTGCCACTGTCGGAGACCCCTTGAGCATATAAAAGGAGGCCCATGCATAGCGTGGGGGGTTCGGTTCGATTCGACTCACTCGAGACCAGACACACTCACGCTTAGGTTTTGTAGCTCTCATCGCTCCCTAGCAAGAACACAATACATCGACAAGCAGCAGAGGGAGTTTTATCTCTCCGGAGAGCTTCGAAGCTGGGTAAACTGCTCGTGTGCCACGCCTCGATCCGCTCTTCGTGCGATCTCCGCCCCCCTCCGAACCACAAGGGGCCTGGTCCGCCGGCCCCATAGGTGTCCGTGGGTACGATCAGCCTCCCCGACACCAAGCGATTGGGAAACGCCAGAACTTCAAATTCCATTAAAAGGGGGTGCAAACCAAATACATAAAGCAAATGAACGCCGTGGCCGGCACCTAGTCTAATCTTCTCACCAGTGCGGAGCTAAGTGCTGCCACTAGGACGTGGGAGGGAGCCCCCGAGGCCCGAGGGCGGCACTCCGGAGACTCCAGGGCGTGTACGACCCCACTCATTATTACGTCACGAGCGGAGACCTTCACAGGCACTCGACTTTGCTTCAAGGGTAGAACTTCCCGAGGTGCTGTATGTTCCAGGCGTTCTGGATGGGAATCCTGTCCTGCGTCTCCAGGCGTGCGGCGCCAGGCCTGGAGACACGGGCAATCCTAAACGGGCCCTCTCACATGGGTGAGAGCTTGTGCAGCCCTTCCCTAGAGAGCACCCGCCTCAGGACGAGATTGCCAACCTCGAGCGTCCTGGAGCGGACGCTACGGTCGTGATACCGTTGCAGCGTCTGCTGGTATCTTGCCGCCCAGAGTGAGGCTTGGCGGCGGCGTTCCTCTCCCAGCATGAGGTCCATCCCTCGCATGGCATCCTAGCGCACCTCGTCAAATGCCAGGACCTGCTCGGAGCAATGCCTGACCTCATGAGGGAGAACCGCTTTGGCTCCATAGACGAGGAAGAACGGGGTCTCGCCTGTTGGCTTGGTGGCGGTGGTGCGGATGGACCACAGCACGGATTGGAGCTAGTCGTGCCAGCCCCTGCCGCAGGCCTCGAGCTTCTTCTGGAAGGTCCTGGTCTTGAGGCCCCTCAAAACTTCCGCGTTGGCGCGCTCAGCTTGGCCATTGCTCCTGGGGTGCGCCACTGAGGTGTAGCATATCTGCGTTCCAAGGTTAGCACAATATGTCTTGAAGAGATTGCTAGTGAACTGTGAGCCGTTGTCGGTGATGATGCGGTTAGGGACCCCAAACTGGCTCACGAGGCCCTTGATGAACTTGACTGCAGACCCGGCTGGGATGGCACGGACGGCTTCCAACTACGCCCATTTGGTGAACTTGTATATGGAAATGTAGAGGTAGCGGTGGCCCCGGGGCGTTCGAGGGAAGGGACCCAAGATATCCAGCCCCCAGACCACGAACGACCAAGAGAGTGGGATAGTCTGGAGGCCCTGAGCTGGCTGATGGATTTGCTTGGCATGGAATTGACAGGCCTCGCAGGATCTCACCAGCTCGGTTGCGTCATTGAGTGCCGTAGGCCAGTAGAACCCGCAGTGGAACACCATGCCCACCAGGGTGCGCAACGACGAGTGATGCCCACAATCTCCGCCATGTATGTCAACTAGCAGCTCGCACCCCTGCTTCCTGGAAATGCATCGCAAGGAAACATCGTTTGGTCGTTTTCTGTAAAGCTCACCATCCTGGATGCAGTATGTTGTAGCCTGTCGGGCCACACGCTCCGTGTCCTCCTCCTTCTCCAGTAGTATTCCTTGTCCCAGGTATGCCCTGAACTGTTCAGTCCAACACCCCTCCCGAGGTTCGAGCGCGAGGAGTAGGCGCGCTCCTGAGGTCGAGCCGCAGGGTGGGGCTCCTGAGGCTGGTGGCAGGGGAAGCTCGTCTCGAGGCAGCGCGGACTCCGCAGTCGGAGGGGCCGCGGAAGGCTTGAAGAGCCGCTCCCCAACCTGGCGCGCAAAATATCAGATTACAGGTTCCCGTGGCTGTCGCTTGGACACCATCTTGGTGATGTCGTCGGCTTCCTTGCTTGTGTCGCGATGCACATGCTGCAGCTCCAGGCCTAGAAATTGCTTCTCCATCATGCGCACCTCCGCGAGGTTTGCTTCCATGTGCTCATCCTTTGGCTCATAAACTTTGTTGGAAAAGTTGACGAGGGGCTGAGAGTAGCCCTTGATGGTGAGGCATTTCACTCCCAAGGCCGCCGCAGCCTTGAGACCAGCGATCAACCCCTCGTATTCCGCGATGTTGTTGGAGACCTTCTCGCCCACTGGAAGCAGAGTTGCACGGCGTAGTAGAGCTTGTCTTGGGTGGGCGAGACGAGCATGGCGCCAGCCCCCGCGCCATGCCGTGCAAAGGCGCTGTCGAAGTACATGATCCATCCGTCTGGTGCTTTGCTTCCAGGTGAGAGAGATCGGTCCTCACTCACTTCGTGTCTTGGGACGTCGGTCTGTTCCGCCACGAAATTGGCAAGCACGGCTTCCTTGATGACCCTGGTGGTGCTGAACTCCAGCTGGAATGCCTACAACTCGATGTTCCATTCGGCGACCCTTCCTGCAGCATTGGGGCTCCGGAGTATCCTCTCCAGCGGGTACGCCGAGACGACCTTGATGGGGTGGCTTTGAAAGTAGTGACACAGTTTGCACGAGGCCACGAGGAGCGCGAGTAGAAGCTTCTGCGGCATGGGATAACGCGCCCTTGCGTCCTATAACACCGTGCTGACGAAGTACACTGGGTGCTCGACGAGGGTAGGAGCTTCGATGGGGTCCAAGGCCTTCGGAGCTTGGGGCGCCTCCGGAGGCCGGGTGACCTCAGGAGCCTGACTACCCATTGAGGCCAATGTGGTCTTGAGGGCGCCGTCTTGTGGAGCCTGGTTGTCTGCCGATGTCACTATGGCTTCAGGGGCGCCATCGTCATGATGCTCCTTCCCAACTATAGGTGAGGTGTTGTGCGGCTGGCTCTTGGCCTGATGTTCCTCGCGGACGGCCACCAGCGCTGTGCTAGCAGAATGAGGCGTAGAAGGTAGGTAGAGCACCATGGGCTCGATGGGATGACGCGCTACCATCACTGCTGGGCTAGTCAGGTACCTCTTGATGTCTTGAAATACTAGGTCGGCCTCCGGGGTCCACTCGAATGGGCCTTTCGTCTTCATCAGCTTGAAGAAGGGTAGGGCGCGCTCCCCTAGCTTGGAGATAAAACGACCCAGCGAGATCACACAACCCGTGAGTTTTTGCATTTCTTTGAGGGTTTGAGGTGGGCTCACGTCTTCTATTGCCTTGACCTTCTCCGGATTCGCCTCGATCCCCCTGTGCGATACGAGGAAACCCGACAGCTTGCTGGATGGGACGCCGAACACGCACTTCTCCGGATTGAGCTGCAGGTCCACTTGGCGCAGGCTAGCAACCGTCTCCTCCAGGTCCTGAATGAGCGTCTTGGCCTCCCGAGACTTCACCACAATTTCATCAACGTTGGCCTCTGCATTCCTGCCGAGCTCCTGGCCCAGGGCGATGTGCATAAGTCGCTGGAAGGTTTCCCCAGTGTTGCGAAGTCCGAACGGCATGCAGGTGTAGCAGTACACCCGACACGGGGTCAATAAGGATGTCTTATCTACGTCTTCAACTGCCATCTTGATCTGGTGGTAACCCAAGAAAGCATCTAGGAAACATAACAGGTCGCATTCGGCAGTGGAGTCGATGATCTGATCAATGCGCGGAAGCGGAAAGGGGCCTTGAGGACAGGCCTTGTTGAGGTTGGTGAAGTCGACACACATGCGCTCCTTCCCGCCCTTCTTGGGCACGACAACGGGGTTTGCCAACCATTCCGGGTACCGGACCTCACGGATGACACCTGCTGCCTGTAGCTTGCTGGTTTCCTGGACGATGAAGGACTGCTTCTCCGTGCATTGCCGCCACGCCTTCTGCTTCACTGGGCACACATTGGGGCACACCCTCAAGTGGTGCTCGATTACTCCCCTCGGGACCCCCACCAGCTGCTTGGGTTCCCAGGCAAATACCTCTTTATTTGCTCACAAGAACTTCACGAGTGCCACTTATTGGTCGGGGTCGAGGTTGGCGCCTATGGTGAAGGTGGCTCCTAACGCCCCGTCATGATCGATAGGTACTTTCTTCGTCTTGGCACGATCTTGTAAAAACAGCTGCTTCTTCTCTACTGGTGCGGCCTGATACGTCTCCGTCGTATCTACTTTTCCAAACACTTTTGCCCTTGTTTTGGACTCTAACTTGCATGATTTGAATGAAACTAACCCGGACTGACGATGTTTTCAGCAGAATTGCCATGGTGTTATTTATGTGAAGAAATAAAAGTTCTCGGAATGACCTGACACTCCACGGAACAACTTTTAAGAAATAATAAAAAAATCCTTGTCCATGTGAAGACCAGGGGGCCCACACCCTGTCCACGAGGGTGGGGGGCGCGCCCCCTACCTCGTGGGCCCCCCTGGAGCTCCTCTGACGCCAACTCCAACTCTATATATTTCTTTCGGAGAGAAAAAAATCAAGGAGAAGAAATCATCGCGCTTTACGATACGGAGCCGCCGCCAAGCCCTAAAACCTCTCGGGAGGGCTGATCTGGAGTCCGTTCGGGGCTCCGGAGAGGGGAATTCATCGCTGTCGTCATCATCAACCATCCTCCATCACCAATTTCATGATGCTCACCACCGTGTGTGAGTAATTCCATCGTAGGCTTGCTGGACGGTGATGGGTTGGATGAGATCTATCATGTAATCGAGTTAGTTTTGTTAGGGTTTGATCCCTAGTATCCACTATGTTATGAGATTGATGTTGCTATGACTTTGCTATGCTTAATGCTTGTCACTAGGGCCCGAGTGCCATGATTTCAGATCTGAACCTATTATGTTTTCATGAATATATGTGATTTCTTGATCCTATCTTGCAAGTCTATAGTCACCTACTATGTGTTATGATCCGGCAACCCCGAAGTGACAATAATCGGGACCACTCCCGGTGATGACCATAGTTTGAGGAGTTCATGTATTCACTATGTGCTAATGCTTTGTTCCGATCCTCTATTAAAAGCAGACCTTAATATCCCTTAGTTTCCATTAGGACCCCGCTGCCACGGGAAGGTACGACAAAAGATGTCATGCAAGTTCTTTTCCATAAGCACGTATGACTATATTCGGAATACATGCCTACATTACATTGATGAATTGGAGCTAGTTCTGTGTCACCCTATGTTATGATTGTTACATGATGAACCACATCCGGCATAATTATCCATCACCGATCCAATGCCTACGAGCTTTTCATATATTGGTCTTCGCTTATTTACTTTTCCGTTGCTACTGTTACAATCACTACAAAACACCAAAAATATTACTTTTGCTTACATTACCTTTTGTTACCGTTACCACTACTATCATATTACTTTGCTTCTAAATACTTTGCTGCAGATATTAAGTTATCCAGGTGTGGTTGAATTGACAACTCAACTGCTAATACTTGAGAATATTCTTTGGCTCCCCTTGTGTCGAATCAATAAATTTGGGTTGAATACTCTACCCTCGAAAAATGTTGCGATCCCCTATACCTGTGGGTTATCAAGACTATTTTTTGGCGCCGTTGCCGGGGAGCATAGCTCTATTCTTTGAGTCACTTGGGATTTATATCTGCTGGTCACTATGAAGAACTTGAAAGACGCTAAGACAACAATTTATCCCTCAACTACGAGGGGAGGTAAGGAAGTGCCATCTAGCTCTGCTCTTGATTCACCTTCTATTTTGAGTAAGCTTGTGACACCTAAACCTGCTTCTGCTATTCGTTACGATATGTCGCATGTTATTGATGATGCCACTTACGCTATGCATGATACTTATGATGAAACTACTTCTATGCTTGATACCATCGTGCCCCTTAGTGAATTTCTTGATGAACAAATTGCTAGGGCTAGAGAGAAAGAAATTATTGAAACTGATTATATTGATGAAAGTGATGATGAAGATATGCCTGTTATTCCTGAGGGTTATGTTTTTGATATGGAAGCTTCTGCAGCTATTTTAGCTTGCAAAGATAGATATGAGCTCAAGAGGTTATTAGTTAAATGGGATAAGCAATCTCTTAAAGATAGAATGAAACCTAACCCTACTTTTTCTACTTCACCTATCTGTGTTGCCGATAAGGATTATGAATTCTCTGTTGATCCTGATATAATTACATTGGTTGAATCTGATCCTTTTCATGGCTATGAATCTGAAACTGTTGTGGCACATCTTAAATTAAATGATATAGCCACCCTGTTCACTAATGATGAGAGATCTCGCTACTTTTATATCCTTCAAATATTTCCGTTCTCATTAAAGGGTGATGCTAAGATATGGTTTAATTCTCTTGATCCTGGTTGTGTGCGTAGTCCCCAGGATATGATTTATTACTTCTCTGCTAAATATTTCCCTGCTCATAAGAAGCAAGCTGCTTTGAGGGAAATATACAACTTTGTGCAAATTGAAGAAGAGAGTCTCCCACAAGCTTGGGGGATGCTTCTCAAGTTACTTAATGCTTTGCCTGATCATCCTCTTAAGAAAAATGAAATACTTGATATCTTTTATAATGGACTAACCGATGCTTCCAGAGATTACCTGGATAGTTGTGCTGGTTCTGTTTTCAGGGAAAGAACACCAGATGAAGCTGAAATTCTATTGAATAATATGTTGACAAATGAAAATAATTGGACACTTCCTGAGCCAGCTTCTGGGCCAGCTCCTGAGCCAATTACTGAACCTATTCCTAAATCAACTCCGAAGAAGAGAGGTGTTCTATTTCTCAGTCCTGAAGATATGCAAGATGCAAAGAAATCTATGAAAGAAAAAGGTATTGAAGATGAAGATGTTAAGAATTTACCTCCTATTGAAGAAATACATGGTCTTAATTTACCGCCTGTTGAAGAAACATATGATCTTAATCCATCACCTATTGCAGAACCTCCTAGTCTTGATAACCCGACACAGGTAGTAAAGGTAAATTCTCTTTATAGATATGATAGAGCTGAAATCCCTCCTACTAAAATTGCTAGCCGATGCTTGGATGAGTTTGATAACTTTATGGTTAAGCAGGAAGATTTTAATGCTTATTTTGGTAGACAATTGAAATACAATTCCGATATGATTAAATACTTGGGTGATTATATGGCTAATGTTAGAGGTGAACTTAAACTCGTTAGCAAACATGCTTCTATGGTTACCACTCAAGTAGAACAAGTACTTAAGGCTCAAAGTGATTTGCTCAATGAAATGAATAGTAAGAAAAATGATTATACTGTTAGAGTGGCTACTAGAACTGGTAGAATGACTCAGGAACCTTTCTATCCTGAAGGCTACCCTAAGAGAATTGAGCAAGATTCTCAAAGAAATAATATTGATGTACCTAGTTCTTCTAAAAGGAAGAAAAAGAAAAATGATAGGACTTTGCAAACTTCTAGTGAACCTATTGCTGAAACACCTGAGAATCCAAATGATATCTCTATGTCTGATGCAGAAACACAATCTGGTAATGAACATGAACCTAGTGAAAATATTAATGATGATGTTCATGATGATGCTCAATCTAGTAATGACAATGATGTAGAAATTCAACCTGATGTTGATCTTGATAACCCACAATCAAAGAATAAACGTTATGATAAGAGAGACTTTGTTGCTAGGAAACATGGTATAGAAAGGGAGAAACCCAAGCCTTTCCCTCCAAACCATCCAAGAAAAAGGATGATGAGGATTTTGAGCGCATTACTGAAATGATTAGACCTATCTTTTTGCGTATGCGATTAACTGATATGCTCAAAATGAATCCTTATGCTAAGTATATGAAGGATATTGTTACTAATAAAAGAAACATAGCGGAAGCTGAAAATTCCACCATGCTTGATAATTATACTTTTAAGGGTGGAATACCAAAGAAACATGGAGATCCAGGAGTACCTACTATACCATGCTCCATTAAAAGAAATTATGTTAAAACTGCTTCATGTGATCTTGGAGCCGGTGTTAGTGTTATGCCTCTCTCTTTATATCATAGACTTGATTTGAATAAGCTGACACCTACTGAAATATCTTTGCAAATGGCTGATAAATCAACTGCTATACATGTTGGTATTTGTGAGGATGTGCCTGTTGTGGTTGCAAACGTTACTATTTTAACAGACTTTGTTATTATTGATATTCCCGAGGATGATACTATGTCTATTATTCTTGGAAGAACTTTTTTGAATACTGCAGGGGCTGTTATTGATTGCAACAAAGGCAATGTCACTTTTCATGTTAATGGTAATGAGCATATGATACACTTTCCGAGGAAACAACCTCAAGGTCATAGTATCAACTCTATTGGAAAAATACCATTGATTATATTTGGAGGTTTTGAATTTCCTCTTCCTACTGTCAAGAAGAAATATTATATTCTTCTTATAGGGGATGTGCATATCCCCGTTGAGGTAACATAGTGTTATTCGAAATTTCTCCAGCTCCATGTTATTCGGAATGAGTTTGTTAACAAGACCTGATCAACCTTGTTAGTGGATTCCTTTTGATGAGCATGAGATGGATGAAACTAGAAGGCACAACCTTCTGTACCCTCTTTCTATTTTCTGTTATTTAGTTGAAATAAAGTAAAAATAGAATTTCTGTTTGTTTTCTGATTTATCTGTGCAATATAAAAATACCCCGAAAATAAAAGTTCTCCAAATGCCCTGAAAATGAAATATGATTTTTTTCTAGAATATTTGAGGATTTATGGAACTGAGAACACACCAGAGGGGTCAACCACCTGGGCACGAGGGTGGAGGGCGCGCCGTCCTACCTCGTGGGCCCACGGTGGCCCTCCTCCACTTATTCCTGCACCCATACAGTTCTTCTTCCTCCCACAAACACGAATATCTATCTCTAGCACGAGTTCTAGCTCACTTTGCTGCGATTTTCGATCTCCTTGCTCAAAGCACCCCTCACAAAACTGCTTGGGGAGATTGTTCCTTGGTATGTGACTCCTCCATTGGTCCAATTAGTTTTTGTTCTAGTGCTTTATTCATTGCAAATTTGTGCTACATAGATGAGCATGTTCTTGAGCTTGCATGTCAAATTTATATGGTTCCAAGTACTTCTAATGCATGATATAGTCTCTAGGTACTTGTAGGAGTAGTTGCTATCAATTTTATTGAGTTTGGTTCACTTTCGTTTGAAGTTACTAAAAATTTCAGAATATTTCAGAAAATGATGAAGAAACTTTTGAGGGGCTCATCGAGCCGAAGCTCGAAGGAAAAGCAAAATGAAGAAGCATAGAGGCCCAAATATAATTTGCCTCGTACCGCGGAGGTCCGGCCGTGTGAATGGCCTTCCGATGATTTCTTGAGAGCAGCCGGGATTTATGATGATTTCTATTCATTGGCTGAGAATGCTGGCCTCACCGACTTCCTCCGCGACCAACGTCACCAGTATCTCTTTGTCGGTGGGAACGACACCTATGGGATCACAAGAATCCCTACTACGCTCGCGGGGCGCGGGGTCGTGAGAAGAGTGGATCAAACAGATAGCACACGGTTTCTTTATCCAGGTTCGGGCCGCGAGGATGCGTAAAACCCTACTGCTGCTTTGGTGGTTTGTTTATCTGTGTTCTTGGGCTAGCAATGGGGCGTGAGGAGCTCCAAAAAGCCGAATCCTCCTCCTGGTCGCCTTGGGCCTCCTTTTATAGGGAAAGGGGTTGCCACAGTGGCACACAGGAGGTGGAAAGGGTATAATGATGTGAGTTTATCCCTCGCATTACATGACAAGGCGCCTTTAATGCGTCTTGCTTAGGTGTCCTTGCTTTATTGGGGACGGGGGAGAGCCCTGTCTCGTCCGTCGCCGCTCCCTTTCGTGTCGACACGCGCATACAGCCAGCGGTGCTCAGCGGTGCCATGTAGGCAGGCAGGCAGCTGAGGTGGCGCGGTGGTGGGTCTTCACGAAGATCTGCTAGCCCCCACGCAGGTGCCTGCCCAACTGGTTGGGTCGGCAGCTGCATGCGAACGATGGTGAAGGTTTGGTTGGCGTGGGTTTGATGGTGGCCCTACGGGTGTTCTTGGCAAGGGCCTCGCCGTAGCCCCGACAAGGGTCTTGCCGGGGCCCCGGCAAGTGTCTTGCCGTGGCGCCTGCTGTCATCCCCGGCAAGGCTCTTGCCGGGGGCCTTGTGGTCCTCCTTGGCTGGGATCCCACCAAGGGTCTTCATCTTCTATAGTGTGTATCTGATCTTGAATGTCTTCACAAAGATCTGCATACCACCACGGGGATGTCTCCCGAATCCTTGCCCCATGGGGGCAGTGGACTCAAGGGTGATTCGGCCCGTAGGGTGTGGGGCGAGCTGCCACGGCAAGGGTCTTTCGGGTTTGCTAAAACCGCCTGTGCAAGGATCTTGCCGGGGAGTCCGCAAATCCCCTTTGTTCTTTGTGGTCTTGGTCTTGGTGTCGATTCTGCTCCTTTCGAGCTCGGCCTTACCTTGGCTCACCTCCCTTGCCTTTTCTCAAGGCGGTGGTGCCCACGGCTCGTGACTGCCTGCAGCAGTTATAGGGGTACAAAAGTGTACCCCTCTTTTTGTACACCGACAGAGCCCCGGGCTGGGCCACACGTAAGCATAATCGCATCGTTGGGCTAGGCCCAAAAGCGATCTTGGCAGGCGGGTGGTTTTTACCGCGCTAAGTCTCTTCGCGCACTGCGCTTCCCATGCCTCCCGCGCGTGGCTCGGCGTGGGGAGGCGTTCGTGACGTGGGCGGCATGCGTGGGGCTGAGCTCTGCGCGCATGCATCATGTCGCAGTTAATGTGAAAGGAGGCGGCCCGCGTTTTCCCCCATAAGAAGGAATAACCGTGGGCGCGCTTCTCACTTTCTCCTCTTCTCTCATACATTTTCCAATCTCAGAGCCGCCGTTTCCTCTCTTCCTTCCTTCCTAAGCTTTCGTCGTCGCCCGCCGTCGCTGCTTCGCCACCCCTCTTCCTCAATCCTCTAGACCTCTCGGCCGCCATGGCGCCCAAATCCGCCAAGGGCAAGGGGGTGGCTAAGAGCTCTGGGACTGTGGAGCCGCCGGAGATCGCGCTGTCGGGGGACCGGACGAAGTCCGCTTTCTTCTTCCCCTCGTCGGTTGATGTTCATGAGCTCCGGGCCTCCTTCAAGCCCTTATGGGGAGTGAAGACGGGGTGAGAGAATTCGGGGCACCCGGCGACGCACGTCATTCTTGCGCTATGCCGATCCTGCTCCAAATCGGTATCCCTTTTTTGTCGATTACCTTTCTTGCGGGTTATGCCCCCCTTTTTCCGGTTTCTTCTCCGACATCATGCACACCTTCGGCTTTCGCCTCTTGGATTTCACTCCGAATGCGGTGGCGTGCCTGGCTCTCTTCGCGCATCTTTGCGAAGCCTTTGTTGGAGTGTAGCCCAACACGACACTCTTTCGCCATTATTTCTCCCCTGGAATCCAGCCCGGAGGCGCCGCCTCCAGATGCGTCGCCTGGATCCCAAGATCCAAGGGGGCGTACCCGGTGCCATGAAGGAGAGGTGGGAGGAATGGAGTGGCCGGTGGTGCTGGATTGAAGACGAAGACCCGCCGGAATTCTGCAAGGTCCGCCGAGCACCGCCGGTCCGCGGTAGCAATTGGAGTGATGTCGATGCTGCCGGCGGGAGGCTTACTGTCACCACCACCAGGATCCTCCAGCTGACCCGGGCTGGGCTCACCCTGGAGATGATCGGGGCAGGCTTCCTTCGCCGCCGGATCGCCCCGTTGCATAATAAGGGGAGGCCAGCCTGGCTTTTTACGAACCTGGCTGACATTATGCGGCTCGCTTCCGCCTCGACCACAACTTCACGGTGATGGCGCATGCCCACTTACGCCATCGGCTTTTCCAAATTGATGTGGGTCGCGACGGCGAGGTCGAATCGACCGCAAGGCCGCGAGGGTTGCCGCAAAGGTCGGCAAGGCCGTCAAAGGGGCCGTTCTTCGTTGCCGGTGAGGTGGTCCCCTTGGGCAATAACTCACGCCGGTCCGAGATCATTGCTATGATGCCGGACTGCAACGCGCACGGCCCTGTCCCGAGCTGGAAGGAGCCTACGGACGTAGATGTGCAGCAATTCTTCGATTCCTTGATCGAGGTATACGTCAATGCTGACGTCGAGCGGTGTCTTGTCATGGACACCACCCAGGCGGAGCTGGACTACATCGCCACTAGGGCGAGGGAGGCACAACTTGCCATGGAGGCTGGCAGCGCCGGGGGCGTGGAGGACAAGGTCGCGACGGCTGCAGAGGAGGAGTAGTTCACCCTGTGGACGGCTGCCACCGAGGAGGTCAGCAACGTCGACGCTGGAGCTCCGCTTGTCGAGGACGCGGCCGACGAGTCGTCGGAGGAGGAGGACGTGGCGGCGGGCTCGACGCCAGCCAGGGGACGAGGGCGAGTCCTGCGGCGGTCTGGCTCTGGCGAGCCGGTCCGGCCCGGCAGGGCTACGTGGCCTCAATTGACCCTGGAGGGGTCCGGGCGCCACACGAGGGCCACAGCAGCGAAGGGGCTGACGAAGGCCGCTGAGAAGAAGAAGGTGACAACCCCTTCCTCATCCGGGAACGCACAAACCCCGCCGCCTTCTTCGCCTCCTCCGGCAGGCGTCGACTCGGATGATGATGTGGGGCTCCCTTTCGATCTCGGGCCTCTCAGCCCGGAGAGGAAAAGGAAACTGGTGGAAGAGGAGGAGACGGATGACGAGTAAGTACTCTGTTCCTTACTGTCATTTCCATTTCCCCAAATCGGGTCACTTGTCTTGATCCATTTTTGCCTTTGCAGGGAGACAGAGACGTTGGCCCAGAGGGTGAAGAGGGCGAGGACCTCGGCGAGCAGTCAGTCCCTGGCTGGGGCTTCAAAGACACAACTGGTGGTGCTGAGCAGCCCGGATAGCAGCCCCCGGCGCAGCCCCCAGCATAAGTTCGTCACCCTCTTCTTACTCGACATGTGGTAGGCGATCGATGCTATGATGCTGACCTTGCCGGGTTTGCAGGAGGGGAGCGGCAGCAGGAGGAGCCACAGAGGGCTATTCATAACACACCACCCCCATCGACTACGCCGCCGCGGGGGGAGTCCCCGGCAAGGGCATCAGGCACGGAGCCCACACCCATGGAGGAAGAGGGGAACTTGGGCGCTGGTGACCCTACCACGGCGCCAGATGCTGGCGGAGAGGGACTTACCTTCACACTGGCACTGTGAGTGAGCCTGTCCTTCGTCTCTGTTTTTTCCTTATTCTTTTCTTGGCTTCATTGCTCCCATTGCTGCCCAGGCCCTCCTTGAACAAACATGGAGGACGTGGACACTGTTGTTGGAGACATTGCTGAGGAGGCTGCGGCGGAGGCTAGCAGTATTGCCGCCGAGGAGGCCGCCAAAGATGCCGATGAGGCCGCCGCTGACGAAGCCGCCAAGGGTGCTACCGAGGACGCCGCTGCGGGGGCCGCCGAGGCGACCGGCGAGGCTTCTACCGAGGGCGCCAGCGGTGGAACTACCGGTGAGGCCGGCAAGGCCTCCGCCGAGGAAGAGGTGGCAGGTGACCAGCCTCCCTCCTCCTCAACCTCGGGCCCCGGCAGATATCTGAAGGTGGGCGACGATCTTTTCGTCCATCTTCCAGGCGCTGCCGAAGCCCGCCAAGGGGAAGCCTTTGACGGCGAGGTGCTTGCTGCCACCGAGCTTGAGGTGGTTGATGAGCCGGGCTTTGGCGGCGACGATTCTCCGAAGAGCAGCTTTTCCGCGCCATGGGGGCCGATTTCCGGAAGCTCCAAGTGCTCTACCGTGCCCGCCTGGACAAGGTCAAGTCCAGGATGGCAACGGTGGACAACGCGGAGGTGGACTTCAAGGCGCGCGTCGCTGAGACGCAGACCTGGTTCCACCAGACTCGCGAGGAGCAGAGGGCCTTTCAGGAGGAATTGGCCAAGCGCGATGTGGAGCTCACCATGAAAATGGCCGACATCGAGAAGGCCCAGGAAAAGGCAGCGAACTTGGCTGCCGCGGCCGAAGCCGCCCGGAACCAGCATCAAGCCGCCTTGGATTCCCAGGAAGAGGACCTCTCCATGCGTGAGGCGAAGCTTATCGAAATGCTCCGCGACAAGGATGAGGAGCTCGAGGCCCTTGTCGCGCGACGGACTTGCGAGCTGGAGCAGAGGCACAAAGAGGCACTCGATGCCCAAGGTCTGGCCCATGCCGGCAAGGTGAAGGAGCCTGAAGCAGAGCGGGACGAGCTGAAGGAGCAAGCCCTCAAGCTGTCCGGCCAGAAGAGCACGCTCAACCGCGCCTTGGTAGAGGCGCAAGGAGCAGCCATCAGCAGGACTGGGGAGCTCTCCGACGCGCAGAACTCCATCAGAGACCTCAAGATGAAGCTGGAGGATCTTGAGAAGATGTTGTCGGAGAGCAGGGCTCGGGAGGAGACCTTGACCAGGAGCCCCGAGGAGGAGAAGCAGCTGCGGGCAAACGAGGCCGCCTCCCACCAGGAATATGTGGTGGGTGAGAACAGGTGGATCAGCCATCTGGAGGTCGCTTCGCAGGGTCACCTTGCAATTGGCCACCATGGGGATGCCAAACGTGAGGTACGCCCCCGAGCGCAGCGGGACCGTCAATGTCAAGCTGACCCAGGCCGAGGGCGTCCTCGAGCCTTGGCCTATCTTCACTCCACCAAAGACGGCCACGCTGGCCGAGGAGGCCAGCGACTTTGCGGAGGGTCATGACCAAGGTCCTCACCAAGATGGCGACTGGAATCCCGACATTGACTTGGCGGCCGTGATGAAGAGCTTGCGGATGGTGTTGACCTCCACGGTGCTCAAGGAGCGCATCAAGCCCATCACCGACTGCATCGACGAAATCAAGAGGGTGGAAGGCCAGCGCCGGGATTAGGCATCCCGTTCTTCTTCGCCGCTGCGGGTTCCCGACCAAGACAAATTTTATCTTTAGTTAGAACTGCAGCAATGACGTGATGTAATATAACTTTGAAGTACTCTTAATTTTCATGCATTTTATTTCCCCGTTCAATTCCTCTTTGTATGCGCGCCCCACGTCGATCGGGTAGGCTCATTGGGCGCTGAAGCCCTAAGCGGCGCTTTTGGGGACGGATCCCAGGGCCTGCCGGTACGCAGCGTGCTACCGGACGAGCCACCTTTCCGTCCCGAACGCGGCCGCTCGAACTGTCGAGCTTGACTCGAGTCAGAATCGAGGGCGTTGTCGATCGCGGAAGGTTACTCTGCCATTCTCGACGCAGCCGCTTGAGCTGTTGAGCGGACTCGAACAGAGGCAAGGCGTTGCCGATAGTGGGAGAGCCTGGCGGCAGGTTTCTCATACAAAGGCATGACATCTCCGGGGAATAACCTCAAATAAGAAGGGTAGCACAAATAAGAGTTCAGTGCAACTTAGCTTCTGTTTGCGATCGCTCGAGTGTCGATCTTCTGGGCTCCTTTGTTCTTCAAGGGTCACGAAGATGAAGGAGTGCCGGGCTAACTGCTAAAGCCGATTCTCACAACTGCGCTCCCCTACCTGGCGCGCCAAAGATGTCGGTGGGAACGACACCTATGGGATCACAAGAATCCCTACTACGGTCGCGGGGCGCGGGGTCGTGAGAAGAGCGGATCAAACAGATAGCACACGGTTTCTTTATCCAGGTTCGGGCCGCGAGGATGCGTAAAAACCTACTCCTGCTTTGGTGGTTTGTTTCTCTGTGTTCTTGGGCTAGCAATGGGGCGTGAGGAGCTCCAAAAAGCCGGATCCTCCTCCTGGTCGCCTTGGGCCTCCTTTTATAGGGAAAGGGGTTGCCACAGTGGCACACAGGAGGTGGAAAGAATCTGATGCGAGTTTATCCTCGCATTACATGACAAGGCGCCTTTAATGCGTCTTGCTTAGGTGTCCTTGCTTTATCGGGGATGGGGAGAGCCCTGTCTCGTCTGGTCGCCGCCTCCTTTCATGTCAACACGCGTTCGCTGGCCAGCGGTGCCAGCGGTGCCATGTAGGCAGCAGGCATTGAGGTGGCGCGGTGGTGGGTCTTCACGAAGATCCGCTAGCCGCCACGCAGTGCCTGCCCAACCGTTGGGTCGGCAGCTGCATGTGAACGGTGGTGAAGGTTTGATTGGCGTGGGCTCGATGGTGGCCTCACGGGTGTTCTTGGCAAGGGCTCGCCGTAGCCCGGCAAGGGTCTTGCCGTGCGCCATCTTGTCATCCCGGCAAGGCTCTTGCCGGAGCCTTGTGGTCCTCCTTGGCTGGGATCCCGCCAAGGGTCGTCATCGTCTATAGTGTGTATCTCGATCTTGAATTTCTTCACAAAGATCTGCATGCCACCACGGGATGTCTCCGAATCCTTGCCCCATGGGGGCAGTGGACTCAAGGGTGATTCGGCCCGTAGGTGTGGGGCAAGCTGCCACGGCAAGGGTTTTGCGGGTTTGCTAAAATCGCCTCCTGTGCAAGGATCTTGCCGGGAGTCCGCTTCATCCCCTTTTGCTCTTTGTGGTCTTGGTCTTGGCGTCGTTCTGCTCCTTTCGAAGCTTGGCCTTACCTTGGCTCACCTCCCTTGCCTTGCTCAGTGCGGTGGTGCCCGCGGCTCAGACTGCCCGTGCACAGTTATAGGGGTACAAAAAGTGTACCCCTCTTTTTGTACACCGACACTCTTACTCACTAATACTTTTGTGCAAAACTTCTACTATTTTCCTAAGGAATCACCTCCGTCAGTAGAGTTTCACTTATATGATGTTGTTGTGAAGATGCCATTAGCTGAATTTTGCAAGGTTTGCAAAATACCCTTTGAGGGTACCTTAGATGAACCACACTGTAAAGATGTGGAAGAATTTATTGACACCATCACTGTGGGAGAAACCAGGAAGGTTTCTGATGCAAGAATCACTAGCATACATTTTCCTGTTTTATGCTACTTTGCCATATTTGCTAGTCATTGCTTCATTGGTCGCAGAAACTGTGGAAACCTTAGTGTTCCTGATATTATCATTTTGTTCCATGGTTTATTCCGCGATAACACTGTTAGTATGGGTGGAATTATTGCTAAATGGTTAAGTTTTAACCGTACTAAGGGCCCCATTTTTGGAGGTATTTATGCTTCACACCTTTCTGCACATTTTAATATACCTAATAGGCTCTATGAGAAAGAAGAAAAATTGTTGCCTTGTGCTTATTTAGATTATAAGAGTATGCTGGCGCATCACCTTATTGTTATGAATAGGGAAGGGGAGCTTAAATATAAATTGTACTTTAATAAACATCATCCTGAGACTATTAACTTGTCTGCTCCTTGCTTGTTTAATTTATCTAAAGGTCCGTATCTCGTTCTGTCGGCGGCCGTTCAAGCCTACCGGAACCCTACACCAGCCCCGGAGCCGGAACCACAATATGAGCCTCCACGACAATATGATTATTCTTGGGATCCGGAGATGGCTGCCAGCCAATGGCAGTCAGAGTCTTCTTCATCGCAGTACAACCCCAGCTACACCTACGGATATCCGCCAGGCCATCCCTGGCAATGAACCAACTTAGGCCAAAAGCCTAAGCTTGGGGGAGTACGTATTTCCCACCGACATTACATTTATTTTTACGCACATTCGTTGCTAGATGTCGGTGCTCATACTTTTTCACTGTAATATCCATGCTAGTTTATTTTCTTTTTCTTGCTTTCTTCTTGTGTGTTGAATAAACCTTAAGAAAAACAAAACAAATTAGTTGTAGCTTTTAGTTAGTTTATTTTTCTTGCTCTAGCAGTAATAATTAAGAAGAAAACCCAAAAATATTTCCCGTTCTTCTTTTGGTTGTTGGGAGCTTTCCCGTGTAAATAGTTTTTATTTCTTTTCTTTTCTCTGGGGGTTGATAGGAGAAGACCATGATTAAATTGTTGAAGTGGCTCTTATATGCATTATTGTTAATTTAACCAAGAGCCCATATTTCTTTGTCTTTCTCCTATTTATTGAATGCTCGCAGATTCCAGCTTAGTCCAATGCACGTGCACTTTTATTATTATTCACTTCGTTCGGTCATGCAAGTGAAAGAAAATTATGATGATATATGATGGACTGACTGAGATGAGAAAAGCTGGTATGAGCTCGACCTCTCTTGTTTTTTGTAAATATGATGAGTTCATCGTTCCTGATTCAGCTTATTATGAATAAACATGTTTGTAATGACAATTAGAGATCATAGTTGCTTAAGCCATGCTTGATTAGCTATGAGTTATAATGGTTTACCATGCGTGCCAACATGCTATTAAAATGGTTGTGATGTGGTATAGTGGGGTGGTATCCTCCTTTGAATGATTTAAGTGACTCGACTTGGCACATGTTCACACATGTAGTTGAAACAAATCAACATAGCCTTCACGATATTTATGTTCATGGTGGATTATAACCTACTCATGCTTGCATCCAATATTTATTAATTTTAATGCATGTTCATGACTGTTGTCACTCTCTAGTTGGTCGCTTCCCAGTCTTTTGCTAGCCTTCACTTGTACTAAGCGGGAATACTGCCTGTGCATCCAATCCCTTAAACCCCAAAGTTATTCCATATGAGTCCACTATACCTTCCTACATGCGGTATCTACCTGCTGTTCCAAGTAAATTTGTATGTGCCAAACTCTAAACCTTCAAATAAAAATTCTGTTTTGTATGCTCGAATAGCTCATGTATCAACTAGGGCTGCCCTTATATTCCATGTTAGGCGGGTTATTCTCAAGAGGAGTGGACTCCGCTCCTCACTCACGAGAAAATGGCTGGTCTCCGGATGCCCAGTCCCATGCTTTATGCAAACTAAATCAAAATAATTGCAAACAAAACTCCCCACGGGACTGTTGCTAGTTGGAGACACTCGTTGTTTCGAGCAAGTCATGGATTGATGCTTGTTGGTGGAGGGGGAGTATAAAATTTACCATTCTATTTGGGAACCGCCTATAATGTGTGTGGCATGGAAGATATCGCCATCTCTTAGTTGTTATGTTGACAATGAAAGTATGCCGCTCAAAATATTATTTATCTCTATTACAAAACCGAGTTCTGGCATCTCTACAAATCCTTGCTTCCCTCTACGAAGGGCCTATCTATTTACTTTTATGTTGAGTCATCACCCTCTTATTAAAAGCACTAGATGGAGAGCACAGTTGTCATTTGCATCCATTACTATTCATTTATATTGGGTATGACTATGATTGGATCTCTTTTACCATGAATTACAATGTCTAGTCAGTCCTTGATCTTTAAAGGTGCTCTGCATTTATGTTTTGCGGTCTCAGAAAGGGCTAGCGAGATACCATCTTATTATATCATATCATGATTGTTTTGAGAAAATGTTGTCATTCAAGATTTATTATTATCACCATCTAGTTGATTATGCCATTGATATGAGTAAACATGAGACCTGCGAGTTATTGCAAATGTGGTTAGTCATAATCTTTGCTGAAAACTTGAATGCTGGCTTTACATATTTACAACAACAAGAGCAAACAGAGTTTGTAAAAGTTTTTCTTTATCACTTTGAGTTTGTCAACAGAATTGCTTGAGGACAAGCAAAGGTTTAAGCTTGGGGGAGGTGATACGTCTCCGTCGTATCTACTTTTCCAAACACTTTTGCCCTTGTTTTGGACTCTAACTTGCATGATTTGAATGAAACTAACCCGGACTGACACTGTTTTCAGCACAATTGCCATGCTGTTATTTATGTGCAGAAATAAAAGTTCTCGGAATGACCTGAAACTCCACGGAACAACTTTTCAGAAATAATTTAAAATCCTTGCCAAAGATGAAGACCAAGGGGCCCACACCCTGTCCACGAGGGTGGGGGGAGGCGCCCCCTACCTCGTGGGCCCCTGGAGCTCCTCCGACGCCAACTCCAACTCTATATATTTGCTTTCGGAGAGAAAAAAATCAAGGAGAAGAAATCATCGCGTTTTACGATACGGAGCCGCCGCCAAGCCCTAAAACCTCTCGGGAGGGCTGATCTAGAGTCCGTTCGGGGCTCGAAGAGGGGATTCGTCGCCGTCGTCATCATCAACCATCCTCCATCACCAATTTCACGATGCTCACCGCCGTGTGAGTAATTCCATCGTAGGCTTGCTGGACGGTGACGGGTAGGAAGAGATCTATCATGTAATCGAGTTAGTTTTGTTAGGGTTTGATCCCTAGTATCCACTATCTTCCGAGATTGATGTTGCTATGACTTTGCTATGCTTAATGCTTGTCACTAGGGCCCGAGTGCCATGATTTCAGATCCGAACCTATTATGTTTTCATGAATATATGTGATTTCTTGATCCTATCTTGCAAGTCTATAGTCACCTACTATATGTTATGATCCAGCAACCCCGAAGTGACAATAATCGGGACCACTCCCGGTGATGACCACAGTTTGAGGAGTTCATGTATTCACTATGTGCTAATGCTTTGTTCCGATTCTCTATTAAAAGGAGGCCTTAATATCCCTTAGTTTCCATTAGGACCCCTCTGCCACGGGAGGGTAGGACAAAAGATGTCATGCAAGTTCTTTTCCATAAGCACATATGACTATCTTCGGAAACATGCCTACATTACATTGAGGAATTGGAGCTAGTTCTGTGTCACCCTATGTTATGATTGTTACATGATGAACCGCATCCGGCATAATTATCCATCACCGATCCAATGCCTACGAGCTTTTCCTATATTGGTCTTCACTTATTTACTTTTCCGTTGCTACTGTTACAATCACTACAAAACACCAAAAATATTACTTTTGCTTTTGTTACCTTTCTTACCGTTACCACTACTATCATATTACTTTGCTACTAAATACTTTGCTGCAGATATTAAGTTATCCAGGTGTGGTTGAATTGACAACTCAACTGCTAATACTTGAGAATATTCTTTGGCTCCCCTTGTGTCGAATCAATAAATTTGGGTTGAATACTCTACCCTCGAAAACTGTTGCGATCCCCTATACTTGTGGGTTATCACGGCCCCCTGGGCTCCGGACACTGCCACGTCCGCCGGGCGAGCTGCCACCGCGGCCCTGAAGGCAAGCCTGAGGGCCTCCAGGGCCTCCTTGGTGTCCCCGGCCACTGTGAGGACACTGTTGCTCCCCGGCATCTTCATGAGGTTGTAGGCGGGATTGGTTGCCGCCATGAACTGGGCCAGGGAAGGTTACCCGAGAATGGCGTTGTACGGGAGGCCGATGCGAGCGATGTCAAAGTCGATGAGCTCGGTGCGGTAGTTGTCTCGGGTGCCGAAGGTGATGGGGAGGCGGATCTGCCCCAAGGGGACTGGTGGAACAACTGCCGACCCCAGAGAAGGTGTAGGACCTTGAAGTATGTCTAGAGGGGGGGGGGTGATTAGACTACTTGACCAATAAAAACCTAACCTTTTCCCAGTTTTAGACTTTGGTAGATTTTAGCTATTTTTGAACAAGTCAAGCAATCTTCACACAATTCAAGCGAGCATGCAAAGAGTATATTGGCAGCGGAAAATAAAGCATGCAACTTGCAAGAATGTAAAGGGAATGGTTTGGAGGATTCAAACGCAATTGGAGACACTGATGTTTTTGTCGTGGTTCCGATAGGTGGTGCTATCGTACTTCCACGTTGATGGAGACTTCAACCCACGTAGGGTAATGGTTGCGCGAGTCCACGGAGGGCTCCACCCACGAAGGGTCCACGAAGAAGCAACCTTGTCTATCCCACCATGGCCGTCGCCCACGAAGGACTTGCCTCACTAGCGGTAGATCTTCACGAAGTAGGCGATCTCCTTGCCCTTACAAACTCCTTGGTTCAACTCCACAATCTTTTCGGAGGCTCCCAAGTGACACCTAGCCAATCTAGGAGACACCACTCTCCAAGAAGTAACAAACGGTGTGTTGATGATGAACTCCTTGCTCTTGTGCTTCAAATGATAGTCTCCCCAACACTCAACTCTCTCTCATAGGATTTGGATCTGGTGGAAAGAAGATTTGAGTGGAAAGCAACTTGGGAAGGCTAGAGATCAAGATTCATATGGTTGGAATGGAATATCTTGGCCTCAACACATGAGTAGGTGGTTCTCTCTCAGAACTGGTAAGTTGGAAGTGTAGGTTTGTTCTGATGGCTCTCTCCACGAATGAAGAGGAGGTGGAGGGGTATATATAGCCTCGACACAAAATCTAACCGTTACACACAATTTACCAAACTCGGTGGGACCGAATCATCAAACTCGGTCGGACCGATTTAGTAAACCTAGTGACCGCTAGGGTTTTCGGTGGATCGACATGCATCTCGGTAGGACCGATATGGTTAGGGTTAGGGCATAACGTAATCTCGGTGAGACCGATTACACAAACTCGGTGAGACCGAATTTGGTAATTAGCTAACCAGAGAGTTGGTCAGGTAAACTCGGTGTAGCCGATTTGCTCTTTCGGTGAGACCGAAAAGTTACAAAAGGGAAACAGAGAGTTTACATTGTAATCTCAGTGGGACCGATTCGTTCTTTCGGTGAGACCGAAAAGTTACGAAGGGGAAACAAAGAGATTACAATCCCATCTCGGTGAGACCGAGATCCCTATCGGTGAAACCGATTTGCCTAGGGTTTGTGGCAGTGGCTATGACATTTGGACTCGGTGGCGCCGGATAGAAAGAGTCGGTAGGGCCGAGTTTGACTTTGTGTTTAGGTCATATGTGGATGTGAGAAAGTAGTGGAGGGTTTTGGAGCATATCACTAAGCACATGGAGCAAGAGGCTCATTAAGCAACACCTCATCCCTTCTTGATAGTATTGGCTTTTCCTATAGACTCAATGTGATCTTGGATCACTAAAATGTAAAATGTAGAGTCTTGAACTTTTGAGCTTGAGCCAATCCTTTGTCCTTAATATTTTGAGGGATCCACTTTCATCATCCATGCCATGCCATGCCATTCATTGAGCTTTCCTGAAATATTCATCTTGGAATAGTATTAGCTCAATGAGCTATATGTTGTTATGAATTACCAAAACCACCTAGGGATAGTTGCACTTTCAGAAGGGCCTAGTGTGGCGGAGCCGGCCGAGCGGTATGTGGCGCAAGCTGAAGGCCTCTACAGAGAGCATGTTGAGGCCTGCCCCTCCGTTAATGAGGGTCTTGGTGACTGCTACATTGCAGATGGTGGGCGTGCAAAGCATCGGGAGCGCGCCTGAGCTCACGGTGAATGTTGGATGGTCCTCCGAGCTGAAGGTGAGGTCGGCCTGGTGCGCCGCCCATCCCGGGGGAGCCCCTTGCTGCACGCGGGCAGCACCCATCCGGCGGACGAGCTGCTTGACGTGGCGATCCGAGGGTGGCGCCCGTGAACCACCATGGAGGGCCGCCACAGCAGGGGGCGCCTGCACCGTGAAGCGCGCGATGAAGAAGCTGCACATTTCCTCCCAAGATGCCAAAGAGGACCCCGACAGGTTAAGCAGCCAGGCGCGTGGCACGCCAACATGGGCCAACGGGAACCAGTTGGCCATGACTTGGTCATCGCCTCCGGCTTCAAGAACGGCCTCCTCGTACGCCGGTAGGGAAGCCGCTGGATCCGTCGTGCCGTCATACCGAGGCCGCATCTCTAGCTTGAACTTGTGCGGCCACCGCACCCGCCGCAAGGCGGGGGTGAAGGCCCGGATGCCCACGGCTCCTCAGTGCGCGCCCGTCGACCCAGTCGGAGGAGTGGCACCTGCCATGGGAGCCGGTCGGAGGAACAAAGCAAGCAGGGAGGCAAAACTCCGGCGCACCCCCTACCCGGCGCGCCAAATGTCGGATTACGGGTTCCGGCAAACCCTTGAGGTTCGAACATAGGGGTGCGCACGATGAACTCTCCCTCCCTAGCTCGCTTGCACAATGATCTCTAGGCCTAGCTCGACGAAACCAAAGAACAAGCGACACGAGAGTTTATACTGGTTAGGGCCATCGTTGCGGTGTAATACCCTACTCTAGTTTGCCGTGGTGGATTTCCTTGTAGGCTGAGGATGAGCAAGTACAAGGTAAGAACAACCTCCTGAGGAGAGGTGTTCTTGAGCTCGGTGAGCTGGTGGGATGGCCTTTGTGGAATGGATCCAATCCAAGGCCCGTTGCCTCCTATGGTGGTGGCTAGTCCTATTTATTGAGGCCTTGTTCTTCTTCCCAAATATTAGGCAGGAAGGGATCCCACAACGGGCAAGTTTGAAGGGAGACAACTACTACAAGATATCATGACAAAAGGTGGTCTTTGCCTGCCAAAGGCTCTGGTGGTGATGTAGCTGTGGGCTCTGCAATGACCTCCCTCCTGCCGTCCTGCTGGTCTTGGTCTCGTTGCACCGATATAGAAACCTTTGCCTGATGCCTCGGGACTCCTCGCCTGCGCTTGCCCCTTTAGCACCAAAGAAGAAACTGGTACTCTGCGCCCGCTGGCGCCCGCCAGGCTTTGGTCATCATGGCTCACGTCACATGAACCTCGCGAGCCAGCCTAGCGAGGCTGCCCCTGAGGAGGTCTTGGTGTCGTCCGCCTCGCGAGGCTTGGCCCCTCGCGAGGGTCTTGAGTGGTTGTTGCTGAAGATGGGTCGTGCCAGGCCGTGTGTGGTGCCACGCCAAGGGCTGCATCAAGGCAAGTCTGGGGACCCCCGTTCCCAGGACGCCGACAAGCTTGAAGGGTGGAGTAATGCTAGTACGATAGAAAGCACCTACGCAGATCATAGTTGAGTAGATAAAAGGGGAAAACCCTAAGCATCAAGAGTAAAATCAGGAAAGTGGAACTAGCTGGACTAGTGGGTGGCGCACATGCTTTTTGAAAAGAATATAGGAACGTTAGGTGAACAATTAAACGTTCTCTGTTTTAGTATATATGAGCATCATATCAGATTTGTATTTCAACAGCTAACCTTTGGAATTATGAGTGGCATGTTGTTTCGCTTGTTGGGTTGAGGTCTTGAGGACCAGTGCTAGCACGACACAAAGCACCTACGATGATGGTATTGAATATAAAGGGGGGAAACCATAAGCTTTTCCAGTATAGTGACCGTGCCATGGCGGATCTTAAGGTGCAAACCGGACAAAGCTACTTTGCAACCAATGTTTGCTTTCAACTAGCCACCATGATTTGGTACGGACAAGAAAAGTACAACAAACAATTTACGATCTATTTTTCAGGTGAGATCAATAACTTAAGCACATCTGGAAGAGTACCACCTCTCTTGCAATGCCGTGTAGGCCCCTGCTGATACGTTAAGGGTGCTGAGGGTGCGCTGGCTATCGGCAGCGGGGAAGAAGACTTTAGACGGCAGACGGCCGGGTTGGGGGATAAATCTTGTTACCGTGGATGAGGCAGTTGTAGGAGTGGCAACGGCAAGGTGGACGATGGCGATGATGAAGCAAGAGTGATGAAAGGATCCTGGTCCGGCGCCGTGGATGAAAGACGTCCATCTCTTGAAGTGGACGACGGGGTAGGGGTAGCAGCTCCAGCTAGGTGGGGGATGGGGTGGCATACGAAGGAGGCTGGCCACAGTGGGGAGGTTGTTGTGGTGCCGACGGTGTATGAATGGGGAAATCAAGGGGGGGATCTCAAACTTTAGGACGCGCTTGTCTGAAATGTGGGAAAGTTACGAACTTATCCCCCATTTACAATTTCAGACATCACGTTGGTTGGGGATAGGACGGTAATCTCGCATCTCCCAAATATTTGCCGGTAGCGATTTCGGGCGAGGAGAGGGTGTTTTGCCACCCACGGTTGGCGCCCATGGTGCATGAATGGGGCTGATAGGTAGGGAGGTTGTGTCTCGTCTGAGGGAAGTTACACATCTGCCCCTATTTAAAATATTTCCCTACATCGATTTTGGACGAGGAGAGTTTGTTTTGCCGCCCATCGTCTATGAATGGAGAAATGGAGGGAGAGACACATGTCTTTCGGACGAGCTAAAATCAAATGTGTTTTGTCGCCCACCGTGTATGAATGGAGAAATGGAGGGAGAGACACATGTCTTTCAGACGAGCTAAAATCAAATGTGTTTTGTCGCCCACGTTTGGCGCCCACCGTGTCTGAGTGGGCTTAGAGGCGTTCATGTCACGTCTGATTGAAGTTACTGGTCCACTCCTATCGACAGCTGTGTAAATCCGGTCGATAAGGATTTCAAAGTGTCAGGGGTAGACAGTAATTTCCACCTCGCAAACACTTGCTCCGGGCAACCCACAAATGATAGTGGGTGTTTAGCCGCTTTGTTCAAAACTTGGGAGAATTAGAATTCACGTTTGCCCTGGGCCCTGGCAACTAAATTCAAATCCAATTTGTATTCGATTACGAATATCCTCACATAATTCTATGTTTTGTTATTTATTTCTTCAAACCCACAACAAAGATTTATTCCACCTTTATATATGATTATGATTTAGAAATGACGTGATCTTCGAATTCAGTAGGTTGGATACACTTTGAGTCAAACAGTTATTTCATCCAATACAATATGCTCACACGAAAAAAATTCCCCTTATGTCAATTATACAAATACTGAGGATTACCTCGCCTAAAAAATTCGGATCATTACAACACATGGACAACATAGGGGGTCTTACAACATAACCCATTCAGAGACATGAGATAACATGCAAGTACAATAATCTAATAACAATTTCAACTGGTATCTAAAGAAGAAATGGGATTACCCTGGCTTCAGATAGTAGAAATAGCAGGACCTCCTCCGTCTTCAAATGCAACATTCTTACTTCCTCCAATTCTTGGGTTGATTGCATAATGCGTGCAGCTAATTGCATAATTTCCAGCCTCAAGATCAAGATTACCTCATTCATGGCAGCCGCACTGTCGGTGTACAAAAATAGGGACACGCTTTTGTACCCCTTTACCTGCGCACGGGCAGTCGGAGCCGCGCCCACGACCGCACCACGCAGAGCAGGGGAGGTGAGCCAAGGTAAGACCGAAGCCCAAGACAATCAAAGCAACGCTAAGGCCAAGACCACAAAGAGCAGAGGGACGAAGCAGGTTCCCCCGGCAAAGACCCTTGCCGGGCGGCCTCAGCGGCCCCAGCAAGACCCTTGCCGGGACAGCTCGCCCCACACCAACAGAGCGAGCCACCCTTGAGCCCACGGCCCCCAACACCGTCATCAACATGGGGCTAGGGATCGGGAAGGCACCTCTGTGGTGGCATGCAGATCTTTGTGAAGACATATTCAAGTTCAGACAAGGATTAGAAGACGACGATCCTCGGCAAGATCCTTGCCGAGGAAGGCCACCAGACCCCCGGCAAGATCCTTGCCGGGGACGACAACGCGCCACGGCAAGACCCTTGCCAGGCCACCCGACAAGGCCCTCGTCAAGGACACCAGCAGGGCCACCGCCAGGCCCGCGCCAACCCAGGTTCCACCGTTCACATGCAGCTGCTAGCCCAACCAGCTGGGCAGGCACCTGCGTGGCAACATGCAGCTCCTAGGCCAACTTATCGAGTGCCTGCGTGGCAGCATGCAGATCTTCGTGAAGGCTCCACCACCGCACCACCTCAGCTACCTGGCAGCCTACATGGCACCACACACCTCACTGGACAGGGCACGTGTCAAGGCAAGGAGGAGCGGCGACGGACGGGACGGCCTCGCCCCCGTCCCCAATAAAGCAAGGGGACACCTACACTATGCATTAAATGCATCTTGTCCTGTAATACGAGCGATAAGCTCAGAGCACTTTACGTCTTTCCACCTCCTGTGTGTCATTGTGGAAGCCCCTTCCAACTGTAAAAGGAGGCTCATAGCATACTAGAGAAGGATTCGGCTCTTTCGAACCACGCACTGACCACAACTAGTTCGAGAGCTCAAGAACTCTCAGAAATGCACCCACCAAAGCAGGACTAGGGTTTTATGCATCCTCGCGGCCCGAACCTGGGTAAACGAGCCTTGTGCTGTCTACTAGCACTGCTCTCCTCGCAACCCTGCACCCCGACAACCGTAGTAGGGATTCTTGTGATCCCATAGGTGTTGTTCCACACCGACATCTTTGGCGCCAGGTAGGGGACGCAATTGTTTAGAATCTGGTCTGGTAGTTAGCCAAGAAGTTCTTCGTCACCATGGCTCCTAAGAAGAAGACAGCCACGACGATCGGCTCGTTGGGAGACGAACGGCCCGCGCAAGTGACGAAAGCAGCGCACCGTCGCAGAGCAGGACCAGACGCAGCCCGCGAGCACCAGCATCGCCCAGGCAGTCGGAGCCTGGTGAGCGGCGTCGTTTGCGCGCCAGATGACCAGCTACACATTGTAGGCGGCGCGGGGCCCTCCAGGAGTGTTGGTGCGCCACCCCCGGGTGGCGCAGCAACCTCCAGGACGCCCACACCGGCGACCACCGCGCGCTCTTCCCATGGTGTGCCCGCCGAGCAGCGTCACCACGTCGGTGACGCTGGGCACCGCCGTGAGAAGAGCCATGTGCGTCATCCGCAAGATGAAGGGGTTCAGCACGCTCGCCGAAGCGCTAGCAAAAATGGCGCGCAGCCGCTGGGTCGTAACAGAGCTCCTTCTAACGTAGTTAGAAGTCGAAGCATGCCGTGATCCACGCAGGTGTCACCGCCGCCCACGCCAGCAGAAGCTTTGGCGCGCGCGCAGCTGCTCCTCGACTTCCCTCCTGCTGCGGAGAAGCTTGACGAGTGTAGGGCCACCATCCGAAGCCTCGTCGCCGTCGCCAACAAAGACGAGCCATGACAGGCGGGGCCCTCTGGTCGGCGCTCCACCGAGCCACCACATGCTTGTGCTGGGAGGACCGGGGGAGGTGCGACCACGGTGCACTCTCCTCCTCCTCGCCAGCCGTCGCGGGCGTCGGCCCATCTTGAGGACACTTGCGATAACATCTCCATAGCATCGTCTGACCCGTGGACCCTCCGACCCGGTGCCAGTCCTTGAACGAGCAGGCCTGAAGACGCCGAACCACCATCGAGCGCCGGCTAAACGCCGCCCGGTCGGACAAGCGGCAGGCGGGACCGGTATGGACCACCCGGCACCGGGGGGCTTCGGCGGCCTACCTTACGAGGTGGGCTGCCCGGCCTTTACCTGTGAGCTGCGGCAGTTCCAGTGGACGTCCCACCGCATGTTCAAACCCGACGTCGGCGAGAAGTACACCGGCAAGACCCATCCGTCCGAGTTCCTCAGCATCTACACCATCGCGATGCAGGCTGCTGGAGCTCGTGACGCCAAGGTGCTTGCCAACTATTTCCCGCTGGCGCTGAAGCCCAATGTGATGTCTTGGTTGATGCACTTGCCGGAGGATTCCATTTCTTCCTGGTCGGATCTGTGCCATGAGTTCATTGGTGCCTTCACGGGAGGCCACCAAGCTCATGGCCAGGCCAGTGATCTGCATATCATTCCCCAGAAGGAAGGGGAGACCCTGTGCAAGTACTTCCAGAGATTCAGCCGGGTGCAGTACAACATCCCCGACGTTCATCCCGCCGCTGTGATTAGCGCGTTCCACCAGAACATGTGCAATCGCAAGATGCATGAAGAGCTGGCGATAACCAAAGTTAAGGATGTGGCCGAGCTCTATGTTCTGGCCGATAGGTGCGCCGGGCTGAAGAGGGAAGGAAGTACCCCGGCAAAGACGCCGGCGCGGAAATCGACTACACCGATGAAGACGCCGCTACCCCAACGAAGAAGGGTCGGCGTCGCAACAGGAAACGCAAAGGCAAGGCCGTGCTTGCCGTTGAGGGATCTGACTACACCTGTGCCAGCAAGAAGGTCAAGGCAGACGCCCCCGGCAAGGAGATTGCTGGGTGCGCCGCCTGCTGGGCCTTGGCGGCTATCGACAAGCCAGGAAGCTCTGGCAAGCAATACTGCAAGATCCACCGCACCAAGGGCCACGACCTCCAGAACTACCGGCAAGTCGAGTTGCTTGCTGAGAAGCAAAAGGCTGAGTATGAGAGGCGGGACAAGGAGAAGGACCAGGACGATGTGGAGGGGTCCGGCAAGAAGCGTGGTGGCCAAGGAGGCCGACCCGGCAAGGACAACCAGCAAGAGAGGCCCGCCCGAGGCCGCGACAAGAAACAAAAAGACGATGATCACGACGAGGACGACAAGTATGGTGAGCAAGGGTTCCAGAAGGCTACGGAGGCCATGTGCGTCGATGGCGGCGCCTCGCTGCATACCTCTCATCGCCAGCTCAAGCAGTGGGAGCGTGAGATTACAGCATCAGAGCCGTCATTCGACGCTCAGAAGCTGCTGAAGTGGTCCAGCACGCCCCTCATCTTTGACGCCGAGGACCACCCTGACCGCACTACCGCGGTCGGGTGTTTGCCATTGTTGGTCTCACCAACAATAGCAACCTCAGAGTGAACAAGATGTTGGTTGACGGCGGGGCCGGCCTGAACCTGATCTCGCCTATCGTGATCAAAAAGTTGAAAATCCCTGATGGAGACCTCGAGGAAACGGGCACGTTTCAAGGGGTCAATCCGGGAAGGAGCCAGCCGAAGGGAAAGGTCACACTGCCCGTGACGTTTTGAGAAGGGTTGAACTACAGGACGAAGAGGATCGTCTTCTATGTAGCCGAGATCCCCTTGCCCTACAACGGGATCCTCAGCCGCCCAGCACTAGCCAAGTTCATGGCGGCGTCACACTACGCCTACAACATGCTAAAGATGCATGTGCCATTGACCATCATCTCCGTCCCCAACGACAAGAAGGACGCGCTGATCTGCGCCGACCAGCTCTACCGGGAAGCAGTTGCAGCGGCTGCCGTCAAGGCACCTGCTCCTGCCGCTGAAGCCCCGGGAGGGAAGAAGAAGCCCGGCAAGACCTCTCGCACCCACTCCGGCAAGCGCACCTCCTCGGAGTGTTGTGCTACCGTCGAGGACGTGCCAGAGAGCTCTACCGACAAGAGCAAGATACCCAGGGCCGAGCCACCGTAGACCAAGAAGGTGCCCGTCAAGGAGGATGGCACGGAGGGGACTTCACCATAGGCTCCACCCTCGACAGCAAATAGGAAGGCGCGCTCGTCACCATCCTGCGGGCGAATGTCGACGTGTTTGCATGGCAAGCATCCGACATCCCCAGTGTTCCCAGGGAGGTGATTGAGCACCACCTAGCTGTCTGCCCTCACGTAGGGTCCGTCAAGAAGAAGGTCAGAAAGCAGGCTCTAGAGAGGCATGAGTTCATCACAGAGGAGATCAGGAAGTTGGAAGCGGCAGGTTTGGTGAGAGGAGTGCTCCACCCGACGTGGTTGGCCAATCCGGTAGTGGTGCGCAAGGCGAATGGGAAGTGGAGACTGTGTATTGATTACACAGATATCAATAAGGCTTTCCCTAAGGACGCCTTCCCGTTGCCGCGCATCGACCAGATTGTTGACTCCACGGCCGGGTGCGATCTGCTATGATTCCTCGACGCCTACTAAGGCTACCACCCGATCTTCATGACGAAAGAGGATGAAGAGAAGACATCATTCATCACCCCATGTGGTACGTATATCTTTTTACGGATGCCTTTCGGGTTGAAGAGTGCTGGCTCAACATTCGCAAGAGCAGTTCAAATTGGTTTTGAACCTCAGCTCCATAGAAATATGGAGGCCTACATGGATGACATAGTGGTCAAAACCAAGGACGGGCCAACTCTTGTGCAAGATCTGGAAGAGACATTTGCTAACCTCACAAGATCAACCTCAAAATTTGAACCATGAGAAGTGTGTCTTCGGCGTTCCGTCCGGCAAGCTTCTCGGGTTCTTTGTGTCACACCATGGGATGGAGGCAAACCCAGACAAGATCAAGGCTATTGATCAGATCGAGGTTCCCAAGCGGATCAAGGATGTGCGCCGGCTCACCGGCTGCGTTGCCACCATGAGCTGATTCATCTCCAAGTCCGCCGAGCGCGCCCTTCTCTTCTTCAAAATCTTGAAGAAGGCAGGCCCAATAGAGTGGACCCCAGAAGCCGAGGCAACCTTTGCAGGATCTGAAGAAATACCTTTCCTCCACGCCAATACTGGTTGTGCCTAAACCACAAGAGCCATTGCTGCTGTATCTGGCGGCGACGAATCAAGTGGTCAGCGCCACACTGGTGGCACAGAGGGAGGTCGACGAGGAGGCAGCAATGGCGGCAGAACCAACGAATGGCAAGCCAAAGATTCCCCCGGCAGGGCCTGGTGCCGACGAGGCGCGGCCCCCGGCAGAGTCTGATGCCACAAAGGCAGTACCCGTGCAGTCGAGTGAGGTGGTGCCGAAGAAGAAGATGATGCAGCACCCGGTTTACTTTGTCAACTCCCTCTTGCAGGGGGCTAGGTCGAGGTATTCCGGCGTGCAAAAATTGCTCTTCGGCCTCCTTAAGGCATCGAGGAAGCTGCGTCACTACTTCCAAGCCCACGAGATCACTGTCGTCACCCGCCTCCCGTTGCAACGGATACTGCACAACCCAGACGCAACCGGAAGGATTGTGGAATGGGCCTTGGAGCTGTCAAGCTTCGGTTTAAGGTTTGAAAGTACCTCGACAATTCAGAGCAGAGTCTTGGCGGAGTTCCTCGTAGAATGGACCTCGACGCCTGACGAAGAAATCCAGGAGACCACTCTCCCCGGCAAGGAAGCAGACCGCGACAGGATCATGTACTTTGATGGGGCTTTCTCGCTGCAAGGCGCTGGAGCCAGTGTGCTGCTCGTCGCACCCACCGGAGAACACCTCAAGTACGTGATCCAGATGCACTTCCCCAGGGAGAAGTCCACCAACAACACTGTTGAGTACGAGGGATTGCTTGCCGGTCTCAGGATCACGGCAGACCTCGGGGTTAAGAAGCTCATCGTTAGGGGTGACTCGCAGCTCATTGTCAGGCAGGTCAACAAGGATTATCAGAGCCCATTGATGGAAGCTTACGTAGATGAGGTGAGGAAGCTGGAGGAATGCTTTGATAGTATCCAGGAGGAGCACGTCCCCCGAGCGGAGAACAACATTGCCGATTACCTGTCAAAGCGTGCCGCATTCAAGCTACCTGTGGAACCAGGTACCTTTTTGCTCCAGTTAACTCAACCATCCGTCAAACCATCAGCAGGGCAGAACAAGTGGAGGAAATCAGGTCCCAGCAACTACTTTCCTACTGAGCCCCCTGGGGCTGCCGGCAAGGGTGCTTCCGCGGACGCTGAGCCTGCCCAAGAGCAACTGGCTCCAGCAGGGCGTCAAGCCCTGGCCGTAGAGACAGCCGCTTTCATGGCGGAAGAGATGCCTTTGGTCTTTGCCGTTGAGCCCCAGGCTCTGGCATGGGCACATCATACCGTCCAATTCCTCGAAACAGGGTAGCTTCCTGAGGAGCAGGAAGAAGCGGAGAAAGTAGCCCGTCGGTCCGCCATGTACCGGTTAAATCGATGGCGTCTGCACCGGAGAAGGCCGAATGGTGTGAAACTAAAGTGCATCCCTCGGGAGGAAGGACCGTAGCTGTTGGCGGAGATACATGGAGGCATATGTGGCTCCCACATAGGGTCGAGGGCCCTTGCCGGGAAGGCGTTCCGGCAAGGTTTCTTCTGGCCCACCGCCCTCCAGGATGCGACGGCACTAGTAACCAAGTGTGAAGCATGCCAGTTCCATTCAAAGAAGCTTCATCAACCAGCTCAAGCCCTTCAAACAATCCCTCTCTCCTGGCCATTCTCGGTCTGGGGGTTCGATATACTGGGCCCTTTCCCCCACGCTGTCGGGGGCTTTGAGTACTTGTATGTTGCAATCGACAAGTTCATAAAGTGGCCGGAGGTGGAAGAAGTGAGGAAGGTGACTGCTGAGTCAGCTGTCAAGTTCTTGAAAGGATTGGTCTGCCATTTTGGTGTGCCAAACAGAGTCATCACCGACAACGGCACGTAGTTCACAAGCCACACCTTCATGCAGTACATCCAAGACCTTGGCAGCAAGGTCTGTTTTGCTTCCGTGGCATATCCACTGAGCAATGGCCAAGCTGAGAGGGCAAATGCTGTAGTGTTGCGAGGCCTGAGAACAAAGACCTTTGACAAGCTGCACAAGAGTGGAAGGCTCTGGATTGATGAGTTGCCGGCGGTTCTTTGGTCGATCAGGACGACGCCAAATCGAGCCACCGGCTAGACACCTTTTGCCCTGGTATACGGGACAGAAGCAGTTCTCCCCACGGAACTCATATGCGGGTCACCTCGAGTTCTCGCTTATGATGAGCTTGAGCAAGAGCCGTTGCCCCAAGATGACGCGACGCTCCTTGAGGAAGATCGTCTTCGGGCGGCTGTGAGAGGAGCACGCTACCAGCAAGCATTGTGCCGCTACCATAGCCGCAAGGTTCATGCCCGTAGCTTTGAGAAAGGCGACATTGTTCTTCGGCGCGTTCAGTCGGCCAAGAATTCCAACAAGTCGACGCCGAAGTGGGAAGGCCGTTATCGGGTAATACGAGTCACCAGGCCTGGCGCAGTCTGCCTGGAGACCGAGGATGCCGTCCCAGTGAGCAACTCCTGGAACATTGAGCATCTTCACAAGTTTTACCCGTAAGGCGCGGCTTGTCGGGCCTCCCGGCAAGCCACCTTCTGTACAAGCTTTGCCGGCAAGGCATGTGACCCTTTGTACAGAGCGGTAGCAGACCACGAGCATAAATAAATGAAGCCTTGGTAGCCCTATGTCATAGCATGCATGCTAGGTCAAATCTCTGCCTTGGTTAGGGTTGATAGTGCTCAATGACTAACCCCTAGCTTAGAGGTCGAATGCGCGTCTATCTGTTTCTCTTCTGTCCTCTTTTGGTTCGCAGGGCACATGAGCACTTCTGCTGAGCTACTTGGAAGAAAGAAAACAGATCGGCGTCCCGACCCCGGCAAACTAGAGTTGCCGGGGGCTGCAAGCACAAGGATCCAACCGTGGCAAGATGAGATTGCCGGGGGCTGCAGATCCAGATAAGTCTTTTATCCTCTATCATGCATTTCGGAGTTGGACTGGGGTATGTGAAACCTCCTTTTTATCTCTAGGCTATCGTGCTCCCCTTTTTCCTATACCTAAGGATTATTTCCTGGGTCCGGATTTGGTTGTAGCCGCGGCGGCAAGGAGGTAAAACGAGGAGCCTAAAGCCCACCTCATCCCTGCCTCCACCAAGAGCGTTGGAACAGTCGAGGGGAGTGGGGGGACGGCAAGGCATGTTGCTGGGCGAAAAACGTTTATCTTAAACAATAACAAGGATTCGCTCCTTGTCACGGGTACCCACGAACGAAAAACCCGGCAAACATCCCTTTTTCATTAAAAACATCCCATACAGGTACAGTTCGTGCGAGATGAAAAACATGAGCAAGGGGATTACAAGTTTTAAATTTAACTAAGGCCCGCAGGCTTACAGATTAAAAAAGAGATAAGGTGCCAGTGATCCCTTTCTTGTCCCTCTCCTCACGAGGCAGTTCAAGGAGGCGAGAGGGCAAAAGGGGAGCCTTGGCGAGCTACGAGCAGCAGAAAGCACCAAGAGAACACCTCGGTGGCCGCCCACAGGCGGGCCGGTGATGACGGTGCCGGGAAAGGAGTTGGAAGACGAGGCGGCAGGACCTGCAATATGCGATGAAGGCGTCGGTGCCCGCGTACTCCGAGATGACGGCCTTGCCGCCCGCCCTCTTCCTCTTCCGCAGCCTCCCGACGCAAGCCGCCCAAGGAGACGGCCCCGAGAAGTTCAAGGAGCTGGCCGCACCCCCGGTGCAGATGCTGCTGCTGCCGCACCCGCCCAGGCGCTGGGCGTCCGACACCTAGTCGGACTCATCCCCGCTGTCCTCCTCGTCACTTTCGCTCGAGGAAGAGCTTCCATCGTCGGAATCTCCATCAGAGGAGCTCTCCACGCAGCATTTTAGGCGAGTTCCAACCTCTCCGAAGACCTTGATGGAGAGCAGGCCGTCCTCCATTAATTTGAAGTAGAGGACGAGCCCCGCCGTCAGGCTGTGGATGCGAGCGAACGTTTTCCATCCACGGCGGAGGTACATAACCCGAGGAGCCGGGAAGTCGACGTCGACCCGCGTGCCCCCGTTCGCACAACCCCTCATGTGCAACCTGAGGGTCTGAGGCGGGTCACGCTCCATCACCCGAGAAAACGGGGCAGGGAGACGAAGACGACGACGAGGAGGCCGGCGCAGCCTGATGAAGAACTCGCAAGGATGGTCTTTAACGTGGCCCTCCATCGGGAAGGGCATCATTGGAGGGGGCAAGGCCGGCGCACCGCCCCGTCCTCCTCTTCACCGAGCGCTACGGCCTCTGCCCTGGCCTCGCCCATGGCCTCGCCCCCTCCCCCTTCCCCTCACGGCCAGCTCCACCACTGCGGGCTTAGGAGGAGGAGGGATGCGTTGTCGAGCGGCGACCCTCGCTGCCACCGTCGAAGGACCAGGATTCCCTTTCTTCATGGCGAGTGAAAGGAAGAAGCAGAAGCAAGAGGAGATAGATGAAAGAAGAGTGCGGGACGTCATCCCCCCTTCCCCCTCCTTATAAAGGAGCGGGGCCCGGGCTCTGCCGCCCCATTCGGCCAATCCAGCCACTAGAGGCGCGCGGAATCAGGACTGACCCGCTGCCCCAACCAGCGACGGCCCGGTTTCCCGCCCCCAACGCTTGCTACCCCAAGTGCATGGGGGATGCGTGGCGGACGTGCAGAACCGAGGGGACGGGCGAAGCGACCTCTCCCCACCCCGTGATCGTGGGGAGTGGACGCCTTGAAGACCACACCCCGGCCCCATTCAATAAATGAGCCGGGAATCCACGCCTCCCTCTTTTTACGGGGAAGGCGCGAGCCGCCTCTTTACTGCGATGTGACGCATGCGTGTGAAAACTGCCCCACGCATGATGCCCACGTCACGCACGCCCCTCCACGCCGCGCCGCGCGCGCGGGTCGTGGGAAGCGAAGCGCGCGAAGAGTCTTACCACGGTAAAAACCGCCCCACCTGCCCGCGCACCGTTTTGGGCCTGGCCCAACAACGTGTCGCGCTTATGTGTGGCCCAGGCCCAGGGCTCCTATCAGTGTACAAAAATAGGGGCACGCTTTTGTACCCCTTTACCTGTGCATGGGCAGTCGGCGCCGCGCCCACGACCGCACCACACAGATTAGGGGATGTGAGCCAAGGTAAGACCAAGGCCCAAGACAATCAAAGCAACGCCAAGGCCAAGACCACAAAGAGCTGAGGGACGAAGCAAGTTCCCCTGGCAAGACCTTTGCCGTGCGGCCTCAGCGGCCCCAGCAAGACCCTTGCCGGGATAGCTCGCCCCACACCAACAGAGAGAGCCACCCTTGAGCCCACGACCCCCAACACCGTCATCAACTTGGGGCCAGGGCTCGGGAAGGCACCTCTGTGGTGGCATGCAGATCTTTGTGAAGACATATTCAAGATGAGACGAGGATTAGAAGACGACGATCCTCGACAAGATCCTTGCCGAGGAAGGCCACCAGACCCCTAGCAAGATCCTTGCCGAGGACGACAACGTGCCACGGCAGGACCCTTGCCGGGCCACCCGGCAAGGCCCTCGCCAAGGATGCCAGCGAGGCCACCACCAGGCCCGCGCCAACCAAGTTTCCACCATTCACATGCAGCTGCCAGCCCAACCAGCTGGGCAGGCACCTCTGTGGCAACATGCAGCTCCCAGGCCAACTCATCGAGCGCCTGCATGGCGGCATGCAGATCTTCGTGAAGGCTCCACCACCGCGCCACCTCAGCTGCCTGGCTTCCTACATGGCACCATGCACCTCACTGGCCAGGGCGCGTGTCAAGACGAGGAGGAGCGGCGACGGTCAGGACGGGCCTCGCCCCTGTCCCCAATAAAGCAAGGGGACACCTACACTACGCATTAAATGCGTCTTTTCCTGTAATACGAGCGATAAGCTCAAAGTACTGTACGCCTTTCCACCTCCTGTGTGTCACTGTGGCAGCCCCTTCCAACTATAAAAGGAGGCCCATAGCATACTAGAGGAGGATTCGGCTCTTTCGAACCACGCACTGACCACAGCTAGTTCGAGAGCTCAAGAACTCTCAGAAATACACCCACCAAAGCAGGACTAGGGTTTTATGCATCCTCGCGGCCCGAACCTGGGTAAACAATCCTTGTGCTGTATACTAGCCCTGCTCTCCTCGCAACCCTGCGCACCGGCAACCGTATTAGGGATCCTTGTGGTCCCATAGATGTCGTTCCACACCGACACGCACCATCTCTTTCTGCCTCTAGTAGAGCCTCAAGAACTATAATATATGTGATCAGACTACTCTCCGATGGTGTTGCCTCTGAACTGCTACCATCTGGTAACATGGATGGCGCACTACTACCACAAATAGATTGTGGGGTTGTACATTGTGTTCTAGTGTGAACGACATCCTGAAAGGTTTCCGCTAGAGATAATTATCGCACAATCCAGGCAGTAAGCTTACATGGTAAACGACATACGAATTATTGCCGAGCATGGAAAGCTATATTTAAATGCTTCAAAGCAGCACCAACCGAAAAGAAATCAAAATGGTAAGATGAAACTAGGGATGTAAGTGGCAAATAAACGACATCCGCCAGTCCCATCTAGTTAGTTTTTGCTAGCTCCCTAGTTCATTTTCCTCAAAAAGCAAAAACTCTTTCGAACTATCATACCATTAGTGGACTTTAATCGGGATTAAACGGGACCCAGTTGACATCCCTAGTTGAAAGGGAGTGTACCACCGCTATATTTAAGTTGACAAGGCATCTAAGCAGTTGAAATAATCTGAGAAAGCACTTAATAGTGTGGCCTCATATAAACTACGAAGACAGTCGTGTGATGAAGTTCAGAGGAAAAGTTAAGGACTCAAATGAACTAGCATGCATTTATTTATGATAGTACAACAGGCACTGCTGACATATTGTCCAACTCAGGTATAGCCTAACAAGTACTCCCTCTGTTCCAAAATAGATGACCCAAATTTGTACTAACTTTTTACCAAAGTTAGTATAAAGTTGGGTCATCTATTTTGGAACGGAGGGAGTAACAAACAAGCATTCGAATCAAGCAATACAGCAAAGCAGACAACTGAACTATTTGTAATTCTGTAGGATTACAGGTTGAGGGCACAAGCCAAGAAAGCAGCCCACACGCATTACATTTCACATGTATTACACTGGCTTACCGTATGTTGTTGTGAAGTCTCGCTGCTGTTGCAATGTTTTTTGAAGATATCATCATCATCCCGTGGTTGCAAATCTAGTTGTTCTAGTTTATTCTGCACCCTCTATTTAGGTAAAATTAATTTTAATCGCATGCACTGGTTTGAATTGTCCGTCAGTGGTTCATCTAAACTAATGAAAGAAGGGTGTGTGCTTACATGACAATATATCTACTTCACTCTATCTTTATGCTTGTTCGAGGTGCCAGCCCCAAAAGAACAAATATTTTTCTTGATGGGGTTGGCAGCACCATAATTAATAGAAGCATAAACTTAGTCATGCAACTTGGGAAGATCCAGAACACACAAAAAAGTAATGAGCAGAGGCTCGGAGCAGTGATGTAATAGCTAGCATCAGAAAATGTCGCGTAAAACGAACGAAAAGCAGCGGAACCACATGATAGTTTGCTGATGTGTAATTAAGCATAGTGAACATGAAGCAGTCCGATGGAACCAACATGTGGCATTAGAACAACACCATTATCATAAATATAGCATGCAAGAAGTAAAATAGTAGGCAGTGATATCTAGGAAGTACAATAATACTTAGGACAAAACTAAAGCATATTAACTATATGTGCACTGGTATGTAATTTAGCACATGTAACATGTTCACTGCAAGAAATATGGCCCTACAGGTGCAAGCAGAATAACACGTCTCATGAAAAATGTAGCGACCCGACCCGAATGGATCGAAGTCTCTGTGCTTAAGTGTCGTCCTTGGATCGGTATGCTGACACACACAGTACTCGAGGATTTATAACAGAGGTAAATGACATGTATAAAGTAACGTAAATACTATTACCTCAAACCATATAGCGGAAGTAACAACAAGTTTGTGGAGTCCCAACAACACCAATGGCAAAGTTGAGTGTAGACATCGTAACCCTAACTTATCACTTACTCTTCATAAGAATCCTGCAACATGAGACGTTGCAGCCATATAGGTCAGTACATTGAATGTACTGGCAAATTCACACCATAGAATAATTATGAATAATAACTATCTCTATATGCATATTTGGCTGGTGGAGGCTCTAATTCTAATTTTGCATAAAGCTAATTTTTCCCTACAACAAAGGAATAAATTCTATTTACTACTAAGTTAAAATTACCCATATTGAGAAGGTAACCCCAACTCAATCCCAAAATCACCAAGTCATTAATAACCCAACAATTTCATTAAATAGAGTGATGTGATCAACCAATAATTCCAATACCAGATACTCAAAATGTCCATAACCGGGGACACGGCTAATCATGATTAGTCTGTACACTTTGTAGAGGTTTGTGCACTTTTCCCCACAAGACTCGATCTCCTTCGTTGAATTTCTCGCACTGCATGATGCTTGAGAAACGGATGATCGAGACACGGTCTTTCCAAAGAGGTCCCCTTAACCGATAGATAGGCCGGTACACCTACAATCCCCTACATCTGATAGCCTATCATGGAAAGGTTTCCCACAACTTACTCAAATATGCCAGAGCCCATAATGGCTTGTGGTTGCACACGTAAGTTTCTAGGCATGAAATATCATATGATCCCTTTGAGCATGCGTGGCATTCCATAGGATGATCACACGGGTCCTCGGGATCTCCTAGGACAACACTGGATTCTCCAGTGTCCGGGCAATCGACTAGTATCCCAAGGGTGGCCCAACCATTCCACCCAGATGTGTATTAAAGTAGCCACCTTAAGTTTCCCTTAGTTATTATCTCTCACAGCTTGCATGTTTCTCACATACCAATCCCGTCTCGTGCATGGCTAAGAAATATGAGCATAATGTATATTCCCGGGGTGATCAAAGGTATTTGGTTCCTACCTCATCCACTAGATAGCAATAACCACATGTTCCCAATCCTACTCATGCAATATTTGATGGGTGTATCTAATGCAAGTAAAACTGGGTATAGGAAAAGTATGATCAAAGTGTGAACTTGCCTTGTACTGTTGATGAAGATTCTTCGCACTCATAATTCCTGATAGTTCTACTCGTCACACTCCGATCAATCTATCGTAAGCAAGCAATTGCATACATAAGCACTCAAACATAGAATTCGAAGAAAAGATTTCGAAAAACTTCAAAAAACAGGCAAATAACTTTTGCGAACATAAAACAATTTTCAACAGTATTAAAATTATGTGGATTCATTCTTAACAGAAAGTTTAGATCAAGAGCTCCAGTTTGCAAAATAATCAATTAAATCAGAGTTATAAAACTCAAGTTATGATCAAAAGAACTTCAAATTAAAATATGGTTGAAAGCAAGTTTTAAACTTTCAAAAACATTTTTAAGTTGGTTATCTAGATAGAGGGGATCGTAATGGAAAATTTAGTGTTGGTTTCGTTGGATTTGGATAAACGAGCAAAAAGTTGTGAGGGTTTAAAGATCAGGGACTAATCTGCAAAGAAAATAATTACGGATAGGTCCCTGGCCGAAAATAGACAGAAAAAGAAAAATCTATCGGACGAACATCCGCTAACAGAGACTAAAGAATGAAAATGTTCGTTGACAGATCTAAACAAACGAACGTTCGCTAACTATACTAACCTAATAATAAACCGTCTATTCTAAAAAAACCGATAACGAAGAACCGGATTGGGGTTCGGTTTATACCGGCTCGGCGGTTTGCGGAGAGAAAACTGGCGGCGTCTTCGGCGACAGGCGTTGGGGCGGCGTGGGCGGGAGGCGGCGTGAGGCGGCAGCGGCGTGCGACGGCGGCAGCGGCATGATTTCTGTGGAGAGGGGGTCGGGGCCTCGGCCTTATAAAGGAGCCGGGGAGGGCGGCTTGGAGGAGGGGCAAAGGTGGCGGCCGGAGGAGTCCGAGCTAGACTCGGGCGGCGGCGCAGGCGTGTGGCGGCCGGACTGCAACGAGAGTGGGTCGCGGGGAAAGGCGCGACGCTGGGTCCGAAGTATTTTTTTAAACAAATAACACAAATATTGGATTTCTCCACCTCTCCTCCCACCCCACCTATGGCGACCATGGCACCGGCTGTGATCTACCTTGATTTCTCCACCATAAACCCTTTCTTCACCGATGGATCCATTCAGTGATCCACACTCCATCGCTCACCAATTGGATTTTTCTTTTGGTCATCATTTTAGAGGTGAGATCCGTAAGTATTTCCAATCTTCGGTCAACCCTATCTCTTCCTCCTATGGCTTCTACCTTGTGGTCTCCTTTGCAAGATTTTCTTTCCATCTGAACCCCCACAATGTGAGCTTGGCACTCTTATCATGCACGGGTGGATCTTATGAATCATTTGAGGTATCTCATATCAAGGGCAATGTTTTCAAGTTCAAAGTTTGTTCCAAGGCAGTGGGTTTCTTCCTGGTTCGTAAATCTTTCTTCAAATGTGATGTATTCAAATGTTATTTCCATCTATGGAGCGGTGGTGGCCCAAATTGGATATATGAAGAAAAGAAGTGGTATAAAGAGCAAGATGCTGAATGGACTATCGTCACATGTCGTCACAAAGGTAAACATGATCATCTTGTACCCACTAATCAAGTATACGCAAAATTCTTGGCCAACTTACTCCATCCCGTACGAGAAGTACTTCACATGGCAATTATCAGCTGTCGGGGGCGAATGCAACTCCCCTGGGACCTACGTCGCATGGTACGACGTCTCACTTTGATCGTGATCTTCGCTCGCTGCCGTTGGATGCAACCGCCCGCATGCATAGCGGATCGGCAGTTGCTATGATTAGAAATGATTTGAATCAGTCGGCCCAGATAGTACCCACGGAGCCCAACATGCCGTCTATTTTGGGCCAGCCCACCTCCACGGAAGATGTATCGTCCAGGTTGGTTTCCCCTGGTTTTAACAAATATATTACCTGCAAAAATGTCTTGGTATTGGGCACGAGCGTATTCAATGCACCAATCAAATTAGATGTCGTGTTTGTTACCGATATAATCATATCGCTAGATTCTGTTTCAACAAGAATACCAGAGTTAATGCTTATCGGGTCAAACAGAACCAGGATCCGCTGCCTGATATAACTGAAGCCCACATAGTCTCCTCGGCTTCTCCCCTCTGTCTTTCATCCCCTGCCGCTGCTGCAACCACCGAGATGGCATGTTTCCCTTGCAACCCTCTCCCCCACCTTCCCTCTGGCACTGCAATCGTCCCGCCTGGCCCGCTTCGTGCTCGCCGTGGATATGTGGTACTTGGAGGTGAGTTTCCGATGGTTTGCGACGAGTGCGCTATCGCCACGCTCGTTCCTGAAGTTTCTGCTGAGGAGTTCCATGGCGCCATCGCTCTGATCACCAACTACTTGGAGGGGTGCGGCTGACGCATGAACTACACATCTTGTTGTGGTATGGGTACTACGCTTATCCAGTTTACTACTGCCTGCTTGCGAGATACTGCTGTCAGTCTTAGTCCGTTTCGGATTGGGGATTCTGTTCTTAGAGTCAGCAGATAGGATAGAGGTTTAAATTACCGCAGTATTACTTTCACGCATGATGTTTGGATCTTGCTCATGAACTTTCCTCTTGAATGCTGGGATGTGGGGGTCATTGGTCGCACTGTCTCTCCTTATGGCCGCTTTTTGATTTGGAATAAAGATCCTAGGGACAAATCAAGGGTTGTTGTTAAGATCAGAGTTATGAATGTGGACACTTTACCTATTAGCCTTGTTGTACTTGGAAATCTTGATGATGTGGGCTATGGCGACTCCTGGACCTGTCCAACTTACATACTGTCTCGGGAGCTGATTAGTCAACAGGGAGGGGATGAGGACCCTCTGCTACCTGATGGTGGTAACCTGCACCCTCTTCCTCATATTCATGGTGGGTTTTGGCATGATGAGGTTTTAGGGAATATCCCCATGGATCAGGTGGTGATTAACCCTCACAATGAGAACCTAGGTGCTCCATATGATGATGTTCATGCTGCTCATAATGATAATATGAATCTACGTATTTGAAAACCAAGCTGCTGCTGTTGATCATATTGCTGCTGATCATGTGGATTCACCGGTTAGGGAAGTTTCTCAGGCGCCCATACTGATTCACGCTAACACCCACTATGTTGCCCCTCATGAGACACTTGGGCCTGATTATATCCCAATTAATCCTACTCCCCAGCCCAGCACACAGAAAGCCCCCAACCTAGTGTTTATTCCCATGAACTGCAACATGAATTATAATGACATGCCATCCTGCAGTAGTGCCCAGCCTGTGCAAACAAGCAACATCTCTGTTGAAGGGGAATCTGAGCACATTAAGGTTCTCCAGGAGCTCATTGGTAATATTGTTACTAATGCACATGACATTCTCCCCAAACTTGGAGGCAGCAAGATTGTGAATGCATCTTGCAATGTGGTGGATGTTGTGGGCACTAATGGCAACAACAAAAGATGCTTTTTGCAGATTCAGACCATCCAGGATGAGCCACCTAAAAATTCCAGCTCTGTCAGTATTGAGGAGATCACTGGCCAGGATTTTTTTGAAGTACTGAAACCAGCATACAGGCAGAAAAAAAAGAAAATTATTGATGACTCTTTCTGCAGGAGGAGCAACAGGATTGCTAAGCTCACCAAGGGTTTCAAAGACCAGGCAGCTACAGAGGCCAGCAATAATGATGTTAAGGTGGATCACAGCACTCAGCAGTGTCCTAAGAAAATAAAGAAGGCTGTCTCTGTCAATTTGGGACCTCAGTTTGATGTTGTAATCATAAATAAGCAGGCGCCTCCTCCTCTAGAAATCCCTATGAAGACCCTGCAGGACATTGGCAGTCGACCATGTAAGATGGCTCCTCATGAGGTGTCTTCTAGTGCCCTGCACTATGACAGTTGTGATGAATAGAAGCTGCTATTGTCATGTGGGTTTAGTTGGCTCCCATAACAGCCGACTAGTTATGTTTTCCATGCATTTTGCTTGCTTTTATGTGTTATTTGGATGCTTGCGTGCATCAGCTATCAGTTTGGTATGTAATAAGTTTGCTATGTGCTACCTCTGTCCTTGTGAGCTATCTATCAGAAGAACATGTCTTTATATGTGCCAGCTCAGTATGGTGATTTGCTACCTGCCCATGCACTCTTTCATATACAGTGGTACTTATTATACATATGACACCATCTTCTACAGTAATATCACAAAACATTCTGAATGTTCATATTATGCTTTTCATAATATGTTCCAAGGCTACCATCTATGTTGTTTTTCATGAATACTAACTGGAATATCCTAAATTGGAATGTGAGAGGCATTAACTCCACAACTAGATGGAATGATATTAGAAGGAAAATTGAGGAAAGTGCTTGTTGCATCATGACTTTTCAAGAAACCAAGAGAGACACATTTGACAATACATACATCAAGAATTTTTGCCCCAAAAGGTTCAACCAATTCTGTTACTCTCCATCTAATGGTAGTTCTGGAGGTTTGATTACTATTTGGAATGGTAACATTATGAAGGGCAAGATAATCTCCCAAAACTACTTTCAGGTCACCATTGAGTTTACTTCCAACCTGGATAATACCTGCTGGTACCTCACTAATGTTTATGGGCCCAATTGCAATGAAGGTAAAATGGAATTCATTGACTGGCTTATGAATCTGAATATGCAGCAATCTAAGTTATGGATGATACTTGGTGATTTTAACTTTATAAGAAGGCCAGATAATAGGAATAAACCAGGTGGTGATCCTGCCAGTATGATGACCTTTAATAATATTATTGTCAATTTGGATTTGGTTGAAATCCCCCTCAAAGGAAGATCCTTCACATGGAGCAATAAACAAGATCAGCCTCTTCTGGAAAAGCTAGACTGGATATTTACTAGCCCCCACTGGACTACTGCTCATCCATCCACTATGGCTATTCCCTTGGCAAATATCACATCTGATCATGTGCCCATCAAACTTCAAATTGACAGCAACATCCCCAAAAGCCAGATATTCAGATTTGAAGAATATTGGACTGAATTTAGTGGATTTCTTGATACTGTGGAGAAACATTGGTTGAATTCCACTCATTACTCTGATTTTGCTAGAAATCTAAACTCCAAATTTAAAGCTATCAGAAGAGGACTGAAAGCATGGAGTAAACAATACTCCCAATTGAATAAAATAATTGATAATTGTTTTTTCTATGTGAAGTTAATGGATGGCATTGAGAAACAAAGACTACTATCTAGGATTGATAGAAATTTTAGAATTTTACTTATCAAACATACAAACAAGTTATTGGAGGCTAAGAGAATATATTGGAGAATTAGGGCAAATATAAGATGGGCTAACCTGGGTGATGAAAATACCAAAATTTTTCATGCCATTGCTACTTATGTGTTTAGGCACAACTACATCACTTATCTTATGACTATGGATGGACAACAAGTGTTTGATCATGACCATAAAGCTGCTATTATTTGGGAATCTTTCAAGAATAGAATTGGCACTAATACTATATATACACAAAACTTTGATATATCACATCTTGCTATGGATGATGATTTACATGATCTTGACAGACCCTTCTCCAATGAAGAAATTGATGATATCATCAATAAAATGCCCAATGACAAATCCCCTGGTCCTGATGGTTTCAATGGATTATTCATGAAGAAATGTTGGCACATCATCAAGCAATATTTCTACAAATTCATTAATGATTTCTACAATGAAACTATATCTCTTGCACCTGTTAACAATGCCTACATAACTCTGATACCTAAGAATGATAATCCTGAATCTCCTGATGATTATAGGCCCATTTCTCTTCTAAGTATGCCCATCAAAATACTTACCAAACTTCTTGCTAATAGAGCACAACAGATTATTATATCTAGAGTTAGCAAGAATCAATATGGATTTATCAAGACAAGGAATATTCAGGACTGCCTTGCTTGGAGTTTTGAATACATACATATGTGCCACAAGTCCAAGAAAGAAATCATCATTTTTAAGATTGACTTTGTCAAGGCATTTGACAAGGTAAATTACAAGGCCATCCTATTTATGATGAAGCATCTGGGATTCAGCAACAAATGGATTAGATGGGTCTCAGGTATACTTTCTACTGCCACTACCTCAGTCATACTAAATGGTGTGCCTGGTAAGTGCATCCAATGCAAATGTGGAGTCAGGCAAGGAGATCCCTTCTCCCCTTTACTATATGTTATGGTTGGAGAATTATTACAAATCTTGGTAAATGAAGCTTGGAGGAATAACCTACTTACTCTGCCCATTGAAACAAACTATACTGAATTCTACCCTATCATACAGTATGCTGATGATACACTTGTTATCCTGCCAGCTGATAAGGTACAAATCAGGAATTTTATTGAGATCCTTGATAAGTTTTATAAATTCACTAGGCTAGTAGTAAACTATAGTAAATCCTCTATGGTACCTATCAATATCTCTGATGACAAAGCTATGGATCTGGCTAACACCTTTAACTGCAAAAAATAAGCTATGCCATTTACATACCTTTGTCTACCTATGGGGTCTACAACGCCTAAAGTATCTGATTTGATGCCCATGGTATCTAGGCTTGATCACAGGCTTGCTGGCATTGCCACCATGATGTCATACTCGGGGAGACTTGTACATCTTAAATCCATTGTTGCAGCTCTGCCTATCTTTGCTATGTGTTGCATCAGAGTTCCATTCACCATTTTGGACCATTTTGAAAAATCTGGTAGGAACTTCCTATGGTATGGCAAAGATATCAATAAAAAAAGGAACTGCCTTGTCAAATGGGATAATGTTTGCTTGCCAAAAAAAGCAGGGGGTCTGGGAGTACTAGATCTAAGAATTCAAAACAAAACTCTGCTTACAAAATTCCTATTCAAATTTTTTAACAAGCATGATATTCCCTGTGTAAACCTTATCTGGAACAATTACTATGACAATGGTGAGGTGTCAGGTTTCCTACCAAGGTGGGATCCTTCTGGTGGAGAGACTGCTGTTCTATCTTGAGAGAATTTAAGGATAGGACCATCAGCTATGTTGGGAATGGTAATACAATCAAGCTATGGTCAGATAAATGGTGTTCACAAATACTCTCACAGGCTATGCCTCAGCTATAGTCTTATGTAAAAAACATTGAGATCACACTTGCTTCTTCCAGCACTTTGGAAGAGGTGGAATTTTATGACCTATTTCACCTGCCAATGTCTACAATTGCAGTCCAAGAGAGCAACAATCATAGAGAGTTGATAAATAGCAGAGATAACCAGCAAATACCTGATTCATGGAAGTTTCATTGGGTTGGTTCAAAGTACTCTAATAAGAGAATATATCTGGAATACATGGGAAATCCTGCTGATGCTCCTAAACCATTTCAGTGGATATGGAAGTCTTGTTCCCTTCCCAGGCATAAATTCTTTTTTTGGCTTCTATTGCAAGATAGATTGAACACTAGAGATCTACTAAACAGGAAGAATTTCTACATTGAGACAAGTAAGTGTGAATTATGTGATGATGAACCTAATGAACATATAATGCACCTATTTTTTAGTTGTGATTTCAGCCAAAACTTCTGGATGAACATTGGTTACCAATGGGACACTGATATAAACCTGTAACATCCCAAATTTTGGAATGTTAATATAATTAATTGAATTGTTTGTTTGTTTGCTTGAGTGAATTAAACTTGAGTGAAATTTGAACCTTTTCAAAAACTTTTGAATGAGAGGGAATAAAATGACTTTCCCCTTCTCCGGTAAATTCAAATTCATCCTATTAAAATCAATGAGAGAAGATGACATGACTTCTTCAACTATAAAGAATTTGAACGGAGTTTTGCAATTTAATTCTTTCAAATATTTGCATTTGCTTCTCTATTTTTCTTCCCCGAGAAATACCCCGAAAAATAAATTCTTGCAAGCAAGAAAGAGCGGAGGAGAATGACCCTCCAAAATCAGGGGCATTTTTGCAAATATTTGAGCCAAGAAAAACCAAAGTTTTTATTTAAAAATTATTTGCAAAAAGAAATAAAGCCTTTAGGGATTTTCTGAAAAACATTTTTTAGTTTTTATTTTGGCCGTGGAATAATGCTCATCATCTACATTTTATTTTTCTCGATAATTTTAGTATATAAAAACTCTTTATTCCGAATTGATTTGATTTCCTTTTTATTGTTTTAGTTTCCTAATTTTAAAAATAGGAATGGAATCGTTTTTATTAGGAAAAACCTGCTGGCCCATTAAGCACTTTCCTATTCTAGCCCAACAAGAGATCATCTCATTCCTCTGTTTCCTCTCACGTTCTGAAGCTTTCCATATCCATGGAGACAGGAATCTCCACCTTCCCGATCTCCCTCGTCTTTCCATCCCAGCGCCTCCCGAGACCGCCTATAAAACCCCCTCCTCTCCTCGTTCCATTTTTCCCATCACCACGCCTCCCTGCCCGTAGCCTCCTCGCCACCGTCCTCCTTTTCCTGCCTAGAACGCTCACCAGAGCCCGACGCCAGAGTGAGCAGCTTTGAGGCGCCCAGCGCCACCTCCCCAAGCGCCGACCCCTCCTCCGCCACCCCCACCTCGCCGGGCGACCTCGCCCCCTCGCCGGAGCAGCCCTCGACATCGCCGTCTCCTTCCTGCCATCTCTGCCTCACGTCAGGTAACTCCGTTTCGTTTTTCAGATTTATTTCCGTAACAGATTTAGTTCCGTTCTTGTTTAGCTTATAACTTTTGATCTACAAGTCCAATGATGCTGATTCTTTTATGCGTTAGATCACAATTTTCTTGTAGTTTCCAAAAATATATAATTTGTCTATGTTTGGATTTATAAAAAATTGAGTTAGATCAGATTTGAATTAAAGCTTGTTTTGCTTATTCCGGGAGTTTAAAAATAGGTTTTAATTAATTCTTTTTGCTCCTGGTCTCTAGGACCTTTGTTTATCCAGTAGTATTTAGTATTTTATTTTCAGGTTAATTTAAATTAGGTTTTTAGCAAAACAGTACTGTTTTAATATTAGTTCTGTTTTAGCTTTTTATTTATTGTTTTTATTAGTTTTAAATTATTTCTTTTTGTCACTTTTGACAAAATTAGTTGTGTTTCTGTTAGACAACAGGAGAAAATTTATTTTTATTTTAAAAAAAAATTATTTTCCTTAGTTTTGTATGAAACCTTCTATAGGTCATAGTTAGAGTTTTATAAAAGCTTTTTATTTGTTTCTTTTTGCAAATAAAATTTTATGGGAAAAAATACTTTCTGTTAAATTAGTTATTTTACATTTTATTTTCTGTTAATTTATTAGTTTAGTATTTTAATTGTTGTTAAGTTTTTACTTACGGCAAAACTATATTAGATGTTTGTAGCAAAGTCATAGATCTTCGTTAGTAGTTTTTCTTTGTAGTTTTATTTGAAGTTTCTTTTGATTTTGTTTGAGTTTTATTATCGATTTTCCTTGCTGTTTTGATTGTTATTTCGAGTGCTCAAATTGTTTGCTAGGATGTTTGCTTATGTGAATGCTATGTTTGACTATATAGATTTTCAACGGAGTGACGATTAGTTCTACCAAGTCATTTTCTGACAGCGTTGTTATCTTCATCAAGTATTACCAGGCAAGTTCACTTTGACCATGCTTTCATACCCATGTTTTATTGCACTTAGTGACATCTTTGCAATCACCCCTCAGTAGTGGTATTGAATCCTTGTAGTTGAGTAGTATGCATGAGGTAGGAACCCATCACCCTGTTACCAAGCCCGGGACGTTGTTTATTTTAATGCTACGCTATAGTAGACGGGGTTTGGTATGAGTGCTCAGGAGTGGTGTGAGGATGAAGGATTTCGTCAATGACGACAACTCCATGATGGCACCTGCAAGGACTGCATCTTCAAGGCCTCAAGACTTCAAGACTCGAGACAAGAATTCAATACACACTAATGGGTGAAGGATGGTTGACGGGCACACTGGAGAAACAAGTGGTTGGCTGGGATGCATGGAGAAGAGCCATGACATCTTGCGGAAAGCTTCACCCAGACTCAAAGAGACGGAAGAATACTTCATGCCGGAAGCTTACCTGCAACCGCAAGTCATTATGGGCTCTGGCTTGGTTGACCTTAGTTGTGACTCTGGCTGGGGCCGGTACTAGCAGATGTAGAACTACGGTAGGATGGGATGAGTACCGGACAGTGGTCAGAGGAACTCTTCGGAAGACCATGTTTCGGTCATCTTGTTCTCAAACACTCTGAAGTGCGAGAACGTAAAGAGAGGGATCGAATCTTGTGGGTAAAGTGTACAAACCTCTGCGAGCCGTGTCCCCGGTTACGGACAATTTGAGCCTCTGGACTTGGATCTATCTCGGAACTCTCAACACCGGATTGATAACTTAATTGTGGGCAACATATGATGATTTTGGGCTATGAGACATCGGTTGGCGGAACCATGTCATGATAGAAAACTCCATAATACAGATTTCATTTATTCCTTTGATGTAGGGAAAATAAAATCAGCTTTTACGCAAACAAAACTCAGATACAGAGCCATAAAGCCATACTGCATATAGTATAGTTTATTATCTGTTTATTCATGTTGTGATCTTGCCGGTACATTCAATGTCTTGACCTACACGGCTGCAACGTATCATGTTGCAGATATTTTCCTCGACAGTAAGAATACGATGCAGGTTACGGTCTACACTCAACCTGCAGCTGGCGTTGATGGGACTCCACACCCGTTTGATTGTTTCCGCTGAGTATTATGAGGTATATATCAGTTTATATTATTTATACATGTGATTGCACTTTGATATATACATTGATGTACTGTGTGTGCCAGCATACTGATCCAGGGATGGCATAGTAACACAGAGGCTTGATCGTCTGAGGTCGGGTCGCTACAGAGATGGTATCAGAGCACATGTTGACTGTAGGACGTGACCCTAGAAACCGGAAAAGCCCTTAGGACAGGATATCTCAAAAAACTTTATTTTCAAAAAGACTATTACTTCTCATATCTTTCTGAATTTATCAAATAGACCCTCTCACCTCAAATAGATAGAATATACCCCTTATCCTTTGATCACCCGGAGGATCAACTGAAGACGCTCCAAGAAGGATTTGATATCGGAGAACTGATGACCCCTTCAGAGTAAAGAGGATTTCACCATGTATTAGAAGCTACAACAGTTGAAGACTCAAGATTTGAAGTTCTGAAGAAATATTTGACCTTTAGAAGACCAAACCCTGTTACACACTTACGTTAGATGCGACGATGTGTGAGCTGTCATTTGTTTGATGTTTTCCGACAGCCACAAAGCAAAACTTGTTTCTTCAAAAAACTATTGTTCAGATTGTGTGTATCCTCCCCACCTCTCTCTCATCTCACCCTAAAACCCTTGAACCCCATAGATGATGAATGAAGTTGGACTGATATTCTCTGGATCAAGACTTCAGCGGAGGCAGAGCTATGGATGCGAGAACATGGAGAATCACTTCGGGAACAATTTGGTTTCAAGGAAGTATGAGGTCCAATACGCTCTTCAAGATTACTTTACGTAAAGTGCTGCAACCTGGTGGAGAATGCATCAATCCATACAAGGATTTAAAGGAGCAAGAACTTGGGAGGAATTCAAGAAGACCCTATGAGATCACGTCTTATCCGGAAGCACAATGATACACCAAGAAGTAAACCTTGTGCCTGCAAGATTTGCGGAGAAATAGGACACACCAGGAGGAACACAAAGATGGATGCCCTCATTGTGAGGAGAAACACCGGTGAGGAATGCCCAACTAGCTGTGTGACTTGCTTCCTGTGTGAAGGAACCACCCACTACCCGGTGCGGTGTCACATTTACTCCACGGTGCAACAAACTATTCAAGCGGGAAGATGGAATGAAAGAAGCCCTCAAGGAAGATCTGGAAGAACCATTAATGAATGAAAGTGTTGAAGACACGGATGGAGAAGGTCTCGACAGATTTTACTCCAATGCCTGCTATTCATGTGGAGAAGAAGGACATTTTCACAAGATTGCACCAAGGAAAGAAAAGAGTATCCAGGATATTTCCCGGCAGTGAAGTGAAGTTTGACCCTCTGGAGATAGAAACTCTGATCATTACAGAGAATTCCAGGAAGAGAAAAAGAAGGCAACCCGAGAACAACACAATTTTTGCAGAGAAGGACCTAAGTCATATCACTTGTTACAGGTGCAAGGATTTAGGTCATTTCGCTAGTAAATGTCCAGAAAAGAAGCCAAGAATCCAAGGAGCCCGCATAATCACAAAGAAGCCCCGAGACATGTCGGAAGTCATTTGTTTTCGCTGCAAGGAGGCAGGACATTATGCTATTAAATGTCCCGACAAGATGAAAGCTGGAGTTGAGTAGTTGGAATTGTGATATGGATAATAAGAGTAGTAGAAAGCAATTTCATTTTCATGAGCTCAATGAGTTGAGTTATGTAATAGATTACTCTGAGATTGTAATAGTTCATGACTCAATAAAGTTGTAAGGTCACATGCTGAAAAGACTTTAAGGAGTTGTCATATTCTATCTTGGAAATTAATATTCTTGATGAACATGGAAGAAGGTGAGTTGTGATGCATAAACAGGAGATTGGAAATTGAGTTTGAAGTTTTGTTTGGATGATATGAATGTGTGCCCCAGGAGATAAGTACCTTACTCTGAGCATCATTTACATTTCACAAACTGCAGATGACGACCCTTTACGAGTCTTTCCTTAAGGGTCCGGAAACGATCATGACCCTGACAAGTGATCACGATTACCCGAAGATCCTGAAGGACATGATGAAGCATATTCACCTTGAAGGAGATGCAGTCTACAAAGGCTACCTTCATGCAAAAGGGAGTGGAACTTTGGTATGTGGAGGTACACCTCCACCGCTTGAAAGGAGTTTGCCCAAAGAGGATGGGGCATTACTTTTTCATCTCACGTGTTCCACAAGCAACTTTCTTCGATGCCGTTCGTGAAGCAGCCATGGAAGACATACGCCATATAGGAGAAATACTTGAAGCAAGACTCCGTTATACTCATGAATACCTAAGCGAAGTGCATGCAGAGATGATGAAGGTGAAGCTCAAGACCACCATGATGAAACAGAAGATTGAAGATTTCAAGGCTCATGTCGCACAATTCCAGTGGGACTGAAGAATCCTCGAGGAGGATAAATAAATAAAGTGGAAGTAATGTCTGACCATACCAAATCATGTGGGTGGCAGCATTTGTAACAAGTACTTTTTGGAATTTGGATTTACGAAAATGGTTAAGGATGTAATGAAAAATTGATATGAGATTAATGAGATTTTATGGATAAACTTGTGCACTTCTTTTGGTCATAGTACTCTATAAAGCCACAGGATCAATGAAGAAAGAAATGTGTTATTCATGACGGCCATAGAAGGAAGCTGGACAAAATAAGTTGGAGTTTTGTTTTGATATGATGGTATGAAGAAACAGAGTACTATCGATTTAAGGAGGTGTAACAAGAGAGTTACTCCAAGGATGAGTTAAAGCTGCACTAGTGTTGAAGTGGGCCATAACCCACAGGCCCAGGATTTTGAGAAGGAACCGTTGTAACCTTGATAAAGGAATAAATTTGGAAGAATCTGTTATCCAATCAGCCTACGTTTAGTAGGAGGTTACGCAAAAACCTGAGAGTGGTGAAGTAACGATAGATGTTTTGTTTGGCATGCAGAAACCATGGATTTATACGAACTCAGTTCGAGAACAAGAGAAATTCTGCAATGCTTGTGAGTATGCCCAAGTGTTAAAATACGTGATTCGATATTTACATATGTGGTAATGATTCAAGCACGGGATGGATTGGCCCCATACCGGAGACTTCTATCATGAACTATCATATGTTGATGGAAAATCGAGAGCCTTGAAAACCCTAGAAGAGTGTCGACACGATAAGCCATAAAACCATAGAATGGTAGTACGATGGAACCCTTTACAGCAAACCGTTGCCAAACGTAGGTTATACGGTGAGGTTCAACCTGCACCTGCTTTTCCGCAGGAGAAAACCATAAATTGTAGACCACCATGAGTGTTTCGATAGTTGTTTAGAATGGACACAGACCCATCAGCTAAGAAGATCCAGTCTCAGACGAACTTCAACTTTGACGAACCGACCCAAGCTTTTGAGGAAAACTCTATGCTTCTGACAGAAGAGCTTTAATGAAGGAGCTATTGTAAGATATGTGAAGAGACATACATTATCAGCCCTCCAGAGGAAACGTCTGAGTTTATTGGAACCATGACCTTGTTTTTAAGTGTGGTAGCACTCGACCTTTCTCGACCAAGACATTTGCTAGAAGACCCCAACCCCTAACCTTTTCTTGTTAGTTTCTTGAATCTCGAGGACGAGATTCATTTTAAGTGTGGTAGGTTTGTAACATCCCAAATTTTGGAATGTTAATATAATTAATTGAATTGTTTGTTTGTTTGCTTGAGTGAATTAAACTTGAGTGAAATTTGAACCTTTTCAAAAACTTTTGAATGAGAGGGAATAAAATGACTTTCCCCTTCTCCGGTAAATTCAAATTCATCCTATTAAAATCAATGAGAGAAGATGACATGACTTCTTCAACTATAAAGAATTTGAACGGAGTTTTGCAATTTAATTCTTTCAAATATTTGCATTTGCTTCTCTATTTTTCTTCCCGAGAAATACCTCGAAAATAAATTCTTGCAAGCAAGAAAGAGCGGAGGAGAATGACCCTCCAAAATCAGGGGCATTTTTGCAAATATTTGAGCCAAGAAAAACCAAAGTTTTTATTTAAAAATTATTTGCAAAAAGAAATAAAGCCTTTAGGGATTTTCTGAAAAAACATTTTTTTTTAGTTTTTATTTTGGCCGTGGAATAATGCTCATCATCTACATTTTATTTTTCTGATAATTTTAGTATATAAAAACTCTTTATTCCGAATTGATTTGATTTCCTTTTTATTGTTTTAGTTTCCTAATTTTAAAAATAGGAATGGAATCGTTTTATTAGGAAAAACCTGCTGGCCCATTAAGCACTTTCCTATTCTAGCCCAACAAGAGATCATCTCATTCCTCTGTTTCCTCTCACGTTCTGAAGCTTTCCATATCCATGGAGACAGGAATCTCCACCTTCCCGATCTCCCTCGTCTTTCCATCCCAGCGCCTCCCGAGACCGCCTATAAAACCCCCTCCTCTCCTCGCTCCATTTTTCCCATCACCACGCCTCCCTGCCCGTAGCCTCCTCGCCACCGTCCTCCTTTTCCTGCCTAGAACGCCACCAGAGCCCGACGCCAGGAGTGAGCAGCACTGAGGCGCCCAGCGCCACCTCCCAAGCGCCGACCCTCCTCCGCCACCCCCACCTCGCCCGGCGACCTCGCCTCGCCGGAGCAGCCCTCGACATCGCTGCCTCCTTCCTGCCATCTCTGCCTCACGTCTGGTAACTCCGTTTTTCGTTTTTCAGATTTATTTCCGTAACAGATTTAGTTCCGTTCTTGTTTAGCTTATAACTTTTGATCTACAAGTCCAATGATGCTGATTCTTTTTATTTAGATCACAATTTTCTTGTAGTTTCCAAAAATATATAATTTGTCTATGTTTGGATTTATAAAAATTGAGTTAGATCAGATTTGAATTAAAGCTTGTTTTGCTTATTCCGGGAGTTTAAAAATAGGTTTTAATTAATTCTTTTTGCTCCTGGTCTCTAGGACCTTTGTTTATCCAGTAGTATTTAGTATTTTATTTTCAGGTTAATTTAAATTAGGTTTTTAGCAAAACAGTACTGTTTTAATATTAGTTCTGTTTTAGCTTTTTATTTATTGTTTTTATTAGTTTTAAATTATTTCTTTTTGTCACTTTTGACAAAATTAGTTGTGTTTCTGTTAGACAACAGGAGAAAATTTATTTTTATTTTAAAAAAATTATTTTCCTTAGTTTTGTATGAAACCTTCTATAGGTCATAGTTAGAGTTTTATAAAAGCTTTTTATTTGTTTCTTTTTGCAAATAAAATTTTATGGGAAAAATACTTTCTGTTAAATTAGTTATTTTACATTTTATTTTCTGTTAATTTATTAGTTTAGTATTTTAATTGTTGTTAAGTTTTTACTTACGGCAAAACTATATTAGATGTTTGTAGCAAAGTCATAGATCTTCGTTAGTAGTTTTTCTTTGTAGTTTTATTTGAAGTTTCTTTTGATTTTGTTTGAGTTTTATTATCGATTTTCCTTGCTGTTTTGATTGTTATTTCGAGTGCTCAAATTGTTTGCTAGGATGTTTGCTTATGTGAATGCTATGTTTGACTATATAGATTTTCAACGGAGTGACGATTAGTTCTACCAAGTCATTTTACAGCGTTGTTATCTTCATCAAGTATTACCAGCAAGTTCACTTTGACCATGCTTTCATACCCATGTTTTATTGCACTTAGTGACATCTTTGCAATCACCCCTCAAGAGTGGTATTGAATCCTTGTAGTTGAGTAGTATGCATGAGGTAGGAACCCATCACCCTGTTACCAAGCCCGGGACGTTGTTTATTTTAATGCTACGCTATAGTAGACGGGGTTTGGTATGAGTGCTCAGGAGTGGTGTGAGGATGAAGGATTTCGTCAATGACGACAACTCCATGATGGCACCTGCAAGGACTGCATCTTCAAGGCCTCAAGACTTCAAGACTCGAGACAAGAATTCAATACACACTACTGGGTGAAGGATGGTTGACGGGCACCCTGGAGAAACCAGTGGTTGGCTGGGATGCATGGAGAAGTGCCATGACATCTTGCGGAAAGCTTCACCTGCACTCAAAGAGACGGAAGAATACTTCATGCCCGGAAGCTTACTGTGCAACCGCAAGTCATTATGGGCTCGCTTGGTTGACCTTAGTTGTGACTCGGCTGGGACGGTACTAGCAGATGTAGAACTACGGTAGGATGGGATGAGTACCGACGGTGGTCGAGGAACTCTTCGAAGACCATGTTTGGTCATCTTGTTCTCAAACACTCTGAAGTGCGAGAACGTAAAGAGAGGGATCGAATCTTGTGGGTAAAGTGTACAAACCTCTGCGAGCCGTGTCCCCGGTTACGGACAATTTGAGCCTCTGGACTTGGATCTATCTCAGAACTCTCAACACCGGATTGATAACTTAATTGTGGGCAACATATGATGATTTTGGGCTATGAGACATCGGTTGGCGGAACCATGTCATGATAGAAAACTCCATAATACAGATTTCATTTATTCCTTTGATGTAGGGAAAATAAAATCAGCTTTACGCATAAACAAAACTCAGATCTGAGCCATAAAGCCATACCGCATATAGTATAGTTTATTATCTGTTTATTCATGTTGTGATCTTGCGGGTACATTCAATGTCTTGACCTACACGGCTGCAACGTATCATGTTGCAGATATTTTCCTCGACAGTAAGAATACGGCATGTGGTTACGGTCTACACTCAACCTGCCGATGGCGTTGATGGGACTCCACACCAGATGATTTGTTTCCGCTGAGTATTATGAGGTATATATCAGTTTATATTATTTATACATGTGATTGCACTTTGATATATACATTGATGTACTGTGTGTGCCAGCATACTGATCCAGGGATGGCATAGTAACACAGAGGCTTGATCGTCTGAGGTCGGGTCGCTACAAAACCTGATGGAAATGCTCATGGAGGGTAGGAAACAAGATACTTATGGATGTTTTAAAGAGTGCCTAATTGCTGGCTGCTGGAGTCTATGGAAGCACAGAAATAGCATAATATTTGACCACAAAGTTAAGAATATGACATTCTGTATTGCTATGTTCAAGAAGCACTTTAGCATGATCATAAAGAAGGCTAAACCTGGTTTGAAGGAGGGATGCAAAGCTGGCTTGACCATTTGTAGATTTTCTTTCTATGTTTTCTACATGATCCATCTTGTACATCCATTTGTAACTGTCCCATCATATTAATGAAAATGAGAATTACAGTGGGGGTCTTCCCCACTGTTTGTTGCTCAAAAAAAAGATAACAGAAATAAAAGAAATAACAAAATAATAAAAATGACATATAGGCATATTATATATCAAAAAATTTAGAAAATGATTTTCTGTAACATGAACATTTTTCTAGCATCAAGTAAAATCCACAAAAATTTAAATAAAGCAAACAGTGCTACTAATTTATTTAAAACCAAATAAAAATATTTTAAAATACCAAAATAATTTCAAATTTATTTCTCTCTAATTTTCTAATGTAGGGTATCATTTTACCCTAATTTCCATATATTTATTTTTGGAGAAAACTAATTTGAATAAAACTAAATAACTCCAAATTGAAAATAATTTCAAAGGGACATTAAATTTGGTTCATTGAAACTTCCAACTCATATTTCATACGATTTGAAGAAGTCATTTTATCTTCTCTCATGAAAATCATTAGGTTGCATAAAGTTTCTGAATTTGAAATACTTCCAAATGAAATTGAAATATTCTCAAAACCCATTTTCATTTAAATAAATGGACGAAGGCATATCATCTTCACTCTATGGTTTTATGATGAAATGAATTTGAATTCATGGATATTATAAATGCAAGGTGAAAGTTTGGGAAAGTCCTTTTATTCCCTCTCGTTTAACTTTCAAAAAGTTCCAAATTTTACTCAGTTTTACAGAAGCAACCACACCACAATCAAAATCAATCAAAACTATGTATTCAATATAACATTCCAAATTTTAGAATTTTGGGATGTTACAAAAAATTGAATGATGCCGTGAAGAAATTCAAAGCTGCGATGCTTATGCTAAGAAAGTGAACGTAGGCGCCACCGTTGGATAATAGTACCTGATTCTCAGCGGCGTATGGGTATCGATGTCATACTTCATAGCAAAGGATCGTCAATGGTGCTCGTGTTGCGGTTGAGTGTGGGCCGGCTGTCGCCGTCGCTGAAGCGGCTCCGGTGCTTCGGTTGCGGCGCCCGTCGACATACAAGAAAGCTCATCTGTGGTAAGTGAACAGTTGCATGATAAAGAAGAGAAAAACCGAAGGAGTACAAATCGAAATAACCTGATCTGGCTGCGGCGTCAATAAAGCAGGGCCAATTGGGTTGAATATGGCGGCCGTGGAGCGGGTCCGGTGCAATGAACGAAGGCTTCGGCGGGCACGGTGTACAGTGCTTTCGGTGAGGCGGATCTGTTGCGGCGGATGATGGCTGGTATGTAGGGCCAGCGATGGGGCGGACGAGGGAGTCAGTGAAGGGCAAGCCAGTCGCTGAAGTGGCTCCCATGAAGTGGTGAGTTGGCAGTTGGGGGTTCCAAGGTGCGGAAGGTAGATCCGGCGGGGTATGAGGTCCAGCGCTACGGCGGAGGACCAGATTCGGCGGCTTGCCGTGGTTGGGGGGTCAGGGAGGGGAAGGGGAGGGGCTATGTGGAAGAATGTTGGGGGCAAAGAGAGGAAAACAATGGGGTTACCAAAGTAGCCCTTTTCCGTTCATGTGGCAGGGGTAAAACAGGAATATCGCAGGGCTAAACTTTTGGGCACGAGATATTTCGATGTGACTGGGATGTTTGAAATCTTTTGGCGCCTGAAATTATAAGTGTTCTGCTGTTTTATGGCCGACTATGATATCATGGTCAAGAATTTATTTGGTTTTCACGCAAAAAAGTGCATGTTTCGAAAATCAGTGTCCCCAACTCAAAACTTAGATTATCCATTCAATTCAAATATGGATCATTGAGCAAGTACAATTAAATACATAGTTTATGTATATGTGTCTCCACATTACACAACACAAATCCCCATGTACATGTCTCTCTCTATCCTCCACACACATAGACACAAAAAATCTCTTATCATTGCCTCAGTCTCTAGACATATCACACACGCTCTCTCTCTCTCTCTCTCTCTCTCTCTCTCTCGCAAACACGCTCAACAAGGGTTTCCCCGTGAATAACTTACCGTCTATTCATCAACAGTCGTGGAGTACGGCGAACACGAGATGTGAAAAAGAATAAATCTACACGTGCGTAGACCACCTAGTATGACTACTAGGACTAGAGCAAGCCGAAAGCGCGCCGCCGTCACCCCCTCCTTATCGGCGACAGGAAAACCTTTGTTTTACATAGTCCAGCAGTCATCGTGCTAAGGCCCCACATGCTGAGCCGTTGAATAGAATGTAGATCCTAGTTTACGGAAACAAGTATCGATAATACATTCGTATCTCCATACTTATATTTCTTCTCTTATAAAAAAATCGAGTTGGTGATGATGGTATGCGTGCCATCTTGCAATATAGACCGTCTGTTCTATATCTGACGGATGGAAATTAAACTAAAATATACCCGCACCTCTCTCCACATTTGCAAACAAGGTCTTCCCTCATTCATCCTTATCTCCAACAACCTCATTGTTGAGAAATTAAAAAAGGAAGCCTCTGGAACAAACTGGCCTCGTGGCCACGGCCGGCGTCGTCCATCCCCATGCCTCCGCTCAGTCCGACCACCAATCACCACCACGCTCCACTCCTCTTCACCTTATCTCCTCTTTCTCGAGATATCATTAGTTTTTGCACATGGGATTACTCCTGCATGGGTCAATCACAACAAGTGTTTTATAAAAAAATGCATCTTGATGTTCCATGGAATGCACGGACATCTTGCTAGTACTCCAATAGAAGACTAAGTTGGTGATGATGGTGTGTCTTCCATCCAACATTTCTAACCATTAGATCTACATCTAACGACTATGAGGTAAGTTGTTGCCTTTTGTCACCAACATCCCACTTCTCCACCAATTTGCAGAAAAACCCATAATTAGTATCTTAAAGCCAACCAGACCCCTCCCCACCTCACCAAAACAGTCCCGAGGAATATTTTCTGATTGAAACATACACTGGTACGCGTCGGTTCTAAATAAACGGTTTTTAACCCCTTTCCGCGACGGCATTCGGAACCGTCGCCAAGTGAGTGTGGGCGATAGGGGGGGGTCCTTCCCACACGACCCAGAAACCATTGGGAATATGCCCTCCTGGCACACACGCTCGGCAAAATGAGGTCGTGTGCAACCGACGAGCACTTAAATACAGAAATACGTACAATAGTGCTAAAAAAATACAATTATACAGGCGAAATCATTTCCGGTCGTAAGTACATCCCACACAACAAGAATCGCTAAACGCTTCCGTCAGATATACATCCCACACACTCACTCCAAGGAAATCGTTTGTGCAAGGTGGCGTAATGCAAACAGTTTTCAAGAGAATGTCGTGTGTGATTGTTCATTGATCCAACACGGTTTATTCCTAGAAACTGTGTGCGTTTCCTGAGGTAATTGGCCACTGTGTTTTCTCATTAACCGTTTGTAATAGGAAAACCCAATTAGCAAGCTAATTGGCCAATTAGCGGGCTAATTGCCCTATTATTAATTGTAGCGACCAGACCCGAATGGATCTAGCGCTCTGTGCTCAGTGTCATCCCTGGATCAGTAATGCTGACACCACACAGTACTTCGAAGAATTTATAGCAGAGTAGCAATCACACACTTATTACATCGTTGTCCACAAGGGAACTTAATACAATAATATGGCTTAAGGCCATCTAATAATAACAGCGGAAGGCTTGGAAGACAAGTGAGTCCATCAACTCCATCGGCATCACCGAGTATAGAACCACGACCTAACACCTTACTCGTCATTCTAAAAGTCTGCAACGTGAAAAGTTGCAGCCCGAAACGGGTCAAGACATGGAATATGCCGCAATGTAACACATAGAGAACAATGAAGCAACAAGCCTATACTACATGCATATATGGCTGGTGGTAAGGCTCTCTGATTTACATTTTTGCATAAAGCTGGTTTTTCCCTACATCAAAGGAATAATTTTATTTAACTATCATGGTGGTTGTTAAACATTGAGAATGGTTGACAGCATCCTCAATCCCAATTAAAAGTACTCATTAAAATCCCAATAACTTTATTATTAGAAGTAACATGTTGAGATTCACATGATATTCAAGTACTAGATACTCAAGATGTCCATAACCGGGGACACGGCTAATCATGATTTGTTTATACACTCTGCAGAGGTTTATGACTTTTCCCCACAAGACTCGATCGCTTCCATTTGGTTCTCGTGACTACATGGTGTTTGAGAAAGGATGACCGAGACATAGTCTTTCGTGGCGCTTAGCACCTTACATGTGGGTAGACCGTACCAACCTACATCCCCTACATCAGCTAGCCTACCCGTAAGAGTTCGCACAACTTAGTCAACTACGCCAGAGCCCATAATTGGCTTGTGGCTGCACACGGAAGTTTCCAGTTTGAATAATCTTATGATCCCTTAGAGCCCGGTGGCGGTCCAAAGAAATACAGGCAAGTCCTCGATAGAAACCAGTGCCTCAATCCACCCAGATGTGTGTTTAGGTTGCCACCTTAGATAAACCATTAATTAACAATCTCACATCATCATGGATATTCACTCACCCAATCCACGCCTACTAGCATAGCATGGCATAATTAAGCAAACGTAGAAGTAACTCCCAAGGTTTCATAAGTAAAACAGGTAATAGGTACTACCTCAATCTACTTCCCATCCCACAATTTAATTAGATCCTAAACATGCAAGTGTTTGAGGGTTGATCTAATGCATAAAACTGGGTATGAAAAAGGTATGATCAAAGTGTTACTTGCCTTGCTGATGATCCGCGAGTCCTAGAGATTCGAAGTAACAAGCGGCGACTCTGTGTGATCTAACGCAGACAAACAACAAGCATACAATAAGTACTCATCTAATGCACAGGGAATTCTCGAATAAAAGATCTAACCAGATAGTTCAACTTAAGAACCCTGGTTGCAAAAGAATCAAATCAAATAAAGCATCGAAAGTCGGAACTCGAGAGAGAACGACCCGGTTTAGCAAATCTGAAATTAAGTCAAAATTTTACAGTAGCAAAACTCTGCGTAAGTAGGTTAGTCGGAACGGCGGTTTCATAACGAAACTCCAGGCGCTTGAATCACCTGATTCCGATAAACAAGCAAGAAATAAAACAGATTTGAAAATCGGATCAGAAATCGAATCTGAAAAATAATGGATTAAATCCGATTTAAAAGAAAACGACGAACGGATTAAATAACGGACGTTCGTTAACAGAACTAATCCAACGAACACGTTCATTGAAACGAACGGGTCGGTGAACGCTCACTAAATAAGAAATCCAAAAATAAAACCGTCTAGGTTTTAAAAACCGAACATCGCAAAAAACCGGATCGGTCTTTTAAAAAAACGGATCGGATCGGATCGGGCGGCGGCTACCTCGGCGGTTCGCCGGGCGGGCTCCGGCGGGCTCCGGGGTCCGCGTGGGTCGAGAGGTGCGGCGAGGGGCCCGGGGGGGTCCGGCGAGGGGCGGCGAGGGCGACGGGCGACGGCCTGGGCGCAAGGCGGCGGCTCGGGTGGAGGGCGGCGACGGCGGGGCGGGTTGAGGGGAGAGGAGGGGCGGCGGGTTAAATAGGAGGGGGCTCGGGCGGCTTGGGAAGGCATCGGGCGCGTGGTCCGAGCCGGACACGGCGGGGCGGGCGGCGGCGGCGGCGGAGTCCGCGAGGGAGGGAGAGGGAGGAGGCGGGCCAGGGCGGCTGGGCCGGGGCCTGGCTGGCTGGGTCGGCTGGGCCTTGGCCTAGGGGGGGCGCGTTTTTTTTTTAAAACAAAACAAAAACAAATAAAAAAAAAAACAAACCAACACCGAAATTAAAAAAATAAATTTTCCCCGACTCCTAAAAATGAGTCGAACAAAATGAACTTTAAAAACGGCAAACATGCATAAATTTTTAAAATGCTCATTTTTGCCTAAGCAAAATAAATCTTCCAAAACCAAATCTCTGATTTATTTATAATATCTTCATTTTTCCTAAATATTGGGAAAGTCATATTATTCCCTCTCTTAAGTTTTTTATAGGAAAAACTTTATGAAGATAATTTAAATAAATCCAATGATCCTATTTTCAAAATTTGAGAAATCCCAAATATGAAAATAATGAAACTTCCAACTCTCTCCGAGGGTCCTTGAGTTGCGTGAAATTTTCTAGGATCGGAAAATGCGAGAAAAATATGATATGCATGATGACCTAATGTATAACATTCCAAATTGAAAATTTGGGATGTTACATTAATAATCCATTTACTAATCTAATTGACATTCATATTAAGCACATAATATATTCCATTTCCATATTAAGGAAGCAGGATTTCATAATTGAAATACATCGGAGTACAACACGATATAGCTTCAGCACTCAGCTACCCCATAACACAACTGCACGAGCAGCAAGTTTCACATGCAACATCTAGAACCTTTTGAAATTGGCATCATAGACGGTACATAGAGAGATGCATCTAATCTGGAAAACTGCTGAAGCGGAAGGAGAATATTGAGCCTTCATTCATATTGAAGGTCTTTGCAACTTTAGGCCAGTGCCTGTGGATGATTGATCGTCCATCCTACGACCTCTTCAGGAACACTTCAATATTGAACCGTGGGTGTTGTATGAAAACTTTCCTCGCCTCCTAACCATAGAGGTGGTTTGAGAGGTAATCATCAGTGAAGCCTGAAAACAAGGATGTGCATAAATATCTTCTCTATATTGGAAATAGGGCAAAGGAATAAAAAGAGGCAAGGTATAATTGTTAGTACCATCTTGTAAACCTCAATCCCATTGTTTCCCTGCAACACATATCAGGTTAAGTAAGGGTTCACATGCTATCAGTAAAATATGTTGACGAAAAATAAGCGCATTGCAGATTCATTAGATTAATTCAAAGCCACATGGAAAACCCATTTATCCAAACCAAGGATGATTAAGAACTAGGAAATATAGCACTTGAATATGTTTCTCATGTATTAAGTGCAGCCAAATTCGATTTATTCCTCACATGGTATACAATAAGAGAATGCAGCCACGACAATTGAACATTGCATTGCAGAATTGAACCAAGTAGTTAACTAAACACCACAACAAATGAACCAAACCTTATATGAGCACCACATTGCACAATATAACATACTGCTAATAGAAGACCGGACAGTTAACCAAACCAAGCATGCTTAACAACTTGGAAATATAGAAATTGTATTTGTTTCTCATGTATTTAGTACAACAAAATTCGATTTATTCCTCACATGGTATACAATAACATAATGCAGCCACAACAATTGAACATCGCATTGCAGAATTGAACCAAGCAGTTAACTAAACACCACAACAATTGAACCAAACATTAACTGAGCACCACATTGCACAATATAACATACGCCTAATAGAAGATCAGACAGTTAAACAAACCAAGCATGCTTAACAACTTGGACATATTGCACCCTGAAGAATTGAACATCACATTTGCAGAATTGGACCAAGCAGTTAACTGAACACCACATTGCACGACATATAGAACATATACACTATAGAAAATGATTGCATGGTAAAAGTAGATAGCACAATTCGCTAGAATTTGTTAAGGAAAGGAAGTAGCTAGCAAACTGAACATGGGTCCTTATAGTGAGCTAATAAGACAAGTTACTCCTCATTGTCGGAGATATCGATGACGATTGGCTCCTTGGACATGGAAGAGGGCGAGGCCTCTGCATCGTGGGTGCCCTCATTGTAGTGGTGAGTTGTCTGAGTCGCTCCGAGCACCAACCTGCTGGCTCACGAGATGAGGTAAGCATGTGCACGCTGAGAAAACACCTCGTACTCTTCATCGAAGACACCGACGGTGGCCTCGAGAAAACGCCACAAACTGTCGTTTAAAGCAACCAACCGCGTCGCGGCGTCGGTGCGTGAGGCGTCAACGGTGGCCTTGACGGCGAGGTGCTCCTCCAAGATCTGGGGGTCAGCACGAATGGAATTCATCGCGACCTCATCTACGCGTGCGGCCGCGATTTGCTTCTCCGCTGCAAAATGCTCCTTGAGGTCCTGGCTATACTACATGCACCATGGCTTAGGCCGGCGCTTATTCGGTGGAGGGGTCGGTGATTTGGGTGGAAGGTGTCGCGCTCGCGCCGGCGTTCGGGGCATGTGGGATGTGGAAGGAGGAGGAGGATGGGTGTCGGGTGTGGATTACCTGCCTGGATAGGCGAGGCCGAGCAGCGTGGAGGAGGGTCGCTGGTGAGGAGGCGGCGCTGCAAGCAAGGAGTGAAGGTTTGAGCTTGGAAAGGAAGGCGAAAAGAGGGGAAATGTGGCTTTTTGTAAGGGGAAGGGGGCGGGGAGGTAGATATTTCCGCGGAAGCTAAAAATTTGGAATTGCTTCAGCCAAAAAACTGGCATGCAAAGTGTCATCAGACACGGTCCCTTATTCAGAGTGGGCTGTGGACTGTAGCCGTCGCACCTTCTCGCGTAAGCTGTATGCGTACTATACTCCGACGGTGCTCCAAGATATTTTGTGATGCATCTCACATGGTTGGTTATAATAAACTGTGTGGGATCTACTTGATTTTTCCTCTTGATGTAAGTTACATAATGTGGTCACAGCGGCCATGGACGGTGTTTGAATTGCTAGACCTTTTATCTGCAGTGATCATAAAAGAATTGGAATTATTCAGGGTTCGTTTGGACATTTTTATGCATTAGCTGATTTTTCAATGCATTTATGTGCATAATTCAAATTTGAACAACATGCACATGCTCCAGTGCATATAATTTTTTTGAAAAATCAAATGTTTGTCCTTAGGTGCATGCTTAGGTCCCATGCAAGAAATGGGAATGAATGTCAAACACCAGGGCACAGTTGATTGCCGGCAAAACATTGAGATACCTGGTTTTTAAATTCTAGTAAATCCAAAACTCGTCTGAAATTCATGAAACTTGGCATGCTATCATGGAGCGGCATCAACATGTCGTGGTAAATTGTTTGTCCCATTTGGGGCAGGTTTGGGTATATGCTTCTCACAAACCAGAGCTTCTCACACCAAGCATGATGGTTTCGGTAGGGAACGCCCCACCTTTGGGGACGAAACGGTATCCATTGCCTCTTATTGCTTTCAAAAATTTTCTCGTGACAACATAGAACAACAGGAGTGTTTTGTTATTTTTTGTGATTTTTCGGGGTTCGTTTGGACATTTTTATGCATTAACTGAGTTTTCAATGCATTTATGTGCATAATTCAAATTTGAACTACATGCACATGCTCCAGTGCATTTAAATTGGTTGAAACATCAAATATGTGTCCTTGGGTGCATGCTTAGGTCCCATGCAAGAAATGGGAATGAATGTCATACACTAGGGCACCGTTGATTGCCGGCAAAACATTGAGATGTCCGGTTTTTTAGTTCTAGTAAATCCAAAACTCGTCTAAAATTCAAGAAACTTGGCATGCTGTCATGGAGCGGCATCAACATGTCGTGGTAATTTTTTGTCCCATTTGGGGCAGGTTTGGGTATATGCTTCTCACAAACTAGAGCTTCCCACAACAAGCATGATGGTTTCGGTAGGGAACGCCTCGCCTTTGGGGATGAAACGATATCCATTGCCTCTTATTGCATTCAAAAAAATTCTCTTTTCAACATAGAACAACATGAGGGTTGTGTTATTTTTTGTGATTTTTCGGGGTTCGTTTGGTCATTTTCATGCATTAACTGAGTTTTCAATGCATTTATGTGCATAATTCAAATTTTAACTACATGCACATGCTCCAGTGCATATAAATTGGTTGAAAAATAAAATTTGTGTCCTTTGGTGCATACTTAGGTCCCATACAAGAAATGGGAATGAATGTCAAACACCAAGGCACCGTTGATTGCCGACAAAACATTGAGATGCTTGGTTTTTAAACTCTAGTAAATCCAAAACTCGTCTGAAATTCTTGAAACTTGGCATGCTATCATGGAGCAGCATCAACATGCTGTGGTAAATTTTTGTCCCATTTGGGGCAGGTTTGGGTAAATGCTTCTCACAAACCAGAGCTTCTCACAACAAGCATGATGGTTTCGGTAGGGAACACCCCACCTTTGGGGATGAAACTATATCCATTGCCTCTTATTGCTTTCAAGAAAATTCTCGTGTCTACGTAGAACAACAGGAGTGTTGTGTTATTTTTTGTGGTTTTTCAGGGTTCGTTTGGACATTTTATGCATTAAGTGAGCTTTCATTGCATTTATGTGCATAATTCAAATTTGAACTACATGCACATGCTCCAGTGCATATAAATTGGTTGATAAATCAAATCTTTGTCCTTGGGTGCATGCTGAGGTCCCATGCAAGAAATGGGAATGAATGTCAAACACCCTCCCACCGTCACTCGTCCGCAAACATTGAGATACCTTGTTTTAAAATTCTAGTAAATCCAAAACTCGTCTGAAATTCATGAAACTTGGTATGCTATCATGGAGCGGCATCAACATGTCGTGGTAAACTTTTTGTCCCATTTGGGGCAGGTTTGGGTATATGCTTCTCGCAAACCAGAGCTTCTCACAACAATCATGATGGTTTCGATAGGGAACATCCCACCTTTGGGGACGAAATGATATCCATTGCCTCTTATTCCTTTCAAATTTTTTCTCGTGTCAACATAGAAAAACAAGATTGTTGTGTCAATTTTGTAATTTTTGGGGATTTGTTTGGACATTTTTATGCATTAGCTGAGTTTTCAATGCATTTATGTGCATAATTCAAATTTGAACTACATGCACATGCTCTGGTGCATATAAATTGGTTGAAAAATCAAATCTGTCTCCTTGGGTGCATGCAAGATATGGGAATGAATTTCAAACACCAGGACACCATTGATTGGCGGCAAAACGTTGAGATACTTTGTTTTTAAATTCTACTAAATCTAAAACTCGTCTGAAATTCATGAAACTTGGCATGCTATCATGGAAGGGCACCCGACATGCTGTGGCATTTTTCGTGTCCATTTTGAGAGAAGGCGCACTAGAATAATGACAGCCAACAAAGGCATTTTAAAAAAATAGCTGCCACTTTCATATCTCAAATATTTGTATTATTCAAACCGTGTGCGTTCTATTAACCATTCACGTGATGCGACATGTCTTGGTTTTAATGGCTATAGGAGGTGCCGTGTGGACAGCTGCTTGACTGAACGGAAGGCGTGTGAGCGCAGTCCGGTGTGCAGGCTCACCGGGAAGCGTACAAGATGTTCAACGCAGGATCTGTGCATCTCTTCAACGCAAACAGTTCAAATTACGGTATGCAAATTAAAGCCAGATTTTGGCGCTAAGCCAAGAGACACTACGATTTTTCAAAATATGCAGCTAAAAATCGATAGCACTATTTTTTTGCAACTAAAATTCAGTAATTAAGCATAGATTTCATTCATACTAGAGTTTAAGCAGTCGTTCTCACCGGGAAGCGAGACAGCCTTGGACCGCCGCCCGCCTTGCTCCCTCTAGTCTATATTAATGGCGCCGCCGAGCGGCAGAACCCCCCAATCCTCGCCACACACACAATTCCTCTCACTCTGCCCGCATCCTCGACGCCGCTCTGAGTCCTCAATGCCGTCAGTGTACGAGGATGCCGCTGAAGCGCCCCATCAGAGGGAGTGGCGACGCCGGGGCTGCTGAAGCACCGGAGCACGGCGTGAATATGGAGACAAAGGTTTCTGTCACCGCCGACGAGGTGGAGAAAGAGGCTTCCAACAAGCGGAGGCGGGTCGAGAAAGAACCGCAAGCGACTTCAGTAGGCCTAGACTTCATCAACAACCTCCTCGATGATATGTTGATAGTCATCATATCCCTCCTCCCAATCAAATATCGGGCGAGGATAGCCGCCCTTTCCCGGCGGTGGCGCCCTATGGCTCTGCACCCCTGTCGACCTCCTCGACGCCCACAAGCTCTGCCATGGCTATCACCAAAGCTTGGATGCATTCTCCCAGATCGTCAGCAGTCATGATGGCCGAATCAAAGGCCTTATCACGGGCAAGTTCCGTTCCAATGGCAAGGACCGAGCCAAGCTTGACGAGTTATAATGATCAGCTTGAGAAGCTAAGTTATAATGATGGGCATATGCGCTTGCTGCCAACGTCCGTGCTCCGCTTCTCGCCCAAGCTGCGCCTCGCCAACTTCATGAACTGCCATTCCCCCTTAATGACGTGCCCTCTCTTTTTCTACCACGACTGAAGCACCTCGAGCTCGTCATCATCCGCATCCCAAAGGATGGCATGGAGCGCCTGCTCTGCGGCTGTACTGCACTCGAGTTCCTTCGTCTTCGGGAGATGAATTGGTCGAGTACGTTGTACATCACCTCCAGGACTCTACGGACTATTTATGTGTGTTGCTGGTGCTGCAATGAGAGATCACAAAAGGTGGACCACAATATGGTCATCCAAGACACACCTTCTCTTGAGAGATTACTTGTAGTTGATCAATGAGGTCCAACAAGAATCAATGTAATTTCTGAGCCAACTACTACAACTACTACAACTTTCAGGTACAACAGTCGCCTTATATACCTCTCCTTCTTGATATCAACATTATTTCTAGTTTTGAAGATGTATGTTAAATGCATCATCCGGTGAATCTTCACCTGCACTGGGCACAATGAAGGTCTTGGCACTAGAATCTGTCGGCCCCAACCTGGACCAAGTTGTCAGTTGCCTGAGATGCTTTCCGTTCCTGAAGAAGTTGTATATCGAGGTGATGTTCCTTTCCTGTTAAATTTTAACCATAAGGGAGTTCAATTTTTTGCACCTTTTCCCAAGTTTACAATGACAATGTACTATGATTTCTGAAGGAATTTTGGAGGATTTTAAGACATACACCCCACCCCATATTGGTTGCTTCATTCATATGGTTACAATCGTCCATAAGCATTTCTCCTTTGGATTCATCTGTACTAGTTTTCTTAGGGAATTTTTCATCCAATCCAATCTCTTGTTAAGAAGGCTACATGTTTCTAGATTGTAATCAAATGCCCATGTTAATCATGCCAGATCGAAGATGGCGCGTTGGTGCATTTTACAAATCCTGCAAACCAAATGGGCATGTAGCAGTGTTCAAACTGCATGTAGGCACTAACACGTTCTCTTATTTTGCAAATAATAATAGGCCCGAAGGTGGATAATGTTTATAACGACAATCACATCGAATGCCCGGATCTGCATATCTCAAATATTACTTTCAACTCCTACCGAGGGACCTTATTGGAGATTACACTCGCCAGGTTCTTTCTTGCCAGAGCAAAGGTGCTGAGGGTACTGAGGTTGAACACACATTTAATTAGGAAAGATCAATGGTATTATTATCAGAGACGGCAGGTATTGCAGACGGCAGGCAAAGCAATTGGAAGTTATTGTGTCAAACGCATACATGACTTGTCAGTGGCTGATCCCTTTTCAGAGATGATGCAGCTTACAATGTTTGAATTTGAACCTTGCAATATTTATGGTATTTTTTATATTGAACCGTTTCTGTTCCCTTGTCTCAATGCAAACAGTTCATCTGGGTGAACCGCATGTCGTACATCGCACACACCTTCATCTGGTTGACCGTTTCTTTTGTGTTGCCTAATCACAAACAGTTCATCCGAGTGAACTGTATGATGTACATCGCACACACCTTGATCTGGCTGACCGTTTTGTTGCCTAATCACAAACAGCTCATCCGAGCGAACCGTATGTTGTACATCGCACACACCTTCATCTGGCTGCCGGTTTCTTTTGTTCCTCCTCATTGGAAATGGTTAATTGAACTGAACCGTATGCCCTGAATCGCACACCCAATTAAAATATGAACCGTGTTTGATGAATCCGTCATCACAAACGTTTTGCACATTTTTAGATGATTTTTTACACCACCGTTTGTGATTATTGCATCGCACACAGTTTCGTCGAAGGGTCTCTGATCATAGTGTCGCGTTAGCAGTATCCTGAAGTAGTGATAATATATCTCTAGTGATATATGTATATCAAAATTAGAGTGTTCTGCATCAAGTTTGTGAATAAGTATTATTCTAATTATGACCCGTTGCAACGCACTGAACATTGCTAGCATTTCCAACCATGCCAAAAAATGCTAGTATTTCCATAGTTTCGAGTTTTCCATCAAGATATTAGTCACTCATGGTTGATATTTACTTTCAATCACTTACACATAGGCACTATGTAACTAGCATTGCTTATTGGCTTCCAAAGCTTAAGTTTCACTCCTACTTACAATATGTAGAGTATTAACAAAAAACTACCACTTTCAAAGAGCCCTAGGAAGAAACTATTGTACAAAAAATAGCAAAAACATACCCAAAATTTATTAATCCATGGCAAAAACAACTACTTACTGCTGATTAGGCTCGTTTAAACCCGTTTATGACAGGGTTTGTCCACACGTCCGTGCTGACGAGGCAGCTTAAACCAACACATTTTGTTTGAACGTTGACACGAGGACCCACATCTGACCTTCTATACTGTTATTCCCCCTCAAATCATTATTTTTTCTGAACATTAATTCAAATAGTAGTGATGCGTGTTTGACGGTGGCGCCGGTGATGAGCAAGTTGGTCGCCGCTCCGCTGGACGGGCCGGACGTCGCGCTGGCCTCCGCACGGGTTGGCAGGCTGGCCCGAGCGTGACTCTCGCGAGCAAGTCGCCGTGCTGGCCTTCACTCGAGCTAGATGGCTAGCCTTAGCGTGGCTCGCGCGAGCAAGCCGCTGCGCCGCCGTGCCAATCTAGCTAGCAAAACTGGCAGACAAGCAGCTAGACGGAGCTATCTTGGCTAGCTAGCGGTCGCGAGCGCCGGACGGAGCTAGCATCCGGGTTGCCGCAAGATGTGCTTGCACCGCCAGCGGTTTTGACCTCGCCTTCTGCCGGCGACGGTAGCTGCATCCCATGGCCGAAGATGACTAGCTGGACGGGCCGGAGGTAGGATGTCACTCGGGGATTTTTGTGCAGACTGACATGTAAGTCCCACATGTCATAACGCCTAACTTTCCGGTCGAATAGAAGGCGTTGACTTAAGGGGCGACATCGGTTGAAACGTGCCTATAATGGCACTTTGTAGAGTAGTCGTTTCTTGGTAGGGCTGGTTGGTAAGGGCATGTACAATGGTTGATAAGGTAGTCTTATCTTAAGTCTGCCACGTATGCAAGTGGTAGTAGTTTCTTGGCATTATTAGTGGTTTCTTGTAAGGAAGGCGATTCTAGGTTGCGTTGTACTCCAACGAGTACTACTATTGGTCGTGGGAGTGTATACCTCGTTTTGTGGGTTCGATCCCGGCCGAACGCACGTCGGCCTTTTTTAAAATAGTAACTTTGCTGCGCGCCAATATTGTACATGAGTAGTTTGAATTTTGAAGTCAAACGGACATGTCGCACCACAATCTGGGTGCACTTGATAGCCTATCCACGTGAACGGGTTCTCCTTACCATCATCTCATGGCTCGCGTTCTTGTGCTAGCCGCACCATGGTTGCGCCTTCCTTGTCATCTAGTAGCATATTTAAACTAGTGCCTCCCAATTAAGCCCGAGGAGCCGGAAAAGCCTGGCGCGGCATTGGGAAATGTGCAATATGGCTCTGTACGTAAAGTGCTAGTACTCTACTACTCTGTAGCTTGTGGTGTTGCACGCATGGACTTCACTCTATTATCGGCTCTATAAAAGAAATTCATCTTGAAGTGATTTTTTTTTTGAAACGGAGGCAAAAGCTTTGCCTCATCTCATTCATAAAGAAGGAAATACTAACAAAGTTCGACAAGATCCATTACACCTGCACAAATGGAAGCGAAAAGCCTAGTCTCGCCGTATCAAATAACCCAAATGTTCTGCCCCTGCAGTAACCGTCGCTGATAAACAGGCTGCTAGTGTGTGCATGAGAGGAGCGGCTGAGTAGGCCAGCTACGTGCTTGAATAGAGCACTGAGAGTACCCACTACGCAGGTGTACTTTCCCTGCATTGATAGTACGGCGATGGTTCTAACGAACAGTACTAGCCTCCACTTCCAACTGTAGGTCCTTGGCCCTGAGATTCAAGAGTTCAAAACTGGTGCACAATACTAGAAGTACGGTACATCGCACTACTAGTTGAGAAAGTAGTACTAGTACTGCTATAGTACGAGTACATAGTAAATAATAGCCTCACCCCTTTTCTAAGGAATGATCGAGGAGTTATAGTTGGAGGGGATGAGGCCCTGCGATTACTACGCTCTTATCTCCTCCTTGCCAGTTCCCCTCCCTCCGAAGAGAAGGCAGTTCGTCGCTGCTCCCATGGATTTGCCAGGCAGTTCTCCCCCTCGTCGGGGCTAGGAGACCTTGGATGATGATTCTCTAGGAGAAATAGCACGCCGCTCCGACGTCCTCACCACCGCAAGACTGGGTGCTTCCTGCACCAACTTTTTGAAGACGTTGCTTAAACAGGCTTGGGATAAGGCCATGCTTGTTGGTCCTCCATGCGTCCTCAAGGAGAAGGTTCTTCTATGGGACAATCCTTTGAACAGTCTACCGCTCCTAGGCCATGGTGCACGTTGACTCCGCTATAGTTGTCGACCTTGAGAGGTAGTCAGATTTTGTCCGATGAGCAGGCTAGTCATGGAGTTTGATCATGTAGTACTTAGTTATTCCATTTCCATCCCGTAATTTCTCCGCTGCCCACCGTCTTATATATAGGTCTGGTCGGTGCCAACGAAGATTGGCTTGCATACCTCTGGCCGGATACCACCATAATTTTGCACAACATCCACAACAGTGCGGCCGTTCCCGTAGACCCCTTCTCCACCATTGGTATCGGCTTTCCGGACTGGCTGGGCTTGAATACTATGATGATGCCTGCATGAGATTGAAGAAGATAGCAATTTCGGACCCACCGACAAAGCGACGCGGGTATGACAATTACTATCTCAGTGTGGTGTTCGACATAAGGATTGCCATTAATACAAGAGGCAGTAACGGCGGACAGGTTAGAGGCTGGCGCATGTTGGCCGCGGCATATTTCTACCCCTACACGTTCGAAGGCGCCGTGTTCCATCTAGGCCGCATCTTCGTGGTGACAAACCAGGGGACTTGTTTCATCTGGTTGCCATCCTATGATACGGGAGATTAAAAACGGAATGCACAAACCATCATTTGCATCCCTAATGGTACTCCATTATTTTGCAGGGACCAGTCATCCCCCGATCAAAATAAGATCGCCGATCCTGGATGTCCATTTGCATCGGCGATTCGGTCTAACCTGGAACCTTGTAGCTAACTTTGGCATATTGGGATCAACTATCTTAGTAGTCGTTACCCATGGTACCACTAATGTGCAACATGGTCACACAATCTACCACGATCGGAGCGTCACCATCTACCCAGGTATTCCATTTAGTATTATATTTTTTAACCATCTCGCCTTCTCTTTCATTGTTGTACTACTTACTAGTACTAATAGGAGTACCTTTTACCTTGGAGGACGTGTATAGCTAGCTAGGCCCTTTAAGACTTGAACCCACTAGCTGCCACCATTTTTGTTTTTCCATGTCTTACTATCTCATCCATGTAGCCAAGAGTGGCTATATATAATAAGCTGGTTATTTTACTTCCTCTATACCGGAGTAGTACTATTTACTGCACAGTATTACTGACCGCCATATTTGAGCACAACATTATTATGCATGGACCTTGACTATGTAAGTCACCATGTGTCCAGATGAACGGTGCTGAGTTTGACCCTCGTGATGCTACGTGGGTGCCGAGGAACACTCTTGGAAAGTACTCGCTTTTCATTGGGGACAACTACCCCATTGTGAAGCGCATGCAACCTTCCGTGCACGACACCAAAGGCCTGCCATTCATGAAGCATGGTTGTGTCTTCAGTGCGCACCTCCGGATGAATGACATGTTGGGACACGCTATCCCTGATTTATGCCGCTTCAGCTTGGATGAGTCTCCATCATGTGGAACCGGACTAGAAAGCTGCGACAATGATTCCCATAGCCCACCGCTATGGATCATGCCATCCATGAAGAACACCTGGGACTGGAACCTGGAGGAGGACATGTAGCCCATCTATAACGTGTAAGTGGAGTATGGTAAATTGTGAACGGTAGCGCTGTGAATATACGTAGACTAGTCGTGCACAAATTTATCACATGAATTGGAGATGAACTTGTGTGGCATACTAGCATTTTTCCTTTAGAAACTATTACTAGTAAATGTGTTATGTGTACGTGCAACTTGTGTGGTTGTTGCTTGGGCTCTAACACACACTTTGAGAAAAAGGTGGCACGGCTTTGGATATAGGTGGCGTGGTGGCATCATACAGTAGCATCATTTGCTATAGTTGTAGTATACTCCTACTAGGACGACAACTCCTATAGAACCTTGCGCTTGGCTCTTTGCCTCTTCGGGACGTTCAACAGTTCATACTCGTGTGAACCTTGCACATGGCTCTTCGCCTCTTCGGAAGGTCCAACAATGATGATACTATAGTACAATATGCTTCTGGCAATCTGACACCAATTGAACTGCTGCACGTCCACCGCGAGGGCGAGGAAGAGCAAGAGGGAGAGGGAGAGGGCACTGTAGTTAAAACCCTTTCCTCGTCCTGCGAGACACCGCGTGTGTGGGCGAGGGAGAGGCGTAGTAAGCAAGCTTCTCCTCGTTGGGCGAGTTGACGGGACACATCAAAGCAGTAGTATTACTAGTCCATACTGCTTCCTTTCCGGTTAATATGGCTTAATTTGAAATGAGAAAAATACACTTGCAGTCAACGTATGTAACAATACGCTCTTTATGGTCACTATATATAGTTTTGCGGTGATTATACAATCACTAGCTCATCGTAGAGCACCGTATTGCACCCTACTGAGTTGCCACATAGTCGACATGGCACTTTGTTGACTGGTTAAATTGTCACCTGATTTTTGGGTCCCACATGTCAGTAGGCAGAGCAAAGAAATCAGTTAAAAAAACTTTATGCAGACGCGACGGGAGTACAACCCTTGGGCGCGAACCACCCTGGCTGTGTATGTGAGTGCATGCACGTGTACTCCCTCGGTCGTCCAACAAAGAGTGTACATTGGCTAAAAAACAAAGAGTGTACATCTACACTTCCAATGCATTTAGCCTTTAATCTACATCGATATTGATTGTCTAATGCACCAACTTTTGCTCTAGCTATGGGCTACATGTCTATCCTTAATTACATCATGCAACAACCTTCATTTAATCTTCTTCTCTCAATGGTCGCATGCACACATAAGTCTGCTACTTTTGGGCGTTAATTATGCCCTAGTGAATGTGTAAATCTCTATATGTATAGTCTTTCACGGACGTAGGGAGTAGGTTGAGCACTTGAGCGTGAGCGTGTGCGTTGCGTCGTGTGCTGTGTGCTGCATGGGTGCGTGAGTGTTGCGTGTGTCCATGTGTACGTGTGAGTGTTGCATGTTGCATGCATGCATGCATGAGGCTTTTACTCCCTCCCATTGACATGTTCATATTTCAAGCTTCCTTTGTTTCCTCCATATGTTGACAGTCCCTCTGTTCCCAAATACGGAGTAAAAGCCTCCCTCTGTTCCTAAATACAGAGTATTTGTCTTTCTAGAGATTTTAACAAGTGACTACGTACGGAGAAAAATGAGTGAATCTACACTCTAAAATATGTCTACATACATCCGTATGTTGTATTCCATTTGAATGTGTAAAAAGACTATATTTAGGAACGGAGGGAGTAGCAAATAAACATTAAGTTCTCTTGTTTTTCCCTCCTTAGTCACGGTGCACAACCAAATATGACTTATTCACCTGGATGGAGGGAGTAGATGGTCAAAGTTTGACACAAATTTAATGCATTGGTAAACATAATTTTTTGAGAAAAACGAGTGCATTAATTGAGTATTTTTGCAAACTACAAAAATTATTCCACCACTCATCATCTACCTTGGTTGATGAGATTTTTTAATTGAGCCCTATAAACCGGAAAGGAGGTAGTACTAGTACTACATTATTGGCGCCGGGTGCCTTGGCCAATGTTTTATCTTGTTGGACAGGATGAGCGTACATGCATAGGGATACTATAGATAGGAATTCTTCGCGATCCATTATTCCCCATCTCGGTCAGAGAGAACTATTCAACTAGTCTTCACAGTGATGTGACAATACACGCTGCAGCAGATGGGACACTTAATTAATAAGCTCAACCAGCGTGTTGGTGTTACTAAATCAGCCTTACCTAGTACTGCCATCATGTTTGCCAGTGGAGCACTCTTCCGCAAATACGCCTACGCACCTCTCTCCTCCATTAACTAACATCTGGGCCCTCTTGAGGTAGACCCACATGTCATCGGCGTAACTATTTACACTCCGAAGGACGGTATATCCTGGTACTAGTACTAGTAGTATTGAGATTTAATGCAATTTCTTCCCCGTCATTCACTCTTCTTCCTCCTCTTTTCTTCCTCCTCCTCTCTTCCCCATCGTCGGCCGCACACCATTTCCCCCCGCTCACTACTCGCCCGCCCGGGCCATCTTCCTTGGTAGCTCGCGCGTACCATATCCCCCCGCTCACTGCTCGGCCACACACACCATCTTCTTCGCTCGCCCGCCCGAATCCACTTCCCCACTGGCTCGCAGGCACCGAAAACCCCAATCACTCAGTGCCCTAAAAAACCCTATGGCAGAACCGACTGACACGCAGATCGGTGATTGGAATTCCCTCCTCGATGTTCTCTTGGAGCAGATATGTAATCATATGGACCTGCTCAGCACCGTTCGTTTGGCCGCATGCTCGGTGTGTTTGTACCATCTACTCGTCTGCAACCGCCGACTCTTTTCAAGACACCCTGCTTGCTGATTCCCGATCCTCGCAAGTGGCCCAGACACCAACGTGACGATCCTACGGAGGTTGCTCTGGTGCCCCTCGACATGCTACCACTTCCCGTCCACCTGTCCTTCACGCGCGACCACTACTGGGCGGGCATGAAGGCCAACTGGCGTCCCGTGGATATCTACACCCAGCGAGAGATCACCCTTCCATTGTTGGATACCGTCGCCATCGAGCCTCGCGGCCCGCCGGACACTCCTACCTACTACGCACGAGATGCGTCGAGCTTTTGGCTCGAGCTCTGTTTATTGAAGGTTGTAATCTGCGAAGTGCCCACACCATCAGAACACTACATGGATTACAAGTTCATTGCCTTGTTCAACATGGGATTAGTCTATCTGGAATCCGGTCGCCATACATGGTGATGGCTCATCGTCAATCCTCTTCAGCCAATATTTCTGTCTGATGCTATAGTGCATGATGGCATCGTTTATGCGGTCGACACACAGATTGGCTACCTATACTGTGGAATTTATCATCGTGTAATTGTTCTATCTCATCTCATATTTACCTTATGAATACGACTTCCTATTCATTGTTACAAATTTAGAATAGATAGTATGTCGATAACCACATCATTGATATATGTTCCTCTCATTTGCTAGATTTTTTTGACCACACATGTTATTGTTAGAGTTGATATGAGAACTAATGATTGTTAGAATAGATATTATGAGTATAACCTCATGATTGCTATATGTTACTCTCATTTCTAAGATTTTTATAACAACGCATGTTATTGCTTAGAGTTGATATGAGAACAGTAGTAAGTACTATGGTAGAATATGAGTAGGCCCTGTCATAGCTGTTTTTCGCTCATTGTTACATGATGTTTGAACCATGATATATTGCTCGAATATGAAAGCCATTGGCTATTTTTTTAACTTGGGGTATGATTATGACCATGACATTGCAATTCTCTGTCTATGATATGTGTCACTGTTATAATAATCTTAATTCCACACATACTCTGAACATGATTGTTTATTTTTGTCCTTTTGGTCTCTAATTTGAATTGTTGTAGCAGACGCAAATGCGCTGGCCTTCATGATTCCAGCACCTGGAATCATACCAGCTGGTGGGTGGTGGTTTATCGCTCATTCAGCTGACGGCGGTCATTTGATGCTCATTTGCACTTACCAAATTGACCAAACCATTACATCAAACCACATGCAGTACAGTGCCTGGGGCGTTCGTGACATTGATGGCTATGGCTACTTCGTGTTCGAGAAAGATCCCAGCTCCGTTTGGCCAGGCGTATTCAACTGGAGGCGGGATTACAGCCTCGGCAACCACTGCATGTTCCTCGGGCTCAATTATCCGATCATCCAACCAATCATCGATCATATCATCGACGATGATTACCGTGCTATGCAACTTCCATTCGCCAGGGTGAACTGTGTTTACACATCATACCATGGGTTTCATGAATCACCATATTCAGAGATTCGTTGACACAGCATGTTGCCAGATAATCTTCAGTGTGTGAAAGGCATCATGCTTCCATGCGATGGATGGCTTTTGCAAACCTGACATGCAGCGATGTGGTTCATGCCAACAGCAAATATGCACAACTTGATTCGTACTGATATCTAGACCGAGCCATGTATCCTAGGACAAATTTTTCCTACTACCGGGTGTAGTTACTCCCACTTTTGTTTCATACGTTCTAGGTAGTATCTATCATATTGGAGAGTATGTACGCGTAGTATGTAGTATGTAAGAATGTTTAGGTAGTATATATACTATTTTGTATGTAGTATGTAGTATATTTTGAGCATACTCCTTTTTACGTACAAATATGTACGTATTTCACAAATATTATAAAAACATGGGCTCACATGCAATTTTTTCATATAATTCGCTTTGGAGTATCTTAGATATAGTATATGAGCATATTAAAAGTAATAAAGTAGAGTATATACTATCACATGGTTGTATATGAGAAATGGGTGTAACTACACCCGGTAGTAGGATGCATTTTCCCTATATATATATATTCGTTCTAGGTAGTATATATCATATCAGAGAGTATGTACGCGTAGTATGTATCATATCGGAGAGTATCTATCATATCTATCTTATATATATATATATATATAAACACTATTCTAATCATGGGGTTAGAATAATATTCTGATCACAACCTGAACTGCCTGAGTAACACGCCTGAACTTCCCTCTGTACGAACCCGACCTTCGGGTTATCTTCGCAACCGTGGCTTCCCCCGCGAATTATTCTGGTTATCGTGTTCTATATGATGTTAGTGTAATCTAGAAATGTTTTTAGCAACTAAATACCGGTTTTAAATAGGAATCTCGCTCGTTGGCGGATTTTGTTCTTGGGTCGTGATGAAATTGCGTTTTTTTTTAATTTTACTGCCTGAGTTTTAAGTGCTAGGTTGAACTTCCACCAACATTGCCCAAATGGGGCTTGCGATATACCGTTGGAAAGCTATGGACACTAGTATAATGACCCAAGTTAATTTTTTTGCAAAATGTAAGCAGTTTAAGAGCAGTTTTGAAAACCGTTTTTTCTTCATACAAAAACGTGAATCGTATTTTTGATGGCATTTTTAAACCGTTTATGGAATGAGGCAAATAATATGGTGTTGGAAAGCTGCTGTAAAACCGCTACTTCCACATGTTGAAAGTTTTCTCTAATTCCTTATGGTTAAAGAGTAATTCGGAAAATTGTAAAATTTCCCAAACCGAACAGCTGAGTTCGTATTTTTGATGTCATTTCTAAACGCCCTATCCAATTGAGGCAAATCATACGGCATTGGAAAGCTTATGAAAATGCGCTACTTCATCTTGTTGAAATTGTTTCCTAACTTTGAACGGTTTAAAAGTAATTTAGAAAATGGTACAAGTTCCACCGAGTTCGTATTTTTGAGCAAATTTTTTAATCTTAAGTCCGAATGCAGCAAATGATATGGCGTTGGAAAGCTTGAGGAAATTCAAAACTTTTTGGTATATATTATTTATCCCAATTCATTATGGTTTTATGTCAATTTTCAAAATTTCTAAAAACGTATTTTCGCTATAAGTTTTACAAATTTTATCGGAATGTGGCAACTAATATACCGTTAAAAAGCTACGGAAAATGCGCAACTTTTTCATGTTGATGGTTTTCTCTAATTCCTAGCCATTTTCAAGTAATTTTGAAAACGGCGGGATCATTTGTTCTGCCTTTATCGTGAAACAGATTCTTCAAAAATGCACCGCATGAAGAACTTGAACTTCTCGGCATGTGTACTTGAACTTCACTCTGTTTTTGCACGTGTTTTTCTTGCTCGTAAGTCTTCATCCACTGCTCGTAGCTCTTCATCCACTCACTGGAATTGAGCAAGTGATATACCGATGGAGAGCTGTTGTAAACACGCAGCTTTCCCGTGTTTATCATTTTTTGATACTCGTGACGGTTTTAAAAGTTTTTCATCTGAAATTCATTTAGTGTAGTTGGTGAACTTACTGTTGTTTTCATGTTGAACTTATGTGACATATATTCATTTCTACTTTTGTCATCCATTTCGTCAGTGTTACACAAATGATATTCTTTTTGTACAAACCTCTCTCACAATATTTTTTTAACTTTCTCCGTCCGAGGACTTGAACTTACACAAATGATATTCCTGTCATTTTGAAGTAAATTAGAAAATGACGATATCATGATTTCTTCCTTCATCGTGAATGGAAATGCACTGCATCAAGTAGTTGAACTTCTTGGGCATGTATGTTTGAACTTCACTTTGTTTTTTACGTGCTGTTTTTTGACGTGCTATTTTTTGCACTGTGTGAAGTAGTTGAACTTCTGGCCATGTTTGTTTGAACTTCACTTTGTTTCACTTTATTGCATTTTTATTATATGAAATACACACCATGTAGTATGTGAACTTCCGGTTGTTATCACTTTGAAATTCTCTCTGGTTTGAGAGAACTATTTTGAAACACAAAAAACAACATATTTTTTATGTATTTTGGACATCTCAATACACGGTGAACCTCTCTCACAAGAATTTTTTGAACTTTTCCTCGCCGAGCACTTGAACTTCTAGCAACCATTTTTTTGTTTATGAGTTGTTTTTAAAAGTGCAAAAAATGGCGTTGTGTTTTTTATTTTTTTTAACAGGTAAATCCTAGGTTTTAATAAACTCAGAACTTGTCTGTTCAATTTGAACTTCACCTGTGGGTTATGGCCCATCTCATCACACTTATAGGTTTAACTCATCTTGGGGTTACAATTGCTCCATATTACCAATATTATACCTCCTTTATATCCAATAGTACTTCATCCTTTCGGTGTACAAAAAGAGGGGTACAGTTTTTGTACCCCTATAACTGTGCATGGGCCCGAGTCATGGACCCAAGACCGAAAGCAAGGCAAGGGAGGTGAGCCAAGGTAAGGTCAAGCTCGAAAGGAGCAGAACGACGCCAAGACCAAGACCACAAAGAGCAAAGGGGACGGCGGGCTCCCGGCAAGATCCTTGCCGGAGCAGTTTTAGCAAACCCGGCAAGACCCGTGCCGTGGCAGCTCGCACCACACCGAGTGAGTGAATCACCCTTGAGTCCCCTCCCCCCCTGGGGCAAGGATTCGGGAGACATCCCCGTGGTGGCATGCAGATATTTGTGAAGACATTCAAGATCAGATACACACTATAGAAGATGACGACCCTTGGCGGGATCCCAGCCAAGGAGGACCACAGGGCCCCCGGCAAGAGCCTTGTCGGGGATGACAGCAGGCGCCACGGCAAGACCCTTGCCGGGGCCCCGGCAAGACCCTTGCCGGGGCTACGGCGAGGCCCTTGCCAAGAACACCCATAGGGCCACCATCAGGCCCACGCCAATCAAACCTCCACCACCGTTCGCATGCAGCTGCCGACCCAACCAGTTGGGCAGGCACCTGCGTGGCGGCTAGCGGATCTTCGTGAAGACCCACCACTGCACCACCTCAGCTGCCTGCCTGCCTACATGGCACCACGGGCACCGCTTGCTGTATGCGTGTCGACACGAAAGGGAGCGGCGACGGACGAGACAGGGCTCTCCCCCGTCCCCGATAAAGCAAGGACACCTAAGCAAGACGCATTAAAGGCACCTTGTCATGTAATGCGAGGGATAAACTCGCATCACTGTACCCTTTCCACCTCCTGTGTGCCACTGTGGCAACCCCTTTCCCTATAAAAGGAGGCCCAAGGCGACCAGGAGGAGGATTCGGCTTTTTGGAGCTCCTCACGCCCCATTGCTAGCTCAAGAACACAGATAAACAAACCACCAAAGCAGGAGTAGGGTTTTACGCATCCTCGCGGCCTGAACCTGGATAAAGAAACCGTGTGCTATCTGTTTGATCCGCTCTTCTCACGACCCTGCGCCCCGCGATCGTAGTAGGGATTCTTGTGATCCCATAGGTGTCGTTCCCAGCGACACATCCCTTCATATTCTTGGGGTATCCCACATACCAAGATAAAACTCCTACTTATTTTTCTCCAAAGTCCACTCCGTGGAATATGATTATCTTTTCCAGGGGTTAAGTGTCCTCACAGGGTACTATCACCCTTGAAATGCACAAATTCATCCATAGACCATATTTCTCATATCCTCGAAAATGGTCAAAATCTTTCTTCATAGAGTAATCAACTCATAAAAACCCAAATCAGTATCAACGATGCTAACTTTATTGATTCTCAAAATACTACAATCGCCTGCATTTCCATTACATGCCTCAACTCAACACCTCAATATAAAAGAAATGTTCCCACTACTACTACTATATTTCTCACAGGCTCAACTATTTAACACGAATATCCTCATTGGGACAATCTCTGGCAAAGTGCCCTGCATCATTCCAATGGAAACTTATTACTTCTGACAAGTCTCGAGGTTTCCTTGTGATTACATAGCCTCCTTGGGTCCCCGGCTTCCTTTTGGGGCAACCGCTGATGTAGTGCCATGTATCTTTGCACCTAAAACTTGTGATATGGCTCAGCTTCTTCTTTGTAGGAATTGGGTTGTTCTTGGAGTCCAATCTATTTCTCTTCCTGGACTTTTCCATGCCAATCAGGGCTTCTATTTCCTATGGGTCTTACTCTACTTCCACTATCGGGAATGCTACTAGATCCCCCTTCAGACAATTCTAGGAGATGTGTCCTTCTTCTCCACATGAATAGCATGACTTGGTGCAGAGTTTAATTGGGTCTTCTTCGGGTGTGTCCTCCACCTCTTCCCTCATCACAGGTTCTTCTAAAATTTCCATGAGGGCTCCTTTCATTGCTTCTTTCTTCTGCTAGACGGTTTTTTGAACCACGGGGTAAATGTGACACTGAGCAGGGTAGTGGGTAGTCCCTTCACACAAGAAACAAGTAATCTGCCTAGTTGGGCATTCTTCCTCTGGGAGACTTCCTTCACAATGAGGGCATTCATTCTTGTGTTCTTTATGGTTGTGTCCTATTTCTCCATAGAGCTTGCATGCACAAGGTTTCTTCATATCATTTCCATAAGGCTTCAATTTCTGGGACACAAGACGAGACCTTTCAGAGTCAACTTAAATTCCTTCCATGTGGTTACTCCTTGCCATCCATTGATGGTTTGGTACATCCTCCACAAAGTAGCAGCAACTCTTTCAAAGCACTGAAGAGCATGTTGGGCCATATCCTTTCCGGCTATAGTGTTATTCTTCATGTGATCTTCCATGTTCTGAATCCATCGGCCCGTCTCTAATTGATTCATCGGTCCAGAAAATATGAGTTCATCTCCATTCAACCTCTATTGGTTTGTGGTGCGATAAGAGAGATAGAGAGGGATACACACAATACAAACAATAGTTTTGAGAAGACAGATTTTATTTTATGGCTGTCGGAAAAACCTCAAACAAATGACAGCTCACAATCGTCGCATCTAACGTAAGTATATAACAGGGGTTTGGTCTTCTTCTGATCGTGCTTGCTGATCTTCTCAAGTTCTTCTTCCAGATCATGTCTGTTGACGTGAAGTCTCTCGTGATGTCCTTTAATATTCTGGAGTTGCATTCCAAACTTCTGGGTTTCAACATCCTTGGCATGAACCATGGCCCTACTGTCCTTCAGTTCCTGACAAATCTCCGGTATCTCGAGGTTTTGCTCCTCCAGTTTGGCTACTTTCAACTTTTGGTCATGAGTTCTTCACGAAATGCTTCCTTGTTAATTACGACTTCATGAAGGTCCAACTTAACTTTCTTGATGTAATACTCCAGATCCTGGCGATACACCAGCTAAGGTTGAAACTTCATCTTTTGCTGATAGGTCCTCCATTAGCACTTTTGTCCTCAATCCTTCCGAACAAATGCATGCTTAACTCAGCACGGTGACAATAGCATAAGCGGGCGATGACATCACAGATAGCCGTGTTTATGCCCATGTCATTGCGTTGAGCTATCATTCCATAGTTGATATCTCCTGCCTTAGAGTTTTCTTGACAAAAAAACTATGTGTTTTAACGCTCCATGTTCCGGTCTTTCTCCGACACACCTTGATCTCAGGTATTGGCAGCTTCAATAGTCTGACAAGTTCCATAAGGGTAGCCTTCCTAGGTCATAACAATTTGGAAATTCTACATTGCCTACAAATTATCCTAGTCTTCGGAGTCTTCAACTGTTGCAGTTTCCATTATTATAATGCACGATAAATCCTCTTCATTCTGAAGTGGTCTTAGCTGCCCGATATCTTGTACTTCTTGGAGTGGTTTCATCAGTCGAATCTTCGTGTGGTCAATGGGGAAAAGGGGTATAGTCGAACTAAAAGTGAATATTTGATAAAGTTCAGAAAAGAAGAGACGTAAAAGATATTTTTGAAAATAAAGTTTTAGAGAGAATCTTTCCTACGGGCTTGCCAGTTTCTAGGGTCACATCCTACAGTCAACATGTGCTCTGATACCATCTTGTAGCGACCCAACCCGAAGGGATCAAAGTCTCTGTGCTTAAGTGTCATCCCTGGATCGGTATGCTGACACACACGGTACTCGAGGATTTATAACATAGGTAAATCACATGTATAAAGTAACGTAAATACTATTAGCTCAAACCATATAGCAGAAGTAACAACAAGGTTGTGGAGTCCCAACAACACCAATGGCAAAGTTGAGTGTAGACATCGTAACCCTAACTTATCACTTACTCGTCGTAAGAATCCTGCAACATGAGACGTTGCAGCCATATAGGTCAGTACATTGAATGTACTAGCAAATTCACACCATAGAATAATGATGAATAATAACTATCTCTGTACGCATATTGAGAAGGTAACCCCAACTCAATCCCACAATTTAATTGGGGCTTGTGGAGGCTCCAAGTTTAATTTTGCATAAAGCTCATTTTTCCCTACTACAAAGGAATAAATTCTATTTACTACTAAGTTAAAATTACCCGTATTGAGAAGGTAACCCCAACTCAATCCCAAAATCACCAAATCATTAATAACCCAACAATTTCATTAAATAGAGTGATGAGATCAACCAATAATTCAAATACCAGATACTCAAAATGTCCATAACCGGGGACACGGCTAATCATATTAGTTTGTACACTCAGCAGAGGTTTGCGCATTTTCCCCACAAGACTCGATGTCCTCCGTCGAATTTCTCGGACTGCATTAGGTTTGAGAAACAGATGATCGAGACACAGTCTATCCAAAGAGGTCCCCTTAACCGATAGATAGGCCGGTACACCTACAATCCCCTACATCTGCTAGCCTATCATGGAAAGGTTTGCCACAACTTACTCAACTATGCCAGAGCCCATAATGGCTTGTGGCTACACACATAAGTTTCTAGGCATGAAATATCATATGATCCCTTTGAGCCTGGGTGGCATTCCATAGGATGATCACACGGGTCCCCGGGATCTCCTAGGACAACACTGGATTCCCCAGGTGTCCGGGCAATCGACTGGTATCCCAAGGGTGGCCCAACCATTCCACCCAGATGTGTATTAAAGTAGCCACCTTAAGTTTCCCTTAGTTATTATATCTCACAGCTTGCATGTTTCTCACATACCAATCCCCGTCTACGTGCATGGCTAAGAAATATGAGCATAACGTATATTCCCAGGGTGATCAAAGGTATTTGGTTCCTACCTCATCCACTACATAGCAATAACCACATGTTCCCAATCCTACTCATGCAATATTTGATGGGTGTATATTATGCAAGTAAAACTGGGTATAGGAAAAGTATGATCAAAGTGTGAAATTTCCTTGTACTGTTGATGAAGATTCTTCGCACTCATAATTCCTGATAGTTCTACTCGTCACACTCCCATCAATCTATCGTAAGCAAGCAATTGCATACATAAGCACTCAAAAATAAAATTCGAATAAAAGATTTTGAAAAACTTCAAAAACAGGCATATAACTCTTGTGAACATAAAACAATTTTCAACAGTATTAAAATTATGTGGATTCATTCTTAATAGAAAGTTTAGATCAAGAGCTCCAATTTGCAAAAATAATCAATTAAATCAGAGTTATAAAACTCAAGTTATGATCAAAAGAACTTCAAATTCAAATATTGTTGAAAGCAAGTTTTAAACTTTCAGAAACATGTTTAAGTTGGTTATCTGGATAGAGCGTATCGTAACGGAGAATTTGGCGTTGGTTTCGTTGGATTTGGATAAACAAGAAAAATTTGTGAGGGTTTAAAGATCAGGGACTATTCTGCGAAGAAAATAATTACGGATAGGTCCATGGCCGAAAATAAACAGAAAAAGAAAAATATATCGGACGAACATCCGCTAACAGAGACTAACGAATGAAAACGTTCGTTGACAGATCTCAACGAACGAACGTTCGCTAACTAAACTAACCTAATAATAAACCGGCTATTCTAAAAAACCGATAACGAAGAACCAGATTGGGGTTCAGTTTATACCGGTTCGGCGGTTTGGGCGGACAAAACTGGCGGTGAGTCGAGACGGCGGACAGCGGGCGGCGTCTCCGTCGACGGGCGGTGGCGCGGCGTCGGCGGGAGGCGGCAAGGCAGCAGCACGATTTGTGAGGAGAGGGGGCCGGGGCCTCGGCCTTATAAAGGGGTCGGGGAGGGCGGCTTGGAGGAGGGGCAAAGGCGGCGGCCGGAGGAGTCCGAGCCAGACTCGGGCGGCGGCGCAGGCGTGTGGCGGCCGGACTCCGACGGGAGTCGGTCGCGAGGGAAGGCGCGGCGCTGGGCCGGCTGGGCTTCGGCCTAGTCGGTCCGAAGAAATGTTTTAAATAGATAACAGAAATAAAAGTAATAACAAAATAATAAAAATGATATTTGGACAAATTATATATCGAAAATTTTAGAAAAATATTTTCTATAACATGAACATTTTTCTAGCGTCAAGTAAAATCCACAAAAATTTAAATAAAGCAAACAGTGCTACTAATTTATTTAAAACCAAATAGAAATATTTTAAACTACCAAAATAATTTCAAATTTATTTCTCATCAATTTTCTAATTTAGGGAATCATTTTACCCTAATTTCCATATATTTTATTTTTGAAGAAAACTAATTTGAATAAAACCAAATAGCTCCAAATTGAAAATAATTTCAAAGGGACTTTAAATTTGATTCATTGAAACTTCCAGCTCATATTTCATACGATTTGAAGAAGTCATTTTATCTTCTCTCATGAAAATCATTGAGTTGCATAAAGTTTCTGAATTTGAAATATTTCCAAATGAAATTGAAATATTCTCAAAACCCTTTTTAATTTAATTAAATGGAAGAAGTCATATAATCTTCACTCTAGGGTTTTATGATGAAATGAATTTGAATTCATGGATATTATAAATGCAAGGTGAAAGTTTGGGAAAGTCCTTTTATTCCCTCTCATTTAACTTTCAAAAAGGTCCAAATTTTACTCAGTTTCACACAAGCGACCACACCACAATCAAACAATCAATCAAAACTATTTATTTAATGTAACATTCCAAAATTTAGAATTTTGGGATGTTACAGAAAATTGAATGATGCCCTGAAGAAATTCAAAGTTTCGGTGCTTATGCTAAGAAAGTGAACGTAGGTGCCGGCCATTGGATAATAGTACCTGATTCTCAGCGGCGTATGGGTATCGATGTCATACTTGATAGCTAAGGATCGTCGATGGTGCTCGTGTTGCGGTTGAGTTTGGGCCGGCTGTCGCCATCGCTGAAGCGGCTCCGGTGCTTCGGTTGCGGCGCCTGTCGACATACAAGAAAGCTGATCTGTGGTAAGTGAACAGTTGCACGATAAACAAGAGAAAAACCAAATGAGTACAAATTGAAATAACCTGATCAGGCTGCAGCGTCAATAAAGCAGGGCCGATGGAGTTGAATATGGCGTCCGTGGAGCGGGTCCGGTGCAGTGGACGAAGGCTTCGGCGGGCGCGGTGTACAGTGCTTTCGGTGAGGCGGATCTGTTGCGGAGGACGATGGCTTGTATGAAGGGACAGTGATGGGGCGGAAGAGGGAGTCAGTGAAGGGCAAGCCAGTCGCTGAAGTGGCTCCGATGAAGTGGTTAGTTGGCAGTTGGGGGTTCCAAGGTGCGGACGGTAGATCCGGCGGGGTGTGAGGTCCACCGCTACGGCGGAGGACTAGATTCGGCGGCTTGTCATGGTTGGGGGGTCAGGGAGGGGAAGGGGAGGGGCTCTGGGAAGAATGTTGGGGGCAAATAGGGGAAAACAATGGGTTACCAAAGCAGCCCTTTTCCGTTCATGTGGCAGGGGTAAAACAGGAATATCGCAGGGCTAATCTTTTGGGCACGAGATATTTCGATGTGAGTGGGAAGTTTGAAAGCTTTTGGCGCCTAAAATTATAAGTGTTCTGCTCTTTTACGGCTGACTATGATATCATGGTCGAGAATTTATTTGTATTGCACGCAAAAAAAGTGCAAGTTTCGAAAATCAGTGTCTCCAACTCGAAACTTAGATTGTCCATTCAATTCAAATATGGATCATTGAGCTAGTACAAGCAAATACCATCATACGGTCCAATTCAAATAAAATTCCAAATGTGTTTATCCTAAATACGATGACAAAAGCAAAAAATGTGTATGTGTATGAATAAAGTGGATGATTATAAAGTTTGAACATGCCCATATGTGTATATCTCTAGGTTTGATATATGAATATGTAATCACGAAATCCCGTCTTAAAAATTGTACCTCCGTTTAAATGAATTACAAAAGCTAATGATGGAGTCGAATTCCAAAATTCCAATCTTAGGTTTGTAATTTTGGTACATCAAGGTATATCACGCATGAGTGCACACACTATTGACCATATATATCTCAATTACTCTAAAGTCCCTCAAATATAGACACCTCACTCTTTATCCAAGCCAACCCTCTTGGCCGCCCCTCCCGACCCCCCCACACACACATTCGTTCTCTCCCCCAGACACGAACACATGAGCACATTAACACCCCCCTCTCTTCTAAAGTCCGGACCCCAATATAGGTCCCTTATCACTTTGTCTCTCGGGCATGCACACATCTCTTCATCCACTCTCTAGATCTCCCGACATCTTTCTTTCCGAAGCACATGCACTATGTAGAGTGTATATTTCCCATACACACAAAACATCGCCCCCAAACGTCTATCTCCCTAGTTATGTGGTTCTCGCACACTCACCTCACACACCACCCCCACTGCAAGCAAGCACACTTTGTCTCCTTGTGCACCAATCTCCTCTTTCAATCTCTCCCACATGCGGACCCGCCCCAGCTCCTTCCCTGTATATATATATGCCGTGACTCTTTCCATAGCTCCCTAATGTATCATCGTTCTCAATCTCGCATGTTGTTCTCTACAAAATCTATTCGAGATCTCTCATGAAGTCCCTGTCACACACACGATGACTCGATTCCCTTACGTCTCCGTACATAGGCCAATTTCGAACAACATCAACATTGTCTCCCTATCTATACGCCACTTATGGACACAAACAACCCCTCTCTACCCCTCTCTTCCTCTCTCTCTCTTCATCGCTAGCTCTCTCTCTCTCTCTCTATCTCTCTCTCTCTCGCTCGCTTGCTCGCTCTCACACCCCTCTCCCACACACACTCAATGTCTCTTCCAAATAGTCTGCTCCCCGCCCTCACCCATGCTATCCCGCTACTACACATGCCTTTGTCTCTCTTTGACACACATGTCAAACCATTCCCCCTTCCCTTATACTAGGTTTACATCATTAGTGGTCTCTCTACTCCACATACACACACTCCCTCTCACACATAAACACGCGCACAAACACACACAGACACGAACAAACACCCATCTATCTGGATCCTTATTTTAAGACACACACCCTTGCATATTCTCTCCAGCTCTAGATATTTATATATCCGCCCTCTCTCTAACTCAGATGCACACCAAGATTCTCCATCTCTCTAACTCAAACATCTCTCCCCATGTCCGCATGTGTATCCCACACACTCACTCTCTGATAATGTCTATGTGTCTCCACATTACACAACACAAAGCCCCATGTACATGTCTCTCTCTATCCTCCACACACATAGACACAAAGAATCTCTTATCATTGCCTCAGTCTCTAGACATATCACTCTCTCTCTCTCTCTCTCTCTCTCTCTCTCTCTCTCTCTCTCTCTCGCAAACACGCTCAACAAGGGTTTCCCCGTGAATAACTTACCGTCTATTCATCAATAGTCGTGGAGTACGGCGAACACGAGACATGAAAAAGAATAAATCTACACGTGCGTAGACCACCTAGTATGACTAATAGGACTAGAGCAAGCCGAAAGTGCACCACCGTCACCCCCTCCTTATCGGCGACGGGAAAACCTTTGTTTAACACAGTCGACAAGTCATTGTGCTAAGGCCCCACATGCTGAGCCATTTAATAGAATGTAGATCCTATTTTACGGAAACAAGTATCGATAATACGTTTGTATCTCCATACTTATATTTCTTCTCTTATAAAAAAATCGAGTTGGTGATGATGGTATGCGTGCCATCTTGCAATGTAGACCGTCCGTTCTATATATGACAGATGGAAATTAAACTAAAAGATACCCGCACCTCTCTCCACATTTGCAGACAAGGTCTTCCCTCGTTCATCCTTATCTCCAACAACCACATTGTTGAGCAATTAAAAAAGGAAGCCTCTAGAACAAACTGGCCTGGTGGCCACTGCCGACGTCGTCCATCCCCATGCCTCCGCTCAGTCCGACCACAAATCACCACCACACCCCACTCCTCTTCACCTTATCTCCTCTTTCTCGAGATATATATCATTAGTTTTTGCACATGGGATTACTCCTGCATGGGTCAATCACAACAAGTGTTTTATAAAAAAATGCATCTTGATGTTCCATGGAATGCACGGACATCTTTCTAGTACTACAACAGAAGACTAAGTTGGTGATGATGGTGTGTCTGCCATCCATCATATCTAACCATTAGATCTACATCTAACGACTATGACGTAAGTTGTTGCCTTTTGTCACCAACATCCCACTTTCTCCACCAATTTGCAGAAAAACCCATAATTAGTATCTTAAAACCAACCAGACCCCTCCCCACCTCACCAAAACAGCCCCAAGGAATATTTTCTGATTGAAACAAACACTGGTACGCGTTGGTGCTAAACAAACTGTTTTTAACCCCTTTCCGCGACGGCATTCAGAACCGTCGCCAAGTGAGTGTGGGCGATAGGGGGGTCCTTCCCACACGACCTAGAAACCGTTGGGGATATGCCCTCCTGGCACACACGCTCGGCAAAATGAGGTCGTGTGCGACCGGCGAGCACTCAAATACAGAAATACGTACAATAGTGCTAAAAAAATACAATTATACAGGCGAAATCATTTCCGGTCGTAAGTACATCCCACACAGTCAGTCACCGCTAAACGTTTCTGTTCGTATATACATCCCACACAGTCATTCCAAGGAAAACGTTTGCACAAGGTGGCGTAATGCAAACAGTTTTCAAGAGAATGTCGTGTGTGATTGTTCATTGATCCAACATGGTTTATTCCTAGAAACTGTGTGCGTTCCCTGAGGTCATTGGCCATGGTGTTTTCTCATTAACCTTATGCAATAGGAAAACCCAATCAGCAAGCTAATTGGCCAATTAGCGGGCTAATTGCCCTATTATTAATAATCCATTTACTAATCTAATGGACATTCATATTAAGCACATAATATATTCCATTTCCATATTAAGGAAGCAGAATTTCATAATTGAAATACATCGGAGTACAACATGATATAGCTTCAGCACTCAGCTACCCCATTACACAACTGCACGAGTAGCAAGTTTCACATGCAACATCTAGAATCTTTTGAAATTAGCATCATAGACGGTACATAGAGAGATGCATCTAATCTAGAAAACTGCTGAAGCGGAAGGCGAATATTGAGCCTTCATTCATGTTGAAGGTCTTTGTAAATTTAGGCCAGTGCCTGTGGATGATTGACCGTCCATCCTTCGACCTCTTCAGGAACACTTCAATATTGAACCGTGGGTGTTGTATGAAAACTTTCCTCGCCTCCTAACCATAGAGGTGGTTTGAGAGGTAATCATTAGTGAAGCCTGTAAACAAGGATGTGCATAAATATCTTCTCTATATTGGAAATAGGGCAAAGGAATAAAAAAAGGCAAGGTATAATTGTTAGTACCATCTTATAAACCTCAGTGCTTCCCATTGTTTCCTTGCAACACATATAAGGTAGTTAGTCATCAGGTTAAGTAAGGGTTCGCATGCTATCAGTAAAATATGTTGATGAAAAATAAGCACATTGCAGATTCATCAGATTAATTCAAGCCACATGGAAAACCCATTTATCCAAACCAAGTATGATTAAGAACTAGGAAATATAGTACTTGAATATGTTTCTCATGTATTAAGTGCAGCCAAATTCGATTTATTCCTCACATGGTATACACTAAGAGAATGCAGCCACGACAATTGAACATTGCATTGGAGAATTGAACCAAGTAGTTAACTAAACACCACAACAAATGAACCAAACCTTAATTGAGAACCACATTGCACAATATAACATACTCCTAATAGAAGATCAGAAAGTTAACCAAACCAAGCATGCTTAACAACTTGGAAATATAGCAATTGTATTTGTTTCTCATGTATTTAGTACAGCAAAATTTGATTTATTTCTCACATGGTATACAATAACATAATGCAGCCACAACAATTGAACATCGCATTGCAGAATTGAACCAAGCAGTTAACTAAACACCACAACAAATGAACCAAATGTTAACTGAGCACCACATTGCACAATATAACATACTCCTAATAAAAGATCAGACAGTTAAACAAACCAAGCATGCTTAACAACTTGGAAATATTGCACCCTGAAGAATTGAACATCACATTTGCAGAATTGAACCAAGCAGTTAACTGAACACCACATTGCACGACATATATAACATATACACTATAGCAAAAGATTGCATGGTAAAAGTAGATAGCACAATGCACTAGAATTTCTTAAGGAAAGGCAATAGCTAGCGAACTGAACATGGGTCCTGATAGTGAGCTAATAAGACAAGCCACTCCTCATTGTCGGAGATATCGATGACGATTGGCTCCTTGGACATGGAAGAGGGCGAGGCCTCCGCATCATGGGTGCCCTCGTTGTAGTGGTGAGTTGTCTGAGCCGCTCCAGGCACCAACCTGCTGGCTCTCGAGATGAGGTAAGCATGTGCACGCTGAGAAAACACCTCGTAGTCTTCAACGAAGGCATCAATGGTAGCCTCGAGAAAACGCCACAAACAGTCGTTTAAAGCAACCAACCGCGTCACGGCGTCGGCGCGCGAGGCGTCAACGGTGGCCTTGACGGCGAGGTGCTCCTCCAAGATCTGGGGGTCGGCACGAATGGAAGTAATCGCGACCTCATTCGCGCGTGCGGCCGTGTCGGGGCAGGCTGATCTGGCCCACGAACACCTATGGGGCCGGCGGACCGAGCCCCTTTCGGTTCGGCGGGGAGTGGAGGTCGCACGAAGCGCAGATCGAGGCGAAGCACGCGAGAGTTTTACCCAGCTTCGGAGCTCTCCGGAGAGATAATACTCCTACTTGCTGCATGTCTAGGTGTATTGCGTTCTTGCTCAGAGGCGCTTTCGAAAGTGCTACGATCTTGACGAGCTGCTAACGAGACTGTGCGTCGAGGGAACTGATCGACCAACCCCTTCTACGTTGCGCATGGGCCTCCTTTTATATGGTCAAAGGGGCTCCGACAGGTGGCAACGTAGATGGGGTACAAATGGAAATATAGTGGTTCGTACACCTACTTGTACATTATGCGATGTAATATACCTAACCACGGCGGCAGGGGACAAAGGCATTAAATGCCCGTCTAGTCACCCTAACGGTGCAAACAGGGACCGTCAGGGGCGCCACCGTTCGCCACGATGGAAAACTTGTCAGCGCTGCTTGCCACCTCGCACCGCTGGCTGCACAGCCTCTCGCCACAGCGCTACAGGAAGGCCCAGGCGACACGTTGGTGGATCTTGCTGGGCGTAAATGCGAGAGAGGTGGTCTGCCGCGGCAAGTGCCTTGCCGCGGTTGTTATCTTGTCGCGCCCGGAAGCTTGTCGCTCACCGGGCCTTCCCGGCAAGCTCCTCTTGCCGGGGCCTTGTCTTGTAAGTGCCTGGGGTGGCCTTCCCGGCAAGCTCCTCTTGCCGGGCCTTGTCTCCTATGCGCCTTGGGTGGCCTTCGGCAAGCTCCTCTTGCCGGGCCTTGTCTCTCGGCTTGAATACTTTGTTCTTTAATGGCTCCAAAGGAACCACGGAGGACCTTGGCGGTCACCCGGTAAGCCTTGCCGCGGAGGGCTGCACCTGCCCGTGCACAAGTTCGGGATACTAGGGTACCCCTAATCTAGTACACCGATAGGAGCCCCTGGGCCTGGGCCACACATGGTGCCGAGCGCTGTTGGGCCAGGCCCAAAACAGGGCACGGGCACACGCGGCCTGGGTCACACCATAACTTACCCCGGACCCCACGCCCCCCACAGGCAGCACGCATCAAGCGTGGCGTCGTGTGAGAGATCGTGGGCGAGATCGTGGGGGTTTCTTTATTCGGAAAATCGGAACGTCCGCCCCTCCCTCTTTATAAGGGGAAGCAGGGCACATCGCCTACCTTGCCGATTGCTGTCCCATCGAAAACCACCGCCGCTCCCCTTCTCTTCAAGGCTAAAAGAGAGCGGCGCTCCGCCCCATTGCCACCAGGCACCTGCTAACGCCGTCGACCTCCTCCACCGCCTCCGCCATGGGCCCGAAAGCCGATAAGGGGAAGTCCGTGAAGTCGGCCGAGGCGCAGCGGCTTGCGGCGCTGCGGAAGGAACGGGCCATCTTCCCCCCTCAGCTCGCCGCGAGGGAGCTGAGGGAGAACTGCTACCTCTTCTGGTCGACGGAGACGCGGGCGCATCCGTGCACGAAGGTACTCCCCGCCGTTGCTGCAGAACTGGCCCCGACGGGGTATCCTGTTTTCGCCCTGTTCTTCTACTGTGGGCTCTTCCTGCCTTTCTCTGAGTTCTTTTGCGACATCATGAACACCTACGGGTTCCGCCTCCTTGATTTCACCCCCAACGCCGTTCTGACCATGGCAGTTTTCGCACATCTCTGCGAAAACTTTGTCAGAGTCCACCCAAATGTAGCCCTTTTCCGTCACTTCTTTTTACCCCGAGTAGAGAGAGGAGAGCCCCTTGCCGGAGGAATTGCTTGGATCTCCAGGGTCGGCAAGAAGGAGGCCTATCTGGAGGGAGAGCTGCGTAGCAAATGGGAGGAGTGGAGGGCGGATTGGTGCTGGATTGTTGAGGAGAACCCGCAGCCTTTTACCACCCAGCGAAACCCGGTACGCGGCAATGATTGGAGCAATCTGGCCCCGGAGGACGCTAGGTTGAAGATCGCAGTTACCCGAATCCTCTGCCTCAGACTTGCCGGACTAACTGTAGGCACTGTTGGCGCGGACTTTCTTCGCCGCCGCATCGCCCCTTGCAGGAGAGAAGGAGACCTGCCTGGGAATTTCAGAACGCAGCAGACATCATGAGGCTGCGCCCAGGCCTAAACTTCAACTTCACTGTCTTGGAGCTTGGCGCAATGCTCTTAGAGCTGTTCAAGCCTGATCACGATCATCCGGAGATGTTTATGTTGCCGAGGCGTCGTTCGCTGTGCAACAACTCGTCGCTTGACCGCATCCGTGCAATGATGTCGTTGTAGCGACTCCCATGGAATTGTCCCCACTTCGCAAGAGCCGGCGAGATGACGTCGATGCGGCAGTTCTTCGACAATCTAGTGGAGATGCGGTCCACCCCAATGAGCAGAGGGCCTCACCATGACACCACTGACGACGAGATGCAACGCATCGCCACCAGGCTAGAAGAAGCGGCAGCAGCCGCTGCCGCGGGCGAGTTTGGCTTCACTGTGGAGGAGGTATAGGCAGCCAAGGCGGCAAGCCTTGTCGAACGAAAGGAGTTTGTCGGTGAGGAGGAGCTTGCCGAGCCTGAAGCCGAGTCGGGCGAACCCGCCGAGGGCGCATCCTCCCCGCCTCCAAGCAGCTTGCATGGCGCGGAGCCACCGCTCCACCAAGAAAGCGTCTTCGCAAGGCGGAGAGCGGCGAAGCGAGCGGGCCAGACAACCGGCGCAGCGCGGCGGGGCTCCACCGCGGCAAGCACTTTGTTGCTGAGGAGCTCCTCACGCCATGCGGCAAGCTGGAGCGGGGCCCTCGCAGGCCACGGTCCCGCTCCCCGCCAAGCGTCCAAGGGAGCCCTCCTCCGCCTCGTCGTGCGGAGGCGGGCGAGTCGACCTCTCCGCGCTCAGCTCCGACGAGGAAGAGGAAGAGTAAGATTCCTTGCCGTAATTGTAATTCTTCGATTTGTTGCCTTGTCTTGTATCTGATCTGCTTTACTCTGAATCCATTCCTTTTCAGGACGCTGGCCCAGATGACGTCGAAGAGGGCCAAGACCCCGGTGATTGTCATCGAGGACGAACCTCTGCTGACGGCAGGAGGCGCGTCCGAGACAACCTTTGCCGGGTGAGGCAACTCTCCTTCAAAGCAGCCCCCAGCGTAAGTATATGGTCTATTTCTTGCTGTTCGGTGTGCATGGGTGCTTTTTCCTTTGCTGATATCTGACTGTTGACTTGTGTAGGTGCAGAGCAGCCTCCTTCTGCTTCGACCACGCCGCCAAGGGTGGATTCCCCGGCAAGGGCGTTCTCCGGCAAGGAGCCTTCTCCGACAAGGGGCAGCTCTCCGGCAAGGACGGCACCAGCGATCCCTTGGCGGCGGAGACCATGACCGCAGCCCCGTGCCTGGTAACCTTCTTGCTGAGTACTTCCCTTGTGTTTTTCTTCTTCGATTTTGTCTTTGAATATTTTCTTGACTTTCTTCATCCGTCCGCATACAGAGCCAATGGAGACCGAGGTCGCGGCGAGGAGGACGTGGCGCGCAACACCTTGACGAAGCCGCCGTGGAAGAAGAAGCTGGCCGACGAGCCTGCGGCGAAGAGGCCACCGAAGCCGCTGCCGCCACGAAGCCGGGCGAGGGTGCAGCGATTGCGCAGACGACCCTGAGGCCGCAGGAGCACCAGGCGCTACACCGACCGCCGATCCCTCTGCCGCTGCTGCAGCGTCAGGCTCCGAAGAGCCCCAACCCGGCTCCTACTTGAAGGCCGGCGACGGCGTCTTCATCAAGCTCCCATGGGCGTCGAGCTCCAGGGCGCCGGCCGAAGGGGAAACCTTTGATGAAGAGCTGCTCGCCTCCGCTGGATTGACGCTAGTCGACGCGCCAAGCAGCGGCGTGGCGAAGCCCGAGGAGGAGCAGCTGCGGAAGCTGCCGCTCTACCGCGCCCGACAAGCCAAACTGGCATCCCGGGAGGCGCTTGTCATGAAGGCGGGAGCAGACATCGAGAAGCGCGCGGAGGAGCTCCGGGGCCGCAACCAGGAAGCTCTCCGGTCCTTGGCGGAGGAGCGGGAGCAACTCGCCGAGGAGGGCAAGGCCTTCATCCTCGAGAAGGCTGCAGCTGATGAGGAACAGCGGCTTGCCGCCGAGAAGCTGTCTGCGCAGGAGGGTGAGCTAGCGCAGCGGAAGGTTAACCTTGACAGCCACAAGGAGGATCTCGCCATGCGCGAGGAAACATTTGGCGGGGCTCTCAAGGAAGCAAAGGATGGTGCCGCAGCTGCCGAGGCCGCCAAGAAGGAGCTAGAGACAAAGGTGGCGCAGTTGGAGGCCAGCCTCAAGAAGAGCGGCCAGGAGCTTGCTGCACTCAAGCCTGGCCGAGAAGGACGCCTACACTCTTGGCGAGCTGCAGGGCCGTCTCGCCGAGAGGAGCAAGGAGCTTCAGCGCCGCCGAGGACTCCAATGCAGAACTTGAGTTGAAGCTAACTACTTTGACTCAGACAGCTGGACGGCGCCAAGGAACGGGAGGTGGCCTTGAAGGAGAAGATCAAGGCCGACGAGGAGGCTGTTGGCGAATCTTGTTGCCGCCTAGAGTGCCTTGAGGGAGAATGTGGAGCACTGGACCGAGGGTCTCGTGGATACTGCTGCAGCCATCCACAGGGAGCTGATGGAGCTGGGGATGGTGGATCTTGGATACTCCTCCGACGAGCATCTCCAACCCAGCGCCAAGCTCAGCTTGTTCTTCAAGGGCGTGGTGACGGCTTCCAGCGACTCCGGGAAGAGGTGCCAAAACAGCTGGCCGAGGATTCGCGCCAGATCTGCGCGGGAGCCCTCCAAAAGGTGCTGATGAAGGTGGCCTTCCGCAACCCAGGCCTTAACCTCACCAACGTCCTCAAGTCCCTGCCGCCGGATGCTGATGTGGAGGCGCTCAAGACCCTTGTCGCACCCATTGTGGACAGGGTGAGCGGAATCAAGAGGGTTGAGGGCGATCGCGTAGATTAGGCCGCCCGTTTTCTCTTGCTCTTGCCGCTGCTAGTCATGTCATAGGAACAATCCATTAGAGCTGCGGCAAGCTATCTTGTAATATAACTTCATTTTGAGTATCAATTGCTATGTTATTTCCTTTACTTGATTCCTTCCTTTGTATGTTTTTGCCTTACGCTTTTAGGGAAATTGTCGGTAGCGGGCAACTTTGGTATGAAAGTCTTGAACGTCTGACCTTCTGGCGGAGCCGCTTCCGACAAGCAACCTTGTCGCAACTAGTCGCAGCTCAAAGTAAGGGCGCAACTAGCTACGAGTTGGTTCCTCTGCGCACAGGTTTTCCATACAAAGTTCGGTCGTTCAAGGAAGATAACTTAAAAAAAATTTAAAACTGATTGCTCAAACTTTGGCAACTTAGCTTTTCTGTCGTTTGCTTCCCGGTAAGGCTAGACTTCCTTGAGCGACGCTTGGTCCGCACCATTATCTTCTCCTTTCCCCCCGGCAAACTTGTGTGCGAGGGAACCTTCCTTTCTTTGAGAAAGAGAAAGAAGAGAAAATAAAGGTATGGAGCCTTGTGGCTCGTTATCACTTACCAGGGGTAGGTGCTGCACAAAGTGTCAGATAACGCTTGCAAATAGAAGTAAAAAGCATGAAATCGACAAGGTGTGGGAAGCACGCTAGCTTTACTGATGCACGGGGTCTGCGCCCGGCTTTGTACAAAGGATTACATGCATCAGCGACAAGACTTGTACAAAAGCTGGTTGCCGGAACGGGTTCCGGCAACCGCGCCCTACAGGTAAAACTTACGAAGATGCTCAATATTCCAGGAGTTGCTCACCGGAATGCCATCTTCGGTCTCAAGGCGGACAGCGCCGGGCCTAGTGACTCGTTTCACCCGATAAGGGCCTTCCCACTTCGGCGTCAACTTGTTGGAATTCTTGGCGGACTGAACGCTACCGAAGAACGAGGTTGCCTTCCTCGAGACTTGGCATTGACTTTGCGGCTATGGTAGCGGTGCAAAGCTTCTTGGTACCGAGCAGCTCGTCTGACAGCACAGGAGACGATCTTCCTCAAGGAGCAACGCGTCATCTTGTCGCAGCTGCTCTTGCTCAAGCTCATCATAAGCGAGCAATCGGAGGCGATCCGTTATACGAGTTCCATGGGGAGAACTGCCTGCTCCATAGACTAGAGCAAAAGGTGTCCGGCGGTGGCTCGATTTGGTGTCGTCTGATCGACCAAAGACCCACCGCAGCTCCTCAATCCAGTTTCTTCCGCACTTGTGCAGCCTGTCGAAAGTTACGGTCTTGAGCCCGCGCAACACTTCAGCATTTGCCCTCTCCGCTTGACCGTTGCTTCTCGGATGAGCAACGAAGCGAAAGCAGAACCTTGGCGCCAAGATCTTGGACGTCTTGCATGAAGGTGCGGCTTGCGAACTGTGCCGTTGTCGGTGATGATCCCGTTAGGGATTCCAAAAGCGGCAAACAATCGACTGAAGAACTTGATCACGACCGTCTTTGTCACCTTCCTCCTTGCTTCCACTTCCGGCCACTTTGTGAACTTGTCGATTACAGCGTACAAGTACTCAAAGCCCCGACAGCTTCGGGGAAAGGGCCGAGGATGTCGAGCCCACAGACGTAAAATGGCCAGGATAAAGGGATCGTCTGGAGAGCTTGAGCTGGCTGGTGTATCTGCTTGGAATGGAACTGGCACGCTTCACACTTGGTTACTTGTGCAGTTGCATCCCGGAGGTCTGTTGCACAAAAGAAACCTTGCCGGAACGCTTTGCCGGCAAGTGCTCTGGCGCCAATGTGGTGACCACATATGCCTCCATGTATCTCTGCCAACAGCTTTTGTCCGTCTTCCCGGCGAATACACTTCAATTTCACACCGCTGAGTCTTCTTTTGTACAGTGTGCTGTCGACAAACTGGTACATACTTGACTGCCGGGCTACTCTTTCCGCTTCGTCTTGCTCTTCGGGAAGTTCTCTGTCTCAAGGAAATGGACAATCTGTTGTGCCCAGTGGAGCTTGTGGCTCGACAACAAGGACTAAAGGCACATCTGCTGCTGCGGGAATATCAGCTTCCGTGGCGAGAACCTGCGGCTCAGCCGGAGCTTGACGTTCCCCGGCAAGCTTGCCGGAGCAAAACTTGTCGGGAGCGTCTGCTTCAACGAAACAAACCCTGGGGCTTGTCGGAGCAGACTGCTCCTCAGCGCTGTTGGTGTCGATCCTGGGGACCTTCCTGGCGGCGGCTTCGGGAAGCTCTACCGGAAAATAGTCACCAGAGATCAACTTCCTCTTCTTGCTCTGTCCAGTTGATGGTGTTACAGACGGTTGAGTCAGCTTGAGCACAAAAATCCCTGGTTCCATTGTAACTTGAGGCGGCGCACTTTGTGAGCCATCGGCAATGTCGTTACGAGCTCTTGGAATATATTCCATCTCATGAGCCGTCAAAGTGCTCTTCTAGCTTTCTCACTTCATCAACATAAGCTTCCATCAATGGACTCTGATAATTCTTGTTCACTTGGCGGATGACAAGCTGTGAGTCACCCCTGACAATGAGCTTCTTAATCCCAAGGTCTACTGCGATCCTGAGACCGGCAAGCAAACCTTCATACTCTGCAGTATTGTTTGTTGCTTGCTCCTTGGGAAAGTGCATCTAGACTACGTACTTGAGGTGCTCTCCGGTGGGTGCGACAAGTAGCACGCCGGCACCGGCGCCTTGCAGCGAGAAGGCACCATCAAAGTACATCAGCCACTCTTTGCTTGCTTCCTTGACGGGAATGCTCGTTTCTGGAATTTCTTCATCTGGTGTTGGTGTCCATTCTGCAATGAACTCCGCCAATGCCCTGCTTTGGATAGTTGAAGTGCTCTCAAACTTGAGGCCAAAGCTTGACAGTTCCAGTGCCCACTCGACAATCCTGCCTGTTGCCTCACGGCTTTGCGGTATCCTCTTCAGCGGAAAGCGAGTGACAAGCTGTGATCTCATGTGCTGAAAGTAATGGCGCAGCTTTCTCGAGGCCATGAGGAGGCCGAAAAGCAATTTCTGCACACCAGAGTACCTTGACCTAGCCCCTGCGGAAGGAACCGACAAAGTAAACTGGGCGCTGCACCATCCTTTTCTGCATCATCTCATGCGTCTGCGCAGATCCGTCCTTGTCGGGACCAGAGCTTGCCGGCGAAGCCCCCTGCTTGTCGCTGGATGCGTCTGCCATGGTTGCCAACTCATCATCCACCTCCCTCTCCGCTACTAACGCAGCACTAACCACTTGATTGGTTGCCGCTATCTATAGCAGCAACTTCTCTTGTGGCATAGGTGCGACAAGTGTTGGAGTGGAGGACAGGTATCTCTTCAAGTCCTGCAGCGCAGCCTCCGCTTCCGGAGTCCATTGCATCGGACCTGCCTTTTTCAAGATTTTGAAAAATGGCAGGGCGCGCTCAGCAGACCTAGAGATAAACCTGCTGAGAGCAGCTACGCAACCGGCAAGTCTTCGTACATCCTTGACGCGCTTTGGTGCTTCAATCTGCTCAATGGCCTTGATCATGTCAGGGTTGGCTTCAATTCCCATTTGAGACACGAAGAACCCGAGAAGCTTGCCGGAAGGGACTCCAAACACGCACTTCTCGGGGTTGAGCTTGAGGTTGATCTTGCGCAGATTTGCAAAGGTTTCGTCTAAATCTTGGACTAGGGTCGCCTTGTCCTTGCTTTTGACCACTATCTCATCCATGTATGCTTCCACATTTCTGTGCATTTGCGGCTCAAAAGCGTCATGAACTACTCTTGCAAATGTTGAACCAGCATTCTTTAACCCGAAGGGCATCTGAACAAAAGAGTATGTGCCACATGGGGTGATGAATGCGGTCTTCTCCTCATACTCTTCTGCCATGAAGATCTGATGGTATCCTGAGTATGCATCCAGAAATGAAAGCAAATCACATCCGGCCGTGGAGTAAACAATCTGGTCGATGCGCGGCAAGGGAAATGGGTCTTTGGGACAAGCTTTATTGACATCGGTAAAGTCTATACAAAGCCTCCATTTCCCGTTAGCCTTGCGTACAACTACAGGATTGGCCAACCACGTGGGATGGAGCACTCCTCTGACAAGGCCTGCTGCTTCCAGTTTCTTGATTTCTTCCGCGATGAACTCTTGAAGCTCCACTGCTTGCTTCCTTACTTTCATCTTGACGGGCCGTGCATGAGGACAAACGGCAAGATGGTTCTCAATTACTTCCCTGGGAACACCGGGGATGTCAGACGGTTGCCACGCAAACACGTCAACGTTCGCCCGCAGGAAAGCAACGAGCGCGCCTTCCTATTTCGGGTCGAGAGAGGCACTGATGGTGAAGGTACCACCAGTGCCGTCCTCCTTGGCGGACACCCTCTTGGTCTCTGGTGGAGCTGTCATCGTCTTCTTACACTTGCGGTGGAGCTCGATGGTGCGTCCTCGACGATAGCGCAGCACTCCGAAGAGGTGCGCTTGCGGAGTGGGCATCGAGCTCTTGCGGACTTGGTCTTCTTCTTCCCCGGAGCTTCAGCGGCAAGTGGCTTGCAATCTTCGCGGCTGCTGCTTCCGGTAGATCTTGTCGGCACAGATAAGAGCATCCTTCTTGTCGCCAGGGACAGAGATGACACTTATCGGGCCTGGCATTTTCAGCATGTTGTAGGCGTAGTGAGAGGCCGCCATGAATTTGGCGAGTGCCGGACAGCCAAGTATTCCATTGTAAGGCAATGGAAAGTCAGCAACATCAAAGGTGACCCTCTCAGTTCTGAAGTTCAACTCGCTGCCAATTGTCACCGGCAACGTGATCTTTCCCTTCGGCTTGCTCCTTCCCGGATTGATTCCTTGAAAAGTGCCGGTCTCTTCGAGTTCGCCATCAGGGATCTGGAGTTTCTGGAGCACCCCGGAGGAGATCAGATTCAAGCCGGCCCCCCCGTCAACTAACATCTTGGTGACCTTGAGGTTGCGGATAGTTGGTGACACCAACATCGGCAAGCAGCCGACTGCAGTTACACGATCAGGGTGGTCCTCAATATCAAAGATGATAGGCGTGCTGGACCATTTCAGAGGCCTGCGTGACTCGATGGATGGTTCTGCTGCATTGACTTCCCGCATCCACTGCTTGAGTTGGCGGTGTGAAGTATGCAGAGAAGCACCGCTGTCAACGCACAGGACCTCTGTGGCTTTCTGGAACTCCTGTTCATCGGCCTCGTCATCATCCATGTCTTCATCGTCGTCGTCGTCGTCGTCCTTGTCGCGGCCACGGGGAGGTCTGTCTCCTTGCCGCTGCTTGGCCTTGCCGCGGCGTCCTCCCGGCCGGGGCGTTTCTTGCTGGGTCCTCCTGCACCCTCCTGGGCCTTCTCCTTGTCGCGTCGTTCGTATTCAGCCTTCTGCTGCTCGACAAGCTGCTCGACCTTCTTGCAGCTCTGGAGGTCATGACCCTTGGTGCGGTGGATCTTGCAGTACTGCTTGCCGGAGCCGTCCTGCTTGTCGGCGACCGCCACAGACTGGCAGTTGGTGCCAGCGGCAACCTCCTTGCCGGAGCTACTAGCCTTGGCGTTCTTGGCGCCACCTCCGTTGCCGGACTGCTCAACAACTAGCACATCTGTTCCTTTCTTTTTCCTATTGCCCCGTCGCCGGCTCTTCTTTGCCGGGGCGGTCTCTTCACTATCAGATCCTCCTACTTCGGTATTTTCTCCGGGGAGTCTCCTCCCTCCTCGGTAGCGATGCACACTTGTCGGCCAGGCGTATAGCTCATGGCGTCTACGATCTTGCACATCGCCATCTCCTCTCGCATCCTGCGTTTCGCACGCGTTCGATGGAACGCTGATCACTGTGGCGGTGGTGGACATCTGGGATGTTGTCTTTGTACACGGCTGAATCTTTGAATATACTTGCGCAGGGGCTCCCCTTCCTTCTCGGGCGGCGAGATGAAGCTTCGCTTTCTTGGCCATGGGGCTTGTGGTCGCTGTAAAGGTGCCGACAAACCGATGGCATAGATCTGCCCAAGAAGATATGGAGTTGTCCGGCAAGTGCATGAGCCAGGATCGACATTGGGTTTGAGCACCGGTGGAAGTAGTTGGCAAGGATCTTGTCGTCTACGCCCGCCGCAGCCTGCACCGTGATGGTGTAGATCTGAGGAACTCCGACGGATCGTCTTGCCGTCGTACTTCTCCGATACGTCGGCTTGAAGTTTTTCTTCTTTGGGCCACCTTTGGACTTGCCGCAGCTAACGAGTGAACGCAGGGCAACCTACCGCGTACGGCAAGTCGCCTGGTTCCTCTAGCGCGTGCATGTCAACAGAGGGCCCAGCGCGCTTGTCGGATTGACGCCGCGCTTCTCTCCGGCGCTCGATGCGAGTTCGAGCGTCCTCTTGCTGTCGTTCGTGAAGAATTTGGCGCTGATCGCGATGAGCTCGTGGATCTGATGACGCAGTGGAGTCGCTGTCGAGGTGGATCCGGCGAGTGGGCGATCTTGGCCTTCGGGGCGGAGAGTGCATGGTGGTTGCACCCCCACCGGTCTCGTCGCCACCGGCTCGTGTTTGGCGATCCTGCCGTGGCAGCGTGCACTTTCGGTTGCATGAGCGTCGCCGTTGGCGAAGCCGATGAGACTCTGAATGGTGGCCCTCCATTCTCGACCTTGTTGGCCGTTGGAGGGTAATCCAGGAGCAGTTGCGCTCTCGCCAAAGCTTCTGCTGGAGTAGTGGGTGGCAGTGGCGAACGGCGCGAGGAGCGGGATATACTCGGACTTCTAACTATGTTAGAAGGAGCAGTATCCCGTCCGGGCGACCGTGCCTCGCTCGCGCCAGCATGTTGGCGTGCATGCTGGTCTTGAACATCCCGGGATCCTCCAGCTTGATCTTGGTCCAAAGAACGTATGGCATTGTGAAAGCCATGACGCTGTCGGTCCCGCGCCTCCTGAGACGGGCGCGGTGCATGTACGGACGCCGAGGTCTGCGCAGCCTTGTCCTTGGACTTGGCAGCACCGTGAGCTCCCCCGTCGCTGTCCATTCTTCCGCCGGCGTCTACCCCACCACCTGTTTGCTCCGGTGGCGGTGGGTTCGACGCGGACGGGGCTTCTGCCGCCGAAGCCTTCTTCTTCGGTGGCATGTTGACGAAGATGATGAAGATCTAACTCGCGTGGACGCCGGATCAGGTTCACACAATCTTGACGCCCCCTACGGCGCGCCGGGTAGGCTGATCTGGCCCACGAACACCTATGGGGCCGGGCGGACCGAGCCCTTCGGTTCGGGCGGGGAGCGGAGGTCGCACGAAGAGCAGATCGAGGCGAAGCACGCGAGAGTTTTACCCACCGAGCTCTCCGGAGAGATAATACTCCTACTACTGCATGTCTAGGTGTATTGCGTTCTTGCTCGGGGGCGCTCGAGTGCTACTGATCTTGACGAGCTGCTAACGAGGCGAGCCTAGAGGGAATCGATCGACCAACCCTTTCTATGTTGCGCATGGGCCTCCTTTTTATATGCTCAAAGGGGCTCCGACGGTGTGGCAACGTAGAGCGGGGTACAAATGGAAAAATAGTGGTTGGTACACCTACTTGTACGATGTATGATGTAATATACCTAACCCTGACGGCAGGGGACAAAGGCATTAAATGCCAGTCTAGTCACCCTAACAGTGCAAACAGGGACCGTCAGGGGCGCCACCGTTCGCTACGATGGCAAACTTGTCAGCGCTGCTTGCCACCTCGCACCGCTGGCTGCCTGACCTCTCGCCACGCAGCGCTGGGAAGGCCCAGGCGACACGTTGGTGGATGCGTTGGGCGTGGAAATGCAGAGAGGTGGTGCAGCGGCAAGCGCCTTGCATGGTTGTTATCTAGTCGCGCCCTGAAGCTTGTCGCTCACCGGGCCTTCCCGGCAAGCTCCTCTTGCCGGGGCCTCGTCTTGTAAGTGCCTGGGGTGGCCTTCCCGGCAAGCTCCTCTTGCCGGGGCCTTGTCTCCCTGGCTTGAATACTTTGTTCTTGAATGGCTCCAAAGGAACCATGGAGGACCTTGGCGGTCACCCGGTAAGCCTTGCCGCGGAGGGCTGCACCTGCCCGTGCACAAGTTCAGGATACTAGGGTACCCCTACTCTAGTACACCGACAGGCCGTGATTTGCTTCTCCGCTGCCAAATGCTCCTTGAGGTCCTGGCTATGCTACATGCACCATGGCTTAAGCTAGCGCTTATTTGGTGGAGGGGTCGGTGATTTTGGTGGAAGGTGTCTCTCTTGCGCCGACGGTCGGGGCATGTGGGATGTGGAAGGAGGAGGATGGGGGTCGGGTGTGGATTGCCTGCCTGGATAGGCGAGGCCTAGCAGCATGAAGGAGGGTCGCCGGCGAGGAGGCAGCGCTGCAAGCAAGGAGTGAAGGTTTCAACTTGGAAAGGAAGGCGGAAAGAAGGGAAATGTGGCGTTTTGTAAGGGGGAGGGGGCGGGGAGGTAGATATTTCCACGGAAGCTGAAAATTTTGAATCGCTTCAGCCAAAAAACTGGCGTGCAAAGTGTCATCAGACACGGTCCCTTATTCAGAGCGGGCTGTGGACTATAGTCGTCACACCTTCTAGCATAAGCCGTATGCGTACTATACTCCGACGGTGCTCCGAGATATTTTGTGCTGCATCTCACACGGTTGGTTATAATACACTATGTGGGATCTACTTGATTTTCGTCTTGATTTGAGTTACATAATGGGGACACAGCGGTCATGGACGGTGTTTGATTTGCTAGACCTTTTATCTGCAGTGATCATAAAAAGAATTGGAATTATTCAGGGTTCATTTGGACATTTGTATGCGTTAGCTGAGTTTTCAATGCATTTTTGTGCATAATTCAAATTTGAACTACATGCACATGCTCCAGTGCATATAAATTGGTTGAAAATCAAATCTTTGTCCTAAGGTGCATTCTTAGGTCCCATGCAAGAAATGGGAATGAATGTCAAACACCAGGGCACCGTTGATTGCCGACAAAACATTGAGAAGCCTGGTTTTTAAATTCTAGTAAATCCAAAACTCGTCTGAAATTCATGAAACTTGGCATGCTATCATGGAGCGGCATCAACATGTCTTGGTAAATTGTTTGTCCCATTTGGGGCAGGTTTGGGTATATGCTTCTCACAAACCAGATCTTCTCACACCAAGCATGATGGTTTCGTTAGGGAACGCCCCACCTTTCGGGACGAAACGATATCCATTGCTTCTTATTGCTTTCAATTTTTTCTCGTGCCAACATAGAACAACAGGAGTGTTGTGTTAATTTTGTGATTTTTCGGGGTTCGTTTGGACATTTTTATGCATTAACTGAGTTTTCAATGCATTTATGTGCACAATTCAACTTTGAACTACATGCACATGCTCCAGTGCATATAAATTGGTTGAAAAATCAAATCTGTGTCCTTGGGTGCATGCTTAGGTCCCATGCAAGAAATGGGAATGAATGTCAAACACTAGGACACCGTTGATTGCCGACAAAACATTGAGATGCCTGGTTTTTAAGTTCTAGTAAATCCAAAACTCGTCTGAAATTCATGAAACTTGGCATGCTATCATGGAGCGGCATCAACATGTCCTGGTAAATTTTTTGTCCAATTTGGGGCAGGTTTGGGTATATGCTTCTCACAAACTAGAGCTTCTCACAACAAGCATGATGGTTTCGGTAGGGAACGCCCCACCTTTGGGGACGAAACGATATACATTGCCTCTTATTGCTTTCAAATAATTTCTCTTGTCAACATAGAATAACATGAGTGTTGTGTTATTTTTTGTGATTTTTCGGGGTTCCTTTGGACATTTTATACATTAACTGAGGTTTCAATGCATTTCTGTGCATAATTCGAATTTGAACTACATGCACATGCTCCAGTGCATATAAATTCGTTGAAAAATAAAATTTGTGTCATGGGGTGCATGCTTAGGTCCCATGCAAGAAATGGGAATGAATTTCAAACACCAGGGCACCGTTGATTGCCGGCAAAACATTGAGATGTCTGGTTTTTAAATTCTAGTAAATCCAAAAATTGTCTGAAATTCATGAATTTGGCATGCTATCATGGAGCAGCATCAACATGTTATGGTAAATATTTGTCCCATTTGGGGCAGGTTTGGGTATATGCTTCTCACAAACCAGAGGTTTTCACAACAAGCATGATGGTTTTGGTAGGGAACGCCCCACCTTTGGGGACGAAACTATATGCATTGCCTCTTATTGCTTTCAAAAAATTTCTCGTGTCAACGTAGAACAACAGGAGTGTTGTGTTATTTTTTGTGATTTTTCAGGGTTCGTTTGGACATTTTTATGCATTAAGTGAGTTTTCAATGCATTTATGTGCATAATTCAAATTTCAACTACATGCACATGCTCCAGTGCATATAAATTGGTTGAAAAATCAAATCTGTCTCCTTGGGTGCATGCAAGATATGGGAACGGATTTCAAACACCAGGGCACCGTTCATTGCCGGCAAAACGTTGAGATACTTTGTTTTTAAATTCTAGTAAATCTAAAACTCGTCTGAAATTCATGGAACTTGGCATACTATCATGGAAGGGCACCCGACATGTTGTGTTATTTTTCGTGTCCATTTTGAGAGAAGGCGCACTCGAATAATGACAGCCAAGAAAGGCATTTTGAAAAATAGCTGCCACTTTAATATCTCAAATGTTTGTATTATTCAAACCGTGTGCGTTCTGTTAAACATTCATGTGACGCCACATGTCTTGGTTTTAATGGCTATAGGAGGTGCCGTGTGGATAGCTGCTTGACTGAACGGTAGGCGTGTGAGTGCAGTCCGATGTGCAGGCTCACTGGGAAGTGTACAAGCTGTTCAACGCAGGATCTGTGCATCTCTTCAACGCAAATGGTTTAGATTACGGTATGCAAATTAAAGCCAGACTTTGGCGCTAAGCCAAGAGACACTATGATTTGTCAAAATATGAAGCTAAAAATCAATAGCACTATCTATTTTTTGCAACTATAATTCAGTAATTAAGCATAGATTTCATTCATACTAGAGATTAAGAAGTCGTTCTCACCGGGAAGCGAGACAGCCTTAGACCGCCGCCCGCCTTGCTCTCTCTAGTCTATATTAATGGCGCCGCCGAGCGGCCGCACCCCCCATCCTCGCCACAAACATTATTCCTCTCACTCCGCACGCATCCTCGACGCTGCTCTAAGTCCTCAATGCCGTTAGTGTATGAGGATACCGCTGAACGCCCCATCGGAGGGAGTGGCGACGCCGGGGCGGCTGAAGCCCCAGAGCACGGCGTGAATATGGAGACAGAGGTTTCCGTCAACGCCGACAAGGTGGAGAAAGAGGCTGCCAACAAGCGGAGCCGGGTCGAGAAAGAACCGCAAGCGACTCCAGCAGGCCTAGACTTCATCAACAACCTCCCCGATGATATGTTGATAGTCATCATATCCCTCCTCCCAATCAAATATCAGGCGAGGACAGCCGCCCTTTCTCGGCGGTGGCGCCCCCTATGGCTCCGCACCCCTGTCGACCTCCTCCACGCCCACAAGCTCTGCCATGGCTATCACCAAAGCTTGGATGCGTTCTCCCAGATCCTCGGCAGTCACGATGGCCAAATCAAAGGCCTTATCACGGGCAAGTTCCGTTCCAATGGCAAGGACCGAGCCAAGCATGACGAGTGGTTCCGATCCCCCGCCATAGATCAACTTGAGAAGCTAAGTTATAATGATGGGCATATGCGCTTCCTGCCAATGTTCGTATTCCGCTTCGCGCCCACGCTGCGCCTCGCAAACTTCATGAACTGCCATCCCCGATCGACGCGCTCTTTTTTCTACCACGACTGAAGCACCTCGAGCTCGTCATCATCAGCATCCCAAAGGATGACATGGAGCGCCTGCTCCGCGTCTGTACTGCACTGTTGTTCCTTCATCTTCAGGCGATGAATTGGTCGAGTACCTTGCACATCACCTCCAGGACTCTCTGGACTATTTATGTGTGTTGCTAGTGCTGCAACGAGAGATCACAAATGGTGGACCACAATATGTTCATCCAAGTCACACCTTCACTTGAGAGATTACTTGTAGTTGATCAACAAGGTCCAACAAGAATCAATGTCATTTCTGCGCTGAAATTGAAAGTGGTCAGCTAATCATCTGTCAAATACTACAACTTTCAGGTACAACAGTCGCCTTATATACCTCTCCTTCTTGATATCAACGCTATTTCTAGTTTTGAAGATGTATGTTCGTCTGTCATCCAGCGAATCTTCACCCGGACTCTGGGCACAGTGAAGGTCTTGGCACTAGAATCTGTCGGCCCCAACCTGGACCAAGTTGTCAATTGCCTGAGATGCTTTCCGTGCCTGAAGAAGCTGTATATCGAGGTGGTGTTCCTTTCCTATTAAATGTTAACCATTAGGGAGTTCAATTTTTTGCACCTTTTCCCAAGCTTACAATGACAATGTACTACGATTTCTGAAGGAATTTTGGAGCATTTTAAGACATACACCCCACCCCATATTGGTTGCTTCATTCATATGGTTACAATCGTCCATAAGCATTTCTCCTTTGGATTCATCTGTACTAGTTTTCTTAGGGAATTTTTCATCCAATCCAACCTCTTGTAAAGAAGGCTACATGTTTCTAGATTGTAATCAAATGCCCATGTTAATCATGCTAGATCAAAGATGGCACGTTGGTGCATTTTACAAATCCTGCAAACCAAATGGGCATGTAGCAGTGTTCAAAACTGCATGTAGGCACTAACACGTTCTATTCTTTTGCAAATAATAATAGGCCCGGAGGTGGATAATGTTTATAATGACAATCACATCCAATGCATGGATCTGCATCTCTCAAATATTACTTTGAACTCCTACCGAGGGACCTTACCGGAGATTACACTCGCCAGGTTCTATCTTGCCAGAGCAAAGGTGCTGAGGGTACTGAGGTTGAACACACATTTAATTAGGAAAGATCAATGGTATGATTATCAGAGCCGGCAGGTACTTCGGAATGGAAGTGCCTCGAAAAATGCCAAACTTTGTATTGGAAGAGCATATGGCAAAGCAATTGGAAGTTATTGTGTCAAACCCATACATGACTTGTCAGTGGCTGATCCCTATTCAGAAATGACACAGCTTGCAATGTTTGAATTTGGGCATAGTAATCTTTGAATTTGAACCTTGCAATATTTATGGTATTTTTTAGATTGAACCGTTTCTGTTCCCTTGTCTCAATGCAAACAGTTCATCTGGGTGAACCGCATGTCGTACATCGCACACAGCTTGATCTGGTTGATCGTTTCTTTTGTGTTGCCTAATCAAAAACAGTTCATCCGAGTGAATTGTATGCTGTACATCGCACACACCTTGATTTGTCTGACCGTTTCTTTTGTGTTGCCTAATCACAAATAGCTCAACCGAGCAAACTATATGTTGTACATCGCACACACCTTCATCTGGCTGCCCGTTTCTTTTGTTCCTCCTCATCAGAAACGGTTAATTGAATTGAAGCGTATGCCCTGAATCTCACACGCAATTAAAATCTGAACCGTGTTTGATGCATCCGTCATCGCAAACGTTTTGTACCCTTTTTGACGTTTTTTTACACCACGGTTTGCGATTATTGTATCGCACACAGTTTCGTCGAAGGGTCTCTGATCATAATGTCGCGTTAGCAGCATCCTACAGTAGTGATAATATAAATCTAGTGATATACGTATATCAAAATTAGAGTGTTCTGTATCAAGTTTTTGAATAAGTATTATTCTAATTATGATCCGTTGCAACGAACGTGAACATTGCTAGTATTTCCAACCGTGTCAAAAAATGCTAGTATTTCAATAGTTTCGAGTTTTCCATCAAGATATTAGTCAGTCATGGTTGATATTTACTTTCAATCACTTACACATAGGCACTATGTAACTAGCATTGCTTATTGGCTTCCAAAGCTTAACTTTCACTCCTACTTACAATATGTAGACTATTAACAAAAAAACTACCACTTTCAACAAGCCCTAGGAGAAACTATTGTACAAAAAATAGCAAAAACATACCCAAAATTTCTTAATCCGCGGCAAAAACTACTACTTGGTGCTGATTCGGCTCGTTTAAACCCATTTATGACAGGGTTGGCCCACATGTCCGTGCTGACGAGGCAGCTTAAACCAACACATTTTTTTGAAGGTTGACACGAGGACCCACATCTGACCTTCTATACTGTTATTCCCCCTCAAATCATTATTTTTTCTGAACATTACTTCAAATACTAGTGATGCGTATTTGTCGGTGGCGCTGGTGATGAGCGAGTTGGTCGCCACTCCGCCGGACGGGTCAGACGCCGCGCTGGCCTCTGCACGGGTTGGCAGGCTGGCCCAAGCGTGACTCACACGCGAGCAAGACGCCATGCTGTCCTTCGCTCGAGCCAGATAGCTAGCCTTAGCGCGGCTCGTGCGAGCAAGCCGCCATGCCTCCGTGCCAATCTAGCTAGCAGAACTTGCAGACAAGCAGCTGGACGGAGCTATCTTGGCTAGCTAGCGGCCGTGAGCGCGGATGGTGCTAGCATCCAGGCTGACGGAAGATGGGCTTCGCATCGCCGGAGGTTTTGACCTCGCCTTCTGCCGGCGGTGGTAGCTGCGTCCCATGGTCGAGGATGACAAGGTGGACGGGACGGAGGTAGGAGGTCACTCGGGGATTTTTGTGCAGACTGACATGTAGGTCCCACAAGTCATAACGCCTAACTTTCCAGTCGAATAGAAGGCGTTGACTTAAGGGGCGACATGGGTTGAAACGTGCCTATAACGGCACTTTGTAGAGTAGTCATTTCTTGGTAGGGCTGGTTGGTAAGGGCATGTACAATGGTTGATAAGGTAGTCTTATCTTAAGTCTGCCACATATGCAAGTGGTAGTAGTTTCTTGGCATTATTAGTGGTTTCTTGTAAGGAACAATGTACTACTAGCGACGAAAGGCGATTCTAGGTTGCGTTGTACTCCGACGAGTACTACTAGTGGTCGTGGGAGTGTATACCTCGTTTTGTGGGTTCGATCCCGGCCGAACGCACGTCGGCCTTTTTTTAAATAGTAACTTCGCTGTGAGCTAATATTGTACACGGGTAGTTTGAGTTTTGATGTCGGACGGACATGTCGCACCACAATCTGGGTGCACTGGATAGCCTAGCCACGTGAACAGGTTTTCCTTCCCATCATCTCGTGGCTCGCGTGCTCGCCTTAGCCGCACCTCGCTTGCAGCTTCCTCATCAGCTAGTAGCATATTTAAACTAGCGCCTCCCAATTAAGCCCGAGGAGCCGGAAAAGCCTGGCACGACATTGGGAAATGTGCAATATGGCTCTGTATGTAAAGTGCTAGTACTCTACTACTCTGTAGCTTGTGGCGTTGCACGCATGGACTTCACTCTATTATCGGCTCTATAAAAGAAATTCCTCTTGACGTGATTTTTTTTGAAACGGAGGCAAAAGCTTTGCCTCATCTCATTCATAAATAAGGAACTACTAACAAAGTTTGATGAGATCTATTACACCTGCACAAATGGAAGCGAAAAGCCTAGTCTCGCCATATCAAATAACTCAAATGTTCTGCCCCTGCAGTAACCGTCCCTGATAAATAGGCTGCTAGTGTGTGCGTGAGAGGAGCGGCTGAGTAGGCCAGCTACGTGCTTGAATAGAGCATCGAGAGTACCCACTATGCAGGTGTACTTTCCCTGCATTGATAGTACGGCGATGGTTCTAGCGAACAGTACTAGCCTCCACTTCCAACTATAGCTCCTTGGCCCCGAGAATCAAGAGTTCAAAACTGGCGCACTATACTAGAAGTACGGTACATCGCACTACTAGTTGAGGAAGTAGTACTAGTACTGCTATAGTACAAGTACATAGTAAATAATAGCCGCACCCCTTCGCTAAGGAACGATCGAGGAGCTATAGTTGGAGGGGACGAGGCCCTGCAGTTACTACGCTCTTATCTCCTCCTCGCCAGTTCCCCTCCCACCGAAGAGAAGGCAGTTCGTCGCTTCTCCCATGGATTTGCCAGGCGGTTCTCCTCCTCGTAGGGGCTAGGAGACCGTGGACGAAGATCCTATGGGAGAAATCGCACGCCACTCCGACGTCCTCACCGCCGCAAGACTCGGTGCTTCCTGCACCAACTTTTTCAAGACGGTGCTTAAATAGGCTTGGGAAAAGGCCATGCTTGTTGGTCTTCCATGCGTCCTCGAGGAGAAGGTTCTTCTATGGGACAATCCTTTGAACAGTCCACCGCTCCCAGGCCATGGTTGCACGTTGACTCCGCTAGAGTTGCCAACCTTGAGAGGTAGTCGGATTTTGTCCGATGAGCAGGTCAGTCATGGAGTTTGATCATCTAGTACTTAGTTATTCCATTTCCATCCCCTAATTTCTCCGCTGACCACCGTCCTATATATAGGTCTGGGTCGGTGCCAACGAAGATTAGCTTGCATACCTCCGGCCGGATACCACCATAATTTTGCACAACATCCATAGCAGTGCGGCCGTTCCCGTAGACCCCTTCTCCACCATTGGGATCGGCTTTCCGGACTGGCTGGGCTTGAATACTATGATGATGCCTGCATGAGATTGAAGAAGATAGAAATTGCGGACCCACCGACAAAGCAACGCGGCTACGACAATTACTATCTCATTGTGGTGTTCGACATAAGGATTGCCACCAATACAAGAGGCAGCAACGGCGGACAGGGTAGAGGCTGGCGCATGTTGGCCGTGGCGGATTTGTACCCCTACACGTTCGAAGACGCCGTGTTCCATCTAGGCCGCATCTTCATGGTGACAAGCCAGGGGAATTGTTTCATTTGGTTGCCATCCTGTATACGGGAGATTACATATGGAATGCACAAACCATCATTTGCATCCCTAACAGTACTCCATTATTTTGCAGGGACCAGTCGTCCCCCGATCAAAATAAGATTGCCGATCCTGGATGTGCATTTGCATCCGCCATTCGGTCTAACCTGGAACCTTGTAGCTAACTTTGGCATATTGGGATCAACTCTCTTAGTAGTCGTTACCCATGGTACCACTAATGTGCAACATGGTCACACAATCTTCCACGATCATTGCGTCACCATTTACCTAGGTATTCCATTTAGTATTATATTTTTTAACACTCTCGCCTTCTCTTTCATTGTTATGCTATTTACTAGTACTAGTAGGAGTACCTTTTACCTTGGAGGACGTGTATAGCTGCATAGGACCTTTAAGACGTGAACCCACTAGCTGCCACCATTTTTGTTTTTCCATGTCTTACTATCTCATCCATGTAGCCAAGAGTGGCTATATATAATAAGCCGGTTATTTTACTTCCTCTATACCGGAGTAGTACTATTTGCTGCACAGTATTACTGACATCCATATTTGAGCACGACATTATTATGCATGGACCTTGACTATGTAAGTCACCATGTGTCCCGATCTGAGATGCCGCATGTACCAGATGAACGGTGCCGAGTTTGACCCTCGTGATGCTACGTGGGTGCCAAGGAACACTCTTGGAGAGTACTCGCCTTTCATTGGGGATAGTTACCCCATTGTGAAGCGGATGCCACCTTCCGTGCACGACACCGAAGGCCTGCCGTTCATGAAGCATGGTTGTGTCTTCAGTGCGCACCACCGGATGAATGACATGCTGGGACACGCTATCCCTGATTTATGTCGCTTCAGCTTGGATGAGTCTCCATCATGTGGAACCAGACTAGAAAGCTGTGACAATGATTCCCATTGCCCACCTCTATGGATCGTACCATCCATGAAGGACACCTGGGACTGGAACCTGGAGGAGGACATGTAGCCCATCTATAATGTGTAAGTGGAGTATGCTAAATTGTGAATGGTAGCGCTGTGAATATACGTAGACTAGTCATGCACAAATTTATCACATGAATTGGAGACGAACTTGTGTGGCATACTAGCATTTTTCCTTTAGAATTTATTGCTAGTAAATGTGTTATGTGTACGTGCAACTTGTGTGGTTGTTGCACGGGCTCCAACACGCTCTTTGAGAAAAAAGGTGGCACGACTTTGGATATAGGTGACGTGGCGGCATCATACAGTAGCATCGTTTGCTATAGTTGTAGTATACCCCTACTAGGACGACAACTCCTATAAAACCTTGCGCTTGGCTCTTTGCCTCTTCGGGAGGTTCAACAGTTCGTACTCATGTGAACCTTGCACATGGCTCTTCGCCTCTACGGAAGGTCCAACAATGATGATACTGCAGTATAATATGCTTTTGGCAATCTGACACCGATTGAACTGCTGCACGTCCACCGCGAGGGCGAGCGAGAGGGATAGGGAGAGGGCACGGTAGTAAAAACCCTCTCCTCGTCCTGCGAGCCACCGCATGCGTGGGCGAGGGAGAGGTGTAGTAAGCAAGCTTCTCCTCGTTCGGCGAGTTGACGGGACACATCAAAGCAATACTAGTACTAGTCCATACTGCTTCCTTTCCATTTAATATGGCTTAATTTGAAACGATAAAAATACACTTGCGGTCAATGTATGTAACAATACGCTCTTTACGGTCACTATATATAGTTTTGCGGTGATTATACAATCACTAGCTCATCGTAGAGCACCGTATTGCACCCTACTGACCTGCCACATAGTCGACGTGGCACTTTGTTGACTGGTTAAATTGTCACCTGGTTTTTGGGTCCCACCTGTTAGTTGGCAGAGCAAAGAAATCAGTTAAAAAAACTTTACGCAGACGGGACAGGAGTCCAACCCTTGGGCGCGAACCACCCTGGCTGTGTATCTGAGTGCATGCACGTGTACTCCCTCGGTCTTCCAACAAAGAGTGTACATTGGCTAAAAAACAAAGAGTGTACATCTACACTTGCAATGCATTTAGCCTTTAATCTAAATCGATATTGATTGTCTAATGCACCAACTTGTGCTCTAGCTATGGGCTACATGTCTATCCTTAATTACAACATGAAACAACCTTCATTTAATCTTGTTCTCTCAATGGTCACATGCACACATAAGTCTGCTACTTTTGGGCATTAATTATGCCCTGGTGAATGTGTAAATCTCTATATGTACAGTCTTTCACGGACGTAGGGAGTAGGTTGAGCACTTGAGCATGAGCGTGTGTGTTGTGTCGTGTGCTGTGTGCCGCATGGGTGCGCGAGTGTTGCGTGTGTCCATGTGTACGTGTGAGTGTTGCATGTTGCATGCATGCATGCATGAGGCTTTTACTCCCTTCCATTGACATGTTCATATTTCAAGCTTCCTCTGTTCCCTCGATATGGTGATACTCCCTCTGTTCCCAAATATGGAGTAAAAGCCTCCCTCTGTTCCTAAATACAGAGTATTTGTCTTTCTAGAGATTTCAACAAGTGACTACGTACAGAGCAAAATGAGTGAATCTACACTCTAAAATATGTCTACATACATCTGTATCTTGTATTCCATTTGAATGTCAAAAGAGACTATATTTAGGAACGGAAGGAGTAGCAAATAAACATTAAGTTCTCTTGTTTTTCGCTCCTTCACGGTGCACAACCAAAGATGACTTATTCACCTGGATGGAGGGAGTAGATGGTCAAGGTTTGACACAAAATTAATGCATTGGTAAACATAAATTTTTGAGAAAAACGAGTGCATTAATTGAGTGTTTTTGCAAATTACAAAAATTATTCCACCACTCATCATCTACCTTGGTTGATGAGATTTTTGAATTGAGCCCTATAAACCGGAAAGGAGGTAGTACTAGTACTCCTACATTATTGGTGCCGGGTGCCTTGCACTAGTAGAAAAGGGGGCAAAGGTCCAGGCCGGGTCAGCCCATTAGTCCCGGTTCAGTCCAGAACCGGGACCCATGGGGGCATTGGACCCGGTTCGTGAGCCCCGGGGGCCGGCCGGGCCACATGGGCCATTGGTCCCGGTTCATCTGGAGCTTTTGGTCCCGGTTGGTGGGACGAACTAGCACCAATGGGCCTCGCTCCTGGCCCACCACCATTGGTCCCGGTTGGTGGCTTGAACCGGGACCAAAGGCTGCCCTTTAGTCCCGGTTCATGCCACCAACCGGGACCAATGAGGTGCCTATATATACCCCCTCGCGTAAGAGCAGAGCACACTGCTCTGTTTTTTCTGGCCGCCGAGGGGGAGAGGGCTTGGTGGTGCTCCAGCTCACCTACTATGCACACAAGGTGTTCGATGGAATGCCCGAGCCACACTACTTAAGCTTTCTCCTCTCCAAGCTCAACCTCCAAGCTCCATTTTCCTCAATATTTTTCTAGGTTTAGCGGTCCATCACGCCTCGTCCCCGTCTTCACCACCGTCGATCACCCGCGCCGATCTCATCGCCAGCACCACCGTGGTGAGCCTCTTGTTCTTATCTTCTTTCTGAAAGCAAAAATATTCTTACTTGTATGTATAGATAGATACTTGTATTATTTTCTTACTTTTATTATTGCATCTTATATAGTGCGATGGTTTTGGTATCCGCCCCCATCGGCCCTCGTCCTGTCTATGATTCGGATGGGCTATATATTATCTTTATAACTATTGGTTCATTTATTGTTTATAAAAATTATGCCAACCAACATGACATAGATTTTATTTATGTAGGAGGTATGTGAACAGGAAATTCCAACTGACCCTATTGTCGAGAGGTTAAATTTAGTTGAAGAAGAAAATAATTTCTTGAAGGAAAAAATAAAAAACAATTGAGGAGGAGAAGATGATATTGGAGTTGCATGTTGCGGATGTCGTCGATGATCACAAGATCAAGATGGATGCAATGCGGTTGAAGATTAGAAAGATTAGAAAATATGCCATTCATACCAAGGCTTGGTATCATTATGCCGTTGGATCAATTGTTACCTTGGTTGCGATTATGACCGCATTTGTTTTTGTATTGAAATGTTTTACATAGTTACAATGTATGGTTTAATTAATTAAATGCTCTGGAGAGCTATATGTTGTTAGATGAGAACTATGTATCTACTTTGGTTTTAATGTAATGATGAACTTCTATTAATTTGGTCACTTATTTATCTATTCATGTTGTTCTATAATGGTTTTTGACACACTTAATTATATATAATGCACGCAGATGAACCAGCAACGGATGTACGGTGATGCATACACCTCCGAGTACATTAAGGGCATGCATGAGTTTCTCAAGCGGCCGAGGCAAACAAGCGTAATGGTTTTATGTGTTGTCCATGCATTAAATGTGGGAATACGATGTCTTACTCTAACCGGAAAATCCTTCACACCTACCGCTTTACAAGGGTTTCATGCCACACTATAATGTTTGGACGAGGCACGGAGAAATAGGGGTTATGATGGAAGACGGCAAAGAAGAAGAGTACGATGACAACTATGTGCCCCCTGAATACGGTGATGCTGCAACAGGGGGAGCTGGTGAAGATCAAGAGGAACCAGACGATGTGCCTGATGATGATTATCTCCACTGGGTCATTGTCGATGCAAGGACGCAATGTGAAAGTCAAAAGGAGAAGCTGAAGTTCGATCGCATGTTAGAGGATCACAAAAAAGATTCATACCCCAATTGCGAAGATGGAAACACAAAGCTCGGTACCGTACTGGAATTGCTGCAGTGGAAGGCAGAGAATGCTGTGCCTGACAAAGGATTTGAGAAGCTACTGAAAATATTGAAGAAGAAGCTTCCAAAGGATAAAGAATTGCCCGATAGTACATACGCAGCAAAGAAGGTCGTATGCCCTCTAGGATTGGAGGTGCAGAAGATACATGCATGCCCTAATGACTGCATCCTCTACCGCGGTGCATACAAGGATCTGAACGCATGCCCAGTATGCGGTGCATTGCGATATAAGATCAGATGAGATGACCCTGGTGATGTTGATGGCGAGCCCCCCAGGAAGAGGGTTCTTGCGAAGGTGATGTGGTATGCTCCTATAATACCACGGTTGAAACGTCTGTTCAGAAATGGAGAGCATGCCAAGTTTAGCGATGGCACAGTGAGGACCGTAAGAAAGACGAGAAGTTGAGAGCACCACCGACGGGTCGCAGTGGAGAAAAATCAAGAGAAAGTACTGGGATGAGTTTGCAAAGGACCCAAGGAACGTATGGTTTGCTTTAAGCGCGGATGGTATTAATCCTTTCGGGGAGCAGAGCAGCAATCACAACACATGGCCCGTGACTCTATGTATGTATAACCTTCCACCTTGGATGTGCATGAAGCGGAAGTTCATTATGATGCCACTTCTCATCCAAGGCCCTAAGCAACCCGGCAACGACATTGATGTGTACCTAAGGCCATTAGTTGAAGAACTTTTACAGCTGTGGAATGGAAACGGTGTACGCACGTGGGATGAGCACAGACAGGAGGAATTTAACCTAAAGGCGTTGCTGTTCGTGACCATCAACGATTGGCCCGCTCTCAGTAACCTTCGTGACGGAGAAACAAGGTATACCACGCATGCACGCACCGCTTAGATGACACCGAAAGTATATACCTGGACAAATGCAGGAAGAATGTGTACTGGGCTATCGCCGATTTCTTCCGACCAACCATCAATGTCGAAAGAAAGGCAAGCATTTCAAAGGCGAGGCAGATCACCGGAAGAAGCCCGCCATGCATACCGTGATCACGCATTTGCTATGGTCAATGATTTACACGTAATCTTTGGAAAGGGTCCCAGCGCACTAGCTGTTCTGAATGACGCTGAGGGACGCGCACCCATGTGGAAGAAGAAATCTATATTTTGGGACCTACCCTACTGGAAAGACCTAGAGGTCCGCTCTTCAATCGACGTGATGCACGTGACGAAGAACCTTTGCGTGAACCTGCTAGGCTTCTTGGGTGTGTATGGAAAGACAAAAGATACACCTGAGGCACGGGAGGACCTACAACATTTGCACGAAAAAGACGGCATGCCTCAAGCAAGATGAAGGTCCTTCCAGCCACGCTCTTACGAAGAAGAGAAAGAAATCTTCTTTGAATGCCCGCCAAGATGAAGGTCCCGATTGGCTTCTCGTCGAATATAAAGGGAATAATAAATATGCCAGAAAAAGTTCAGAATGTAAAGTCTCATGTACGCCACGTGATTATGACGCAATCGCTTCCGGTTGCATTGAGGGGCTTCTACCGGAAAACGTCCGATTAGCCATTGTGAAGCTATGTGCATTCCTCAATGCAATCTCTCAGAAGGTGATCGATCCAGAAATCGTACCAAGGCTAAGGAGTGATGTGGCGCAATGTCTTGTCAATTTCGAGCTGGTGTTCCCACCATCCTTCTTCAATATCATGGCACACGTCCTAGTTCATCTAGTCGACGAGATTGTCATTCTGGGCCCGTGATTTCTACACAATATGTTCCCATTTGAGAGGTTCATGGAGTCCTAAAGAAATATGTCCAGAATCGCTTAGGCCGAAGGAAGCATCTCCATGGGCCATCAAACAGAGGATGTCATCGGGTTTTGTGTTGACTTCATTCCTGGCCTTAAGAAGATAGGTCTCCCTAAATCGCGGTATGAGGGGAGACTGACCGAAAAGGCACGCTTTGAAGGGACTCAATAATATGCAGGACGGATATTCTTGGTCTCAAGCACACTACACAGCTTCTACAGAACTCTACCTTGGTGACTCCGTATGTCGATGAACACAAGAACAAGATGCGCTCCAAACACCCGTAGCAAAGGCAACGATCGGATTACATGTGAACACATCAGGACTTTCAGCAGTTGGTTGGAAACACGTCTCAGAGGTGACAACACTGTTTGTGATGAGTTGTACTTGTTGTCTAGGGGACCATCTTTGAATGTATTGATTTACAAAGGATATGAGATAAATGGGAATACATTTTACACGATTGACCAAGATCAAAAGAGCACCAACCAAAACAGCGGTGTCCGCTTTGATGCAACAACCGAGAGGGGAATGGACACATATTATGGTTACATAGTGGACATATGGGAACTTGACTACGGACATTATTTTAAGGTCCCTTTTTTTAAGTGCAAATGGGTCATTCTGTCAGAGGCGGGTACAGTAGACCCACAAGACGGAATGACAACAGTGGATCTGAAAAATCTTGGGTACACTGACGAACCGTTCGTCCTAGCCAATGATGTGGCACAGGTTATCTATGTGAAGGACATGTCTACCATACCGAGAAAAAGAAAAGATAAGGAAGCGAATACATCATACGATGAGCCAAAGCGCCACATAGTTCTTTCAGGAAAAAGGGACATCGTGGGAGTGGAGGGCAAGACAGACATGTCTGAAGATTATGAAAAGTTTCATGAAATTCCTCCCTTCAAAGTCAAGGCTGAACCAAGCATCCTGATAAACGATGAAGATTATCCATGGTTACGACGCGATAAGCAAATGACACAAGCGAAGAAAAAGTGAAGACTTTCTCCCGCAACTATTATGATGATACCATACCAACTTTGTAACGGACGAGTATGATACCATTGTCCGTTTTGTACATGCACATGCTATGTGGGTGAAATTATGATACCATGCCAACTTTCAACTTTTTCAGAGTTCATTTGAAATGCTTTAATGTCTTATGGTTCGGCCCTCGTAATACCATTAATCCCGGTTCGCTCCTTAACTATGTTCTTACCAAGAACACTCTAAAGAGGGCAGCCACATGGGCCATTGGTCCCGGTTCGTCTGGACCTTTTGGTCCCGGGTCCACGCACGAACCGGGACCAATGCGCCTCGCCTCTGGCCAATGACCATTAGTCCCGGTTTGTGCCACAAACCGGGACTAAAGGGTTGGTCCTTGTTGTGCTCAGAGTTTAGTCCCACCTCGCACAACCGAAGGGCGCTCAGACCGGTTTATAAGCCCGTCCCTCTCTTCCTTGTTGAGCTCCTCTCAAAGTGAAAATAGATGCCCCTATGTAGGGAATTTGACCTAAATTCATAGTGAATTTCTCTGAAATTCATAGAAATTTATTATGAATTTAGGTTGAATTTTCTCTATAGGCGCATCTATGTTCATTATTTTAGTAAAGTTAATCACAAACTTGAGATTCACACAAATTTCAAAGAATTCAAATTTTAACTATTCAAATTTGAAACCTAATGGCACTAACAGAAAGTTTATAATTTTTCTAAAACTAATGGCATTAACAGAAAGTTTATAATTTTGCTGACCTAAAAGCAAAAAGAATTAAAAAATAAAGCAAAAAACAAAAGAAAATAAATAATGCAGAAAACAAAACAAAAAAACTGGAAACAAAATAAAAATAACAACAATAAGTATTTTGTTGTGACTAGAAACAAAATAAAATAAATAAAGCAACAAAGAAAACAAAAATACATAAAAAGTGTTTTCAAATTTGAAAACTAATGGCACTAACAGAAAGTTTATAATTTTTCTAAAACTAAAAGCAAAAAGAAATAAAAATAAAGCAAAAACAAAAGAAAATAAATAATGCAGAAAACAAAACAAAAAAACTGGAAAAATATAAAAATAGCAACAATAAGTATTTTGTTGTAAGTAGAAACAAAATAAAATAAATAAAGCAAGAAAGAAAACTAAAAAACAAAATAAGTGTTTTCAAATTTGAAAACTAATGGCACTAACAGAAAGTTTATAATTTCTCTAAAACTAAAAGCAAAAAGAATTAAAAAATAAAGCAAAAAAAGAAAATAATTAATGCAGAAAACAAAACAAAATAACTGGAAAAAAATAAAAATAGCAATAATAAGTAAAGAAAACAAAAAAATAAAAAAGTGCCTCCTACTGGGCCCCCACGGCCTGAATACGACTAGAAACCATACCATGGGCCAGGATTAAGGCCCGCAGGAGGCCCAGTAGGCCCACAGGAAGATAAGTGACTTTAGGCTCGTAAGCCTGCATTTGAGAGGAGCTCGAAGTGGTCAGCACAACATCGCTTATAAACCACTGTCGAGCCCTCTCGGCTAGCGAGGTGGGACTAAACATCCCACCGCACCGTGCCAGCACACGCCCTGTGGTCCCGGTTGGTGCCACCACCGGGGACTAATGGGGTGCATTGTAACCGGTTCGTGGAACAAACCGAGACCAATGCCCCCCTTTAGTCCCGGTTGGTGGCACCAACCGAGACTAAAGGGGGCATTGGTCCCGGTTTGTTCCATGAACCGGGACCGAAGCCTTTGCTATATAAGCAACACTTGGGGAATTTTCAGATTTCCCTCGCAAGTTGCCCCCGACGATGTCGACGACCTCCTCGACGCCGCCAAGCTGCCCGTGCTCGCCGTCGCCGCCCGCTCCTCGTCACCGTCGCCCGTGCCCCTGCCCGTGCTGCCGTCGCCGCCCGCTCCTCGTCGCCGCCGCCCTGCCCGTCCCCCGCCCAGCTGGGCGCCCTCGCCGCCCGCCGTCGCCTCGAGCTCCCTGCTCGGCATCGCCTGGCGCCTGAGCCCCACTGCACGTGCTCGCTGCCGCTCCTCGTCACCGTCCTGCCCTGCCCGTCCTGCCCAGCCCCCTGGCGCCTCGCCTGCCCTAGCTGTGAGCCGCCGCCCCGGCTCTATTTTTTTATTATTTTAATTTTTTTGTTCATATATATAATGTATATGTGTATGTATGTGGCTATATGTTTTTGTTCATATGTGGCTATATGTTTTTTTATTTTTATTAGTTTAATTTTTTTGTTCATATGTGATGTATATGTATATGTGGCTATAATATATATGTGTATGTGATGTATATGTGTATGTGGCTAGAATATGCTAATTAAATATATATGTCAAAAATGTTTTATTGTTCATAGAAAGTTTTTTGTTCATATATATTCGATATATATGAGAAATGATGATCCATGGAAAAGTTTTATATATGCAAAAGTTACAATTTTAGAAAAGTTTTATATATCTAGCTAGGAAGGGAAGAAGAAGAAAAAGAAGGATAGGAAAGAAGAAAATAAGAAGAGAAAAGAAAGAAGAAGAGGAGAGGAAGAAGAGGAGAAATAAATAAGAAGAGGAAAAAATAAGAAAAGGAAGAGGAGGAGAAGAAAGGAATAGAGGAGAAGAAGAAGAAATAGAAAAAATTTCTATTTTTTCTTCTTCTCCTCTATTCCTTTCTTCTTCTCCTCTTTTTTTCTTCTTTTTTTTCTTCAATCTTCTCCTCTATTCCTTTCTTCTTCTCCTGTTTTTATTTCTTCTTCATTTTCTTATGTTTTATCGGGTCTGTCGTCGTCCATATATCCCTCCCGATAACTTCAACACGAGGGGGGGGGGGTCGATATACCCCCTCCCCGATAATATTATTTTCCCATGTACGTATGTCGTGTCGATATAAACTCCCGATAACTTCAACACGTGGGGGGGTGGGGTCGATATACCCTCCCGCTAACTTCAACACGAGGGGGGGTCGATATACCCCCTCCCGATAACTTCAACACATGGAGGGGGGTCGATATACCCTCTCCCCGTTACTATTATTTTCCCATGTATGTATGTCGTCGTTGTCGATATAAACCCCTCCCGATAACTTCAACATGTGGGGGAGGGGGTCGATATACCCCCTCCCGATAACTTCAACACGTGGGGGGGGGTCGATATACCCCCTCCCTGATAATATTATTTTCCCATGTACGTATGTCGTCGTTGTCGATATAAACCCCTCCCGATAACTTCAACACGTGGGGGGGGGGGGAGGTCGATATACCCCCTCCCAATAACTTCAACACGTGGGGGGGTGAGGGAGTCCTGGACTAGGGGGTGTCCGGATGGCCGAACTATCATCACGGCCGGACTCCAAGACTATGAAGATACAAGATTGAAGACTTCGTCCCGTGTCCCGATGGGACTTTCCTTGGCGTGGAAGGCAAGCTTGGCGATACGGATATGTAGATCTCCTACCATTTTAACCAACTCTATGTAACCCTAACCTATCTGGTGTCTATATAAACCGGAGGGTTTTAGTCCGTAGGACAAACAACAATCATACCATAGGCTAGCTTCTAGGGTTTAGCCTCCTTGATCTCGTGGTAGATCTACTCTTGTACTACCCATATCATCAATATTAATCAAGCAGGAGTAGGGTATTACCTCCATCGAGAGGGGCCGAACTCGGGTAAAAACATCGTGTCCCTTGTCTCCTGTTACCATCCGCCTAGACGCACAGTTCGGGACCCCTACCCGAGATCCGCCGGTTTTGACACCGACATTGGTGCTTTCATTGAGAGTTCCTTCCGTGTCGTCACCGATAGGCCCGATGGCTCCTTCGATCATCAACAACGACGAAGTCTAGGGTGAGACTTTTCTCCCGGACAGATCTTCAGATTCGCGGCTTTGCATGCGGGCCAATTCGCTTGGCCATCCGGAGCAGATCGAAAGCTACGCCCTGGCCATCGTGTCAGATTTGAAGTTTAAACTATACGGCCGATATCCGCGGAGACTTGATCTTCGACGGATCCGAACCGCAGCCAAGCGTGCCGCCTTTGTCTCGATGGGCATGATCTAGCTCCGCAGCCGGTCAAGGCTCGAGGCCGCATCAAAGATCCGCTCCGACCCTTAGTCCGGAGCCGGATTCCCTGATCGCGGACGAGTGGTTGGACACCGCCTCGGGGGCTACAATCTCTACGGTGATGGAGCCGAACTCCATCCCTGTCCTTTACAAAGACCTTGACTCCAAGGTGTCGGACTCCTCTCCGGACTCCGAACCCTCCGCGCCCTGCCAATCGAATCCGATTGGGCGCCGGTCATGGAGTTCACTGCCGCGGACATCTTTCAGCACTTGGCCTTTGGCGACATCCTGAATTCACTAAAGTCTCTCTCTTTATTCGGAGAGCCCTGGCCGGATTACGGACAGGAAGGCTGGGATGCGGACGACGAAGAAATTCAACGCCCACCCACCACCCACTTCGTAGCCACTGTCGAAAGCTTACACGACGTGCTGGATTTCGACTCCGAAGACATTGACGGTATGGACGACGATGTAGGAGACAAGCATGAACCAGCGCCTATAGGATGCTGGACAACCACTTCATCCCATGATGTATAAATGGTGGATACACCTAAAGGAAATGAAGACGAGGAACAACTGGACGATACGAAGGATAAATCCCTCGAAAAGCAGCCAAAACGGCAACGTAAACGCCGAACCAAATCCCGCCTCAACAGAGACCCAGCCATAGAGCAGATTTAACCTGTGGACGCATTTAACATGCTATCGAAAGCAATCGTCCGAACAAGACAACTTGGATAAACAACCCGTCCCCGGCGAAGACAACAGTCCGGACGATCTCACGCCGGACAAATTGTTGGAACAAAATAACCTCTAGAAAAGGCTCGTGGCCACCGCCCGTAGCCTGAAAAGCAGAAGCGGAAGCTCAAAACAGCGGAAGATCCACTCAGGATCTGATGGAGCAAAGTATTCAACACCGCAGACAAATACGGCGACAAATACCGAACAAAGAGCTACCCAAAAGAAAGCTATCGCTCGAATTTGACGAGGAGGCCTTAGAGCCACCACAATCAAAAAGTAAGATGGCCACCCTGTCGGATGGACGACCCCACGGCAAAAAGAGAGCGGCAAAAGGCACCGCACACAAGCCGGTACGCGATCCGCATAAGGATTCGCATCAAAAGGCTGGCCCGGTTAGGTCCATCTATGGGCCGAGAAAGCAAGGTCTTCAAAGCGATGCAACACGCCAAATATCCGAACATCACGGCACATCCAAATACAGGGGCGCCGCACACCCCCTATGTTTCAACGATGAGGTACTGGATCATGAATTTCCAGTGGGATTCAAGCCCGTAAACATAGAGGCATACGACGGAACAATAGACCCTGGAGTCTGGATTGAGGATTACATCCTCCACATACACATGGCTAGAGGAGACGATCTCCACGCCATAAAATACTTACCCCTTAAACTCAAAGGGCCAGCTCGGCATTGGCTTAAAAGCCTCCCCGGAAATACCATTGGAAGCTGGGAAGAGCTCGAGGATGCGTTTCGGGCAAATTTTCAGGGGACCTACGTCCGCCCTCCGGATGCAGACGACCTAAGACACATAACTCAACAGCCCGGAGAGTCAGCCCGAAAATTCTGGAACATGTTCCTTACTAAAAAGAACAAAATAGTCGACTGTCCGGACGCCGAACCATTAGCAGCCTTCAAACACAACGTCCGAGGCGAATGGCTCGCCAGACACCTCGGCCAAGAAAAGCCAAGAACAATGGTCGTATTAACAAGCCTCATGACCCGCTTTTGCGCGGGAGAGGATAGCTGGCTAGCAAGATGCAAAGACCAATGACCCAAGTACATCCGAAATCAGGGATGGAAATAGGAACCCACGGCGCAACAAGGACCAGCGCGGATTAAGAGGAACAGTCCAAAGAGCGGCGGTCAACGCCGGATTCAAAAGCTCACGGCAGAACAATAAAAACTGCCCTTAAGGACAATAGCGATGAGCTATCCAATTTAAACAAAATCTTGGACAAGATATGTCAAATCCACAAGATTTCGGAGGCCCGCAAACCATACCCACAGAGATTGTTGGGTCTTCAAACACCTGGCAGACTCAACGCCGAACACAAGGGGCTCGACACACCAAGTGAAGATGACGACGAGCACCACAAGCAGAGCCCCGGAAAACAAAAGAATTTCCCACAAGAGGTTAAAACAGTAAACTCACTTCACGTGATCAAAGGGAAAAAAAGAGCGGCGCCCACTAAAATGCGCGGCGCACACTGGTTGTCAAAACCAATCACCTTCGACCATCAGGACTATTCCGAAAGTATCCGGGACGCAGGATAGACTGCCTTGATTTTGGATCCTATAATCGACGGACTCCAATTTACACAAGTCCTCATAGATGGCGGCAGTGACATAAACCTGATATATCAGGACAGAATCCGCAGAATGGGGATAGACCCAACCAAAATTCGACGTAGCAACACCTCCTTTAAAGGAGTCATGTCAGGCCCATATGCCCATTGTACGGGCTCCATACTGCTAGAAGTTGTGTTCGGTTTATCTGACAACTTCCGTCGCGAAAGGTTAATCTTCCATGTCGCCCCGTTCAAAAGTAGCCATCAAGCACTGTTGCGACGTGAAGCTTTCGCCCGTTTTAACGCAATATCGCATTATGCATCTCTAACACTTAAAATGCTCGGTCCACGCGGCATCATCTCATTAAAAGAAAGTATTAAGTATTACTTGAGCACGGAGGAACGTGAGACTGCATTGACAGCCCCACACCCATCCGGCTCCGCTAGTCAAAGAACCTGAATTGGTCATTCAAACCCCGGACACGGCTAGACGAGTCCGGCGCCTACTAGCGGCATACCCCCACAAGGGGCTGCATGCATGTATCACAAGAGACAATAAAGCTCAATTTTATTCACTTCTTGAATCGCATACTGCTTATTTAATATAAAGTACATCTTTCGCACGATCTTTTTCTTTTAAACTAAGTTCCTCTCTTTTGCAGATGAACAACGTGCTACACCCGTCCCGTGATACGGCACAACGGAGACACAAAGCGCAGACGCAAGAGGGACCCGTTGCAAGGATTCTTTTTCAGATTAAGACCCCGCGTAAACCTTTTTTACTGTCTCTTGTTGATATACATCCCGGTTTCTTACTATAACCGAGGAGGAGGTCATGCGTTTGGCAATGGCCGCACCAGAATTTTTATGCGTGCACTGGACACCGTGGGCTTAGAGCATTATTCTGCCTGCTTTTATAAAGACCGAATACCTTAGGGAGTATTCAGCGCCTCGAGTTAGGCCTTATATGCATCAGCTCGAATCATGTCTTTGGTCAAATGTTGGGTTTGCCCGGCTCGTGTTTTGGTGCCTTACGCCCGCTTTTATCGGCTAACGCGGCACTGGAGAACTATCGCGATTGTGCCCGGTTCGGCCGGCGAGCACCTCAAAGAGAGAAAGCCGAAAACTGACCGTCATGATATAGCGAGAGACTGGTCAACCACTCGATGACTCATCGGAATGTTTAGAATTCCTCCGCATTAACGAAGGACCGGTTTTCGGTCGTGCACATACGCACCTCGAATTGGAGAGTGCGGTGCCCTGTGGGCTATATAGTAGCCCCACCCTTGAACTCCTATGGCTAAGTGAAAGTGATAAAGCATTATAGTCTAGTTGCCTAGTTTGCTACGCTACCACCTCCTTAACAGGACCAAGACGTTGGTTTAAGTGTGCAAGAGCGCCTTCTTTGCAAACACCCCCGCACTATGTGTGTGGGAGCTGAAGCCAAGGACTGCCATCTTTCAGGTTATATATACATATACATATACGGACGCACAGGGAGTAGTCTACTACTTGAACGCACAAGTATAAAAGGCTCTTATATTATATTGAAACATTGTTTTCACAAATCATACATGTCATTTAAACATAATATTCTTCGAGTAATCGCATCTCTATTAAACGAAGCGCCCGCAGATTTCCTCAAGTAGTGCTCGGCAGTACTCGGCTGTTGTCCGAATCTTGGGATGCAACGTCGGTGGCCTTCATATCTGCCCAGTATGTCTTGACACGGGCCAGAGCCATCCGCGCTCCCTCAATACACGCCGACCGCCTCATTGCGTCGATACGCGGTACCGCACCAAGGAACTGCTGCACTAAACCAAAATAACTCTTCGGCTGGGGTCCGCCCGGCCACAAATGAGTCATGACATGCTGCCTGGCAAGTCCGGATAGTCGATTCAGCTCGGCCCATTCGGCCAACCGATCGGTCAACGGAAGAAGACGCTCCGGACTATGGAATTGCGACCAATATAGATCTTCCCTTCTGTGCCCCTTCTGGCCTCGGAAGTGCTCAATCGGGTCCGCAGCGCTCGCCGCTAAGTCCAGATAAGCATCCTCCGAACTCCACAACTTGGCCAATTGAGCATACTTTGTATCCGTATATTGCCTCCACAGAAGAAACGGTTTTCCAGCCGCAATTGCCCCGGCCTGACTCAGCTCCTCCTTGGCAGCTCTCAAAGCCGAATGGGCATTCTTGGATTCGGCGGCGGCCTTTTTCAGGCCCTCTTGCTCCGCTTGACGTTCTTTTTCGAGAGCCTCGCAGCGATCGGCAGCATTCTTCAACTTTCTGGCCATATCGGCCATTTCCTCTTTGCTTCGCAGTGAGCAGCCCATTCGGCTTTTAGCTCTTCGGCCGCCCTTAAACCGGCCGCATTACTATTTCTTGCTTGCTCTTTCGCTCGGGCGAGCTCCGCCCGCAGCTCCTCCACAGCAGCGGCACCATTTGCATTAAGCATACAAATAGTAAGACATGGGCGTCAAGCTCCCTTACCAGGTGTTCAAGAGGAGTCGAGATACCTTGCGACTCGTCAAACCGTTATTGACCAGCGATGTCCGCATCCGCCTCGTCAAGTTGCCGCTTTAGTTCAAGATATTCATCATCCGCTGGCCACGGACGCCCGCCACCTGTTTAGGAGCGGTGATATGTTCTAATCGAGATTTTGATCCTCGGCACACCGTCAATTTTGACAACATACCGAGTCTCAGGGCTACTATCTATACAGGCGCATTCTATATGCATAAGCTGTCGAAGGTACATCATTTTGCGTACCTTGAACCCGTCACAAGAAGCTTCGACGGCTTGCGGTAATCCGCTCTCCGCGGATGCAATCCTTTCAATCATCATACCCATTATAGCATGGTGATCTTCTGAGATAGCCGCTCGCCCGAGCAGATCCTTCAGCTCTTCCGACCGCACACCACTTGGCGCCGGACCTTCCGGCCTCGCCGGACTTGGGGGAACCCTCCGTGACGACACCTCAGGGTCATCTGCCTCGCATGAGGGTGCGACAGGTGGAGGCGTTTCGCTCTCCATCATCTTTGGAAGAAGATCCTCAAGACGAGCTCACGAGAAGGGCCGAGGTCCGAACTACAAGGTACAATTTCGGTTATCTTCATAAATAAATGCAGGATGTTCCTTATTTACAAGACCCTTCTTTTACTTACTTACGGCTCGCTGGAGGGCTGATCCCCTTGGGGAAATAGTGCGTCTGGGTTACTTCCTAGCGTCGGACTCTCTGACGAAGGTTCCTTTCCCCTCTTTGAGGCCTTGACCTCCGGATCTTCCGAAGCGGTCCTCTTTTCTCCTTGAAAGATGGGACTTTTAATCCCTTCTTCCTGGATAGCCTCCTTCGTAGAGGCAGTTGCTTCCCCACTCCCCTCTTCGCATTCTTCAAAGGGCGCGGCCTTCAACATCATGGTCAACATGGGATCCGGCATGGTCTCTGGGAGGGGAGCCGGACACCTTATTAACTTTGCCTTGGCTATCCACTCCTGTTCCGGAAACGGCTCCTTTAAAGGGCATATATATATATATATATATATATATATATATATATATATATATATATATATATATATATATATATGATAAATGAATGAACAATTTGTCCGTTACAGGACTACTTACTTGAGTATCCGGGCGATTGCAGCTTAGTCCTGCGTCCTCGGCCAGTCCTGACACTTCTCTTGTGATCCAAGAACAGTTTATACATCTCCACAGGCGTCGTGCCCATAAAATTTTGGAGAGCTCGTGGTCCCTCCGGATTAAATTCCACAAAGTGAGGGGGGGCGACGCCAGGGCGTAAGGCGCCGGATCAACATAACGTGCGCCACCGCAACCAGATTGATCTCCCTCTCTTGGAGGTCTCGAATACGGCCCTGCAGCAAAGGAACGTCCTTGGACGGCCCCCAGTCGAGCCCCTTGTTGACCCATGACGCCAGCCGCTGTGGTGGACCTAAACAGAAGGCGGGGAGCGCCGCCCATTTGGTGCCCCGGGGAGCGGTGATATAAAACCACTCATACACAAACCAAGATCCTCTTGAAAAGAGCCCTCGGGCCATGGAGCATCAGCACATTTGCTTATGACCGCCCCTCCGCACTCTGCTTGTTGCCCCCCCAATCATCTTTGGCTCCACCTTGAAGGTCTTGGGCCACTATCCAAAGTGGGGGGTAATATGGAGGAAGGCCTCACATACGACAATGAATGACGAGATATGGAGGATGGACTCCGGATTAAAGTCATGGAAATCCAGCCCATAATAAAACATGAGCCCTCAAGACAAAGGGATCCGTCGGGAAGCCTAAACCTCAAGGAAGTGTGACACGAACACCACGCCTCGCCGGATCGGAGTGGGAATGACCTGCCCCGGAGCAGGCAGCCTATGCGAAATCTCGCCGGTTAGATACTGGCGTCTCGCAGCTTTAGCACGCCTTCTTCTGTGATGGAAGATGACTTCCATCGGCCGTGTTGGTCGGAGCCTGACATCATCGAAGGTCCGAAGCGCCTAAATCTGAAGCTTTGGGTGTTAGAACTCGAAGCGCGAGGCGAACTCGATGGAGGGTGTAAAAAAGAAGAGGGCCTTGGTCTCATTATAAAGAGGTTGAATACCAAGAGCCCTCCCCGTGGTCGATTAGGACTCGCCTTCGATAGAGGAGGCGTGCTGACGGGCACGGTTGGGTTACCCAGGTCCGTATTGATGAGAATCCCGGAATAAGGGGGCACGATCTATGCTTTGATAAGACGTGCCAAGGAAACCGCCTCGCTAAACGCGCTAAGGTGGAACGGTAAAAAATGTTTCATATAAAGGCCTGGCCGTGGTGTGATGTCACGCTGGAATACGCCAGCAGATCCGTGCAAAAATTATTCTCTACGTGTTATGTGGAACTTGTTTTGAAGAGCCGACACTATCCTGGTGTTCAAAACCTTCTATGAAGTATTCGGAGGAGGAACCCGCCTTGCAATGCCGAAGACAATATGCGCGCCGGACTCGTCGTCATTGAAGCCTGGTTCAGGGGCTACTGAGGGAGTCCTGGACTAGGGGGTGTCCGGATAGCCAAACTATCATCACGACCGGACTCCAAGACTATGAAGATACAAGATTGAAGACTTCGTCCCGTGTCCGGATGGGACTTTCCTTGGCGTGGAAGGCAAGCTTGGCGATACGGATATGTAGATCTCCTACCATTGTAACCGACTGTGTAACCCTAACCTATCCGGTGTCTATATAAACCGGAGGGTTTTAGTTCGTAGGACGAACAACAATCATACCATAGGCTAGCTTCTAGGGTTTAGCCTCCTTGATCTCGTGATAGATCTACTCTTGTACTACCCATATCATCAATATTAATCAAGCAGGAGTAGGGTATTACCTCCATCGAGAGGGCCCGAACCTGTGTAAAAACATCGTGTCCCTTCTCTCCTGTTACCATCCGCCTAGACGCACAGTTCGGGACCCCCTACCCGAGATCCGCCGGTTTTGACACCGACAGGGGGGTCGATATACCCCCTCCCCGATAACATTATTTTCCCGTGTATGTATCTCATCATTGTCGATATTACCCCCTTGAAGCGTTGTCGAGGCCACCCCAAACCCTAGAGAAGCAGCGTCGAGGCCACTAATTAATATGATTCTCATCGTGATTAGCTAGCTAGTTCTACGTTTGCCACAAGCTAATATATTCATCTGTCATGTTTGAATAATAATTGCCATGTTGTAAATATTTGTAGAAACTATGGACACCCCCCGAAACAAAGCACAAGAAGCGTTGTTGGGGGACATAATCGCACAAGGAAGTGATGCCGTCTACTCGTTGTTTCTCAACGACACCGATGGTCTGGAAGGAGGGGGTGAAGAAGCAGCTGGCTATGATTATGATGGCTCCGGTGACCCAATGCCGGTGCAAGAAGAAGACCGTGAGGACGGCTCCGGTGACCCAATGACGATGCAAGAAGGAGACCGTGATGATGGCTCCGGTGACCGAACCGAGTCCAGCCAGGTATATATATATTAGTTAAGCTTTGTCCGACTAGCTAATTGATGCATTCATTGTTTTGGTATGTACACATATTAATTAACTCTCGTCTTTGTTCTTTTTTCTAGCCCTCCGGATCGAGCACAACTTCGGTAAAGAGACGAGGCCCGAAGAAAAAGTTGAGCTCGGATGAAAGGTTTGAGATCATAGCAATCGTGCACGACGACCAACCGATTGAACCCATCCGGACATAGAATGCATTTATTGCTCAGTGCGGGGTTCTGGTTAGGGACAAGATCCCGATCAGCATCCACCAATGGTATAAGCCTAAGAACGAAGACCCTGAGGTGTCTTATGTCAATGATATGCAGAAAAATGATCTTTGGACTGAGCTGAAGTCAAATTTCACCCTACTGCCAGAGGATGATCCGGAGAAGCCAGTTAAAGAGGAATTAGTCAAGTCTTTTGCTCTTAAGAAGATGGCAGACCTATTCAGGAGGTGGAAGAAAGACCTGAATACATTTGTCGACAAAAAAGAGACACCAAAATTCAAGGGAAAATATGAGAAGATCAGAGATCACTGGCCCGCATTTGTGGCCCACAAGACATCGGAAAAGAGTAAGAAGATGTCAGCGACAAACAGGCAAAATGCTGCGAAGAAGAAGCTTCACCATCGCACGGGGTCAGGTGGCTACCTCAAAGCCCGACCTAAGTGGGCCAAGGCTGAGAATGATCTGGTTGATAAAAGGATCGAACTAGAGAAAATGAACTGGACAGACCATTGCCGGACTTGGTTCTTCGGGGCTGGCGGAACCTTGGACCCCGTATCAGGGAAGTGCATTTGGACGGACGAGCAATTGGAAATACCAGTCAAGAGGCTTCATCACTATATCGATGCAGCGCAGCAATGGGCGTTCGTTCTAGACAGAGAAAACGACGAGCTCACAATGGCCCTCGGGAATCCTGAGCACCCTGGACGGACACGAGGCACGCCAGGCTCCGTTACATGAAATGCTGGTTTTCCGGGCGCAGGCGGTTACAAATGCCAGGAGAGGAGGAAAAAAGTGCAGCAGACCTAACTGCAGGCGCTGCATGCAAGGGTACAAGCGATAGAGGAACGAGAAGCAAATCGCAGCAAACGAACTGCCGAAGCTTCCCGGCTACCCGCCATCTCAACGGAGAAGCAGCGTGGCTTCCACTGTCGCTTCACCGGAGCATGTCTTGACAGCTCCTGCCAGCTATCCCGTGGATGCTATCACTGAGTCTCAAAATTGCCACATGATGATGCAATGGATGAATTTGAAGGTCAAAGCGGTTGTTGGCTCTGTTTATCCTACTGAACCCGGCGCAACTTTTCACTGCCGGACGATTCCAGAAGGATATGCTAGGGTGATGGTGGATGAAATAACGGAGGGATTTGAGGACCTCCAGCTTGACCACCCTACCGGTGAAGGGAGACTAGGCTGGGTTCTGCTCTGAAGACTCCATGCCTATGGCGGAAGGAGCTCATCAACCTTCCGAACTAGACGCCTCCGCCTCCTCCTCCTCCTCCTTCGGGCGAAGTCAGGGGCACTCCGCCTCCTCCAAAGACCTCATCCTCCCATGAGTGACGATCAGGGCACTCGGCCTCCTTCTCCGGCGTGGCGGCACTCCGCCTCCTTCTCCGCCGCCGCTGACGCCTGAAAGCAGCCAGCAGCCTCCTCCTTCCGCCTCGCCCAAAGAAGCGGAAGAGACCCGCTGCCGCCCCGGCTGCTCCGGCGCGTCGTAGTCCTTCTCCTCCGCCTCGTATGCAAGCACAAAAGAAGATAGCCGCAGCCGCTCCGTCTGCTCCGGCGTCTAGCAATACAGCTAGAGGCGGGAGGCAATACAGATACGGTCCACCTCTCAAGCCTCTAGAGAAGTTACCGTACGAGAGGACCGAGGAGGAAAATGCGAAGATCGTGCGGACTGAAGTGAAGGACTTCTTTGAAGGGTTGAAAGCAAAGAGACATCCACCTCCGGAGGAGAAGGTAGATCCGGTGAAAGCAAAGCGCACTATTGATGCCCTGAGGAAACCACCAAAGTCTCCGCCAAAAACCAACTATGAGCACATTACTCAAAAGGCATATCAAGAAGCATCGCGGTCGGGAAGTACTGTCAGTGATCAAAGGTTAAAAGAACGACGAGCAGCTGGGAAAAAAATTGCCCAGCTCGGCGAACAAGCGAACCAATCATGCCCCCCGCTCAATGTGTCTAGCGACATCATCGCTAATGCTCCGGGGACGGTGCCCGGTTATAGCAATCTTGGAGATTAACTCCCTGACGACGTAAATTTTGATTTCATGGAGGTGGTCGAACACGACATTTAGTACGGGAAGCCTCTCGTCAAAGATGAAAAATCTCTAACAACGATGATGCAAAGATTCCATAATTGGTACATGAAAACCTGCATAGAGTCTGGGGGGACGAATACTTTGTATCAGAGACTTAAAGAGGAGCACGACCTCGTTGGAACTGATCTGTTGCATGTTCCATTTGAGGAGTTCTTCGAGTTCTTCAATCAAAAGGCCCTCGATAAATTAATGGTCTTTTGCTACTGTCTGTAAGTACTATTTCTATCATTCAGTCTCTATATATAGCTCAGCTCTTTAATTACATGTATTTATAATTAATTATCCTCACTATATTATGCAGATTGAAGATCATCGAGTGCAGAAAACAAGAAATGTATGATATTGGGTTCATTAACAGAAATATCATAGACGAAATTCAGGTTAAAAAGCACGCCGAAGAGGCCGAGGCCAACTTGCTACAGTCGTTGATCAAAAATCAAAACAAAGATACCATACTATTTCCTTACAACTTCAAGTGAGTGTTACTGTCATGTGCATATTCGGTTTCCCTTATTACTCGAGCGAGGTTATAGTAATGTAATTGATGAGTCATGCATGCGTGCGCAGCTTCCCTATCTTCTTCTGGAGATTGAGCTTGAGCGGGGACTTGGAACCGTCTTAGACTCGAGAAGAAAAGATCCCGAAACCTATGCGGACATGACTAAATTTCTCAACAAGTAAGTTCAATCGATCATTATCGCACCATATCGGCAACTTTTTGTTCATTTCCTGATATCTCAAGTAATAATAATTATTTTCTTTGTCTTGCAGGGTTTGGAAACAGTTCACCGCAGAAGCTCCGGGACTGCCGAAGGAGCTGCGATATACATACCCGAAAGTAAGTACTACTAGCTAGCTAGTTGTGCACATCTCCCGTTGATTCTGTAGCTATACTTACATCAATGCCATTTATAATGCTTCATTATTAGTTTGATTGACCTCTATTTCTCGTAAAGTTCTTGTGGCAGGAACAAGGGAATAATTACTGTGGATACTACGTGTGCGAATTCATCTACAACACGACTTTGAAAAATAAGCGGGGCTACTGTAAAAGACAATATGAAGTGTGTAAGCAATAATATTCACAAATTCATTTTATTACACCATCATTTCTGTTAAGTTTCATTCATATATATGTATTAACCCCCTTCTTCAAATTATACGTGGCAGATGCGGAATGAAATCCTACCACAAGATCGCATGAAAGCAATTCAAGAGGAATTGGCGGGGTTCTTTCTTGACCACGTCATTAATAAAGTCGGAGAATACCATGTGGAAGTTGATTTCAGATGCTAGGGGATTGTAAGAGATCTTACATATTGTATATATATGTAGCCAGTAGCGTCGGATAGATGATACGGAAACTTGTTGTTCGACCAATCTCTCGGAGAAGGAGAGGTCGATCGATCACTTATCTCGGTATGCATGACGAACTTCTGTACTTAACGGTTTCCTTCATTTTCTTACTAGCTAGCGTGTCAAGGGCCTCTCTATGTATAGTACGTAGCGTCGACCAAGCATAGACATAAGAGAGGACACTTCTCTCTATTAACTAGCTAGCTAACACAATATATGAAACACCTAAATTAACCCCCCAAAACCCTCAACCCCTTTAAAAAAACAAAACCACAACCCACGAAATGTCGACGCTGGATGCCTATTGGTCCCGGTTGGTGCCACCAACCGGGACCAAAGGCCCTCCGTGGGCTCAAGCACCGGCCACGTGGAGGTTTGATCATCTGTCCTGCTCGACTGAACCGGGACTAAAGGGCCAGGGCATTAGTAACGACCCTTTAGTCCTAGTTCAGGAACCGGGACAAAAGGCCCTTACCAACCGGGACTAATGGTGGTTTATGTACTAGTGTTGGCCAATGTTTCTTCTTGTTGGACAGGATGAGCGTACATGCGTAGGGATATTGTAGATGGGAATTCTTCGCGATCCATTATTCCCCATCTCGGTCAGGGAGAACTATTCAACTAGTCTTCACAGTGAAGTGACAATACACGCTGTAGTAGATGGGGCACTTAATTAATAAGCTCAACCAGCGTTTTGGTGTTACTAAATCAGCCTTACCCAGTACTGCCATCATGTTTGCCAGTGGAGCAAGCTTCCGCAAATACGCCTACGCACCTCTCTCCTCCATTAACTGACATATGGGCCCTCTTGAGGTAGACCCACATGTCATCGGCGTAACTATTTACACTCCGAAGGACGGTATATCCTGGTAGTAGTACTAGTAGAATTGAGATTTAATGCAATTTCTTCCCCATCATTCACTCTTCTTCCACCTCTCTTCTTCTTCCTCCTCTCTTCTCCATCGTCGGCCGCACACCATTTCCCCTCACCGCCGCTTTCGCCTGGCCATCTTCCTTGGTAGCTCGCGCGTACCATATCCCCCCGCTAACTACTCGGCCACACACGCCATCTTTTTTGCTCGCGCGCCCGAATCCACTTCCCCGCTGGCTTGCAGGCACCAAAAACCCCAATCACTCAGTTCCCTAAAAACCCTATGGCAGAACCGACTGACACGCAGATCGACGATTGGAATTCCCTCCTCGATGTTCTCTTGGAGAAGATCTGTAATCATATGGACATGCTCAGCACCGTCCATCTAGTCGCATGCTCGGTGTTTTTGTACCTTCTACTCGTCTGCAACTGGCCGACTCTTTTCAAGACACCCTGCTTGCTGATGCCCGATCCTCGCAGGTGGCCCACACACCGACTTGACGATCCTACGGAGGTTGTTGTGGTGCCCCTCAACATGCTACCACTTCCTGTCCACTTGTCCTTCATGCACGGCCACTACTGGGCGGGCATGAAGGCCAACTGGATCGTCCTCATCCACCAATCCGGTAGTCCATGGCATTCCCTGGATATCTACACCCAGCAAGAGATCACCCTTCCATCGTTGGATACCGTCGCCATCGAGCCTCGCGGCCCACCGGACAGTCCTGCCTACTACGCACGAGATGCGTCGAGCTTTTGGCTCGACCTCTGTTTGCTAAATAATCTGTGAAGTGCCCAGACCATTAGAACACTACATGGATTACAAGCTCATTGCCTTGTTAAACATGGGATTAATCTATCTGGAATCCGGTCGCTATAGATGTTTATGGCTCATCGTCAATCCCCTTCAGCCAATATTTCTGTCTGATGCTATAGTGCACGATGGCATCGTTTAAACGGTCGACGCACAGACTGGCTGCCTATACTGGTGGAATCTATCATCGTGTAACTGTTCTATCTCATCTCATCTTTACCTTATGAATACGACTGCCTGTTCATTGTTACAAATTTAGAATAGATAGTATGTCTATAACCACATCATTGCTAGATTTTTATGACCGCAGATGTTATTGTTAGAGTTGATATGATAACAATTGGCATCTAATGATTGTTAGAATAGATATTATGAGTATAACCTCATGATTGCTATATGTTACTCTCATTTCCAAGATTTTTATAACAACACATGTTATTGCTTAGAGTTGATATGAGAACAGTAGTAAGTACTATGGTAGAATATGAGTAGGCCCTATCATAGCTGTGTTCCTCTCATTGTTACATGATGTTTGAACCATGATATATTGCTAGAATATGAAAGCCATTGGCTAATTTTTTTAACTTGGGGTATGATTATGACCACGGCATTGCAATTCTCTGTCTATGATATGTGTCATTGTTAAAATAATCTTAATTCCACACATACTCTGAACATGATTGTTTATTTTTGTCCTTTTGGTCTCTAATTTGAATTGTTGCAGCAGACGCAAATGCGCTGGCCTTCATGATTACAGGACCTGGAATCATGCCAGCTGATGGGTGGTGGTTTATCGCTAGTTCAGCTGACAGCGGTCATTTGATTCTCATTTGCACTTACCAAATTGACCAAACCATTACATAAAACCACATGCAGTACAGTGCCTGGGGCGTTCGTGACATTGATGTCTATGGTTGCTTCGTGTTTGAGAAAGATCGCAGCTCCGTTGGTCTAGGCGTATTCAAATGCAGGCGGGTTTACAGCCTCGGCAACCACTCCATGTTCCTCGGGCTCAATTATCCGATCATCCAACCAATCATCAATCATATCTCCGACGATGATTACCGTGCTATGCAACTTCCATTCGCCAGGGTGAACTGTGTTTACACATCAAACCATGGGTTTCATGAATCACCATATTCAGAGATTCATTGACATAGCTTGTTGCCAGATAATCTTTAGTGTGTGAAAGGCATCAAGCTTCCATGCGATGGATGGCTTTTGCAAACCCGACATGCGGCGATATGGTTCATGCCAACAGCAAATATGCACAACTGGATTCGTACTGATATCTAGACTGAGCCATGTATCCTACTGATGTAGCATGATCGTTTTTTGTTGGATATTATGTACTATTGTTAGTTTGAAGCACTCCTCTAGTTTGAATGATAGATACCTTTCTAGGATCAAGTGCATCCTAACTCACCTGCATAGGATGTACGGATAATGATGATGGAGATGTTGTGCAAAAGCCATATATATATGTATATATATATACATAAACACTATTCTGATCATGGGATTAGAATAATATTCTGATCACAACCTGAACTGCCTGAGTAACACGCCTGAACTTCCCTCTGTACAAACCCGACCTTTGGGTTATCTTTGCAACCGTGGCTTCCCCCGCGAATTATTCTGGTTAGTCGTGTTCTATACGATGTTAGTGTAATCTAGAAACATTTTTAGCAACTAAATACCGGTTTTAAATAGGAATCTCGCTTGTTGGCAGATTTTGTTCTCGGGTCGTGATGAAATTGCTTTTTTTTTCAATTTTACTGCCTGAGTTGTTCAACCTGAACTTCTCCTAGTGCTAGGTTGAACTTCCACCAACATTGCCCAAATGGGGCTTGTGATATACCATTGGAAAGATATGGACACTAGTATAATGACCCAAGTTAAATTTTTTGCAAAATGGAAGCGATTTAAGAGTAGTTTTGAGAACCTTTTTTCTTCATACAAAAAACATGAATCGTATTTTTGATCGTGTTTCTAAACCGTTTATCGGAATGAGGCAAATAATATGACGTTGGAAAGTTGCTATAAAACTGCTCCTTCCACATGTTCAAAGTTTTCTCTAATTCCTTATGGTTAAAGAGTAATTCAGAAAATTGTAAAACTTCACAAACCGAACAGCCGAGTTCGTATTTTTGATGGCATTTCTAAACGGCCAATCCAATTGAGGAAAATGATATGGCGTTGGAAAGCTTATGAAAATGTGCTACTTTCTCTTGTTGAAAGTTTTTTCTAATTTTGAACGGTTCAAAAGGAATTTAGAAAACGGTACAAGTTCCACCGAGTTCGTATTTTTGAGCAAATTTTTTAACCTTACGTCCGAATGCAGCAAATGATATGGCGTTGGAAAGCTTGAGGAAATTCAAAACTTTTTGGTATATATTACTCCCAATTCATTACGGTTTTATGTCAATTTCCCAAATTTCTAAAAACATATTTTTGCTGTAATTTTTACAACTTTTATCGGAATGGGGAAAATAATATACCGTTAAAAGGATACGGAAAATGCACAACTTTTTCATGTTAATGGTCTTCTCTAATTCCTAGCTGGTTTTAATTAATTCTGAAAACGGCGGGATCATTTGTTATGCCTATATCGTGAAACAGATTCTTCAAAAATGCACCGCGTGAACAACTTGAACTTCTCGGCATGTGTACTTGAAATTCACTCTGTTTTTTCACGTGCTTTTCTTGCTCGTAACTCTTCATCCACTGCTCGTAGATCTCCATCCACTCACTGGAATTGAGCAAGTGATATACCGATGGAGAGCTATTGTAAACACGCAACTTTCCCGTGTCTATCATTTTTTCATACTCGTGACGATTTTAAAAGTCTTTCATCTGAAATTCATTTAGTGTAGTTGGTGAACTTCCTGCTGTTTTCACGTTGAACTTCTGTGACATATTTTCGTTTGTACTTTTGTCATACATTTCGTCAATGTTACACAAATAATATTATTTTTGTACAAACCTCTCTCACAATATTTTTTTAACTTTCTCCATCCGACGACTTGAACTTACACAAATGATATTCCTGCCGTTTTGAAGTAAATTAGAAAATGACGAGATCATGATTTATGCCTTCATCGTGAATGGAAATGCACTGCGTCAAGTAGTTGAACTTCTTGGGCATGTCTGTTTGAACTTTACTCTGTTTTTGACGTGCTATTTTTTGCACTGTGTGAAGTAGTTGAACTTCTGGGCATGTCTGTTTGAACTTCACTTTTTTTCACTTTATTGTATTTTTCTTATATGAAATACACACCATGTAGTATGTGAACTTCCGGTTGTTATCACTTTGAAATTCTCTCTGGTTTGAGAGAGTTATTTTGAAAAACAAAAAACAACATATTTTTTTATGTATTTTGGACATCTCAATACATGGTGAACCTCTATCACAAGAATTTTTTGAACTTTTCCTCGCCGAGCACTTGAACTTCTAGCAACCATTTTTTTGTTTATGAGTTGTTTTTAAAAGTGGAAAAAATGGCGCTGTGTTTTTTATTTTTTGAACAGGTAAATCCTAGGTTTTAATAAACTCATAACTTCCCTGTTATTTCAATTTGAACTTCACCTTTTTATATTTTGAGTAAATAATAGTATTAGATTTTTATAGAAAAAATAAAACATGGAAACACAAGGTGAACTCTCTCGCGAGAAGTTTCGAACATCCCCGGACAGAGCACTTGAACTTCTAGCAACAAAGTTTTTAGCCTTTGCTTTTTCATTATTTTTTTAATACAATCGTGTACTACGTGAACTTCTAGTAGTTATCAATCTGAACTTCTCTCGGTTACGTGAAAATATCTGAGTTTTTCAATTTGTTGGTTTATCATTTAGTAACGAGGAAAATCTAGGTTCTTCATATACATCAAACTATTATATTTTTTTAAATTCAACTTCTTGGTTTTTACAATTTGGACTTATTGGTGTTATTTATTTGTGACGGAAAAAATGGGGTAATATGTATTTTATAGAGTTTTTCAAGTGCTATGTTATTTTAATATGACCTTTGATTTTTTTAACGTGTAAAGTGTGTTTTTTGTTAGAATTTTTGAGTTTATCTGTGATATAATTATAATTTTTTGTCATCGCTTTTCAATAATGGGAAAATCCATGGGAGAAATTTTTTGAACACCCATAACATTTTCTTCGAACTCTCCAATTTATTAAATTTGGACTTCAAGAGTTAACAATTTTTCTTCGTTACACTTTGATTTCTTCCTTGGTATAACATCGAACCTCTCTATTTTTTTATATGAACTTCTCGATTTAATCTTTAGTGACGGAGAAATTTATATTCAAAATGCTTCTTTATATTCACACCCCAAAGATGTATATTTTTAAGAAATAAGACATTTTGAACTTTGTGCGACACAAACTATGAATTTCTCATCCACTATTTTTTGTGTGTATCCACATATTTTTCAAGAGAACACATATACTAGGAATTCTAATTTGTATTTACAGAGAATCATTTTGATCTCTATCTAGAACAACACATAGAAGCAATGTTCAGGCCAAAGTGGTAATTAACAACCACTAGACACCAACTGCTAACATATATACATATTGGTGCTTAGTGATCTTCATGCAAACACAGTGCCCCATGTACATTCCCATACATACAAATTGAACCTTTACAAAGTATAAGGCTAAACTTCCTCGTGCAGGCCGGAACAGAGCCTGAGAACACAAGCTCCCACAAGGTGAGCACGCACACACACGAGACACGGACCCAACACACATGCCCTAGGACATGATGCTCTTTTATTGACTTGGGGTCTTCCTTTTTTAATAAACACACGGAGAGAGAACCAGCTGCTGCTTACAAGTGTGGTTAGAGGAGCAGTGATGCACATGAAGAACGAGATGGCCAGCATCCAGCATGGAAAACATGCATCTTGCAAGGCACACATGAACCAAGCACACCATAATGGCACCCGCACACACGAGCCCAAAGTGTCGCACATCAGTAGTAGAACTTCACGGAACATCTCTGAAGAACATGACGTATAGATGTAGTGGGACTTCATGGAATCTCTCCGAAGCCGAGCACAAATTTGACTATCAAAAACAATAGTTATGCACATAGTTGAACTGAACTTTTAACACCTGAATTGAAGCCATGAACAAACTTTAACAGAATTTTCTACCTATTCCCAAAGAGCAAGAAGGGCAAGCCACGGTGTGAGATACATAGCTGCGCACAGATAAAAGCAGAGGACGGGAGGGCACACTGGTCCTGTGGTGGCACCAAGCGAAGGTGCGTCACAATTTCCCATGTAGCATCATATCTACCACAGCCACCAGTAGACAAACAAACAAATTGTATGAACTATGTACAAGTAGAACAACCAAAACTATGCATTTGTAGTGCCAAAATGGGCTAAATCTATGTTTGTACATACAAGCTATATACAAACACTAATTTTTGCAGAAACATTTGCTAGCTGATACACACATGAGGCACTGCACATATGGTATCCTGTCTTTGAAGTGAACATGAAGTGCCGCCCATGTGCAACAAGTCAAGGTTCTGCTATAGGTAGCGGTACCCTAGTCGCTGAGTATATCTGAACCCATAGTTGCGGTCATAACTGAACCTTTTAAACAATTATACTTGAACGTCTCAGAGAAACAACAAGGTTAACTTCGGTCAGATGTACTCACGCGCATGGGATGAGCAAAAGGTTGGGATCTAGATGCGCGGTTAATTTCATTGTTCCAGTAGTAGAGAGTTCCCATCAGCTACACATAGAAGAACGCCACATCCAAGAGACAGTTGCAGAGCTTGGGAGTCTCAAGTTGCTGCTCACAGAACAACAAAATTAAATTTTCCACCGCACAACAGAGCAAAAAAAATTATGATGAAGGCCAAAATCATCAACTAAGAAGGTCATCTTTGGGTCTAAGGCCAAGGTGGGAAGGGGATGGCCAGAGATGCATCATGCACCTGACCTTCTCAACATCAGACCTTCATGGCGGCCTTGTGACAATGGCTTTTTTCAGTTTTCTTCTTAAAACGGTGCTATTTTTTTTCCTTTTCATTCAAACTTGAACTTCTGTTAATTTTTTTTTACATAATCATCAAAATGAATATCTGTAAATTACTGGAGTAGAACCACTTGAACTTCTATCCAAAACTTTTCTGTACTACAACCTAGACAATCAACAGCAGCGCCACATTACCCAACTTCTTCTGTGACGAGGGAAAGTTTGAGGCTACTCTAGGGAGAGGAGGGTGGCCTCATCAGAGCAGTAATGATAATTGGGAGTACCTCACCGGAGCATCGGAGAGCCACGGCGGCTTGCCCCACTGGCCCTAGGTGGACGACATCCTGTCGAGGAGGAGGGCCTCCAGCAGGGCTCCACGCAGAGGAGGGGACAAGATCCAGTAGCCCACCATGGATCCATCATTGGGACTTGCGGAGCGCCGAGCTGTCTGCCAGTGGAGGCGTATTGGGTAGGCGGCGGAGGCGTGTGGGGATCCTTTGGCGCACCGGCGGAGTGTGGGATCTAAGGCCGTGCGGTGGCGCACGGGAATCCATGGCCCCGTGGCGGCGCGCCGGGATCCTGGACCAGCGACGACATCTGGGGTTCCAGGCCCCGATGGCGGCGCGGGGATGCGCGTAGGATTTAGGGCGTTGTTCCGATGATGAGAGGGTGAGGAGAAGGAAGAAGGAGAGCTTAGGCGCGCGGCAGCGGAGGACCGGCGGTCACCGGCGAAGGATGATGGGAGGTCGGGGGATCGGAGGTCGGTCGAGCTGGGGTGAGGTCGGCGGTGCCCCGGAAGGAGGCGGCGTCGGTTGGGGCGGGGCGAGGTCGTCGGTGCGCCGGAAGGAGGTAGGTCGGTGGCGCTGGTTCTAGGAGGAGGCGCGGGAGGCGGCGCCAGAAGGCCGCGCGACAGCGGGATCTGGGAGGTCGCCGCGGCGGCAGGGCATCGGGGGAAGGCGGGCGGGTGGTAGAGTGGGCAGTTCGTGGCCTAGTGTGTGGGTATTTTTTGTTTTTTTTAGTTGTTGGTATTGCAAATTCGGGAATATCATATCGCTCTCTATATAGAGCTGGCCGTGATCCAAATAACTATTCTAATCCCAGGATCAGAATAGTGCTCTCTCTCTCTCTCTACATATATATATATATATATATATAAATCAACTAGGCTTCAAGTGCGTACTTGTTGGTGAAAGTGTTGTCCAATGGGAATTATATTTTGTATTACTCATGTAGCCTACAAAGTTTGTCGCACAGCCTTGTAACTTCTTACTCCATTGCTAAATTTGTACTAGTCCTGTATACCGTATAGTGCGCTACTCATACTACTACCTCCCCCCGGTTTATTGGTCACCTTTGTAATTTGTGTCAAATTTTGACCATAAATTTAACTAACTAAATGTTAATGCATGTCACAAAAAATATCGTTTTATTCGTATTTGAACATAGTTTCCAATGGAATAATTTTCGATGACATGCATTGACATTTTCTTAGTTAAACCTATGGTTAAAATGTGACACTAAATACGACTAGTAAGTAGTACAATAGCTGTACTAGTATAGTCAGTCAAATTATTCATCATGTCCTCACATTGAATTGACGTGACAACACACTGCGCGTGAGGTGACACAAGAATCCCGGCGGCGTGTTCGGGTATTGTGGACTTCAGATTTGGAGTACTACCACTTATCTGTCAAAAAAATTCATCATTCACTTAAAACAGTCGATTGATCATACATTGAGTACCATATAACTGGAATTAATTGATACAACTCCAATAAGGAGTGGTCGGTGCTGCCAGCTGGCGTCAAGTTCGATCCAACGGATCAGGAGCTGATAGAGCACCTTGAGGCCAAAGTGAGTGCTGACAGCGCGAGATCTCACCCTCTCATCGATTTGTTCATACCAACCATCGACAGCGAGCACGGCACATGCTACACCCATCCTGAGAAACATCCGGGTAAGACACCGATCGACCGTCTACTTGCACAAACATATTCCATTGTTTATAGCTCTATTTTTCTTTTTAGGCGCAGACCTAGTGAAGCAATTGCAATTTGATAGTTAATAAAAAGTGAAACAAGTGGACCGCAACATGCCAAAGATGTTATGAAAATGCCAACTACGTACACTAAAACATGTATTCGACAATACTGCGGTTATCACACTGAGTGGCCGAAGCAAGCATTTCTTCGGCACAATTCCGTATGCGTTCAAAAGGGAGCACGGAATGGCGTTGCAAGATACAGTGGGAGTGCGGCATGCACGCGATGTGGCACAAGACTGGCAATACCTTGGCGGTGATGGTCAACGGCCGGCAGATAGGCAGCAAAAAGGTTCTGGTGCTGCACACCAACAAGAACTTTGACTAGCAGAGGACCAACTGGGTCATACACTAGTACCACCTCAGGGACCTGGAGAAAGAGAAGGAGTGGGAGCTGGTCCTCTGCAAGATTTTCTACCAGACGAAAACTAGGGCCAGGACTAAAAAGATTATAAGTTAGTTTAGTATTGGTACTTGTACTACCTTGTCGTCCGCAAGTTGGTATTGTTGTTAACGATCTTTCGGTATGAACTTGGCATTTGCTTCCAACCATCATGCCGAGGGTCGACATGGTTATAAAGCTGAATCATTTGATGGGTAGCATAAGCACCCACCGTTCGAATTCATAGTTCTCCAAATTTTTCGAAACAAGTGCATGCACTTACTATCACGATGAAAAACAATATACCTACTGCATCCTAGTTATCAGTCTGTACTTGCAGAATTCTCTCATTTATTGAGTAGGTATATTGTTTTTTCAGGTCGAGCAAGTTTCAACTGGGCTGTAGACTACCCAGGCATGGTTTTGTTTTTTACAGGCCTAGCCAATGACGACAACGGGCCACAAATATCCAATAGATATCTACTGGCCTCTGGCCCTCCAGCGTTCGTTATATTTTGTCTTACAACATCCGCAGGCAGTTTTTTTACTGAATCAAACACACAGCCCAGTTCTATTTTCCTATTGGAATGCCATGTCCTACTTCCGTTTTCTAATCACTACATATAGTTTTACTAGTTCATATACACGTATCATTATATTGAAAATACATAAAGTTCCCTTTTCATATTTACATCCTTATTTTTGTTGTTGTTTTCCCTCCCAGGGCTGATTTTTTTACCATTCGTTTTCCCTTAAACCAACTCAATTTTCCCACGTCTTGTTTGCTTACAAAAACATTTTTTTTTTTGGAAAATCAATAAGTTCTTAAAAAATGTTTATCATTTCGGGATTACAATAGTCCGGACTCCACCAAAATATGCAAAATAAGGTTGAACTTTCTGACCGTGGTCCTGGGCAGAATATGGGCAGTACTAAATTACTTAATAATTAGCAAATGGGCTGCAAATTATTAAAAAATAGCAAATGGGCTCTATGTTGTCTGCCACAGATTTGGAGGCTGACTTGTGGGCCTACTAAGTTCATGCGTACACAAGGTTTCTGACTTTGTTGAGCATAACTTTAGTCACTCTGACTTTGTTCACTTGGACCCCACTTAACAGTGTGGTGGTTCCTATGACTCAACAAAGAAGAAAAGGAAACTACGAAACAACTATGTCTTCGCACTCCATAGTCTTCACGTGAATGTCTTCTCGAGTCATAATCTTTGTTGTGAATATCTTCACAGACCACCATTGTCTTCAATGTCTTCACACATTTTTAGGGGTCATCTCTGGTAGGTAAACCGAATCAATGAGGGACTACTACCTGTGTTATCTTGCAATTCTCACAAACACATTAGTCTCTCCACCAAGTCTGTCGTCAATTCTCCAAAACCAACTAGGGGTGTGATACGTCCATTTTGCATCATGCTTTTATATCAATATTTATTGCATTGTGGGCTGTTATTACACATTATATCTCAATACTTATGGCTATTCTCTCTTATTTTACAAGGTTTACCATGAAGAGGGGGAATGCCGCAACTGGAATTCTGGCTCGAAAAGGAGCAAACGTTGCAAACCTATTCTGCACAACTCCAAAAGTCCTGAAACTCCACGAAACAACCTTTTGGATTTATTAAGAATTTATGAGCGAAAGAAATAGGCCAGGGGCCCACACCTGTCCCAGAGATGTGAGGGCGCGCCCCCACAGGGCGCGCCCCCTATCTCCTGGGCCCCTGGTGAGCCTCCGGCGTCCATCTTCTGCTATATCATCACTTTTACCCTGAAAAAATTCGTGGGCAAGCTTACGGGACGAAACTCCGCCGCCATGAGGCGGAACCTTGGCGGAATCAATCTAGGGCTCTGGTGGAGCTATTCTGCCGGGGACACTTCCTTCCAGGAGGGAGAAATCATCACCAACGATCCTCTCATCGAGAGGGGGTCAATCTCCATCAACATCTTCACCAGCACCATCTCCTCTCAAAACCCTAGTTCATCTCTTGTATCCAATCTTGTATCAAAACCACAAATTGGTACCTGTGGGTTGCTAGTAGTGTTGATTACTCCTTGTAGTTGGTGCTAATTGGTTTACTTGGTGTAAGATCATATGTTCAGATCCTTTATGTATATTATTACTCCTCTGATTATGAACATGAATATGCTTTGTGAGTAGTTACGTTTGTTCCTGAGGACATGGGTGAAGTCTTGCTATTAGTAGTCATGTGAATTTGGTATTAGATTCGATATTTTGATGAGATGTATGTTGTCTTTCCTCTAGTGGTGTTATGTGAACGTCGACTACATGACACTTCACCATTATTTGGGCCTAGAGGAAGGCATGGGGAAGTAATAAGTAGATGATGGGTTGCTAGAGTGACAGAAGCTTAAACCCTAGTTTATGCGTTGCTTCGTTAGGGGTTGATATGAACCCATATGTTTCATGCTGTGGTTAGGTTTACCTTAATACTACTTTTTGTAGTTGCGGATGCTTGCAATAAGGGTTAATCATAAGTGGGATGCTTGTCCAGGTTAGGACAGTAGCCAAGTACCGGTCCACCCACATATCAAATTATCAAAGTACCGCACGCGAATCTTATGAACGTGATGAAAAATAGCTTGACGATATTTCCCAATGTGTCCTCGGGAGCTCTTTCTTCATTATTAGAGTTTGCCCAGGCTTATCCTTTGCTACATAAAGGATTGGGCCACCTTGCTGCACTTTATTTACTTTTTGCTCGTTACTATTTATCTTATCACAAAACTATCTATCACCTACTATTTCAAAGGTCCGCAGAGAAAACCTTATCGAAAACCGCTTATCATTTCCTTCGCTCCTCGTTGGGTTCGACACTCTTACTTATCGAAAGGACTATGATAGATCCCCTATACTTGTGGGTCATCAAGACTCTTTTCTAGCGCCGCTATGGGGAGTGTAGCGCTTTTGGTGAGTGGAACTTGGTAAGGAAACATTTATATAGTGTGCTGAAATTTTCTGTTACTTGTTACTATGGAAACTAATCCTTTGAGGGGCTTGTTTGGGGTATCTTCACGCCAACCGAAAGTGCAAAGAGTTGCTCCTCAACCTACTGAACTTTATGAAAATATTTACTTTGAGATTCCTTCGGGTATGATAGAGAAACTGCTAGCTAATCCATTTGCAGGAGATGGAACATTGCATCCCGATTTACACCTTATCTTTGTGGATGAAGTTTGTGGATTATTTAAGCTTGCAGGTATTCCCGATGATGTTGTCAAAAGGAAGGTCTTCCCTTTATCTTTGAAGGGAGATGCATTGACATGGTATAGGCTATGTGATGATACGGGATCTTGGAATTATAAGCGATTGAAGTTGGAATTTCACCAGAAGTTCTATCCTATGCATCTTGTTCATCATGATCGTAATTACATATATAATTTCTGGCCTCGCGAAGGAGAAAGCATTGCTCAAGCTTGGGGAGGCTTAAGTCAATGTTATATTCATGCCCCAATCATGAGCTCTCTCGGAAATGATTATTCAGAATTTTTATGCTCGGCTTTCTCTTGATAATCGCAACCCGCTCGATACTTCTGTCTTTGGTTCTTATATGCTGAAGACTATTGATTTCAAATGGGACTTATTGGAAAGAATTAAACACAACTCTGAAGATTGGGGTTCCGACCGATGGTAAGGAGTCAGGTATGACACCTAAGTTTGATTGTGTTAAATCTTTTATGGATACCGATGCTTTTCGTGGATTTAGCGCTAAGTATGGACTTGACTCTAAGATAGTAGCTACTTTTTGTGAATCTTTTGCTACTCACGTTGATCTCCCTAAAGAGAAGTGGTTTAAATATAATCCTCCTGTTGAAGTGAAAGTAGTTGCACCTATTACAGTCGAAGAAAAGACTATTACCTATTGTGATCCTATTATTCCTACTGCTTATGTTGAAAAACCTCCTTTTCCTGTTAGGATAAAATATCATGCTAAAGCTTCAACTGTTGTTCGTAAGAGTAATACTAGGACTTATACACCTCATGAGCAAATTAATGTTGAACCTAGTATTGCTATGGTTAAAGATCTCTTGGATGAGGACTTAGATGGGCATGTTATTTCTTTCTTGGGTGAGACTGCTAATATTGCTAGACCCGATACTAAGACACGTAGACCTGTCATAGGCATGCCTGTTATTTCTGTTAAAATAGGAGATCATTGTTATCATGGCTTATGTGATATGGGTGCTAGTGCTAGTGCGATACCTTATGATCTTTATAAAGAAATTATGAGGGATATTGCACCTGTTGAATTGGAAGACATTGATGTTACTATTAAGCTTGCTAATAGGGACACCATTAAACCTATTGGGATTATTAGAGATGTTGAAGTCTTGTGTGGGAAGATTAAATACCCTGCTGATTTTCTTGTTCTTGGTTCCCCACAAGATGATTTTTGTCCCATTATTTTTGGTAGACCCTTCGAGAATACTGCCAGTGCTAAAATTAATTCTGAAAAGAATATTGTCACCGTTGGCATAGATGGTATGTCTCATGAGTTTAATTTCACTAAGTTTAGTAGACAACCTCGTGAAAGGGAACCACCTAGTAAGGATGAGATTATTGGTCTTGCTTCCGTTGCTGTTCCTCCAACTGATCCGTTAGAACATTATTTGTTAGACCATGAAAACGATATGTTTATGAAGGAATTGGAAGAAATAGATGAAGTGTTCCTTAAACAGGAACCTATGCTGAAACATAACCTTCCCGTTGAAATTCTTGGGGATCCCCCTCCACCCAAGGTTGATCCCGTGTTTGAACTCAAACCATTACCTGATAATCTCAAGTATGCTTATCTTGATGAAAAAGAAATTTATCCTGTTATTACTAGTGCTAACCTTTCAGAGAAAGAAGAAGAAAGATTATTGAAAACTCTGAAGAAGCACCGAGCTGCTATTGGATATACTCTGGATGATCTTAAGGGCATTAGTCCCACATTATGTCAACACAAAATTTTAGTGGAGAAAGATGACAAACCAGTTAGAGATCCTCAAAGACAATTAAATCCCAAAATGAAGGAAGTGGTAAGAAAGGAGATTCTAAAACTCCTTGAGGCAGGTATTATTTATCACGTTGCTGATAGTGAATGGGTAAGCCCTGTCCATTGTGTCCCTAAAAAGGGAGGTATTACCGTTGTTCCTAATGATAAAGATGAATTGATCCATAAAGAATTATTACAGGTTATAGGATGGTAATTGATTTTCGTAAGTTAAATAAAGCTACTAAGAAAGATCATTACCCTTTACCTTTATTGATCAAATGCTAGAAAGGCTATCCAAACACACACATTTTTGCTTTCTAGATGGTTATTCTGGCTTCTCTCAAATACCTGTGTCAGCAAAGGATCAATCTAAAACTACTTTTACTTGCCCTTTTGGTACTTTTGCTTATAGACGTATGCCTTTTGGTTTATGTAATGCACCTGCTACCTTTCAAAGATGCATGATGGCTATATTTTCTGATTTTTGTGAAAAGATTTGTGAGGTATTCATGGATGACTTCTCCGTCTATGGATCCTCTTTTGATGATTGTTTGAGCAACCTTGATCGAAGTTTTGCAGAGATGCGAAGACACTAGTCTCGCTTACGAATTGGGAAAAGTGTCACTTTATGGTTAATGAAGGCTTTGTCTTGGGGCACAAGATCTCCGGGAGAGGTATTGAAGTTGATAAAGCCAAAGTTGATGCTATTGAAAAGATGCCATGTCCCAAGGACATAAAAGGTATAAGAAGTTTCCTTGGTCATGCCGGCTTTTATAGGAGGTCCATTAAGGACTTTTCTAAAATCTCTAGGCCTCTAACTAATTTATTGCAAAAAGATATTCCTTTTGTCTTTGATGATGATTGTGTAGAAGCATTTGAAACACTTAAGAAAGCCTTGATCACTACACCTATTGTTCAGCCACCTGATTGGAATTTACCTTTTGAAATTACGTGCGATGCTAGTGATATGCTGTAGTGCTGTTTTAGGGCAAAGAGTCGATAAGAAATTGAATGTTATCCAGTATGCTAGTAAGACTCTTGATACTGCCCAGAGAAATTATGCTACTACTGAAAAAGAGTTCTTAGCAACTGTGTTTGCATGTGATAAGTTTAGACCTTATATTGTTGATTCCAAAGTTACTATCCACACAGATCATGCTGCTATTAAATACCTTATGGAAAAGAAAGATGCTAAGCCTAGAGTCATTAGATGGGTTCTCTTGCTCCAAGAATTTGACTTGCATATTTTTGATAGAAAGGGAGCTAAGAACCCTGCTGCGCATAACTTGTCTAGGTTAGAGAATGTTCTTGATGACCCACTGCCTATTAATGATAGTTTTCCGGATGAACAATTAGCGGTTGTCAATGCTTCTCGTACTGCTCCTTGGTATGCTGATTATGCTAACTACATTGTTGCTAAATATATACCGCCTAGTTTCACATACCGGCAAAAGAAAAAGTTCTTTTATGATTTAAGACATTACTTCTGGGATGATCCACACCTTTATAAAGAAGGAGTAGATGGTATTATTAGACGTTGTGTGCCCGAGCATGGACAGGAACAAATCCTACGCAAGTGTCACTCTGAATCCTATGGAGGACACCACGCTGGAGATAGAACTGCACACAAGGTACTACAGTCTGGCTTTTATTGGCCTACTCTCTTCAAAGATGCACGTATGTTTGTCTTATCTTGTGATGAATGTCAAAGAATAGGTAACATTAGCAGACGTCAAGAAATGCCTATGAATTATTCTCTTGTTATTGAACCGTTTGATGTTTGGGGCTTTGATTATATGGGACCTTTTCCTGCCTCCATTGGTTATACACATATTTTAGTTGCTCTTGATTATGTTACTAAGTGGGTAGAAGCTATTCCAACTAGTAGTGCTGATCATAACACTTCTATTAAAATGCTTAAAGAAGTTATTTTTCTGAGGTTTGGAGTCCCTAGATATCTTATGACTGATGGTGGTTCACACTTTATTCATGGTGCTTTACGTAATATGCTTGCTAAGTATGATGTCAATCATAGAATCGCATCTCCTTATCACCCGCAGTCTACTGGTCAAGTAGAGTTGAGCAATAGAGAGCTCAAATTAATTTTGCAAAAGAATGTGAATAGATCTAGAAAGAATTGGTCCAAAAAACTTGATGATGCATTATGGGCCTATAGAACTGCATACAAAAATCCTATGGGTATGTCTCCATATAAGATGGTTTATGGAAAAGCATGTCATTTACCTCTTGAACTTGAACATAAAGCATATTGGGCTGTTAAAGAGCTCAATTATGACTTCAAACTTGCCGGTGAGAAGAGGTTGTTTGATATTAGCTCACTTGATGAATGGAGAACCCAAGCATATGAGAATGCTAAGCTTTTCAAAGAAAAGTCAAACGCTGACATGATAAGAGGATACAAAAGTGTGAGTTTAATGTAGGAGATTATGTGTTATTGTTCAACTCTCGTTTAAGATTTTTTGCAGGAAAACTTCTCTCAAAATGGGAAGGTCCCTACGTTATCGAGGAGGTCTATCGCTACGGTGCTATAAAAATCAACAACTTCGAAGGCACAAATCCGAGGGTGGTAAACGGTCAAAGAATTAAACATTATATTTCAGGTAATCCTATCAATGTTGAAATTAATATTATTTAAACCATAACACCTGAGGAATACATAAGAGACACTTTCCAGAATGTTCCAGACTCCGAAAAGGCGTAGGTACGTGGTACGGTAAGTAAACCGACTCCAAAACAACTCTAATGGCAATTTTATCAGTTTTGGATTATTTAAGAATTTTAGGAAGAAAGAAGTAGTCCGAAAGGGACACGAGGCTCCCATGAGAGAGGAGGCCACGCCCCCCCTGTAGGGCGCGCCCCCTGTCTCATGGGCACCTCGTGTGCCCCCCGGATTCCGTTTTCTTGTATGTTACGTATTTTGGTCGGTAAAAAACTCATTATTTATACTCCCGTAGGTTTTGACCACCGTATCACGCAAATATCCTCTGTTTTCGTTTCCAGCTGTTCATGTTGTAGATTTGGAACAAGATGTCGTCCCAAGATTCTGAGGGAGAGAGCTACATGGCTGATTATATTGCAAACCCAAAAGTATATGGTGATGTAGAACATTATGGCTGGACCACAGAGGAAGAAGAAGACTATGATCCAAAGAGGAAGGAGGAGACAAGCTCTGATAAAGAGGACGATCCACTACCTCAACCTGGTGATATGCATGTGGAATTCAAGAAGTCAAGCCTCCCTAAGGTCCAATCTATCCCACCACGTTTTTTGCAGGACATCAAGGCAGCACTATGCAAAAGTATAATGAAACTTGAGCTCGAGAATGAGGATCTGAGGGAGGAAAATTTTAGCCTCGGGGCCTTAAGCTAGAGAAGAAAAATGCAACAACTCCTACTTCACCACCTCCGAAGAAATAATCACATGGGTATGGGCACTCCCCTTGGCAACTGCCAAGCTTGGGGGAGGTGCCCCGGTATCGTATCACCATCACACTCCTATCTTTACCGCTTTATTTAGTCGATCCTTTAAGTAGTATCTTGATCTAGTAGTTTGAAGTTTTTGATATCAAGTAGTTTTGAGTTTTGCATTGCGATCTCTTTATGTAAGCGAGTCCGTGTGCTATCTATAATAAAGATTAGTGTTGAGTCAATGGCTTTGCTATGTTGCTATGATCTTGAGAAGGTAGAAAGAATAAAAGAGTTCATATTGATCTTATGGATAGTGATAACTTCACACATAGAAAGTATGAGGCATAAAAATTGTTGAGAGTTGATGAACGTAGCCTTGGTCATCGTCGCAATTAATAGGAAGTGATAAGGAAAGAGGGGTTCACATATAAATTATTATCTTGGACATCTTTTATGATTGTGAAGCACTCATTAAGTATGACATGCTAAAAGAGTTGATGTTGGACAAGGAAGACAACGTAATGGTTTATGTTTTCCGACATCTCAGTTAAAGTATTTTGTCATTGACCTTCCAAACATGTTGAGCTTGCCTTTCCCCCTCATGCTAGCCAAATTCTGTGCACCAAGTAGAGATACTACTTGTGCTTCCAAATTTCCTCAAACCCAGTTTTGCCATGAGTCCACCATACCTACCTATGGACTGAGTAAGATCCTTCAAGTAAGTTGTCATCAGTGCAAGCAATAAAAATTGCTCTCTAAATATGTATGAATTATTAGTGCAGAGAAAATAGACTTTGTACGAACTTGTTGTGGAAGTAATAAAAGCGACGAACTGCATAATAAAGGTCCACATACAAGGGGAAATATAAAGTGACATTCTTTTGCACTAAGACTTTATGCATCAACCCTAAACGCGCATGACAACCTCTGCTTCCCTCTGCGAAGGGCCTATCTTTTACTTTATTTTTTACTTTATGCTTGAGTCAAGGTGATGCTCACCTTTCCCTTTTTATTTTTATCCTTTGGCAAGCTCCTCGTGTTTGAAAGATCATGGTACATATATCCAATTGGATGTAAGTTGGCATAGGCTATTATTGTTGACATCACCTAAAGGTGAATACATTGGGAGGCAACACAATAAGCCCCTATCTTTCTCAGTGTCCGGCTGAAACTCTGTAACCACAAGTATTGCATGAGTGTTAATAATTATAGGGGACTACGAGATAGTTGAGTATGTGAGCTTGCTGAAAAGCTCTATTATTGACTCTTTCCGATGTTACGATAAATTGCAATTGCTTCAATGACTGAGATTATAGTTTGTTAGTTCCCAATGAAGTTTTTGAACCATACTTGACAATGTGAATTGCTTTTTACTTGAGCATAGGAAATCATATGACAAAAATCCATATATGTTGCTGTTATTAGAATGATCATGATGCCCTCATGTCCGTATTTTAATTTTATCGACACCTCTATATCTAAGCTTGGGGGAGTTGATATGTCCATTTTGCATCATGCTTTTATTTCAATATTTATTGAATTGTGGGCTGTTATTACACACTATATCTCAATACTTATGGCTACTCTCTCTTATTTTACAAGGTTTACCATGAAGAGGGAGAATGCCAATGGAATTCGGGCCGAAAAGGAGCAAACGTTGGAAACCTATTCTGCACAACTCCAAAAGTCCTGAAACTCCACGAAACAACTTTTTGGATTTATTAAGAATTTATGAGCGAAAGAAATAGGTCAGGGGGCCCACACCCTGTCCAGGAGACAGGAGGGCGCGGCCCCCTATCTTCTGGGCCCCCTGGTGGGCCTCCGGCGTCCATCTTCTGCTATATCATCACTTTTACCCTGAAAAAATTCGTGGGCAAGCTTACGGGACGAAAATCCGCCGCCACGAGGCGGAACCTTGGCGGAATCAATCTAGGGCTCTGGCGGAGCTGTTCTGCCGAGCACACTTCCCTCCGGGAGGGGGAAATCATCACTAATGTCATCACCAACGATCCTCTCATCGAGAGGGGGTCAATCTCCATCAACATCTTCACCAGCACCATCTCCTCTCAAAACCCTAGTTCATCTCTTGTATCCAATCTTGTATCAAAACCACAAATTGGTACCTGTGGATTGCTAGTAGTGTTGATTACTCCTTGTAGTTGATGCTAATTGGTTTACTTGGTGGAAGATCATATGTTCAGATCCTTTATGCATATTATTACTCCTCTGATTATGAACATGAATACGCTTTGTGATTAGTTACGTTTGTTCCTGAGGACATGGGTGAAGTCTTGCTATTAGTAGTCATGTGAATTTGGTATTAGATTCGATATTTTGATGAGATGTATGTTGTCTTTCCTCTAGTGGTGTTATGTGAACGTCGACTACATGACACTTCACCATTATTTGGGCCTAGAGGAAGGCATGGGGAAGTAATAAGTAGATGATGGGTTGCTAGAGTGATGTAAGCTTAAACCCTAGTTTATGCGTTGCTTCGTTAGGGGTTGATATGGACCCATATGTTTAATGTTGTGGTTAGGTTTACCTTAATACTACTTTTTGTAGTTGCGGATGCTTGCAATAGGGGTTAATCATAAGTGGGATGCTTTTACAAGTTAGGACAGTACCCAAGTACCGGTCCACCCACACATCAAATTATCAAAGTACCGAACGCGAATCTTATGAACGTGATGAAAACTAGCTTGATGATAATTCCCAATGTGTCCTCGGGAGCTCTTTCTTCATTATTAGAGTTTGTCCAGGCTTATCCTTTGCTACATAAAGGATTGGGCCACATTGCTGCACTTTATTTACTTTATTTACTTTTGGCTCGTTACTATTTATCTTATCACAAAACTATCTATCACCTACTATTTCAAAGGTGCTTGCAGAGAAAACCCATCTGAAAACCGCTTATCATTTCCTTCTGCTCCTCATTGGGTTCGACACTCTTACTTATCTAAAGGACTACGATAGATGCACTATACTTGTGGGTCATCAGGGTGGCACTAGATGCACTTACAATCTCCCCCTTTTTGGTGATTGATGATAAACTGGTTGAAGTTTTCGACGGGGATAAAAGTATGTGAAAGTTTAAGGATTAAAGCATTGTCTTCATAAGTGGAAAAAGGCTCCCCCTGAAGATGTGCATATAAGTAGTTTGCTTTCGAATGCAAATGCACATGGCAGGTTTTACTTTGTGGAGATCCTCTTCAAATTATGAAGACAATTCATCATGCATATAAAGATATAACGAAGACAATGACATGCATAATGAAAAATGGACGTCTGCGGAATGACTTCATGCGGAATTTATCATCACATCACATAGTAGCAGAAAAAGCAGCAGGCGACCATCAAGTTTAAGTGTTACAACCCAAAGAACCAAATGTATCAAAAGACAATAGTTGTAAACACTTGGCAAAATATAACAACCACCCATAAGGACCCGCTTGAAGACTATCAACTCATATGCTTCTCCCCCTTTTGTCAGTAAGGACAAAAAAGGTTTGAAGACATAGAGTATCTACTCGTTCCCGTCAGGAGTAAGGCCACAAGAAGCTCTCGGTCATTGAGTACACGAGATCGCTTCCGAGGCCTTTGAGCAATGGTGCTTTCAGTGGCTTCAGTGTTTGCACGATGAGGTGCATGCATATTTCCAGCCAGAGGATAGACTCGATTTGCAGAAAGAAAACCCTCCATTTGTTGCGAGAAGCTTTGATGATCAGCATTATGAAGATAAAGTGGCTCCTTGGCAGGCTCGGGGTAGATGGATTCGACGGACATATCAACCTCAGGCAAAAAGACAAGATGGTTGTGCGCTGAGGGCTTATAGTCGATAGAGTAGTGAAGCTTGATTAGGCGCATTACCCATGGAGCATAAAACTTCAAGCCAAACAGATAAATTTCAGATGCAGCAAGTTGTGTGATGAAGAAATCCTAGGAATTGAATTTGATGCCATTGATACGTCTCCAACGTATCTATAATTTTTGATTGCTCCATTCTACTTTATCTACTGTTTTAGGAAATATTGGGCTTTATTATCCACTTTTATATTATTTTTGTGACTAACCTATTAACCGGAGGCCCAGCCCAGATTTGCTGTTTTATGCCTATTTCAGTATTTCGAGGAAAAGGAATATCAGACGGAGTCAAAACGGAACGAAATCAACTGGATAAGTTATTTTGGGAAGGAAAGCCACCCGATGGACTTGGAGTGCACGCCAGGAAAGAAGGGAGGTGATCACAAGGGTGGGGGGCGCGCCCACCCCCTCGGGCGCGCCCCCCGGCCTCGTGGCCCCTTCGGGTCCACCGTACGCACTGCACTCCATATATACCTACGTACCCTAAAACTTCCAGAACAGAAGATAGATTAGGAGTTCCGCCGCTGCAAGCCTCCAGAGCCACCAAAAACCAATCGGGACCCTGTTCCAGCACGCTGCCGGGGGGGGGGGGGCCCTCACCTGTGGCCATCTTCATCATCCCGGCGCTCTCCATGACGAGGAGGGAGTAGTTCACCCTTGGGGCTAAGGGTATGTACCAGTAGCTATGTGTTTGATCTCTCTCTCTCTCGTGTTCTTGATTTGGCACGATCTTGATGTATCGCGAGCTTTGCTATTATAGTTGGATCTTATGTTTCTTCTCCCCCTCTACTCTCTTGTAATGAATTGAGTTTTCCCCTTGAAGTTATCTTATCGGATCGAGTCTTTAAAGATTTGAGAACTCCTGATGTATGTCTTGCCGTGCGTATCTGTGGTAACAATGGGATATCACGTGATTCACTTGATGTATGTTTTGGTGATCAACTTGCGGGTTCCGCCCATGAACCTATGCATAGGGGTTGGCACACGTTTTCGGCCGTGATTCTCCGGTAGAAACTTTGGGGCACTCTTTGAGGTTCTATGTGTTGGTTGAATAGATGAATCTGAGATTGTGTGATGCATATCGTATAATCATGCCCACGGATACTTGAGGTGGCATTGGAGTATCTAGGTGACATTAGGGTTTTGGTTGATTTGTGTCTTAAGGTGTTATTCTAGTATGAACTCTAGGGCTGTTTGTGACACTTATAGGAATAGCCCAACGGATTGATTGGAAAGAATAACTTTGAGGTAGTTTCGTACCCTACCATAGTCTCTTCGTTTATTCTCCGATATTAGTGACTTTGGAGTGACTCTTTGTTGCATGTTGAGGGATAGTTATGTGATCCAATTATGTTATTATTGTTGAGAGAACTTGCACTAGTGAAAGTATGAACCCTAGGCCTTGTTTCCTAGCATTGCAATACCGTTTACACTCACTTTTATAATTAGTTACCTTGCTGTTTTTATCATTTCAGATTACAAATACCTTTATCTACCATCCATATTGCACTTGTATCACCATCTCTTCGCCGAACTAGTGCACCTATACAATTTACCATTGTATTGGGTGTGTTGGGGACACAAGAGACTCTTTGTTATTTGGTTGCAGGGTTGCTTGAAAGAGACCATCTTCATCCTACGCCTCCTACGGATTGATAAACATTAGGTCATCCACTTGAGGGAAATTTGCTACTGTCCTACAAACCTGTGCACTTGCAGGCCCAACAACGTCTACAAGAAGAAGGTTGTGTAGTAGACATCAAGCTCTTTTCTGGCGCCGTTGCCGAGGAGGCTAGGTAAGTGAAGGTATATCTTTAGATCTTGCAATCGAATCTTTTTGTTTCTTGTTTTATCACTAGTTTAGTCTATAAAAGAAAACTATAAAAAAGTGGAATTGAGTTTGTCTCATACGCTTCACCTTTTTAATATCTTTCGTGAGTATGATGGAAAGGAAAATTGTGCCCAAATGTTAGAGGAAGAATGCATTAAAATGTTTGGCACTAAATCTTTGAATGATGAGCATGATTGCAATGTTGTTAGTATGAATTCCTTGAATATCCATGATGCTAATGATATGCAAAGCCACAAGCTTGGGGAAGCTATGTTTCATGAAGATGATATTTTTTTGTCCCCCAAGCTTTGATGAGAAAATTTACTATAATGAAAGCATGACTCCTATCTATGATGATTATTGTGATGACATGTATGCGTTAAAGAATAATGATAACCATGAAACTTGTCATCTTGTTCTTAATTTTCAATGACATGATAGTTATTTCGTTGAGTTTGCTCCCACTATTGTTGATGAGAATAAATGTGCTTATGTGGAGAGTAGTAAATTTTCTATACAAGTAGATCATGAAAAGAATGATTTAGGTGCTGGTTATATTGTTGAATTCATTCATGATGCTACTTAAAATTATTATGAGGGAGGAACATATGCTTGTAGGAATTGCAATAATATCAAGTTTCCTCTCTATGTGTTTAAAATCTTGAAATTATGCTTATTTTACCTTCCTATGCAAGTTGATTCTTATTCCCATAAGTTGTTTGCTCACAAAATTCCTATGCATAGGAAGTGGGTTAGACTTAAATGTGCTAATCATATTCTTCATTATGCTCTCTTTATGTTTCAATTCTTATCTTTTAGGTGAGCATCATTGAAACCATCATGCCTAGCTAGGGGCGTTAAACGTTAGCGCTTGTTGGGAGGCAACTCAATTTTATTTTAATTTCTTAATTTTTTGGTTCTGTTTAGTAATAAATAATCCATATATCTTCTGTTTAGATGTGGTTTTGTGTTTTAATTAGTGTTTGTGCCAAGTGGAACCTTTGGGAAGACTTGGGTGAAGTCTTTATGATCATGCTGTAAAAAACAGAAACTTTAGCGATCACGAGATTAGCTTCAAATTTTTACTGGAGAGTGATATGTAGTTTATTCTTTTTTCAGATGATTACTAGACAAATTACTCAGGTCCACCAATTTATTTTAAATTTTTTCGAGTTCCAGAAGTTTGCGTTAGTTACAGATTACTACAGACTGTTCTGTTTTTGACAGATTCTGTTTTCATTGTGTTGTTTGCTTATTTTGATGAATCTATGGCTAGTAAAATAGTTTATAAACCATAGAGAAGTTGGAATAAAGTAGGTTTAACACCAATATAAATAAATAATGAGTTCATTACAGTACCATGAAGTGGTGTTTTGTTTTCTTTCGCTAACGGAGCTTACAAGTTTTCTATTAAGTTTTGTGTTGTGAAGTTTCCAAGTTTTGGGCAAAGATTCGATGGACTATGGAATAAGGAGTGGCAAGAGCCTAAGCTTGGGGATGACCAAGGAACCCCAAGGTAATATTCAAGGATAACCAAGCGTCTAAGCTTGGGGATGCCCCGGAAGGCATCCCCTCTTTTGTCTTCGTTCATCGGTAACTTTACTTGGAGCTATATTTTTATTCACCACATGATATGTGTTTTGCTTGGAGCGTCATGTCATTTTATTTTGTTTTGCTTGCTGTTAGATTAAAGTATAAAGATCTTATATTCTTAAATTTTAGAGAGTCTTCACATAGTTGCGTAATTGTCCGACTACTCATTGATCTTCACTTATATCTTTCGGAGTAGTTTGTCATTTGCTCTAGTGCTTCAATTATATCATTTAGAGCATGGTGGTAGTTTCATTTTGAAGAAATAGATGAACTCTCATACTTCACTTATATTATTTTGAGAGTCTTAAATAGCATGGTAATTTTCTTAAATAATCCTAATATGCTAAGCATACAAGATTTGTAAGAATTCTTATGAGTGTGTTGAATACTAAGAGAAGTTTGATGCTTGATGATTGTTTTGAGATATGAAGAATGTGATATTAGAGTCATGCTAGTTGAGTAGTTGTGAATTTGGGAGATACTTGTGTTAAAGTTTGTGATTCCCGTAGCATGCACGTATGGTGAACCGTTATGTGATGAAGTTGGAGCATGATTTATTTATTGATTGTCTTTCTTATGAGTGGCGGTCAGGGACGAGCGATGGTCTTTTCCTACCAATCTATCCCCCTAGGAGCATGCGCGTAGTACTTTGCTTTGATAACTTGTAGATTTTTGCAATAAGTATATGAGTTCTTTATGACTAATGTTGAGTCCATGGATTATACGCACTCTCACCCTTCTACCATTGCTAGCCTCTCTAATACGGCTTACCTTTTCGCCGGTATCATACACCCACCATATATTTTCCTCAAAACAGCCACCATACCTACCTATCATGGCATTTCCATAGCCATTCCGAGATATATTGCCATGCAACTTTCCACCGTTCCGTTTATTATGACACGCTCCATTATTGTCATATTGCTAGCATGATCATGTAGTTTACATCGTATTTGTGGCAAAGCCACCGTTCATAATTCTTTCATACATGTCACTCTTGATTCATTGCACATCCCGGTACACTGCCAGAGGCATTCATATAGAGTCATATTTTGTTCTAAGTATCGAGTTGTAATTGTTGAGTTGTAAGAAAAATAAAAGTGTGATGATCATCTTTTTTAGAGCATTGTCCCAAGTGAGGAAAGGATGATGGAGACTATGATTCCCCCACAAGTCGGGATGAGACTCCGGACGAAAAATAAAAAAAAGAAAAGAAAAGAGGCCATAAAAAAGAGAAAAGGCCCAAAGAAAAAAAAAGAAAAAATGAGAGAAAAAGAGAGAAGGGACAATGCTACTATCCTTTTACCACACTTGTGCTTCAAAGTAGCACCAAGATCTTCATGATAGAGAGTCTCTCATTTTTCACTTTCATATACTAGTGGGATGTTTTCATTATAGAACTTGGCTTGTATATTCCAATGATGGGCTTCCTCAAAATGCCCTAGGTCTTCATGAGCAAGCAAGTTGGATGCACACCCACCTAGTTTCTTTTGTTGAGCTTTCGTATACTTATAGCTCTAGTGCATCCGTTGCATGGAAATCCCTACTCACTCACATTGATATCTATTGATGGGCATCTCCATAGCCCGTTGATACGCCTAGTTGATGTGAGACTATCTTCCCCTCTTTTGTCTTCTCCACAACCACCATTCTATTCCACATATAGTGCTATATCCATGGCTCACGCTCATGTATTGCGTGAAGATCGAAAAAGTTTTGAAAATGTCAAAAGTATGAAACAATTGCTTGGCTTGTCATCGGGGTTGCGCATGATTTAAATACTTTGTGTGGTGAAGATAGAGCATAGCCAGACTATATGATTTTGTAGGGATAGCTTGCTTTGGCCATGTTATTTTGAGAAGACATGATTGCTTTGCTAGTATGCTTGAAGTATTATTATTTTTATGTCAATATGAACTTTTGTTTTGAATCTTTCGGATCTGAATATTCATATCACAAGTAAGAAGAATTACATTGAAATTATGCCAACTAGCATTCCACATCAAAAATTATCTTTTTTATCATTTACCTACTCGAGTACGAGCAGGAATTAAGCTTGAGGATGCTTGATACGTCCCCAACGTATCTATATTTTTTGATTGCTCCATGCTACTTTACCTACTGTTTTAGGCAATATTGGGCTTTATTATCCACTTTTATATTATTTTTGGGACTAACCTATTAACCGGAGGCCCAGCCCAGATTTGCTGTTTTATGCCTATTTCAGTATTTCGAGGAAAAGGAATATCAGACGGAGTCAAAACGGAACGAAATCAACTGGAGAAGTTATTTTTGGAAGCAAAGACACCCGATGGACTTGGAGTGCACATCAGGAAAGAAGGGAGGTGCTCACGAGGGTGGGGGGCGCGCCCACCCCCCTGAGGCGCGCCCCCTGCCTCGTGGCCCCCCCTTCGGTCCACCAATGTACCCCCTGCACCCATGTATACCTACGTACCCTAAAACTTCCAGAACAGAAGATAGATCGGGAGTTCCGCCGCCGCAGGCCTCCAGAGCCACCAAAAACCAATCGGGACCCTGTTCCGGCACCCTGCTGGAGGGGGGAACCCTCACCTGTGGCCATCTTCATCATCCCGGCGCTCTCCATGACGAGGAGGTAGTAGTTCACCCTCGGGGCTGAGGGTATGTACCAGTAGCTATGTGTTTGATCATGCCCACGGATACTTGAGGTGACATTGAAGTATATAAAAGGAGGCCCATGCGCAACGTAGAGGAGGGTTGGAAGGGTTCGTAGCCAGAGAACACTCACGCTCGGTCTCGTTAGCAGCTTGTGCGTACTGTAGCACTCAGCGCTCCTGAGCAAGAACTCAATACACTCAGACATGCAGCAGTAGGAGTGTTATCTCTCCGGAGAGCTCCGAAGCTGGGTAAAACCGCTCGTGTGCTTCGCCTCGATCTGCTCTTCGTGCAACCTCTGCCCCCCCGCCGAACCGAAAGGGGCTCGGTCTGCCGGTCCCATAGGTGTTCGTGGGTCAGATCAGCCTCCCCGACATCTTTGGCGCGCCAGGTAGGGGGTGTTGAGATTGTGTGAACCTGATCCGGCGTCCACACGAGCTAGATCTTCTTCTTCTTCATCGACACGCCACCGAAGAAGAAGGCTTGGCGGCAGATGTTCCGTCCGCGTCGAACCCACCACCACCGGAGCAAACGGGTGGTGGGGTAGACGCCGGCGGAAGAATGGACGTCGACGGGGGAGCTCACGGTGCTGCCAAGTCCAAGGACAAGGCTGCGCAGACCTCGGCGTCCGTGCATGCACCGCGCCCGTCTTAGGAGGCGCGGGACCGACATCATCATGGTATTCACAACGCCATACGCTCGTTGGACCAAGATCGAGCTGGTGCATCTCGGGATGCTCAAGACCAGCATGCACGCCAACATGCCGGGCGCGAAACAGGCATTGCCGCTCGACGGGATCTTGCTCCTTCTAACATAGTTAGAAGTCCGAGCATATCCCGCTCCTCACGCCGTTCGCCACTGCCACCCACCACTCCAGCAGAAGCTTTGGCGAGAGCTCAACTGCTCCTGGATTACCCTCCAACAGCCGACAAGGTCGATGAATGGAGGGCCACCATTTAGAGTCTCATCGGCTTTGCCAACGGCGACGCTCCGCGGCAGCCGAGTGCATCGCTGCCGTGGCAGGACTGCCAAACACGAGCCGGTGGCGACGAAACCGGTGGGGGTGCAACCACCATGCACTCTCCGCCCCGAAGGCCAAGATCGCCGACTCACCGGATCCACCTCGACAGCGACTCCACCGCATCATCGGATCCACGAGCTCGTCGCGATCAGCGCCAAGTTCTTCATGAACGACAGCAAGAAGACGCTCGAACTCGCATCGAGCGCCGAAGAGAAGCACGGCGTCAATCCGACCAGCGCGCTGGGCCCTTTGTCGACATGCATGCGCCAGGGGAACCAGGCGACTTGTCGTACGCGGTAGGTTGCCCTACGTTCACTCGTGAGCTACGGCAAGTCCAGTGGCCCAGCAAGAAGAATTTCAAGCCGACGCATCGTAGAAGTACGATGGCAAGACGCATCCGTCGGAGTTCCTCAACATCTACACCATCGCGGTGCAAGCTGCGGGGCGAGACGACAAGATCCTCGCCAACTACTTCCGGCGGTGCTCAAGCCCAATGTCGGATCTGGCTCATGCACTTGCCGGACAACTCCATATCCTCTTGGGCAGATCTATGCCATCGGTTTGTCGGCGCCTTTACAGCGCCACAAGCCCATGGCCAAGAAAGCGACCTTCATCTGCCGCCCGGAAGGAAGGAGAGCCCCGCGCAAGTACATTCAGAGATTCAGCTGCAGACGGCACAACATCCCAGATGTCCACCCTGCCGCGGTAATCAGCGCGTTCCATCAGAACGTGCGAAACCGCATGATGCGGGAGGAGATGGCGATGTGCAAGATCAGAGACGTCAGTGAGCTATATGCCCTGGCCGACAAGTGTGCACGTGCTGAGGAAGGGAGGAGACTCCCGGAGAGAATCTTGAAGCGGGGAGGATCTGATAGTGAGGAGACCGCATACGGCAAAGAAAAAACCGGCGGAACAACAGGAAGAAGAAAGGCAAAGATGTGCTAGTTGTTGAGCAGTCCAAAGAACGGAGGTGGCGCCAAGAAAGCCAAAGCTGGAAGCTCCGGCAAGGAGGTTGCCGGCACCAATCGCCAGGTGGCGGTCGCCGACAAAGTGACGGCTCCAACAAACAGTACTGCAAGATCCACCGCACCAAGGGCCATGACCTCCAGAGCTGCAAAAAGGTCGAGCAGCTTGTCGAGCAGCAGAAGGCTGAATACGAACGACGCGACAAGGAGAAGGCCCAGGAAGGTGCTGGAGGAGCTAGCAAGAAACGTCCCGGCCGAGGAGGACGCTGCGGCAAGGCCAAGCAGCGGCAAGGAGACAGACCTCGCGCCGCCGCGACAAGGATGAAGACGGCAGCGATGATGAAGACATGGATGATGGTGAGACCGATGAGCAGGAGTTCCAGAAGCCACGAGAGGTCCTGTGCGTTGTGGCGGTGCTTCTGCGCATACTTCACACCGCCAGCTCAAGCGGTGGATGCGGAAGTCAATGCGGCAGAACCATCCGTCGAGTCACACAAGCCTCGAAATGGTCCAAAGACGCCTATCATCTTTTGATATTGAGGACCACCTTGATCGCGTAACTGCGGTCGGGTGCTTGCCGATGTTGGTTTCACCAACTATCCGCAACCTCAAGGTCACTAAGATGCTAGTTGACGGCGGGGCCGGCTTGAATCTGATCTCCTCCGCGGTGCTCCAGAAACTCCAGATCCCTGATGGCGAGCTCGAAGAGACCGGCACATTCCAAGGGATCAATCCGGGAAGGAGCAAGCCGAAGGGAAAGATCACGTTGCTGGTGACATTTGGCAATGAAGTTGAACTTCAGGACTGAGAGGGTCACTTTTGACGTTCTTGACTTTCCATTGCCTTACAATGGGATACTTGGCCGTCAAAGACTCGCCAAATTCATGGCAGCCTCTCACTATGCATACAACATGCTTTGAAGATGCCAGGCCGATAAGTGTCATCTTTGTCCTCGGCAACAAGAAGGATGCTATTATTCACGCCGACAAGATCTACCGGGAAGCAAAGCAGCGGCAGATTGCAAGCCTCTTGCCGCTGAAGCTCCCGGGGCGAAGAAGAAGTCCAAGTCCGGCAAGAGCTCTGATGCCCACTCCGGCTAGCGCACCTCTTCGGAGTGCTGCGCTACCGTCGAGGACGCACCATCGAGCTCCACCGGCAAGTGTAAGAAGACGATGGCAGCTCCACCAGAGACCAAGAAGGTGTCCGCCAAGGAGGACGGCACTAGTGATACCTTCACCATCAGTGCCACTCTCGACCCTAAACAGGAAGGCGCGATCATTGCTTTCCTGCGGGCGAACGTCGACGTGTTTGCGTGGCTACCGTCTGACATCCCCGGTGTTCCCAGGAAAGTAATTGAGCACCATCTTGCCGTTTGTCCTCATGCGCGGCCCGTCAAGCAGAAAGTCGAAGGTGCGGTGGGCGCCAAGAATTCATCGCAGAAGAAATCAAGAAATTGGAAGTAGCAGGCCTTGTCGAGGAGTGCTCCATCCTACGTGGTTGGCCAATCCTGTAGTTGTATGCGCAAAGGCAAACGGAAATGGAGGCTTTGTATCGACTTTACCGATGTCAATAAAGCTTGTCCCAAAGACCCATTTCCTTGCCGCGATCGACCAGATTGTTGACTCCACGGCGGATGTGATTTGCTTTCATTTCTGGATGCATACTCGAGATATCATCAGATCTTCATGGCAGAAGAGGATGAGGAGAAGACCGCATTCATCACCCCATGTGGCACATATTGTTTCGTACGGATGCCTTTCGGATTAAAGAATGCTGGTTCAACATTTGCAAGAGTAGTCCATGACGCTTTTGAGCCGCAAATGCACAGAAATGTGGAAGCCTACATGGATGACATAGTGGTCAAAAGCAAGGACAAGGCGACTATGATTCAAGATTTAGACGAAACCTTTGCAAATCTGAGCAAGATCAACCTCAAGCTCAACACTAAGAAGTGTGAGTTTGGAGTCCCTTCCGGCAAGCTTCTCGGGTTCTTCGTGTCTCAGCGGGGAATTGAAGCCAATCCCGACAAGATCAAGGCCATTGAGCAGATTGAAGCACCAAAGCGCGTCAAGGATGTACGGAGACTTGCCGGTTGCATAGCTGCTCTCAGCAGGTTTATCTCTAGATCTGCTGAGCGCGCCCTGCCATTTTTCAATATCTTGAAAAAGGCAGGTCCGATGAAATGGACTCCGGAAGCAGAGGCTGCGCTGCAGGACTTGAAGAGATACCTGTCCTCCACTCCAACACTTGTCGCACCTAAGCCACAAGAGAAGTTGATGCTATATATAGCGGCAACCAATCAAGTGGTTAGTGTTGCGTTAGTAGCGGAGAGGGAGGCAGATGATGAGCTAGCAACCATGGCAGATGCATCCAAATGAAAGCGAGGGGCTTCACCGGCAAGCTCTGGTCCCGACAAGGATGGATCTCTGTGAGACGCATGAGAAGATGCAGAAAAGAAGGGTGCAGCGCCCAGTTTACTTTGTCAGTTCCCTTCTGCAGGGGGCTAGGTCAAGGTACTCTGGTGTGCAGAAATTGCTTTTCGGCCTCCTCATGGCCTCGAGAAAGATGCACCATTACTTCCAGGCACATGAGATCACAGTCGTCACTCGTTTTCCGCTGAAGAGGATCTTGCAAAATCCGGTGGCAACAGGCAGGATTGTCGAGTGGGCACTCGAATCATCAAGCTTTGGCCTCAAGTGTGAGAGCACTCCAACTATCCAAAGCGAGCATTGGCGGAGTTCATAGCAGAATGGATGCCAACACAAGATGAAGAAATTCCGTAAACGAGCATCCCGTCAAGGAAGCAAGCAAAGAGTGGATGATGTACTTTGATGGTGCCTTCTCTGCAAAGGCGCCGGTCTTGGCGTGCTACTTGTTGCACCCACCGGAGAGCACCTCAAGTACGTAGTCCAGATGCACTTTCCCAAGGAGCAAGCAACAAACAATACTGCAGAGTATGAAGGTTTGCTTGCCGGTCTCAGGATCGCAGTAGACCTTGGGATCAAGAAGCTCATTGTCAGGGGTGACTCACAGCTTGTCATCCGCCAAGTGAACAAGAGTTATCAGAGTCCGTTGATGGAAGCTTATGTTGATGAAGTAAGAAAGCTAGAAGAGCACTTTGACGACACCGCAAATGGAACATGTTCCAAGAGCTCAGAAACGACATTGCCGATGGTTCGTCGAAGTGCGCTGCACTTAAGTTACCTGTGGAACCAGGGATTTTTGTGCTCAAGCTGACTCAACCGTCTGTAACGCCATCAACTGGACAGAGCAAGAAGAGGAAGTTGATGTTTGGTGACTATTTTCCGGCAGAGCTTCCCGAAGTCGCCGTCAAGAAGGTCCTCAAGATCAACACCAAGGGTGCTGAGGAGCAGTCTGCTCCGGCAAGCCCTAGGATTTGTTCCGTTGAAGCAGACGCTCCCGACAAGTTTTGCTCCGGCAAGCTTGCCGGGGAACGTCAAGCTCGGGCTGAGCCACAGGTTCTCGCCGTCGAAGCTGATGTTCCCGCAGCAGCAGATGTGCCTTTAGTCCTTGTTGTCGAGCCGCAAGCTCCAGCATGGGCATAGCAGATTGTCCGTTTCCTTCAGAAAGGAGAACTTCCCGAAGAGCAAGAAGAAGCGGAAAGAGTAACCCGGCAGTCAAGTATGTACCAGTTTGTCGACAACACACTGCATGTAAGAAGACTCAACGGTGTGAAATTGAAGTGTATTCACCGGAAGACGGACAAAAGCTGTTGGCGAAGATACATGGAGGCATATGTGGTCACCACATTGGCGCCAGAGCACTTGCCGCAAAGCGTTCCGGCAAGGTTTCTTTTGGCCGACAGCCCTCCAGGATGCAACTGCACAAGTAACCAAGTGTGAAGCGTGTCAGTTCCATTCCAAGCAGATACACCAGCCAGCTCAAGCTCTCCAGACGATTCCTTTATCCTGGCCATTTTCGGTCTGGGGGCTCGACATCCTCGGCCCCTTTCCCCTAGCTGTCGGGGGCTTTGAGTACTTATACGCGCAATCGACAAGTTCACAAAGTGGCCGGAAGTGGAAGCAGTGAGGAAGGTGACAGCACAGTCAGCAGTCAAGTTCTTTAGGTCGATTGTTTGCCATTTCGGAATCTCTAATAGGATCATCACCGACAACGGCACGCAATTCACGAGCCGCACCTTCATGCAGTACGTCTAAGATCTTGGCGCCAAGGTCTGCTTCGCTTCTGTTGCTCATCCGAGAAGTAACGGTCAAGCCGAGAGGGTGAATCTTTGAAGTGCTGCGCGGGCTCAAGACCGTAACTTTCGGCTGTGCTGCACAAGTGCGGAAAGAATTGGATTGAGGAGCTGCCGGTGGTTCTTTGGTCGATCAGGACGACGCCAAATCGAGCCACTGGCCAGACACCTTTCGCTCTAGTCTATGGGGCAGAGGCAGTTCTCCCCACGGAACTCGTATGCGGATCACCTCGAGTGCTCGCTTATGATGAGCTTGAGCAAGAGCATTTGGGACAACATGACGCGCTGCTCCTTGAGGAGGATCGTCTTCAGGCTGCTGTACGAGCTGCTCGATACCAGCAAGCTTTGCGCCGCTACCATAGCCGCAAAGTTAATGCCAGAAGTCTCGAGGAAGGCGACCTTATTCTTCGGCGCGCTCAGTCCGCCAAGAATTCCAACAAGTTGACGCCTTGAAGTGGGAAGGCCCTTACCGGTGAAACGAGTCACTAGGCCTGGCGCTGTCCGCTTTGAGACCGAAGATGGCATTCCGTGAGCAACTCACGGAACATTGAGCATCTTCGTAAGTTTTACCGTAAAGGCGCGGTTGCGAGAACCTGTTCCGGCAAACACGTTTTGTACAAGTCTTGCCGATGTTGCATGTAATGCTTTGTACAAAGCCGGCGCAGACCCGTGCATAAAGTAAAGCTAATGTGCTTCGCACATCTTGTCAATTTCATGCTTCCTACTTCTATTTTGCATGCGTTATCTGACACTTTGTGCAGCACCTACCCCCGATAAGCAATAACGAGCCATAAGGCTCCATATCTTTATTTTCTCTTCTTTCTCTTTCTCAAAGAAAGGAAGGTTCCCTCGCCCACAAGTTTGCCGGGGAAAGAAGAAGATAATGGTGTGGACCAAGCGTCGCTCAAGGAAGTCTAGCCTTACCGAAGCAAACGATGAAAAGCTAAGTTGCTAAAGTTTGAGCAATCAGTTTTAAAAATTTTAAGCTATCTTCCTCGAACGACCGTACTTTGTATGGAAAACCGATGCGCGGAGGAACCAACTCAGAGCTGGTTGGGCGCCTTACTTTGTTTCGAGTCCGCTTCCACAACTTAAGTGAGCTGCGACTAGTTATGCATAATGTTTCTTGTCGGTAGCAGCACCGCCAAAGAAGTTGTCGACATCCCAAGACTCAGCGCCATGCCTGTGTGCTCGCTACCGACAAGTTCCCTAAAAGCGAGGGCAAAACATACAAAGGAAGGAACGAAGTAAAGGAAATAACATGGCAATTGCTACCCGAAATAGAGTTATATTACAAGATAGCTTGCCGCAGCTCTAATAGATTGTTCTCATAACATGACCAGCAGCGGCAAGAAAAGAGAAAGCGGGCGGCCTAATCTACTCGATCGCCCTCAACCCTCTTGATCCCGCTCACCCTGTCCACGATGGGTGCGACAAGGGTCTTGAGCGCTTCCACATCAGCATCCGTGGCAAGGACTTGAGGACGTTGGTGAGGTTGAGGCCTGGATTGCGGAAGGCCACCTTCATCAAGACCTTTTGAAGAGCTCCAGCGCAGATCCGGGCGCGACTCTGGGCCGCTTGCTTTGGGATTTCTTCCCGGAGTCGCTGGAGGGCCGTCACCACGCCCTTGAAGAACAAGCTGAGCTTGGCGCTGGGTCGGAGGTGCTCATCGGAGGAATATCCAAGATCCTCCATCCCCAGCTGCGCCAGCTCCCTGTCAATGGCTGCAGCAACATCCACGAGACCCTCGGTCCAGTGCTCCACATTCTCCCTAAAGGTATTCTGGGCGGCAGCAGCACTCGCCAGCAGCGCCTCGTCGGCCTTGATCTTCTCCTTCAAGGCCACCTCCTGCTCCCTGGCGCCGTCCAGCGCCTGAGTCAAGGTGGTCAGCTTCAACTCAAGATCTGCATTGGAGTCCTTGGCGGCGCTGAGCTCCTTGCTCCTCTCGGTGAGACGGCCCTGCAGCTCGCCAAGAGTGTAGGCGTCCTTCTCGCGCTCATGCTTGAGTTCAACAAGCTCCTCGCCGCTCTCCTTGAGATTGGCCTCCAGCTGCATGACCTTCGTCTCCAGCTCCTTCTTGGCGGCCTCGGCAGCTGCGGGCAAAGATCCTTTGCTTCCTTGAGAGCCCCGCCAAATGTTTGCTCGCGCGTGACTAGATCCTCCTCATGGCTGTCAAGATTAACCTTCCTCTGCACCAACTCGCCTTCCTGCGCAGATAGCTTCTCGGCGGCAAGCCGCTGTTGCTCCTCAGCTTCAGCCTTCTCGAGGAGGAAGGCTTTGCGCTCCTCGGCGAGTCGCTCCCGCTCCTCCGCCAAGGACCAGAGAGCTTCATGGTTGAGGCCTCGGAGCTCCTCCGCGCGCTTCTCGATGTCTGCTCCCGCCTTCGCGACAAGCGCTTCCCGGGATTCCAGCTTGACTTGTCGGGCGCGGTAGAGCGATAGCAGCTTCCGCAGCAGCTGCTCCTCCTCAGACTCACCGCTGCTGCTGTCTGGTGCGTCGACCAGCGTCAGTCCAGCGGAGGCGAGCAGCTCTTCATCAAAAGTTTCCCCTTCGGCCAGCACCCTGGAGCTCGACGCCCATGGGAGCTTGATGAAGACGCCATCGCCGGCCTTCAAATAGGCGCTGGGCTGGGGCTCTTCGGAGCCTGACGCTGCAGCGGCGGCGGAGGGATCGGCGGTCGGCGTAGCACCTGGCGCTCCTGCGGCCTCGGGGCCGTCGGTCGATCGCCGGACCTCGCCGGCTTCTGCGGCGGCAGCGGCCTCTTCGCAGCGGGCTCGTCGGCGCCACTTCTTTCTCCGATGGCAGCGGCGTCGTCGATTGTCGCGCGTCCTCCTCGCCCGGCGGCCTCGGTCTCCATTGGCTCTGTGGCGGATGGATCTCGACGACCAAAAATGAAGAAAAGTCAAGCAAATATTCAAAAGAAAATCAGAAGAAGAAGAACACAAGGAAAGTTTTCAAGCAAGAGGAGTACCTGTGCTAGGGTCTGCAGTCATGGTCTCCGCCCCCAGGGGATCGCTGGTGCTGTCCCTTGCCGGAGAGCTGTCCCTTGCCGGAGAACTGCCCCTTGCCGGAGAAGTCTCCCTTGCCGGAGAACGCTCCCTTGCCGGGGAATCCTCCCTTGGCGGTGTAGTCGAAGCAGAAGGCATGTCAGGAGCGGCTTCAGGGCACTCCTGGTGAGGCTGCTCTGCTCCTACACAAATCAGCAGTCAGATATCAGCAAAGAAAGGGCACCCATGCACGCCTAACAGCAGGAAGTAAACCATATACTTACGCTGGGGGCTGCGCTGGGGGCTGCTTTGAGGAAGAGTTGCCGCGTCCGGCAAGGTGGTCTCGGACGCGCCTCCTGCAGAAGCGGTGGGTTCGTCCTCGATGACAATCACCGGGCCTTGGCTCTCTTCGATGCTCTTTGGGCGGCGTCACGAAAAGGAATGGGTTCAGAGTGAAGCAAATCAGATACAAGACAAAGCAACAAGCCAAAGAACTACAAATACTGCAAAGAATCTTACTCTTCTTCTTCCTCGTCGGAGCTGAGCGCGGAGAGATCAAATTCTGGCTGGCCTCCAGTACGAGGAGGCGGAGGAGTAGGTGCCCTTGGCCGCTTGGCGGGAGCAGAAGCGGTGGTCTGTGAGGGCCCCGCTCCAGTTGCCGCAGCGGCATGAGGTGCTCCTGCTGCAACAAAGGTTGCTTGCGGTGGAGCTGGCGCGCGCGGGCGGCTGTTGACCCGTCTGCCCGCTTCGCCACGCCTCCGCCTTGCGGAGACGCCTTCTTGGTGGAGCCGGGCTCCGCCATGCAAGCTATGGCGAAGGAGGAGGAGGCGCCCTCGGCGGCTTCGCTCAACTCAGCTTCAGGCCCGACAAGCTCTTCCTCGCCGCAAACTCCCTCGCTCAACAAGGCTTGCCGCCTCGCTGCCTCGCCTCCTCCACGGTGAATCCGAACTGCGCCCGCGGCGGCCGCTGCCGCCTCTTCCAGCTGGTGGCGCGCTGCATCTCATCATCGGTGGTGTCGCGGGTGAGGCTCTTACATTCATCGGGGCGGACCGGCACTTCTACCAGTTGTCAAAGAACACTCGCGACGACGTCATCTGCAGGCTCTTGCCAGGTTGGAACGATTCCATGCGAGTCGCTGGCGGCATCATTACGCGGATGCGGTCGGCGAGGAATTGTTGGACAGCGGGGCGACATTCTTCGGCAACCTGAACGCTCGGGATGCTCAGGATCGTGCTTGAACATCTCCAAGAGCATCGCGTCCAGTTCAGGTGATGTTGAAATTGAAGTTGAGGCCCGGCGCAGCCTCATGATATCCGCCGCGTTTGAACTCCTCAGCGGGTCTCCTCCTCTCCCCGCAGGGGCGGCGCGGCGACGAAGGAAATCTGCGCCAACGGCGCTTACAAAGGAGTCCGGCAAGCCTCAGCGCAGGATCCAGATGACGGCAATCTTCAGCCTAGCGTCTTCCGGGCCGACTGCTCCAATCGTTGCCGCAAGACTCATCGAGGTTTGGCGCTGGGCGGTAAACGGCTGCGGTTCTCCTCGACAATCCAAAGACCACCGCTTCTCCACTCATCCCATTTGCTGCGGAGCTCTCCCTCCAGATAAGCTTCCTTCTTGCCGGTCCTTGAGATCCAGGCGATCCCACCGGAAAGAGGCTCCCCTCTCTCAACTCGGGGCATAAAGAAGTGGCAGAAAAGGGCTACGTTTGTATGGACTCCGACAAAGTTTTCGCAGAGATGTGCGAAAACTGCCATGGTCAGAACATCATTGGGGGTGAAGTCAAGGAGGTGGAACCCGTAGGTGTTCATGATATCGCAGAAAAATTCAGAGAAAGGCGGGCAGAGCCCGCAGTAGAAGAACAGCCAAGAAAGGGTACCCATTCGGAGCCAGTTCAGCAAAGATGGGAGTACCTTCGATGCGCGGATGCGCCGCGTCTCCGTCGACGGAAGAGGTAGTAGTACTCCCTCAGCTCCCTCACGGCGAGCTGGGGGGAAAGATTGCTCGCTCTTTCCGCGGCGCCGCAAGCCGCTGCGCCTCGGCCGACTTCACGGCCTTCCCCTTGTCGGCTTTCGGAGCCATGGCGGAGGTGGTGAGGGAGATCGACGGCATTGGCGATGCTGGTGGCGATGGGGGGCGGAGCGCTGCTCTCTCTTCAGCCTTGGGAAGAAGGGGGAAGCAGCGGGGGTTTTCGAGATTGGACGACAAGCTGGCGAGATGGGCGAACTGCCCCTGTTTCCGCTTATAAAGAGGGAGGGGGCGGACGTTCCGTCTTTCCGAATAAAGAAACCACCCACGATCTCTCACACGACGCCGCATTCGACGCGTGCCGTTCGTGGAGGGCGTGGTGGGTCCGGGGTGAGTTACGGCGTAACCCAGGCCACGCGTGCCCGTGCCCTGTTTTGGGCCTGGCCCAACAGCGCTCGGCACCGTGTGTGGCCCAGGCCCGGGGGCTCCTGTCGGTGTACTAGAGTAGGGGTACCCTAGTATCCCGAACTTGTGCACGGGCAGTTGCAGCCCTCCGCGCCAAGGCTTACCGGGTGACCGCCAAGGTCCTCCGTGGTTCCTTTGGAGCCATTCAAGAACAAAGTATTCAAGCCAAGGAGACAAGGCCCGGCAAGAGGAGCTTGCCGGAAGGCCACCCAAGGCACCTAGGAGACAAGGCCCGGCAAGAGGAGCTTGCCGGGAAGGCCACCCAAGGCACCTAGGAGACAAGGCCCCGGCCAGAGGAGCTTGCCGGGAAGGCCCGGTGAGCGACAAGCTTCCGGACGCGACAAGACAACAACCGCGGCAAGGCGCTTGCTGCGGCAGACCACCACTCTGTACCTGCGCTCCAGCACATCCACTAACATGTCGCCTACAGGACCTTTCCAGCGCTGGCGGCAAGAGGTCAGGCGGCCAGCGTGAGCGGTGGCAAGCGGCGCCGACAAGATTGCCATCGTGGCAAGCGGTGGCGCCCGACGGTCCCTTTCGCACTATTAGGGCGGCGTGACGGGCATTTAATGCCTTTGTCCCTGCCGTCGAGGTTAGGTATGATACATCAGTACCTTTGTACAAGTAGTTGTACCAACCACTCCTTTTCCATTTTTACCCTTGTCTACGTTGCCACCTGTCGGAGACCCCTTTAGCATATAAAAGGAGGCCCATGCGCAACGTAGAGGAGGGTTGGAAGGGTTCGTAGCCAGAGAACACTCACGCTCGGCCTCGTTAGCATCTTGTGCGTACTGTAGCACTCAGCGCTCCTGAGCAATAACTCAATACACTCAGACATGCAGCAGTAGGAGTGTTACCTCTCCGGAGAGCTCCGAAGCTGGGTAAAACCGCTCGTGTGCTTCGCCTCGATCTGCTCTTTGTGCGACCTCCGCCCCCCGCCGAACCGAAAGGGGCTCGGTCCGCCGGTCCCATAGGTGTTCGTGGGTCAGATCAGCCTCCCCGACAAGTAGACATCAGCCATTGACAATATAGAATACCAAAGTCTTCATGGCTCCTTCAAGTTTGGTTTCAGTCGAGTGTCCCTTGATGGGCCAGAGAGTACGCCTCAGAATATGATAGACTGTGCGGGGCAGGTACTCAAGGTCCTTGACGAAAAATTCCTTGGGATAATCAACACTTTGAGGCAATGGCTTCATCATGCTGAGCATCTGACTCATGTTTTGTTCAGGCTGCTGAAAGATACTCTGCAGTTCATTTTGGTGTAGCTGACAACCAGGCTCATACAAGTCACCTAGAGTGGGCAGGGAAGTAAACTCAATAACGTCTTGAGCTTTGGCTTCATGGTGCACATCGCCTGGCATCCACTCAAGGACCCATGTCTTCGGATCCCTATTGTAGCCACGAATGTGAAGTGTGGCGTCGAACTGCAGTAGGAGCTCTTCATTCCAATGTTCTTTGTCAGTGACGAACTATAGAAGACCAACCTCCCTGAAGCAGTCAAGAGCTTCTTCCAGACAGGGCAGCCCAGCAATAGCTTCACAATCAAGACGCATGTGTTGAAAGATTCGCTCTTGATTGTATAGGACGCAAGAGTGGTAGCTGCGCTGCTGATAGCTCCATAAGCGATCAGAAGAGATCTTTGGCTTCGAGTAAGGATTCTTGGCGCTAACAAAGAAGGTGTTCTGGACTCTGAAGCTATTCACACTGAACGATCCTGGGGAGGTTGCAGCACCTGGAAACATTGGTAGCCTGGGGTTTGGCTTCTGAACTTGTGGCCTCTTCTACACATGATAGTCATATTGGGGTCCGGGAGCAGTGGGAGGCACCATGGTGGGCCACTGAACTGTGACAAGTTCACCACGATTATAGACCTGTTCAATTGTGTGAGGCCTTGGGGCTGGAACAGTGGCATCACCAACCACATGGGCTTCAGGTTGCACACGAGCTTCAGGCACAACATTGGCTTCAGGCTCCACATTATCTTCAGCCATGACAACATCATGGGCTTCATTATCATTGTTGGTGGCAGCCTCAGTGTTCTCAACCTCCATGTCTTCGATGACAAGAGGGTCGGGCACAGACACATTCTCCTCGAGAATGACTTCTTCAGTGGCAGGGGTGTGGCAACTCTTGCTTCTTCTTCTCTTGCTTCTTGATTTTCTTCGGTTGATGCAGTCGAAATGTCTTCAGCAACTTTTGCTTCAGGCATAGAGACATTCGCAGTAGGAGTGGCTTCAGGAAACACTTGGCGTGCTACTGAGCTTTGTTGCACTTCCCTTTATGGAATGCTCGACATGGTGACCTGTGGCCTAGGGCATTTGCGAAGCCTGTGGAATTCGGGTGACGCCTGTGGTGATGGAGTGGTCTGCACCATGTAGTCATCGTCAAGCACCAGAGTGGTGACTTGAGGTGTTGGAGTTCTGGGAGTTTCATCATGAACGGGGGTGTCTTGTTGGGGGCGATCCTCCCACGAACCATCCTGTGCAATTGGCGTCAGAGGACGACCAATGCTGATGAGTTTGCTATTCGTAAGAATAGGCGATGATACCGGTTGGTGCTCCAGTTGAGGAAGGACTTCATCATCTTCTACATTGTCGCCACGACCAATCTCTTCAGCTATGATGGGGTCAACAATTGGTACATCTTCATTTTCAGGAGCCTCTGTGAAAGCAGGCTCATGGATCACACATTGATGCTCTTGGTTGGTGGAGGCAGGACGAGCAACAGAAATGGGATCGACAACTAGAGGCCCAGAGGCCGCAGCACGCTCTTTCTTTGAAGATTTTTTCAGTTTCTTCTTTGATGGAGCATCATCAGAAACATTCTTGTGCTTGCACTTCTTGGCTTCGGCTTCATCTGTCCTTGTCTTTTTGAGTTCTGAAGCTGCTGTGGGGACCTTAGGCTTCGAGCATGTCATGCTGGCAGGGAATACAATGCGAGGTGTTTCCTGCCTTGATGCTTTAGCTTGGGCCACAGCAGGCTTCTTCTTCTGTTTGACAGCCATCTTGGGGCCAATGCCAGGACGCCCAAGTGCCTTGCGTTTCTCTGCCTCATTGTGTGCTTGAACACGTTTCTCTGCGAAGTATTTCATACCCTCTCTTGAACCTTTTGCTTCTTCACGTTTCTTGTGAAACTCTTCCTTGAGGTCATGCAGCATCTGCTTGAAGCTTTGAACATCAGCCACGCTGAGCTTGGCCAAGTTCTTCTTGAAGTGAGCCTTCTCATAATCGATTTTGTTTTTCAGCTCAACAATCTTCTGAGCCAAGGCCAACTCATTAGCAATGGCTCCATGGAAGGTGGCGCTGATGTCCATTGGCAGCTGCAGATCATCAAACCACTCGTCGATGAAGTGGTTCAGAATATCCACATCAAAGAGGGGCAGATCGTTGAAGATCTCCGCCTCTTGCTTGCTCTTGCTCAGTAGCTCAAGGGCATCATCACCAAGATCATCATCGCTTGAGAGATCAATGGTTTCATCTTTGTTCCGCAGAACGGCAGCTTGAGTAAGTTCATGCCCAGAAATCTTCATGGGCTTCTTCTTCTTGGGCTTCTCCGTCTTCTTGGAGACACGAGAAAGATCTTCTGATTGCACACTGAGTTCAGGAGGTGAAGTTGCCAATGACTTTGCACGCGTAGCTTTCAATGCGGCAGAGGGCTTTGAAGCCTTTGATTTCTTCTGCCTCTGCGACTTAGGTGGAGTTGGCGCTTCATCAAAATCTGCATCATCAGTTGAGTGCTCCATGGTGGCCCCTTGTACATCTATGTGAGTGAGAAGGCCATCGAGGTTATAGAAGGGGCTGATGACATTTGGATTGGCATCGCGGGTGCCATCAACCCTTGGAGCAGATGGACCAGGGTTCAAGTTGAGTCCAAATGCCTTCTTGTTCTTAGCCGTGGACTCCTTTGAAAACTGAAAATTGCGTTTGAAGAGATTGTCTTCACGACACCATAACAGTGATGATGGGTCGGCATTCTCTGGCTGTGGTCCTCGGACCATGCAAGGGTAGAAGCCTTGAGCAATGGCTTCAGACTTGCACTTGGGCTGCAGACCTCTGTAGATGATGTCTCCCCATGGTCGCTTGATGGCATTCTTTTCAGCATATTCAGCAGTTCCAAATCTGTACTTGAACCATTCTTCTGCCCAATGCCTTCGAATTCGTTGGATTCGAGTCTGCGCGGGTTGTAGCTTTCCTCAGGATCTGACTTGTATAGCTCAAACAGATATGGTGGCAAGTCCTTGGCTGTATCCTCACGGCGCTGCCTGCCGCCCTTTCTAGCTGATTTCTTAGTGACCATTATATTCAAGCTGAATGGCTTCCTTTTGTTGGTCAGACAGGAACTGGCTTCAGGAGAGTTGATGTGGTGCTGTAAGAATTCTGCAAATGAATGCAGACTATGAGAACCAAGGGATTCTCCCATGGACATGTACCTATGACAGCATTAGAGTTGCGAGGGAAGGGGAATAGGTCATATGCATTCTCAGAAGATTTTGAAGATAAATCAGTTTGAAGACATTGACCTCATAGTGCGAAGACATTCACCTATTCGATGAGAGTTGGTTCCAGATTTATCTGAATCCATGAATAAGTACAAGTGAGGAATCAGCTAGAGCTGCAGTGAACCTGTACAACGAGCTAGCGTAAGTCCCTGCATTTCATTTAATTTGTACTGGCATTCATGTATGATTTGTGTGCAGTGGCTGATCCACGAATTCAAGTTACCAGGGGCGAACATTTAACTTAAAAAATATGAAGGCACTTGCACTCCAGAAATCAACATAACTTGAGAAATGTGAAGCTACATGCACTTTGAAAACCAGCTAATTATCCAAAGTAGTTCAGATTATAAACACTAAATTATGCAAGCACCAAAAAACACAAAATGCAACATGGTGTACAAGGACTACAAACATGGTCTGTACCTGCTTGAATTATTCATTCTCTGGCTGAAAATATCGAAGTGTAATTGCACGTATAACTAGTGTGCAAACTGCATATCAATATATCTATCCTGCACAAGTATGCCAATAGTTTCAAACAACAGATTAGAAAAGTATTTATGCTATGTTGTCATGATACTGGGACTTTCTGGTAGATGGCCTCGACGTTTCCTCAAGCTATGAAAATGCACTATAATTTGCTTGTCATCAATGCCTGCAAATCTCTTCTCTCTCAACATAGTAGATCATCATTAGATACTAAATCCTTCAATGAGCTTGCAAAATGCTTGCATTAGATCCCTCATTAGACACTATATGTTCATCACCAGGAGCATGTAAAATGTTTGCATCAAATCCTTCATTAGCAGTCTGTTCATTAGACACTTCTGGCTCAAGAACAACATGAGCTTGTATGTTTGCACCGGAAACTTAATTAGATACATCAGATTCAGTCAGTTCAGTATTGATTGGGGGAGTTATAAAATAAGTAGAAATTGGTTTCATTTTCTCATAGATTCCCTACATACAAGCAGTTTTACAACACTGTCAGGTTTAACTATTGGCCAGAAATTGAAGAGTTGAATTAGATATAATCAGGGATGTGATGTACCGCTGCTATGCGCATGCTACTCTTGCAAGTCATGACTGTCTGCTTGGCGCAAGCTCGATGCCATGCCCGTCCGCCACCGCTGCCTCCCACGCAGGCTACACCCAGGGTTGGATCTTCATCTTCTTGTCCTTCCGTTCGCTTGAAGCCCGGCGACCGCCCTCCAACGAGGGCGTGAGGAAGTGCTGTGTCGGTCTGTCCAGCGGCGGCTAGGTTAGGAGCGAACCAGACTGGAGGCTGGAGCGAATGAATTGGGATTTTTCCTGCTGTCGATCGATATGGGAGGCGCTCGTTTGGGCCGCGAGCCTGCTATAGGGCATGCCTTGCACTTATGTTATTGGCCCATCCAAATTGAAACATTTTTCTTCATTTTTTACATTGCCTGCTCGTGCGTTGGGACGAACAAAACTAGCATGGGCCAACCTGGACGACTCAAACTAGGTGCACACTTTCCAGCCACCTGAGGCGGCCGCCCATACCAGCCCCTATGGTGGCGTCGCCCCTTTTTGCGTGTATGATTGGATAGTGAAAAATATTCCAGGGGCGCTTTTGATTTACCCACAGAATGGTTGAATTTCTTGTTTCTATGAACTGAGTTCGTCAATAATGTGAAGGATGCCAGTCTTTTCATCATATTGTAGATTGCTTAGATCTCGATATGCCAAAAGTAATCGCATGAAATATATAGTAAAATCCAGTGTGATGTGTTTGGCTACAACTAATCTGACTACAGTTCCTCATATAACATATCAAGGACGCACCATCTTACCAGATTAACCATTCGACTTACCCATTCAGTGTGGGAAGAAAGAAGTATTGGGACTGCGTATCCAAGCAATTGATGCCATGGACTCCTTCGTACAACCTTGTAAGCGAAAAGAAGTTGAAGTGTGACTGTACAAAGAACTAGCGTAAGTTCAGTTACCTGCTTCTCAGAATTTTAGTTAGCCACTTATTGCAAAATTGTTCAATTACGTTGCTTGGCTTAATTTAGTTTGCTACTGATTACATAATGGCACACTTTGTTAATCATATTGTAGACTACGCCTATCTATGTGTTTGATACTTACTGTTAAGAATTACATGTTTGCCTTTAACTTAAATATCTACTTGTTTGTTTAATCGCTTTCTTTGCTGCAACAATGGGTTACAATGATGTTAATAACTACTTTTCAGCATCCAATTGAAACTCTTTAATTCCTTGTTTGTTTAACTGGTTTGCTGTTATAACTCCCAATTGAGATGTTTTGCTAACTTCAACTTTTCTGAATCCAATCGAAACTTTAATGGCAAAACAGGTTAGCCCAAGATCAAAGAGTGAGGTCCCCATGGACGTTGCATCATCCCACACGATGGCACCGGCCCGATCGTGCATTATGAATTGCCAATCGCTGATGCTCTAGAGGCTAAACTAGTGGTAGAAAGAGATTACATACGCACTTAGAGATGAAGTTGACATGTTGAGGAAGCGAACAACACAATCACAAGAAGTACTCAAGACAACCATTAAATATTTGGTGGATTTCAAAACGAAGCAAGCTGAGACTGACCAGATTGTTAAGGTCTGAAGGAAAAAGGAAATTAAATTCCTACTTGGTAAATCATAGGTGAAATGTTCTTTCCATAGTTGAATAACCTTTGTATTGTCTGCTCATGTAATCAATCAAACCATTTGTTTTAGAGATCATGTAATAATGTTTTTTGTTTTTTGGTTTGTAATTTTATTTGAGCACAAGTCTGTATTAATTGATAAGACTCGGAGACATTTCATTTGGATTGTTGTGCCAGACCTACAAATATGCCAATCGGGCTGAATGTGCATTCAGCAATAGTAGTATAGATGGACCATAAGTGGCACGCATTGGAAAGGGCCAAGATGCTGGCTAAAAAAAGGATGATATTGTAGCCAAAAAAAAGTACAGCGGCCTGGCTTATGTATGTTAGTTGATATTATTGATCCATATACTCTATATGTGTTTATATGTCTGTTAGTTCTGTACATTCTTGGTTGATTGACTCGGTATTTGAATCTTCATACATCGCTTGTGTACATATCTAAATGGGAGTACACATTATGCTGCCTGTGACATTTGAGTTGGACATGAAGTTTTCCAAATGTTCGAACTCACCTTAAACTGGATTCTAGTTTCTGAATTTGAGTATCGGCATTTGTAAACCATATTCATATATGACAGTGGAATACATCTTTGTCGTCCTTTTGAAGATATATAAAAACACATAGAATGATTTATAAAGATTCATATAGGAATACAAAATGGATTCGAATTTACTTGCCAGGGTAAACGTGGATGCTTATTGTCCAAAAATTCAAAAGAAACAGCAAAATGTCCACTCCCACGTCGGCTGCCCGAAGCCAAGTGTTTGGTAGATGGAAATTACTGTCTATCCATTACACGGACAATCCATCAGCCCGATTTCCATTGCTCTAAATAGGGGTAGGTTAGTAACTTCAATTAGACATGACACGACCGCCTCTAAGACCATTCCGACATGGTGGGCGTCAAACATGGGCGGCAAAACTCATTTGATTCAAGCTCGTCCGAAAGACCTCTATTTCTCCCTCCATTCCCCATTCATACACGGTGGGCGGCAAAACAAACTCTCCTCGTCCAAAATCGATGTAGGCTAATATTTTAAATAGGGGCAGATGTGTAACTTCCATCAGACGTGACACAACCGCCCTACCTGTCAGCCCTGTTCATACACCGTGGGCACCAACCGTGGGCGGCAAAACACCCTCTCCTCGCCCGAAATAGTTACCGGCAAATATTTGGGAGATGTGAGATTACCGTCCTATCCCCAACCGATGAGACGTCCAAATTTTAAACGGGGGCTAAGTTCGTAACTTTCCCAGATTCCAGATAGGCGAGTCCCAAAAACATGGTTCCCTGATACGTCTCCAACGTACCTATAATTTTTGATTGCTCCATGCTATATTATCTATTCTTTTGGACTATATTGGGCTTTATTTTCCACTTTTATATTACTTTCGGGACTAACCTATTAACCGGAGGCCCAGCCCAGAATTGCTGTTTTTTTGCCTATTTCAGTGTTTCGAAGAAACTGAATATCAAACGGAGTCCAAACGGAATAAAATCTTTGGAAACGTGATTTTCCCATCAGATAAGATCGAGGAGACTTGGACCCTCTGTCAAGAAAGCCACGACGCGGACACGAGGGTGGAGGGCGGCCCCCTAGGGTGCGCCCCCCTGCCTCGTGGGCTCCTCGAAGCTCCATTGACGTACTCCTTCCTCCCATATATACCTACGTACCCCCAACAGATCAGATACGGAGCCAAAAACCTAATTCCACCGATGCAACTTTCTTTATGCACGAGATCCATCTTGGGGCCTGTTTCGGAGCTCCGCCGGAAGGGGATTCCACCATGGAGGGCTTCTACATCATCATCATAGCCTCTCCGATGAAGTGTGAGTAGTTTACCTCAGAGCTTCGGGTCCATAGTTAGTAGCTAGATGGCTTCTTCTCTCTTTTTGGATCTCAATAACATGTTCTCCCCCTCTCTCATGGAGATCTATTGGATGTAATCTTCTTTTTGCAGTGTGTTTGTTGAGACCGATGAATCGTGGGTTTATGATCAAGATTATCTATGAGCAATATTTGAATCTTCTCTGAATTTTTTTGTATGATTGGTTATCTTTGCAAGTCTCTTCGAACTATCCGTTTGGTTTGGCCAACTAGATTGGTAGTTCTTGCAATGGGAGAAGTGTTTAGCTTTGGGTTCAATCTTGCGGTGTCCTTACCCAGTGACAGAAAGGGTTGCAAGGCACTTATTGTATTCTTTCCATCGAGGATAACAAGATGGGATATTTATCATATTGCATAGATTTATTCCTCTACATCATGTCATCTTGCTTAAGGCGTTACTCTATTTTCATTAACTTAATACTCTAGATGCATGCTGGATAGCGGTCGATGAGTGGAGTAATAGTAGTATATGCAGGCAGGAGTCGGTCTACTTGTCTTGGACGTGATGCCTATATACATGGTCATACCTAGATATTCTCATAACTATGCTCAATTCTGTCGATTGCTCAACAGTAATTTGTTCACCCACCGTAAAATACCTATGCTCTTGAGAGAAGCCACTAGTGAAACCAATGGCCCCCAGGTCTATTCTCATCATATTAATCTTCCTACGCTTTATTATTGCTTTGCTTTTTTACTTTGCTTTTTATTTTACTTTGCATCTTTATACCAAAAATACCATAAATATTATCTATCATCTCTATCAGATCTCACTCTCGTAAGTGACCGTGAAGGGATTGACAACCTCTATTCACGTTGGTTGCGAGGAGTTATTTGCTTTGTGTAGGTTCGAGGGACTTGCGTGTGGCCTCCTACTGGATTAATACCTTGGTTCTCAAAATCTGAGGGAAATACTTACGCTACTCTGCTGCATCATCCTCTCCTCTTCTGGGAAAATCAACGCAAGCTCAAGACGTAGCAAGAAGGATTTCTGGCGCCGTTGCCGGGGATTCTACGCAAAAGTCAACATATCAAGTACTCATCACAATCCCTTATCTCTCGCATTAGATTATTTGCCATTTGCCTCTCTTTTTCCTCTCCCCCACTTCACCCTTGCTGTTTTATTCGCCCTCTCTTTTCCGTTCACCTTGATGTCTTACTTGGCTCGTTCGCTCGTTTGGTTGAAGTAGTTGAGTATTTATTCCTAAACAGAGAAGCCAATATCTATGGATCATCATCCGCTTGCCAATCTTTTTAAGAGATCCAATTATGATGAACCAATTCCTAGTGATTTGATGCACTAGATTATCTTTATAAGGTTTTGCCTGAAATCCGTGAAGTGACTCGCGATAGATCTTTGAATAAAAAGCATGATTGCAATGATTTTATTATAAATTCTTTTGATGTCAATTGTGCTAATAAGATGCAAAACCCTAATCTTGGGGATGCTAGTTTTGCTATGCCTATTACTTGTTGCGATGATCATGATTGGGGTGATTCTTCTTATGATCTTAAAAATTTATTTAAGCCCCATGATGAATACGAGATTGATAATAGTGTTTGCAATAATATTGAAAGTGGGTTTGGAAGAGTGTCAACTTTAGATCCCACATATTTGGATAATGTTCAATCTTATGAAGTTTTTGATAAAAGTGGGTTTGGAGAGGTCATGACTTTAGATAATATTAATACCAATATTTAGGAAGAGTGTCAAATATGCATGCATGTGGATCGTGTTGAGAATATGTTTTGTGATAGCTATATTGTTGAATTTGCTTATGATCCTACATGTAATTATTATGAGAGAGTAAAATATGGTTGTAGAAATTTTCATGTTGCTAAATCACCTCTCGTTATGTTGAGATTGCTAATGTTTCTTTCCGCTTCCTTGCATATGCTAGTTTTTGCTTGCCTTGATAATTTGTTTGCCTATAATATTCCTATGCATAGTAAGTATGTTAGACTTAGATGTGTTTGTCACGTGTTTCATGATGCTCTCGTTGTGCTTAATTCTTGTCTTTCATGTGAGCATCATTAAAATTATCAATGCCTAGCTAAAAGGCTTTAAAGAAAAGCGCTTGTTGGGAGACAACCCAATATTTTTCCTTGCTGCTTAGTAATAAATAATCCATCTACCTTCTGTTTACATGTGGTTTTATGTTTAAATTAGTGTTTGTGCCAAGTTAAACCTATAGGATCTTCTTGGATAATAGTTATTTGATCTTGCTGTAATTTCCAGAAACTTTTGGTTCACGAAAACAATTGTTAAAAATCACCAGAACGTGATAAAATAGTGATTCCAATTTCTGACGATCAATAAACAAATTTTCTAGGTCGTCCTATTTGGCTGAATTTTTGGAGTTCCAGAAGTTTGCTTTAGTTGCAGATTACTACATACTGTTCTGTTTTTGACAGATTCTGTTTTTCGTGTGTTGTTTGCTTATTTTGATGAATCTATGGCTAGTAAAATAGTTTATGATTCATAGAGAAGTTGTAATACAGTAGGTTTAACACCAATATAAATAAAGAATAAGTTTATTACAGTACCTTGAAGTGGTCTTTTGTTTTCTTTCGCTAACGGAGCTTACGAGATTTCTGTTGAGTTTTGTGTTGTGAAGTTTTCAAGTTTTGGGTGAAATCTTTTGATGGATTATGGAACAAGGAGTGGCAAGAGCCTAAGCTTGGGGATGCCCATGGCACCCCCAATATAATCCAAGGACACCAAAAAGTCAAAGCTTGGGGATGCCCCGGAAGGCATCCTCTCTTTCGCCCACTTCCATCGGTAACTTTACTTGGAGCTATATTTTTATTCACCATATGATATGTGTTTTGCTTGGAGCGTCTTGTATTATTTGTGTCTTTGCTTGTTAGTTTTCCACAATCATCCTTGATGTACACACCTTTTGATAGAGCCATAAATGAATTGGAATTTGTTAGAATACTCTATGTGCTTCACTTATATCTTGTGAGCATGATAGTTTTGCTCTACGTGCTTCACTATATCTTTTGAGCTTTATAGTTTTGCTCTATTACTTCACTTATATCTTTTAGAGCTCGGTGGTGGATTTGTCTTAAAGAAACTATTAATCTCTCATGCTTCACTTATATTATTTTGAGAGTCTTAAATAGCATGGTAATTTGCTTAATAATATGCTTGGTATTCAAGATTTGTAAGACTTTCTTTTGAGTGTGTTGAATACTAAGAAAAGTTTGATGCTTGATAATTGTTTTGAGATATGAAGGTTGTAATACTAGAGTCATGCTAGTTGAGTAGTTGTGAATTTGAGAAATACTTGTGTTAAAGTTTGTGATTCCCGTAGCATGCACGTATGGTGAACCGTTATGTGATGAAGTCGGAGCATGATTTATTTATTTATTGTCTTCCTTATGAGTGGCGGTCGGGGACGAGCGATGGTCTTTTCCTACCAATCTATCCCCCTAGGAGCATGCCCGTAATATTTTGCTTTGATAACTTGTAGATTTTTGCAATAAGTATATGAGTTCTTTATGACTAATGTTGAGTCCATGGATTATACGCATTTTTCTCACCCTTCCACCATTGCTAGCCTTTCAAATACCACGCACTTTTCGCCGGTATCATACACCCACCATAAACCTTCCTCAAAACAGCCACCATACCTACCTATCATGGCATTTCCATAGCCATTCCGAGATATATTGCCATGCAACCTTCCACCATTCCGTTTATTATGACACGCTCCATCATTGTCATATTGCTTAGCATGATCATTTAGTTGACATTGTATTTGTGGCAAAGACACCGTTCATAATTCTTTCATACATGTCACTTATGAATCATTGCATATCTCGGTACACCGCCGGAGGCATTCACATAGAGTCATATTTTGTTCTAAGTATTGAGTTGTAATTGTTGAGTTGTAAGAAAAATAAAAGTGTGATGATCATCATTTTTAGAGCATTGTCCCAAGTGAGGAAAGGATGATGGAGACTATGATTCCCCCACAAGTTGGGATGAGACTCCGGACGAAAAAAAAGAGGCCATAAAAAAAGAAAAGGCCCAAATAAAAAAATGAGAGAAAAAGAGAGAAGGGACAATGTTACTATCCTTTTACCACACTTGTGCTTAAAAGTAGCACCATGATCTTTATAATAGAGAGTCTCTCGTTTTGTCACTTTCATATACTAGTGGGAATTTTTTTTCATTATAGAACTTGGCTTGTAGATTCCAATGATGGGCTTCCTCAAATTGCCCTAGGTATTCGTGAGCAAGCGAGTTGGATGCACACCCACTTAGTTTCATTTGTTGAGCTTTCATATACTTATAGCTCTAGTGCATCCGTTGCATGGCAATCCCTACTCACTCACATTGATATATATTGATGGGCATCTCCATAGCCCGTTGATACGCCTAGTTGATGTGAGACTATCTTCCCTCTTTTTTTCTTCTCCACAACCACCATTCTATTCCACATATAATGCTATATCCATGGCTCACGCTCATGTATTGCGTGAAGATAGAAAAAGTTTTGAGAATGTCAAAAGTATGAAACAATTGCTTGGCTTGTCATCGGGGTTGTGCATGATTTAAGTATTTTGTGTGGTGAAGATAGAGCATAGCCAGACTATACGATTTTGTAGGGATAACTTTCTTTGGCCATGTTATTTTGAGAAGACATAATTGCTTAGTTAGTATGCTTGAAGTATTATTATTTTTATGTCAATATGAACTTTTGTCTTGAATCTTTCGGCTCGGAATATTCATACCACAATTAAGAAGAGTTACATTGAAATTATGCCAAGTAGCACTCCGCATCAAAAATTCTCTTTTTATCATTTACCTACTCGAGGACGAGCAGGAATTAAGCCTGGGGATGCCTGATACGTCTCCAACGTATCTATAATTTTTTATTGCTCCATGATATATTATATATTGTTTGGGACTATATTGGGCTTTATTTTCCACTTTTATATTACTTTTGGGACTAACCTATTAACCGGAGGCCTAGCCCAGAATTGCTGTTTTTTTTTACTATTTCAGTGTTTCGAAGAAACGGGATATCAAACGGAGTCCAAACGGAATGAAATCTTCGGGAACGTGATTTTCTCATCAGATAAGATCCAGGAGACTTGGACCCTCCGTCAAGAAAGCCACGAGGCGGCCACGAGGGTGGAGGGCGCGCCCCCTGCCTCGTGGGCCCCCCGAAGCTCCACCGACGTACTCCTTCCTCCTATATATACCTACGTACCGCCAACAGATCGAGCACGGAGCCAAAACCTAATTCCACCGCCGCAACTTTCAGATCCACGAGATCCCATCTTGGGGCCTGTTCGAGCTCCGAAGGAAGGGACTCCACCATGGAGGGCTTCTACATCATCATCATAGCCTCTCCGATGAAGTGTGAGTAGTTTACCTCAGACCTTCGGGTCCATAGTTAGTAGCTAGATGGCTTCTTCTCTCTTTTTGGATCTCAATACAATGTTCTCCCCCTCTCGCGTGGAGATCTATACGATGTAATCTTCTTTTTACCGTGTGTCTGTTGAGACCGATGAATTGTGGGTTTATGATCAAGATTATCTATGAGCAATATTTGAATCTTCTCTGAATTCTTTTATGTATGATTTGTTATCTTTGCAAGTCTCTCTGAATTATCCGTTTGGTTTGGCCAACTAGATTGGTAGTTGTTGCAATGGGAGAAGTGTTTAGCTTTGGGTTCAATCTTGCGGTGTCCTTACCCAGTGACAGAAAGGGTTGCAAGGCACGTATTGTATTCTTGCCATCGAGGATAACAAGATGGGATGTTTATCATATTGCATGGATTTATTACTCTACATCATGTCACCTTGCTTAAGGCGTTACTCTGTTTCCATTAACTTAATACCCTAGATGCATGCTGGATAGCGGTCGATGAGTGGAGTAATAGTAGTAGATGCAGGCAGGAGTCGGTCTACTTGTCTCGGACGTGATGCCTATATACATGATCATACCTAGATATTCTCATAACTATACTCAATTCTGTCAATTGCTCAACAGTAATTCGTTCACCCACCGTAAAATACCTATGCTCTTGAGAGAAGCCACTAGTGAAATCTATGGCCCCCGGGTCTATTCTCATCATATTAATCTTCCTATGCTTTATTATTGATTTGCTTTTTTACTTTGCATCTTTATACCAAAAATACCAAAAACATTATCTATCATCTCTATCAGATCTCATTCTCATAAGTGACCGTGAAGGGATTGACAACCCGTATTCGCGTTGGTTGCGAGGAGTTATTTGCTTTGTGTAGGTACGAGGGACTTGCGCGTGGCCTCCTACTGGATTGATACCTTGGTTCTCAAAAACTAAGAAATACTTACGCTACTCTGCTGCATCATCCTCTCCTCTTCGGGGAAAACCAACGCAAGCTCAAGACGTAGCATTCCCCGTACCTCTCCCTCCATTTTCCCATTCATACACCGTCCTAGCTAGAACACCCCATCCCCACACTAGCCTTCGTCCGCCACCCCATCCATCGCCACCGTCCTCCACCACATCCATCGCCACCGTCCTCCACCACATCCATCGCCACCGTCCTCCACCATGCCGGAGCGCCTACCAAGACAGCGTCGTCCACTGCTAGAGATGGACGTTTCTCATCCACGGCGATGGACCAATAGCCTTGCATCACATCCTCTCGCTTCATCGGCACCGTCGTCCTCTTTGCCGGGGCCGCTCACGCGACCTTCTCTTCCACCGCAACGGGACTTATCCCCCGATGCACCCGTCTACCGTCGCAGATCTGCTTCAACGCCACCGAAAGCCATCGCACCCCCGATGCCTACACGGCGCCGCAAGAGAGGTGGTACTTAATATCTCCTTAACTTTTTGATCTCAACCAGAAAATAGATCTTAACTTGGGTGTGTAATTGGTCAGCTAAATGTTCCTAAATTAGTTTTGAAAATGCATGTTTGCCGCTCGGGTGTGTATCTCTACAGGGTTCTCACGGTGGGCCGGCCAACCGTGGGATTTTGGTCCGTCCCAGGCCCCGATTCCCCTCTGTTCTGCTGCGCGCTTCCGATCTCTACTTGCCCCCAGCCGCCTGCCTCGCCAGCGACTTGTCGTCCCCGGAAGGCATGAATATAGGAGGAGACGCCGGACTAACAGGAGGCTAGGAGCCGCTCGCCCAACAGCGTCACCGCTGCCCGGGCGCGCCGTCGTGCCTACCTTCCCAGTCCGTTCAGGGATCAGGCATGCAACACCCACCAAGCCGACCCGATTTATCCTGAGATACGTCCTCAACACTCAGCAGCCACTCCTCATCACCCATTTTCTAATTGATTGATTACTCATTAGGCAGGACTGTCATTAGGGTTTGTTGTGTGCTCAGTGCTACCTACACTTAATGGTTCAGATGTATTTCGGTAATCTTTTGTACCTCTAAAGTTCACAGGGTTTTCAAAATTCCGTCCCTCGGAACAGAAACTATTCATTTTGGATTGTTGGTCGTAGTGACATTGACCCAGATTACTACAAGCCAGATTTGTTGACAATTTTACTTGTCTTTCTTACTCATTCGATATAATATCCAATTATTCACGTCGATTAGTTGCAAACAATAAGTGTTAGACAAACTTCTTCATTCAGATTTTGGACGGTCTCTTACTGCAGTTACAATTCTGCGTACTTGTCCTAGTAAGCTCACAAGTAAATGATTGATTCACTACATCTATGCTTCCCTTGTCATATTTGTTGTCAATATTCTTTTAGGGTGGACCACCCTGTTTCTAAATACTGGAACCGTAGACATGAGTGAATAGTATTTCTCTATGTGATCTCTTCCATCATGTGTGGGTAAAGAACACTGCATTGTGTAGAAAGAAAGTGTCATTTCCAGCTTTTACATAGGTTTCGATCTTTTACATGGAATACAATCTGCCTACTTGCTTTGTGTCGCACTACCAACACTCCACCCTTGAAGCTAAACATTACGCCACTCATAATTGCGTAGTTTATTTCTTCAAATACGAATTTCATATGATCCTAATCTTCCTACTTCAGTTTTGAAATGTGTGCCTGCCTGTTATAGAGACATAAGGGGTTTGTATTTCTGTGTGTGGTGCAGTCAAGACAGTTGGGGAGGTGAACTTTGCATATGCAGGGGTTTATTGGGAGACACTCTCCGAGTTGAATCCGCAATGCATTCCATAGATAATCTGACTAGTTTTTATGTTTTCATGAATCTCAAATTCTGAACAACATCATAACAATTATGAGCTTGCGCGCATGAAAAGAATAAAGCAGAACAATGCCATGGCTGTCAAACTTGGCATTAAGGGACTGAAATCAAGTCTGGATGCAATGCAATGCAAACGCTCTCCACATACAGATTCATGCTCAGAATATGATCCTAACAGTGATTACGAGCTAGAGGGAGACCTAAGTCAATGTAGCTCCCTAGTGGAGGAGCCGAGGAAGATGCCCTATCTTATTCACCCATCAAGGTACTTGCTCTAACTTTCCAAGGTTACATTGCTTGCACATGTCTTGCAACTGATGCTTTGCATTGCTTCTACTTTGTTGAACTGCCATTAGCTTAGTTTACATATCGTGTATGTGAATACGCCCTGCCTATCCATTTTCAGTACATGGAAATTCCATCTGTCATCATACCATATTTATCCATTCAAATGTTGTTCTTCCAGATCGACGTTCAAAAGGAAGAGGGCGATTGTCGATCGTGGAGGAGCACAAGCAAAGTATTTGGAAAAGGTAGTGGCACTGATAAATCAAATAGCCCATTAGGTGTAGTTGCAATATCACCGACCCACAAAATACCCCAACTCTAGCAGACTCTAGCCCTACTACCTTTGGTCATTTCGATGCCCCAACTCAGCAGACCCCAACCGCAGCAAGCGGTATGATTATGCCGATTGACATAGCACTAGGCTGTCTGACGCAAAACCCCATTCCAAAGAAAGAGCACACCAAATCCAGTTGCCAAATCCCTTTTGAACCGTAGATAGCCCCAATTGCAGCAAATAGGACCCTGTTCCATTTCTTCCCAGTTTAGAAGACGAAGGTTATGTTGTTGTCGAACTTTGTGCACATCTTTCCTTCATGGAAAGATTATACCGCAGTATACGTAACAATTTCCAGTCTTCCTCCGCAACTTACGCGTAAGTAATGTACTAATGTTATTCATGGTCATTACTGCAATGTTTCTGCTGACAGAAGACACAAGATTTCATTCTTTTAAATAGGCGAGGAGCAAATTTGATTGTGATGACGAGCAAGGGTTGGTTGCGCTTTTCAAGCACTCGTTGATGAAGTATCGTTCATACCTGAGGCAAGCGCACTTTGATGGCAAGCCTCTGAACGAAATTTCTGTAAAGTCTCCGGTGTTGCATTTATCCGACGGTGACTGGAATAATCTTGTTACACATTGGTCTCGGCTGCAGCGTAAGGTACCGTCTATGATATCACTTCACAATTTGAACTACATTTCTGCATTTGCCTTAATGTGTCACTTGTACGAAAACAGTTAGCAGATGAACATTCGTTCTCAAGGGACCACAAAATCTCGCAACTATATTGCACACTGCATTGCTCTGTGAGTACCTCTTGCCCTGTATGACCATACTTACTTTCATAGCTGTTTGATTATGTAGCATCACTGCTCATGTTAGCCTCGTAATCGTCCATTTGGTGGACATTATAAGATCCGTATGGACTCTTACATAAATTTAGAATCAACCCAATGCTTTTGAAGACGTTTAGCTCTGTAGTCCTCTTGTAAGGACTGAACGTGGTCTATCACTGTACTTACATTATCAGCTTCTCCCTCCGTCCCATAATATAAGAACGTTTTGTACGGTACACGGTGTTCAAAACACACTTGTATTATGGGAAGAGGGATTGGTTCATTTTGTAGCATTCTACATCTTATCTCCCTCGCCCACCATTTACTAAATAAGATAAGATCTATATTTAATCTTACCAACAAGTAGAATACACAGACAATGCCAGTGCGGAAGTGTAGCCCATTGCTCTTGTCAGTACATTTTGTCCTGTAACGATTGTACTTCCAGGGATTGGTAGTTGATTATGTAGCATCAATCTGCATCTTATCTTCTTTATCCTCTACCCCTTCCAGTATTATCATATCTATAATTACTCTCTACAAAATGTAGAGTACAGTCAATGCTTATGAAGAAGATTATGTGCTGAAATTCTTGAATTATCCTTCCCTTGACATGGAGAAGGGCATTATAAAGCCGGTGTTAACTATTAATGTAAGTCAGTCCTTCTAAAGCCTTTATCCTCAACTGCTGTTTAATTTTCTCATACTCCCTATCGTTTACTGCTATTTAGATTGCTGTTTCTACCAAAGTGCATGTTCGTAAGAACCGTAAGTTCTAAGTTTTACTTGTAAAACCAAATTCCTTTTTCATACCATGCACATTACTTAATACTCCCTATATGTATGCTTGTTTTTGTGGATCTATAATCCAGTGTGTGGTGAAGCAGCCGACTTTTGCACCTTGTCATGTCCTGTTTTATCTTACTGATATGGCTGATGATATGAACAACATGCCATGCACATTATCCGAAATAGATACAATGATTTTCTTTGACCTTCATCTATGCTTGTTATGTTGACATGGTAATCCAATAGCGTGGTGAAGCTCCCCGCATTATGAACAATGCCAAATTATGATATTGATATTTTGAACATACTCTTTATTTTCTAATTTGAAATTGGATGGAATTGATAGAACAGTTATCATCTTTGTTTATACACGTGCAAAACATGTCATCTCTCTGCTTTGTTTCAGGGTGATATGCCTGATGGCATGCACAAGTCTGCTGAAGGCTGCGAGACAAACCCAACATATATTGCAGCAAAGAAGGCAAAACATCTTGAAGATAGCGAGACAACCCCAAAGTCTTGTCTTGACGCAGTGTTCAAGTTATTTGAGACTAACAGTCAGACAAGCTCCACGAATTAGTTATGCGAATCAGTTCGACTTCTTCAGTCCCAAGTTCTAGCAGAAAGGCATTCTGCAACTCAACTCCGACTTGAAGTCCTATCTCTAAGAAAGATTGCGGAGAACACCAATGAGAACCTCATCGCTAAACAGCTACACCTGGAAGCTATGACCGACATGCCAGGCCGGTCTCATAGCCTTGCTTTCAGCTTAACATAGCAGTTCCCTCATAAGGCTAACCTTTCTTGAACTGTCTTGGAAGTGGTCTCGGTTCAAGATATTATTTTGTTACGCTGCAATGGTGCCCAGTTTTTGTAATCTGCTTCTTCGTTGCGCTATATGATCACTGGTGGCGAACTTCAATGCCCAGTGGATGTAATATACCTTAAATCCATTATTGTATAGTGTACGTTTATTCTTAGTTACTATGCCGTAATTTCTTTATTGTATAGAGTAGGTTTGTTCTTAATTCCTACTAGTTACGCAGCAGCCCGAAATGAACCCCGGCCCATGATTGCGCGAATCAAATCACAGGCTTTTAAGAGGCCAAAATTGTCTAGGTCCTTGTTTGGCCCAATCAGATATCGGCTGCGAGCAGGCCGGATGCAAACCGGGCTGTAGTTAGGCCCAAGTATATGACGGGCTTTTAACAGGCCGAAATTAATATAGGGCCGAAATGTTAAACGGGCCCTTAACAGGCCAAAACTAATATCAGGCCGAATTACTAACTAGGCCTTTAGCAAGTGGGCCCAAAAGCATAGTGTCCAGTTGACGGGCCGAATCTGATATGGGCCATAATTGAGCCCAAAGCCTCTTAAAGGGCCGGACCAGATCTGGGCCGTAATTTGGCCCAGAACGTGGTAGGCTTTTAACGGGCCGGATCTCATATGGGCCACTATTAGGCCCGGAGCGTGGCAGGCCATTAATGGACCAGATCAAATATGGGCCGGCGTTTGGCCCAAAACATGGCAGCCAGTTAATGGGCCGGCCTACTAGGGTCCTCAAAATCTTGTGGGCCTACAGCTGGGCCAGCCCATTAATGTCGGCGAAATCTCGTGGACCTTTAGCTCGGACGGCCCATTATGACCCACAAGAATCTTGTGGCCCTTTACCTGGGCTGGCCCATTATGGCACACAAAAATCTTGTGGGCCTTTACCTGGGCCGGCCCGTTATGGCCTGCAAAATCTTGTGGGCCTTTATGTAACGCCCTCGATGCGGCTATATCTCCCACGTGTCGAAGCACGACTTAGAGGCATAACCACATTGAAAGCAATGTCGCAAGTGAGGTAATCTTCACACAACCCATGTAATACATAAGGGAAAGAGATGCATAGTTGGCTTACAATCGCCACTTCACACAATACATGAGTAAAGCATTACATCATACAGATACAATCAAGGTCCGACTACGGAACCAAAATAAAAGAAGACTACCCCAAATGCTACAGATCCCCGATCGTCCCAACTGAGCTCCACTCTTGATCAAGCTGAAACGAAACAACACAATGAACAAGATCTTCATCGAGCTCCTCCTTGAGCTCGGATGCATCACCTGACGGTTTCATCGGCACTGCAAACTGGTTTTGAAGTATCTGTGAGTCACGGGGACTCAGCAATCTCACACCATGAGATCAAGACTATTTAAGCTTAAAGGTAGGACAGGGTAGTGAGGTGGAGCTGCAGCAAGCGACTAGCATATATGGTGGCTAACATACGCAAAAGAGAGCGAGAAGAGGAGGCAAAGCAGGGTCGAACAACTATGATCAAGAAGTGATCCTGAAACTACTTACGTCAAACATAAATCCAACACCGTGTTCACTTCCCGGACTCCGCCGAGAAGAGACCATCATGGTTACACACGCGGTTTGTGTATTTTAGTTAATATCAACTTCGGGTTTTCTACAACCGGACATTAACAAATTCCCATCCGCCTCATAACCGCGGGCACGGCTTTCGAAAGATAATACCCTGCAGGGGTGTCCCAACTTAGCCCATTATAAGCTCTCACGGTCAACGAAGGATATTCCTTCTACCGGAAGGCCCGATCGATCTCGGAATCCGGACTACAAGACATTTCGACAGCAATAAAACAAGACCAGCAAAGCCGCCCGAATGTGCCGACAAATCCCGATAGGAGCTGCACATATCTCGTTCTCAGGGCACACCGGATGAGCAGTACGTACGGCAACCGACGATACCCCAAGTTGCCTCGGGGCGGCACCGCATAAGTGGCTCTAATTTGGACCGGCACTGGAGGAGCACCGGCCCGGGGTTAAAATAAAGATGACCCTTGAGTCTGCGAGAATCCAAGGGAAAAAGGATTAGGTGGCAAATGGTAAAACCAAGGTTGGGCCTTCTTTGGAGGAGTCTTATTAAGCGAAGCTGTCAAGGGGTCCCATAAATCACCCAACCGTGTAAGGAACGCAAAATCAAGGAACATAACACCGGTATGACGGAAACTAGGGCGGCAAGTGTGGAACAAAACACCAGGCATAAGGCCGAGCCTTCCACCCTTTACCAAGTATATAGATGCATTAATTATAGCAGATATATTGTGATATCTGTCGGGGAGGCTGATCGTACCCACAGACACCTATGGGGCCGGCGGACCAGGCCCCTTTGTGGTTCGGAGGGGGGCAGAGATCGCATGAAGAGCGGATCAAGGCGAGGCACACGAGCAGTTTACCCAGCTTCGGAGCTCTCCGGAGAGATAAAACTCCTACTGCTGCTTGTTTGATGTATTCTGTTCTTGCTAGGGAGCGATGCGAGCTACAAAACCTAGCGTGAGCGTATCTGGTCTCTAGTGAGTCGAATGAACCGAAACTCGAACCCCATCTACGTTGCGCATGGGCCTCCTTTTATATGCTCAAGGGGTCTCCGACAGGTGGCAACACAGGCGAGGGTACAAATGTAAAAACAGGAGTTGGTACACCTACTCGAGCGATTATGCAGTGCAAAATACCTAACTCGACGGCAAGGGACAAAAGCAATAAATGCCCGTCGGTGTCGCCCAAACGATTCTGTGAGAGACCGTCAGTGCGCCTCCGCCGCCACGATGGCAAGCTTGTCGGCGCCGCTTATCGCTGCTCTCTCCGCTGGCTGCACAGCCTCTCGGCACGCTGTAGCGCATGGAACGGTCCCATGGCGACACGTCGCTGGATGAGCTGGAGCGGAGATGGAGAGAGGTTGCTTGCATGACAGCGCCTTTGCCGCGGCCGAATCCTTGTCGCGTCCGGGAGGCTTGTCGCGCTCGAGCCTTCCCGACAAGCTCCTCTTGCGGGGCCTTGTCTTCGCATGCCTTGAGTGGCCTTCCGACAAGCTCCTCTTGCCGGGCCTTGTCTTCTTCATCCAATACATTGATATTGAATGGCTCCAAAGGAACCACGGAGGATCGTGGCGGTGACGAGGCAAACCTTGCCGCGGGGTGCTGCAACTGTCCGTGCACGAGTACGGGATACTAGGGTACCCCTACTCTAGTACCCCGACAGGAGCCCCCGGGCCTGGGCCGTACGCGGTGCCGAGCGCTATCGGGCCAGGCCCAAAACAGTGCACGGGCACACGCGGCCTCGACCACGTCGCAACTCGCCCCGAACCCACCACGATCCCCACTAACGGCACGCACCGGACGTGGCATCGTGCGAGAGATCGTGGGCGTGGTCGTGGGGGTTTATTGATTAGGAAAAGCGGAACGTCTGCCCCCTCCCCCTCTTTATAAGAGGAGGAAACAGGGGCAGGCCGTCCACTCCGCCATCGCTGTCTTGTCAAGAAAACCACCACCGCTCCCCCCTTCTTCTCCGGTGCGAAGAGAGCAGCGCCCCGCCCCCTTTTGCCACAAGCGGGCTCTCCGCCATCGGCCTCCTCCGCCGTCCTCGCCATGGCTCCGAAAGCCGACAAGGAGAAGGGCGTCAAGTCGGCCGAAGCGCAGTGGCTCGCGGCGTTGCGCAAGGAGCGGGCCATCTCCCCCGATTCGGCGCCAAGGAGCTGCGGACGTCTTCTACCTCTTTTGGTCGACGGAGACGCGTGTGCATCCGCGACGAAGGTACTCCCGCCCGCCTCGATTTGGCCCCAACTGGTACCCTTTTTTCGCCCTTTTCTTCTATTGCGGGCTTTGCCCGCCCTTTTCCGAGTTCTTCTGCGACATCATGAACACATTTGGCCTCCGCCTCCTTGATTTCACCCCCAACGCCGTTTTGACCATGGCAGTTTTCGCGCATCTTTGCGAAGACTTTGTCGGTGTCCACCCAAATGTGGCACTCTTCCGCCACTTCTTCGTGCCCCGTGTCGAGAGAGGAGAGCCGCTTGCCGGAGGGATAGCTTGGGTCTCCAGGATCGGCAAGAAAGAAGCGTATCTGGAAGGAGAGTTCCGCAACAAGTGGGAGGAGTGGAGAGCCAATTGGTGTTGGGTCGTAGAGGAGAACCCGCAGCCCTTCACTGCCGTGCGCCAAACCCCAATAGTGCGCGGCAGAGATTGGAGTAACTTGGCGCTGGAGGATGCGAAGTTGAAGATAGCTGTGACCCGGATTTTGCGCCTCAGGCTTGCCGGGTTAACCGTAGGCGCAGTTGGCGCAGACTTCCTTCCCGCCGCATTGCTCCCTTGCAGGAGAGGAGGAGGCCTGCTTGGGAGTTCCAAAATGCGGCAAACATTATGAGGTTGCGCCCGGGCCTGAACTGGAATTTCACCGTCTTGGAGTTGGACGCGATGCTGCTAGAGCTGTTCAAGAACGACCCGACCACCACGAGTGGTTTAGGTTGCCGAGGGGGTCGTCCCATTGTGCAACAACTTCGGCGCCGACCGCATCCGCGCCATGATGCCGTTATGCGGTTCCCATGGGATCGTTCCAACTGGCAGGAGCCTCGACGAGGTCGTGCAGCAGTTCTTCGACGACTTGGAAGAAGTGCCGATCCGCTCCGACGGCGAAAAAAGGCTCACCCGCGACACCACCGACGAGGAGATGGCGCGTATTGCCACCGAGGTGGAGGAGGCGGCAGCAGCCGCCGCTACCGCTGGAGCCTTCGGGTATACCGTGGAGGAGGCGGACGCGAAGGCGGCAAGCCTTGCCGAGCGAGGGGAGATCGCCGGCGAGGACGAGCTTATCGAGCCCAAGGCCGGGTCGAGTGGACCCGCCGAGGGCGCTTCTTCTCCACCACCCAGCGACTTGCCGCCAGCGGAGCCCCCGGCTCTGCCGAAGAGGCGTCTCCGCAAGGACGGAGACGAGTCGGGCGGCAGATCGCCCACAAGAAGAAGCGCTGCGGCGACAGCTCCACCGCTGCAAGCGAGGTTGCTGGAGCGCCCCACACTGATCGACAAGCTGGGCGGGATCTTCTCGAGCCACCGCCGACGCCCGCCAAGCGGCCAAGAGAGCCCACTCCCCGCGTCGCACGGAGGCGAGCCGGAGTTTGACTTCTCCGCGCCAGCCCGAGGAGGAAGGCGAAGAGTAAGCTCTTGAGATTTGTGCTTGTATTTCTTCAATTTTATTGTTTCATCTTGAATCTGATTTGCTTCTGCTCGACTCTTTCCTTTTCAGACGCTGGCCCAGAGCGTCGAAGAGGGCCAAGATCCCGACGGTCGTCGTTGAGGACGATTCTCCCGTGGTGACAGGGACGCGTCAAGACCCCTTGCCGGACCCGCAACCCTTCCTCGAGCAGCCCCCAAAGACAGCCCCAGGAGTAAGTGTGCAGTTTTTCTCCTTACTATTAAGTGTGCAGGGGTGCCTTCTTCGTTGATACCGAGTGTTTGCTTGTGTAGGAGCAGAGCAGCCTCATCGGAGGGCTCGGAAGCCGCCCGAAATCTCTGCTCACTGCCACCACGCCGCCAAGGGAGGAATCTCCGGCAAGGAGCGCCCTCCGACAAGGGAGGCCACTCCGGCAAGGGAGGCTACCCCGACAAGGGGACAGCGCGGTGACCCTCCAAAGTGGTCGAGGCCATGGCTGCGGATCCCGTTGCAGGTAATTTCCTTACACGAAAATTTCCCTTGGGCTTGCTTTCTTTTGTTTCTCTTTTTGAACATTTGCTTGACTGCTCTTTCTTCGTCTGACGCAGAGCCGATGGAGGTCGAGGCCGCCGTTGAGGAGGAAGCGCGCGGCAACACCGACGAGGCCGCCGTCGAGGAAGAAGAGGCCGTTGCTGTGGAAGAAGAGGCCGTCGCCGACGAGCCTGTTGGCGAGAAGGCCACCGAGGCTGCCGACGCAGGCCGGGCGAGGGTCGGGCGATCAGACCGACGGCCCCGAGGCCGCAGGAGCGCCAGCGCTACACCGACAATAACTCCCCGCCGCTGGCAAGGCCAGTTCGAGGAGCCTCAAAGATGGCGCCTACCAAGGCCGGGCGAGGGTGTCTTCATCAAACTCCCACAGGAACCGAGCTCCAGATCGCGGTCGGGGAGAGACCTTGACGGCGAGCTACTCGCCTCTGTTGGACGCTGGTGGACGCGCCAAGCAGCAGCAGCGGCGAGTCTGAGGAGGAACAGCTGCTGTCGCTCTACCGCGCCCGGCAGGCCAAGTTGGAGACCCGGGAAGCACTTGTCGCGAGGGCAGGAGCGGACATGGAGAAGCGCGCAGAAGAGCTCTAGAGCGCCAACCAAGAAGCTCTCCGCGACGTAGCAGATACGCGGGGGCAACTTGCAGAAGAGCGCACGGCCTTCATCCTTGAGAAGGCCGCGAGGAGGAGGCGGCTGGCTGCGGAGATGCTCTCCGCAGAAGCGAGCTGGCGCAGCGGAAGGTCAACCTGGACAGCCACGAAGAAGACCTTGCATGAGAGTCACTTGGCGGGCGCTTAAGGAAGCGAAGGATCTTGCCGCAGCCGCCGAGGCCGCCAAGGAAGAGCTGAAGGCGAAGGTGGCACACCGGAGGCCAGCCTCAAGAAGAGCGGCGAAGAGCTTGCCACGCTCAAGCGTGAACGCGAAGGACGCCTACACTCTTGGCGAGCTGCAGTCGTCTCATGATAGGGGCAAGGAGCTCGACGCCGCCAAAGGATTCAAAGGCGGATCTTGAGCTGAAGTGACCACTCGACGCAGACGTTGGGCGGCGCCAGAGAGTGGGAGGTGGGCTTGTTGGAGGCGATCGAGGCCAAGGAGGAGCTGCTAGCGAATGCTGCCTCCACCTGAGCACCTTGAGGGAGAGCGTGGAGCACTGGATCAAGGTCTTGTGGACACCGCCGCCGACATCCACAACGAGCTGATGGAGCTGGGGATGGCGGACCTTGCATACTCCTCCGACAAGCATCTCCAACCCAGCGCCAAACTCAGTTTATTCTTCAAAGGCGTGGTGACGGGTCTCCAGCGACTCCGGGAAGAGGTCCCAAAGCAGCTGGCCGAGGAATCACACCAGATCTGTGCAGGAGCCCTCGAGAAGGTGTTGATAAAGGTGGCCTTCCGCAATCCGGGCCTCAACCTTAACGGCGTCCTCAGATCCTTGCCGCCAGATGCCAACGTGGAGGAGCTCAAAGCCCTTGTCGCACCCATTGTGGACAAGGTGAACAAGATCAAGCGGATTGATGGCGACCGCGTAGACTAGGCCGCCAATTTTATCTCTCCCTTGTCGCTGTCAATCATGTTTAGAACACTGTTAGATCAGGGACAAGTTATTTTGTAATATACTCTATCTTAGGCGATCAATGCAACGTTATTTCCTCTACTTGATTCCTTCCTTTGTACGTTTCTGCCTTACGCGTTTGGGGGACTTGTCGGTGCGGGCACTTTTGCATGGCGCCGAGTGGAACATCAGCAGCTTCTTTGGCGATGCCGCCTCCGACAAGCAACCTTGTCGCGACTAGCTGCAGCTCACTTAAGTTGTTGAGCGGACTCGAAACAAAGTAAGGGCGCGACTAGCCTGCGAGTTGATTCCTCTGCACAGGTTTTTCCATACAAAGTACTATCGTTCGAGGAAGATAACTCAAAAATTTAAAAATTGATTGCTCAAACTTTGGCAACTTAGCTTTTCATCTCTTGCTTCCCGATGAGGCAAAACTTCCTCGGCGGTGCCTGGTCCATAGTATTATCATCCTCTCCTTCCCCTGGAAATAAAGTTATGGAGCCTAGCGGCTCGATTTTGCTTACGGGTGTGGTTTCTGCACAAAGTGTTAGCCAAAACATGCAATAAAATGATGAAAGCATGAATTTGACAAGTTGTGCGCAACACATGAGCTTCTTGATGCATCGGGTCTCATACCGCTTTGTACAAAGGATTACATGCAACAGCGGCAAGACTTGTACAAAAGGTGGTTGCCGAGCAGGTTCCGACAACCGCGCCTCTATGGGTAAAACTTGCGAAGATGCTCAATGTTCCAGAGTTGCTCACGGGATGCCATCTTGATCTCAAAGGCGGACAACGCCGGGCCTAGTGACTCGTTTCACCCGATAAGGGCCTTCCCACTTCGGCGTCAACTTGTTTGAATTCTTGGCGATCTGAACGCTACCGAAGAACAAGGTCGCCTTCCTCGAGACTTCGGCACTAACTCTGCGGCTATGGTAGCGACGCAAAGCTTCTTTGTAGCGAGCAGCTTCGCCGCAATGACTTTGAAGGCGATCTTCCTCAAGGAGCAGCGCGTCATCTTGTCGCAGCTGCTCTTGCTCAAGCTCATCATAAGCAAGCACTCGAGGCGATCCGTATACGAAGTTCAGCGGGAGAACTGCCTTTGCTCCATAGACTAGAGCAAAGGTGTGCGGCGGTGGCTCGATTTGGCGTCGTCTGATCGACCAAAGAACCACCGACAGCTCCTCGATCCAGTTTCTTCCACACTTGTGCAGCCTGTCGAAAGTTACGGTCTTGAGCCCGCAGCACTTCAGCATTTGCCCTCTCTGCTTGACCGTTGCTTCTCGGGTGAGCAACGGAAGCAAAGCAGACCTTGGCGCCAAGATCTTGGATGTACTGCATGAAGGTGCGACTCGTAAATTGTGTCTCGTTGTCGGTGATGATCCTGTTAGGGATTCCAAAACGGCAAACAATCGACACGAAGAACTTGATCTTGTTGTCTTTGTCACCTTCCTCATCGCTTCCACTTCCGGCCACTTTGTGAACTTGTCGATGGCGGCGTACAAGTACTCAAAGCCCCGACAGCTCGGGGAAGGGGCCGAGGATGTCGAGCCCCCAATCAAAATGGCCAGGATAAAGGGATCGTCTGGAGAGCTTGAGCTGGCTGGTGTATCTGTTTGGAATGGAACTGCACGCTTCACACTTGGTTACTTGTGCGATTGCATCACGGAGGGCTGTCGGCAGAAGAAACCTTCTTAGGAAAGCTTTGCCGGCAAGTGCTCTTGCGCCAATGTGGTGACCACATATGCCTCCGTGTATCTTCGCCAACAACCATCCATCTTCCACAGGAATACAGTTCAATTTCACATCGTTGAGTCTTCTTACATGCGGTATCTGTCGACAAACTGGTACATACTTGACTGCCGGGCTACTCTTTCCGCTTCTTCTTGCTCTTGGGAAGTTCTCCTGTACGAAGGAAATGGACAATCTGCTGCGCCCATCTTTGGAGCTTGTGGCTCGACAACAAGGACCAAAGGCACATCTGCTGCTGCGGGAACATCAGCTTCCACGGCAAGGACCTGCGGCCCTGCCGGAGCTTGATGTTCCCCGGCAAGCTTGCCGGAGCAAGACTTGTCGGAAGCGTCTGCTTCAACGAAACAAACCCTGGGGCTTGTCGGAGCAGACTGCCCCTCAGCACTGTTGGAGTTGATCTTGGGGACCTTCGCAACGACGGCTTCGGGAAGCTCTGCCGGAAAGTAGTCACCAGAGATCAACTTCCTCTTCTTGCTTTGTCCAGTTGATGGTGTTACGGTTATTTGAGTCAGCTTGAGCACGAAAATCCCTGGTTCCACGAGCAACTTAAGTGCGGCACACTTTGACAGCCGTCGGCAATATCATTACGAGCTCTTGGAACATGTTCCATTTGTAGGCCGTCAAAGTGCTCTTCTAGCTTCCTCACTTCATCAACGTGAGGCTTCCATCAACGGACTCTGGTAATCTTTGTTCACTTGGCGGACGACAAGCTGCGAGTCACCCACGACAATAAGCTTTTTGATCCCAAGGTCCACGGCGATCCTGAGACCGGCAAGCAAACCTTCATACTCTGCAGTACTGTTTGTCGCTTGCTCCTTGGGAAAGTGCATCTGGACTACGTACTTGAGGTGCTCTCCGGTGGGTGCGATAAACAGCACGCCGGCACCGGCGCCTTGCAGCGAGAAGGCACCATCAAAGTACATCAACCACTCTTTGCTTGCTTCCATGACGGGAATGCTCGTCTCCGGAATCTCTTCATCTGGTGTTGGCGTCCATTCTGCTATGAATTCTGCCAATGCTCTGCTTTGGATAGATGATGTGCTTTCAAACTTAAGACCAAAGCTTGACAGTTCCAATGCCCACTCAACAATCACGCCCGTTGCTACGGATTCTGCAATATCCTCTTGGTGAAAGCGAGTGACAACTGTGGATCTCATGTGCTTGGAAGTAATGGCGCAGCTTTCTCGAGGCCATGAGGAGGCCGAAAAGCAATTTCTGCACACAGTACCTTGACCTAGCCCCTGCAGGAGGGAATCGACAAAGTAGACTGGCGCTGCACCATCCTTTTCTGCATCTGGTCATGTGTCTGCACGGATTTGTCCTTGTCGGGACCAGAGCCTGTCGGCGAAGCCCCCTGCTTGTCGCTGGATGTGCTTGCCGTAGTTGCTGTCTCGTCATCCGCCTCCCTCTCCACTACTAACGCAGCACTAACCACTTGATTGGTTGCCGCTATATATAGCAGCAACTTCTCTTGTGGCTTAGGTGCGACATGTGTTGGAGTGGAGGACAGGTATCTCTTCAAGTCCTACAGCGCAGCCTCCGCTTCGGGAGTCCATTTCATTGGACCTGTCTTTTTCATAATCTTGAAAAATGGCGGTAGCGCTCAACAGAACCTAGAAATAAACTCGCTGAGAGCAGCTACGCGAACCGCAAGTCTTCGTACATCCTTGACGCGCTTTGGTGCTTCAATCTGCTCAATGGCCTTGATCTTGTCGGGATTAGCTTCAATCCCTCGTTGAGACCACGAAGAACCCGAGAAGCTTGCCGGAAGGGACTCCAAACACGCACTTCTCGGGGTTGAGCTTGAGGTTGATCTTGCGTAGATTTGCAAAGGTCTCGTCCAAATCTTGAACCAGAGTTGCTTTGTCCCTGATTTTGACCACTATGTCATCCATGTAGGCTTCTACATTTCTGTGCATCTGCGGCTCAAAAGCGTCATGGACTACCCATGCAAATGTTGAACCAGCATTCTTCAAACCGAAAGGCATCCGTATGAAACAGTATGTGCCACATGGTGTGATGAATGCGGTCTTCTCCTCATCTTATTCAGCCATGAAGATCTGATGGTATACTGAGTATGCATCAAGAAAAGAAAGAAAATCACATCCAGCCGTGGAGTCAACAATCTGGTCAATGCGCGGCAAGGGAAATGGATCTTTGGGACAAGCTTTATTAACATCCGTGAAGTCAATACAAAGTCTCCATTTTCCGTTTGCTTTGCGCACGACTACAGGATTGGCCAACCACATAGGATGGAGCACTCCTCTGACAAGGCCTGCTGCTTCCAGTTTCTTGATCTCTTCTGCTATGAATTCTTGGCACTCCACTGCTTGCTTCCTGACTTTTTGCTTGACGGGCCGCGCATGAGGACAAACGGCGGCGGTGCTCAATCACTTTCACAGGAACACCGGGGATGTCGACGGTTGCCATGCAAACACGCCGACATTCGCCCGCAGGAAAGCAACGAGCCGCCTTCCTATTTAGGTTCGAGAGAGGCAGCGATGGTAAAGGTACCGCCCGGTGCCGTCCTCCTCGGCGGGCACCTTCTTGGTCTTTGGCGGAGCTACCATCTTCTTGCACTTGCGGCGGAGCTCGATGGTGCGTCCTCGGCGGTAGCGCAGCACTCGAAGAGGTGCGCTTGCGGAGTAAGCATCGAGCCCTTGCCGGACTTGGACTTTGTCTTCTTCCCCGGAGCTTCGGCGGCAAGTGTTTGGCAATCTGTCGCGCTGCTGCTGCATCCCGGTAGATCTTGTCGGCACATATAAGGGCATCCTTCTTGTCGCCATGGATGAGATGACGCTTATCGGGCTGGCATCTTGAGTAAGTTGTAGGCGTAGTGAGAGGCTGCCATGAACTTGGCGAGTGCCGGACGGCCAAGTATCCCATTGTAAGGCAATGGGAAATCGGCAACGTCGAATGTGACCCTCTCAGTCCTAAAGTTCAGCTCGCTGCCAAATGTTACCGGCAACGTAATCTTCACCTTCGTCTTGCTCCTTCCGGGATTGATTCCTTGGAAAGTGCCGGTCTCTTCGAGTTCGCCGTCAGGGATTTGAAGCTTCTGGAGCACCGCGGAGGAGATCAGATTCAAGCTGGCCCCCGGCCAACTAGCATTTTGGTGACCTTGAGGTTGCGGATGGTTGGTGAGACCAACATCGGCAAGCACCCGGCTAACGATTATGCGATCGTGGTGGTCCTCAATATCAAAAATGATAGGCGTCTTGGACCACTTCAGAGGCTTGCGTGACTCTATGGATGGTTCCGCTGCATTGACCTCCCGCATCCATTGCTTGAGTTGGCGGTGGGAGGTATGCGAGAAGCACCCGTCAACGCAGAGGACCTCCGTGGCTTTACGAAACTCCTGCTCATCAGCGTCGCTGCGTCTTCCATATCTTCGTCGTCGTCATCGTCTTCATCCTTGTCGCGGCGCTGGGAGGTCTGTCTCCTTGCCGTTGCTTGGCCTTGCCGCGGCGTCCTCCCCGGCCGGGACGTTTCTTGCTTGCTCCCCCAGCACCCTCCTGGGCCTTCTCCTTGTCGCGCCGCTCGTACTCAGCCCTCTGCTATTCGACAAGCTGCTCGACCTTTTTGCAGCTCTGGAGGTCGTGGCCCTTGGTGCGGTGGATCTTGCAGTACTGCTTGCCGGAGCCGTCCTGCTTGTCGGCGGCCGCCACCGACTGGTGGTTGGCGTCAGCGGCAACCTCCTTGCCGGAGCCACCAGCCTTGGCGTTCTTGTCGCCACCTCCGTTGACGGACTGCTCAACAGCTAGCACTTCTCTACCTTTCTTCTTCCTGTTGCCTGCGCCACGGCTCTTCTTTGCCGGGCGGTCTCCTCACTTGTCGAGATCCTGCTTCCGCATTCTCTCCGGGAGTCTCCTCCCTTCCTCGGTAGCGTGCACACTTGTCGGCCAAGGCGTACAGCTCATCGACGTCCTTGACTTTGCACATCGCCATCTCCTCCCTCATCCTGCGGTTCCGCACATTACGATGAAACGCTAGCGATCACCGGGCGGGGTGGACGTTCGGGATGTTGTAGTGCGACGGCTGAATCTTTGAATGAACTTGCGCAGGACTCTCCTTCTTTCGGGCGAGCAGATGAAGGTCACTCTCTTAGCCATGAGGTTTGTGGCCACCGTGAAGGCGCCAACAAACCGATGGCGCAGATCTGCCCAAGAGGATATGGAGCTGTCCGGCAAGTGCATGAGCCAAGATCGGCGTTGGGCTTGAGCACGGCGGGGAAGTAGTTGGCGAGGATCTTGTCGTCCCGTCCCCGCAGCCTGCACCGCGATGGTGTAGATGCCGAGGAACTCGACGGATGCGCCCCGCCATCATACTTCTCCGGCATGTCTGGTTTGAAGTTTTTCTGGCTGGGCCACTTTGGACTTGCCGCAGCTCACGAGTGAACGCAGGGCAACCTATCACAGACGGCAAGTCGCTGGCTCCTCCGGGCGCTGCATGTCAACAGAAGGCCCAGCGCTTTGTCGGATCGACGTCGCGCTTCTCTCCGCGCTCAATGCGAAGTTCGAGCGCCCTCTTGTTGTCGCTCATGAAGAACTTGGCGCTGATCGCGGCGAAGCTCATGGATCCTATGACGCGGTGGAGTCATTGCCGAGGTGGATCCGGTGGGTCGGCGATCTTGGCCTTCGTGGCGGAGCGTGCATGGTGGTTGCACCTCCGACAGTCTGCCGCCACCGGCTCGCGCTTTGTCGTCTTGCCGCCGCAATGATGGCGTTGGTTGTCATGAGCGTCGCCGTTGGCAAAGCCGATGAGGCTCGGATAGTGGCCCTCCACTCGTCGACCTTCTCGGCCGTTGGAGGGTAGTCGAGGAGCAGCTGAGCTCTCGCCAGAGCTTCGCTGGAGTAGTGGGTGGCATTGGCGAGCAGTGCGAGGAGCAGGATATGCTCGGACTTCTAACTACGTTAGAAGGAGCAGCACCCCGTCCGGGCGACCGTATCTCACTCGTGCCAGCATGTTGGCGCGCATGCTGGTCTTGAGGGTCTCGATCCAACGAACGTATGGCATTGTGAACGCCATGACGCTGTTGGTCCCGCGTCTCCTGAGATGGGCGCGGGGGATGCGCGGACGCCGAGGTTTGCAGGGCCTTGTCGTTGGACTTGGCAACGTCGCGAACACCTTCGTCGGCGCCCGTTCCTCCGCCAGCGTCTGCCCCGCCACCCGTTTGCTGCGGCGAGGGTGGGTACGACAGGGACGACTTTGCTGCCGCCGAAGCCTTCTTCTTCGGTGGCATGTTGAGGAAGATGTTGAGGATGCTGCTCGTGTGAACGTCGGATCAGATTCACACGGCCTCGATGCCCCCTACCTGGCACGCCAAAGTTGTCGGGGAGGCTGATCGTACCCACGGACACCTATGGGGCCGGTGGACCAGGCCCCTTTGTGGTTCGGAGGGGGGGCGGAGATCGCACGAAGAGCGGATCGAGGCGAGGCACACGAGCAGTTTACCCAGCTTCGGAGCTCTCCGGAGAGATAAAACTCCTACTGCTGCTTGTTTGATGTATTCTGTTCTTGCTAGGGAGCGATGCGAGCTACAAAACCTAGCGTGAGCGTATCTGGTCTCTAGTGAGTCGGATGAACCGAAACTCGAACCCCATCTACGTTGCGCATGGGCCTCCTTTTATATGCTTAAGGGGTCTCGGCGGTGGCAACACAAAGTAGGGTACAAATGTAAAAACAGGAGTTGTTACACCTACTCGAGCAAAGGTACGATGCAAAATACCTAACTCGACGGCAAGGGACAAAAGCAATAAATGCCCGTCGGTGTCGCCCAAACAGTGCAACAGAGACCGTCAGGTGCGCCTCCGCTCGCCACGATGGCAAGCTTGTCACGCCGCTTATCGCTGCTCTCCGCTGGCTGCACAGCCTCTCGACACGCGCGCATGGAACGGTCCCATGGCGACACGTCGCTGGATGAGCTGGAGCGGAGATGGAGAGAGGTTGCTTGCCGCGGCCGAATCCTTGTCGCGTCCGGAGGCTTGTCGCGCTCCGAGCCTTCCCGGCAAGCTCCTCTTGTCGGGGCCTTGTCTTCTGCATGCCTTGAGTGGCCTTCCCGACAAGCTCCTCTTGCCGGGGCCTTGTCTTCTTAATCAAATACTTTGTTCATGAATGGCTCCAAAGGAAGCACGGAGGATCTTGGCGGTGACGAGGCAAACCCTGCCGCGGGGTGCTACAACTGTCCGTGCACGAGTACGGGATACTAGGGTACCCCTACTCTAGTACCCCGACAATATCCCCAACAAGGAACAACATCTCCATGTTCCAACAAGGAACAAACTTCATCTTCACCTGCAACTAACAACGCTATAAGAGGGGCTGAGCAAAGAGGTAACATAGCCAATCAACGGTTTGCTAGGAAAAGATGGTTAGGGGCTTGACATGGCAATATGGGAGGCATGATAAGCAAGTGATAGGCATCGTAGCATAGGCATAGCAAAAGAGCGAGCATCTAGCAAGCAAAGATAGAATAGATTTCGAGGGTATGGTCATCTTGCCTGAGATCCCGCAAGGAAGAAGATCAAGTCCATGAAGAAGACAAACGGACGAAGTCGAACGAATCCTCACAACTCCGGAACGAAACCGAAGCTAACGAGAGAAGCAAACCGGAAAGAAGCATACAACATGGTAAACACACAAGCATAAACATGTCATGATGCACAAACAAGTATGATGCATGTCCGGATTAAATGTTGTTAACATGGCAAAAGGTGAAGCATAATAAAACTACCTATCTAGGCAATTTTAAATGAGGCCGGAACAACAAACAAATATTCCGGAAATCCCCATATGCATTTAGCAAATTAATGGAAACGACAAATATAAGCATTAAAATGTTGTTATCATGATGCGGATGACATATGCAAGTTTTAAGCAATTTTTATGAAAATGTTGACATGAGCATGTTATGAAGCATTTGGTCACCATGGCGGAACGAAAGGGTGCCACGGCGGCGAAACGAAAATGGTGCCACAGCAACATTCCGGTCCCGGTAACTTGATTGAGATGCCGGTGCAAAAGGAGGCGTGACGTGAGCGAGTCATGCAAGATGGTGGGGTGATCCCGGATTCCGGGTTCCCACGGGACGGCGACATGGCAAACGAGGAACACGCAAGGAACAACTCGGACATGGTGCAAACACGGGCATCTCATACAACCCACATTCGTCTCAGAAGGTCGTCTCGGGGTTATACCTTCGAAGCGTGCATTTTGAGGCAGTTCACAAATGTCAAGGGAAGTAGTCGTTCTCGTGGCGGTAGTGGAAGTAGTGGTACACGTTGTCTTGTCGAATCAACGGCGGTGGTAGTTGTACATTTCGTAGTGGAACCTGGTGATCCACGGTTGATCGAACTTGGCGCTCGTGGTACACGGGTCTTCGGGCGACGGTAGATGTACACGGCAACTGTAGTCGAACTTGAAGGGCCAGCGAAGTCGTGGTACTTGGCGAGTCCGCAGCCGTAGAGGGTTCATAGGGGAACTTGGCGTTTACCTGTAGTCGAACACGGGTCAAACAAAGGCATTGACGAATTTGGAGGAGTCACGCGAGCAGAGCCGCTCGCGAGGATAGCGGCCGAAAAGGGGCGACTTCGCCTTGACGTGAAGCGTGGAGGCGGAGCTCTTGTCGGGTCGATGGTGACGAGCAGCAAAGGGGCTGGGACTTGACGACGCGAGGGAGCAGCTGTAGCAAGGCGAACATGGTGGAGCAACAGCGAGGCGGCCATGGCTGGGCGCCGCACGAGGTGAGGAGGAGGACCAGAGGAAGGGAGGTCGTCTCGAACGGGCGACACGAGAGCTACTGGAGCTCGGGAAGCTCCTCGAGGTGTCCGTGTCCAACACGGGTTGACGAGGCCGTCGGGAACGCCGACGACTTATGGGTGCGGAGGCAGAGAAGCTCGAGGGAGAGGCTCGGGAGGAAGGAGCAGGGCGCAAGGAAGAGGAGCTCTCCTCTTGGCGGCACAGGGGTCCTCGTCGGCCGGGCGACGGCATCGATCGGGAGGCGCCAAGGCAAGGCCAAGCAAGCAGAGGCGACGAGGGAAAGGGATGGAGGCGACGAGGGGAAGGTAGGGACGGCGCGACGAAGGAGGAATCGCGGTGGAGGAGGCCGAGGGGGTCGAGGGAGGGAGATGGCGGCGCGAGGGAGGAGATGGGGATCGGGCGCTGGGAAAGAGCGATGTGGCGCTGGAGGGAGGACGAGGGAGATGGAGATCGAGCGGAGGGGAGGCTAGGGTTTAGGTGCGGGGCGCGGCTGGGCCTTGAGAGGCAAATGGGCCGATGCGGTGCGGTTGGGCTGCTGGGCTTCTTCCTTCTCTTCTTTAACTCTTTAGCAGAAAAGAAATTAGAGTGAAGAAAAAGAAAAAGAGTGTTAGGGAAAGAATATGCGCATAGGGATAATTTTCCCGGACTCGCAAAAATATGCTCGTTCCAAGAAAAATAGAAAGGCCACGGTTGAAAGATGTAAATTCAAACTCATTTGAATTTAATTCAAATGGGTTTGAACTAGGACTTGGTTTTTGAAGTGTCCAAAAATGTTGAGATTTTTGGTGGAGCTCCGAAAAATGATGAAAGAAATTATGGGCAAGGTTGGAGACCAAGAAATGAGATAACAAAGGCATGGAGAATTATTTGCAAGTGTGTTTTGCGGTAAATCCAAATAATTGGAATATTTATTATAGCTCTCTAAATATCGAGAGGATATGTTTTAAAGAGAATCACCATGTGAATTCCCTCGATTTAAATGGATCAAAGATCCATGCCATTTATTTAGTTGAGTTGCAAAAGATTTATGAGATGATGGCATGATGACATGATGCAATGCAAAAATAAAAGGGCGGCACAAATGAAACACACGGCGAAACCCGGAATATATGGAAGTCTTCTGGAGCGTCGGTCTCGGGGCGTCACACTTTAGCTGGGCCAACCCATTATTGCCCGCAAAATCTCGTGGGCCTTTAGCTGGGCCGGCCCATTATGGTCCGCAAAATCTTGTGGGCCTTCAATTGGGCCGGCCCATTTAAACTTGATGGGCCGGTCCACGTGTCAACATATCATAGGCACGTCTCGCCCATTGGATGAGTGACACCTGTGCCAACGCGGACCTGACACGTGTCTCCTCCAGCCAATGATGATTTTACACGTGGAAAATCCCCATTGGTCGGGGCTGTTAACGGGTTATCGGATCCAAAACCAGACCCGATAGCTTAACGACGTTCCATTACGGTGGATGCCACGTGTCGGTCACCCTCCACCAAAGCACTTCTGTGACACGCGATTTATCGTCATGGAAGTGGACACTTCCGTGATGATAATTTTGGTAATGTCATGGAACACTTCTATGACAAAGACAGTATGACTATCTTGATTCTATCATAAATTTGTCATGGATGTACATGCATGACAAAAAATGCGACCTACTGTGACAAACACGTATCATCACGGAAGTGTATTTTTTTGTAGTGTGGCATGCATGCAACTCATTGGAAGTTGTTCAATGTTCCCACGCACTCCCGGATTGTCGGGTGGTCGTTCCGGCTTCTCCGGTTTTCAAGCAATAAGGATATAGCATTAAAACAGATTTAACTTTTGTCTCTATGTCTTCTGCTGACAAGGACTCAGAGAAGACAATCGACATTTTCAATAGAATGCATATGATTTGGATAGATATAATCTGAGGTAGAGACATAGAAGGGGTTAGGGTCTGATCACATTCACTTAGATCAAGAAGATTCAAACATGAAGCCATAGCTATAAGTGAATGTTGTTGAGGACAAAACACTAATATATGTATATATCAGCATAAGACCAAATCAACATTGTGAAGATAAACATGAAGTCAAATCAAAGTTGAAGACAAATAACATGCGAAGATTATGCAAATGTGACGCCAATAAAAACACTTCAAACAATAGTTTGGTGGTGGCGTTACCCACCGTATAGGAAGTATTAGACCCGGACACGGCGCACAATTATCGTGGCGCTCTGAAGTCATATTCTGCGTTAATGTATTCACACTTAGAATGTATGTCTTCATTGATTGAAGATATATGTTACTTCATGTGTTGCACATCTAAGTCATCAACATGCATCAGCGTTAGGATGTGTGTCCAATCACAGGACATTTGATGATTCTAGGATATTTAGCTGACACCGCAACTTGCAAAACCTTTTCTCATCCAAGGGCTTTGTGAAGATATCTGCCAATTGCTCTTCAGTGTTGACGTGAATGATATCAATATCTTCCTTCATGACATGATATCTGAGAAAGTGATGACGGATCTGAACGTGCTTTATCTTCGAATGCTGAACCGGGTTGTTGGCAATCCTGATGGCACTTCCATTGTAGCAGTAGAGTGGAACTTGCTTCATATGGATGCCATAGTCTTTGAGAGTTTGCTTCATCCATAGAGGCTGAGCGCAGCAAGATCCAGCAGCAATGTATTCAGATTCAGCACTAGAGAGAGACACACAGTTCTGCTTCTTTGAAGACCAACATACAAGAGATCGTCCAAGAAAGTGACACGTGCCAGATGTAGACTTGCGATCAACCTTGTTACCAGCATAATCAACATCTGAGAATCCAACTAGATCAAACTCTGAGCCCTTTGGATACTGTAATCCTAGTGTTGGGGTATAAGCCAAATATCAAAGAATTCGCTTCACAGCTAGGTGATACGACTCCTTTGGTGCCTCTTAGGATCGGGCACACATGCAAACGCTAAGCATTAAATCTGGCCTAGATGAACATAAATAGAGTAAAGAACCAATCATGGAGCGGTATACCTTTTGATCGAACTATTTACCATTGTCGTCAGGACCCAATTGACCTTTGATTGGCATTGGCATCGTGTACCCTTTGCAGTCTTGCATTCCTAACTTCTTCAGGCAATCTTTGAGGTATTACTCTTGAGATATGAAGATGTCGTTGCTCTGCTGACGGATTTCAATACCGAGGAAGAACTTCAGCTCACCCATCATGGACATCTGATATTGCTCTTGCATCATGTGTCCAAACTCATCATCAGATCTGTTGTCGCAGTACCAAGATAATGTCATCCACATAGATCTGGCACAAAAATAGTTCACCATCGTATGTCTTCGTGAAGAGAGTGGGATCCCGGGAACCAGGTTTGAAGCCTTTGCTCTTCAGGAAGTCTTTGAGTGTGTCATACCAAGCACGAGGGGCTTTTTTGAGGCCATAGAGTGCCTTGTTGAGCTTGTATACCATATCAGGATGTTTTGGATCTTCAAAGCCAGATGGTTGTGCAACATACACTTCTTCTTCAATCTTGCCATTGAGAAAGGCACTCTTCACATCCATTTGGTACAGGAGGATATTGTGATGGTTGGCATAGGCTAGCAGTATGCGAATGGCTTCAAGCCTAGCCACTGGAGCAAATGTTTCATCGAAGTCAATCCCTTCAACTTGAGTGTATCCTTGAGCAACGAGACGAGCCTTGTTTCTGACAACTTGACCATGCTCATCTTGTTTGTTGTGATAGATCCATTTGGTGCCAACGATATTGTGCTTGCGAGGGTCAGGACACTTGACTAATTCCCACACATTGTTCAGCTCGAACTGTTGAAGCTCTTCTTGCATAGCTTGAATCCATTCAGGTTCCATGAAGGCTTCATCAACTTTCTTGGGTTCAGATATAGAGAGAAATGCAAAGTGCCCACAGAAATTTGCTAGCTGTGTTGCTCTTGACCGAGTGAGGGGACCAGGTGCATTGATGCTATCAATTATCTTCTCAATCTGTACTTCATTTGCAACACGAGGATGAACTGGACGAAGATTTTTCCCTTGCTGCCCATTGTCTTCTTCATCAGCATTAGCTTCAGGCTGAGTAGCGTCTTCAAGTTGATTTGGTGCAGAAATGATAAGTTCCTCTTCAGGTTGTGCGGATTTCTGGTTCCGGCAAAACCCTTGAGGTTCGAACACTGGGGTGCGCACGAAGATCTCTCCCTACCTAATCGCACCCTCACCCTCACTGCGATCTCAAAGCCTAGCTCGACGAACTCGCAACACAAGAGACACAAGATTTATACTGGTTCAGGCCATTGATGTGGTGTAATACCCTACTCCAGTGTGGTGTGGTGGATTGCCTCTTGGGATGAGGATGAACAATACAAGGGAAGAACAGCCTCCTGAGGAGAGATGCTCTTGTGCTTGGTGAGTGTGAGGATGGAATGGATCCAGTCCAAGATCCCTTTGCTCCTATGGTGGCGGCTAGTCCTATTTATAGAGGCCCTGGTCCTCTTCCCAAATATTGAGCGGGAAGGGAGCCAACAACGGCCAAATTCGAAAGGAGACAACTAGTACAAGTTATACTGACTAAAGGTGGTCTTCTCCTGCCAAAAGCTCTGGTGGGTGACACCGTCTTGGTCTCCACGGTGACCTCCGTCTTGCCGTCCTGCTGGTCTTGGTCTCGTCGCACCGATATGGAAACCTTTGTGTAACATTCCAAATTTTCAATTTGGAATGTTATACATAGAGCATCATTGCATATCATATTTTTGTTGCATTTTTGCTCGATCCTAGAAATTCTACAGAACTCAAGGACCCACGGAGAGAGTTGGGGGTTTCGTTATTTTCACATTTGAGTTTTCTCAAATTTTGAAAATAGGATCATTTGATTTTAATTATTTTATCTTTAATTATTTCTACTATCAAAATATGAGAGAGGGAATAAAATGACTTTCCCAAAATAAAGAAATAATGAAGATTTAATAATAAAATCAAATAAGATTTTATTTTGGAGTTTTGCACCATTTTATTTGAATTTAGGAAAAATGCGCGTTTTTCAAAATTGCATTTAGGCCCCAAATAAATGTTCATCTAGTCCGGCTTGATTTTAGAAGCCGGGGAAAATTTATATCGGGATTTTTGGTGTCTGTTTAGTATTTCTTTTTATTTTTCTTCTGCGCGGAATTATTTTAAGAAAAACGCGCACCGACCTTGGGGATCACTATATATAGCGCCGCCCCGGCGCCCCCCAGGATCACTATATATAGCGCCGCCCGGCGCCCATCATCGGCCGCCGCCGCCCGCCCCGCCACGGCTCACCCGCCCGAAACCCTAACCCTAGATCCGCCTCATTGTCGGATCCGCCGCCGCCGCCCCGCCGACCCGCCGGAGCCTCACCGGACCCCGCCGCCGCACTTTCACCGAGGTTCGTCGCCGCCTCGTAAACCGTGCCGCCGGTTTTTTTAAAAACCGGGCGGTTTTTCTTTGGTTTATTTTCGGTTTTTTTAGTTTTCGTTTTTTAGTTTCGGTTTTTTTCCGGTTCGAATAAATAGCGAACGTTCGTTCGTCAGATTAGTTTAGTTAACGAACGTCCGTTCGTTAACCTGTTCGTCGTTTTTCTTTTTCTCAGATTTAATTCATGATTTTTCTGATCGCGATTCCTGATCCGATTTTCGTTTTAGTATAACTTTTCGCCCGTTTATCGGAATCAGGCGATTCAAGCGCCTGGAGTTTCATCTCGAAACCCTCTTTCCGAATAACCTACTTAAACAAGTTTTTGCTTCTTTAAAATTTGACCTAGATCCAGATTAGTAAAACGAAGTTGTTTTCTTTCGCCGTTTAACTTTCGTTGCTTCGTTTGATTTGATTCTTTTTGCAAACCGGAGTTCTTAAGTTGAACTATCTGGTTAGATCTTCTATTTGAGTTTTACTTGTGCATTAGATGAGTACTTGTTGTATGCTTGTTTGTCTGCGATAGAATACCCGGAGTGCGCCGCCTGTTACTTCGAGTCTCTAGGTTTCGCGGATCATCAGCAAGGCAAGTAACACTTTGATCATATACTTTTCATTCCTAGTTTTTATGCATTAGATCTATCCTCAAACATTGCATGATTAGGATCTAATTAAATTATGGGATGGGAAGTAGATGAGGTAGTACCTATTACACTGCTTATTATCAAACCCTTGGGAGTTACTTCTACGTTTGCTTATTATGCCATGCTATGCTAGTAGACGTGGATTCGGTGAGTGTATTCCATGACAGTTGTGAGATTGTTAAATTAATGGTTTATTTAAGGTGGCAACTTAAACACACATCTGGGTGGATTGAGGCACCTGGTTTCCATCAGGACTTGCCTGTATTTCTTCGGACCGCCACCCAGGCCCAAAGGGATCATGAGATTATTCAAACTAGAAACTTCCGTGTGCAGCCACAAGCCATTATGGGCTCTGGCATAGTTGATTAAGTTGTGGGAACTCTTACGGGTAGACTAGCAGATGTAGGGGAAAGTAGGTGTACCGGTCTACCCACGTAAGGTGCTAGCGCTTCGAAAGACTATGTCTCGGTCATCCGCTTTCTCAAACATCATGTAGTGCGAGAAATCCAACGGAGGCGATCGAGTCTTGTGGGAAAAGTCATGAAACCTCTGTAGAGTGTATAAACTAATCATGGTTAGCCGTGTCCCCGGTTATGGACATCTTGAGTATCTAGTACTTGGATATCATGTGAATCTCATCATGTTACTTCTAATTAATGTTGTTGGGTTTTTAATGAGTACTTTAATTGGGATTGAGAATGCTCTCAACCATTCTCAATGTTTCACAACCACCATGATAGTTAAATAAATTTACTCCTTTGCAGTAGGGAAAAATTGGCTTTACGCAAAAAAAACTGTAACCATAGAGCTTTCCACCAGCCAAATATGCATGTAGTATAGCTTAATCCATTGTTATTCTCTATGTGTTACATTGCCAACATATTCCATGTACTGACCCATTTTCAGGCTGCAACATTTCATGTTGCAGACTTTTCAGACGATGAGTAAGGTGCTTAGGTCGTGGTTCTATACTCAGTGATGTTGTTGGAGTTGATGGACTCGCTTATTCTTCCAAGCCTTCCGCTGTTATCATATTTAGATGGCCTTAAGCCATATTTATTTTATTAAGTTCTCTCTTGAGACATTCGATTGTAATAAGTGTGTGATTGCTACTCTGTTATAAATCCTCCGAGTCCGTGTGGTGTCGTAATCTTGATCCAGTGGATGACATCGAGCACGTAGATCGACTGTTTGAGGTCTGGTCGCTACAAAGATGGTATCAGAGCACACGCTGACTGTAGGACACGACTATTAAGCTAAAGACCTAGATCACTACTCTCTTCTCATTTCTGACTCCTCATCTTTTCTATTCTTTTAGGATGACGGAAGCGAGGATCAAGTTCACCCAGCCGGATGAAGATACACCCTTTGGACGACATCTGAAGGAAGTCACTAAGTACCTGAACATCGGAATACCAAGCTTCACCGGGACCTACAATTCCACTTTACCTGAAGAAGAGAACTGGAAGATTCAAGCTCAAGTTCCCGGAAGGACGTTTGCGCCAATCACGGAGCCCATTGATATTGTTTTCAATGCACCAACCTGGAGTCTGGGAAAGAGCATGGCAGCTCACATAACCATGGGACGCATTGGAGAAGTTTACAAAGAAGACCTCAAGGATACTAACAACCAGAATTGCGGGCGCCAAGATGAACAATGGGAGATAGTTGGCACTAAGAAGGATCGATCCATTGCAGTTTTCATCCAGGAGTTAAATCAGCACATTCGACGCCAGGAGAACTAGATGTGCGTAGACATGATGGAGTTGAAGACAGCAAAAGCCAAGATTATCGAACTAGAAGGAGAACTGAAGGCCACTCGCAAGGACTACACGGAGGAGATTGTAGCTCTAGTGGGACAAAACGACGATCTTAAGAAGATTGAAGAACTCACGGGAAATTCAGCACCCGGAGGAGAAGATGAAGATTGCACCTGTCCAGAGAACTACATCATCATCGACGACACCGATTCTGATCCTAGTGATGATGATTTCGAAGATGAAGCTGGAGCAGATATCATGGAGTCTTCATCGGAGCAGTTTTTCTAGTTGACCACCATAACAGTAGTAGATTTCCTCCATTATAATTAGTTTAGTTCCAGCACTTTGTAACGATAGATAGACCGTTGTATGCCTTTGTTTGAATTGATTGTAGTGATATTGTGTGATTTGTCTCATGTGCATATGGGTAGTGTTTCTCTCTAGACCTCATTCTATTCTTAACTCTCGTCTTTTCTATAAACCCTCAGATGCCTCCGAGACGCGACCCCGGATTTGTTTTCCTGCCCGAGATCACTCAGTTGATTCAGCAGCAGAATGCCTTGATTCAAACATTGGTACAGAACCAAGGCAACAACAACAACAACAACAACAACAACAACAACAATAACAACAACAACAACCCACCGCCACCACCACTTGTTGACCATTTGACCCGCTTCTTGAGGCTGAATCCGCCGGTGTTTTCCAATAGCACCGAGCCGATTGTTGCAGATGATTGGCTCCGTAAGATAGGGAGGGAGTTGACCACTACAGGATGTCTGAGATGGAGAAAGGGTTAAATTTGCCGCACATCAGCTTGAAGGACCCGCAGCAGCATGGTGGGAGAATTTTACAGCCACTTACCCTGTAGACACTGTCACATGGGATCAGTTTCAGCAAGCCTTCCGAACTGCCCATGTTTCAGCAGGAGCTATGGTCATGAAGAAGCGTGAGTTTCGCAACTTGCGCCAAGGAGGACGGACAGTTGGCCAGTATGTGGATGATTTTAGTAAACTAGCATGTTATGCCCCAGATGACGTTGCTACGGATGCAGCTAAGCAGGAGAAGTTTCTAGAAGGACTGAATGATGAGCTGAGCATGCAGTTGATGGTAGCCACCTTCAATAACTACCAGGAGTTAGTAGACCGTGCTCTCATGATTGAAGGGAAGCGGCAGTGATTGACAATCGCAAGAGAAAGTATGGACAGGGGAAGAATAACTCGGAGCTCAGCAGAAACATCGCTTTACCTCAAGCCGGAGGACAATTTCAGCATACTCATGGAGGAGGCAGCTCGCACAATCATAATGGCACAAAGAATGGAAACGGAAATGGAGGAAGCAACGGACAAAACCGCACCAACCCGTCAACCCCAACCAAGGTAGACCTGAGACACATCACTTGCTTTAAGTGCCGCAAGACCGGGCATTATGCAAATGATTGTCCAGAAGGCCAAAATGGTAATGGTAATAGTAGCTTAGGAAAGAAGCTGAACCCTTTCAACAGGGGACAAGTGAACCACGTTACCGTGGAGGAGGTAGAAGCTTAGCCAGATGCAGTAATAGGTAAGTTTTTGGTTAAGTCATTTACTGCAGTTGTTCTTTTTGATACTGGTGCATTGCATTCATACATATCAAGGGGATTTGTGGATAAGTTTAGCCTGCCCACTAGGACTCTTAAGACACCCATGCTAGTAAGCTCACCGGGAGCGGAGTATACGGCTAGTCAAGGATGTTTTCAAGTGCCATTAAGTATAGGGAGGCATGTTTTCCCAACGGATTTAATTATATTGGAATCCCAAGGATTGGATGTAATTCTTGGTATGGATTGGTTGTCGATGTATGGAGGAAACATCGATTGCGCCAGTAAGACAATTTTGCTTACGACACGGAAGGAAGGAGAATCAAGTATGTATCACGGCATGAGCCGAGAAGGGCACATGTGAATTCCTTATCAGGAGTTGTGCAGGAGGAAGTACCAGTGGTAAGAGATTTCCCCGATGTATTCCCAGAAGAGTTGCCAGGCATGCCACCGGATAGGGACATTTAGTTTCTGATTGAACTACTGCCAGGCACTGGGCCGATATCTAAGAGACCGCATAGGATGCCAGCCCAAGATTTGGAGGAAATTAAGAAGCAGATTAAGGAGTTACTGGATAAAGGTTTTATTCGCCAAGTTCTTCGCCTTGGGGATTACCAGTACTTCTAGTGGAGAAGAAGGATGGATCATTAAGAATGGTTGTTGATTATCACGGATTGAATGAAGTGACCATTAAGAACAAGTACCCGTTGCCGATGATCAATGACTTGTTTGACCAATTGCAAGGAGCTAAGGTGTTTTCCAAGATCGATTTGCGATCAGGGTACCATCAGTTGAGGATTCGAGAGCAGGATATACCTAAGACGGCTTTTACCACCAGGTACGGGCTGTATGAGTATACCTTTATGTCAATTGGTCTGACTAACGCACCTGCCTATTTTATGAACATGATGAACAAAGTGTTTATGGAGTTTTTGGATAAGTTCGTCGTGGTGTTCATTGATGATATTTTGGTTTACTCGAAGAATGAAGAGGAACATAAGGAACACTTGCGTTTGGTACTCGAGAAGCTCAGAGAACACCAGTTATATGCCAAGTTCAGCAAGTGTGAGTTTTTGTTGAAGGAAGTTGGATTTCTCGGACATGTTATATCCGGAGAAGGTATAGCAGTGGACCCCACTAAAGTTGCCACTGTAACAAACTGGGAAGAGCCAACAACAGTTGTAGAGATCCGGAGTTTCCTTGGACTCGCAGGATACTACCGGAGATTTATTGAGAATTTCTCAGGGATTGCGAAGCCTATGACAGAACTGTTAAAGAAGGATACCAAGTTTATTTGGACTGAGGAGTGTGAGGCTAGTTTCCAAGAGTTGAAGAAGCGTTTGGTTACCTCACGGTATTAATCTGCCGGACCAAAGCAAGGATTACGAAGTTTATTGCGACGCTTCACGTAGAGGACTTGGAGTAGTGCTTATGCAGGACGGAAGAGTTGTTTCGTATGCTTCACGACAGCTTAAGCCTCATGAGCTAAATTATGCTACTCATGATTTGGAGTTAGCAGCCGTAGTGCATGCGTTGAAGACTTGGAGACATTTTCTTATTGGGAACCATTGTGAGGTGTATACAGATCATAAGAGTTTAAAGTACATCTTCACGTAGAAGGAGCTAAATCTCAGGCAGAGGAGATGGTTGGAGCTTATTAAAGATTATGACATGAGATTGCATTATCACCCCGGAAAGGCTAACGTTGTAGCAGACGCGTTGAGCCGTAAGAGTCATGTCAACACACTAATGACGGGAGAAATACCAAAGGAGTTAGCCGAGGATCTTCGAGAGCTATGTTTGGAATTAGTTCCGAGAGGCTATGTAGCAACATTGGAGATTCAGTCAACTTTGATGGATAGAATCAGGAAAGCTCAGAAGACTGACAAAGAGGTTGCCTCTATAAAGGAGAAAATGAGTGAAGGGAAAGCTAAGGGATTTCGTGAGGATGAGCACGATACCCTATGGTTTGAAGACCGTGTTTATGTGCCCAATGACCCGGAGATCAGGAAGTTGATCCGACAAGAGGCACATGATTCACCATATTCAATTCACCTAGGAAATACCAAGATGTATTTGGATTTGAAGAATACTTTCTGGTGGACCGGAATGAAGAAGGATATTGCAGAGTACGTTGCAGTTTGTGATGTATGTCAGAGGGTGAAGGCAGAACATCAGAAGCCAGCAGGATTGTTACAGCCATTGCCTATACCCGAATGGAAGTGGGATAAACTAGGCATGGATTTCATCACGGGATTACCCAGGACCCGTTCAGGCTATGACTCGATTTGGATTGTAGTCGATCATTTCACGAAGGTAGCTCATTTCATTCCAGTAAAGACTACCTACAGCAGTGCCTAATTGGCTAAGATATACATGACCATGATTGTATGCTTGCATGGAGTTCCGAGGAGTATCGTATCAGATAGAGGAACCCAATTCACCTCAAAGTTCTGGAAGCAGTTGCACGAAACTTTGGGAACCAGGCTGGAGTTTAGCACAGCTTTTCATCCACAGACTGATGGACAAACCGAGAGAGTCAACCAGATTTTGGAGGATATGCTTAGAGCTTGTGCCTTGGATTATGGATCGGTGGGGACGAAAATTTACCATATGCGGAGTTTTCTTACAACAACAGTTATCAAACTAGTTTGAAGATGGCCCCTTTCAAGCCTTATGCGGAAGGAGGTGCAGGACCCGTTGTTGTCGGATGAAGTTGGAGACCGCCGATTGTTTGGACCGGATTTGATTAAGGAGTCTGAATGGAATGTAAAGTTAATTCGCGATAGGCTCAAGGTAGCCAGTCAAAGACAGAAGAGCTATGCGGACTTCGAAACGCAAGGAGGAGAATCTGAAGTCGGAGATGAGTTTATCTTCGTGTATCGCCACTTCGAGGAGTTAAGCATTTTGGTGTTAAAGGAAAGTTAGCACCCCGATTTGTATGACCATATCGTGTTTTGGAACGCATGGGAGAAGTTGCGTACAAGTTGGAATTACCCGAAGGTTTGTCAGGTGTTCATGATGTGTTTCATATTTCTCAGTTGAAGAAGTGTCACTCAGAGATGGCTGATATACCACTGAGAGATACTGTGCCACTAGAGGCGATTCAGTTGAATGATGATTTGACCTACGAGGAGAAACCAGTTAAGATTCTTGAGTTTGCTAGTCGAGTTACCCGCAGCAAGGTCATTAAGTTTTGCAAAGTTCAGTCGAGTCACCACACTGAGGATGAAGCCACCTGGGAGCGAGAGGAAGATTTTCTTAAGGACCACCCTCACCTATTTTCTAGCCAACCCGAATCTCGAGGGCGAGATTCATCTTAAGGGGGTAGGTTTGTAACATTCCAAATTTTCAATTTGGAATGTTATACATAGAGCATCAGTGCATATCATATTTTTGTTGCATCTTTGCTCGATCCTAGAAATTCTACACAACTCAAGGACCCACGGAGAGAGTTGGGGGTTTCGTTATTTTCATATTTGAGTTTTCTCAAATTTTGAAAATAGGATCATTTGATTTTAATTATTTTATCTTCAATTATTTCTACTATCAAAATATGAGAGAGGGAATAAAATGACTTTCCCAAAATAAAGAAATAATGAAGATTTAATAATAAAATCAAATAAGATTTTATTTTGGAGTTTTGCGCCATTTTATTTGAATTTACGAAAAATGCGCATTTTTCAAAATTGCATTTAGGCCCCAAATAAATGTTCATCTTGTCCGGCTTGATTTTAGAAGCCGGGAAAATTTATTCGGGATTTTTGGAGTCCGTTTAGTATTTCTTTTTATTTTTCTTCTCAGAATTATTTAAAAAACGCAGACCGACCTTGGGCGTGCCCGGCGGGACTCCGCTCGAGAGGCACTATATAGCGCCGCCCAGGCGCCCCAACCCGTCGGCCACCGCCGCCCCGGCCCACCACAGAAACCTAACCCTAGATCCGCCCGCCTTGGATCCGCCGCCGCCGCCCGCCGTCGCCGAGACGCCGCCGCCGCCCGATGACCTTGAGCCTCGCCGGACCCGCCGCCGAGGTTTGCCGCTGCCTCGTAAACCGTGCCGCCAGTTTTTTTAAAAGAGGGCGGTTTTTCTTTGGTTTTTTTAGTTTTCGTTTTTTTAGTTTCGGTTTTTTTTTCGGTTCGGTTAAATAGCGAACGTTCGTTCATTTGTTCATTTTTAACAAACGCGTTCGTCAGATTAGTTTAGTTAACGAACGAATGTTCGTTAACCTGTTCGTCGTTTTTCTTTTTCTCGGATTTAATTCGTGATTTTTCTGATCGTGATTCCTGATCCGATTTTCGTTTTAGTATAACTTTTCGCTCGTTTATCGGAATCAGGCGATTCAAGCGCCTGGAGTTTCATCTCGAAACCCTCTTTCTGAATAACCTACTTAAACAAGTTTTTGCTTGTGTAAAATTTGACCTAGATCCAGATTAGTAAAATGAAAATTTGTTTTTCTTTGCCGTTTGACTTTCGTTGCTTCGTTTGATTTGATTCTTTTTGCAAACCGGAGTTCTTAAGTTGAACTATCTGGTTAGATCTTCTATTTGAGTTTTACCTGTGCATTAGATGAGTACTTATTGTATGCTTGTTTGTTTGTGATAGAATACCCGGAGTGCGCCGCCTGTTACTTCGAGTCTCTAGGTTTCGTGGATCATCAGCAAGGCAAGTAACACTTTGATCATATACTTTTCATACCCAGTTTTTATGCATTGGATCTATCCTCAAACATTGCATGATTTGGATCTAATTAAATTATGGGATGGGAAGTAGATGAGGTAGTACCTATTACCTGTTTATTATCAAACCCTTGGGAGTTACTTCTCGTTTGCTTATTATGCCATGCTATGCTAGTAGACGTGGATTGGGTGAGTGTATTCCATGACAGATGTGAGATTGTTAAATTAATGGATTATTTAAGGTGGCAACTTAAACACACATCTGGGTGGATTGAGGCACCTGGTTTCCATCAGGACTTGCCTGTATTTCTACGGACCGCCACCCAGGCCCAAAGGGATCATGAGATTATTCAAACTAGAAACTTCCGTGTGCAGCCACAAGCCATTATGGGCTTTGCCATAGTTGATTAAGTTGTGCGAACTCTTACGGGTAGACTAGCAGATGTAGGGGAAAGTAGGTGTACCGGTCTACCCACACGTAAGGTGCTAAGCGCTTAGAAGCGTGTGTCTCGGTCATCCGCTTTCTCAAACATCATGTAGTGCGAGAAATCCAGCGGAGGCGATCGAGTCTTGTGGGGAAAAGTGCGCAAACCTCTGCAGAGTGTATAAACTAATCATGGTTAGCCGTGTCCCCGGTTATGGACATCTTGAGTATCTAGTACTTGGATATCATGTGAATCTCATCATGTTACTTCTAATTAATGTTGTTGGGTTTTTAATGAGTACTTTTAATTTGGATTGAGAATGCTGTCAACTGTTCTCAATGTTTCACAACCACCATTATAGTTAAATAAATTTATTCCTTTGCAGTAGGGAAAAATTGGCTTTACGCAAAAAAAAACTGTAACCATAGAGCTTTCCACCAGCCAAATATGCATGTAGTATAGCTTAATCCATTGTTATTCTCTATGTGTTACATTGCCAGCATATTCCATGTGCAGACCCGTTTTCGAGCTGCAACATTTCATGTTGCGAACTTTTGAATATTGAGTAAGGTGCTTAGGTCGTGGTTCTATACTCGATTCACGCGTTGGATTTGATGGACTCGCTTATTCTTCCAAGCGTTCCGATGTTATCATATTTAGATGGCCTTAAGCCATATTTATTTTATTAAGTTCTCTCTTGAGACATTCGATTGTAAGTGTGTGATTGCTACTCTGTTATAAATCCTCCGAGTACTGTGTGGTGTCAGCATTACTGATCCAGGGATGACACTGAGCACAAAGATCAGACTGTTTGAGGTCTGGTCGCTACACTTTGCCTGATGTCTCGGGACTCCTCGCCTGCGCTTGCCCCTTTAGCACCAAAGAGGAAACAAGGACACTGCGCGCGCGGGTGCCCGCTTGGCTCCAGTCGTCATGGCTTGCGCCACAGGAACCTAGCGAGGTGTCCCTTGCCTTGATCTCTACGCCCCTCGTGAGCCAGCCTGGTGAGGTCACTCCCGAGGAGTTCTTGTCTCGTCCGCCTCGCTAGGGTCTTGAGTGTTTGCTCGTGAAGATGGGCCATACAGGGCTGCTGGTGGAGCCACGCAGTGGGCCGTAGGCAATCAAGTCTGGGGACCCCCGTTCCTAGGATGCCGACGTAGCCCCCGGGCCCAAGGCGCGCTTGGACTTGGCTTCGAGGCGAAGCCAAAGGGCAAGTGTGGAGCACTGCGGGCCACAACAGCCTGCACCCTTGGTCGACGCATGGCGATTGATGGGACGTGGGCGTCTCTGCTTCCCCTCGCTGCCTCCGCAACTGCCCCTCTGACAAAAGGCTGGCGCGGGCAACGCTCACTACAAGAAATATGTCAACTAGTGACCTTCTGGCAATGACCCTAGAAGAATTGGTCATAGATCTATGACCATTTGAGACCAATTGGTCAAAAGCTGTTCGGGGGCTCCAAACGCTAAACTATAACAACCATTTTTGTTAGAAAGGTCGTAATTTCCTTACACGAAATGGTCACAAAGCAGACAACACTGATCTGCTGCCTTATTTCTAGCTGGTCATGACCAATATAGATGGTCATAACCTTGTAAGTTGTGGTGGATTTCTGTGACTAGGCACCACCTCATCAGTTTTGCCTATGTGTCATGTCCATGTGTCAATTTTTGGCCTAGGTTGTGAAGCAACCTATATTTCTGTCATTCCCAAAATTCCCAAAAAAAATTGGGCATTCTTTACTATCCAAATCATTGCCTCATGAAAATATTCAATTCCATTTGCCTGGTAAATCTACCTCGGCAAATTTTCAAAGTTTTTATTCAACTCGAACTGTTGTGAAGGAAGTACTAGCTAGGCATATCCTAATGAGTTGAATTCTTGCCACATCTTCTATATTCCCAAATCATTGCTCTCCACAAAATTTGAGCCCCATCTAACAATACATGTGAGTGTGGCTTCAACATTCATATTTCTGTCCAGTGTGGTATGTTGCAAAGCAAGTAACACCTAGGCTCCTCCATTTGAGCTGCAAATTTTCCAAGATAGTGTCCTTAGTAGATGATCATCCTCAGCCAAAACTCAGGCCCATTGGGCATGTGAATTTCCCGTACCACTAATCAAACACTTGGGTGCTAATTCATGTTTGAGAATTGTTTGGTCTCCTCATGAGATTTTATGTTGTTATTTTCTTCCAAGCATGTACTTGGGGAGTGCCAAACCTACTAGACATGCCTAGGCTTCCCGAGCATGGTAACGCAGTCCTTGCAGTGACCATCTTGGCGGGCATGCGAGTCTACGGGCTTTGGAGTTGGGGCCCTGGGCCACCGTCCAAACCTCAATGTATCACCACCAAACCATGTATTTTTATGCTTAGATCTATACCTACTAATAAAGCAAGGTGTGTTTCGCCAATTTTTTCATCCGTTCACCCATCTTATTAATTATAATTTTGAGATTTTAACTATCCGAGGTGGTACTAATAGTTTCTGCCCCTGCGATTTTATTCCCGTCAGTTCTCATGGGCCTTTTTTTTGTTCGCACGTTGTTGTGGGCCGCACGCACCTGGTTCAGGGGAGAAAAATGTTGTGCAGGCCGAACAAAAAATAATAGGCATGGGGTTTCGAACTCATGACCTGAGCAACTGATTACGGCTGCTGCCACATGAGCTACGTAATACTAGTACATACTTATGTACCTAGAAATGATTTTTGCAAATAAATAAAGAGCAAACTATAAGGCAGCCGCAGTTCAAATTTGACCCGCTTCCTACTGAATCGGCGGAAATTTGTCTTTTTCACCAGAGATGGATCAAAGCTTTTGACACCCAACCATTTTGTCAATTGTGCATTAAATATGGCATTTTTATAAAATTGATTTGGTCCAATTTTGCAACAAATATATGGTAGGTCCTTAAAAAAACTCATTTCGGGCACTCGGAAAATGGAAAATGAATATTCCGTGCAAACAAAATGAAAACTCCCTTAGGAAACATTGTTTGGAGTTCCAAGATGCACCCTTGTGCACATTATGAGATCATTTGAACAAACTATGCCATGAATGCGACCATAAGATTGATCATTTGGCTTGAAAGCCATGAATCTTCACGCATGATAGCTCGTTTCTGAGAACACTTTTTTAAAATAATTGCCGTATTACAAGTTTATTATTTTTCTTGGAAACTTGGTCACATATAATGACACAATGCGAAGGTTTTCCAATTTTTTGATTTTTTTTTGAATTTTTTATGCCCGTTTCAAAATGCAGTCAAAACGGCGGGCTTGACCGTTCCTAGCTAGTGGTTGAATCTTGGAATTATTTTATATTTCTCTGATTAAATGGATACTTATGTACCTAGAAATGATTTTTGAACAAATAAAGAGCAAACTATGAGGCAGCTACAGTTCAAATTTGACCCGCTTCCTGCTGAATTGGCGGAAATTTGTCTTTTTCACCAGAGGTGGATCAAGGCTTTTGACACCCAACCATTGTGTCAATTGTGCATTAAACATGGCATAATATTTTATAAAATTTATTTGATCCATTTTTACAACAATTATTTGGTAGTTCCTTCACAAAAAAAAACCTCATTTCGGCCACTCGAAAAATGGAAAATGAATTTTCCGTGCAAAGAAAATGAAAACTCCCTTAGGCAACATTGTTTGGAATTCCAAGATGTACCCTTGTGCACAATATGAGATCATTTGAACAAACTATGCCATGAATGTGGCCATAAGATTGATCATTTGGCTTGAAAGCCATGAATATTCACGCATGATAGCTCGTTTCTAAGAACATTTTTTTTAAAATAATTGTCGTATTACAAGTTTATTATTTTTCCTAGAAACTCGGTCACATATGATGACACAATGCGAAGCTTTTCCAAATTTTAATTTTTTATACCCGTTTCAAAATGCGGTCAGAACGACGGGCTTGACCGTTCCTAGCTAATTGTTGAATCATGGAAACCTTTTGATGTTTCTCTGATTAAATAGATAGTTATGTACCGAGAAATGATTTTTGTATAAAATAAAGTGCAAACTACGAGGCAGCTACAGTTCAAATTTGACCCGCTTCCTGCTGAATCGGCGGAAATTTGTCTTTTTCACCAGAGGTGGATCAAGGATTTTGACACCCAACCATTGTGTCAATTGTGCATTAAACATGGCCTAGTATTTTATAAAAATTATTTGGTCCATTTTTACAACATTTATTTGGTAGTTACTTCACAAAAAAACCTCATTTCGGGCACTCGAAAAATGAAAAATGAATTTTCCGTGAAAATAAAATGAAAACTCCCTTAGGCAACATTGTTTGTCATCCCAAGATGCACCCTTGTGCACAATATGAGATTATTTGAACAAACTATGCCATGAATGTGGCCATAAGATTGATCATTTGGCTTGAAAGCTATTGATCTCCACACATGATAGCTCGTTTCTGAGAACACTTTTTAAAAATAATTATCGTATTACAAGTTTATTATTTTTCCTGGTAACATGGTCACATATAATGACACAATGCGAAGGTTTCCTTTTTTTTTGAATTTTTCATGCCCGTTTAAAAATGCGGTCAAAACGGCGGGCATGACCGTTCCTAGCTATTGGTTAAATCTTGGAAAACTTTTGGTGTTTCTCTAATTAAATATATACTTATGTACCTAGAAATGGTTTTTGGAAAAAATAGAGAGCAAACTATAAGGCAGTTGTAGTTCAAATTTGATCCGCTTCGAGCTGGATCAGCGAAAATTTGTCTTTTTTAACAGAGGTAGATAAAATCTTTGACACCCAACTATTTGGTCATTTGTGCATTGAATATGGCCTAATAGTTTATAAAATTGATTTCCTCCAATTTTGCAATAAATATATTGTAGGTCCTTCACAAAAAAACTCATTTTGGGCACTCGAAAAAGGGGAAATGTTTTTTTTGCAAAAAACTCATTTCCGACGACACCTTTTAAAAGATATTTATCTTATTACATATTGTTATTTTTTCTGAAAACTTGTTCACATTTTGGTGACAGAATGAGAAGGTTTTCCATATTTTTTAGAATTTCTCAGACCACAAAGTAGCTTAAATGATTTTAACACATTATTTTAAGTCAACCACGACCAATTTAGATGGTCATAACATCGTACTGCATTCTGATTGGTACGTGGACATATCACGCAGATCGTGCATCCAACACCGTCGGATGCTCGAGGATCCAACGGCTGTCCTCGACCCATCCACACCAACCCCGAAACCCTAGCTATGTCCTACGGGTCAATTTCCATCCACCTCCCGCCTCCTTTCTTTCCCTCGCCCCCCGATCCCCTCCCTTCCTCACCCACGCAAACCCTAACTCCTCTCGATCCCGTCCCCTTCCTCCCCGCCAGCTCCACCGATCCTCCCTCGCCCCGGCTCCCTGCTCGGCCTCGACCGGCCAGCGTGCCGCCATGACCTGCCAGCCCTAGCTCGCGTCACCCGCTCCGTCCGCACCTGCGATGATCTCCTCGATGCCCTGCTCGTCTGCCGGCCGTGTTCCTTGCTGGCGGCCTCCGTCTCGTGCCCGAGCCGCCCTCTACGCGCCCCCTTCCCCTCAGCTAGATCCGACCGCCTGCCGTCACCTTGCGGTCTCTCGTAGATCTGCTGCACGAACACGGTGGCATGCTCTTCCAGGACGGTTCATCTCCCTCCATCGTGTTCTAACTTCCACCAGGTGACAAAGAGAGAGAGATGGAGGGAGATGGCACGAACACGGTGGCATGATTTCTTTATCTAAATCTCTCTCTCTCTCTGCAGGCACCCATGAAGGCGAAGATGGATCCTCACCGGAGATGAGGACTACTCGGGTGGTAGCCGCCAAGGCCAAGGCCAGGGAGTACAACGATTTCGTCGCCCACGCCACCCAGCTCTTCTGCCCGAGGGATGTCCGCCGCACCGATCTGACCGCTCGTCCCCTCCGTCGTGGGTGCCTCCCATCTCGTGCACCCCCACCGCTCCTCCCCGCCACACGCGAGGAGGGCGGAGCCACTGCCCCTGCCCGCTGGTTCTACCCCCATCTTTGCTGCGCGGATCCGCCTCCGTGGTAGCCCTTCTTGGATTATCTCCCCTGGAAAAAATCACATCAGTTCAAGAGGCAATTAACGATGGATACGATCCAACATTTAACCCTATTTTATTTAGATCTCTAGCAAAGGACTGGGCTTATGCTTGTAGTGTGTACGATGATGAGCACCTGGTGGAAGTTAGAACCTTACATTTTGTAGTATATTTCAGATGCATAGATAGATTCTTTGATGCTGCTAGGCCTATACTGTTATGTTTGGCTTGAATATCTCTAGTTTGTATTTTTGCTGCTGGGTGCTAATTTTAGCTACTGAACCATTGGCAGTGGTCTCTGGTGGTCTGCATGTGCTAGTGATACTAAGCATCCTGTCTAAATTTAACCTTAGGTTGTACATTTGTTAATTTTTGAGTTTGGCTTCGTATTTTTTATATGCATTTAGCCTCCACTGAATCTTTGAGTTCCAGTTTCATTGTGTCAACGCAACCTTAGTCCAGGTACCATCGTTCCTAGAGAATCCAAATTTCAGTTAGTTCATGTCAACGTGGCCTTGTCAGCATGATTCGACCATGAATCCATGATATTATCTAGTGCAGCCAATGGGTTACTCGCGGTACCGATTGCTCTTATGAAATGGACAGTGCCACGTGCAAATAAACTGAAATATTTTATTTTATTTTATTTTGTGGGTACTTTGAGTCTTGACCATCCCAGGTCTGAACCCTGCAACACTGACCAAAAGCCTTTGGTATAGTGCATGCATCCTGTTAATGCGGAAGGTTTCATATATGGTGATAATCACGTGTCGATTGTACTAGAGTAGGGGTAGCCTAGTATCCCGAACTTGTGCAGGCGATTTGCAGCCCCCTCATGGCAAGGCTTGCGGGTGACCGCCAAGGTCCTCCACAGTTCCTTTGGAGCCATTCAAGAACAAAGTATTCAAGCCAAGTAGACAAGGCCCGGCAGAAGGAGCTTGCGGGAAGGCCACAAACACGTGAGGAGACAAGGCCCGGCAAGAGGAGCTTGCGGGAAGGCTGATGGCGACAAGCTTAGGACGCGACAAGACAACAACATGGCAAAGGCGCTTGCCAGACCCTGTCTGTACCTGCGCTCGGTACATCCACTAGCGTGTAAGCCACAGGACCTTTCCGGTAGCAGCGTGGCAGAAAACCCGTCTTGACGGCGGTTGATGGCAAGCGTGACAAGATTGCCATCGTGGCAAGCGGTGTAAATCCTGACGGTCCCTGTTTGCCTTTATTAGGGCGGCAATGACAGGCATTTAATGCCTTTGTCCCCTGCCGTCGAGGGGTTAGGTATGATACCTTTGTACAAGTAGGCTGTACCAACCACTCCTTTTCCATTTTTACCCTTGTCTACGTTGCCACACAGCCGGAGACCCTTTAGCATATAAAGGAGGCCCATGCATAGCGTAGAGGGGGGTTGAAAGGCTCTACACTCACGCTTTCGGTCTCGTTAGCGGCTTGTGTGTATTGTAGCACTCAAGCGCTCTCGAGCAGAACTCAATACACTTTCAGACATGCAGCGGTAAGTGTTATCTCTCCGGAGAGCTCGAAGCTGGGTAAACCGCTTCGTGTAACCGCCTCGATCTGCTCTTCATCGACCTCCGCACGTCGAGGCAGGCTGATCAGCCCATGAACACCTATGGGGCGATGGACCGAGCCCCTTCGGTTCGGCGGAGGCGGAGGTCGCACGAAGAGCAGATCGAGGCGAAACACACGAGAGGTTTACCCAGCCGAGCTCTCAGAGATAATACTCTATCTGCATGCGTGAGGTGTATTGCGTTTGCTCAAGAGCTGAGTGCTCACACACGAGCTGCTAACGACCGAGCGTGGAGGGAATCGATCGACCAACCCCTCACGTTGCATGGGCCTCCTTTTATATGCTCAAGGGCCCGGCAGTGTGGCAACGTGACGGGGTACAAATGGAAAAATAGTGGTTGGTACACCTACTTGTACAAAGGTACATTATGCGATGTACTATACCTAACCACGGCGGGGGACAAAGGCATTAAATGCCCATCTAGTCGCCCTAATAAAGGTGCAAACAGGGGACCGTGGGGCGCCACCGCTCGCCACAATGGCAAACTTGTCGGCGCTTGCCACCTCGCACCGCTGGCTGCACCGCCTCTTGCCAGCTGGGAAGGTCCTGTGGCGACACGTTAGTGGATCCGCTGGAGTGTAGGTACCGAGTGGTGGTCTGCGCGGCAAGCGCCTTTGTCATGTTGTTGTCTTGTCGCCCGAAGCTTGTCGCACTGGCCTTCCCGGCAAGCTCCTCTTGCCGGGCCTTGTCCGGTAGGTGCCTTTGGTGGCCTTCTCGGCAAGCGCCTCTTGCCGGGCCTTGTCTCCTTGGCTTGAATACTTTGTTCTTGAATGGCTCCACAGAACCACGGAGGACCTTGGCGGTCACCGTAAGCCTTGCGCGGAGGGCTGCATCGTGCACAAGCACGGGATACTAGGGTACCCTACTCTAGTACACCGACAGCTTTGGGCCACACACGGTGCCGAAGCGCTGTTGGGCCAGGCCCAAACAGGGCACGGGCACACGTGGCCCGGTCACACCATAACTCACCCGGACCCACCGCCCCCCACAAGCGGCACGCATCGAACGTGGGCGTCGTGTGAGAGATCGTGGGCGAGATCGTGGGGGTTTCTTTATTCGAAAATCGGGCGTCCGCCCCTCCTCTTTATAAGCGAGGGAAACAGGGGCACGTCGCCTACCTTGCCAGTTGCTGTCCCATCAAAAAACCACCGCCGCTCCCCCCTTCTCTTCAAGGCTAAAAAGAGAGCGGCGCTCCGCCCCCCATCGCCACCAGCACCACCAACGCCATCGACCTCCTCCACCGCCTCCGCCATGGGCCCGAAAGCCGATAAGGGGAAGTCCGTGAAGTCGGCCGAGGCGCAGCGGCTTGCGGCACTGCGGAAGGAGCGGGCCATCTTCCCCTCGGCTCGCGCGAGGGAGCTGAGGGAGAACTACTACCTCTTCGGTCGACGGAGACGCTGAGCGCATCCAGCGCGAAGAGTACTCCCGCCGCTTCTTTGAAGCGGCTGAAGCAGGGGTATCCCTTCTTCGCGCTCTCTTCTACTGCGGGCTCTGCCCGCCTTTCTCTGAATTCTTTTGCGACATCATGAACACCTACGGGTTCCGGCTCCTTGATTTCACCCCCAACGCCGTTCTGACCATGGCGGTTTTCGCACATCTCTGCGAAAACTTTGTCGGAGTCCACCCAAATGTAGCCCTTTTCCGCCACTTCTTTTTACCCGTGTTGAGAGGAGAGCCCTTGCTTGGGAGGAATCGCTTGGATCTCCAGGGTCGGTAAGAAGGAAGCTTATCTGGAGGGAGAGCTCCGTAGCAAATGGGAGGAGTGGAGGGCAGATTGGTGCTGGATTGTTGAGGAGAACACGCAGCCTTTTACCGCCCAGCGCCAAACCCCAGTAGTGCGCGGCAATGATTGGAGCAATCTGGCCCTGGAGGACGCTAGGCTGAAGAGCGCAGTCACCCGAATCCTCCGCCTCAGACTTGCCGGACCCACCGTAGGCACTGTTGGCGCGGACTTTCTTCGCCGCCAGACGCCTTGCGGGAGAGAAGGAGACACGCACAGGAATTTCAGAATGCAGCAGATATCATGAGGCTGCGCCCGTGCCTCAACTTCAACTTCACAGTCTTGGAGCTTGAGGCGATGCTCTTAGAGCTGTTCAAGCCTGATCCTTATCATCCGGAGATGTTTAGGTTGCCGAGGGGCGTCGTTCCGCTGTGCAACAACTCGTCGCTTGACCGCATCCGTGCAATTATGCCGTTGTGTGACTCCCATGGAATTGTCCCCACTTGGCAAGAGCCCGTGAGATGACGTCGTCTGGCAGTTCTTCGACAATCTGGTGGAAATGCCGGTCCGCCCGACGAGCAGAGAGGCCTCACCGCGACACTATCGACGATGAGATGCAGCATCGCCACCAGGTTGGAAGGCGGCGGCAGAAAGCTGCCGTCATGGGCGAGTTTGGCTTCACTGTGTAGGAGGCAGAGGCAGCTGAGGCGGCAAGCCTTGTCGAGCGAAAGGAGTTTGTCGTCGAGGAGGAGCTTGCCGAGCCCGAAGCCGAGTCGAGCAAACCCACCGAGGGCGATCCTCCCGCCTCCAAGCAGCTTGTCATGGCGGAGCCACCAGCTCCACCAAGAAGGCGTCTTCAAGGCTGGAGATGCAAGGCGGAGGCAGACCCAACAACGGCCGCAGCGCTCGGCCCAGCTCCACCGCGGCAAGCACTTGTTGCCTTGCGGAGCACCTCACGCCGCTGCGGCAACTGGAGTGGGGCCCTCGCAGGCCACCGGTCCCGCTCCCGCCAAGCATCCAAGGGAACCCACTCCTCCGCCTCGTCGTACTGGAGGCGGGCCAGAATTTGACCTCTCTGCGCTCAGCTCCGACGAGGAAGAAGAAGAGTAAGATTCCTCTTGTACTTGTAATTCTTCGATTTGTTGCCTTGTCTTGTATTCTGATCTGCTTTACTCTGAATCCATTCCTTTTCGTGACGCCGCCCAGAGGATGTCGAAGAGAGCCAAGACCCGGTGATTGTCGCCGAGGCGAACCTTTACCCAACGGCAGGAGGCGCGTCCGAGACAACCTTGCCGGATGAGGCAACTCTCCTTCAAAGCAGCCCCCAGCGCAGCCCCCAGCATAAGTATATGGTCTACTTCTTGCTGTTCGGCGTGCATGGGTGCTTTTTCCTTGCTGATATCTGATTGTTGATTTGTGTAGGAGCAGAGCAGCCTCCTTCTGCTTCGACTACGCCGCCAAGGGTGGATTCCCTGGCAAGGGAGCGTTCTCCGGCAAGGGAGCCTTCTCCGGCAAGGGGCAACTCTCCGGCAAGGGACGACACCAGCGAGCCCTTGGCGGCGGAGACCATGACCGCAGCCACCAGCGCAGGTAACCTTCTTACCTGAGTACTTCCCTTGTGTTTTTCTTCTTCTGATTTTGTCTTTGAATATTTGCTTGACTTTCTTCATCCGTCCGCCACAGAGCCAATGGAGACCGAGGTCGGCCGGCGAGGGAGGACGTCTTGTTGCTCTTGATGAAGCTGCCGCCGTGGAAGAAGAAGCCGGCACTGACGAGCCTGTCGGCGAAGAGGCCTCCGAAGCTGCCGCCGCAGAAGCTGATGAGGGGTCTGGCGATCGCACTGACGACCCTGAGGCTGCAGGAGCGCCAGGCGCTACACCGACCGCCGACCCCTCTGCCGCTGCTGCAGCGTCGGGCTCCGAAGAGCCCCAGCCCGGCGCCTATTTGAAGGCCGGTGATGGCGTCTTCATCAAGCTCCCATGGGAGTCGAGCTCCAGGGCGCCGGTCGAAGGAGAAACCTTCGATGAAGAACTGCTCGCCTCCGCTGGGCCGACGCTGGTCGACGCGCCAAGCAGCAGCAGCAGCGAGCCTGAGGAGGAGCAGCTGCTGCGGAAGTTGCTGTCGCTCTACCACGCCCGGCAAGCCAAGCTGGAATCCCGGGAAGTGCTTGTCGCGAAGGCGGGAGCAGACATTGAGAAGCGCGCAGAGGAGCTCCGGGGCCGCAACCAGGAAGCTCTCCGGTCCTTGGCTGAGGAGCGGGAGCAACTCGCCGAGGAGCGCAAGGCCTTCATCCTCGAGAAGGCTGAAGCTGAGGAGGAACAGCGGCTTGTCACCGAGAATGTCTGCCGCAAGGAAGGTGAGTTGGCGCAGCGGAAGGTTAACCTTGACAGCCACGAGGAGGACCTTGCCATGCGCGAGGAAACATTTGGCGGGCTCTCAAGGAAGCAAAGGATCTTGCTGCCGCAGCTGCCGAGGCCGCCAAGAAGGAGGCTGGAGGCGAAGGTGGCGCAGATTGGAGGCCAGCCTCAAGAAGAGCGGTGAGGAGCTTGCTGCACTCAAGCACGCTGGCGCGAGAAGGACGCCTACACTCTTGGCGAGCTGCAGGCCGTCTCGCCGAGAGGAGCAAGGAGCTCAGCGCCGCCAGGACTCAATGCAGATCTTGAGTTGAAGCTAACTACTTTGACTCGGGAGCTGGACGGCGCCAAGGAGCAGGAGGTGGCCTTGAAGGAGAAGATCAAGGCCGACGAGGAGGCTTTGGCGAAGTCTTGTTGCCGCCTAGAGTGCCTTGAGAGAGAACGTGGAGCCTTGGACCGAGGGTCTCGTGGATCTGCTGCTGCAGCCATCCACAGGGAGCTGATGGAGCTGGGGATGGTGGATCTTGGATACTCCTCCGACGAGCATCTCCAACCCAGCGCCAAGCTCAGCTTGTTCTTCAAGGGCGTGGTGACGGGCCTCCAGCGACTCCGGGAAGAAGTCCCAAAGCAGCTGGCCGAGGAGTCGCGCCAGATCTGCGCGGGAGCTCTCCAGAAGGTGCTGATGAAGGTGGCCTTCCGCAACCCAGGCCTCAACTTCACCAACGTCCTCAAGTCCCTGCCGCCGGATGCTGATGTGGAGCCGCTCAAGACCCTTGTCACACCCATTGTGGACAGGGCGAGCGCAATCAAGAGGGTTGAGGGCGATCGTGTAGATTAGGTCGCCCGTTTTCTCTTTCTCTTGCCACTGCTGGTCATGTCATAGGAACAATCTATTAGAGCTGCGGCAAGCTATCTTGTAATATAACTTTATTTTGAATATCAATTGCTATGTTATTTCCTTTACTTGATTCCTTCCTTTGTATGTTTTTGCCCTACGCTTTTAGGGAACTTGTCGTGGCACAAGACTGAGTCATGGCTAGCCGAAAAGTGAGACGTCAAAGAGCTGGGCGGTGCCGCTTCCGACAAGCAACCTTGTCGCAACTAGTCGCAGCTCACTTAAGTTGTTGAGCGGACTCGAAACAAAGTAAGGGTGCAACTAGCTACAAGTTGGTTCCTCTGCGCACAGGTTTTCCATACAAAGTTCGGTCGTTCAAGGAAGATAACTTAAAAATTTTAAAACTGATTGCTCAAACTTTGGCAACTTAGCTTTTCTGTCGTTTGCTTCGGTAAGGCTAGATTTCCTTGAGCGACGCTTGGTCCACACCATTATCTTCTCCTTTCCCCCCGGCAAACTTGTGTGCGAGGGAACCTTCCTTTCTTTGAGAAAGAGAAAGAAGAGAAAATAAAGATATGGAGCCTGGTGGCTCGTTATCACTTACCAGGGATAGGTGATGCACAAAGTGTCAGATAACGCATGCAAAATAGGAGTAAAAAGCATGAAATTGACAAGATGTGTGAAGTATGCTAGCTTTACTGATGCACGGGGTCTGCACCCGACTTTGTACAAAGGATTACATGCAACAGCGGCAAGACTTGTACAAAAGGTGGTTGTCGGAATAGGTTCCGGCAACCGCGCCCTACGGGTAAAACTTACGAAGATGCTCAATGTTCTAGGAGTTGCTCACCGGAATGCGCCAGGCCTAGTGACTCGTTTCACCCGATAAGGGCCTTCCCACTTCAGCGTCAACTTGTTGGAATTCTTGGCGGACTGAACGCGCCGAAGAACAAGGTCGCCTTCCTCGAGACTTCTGGCATTGACTTTGCGGCTATGGTAGCGGCGCAAAGCTTGCTGGTACCGAGCAGCTCGTTCAGCAGCCTGAAGACGATCTTCCTCAAGGAGCAGCGCGTCATCTTGTCGCAGCTGCTCTTGCTCAAGCTCATCATAAGCGAGCACTCGAGGCGATCCGTATACGAGTTCCATGGGGAGAACTGCCTCTGCTCCATAGACTAGAGCGAAAGGTGTCTGGCCAGTGGCTCGATTTGGCGTCGTCCTGATCGACCAAAGAACCACCGGACTCCTCAATCCAGCTTTCTTCCGCTTTATCGCACTGTCGAAAGTTCTGGTCTTGAGCCCACGCAGCACTTCAGCATTTGCTCTCTCCGCCTGACCGTTGCTTCTCGGATGAGCAACAGAAGCAAAGCAGACCTTGGCGCCAAGATCTTGGACGTATTGCATGAAGGTGCGGCTTGTGAATTGCGTGCCGTTGTCAGTGATGATCCTGTTAGGGATTAAAACGGCAAACAATCGACCGTAAGAACTTGACCGACCGTTGTCTGTCACCTTCCTCATCGCTTCCACTTCCGGCCACTTTGTGAACTTGTCGATCATAGCGTACAAGTACTTAAAGCCCCGACAGCTCGAGGAAAGGGGCCGAGGATGTCGAGCCCCATGAAAATGGCCAGGATAAAGGGATCGTCACGGAGAGCTTGAGCTGGCTGGTGTATCTGCTTGGAATGGAACCGCACGCTTCACACTTGGTTACTTGTGCAGTTGCATCTGGAGGGCTGTCGGCCAAAAAGAAACCTTGCCGAACGCAGCTTTAAGCAAGTGCTCTGGCCAATGTGGTGACCACATATGCCTCCATGTATCTCTCGCCAACAACTTTTGTCCGTCTTCCCGGCGAATACACTTCAATTTCACACCGTTGAGTCTTCTTCAGACAAAGTGTGTTGTCGACAAAGCTGGTACATACTTGACTGCCGGGCTACTCTTTCCGCTTCTTCTTGCTCTTCGGAAGTTCTCCTCTCTCAAGGAAATGGACAATCTGCTGTGCCCATGCCGGAGCTTGCGGCTCGACAACAAGGACTAAAGGCACATCTGCTGCTGGAACATCAGCTTCCACGGCGAGAACCTGCGGCTCAGCCGGAGCTTGACGTTCCCCGGCAAGCTTGCCGGAGCAAAACTTGTCGGGAGCGTCTGCTTCAACGAAACAAACCCTAGGGCTTCTTGGAGCATACTGCTCCTCAGCACTGTTGGTGTCAATCTTGGGGGTTTTCTTGGCGGCGGCTTCGGGAAGCTCTGCCGGAAAGTAGTCACCAGAGATCAACTTCCTCTTCTTGCTCTGCCCAGTTGATGGCGTTACAGACGGCTGAGTCAGCTTGAGCACAAAAACCCCTGGTTCCACAGTGTAAGCAAGTCTGGCGCATTTTGACAGGCCATCAGCGATGTCGTTTTGAGCTCTTGGAATATATTCCATCTGTACGCCGTCAAAGTGCTCTTCTAGCTTTCTTACTTCATCAACATAAGCTTCCATCAACGGACTCTGATAATTCTTGTTCACTTGGCGGATCACAAGCTGTGAGTCACCCCTGACAATGAGCTTCTTGATCCCAAGGTCTACTGCGATCTCGAGACCGGCAAGCAAACCTTCATACTCTGCGGTATTGTTTGTTGCTTGCTCCTTGGGAAAGTGCATACGGACTACGACTTGAGGTCCTCTCCGGTGGAGTGCGACAAGTAGCACGCCGCACCGGGCGCCTTGCAGCGAGAAGGCACCATCAAAGTACAACAGCCACTCTTTGCTTGCTTCCTTGACGGGAATGCTCGTTTCTGGAATTTCTTCATCTGGTGTTGGTGTCCATTCTGCTATGACCTCCGCCAATGCTCTGCTTTGGATAGTTGAAGTGCTCTCAAACTTGAGGCCAAATCTTGACAGTTCTTGTGCCCACTCGACAATCCTGCCTGTTGCTTCTGGATTTTGCAGTATCCTCTTCAGCGAAAAGCGAGTGACAAGTGTGATCTCATGTGCCTGAAAGTAATGGCGCAACTTTCTCGAGGCCATGAGAAGGCCGAAAAGCAATTTCTGCACACCAGAGTACCTTGACCTAGCCCCCTGCAGAAGGGCCCGACAAAGTAAACTGGGCGCTGCACCATCCTTTTACGCATCTTCTCATCGTCTGCCTTGAGATCCGTCCTTGTCGGGACCAGAGCTTGCCGGTGAAGCCCCCTGCTTTTCGCTGGATGCATCCGCCATGGTTGCTAGCTCGTCATCTGCCTCCCTCTCCACTACTAATGCAGCACTAACCACTTGATTGGTTGCCGCTATATATCGCAGCAACTTCTCTTGTGGCTTAGGTGCGCCAAGTGTTGGAGTGGAGGACAGGTATCTCTTCAAGTCCTGCAGCGCAGCCTCCGCTTCCGGAGTCCATTGCATCGGACCTGCCTTTTTCAAAATTTTGAAAAATGGCAGAGTAGCGCTTCTTGAACCTAGAGATAAACCTGCCGAGAGCAGCTACGCAACCGCAAACCTTCGTACATCCTTGACGCGCTTTGGTGCTTCAATCTGCTCAATGGCCTTGATCTTGTCGGGATTGGCTTCAATTCCCGCTAAGACCACGAAGAACCCGAGAAGCTTGCGGAAGGGACTCCAAACACGCACTTCTCGTGGTTGAGCTTGAGGTTGATCTTGCGCAGATTTGCAAAGGTTTCGTCTAAATCTTGAACCAGGGTCGCCTTGTCCTTGCTTTTGACCACTATGTCATCCATGTATGCTTCCACATTTCTGTGCATTTGCGGCTCAAAAGCGTCATGAACTACTCTCGCAAATGTTGAACCAGCATTCTTTAACCTGAAGGGCATCCGTACAAAACAGTATGTGCCACATGGGGTGATGAATGCGGTCTTCTCCTCATCCTCTTCGCCATGAAGATCTGATGATATCCTGAGTATGCATCCAGAAATGAAAGCAAATCACATCCGCCGTGGAGTCAACAATCTGGTCTATCTTGGCGGCAAGGGAAATGGGTCTTTGGGACAAGCTTTATTGACATCTGTAAAGTCGATACAAAGCCTCCATTTCCGTTAGCCTTGCATACAACTTCTGAGGATTGGCCAACCACGTAGGATGGAGCACTCCTCTGACAAGGCCTGCTGCTTCCAGTTTCTTGATTTCTTCCGCAATGAACTCTTGACGCTCCACTACTTGCTTCCTTACTTTCTGCTTGACAGGCCGGGCATGAGGACAAACGGCAAGATGGTGCTCAATTACTTTCCTGGGAACACCGGGGATGTCAGATGGTTGCCACGCAAACACGTCGACGTTCGCCCGCAGGAAAGCAACGAGCGCGCCTTCCTATTTAGGGTCGAGAGAGGCACTGATGGTGAAGGTACCACCAGTGCCGTCCTCCTTGGCGGACACCTTCTTGGTCTCTGGTGGAGCTATCATCGTCTTCTTACACTTGCCGGTGGAGCTCGATGGTGCGTTCTCGACGGTAGCGCAGCACTCCAAAGAGGTGCGCTTGCCGGAGTGGGCATCAGAGATCTTGCCGGACTTGGTCTTCTTCTTCCCCCCCCGGGAGCTTCAGCGGCAAGTGGCTTGCAATCTGTTGCAGCTGCTGCCTCCCGGTAGATCTTGTCGGCACAGATAAGAGCATCCTTCTTGTCGCCTGGGACAGAGATGACACTTATCGGGCCCGGCATCTTCGTGGAGGTTGTATGCATAGTGAGAGGCTGCCATGAATTTGGCGAGTGCTGGACGGCCAAGTATCCCATTGTAAGGCAGTGGAAAGTCAGCAACATCAAAGGTGACCCTCTCAGTCCTGAAGTTCAACTCGCTGCCAAATGTCACCGGCAACGTGATCTTTCCCTTCGGCTTGCTCCTTCCCGGATTGATTCCTTGAAAAGTGTCGGTCTCTTCGAGCTCGCCATCAGGGATCTGGAGTTCCTGGAGTACCGCTGAGGAGATCAGATTCAAGCCGGCCCCACCGTCAACTAACATCTTGGTGACCTTGAGGTTGCGGATAGTTGGTGAAACCAACATCGGCAAGCACCCGACCGCATGATTACACGATCGTGGTGGTCCTCAATATCAAAGATGATAGGCGTCTTTGGACCATTTCAGAGGCTTGCGTGACTCGATGGATGGTTCTGCTGCATTGACTTCCCGCATCCACTGCTTGAGTTGGCCGTGTGAAGTATGCAGAGAAGCACCGCCGTCAATGCACAGGACCTCTGTGGCTTTCTGGAACTCCTGCTCATCGGTCTCATCATCATCCATGTCTTCATCGTCGTCGTCATCGTCATCCTTGTCGCGGCCACGGGGAGGTCTGTCTCCTTGCCGCTGCTTGGCCTTGCCGCAGCGTCCTCCCCGGCCGGGGCGTTTCTTGCTGGGTCCTCCAGCACCCTCTTGGGCTTTCTCCTTATCACGCCCGCCAGATTCAGCTTTACGCTTGCTCGACAAGCTGCTCGACCTTCTTGCAGCTCTGGAGGTCATGGCCCTTGGTGCGGTGGATCTTGGCAAGATTGCTTGCCGAAATCACCTTTGTCGTGGCCGCCACAGACCGGGCGATTGGTGCCGCGGCAACCTCCGGAGCTACCAGCCTTGGCTTTCTTGGCGCCGCCTCCGCTGTCGGACTGCTCAACAACTAGTACATCTCTGCCTTTCTTCTTTTCATTTGCCCGCCGCTTGGCTCTTCTTTGCCGGGGCGGTCTCTTCACTATCAGATCCTCCTGCTTCAGTATTCTCTCCGGGGAGTCTCCTCCCCTCCTAAGCACGTGCACACTTGTCGGCCAGGGCATATAGCTCACTGACGTCTCTGATCTTGCACATCGCCATCTCCTCCCGCATCCTGCGGTTTCGCACGTTCTGATGGAACGCGCTGATCACCGCGGCGGGGGGGACATCTGGGATGTTGTGCTGTACACGGCTGAATCTTTGAATATACTTGCGCAAGGGCTCCCCTTCCTTCTGGGCGAGCAGATGAAGGTCGCTTTCTTGGCCATGGGGCTTGTGGCCGCCTGTAAAGGCGCCTACAAACTGATGGCCTAGATCTGCTCAAGAAGATATGGAGTTCTCCCGCAAGTGCATGAGCCAGGATCTGACATTGGGCTTGAGCACCAGCGGGAAGTAGTTGGCAAGGATCTTGTCGTCTCGCCCCCCGGCAGCCTGCACCATGATGGTGTAGATGCTGAGGAACTCCGACGGATGCGTCTTGCCGTCGTACTTCTGCAATGCGTCGGCTTGAAGTTTTCTTCTTGCTGGGCCTTTGGACTTGCCGCAGCTCACGAGTGAACGCAGGGCAACCTACGCGTCTGACGGCAAGTCGCTGGTTCCTCCGGCGCGTGCATGTCGACAGAGGGCCCGGCGGCAGCTTGTCGGATTGACGCTGCGCTTCTCTTCGGCGCTCGATCCGAGTTCGAGCGTCTTCTTGCTGTCGATCGTGTAGAACTTGGCGCTGATCGCGACGAGCTCGTGGATCCGATGACGCGGTGGAGTCGCTGTCGAGGTGGATCCGGCGAGTCGGCGATCTTGGCATTCGGGGCGGAGAGTGCATGTTGGTTGCACCCCCACCGGTCTCGTCGCCACCGGCTCTTGTTTGGTAGTCCTGCCGCGGCAGCGATGCACTCGGTTGCGGCGGAGCGTCGCCCGTTAAGCGGCTGATGAGACTACGAATGGTGGCCCTCCACCATCGACCTTGTCGGCCGTTGGAGGGTAATCTAAGAGCGATTGCGCTCGCCAAAGCTTCTGCTGGAGTGGTGGGTGGCAGTGGTGAACGGCGCGAGGAACGAGATATGCTCGGACTTCTAACTATGTTAGAAGGAGCAGTATCCCGTCCGGCCGACCGTGCCTCGCTCGCGCCAGCATGTTGGCGTGCATGCTGGTCTTGAGCATCCCGAGATCGTCCAGCTTGATCTTGGTCCAACGAGCATATGGCATTGTGAATGCCATGACGCTGTCGGTCTCGCGCCTCCTGAGACGGGCGCGGTGCATGTACGGACGCCGAGGTCTGCGCAGCCTTGTCCTTGGACTTTGCAGCACCGTGAGCTCCCCTGGCGCCGTCCATTCTTTCACCGGCGTCTACCCCACCACCTGTTTCCTCTGGTGGTGGTGGGTTCGACGCGGACGGGGCTTCTGCCGCCGAAGCCTTCTTCCTCGGTGGCATGTTGAGGAAGATGATGAAGATCTAGCTCGCGTGGACGCCGGATCAGGTTCACACAACCTCGACGCCTACTGGCGCGCCAAAGATGTCGGGCAGGCTGATCCGCCCACGAACACCTATGGGGCGGCGGACCAAGCCCTTTCGGTTCGGCCGGGGAGGCGGAGGTCGCACGAAGAGCAGATCGAGGCGAAACACGAGAGGTTTACCCAACGGAGCTCTCCGGAGAGATAACACTCCTACTGCTGCATGGGTGAGGTGTATTGAGTTCTTGCTCAGGAGCGCCGAGTGCTACAGTACACACGAGCTGCTAACGAGACCGAGCGTGGAGGAATCGATCGATCAACCCCTCTACGCTATGCATGGGCCTCCTTTTATATGCTCAAGGGGCTCCGACGGTGGCAGCGTAGACGGGGGTACAAATGGAAAAATAGTGGTTGGTACACCTACTTATGCGATTAATACGATTATGCGATGTACTATACCTAACCCCGACGACAGGGGACAAAGGCATTAAATGCCCATCTAGTCGCCCCTAACGGTGCAAGCGAGGGACCGCTGAGGGCGCCACCGTTCGCCACGATGGCAAACTTGTCGGGCTGCTTGCCACCTCGCACCGCTGGCTGCGACCTCTTGCCACGCAGCGCTGGGAAGGTCCTAGGGCAACACGTTAGTGGATCTGGCTGGAGTGTAGGTACCGAGTCTGGTCTGCGCGTTAGCGCCTTGCCGCGGTTGTTGTCTTGTCGCGCCCGGAAGCTTGTCGCGCACCCGGCCTTCCCGGCAAGCTCCTCTTGCCGGGACCTTGTCTTGTAGGTGCCTTGGGTGGCCTTCCCGGCAAGCGCCTCTTGCCGGGGCCTTTTCTCCTTGGCTTGAATACTTTGTACTTGAATGGCTCCACAGGAACCACGAAGGACCTTGGCGGTCACCCGGTAAGCCTTGCCGCGCAGGGCTGCAACTGCCCGTGCACAAGTTCGGGATACTAGGGTACCCCTACTCTAGTACACCGACACCGCCCCCCGCTGAACCGAAAGGGGCTCGGTCCGCCGGTCCCATAGGTGTTCGTGGGCCAGATCAGCCTACCCCGACATCTTTGGCGTGCCAGGTAGGGGGCGTCGATATTGTGTGAACCTGATCCGGCGTCCACACGAGCTAGTTCTTCATCATCTTCATCGACATGGCACCGAAGAAGAAGGCTTCGGCGGCAGATGTTCCGTCCGTGTCGAACCCACCACCACCGGAGCAAACGGGTGGTGGGGTAGACGTCGGCGGAAGAATGGACGTCGACGGAGGAGCCCACGGTGCTGCCAAGTCCAGGGACAAGGCTGCGCAGACCTCGGCGTCCGTACATGCACCGCGTCTGCCTCAGAGGCGCGCGAGACCGACAAACGTCATGGCATTCACAACGCCATATGCTCGTTGGACCAAGATCGAGCCGGTGGATCTCGGGATGCTCAAGACCGGCATGCACGCCAACATCTTTGGCGCGAAGCAGGCATCGGTCGCTGGGCGGGATATCGCTCCTTCTAATATAGTTAGAAGTCCGAGCATATCCCACTCCTCGCGCCGTTCACCATCGCCACCCACCACTCCAGCGAAGCTTTGGCGAGAGCTCAATCGCTTCCTGGATTACCCTCCAACAGCCGACAAGGTCGATGAATGGAGGGCCACCATTCGTAGTCTCATCGGCTTTGCCAATGGCGACGCTCGCGGCAACCGAGTGCATCATCGCCGCGGCAGGACTGCCAAACACGCAGGCGGTGGCGATTTAAACCGTGGGGTGCAACCACCATGCACTCTCCGCCTGAAGGCCAAGATCGCCAACTCGCGGATCCACCTCGACAGCGACTCCACCGCATCATCGGATCCATGAGCTCGTCGCGATCAGCGCCAAGTTCTTCACGAACGACAGCAAGAAGACGCTCGAACTCGCATCGAGCGCCGAAGAGAAGCGCGGCGTCAATCCGACCAGCGCGCTGGGCCCTCTGTCGACAAGCATGTGCCAGGGGAACCAGGCGACTTGCCGTAAGCGGTAGGTTGCCCTGCGTTCACTCATGAGCTGCGGCAAGTCCAGTGGCCCAGCAAGAAGAATTTCAAGCCAGACGTACCAGAGAAGTACGACGGCAAGACGCATCCGTCGGAGTTCCTCAGCATCTACACCATCGCGGTGCAAGCTGCCGGGGGCGAGACGACAAGATCCTGGCCAACTACTTCCCGCTGGTGCTCAAGCCCAATGTCAGATCCTGGCTCATGCACTTGCCGACAACTCCATATCCTCTTGGGCAGATCTATGCCATCGGTTTGTCGGTGTTTTACAGCGACCACAAGCCTCATGGCCAAGAGAGCGACCTTCATCTACTCGCCTGAAGGAAGGAGAGCCCTGCGCAAGTACATTCAGAGATTCGATTACAGACAAAGACAACATCCCAGATGTCCACCGGCCGCTGTAATCGCAGTGTTCCATCGAGCGCGAAACCGCAGGATGCACGAGAGGAGATGGCGATATGCAAGATCGAGACGTCGATGAGCTATATGCCTGGCGAACAAGTGTGCACGCGTGAGGAAGGGAGGAGACTTCGGAGAGAATATCAAGCAGGAGGATCTGATAGTGAGGAGACCGCCTGCAAAGAAGAACCGGCATGAGCAACAGGAAGAAGACAGGCCAAGATGTGCTAGTTGTTGAGCAGTCCGGCAACGGAGGTGGCGCCAAGAAAGCCAAAGCTGGTAGCTCCGGCAAGGAGGTTGCCGCTGGCACCAACTGCCAGGCTGTGGCGGCCGCCGACAAGCAGGACGGCTCCAACAAAAAGTACTGCAAGATCCACCGCACCAAGGGCCATGACCTCCAGAGCTGCAAAAAGGTCGAGCAGCTTTACGAGCAGCAGAAGGCTGAATATGAACGACGCGACAAGGAGAAGGCCCAGGAAGGTGCTGGAGGAGCTAGCAAGAAACGTCCCGGCCGAGGAGGATGCCGCGGCAAGGCCAAGCAGCGGCAAGGAGACAGACCTCCCCGCGGTCGCGACAAGGATGAAGACGACGACGATGATGAAGACATGGAAGATGACGAGACCGATGAGCAGGAGTTCCAGAAAGCCACAGAGGTCCTGTGTGTTAACGGTGGTGCTTCTCTGCATACTTCACACCGCCAGCTCAAGCAGTGGATACGGGAAGTCAATGCGGCAGAACCATCCGTCGAGTCACGCAAACCTATGAAATGGTCCAACACGCCTATCATCTTTGATATTGAGGACCACCACGATCGCAGAATCGCGTCGGGTGCTTGCCGATGTTGGTTTCACCAACTATCCGCAACCTCAAGGTCACTAAGATGCTAGTTGACGGCGGGCCGGCTTGAACCTGATCTCCTCCGGTGCTCCGTAAACTCCAGATCCCTAATGGTGAGCTCGAAGAGACCCAAGACATTCCAAGGAATCAATCCGGAAGGAGCAAGTCAAGGGAAAGATCACGTTGCGGTGACATTTGGCAGCGAAGTTGAACTTCAGGATCGAGAGGGTCACTTTTGACGTTCTTGACTTTCCATTGCCTTACAATGGGATACTTGGTCATTCAAAGACTCGCCAAATTCATGGCAGCCTCTCACTATGCATACAACATGCTGAAGATACTAGGCCCGATAAGTGTCATCTCTGTCCCTGGCGACAAGAAGGATGCTCTTATCTGCGCCGACAAGATCTACCGGGAAGCAGCAACTGCAGCAGATTGCAAGCCACTTGCCGCTGAAGCTCCCGGGGCGAAGAAGAAGACCAAGTCCGGCAAGAGCTCTGATGCCCACTCCGGCAAGCGCACCTCTTCGGAGTGCTGCGCTACCGTCGAGGACGCACCATCGAGCTCCACCGCAAGTGTAAGAAGACGATGGCAGCTCCACCAGAGACCAAGAAGGTGTCCGCCAAGGAGGACGCAGACCGGTGGTACCTTCACCATCGCTGCCACTCTCGACCCTAAATAGGAAGGGCTGCGTTGCTTTTCCTCAAGGGCGAACGCCGACGTGTTTGCATGGCAACCGTCCCGACATCCCAGTGTTCCTGTGAAAGTAATTGAGCACCATCTTGCCGCTTTGTCCTCATGCGCGGCCCACAAGCGTAAAGTCAGGAAACAGGCAAAGGAGCGCCAAGAGTTCATCGCAGAAGAAATCAAGAAATTGGAAGCAGCAGGCCTTGTCGAGGAGTGCTCCATCCCACGTGGTTGGCCAATCCTGTAGTTATGCAAGAAGGCAAATGGGAAATGGAGGCTTTGTATCGACTTTACCGATGTCAATAAAGCTTGTCCCAAAGACCCATTTCCTTGCCGCCAAGATCGACTATATTGTTGACTCCACGGCCGGATGTGATTTGCTTTCATTTCTGGATGCATACTCAGGATATCATCAGATCTTCATGGCAGAAGAGGATGAGGAGAAGACCGCATTCATCACCCCATGTGGCACATACTGTTTCATATGGATGCCTTTAGGATTAAAGAATGCTGGTTCAACATTTGCAAGGGTGGTCCATGACGCTTTTGAGCCGCAAATGCAGAGAAATGTGGAAGCCTACATGGATGACAAGGCGACTCTGATTCAAGATTTAGATGAAACCTTTGCAAATCTGCGCAAGATCAACCTCAAGCTCAACCCTGAGAAGTGTGTGTTTGGAGTCCCTTCCGGCAAGCTTCTCGGGTTCTTCGTGTCTCAGCGGGGAATTGAAGCCAATCCCGACAAGATCAAGGCCATTGAGGCCATTGAGCAGATTGAAGCACCAAAGCGCGTCAAGGATGTACGAAGACTTGCCGGTTGCGTAGCTGCTCTCAGCAGGTTCATCTCTAGGTTCTGTTGAGCGCCTCGCCATATTTCAAAATTTTGAAAAAAGCAGGTCCGATGAAATGGACTCCGAAAGCGGAGGCTGCGCTGCAGGACTTGAAGAGATACATGTCCTCCACTCCAACACTTGGCGCACCTAAGCCACAAGAGAAGTTGCTGCTATATATAGCGGCAACCAATCAAGTGGTTAGTGTTGCGTTAGTAGCGGAGAGGGAAGCGGATGATGAGCTAGCAACCATGGCAGATGCATGCAGCGACGAGCAGGGGGCTTCACCGGCAAGCTCTGGTCCCGACAAGGATGGATCTACGCAGACGCATGAGAAGATGCAGAAAAGAATGGTGCAAATACCTTTACTTTTGTGAGTTCCTTCTCGCAGGGGCTAGGTCAAGGTACTCTGGTGTGCAGAAATTGCTTTTCGGCCTCCTCATGGCCTCGAGAAAGCTGCGCCATTACTTCCAAGCACATGAGATCACAGTTGTCACTCGCTTTTCGCTGAAGAGGATACTGCAAAATCCAGAGGCAACAGGCAGGATTGTCGAGTGGGCACTGGAACTGTCAAGCTTTGGCCTCAAATTTGAGAGCACTTCAACTATCCAAAGCAGAGCATTGGCGGAGTTCATAGCAGAATGGACGCCAACACAAGATGAAGAAATTCCAGAAACGAGCATCCCCGTCAAGGAAGCAAGCAAAGAGTGGCTGATGTACTTTGATGGTGCCTTCGCTGCAAGGCGCAAAAGTGGCGTGCTACTTGTTGCACCCACCGGAGAGCACCTCAAGTACGTAGTCGTGATACACTTTCCCAAGGAGCAAGCAACAAACAATACTGCAGAGTATGAAGGTTTGCTTGCCGGTCTCAGGATCGCAGTAGACCTTGGGATCAAGAAGCTCATTGTCAGGGGTGACTCACAACTTGTCATCCGCCAAGTGAACAAGAGTTATCAGAGTCCGTTGATGGAAGCTTATGTTGATGAAGTGAGAAAGCTAGAAGAGCACTTTGACGGCCTACGGATGGAATATATTCCAAGAGCTCAGAACGACATTGCTGATGGTTCGTCAAGTGCTCCGCACTTAAGTTACTTGTGGAACCAGGGATCTTTGTGCTCAAGTCGACTCAACCGTCTGTATCGCCATCAACCGGACAGAGCAAGAAGAGGAAGTTGATTTCTGGTGACTATTTTCGGCAGAGCTCCTGAAGCCGCTGCCAAGAAGGTCCCCAAGATCAACACCAAAGGGTCTTGAGGAGTCTGCTCCGACAAGCCCTAGGGTTTGTTCCGTTGAAGCGCACGCCCCGACAAGTTTTGCTCCGGCAAGCTTGCCGGGAACGTCAAGCTCCGGCTGAGCCGTGAGGTTCTCGCCCAGAGAAGCGGATGTTCCCGCAGCAGCTGATGTGCCTTTTGTCCTTGTTGTCGAGCCGCAAGCTCCAACATGGTCACATCAGATTGTCCATTTCCTTCAGACAGGAGAACTTCCCGAAGAGCAAGAAGAAGCGGAAAGAGTAGCCCTACAGTCAAGTAAGTATGTACCAGTTTGTCGACAACACACTGCATGAAGAAGACTCAACGGTGTGAAATTGAAGTGTATTCACCGGAAGACGGACAAAAGCTGTTGGCGAGAGAGATACATGGAGGCATATGTGGTCACCACATTGGCGCCAGAGCACTTGCCGCAAATCGCTCCTAAGCAAGGTTTCTTTTGGCGAGACAGCCCTCCAGTGATGCAAATCGCACAAGTAACCAAGTGTGAAGCGTGCAGTTCCATTCCAAGCAGATACACCAGCCGACTCAAGATCTCCAGACGATCCCTTTATCCTGGCCATTTTCGGTCTGGGGGCTCGACATCCTCGGCCCTTTCCCCCGAGCTGTCGGGGGCTTTGAGTACTTGTACGTTGCAATCGACAAGTTCACAAAGTGGCCGGAAGTGGAAGCAGTGAGGAAGGTGAAAGCACAGTCAGCAATCAAGTTCTTTAGGTCAATTGTTTGCCGTTTTGGAATCCCTAACAGGATCATCACCGACAACGGCACGCAATTCACGAGTCGCACCTTCATGCAGTACGTCCAAGATCTTGGCGCCAAGGTCTGCTTCACTTCTGTTGCTCATCCGAGAAGTAACGGTCAAGCGGAGAGGGCGAATGCTGAAGTGCTGCGCAGGCTCAAGACCAAAACTTTTGACAGGCCGCACAAGTGCGGAAAGAACTGGATTGAGGAGCTGCCGGTGGTTCTTTGGTCGATCAGGACGACGCCAAATCGAGCCACCGCCGCAGACACCTTTCGCTCTAGTCTATGGAGCAGAGGCAGTTCTCCCAGGGAACTCTTATACGGATCACCTCGAGTGCTCGCTTATGATGAGCTTGAGCAAGAGCGATTGGCGACAAGATGACGACCGCTCCTTGAGGAGGATCGTCTTCAGGCTGTCAGACGAGCTGCTCGATACCAGCAAGCTTTGCGCCGCTACCATAGCCGCATAAAGTTAATGCCAGAAGTCTCGAGGAAGGCGACCTTGTTCTTCGGGCGTTGCTCAGTCCGCCAAGAATTCCAACAAGTTGACCTTGAAGTGGGAAGGTCTCACCGGGTGAAACGAGTCACTAGGCTCGGCGCTGTCCGCTTTGAGACCGAAGATGGCATTCGGTGAGCAACTCTGGGAACATTGAGCATCTTCGTAAGTCTTACTCAGAGCGGCGGTTGCGGAACCTATTCCGGCAACCACCTTTTGTACAAGTCTTGCATTTGTTGCATGTAATCCTTTGTACAAAGCCAAGCGCAGACCCGTGCATAAGTAAAGCTTAGCGTGCTTCGCACATCTTGTCAATTTCATGCTTTTACTTCTATTTTGCATGCGTTATCTGACACTTTGTGCAGCACCTGCCCCAGTAAGCAATAACGAGCCATAAGGCTCCATATCTTTATTTTCTCTTCTTTCTCTTTCTCAAAGAAAGGAAGGTTCCCTCGCCCACAAGTTTGCCGGGGGGAAAGGAAAAGATAATGGTGTGGACCAAGCGTCGCTCAAGGAAGTCTAGCCTTACCAGGAAGCAAACGACAGAAAAGCTAAGTTGCTAAAGTTTGAGCAATCAGTTTTAAAATTTTTAAGTTATCTTCCTTGAACGACCGTACTTTGTATGGAAAACCTGTATGCGGAGGAACCAACTCGTAGCTAGTTGCGCCTTACTTTGTTTCGAGTCCGGCTCAACAACTTAAGTGAGCTGCGACTAGTTGCGATAAGGTTATTTGTCGGAAGCGGCACCGCCAAAGAAGTCTTGACGTCCGCAGACTCGGCCATGGCCAGTGTGCCTGTGCCGACAAGTTCCCTAAAAGCGTAAGGCAAAAACATACAAAGGAAGGAATCAAGTAAAGGAAATAACATAGCAATCACTACCCGAAATAGAGTTATATTACAAGATAACTTGTCGCAGCTCTAATAGATTGTTCTCACAACATGACCAGCAGCGGCAAGAAAAAGAGAAAGCGGGCGGCCTAATCTACGCGATCACCCTCAACCCTCTTGATCCCGCTCACCCTGTCCACAATGGGTGCGACAAGGGTCTTGAGCGCCTCCACATCAAAGATCCGGCGGCAAGGACTTGAGAATGTTGGGGAGGTTGAGGCCTGGATTGCGGAAGGCCACCTTCATCAGCACCTTCTGAAGAGCTCCCGCACAGATCTGGCGCGACTCCTCGGCCAGCTGCTTTGGGACTTCTTCCCGGAGTCGCTGGAGGGCCGTCACCACGCCTTTGAAGAACAAGCTGAGCTTGGCGCTGGGCTGGAGGTGCTCGTCGGAGGAATACCCAAGGTCCACCATCCCCAGCTGCGCCAGCTCCCTGTCGATGGCTGCAGCAACATCCACGAGACCCTCGGTCCAGTGCTCCACATTCTCCCTAAAAGTGTTCTGGGCGGCAAGAAGATTTCGCCAACAGCCACTGGCCGGCCTTGATCTTCTCCTTCAAGGCCACCTCCTGCTCCTTGGCGCCCAGCCCCCGAGTCAAGGTGGTCGGCTTCAACTCAAGATCTGCGTTGGAGTCCTTGGCGGCACTGAGCTCCTTGCTCCTCTCGGCGAGACGGCCCTGCAGCTCGGCAAGAGTGGAGGCGTCCTTCTCGCGCTCATGCTTGAGTGCAGCAAGCTCCCCGCCGCTCTCCTTGAGATTGGCCTCCAGCTGCATCACCTTCGTCTCCAGCTCCTTCTTGGCGGCCTCGGCAGCTGCGGCAAGATCCTTTGCTTCCTTGAGAGCCCCGCCAAATGTTTGCTCGTGGCGCTGCTAGATCCTCCTCATGGCTGTCAAGACTAACCTTCCTCTGCCAACTTGCCTTCCTGCAGAGATAGCTTCTCGGGCGGCAAGCTGTTGTTCTCGGCTTCAGCCTTCTCGAGGAGGAAGGCTTTGCGCCTCGGCGAAGTTGCTCCCGCCTTCCGCCAAGGACCGGAGAGCTTCCTGGTTGAGGCCCCGGAGCTCCTCCAGACGCTTCTCGATGTTTGCTCCTGCCTTCGCGACAAGCGCTTCCGGGATTCCAGCTTGGCTTGTCGGTAGCGGTAGAGCGATAGCGACTCCTTGTGTTGCTCTTCCTCGAGACTTCAGCTTCTTTGCTGCTGTTTGGTCGTCGACCAGCGTCGATCCAATGAAGCGAGCAGCTCTTCATCAAAAGTTTCTCCTTCGCCGGGCGCTCGAGCTCGACGCCCATGGGAGCTTAATGAAGACGCCATCACCGGCCTTCAAATAAGTATTTGGGCTGGGGATCTTGAGTCGACGCTGCAGCGGAGGAGGGATCGGCGGTCGGCGTGGCGCTGGCGCTCCTGTTGCCTCGTGGTCGTCGGTCGATCGCGGACCTCGCCCGGCTCTGCGGCGGCAGCTTTGGCGGCCTCTTCGCCGGCCGGGCTCGTCGGCCTTGACTTCTCCTCCAATGGCAGAAAGATCGTCAAGTGATTGCTGTGGCGTCCTCCTCGCCGGTGGCCTCGGTCTCCATTGGCTCTGTGGCGGACGGATCTGGCAGCCGGAAAATGAAGAAAAGTCAAGCAAATATTCAAAAAGAAAATCAGAAGAAGAAGAACACAAGGGAAGTTTTCAAGCAAGAGAATTACCTGCGCTAGGGTCTGCAGTCATGGTCTCCGCCACCAAGGGATCGCTGGTGCTGTCCCTTGCCGGAGAGCTATCCCTTGCCGGAGAGGTCTCCCTTGCCAGAGAACGCTCCCTTGCCGAGGAATCCTCCCTTGGCGGTGTAGTCGAAGCGGAAGGCATGTCAGGAGCGGCTTCAGGGCACTCCTCATAAGGCTGCTCTGCTCCTACACAAATCAGCATTCAGATATCAGCAAAGAAAGGGCACCCATGCACGCCTAACAGCAGGAAGTAAACCATATACTTACGCTGGGCTGCTACTGGGGCTGCTTTGAGGAAGAGTTGCAGCGTCCGGCAAGGTGGTCTCGACGCGCCTCCTGCTGTCATGCGGTGGGTTCGCCTCGACGACAATCACCGGGGCCTTGGCCCTCTTCGACGCTCTGGGCGGCGTCACGAAAAGGAATGGGTTCAGAATGAAGCAAATCAGATACAAGACAAAGCAACAAGTCAAGAACTACAAATGCTGCAAAGAATCTTACTCTTCTTCTTCCTCGTCCGGAGCTAAGCGGAGAGATCAAATTCCGCCCGCCTCCAAAGACGACGAAAGCGGAGGAGTAGAGTTCCCTCGGCCGCTTGGCGGGAAGCGAAGCGGTGGTCTGCGAGGGCCCGCTCCAGCTGCAGCGGCATGAGGTGCTCCGGGCAACAGTGCTTGCCGGTGGAAGCTGCATGGCCATGGGCGGCTGTTGACCGTCTGCCGCCCGCTACATCTCCGTCTTTGCGGAGACGCCTTCTTGGTGGAGCTGGGGCTCCATGGGCAAGCTGTCCGGCGAGGGGAGGAGGCGCCCTCGGGCTCGCTCAACTCAGCTTCAGCCCGACAAGCTCCTCCTCGCCGCAAACTCCCTTCGCTCGACAAGGCTTGCCGCCTCTGCTGCCTCTGCCTCCTCCATGGTGAATCCGAACTTCGCCGCTGGCGGCCGCTGCCGCCGCTTCTTCCGGCTGGTGGCGTCGCCGATCTCATCATCGGTGGTGTCGCGGGTGAGGCTCTTACTCGTTCATCGGGCGGACCGGCACTTCTACCAGGCTGTCAAAGAACACTCGCACGGCGTCATCTGCAGCCTCTTGCCAGGTTGAACGATTCCATGGGAGTCGCTGGCAACGGCATCATTGCACGGATGCGGTCGGCGAGGAATTGTTGCACAGCCGAACGACACCTTCGCAACCTGAACATTTCGGGATGATCGGGATCGGGCTTGAACAGCTCCAAGAGCATCGCGGCCCAGTTCCAAGACGGTGAAGTTGAAATTTAGGCCCGGGCGCAGCCTTTCATGATATCCGCCGCATTCTCGACGCCCCAGCGGGTCTCCTCCTCTCTCGCAAGGGGCGGCGCGCGGCGAAGAAAGTCTCGCGCCTAACGGTGCCTACAAGTGAGCCAGCAAGCTCGAGGCGCAGGATCCGGTGACGGCAATCTTCGCCTAGCGCCTTCCGGTGCCACGTTGCTCCAATTGTTGCCGCGCACTATTGGGGTTTGGCGCTGGACGGTAAATGGCTGCGGGTTCTCCTCGACAATCCAGCACCAATCTGCCCTCCACTCCTCCCACTTGCTGCGGAGCTCTCCCTCCAGATAAGCTTCCTTCTTGCCAATCCTTGAGATCCAAGCGATTCACCGAAGAAGAGGCTCCTCTCTCAGCTCGGGGCATAAAGAAGTGGCGGAAAAGGGCTATGTTTGGATGGACTCCGACAAAGTTTTCGCAGAGATGCGCGAAAACTGCCATGGTCAGAACATCATTGGGGGTGAAGTCAAGGAGGCGGAACCCGTAGGTGTTCATGATATCGCAGAAGAATTCAGAGAAAGGCGGGCAGAGCCCGCAGTAGAAGAACAACGTGAAGAAAGGGTACCCATTCGAGCCAGTTCGGTTCAAGCAGCGTGGGAGTACCTTCGTGCGCTGGATGCGCCGTCTCCGTCGACCAGAAGAGGTAGTAGTTCTCCCTCAGCTCCCTCGCAGCGAGCTGGGGGGGAAAGATTGCCCGCTCCTTCCGCACCGCCACAAGCCGCTGCGCCTCGGCCGACTTCATGGCCTTCCCCTTGTCGACTTTCGGAGCCATGGCGGAGGTGGTGAGGGAGATCGACGACGTTGGTGATGCTGATTGCGATGAGGGGCGGAGCGCTGCTCTCTCTTCAGCCTTGGGAAGATGGGGGGAGCACCGGAGGTTTTTCGAGATTGGACAACAACTGGCGAGATGGGCAGACTGCCCCTGTTTCCCCTGCTTATAAAGAGGGAGGGGCAGACGCCTTTTTTTCGAATAAAGAAACCACCCACGATCTCTCACATGACGCCGCATTCGGCGCGTGCTGCTCGTGGAGGGCGTGGTGGGTCCGGGTGAGTTTGGCGTAACCCAGGCGCTGCGTGCCCGCCTGTTTGGGCCTGGCCCAACAGCGGCACTGCACCGTGTGGCCCAGTGCCTGGGGCTCTGCCGGTGTACTAGAGTAGGGGTACCCTAGTATCCCGAACTTGTGCACGGGCAGTTGCAACCTCCGCGGCAAGGCTTACGGGTGACCGCCAAGGTCCTCCGTGGTTCCTTTGGAGCCATTCAAGAACAAAGTATTCAAGCCAAGGAGACAAGGCCCGGCAAGAGGAGCTTGCCGGGAAGGCCACCTAAGGCACCTTAGGAGACAAGGCCCCGGCAAGAGGAGCTTGCCGGAAGGCCCGGTGAGCGACAAGCTTCCGGACGCGACAAGACAACAACCGCGGCAAGGCGCTTGCCGCGGCAGACCACCACTCTATACCTGCGCTCCAGCACATCCACGAAACGTGTCGCCACAGGACCTTTCCAGAGCTGCGGCAAGAGGCCGCGGCCAGCGGGAAGAGCGCTGTGGCAAGCGGCGCCGACAAGATTGCCATCGTGTGGCGGTGGCGCCCTTGACGGTCCCTGTTTTCAAGTTAGGGCGGCGTGACAGGCATTTAATGCCTTTGTCCCCGCCGTCGTGGTTAGGTATGATACCTTTGTACAAGTAGCTGTACCAACCACTCCTTTTCCATTTTTACCCTTGTCTACGTTGCCACCTGTCGGAGACCCCTTTAGCATATAAAAGGAGGCCCATGCGCAACGTAGAGGGGGGTTCGAAAGGCTCTACACTCACGCTCGGTCTCGTTAGCAGCTTGTGTGTACTGTAGCACTCAGCGCTCCCGAGCAAGAACTCAATTCACTCAGACATGCAGCAGTAGGAGTGTTATCTCTCCGGAGAGCTCCGAAGCTGGGTAAACCGCTCGTGTGCTTCGCCTCGATCTGCTCTTCGTGCAACCTCCGCCCCCCGCCGAACCGAAAGGGGCTCGGTCCGCCGGTCCCATAGGTGTTCGTGGGCCAGATCAGCCTGCCCCGACACCATGTGACTTTGACTGAATTGTTAAGTTAGTATATACTTGACCGTCTCCGTCTGGCGCCCACACTCCCTCACACTACGCGTCTTCATCCATTGTGATGGACACGTGCTACGCATTTTACGTAGTATACATCTATGGTGAGCCAGTCCGTAATCGTGTCCGAGTCATTGATACTCACCTAGCAGCCACTTGTCGGCCACTTGATTCAGAGTTTCAAACCATATAACCCCAAGTCTACTTTCATCATAGAAATGAAAGATAAATGGATGAGGTTGATGGAGTGAGCAAGTAACCATGTGGTATCTCTTCTGTTCTGTTTTGTTTCTTCTTGCTTAAGACATGCTTCCTCTTGCTTAAGACATGCTGGATCTTTGCTTATACTTCAAAAAATTGAACGAATCATGCATGCATGTAAACAGAAATCATGCTGTAAATTTTCTAATCCGAATTCTGAATTTGAATCAGAGTTGATTGTTAACTCTGAATCTTTTAGACCTCATGGTTACTCCCAAGTAAGTGTGAAGCCACAGTACGTGTTTAAAAATCTTACAGGTGCCAAGTTAACTTGAATCAGAGCAGAAAGCTAACAGCAACCTTAAAACAAAGTTTTTTAAATGATACTGCCGACCTGTTGTCTTTCTACTGCTACTAGACTACTGGTACAGAAAAATGTGCATAAAGGCCCTGTTCATGTGATTGACCAAATTTCCCACAAGTTTTAATGATCACAGATTTTAGTTGGCTCTGTTCATTCTTTTCAAAATGTGCATACATGCCCTGCTCACATGTCCTTTTCCGTGCTGCCTTGATTAGGATGATGACCTTAGTTTTTTTACGCTATTTTATATAGCATCATAACAACCTAGTATTCTAAGGATGCCTCACTTTGAAAGGTATTCCATCATCCGGAGGACTCTGCATCATATATGCTATTGATTATTTAGATGGACTCTACATCATCCTAGAACACAACGGTCTCTGTTAGTGGTATGCACGCATTAGAAACACAATATGTCTGTATGTAATCTAACTTGCAGTGTGTGTGTGGCATGCAGGGAGGTGGTGATCAGGTGAACAACATATGCCTGGAAGACCTCTGGCACAGTGGGGATGTGCAAGCAACGTCCTGTTGCATTCTAATGGTACTGTGTATCGTCTTGTGTCAGCGTCTCATTATCGTGTACAATCTAAATGAGTAGTTCGGAGTCGCTTGTGTTTGATTTCAGTTCATAATTTTGTGATATGCTCTTGATCTTGTTCTGTTCCATACTAGGGAGCTTCTTCTCCTCTCATGTTGTTGCTGTTGTTTTGGTACTAGCTAGAATGATTCCTTGAGCTTGATGATGACAGATTGTACACTGTCTTGCTCAAGTGTTACATAATTGTTATCACAGTACACACATACCTCATTGTTGTCCATGGATCTTGTTCTCTGCTACCAGCATTGACTGGTTGTAGTTGTTTCGGCAAATCACATCACATTCACATGGGCGCATGTGTAGCACTGACTGGTTGTACACACATAATGTTGGTTGGTTGTCCACACATAATGTTGACTGGCTGTAGTAGTTATTGACTGGTTGTATACACATAATGTTGGATGTTATGTATTGATTTTAGTATCAAAAATGGCTCCAACCTGAAGTACTTCAAATAGATTGGCATTCCTTTCTTGTTTGTTTTGATACCCGTATACCCATAAATTAGGGGGAAATTATTGCCTGGATAGGTGTTTTCTTTTGTGAAGTTAGTGGATGTTGATCAAGTCTCCCTTTCCGCTGTATGAAACGTTTCTCCTGTTGTACTTAAAAAGCTTTCTGCTGATGGCAGGAAGAAGAAGGCTATTCACAAGAAGATGGCAGGAAGAAGCAGGCTGATTCAATTCGATCCTCAAGGTAGCCCTTCCCTTCCCCTTCTCTCTTTGATTCAATCCGATCTATGCACAAATTTCACTAGTTTGGATGCATCATGGAACTTGTGGTGATGTTGCCTAGATTGCAGCAAGCAAAAGTACTAGTGTTGAGGTTGTTAAGTGTTTTGTTACGGTGAAATCTGAACCATTTATTGAATAGTAGGATGGCTGACTTGCTATGATTATCTCTTGTTGCTATGTTTTTCTTTTCCATATCCAAATCATGTTTATGAATTGGTGTGCTTGAAAACCAAGGAATGCTTATATTCCTTGTCGGTGTTCTTTTTTATTCTGGTATAAGATGAACCAGCTCGTTATTTGTTTGGTGGTTGATTTGCATACATGTTCTTTTTTCTGCAGAAATATATTGTGGTTCCTTGCAGAGTAAATATGCTGTTAGATTTACTTTTATTTTGTTCCTAATCATTTTGTTCTATAACATCCAGATGCTGGCCTTTCATGTTTCTTCACGAGCATCAGGACAAGGAAGTTGGAAGAAGCATAGTTCTAGCTCATTGGAGCTAGTTCTGGGAGCAATGAAACCCTTTAGGCTGATCCTATTTGTATGTGTGTTATATGATGTAGCAGAAATTGTAGGGCTCATGTGATAGACTCATGTGGTAGACTGTACACTTGTAGAGTTGTTATCTAATTGTAAACTTGATGCTGATCACATTTGGACGTATGTTATATGATGTAGCAGATTGCTTCTTGCTGTTATTTGAAGTATTGCGTCGGTTTTCTGGTATATTGAAATCTGAAGAACATGACCTTGACAAAACAAAGAAAACAAAGGCTACAGTCCAAAAACAAAGGTGCATAATAAAAGAAAAACAAAGGCTACAGCCCAAAAATGAAAAGGCTATAATGTTGGGCCTGGCCCATGTAGCTGATCAAAATTAATAGGGAAAAAATATATAAAAGGCTATATTGTTGGGCTCAGCCCATGTAAAACACTGAATTTGACCGGGCTGAATCTTATTAATGACCTTTTCAATTGGTCGCAATTTTGCCACGTCAGATTACCACGTCGGATCCGACATGGCCTGGGCAGAGAGCTAGCGACCAAAACAAAAGGTCATGGAATCAACGACCTTTTGTTTTGGTCGTGAAATTCCATAACCTTCTCACAGAGAAGGTCGTTAATTTCAGTTTACGACCGCCAGCTTTTGACCATGTGTTTTTGGTCAAAAAAAGGCCGCAAATGAAAATCAATGACCTTTCAGTGACCAATAGTGAGGGTCGCAAGTTGACATATTTCTTATAGTGGCTTGCCTTTATTGCTTTCCTTCGCCTTGCTCCAGATCCCCTTTCTCGCTCCTTGCTTCCGAAATCTCCAGATCTTCTTCAATCCCCTTCCGAGCCTCAGACCAATGGCGGCTCGAAAGGCCAAGGCTGCTGCGCCGCCTGCTTGGAATGCTGCCTTGGAGAGGGTCGTCGGAGCGGCGCAGCGGCCAGCGCCGAGCTTGCCGCTGGCTTTGCCTGTGGCACGTCCAGCAGCAGCGGTGGCGCTGGGGAGTCCAGCGACTCTCCCGAGCCCTACGAGACCCCAGAGACGAGCGAAGACAGCTACGTGCCCCCGAGCTCTTGCCGGGACCGGAGCAAGGCCGCAGTGTCCGGCCGCCGCCGTCACTGATCTGGATGGGGTTGGCGTCGGCCTCCCGTGGCCCACTGTTGATGATGGCGCCGGCTGCCCTGGCGTGTGTAGATACGGCTCCTAGGGACTCCCTTCTTTTGTTCCCTGTGAGGAATCGAAACAGACCCAGTGGGGGCATGTAAAGGATCTGTAATGTCTTTTGTTCATATTATCCTTATTATGAAAATTTGCGCGCGCATGTCTTGTTTTGGCTCGGTCCCCCCTTTCCAACCCCACGGCAGCTTGGTGCCCTATGTCGACAGGCCCTGGTCCCCAGGCAGGCTGCAGCCGGCACTGGTATGCCAGGTCGCAATGCCATGGTCAAGGCCATGAGGTGAGCGGCCTGAGGTCCAGTAAGAGCTCCTGAGGCGCGATGCTAAAGGGGTCCCCTTTAGCGCTCAAGCAACCGCCGATAGCTAGGAAAGGGTGGCGATGTTGCCGTAACAAGGCTACCATAGGTGAGGATCCTATGCTGTAGCGCTGGGTCGGTCGAGGCATGAGACTTATCTTGGCATTCCTAAGCTGGCTCCTTGTGCCGCGCCAGACTTGTGCGTCGACTGCTGTAGGGTAGCTAGTTTAGGCCCGTGGGAGCCTCCCCCTCTTCTCCAGGCTCCTCCGTGTGCTCTGCGTCCTCAGGTCCCGGCCCTCGAGTGAGCTCAGCGGCCACTGGTATGCCAGGTCGTGATGCCATGGTCAAGGCTAGGGGGTGAGGGCTGGAGAGCCAGTAAGAGCTCCTGAGTCGCGATGCTCAGGAGCCCCCCTTTTAACGCACAAGCGAATCGCATGGGAGAAGAAGGAGGCCGTGGTACCTCCCGCTGTCGTTCCTGGGAGGTTCCTGCAGGTCAGCACGAGGATAAACACAGATTTCCATGATGATTTCCGGTTTCCCGTAGGTCGCTCTGCAAGAAGACGAAGGCACTGAGGGCCTGGTGAGGTGACGTGCGCGGGGCTGATAACCCACAAGCATGGGGGATCGCAACAATTTTCGATAAGTAAGAGTGTCTAACCCAACGAGGAGCTAAAGGTAGAACAAATATTCCCTCAAGTTCTATGGACCACCGATACAACTCTACGCACGCTTAACGTTTACTTTACCTAGAACAAGTATGAAACTAAAAGTGCTTTGTAGGTGTTTTTGGATAGCTTAGGAAGATAATAAAGAGAGCGTAAATAAAAACTAGGGGCTGTTTAGATAAAGACACAATAAAGTAAATATAGCGAGTGTGGAAAAGTGGTGGTAGGAGTTGCGAAATTCTCCCTTAAGCAATTGGCTACTTTACTAGACCGACAACAAGTATTATGTGGGAGAGGCCACTGCTAGCATGTCATCCCTTACTTGGAATTCTATGCACTTATGATTGGAACTATTAGCAAGCATCCGCAACTACTAACGTTCATTAAGGTAAAACCCAACCATAGCATTAAGATATATTTGTCACACTTCAATCCCGTATGCATTAATTTCTATGCTAGGTTGAAGCTTCTGTCACTCTTGCCCTCCAATACATAGTCATATCAACATACAACTAACCCTAAGGTGTGATCCATGTGCGCTCTCATATGATGGGCACCAAAGGACAGCAACATAACCATAAGCAAATTAAAACAATCATAGCAATTCATCAACCACCGATAGGACAACGAAAATCTACTCAGACATCATAGGATGGCAACACATCATTGGATAATAATATGAAGCATAAAGCACCTTGTTCAAGTAGAGGGTACAGCGGGTTGCGGGAGAGTGGACCGATGTAGATAGAGGGGGGGGGGGGAGGTGATGGATATGTTGGTGAAGATGGCGGAGGTGTTGGTGAAGATCACGGTGATGATGATGGCCCCCGGCGGCGTTCCGGCACCACCGGAAGCGAGGGGGAGAGAGCCCCCCTCCTTCTTCTTCTTCCTTGACCTTCTCCCTAGATGGGAGAAGGGTTTCCCCTCTGGTCCATGGTCTCCATGGCGTGGGAGGGGCGAGAGCCCCTTCGAGATTGGATCTGTCTCTCTGTTTACGCTTCGTTACGCTGCCCTTTCACCGTTTCAGGTATATATGGAGATCCGTAACTCCGATTGGACTGAAACCTTCGTCGTGATTTTTTTACCAAAAAATAGCTTTCTTGCGGCCGAAGAAGGGCATCAACCGTCTTACGGTTGGCCCACGAGGGTGGGGGCGCACCCTCCTAGGAGGGCATGGGCCTCGGCCTCGTGGCCACCTCGGACACCGTTTCGCGTTGATCTTTCTCCCAGATTTTCCAAATATTCCAAAAATAAGCTCCATATGTTTTTATCCCGTTTGGACTCCGTTTGATATGGATATTATGCGAAACCAAAAACATGCAAAAGACAGGAACTGTCACTGGGCACTGGATCAATATGTTAGTCCCAAAAATAGTATAAAAAGTTGCTAAAAAGTATATGAAAGTTGAATAATATTGGCATGGAACAATCAAGAATTATAGATACGACGGAGACGTATCAGCATCCCCAAGCTTAGTTCCTTCTCGTCCTCGAGTAGGTAAATGATAAAAAAGATAATTTTTAATGTGGAATGCTACCTAGCATAATCTTGATCATGTATCTATTCATGGCATGAATATTAAGACACGAGTGATTCAAAGCAATAGTCTATCATTTGACATAAAAACAATACTTCAAGCCTACTAATAAAGAAATCATGTCTTTTCAAAATAACATAGCCAAAGAAAGTTATCCCTACAAAATCATATAGTCTGGCTATGCTCCATCTTCACGACACAAAATATTCACATCATGCACAACCCCGATGACAAGCCGAGCAATTGGTTCATTCTTTTTAACACGCTTCTGTATTTCCAACCCTCACGCAATACATGAGCGCAAGCCATGGATATAGCACTATGGGTGGAATAGAATATGATGATGGGGGTTATGTGGAGAAGACAAAAAAAAGAAAGTCTCACATCGGCGCGGCTAATCAACGGGCTATGGAGATGCCCATCAATTGGTGTCAATGTGAGGAGTAGGGATTGCCATGCAACGGATGCACTAGAGCTATAAGTATATGAAATCTCAAAGTGAAACTAAGTGGGCGTGCATCCAACTTGCTTGCTCATGAAGACCTAGGGCATTTGAGGAAGCCCATCGTTGGAATATACAAGCCAAGTTCTATAATGAAAATTCCCACTAGTATATGAAAGTGATAACTCAAGAGACTCTCTATATGAAGAACATGGTGCTATTTTGAAGCACAAGTGTGGTAAAAGGATAGTAACATTGCCCCTTTTTCTCTTTTTTTTGCAGGCTTCTTTGGCCCCCCCTTTTTTTATTTAGGCTTCTTTGGCCTCTCTCTTTTTTTGATGGGTCAATGCTCTAATAATGATGATCATCACACTTTTATTTACTTACAACTCGATATTACAACTTGATACTAGAACAAAGATATGACTCTATATGAATGCCTCCGGCGGATGTGCAATGATCTAGCGTAGCAATGACATCAAGAAACGGACAAGCCATGAAAACATCATGCTAGCTATCTTACGATCATGCAAAGCAATATGACAATAAATGCTCAAGTCATGTATATCATGATGATGGAAGTTGCATGGCAATATATCTCGGAATGGCTATGGAAATGCCATGATAGGTAGGTATGGTGGCTGTTTTGAGGAAGATATAATGAGGCCTATGTGTGATAGAGTGTATCATATCACGGGTTTTCAATGCACCGGCGAAGTTTGCACCAACTCTCAAGGTGAGAAAGGGCAATGCACGGTACCGAAGAGGCTATCAATGATGGAAGGGTGAGAGCGCGTATAATCCATGGACTCACATTAGTCATAAAGAACTCATATACTTATTGCAAAAGTTTATTAGCCCTCAAAGCAAATTACTACTACGCATGCCCCTAGGGGGATAGATTGGTAGGAAAAGCCCATCGCTCGTCCCCGACCGCCACTCATAAGGAAGACAATCAACAAATACCTCATGCTCCGACTTCGTTACATAACGGTTCACCCTACGTGCATGCTATGGGAATCAAAAACCTCAACACAAGTATTTCTACAATCCACAACTACCCACTAGCATGACTCTAATATCACCACCTTTATATCGCAAAACTATTGCAAGGAATCAAACTTATCATATTCAGTGATCTACAAGTTTTATGTAGGATTTTATGACTAACCATGTGAATGACCAGTTCCTGTCATCTCTCTAAATAGATATAAGTGAAGCAAGAGAGTTTAATTCTCTCGACAAAAGATATGCCCATGCTCTAACAAATATAAGTGAAGCAAAAGGACATTCTACAAATGGCGGTTGTCTAAGTGAAGAGAAACAGGCAATCCAAACTTCAAATGATATAAGTGAAGCACATGAAGCATTCTATAAAGCCATACTCAAAAGATATAAGTGAAGTGCAAAGAGCATTCTATAAATCAACCAAGGACTATCTCATACCAGCATGGTGCATAAAAGAAAATGAGAACTAAATGCAAAAGACGCTCCAAGATTTGCACATATCACATGAACGAAACGAATCCGAGAACATACCAATATTTGTGGAAGAAAGAGGGGATGCCTTCCGGGGCATCCCCAAGCTTAGAAGCTTTGAGTCTCATTGAATATTTATTGGGGTGCCTCGGGCATCCCCAAGCTTGAGCTCTTGCCTCTCTTCCTTCTTCTCACGTCGAGACCTTCTCGATCATCGAACACTTCATCCACACAAAACTTCAACAGAAAACTCGGTAAGATCCGTTAGTATAATAAAGCAAATCACTACTCTAAGTACTGTTGCAAACCAATTCATATTTTGTTTTTGCATTGTAGATACTGTAATATAACATTTTCATGGCTTAATCCACTGATATAAATCGATAGTTTCATCAAAACAAGCAAACTATGCATCAAAAACAGAATCAACAGAACAGTCTGTAATAATCTGAACATTCACCATACTTCTGATACTTGAAAAATTCTGCCAAAATTGGAAGAAATTTTTTTTTGTACAGAAAGACAATGCAAAAAGAATCATAACCAGTTGAAGTTCCAATAAAAAATTAAAATTCACGCACTACAGCCAAAGTTTCTGTCCTGCACCGTACAAACCAACAAGTATTGTAAACATCCTAAAGGCAAACCTTGGCACATTATTTTTATAATACAATGGAATTGTACAAGGGGATAATTATTTTTGTTGAACATTTTCTTTAATTAAGATTCACAAAGTTCCCATGGGCATGAACAAAGTTCAAGGACGTCCCCCACTTTCACAATGCTCGTCTCTCTCACTTTCACCTTTCTTTTTGAAAAGTTTTGGGTTCCCCTCTTTATTTTTGTTGTTTTAAAACTATATGCACTCAACAGAAATAAATGATTCTCTAAAACTTCCGGGTTGTCTCCCTGGCAGCGCTTTCTTTAAAGCCATTAAGCTAGGCATATAGTGCTCAAGTAGTGAATCCACCCGGATCCCAAGATATATCAAAGCCAATTTTAATTAGCAATGATTTGTAATTTAGTAGAGAGCACAAAGCAACATGTATCATGTAATGACGAAGTCTAACTCTCTTCCTATGCATCGGCTTGTTATAAAACAACAATTCATGCACACAAAGTAAAGGCCAATGCATAGTATAAAAAGTTTCTTGCAACTTTACCGTGTTGGAAACATAGAGCGGTGGAGATATAGTTCCTCTCTCAGAATAATTGTAACTAGGAGCAGCAAGCACATGCATATTATACTCATCAAAATCATCATGTGCAACGGTAAAAGCCAACCCATTAATATAATCCTTAATAAAAGCAAACTTCTCCGATATAGTGTAGTTGGGAGAATTCAAAAAGATAATAGGATTATCGTGCGTGGGTGCAATAGCAACAATTTCATGTTTAACATAAGGAACTATAGCAAGTTCATCTCCATAAGCATAATTCATATTGGCATCTTGGCCACAAGCATAGCAAGCATCATCAAAAAGGGATATTTCAAGAGAATCAATGGGATCATAACAATCATGATAGCAATCATCCTTCGGTAAGCACGAAGGGAAATTAAAAAATGTATGAGTTGAAGGGTTACTCTCATTAGAAGGTGGGCACGGGTAGCTAATCCGCTCTTCCTCCTTTTGTTCTTCGCTCTCCTCCTCATCTTTTCCATCCAATGAGCTCACAGTTTCATCCATTTCTTCTTCCATAGACTCCTGCAAAATATTATTCTCTTCTTGGACAGCGGGGTAATCCTCAAGATATGGTTCAACATAGGCATTAGAAGCATAATTATCATAGAAATATTTAAGTATGGCAAAATTTTCAGCTTTGTGAAAAGTAGCATCAAACGTTTCAATCGAAGAAGCGATTTCGTAAGAACCCTTAAAAGCAACAAATTCTTCAATTTGTTGAATATTATAGTAACTATAAACACCTTTAGCATACGAAGATAAGATTCCATTATCAATAAACTCACATTGGTAGGGAAGGTGTTTCTTAGGGTTTTCAGAACAACAAGTAACATCATATATTTCACATAAATTCCAAGCATAGCATTGCAAGCGATGAATTTGACCCAATATAATTTTCCCTTTTTCAGATATTCCGTGTCGCACATAACAAGCATGCTCATCTAAAGATTTGCCCTCAACTAAGCTAGTTGGGGTTTCAGCACGAGCACAAAGGGATAGAAGATGATCCAAGTAAAAAGCTTCAGGAGTGTTATAGCTTTTGAGTGGTTCTTCAACCATTGGTTCAGTAGGTAAAACTCATTTTTTTGGTATTTTACGTTTCCTACCCATAACTAAAGATAGAAAACAACTAAGAACATCAAATAAAAATTGCTTAGTGATAAAGCAAACAAGCACACACGAGAATATTCACCCCACGCTATTGCTCCCAAGAACGGCGCCAGAAAAAGGTCTTGATAACCCACAAGTATAGGGGATCGCAACAGTTTTCGATAAGCAAGAGTGTCGAACCCAACGAGGAGCTAAAGGTAGAACAAATATTCCCTCAAGTTCTATCGACCACCGATACAACTGTACGCACGCTTAACGTTTACTTTACCTAGAACAAGTATGAAACTAAAAGTACTTTGTAGGTGTTTTTGGATAGGTTAGCAAGATAATAAAGAGAGCGTAAATAAAAACTAGAGGCTGTTTAGATAAAGACACAATAAAGTAAATATAGAGAGTGTGGAAAAGTGGTGGTAGGAGTTGTGAAATTGTCCCTTAAGCAATTGACTACTTTACTAGACCGATAGCAAGTATTATGTGGGAGAGGCCACTGCTAGCATGTCATCCCTTACTTGGAATTCTGTGCACTTATGATTGGAACTATTAGCAAGCATCCGCAACTACTAACGTTCAATAAGGTAAAACCCAACCATAGCATTAAGATATATTGGTCCCCCTTCAATCCCGTATTCATCGATTTCTATGCTAGGTGGAAGCTTCTGTCACTCTTGCCCTCCAATACATAGTCCTATCAACATACAACTAACCCTAAGGTGTGATCCACACGCGCTCTCATATGATGGGCACCAAAGGACAACAACATAACCACAAGCAAATTAAATCAATCATAGCAAGTCATCAACCACCGATATGACAACGAAAATCTACTAAGACATCATAGGATAGCAACACATCATTGGATAATAATATGAAGCATAAAGCACCATGTTCAAGTAGAGGGTACAACGGGTTGCGGGAGAGTGGACCGCTGTAGATAGAGGGGGGAAGGTGATGGAGATGATGGTGAAGATGGCGGAGGTGTTGGTGAAGATCGCGGTGATGATGATGGCCCCCAGCGGCGTTCCGGCACCACCGGAAGCGAGGGGGAGAGAGCCCCCTCCTTCTTCTTCTTCCTTGACCTTCTCCCTAGATGGGAGAAGGGTTTCCCCTCTGGTCCATGGCCTCCATGGCTTGGGAGGGGCGAGAGCCCCTCCGAGATTGGATCTGTCTCTCTGTCTCTCTCTGTGTCTGCTTTCTGTTCTGCTGCCCTTTCACCGTTTCGAGTATATATGGAGATCCGTAACTCCGATTGGACTGAAACCTTCGCCGTGATTTTTTACCAAAAATTAGCTTTCTTGCGGCCGAAGAAGGGCATCAACTGCCTTACGGGTGGCCCACGAGGGCGGGGGGCGCGCCCTCCTAGGGAGGGCGTGGGCCCCTGCCTCGTGGCCACCTCGGACACTGTTTCGCGTTGATCTTTCTCCCAGATTTTCCAAATATTCAAAAAATAAGCTGCGTCTGTTTTTATCCTGTTTGGACTCCGTTTGATATGGATATTCTGCGAAACCAAAAACATGCAATAGACAGAAACTGGCACTGGATCAATATGTTGGTCCCAAAAATAGTATACAAAGTTGCCAAAAAGTATATGAAAGTTGAATAATATTGGCATGGAACAGTCAAAAATTATAGATATGACGGAGACGTATCAGGGGCGTGCCACGGGCCAGAGCTCGACCAGTCAAATTTGTCGACTTGCATGGACGGACCCGAGCACAGGCGTCATGCCAAAGTGTGTAGCTCCCGTGGTAGGTGAAAATCAAGCAGGTGATAACCATATATAGATTATGCATTGAAAGCGAACTAGCTTAGATAAATGCAAGAATGATACATGCCACTTGGCTGGACTCGAGCGGCTTGGGGATGATGCAGCCCGAGGGGCGCCCCCAGCAGAGTAAGCTAAAGGCATAAAAGGATACATGCCGGTGGGACATGCCCATGCGGCTTGGGAATGATGCATCCCGAGGGGCACTCCCAGCTAAATAAACTTGGAAAATGTCACCTGGTTCCGTTGTCGAAGGGGTGTTGGGGCAGCTAAAGATGCATGGCAAAGGGGTAGTTCCTCACGAACCACCGGGGCCCTGAGCCTCGGGAGGCTCTGGGGGTCCGGGCAGTTACTTGAGGACCGTCTCCATCTCCGTCAGGACTGCGTGGTGCCTGGTCTCCTGAGCCGCCAGGACGCCCCGCAGGTTGCACTGGAAGGTGGATGCCATGCTCGGCAGGCCGAATGGCATTCAGACATAGCTGTGAGGTGGGCCCTCGCAATGTCCCACGCGCGAAGGCCAGAAAAGCTCCTGAGATGCGGCGCTGTTGAGCCCTAGGATGTCGATGCAGACACGCAGCCCACCATCCTTGCCTGGATGGGGAGTCGCGCCAGGTGAGAGGCGGTCGCCGCGCAGGGCCCTTGCATCCTGCAGCTCCTGACTGGTCTTGGCAATGAAGTCCTGAGCGCTGGGCGCCCCTCGCACGGTGTCCTCCAGAAGGAAACGTGCCATAAAGCACGCCTCCATGTGGTGCCCGAGCGTCTCCCTCGTGATGTTGGCAAGGTCTGAGGCCCTCTAGAAGAGGGCCCCCGAGCCCTGCCCGAGGAGGGCGTCGGGCACGCCTTCCTATGCAAGGGAGGGAGGCGCCCCAGGCGCGGGCGCTGATCCTGACGTGGCGCCGCTCGAGGCGCCGTTCCCCTAAGGCCCTGTTCGGAGTAGCTGCTTTTTCTTCTTGGGGACGACCTCAAGAGGGTACTGCGCTGCATTGTTGTCGGGGTCTTCGATGGATGCAGCTTGGAGGGCATGCTCGAGGGAGCACACCGCATCTCTTTCTTCACAGGGGACGTTGATGATCCCGCCGCTTCCTAGCATTTTGAGGATGTTGTAGCCGTGGTGTGTCACTGCCATGAACTTGGCCAGGGCTGGATACTCGAGGATGGCATTGTATGGATGACGGATGTGGGCGACGTCAAAGTCGATGAGCTCGGTGCGGTAGTTGTCGCGCTGTCCGAAGGTGACAGGGAGGAGGACCTGCCCTATCGGGGTGGTGGAGCCGTCGGTCACTCCTGAGAAGGGCTTGGTAGGCTGAAGCTGATCGTATGTCACTTGCAGACTGTCGAACGTCTCGACGGACAGGACGTTGAGCCCTGCGCCGCCATTGATGAGGGTCTCGGTGACTTGCACGTTGCCGATGACGGGTGAGCAGAGCATCAGGAGGGCGCCAGCGGTGGCCGCGCACTTGAGCTGATCTGCCGAACTGAAGGTGATGGCGTGCTTGGACCATCTAAGCGGGCGCGTGGCCTCAAGCCTAGGGAGGACTGTGTTCACCTCGCGAGGAAACTGCTTGAAGATACGCTGAGATGCTGGGGCTTGAGCTCCACCCAAGATGCAGGCGATAGCACGCGGCTCCTGGAAGCCCCCAGCCCCCTCGTCCTGATGATGGTCGTCGTTCCTTCTTGGCAGTGGCGGCAGTGGAGGAAGTCCAGCATTGCCCTGAGGGCGGTCCTTGCGAGGCTGATCCCTCCAGGCGCCCTCGCGAGGCTCGTCCTGCCAGCGGTCGAGGTCGGTCGTGCCACTCCTAGCGGGGGCCACGGTCATCCCAGCGTCCTCCGCCACGTCCTCCTCCTCGGCCGTAGCCCCGGTCGTTGCGCTCGGGGCGTCGACCGAGGCGTCCATCTCGTATGGCCCTGAGCTCTTGACAGTCGTTCGTGTTGTGGTGTGTACATTGTGGAAGGCACAGAACGGCCGGCTGCTTTTGGATGACTCAGGCTGGTCCCGACCGCGCTTAGTGTCTGGCTCCGCCGCGAGCACGGCCACTCCCTTACGCTTCACGTCCTTGGCCTTGGCTTTCTTCTCCTCGGAGTCAGCAGCCGGGAGCTCGAGGAGGGAAAGGCGCCCCTCCTCAGCTATTGCGCACTTGGTTGCCAGGTTGAACAACTCCAAGGTCGTGCACATCTCCTCACGGATGGCGAGTTCCTCCTTCATCTTGATATCGCGGACGCCATCAGATAATGCGGAGATGATGGCCTCATCCGTCACCTTGGGGATCTTGAGGCGAATGTTGTTGAAGCGCTGGATGTACTTCTGGAGGGTCTCTCCTGGCTGCTGGTTGATGCGGTGCAGGTCACCTGCGGCCGGAGGGTGATCGCAAGTGCCCTGGAAGTTGGCGGCGAAGCGGTCGCGCATCTCGTCCCAGGAGGAGATCGGGCCTGGAGGCAGGTTCAGGAGCCACGAGCGAGCACCATCCGTGATAGCCATGGGGAACTAGTTTGCCATTGGTTTTTTGTCGTCGTTGGCCGCCTTTATGGTCAGCTCATAGAGCTGCAGGAACTCCGCGGGGTCGGGGGTGCCGTCGTAGCGAGGAGGCAGGTCAGGCTTGAACTTGCCCGGCCTGGCGACGCTACGCAGCGCACGAGGGAAGGCACGGCAGCCTTGCATGGCCATCAGGGTCCTTTGCTGATGTGGAGCCTGCCCTTGATGCCCACGCACCGCCGCGGCAGGCGGCACACATTCTTGTCGCAGTAGCGGTGGGAGCGCGGGAGCGATCCCTTGCGGCTGGGGAACTTCTTGACAGCTTCCTTCTTCGCGCACGGGTGCCCGACGCTGTGGGTCGCGCTGGGGGGCTGCGCGCCTTGGCGCCAGAACTCTGTCCTGGTGCGGAGGCGGTGGCGGTGGTGCTCCATGAGCCACATCGCCCGCAGCTAGTGGTGGCGAGGCAGCGAGAGGGATGGCGAGGGGAGGCCCCTGCGGTGCTGACGAGCTCGGCGATGCGGTCTAGCCAGTCCTCGTAGAGGTTGTCGATGGGGCGGTAGCGCAGGAGCTCACGTGCCATGAGTAGCGCAGCCTGCGTGTCCGTGGGAGCGCGGCGAGCGTGAGACGACGAGCCGGTCGGGGTCAGCGACGGAGTGGCGGTGCGGCCGTCCTGCCGCACCGAGGGGTGCAGCGAGGATGCTTGCTGCTTGTTTCCCACCGGGCCGGTGGCGGCGGGTGATGGAGAACAACGGGGAGGCCCGCCGACAGGAGCTGTCTGAGCGACGCGGGCGGCCCGGCGCTCAGCGCGGGTTCGACGAGCGTCCGCCATGGATGCGACGAAGCGATGGGACGCGGATCAGCGGGAGGAAAGCTTCGGAGCACCCCTACCTGGCGCACCAAATGTCGGATTTCTGGTTCGGGCAAAACCCTTGAGGTTCGAACACTGGGGGCACACGAAGATCTCTCCCTACCTAATCGCACCCTCACCCTCACCGCGATCTCAAAGCCTAGCTCGACGAACTCGCAACTCAAGAGACACAAGATTTATACTGGTTCGGGCCACCGATGTGGTGTAATACCCTACTCCAGTGTGGTGTGGTGGATTGCCTCTTGGGCTGAGGATGAACAGTACAAGGGAAGAACAGTCTCTTGAGGAGAGGTGCTCTTGTGCTTGGTGAGTGTGAGGATGGAATGGATCCAGTCCAAGATCCCTTCCCACCTATGGTGGCGGCTAGTCCTATTTATAGAGGCCCCGGTCCTCTTCCCAAATATTGAGCAGGAAGGGAGCCAACAACGGCCAAATTCGAAGCGAGACAACTAGTACAAGTTATCCTGACTACAGGTGGTCTTCGCCTGCCAAAGGCTCTGGTGGTGATGCCGTCTTGGGCTCAACGGTGACCTCCATCTTGTCGTCCTGCTGGTCTTGGTCTCGTTGCACATATATGGAAACCTTTGCCTGATGCCTCGGGACTCCTCGCCTGCGCTTGCCCCTTTAGCACCAAAGAGGAAACGAGGACCTTTGCCTTGGCTGGGCGCTCACTGCTCGGTCGTAATTGCTTGCGTCACAGGAACCTCGCAAGGTGTCCCTTGCCTTGATCTCTCTGCCCCTTGCGAGTCAGCCTGGTGAGGTTGCTCCTGAGGAGGTCTTGTGTCGTCTGCCTCGCGAGGCTTGGCCCCTCACGAGGGTCTTGAGTGTTTTCTGGTGAAGATCGGCCATACAAGGCCGCTGGTGGAGCTACGCCATGGGCCGCAGGCAGGCAAGTCTGGGGACCCCCGTTCCCAGGACGCTGACAGCTTGTGCCTCTGAAGGTATGATTGCTCCAGTACCATAAGTTTGATCGATTCACTAGGTGGAACTTCACCTAGCACATTTGGCAGGTGCTCTCTTTGCAAGCCGTTAGTCTCATCGAACAGCACATCCACAATTTCAACCACTTTATAGTGAAAGAGGTTGAAGACTCTGTAGAAGTGTGAATCCTTTCCGTAACCAAGCATAAAACTTTCATGTGTTTTTGGTGCAAATTTTGAAGTGTGATGTGGATCCTTGATCTAGCGCCTAGCACCAACTACTCTGAAGTAACTGACATTTGGCTTCTTACCAGTTAGGAGCTCATAGGATGTCTTCTTTAGAAGGTTATGAAGATAAACACAGTTGATGACATGGCATGCAGTATCAATAGCTTCAGGACATAACTTCCTTGGTGTCTTGTATTCATCAAGCATCGTCCGAGCCATCTCAATGAGTTTTCTTTTCTTGCACTCCACAATGCCATTCTGCTGACGTGTGTATGGAACTGAGAACTATAAGTGATGCCCAATGTATCAAGATAAGTGTTGAGGCTGGTGTTCTTGAACTCTGTGCCGTTGTGTAGGATCGAAAGTATGTCTAGAGGGGGGGTGATTAGACTAATTGACCAAATAAAAATCTAGCCTTTTCCCAATTTATTTCTTGGCAGATTTTAGCAACTTAGCACAAGTCAAGCAATCAACCTACACATGCAATTGTAAGAGTATTGCAGCAGAGTGTAAAGCAATTGCATATGAAGGTAAAGGTAGGAGATTGAGGAAGCAAACGCAATGTTGACACGGAGAATTTTTATTCGTGGTTTTGATAGGTGGTGCTATCGTACATCCACGTTGATGGAGACTTCAACCCACGTAGGGTAGCAGTTCTTGTGAGTCCACGGAGGGCTCCACCCATGAAGGGTCCACGAAGAAGCAACCTTGTCTATCCCACCATAGCCGTCGCCCATGAAGGACTTGCCTCACTCGGGTAGATCTTCATGAATTAGGCGATCTCCTTGCCCTTACAAACTCCTTGGTTTAACTCCACAATTTTGTCAGAGGCTACCAAGTGACACCTAGCCAATCTAGGAGACACCACTCTCCAAGAAGTAACAAACGGTGTGTTGATGATGAACTCCTTGCTCTTGTGCCTCAAATGATAGTCTCCCCAACACTCAACTCTCTCTCGTAGGATTGGATTTGCTGGAAAGAAGATTTGAGTGGAAAGAAACTTGAGGAAAGCTAGAGATCAAGATTCATGTGGTTGGAATGGAATATCTTGACCTCGAACAAGTGTAGGTGGTTCTCTCTCAGAAAATATGTATTGGAAGTGTAGGCATGTTCTGATGGCTCTCTCCATGAATGAAGAGTGCCTGGAGGGGTATTTATAGCCTCCACACAAAATCTAACCGTTACACACAAATAACCAAACTCGGTGGGACCGATTCAGAGAGCTCGGTCAGACCGATTTGGTTCATAATGTGACCGTTAGGCATTTTGGTGGGACCGACATGTCAACTCGTTGGCACCGATATCATTAGGGTTAGGCATAACGTAATCTCGGTGAGACCGATTACACAAACTCGGTGAGACCGATTTTGATAATAGGCAAACAGAGAGTTGGTCAGGCAAACTCGGTGGGACCGATTCGCTCATCTCGGTTGGACCAGAACTTTACGAAAAGAAAAGAGAGTGTTTGCATTGCAATCTCGGTGGGACCGATCGCTCATCTCTGTTTGACCGAAATGTTACGAAGGGGAACAGAGAGATTACAATCCCATCTCGGTGAGACCGAGATCCCTATCTGTGAGACCGAAAAGACTAGGGTTTCTGGCAATGGCTATGTCAACTGAACTCGGTGGCTCTAGATAGAAAGAATCAGTGAGGCCGAGTTGGATATTTGGTTTGGGACATACGTGGTGAGAAAGTAGTGGAGGGTTTTGGAGCATATCACTAGCATTTTGAGCAAGAACCTCATTAAGCAACATCTCATCCCATCTTAATTGTATTGGCTTTTCCTATAGACTCAATGTGATCTTGGATCACTAAAATAGAAAATGTAGAGTCTTGTGCTTTGAGCTTGAGCCAATCTTTTGTTCTTAGCATTTTGAAGGGTCCACTTTCTAATCCCTGCCATGCCAACCATTGAGCTTTCCTGAAATATTTATCATGGAATAGCATTAGCTCAATGAGCTATATGTTGTTAGGAATTACCAAAACCACCCAGGGATAGTTGCACTTTCAATCTCCCTTTTTTGGTAATTGATGACAACATATAGATCGAAGCTTCGAAAAATAATAAATAAGATTGAAAAACTTCGTCGCTTTCAGAAGTATGTGATAAGCAAGAGCTCCCCCTAAATTTGTGCATTATTTAAAATTTGCTTTTGAATGCAAATGCACAATTGATTAGGATCATGGGTTGCTCTTCCATGTCACATACATCTTGGTGGAGCGCTCAAAATGATAGAAGTTAAAGCATGCACTCATCACCAAAACAAGTGAATGATCATCTAGGATATAAGAAATAATATCATCCAACAAGCATTAAGGGTAGCATATGATCAAACACATGATCAAACAAGTATCTCACAAGTAGCTCACACAAGCACACAATAATGTTTCAAACCAAACCAAATAAGTGCAAAGAGAGATAAAAACCAACACTCTCTAGCTCGAAGCCTATGATCTATACATTTTTCTCCCCCTTTGGCAACAAGTTACCACGAAGTTCAAAAATGCATAGTGCTAAACGACTCTCAGGCTTGATCTTTGGGAGGAGGTGTCGACAGAATTCCAAGAACGAAGGCTTCAGATGAAGTAGCTGGAGCTGGTGGAGTAGCTGCTGGAGGTGGAACTAGACACAGGCTGCTGGTGCGATCTTTGTAGCTCTAGTGGACATCGGCACTGCAGCAGATCTCTGTCCTTTGGGCACTCTGGCAAAATCATATGTGGTAGACTTGCCCTTCTTCTCCTCAGCTTCCTCCTGAAGTTGCTCAACTGCAGTTTGGATCTCTGTTACCTTGACATCAAGGTCATAGAATTTCTGCTCAATGATCTTTTCCAGACTCTCCTAGTTCTTGGTCAGGGTGGCCAAGCCCTTCTCAATCCTCAGGGTGGATTGGATCAGATATTCAAGCTGGTCTTGCTTGCTCTTCAAGAATACCTGAGATGCCTCTTCCACAGTTGGCATCTTGGCAGCCTTCTCAGCCTTAGCCTTTTCTCTCTTCTCATGTGCTTGAGCTGAAGATGGTTCATTCTCATTCATCACAACTGTGTTATCTTCAAATTCAGGATAGATGGGCATGTGCTCCTTGTCCAAAATATATGTGCATGTGCCCATCTTTGAGTTGATGAGCTCCTGAATGTGTGGGGCATACGCACAACTCCTCTTCTGGTCAGCAATAGTCCTTTTGATTGTTTCAACAATCAGGCTCATGACTTTGAACTTCTGTGGGACATCAAATATGTGCAGCAAGTTGATGGCATGTCCTCTGATCATCTTGTGATCACCTGACTTGGGTAGCAGTGTGTGCCTTAAGATCCAGTTTATGGTTGGCAGACCAGACAACAGATAGTGAACTGATCCAAACTTATGTGTATCCAAAGCAGCATCTGGGATCTCTTTGTACATGTTGGCCATAGTGTTGTGGACTTTCTTCTTCTCTACATAAATGTCCAAGTCATCCTCATGTTCCTCAGGAGCATTGATAAGCTTAGCCCGTTCCTCAACTGTAGACTGGTACCTAGTACCCTCAGACATCCATACTATCCTTCCATCTGGATAGAAATGTGCAGTGGAGCAGAATTGCATGATGAGGCATCATTCCACTTGGTGAGCTTCTGGGCAACAAAACTATCCACTCCACATGCCTTGAAGCTATCAAGCACGCCAGGGAAGTGATCCTCATTCTCCTTGATGAATTCCCAGTCAACCCATCTCATATCACACACAATGGGCTTCTTGTCAAGCAAAACTGTCTCATAGAAGTCCTGATGTTCCTTAGTGTGAAATCTGTAGTCCAAAGCAGTCCTTCTCCTGATAGCATATGGATCAGACTGTCTCCATAGTGTCAATACTGCATCCTTCCTGATTTTCATGTTTTCTGCAACTGGGTGTGCATCAGTGTGGTCAGGGATCTTGGGCTTCAGCTTCCTCAAAACAACGAAATCATCTTTTTCTTCAGCAGCTTCAGGCACTGAGCCTTGTTCTTCTCTTCAGCAGGTATGTTCCTAGTGCTTCTCTTGGGTTTTGGTTTTGGAGCTGGAGCAGCAGCCTCGGGAGCATCTTTGGGCTTTGATGGAGCAGCCCCTGATTTGATTGCATCTCCCATAAGCTTTTGTGCTTTGGGTGCTGGTGCAGCAACCTCTTCCTCTTCCTATTCAGAATCTTTCCTCATTGAGGGCTTGCCAAGAACTCTGGCAGTAGTGGTTCTGGCCCTCTTCTTCTTCTTATCCTCACCAGCTGCTTCTTCTTCAGATTCAATGATGAACTTCATAGTTTCACCTGTGGCAACTTTTCTTGGCTTAGACATGGGCTGTCTTCTTGCTGGCATCTTTGTTTTCAGACCAGGTCTTGTTGCAGCAGTTGTGCCATACTCTTTCTTAAGCACCTTCTCCTTTGATGTGGCTTCATCTTCAACTGCCACATAATCTTCATCCTCAGAGTTAGAAGTTTCCTTCTTCCTTGTCCTGGTAGTAGCCTTTGGCAAATTGCTTGGTGTGCTCCTGCTGCCTTCATCATAGCCGCTAGAGGGATCTGAACCCTCACTCATACACTTTTGTTGCTCGGACACATTCGACTATCACTCTGGTCAGACATCTCTGCAAATACTCTGATAGCAGACCATGTGAATAGGTTATAGATGAGGTAGAGTAGATGAGCATCACAAAGTACATGAGTTTTGCAAAATGGATGACTTAAAAACTTAGGTTTAGTTCTTCATAGAAAGCATTTCGGATCTATCGATTTGTAAACTCGGTGATACGGAAGCAGCTTTTGGAACCTAAACTGATGAACTCGGTCAGAGCGAGTCACAGTTTGGTGGTACCGAGACTGCTAGGGTTTCACAGAGAATCGAACTCGGTCACACCGATTTGCAGTTTTCGGTTAGACCGAAAACGCATGTGCTCTGGCCTAAGCCAAAATCGGTGAGACCGATTTCTACAACTCAGTCGGTCCGAGATGAATTCGGTGGAGACCTTACCCTAAATTTTCGAATAAAAAATAATCTACAAGACGTTTTCGCTGGACAGGATGATTTCAATCATGGCAAGAATCATGGCAAAGCAATGTGCTAAGAATCAGAGTTAAGGATTAGCACAAAGTTCAAGTTCGTACCCTAGTTCGGCGACGAACTTGCTACAGCGGCAACGGCTGTGGAGATTTACGTTGACGGCGGCGGAGACCAGCGGTGGGAGGTCGCTGGCAATGAGAGGACGATCCTGAGACCCGAGGAGGCAGAGCATCTTACGCGCGGGCGAGGAGGTTTGGAAAATTTTCCAAAATTTGGCCCGTCGGTATATATAACCTGACCCTGTCGGTGTGACTGAGTGGAACGACTCGGTGGCACCGAGATGCAAACTGGCGATTCATCGCAACTGGGTGTGACCGAAAAGTTCTAATCGGTTGCACCGAGATAAAAACCCTAGATCAACTTAGTGACTCGGTAGGACCGAAAAGGATGAATCGGTCAGACCGAGATGCACAAAGAGGTTTTGGAGGTTTAAGTCTATGACAAATCGGGAACTCCGAGTGCTCCTCACACAGAGTGGTTCGAATCTGACTTGATCAAACTTTGTGATGTATCATGAATAGAGTTTGAGACGAGAAAAACATAGATAGCTAGAGGGAGTTCTTAGGCATTCTTGTCCATCCATTTGGCAAAAGAGAAAGAGCCAAAAAATCAAAACAACAAATGGATGTCCTCGAATGAGTAAAATGTGCAATCAACATGCTCACACAATAAAATAGCAAATTAAATATGTGACAAAGCATGCACAAACACTCTAGTATGACTAGGTCATCTATATATGAGTATGTTGACTTAGGAGTCAAATGAGAACATTTGATCATAGGTCATACTCATCGTTTAAGCACAAGTGGGGTTACCACTTTTACATAAAGCATTGTTGTGTTCACACCATTAGAGTTGCTTTAGCTCAATTGATTAGAGTAAAGCTCCCCCTATATGTGATATCCCCCCTAAGAGGGATGAACTAACCTTGGGTTTTGTCGATGATGACTTCATGTAGGTGTTGAAGATGAGAAGTTCAATGTTGATGTACATCATTTGGAGCAATCCTTTGGAGTGAGTTGCACTTTCAATACCTACACGGGTTAGTCCCACAAGGAACAAACAAGGATATCCATAGACATAGAGTGATGCATACACAAGATGATGTCATAGTTTGTCATGGCACGATAGGCAAATCTTCTGAAGACATCCTGCACTTCATTCTTGTAAAGGATTATATGCACCCATGTGTATCTTGAATAATCATCAACAATGACGAAGATATAGAGGCAAGCAGTGGTAGTAAGAGTAGAGTAGTGAGTAGGGCCAAATAAGTCCATGTGAAGCAGCTCGAAGGGTTGAGATGTCGTCATGATTGTCTTCGAGGGATGCTTGGCCCTTGTCATCTTTCCAGCTTCGCAGGCACCACACAGATGATCCTTCTTGAGCTTGACGCCCTCGATGCCTACGACATGTTTCTTCTTCGCGAGTGTGTACAAGTTCCTCATGCCAGCACTCAGACGCCTTTGCTAGAAGACATAAGGCCAGCTGTGGTCCTACTGAGAAATCTACCATGTACAAATCGTCCTTTCGATATCCTTCAAAGACTAGAGATTTGTGAGACTCCATAAGTACAAGGCAACGATATTTTCCAAATATCACAATCATGTTCAAGTCACAAAGCATTGAGACAGACATTAAGTTCAAACCAAGGGATTCAACAAGCATCACTCTATCCATGTGCTGATCCTTTGAGATTGCAACTCTAGCTAGACCCAATACATTGATTTTACCAGTGTCAGCAAATGTGATGTGATTCTCGTCAGATGGACGTAAGGTTGAGTCCATGAGAAGACTTCGATCACCAGTCATGTGGTTAGTGCATCCGATGACCATTATCCACTCAGAAGCCTTTGTTATTGAGGGAGTCCCGGACTAGGGGGTGTCCGGATAGCCGGACCATCGTCACGGCCGGACTCCAAGACTATGAAGATACAAGATTGAAGACTTCGTCCAGTGTCCGGATGGGACTTTCCTTGGCGTGGAAGGCAAGCTTGGCGATCTGGATATGTAGATCTCCTACCATTGTAACCGACTACTGTGTAAACCTAACCTATCCGGTGTCTATATAAGCCGGAGGGTTTTAGTCCGTGGGGACGAACAACAATCATACCATTGGCTAGCTTCTAGGGTTTAGCCTCCTTGAGCTCGTGGTAGATCTACTCTTGTACTACCCATATCATCAATATTAATCAAGCAGGAGTAGGTTATTACCTCCAACAAGAGGGACCGAACCTGGGTAAAACATCGTGTCCCTTGTCTCCTGTTACCATCCGCCTAGACGCACAGATTCGGGACCCCTACCGAGATCCGTCGGTTTTGACACCGACATTGGTGCTTTCATTGAGAGTTCCTGCGTGTCGCCGCCATCAGGTAGGATGCCTCATCTCGCCTTTAAAGGCGATACCATCGCCAAAGAAGCCTTGGCCACTGTTCAGACTCTTTGGCTAGGCGGTTTTCTCATGACCGCTAGTTCGGACACCGCGCCGACGATGACCTCTCGAGTCATCGATACAATCTCCATGTTAGTTCGGAACTTGCCGAACAGTTAGATCGGTCGAGCTCTCCTCCGTAACGAAGCTCTGGATCGCATCGCCGCCACAGGAGTCACCACAGTTACGACCGGATCGGGCCTAAAACCGATCCGAGAGATCAACTCTCCCGGGCTACCCATCATGTTGCTATGATAGAGGAGCAATGCAGCGACTCTTCTCCTATCTTAAGGACTAGCTACGTTCGGATTCGATCCCTCCATGCGGATTCGGCGGAGGGACGGATGTCGATCAAGCCACGAACTTAAAGTCAGCGGCGTGGTCGGACTCGTTGGATAGCACTCAAAATCCAAACTTCCGAGTTCGGAAACTTCCCGCCCTTGAGTCCTAAATTGACGGGGTTCCGGATTTAGTGCCACCCGCCCACCCAAACATTAGCGATCTCTCTCGAATTCGGCAAGAGCTCGCTTGAAACAAAGACATCATTCTTGGGCGATTCCTCTGGTTATGAACAGGATAAAGGACTGCTGAGAGGAGGACGCTAATACCAATCTTCTGCAATAATTGCACGGACAAGGGAATCCTAAGCGCCATAAGTCGTCATGAAATTACACGCTTTGCTGACTTGGTGACCATCGACAAAAAATCTTGTGCGATGGAGAGCGCTGGAAAACCGAAAGTAAATTTTGGGATAATCCGGCCTGAATACATCCCTAGTCCGGAACAAAAGGGTGCATCATTATCAAGTACTGGGTTGAATACCAAAACCAAAACCCCTAAAAGTGCAGTCTTTGGAGGGTTGGCTAAGCGGACCTCGCAAAATTCATAGCACGTAGGGCGCCACTCCAACTCATAGCCTTGAGCATGTTGGATACTACGGCAGATGGCCAAAACTGGCGAAGAGCTTCTAGCTTGAATCCCAGCCCAAAGAACACCAAGACGGTGTTAACAGTCTTGAGACTTTCGCATCAAATAACATGCGAAAACGACAACTCCATAACCTTGCGAAGTCTACCAAGTAGCAACAATAAATCCATGGGTGACACGGCTATCACCTTCAATGCCGATTTAACCTAAATTCGAACTGCCGGGCACCGGCCGCATTGGTCCTCGGCCGATAGTAGGCGGCTTCGCCTTACTAAGGTACTCATGGATGGCGGCAGCAGACTAAACCTCATCTATGAGGAAACCCTCGAAAAATGGAAATAGACTGGAACCGCATTGAGCGAAGCGGCACAACCTTTAGAGGAATAATCTCACCGGGAAGCATGCTGCAGGAAAAATCACGCTGGGCGTAGTGTTCGCTCACGGACAATTACAGTCCGAGGAGGTCACATTTCAAGTGGCCCCGTTCAACAGCCGGATATCATGCTTTATTAGGACGAGAGGCATTCACAATTTTTCAAGCTATACCCCATTATGGGTACATGAAGCTTAAAATGCCCAGTCCCAACGGAATCATCACTCTCGCTAGTGATCCGAACATAGCACTCCGCACCGAAAATAAGACAGCCGCACTAGCCCTCGAGGCACTATCCGAAGCCCTAGCAGCCGAGGAACTCACCGCGATACGCTCCACGGTGAACAGGGACGATGTGATACCTGATAAAAGATCCAAGTCCACCTCTTTTAAACCAGCAGATGAAATAGTCAAATTCCAAGTCCACCCAACGGACCCGGCAAAGACGGCCTCCATCGGGGCGCAATTAAATCCTGATGTAGACGCCGTACTATGAGAATTTCTACAAGAAAACTAGGACATCTTTGCCTGGCACCCTTCGGACATGCCAGGAATCCCACGTCAGCTGGCCGAGCACAGCCTAAATATCCTAAAAGGATTCAAGCCAGTCAAACAGGCTCTTCGGCGCTTTTCCGAACCCAAGAGACAGGCCATGGGAGAGGAGCTAGCCAAACTTTCGGAGGCCGAATTCATCAGAGATATAAAACATCCGGACTGGCTAGCGAACCTGGTGATGGTACCAAAGAAGGATAAATCCTGGCGCCTATGTGTTGATTTCAAAGACCTTAATAAGGCTTGCCGAAAGGATCCCTTCCCCCTCCCTCGAATTGATCAAATCATTGACGGTACCGCAGGACACGACTCATTGTGCTTCCTCGACGCGTACTCCGGCTACCACCAAATCAAGATGGCGGAGCCAGACCAAGCTGCAACAGCATTCATCACTCCATACGGCCCGTTCTGCTTCAACACAATGCCCTTTGGGCTCAAAAACGCCAGCGCAACATATCGGCGCATGATTCAGACATGTCTGGCAAACCAGATCGGAAAAACTGTGGAAGCATATGTAGATGACGTGGTCGTCAAAACAAAGCACGTCGAAACTCTAGTAGACGACTTGAGGCTCACATTCGACAATCTTGAAAATATGACATCAAGCTCAATCCGAAAAATGCGTCTTGGCGTTCGGCGGAAAGCTCTGGGCTTCATTGTGTCGGTAGAGGAATTGAAGCAAACCCAGCCAAGATTCGAGCTCTGTCACAATTGGATATTCCAAAAGACCTCAAACAAATACAAAAATTGACGGGATGCGTAGCGGCTCTAAGCCGCTTTATCTCCCGTTTAGGAGAAAAGGCATTACCTCTTTACCGCCTCCTCCGCCGCACCGAACACTCCGAGTGGATGGATGCCGCCATGGCCGGACTTGAAGAAATAAAGGCCATTTTGGCAACAAATCCGGTCCTGGCCGCGCCCAACGTGGGCGAACCAATGCTATTATACATCGCCGCAACACATCAAGTTCTCAGCGCGGTGCTCGTTGTCGAACGAGAAACGGACGGACACCGGTTCCCTATTCAAAAACCGGTTTATTATGTGTCCACTGTCCTAACTCCATGCAAGTCTCAGTACCCACACTATCAAAAGATAGCATACGCGGTGTTCATGGCATCCCGGAAGCTGCGACACTACTTTCAAGAGTGTTCGATAACGGTAGCCTCTGAAGTACCTCTTAATGACATTATAAACAACCGCGACGCCGACGGGCGGATTGCTAAATGGGCCATAGAGCTCCTCCCATTCGACATAACTTATAAGCCACGACGAGCTATTAAGTCGCAGGTTTTGGCCGACTTTGTGGCGAATAGTGCAACCGAACTCCCTAAAGAGTACGGCGCATACTCCAATTGCATCATGCACTTTGACGGCTAAAAAATGTTGGCTGGCACGAAATTTGGCGTCATCCTCGACGTCTCCCCAACCGGGACACAGTCCAATACGCCTTCAGATAATGTATCTGAGACTCCAACAACGCAGCCGAATACGAGGCCCTCTGCACGGCCTCCGGATGGCAGTCTCCATGGGCATTAAACGCCTAGAGGTGCGCGGGATTCAAACCTTGCAATATCCCAAATAAACGGAGACTTTGGCGCCAAAGATCCAAAAATGGCAGCATACCGCAATGCGGTCCTAAAAATGTCGGCCGCAGTTGAAGGGCTCGAATTCCATCATATAGCCCGGGATAACAACCAGGCGGCGGATATATTGGCGCGTATCGGTGCAAAACGCGATGCCGTCCCACCCAATATCTTTTTGGAACGGCTGTTCAAGCCATCCGTACTATGGGAAGGGGAGTCCGGCAATAACAATCCGGACCCAACCGCACCGCCTGACGCCGAACACTCCGCCCCCGAGATAACACCCTCTGCTCACGAAATAATGGCGGTTATCGCCCCGTGGACGGAACCATTCCTAGCCTACCTAACTAGGCAGGAACTCCCCGAAGACCAAAATGAGGCTCGCTGCATAGTACGACACTCTAAAGCACTACCGGAGTCCTTCAAAGGTGCATCTCCGAAGAGGAAGGGCGAAACCACCTGGCTGAAATTCATGCCGGACTGGGTGGGTACCACGCTGCAGCCCGGGCCCTTGTAGGCAAGGCCTTCCGTACATGATTTTATTGGCCGACAGCCCGGGCAGATGCGCAGGACTTAGTTCAACGATGCGTCGGTTGCCAACTTTTTGCTAACCAAAGCCACATGCCACCCACCGCCCTTAAAACTATACCCATCACCTGGCCGTCATGATGCAGGGGCTTGACATGGTTGGACCCCTCAAGGGAGGAACCCACAAGCAAAAATACCTATTGGTCATGGTGGATAAATTCACCAAATGGATAGAGGCCAAACCTGTTAAAACGGCCGAATCCGGACCAGTGATAGACTTCATATCAAAGGTAGTGCACCGTTACGGTCTCCCCAACAGTATCATCACTGATAATGGCACCAACTTCACGGCCGATGAGGTCAAATCATGGTGCAAAAACATGGGCATCAAGCTCGATTACGCCTCAGTCTATCACCCTCAAACCAACGGCCAAGTCGAACGGGCAAATGGTCTAATAATGAGCGGCATTAAACCCAGATTAGTGCGGTCCCTCAAGGAATCTAACACGCACTGGGTTGAGGAGCTCGACTCCGTACTCTGGGGGCTACGGACCACGCCGAATCGTACTACCGGATTCACACCATTCTTCATGGTATGCGGTGAGCAGTCTTGCCTGCGACATAATACATGAGTCACCTCGAGTGCGCATGTACGAAGAAAGAGAAGCCGAGCTTGATCGCCGGGACAGTTTGGGCGCATTGGAGGCGGGCGCGACGTGGCAAAAGCTCGTTCCGCATTCTATCAACAAAGGCTCCAAGATATCAAAGCGAGGATGTACGGGCCAAAGCTTATAACGTTGGTGAACTAGTTCTACGCCTGCCGGACAAGAAAAAGGACAAACTCAAGCCCAAATGGGAAGGTCCCTTCATCATCGACCAAGTCCGGACCGGCGGAGCATACCGTCTGCGAAACGCATCGGATAACAGACTCGAGCCGAACCCATGGAACGCAGCCCGTCTACGAAGATTCTACGCCTAAGTGCCAGACTCCAAGTTCGTCTCCTTCCTCCGTCCGCATTCTTTATTTTTGCTTTTTGCTGTCTTTTATTTCTCTCCTTCCCTCTTCTTCTTGTAGCCTCTAGAGGCTCGTTTGAGCTTTTTCCGCACACACTTGACGCGCTGTCCGCGCTCATTATACATGGGGGCTTCTTTAACAGAAGCTTATTCATAAGGGATTTCATGCCCAACACATGCGTTAAATTTCCGCATGTACCTTTTATTCACCATTATATGCATCGATATGACTTAAGTTTTGGCCAAGCTGGGTTGCCTGGCTCCTGTGCTTACCCATATGTTCCCGATTGTTCGGCTAGGTGGTAAAGGGAGCACCTCTGCGATTATTCTTGCCGGGTCACCGGATGTGTACCTCGAGACTAGGTGAAGCCGAAAGCTAGCATTCTTAAGGGAATATTCGGATTGGTGAACTGAAAGATGATTTTAATTATTTACCCATCTGCCCCAGATGATTTTCTACTTTATAGCAGCTTTGACATGCACTTTAGGGCATGCATCCCAACAAAAGGAACCCTTAACGGAACTATTCTCCACGGAAGATGTTTCTTACTACCCATGTAATATAACATAACTAGTTGGGCACTTGTCTGATACATCAACAATGACCCCTACGCCTTGTCTCCATGCATACCACGGTTCTTATATAACCACGAAGGTATTCGGACACACTCCGGACTTTTGAGTCTGGAGGTCGAAGCGAAAAGGTCCGCTACGACAAACGATCTACAATCCAGCTAGAAGACATTTTTTCATGTCATATTTTTACATAGTCAATTTAACTCATTGTATTCCTCCTCAATGCCATCTAATAGGCCATCTAATTTAGAATCTTGCTGGGAATACTTGGAGGCCAATTCTACTTGGCCGTACACTAAGCTTACAGGGATCTCCAACCCATCCGGCCCCACAGGTCCGACCTCGGCCATGTGGTTTGGGTCGACAACCGTGTACCGCGTCTTCACCATGGCCCAGGCCTCCCTGGCGCCTTGACGGCAGGCCGATATCTTCCATAGCCGGAAGCGCCGCCGTGCTCCTTGAAGCCGCTCCGCCAGCTCCCCAATGCCTTCGTGCAGGGAGATAGATGGCCACAAGGCTTGGCCGATGCCTTTCATCACCTGCCGGACTTCGTTAAATGCGGTGGCGACGAATTCGGGAAGAAGATCACCCGAAGAACTGGGCATCTCCTCCTCGGGGCGACCTCGTGAGCAAACCTATATACATGTTTATGTTAGTGGCCTTCCTCGCGAACTCTTTTCAAAGTTCGCTCAAGCACTTCTTGAAAATGCCGCGACGAAGCCGCCGATTCTCCTTTACGGAGTCAGACAACTAGGCACGAACGTCCTTTAGTTCCTCACCCAGCTTGGTGTTGGCGTCTTGGAGGTTATTCTTCTCCTGCCGCACCCTCGTAAGCACGCTCTCGCCGGCCTTTAACTGGCGCAAGAGTTGTTGCTTGTCCGGACCTAGTCCGGCGCCATCTGCAATGTTTTGGTCAGACTTACACACCCGCCGCACTTTATAAACTATTTATTTTTTTAAAGCATATATTACGGAGGGGTCTCTGTAGCTCCCCTATGGCGGCTAGTGCGGCCTCAAGTTGGGCCTTGCACTCTTCAAGCTCTGGGACAGTCGGTATTCTTTTACAGAAGATCCTGCATAACAAATGATCCTTAAATCAGTTATTCTAACTATTTTAAGTCTCGGGGGCAACTAGCAAATATAACTGTCAGATTTTCTTACCCGTATGTCCTTTACATACTGCTCTGTGGCTCTGGCTAGACCATCTTGAGCAGCACGGAGATGCGCATCTCCCGAATCAAAGGCATTCAAGGCCTCTTGGGAGAAACACGCGTCACGAAGAACTGTCCGGCGACGCCTATGATTCAAGGCGCTCTCCACCTCGGAGTTGGTGGCGGACAACCTGTCGGCATCCTCTGTCGGAGGAGCATCCGACGCACGTCTCGTGCTCGCCTCAGCCTCCGGACCCGGCTTTGAAGCTTGTCCGGTGAAGGTTCGATCGGCAGCCTCTCCGGACTCGATCCGTGGCGCTCTTTTTCTGAAAAGAGCATCAGCGTTAATCGCCTTCTAGGAACCAATCTTGGGAGTATGGTGACATGCCATACCGTTGCTGGCGGAGTTTCGATCCGGACCGCACTTCTTTTTAACTCTTGAGGGGCGCTGCCCTTGTTGGCCAGCCGCGCAGCTCGGCTTCCGCCTCGAAGGTACCCCTGCGAAACACCATTGGTATACGGTGATAAAAATAAGCACGGATGGGTCATTATCGGGGTTTTGGGATCTTGGTCTCGATTACTGTAATTTGGAAGTATTCCGGGTAATCGGCCGTAATGGCTACCAAACCATTGTCGATGCTAAGTTGGTAGAACACCCGTCGATCAACTCCACCGTTATATCCGGATCCTCTTGAGAGGTTGGATCGAGGATCGCTCCGGATCCTCGGGTTGTGGGGCGGGCTGTGTATCTTCTCCTGATCCGGCGCAGTTCTTGCGCAAAAACCATGAAATGAGATATTTAACTACAGGAATATGGATCGGACAGGTCACAAGGATGTTTGCTTACCCAGCTTCGAGGATTATTCGAAGAAAATTCCTTCAATGGGTTGACACGGAGGAAATCCTCCTCCTCTCCTTTGTACATGGCAGACAAGATCTTCACCAGTTCGGTGAACGATCCTGGCCCTTTGCAGCCATGGCGGGTGGCATCGTCCTCCCCGTTGAAGTCCCACATGGGGTGGCCCCTGTATTGGAGCGGCTGCACTCCCCTCATAATGCAGATTGCCTTGACTCCTTTCATGGTCAGTCCGGCATGAGCCAGTAACCTTATTCGGCTCATCAAATAACGGACATCGGTCATCTTCTCTCCGGGGGCTCAGGGGCGCCCGGCTTAGGCGCTTCTTTAGAGGAGCATTGCTGAACTCCGGAAGGCCGATCCGAACAGGATCCGGCAGCGGGACGTCCTCCATGTAAAACCATTCCGAAGGCCAGTCTTCGGACGCCTTCTTTGGGGTTCCGGACAGGTATCCGTTCCCGGCGATGCGCCATAGCTCGGCTCTGCCCACTTGATATACTGACCCCTCATGAGAACGGGGAACTAAGTAGAATATTCTCTTCCACAGCCCGAAATGAGCCTCGATGCCCAGGAATAGTTTGCAAAGGGCCACGAAGCCCGCGATGTGCAAGATGGAGGCAAGAGTAAGATGGTGCAGTTGGAGGCCATAGAACTCCAAGAGCCCCCGGAGAAACGGATGGATTGGAAATCCGAGTCCTCTTACTAGATAAGAGATAAAGCACACCCGCTCTCCTTTAGAGGGATCGGGGACGCTCTCCGCTTGCTACGCCCTTGTAGGTGGCAAGTTCGGCTCGAACCGGAACCATGAAGGCGGAGGAGAACTCCCTTGGCTTGGAGTATAACTAGCTCGCTATGCGGACTGAGCATCTCTCCCAATTTCTGGCTGGAAATTTGGGAGCGCGAGAGGAGGAGCCGCGTCGACTGTCCATGATGGAATGGGCTTTGGTCAGAGGCACTCCGATGAAAGCTCGCAAAGGGGGGATGGTGTGACTCAGATCTAGATCCTTGCCCCTTTTATAAGCGATTCCTTTGCGCGGCTAGGGGGAATATTGTAAATATACCCTGGCTTTTCGCGTTCATTCAAACACGTGGAAGATGGCCATTATTGGGCGCAGAATCCAAGGAGCGCAGCATTTATCACAAGCCGGACACTATTCGACAAGTATATGAGATTTGGAGAAGAACCCGCCTTGCAATGCCGAAGACAATCAACGCGCCGGACTCATCGTCATTGAAGCCTGGTTCGGGGCTCTTGAGGAGTCCGGACTAGGGGTGTCCGGATAGCGGACTATCGTCACGGCGGACTCCAAGACTATGAAGTTACAAGTTTTTAGACTTCGTCCCGTGTCCTGTTGGGTCTTTCCTAGGCGTGGATGGCAAGCTTGGCGATTCGGATTTGTTGATCTCCTACCATTGTATGGCGACTACGTGTAACCCTAACCTATCCGCTGTCTATATAAACCGGAGGGTTTTAGTCCATAGGATGAACAACAATCATACCATAGGCTAGCTTCTAGGGTTTAGCCTCCTTGATCTCGTGGTAGATCTACTCTTGTACTACCCATATCATCAATATTAATCAAGCAGGAGTAGGATATTACCTCCATCGAGAGGGCCCGAACCTGGGTAAAAACATCATGTCCCTTGTGTCCTGTTACCATCCGCCTAGACGCACAGTTCGGGACCCCCTACCCGAGATCCACCGGTTTTGACACCGACAGGTATCGTACTCTACAGTCCAGTTAGGGGGATAGGCTTCACCAATGGAAATGTGAAGCGTAAACATTTGACGAACAAGCATATTATCAAAGTTCAGATCCTAGTTATGGCAGACCGGATGCCTGTCAAGGAATCCAGGAACAAAATACATAGTAAGACCATTTGGGCATTTTATCTTGTGCCCCACAAGATGTTTTAGGTCCCCAGCATAAGCACCAGACGCCATTGATTTCCGGCTGGAGACCTTTCCCTGCAGAAGAGAGTTGATTTTTCTTAACCACCCACATCTTCAAGGGTGGCTTAGAAGCAATGAGTCTAAGTGCAGCATCTAAGAACTTCGGCTTTGGAGCCCTACAAAATAGCCTTGCAGGTGGTGAATAATACTCATAAGAATAAGCAGAATAGTTCTTGGTCTTATGAACACAGCAGTTTGAGGAAACACACTCATATAAACAAGTCTGAGTATGGTTTCCCTGCAATACATTGGCGTTAGGGTGAGTCTGGTGACTTCTCTGTCTGTATGAACCCTTTGGACCATATGATGCCTTTGGTCTGGGGTTTGTCTTCTTCCCTGCTGGTGTCATGATGACATTCACCTGAAGATTCTGAAGACATCTCTTGGGCACCCAGATCCTCTTCAAAGGTGGTCCATTGCTGTAGTTAGTACCAATATACCTAGCAAACACTTCACCATTCTGATTCTTAAACAGTTTATAGTTTGCATCAAAGGATTCATCAATGATAATCGGGTTTGCACAAGTGAAGCCAGATAACGTAGATGGATCCACTGAAGGTCCCTTTGTAGCAACCCATGTGGTTTTGGGGTACTGCTCAGGCTTCCAGTAAGAACCATCAACATTCATTTTCCTCTCGAACCTAACACCCTCTTTCCTAGGATTTTGGTTCAGAATCTGCTTTTTGAGGACATCACATAGTGTTTGATGCCCTTTGAGACTTTTGTACATTCCTCTCTCAAGCAATGTCTTTAACCTGGTGTTCTGATCAACAATAGTAGTGGTGTCCTCAGTAGAGGGGTTAGTTACCACATCAGCATTTGAAGATATTGGAACATAGCAGCAGTAGGACATTCAGCAATAGAGACAGTGTTATCACGTTCAAGACATTTTAGACATGGTGCTTCAAATCCTTCCTGAGTGGAACTATATGTTGAGTGTGGAGTGACTTGTTCTCCTTCTGAAGATGTTCATGAGCCGATCTCAAGTTCTCAAGCTCTTGCTTCCTTTGAAGGTAATCATAGGAGAGCTTTTTATGAGTAGTTGACAGCGTCTCTTAACGACTTTCGATTTCCTCGTACTTAGCATGAATATTTTTGATGTCTTCAATTAAGGACTGAGATCTGGTCATTTCCGCATCCAACGGGTCATCGCTTTTGTCTAACGGTTTTTGAATATGTTCCATGGCATTCTGTTGTTCAGTTGCAATTTTAACAAGTGTTTTGTAGCTAGGTTTAGATTCACATTGAGAGACTTCTTCACTAGATGTTTGAAACTAAGCATCGCGTGAATTTACCTTGGCACCACGTGGTATGAAGCAGTAGGTGGGTACAGAGTCATCCTCATCATTAGCATCAGCGTTGGTGACGAGGCCTCTGTCTTCAGTGTTGAAGATGGACTTGGCGACGTATGCTGAAGCTAGAGCCAGGTTTGCCACGCATGAACCAGATTCCTCTTCAGACTCCACCTCCACCTCCTCAGATGCAGACTCCTCCTTTGAATCCATCTCCTTGCCAACAAACGCAAAAGCCTTACCGGATGAGCTCTTCTTGTATGATGAAGACTTGGAAGAAGACTTTGAGGATTTCTTCTTCTTCTTGTCATCAGAATCATATTCCTTGATCTTCTTCTTCTTGTTTTCATTGTCCCACTGTGGACACTAAGAGATGTAGTGACCAGGTTTCTTGCACTTGTGGCATGTTCTCTTCTTGTGATCACGAGTGGAAGCTTCATCATTTCTTGAGCTGGATCTTGAAGACTTTCTGAAGCCTTTCTTCTTGGTGAACTTCTGGAACTTCTTCACATGCATAGCAAGCTCCTTTCCAATGTCTTTAGGATGCTCAGAACAGTTGTCAGATTCTTCTTCAGAAGAGGAAACAACCTTTGCCTTCAAAGCGCGAGTTTGGCCATAGTTGGGACCATAGATATCTCTTTTCACAGATTGCTAGAACTCATGTGTGTTGAGCCTCTAAAGTATGTCAGACGGATCGAGAGTCTTGAAGTCAGGGCATTCTTGAATCATCAGGGCCATGGTGTCGAATGAGCTGTCAAGCGGTCTCAGAAGTGTCTTGACGATTTCATGCTTGGTGATCTCAGTAGCGGCGAGTGCGTGAAGCTCATTTGTAATATCAGTGAGGCGATCAAATGTGAGCTGGACATTCTCATTGTCATTTCTCTTGAAGCGGTTTAAGAGGTTGCGAAGAACACTGATCCCTGAGACTCTCTGGGTTGAGACGCCTTCGTGGACCTTGGAGAGCCAGTCCCAGACTAGCATCGAAGTTTCCAGAGCACTCACACGACCATACTATCCTTTGGTCAGATGACCACAGATGATGTTCTTGGCAGTAGAATCGGTTGAATGAACTTCTTGACATCGGAGGTGACACCGTCACCGCCTTGGGAAACGCTGTTCTTGACGACATACGAGAGATCAACATCAATGGCTTCAAGATGCAAGCGCATCTTATTCTTCCAAGAGGGGTAATCGGTGCCATCTAAGACAGGGCACACATCGGAGAATTTTATTATACACGCATTCGACATAACTAAAACTCTAGGTGGTTAAACCGAATCACACGGGACAAGGGAGCACCTTGCTCGATACCAACTTAAAGTGCTAGTTATCGACTAGAGGGGGTGAATAGGTGATTTTATGAACGTCTTCAAAACATGGGGGTTTCGAAGACAAAAAGTAGAAATGAACCTACTGATATGCAGCAGAAGGTAGACTACAATAGACTAGCCATAGTCAAGTAAGAAATAAAGTGAAAGCATGAAGACTATTAGCAGCTAGGTAGTAAGGATAAGGATGGAAGATAATATGAAGCCAAACAACAACAGTCTTCACACAGTGAAGCCAATCAGATCATGCAGGCAGGCAATGACTTCACGAAGCCAAACTGTAAGTAAGTAGAGGTAAGAGATAGAACTGGTTTCTTGGTGAGGACAAGGATTTGTTGGACCAGTTCTAGTTGCTGTGACAACTGTACGTCTGGTTAGGGAGGCTAAGATTCAACTCAGAAGACTGTGTCTTCACCTTATTCCCCATGAGCTAAGGACACTTAGTCCTCGCCCAATCACTCAGGTAAGTCTTCAAGGTAGACTTCCAAACCTTCACAGACTTCATTCACTAGCGATCCACAATGACTCTTGGATGCTCAGAATGCGACGCCTAACCGGCTGAAGGATTCACAATCCTCAAGTGTAACAAGTCTTCATATCACGCGGACAAAAAGACTTCAGTGATGCCTTTGCTAGAAGACATACGGCCAGCTGTGGTCCTGCTGAGAAATCTACCATGTACAAATCGGCCTTTCGATATCCTTCAAAGATTAGAGATTTGACAGACTCCATAAGTACAAGGCAACGATATTTTACAAATATCGAATCATGTTCAAGTCACAAAGCATTGAGACAGGACATTAAGTTCAGACCAAGGGATTCAACAAGCATCACTCTATCCATGTGCTTGATCCTTTGAGATTGCAACTCTACCTAGACCCAATACCTTGATTTTACCGGTGCCAAGAATGTGATGTGACTCTCGTCAGATGGACGTAAAGTTGAGTCCATGAGAAGACTTCGATCACCAGTCATGTGGTTATTGCATCCGATGTCCATTATCCACTCAGAAGCCTTTGGTATCATACCCTACAGTGCAAGTAGGGGGATCGGCTTCACCAAGGGAAATGTGAAGCATAAACATTTGACGAACAAGCATATTATCAAAGTTCAGATCCTAGTTATGGCAGATCGGATGACTGTCAAGGGATCCAGGAACAAAATACATAGTAAGACCATTTGGGCATTTCATCTTGTGCCCCACAAGATGTTTTAGGTCCCCAGCATAAGCATCAGACGCCATTGATTTCCAGCTGGAGACCTTTCCCTGCAAAAGAGAGTTAATTTTTCTTAACCACCCACATCTTCAGGGGTGGCTTAGAAGCAATGAGTCTAAGTGCAGCATCTGAGAATTTCGGCTTTGGAGCCCTAGAAAATAGCCTTGCAGGTGGTGAATAATACTCATAAGAATAAGCAGAATAGTTCTTGGTCTTATGAACACAGCGGTTTGAGGAAACACACTCATATTGACAAGTCGAAGTATGGTTTCCCTGCAAAACATTGGTGTTAGGATGAGTTTGGTGAGTTCTCTGTCTGTATGAATCCTTTGGACCATATGATGCCTTTGTTCTGGGGTTTGTCTTCTTCCCTGGTGGTGTCATGATGACATTCACCTGAAGATTCTGAAGACAACTCTTGGGCACCCAGATCCTCTTCAAAGGTGGTCCATTGCTGCAGTTAGTACCAATATACCTGGCAATCACTTCACCATTCTGATTCTTAAACAGTTTATAGTTTGCATCAAAGGATTCATCAATGATAATCGGGTTTCCACAAGTGAAGCCAGATAATGTAGATGGATCCACTGAAGGTCCCTTTGTAGCAACCCATGTGGTTTTGGGGTACTGCTCAGGCTTCCAGTAAGAACCATCAACATTCATTTTCCTCTCGAACCCAACACCCTCTTTCCTAGGATTTCGGTTCAGAATCTGCTTTTTGAGGACATCACATAGTGTTTGATGCCCTTTGAGACTTTTGTACATTCCTGTCTCAAGCAATGTCTTCAACCTGGTGTTCTGATCAACAATAGTAGTGGTGTCCTCAGTAGAGAGGTTAGTTACCACATCAGCAGTTGAAGATATTGCAACAGCAGCAGCAGTAGGACATTCAGCAATAGAGACAATGTTATCATGTTCAAGACATTTTAGACATGGTGCTTCAAATCCTTCCTGAGTGGAACTAATCTGTTGAGCGTGGAGTGAATTGTTCTCCTTCTGAAGATATTCATGAGCCGATCTCAATTCTCAAGCTCTTGCTTCCTTTGAAGGTAATCATAGGAGAGCTTTTTATGAGTAGTTGAGAGCGTCTCTTAACGACTTTCGATTTCCTCGTACTTAGCATGAATATTTTTTATGTCTTCCATTAAGGACTGAGATCTGGTCATTTCCGCATCCAACGGATCATCGCTTTCGTCTAACAGTTTTTGAATATGTTCCATGGCATTCTGTTGTTCAGTTGGAATTTTAACAAGTGTTTTGTAGATAGGTTTAGATTCACATTGAGAGTCTTCTTCACTAGATGTTTGAAACTAAGCATCGCGTGAATTTACCTTGGCACCACGTGGTATGAAGCAGTAGGTGGGTGCAGAGTCATCCTCATCATTAGCATCAGCATTGGTGACGAGGCCTCTGTCTTCAGTGTTGAAGATGGACTTGGCGACGTATGCTGAAGCTAGAGCCAGGCTTGCCACGCCTGAATCAGATTCCTCTTCAGACTCCACCTCCACCTCCTCATATGCAGACTGCTCCTTTGAATCCATCTCCTTGCCAACAAACGCACAAGCGTTGCTGGATGAGCTCTTCTTGTATGATGAAGACTTGGACGAAGACTTAGAAGAAGACTTTGAGGATTTCTTCTTCTTATTGTCATCAAAATCATATTCCTTGTTCTTCTTCTTCTTGTCTTCATTGTCCCACTGTGGACACTCAGAGATGTAGTGACCAGGTTTCTTGCTCTATGGCATGTTCTCTTCTTGTGATCACGAGTGGAAGCTTCATCATTTCTTGAGCGGGATCTTGAAGACTTTCTGAAACCTTTCTTCTTGGTGAACTTCTGGAACTTCTTCACATGCATAGCAAGATCCTTTCCAATGTCTTTATGATGCTTAGAACAGTTGTCAGATTCTTCTTCAGAAGAGGAAACAGCCTTTGCCTTCAAAGCGCGAGTTTGGCCATAGTTGGGACCATAGATATCTCTTTTCTCAGATTGCTGGAACTCATGTGTGTTGAGCCTCTAAAGTATGTCAGACGGATCAAGAGTCTTGAAGTTAGGGCAATCTTGAATCATCAGGGCCATGGTGTCGAATGAGCTGTCAAGTGATCTCAGAAGTGTCTTGACGATTTCATGCTTGGTGATCTCAGTAGCGGCGAGTGCGTGAAGCTCATTTGTAATATCAGTGAGGCGATCAAATGTGAGCTGGACATTCTCATTGTCATTTCTCTTGAAGCGGTTTAAGAGGTTGCGAAGAACACTGATCCCTGAGACTCTCTGGGTTGAGACGCCTTCGTGGACCTTGGAGAGCCAGTCCCAGACTAGCATCGAAGTTTCCAGAGCACTCACACGACCATACTATCCTTTGGTCAGATGACCACAGATGATGTTCTTGGCAGTAGAATCCAGTTGAATGAACTTCTTGACATCAGCAGGGGTGACACCGTCACCGGCCTTGGGAACGCTGTTCTTGACGACATACCAGAGATCAACATCAATGGCTTCAAGATGCAAGCGCATCTTATTCTTCCAGTAGGGGTAATCAGTGCCATCTAAGACAGGGCACACATCGGAGAATTTTATTATACCTGCATTCGACATATCTAAAACTCTAGGTGGTTAAACCGAATCACACGGGACAAGGGAGCACCTTGCTCTGATACCAACTTAAAGTGCTAGTTATCGACTAGAGGGGGGGTGAATAGGTGATTTTTATGAACGTCTTCAAAACATGGGGGTTTCGAAGACAAAAAGTAGAAATGAACCTACTGATATGCAGCAGAAGGTAGACTACAATAGACTAGCCATAGTCAAGTAAGAAATAAAGTGAAAGCATGAAGACTATTAGCAGCTAGGTAGTAAGGATAAGGATGGAAGATAATATGAAGCCAAACAACAACGGTCTTCACACGGTGAAGCCAATCGAATCATGCAGGCAGGCAATGACTTCAATGAAGCCAAACTGTAAGTAAGTAGAGGTAAGAGATAGAACTGGTTTCTTGGTGAGGACAAGGATTTGTTGGACCAGTTCTAGTTCTTTGTGACAACTATGCGTCACAGTTAGGGAGGCTAAGATTCAACTCAGAAGACTGTGTCTTCACCTTATTCCCCATGAGCTAAGGACAGTTAGTCCTCGCCCAATCACTCAGGTAAGTCTTCAAGGTAGACTTCCAAACCTTCACAGACTTCATTCACTAGCGATCCACAATGACTCTTGGATGCTCAGAATGCGACGCCCTAACAATTTGAAGGATTCACAATCCTCAAGTGTAACAAGTCTTCATATCACGCGGACAAAAGACTTCAGTGATGCCTTTGCTAGAAGACATACGGCCAGCTGTGGTCCTGCTGAGAAATCTACCATGTACAAATCGGCCTTTCGATATCCTTCAAAGATTAGAGATTTGACAGACTCCATAAGTACAAGGCAACGATATTTTACAAATATCAGAATCATGTTCAAGTCACAAAGCATTGAGACAGACATTAAGTTCAGACCAAGGGATTCAACAAGCATCACTCTATCCATGTGCTGATCCTTTGAGATTGCAACTCTACCTAGACCCAATACCTTGATTTTACCAGTGCCAGCAAATGTGATGTGACTCTCGTTAGATGGACGTAAGGTTGAGTCCATGAGAAGACTTCGATCACCAGTCATGTGGTTAGTGCATCCGATGTCCATTATCCACTCAGAAGCCTTTGGTATCATACCCTACAGTGCAGTTAGGGGGATCGGCTTCACCAAGGGAAATGTGAAGCATAAACATTTGACGAACAAGCATATTATCAAAGTTCAGATCCTAGTTATGGCAGATCGGATGACTGTCAAGGGATCCAGGAACAAAATACATAGTAAGACCATTTGGGCATTTCATCTTGTGCCCCACAAGATGTTTTAGGTCTGACATAAGCATCGAGCGCCATTGATTTCCGGTGGAGACCTTTCCTGCAAAGAGAGTTAATTTTTCTTAACCACCCACATCTTGAGGGTGGCTTAGAAGCAATGAGTCTAAGTGCAGCATCTGAGAATTTCGCTTTGGAGCCCTAGAAAATAGCCTTGCAGGTGGTGAATAATACTCATAAGAATAAGCAGAATAGTTCTTGGTCTTATGAACACAGCGGTTTGAGGAAACACACTCATATTGACAAGTCGAAGTATGGTTTCCCTGCAAAACATTGGTGTTAGGATGAGTTTGGTGAGTTCTCTGTCTGTATGAATCCTTTGGACCATATGATGCCTTTGTTCTGGGTTTGTCTTCTTCCCTGGTGGTGTCATGATGACATTCACACGAAGATTACGAAGACAACTCTTGGGCACCAGATCCTCTTCAAAGGTGGTCCATTGCCGCGATTAGTACCAATATACACGCAATCACTTCACCATTACGATTCTTAAACAGGTTTATAGTTTGCATCAAAGGATTCATCAATGATAATCGGGTTTCCACAAGTGAAGCGGATAATGTAGATGGATCCTTTGAAGGTCCCTTTGTAGCAACCCATGTGGTTTTGGGGTTCTGCTGAGGCTTCCAGTAAGAACCATCAACATTCATTTTCCTCTCGAACACAACACCCTCTTTCCTAGGATTTCGGTTCAGAATCTGCTTTTTGAGGACATCACATAGTGTTTGATGCCCTTTGAGACTTTTGTACATTCCTGTATCAAGCAATGTCTTCAACCTGGTGTTCTGATCAACAATAGTAGTGGTGTCCTCAGTAGAGAGGTTAGTTACCACATCAGCAGTTGAAGATATTGCAACAGCAGCAGCAGTAGGACATTCAGCAATAGAGACAATGTTATCACGTTCAAGACATTTTAGACATGGTGCTTCAAATCCTTCCTGAGTGGAACTAATCTGTTGAGTGTGGAGTGAATTGTTCTCCTTCTGAAGATATTCATGAGCCGATCTCAATTCTCAAGCTCTTGCTTCCTTTGAAGGTAATCATAGGAGAGCTTTTTATGAGTAGTTGAGGCGTCTCTTAACGACTTCGATTTCCTCGTACTTAGCATGAATATTTTTATGTCTTCCATTAAGGACTGAGATCTGGTCATTTCCGCATCCAACGGATCATCGCTTTAAATCTAACAGTTTTGAATATGTTCCATGGCATTACATTGTTCAGTTGGAATTTTAACAAGTGTTTTGTAGATAGGTTTAGATTCACATTGAGAGTCTTCTTCACTAGATGTTTGAAACTAAGCATCGCGTGAATTTACCTTGGCACCACGTGGTATGAAGCAGTAGGTGGATGCAGAGTCATCCTCATCATTAGCATCAGCATTGGTGACGAGGCCTCTGTCTTCAGTGTTGAAGATGGACTTGACGACGTATGCTGAAGCTAGAGCTAGGCTTGCCACGCCTGAATCAGATTCCTCTTCAGACTCCACCTCCACCTCCTCATATGCAGACTGCTCCTTTGAATCCATCTCCTTGCCAACAAACGCACAAGCGTTCTTTGGATGAGCTCTTCTTGTATGATGAAGACTTGGACGAAGACTTAGAAGAAGACTTTGAGGATTTCTTCTTCTTATTGTCATCAAAATCATATTCCTTGTTCTTCTTCTTCTTGTCTTCATTGTCCCACTGTGGACACTCAGAGATGTAGTGACCAGGTTTCTTGCTCTATGGCATGTTCTCTTCTTGTGATCACGAGTGGAAGCTTCATCATTTCTTGAGCGGGATCTTGAAGACTTTCTGAAACCTTTCTTCTTGTAGAACTTCTGGAACTTCTTAACATGCATAGCAAGATCCTTTCCAATGTCTTTATGATGCTCAGAACAGTTGTCAGATTCTTCTTCAGAAGAGGAAACAGCCTTTGCCTTCAAAGCGCGAGTTTGGCCATAGTTGGGACCATAGATATCTCTTTTCTCAGATTGCTGGAACTCATGTGTGTTGAGCCTCTAAAGTATGTCAGACGGATCAAGAGTCTTGAAGTTAGGGCAATCTTGAATCATCAGGGCCATGGTGTCGAATGAGCTGTCAAGTGATCTCAGAAGTGTCTTGACGATTTCATGCTTGGTGATCTCAGTGGCGCCGAGTGTGTGAAGCTCATTTGTGATATCAGTGAGGCGATCAAATGTGAGCTGGACATTCTCATTCTCATTTCTCTTGAAGCGGTTTAAGAGTTTGCGAAGAACGCTGATCCCTGAGTCTCTCTGGGTTGAGACGCCTTCTTGGACCTTGGGGAGCCAGTCCCAGACTAGCATCGAAGTTTCCAGAGCACTCACATGACCATACTGTCCTTTGGTCAGATGACCACAGATGATCTTCTTGGCAGTAGAATCCAGTTGAATGAACTTCTTGACATCAGTAGGGGTGACACCTTCACCGGCCTTGGGAACGCTATTCTTGACGACATACCATAGGTCGACATCAATGGCTTCAAGATGCAAGCGCATCTTATTCTTCCACTAGGGGTAATCAGTGCCATCGAAGACAGGGCACACAACGGAGAATTTGATATCCCTGCATTCGACATAACTAAAACTCCAGGTGGTTAAACCGAATCACACGGGACAAGGGAGCACCTTGCTCTCATACCAATTGAAAGTGCTAGTTATCGACTAGAGGGGGGGTGAATAGGTGATTTTTATGAACGTCTTCAAAACATGGGGGTTTCTAAGACAAACAGTAGAAATGAACCTATTAATATGCAACAGAAGGTAGACTACACTAGACTAGCCATAGTCAAGTAAGAAATAAAGTGAAAGCACGAAGACAATTAGTAGCTAGGTAGTAAGGATAAGGATGGAAGATAGTATGAAGCCAAACAACAACAGTCTTCACACAGTGAAGCCAATCAGATCATGCAAGCAGGCAATGACTTCACGAAGCCAAACTGTAAGTAAGGAGAGGTAAGAGATAGAACTAGTTTCTTGGTGAGGACAAGGATTTGTTGGACCAGTTCCAGTTGCTGTGACAACTATACGTCTGGTTAGGGAGGCTAAGATTCAACTCAGAAGACTGCGTCTTCACCTTATTCCCCTTGAGCTAAGGACACTTAGTCCTCGCCCAATCACTCAGGTAAATCTTCAAGGTAGACTTCCAAACCTTCACAGACTTCGTTCACTGGCGATCCACAATGACTCTTGGATGCTCAGAATGCATGTAACACCCCGGATGTAACTTTCCATATTTGTAACTCCAACTCTTGCCATTTTCGACATTGTGATATGATATTCCCTCCGTGGTTGGGTTTCTCTTCATTTTTGAATTTTGTCCGTGTCATGCATTTCATATCATGTCATCATGTGCATCTCATTCGCATACGTGTTTGTCTCATGATTCCGAGCATTTTCCCCATTGTCCGTTTTGCAATCCGGCACTCCTATGTCCCCCGGCGTCCCCTTTTACGTTTTCCCGTGAGCGGGTACTAAACTTTCTCGGAATGGACCGAACCTTGTCAAGTGGCCTTGGTACACCACGGTAGACCACTGTCAAGTTTCGGGTCATTTGGAGCTCGTTTGGTACTCCAACGGTTAACCGCACTCTCGCAAAGGCCTCTTTTAAGTTGCAGCCCAACACCCCTCCAAAATAGTCCAATAACCCATCTAAGTCACTTCCATGCTCTCCGTCGTCGGATCACGATCGTGTGGGCGAAAACTACACCTCATTTGGAGCTTCCTAGCTCCTTCTACATATAAATATACATCTCCCCCTCCAAATCCCGGATCAATTCCCCCGAAACCCTGGACGAAATCCCCTCCGCGCCGCCGGACACGTCCGGATCGGACCGGACGCGTCCGCAGCCGCGCCCGCAGCCAACCAGGGGCCGCCACGTGGGCGACCCGCGCCCACATCTCATTGCACCATTTTCATTGGAGCTCATCTTGATGCCCGAAATGTTGTTAGAAGAGGGCTATGTGATGTTAGTTTCTGTTTCGTAACAGAACATGCACTTTTGTCATTTTTGCCATGATTGATGTGTGCACCCTATGATCTTGAGTCCTACATGTGTTTTGTAATATGCCATGCCATCTTTCCAGGGATGTATGCCATGTATTTTTGTGATCTCTGTGGTGACTAGCACAAGCATGCAAACTAGGCTTCATGATGTTGCTGATTTACATTTTCTTGATATTTTTATGCCATGTTAACTTGATGCTACCGAGAGACCCATGCATATTTTGAGATACTTGAGTAAGGATGTTTTGAACATATGGTTATGCTCCATCCATCCATGCCTTTGTTTGCAATTATGGAGTGCCATAGCTTGAGTCAATCGAGCTCTACGTTTGCTATAAAATGTTTCCTGGCAGATTGTTTACATGTTATTCAGTTTTGCCAAGGTTGTTGTGGTTGATTCATGTATGGTATGATGTTGTTCTTGCCATGTATACATTCGATGCCATGTCTTCTTGATGTATGTATGTTCAGTTTATCATGACATGCTCTGTAGTGAGTCCATCGAGCTCTTAAACATGCCTACTTGTTATCTGTTTTTGCCATGCCCTGTTGCTGAATCAGTAAGGGACTTTTGTTCTATTCTTTGAGTAGATTCATTCCATGCCTCGTTTTGCTATTATAAGTTCTTGTAGCATGTCGGTTGCTTGCTCTGAACATTGCTACCTGATGCTGTATTCTGCCATGTTCAGTATTTTCACCAAGTCTGTGAAGCTGATATATTTTGCACTTTTGCCATGCTTGTTTGGACCTGTCATTGTGTGATTTAGGCGTGTCTCAGTGTTCATCTTTTGTCAAGCATCTTCAGTAGATCACTGCCATATGTTTTTCTGGTACGTTTGGGTGCAGTAGCTTAATTTCTTGTTGCTTGCTATATGGTATCATGCTGTTAATGGCAGATTTGTGCCATTCTTGTTTTGCTTGTCATTTGCAAACCGTTCATCCGATTTCGGTGATCTTTATATCGATTTCAACCGAAATCATCTCATCTTTCCAGAGGCATACTTGGTTTGCCAAGTTGATGCCTTGTTCATCATTTTCCTTCCGGAGCACGCATACGCATTGCATATCACATCCCGCATATCATGTCATGTTTTGCATCATGTTGCTTGTGCATTGCACCGTGATTTATTGTGGTTCCTTTGTTTGTGTTCTTGCTTTGGGTAGAGCCGGGAGACAAGTACGTGAACGAGGAACCTGTTGAGAACGCTTACGAGGATCAAGCTTTCGACAACTCTGAGAACTTTGCAGGCAAGATGACCGTACCCTCGAAATCACTTCTATCTTTGCTATGCGAGTTGCTCGCTCTTTTGCTATGCCTATGCTACAACGCCTATCACTTGCTATATCATGCCACCCATATTGCCATGTCAAACCTCTAACCATCCTTTCCTAGCAAACCGTTGATTGGCTATGTTACAGCTTTTCTAAGCCCCTCTTATAGCGTTGCTAGTTGCGGTGAAGATGAAGTTTGTTCCTTGTTGGAACATGGAGATGTTGTTCCTTTTGGAACATGTTTACTTGTTGGGGATATCACAATATATCTGCTATAATTAATGCATCTATATACTTGGTAAAGGGTGGAAGACTAGGCCTTATGCACGGTGTTTTGTTCCACTCTTGCCGCCCTAGTTTCCGTCATACCGGTGTTATGTTCCTTGATTTCGCGTTCCTTACATGGTTGGGGGATTTATGGGACCCCTTGACAGTTTGCTTTGAATAAGACTCCTCCAAAGAAGGCCCAACTTTGGTTTTACCATTTGCCACCTAAGCCTTATTCCCCGGGTTTTAGCGAGCCCGAGGGTCATCTTTATTTTAACCCCGGACGGTGCTCCTTCGAGTGCTGGCCCGAAACGAGCAGATCAAGGGGCCACCACGGGAAACTTCGAGGCTTGGTTTTACTCGTAGGATGTCTCATCCGGATGTGCCACGAGAACGAGATATGTGCAGCTCCTATCAGGATTTGTCGGCACAATCGGCGGCTTCTTGGTCTTGTTTTATTCTTTGTCGAAATGTCTTGTAGTCCGGGATTCCGAGATCGATCGGGTCTTCGGTAGAAGGAATATCCTTCGTTGACCGTGAGAGCTTATAATGGGCTAAGTTGGGACACCCTGCAGGGTATTATCTTTCGAAAGCCGTTACTGCTATGAGGCAGATGAGAATTTGTTAATGTCGGTTGTAGAAAACCCGAAGTTGACCTTAATTAAAATACACATCAACGGCGTGTAACCGTGATGGTCTCTTCTCGGAGTCCGGGAAGTGAACACGGTGTTGGAGTTATGTTTGGCGTAAGTAGTTTCAGGATCACTTCTTGATCGCTACTAGCTTCACGACCGTGCTTTGCTTCTCTTCTCGCTCTCTTTTGCGAATGTAGCCACCATATATGCTAGTCGCTTGCTGCAGCTCCACCTCACAACTCTGTCCTTCCTATAAGCTTAAATAGTCTTGATCTCATGGTGTGAGATTGCTGAGTCCCCGTGACTCGCATGATTCTACCAAAACAGTTGCAGTGCCGGCGATGCGGTCTGAGATGGCGCCGAGCTCAAGTGGGAGTTCGACGAGGAACGTGGTCGTTACTATGTGTCTTTTCACGATGATCATTAGTGGAGCTCAGTTGGGACGATCGGGGATCTGTGTAGCATTTGGGGTATCTTCTTTTATTTTGGTTCCGTAGTCGGACCTTGAGTGTAATCTGAATGATGGATGTTTATTTATGTATTGTGTGAAGTGGCGATTGTAAGCCAACTATGTATCTCTTTCCCTTATGTATTACATGGGTTGTGTGAAGATTACCTCACTTGCGACATTGCTTTCAATGCGGTTATGCCTCTAAGTCGTGCTTCGACACGTGGGAGATATAGCCGCATCGAGGGCGTTATAAGTTGGTATCGAGCCATCCCGACTTAGGAGCCCTGCTTGATTGTTTCTTTGGCGTTGTTGGGTCTAGAACAAAAATGTTTTGAGTCTTAGGATTATATATATCGGAGAGTAGGATTCTTTTTACTCCCAGTCCCTTCGTCGCTCTGGTGAGGTCTCTGACGTAGAAGTTTTGACTCTCCTCTTCTCAAATTTCACTAAAAAATTTAGGATCACGCTGGTATCTTGGAATCGTTCCGATGGTTTTGTGGCGAGAACATTGTTCCTGGTGCCTCCCCGACATTGTGGGGTTGTGGCGGTCCTGTGGAGTTGAGCTCCGAGGTGTTGTCGTCACAATTTTATCGTTGCAGTTCTGGAATACCTAAGTTTTACCGACATCGAAATCTCTTTTGTACAGTTGTTGGTGAGATAATCACGATAACCCAGTACTGGGGCGAGCTCGGGAGTATTGCCATGACTCGTATAACGGATGTTTTTCGAAGGTCGAGGTACACGATTTCCGAAGGTTTCTTGGTTATGTGTTGACGGATGGATACAATTTGGATCTAGGTATTGTTAGTTTGGGTGATATATTTTGTGTCCCCTGTATCCCTAGCACCAGATTGCATAACCAGAAAGTTTCGGGAGTTTATAGGTGGGTTTCAAGTAGCTCTTAGCATTTCTTCCCGGAGATATTTGGTTTGTGATTGGGTAATCCTCACCACTTATTTGTTCCAGTCGTACCTTGTTATTTTTTCATCAACCCTTAATCAAGTGGCTTCTCACCTTAATGGACGTGTGATGTTAGCTTTTGGAATTCATTCATTCATCCTTGTTCGAATGTTTATTGTGAAGACTATATGTTGCAATTTCTATCCGTTGATTCAACTTGTCTATCTGTCTATCAAGTGCTAACGGATGTCACCCTCTTGAGGATGGCTCCGCCAAGCGTACGAATCTGGATCGCAATGATGAGAGTCAGTCTAACCCTCCACCTCCACCTCCGCCTCCGGAGGCATGGCAAGCTATCATGGCAGCCACCAATGCCAATGCTCAGATGATTTTGCAACTGTTGCAAGAGCGTACTCAAGGGCAAGGAAATCAAGGCAAAGGCAACAACCAGCCGCACTTTGCTACTCTCAATCAGTTCCTCGCTAATCAGCCGAAGTCTTCGGGTTTACGTGTCGAGGCCACAGACGCCAACGATTGGCTTGTGGACATCTGCAAACATTTTGAATGTAGCAATGTCAGACCTGAGGACTTTGTCAAGTTTGCTTCGTTTCAACTCAAGGACCAAGCTGCTGAGTGGTTGCAGCAATACAAAGATTCGAGAGGAGGTCGTGTCATTACCTGGGATGAGTTCCGCGAGACTTGAGCTCACCACATTCCGAAAAGTGTTGTTGAGAGCAAGCGTGAGGAGTTCCGCAATCTCAAGCAAGGCAACATGTACGTGTACCAATACAATATCCAGTTCGAGAACTTCGCTCGCTTCGCTAAGCAAAGGCGTCCACGATGAAAAGAGTATGATCTATCAATTCAGAGGTGGTCTCAGAGAAGATCTGCAATTAGCTCTCGTGCTTTTGAGCGAGAAAAGTATGATGAATTCTACAACATGGCACTTTGAAGCAAGAAGCTGCCCAGCTCAAATGTGAGGCTTCTAAGAAGAGAATCGGGGATGCAGTTCAGTCTTCTTCTTCCTCTCAAGTGGCAGCTAAGCAGCAGAAGTTCTACCTTCCTCCTCCTCCGTTTAAATCGGCCTTATCAGCAGAAGAACTCAGGTGGTCGTGGATCTTCCCACCCACCCAATCCAGGCTATCAGAACAAGTCTAATTCTCAAGCTCCAAGGTCAAATGCTCCTTATCACCGTCCGCTCTTAGAGGTGAATTGCAACAAATGTCAGCAGAAAGGTCACTATGCGAACAAGTGCTTCAACCAAGGCGCCTTCCGCCTCCTCCTCCTGTGAAATCTTCCAGCAATGCAGTGGTCAATCATAATCCCAAGTCTGGAAAGGTGAACATGATGAATGCAGCTCAAGCGGAGGAATCTACTAATGTGATAATGGGTAATCTCTCAGTCAATGATATTCCTGCAAAAGTCTTATTTAATATTGGTGCATCGCATTCTTTCATGTCATATCCTTTTGCATCGAAGCACAATGTTGACACAAAGATTTTATCCAAAGTTATGCAAGTTGTTTCTCCCGGAAAGCTTATGACTTCTAGTTTGATTGCTCCCGATGTCACTATCAAGATGGGCGATTATAGATTTCTGGCTAAACCAATTGTTCTCATGACTCGGATATTGATCTTATTCTTGGGATGGGTGGCTTTCTCAGCACAAAGCTCAGCTTGATTGTGCTGCCAAGGAAATTCAATTGACTCACTCTTCTAATGATGTGATCATCTATGCGCTCGTGATGAAACCATTCGGTTGTTTTCTCTCAATGAGAAGGGCGAATTGGATGCTATCTCTCAGATTCCAGTCGTTTGTGAGTACCAAGATGTCTTTCCAGAAGAGCTTCCAGGAATGCCTCCTCATCGGCCAGTTGAATTTGTTATCGGTCTTGAGCCTGGCAATGAACCCGTTTGCAAGCGTCCTTACAAGCTTGGACCTAATGAGCTGAAGGAATTTAAGAAGCAACTCGATGAACAAGAGCGTCTGGGTTTGATCAGACCGAGTTCATCTCCTTGGGGTTGTGGTGTTCTTTTTGTCCAGAAGAAGGATGGCACGGACCGACTTTGTGTCGATTACCGTCCATTGAATAAGAAGACTATCAAGAACAAGTATCCACTTCCCAACATCAATGAGCTTTTCGAGCAACTCAAAGGTGATAAAGTGTTCTCCAAGCTTGACCTTCGTATGGGTTATCATCAGATTCGCATTCGTGAACAAGATATTCCCAAGACAGCATTAGAACAAGCTTTGGTTCTTATGAATATCTTGTCATGTCTTTCGGCCTTGTCAATGCTCCTCCAACATTCTCTCGGATGATGAACTTCATCTTCAACCCCTACACCAATGAATTCGTCTTGGTCTATCTTGATGATATTTTGGTCTTCTCCAAGAATAAGAAGGATCATGCCAAACATTTGCGATTGGTGCTCGACAAGCTGAGAGAGCATCAATTCTATGCGAAGTTTTCCAAATGTGAATTTTGGCTTGATGAAGTGCTTTATCTTGGTCACATCATCTCCGCCATAAGGGCAACGCTGTTAATCCGAGAAGGTGTCTGCGGTTGTGAATTGGGAACCTCCTCAGAATGTCAAGCAGCTCCATGATTTTCTTGGTCTTGCAAGCTATTGCGAAGATTCGTTGAGAATTTCTCCAAGATTGCAAAGCCTCTTTCCAACCTCCTCCGAGAAGCACGTGAAGTATATACGGTCTCTGAGTGTGACGTTGCTTTCAATACTCTCAAAGAGAAACTCGTCACAGCTCTGTCTTGACTCCTCTGATGAATCAAAGCCATTTGAAGTTTTACTGTGATGCTTCTCTTCAAGGTCTCGGTGCTGTGTTAATGCAAGAGAAGAGAGTTGTGGCCTATACCTCTCGTCATTTGAAGCCCAACGAAAAGAACTACCCCACTCACGATCTTGAGTTGGCGGCGATTGTCCATGCATTGATAACATGGAGACATCTCTTGTTGGGAAGGAAAGTGGACATTTTCACCGATCACAAGAGTCTCAAGTATATCTTCACTCAACCCAACCTCAACCTCAGGCAAACTCGATGGGTCGAAATGATTCAAGAGTACAACCGAAGTATTGAATATACTCCGGTTAAGGCCAATGTGATTGCAGATGCTTTGAGCAGGAAGGCTTATTGCAACAGCTTAATTCTCAAGCCCTTCCAACCGGATCTCTGTGAAGCTTTCCGCAAGCTGAATCTTCAAGTTGTTCCTCAAGGCTTTCTTGCCAACCTCTTAGTCTCTCCTACTTTGGAAGATCAGATTCGTGAGGCTCAACTCCTGGATACCATGGTGAAAAAGGTGAAACGTGGTATCAACAAGGGCATTTCCAAATACAAGTGCTTCCACATTGATGACAAAGATACTCTTTTCTTTGAGGACCGGATTGTGGTTCCAAAGGGTGATCTACGTAAAGTCATTATGAACGAGGCACACAATTCGCTTCTATGCATTCATCACGGAAGTACGAAGATGTACCATGACCTCAAGCGGTCATATTGGTGGACTCGAATGAAGCGAGAAATTGCTCAATTCGTGAATGAATGTGATGTCTGCAGAAGAGTGAAAGCAGAACACCAAAGACCAGCTGGTCTCCTCCAACCTCTTGCTATTCGAATGGAAGTTTGATCATATCGAAATGGACTTCGTGACTGGATTTCCTAAGTCCAAGCGTGGAAATGATGCTATCTTCGTTGTCATTGACAAGCTTATTAAAGTGGCTCATTTTCTTCCTATCAAAGAGTCTATCACAGCAGCTTAGTTGGCAGAGTTATAGACCTCCAGAATTGTCTCCTTGCACGGCATTCCACAATTGATCTCTTCAGACCGTGGCAGCATCTTTACCTCCAAGTTTTAGGATTCTTTTCAAAAGGCCATGGGCACCAATATTCGTTTCAGCACAGCTTTCCATCCTCAAACAAGTGGCCAAGTCGAGCGAGTCAATCAAATCCTCGAAGATATGCTCAGGGCTTGTGTCATTTCCTTCGGTATGAAGTGGGAAGATTGTCTTCCATATGCCGAGTTCTCCTACAACAACAGCTTCCAAGCGAGTTCGGCAAGGCCCCATTCGAAATTCTCTATGGCGAAAGTGCCGTACTCCTCTCAATTGGTCCGAGACAGGTGAACGCCAACTTCTTGGCAACGACTTGATCACGAAGTCAAGAAATGTGCAAAGTCATTCGTGAGAATCTCAAAGCCGGCATAATCGCGCCAGAAGAGCTATTATGATGACAAGCACCGTGATGTGGCTTTTGAAATCGGAGACCATTTCTACCTCCGCGTCTCTCCAATGAAAGGCACTCGTCAAACCCGGTATCAAAGGGAAGCTTGCCCCTAGATACGTGGTTCCTTTCAAGATCATTGGCAAAAGAGGCGATCTCGCCTGTCAACTTGAGCTTCCGTCCAACTTCGCGAACGTGCACGATGTGTTTCACGTGTCACAGCTTCGCAAGTGCTTCAAGACTCCTGAACGCACTATCAACTTTGAAGAAATTGACCTTCAAGAAGATCTCTCTATTCATGAGCACCCCGTTGCCATTCTCGAAGAAACCGAGCGCAAGACTCGCAACAAGTCAATCAAATTCCTGAAAGTGAAGTGGTCACACCATTCCGACCGAGAAGCCACCTGGGAACGCGAGGATCACCTCCGTTCCGAATATCCGGAGTTCTTTCAGTCCTAGATCTCGGGACGAGATCCTCTTGTAGTGGTGGAGTGTTGTAACAACCCGGATGTAACTTTCCATATTTGTAACTCCAACTCTTGCCATTTTCGGCATTGTGATATGATATTCCCTCCGTGGTTGGGTTTCTCTTCATTTTTGCATTTTGTCCGTGTCATGCATTTCATATCATGTCATCATGTGCATCTCATTCGCATACGTGTTCGTCTCATGATTCCGAGCATTTTCCCCGTTGTCCGTTTTGCAATCTGGCACTCCTATGTCCCCCGGCGTCCCCTTTTACGTTTTTCCGTGAGTGGGTACTAAACTTCCTCGGAATGGACCGAGCCTTGTCAAGTGGCCTTGGTACACCACCGGTAGACCACCTGTCAAGTTTCGGGTCATTTGGAGCTCGTTTGGTACTCAGCAGTTAACCGCACTCTCGCAAAGGCCTCTTTTAAGTTGCAGCCCAACACCCCTCCAAAATAGTCCAATAACCCATCTAAGTCACTTCCATGCTCTCCGTCGTCGGATCACGATCGTGTGGGCGAAAACTACACCTCATTTGGAGCTTCCTAGCTCCTTCTACCTATAAATATACATCTCCCCCTCCAAATCCCGGATCAATTCCCCCGAAACCCTAGACGGAATCCCCTCCGCGCCGCCGGACACGTCCGGATCGGACCGTACGCGTCCGCCGCCGCGCCCGCAGCCAACCAGGGGCCGCCACGTGGGCGACCCGCGCCCACATCGCCGCCCGGCTCCAGGCCCGCTGGCCGTGGTCGGCCCTCCCGGCCCGCGCCTCCGCACCCTCGCCCTCACCCCGCCGCCAGCAGCCGCCGCCGCCACCGGTCCTCGCGCCGCCGCCCGGCAGTCCCTCGCCGCCGCCATGGCCAAGCCGCCGCCGCCGCCTGGCGCCGCCCGTCTTGCCGCCACCCCGGTCGCCACCGACCCCGCCGCCTGCCTCTCCCTCCTCCGGCGCCACTCCTCCGGCCTCTCCTCCCGACCAACTCCGGCGAGCCGCGCCGCCGCCTCGGTTCGCGCGACGATCCGGGCCAGATCCAGATCCGGCTGACTTCTCCCCCCGATTCCCTCTGTCTTTTTCTGTGATTACATTGTTGCATTTTCATCGCACCATAACTCTATACCCGTAGCTCCGTTTCGTGCGTGTAATATGGCGAAATGTTCGACTCGAAGAGTAGATCATTACATCTCATTGCGTCATTTTCATTTGAGCTCATCTTGATGCACGAAATGCTGTTAGAAGAGGGCTATGTGATGTAAGTTTCTGTTTCTTAACAGAACATGCACTTTTGTCATTTTTGCCATGATTGGTGTGTGCGCCCTATGATCTTGAGTCCTACATGTGTTTTGTAATATGCCATGCCATCTTTCCAGGGATGTATGCCATGTATTTTTGTGATCTCTATGGTGACTAGCACAAGCATTCAAACTAGGCTTCACGATGTTGCTGATTTCAGCCCCTGCTTTGCTGATATTTTTATGCCATGTTTACTTGATGCTACCGAGAGATCCATGCACATTTTGAGATACTTCATTAAGGATGTTTTGGACATATGGTTATGCTATATCCATCCATGCCTTTGTTTGAAATTATGGAGTGCCATAGCTTGAGTCAATCGAGCTCTACTTTTGCTATAAAATGTTTCCTGGCAGATTGTTTACATGTTATTCAATTTTTCCAAGGTTGTTGTGGTTGATTCGTGTAAGCTATGATGTTGTTCTTGCAATGTATGTATTCTATGCCATGTCTTCTTGATTTATGTATGCTTAGTTTATCATGAGATGCTCTGTAGTGAGTGCATCGAGGTCTTAAACATGCCTACTTGTTATCTGTTTTTGCCATGCCCTGTTGCTGAATCTGTTAAAGAAACTTGCTATATTGACATGGGTGTTATTGTATTTTCTGATCCTTTTTGGCTTATGGTCAGTAAGGGACTTTTGTTATATACTTTGGGTAGATTCATGCCATGCCTTGTTTCCTGTAACATGTTGTTCGCTTGCTCTGAACATTGCTACCTGATGCTGTATTCTGCCATGTTCAGTATTTTCACTAAGTCTGTGAAGCTGATATATTTTGCATTTTTGCCATGCTTGTTTGGACCTGTTATGATGTGATTTAGGCGTGTCTTAGTGTTCATCTTTTGTCAAGCATCTTGAGTAGATCACTGCCATATGTTTTCCTGGTACGTTTGGGTGCAGTAGCTTAATTTATTGTTGCTTGCTATGTGGTATCATGCTGTTAATGGCAGATTTGTGCCATTCTTGTTTTGCCTGTCATTTGCAAACCGTGCATCCGATTTCGGTGATCTTTATATCGATTTCAACCGAAATCATCTCATCTTTCCAAAGGCATACTTGGTTTGCCAAGTTGATGCCTGGTTCATCATTTTCCTTCCGGAGCACGCATACGCATTGCATATCACATCCCGCATATCATGTCATGTTTTGCATCATGTTGCTTGTGCATTGCACCGTGATTTATTGTGGTTCCTTTGTTTGTGTTCTTGCTTTGGGTAGAGCCGGGAGATGAGTACGTGAACGAGGAACCTGTTGAGAATGCTTACGAGGATCAAGCTTTCGACAACTCTGAGAACTTTGCAGGCAAGATGACCGTACCCTCGAAATCACTTCTATCTTTGCTATGCTAGTTGCTCGCTCTTTTGCTATGCCTATGCTATGACGCCTATCACTTGCTATATCATGCCACCCATATTGCCATGTCAAACCTCTAACCATCCTTTCCTAGCAAACCGTTGATTGGCTATGTTACCGCTTTGCTCAGCCCCTCTTATAGCGTTGCTAGTTGCGGTGAAGATGAAGTTTGTTCCTTGTTGGAACATGGAGATGTTGTTCCTTTTGGAACATGTTTACTTGTTGGGGATATCACAATATATCTGCTATAATTAATGCATCTATATACTTGGTAAAGGGTGGAAGACTCGGCCTTATGCCTGGTGTTTTGTTCCACTCTTGCTGCCCTAGTTTCCGTCATACCGGTGTTATGTTCCTTGATTTCGCGTACCTTACACGGTTGGGTGATTTATGGGACCCCCTTGACAGTTTTCTTTGAATAAGACTCCTCCAGCAAGGCCCAACTTTGGTTTTACCATTTGCCACCTAAGCCTTATTCACCCGGGTTTTCGCGAGCCCTAGGGTCATCTTTATTTTAACCCCCGGACGGTGCTCCTTCGAGTCTTTGGACCGAAACGAAAGCAGATCATGGGGCCACCACGGGAAAACTTCGAGGCTTGGTTTTACTCGTAGGATGTCTCATCTGGATGTGCCACGAGAACGAGATATGTGCAGCTCCTATCGGGATTTGTCGGCACAATCGGCGGCTTCTTGGTCTTGTTTTATTCTTGTCGAAATGTCTTGTAGTCCGGGATTCCAAGATCGATCGGGTCTTCCGGTAGAAGGAATATCCTTCGTTGACCGTGAGAGCTTATAATGGGCTAAGTTGGGACACCCTGCAGGTATTATCTTTCAAAGCCGTGCCCGCGGTTATGAGGCGAGATGGGAATTTGTTAATGTCGGTTGTAGAAAACCCGAAGTTGACCTTAATTAAAATACACATCAACCGCGTGTGTAACCGTGATGGTCTCTTCTCTGCGGAGTCCGGGAAGTGAACACGGTGTTGGAGTTATGTTTGACGTAAGTAGTTTCAGGATCACTTCTTGATCGCTACTAGCTTCACGACCGTGCTTTGCTTCTCTTCTCGCTCTCTTTTGCGAATGTAGCCACCATATATGCTAGTCGCTTGCTGCAGCTCCACCTCACAACTCTGTCCTTCCTATAAGCTTAAATAGTCTTGATCTCACGGGTGTGAGATTGTTGAGTCCCCGTGACTCACAGATTCTACCAAAACAGTTGCAGGTGCCGATGATGCGGTCACGAGATGACGCAATGAGCTCAAGTGGGAGTTCGACGAGGAACGTGGTCGTTACTATGTGTCTTTTCCTGATGATGTGTTGTGGAGCCCAGTTGGGACGATCGGGGATCTGTGTAGCATTTGGGGTATCTTCTTTTATTTTGGTTCCGTAGTCGGACCTTGAGTGTAATCTGAATGATGGATGTTTATTTATGTATTGTGTGAAGTGGCGACTGTAAGCCAACTATGTATCTCTTTCCCATATGTATTACATGGGTTGTGTGAAGATTACCTCACTTGCGACATTGCTTTCAATGCGGTTATGCCTCTAAGTCGTGCTTCGACACGTGGGAGATATAGCCGCATCGAGGGCGTTACAATGCGATGCCTAACCGGCTGGAGGATTCACAGTCCTCAAGTGTAACAAGTCTTCAGATCATGCGGACAGAAAGACTTCAGTGATGCCTTTGCTAGAAGACATACGGCCAGCTGTGGTCCTGCTGAGAAATCTACCATGTACAAATTGTCAGACTCCATAAGTACAAGGCAACGATATTTTCCAAATATCACAATCATGTTCAAGTCACAAAGCATTGAGACAGACATTAAGTTCAAACCAAGGGATTCAACAAGCATCACTCTATCCATGTGCTGATCCTTTGAGATTGCAACTCTACCTAGACCCAATGCCTTGATTTTACCAGTGTCAGCAAATGTGATGTGACTCTCGTCAGATGGACGTAAGGTTGAGTCCATGAGAAGACTTCGATCACCAGTCATGTGGTTAGTGCATCCGATGTCCATTATCCACTCAGAAGCCTTTGGTATCATACCCTACAGTGCAGTTAGGGGGATCGGCTTCACCAAGGGAAATGTGAAGCATAAACATTTGACGAACAAGCATATTATCAAAGTTCAGATCCTAGTTATGCCAGATTGGATGACTATCAAGGGATCCAGGAACAAAATACATAGTAAGACCATTTGGGCATTTTATCTTGTGCCCCACAAGATGTTTTAGGTCCCCAGCATAAGCATCAGACGCCATTGATTTCCAGCTGGAGACCTTTCCCTGCAAAAAGAGAGTTAATTTTTCTTAACCACCCACATCTTCAGGGGTGGCTTAGAAGCAATGAGTCTAAGTGCAGCATCTGAGAACTTCGGCTTTGGAGCCCTAGAAAATAGCCTTGCAGGTGGTGAATAATACTCATAAGAACAAGCAAAATAGTTCTTGGTCTTATGAACACAGCGGTTTGAGGAAACACACTCATATTGACAAGTCTAAGTATGGTTTCCCTGCAAAACATTGGCGTTAGGGTGAGTTTGGTGAGTTCTCTGTCTGTATGAACCCTTTGGACCATATGATGCCTTTGTTCTGGGGCTTGTCTTCTTCCCTGGTGGTGTCATGATGACATTCACCTGAAGATTCTGAAGACAACTCTTGGGAACCTAGATCCTCTTCAAAGGTGGTCCATTGCTGCAGTTAGTACCAATATACCTGGCAATCACTTCACCATTCTGATTCTTAAACAGTTTATAGTTTGCATCAAAGGATTCATCAATGATAATCGGGTTTCCACAAGTGAAGCCAGATAATGTAGATGGATCCTTTGAAGGTCCCTTTGTAGCAACCCATGTGGTTTTGGGGTCACGCTTTCGGGCTTCGAAGAACCATCAACATTCATTTTCCTCTCGAACCCAACACCCTCTTTCCTAGGATTTCGGTTCAGAATCTGCTTTTTGAGGACATCACATAGTGTTTGATGCCCTTTGAGACTTTTGTACATTCCTGTCTCAAGCAATGTCTTCAACCTGGTGTTCTGATCAGCAATAGTAGTGGTGTCCTCAGTAGAGGGGTTAGTTACCACATCAGCAGTTGAAGATATTGCAACAGCAGCAGTAGTAGGACATTCAGCAATAGAGACAGTGTTATCACGTTCAAGACATTTTAGACATGGTGCTTCAAATCCTTCCTGAGTGGAACTAATCTGTTGAGCGTGGAGTGACTTGTTCTCCTTCTGAAGATCTTCATGAGCCGATCTCAAGTTCTCAAGCTCTTGCTTCCTTTGAAGGTAATCATAGGAGAGCTTTTTATGAGTAGTTGAGAGCGTCTCTTAACGACTTTCGATTTCCTCGTACTTAGCATGAATATTTTTGATGTCTTCCATTAAGGACTGAGATCTGGTCATTTCCGCATCCAACGGGTCATCGCTTTTGTCTAACAGTTTTTGAATATGTTCCATGGCATTCTGTTGTTCAGTTGGAATTTTAACAAGTGTTTTGTAGATAGGTTTAGATTCACATTCAGAGTCTTCTTCACTAGATGTTTGAAACTAAGCATCGCGTGAATTTACCTTGGCACCACGTGGTATGAAGCAGTAGGTGGGTGCAGAGTCATCCTCATCATTAGCATCAGCGTTGGTGACGAGGCCTCTGTCTTCAGTGTTGAAGATGGACTTGGCGATGTATGCTGAAGCTAGAGCCAGGCTTGCCACGCCTGAATCAGATTCCTCTTCAGACTCCACCTCCACCTCCTCGGATGCAGACTCCTCCTTTGAATCCATCTCCTTGCCAACAAACGCACAAGCCTTGCCGGATGAGCTCTTCTTGTATGATGAAGACTTGGACGAAGACTTAGAAGAAGACTTTGAGGATTTCTTCTTCTTGTTGTCATCAGAATCATATTCCTTGTTCTTCTTCTTCTTGTTTTCATTGTCCCACTGTGGACACTCAGAGATGTAGTGACCAGGTTTCTTGCACTTGTGGCATGTTCTCTTCTTGTGATCACGAGTGGAAGCTTCATCATTTCTTGAGCTGGATCTTGAAGACTTTCTGAAGCCTTTCTTCTTGGTGAACTTCTGAAACTTCTTCACATGCATAGCAAGATCCTTTCCAATGTCTTTAGGATGCTCCGAACAGTTGTCAGATTCTTCTTCAGAAGAGGAAACAGCCTTTGCCTGCAAAGCGCGAGTTTGGCCATAGTTGGGACCATAGATATCTCTTTTCTCAGATTGCTGGAACTCATGTGTGTTGAGCCTCTAAAGTATGTCAGACGGATCGAGAGTCTTGAAGTGAGGGCATTCTTGAATCATCAGGGTCATGGTGTCGAATGAGCTGTCAAGTGATCTCAGAAGTGTCTTGACGATTTCATGCTTGGTGATCTCAGTGGCGCCGAGTGTGTGAAGCTCATTTGTGATATCAGTGAGGCGATCAAATGTGAGCTGGACATTCTCATTGTCATTTCTCTTGAAGCGGTTTAAGAGGTTGCGAAGAACGCTGATCCCTGAGTCTCTCTGGGTTGAGACGCCTTCGTGGACCATGGAGAGCCCGGTCCGGACTAGCATCGAAGTTTCGGAGCACTCACACACGACCATCTTGTCCTTTGGTCGGATGACCACAGATGATGTTCTTGGCGGTAGAATCCAGTTGAATGAACTTCTTGACATCGCCAGGTGACACCTTCACCGGCCTTGGGAACGCTATTCTTGACGACATACCATAGGTCGACATCAATGGCTTCAAGATGCAAGCGCATCTTATTCTTCTAGTAGGGGTAATCAGTGCCATCGAAGACAGGGCACACAACGGAGAATTTGATTAACCCTGCATTCGACATAACTAAAACTCCAGGTGGTTAAACCGAATCACACGGGGCAAGGGAGCACCTTGCTCTCATACCAATTGAAAGTGCTAGTTATCGACTAGAGGGGGGGGTGAATAGGCGATTTTTATGAACGTCTTCAAAACATGGGGGTTTCCAAGACAAACACTAGAAATGAACCTATTGATACGCAGCAGAAGGTAGACTACACTATACTAGCCATAGTCAAGTAAGAAATAAAGTGAAAGCACGAAGAATATTAGCAGCTAGGTAGTAAGGATAAGTATGGAAGATAGTATGAAGCCAAACAACAACAGTCTTCACACAGTGAAGCCAATCAGATCATGCAAGCAGGCAATGACTTCACGAAGCCAAACTGTAAGTAAGGAGAGGTAAGAGATATAACTAGTTTCTTGGCGAGGACAAGGATTTGTTGGACCAGTTCCAGTTGCTGTGACAACTATACGTCTGGTTAGGGAGGCTAAGATTCAACTCAGAAGACTGGGTCTTCACCTTATTCCCCTTGAGCTAAGGACACTTAGTCCTCGCCCAATCACTCAGGTAAGTCTTCAAGGTAGACTTCCAAACCATCACAGACTTCGTTCACTGGCGATCCACAATGACTCTTGGATGCTCAGAATGCGACGCCTAACCGGCTGGCGGATTCACAGTCCTCAAGTGTAACAAGTCTTCAGATCACGCGGAAAGAAAGACTTCAGTGATGCCTTTGCTAGAAGACATACGGCCAGCTATGGTCCTGCTGAGAAATCTACCATGTACAAATCGTCCTTTCGATGTCCTTCAAAGATTAGAGATTTGTCAGACTCCATAAGTACAAGGCAACGATATTTTCCAAATATCACAATCATGTTCAAGTCACAAAGCATTGAAACAGACATTAAGTTCAAACCAAGGGATTCAACAAGCATCACTCTATCCATGTGCTGATCCTTTGAGATTGCAACTCTACCTAGACCCAGTGCCTTGATTTTACCCGTGTCAGCAAATGTGATGTGACTCTCGTCAGATGGACGTAAGGTTGAGTCCATGAGAAGACTTCGATCACCAGTCATGTGGTTAGTGCATCCGATGTCCATTATCCACTCAGAAGCCTTTGGTATCATACCCTACAGTGCAGTTAGGGGGATCGGCTTCACCAAGGGAAATGTGAAGCATAAACATTTGACGAACAAGCATATTATCAAAGTTCAGATCCTAGTTATGGCAGATCGGATGACTGTCAAGGGATCCAGGAACAAAATACATAGTAAGACCATTTGGGCATTTTATCTTTCGCCCCACAAGATGTTTGAGGTCCCCAGCATAAGCATCAAATGCCATTGATTTCCGGCTGGAGACCTTTCCCTGCAAAAGAGAGTTCATTTTTCTTAACCACCCGCATCTTCAGGGGTGGCTTAGAAGCAATGAGTCTAAGTGCATCATCTGAGAACTTCGGCTTTGGAGCCCTAGAAAATAGCCGTGCAGGTGGTGAATAATACTCATAAGAATAAGCAGAATAGTTCTTCGTCTTATGAACACAACGGTTTGAGGAAACACACTCATATTCACAAGTCTGAGTATGGTTTCCCTGCAAAACATTGGCGTTAGGGTGACTCTCATGAGTTCTCTGTCTGTATGAACCCTTTGGACCATATGATGCCTTTGGTCTGGGGTTTGTCTTCTTCCCTGGTGGTGTCATGATGACATTCACCTGAAGATTCTGAAGACAACTCTTGGGCACCCAGATCCTCTTCAAAGGTGGTCCATTGCTGCAGTTAGTACCAATATACCTGGCAAACACTTCACCATTCTGATTCTTAAGCAGTTTATAGTTTGCATCAAAGGATTCATCAATGATAATTGGGTTTGCACAAGTGAAGCCAGATAACGTAGATGGACCCATTGAAGGTCCCTTTGTAGCAACCCATGTGGTTTTGGGGTACTGCTCAGGCTTCCACTAAGAACCATCAACATTCATTTTCCTCTCGAACCCAACACCCTCTTACCTAGGATTTTGGTTCAGAAACTGCTTTTTGAGGACATCACATAGAGTTTGATGCCCTTTGAGACTTTCGTACATTCCTGTCTCAAGCAATGTCTTCAACCTGGTGTTCTCATCAGCAATAGTAGTGGTGTCCTTGGTATAGGGGTTAGGTACCACATCAGCAGTTGAAGATATTGCAACAGAAGCAGCAGTAGGACATTCAGCAATAGAGACAGTGTTATCACACTCAAGACATTTTAGACATGGTGCTTCAAATCCTTCCTGAGTGGAACTGATCTGTTGAGCGCGGAGTGACTTGTTCTCCTTCTGAAGATCTTCATGAGCCGATCTCAAGTTCTCAAGCTCTTGCTTCCTTTGAACATAATCATAGGAGAGCTTTTTATGAGTAGTTGAGAGCGTCTCTTAATGACTTTCGAGTTCCTCGTACTTAGCATGAATATTTTTGATGTCTTCAATTAAGGACTAAGATCTGGTCATTTCCGCATCCAATGGGTCATCGCTTTTGTCTAACAGTTTTTGAATATGTTCCATGGCATTCTGTTGTTCAGTTGCAATTTTAACAAGTGTTTTGTAGCTAGGTTTAGATTCACATTCAGAGTTTTCTTCATTAGATGTTTGAAACTAAGCATCGCATGAATTTACCTTGGCACCACGTGCCATGAAGTAGTAGGTGGGTGCAGAGTCATCCTCATCATTAGCATCAGCGTTGGTGACGAGGCCTCTGTCTTCAGTGTTGAAGATGGACTTGACGACGTATGCTGAAGCTAGAGCCAGGCTTGCCACGCCTGAATCAGATTCCTCTTCAGACTCCACCTCCACCTCCTCAGATGCAGACTCCTCCTTTGAATCCATCTCCTTGCCAACAAACGCACAAGCCTTGCCGGATGAGCTCTTCTTGTATGATGAAGACTTGGACGAAGACTTGGAAGAGGACTTTGAGGATTTCTTCTTCTTCTTGTCATCAGAATCATATTCCTTGATCTTCTTCTTCTTGTTTTGATTTTCCCACTGTGGACACTCAGAGATGTAGTGACCAGGTTTCTTGCACTTGTGGCATGTTCTCTTCTTGTGATCACGAGTGGAAGCTTCATCATTTATTGAGCTGGATCTTGAAGACTTTCTTCTTGGTGAACTTCTGGAACTTCTTCACATGCATAGCAAGCTCCTTTCCAATGTCTTTAGGATGCTCAGAAAAGTTGTCAGATTCTTCTTTAGAAGAGGAAACAACCTTTGCCTTCAAAGCGCTAGTTTGGCCATAGTTGGGACCATAGATATCTCTTTTCTCAGATTGTTGGAACTCATGTGTGTTGAGCCTCTCAAGTATGTCAAACGGATCGAGAGTCTTCAAGTCAGGGCATTCTTGAATCATCAGGGCCATGGTGTCGAATGATTTGTCAAGCAATCTCATAAGTGTCTTGACGATTTCATGCTTGGTGATCTCAGTGGCGCCGAGTGCGTGAAGCTCATTTGTGATATCAGTGAGACGATCAAATGTGAGCTTGCGAAGAACACTGATCCCTGAGTCTCTCTGGGTTGAGACGCCTTCGTTGACCTTGGAGAGCCAGTCCCAGACTAGCATCGAAGTTTCCAGAGCACTCACATGACCATACTGTCTTTTGGTCAGATGACCACAGATGATGCTCTTGGCAGTAGAATCCAGTTGAATGAACTTCTTGACATCAGCAGGGGTGACACCTTCACCGACCTTGGGAATGATGTTCTTGACGACATACCAGAGGTCGACATCAATGGCTTCAAGATGCAAGCGCATCTTATTCTTCCAGTAGGGGTAATCCGTGCCATCGAAGACAGGGCACACAACAGAGAATTTGATTATCCCTGCATTCGACATAGCTAAAACTCCAGGTGGTTAAACCGAATCACACGGGATAAGGGAGCACCTTGCTCTGATACCAATTGAAAGTGCTAGTTATCGACTAGAGGGGGGTGAATAAGCAATTTTTATGAACGTCTTCAAAACATGGGAATTTTGAAGACAAACAGTAGAAATGAACCTATTGATATGCAGCGGAAGGTAGACTACACTAGACTAGCCATAGTCAAGTAAGCAATAAAGTGAAAGCACGAAGACTATTAGCAGCTAGGTAGTAAGGATAAGGATGGAAGATAGTATGAAGCCAAACAACAACAGTCTTCACACAGTGAAGCCAATCAGATCATGCAAGCAGGCAATGACTTCACGAAGACAAATTGTAAGTAAGGAGAGGTAAGAGATAGAACTAGTTTCTTGGTGAGGACAAGGATTTGTTTGACCTGTTCCAGTTGCTGTGACAACTGTACGTCTGGTTAGGGAGGCTAAGATTCAACTCAGAAGACTGTGTCTTCACCTTATTCCCCTTGAGCTAAGGACACTTAGTCCTTGCCCATTCACTCAGGTATGTCTTCAAGGTATACTTCCAAACCTTCACAGACTTCGTTCACTGGTGATCCACAATGACTCTTGGATGCTCAGAACGCGACGCCTAACCGGCTGGAGGATTCACAGACCTCAAGTGTAACAAGTCTTCAGATCACGCGGACAAAAAGACTTAAGTGATGCCTAACACTCTTTGGCTCAGGGTGTTTTGGGCTTTGTCCATGCAAGGATCTCTCTCTCAAATGGTTTGGAGGTGGGTTTCTCTCAAACGACAAAAGCAGTGCACTAACTGTGAGTAGCCACCAATTTATGGTGTAGGGGTGGGCTATTTATAGCCTGGAGGCAACCTGACCTGATTTTTCCAAAATGACCCTGGGTCACTAAGTAACTGACACGTGTCCAACGGTCAGATTTCAAACACATGCGGCAGCTTGACTTGAACTACAAGTAAAGTTGACTCATCCAGCTCTGGATAAGATTTGCTCCTATTGTCTTTGCTCGAAGACATAGGATTTGGTTGAGCATCACTTTAGTCACTCTGACTTTGTTCACTCGGACCCCACTTAACAGTGCGGTGGTTCCTATGACTCAACAATGAAGAAAAGGAAACTACGAAACAACTATGTCTTCGCACTCCATAGTCTTCACGTGAATGTCTTCTCGAGTCATAATCTTCGTTGTGAATATCTTCATAGACCACCATTGTCTTCAATGTCTTCACACATTTTTAGGGGTCATCTCCGGTAGGTAAACCGAATCAATGAGGGACTACTACCTGTGTTATCCTGCAATTCTCACAAACACATTAGTCCCTCAACCAAGTTTGTCGTCAATACTCCAAAACCAACAAGGGGTGGCACTAGATGCACTTACATTATCAGATCTCACTTTTGCAAGTGGCCGTGAAGGGATTGACAACCCCTTTATCGTGTTGGTTGCAAGGTTCTTGATTGTTTGTGCAGGTACTAGGCGATTTGCATGTAGTCTCCTACTAGATTGATACCTTGGTTCTCAAAAACTGAGGAAATACTTACGCTACTTTGCTGCATCACCGTTTCCTCTTCAAGGGAAAACCAACGCATGCTCAAGAGGTAGCAATCCCCAAGCTTAGATGCTTGGTTGTCCTTGAATATTACCTTGGGGTGCCTTGGGCATCCCCAATCTTAGGCTCTTTCCACCCCTTATTCCATAGTCCACCAAATCTTTACCCAAAACTTGAAAACGTCACAACACAAAACTCAACAGAAAACTCATAAGCTCCGTTAGTATAATAAAGCAAATCACCACTTAGGTACTGTTGTTAACTCATTATAAATTCATATTGGTGTAATATCTAATGTATTCCAACTTCTCCATGGTTCATACCCTCTGATATTGCCCATAGATTCATCAAAATAAGCAAACAACACAATGAAAACAGAATCTGTCAAAAACAGAACACTCTTAGTAATCTGGAAACTTCATATACTTCTGTAACTCCAAAACTTCTAAAAACTTAGGAAAATCTAGGAAATTTGTATATCAAGCTTGTGTCAAAAATTCAGATCAAAAGCACGTTCCAGTGAATTTTAAAAATTCTTGGAATAAGAGAAAAAGTTTCTATTTTTGCACAGAATCAAGTCAACTATCACCATAGACAATCCCAAAGGTCTTACTTGGAACTTTATTGAAACAAAAGCTACAAAACATGATTACTACAGTAGCATAATCATGTGAACACACAAAAACAGTAGGGTAAATATTGGGTTGTCTCCCCACAAGGCATGATGATTTCGATGATGCTCACATAAAAGATAAGAGTTGAAACATAATGGGAGCATCATGAAGAATATGACTAGTACATTTAAGTCTAACCCACTTCCTATTCATAGGGATTTTGTGAGAAAACAATTTATGGGAACAAGAATCAACTAGCAGAAGACGGCAAAACAAGCATGACTTCAAAACTTTCAGCACATAGAGAGGAAACTTGATATTATTGCAATATGTAGAAGCATATGTTCCTCTCTCATAATAATTTTCAGTAGCATCATGAATGAATTCAATAATATAACTATCACATAAAGCATTATTTTCATGATGCACAGGCATAGAAATTTTACTACTCACCACATAAACAAAATTCTTCTCATTCGGAATAATGGGAGCAAACTCAACAAAATAACTGTCATGTGAGGCATAATCCAATTGAAAATTAAAATCTTGATGACAAGTTTCATGGTTATCATCATTCTTTATAGCATACATGTCATCAAAATAATCATAGATAACAACGTTGTCCTCATTATAAATTGGAACCTCTTCTGAAATAGTGGAATCATAATTAAATAAAGTCATGACCTCTCCAAATCCACTTTCATAATTATAAGATTCAACACCCTCCAAAATAGTGGGATCATTTCCTAGAGTTGACACTCTTCCAAACCCACTTTCATCAATATAATAATCATAAATAGGAGGCATGCTATCATCATAATAAATTTGCTCATCAAAACTTGGGGGACAAAAAATAGCATCTTCATCAAACATAGCATCCCCAAGATTGTGGCTTTGTATATCATTAGCATCATGGATATTCATGGAATTCATACTAACAACATTCCAATTATCCTCATCATACAAACATTTTATGCTAAACATTTTATAGGCTTCTTCTAACACTTGCGAACAATTTTCCTTTCCATCATTTTCACGAAAGACATTAAAAAGATGAAGAATATGAGGCAACCTCAATTCCATTTTTTTGTAGTTTTCTTTTATAGACTAAACTAGTGATAAAACAAGAAACTAAAAAATTCAGTTGCAAGATCTAAAAATATACCTTCAAGAACTCACCTCCCCGGCAATGGCGCGAGAAAAGAACTTGATGTCTACTACACAACCTTCTTCTTGTAGACTCGTGTTGGGCTTCCAAGCGCAGAGTTTTGTAGGATAATAGCAAATTTCACTCAAGTGGATGACCTAAGGTTTATCAATCCGTGGGAGGCATAGGATGAAGATGGTCTCTCTCAAACAACCCTGCAACCAAATAACAAAGAGTCTGTTGTGTCCCCAACACACCCAATACAATGGTAAATTGTATAGGTGCACTAGTTCGGCGAACAGATGGAGATACAAGTGCAATATGGATGGTAGATATAGGTTTTTGTAATCTAAAAATATAAAAACAGCAAGGTAGCAAGTAGCAAAAGTGAGCAAAAACGGTATTGCAATGCTTGGAAACAAGGCCTAAGGTTCATACTTTCACTAGTGAAAGTTCTCTCAACAATGATAACATAATTAGATCATATGGCAATCCCTTAACATGCAACAAAGAATCACTCCAAAGTTCCTATCGCGGAGAACATAAGATGAAATTGCTTGTAGGGTACGAAACCACCTCAAAGTTATTCTTTCCGATCAATCCATTGGGATATTCCTATAAGTGTCACAAACAGACCTAGAGTTTGTAGTAAAATAACACCATATGACACACATCAATCAAACCTAATGTCACCTAGATACTCCAATGTCACCAAAAGTATCTGTGGGTCAATTATACAATATGCTTCAAACAACTTCAGATTCATAATATTCAATCCAACATAAAGAACCTGAAAGAGTGCCCCAAGATTTCTACCGGAGAAACAAGGACGAAAACGTGCATCAACCCCTATGCATAGATTACCCTAATGTCACTTCGGGAATCTGCGAGTTGAGTGCCAAAACATACATCAAGTGAATCAATACAACACCCCATTGTCACCACTGGTATCCCACGCAAGACATAACTCAAGTGTTCTCAAATCCATAATAGTATTCAATATGATAATAGTGAAACCTCAAAGGTAAAACTCAGTTCATCACAAGAAGATAGAGGGGGAGAAACACCATACGATCCAACTGTAGTAATAAAGCTCGCGGTACATCAGGATCGTGCCATATCAAGAACATGAGGGAGAGAGAGATCAAACACATAGCTACTGCTACATACCCTCAGCCCCGAGGGTGAACTACTCCCTCCTCGTCATGGAGAGCGCCGGGATGATGAAGATGGCCACCGGTGATGGTTTCCCCCTTCGGCAGGGTGCCGGAATGAGCTCCAGAATTTGTTTTCGTGGCTACAGAGGCTTGCGGCATCGATTTCACGTCAGGGGGGGGGGGTCCATGAGTCAGCGACAAGGCAGGGGGCGCATCCTAGGGGGGTGTGGGCGCCCTCCATCCTTGTCGTTGACTCAGGACTTTTCTGGCCCAACTCTTTTGCTTCGGGGGCTTCTTCTGCTCCATAGAAAATCACCATAAATTTTTAGGTCATTTGGACTCTGTTTGATATTCCTTTTCTGTAAAACTCAAAAACAAGGGGGAAACAGAAACATGCACTATGCTCTAGGTTAATAGGTTAGTCCCAAAATTAATATAAAATAGAATATAAATGCATATAAAACATCCAAGATGGATAATATAATAGCATGGAACAATAAAAAATTATAGATACTATGGAGACGTATTACTTGACCACTAGACTGAGGATGATAGGGGGATGCAATTCTATAGTTAATATCATACTGAGCAAGCATTTTACGAAAAGCACCATGAATAAAATGTGAACCACCATTAGTCATTAAATATCTAGGGACTCCAAACCTTGGGAAAATAATTTAAGCATTTTAATAGAGGTGCTGTGGTAAGCACCACTAGTTGGAAGAGCTTCTACCCACTTAGTAACGTAATCAACATCAACCAAAATATGTGTATACCCTTTAGAGGAAGGGAAAGGTCCCATGTAATCGAAACCCCAGACATCAAATGGTTCACCAGCAAGAGAATAATTCATAGGCATTTCCTAACGCTTACCAGTATTACCAATTCTTTGACATTCATCACAAGATAAAACAAACTTACGGGCATCCTTGAAGAGAGTAGGCCAATAAAAACTAGATTGCAATACCTTGTGAGCAGTTCTGTCTCCCGCATGATGCCCTCCGTAAGCTTCAGAGTGACATTTTCATAGGATTTGTCCCTGTTCATGCTTAGGTACACAACGTCTAATAATACCATCTACTCCTTCTTTATAAAGATGTGGGTCATCCGAAAAAGTAATGTCTTATATCATAGAAGAATTTTTTTCTTTTGTTGGTAAGTAAAGCTGGGTGGTATATATTTAGCAACAATATAATTAGCATAGTCAGCATACCAATGAGTGTTATGAGAGACATTTATTGCAGCTAATTGCTTATCAGGAAAATTATCATTAATAGGTTGTGGGTCATCAAGAATATTTTCTAACCAAGACAAGTTATCAGCTACGGGGTCCTCAGCTCCTTTTCTATCAGTGATATGCAAGTCAAATTCTTATGGAAAGAGAACCCACCTAATGAGTCTAGGTTTAGCATCTTTCTTTTTCATAAGATATTAAATAGCAGCATGATCAATGTGAACAATCACTTTAGAATCAACAATGTAAGATCTGAATTTATCACAAGCAAACACAACTGCTAAGAATTCTTTTTCAGTAGTAGCATAATTGCGTTGGGAACTATCTAGAGTTTTACTAGCATAATGAATGACATTTAATTTCTTATCAACTCTTTGTCCTAAAAACAACACCAACATCATAATCATTAGCATCACACATAATTTCAAAAGGCAAGTTCCAATCAGGTGGTTGAACAACAGGTCCAGAAATTAAGGCTTTCTTAAGTGTTTCAAAGGCTTCTACACAATCATCATCAAAAACAAATGGAACATCCTTTTGTAAAATATTTGTAAGAGGCCTAGAAATTTTTAGAGAAGTCTTTAATAAATCTCCTATAGAAACCAGCATGACCAAGGAAACTACGAATACCTTTAATTTCTCTGGGAGATGGCATATTCTCAATTCAATCAAATTTAGCTTTATCCACCTCAATACCTCGTTCAGAAATTTATGTCCCAAGACAATACCTTCATTAACCATAAAGTGGAACTTCTCCCAATTGAAGACAAGATGAGTTTTCTCGCATCTCTTCAAAACTTGATCAAGGTTGCTTAAGCAATCATCAAAAGAATTTCCGTAAACGGAAATATCATTCATGAAAACCTCAACAATCTTTTCACAAAAATCAGAGAGCAGTCATACATCTTTGAAAAGTAGCAGGTGCATTGCATAAACCAGAAGGCATATGTCTATAAGCATAAGTTCCAAAAGGACAAGTAAAGGTGGGTTTCTCTTGATCACGTTGTGAAATAGGTATTTGAGAGAAACAAAAATATCCATCGAGAAAACAAAAGTGTGTGTCCTTTCTAACATTTGATCAATAAAAGGCAGAGGGTAACAATCTTTTCTAGTTTCTTTATTTAATTTTCCAAAATCAATTACCATTCTGTAGCCAGTGACAATTCTTTGTGGAATAAGTTCATTTTTATCATTAGGAACAACAGTAATACCTCCTCTCTTAGGGACACAGTGAACAAGACTTACCCATCTACTATCAGCTATGGGATAAATTATACCTGGTTCAAGAAGCTTTAGTATTTCAGTTCTTACCACTTCTTTCATTTTAGGATTTAAACGTCTTTGGTGATCAACAACGGGTTTAGCATCAGGTTCCATATTAATCTTATGCTGACAGAGAGTGGGACTCATGCCCTTAAGATCATCAAGTGTATATCCAATAGCAGCTCAGTGCTTCTTCAGTATTTTCAATAACCTTTCTTCTTCATGTTCTGAAAGGTTAGCACTAAATAATAACATGATATATCTTTTTCTCATCAAGATAAGCATATTTCAAAGTGTTTGGCAATTGTTTTAATTCAAACACAGGATCACCTTTAGGTGGAGGAGGACCTCCTAGAGTTTAAATAGGCAAATTGTGTTTAAGCAGCGTCGTTGTTCAAAGAAAATTTTATCTATCTCATTTCTTTCATGCATATGCATATCATTTTCATGGTCTAGCAAATATTGTTCTAGTGGATCAGTAGGAGGCACATCAATAGAAGCAAGACCAATTATTTCATCCTTACTAGGAAATTCTTTCTTATGATGTTTTCTATTGAACTTGGAAAAATTAAACTCATGAGACACATCACCAAAACTAACACCGATCGTTTGTTTCGCACAATCTATTTTAGCATTAACGGTGTTTAAGAAAGGTCTAACAAAGATAATGGGACAAAAGTCATCTTGTGGGGAACCAAGAACAAGAAAATCAGTAGGATATTTTATTTTCCCAAACAAGACATCAATATCTCTAACAATCCCTAGCGGTGTGATGGTGTCTCTATTAGCAAGCTTAATAGTAACATCTATATCTTCTATTTCAACGGGTGCTATGCCATTCATAATTTCTTGATATAAGGTAAAGGGAATAGCAGTCATGCTAGCACCTAAGTCACATAAAGCATGATAATAGTGATCTCCTATTTTGAGTGAGATAACAGGCATGCCAATAACAGGTCTATGTTTATCGTTTTCATCTGGTTTGGCAATTCTAGCAGCTTCATCACAAAGTAAATAGCATGCCCATCCATATTTTCTACCAAGAGATCTTTAACCATAGCAACACTAGGTTCTACCATGATTTGTTCAGCAGGTTTAGGTGCTCAAATATAGCTTTTGTTAACCACGGTTGAGACCTTGGCATGTTCCTTTATCCTAACAGGGAAAGGTGGTTTTCAGATGTAAGCAGTAGGAACAACTGGGTCAACATTATAAATGATAGTTTCATCTTTAACCACAATCGGTTCTTTAATTTCTTATTTAATAGGTGGGTGATATTTAAACCACTTCTCCTTAGGGAGATCAACATGAGTAGCAAATGATTCACAAAAAGAGGCTACTATCTCAGAGTCAAGTCCATATTTAGTGCTAAACTTTTGAAAAGCATCGGTATTCATAAAAGATTTAACACAATCAAACTTCACTACTGTAAGATGCTGCTAACGCGACACTATGATCATGGACCCTTCGATGAAACTGTGTGTGATGCATTAATCGCAAACGGGATGTAAAAAACCCGTCAAAAAAGATGCAAAACGTTTGCAATGGCGGAGACATCAAACACGGTTCAGATTTTAGTTACGTGTGCGATGAGGGGCATACGGTTGATCCATACGAACTGTTTGCGATTAGAAAAAACAACAGAAACGGGCAGCGATATCAATGTGTGTGCGATATATGGCATATAGTTCACTCTGATGAACTGTTTGCTATTAGGGAATGCAATAGAAACGGTCAGCCAGATCAAGGTGTGTGTGATATATGGCATACGGTTCACCCTGACGAACTGTTTTCGGTTAGGGAACAAAATAGAAACTGTTCAACTTAACAAGATGTGTGTGATATGCGGCAGACAGTTCACATAGATGAACTATTTGCGATGAGCCAAAAAAATACAAACGATTCGTGTAAACAAGATGTGTGTGATACACGATAAACATCCCACTCGGATGAACTGTTTGCGATGAGAAATATGACACAAACAGCTACTAGAGTTAATTCATGTGCGATTATGTGTGTGCTAGAGTTAATTATTGCATATAGCAGATGAGCATAGTCAGGAATAGCCGTCCAACAATATTATTTTCGATGGCATGCATTAATATATTCTTAGTTAAACGTAAGGTCAAAGTTTGGTACTAAAAATATGAAGGGGGCCAATAAAGAATAAACCACGACAGAGGTAGTTCCTATAGGAAAACATGCGCCCAATATGAAAGAAAATGTGGGTCAAACCCTAGTTGAAAAGGGCAACAATGTCTAACTCCAGCTTACAAAATGTACGAAAGCATGAGGACTAATTGTTCATCAGGTTTACACATAACCCGGATTGAATAGGACAATGACATCTAAATCAACCAAAGTTTTCGGCAGTTACAATCAAATGAATCAGTCTGATCCATAAAATCAAGATCCCAGTACAATAATTGTACTGCTCCATGATGACCACAAGCTGTTGTAAATAGAAGCCGAACATGATCAGAAGCCCTTAGGTCCACCTGAAACTTCTTTTTATGCTCTTCAACACTTGCAACCGTGAGTAATTTCTTGTTGAAAAACTTAATCCTCACGGACAATAGTGCCCTCACATTCAACATGAAGAATGTGACAAAGCTAGTGTTTGCACTGATGGATGAATATCATTCCTGCATTACTGTCTTCAAACGAATGTCATGAGATCTGAGAAAATCCCCGTGCTTCATCAACCATCGATTGGTTATAACTTTTTGTCCATGTGTTGTTGCCTAAATAGAGATGAAGATTGAAAACAATTAATGTCTAAAAAAGATTATGTTGAAAGAGTGATATCTGAATTACTAATTATAGTACATTATATATGGGCTTTCACTGTGCTTGAAATCATCACCTTTATATACAAATTCTCCAGACATGGAAAGCATTGCAGCAAGGCAATAATGATGTTGAGATCAGAACACCACATACTGATATATAAGGTCTTGACAGAATCCACCACCACTGATAGGAAGGACAAGTGCTTCATTGAGCATAGAACATAATATTAGCACCGAAAGTGTACTCCAAGATGATACTTAACTTATGCACACAAATGAAAATGCAAATTACGAAAGTGTACGTGAATAATATACAATACCTCAATAGGTGTGGAGGGAAACACCATCTCGAACCATTTAAACGGATGACGAATTGCACCGAAGGTCTTTAGTTTAGGCGCAAAGACCACAGTTATTTGCGAAGGTTTATAACAACAATCAAGGAACAACCTTTGAAGTGAAGGGGCATCTTCGATGATGAGATCCTATCCTTCAAAACTAATTCCAATGCTTAAAATGTGAGGCGAATTTATTTTGAGACAAGGGATATCGATTCCTGCTCCAAAAACAAGCACCAAATGCTCCAGTGCAGGGAAACTTGAGTGGATGATGATGTGCAGTGAGGCCTCCGACAAATGAACCAACACAAGCGCAAGTTTTTTCAACAGTGGCAGTTGAAGCATTTATACCCGATTGTCTGCTAGATGGCACCAGGTCAAGGAGGCGGTGTGGAGAGAGGAGGAAAACCATGAGATGGGCATTGGTGGTGAGGCATAGATGCAGCTATTGGTGGTAACCTATCGCTGTAGTAATGGTAGAACTCAAGCTGCTGGAGTTTATCAAATTGACAGGATGTCAGTCAAGCAGCCACTATGTAGGGTATGTCCAACAGATAGCATCCCGGGATGCAGATGTGTTGAATGGAGCCCTGGTGGGAGGAGATGATGGCTCCGGGGAGTTCAGAATCATCATCGACAGATAGCTGGCGACAATCAAGATTAAGAGGTGCGGCACGCCACAGAGTGCGCCACTGAGATGCGAGGACTTGTGTGCGGCAGCCATCCTTGGTGGGGAGAAGGGAGATGATCTCCCGAAGGATGCCGTCCGGGAGATTGCTGATGCGGTCCGCCGGAGATTCTACTGGTTCCTCAGGTCCATGTTGTGTGTGGCCGCTTCTGGCCGTGCAGGCAGGTCCAAGATCTACATCCGGCGGCAGCGCTGGCCAGAGCCACATCTGTGTACATACCAATCTGAAAGAAAAAAATGGCAGAAACATACATGTAGGACTTTCAATATCAATTCTCAAGATCTGGAAGAAAAAAGGCACAAACATATATGTAGGACATTCAAAATCAATTCTCAAGATCTGTCCATGAATTATTAGCACGCAAGCTAACCCTAGTCGGATTATTAGCAAAAATCATTTGTACAGAACAAACAATTAATCTTGAACTCTATACGGATAACATTCAAACAATCAATACACTACGTGCATCTAACGGATCTTAGTTACTCTAATTTCATGGACTGAGAGAACATAACCATAGGATTTGTATTCCAAAAGAATAGAGGGGGGAGAGTAACCAGAGAAAACACAAGATATGTTTGCCACACAAATGGGTATATAGATGAGATGACTAACCGGTTTTCCTTGGAGTCACAGTCATTGCCGGAGTTGTTGTTGACCTCCGGCTCTGGCTGGGGGGGCACTAAGGCGCCAAAAAAGTCAAGGTCGTGCTGCTTCCCACGCGAGACCTTGTTGGCGACGACGACAACATCTGTGCCCAGCTTCACGCGTTGCGTGGGTGCTTCACTAGCCCCGGTGTTGCCACTCCCTCCGATGGTGTGCTTCGGAGTCATCCTCATACACTCCAGAGTCCAGACGTTGGTCACCACTATGGAACGGGGGTGTGGCCACCTATTATGGCCGGAGGCTCGGGCGCGCAATTAATACGAACCAGTGGGAGCGAGGCAGGCGGCCGTCAATAGTTGTCTCGCCTCTCGGTGAGCCTGCGCGGTAGACTTCTGCCATTCCTACCATCATTTCACACAGCTACTCGCACGCCTCCTGTTAATACACACACCTACATGCACGCCTCCCGGTATGCTTGGGTGGCAGAATGCTCCCATGCGTCCCGTCAACTCACGCCTGCTCGCACAGCACATGGAGCATGTGGCAGCACGCATATTTTTTGGTTTATTGATGTTTCATTCTGCTGCTTTATTGCGTAACTGAAGCATGGCACGGTCTAACGCACATGGTCCGAATAAATAATCCATATGATATATTGGTTGCCAGTTTTTAATAATCTCCCATTTGTAAGAAGAATATATCAAAAGGTTCTCATTGACGAGAAATACAATATCACAGTCTACTGATGTCCATATATGACACTACGATAAGTTTCATTAATTTCAACTAAGTTTTGGATTTACTGAATTTTAAAAATATATATTCTCAATACTTTGAAATCTCTTGCACAGGGAAACATGCACCCAGGGACACATATGATTTTGCAATCCATTTTGGTGCACATGTAGCTCAAATTTGATTTTTGCACACTAAATCCCTAGGAAATCAATCAATGTATAAAAACGGTCGAATGATGTCTGTTTTTTATTTTAACACGACACTCCGCCTTTGGTCACATGTTCACTGCCGAAAAAAGTTTGACATGCCTTAGTGTGGCTGTGGTGGTGCGGGATGTGTTTGTCTGTGTGTGGGGGGTGCGGGGGAGGGGTCCGGCAGTACACTACGAGTCATGAACCTCCGTGTGGGATTATTGATCATTTTATGAGTCATATATGCCACATCAAAGTCGTGAATTAGTTATTTAAGGCATTACACAACTCTTTCATACATAATGTTCGGGCCACATGCATGCATTGGTGGTCCTCTCGGACACTCTCCCTCATGCGGTTATCAGCGACGTGCCCAACCGTTAGCCTGCAAAGGTTTTCAGTTTCCACTGACAACGAGAGGCATTTGAACAAAAGGTGGATTCATATTGGCATGTGTGTGGTGTGGATCATGGTGGGATTCCATATCAAAGTTCGAGCACGTGCGTACACACTCCCAACGGCTCGAAGTGAGGGGCTACACGCATCGTGGTGTAATGCGTTTCTGGTTTGCGAAGCATGTGCCACATCAATGTTGTGCATTGGGTATTCAAACATCACATAACACATGGGCGCATGCACGCAGTGGTTCTGTCCTATGACATCATTCGCGTGTGCCTCTCTCTGTGGGCCCATGAGGTCATCATCGACCAGTTGAACGTACAATGAGAGAGAGGTTAATTTGACCAATAAGGATGGTTCTTTTTTGGTTTATGTTATGTATATGCACAATATAGGAGTATCTACATGTCAAAGTGGGGGCAACCCTATATATATATGCGTGTCATATCCTCGCTCCATGTGGGGACTTTCCGGTTCCCAAGGCAGGTGCCACATCAAATTTGTACATTATATTGGTATTCAAACATCACGCAATACCATGCAGGCGGTGGTTGCCTTTATATATAGGAACTCACTCGCATGTGGCCCTTCCATCCGTGGGCATGCGAGGGTGTCCTCCATCACTTTAACCCAACGAGAAAGAGGTTAATTTGATCATCAAGGAATGATCTTTTTTTGGTTTGTGCTATACAGTAGAAGTACATATATACCACGCGTCGAATGGGGGCGTACATATAGCACATACCACGCGTCATGAACCTCAAGGCTCTCTATGGGGACTTTTTGTTTCCTATATACATGGTGCCACATTAAAGTTGTGCATTGCATATTCAAACATCACACAAACACCTCTTTGGGCCACATGCAGACGGTGGTACGTAGTCCTATATAGGATGATCACTCGCGTGGGACGTACGCTTCGCTTCTGTGTTGGGCCCGCGAGTTCGTTGTCCATCACTTTGACCCAGCGAGAGAGAGGTACGTTTGACGAACAAGGAGGATTAATTCTTTTAGGGTTGTGTTACTAGGTGTATATATAATACGTGTCGAAGGGGGGGGGGGGTGACCAGCTTGGTCCATCACTTTCACTGACAACGCCAGAGAGGTTAACTAATTTGACTTAGGAGGGGATTAATTTTTTGTTTTTGTCTTGATATAGATCATGATGTGAAATTACAAATATATAATAGCGCATCTGTACACATGAATCCATCCCGTTGGATCGAAGGGGGGGGGGCGAGCACTCGACACGTCATGAACGACCTCGTGCTCTGTATGGGGACCTCTGCGATTTTCAACGCATGCACCACATCAATTTTGTGCATTGGGTCGGGTATTCAACACATATGCATGCATCACACACCTTCATAAATATGTTCGGGACACACACATGCAATAATGGTTGTCTTTGGACACACTCTCATCGCTTGGTTATGGGCAGCAAACATATATATTCATGGGCCCGCGTGGACGTCCATCATTTCGACCAACGACGAGAAAGGTTACCAGGGTGGATTCTTCTTCTTTGCTTTGACACTACCAAAAAAAACACATCCGTGACATTTTGGGCCGAATTTTTTTTTCTGTCATGCTTATGACACTTCTATGACGATAATTGTGACAATACCCGTTATCATCATAGATGTGGTGGCTCCTACTTCTATGACAAAAAATGGGCTTTTCGTCCTGGGCGGGCAGGAGATGCAGCTGCATGACATTCTTTGGGCCGTTCATGACGGAAAAACCATGGTAGAAGCAATGGCGAGGAAAATATCGGGGAGTTCCCGATTAAGGTGGGTGGTCGGGGGCCGAGCGATGCGCGTTTCTCTCGTACACGTACGCGCGCGGGTGCGAGGCGTTGGGCTCTAACTGAACCCGAGCGAGGCATTCACCTACTGCACCCAAGAGATTGTACTGCAGGCTACGCGTTACTGAACCCGATCAATCGATCGATCCCTGGCTGTTAACTGAACCCGATCGAGCGATTCCTTCGCTAGTGCTGCTAACTGAAGCCGATCGAACCTGCTACCTCTCTATAAACAGTGAGCGTTGTTGGGGGGTTGGATGAACAGTTCCTGGTGTTGGGGTGGATGAACAGGACCCCGTGGTAGTAGAGGCCGTTACCGCTGGATGAACAGGACCCGAATCGAGCCGGTTGGGGGTGGATGAATAGGACCCCGTGTAAGGCTGGATGAACAGGACACCGTGGAGGGCTGGTTGAACAGTACCCGGTGGAGGGCTGGATGAACAGTAGCCCATGGAGGAGTGGTTGAATAGGACCCCGTGGAGAGGGCTGATTGAACAGTAGCTGGTGGAGGAGCGGTGGAGGCTGGATGAACAGGAGCCCGTGGATGAACAGTCGCAGGTGGAGGCTGGAGGAGGTCGACGGTGGATGAACACTAGCCCATGGAGGCTGGAGGAGGTCGACGGTGGAGATGAACAATATCCCGTGGCATCCCGTTTTGCGGTACGCCACACCCCTCCCGATGAACAGGACCCCCGTTTCAACCGTAGCGTTCCGACACAAGTCTGTTTCCCTCGTTTTGCGGTACGCCACACCCATCCCGATAAACAGGACCCCGTTTTGACCGTACGTGGTTGAACACAAGTCTATTTCCTCCATTTTGCGGTACGCTAGACCCCTCCCGATGAACAGGATCCCGTTTCGACCGTGGCCGGTCAAACACTAGGCCGTTTCCTCCGTTCTGCGGTCCGCCAGGCCTCGCTTCGATTGGCTGTTCCATCCAAGCCGGTTGGCTCCCGATGAACACGGTGATGACGCAGTTTCTCCGTTCTGGCCCAGCCATGTACATGAGCCCTGGCCGTATGTATGCGCGAGTAGGCATTTGAGACCCCGCCAGATGTAAATGACGCGGGTCAGATTTACTTTCTTGCACCCTGGCTATACGTACGTGTACATGCTACATGCGCGCCTCTACTATGAGACGTGCCCTTCCTTGCACGGCCACGGTTCATCGCTGCAGCCTGCAGACAGACCGATCATATGTACGCATATCGCCATGCACCAAAATGACAACGCTACGTACGCTTCGACCAGGTGGGTCCCAACTGTCAGACACTTCATTGCATGCGAAGATGTAGCTGGTGGATCCCAGTAGTCAGGGGCGAATCATTTTTTTGCCCGTAATATGGACACACTTCCTTGCGTGCGAAGATGTAGCTGGTGGGTCACATCAGTCAGGGGGGAAACGTTTTTTTCGCGAAATACGGTGGCCCGTCCGGTGGGTCCCTGCTGTCAGGTGGAGGAATGATTATTTTTTGCGTAATAAGGAGGTATTTCCTTGCTGCAGTTGTGGACCCAGTTGTCAGGCTCTCCACGTACAGTACACTTCCGATGGAAGTCGTTCCTTGGCCGCATTGACCACGCCGCACCGGGAGCACCATGGCGGTGGACGACGGCGAGGCCTAGGAAGGGGACGACGCAGAGCCGGGGAAGACACGGCAGTGGATGCCCACGCAGAGAGGAGTATGAGGGCTCACTGGTTCGGCTGCAGTATAAGGCTGCCGTCGTCGCAGAATAACAGCGGGTGTGGGTGAGTGGAGGGATGGCCTGGTCAGTGGTGGGAGTAGTAGGGGGTGGTGAGGCCTCCGCGGCAGCACAGCCAGCCACATGAGGCAGGAGCAGGCGGCACGACCGATGCTACTTGGGGCAGCTAGAGTAAGAAGACGAGAGGTTGAAGAAGCACTACAACCGTTGGATGGACATCATACGGTCACTGGAGCTAGAATCGTTCATATTGACTAAGTTGACAAAGCCCTCCGTTCCCATCAACTTAGTAGGCCCACAAGTCAGCCTACCACTATGCTGGGTCCCCGCTAGCATGGGGAGTATTCATTTTTTGTGCGTAAGAAGGAGGCACTTCCTTGCATGTGGAGATATAGCTGGTGGTCTGACCTGTCAGCGGGGGGAACATTTTCTTCGTGAAATACATAGGCCCTTTCGGTGGGTCCCAGATGTCAGGTGGATGAATCATTATCTTGCGGTAATAAGGAGGCATTTGCTTGTGTGCAGCTGTGGACCCAGCTCTCAACCTCTCCACGTACAGTCCACGTCCGATGGATGTCGTTCGTTGACCATGTTGACCATGCCGCGCCGAGAGCACCAAGTCGGTGAACGATGGCGAGGCCTAGGAAGGGAACGAAACAGAGCCATGGAAGACTCGAAAGTTGTTGCCCATGCAGTGGGGAGTACGAGGGTTTACTGGTCCGGCTGCCGTCGCCGGAAAATAACAGGAGGTGTGGGTGAGTAGAGGAATGGCCTGGCCAGCAATGGAGTAGGGTGGGGCGGTGCGGCACCATAGCCGGGCACGGGAGGCGGGAGCAGGCAGTCCCACCGGAGCTGGTTTGGGCGGCTGGAGCAAGAAGATCATATATTGAAGAAGCAGCACGGCCGTTGGATTAACATCCAGCGGTCACTGCTGTTAGAATCGTTTGTGGACTAAGTTGACAAAGCCTTTCGTACACGTCTACCTAGTAGACCCACAAGTCAGCCTCCAAATTTGTCCCAAACAGCATATAGCCTGAAATTTCTAGCTAGATTCATATTAATTTAAATACTAAACATACCTTAATTTAAATCCAATGAAATTTTACCTACACAAAAACAATGAAATTTAAAATATCAAAATCCGAAAGAAAAAAATATTTTGGAAATAATTGCCTGTTTGTTGTATTTTATCATTTTACAGCCCATTCATTATTACTTATAGCCCATTTCTTATTACTTATAGCCCATTTTCTGGGCAAAATGCATCTGTCCTCATCTTGAAAGATTTCTGACCCAGCAGGGCGTAGAAAAGCAAGTAGGCCTATGTTGGTGATTCTGCAAAAAACAAAATAGCTGGGCTAGCCATTTTCAGAAAGGAAAAAAACAAACTGGGCTGGTCATGTGCTAAACATATAAAAAAATCCTGGGCTAGACGGGCCACGGCTCCTGAACAACCCAGTTGATACACTTCTCTGTCCCGAAAAACAAAATTATTGCGCTGTCATTGGTCCCTACTGTCATCCTCACTGTGTACAAATATCTCCTTATTCCTCTCGGTTGTTGACCATGTTGACAACACCGGAGGGCGACGCCGCGGTGAGCGAACCAAGGCGGAGGACGATGGTGAGGCCTCTGACGGGAACGAGTAGGATCCGGGGAAGATGCACAGAGTTTTAGGGTGCGATGTGGCCACGATGCGTGCGTGGCAGCACAACCAGCTGTGGGAGGTGTCGGTGTCAAAACCGGCCGATCTCGGGTAGGGGGTCCCGAGCTGTGCATCTGAGGATCGAAGGTAACAGGAGGCAGGGGACACGATGTTTACCCAAGTTTGGGCCCTCTTAATGGAGGTAATACCCTACTTCCTACTTGATTGACTTTAAGTGAATGATGGCTAAACCCTCGAGATCATAATGGCTAAACCCTAGAAGTCTAGCTTGTATGATTATGATTGCCTCTACGGACTAAACCCTCTGGTTTATATAGACACGGGAGGGGCCTAGGGTTATACAAAGTCGGTTTACAAAGAAAAGAAACTACACATCCGAACGCCAAGCTTGCCATCCACGGAAAGGAGAGTCCCATCCGGACACGGGTGAAGGCCTTCTATCTTGTATCTTCGCGGCCCACCATTCTGGCCCATGTCACATAACCCGGACGCCAGGGGACCCCCTAATCCAGGACTCCCTTAGTAGCCCCTGAACCAGGCTTCAATGACGATGTGTCTGGCGCGCAGATCGTCTTCGGCATTGCAAGGCGGGTTCCTCCTCCGAATTGTAACAGTTCGGCGTCAAAAAATTCAATCTTATTTTGCATATTTTTGTGGAGTCCGAACTGTTGTAAACCCGAAATGATAAACATTTCTTTTTTAAGTACTTATTGATTTGCCGAAAAAATCGTTTTGTTTTGTAAGAAAATAAGACGTGGGACAATTGAGTTGGTTTAAGGGAAAACCATTGGTAAAAAAATCAGCGCTGGGAGGGAAAACAAAAAAAAGGATGGAAATATGAAAAGAGAACTTTATGTATTTTCAATATAATGATACGTGTATATGAACTAGTAAAACTATAGGTAGAGATTGGGAAACAGAAGTAGGACATGGCGTTTCAAGAGGAAAATAGAACTGGGCCGTGTGTTTGATTAAGTAAAAAACTCCCTACGGATGTTCTAAGACAAAATACAACTAACGCTGGCGGGCCAGAGGCTAGTAGATACCTGCTGGATCTTTGTGCCCCGTTGTCGTCATGGGTTGGTCCTGTTAATAACAAAACCAAGCCTGGGAAGTCTACAGCCCAGTTGAAACTTGCTCGACCTAAAAAACAATATACCTGCTCAATAAATGAGAGAATTCTGCAAGTACAAACTGATAATAAGTGCATGCACTTGTTTCGAAAAATTTGGAGAAACGGGAATTCGAACGGCAGGTGCTTATGCTACCCATCAAATAAAAATCAGGTGCCTGAAAATTCGTTTCGAAACAAATGATTCAGCTTTATATCAGTGTCGACCCTCGGCATGATGGTTGGAATCAAATGCCAAGTTCATACCGAAAGATCGTTAACAACAATACCAACTTGCGGACGACCAGGTAGTACAAGCATAAATACCAAACTAACTAATTATTTTTTTAGTCCTGGCCCTAGTGTTCGTCTGGTAGAAAATCTTGCAGAGGACCAGCTCCCGCTCCTTCTCTTGCTCCAGGTCCTTGAGGTGGTACTGTTGCATCACCTAGTTGGTCCTCTGCTGGTCGAAGTTCTTGTTGGTGTGCAACACCAGAACCTTTTTGCTGCCCGTGTGCCGATCGTTGACCATCACCGGCAAGGTATTGCCGGTCTTGTGCCACATCGTGTGCATGCCGCACTTCGACTATATCTTGCGACACATCCATGTGCCCCTTTTGAACTCCCTGGAGTTGCGCTGGAAGAAATGCTTGCTTAGGCCACTCAGTGTGATACCTGCAGTATTGTCGAATACAAGTTTTAGTGTACGTACTTGGCATTTGCATAACATCTTTGGCATGTTGCAGTCACTTGTTTCACTTTTTATTCATTTTCAAATTGTAATTGCTTCAATAGGTCTGCATCTAAAAAGAAAAATAGAGCTATAAACAAATGAATATGTTTGTGCAAGTAGACGGCCGATCGGTGTCTTACCTGAAAGTTTCTCAGGATGTGTGTAGCATATGCCGTGCTCTCCGTTGATGGTCGGTATGAAAAAATCGATGAGAGGGTGAGATCTCGCGCTGTCAGCACTCACTTTGGCCTGAAGGTGCTCGATCAGCTCCTGGTCCATTGGATCGAACTTGACGCCAGCCGGCAGCATCGACAAATCCTTCTTGGACTTGCATCGGTTAATTCCAGTTATATGGTACTCAATGTATGATCAATCGACTGTTTTAAGTGAATGATGAAAGATTTTGACAGATAAGTGGTACTCCAAATCTGAAGTCCACAATACCCAAACACGCAGCTGGGACTCTTGTGTCACCTCACACGCAGCGTGTTGTCACGTCAATTCAATGTTAGCACATGGTGAATAATTTGACCGACGTATACTAGTACTGCTACTGTACTGCTTAATATTTGTATTTAGTGTCACATTTTAACCATAGATTTAACTAAAAAAATGTCAATGCATGTCACCGAAAATTATACCATAGGAAACTATGTTCAAATACGAATCAAATGACATAATTTTTGTGACATGCATAAACATTTAGTTAGTGACATTTATGGTCAAAATTTGACACAAATTACGAAGGGGACACATAAACCAGGAGGGAGGTAGTAGTACGAGTAGCGCAATATGTGGTATAGAGGACTAGTACAAATTTAGAAATGGAGTAAGAAGTTACAATGCTGTGCGACATACTTTGTAGGCTACATGAGTAATACAAAATATATTTCCCATTGGACAACACTTTCACCAAAAAGTACGCACTTGAAGCCTAATTGATATATGGCTTCTCCATAGCATCTCGGTCATCATTATCAGTACATCCTACACAGGTGAGTTAGGATGCACTTGATCCTAGAAAGGTATCTATCCTTCAAACGAGAGGAGTGCTTCAAACTAACCACATTACATAATATCCAACAAAAGAGGGTCATGCTACAACAGCAGGATACATGGCTCAGTCTAGATATCAGTACGAATCAAGTTGTGCATATTTGTTATTGCCATGAACCACATCGCCACATGTCGGGTTTGCAAAAGCCATCTGTCGGTGTGAAAACCGGCGGATCTCGGGTAGGGGGTCCCGAACTGTGCGTCTAGGCGGATGGTAACAGGAGACAAGGGACACGATATTTTTACCCAGGTTCGGGCCCTCTCGATGGAGGTAAAACCCTACTCCTGCTTGTTTAACATTGATGATATGGGTAGTACAAGAGTAGATCTACCACGAGATCAGAGAGGCTAAACCCTAGAAGCTAGCCTATGGTATGATTGTTGTTCGTCCTATGGACTAAAACCCTCCGGTTTATATAGGCACCAGATAGGGTTAGGGTTACAGAGTCGGGCCATAATGGTAGGAAATCTACATATCCGTATCCCAAGCTTGCCTTCCACGCCAAGGAAAGTCCCATCCGGACACGGGACGAAGTCTTCAATCTTGTATCTTCATAGTCCAGGAGTCCGGCCAATGTCATAGTCCGGCTATCCAGACACCCCCTAATCCAGGACTCCTTCTGTAGCCCCTGAACCAGGCTTCACTGACGACGGGTCCGGCGTGCATATTGTCTTTGGCATTGCAAGGCAGGTTCCTCCTCCGAATACTTCATAGAAGATTTTGAACACAAGGATAGTGTCCAGCTCTGAAAAATAAGTTCCACATACCACCGTAGAGAGAGTAACATTTACACAAGTTTAATCTGCTGACGTACTCCGCAACGTGACATCACACCATGGCCAAGCCTTTATTCAATCGCTTTTTTGTCCAACATCGGTAGCGTTTAGCGAGGCGGTTTCCTTGGCACGTCTTGTCAAAGCAGAGATCGTGTCCCCTTATTCCGGGATTCTAATCAATACGGGCGTGGGTAACCCAACCGCGCCATTAATTACGGCACTTGGGAGATAAGCGAGTTTTATCAGGCCGGTGGGGACGCATAGCTTTGTCCGTCCATATAAGGGGATAAGGATCCACTTTTTCAGACATGCCTTCTTCCTCCTTTGCCTATCCATTTCCATGCATTCGAGCTCCAGCGCCCAAGTCCGCACATCCCACCTCGACCTTCTCCAACTATGTCCGGAGCGGGAGGCAAATGGATGGCCTCCTCCGTCACGTAGGGGCACATCAAAAAGCTGCGGAAGGCCAGATACTTGTCCGGCGACATCGCGCATAGGCTCCCCAGCGAGGGGCAGCTCATCCCCACGCCCAGGCCCCATGAGAGGGTGGTGTTCCTCCCCCACTTCCTCCGCGAACTAGGGTTTCCACTTCACCCATTCGTTCGGGGGCTCATGTTCTACTACGGCCTAGATTTCCACGATCTGGCCCCGAATTTCATCCTCAACATCTCGGCGTTTATCGTCGTGTGCGAGGTCTTCCTCTACATCCAGCCCCACTTCGGCTTATGGCTGAAGACCTTCAATGTCAAGCCGAAGGTAGTGGGCGGCCGCCAAGCGGAGTGCGGAGGCGCCATGGTGAGCAGGATGGCCAACGTCCTATGGCTCGAGGGCTCCCTTGTGGAGACCACAAAGGGGTGGCAATCGGGGTGGTTCTATATCACCGAGCCGCGCGACTCTCAATGGGCGGCGGCCCCAATTCGATCTGGCTTCCCCACACGGCTCACCTCATGGAAAGAGACGGGCCTGACGTGGGGTAATTCGGAAGAGCTGGCCGGACTCCAAACCTGCGTCCGAAACCTGGTGGACAAGAATCTCTAGCTTGTCAACGTAATCCAGGTGATGCTCATCCGCTGGATTCTCCCATGCCAGCAACGGGTCTTCAATTTGTTGGAGTTTGATCTGGCACAACACCGAACCTTGAACCGGCTCTTTGACACTACGTACGAAGACGCCTGGAAGGTGCTGTTCAAGGGCGCCGAAGCTCCCGCATCCGGGACGGAAGATGACGGATTCAGCTCGCAGTATCAAGCCAGCGAGGTAAGTTATTTTACCCTTTACGGGACTCCTTTTTCATAGTTTGACTCTATGGGGGATCTAAAACTCCCTCACCTTTGACAGGACTGGCTGAAGATTTCCGGACAGATCGACTGTCCGGCTCCCTTGCCAGAAGACCCAGCGGACACCCAATTGACGGGGTTGCTGGTTCCGGCACCTCACGTGGTGCCGGAAAAGAAGGCCACGGGAACTCTAAGGAGTTCCCGACGCCAGGTGTTATCGGACTCATCGTCCGATGACGCCGAGGCGGACTCCTCCCGCGAAGACGAGGAGGAGGAAAACGAGGCCTGTCCCCCAGTGGGGGGAGAGAAGAAAAGGAAGGCCGCCCCCACCGGGGAGACCGAAGGGTGCAAGAAGGGAAGGACCCTTCCTCCGGACTACACCGCCAATGCCGACGATGGCGAAGAGGGGTGGGCTCCAAGGGCCAAGCCCCTGGCGAAATCGTAAGTGTCCGGACACCAGAATAACTCGTGGCGTTTCATTTGTCGCACATCATCCGATAACGCCGGATATAACCATGCAGCCCGCCCAAGGATGGGCTCGGTGATTCGTCGAGCGGCTCCCTGGATTCGTCGGAGGTTAATAACTCCTCACTTCCGACCGCTCGTCTCCTCCCGCCGCGGATGACGCCGGGGTGGAGTCCCAAAAGGGGCCCAGCCAGGAGGAGGTGGCTATGGAGGCGCCGCAAGGCGACCTCCCGGAATCCAAGCTCAAAGGGGATAAAACCTCAAGGGCTTCGAAGTCCGCCTCGCCGACTGCATCGAACCTTCAAGTGGTTCCGGAGTCCGACAAAGCGCACTTTCTTCGTAAGAAGGGCAAGACTGCGACACCGGTGACCTCCGTCCAATCGGAGGCACCGGATGATTTGATGGAGGCGCTTAACGGCGCTTCCATCGACGAGGAGCACCGCACTGTTATGAGTGTGGTGATCCAGAAGGTTCAGTCCACCAAGAGCGGGCTGACTGAAGCCTGTGCCAGCCTTCTACTAGGCTTTGAGGTATGTATTTAATATATATAAAAATATTACCGCATAAGCAGTAGCCCCTGATGCTCAGTTTGGTGTTCGGAAAGAAAAAGCCTAACTGAGGATCTAAAAAGATATACGCAGGAGTCTAACATAAGTATGTCAATATGGGAATGCAGGCTGCGCTGCTGACCTCTGCCGCACTCACTGTGGAGGTTGGTGCATTGAAGCAGAGCCTCGAGCAGTCCGAGGACGAGCTCGGACTTGCCTAAAAGCAGCTCGAGGACAAGGAAGGTAAGTAATACCTTATGGGAGTATTTCAAAGATGTGTTTGCAAAAAATGACAGGAATAACATGAATATTGCAGGGGCCATGAACGAGGTGGCGACCCTGAAGGACGCGGTGTCCCGGGCCGAAAGCAATGCAGCCGCGGAGCGCACCGAGCGAGAAAAGCAGGAGGCGCTGGTGGCGGAGGTGCGGCAAGAGCTCCAAGCTCGTGGAAAACACGAGAGTTTGGAGCGTGACTCAAAGACTCGAGTCCGAGGTCGCCACGGCCCTTGAGAGCGCCAAGGCCGCTAAGGTCAAGCTCAAAAGCCCTCCAGAGATTGAGGCGATGAAGAAGATAGCGGCGGGTAAGGCATTCTTTATGCAAAGCAAGCATGTGAAAGTGAATTATCTGTTACTTACCCGAATCCGCAGCTCTCCAGGAGCATTCGCAGATCTGCCCTGCAGTGTGGCTGATACTGCTGCATTCTACCGAGCCGAGGAGGGAAGCTCGACCGAGAAGGTGTTTTGGTCTCAGTATGCTGAGGCCAGACACCCGGTGCCCTTAAGCGACCAAATGAAGCAGCTGGTCGAGCTCCATAAGGTGGCCGAACAGGCCATGAGGGGCCTCATAGTTCGTCTGTGGCCTAAGGAAGCCATGCCTGGGAGCTACTTCAGGCTGGTGAGGCGGCTGGTGGATGCCTGTCCATGGGTTGAAGTCATCAAGCACTCCGTCTACATCGAAGGTGCCCGTAGGGCCCTTGCCCTTGCTAAGGTGCACTGGGGCAAGATGGACACTGAGAAGCTTGTGAAGGACGGACCACCACCGAAGAAGGAGCATCGCAAGCCTGAAATGTATTATGAGGGCGTCCTGAAGGGTTCCTACCTTATAGCGGATGAATGCTCCAAAGATATAATTTTTGAGTAGACTCGCATTTGTTATCCTGTATGCTGAAAACTTGTTCATATCCGCTAAGCAACACTTTTTAATTTAAAATATTACCTTCTATGCGGCCGTGTATTAAATTTGAGAGATGGCGAGTCGTTGGCTTCAAATTTCATGCCACAGTGCTTTGGGGTGTTCGGAATGAACTTGAGCGCTCTTGTTCCCATTCTTGGGTCCTTCGAGGTAGGCGCTCAATGCAACGAACAAGGCAACCGCACTATAATGCTTGAACAATCTCACTTAGCCATAGAATTCTATAATTTTAAATTTCGGCGAAGCCCCTGCTATTCAGAAGACCGAGTTCGGGGCGCTATCCATGCCTAGGCCGGACAATTCCGACTCCTCGCTCTAAGCGGCATAAGTCTTTAGGGACTCGAAAACCTCTCGAACAGCCGCATCGCTCTCGCCTATCATGACAAATGGGTTTTATCTTTCTCCACTGAGGTGCTTAACCCAGCTCAACCGGGGCACAATCGCAGTGGTTCTCCAAGCGCTACCTTAGCCGATATAACGGAACGTAAGGTGCCAAAACATGGGAGCCGGGCAAACCCAACTATTGACCCAAGGCATGATTCGGAGCCGATGCATATAATGCTATAAGTTCGGGGTGCCGCACTTGTGAAAGTGTTCGGACTTATCACATCATGTTATGGGGTACTTAAGCCCCTGGTGTATTCCCCGTACCAAAATGTACGGTTGCAAAGTCATAAATGAACATATATATATATATAAAAAAAGGGAAATCAATAATAGGTAGAAGCTATATATTGTTTATTCAAAAGGGGCTGCTGTAAGAGCAGAACGATACAAATAGTGCGACAAGCAAGGGACGGGACTTTTTAACATGTCTCCCTCCAGGGGTAAGCCGTGGGATGTTGTGTAAAACAGATATATTGCTCGTAATAGAGACCACCTGGACACTCGACGTAGCTTTCTGCTTCCCTGGCTGTTGCATCGTGTGTTCGGCGATTCTAATGCCGGACCGGGCTTCGTGAGAACGGAGTCCTGAAAGTAAAAAGAAAGAGAAAAAAAGAATGACACAATCGGGAGCCCCTGGTGTGGTTGAGCCGCATTCTGGGCATGCCGTGGTCGTGCCCCTTCCCCTATGCCCGTGGTATTTCCAGAGCGTAATTATGTACGCGTAATACTGGTTTCGCGATTTCGCGAGGGCTGGGGCTTGGGCTGCATTGCTATGCGTGCTCGGAACGTGCCAGGCGGTCTTGTTGTAGGTTACTCCGGGCACGCTTGACGGTGTCCGGACATTTAATAGCCGGACTCGAGAATTTCCTTAAGAGGCTGCTTTGCACTTCCGCCGCGAGGGCCACCGTATGCTCCTCCGTCCGGAGACAGCGTTTGGTGTTTCATTGACCGTAATGACTCCTCGAGGACCTGGCATCTTGAGCTTGAGATATGCATAGTGCAGCACCGCATTGAACTTTGCAAATGGGGTTCGTCCGAGTAGTGCATGATAGCCGCTGCGGAAAGGGACTATGTCGAAGATTAACTCCTCGCTCCGGAAGTTATCCGGGGATCCGAGGACCACTTCAAGTGTAACTGAGCCTGTATAGTTGGCCTCTACACCTGGTATGACGCCTTTGAAGGTCGTCTTCGTGGGTTTAATCCTTGATGGGTCTATGCCCATTTTGCGACCGTATCCTCGATAAAGCAGGTTCAGGTTGCTGCCGCCGGGCCCATTAGGACTCTAGTGAGGTGAAATTGCCGCTGATTGGGTCTAGAACCAATGCAGCGAATCCGCCATGGCGGATGCTAGTGGGTGGTCCTTGATCAAAAGTGATCAGGCAGGAAGACCACGGGTTGAACTTTGGGGCGACTGGCTCCATCGCGTATACGTTCCTTAGTGCACGCTTCCGCTCCCTTTGGGTATGTGGGTTGCGTATATCATGTTCACCGCCCGCACTTGCGGGGTGAAGCTATTCTGTCCTCTATTGTTCGGCGGCCGGGGCTCCTCCTCGTCATAGCTATGCAGCCCCTTGTCATTATTTTCGGCATTTAACTTGCCTGCCTGCTTGAACACCCAACAATCCCTGTTGGTGTGATTGGCTGGCTTTTCGGGGGTGCCATGTTTCGCACGAGCGATCGTAGTATTCGGTCCAAATTGGACGGGCTCGAGTATTTCTATTAAATGGCTTTTTCCGCTGACCGGTTTTAGAGCTGCTCGAATCCGCATTGACCGCCATATCCTCAAAGCATTATTGCCGTTAACGCGGCGCTTGTGCTTGTTGCGATGGCGCGACCTGCCATCGTTGTCCTTGGTATCCGAATTACCGTGGCTCTTGGTCATGTTGTTACTACGAGCTAGCCAGCTGTCCTCTCCGTGCAAAAGCGGGTCATGAGTGTTGTGAGAGCTGCCATGGATTTCGCTTTTCCTGTCCCTAGGTGCCGGGCAAGCCACTCGTCATGGATGTTGTGTTTGAAGGCTGCAAGGGCCTCGGCATCCGGACAATCGATGATTTGATTTTTCTTGCTTAGGAACCGTGTCCGTAATTGTCCGCCGATTCCTTTGGCTGCTGAATTATGTGGCTTAGGTCATCGGCGTCGGTGGTCGCACATATGTGCCCCGGAAATTGTCGAGGAATGCGGCTTCCGTGTCTTCCCAACAACCAATTGACTCTGCTGGCAAGCTGTTAAGCCAATGTCGGGCTGGTCCTTTAAGCTTGAGTGGGAGGTATTTGATGGCGTGTAGATCATCACCGCGGGCCATGTGGATGTGAAGGAGATAGTCCTCGATCCAAACCGCAGGATCTGTTGTGCCATCGTATGATTCAATGTTTACGGGTTTGAAACCCTCGGGGATTTGATGATCCATCACTTCATCTGTGAAGCATAGTGGGTGTGCGGCGCCTCTGTATTGGGCTATATCACGACGTAGCTCAAATGAGCTTTGTCTACTGTGTTCGGCCCGGCCGGAGTTGCCATATCCGGCGTGACGGTTATCATCATGTATTGTGGGGCGCCCACACGATCCATAGATCGATCTTGTCTGCGTTGCCTTGTCCTCCAATATATCTCGCAGGTCTGGCGCATTTCCCCGTGCCTTTGTATTTTTTGAGCAACGACGGGGTGCGGCTTGAATTGAGGGCCGAGAGGCCTCTCTGTCGCGGCTACGAGGTGGCCGGTCAGCCATATCATGCACCGGTGATGTAGGTTTAGGTGCTTCCTCCTCTAATCGTGGTAAAAGCACTGCGTGTTGGGTAGTTTCTTGGAGGGGCGCCGAGTTCATACTCTTCGCCGCAAGGACTTGATCCATCTGTCGCCTAGCAAATCTTGGTCAGCTCTAAGCTGTTGTTGCTTTTTCTTGAGGCTGCTTGCCGTGGCCATGAGCCTGCGTTTGAAACGCTCTTGTTCGACAGGATCCTCGGGAACGACAAATTCGTCATCGTCGAGGCTTGCCTCATCTTCTGAGGGAGGCATGTAATTATCGTCCTCTACCTCTTTTTCTGCTGCTCTCTCATGAGGGCTGGCTTCTCCATCCTCCTGCGCTGAATCTTCTTTGGAGGGGGTTGTCTTCGCACCGTCCGGGGTGTTATTATCTCACGTGCCGGAATCACCATTTTTGCTGTGGCGGGATTTAGAGCGGCGCCGCTGACGCCGGCGCTTAGGCTGTTTCTTGGAGTGGTCATCCTCCGCTGTTCCATCGCCATTCCCATCTTTTGGGATGTCCACCATGTATATGTCATATGATGAGGTGGCCTTCCAGTTCCCTGTGGGCGCTGGTTCTTGGTCGTCTCCTGCATCGTTGTCCATACCGTCGATGTCTTTGGAGTCGAAGTCGAGCATGTCGGTTAAATCATCGACAGTGGCTACGAAGTGGGTGGTGGGTGGGCTTTGATTTTCTTCGTCGTCCGCATCCCATCCTTCCTGACCATAATCCGGCCAGGGCTCTCCTGATAAAGAGAGAGACTTTAGTGAATTCAGAATGTCGCCAAAGGGCGAGTGCTGAAAGATGTCCGCGGCAGTGAATTCCATGATCGGCGCCCAATCGGATTCGATTGGCAGGGGCGCGGAAGGCTCGGAGTCCGGAGAGGAGTCCGGCGCCTTGGAGTCACGAGCTTCGCAAAGGACGGGGTAGGTGTACGGCTCAATTGCCATGGAGATCGCAGCCCCCGAGGCGGTGTCTAGCCACCCATCCTTGATCGGCGCGGTCGGCTCCGAGCTAAAGGTCAGAGCGGACTCTGGTGTGGCCTCCAGGACACTGTCCGGCGGCAGAGATAGATCATACCCTTCGGGACAGTGCGGCGCGCTTGGCTGTGGCTCGAACCCGTCGAAGATCAAGTCTCCGCGGATGTCAGCCGTGTAGTTCAAACTTCCAAATCTGACCTGATGGCCAGGGGTGTAGCTTTCAATCTGCTCCAGATGGCTGCTTAATTGCCCGCAAAGTGCAAAGCCGCCGAATACGAAGATCTGTCTGGGGAGAAAGGTCTCACCCTGGAGCGCATCGTTGTTGATGATCGGAGGAGCCATCGGGCCTAAAGACGACAACACAGAGGAACTCTCAATGAAAGCACCAATGTCGGTGTCAAAACCGGCGGATCTCGGGTAGGGGGTCCCGAACTACGCATCTAGGCGGATGGTAACACGAGAAAAGGGACACGATATTTTTACCCAGGTTCGGGCCCTCTCGATGGAGGTAAAACCCTACTCCTGCTTCATTAATATTGATGATATGGGTAGTACAAGAGTAGATCTACCACGAGATCAGAGAGGCTAAACCCTAGAAGCTAGCCTATGGTATGATTGTTGTTTGTCCTACGGACTAAAACCCTCTGGTTTATATAGGCACCGAATAGGGTTAGGGTTACATGATTCGGTTACAATGGTAGGAAATCTACATATCCAGATCGCCAAGCTTGCCTTCCACGCCAAGGAAAGTCCCATCCGGACACGGGACGAAGTCTTCAATCTTGTATCTTCATAGTCTAGGAGTCCGGCCAAAGGTCATAGTCCGGCTATCCGGACACCCCCTAATCTAGGACTCCCTCACCATCCATCGCATGGAACCTTGATCCCTTTCACACACTAAAGATTATCTGGCAACAAGTTGTGTCGATAAATCTCTAGATATGGTGATTCATGAAACCCATTGTATGATGTGTAAACACAGTTCCCCCTGGCGAATGGAAGTTGCATGGCACGGTAAACATCGCCGGTGATATGATTGATGGTTGGTTGGATGATCGGATAATTGAGCCCGATGAACATGGAGTGGTTGCCGAGGCTTTAAACCCGCCTCCAGTTGAATACGCCTGGCCCAACGGAGCTGGGATCTTTCTCGAACATGAAGCAGCCATAGCCATCAATGTCATGAACACCCCAGGCATTGTACTGCATGTGATTTGATGTAATGGTTTAGTCAATTTGGTACGTGCGAATGAGCATCAAATGGCTGCCGTCAGCTGAACGAGCGATAAACCACCACCCATCGGCTGGTGTGATTCCAGGTCCTGAAATCATGATGGCCAGTGAATTGGCATCTGCTGCAGCAAATCAAATTGGAGACCAAAAGGACAAAAATATACAATCATGTTCAGAGTATGTGTGGCACCCCGGCTCAGAGAAACTGGAACGCCCCGTATTCTAGCCCTGAAATTTAGGTGAAGTCTTCTGGAATATGGCACTGCTTAGCATAGAACAAACCAGCTTTCTATTACAACACGAATATGAATACAACGTCTCCGGATTACAATGAATAACAATGGAACGGCAATGCTACGCCAATGCCAGTTGCTCTATGCAAGTAGCATAACAACTCGAGGCAGCGGAACCTCTACTGGCAGCGGAACAACGAACGACGATGATGGACCCCAATCCACAAGGAATTTGGCTGGAACTTTTATCCTAGCTCGCGAACACAGGAACCACACCAAACAAGCAAGAAATCAGGCACGGCCTGCAAACTGGCATGACACGCCAGGTCATTACATTGATTGTACTGGCAAGCTCACAATAACCAACAGCAGTCAAGACAAACAACATCATGGCATTAGCTGGTTAAAGCAATCATGAACGTGATACATGGCATGCACAACTGAACATGATACGGCTAGAATAACATTAGCATGGCATGAGCGCAAGAACATGATGATACTACATGCAACAGGTAAACCAATATCATGCACCAACTTCGTCTTGTTCGGCGGTTACCTCGTAACCATCTCATGCACCAACTTACCAACATTGGTATCCATGATACCTTCGTGATCCTCTCTCGATCACAACCAATCTCTTTCTCATCATCAAACCGGGGTTATTATTAAGCAAGTTATTATTATTGTTGGCTCATAGTGTGACTGACTACGAACTGGGCCCATATCCGCGGGCGTTGCTATTGATAGATTTAACACACGCTCTGCAGAGGTTAGCACACCGTACCCACACCACGGAACCCATGGCCTCGCACTCCCATACGTGTGGACCAACAACGTTCCGACAAAACCGATCTACCGCCATGACACTCTCCCGGCCACTCCGACCAACTCCTCACCGAGCTAAGTCAAGAGTGGCCCATGCCTACCAAAGGCATCAACGGCCACCGTCGTGGCAAAACATAAACGGTCCCAAACGGGGACAAGGTACCATAACAACAACAACGGGCACACAAGGCTTATGTCCGCCTACCTGATTAGGGTAGCGCGCGCCCATAACCTTCCCTCATTGGAGGCACCAGCGAGAGGCATGAAAATAGACCCAACTAGGTCCTTCCCACAAAGGCAAGTGTGGTTGCACTAGTCAGCTCGATTCAGTGGCACCATGACTCAGCCAACCGTTGTTCAAGTTCAATTTTTATTCGATTAAACTTGACTGCAATAAGCGGAGCCATAATACAAAAGCATGATGCAACTACAATGCATGAACATGATATCAACATAAGCATGGAGGTGCAACATAATCATCGAGCATAACCACAATGAAGCATTTAACCAAATGAGCATGGCATACCGACAAGCATAACATTACACATGAGAATAGCCTGACCACTAGCATCAGAAAGAAATACCATGCAAGAACTTAACCAGAATACTACCAAGTATGCATGTAACCAACTGGATGCAAAGTAACATGCATAGCAACTATACTTGATAACAGACGGTAAAAATGCATCAGAAAGAACACTACTGCTACCAGCATGAACTACTACTATCGAGCTTAACATGTGAACATGATACTAGCAAGTAGTACAAGATAACATGATGCATCGGAACATAGCATGAATGTGAACATGAATCCACGAACAAAACCAAAACAACGACAACAGTAGCAAACAAGTAGATAGATAACATGCAAACTTTTGTTAAATATTCAAGTAGAAACCATGGCTACTGCATGGCTATCACGCAAGTGGCTGTTGTGGCTTGCCTGGAGGTGACGGAGACTCTGGGAAGAAGTGCGGTGAAGCCGCGGAACGAAATGCCGGACTGTTCTCTCTCGAAGGGGCTGAATAGGCCAAGGGCATAATGGTCATTTTCAGTGTGTGACACACCTTATGAAAATGGAACCAACAAAAATATCTTGACGAGACGAAGAAGTGAGCGTCGGATTCAGCTCAATCGGAGTTACGGTCGCGAAGTTATGAGGTGTAGAAGATCAGGAACTTTTCTGTAAAAAGAATATTCACAGCTGGGTCCCTGAGTGGATAAGACAGAAACAAATTTTCGGAAATATGCTTTCTGAGTGGGAAAACGTACTTTAGGCTAAGGAGAACGAGAATACCCTTTCTAAATACGAAAACATACTCTGACTTTACGCCTCCACTTACTCACATGGACCTGGTCTGGTCAACGGCTGGGAGACTGACAGGCAGGCCCCACACGTTAGGGGGGGGGGGGCAATGCTCCTCTACTTCCTCTGCTCGGTCTCCCCCGAGTGAGAAAGAGGAGAGGCAAGGCAGGGCGATGGCCAGCGAGGATCCTGGCCGGCTCAGGCGGCCTCCGGCCTAGCGGCTCGCACGGGTGACTTCAGGGCGGCGCGTCGCCCTCGTCCATGTGAGGTGCGCGCGCCGGGCATTACAAAAAAATACACTTCCATGATGATACATGTTTTTCACAGTAGGTCACGTTTTTTGTCATGCATGTACAACCATGACAAATTTATGACAGAATCAAGATAGTCATACCTGTGCTGTTGTAGAAGTGTTCCATGACATTACAAAAATTATCATCACGGAAGTGTCCACTTCCATGACGATACATCGTGCGTCACAAAAGTGCTTTCATCAAGGGTGACCGACACATGGCATCCACCGCAAGAGAACGCCGTCAAGCTATCGGGTCGGGTTTTGGATCCGATAACCCGTTAACAACCCCGACCAATGGGAAATTTCCATGTGTAAAATTCTTATTGGTCGGACGTAAACACGGTCACCGTTAGTGGGTCGATAGGGCGCCTATGATAGGTCAACATGGCACGGCCCAACAGAGGCCCATTCCTCGTGAAAATACCGCCCGCTTGACTTGGCTAAAAGGTGGCGGGTCGCCCATGGAAAGCTCGTTAACGGAATGTTCGTGATATAGCCCATTTACGACCCGCTAACCCAAGGCCCGTTATGCCCTATTCAATTAGGGCCCAAGAGCGTCATCTGGGCCATCTAATATGATTCCAGCCCGTTTTCACTTCTGGCCCATGTATGGCCCATGACGTCTTTAGGCCCATATGAGGCCCTATGTAACTCTCGGCCTATTAACGGCCCCTGGTGCAACTGACCCGTAATGAACAAAGGTATCACTTTACACCCATTAACGGCCCGTGGTGAAACTGGCCCGTAATGAACAGTGTATCACTTTATACCCATTAACAGCCCGTTATTCCATTGGGCCGTTTCCAGCCCATGTTATCTTTCGGCCTTCTTAGAGCCCATTTATTCTTGGGCTCATTTCCAGCATTCATTTACTTACGACCCGTTACTATCATTTTCTGCTTGTGGGCCAAATTCAGCCCGTGGTTACAGTCGGCCCGTTTGTGGCCCGTTAATAGGTTGGGCCGTTTTCATAGCGTCATCAAATACGGCCTATTAACGATGGCCCGTTATGGTCGGCCCATGAACGGACGATTCCAACTCTAGCCTGTTTATGGCCATAATGCAGCCTGTTTGGCCCATGTTTGGCCAATCGATCATACGGCCCGTATAAGGCCCATTGATGATACGGCCCGCAGAAGGCCCATTGTTTCTACGGCCAGTAGGAGGCCCAGTGTCACTATAGTAAATATTAGCCCATGGTTATTGTGGCCTAGTTTTAAAAAAATAGGTTATTGCAGCCACTAGCTAACCGCGGAAAAAGAACTGCAATGACTACAAGCAAACAAATAAACAAGACAACAATCGAATAAATAATAAAGCAACTAACGCTAGGCTATCATGGCTATTACACATATTACATCCACTGGGCATGAAAGTTTGTCACCAGTGCAAATATAGGGAACAAAGCAGCATATCATATACACTGGTCGTCAAAATTGGCCACCAGTGCAAATAAACGCGGCAACAAAACAAGAGCATAACTGAAACAACTTCATAAGAGCTCAAGAAACGTTATACTGGGTATCCACCATGCTGGCAATAAGCTTAGCAAGCTGATTAGCTTTGTCCTGTTTGGTGCTAAAATCCTCCAACGCTTGTCGTTGCACCGTAAAGTATGCATCTGAATGCTCCAGTGGACTTCGCAGTCCTTCCACTTCTTGTCGCAAAGACACCGATCGACGCTCTTTCACCTTTTGTAGTTGAGACTCAAGAAACCGAACTGATTCGCATAAAGGAGTTTGAATAGCTTGTGCAAGCGGTAGTGGCCAAGAACTCAACACTAAACCAAGACAGGATGTGTCACTATCCCGAACCTTATCTGCATTACTTCCTTTACCATTGCTTAATAAGGCACTCTTCCCCAATATTCTCACAAGATTCTAAAAGAAGAAACAAGGCATACATAACAAGTTTAGCATGTACTAGTATATGAAACTCATTTCGGTGAACCAGTTCATTAGTAAGGTGGACAGGATTAAACTACCAAGTCTTCTATTGCCAAGTACTAGTACATAATAAAAGCGTCAAACAAACATATATCTATGTCCTATGGTAGCAATGGAATCTTAAATTAGAACAGTTGTTCCTCAGGTTTAGGTACTTGTTTTACATGAACAGAGTACAGTAAGACGCAATAATATAATACTTAAAATAGAAAATGAGCTCATAGACCTTACCACATTCTTGGTTCGGGACCAAGATGTAACAAGGTGTTCCTACCATCGCCTAGTAAATGTGTCTCAGAGAACGTAATGGAATTTGATGAGTTTCTTTGCCGGTGAAGTACGCTTTTCTGTGTAATTCCGACATCGCCACCAAGCATTCTTGAAGATAGCAGAGGTATTAGCACAGGTTACCTCATCCTGAGTTTCCAAATCGGTCCTTTTCTATATAGAAAAATGGGAAAATTTGTTGTATTATAACCATCATGGAGGTAGGATGTATGGGAAGAAGCAAAGTAATTGCCATCAATAACATTACTTACACATAACTCCTGGACAAACACCTACAACTGGCATTTTCCTTCATCTTCAGTATAATATTTCCAAGATGGGAAGATATGCACATACTATCTAACAACATCAAATGCGATAGATGCTAAACTACGACTAGCTGGTTGTGCTTCCTCCACAGGAATAGGCGTACTAACTGGTGGAGTTGGGGTTCGCCGTGATAGTACTGGCCCTTTGGGCACTGGAGCTGCCTTTACTAATCGCTCTTGTTTGGGATCTCTATGGTGGAGATGGTGCCGTGTCAACAGGAACTGGGTCACTATCGGATGGGGTTGGGGTTAGATTGGGTGAAGCTTGGTTCTCCGTCCATCGCAGAGAGAGGGGAACAATCTGCGAGAGTTTGGGTTATGTGTGGTAGGGCTGGTTCTTGTGCATGTACAACCGGGGTGCTATCTCCCCCAAGAGGTAGCACTGTTTTATTTGAAGACCGTGTTTTTAGTCCGCTAGATACTGTAATCACCCGCTCCAATTCAAATGCCCGATAAACAGGAAACATAGTTGAATGTACAGACATTGTATGAGAGACAGATGCAATAGATAGTGTGGAGAAAAGAGGGCATGAAATAGTTGACATGTATATTGTTTAACTAAAACGGATAGCATGACATAATTTCACATATATGATGTCTATCTAAACCGGATAGCATAGCATAACATAATTCAAAGATATGATGAATAACTAAACAGGATCGCATGACATAATGCACCTACATGTTATCTAAGTAATCAGGATCGCATCATTTAATTCACATATGTGATTTATATGCTAAACAGAGGGCATTCGATATGATGTCTGAACTACGAACATGGTGTTGAATATTGTGTATATGATGTCTAAACTATGCAATGCAAGACACCGTATGCATGATATGAGCAAGATAACCATGCGGTTAGAGCATACACCCCTGCTGGGGGAATAGGACTGGTCATCTGCTCTCAATCCATCTCTCGAGGAGCTATCGACACAACAAGAGATCTCGCTTGACAGTAGCATTGTCTGCTCAAGGCCTTGTTTTCACTCCAGATGTTTCCATCTCCCACCCAAATGGCTGATTCACAGGAAGAGTAGTTTAATGTACAAACATTGTCGACAAATGGAAATGTAATGAAGAAAAGGATGGGCAAGATATATCATTCAAATATATGATGCCTAGTTAAACAGGATGGCATTGCACATTTCACATATATTATGGCTGGCTAAAAGACATGAGACTGCATAATTCCCATATATGTTATAGAAACTAAACAGGTGGCTTTACAGAACATGTCTAAACTAAGAAGATGACATATATGATGTCAAAAGTAGGCACTGCAAGGCGACATATGCATGGTATGACTAACATCATCATGCCAAGGTAGAGCAAACACCTTGGGGGGTAAATAGGAGTGGTCAGCGGCGTCTAAATCCGCCTCAAAACATATATCTTCCTCTGGATTACAATCTGGAGAGGGGTGGGGAGGGTTTTCCATTGAACCCACCATGGAGCGATGTCTGCATGACATTGTATTACCGCGTAAAACTCTTCTCTTTTTCTCTACATGTTCAGCATGACTGTGTACAATATCTGACATGCATATGAAAAAAATATGGTGAGATTATGTAAGGAGAGCATGCAGAAATTTAGAGTGATGGTAACAACCAGTGGATCGACGTTTTCCGCTGAACCAAAATAGCCCTAATGGATCGACGTGAATGTATAGTAATAAGTGATGCAACAAGTGTACAACCTCTTTGCCATAGCCATGTCGATCTCAAAGATCATTGGGTTGGTTGTCAAGGGCTTGAGGCAAGAGGTGGCTATCGGAGGTGTGGAGGAAGATCCGAGGAATCTATAGACGGCGCCGAGTGGCAATCGCTTTCTGTTGTGATGGATCGTTCTATTGTTGGAGCAGCTCCGGTGAGTCAGAAGACGTCAAGGTCAAGCAAAGACAAGATGTATATAGTCAATATCAAGTGGGATTCTAATAGCATCTCCAATAGATGATGTAAAATGGATGTAAAATTAACATCACCAAAACCCACCTGACTACAACAGATGATGTAAAAACTGTTGACTCTGAACTTAACTCGCGAAACTGAAATTTACTATGGAATCTGAATGCTAGTGTCAAAACTGAATGCAATGGTAGCAGAGAGGCACTTGACATGTAGTTTAGGGAGGGCCTGCAGTTCATCTTCAACCTGCACTTCGAGCCGCCACCACCACCGGCCGAATCACGGCCCAGCCGCCACGCCGCCACCACCACCGGCCGAATCACGGCCCAGCCGCCTCGCCGCCTCGAAACAACTCGCCACCGCCGCCCCGGCCAGCCCTCTAGGCCCCCCGTCCCCCACCCTGAACCCTAAGATAGATAGTGGGGTACCTCTCCGTCGAGCCCCCGTCCCGGCCAAGTGGTGGTGCTTCCTTAACTCCGCGAGCCCCTAACCTCGAAAAATCGATCGACCCAAAAGTCAATTCAGTCGATCAAGTGTGGCTTTATCGAGAGCAGCAAAGACGCAGCGAGGGGAGAGCAGCAGCAGAGCCGGGAGATCAAGCGAGAGCCGGAGCAAGAAAGAAGCAGCTGAAAGGAAGCGAGCGAGCGAGAGCCCGAGCAGCAGCAACAGATCTGGCTGGTATGGACGCCGCCGCCGAAGGGGCCTCGCACTGGGGGAGAGCCTCCATGGAGATGTCGCCCGCGGCGCCAGCTTCGAGGTAGCCGCTCCATGCGGGAAAGTGCGGATGGAGCACCGACGGCACCGGGAGGTCGAGTTAAGGAGAAGGTGCGATGCGATGAGTGTACAACCTCTTTGGTGGCACCGAGTAGGCCTCGGCTTTGTCCGAGGAGTCGGTGAGGATGTTGCGGTTCCAGTGGAGCAGGTTAAGGCGGCACCGTGGGGATGGAGCAGCCGCGATAGACGAGGCGATCATCGGAGCAGCTCCTTGGAGGTGGAGGACGGGGCGGCTGGACCGGCGGGACGGCGAGATGGACGACGGATCCTCATCCGGGGAGGTGGACGAGGGACGTCGAGCTGTTGCGGTGGACAACGTCATCGGGGAAGAGGCTCCGACTGGGCAGCGGTGACGTGGCGGACGGAGGAGGGTGGGGTTTCAAGGTGGAGCAGTAGAGGTTATGGCGGCTCGGGATTTCAATGGCTAAAAGGGGGCGATGGAGGGGTGAAGCATGACTTAGGAACGCGCTTGTCCAAAATGTAGGGTCTGTTACAAAAGTACCCCCCACCGATTTGAACTAGCGTCCCTTTTGGCTCAAGGTTAGAAGGGGGATTCTGCGTGTCGGGATTTGGCAGCTGGAGTGAGTTTTCACACGCGTTGTAATTTCGGGATAGCAAGGCGCGGGTTGTGAAGGCGCCAGTTTTGGGAGCAAGATATCTGAATTTTCGGGATATAACAAGACGCGGGTTGAATTTTAGGGACAAGCCTAACTTGTAGTAATATTTTACTTGTACGTACCAAATCAATTCGCACTTCCCTCGACCAAAAAGAAAACAAAAAAATAAAACTATTCACACAACACAAAGAGAGAGTTTTGCCCCGTTTAACTATACAAATCCTATTCAAAGCTAGACCATCCTTCCATCTATATAGGGCCTAATGCTTTTCGATGCTAACTTTGACCAAATATTATAGCAATGATATATGACATGCAACTTACACAAAGCACACCGTTAAATCTGGCTCTGTGAAAGGTTCTTTCAATGATATAATTTTCACATTGTGCATGTCATGTACTATTAATCTTGTCAATAGTCAAAGGCGGTCTTAAAAATCTCATTACGCCCTATATAGATGGAAGGAGGGAGTATGAATCCATGTTATGTCCAATTAAATTTTTTTCGCTTGCTGTATAATGCATGTAACCTACTCATACCAACATTTTAGTGCATTCCAAATGTCTATACTACCGCTGCAGTTCAAACTAAATTTGAATTCATTTCTCTATTTCAATAAGAATCTACAATCATGATTGTTGCCAACTTCAACCATCATAGTTTCCTTGCTATCTGCCAGATATAAATCAGACGGCCTATAATGCAGGATGGCAGGCACACCATCATCAACAACCCCATTTTTTATAAGAGTAGAGATAAAATATATTAAATGTAGTATAACATGTTCATAACCACACCATGTGTATCACCGTTATATATATTCACACATGCGTCGGTGTGAAACACCATGATAAATTCTTCAAATATCTGAATTTGCTTTTTATAATGAAGTATATATGATCTCTATTCGTCTTCTACACCCACACAACCCTCTTATCTTTGTAGCTAGCGCTAACTTTCTCTCGTGCATGCACACGCCCGCATCCCTCTCACCCTCCCTCAAAGATTCTCTAGCTCCATCACAAGAAATTGCTCTTTTTCACTTTAGGTCGTTCACCCACGGTATGTGTAGGGATCCCAACTCCTTCTTTACGGCACACATCGATCGATATGCCTCTCTAGCCAGGTGTGCCTAGCACAAACACAAGCTTCCCCTCTTCTCTTGTCACCGTCCATGCCTCACTCCCACCACTCTTTTCATTGTTCTCGCATCAAGACACTCCTCCCCCCTCGATATAGTATGCCTCTCGTACCACCTCCTACATGCATCCCTCTCTCTATCCTTCTCCTCATGCCTCATTTGCTTCTAACACACACATGCATGTATACCGATCGATCTCCCAACATATACCTAGATCAACTTTAACTACCCCCCATCGATCGACGTACATCGCAAGTTATGTCTCTCCTTTCTCTTACAAAGGGTGATTGATCTTCCTATGTAGTTACGTCTGCTTACCACAGCCACATCGTCCCCCCTCATCATTCTTGCATGCCTCCTAACTCGTCTCTCACACGCACGTGCACACACAACAAGCAGCCATCTCCTCTCTTATTGATATTGTGGGCGTGCCCTCCGTTTGTCTAGCAAGCCTATCCCACCATTTGTTAGAAGCAACTCCACTACCACCCCCTCCAACACTCTAGCTCTGTCTCTCTCCCAACCTTATTCCTCTCCTGCACATATGCATGGATGCCGATCGATCTCCCTTAATACTTAAGGCAGATCGATCTCCTTAATACATGAGGTAGGCCTCTCTCCTCCTCCACACATATACCAACCATTGTACCTCTATAGTTAATTGGGCATCCCTCTTCCCCCACCACACACCGATAGTCAAGCAATGCAGGTAGGTATCCATGCCACAGAGATAAACTGCACATGTCCCATCTCACATTCCAGTAGGCCAGCCACTCTATATCTTTGACGTGGGCACACACAAATTCGATGGAACTCATTATCGATTGCGCGCGCACACACACACACATCATCCCTCTCTTCGATTCTATGGACACCTCAAGCCGATGTTACCTCCACTCTCTTCTCGTGTATCTACACCTCTATATATATGTTATTTCCAGGACTCTATTTCACACACATTGCATATGTTACATTTTTGATTGACCCCCCAAAAACTCTCAAGAACCCACACACTATATCTCTCTAGGTTTGTATCTCTCTCACACAACCCCACGTAGGTGGTGTACGATACAAGAAGAGAATAGGTGCACCGTGCATGTACTCACGCCGTGCCCAGCCACACCGTGCGGGTACACGGTGGAGCTCATTTCTTTACGACATGGCAGCCCACGTGCTAATTTGAATGCTCAGAGCGGTTGTTTACCTAGGGAGGTCGTGGTACCACGCGTGACTAAAACAAAGTTCGACTTGACGCGTTGCCGCTGCTATTTTTAAACAAAGTTATAGCGCCAATGGCACGCATACGTAATATAAAACAATTTTTATGGACAAAAGTAGTCCGCTCAGTATATACAATGGAGCCTGCCTGCCTGGTTTGTCGCTCTTCAGAGTATCTCACACAAGGCTGCGGTGGCCTCTCTCTCTCACCGTTGGTCACTGATCCGCCTGCAGCCCGTCTGCCGGGGGAAAGGGAGTGCGGTGGCCTCTCTCTCTCTCCATTGGTCATTGATCCGGCCGCATCCCGTTCGTCGGGGGAAAGGGAGGAAGTGCATCATTTCTCCGTTCGACGGCGCCGAGGCAGCATGTCCCGATCTGCGGTACGCGTTGTTCGCTCTGACCAAGCTCCGGCGCGGCAGGGCCTACGCCACCTACTCGCAGATTCCGCCGGCTGCCGCTCACCTAGTTACATCCCGACGACCTCCGTGTATCCCTCCGCCTTGCTCCATCGCCTGCCTTCCCACGTCGCTGCATGTGGATCTTCCATAGTTCTTTGCCCAAAACGTAGCTCGTCCGGTGTACTTTCCATATTGCATTCTTGTCCTGACACCATTTTACACAAACACAACCGTGTTTTTATCTTCCCTTAGGACAAGGAATATGCTTCTTTTTTGTCGTCACATGTGTCATCAACTGTTATTGGCCAGTAATTGTTTCCTTTCTACCTCTTCTTTGCAGACAGGGCTACCATTTCACCTCGTTGCTATTCTGACCTTTTGGTGAACTGCACAAATCACTTTTTTCTTAAGAGTGTTTTGTGCGGTTGTACTAAAATCTCACACGGGCAACGCTCTCTACATTTCAAAGGCGATGACGCACAAAGGGAGATTGGTTTTGCTCTATCCTCCTCATCCAACTCCGAGCCTAATCTTCTCCAACTAGTTAGTCTTAAGAGAGACTGCAAAGGTGACCGGCTTCTATTTGTGTGTTTATTGTTTCATCAGCAGTCCTCTATTATCGTAATCACACTTAATATCTTTGGAACAGGGACGCTCAGCTCTATTTTAGTGGAACTGCACAAAATGGTCGGAATGTTGCATGCTCCAGGCAGCTTCTTTTTTCCCAACATGCCTTGTTGATTTAGACAGAGCTGGGGGGAAGTTGCTGCCAATGAAAGCATGGATCAATTTTAATTTAACACCTTCTCACAACTCTGTCTTTAGTTGTGATGTAATTGTTAGCTCGACCGCTAATAATTGACATGCATTAGCAAGGAAGTTAGTCTTTTATTGTTTCCGAAAGAGCATCGATGGCAAGACACGCGAAACAAAAGCTGAAAGCTCACACCATTGTACAATTTGTATAGAATGTCAATTATGTAAACAAGTGATGGAAGCTTGATAGCATTGCCAGAAGCCTCTTCACCATCCGGGTCCATGTGCCACGCACAAAATTATACTCCTTCGTTCCTAAATATTTGTCTTTTACAAATTTCAAACTGGCATATTTTAGAGTGTAGATTCACTCATTTTGCTTTCAGATGTGTACTCCTCCGCTCCTAAATATTATATTCGTCTTTCTAGAGATTTCAACAAGTGACTACATACGGAGCAAAATGAGTGAATCTACACTTTAAAATATGTCTATATACATCCGTATGTGCCACCATTTGAAATCTCTAAAAGACAAATATTTGAGTAGTCACTCGTTGAAATCTCTAGAAAGACAAATACTCCAGAGTATATTTAAAAACCGAGGGGTAGTGCACAACCGCATGGGAGACTCAAACCGTCAAGCAGCCGCATTAATAGTGAGTAATGAGCAGTCAAATCATAAGCCCCACCTTTCCCACTGTAAGTTGCTCTGAAGAAGCAACCATCAATATGCTCTTCTTTGAATCCGCTCATACTACTCCATCCGTCACTGTTTATACAACGTGCTTCAGAAAAAAGAAAAAAATATGTGGGACCAAGGTGACTAGCGATCAGCCTGGAAAATAGCATTGGTAGTTATAGCACGACGTCTATTACTAGAGGGAATAATGCGTACACACATGCATGCAGTGCTTCCACCCCGGGTACACACATGCATGCACTTACTCCACTCCGTAGTAGTACATAACATGGAGAGAAAATTGTGGACTTGACTGTGGTTACCACGCCCTAATTAATTGAGCATTAAACCAAACGCGTCTAAAGTCTCTTCCGGTTGTGGAAATGCATTGAGAGAAATGCATCATAATGAAGCGCTACCAGAATCGCGGACGGTGGGAGGAGTAGTATGAAGGTGCAAAACCAAGTACGCGTATGGCCAGTCGGTCAACGCACCTCCTCTTGGCATATCACTGACATGTGGGACAGCAGTGTGAGCAAACCGATCTCAATTGACGGCATTCCTTGAGAGAGACGAGGAGTGAGAACACACAGACGGGCTCGCAGGGAGGCCAAGATATATTCGAGCATGGTTTGTTGATCGATATCATTCATTACATGTTGGGCTGCCGTTTTCCGCCCTTCTCCGGAATAAATGTGTACTTTATCAGAGATAAAAAAAATAAGAGTACAGACTCTCCACCATGCGGTTCTAGTAGTAGTACTACTCAGACCATCGCACTTGGCTCTTCGCCTCTTCGTGAAGTCGAACAATGATGGTACTCCGCATGTTGCGCATTACAATCGTATGCCTCGACAATATGACACCGAATGGATGATGCATGTCCATCGAGGGTAGGTTGCATTAGTCAAAAGGCGTGAAGCGAAGCTTCACCTTGTCCCGCAAGCTTCTCCTCGCTCATGAAATGACGGGACACACCAAAAAGTAGAGATAGTCCATACTAACTCCATTCCTGTAAATATGTCTTAATCATTATTGTGGGTAAATCATATAGCTTTATTCATATATAAGAATTCTTAGGACGATCAGCCAAGACACTGGTCACTAGGAAGCGATGTACCCCGCAAAAAAAGAAGTAGGAAGCGAGGTGTTTCATCAAGCCAACTCTCGGCCACATTTAAAGTGCAGCAAGCACGGTTCACACGAAGATGCGCCGCAAGGTTTGCTGACCTGTTTACATGCTGGATAACAAAAAAGAGGAAATTACCGAGCGCTACTATTTGTAACAGGATATGAGCCAGAATTAAGCGAGAATTGTGGCGAGTATTCCATGCAATCAACTTCCATTATCACATGCGAGAACCCTCGAAGAGAACCAAATGTGTTGAAGATTGCTCTATCACATTTTAAACAAAACAGAAGCTAGCCAACTCACCTCTAGGAGGCTCCCCAATTGGGCCATTTGTGGCCGTCAGATCGGGGTAAAAATCCCACCTCGGCTCTCCTCATCCGTTAGATATTCACTTCGTGTTTCACCTTGCTGTTTCTTTCACACGTGTATGACGAGTGGGCCGCTTTGTCGATGGGGTCGTGATGTGTTGGCTGGATGCGCGGTGAAATGGTACGATTGGTCATTCATCCCGAAAAGCCCATTGGTCGACCAAACCCCACAGCCGCACGCCCCAACCTCCTTCCTCCCTCACTCGTCACAGCCGCACAAACCCTAGCCGCCGCCCCACCCGCATCCGTCCTCCATCCCTGGTACGAGCTCTTCCTCCTCCGTCCTCACATGCTCCACCCCGAGCCCTGCCTCTTCCACCCCACCCGGACTTCGCCTCGTCCGTTCACGCACCAGTTCAAAGGGCAGGGCCAGAGAGCTGTGGCGAGTCCTTGGGAGAGGAGAGGAAGGCAAAGGCGGAGCAGAGGAAATCAAGAAGGTCAGGGGACAATGGAGGGATGGGACAGGCCATGAGGAGCATGATGGGCGAGATCCCGTTGCTGTCGACACGGGCGGGTCCATGGGACTGCGATGCATGGCGGCGGCTCAAGGAGGAGTACCGCGCCCTCATCACCTACACCTGGTGAAGAAGGCCAAGGACAACCACTAGTTCCGCATCTCCGCCTGCCTCGGCCACAACCCATAGGGCACCCGGCCGGGAGGGCACTGGTGGTACGCCCACAACCTCCACCGCTATGAGTTTCCTCCGGTTCAACATCCCCTTGCTCACCCCACGCTGCTCACGAGATCGAGCTCCCCGCACGCTTGATGTCAAGTCCCACAAGGTATGCATCCTGCTTTTCTTTGTACCGCCTACATGGGTGGATTCTCGATTGTAGATTGTGATTCTTGTTGTGGATGGGATATTGATGCAGATATACCACGAAGGGAAGATCTGCCTCACTGTGCACTTCAGCGCCGCTTTGTCCCTCAAATTGGAGCTAAAGAGTGTTTGTGATGGAAATTTACGGGTTGGTATTGGCATTGGTTTGTGGGGATTACAAGTTGATAAGGAATTCATGCTTGATGGTCATGTATTTTAATGTCGTGATTTGTTTTGATGTTCGCATATGTTCGTGAAAGAAGATAGTAGGACAAAGCTAGAGGAGAACTATGGTGAAAGGAATTATTTGCTTTGTCAATGTGAGCTTGCTTATTTGGTTCTGCTTGATATAAGTTGCCAACCTTTGTCCTTGTCTCCTTCGTGCACCCATCGTCTTCTAACATTCGCTCATCATCAGGTATAAATGGAGTTACGTCCATGGTAGAGGTGCAGATCAAGGAGGTCAGAAAATGGGATGAGGTTAGATGATGTGTACGAGGGAGGAAAATGGTGTAGGTCCTTGGTTTTTTGGTGATGGTAGTTGCATACTTCAATGAAGGAAGAAATCCCCAGCGCATACAATGACGTTAATGTTGCTAGCAGCAGGTGGCGGAAGCTTGGCACATGTATGCCTCAACCTCTTATTTGTTAGTGTTGTTACCGGGCAATCCATGCCCAAAGTGGTTGTTGCATATATGCTATTGCTACATTAGCAAATTTGTTTTAGGTGAGAGAAAATGTATTTTTGTTTCATACATTGTTGTTTCAGCTTAGTAGTAAATACCGATGATGCTCATGGAAACTTTCAAGACATTGCTGAACTTCATCTTGTCATTTAACAACTTTGATTTCTAATTAGCGACGATCTTCACCAAAATTTATGTCAAAAGGAAATTAGTTGGAATTGGTTTATCGTCTCCGCTGAGATTGAATATCCACATTATCCAAATCCCAAGGTGTCGAGGTTGATTCCTATTTTTCTTTATTTCTTTTTCATTTTCTCTAATTTATACTGACAATTTTTTTGTATGCATGTCACTAATTATTTTTCCGCTTGTTCAATACGTGATGCACGTAGAGATTAGCTTCGACAATTCATGCATTGTAGTTTTTAGCCTGATAGCTATATAAACAAATTACATTAGTGATTCAGTTTTGTTTTTTCACTCCGACATACAGTGGTTAGTGTTGTTAATCCATACATAGTCGTATTTGTAGGTTGATGTTATCGTATCTTTCATTCAATATCTTGTCCAAAGTTACATGCATATTTTTCCTTCTTTGGGTTGTATACCCGTTTGATTTCTGGACCCATATTTTAATGGTTCTCTTGCGGTGTGATGTGAATGTTAGCTATCGTGATCAAGGAAATAACATGTATCTGTGTGGTTTGTTCCTGCTGTTGATCGGCCATTGCTGTGTTTAAGGTATGTTGTGCCCAATGCTACTAAATGCTATATAAAACCTATAGTTGTACATAAAACATTCATCTGACATTATATGATGACATGCCAAACACTTTGCCTCCTAGGATAGTCTATATTTGTATTTCCTTCAGTTATCTCATATTTCCAGTAAAAAAACTTCACTTTGGGGTTTTGGAATGAACTTTAGGAAGTTGGTGACGAGTTAGTAGAACTGATGGAAATTTCGCTTTCATAGCTTTGGTTCTTTATAATAATCTTCGATAAGTTGGTGAAGAGTAGAGCGGAAGTTATGCTCATGAGTAGTATTTGTTGTACAAACATCTAGTTAATTCTTGAGATGCAATAGAGACACTATAATAGTACTACTTTAGTCAAATACATTATCCACTGATTGTTGTAGTGAAATGTCGCTCTAGGTATTAATTTGCAGAATCTTGCACGACAAACTATAGGCATGTGATCTCTATGGTGTTACGGTAAATAAAGAAAACTGGAACATGTACCTTCAAGTTTTCTATTTATATACAAAAACCATGCATTGGTACATATGAACATATGAATAGGACTCAAGAAGATCTATTTTTGTCATGTTGTGTGTTTTCTGTTATTTCCTCTCAAAGGTGAATTGGATCAAGAAGATGGACATAGCCCTTTAGGTAATTTGACCTTTTTTTGAACCACAAATCGTAGAACAATAGTTCTATGGTATATTCTCATTAAAAAAATAGTATGTTACAAAGGGAAAGGAGAAAACAAAAACAAAAGAAAAAAGATCTAAGCTAATGGGGCAGAGCCCTTATCCCATTTTAGTTTTGGGCAACATGAGAATAATTTAAAAATTTACCTGACAGCCTGATTGAACAAGGTGGAATACTTGTCTTTGATCTTGTGTTGAAGTAGTTGAAGATCCTTTTTTAATTCAAGCCTCCAATTTGAGACTATTGGCTGGATGTTTCTGAAGACCTTGCCATTTCACTTTGTCCTCGATTAATAAAAGATTACAAATTTATTTGTTTAAATAGGGCAGGTTATTTACGAAGGTATACCATTTCTATTGACTGGATAATTTACATCTCGGCAAGGACTTATTGGTGCAACCTGGTCATAATTGCTCGGCCAATTTGCCAACCCAAATCCAGAACCGCTTCATCTTTAGATCTTTACGTCCTTGATGAAATGCCTTAGAAACCAAGATCTGCACTTTGTTTTTCTCTGTTCTCCTGCTCATGGATTAAGCGATGACTGTAAGACCCAGAGAAGCATTTGGAACTGGTCTGCAGTGTCTTCCAGTTTATGTGTATATTCTTTTTTTTCATGCTGGTAAAACGTTATTGGCTGGTTCATCTGCACACACCTTTCATTGTTGCTAATCCTGAGAATCCAATCAATGAAATAGTTGGCGATGTTTGCTATGGTACATAGTTAAAATTGCTACATATATTTCAGTTTGAGACAAGGTATTGACTACAATAATATAGGACTGTAGTGTTTCAAGCTATTAATACAGATAAGATTTTGGTTTGCCTGCATTTGTAGATTTTTATCATGCATAATCCAGCTTTTTTCCTGCTCAAATTAAACACCTAAGTTGACCTGATCATGACAGTTGTGAATATTGAGGTACCTAAAAAAATGGTTTATAAAGATAAAGATGCAGTTAATTCACATTGTTTTTTTTTTTGGTAAGGCAGTCACCAAACTAATATTGTGAGCTCACGGACATTCTTAGTAGGTGTCATTTCTCACTACAATATTACTGATTTTTGGTTTGATTTGACCGGCAAAGTGATGGTGAGGACGATACGCTTGTTGAGATTGTTGGCGATAAAGAGCTATGTAGTGTTTCAAGCTATTAATGCATATAAGATTTTGATTTGCCTCGCATTTGTAGATTTTTACTCGTGCATATTCTAGCTTTTTTTCCTGCTCAAATTAAACACCTGACCATGACACTTGTTGTGAATATTGAGGTACCTGAAAAAATGTTTATAAAGATAAAGATGCAGTTAATTCACATCGTTATTTTGGTAAGGCAGTCACCAAAATAATACTGTGAGCTCACGGACATTCTTAGCAGGTGTGTCGCTTTCTCACTACAATATTTCTGATTTTTGGTCTGATTTGACCGGCAAAGATAGTGGTCGTGACGATGCAAGAGTTGAGATTGATGACATAGAAAGAGTTATGTAGCCCGATTAGGAAACTAGGGACGGTGGTTCAAGAATTAATGTGCGATGAATCATTAGTTCTCGAGCGATCATCCTTGGATGTCACTATGACGACCACCTCTGCTTGTACTGACGAGGGCATCTAGGTTGCATCTAGACCACATATCCTTCCGAATAGTCCCTACTTCCATTTAGTGTATTAACATATATTCTGTTATCTTCTTGTTAGGCACATTTAGAGAGTCTGGATGTTGAATTAGGTACTTCTTCTATGCGTGGACTACAAAAGTCAATATAGTTGATGTTCATCAGTCTTTCTGGATTGTCCACCTTTCAGTTGGGTTAAGCCTCTTTTTCTATTGTATGCAAATGAAACATACTTGATGTACCTCTGGTATGATAAAAGAGATCACCCTTTCCTTTTGTAATGTTTTCTGTAGATGATGTTGTGGAGGTTGATTTAAGAATTTATGTGCTCATTAGTTCATTACTTCCTTTACCATTAGACAAAGGTGTATAAGTGTTGCATCTGACCCTATTTTGCCAGGAAATATGAATGAAGTGATAGTACTTGCAAACATGGACTCCTCTTGATTTGGACGAGGATAACTAAAATACTAATCTAGCAGGCAGTAATTACATGGCTGATCTCGGTTTTGTACATGTTCGGTGAGCATTATCTGTTTTACTTACCATAAGAGAGTGTATTTTAGTGTTGCAGATTGTTTCTATTTAAGAGCAAGAAGCCAAATCATGTTGTTCATTGTAAATCTTGAAAAACTTGTTGTTTATTGTCACTTCTATCTATGTTATAAACTTTTGTTCTTGGTGTGGTACTTGTCACTCTTGGTTTGCCCTTCCATTGCAGCAGACCAATATGTCCTTGTTTCTTCAATTGATTCCTCATTTCATGTTTGCACTTCTATTACAGTAGAACAACATGTTATAAACATGGCGCTGGGCATTGTTTGTCCAGTTGCCTTCAAAAGAGAAGAGATGGCTATAGAGTGGATCCATCACTAAAGAGATGACAAATGTGGTGCAAGGCATTTTTTGTTTAACTTCTTTAAAAAATGAAGGAATTACATTGCATCTGACCTATAAAGGGGTTGTGAAGGACAAAATGCTATGGATCCAGAGTGGGAGGGAGAGTTACGAACAACTATCAAGGACAAACCGTGATATGGATTCCTAAGTTCCAGCTTACATAGCAAAATTATATAGAGAGAATGCCAGCATTTTGAAAACTCTGTTACATAGTTTGAAGCTATGTTTCTCTCAATTATCACTATTAAAAGGATCCTTATTGTTGCCAGTTTGTCAAGCATTTATTGCCAAATAACTCTTGAAATGAGACCTTGTGCCATTTGGCACAAGGTGTAAAGTTATTATGCATCTTATTGTAGACGCAGGCCTTCATTCTTTTTTATTAAGAGGGGTTAAATTTGTTACCATATGTGCTTGCTCACAACTAAACCAACTAAACTATGAATTTTCTTTTCAATATGTTTGTCAGGACCCCGATTCAGAGTCACATCGATCTAGCCGGTAACACCTCATATCACATTGCGGCCTCATGCACGGTATTCCCACGGGTGTCGCCTTACCATGGCCCGGGACCGTTTGTGCCTTTTGGCTCACGTATATGATAGTGTCGCTAGCATCCATATGACAGAGAACCCGGGCCGACATGGCTAGTCGTGAACCCAAAGCGGCACTAACCCATGGGCACATTCATACATGAATCACATCGAGCATGTCGATCATCAACGTGTGAATCCGGGCTGTAGCACTGGGCTAACAGGACTCCGGTAACCCGGGCTGTAGCAGGCTAGGCAGGACTCCGGATGTCACCGCGTGACATTTCCCGAAGGCGAACCACAGAACGAAGCGAAACACATGCCGGCTACCAAGTGTCCAGAGAAGTAGTGGCTATCAGGACTCCGGTGAACCGGGTCAGAAGCGGACTACTATGGCTCACGGAAGCACAAGACTACATTTCCCCATAAGAGAGGCTACCAAGGATAAACAACTAGGTTGTCGGATCCCACACATACCAAGCATTTCAATCATACACACAATATGCTCGATATGTGTAAATACAACATGGCATCACAACATAACTCTACGACTCAAGTATTTATTCATTAGGCTCCGAGGAGCGAGATATTACAAACATGGGTCTCATGACCCAACACTCAGAGCATACAAGTCAAAGCACAAGCAGAGCTTAACATGTCCGAGTACAGACATCTACAAATGAAAAAGGCTGAGAAGCGACTATCTACCATATCTCGCCGAGGGCACAAGATCGTAGTCGAGGTAACAAGCTAAACGTCAAGTCCACGTGGAACTACTAAGCGAGACCGACGCCTCTCTCGCAAAACATAAAATAAGCAAACGTGAGTACAAATGTACTCAACAAGACTTACATCGTAACTAACTACATATGCATCATTATCAACAAAGGGGTGGTGGAGTTTGACTGCAAAGAAGCCAGCTTTGACTCGTGGCTATCCTAAACTACGACTACAAGTAACTCTTTTGAGGTGGCACACGAGTCCACATATTCACCATATCAATACACCACTATGGATCTGCTCCGTCTCCCCACGAGAATGCCATCCATAGCACTCACGCTTATCTTATGCATTTTAGAGTATCCACTTTCACTTGTCTATGAACTGCACAGAAACCCGTAAGTCCTTTTCCATGGACACGGCTATTCGAATAGATCATATTAACCCTGCACGGGTGTACTTCTTCACACACGCCTCGCCACTTACCGCCATGTACACCTCGTGTATCTCGGCAACCTTCAAGCGAAGTTCGGCGAGGAGTCGGCCACGACCTGACTAACCACACAAGTCTCTAGTCCAGGTTTATCGCCTATTCGGGTTCCATCCTCAAGGAGATCCGCCGGGTGTCGCCACGGCCCCAAACAATGAGAGCAGGGTTCCCGAGACACCAAGCAGGCGTCCGGTACACCGTGCCTCGGTGTATCTACCGCAACATAGCTCACCCCTAGGGTCGGCCACGCACGGCCCCCAACACATATCCTACCAACACCAGAAACTAGTTGCAACTCCTGGACAGAGATCAAGTTGATTAATAAGTCGAGAGAGCTTGGAGTGCCCGGAGCCCAATGTGTGGTAGTAACAGTTTCATGGATCACAAATACAGAACTCAGTTCCTGAGGACGGCTCCAATGAGACAACCCAGCATGTACTCCTACATGGCCTCTCACCGCTACCTTTACCAAATCAGGTTCACACACTTAGCTCTCAATAGTAGGACATGTTCACACACCTCTGATTCATCATCGATGAATCAGACCCGACTCAACTCTAAGCAGTAGTAGGCATGACAAACAAGCATGAATGAGTAGGCACATCAGGGCTAAAACAACTCCTACTCATGCTAGTGGGTTTCATCTATTTACTGTGGAATGACAGGTCATGCAGAGGATAAAGGGTATTAGCTACCGCAACAAGTAACAGATGAATCGTTGTTGTCCTAATGCAGTAAAAAGAGCAGGAGCGAGAGAGTGGGATTGTATCGGAATGAACAACGGGGTTTTGCTTGCCTGGCACTTCCGAAGATAGTATAGCTCTTCATCAGTGTCATCGATCACATCGTCGGAACCACATCTATCGAGAGGGGACAAACACTGGCAAACAAGGAAGAACATAATCAATGCAATGCAACAATTATGATGCATGAATATGACATGGAAATATGAGGTGATTTGGCCTAATGCAACTAGCAACACAATTAGGTGTAGTTGGTTTGAACCCAAGGTTCAAATTCAAACTCCACATATGGTTATTTAAATGCCATTCATTTTATTTGTCCTAAACAGTAGCTATAAGTTGTTCTAACATGCATGAAAATGGTACAGATGGATAGATTGGATTTTTCTGATCATTTTTCATATATAAATTATTTGATTTGGAGCTACGGTTGATTTACTATGAATTTTTGAAGTTTTGACCATTTTTCTGGAATTTCCTGAATAATAATAAATCCAGAAAATGAGTTATTGCGTCAGCATTAGGTCATGTTGACCTCAGCAGGTCAACAGGTGGGTCCAGGTCAAACCTGACGTGTGGGATCCACACGTCAGTGACACAGACTGGTTTGGGTGGATGACAGTGGGTTTAGTCAATCGCCACGTCACCGGTCAACACCGATGTGTGGGTCGGCCAACGGGTGACGTGGCAAGGTCAAGCTAATGGGTGGGGTCCATCCTGTTAAATTAATACTAAGTATTTTGTTAGCCGGCTAATTAGGATGTGGGGCCCTTCTGTAAGTGGGTCATGTGGTTAATTAGCAGGTGATTAACTGCTAATGACGCGCCACGTCATCATCACCGGATCTACGCCGGCGATGACCAAACCGACGGCGAGTGCTCACTGGACTCACGTTAGGGACAACAGTTCGATGCGCTGCTGGCACCAGGGGGGGCCTCTCGCTCGTCCGCATCCAAAGGACCCGACGGGAGGCCGCGGGGTGGCCGGAAATGATGTCGGCGACGACCTCGCGCGGCGGCGCACACACGGGCTCATCGGGGAGGAGGCTACGGAGCACGACAGGAGGCGCGATTGGTGGCGTTAGGCAGGTGACGGCCCGACCGAGCATGTAACGGTGTTTCGACGCGGCGAAACTTCGCTCTAGCCACGGCGGCTTCATGGCGGGCGGAAGCTCTCGGCCCGATGAAGAACGAGCTAGTGGAGAGGAACGGGGGGAGAGCATGGGGAAGGAGAAGGAGCTCACAAGGTCGGGGAAGCAGCTCAGCGGGCTCGGGGAAGCTCCTGCGACGGCGAATCGAGGCGGCGGTCGTCGGTGGCCGAACTCGAAGACGAAGACGATGGCGGCTGCTCGGGGCCTCCGTGCTTCTTTCCTTCGGTGCACAGGTGAAGCGTGAGGTGACGGAGGCTCTGTACGGCTCAGGGAGGCAAGGCGACGGCGGTGGGCGCGACAGCTCACGGCGGCACGCTCGGGTGCGTGAGGAGGAGAGAGAGGGAGAGAGATAGAGGAGCGGGTGAGGACGGGGGAGAGTAGGAGGGAGCCAGGGGAGTGCGTGGCAAGACAAAGGCTGGCCGGGGAGCAAAGTGGAAGTGGGAGGTGGAGGCCTCCCACAGCTGCAGTCGTTATCGCCTCTGCCTACTGGCAGAGGTTGAAGATGGCACGGCTGCCTGGTGGGCTGGGCTGCCTAATGGGCCGGCTACAGTTAAGGCCAGGTAAGTGGCCCAGGTACTCTCTCTCTCTCTCTCTCTCTCTAATTTCTACTGTTGTTCTGTTTTCTAATTTGCAAGTTTGTTTTTTTGATTTAGTAAAACACCAAATCACTTCTATAAATCCTGAAATTAATTATGGGCAATTACTGAATTATCTCAGAGGCCCTTAGCTATTTTCAGAATTGTTGGAGAATTTAATAATATTTATAGCAATTAAATGCCCCAATCCAAATACAATATGAGTTAATTCAATAATCCAAATGTCATGGAAAAATGTGCAACATCTCTCGTTATCAAGCTTCCAGCATTTTCCAAAAATGGTGAACATTTTTGAAGGCCATTTGGGTTCATTGAAAAATATTTTTAGTTGAACCTATTTGAATTGCTTTGGTGCTAGGGCTTGGTCATCCCCACTTCAAGTTTCAAAAGAATTTAAACATGATGCAACACTCTAATGCATGCACTAGGCATTGTCAGAACTAGGGATGTGACAGCTCACCCCATTAAACAAGATTCTCGTCCCGAGATTCAAGTCGTGAGGTAAGAAGTCAGAGGGGTCACAAGCTAACACGATCTTCACGATCCAACTGTCCTTCTCAAGATGTTGATTCATTGCTTCATATTGATCTTGACGTATTTGCTTTCGAGAACTTCATCCAACACGACAACGACAGAGAGGAACTCTGCAGGAATCGATCTTCTTAAAGATCGAGCAACTCACGATCAACTCACGGAATGAGACATAGCAACATCTCTCGAGCTGAGACACGAAGCACACATCCAAAGGGATGGAGTGAAGCGGATGACGAGGGTTCACTAGGTAGACAACAATTTCACACTTAAGGGGGTGGTGAATGGTTGTCCACGTAGCGAGGAGTTGAGTTGCCATGATACCAAAACGAGACATCTTAAGGAAGGTGACCCGCAGAAATATTCCCTTAAGTGGAAAAAAGAATTACTTTTGATATAGAGATCATTGAGACTCTTTATACCAGCCTAAGGCAACCACAAACGATCGTTTGGCAGAGTTCAAAGGAATGACACATCCGGATTCGAATGGATGATGCGGACTACCTTGTTGAAGACAACGCAATGGATGATTTTTGCTTATCATCGGAAATGAATGGGACCTATGGCAGACTGACACAATGACTAAAAGTAGCTGGGAACAAAATCCAAATACTGGGAATGACCAAACCATTATATCTTCCTGAGATTCAGATCTGGTTAGTGTCAGGACATTCCAGACTCATCAAGTCTAGAAAGAGAAATGAAAGTTTGCAACACAAATCGACGAGATGACGTTGCGAGATTCTCGGGAAATGAACTATGATAGCGAGCTCCAAAACATGAGCTGGTTCTGCTACAAACCCATGAACACGCTGTCCAAGACAAGCATGACCACGTAGTAGTCTTATAATAAAACATTACCGAGTTTAGGTGGGGAACCATCATCAAGGATAACGAAGTCCTTGCATAAGGCATGCTCTTAAGAAGGAACTTCTTCTCCTTGAACAAATCATTTAGTGGCTTGGTGTGCTAGGAAATTCATATGGAATGAAGATGATCAGTCTATCAGACGATATAATACTTCGCACATGCATGACTGACTTGGGACGATTCCAGAGGAAACAAAAACAATCCTTCTCAAACTCACGGCGGCAACTTGCACCAAATGCACGTGAATTAGAGGAAGTCACTTCTTTCACCAAAGCATAAGCTTCATGAACGGAACACGAAGGCATTGCTTATAAAATTTTCAACACTAGGTTGATGTTCAAAGCATGAATCATGGGGAGACAAAATGTCACGATGGGCTCAACAACACCTTATCGGAATTTCCATATCATCGGACTTCCACCATCATGTGAACACGGTGGTAGCATTGGTCGGACCAAAAGATGTAATGGTGTATGCTCGAGGGATCAACCACGAGTAAGACAACATTACGAACAACGTTGGTTCTGATTTGATTTGACGATAGCCCATACTCAAATCAAGGGTTGGATAAGACAATAGCACCGACAACTGATCACAGGGACCAATCGATGAAGATATCATCTTTCTGCAACACACACACACCAGGATATCCCTAGGAGATGAACTAAGTCAGGTAAGCTTTTATCTTCCAACTCTCCAAGTTGTTATTTAGCTTAACCAACTAGCTCAGGGTATCCAACACAGATTCTTGGAGAATGGGTGGTTTAGAAGAAAACCAACATGATCACGAGCTCAACATAAAACAGTCAGGAAACAACCCGGTAATACTTCCGAGAAGATATTCGGAAAATCATGAACCACCGATATGTCTCTAAGCTCGAGAACAATCTTGCTTTTCAAGGCAAGACGACATGATCAGAAGAGTGAGGGATTGACACAGTCCTAACTCATTGATCGAAGAGTGCACCGGAAATAAGGACTAGGTAGCACGATCAATCTTAGGGTGATGATTTAATAACCAACACGCTAAGAATGAGAATATTGTCCATTAACTACCAAGCAACGAGGTTGCTAGGAGTATCGATTTCACACACCACAGTTCACTTGTCAGCATTCCGGTTACAACAACACGAGACTGAGGAATGAATAATGATAGCGAGAAGTATCACTGCGTCAAGAATCCATAAGAGGTGGTGCAATTCTCATGACATTCTTGACATAAAGATGGTAACACTCCAGGTGGAACAGACTCAAAAGCTGGGTTAGCATTTTGATCTGCGGAATACAACTACTTTGACCCAATCCTAAATATGGATGAGGTACTGGAGCTTGTTCCTCCTAGTCATTCCGGAATAGAATGGCTTGACAAACCACAAGAATAATGGGCATCGACAACGAATGCACACATACTCTTGAGTATCAAATGATAGACGAGGGTCGGAATACAACTAAAGACAACAACTCATGAGATATATAACTTTCTGAGTTATGGATGCATAGGTTAGTATGTCGAATCAAGTTCAACAGGTTTCTTCCGGATAACCTATGCAGAAAAGTAGAACTGGCAGAGTCGCAATATAGAATGGAGTACCCCTCAAGAGCACACTGGTTGTGATCTTTTGGCTCAAAGAACTTCTGCCATAAGCAGTTCATGGTATTTGGAAGAAGGAAATACCACGGACCTCGAGGACTATTGCAAGGTTACTAATATCCTAAAGGTACGAGCAACACTATCAACACGAGGTAAGTAGAGTGAATCTTGGGTCAAGAACCCAGGAGTAGAATACCTACTACTAAATGGCATCACGGGATGCTTTCGAGATTGGTGGCCAGAATCATCACACTGGGAACACAAAACATGGCTAGATTACTAGGTGACTCCCTAAAACACCTAGGGTCACAATACTAACTCCAACATATATGTCAAGGCAATAGAGTACCTCAACTCACCGATTAGTGTGCTTAATCTGGCCAAAAGGACATCGTGAACAGGAAGAAAGAATTTGCAAATGCATCTGACTATTTAGAGACCTGGGATGACTCGGACAGCATAACGGCTGTAAATGCTCCAAAGGATTTAAGACATCCTACAAAATGGTGGCATAGCCACTCAAAAGCACAATACCAAGGTTTCGAGATCAATGGTTAACATACGGAAGTAGTAGGAACTAAACTGAGACTTAAATCCAACAATCTTATAAGTCCATGGATTAGTAACACGTCATCTTGATAGATAGATGAGAAGGCCTAGTTCTTAATCCCGTAGAAGAGAAGAGGATGACTCAGATCAGAAGGCCATGAGGTATAAGGAGTAAAAAGAGCCTTACGTTCCCTTCCACAATCAATTCCCTTACATAACTAAAGCATTTCTAGACACAACTTCGACCAGTTTGGCTTGGTAATCCTATAGGAAGTCAGGCACTAATACCAACGCTTTCAGGACCCCGATTCCAAGTAACATTGATCTAGCCGGTAACACCTCATATCACTTTGCGGCCTCACGCACGGTATTCCCACGGGTGTCGCCTTACCATGGCCCGGGACCGTTTGTGCCTTTTGGCTCATGTATATGATAGTGTCGCTAGCATCCATATGACAGAGAACCCAGGCCGACATGGCTAGTCGTGAACCCAAAGCGGCACTAACCCATGGGGACAGGCATACATGAATCACATCGAGCATGTCGGTCATCAACGTGTGAATCCGGGCTGTAGCACTGGCTAACAGGACTCCGGTAACCCGGGCTGTAGCAGAGCTAGGCAGGACTCCGGATGTCACTGTGACATTTCCCGAAGGCGAGACCACGAGAACGAAGTGAAACACATGCCGGCCAGTCAAGCGTCCTGAGCAGTAGTGCTGGGCTAGCAGGACTTCGGTGAACCGGGCTGTAGCGGACTACTATGGCTCATGGAAGCACAAGACTACATTTCCCCATAAGAGAGGCTACCAAGGATAAACAACTAGGTTGTCGGATCCCACACATACCAAGCATTTCAATCATACACACAATATGCTCGATATGTGTAAATACAACATGGCATCACAACATAACTCTACGACTCAAGTATTTATTCATTAGGCTCCGAGGAGCGAGATATTACAAACATGGGTCTCATGACCCAACACTCGTAACATACAAGTCAAAGCACAAGCGGAGCTTAACATGTCTGAGTACTGAGACATCTACAAATGAAAAACGCCGAGAAGCCCGACTATCTACCAGATCCTGCCGAGGGCACAAGATCGAAATTGAGGTAACAAGCTAAACGTCAAGTCCACGCTGAAACTACTAAGCGAGACCGACGCCTCTCCGCAAAAACATAAAATAAGCAAACGTGAGTACAAATGTACTCAGCAAGTCTTACATCGTAACTAACTACATAAGCATCATTATCAACAAAGGGGTGGTGGAGTTTGACCGCAGCAAGCCAGCTTTGACTCGGTGGCTATCCTAAACTACATTTGCAAGTGACTCTTTTGAGGTGGCGCACACGAGTCCACATATTCACCATATCAATACACCACTATGGATCCGCTCCCGCCTCCCTCACGAGAACGCCATCCATAGCACTCACGCTTATATTGCGCATTTTAGAGTATCCACTTTCACTTGTCTATGAACTATACAGAGCAACCTGTAAGTCCTTTTCCGCGGACACGGCTATTCGAATAGATCATATTAACCCTGCACGGGTGTACTTCTTCACACACGCTCTCGCCACTTACCGCCATGTACACCTCGTGTATCTCGGCAACCTTCAAGCGAAAGCCTGGCGAGGGAGTCGGCCATGACCTTACTAACCACACAAGTCTCTAGTCCAGGTTTATCGCCTATTCGGGTTCCATCCGCAAGGAGATCCGGCCGGGGTGTCGCTCACGGCCCCAAACGATGAGAGCAGGGTTCCCGAGACACCAAACGGGCGTCCCAGTACACCGTGCCTCGGTGTATCTACCGCAACATAGCCTACCCCTAGGGTCAAGACTCACGCACGGCCCCGACACATATCCTACAAACACCGTAAACTAGTTGCAACTCCCGGAAAGAGATCAAGTTGATTAATAAGTCGAGAGAGCTTGGAGTGCCCGGAGCCCAATGTGTGGTAGTAACTGCTTTCATGGATCAAAACACGTAACTCAGTTCCTGAGGACGGCTGCAATGACACAACCCACCATGTACTCCTACATGGCCTCTCACCGCTACCTTTACCAAATCGTGTTCACACACTTAGCTCTCAACAGTAGGACATGTTCACACGCCTCTAATTCATCCTCGATGAATCAGACCCGACTCAACTCTAAGCAGTAGCAGGCATGACAAACAAGCATGAATGAGTAGGCACGTCAGGGCTCAAACAACTCCTACTCATGCTAGTGGGTTTCATCTATTTACTGTGGAATGACAGGTCATGCAGAGGATAAAGGGGTTCAGCTACCGCAACAAGTAACAGATGAATCATTATTGTCCTAATGCAGTAAAAAGAGCAGGATCGAGAGAGTGGGATTGTATCGGAACGAACAAGGGGGTTTTGCTTGCCTGGCACTTCCGAAGATAGTATAGCTCTTCATCAGTGTCATCGATCACATCGTCGGAACCACGTCTATCGAGAGGGGACAAACACCGGCAAACAAGGAAGAACACAATCAATGCAATGCAACAATTATGATGCATGATTATGACATGGAAATATGAGGTGATTTGGCCTAATGCAACTAGCAACACAATTAGGTGTAGTTGGTTTGAACCCAAGGTTCAAATTCAAACTCCACATATGGTTATTTAAATGCCATTCATTTTATTTGTCCTAAACAGTAGCTATAAGTTGTTCTAACATGCATGAAAATGGTACACATGGATAGATTGGATTTTTCTAATCATTTTTCATATATAAATTATTTGATTTGGAGCTACGGTTGATTTACTATGAATTTTTGAAGTTTTGACCATTTTCTGGAATTTCCTGAATAATAATAAATCCAGAAAATGAGTTATTGCGTCAGCATTAGGTCATGCTGACCTCAGCAGGTCAACAGGCGGGTCCAGGTCAAACCTAACGTGTGGGATCCACATGTCAGTGACACAGACTAGTTTGGGTGGATGACAGGCGGGCCTAGTCAACTGCCACGTCAGCCGGGTCAACACTGATGTGTGGGGTCGGTCAACGGGTGACGTGGCAAGGTCAAGCTAATGGGTGGGGTCCATCCTGTTAAATTAATACTAAGTATTTTGTTAGCCAGCTAATTAGGATGTGGGGCCCTTCTGTAAGTGGGTCATGTGGTTAATTAGCAGGTGATTAACTGCTAATGACGCGCCATGTCATCATCACCGGATCTACGCTAGCGATGACCAAACCGACGGCGAGAGGTCGCCCGTCTCGCGTTAGGGACAACAGTTCGATGCGCTGCTGGCACCAGGGGGGCCTCTCGTTCGTCCGCATCCAAAGGACCCGACGGGAGGCCGCGGGGTGGCCGGAAATGATGTCGGCGACGACCTCGCGCGGCGGCGCACACACGGGCTCATCGGGGAGGAGGCTACGGAGCACGACAGGAGGCGCGATTGGTGGCGTTGGGCAGCTGACGGCCGACTGAGCACGTAACGGTGCTCGGACGCGAGTGAAACTCGCTCTAGCCACGGCGGCTTCATGGCCGGCGGGCGGAAGCTCTCGGCTCCGACGAAGAACGAGCTAGTGGAGAGGAACGGAGGGGGAGAGCATGGGGGAAGGAGAAGGAGCTCACAAGGGGTCGGGGAAGCAGCTCAGCGGGCTCGGGGAAGCTCCTGCGACAGCAAATCGAGGCGGCGGTCGTCGGTGGCCGAACTCGAAGAGGAAGACGATGGCGGCTGCTCGGGGCCTCCGTGCTTCTTTACTTCGGTGTAAAGGTGAAGCGCGAGGTGACGGAGGCTCTGTACGGCTCAAGGAGGCAAGGCGACGGCGGTGGGCGCGACAGCTCACGGCGGCACGCTCAGGTGCGTGAGGAGGAGAGCGAGGGAGAGAGACAGAGGAGCGGGTGAGGACGAGGGAGAGTAGGAGGGAGCCAGGAGGCGTGGCGCAAGACAAAGCGTCGGGAGCAGTGGAAGTAGGAGGTGGAGGCCTCCCAGCGAGCGCGTGCGTCATCGCCTCTGCCTACTGGCAGAGGTTGAAGATGGCACGGCTGCCTGGTGGGCTAGGCTGCCTAATGGGCCGGCTACAGTTAAGGCCAGGTAAGTGGCCTAGGTACTCTCTCTCTCTCTCTCTAATTTCTACTTTTGTTCTATTTTCTGATTTGAAGTTTGTTTTTTTTATTTAGTAAAACACCAAATCACTTCTATAAATCCTGAAATTAATTATGGGCAATTACTGAATTATCTCAGAGGCCCTTAGCTATTTTCAGAATTGTTGGAGCATTTAATAATATTTATAGCAATTCGCGCCCCAATCCAAATACAATATGAGTTAATTCAATAATCCAAATGTCATGGAAAAATGTGCAACATCTCTGGTTACTGTTTCCAGCATTTCCAAAAATGGTGAACATTTTTTAAGGCCATTTGGGTTCATTGAAAAATATTTTTTAGTTGAACCTATTTGAATTGCTTTGGTGCTAGGGCTTGGTCATCCCCACTTCAAGTTTCAAAAGAATTTAAACATGATGCAACACTCTAATGCATGCACTAGGCATTGTCAGAACTAGGGATGTGACAATGTTTTTTTTAACTCAGATATCTAATCATGATAACCATATTTTCAACTAAAACAATGTTTACTTAGCTGGTTTGTACATGTTATACAAATATTTTTTTAAACTCGGATTTTGCACCGTGATAACCATATTTTCAATATAACATGGTTTAACACATGGGCCTTGTACTACCAATATCGAATAGGTTCTTGCAAAATGAAACTATTTTCATCGACAACATGTCTTTAGCGGGTGTCTGCGCCATTTGGCGCAACGGGTCAACTAGTTTTAAAATTATAAGAAGAGTGCAGACGCTCCTCCATCCGGTTCCTAGTACTAGTATAGTACGTACCTTTATAGACTATAGTAGTAGTACTAGTAAACTTTGCGCTTGGCTATTCGCCTATTCGAGAAGTCGAACAATAATAGAACTAGTAGTATAGTGTATGCTTCTGGCAATCTGACACCGAATTAACTGTTGCACGTCCACCGCCTGAGCGAGGGAGAGCTTGCATTAGTCAAAAGTTTCTCGTTGTCCTGCGAGCCACCGCGCGCAAGCTTCCCCTGTCCTGCAACCTTCTCCTTGTTCGGCAAGTTGACGGGACACATCAAAGTAATGCTAGTCCATACTGCCTCCTCTCCGGTTAATATGGCTTAATTTCAAACGAGATAAATACACTGCCTGTCACTGTATATTTTTAAAAATACGGTCAGTGGACTTCATAATACTCTCATTGCGCTCAATATATATATTTTTTCCGGTGTTCATACGGTCACTACCTCACCTTGACTGAGTATGTGTGTGCATGCACGTGTAGGTTGAGCACTTGAGTGTGACCGTGTGTGTTTCGTCGTGTGCTCAGACATGCATGCATTAGGGCGTCGCGCGTGTTTTTGCGTCCATGTGTACGTGTGACTGTTGCATACACTTAGGGGGAGTACGTGTAGGGGCCACTAAGGAGAAGTCAAATCACAAAGTTGGTCGGAAGAAGCAACCATCATTTCACTCTTGAATGACACGTATGCAATATAAAATGGTTTATATGGAGTGAAAAAGAAAACCACTATATATACACTAGCAGGAGCCTAAGCTACAAGTCTGCTTGCTTAGGTTGCTCTCTTCACAAGTATAGAACGACAGGCCTGATCCCGCAGCTGGGGGAAGGGAACAATGTTCTGCATAGACGCGGTCGACATCGACGAGGGAGAAAACCCACAGTCGATGCGTCGCAATCGGGGGTCACCGCCGTATGGGCCGATGCCGCGTCCCGACCGCCCTTCTAGCTACAGCCTGACGTCCCAGGTAGTCCATCTTCCTTTTGGAGCCGGCTTGCTAATCGCGGTAGCTCCATCTCCATGTCGATCTTTCTCTACTTCTACCGGCTTCTACTTTTGATGAGTTTATGTCTCATGAACTAGTGCCAGTACTATTATTCTAATCACACTTCTTCAATATCTTTGCCATCAGGGATGCTCAGGTTGATTTTAATGGAACTGCACAAAAGCATCGTATGATCCGAGGGTGCCAGCCGTCTTTCCTTAGACAGGTTCTACCTGGCCAGGAAATTAAATCATGTTTAGGGTTTAGGTCGTAGTGACCCCATCAGTAGTTTTTCTTTCGTACACGCTCTCACAACTTTTTTCTTTAGTTGTGAAGTAAATATTGGCTATGATATGTGAATCATTGAGATGCATCAGCATGCGTGTTAGTTTTCCTTTGTATTTGATGGAATGTTGTAACGGGGGAACCTTGGAATAGGAATGAAAATGGAGTGGAAAAGTTACCGTTTTTCAAGATAAAAAATGGAAACGGAGAGAAACCAACGTTTCGTTTCGTTGGATCGCGCCATCGAGCAAAACCAACATTTAAATCACGTCTGTCATGTTCGTGTCTCACCCTCCTCCACGGCTCGACCCCACACGGTCACTCAGCATGCCACTCACCTTAAACCGAGTATACAATAACTTTCCCGCCTACTTGTCGATGGATCGCGCCATGGAGTACTAGCACTACTGGAAGAGATTGACGAGTTGGGGGAGGACAGCTAGCTGTAGCACGGAATCCCAAGAACTTTTTACATGAATGTTGTAGCCGGCTATTGCGACCTTTGAACGCGGAGCAGCCGCGTGCACCCGAAAGCGGCACGGGCGACACTCTCGCCGGGCGGCCGCTCAATGCCGGCGCCAGTGAGAGGTCGCGTCCACTCTCGCCGGACATGAATGCGGCACTGACCGTTTCGGGCAGGAAGCACGCGCGGGTGATGAAGAGGGTTCGGGTTGGTCAGGACCAGCCGTGGCAGTGATCCAGACGTGCGCAAACAAGAGATACTGTACGTTAATATTGCTGCGTATATAATTAACACCGTCAATAATGTGCCAGTTGGACAAATATGATTGGAGATGGATATGGAAATGGAATTTTACGTAAACACGGATATGCATGTCTATGTCTATGTGTGTCTGCGCGACGACTCTCGCGACCTGGAAGCAGGGGCGTGTTTTCGATCGAGTTTTCTTTCTTGGCACGTTAGAAAATCAGTTTTTCTAATTCACATCTAGATGTTATTTAAGGATATCACATCTAAGCCCCCACAAGTATATAATGTAGCAACAAGAAAAAAACTAGGAAAAAAATAGACCACAAACAGAGTGGACATCAACTTATATGTGACATAACTATGACATCTAAATGTGTCCTAGACAGACCCTTAAAAAATTGTCCGCCAGTTTTCATTTCTTTTTTCCGGGAACGCGTGTATTCTATTTAAAACCACTGCTATGGAGAGATTTTTTAATCCATTATAGCCTCTTGTTTGATAGAGTTTCTCGCGTCTCGCTATCTCACCCTCTCCATATCAAAACAAGATGACCGTGTCCACTCTATCTCTCTCCTCACCGGTGGTCACAGATCCGGCTGAATCCCATCCGCTACGGGAGGTGAGGAGGTGCAGCGTTGACGTTGTCGCCGTAGGCGACGGAGGAAGCCGATGCGCACCGTCCTCTCGGAGCCGGCGCTGGCGCGGACGGAGATCCTCCGCGCCCTTGTTCGCTGCCGTCGTGTGAGCAGATCCCGCCCGCTCGCCTAGACGACATCTCGCCCACCTGAGGTATAACTTCTTGTACTGGTCCAGCTCCCTAGGTTGCTGCGTGCGGGTTTTCTTCTATGCGACTACTCCCCAGCTCCCCGTGCATAGTAGCTAGGGTTCGTCGGCTGGTCCAACATCACCTACTAGTACTATTAGGCTGGTCATAGTGGGGAGTAACTTAGACTAGTGTCATGCATATGACACTAGCCTAAGTTACTACCTTCATAATGCAAAGTAACATAATAGTAGTATCTTAGATGGCTTCATTTATTAGCTTGTTGACTCATCTTGTCCTGGAAAGCGCTATGTTATAGTAACATATTATGTTACCATCTCTCATTAATTACTTGCCACATAAACAAAAATTTCTTAAAATGCGCTATATTACTAGCTAAGTTACTCCCACTATGACTAGCCTTATAGAGGAAATGCCACTCGAAAAGTTGTCCTGATTTATGCCTCGGTCGAGGTATACATGTTGTTTCGACAAAAAGTACATGGTGGTTGTGCGGTCATTGTCCATATGTTGGTAGTACTATCACTGGTTAAATGAAGAAATGCTTTTTTTCTCGGGTATCCTGGTTAAGTTCCCATCAAGATAATTATGATGCTTCTGTTTTTTGGTATATTTTTCATTAATTCTTATTGACAATTGAGATGTCGTTGCTAACCCTTTTTTATATTTTTGGAAACAGCAATGCGTGTCTCCAAACCCGGGCATGTCTTCCTCAATTTTAGTGGAACTGCACAAAATTGGATGGCCATTGTTGTTCCGCCTCCTTTGTCCCTCGCCACGTGGTTCTTCCTTCCTCGAGCTTGATTCTTGAGAAGAAAGCAGACCACGGTGAGGATTTGTCAAACTTCATAGGTGCCTCACCCAAACTTGATGCCAAATGGATGATGCATCACCATGATGACCTATCGATGCTCATGGTTGCGCCTCATGGTTGCGCTTACCGGTGAAGCTGATCGATTTTCAATGAAAAACAAGTTGTCTTCCATCAGTGCTCTTTGCTTGTTACGCACAAAGATGATATCCTTCGTCAGTTCACCTTGGTTGCGTGGGAGACGCAGTCGTCTTTCAGTTGGTGCAGTTTTATCACACAATTGGCTATGAACCAAATGTTTCACACGTTGGATAATTTGGCGCATGTGTGGTTGTTCACTTAAGGGAGGGTAGTGTACCACACGTGAAGGACAGGAAATGCAACCAGGACGTGTGGGCGTGGATCGTTAGTTCATCGGAAGTAGTACTAGTTTTCTTCACTGTACATTAAATAAAGAGTTTTGTTTTGTACTTACACAATTTAAAATGATTGTTATGGAGAGAATAAGAAAATCACTCCACTATATATTAGTCGTATACACGAGAGTACTATATGGACGCAGCTTCATTGACTTAGTGCACCTGCCTTTGGATTTATGACAGGTGGGCCCAAAATGTGGTTGGCTCACCTGTCATACAGCCAAAAGCAGGTGCAGTGAAGGCACCGGAGCTCAGTCCGTACTACAGTAGTATATATATATAAGCGGGAGCCTCAGCGCTTGTTCGCTAGGGTTTGCACTCTCCACACGCTCGCCGCACTACATATATGTTACACGTTGGAGGCTCAGCGTTCATTTGCTAGGGTTTGCTATATTCACAGTCTCTCACCCTCTCTCCACCAGATCTAAACAAGACTGCATTGGCTTCTTGTCTCTCTCTCCCCCCTCACAGCTGGTGAAGGAGGCGTCTGTATCCCGTCGCACCGGGAAGGGGAGGAGGTGCAGCGTTCACTCTATCGCCTTCGGCGAGGGAGGCAATCCACTGCCGGTTGCGCTGTTCTCTTTCACCCTGCGCCTGTGCGGGAGGGCCACCGACCCCTTCTTACTCGCTGCCGTATGTAGTGTGGGCAGATCCGGCCTCCCGCTGCACCTTGCCACATCCCGACGACCCTAAGGTATAAGTTTCTTTGAAACCGTCATTGCTCTAGCTACATGTGGATCTTTTTTGATCTGTAGTCGAATCTAGGTCTTGGTTCAAAGAGGAAAGAAGGGTGCGGTGGGCTGGAGCAAGAATCTAGGACATGGTTCAATGAGGAAAGGAGGGGTGGAAAGTAGTATAGACTGGCTATCCAGCCGCTTTGTAGGTCGAAAAGGGAAAAAGGGGGTAACCCAGTACACACATCTGTAAGGAACCGATCTCTTTGTTGAAAAGGGAAAGAAACTGGGCGGTCGGGTAGTTTGTGCACGAGTAGATTTGCTGCCCTCACATAGGAAGAAGGTTCAAAGAGAACAAATATGGGACCAGCGCATATATGCTGCTTGGCTACATACTTTGCATCACCCATTTATACGTGTGGACGCACATGGTGCTGGCATGTCCCATACAACTATATTGCTGTTGTTAATCTAAGAATGCCGTCGGAAAATTGAAGCAATGCCACTGGGAAAAGTAAATTACATTTTTTAATGAATGTTGTTTCAAGAGAATGTCTCTGTTAATATGAATCAATGCAACCGTTTTAGAAATGCTACTGTCCTACTTTGTTTTCCATCCAAGATAAGTTAGATGCTTCTTTCTGTCACCGTTTGTTTCATCCTCCTTTATCGGCAAGTAATTGTTTCCTTTTTTGCCTCTGTTAAAACAGGGGTATCGATTCAACTTGTTGCTATTGCGACATTTTTCTTCGCTACTCGAAACACTTATGTTTTAAGAGTGTTTTGTGCAGTTCAACTTGAATGTCACACCGGTGACTTTGCTTAATTTTTGTGGAACTGCACAAAAGGAGATCGAGATTTGTTTCCAGTCTTCATGAAGAGTTGTTTCAGATCTTGGTCTCAACCACATGATGTGCAGTGTGCTTTGAGATGTTGTGCTACTTGTTTTGGTACTGTTTTAAATAAATGTTGAGTTGAACCTATTGTATTGCTGTCTTTTCCCATTAAGTAGTGAACAAAATGGGACCAACCGGACATGATGCTTGTTGCTTTGTTACAACAAATTCAGCATCACCCCTTTATAAGCCAAGAATTGATGCCACTCTCGTAATTAACTCTGAATCTTATTTCAAAACTTCAACACTTGTTAGGGATTGGCGGGATTACCATTTTTGTGGCCGCATGTTTCATCCTCCTTTATTAGCGATGGTGATTCCTTTTTTGCCTCTGTTTAAACAGGGATATCTATTCAACTTGTTGCTATTGCGACATTTTGCTTTCGCCACTGTGAAACACTTTCCTTGATTTTCAAAGGTGCAACCGCACAAAACGAGATTGGATTTCCTATTCGTGTTGGCAGATTCGTATTTTATCTTGTCATCTCATGAAAGCGTCAAGACAGGGCCTTCGTCCACATGATTGTGTAGTGTGCTTTGAGATGTTGTGCTACTTGTATTGGTACTGTTTTAAATAAATGTTGAATTGAAGCTATTGTATTGCTGTCTTTTCCCATTAAGTAGTGAACAAAAATGGTACCAACCCAGACATGATGCTTGCTGCTTTGTTACAACAAACTCTGCATCACCCCCTTTATAAGTTAGGGATCGGCAGGAGTACCATTTCTGTTAGGGATCGGCCGTAGTACATGTTTAAGAAATGTATAGTTCAGATAATGTCTCTGTTATTATATATCGATTCTGAGACTTACGGTGTTTTACAAATGGTACTATCACTGCTTTGTAGTTCTTTCTACATGTTTAACCAAGGTATTGTTGCGATAATGTCTCTGTTAAAATGAATCGATCGCATTGTTTAAGGAATGATACTTTTACCTTTTTCGTTCTTTATACATGTTGAAACAAGGCATTGTTAAGATAATGTCTCGATTAATATGAATGAATCACACTCGATTGAGAATTGCTACTCTCTGCTTTGTTTCCCATTAAGATAAGGTAGACCAAGAGATGTTTTTCTTACGGGAGTACAAGTCATCAACCGTTATTTCTCGATAATTGTTTCCTTATACCTTTTGTTGCTTATAGGGATATAAAAATTAAAGCTCGGTTTTATTCCGACTTTGATTTTAGTTGAACCGCACAAAAGGAGCCAATGTGTCCAAGGCAAACTGCTGCATTCTTTGGGTCCAGTTGGTCGCTCCACTTTGCGTAAAGAAGCAGTCATTGTTTGCGCTACATTACAGAAGGAATGACCGAGAAGCTTTACAGAGTATTAGGCCTTCCACTATGTAGGCCAAAAGAGGTGCCAATTTCACCTTTTTTTAGTTTGGCACCGAATCCCTCCATTGCTTAAGCCAGTGCCATAAATATTAGACACCGGCGAAATGACTAGTCTGTAGAGACCATTGGCAATTTAACAACACGTGGAGTGCCCTGGGAAAAAAGTGCCCAAACAAGTACAAGAAGCGCAGGACTCCACGATCATAGGCATTACATATTTTGAATGGGAAAAGCTTGTCAAAGTAGAATCATTGATGTTAGCAAGAAGACATTAGTTTAATACATTGGAATTGGAAAACCTTGTCAAAATTTGTTCATTGATGTTAGCCAGTAGACATGCATTTGATATTTTTGAGTGGGACGCCCTTGCTGTGAGCAGCGTCGAGTGTTTTTTCCTATTCCTGTGTTCAGTTTAGAAGTAAATAGTTACTCTGCTGAGATATTCTGTTGTTAAGAGTTTGTTCTGAGTATTGTCTATGTAATGCCAGGCCTTGTGTTTGATTGCAAAGTTGAGCTTGGAATGTTGTGGCATGCGGCATCACGAGCTGTTCACCGTGCCTCCTGATAATAATGCTTCCTATTGTTTTGCATGTCGATCTAATGCCATTGATTTGCTTGTTGAGAAGATCATCCTCTTCTGTTGTTTCCGTGCTTAAGAAGTTCATTGTCTAATGTTTCATTCATAGCCTATACGACAAGTCGGGTAGGTTAGACGTGAAACCATATGATCTTCCGACCAACTCATGATATTAGGCCGTGATTGGATCGTCGTTTTCCAACCAAAACCGCTTGTAAACCGACGCTTGTAAATTAAAGCAGATGGTCTCGGGCGAAGGCGCTTGGTTGGTCGATTTCGACTAGTAAAATATCGGAAGTACTTCACACACGATAAAAACGCTCAACGACACTCGAACAATTGCTAATCCAGCTGTTAGCTGTTGTTTCAGCCTTGCCCATGGATGACATGATACGCACGTCGTGCATGTATCATCTGGTAATGTCGTCCATATAGCAGTGCTCGTAAAATATACACTGGTCTCTCAAATTACACGCGTAACCCGCCGGTTTTACTTACAGACCTTGGGCCGTCGGTTTCATTACACCTGTATTTTATGCGTTGTTTCCAATGACGAGTAAATTACACTTGTATGTTAATACAGGTTTGAAATAAACCAGAGCTCCCAAGCGTGGCCCTACCGTTTCAGGCCGTCTCAGTTTCTCGAAGGTGCTCATAGGTGTCCGATGATCCTGGCTTCCTGAATGAGCAGCAGGCGCTGTATCAGACCATCCGTAGGGCCCGCGAGTCCCTCTCCATTGTCCTTCGAGTTTTTGCGCTCGCTGTGGTGCTGAGCATTGTTAACATTATCAACGAACATGAGGATTCAGGAGATGACTTTATTTTGACTGGATGACACTAGGGACCCACTAGGGCCATAGCCGTACATACGGAAGTGCCTCCTTATTATGTACAACTATTATTTTTTTGCTTTCTCCTGGTTTCCTGACATCACGGTCCCACACCATTGTCAACCTATGTAGTCAATATAAACGAGAGAATTGCACAAGGTACGCCCGACATCTGGGACCAAGCAGCTCGAGCAGTATTTGTGTTTTTGAGGCGTGAGCACTGGAGAGTTTTTCTTGGCGATGATTTCATTGTTGTTCAGAGGAGAGCAGGGTATTAACTGGGTGGGCTGTGGTCTGCCGTCTAGCCCAGCAGGATATCCAGCCCAGATACTAATTTTTTCAAGATGAAAATGGCTAGCCCAGCTATACGTCTTTTTGAGGAATACCTGTGCAAGGTCAACTTGTTATTCTACGCCTACTGGCTGCAAATCTTTCCTAGGAGGGATGCACTAGGCTTAACAGGAAAATGGGCTTTAAAAATAATAAATGGGATGTAATTATAAAAACTGGGCAGTAACTATAAAAAATGCACCAAACACGAAATTAGTTTATAAAATATTATTTATGGATTTTGAAAATCTTAAATTTTCATTGTTGCGCGCGTAATGTTTCGTTGGATGTATACGTAATACAAATTTATATTTAATCTAACTAGAAATTTCGGGATAAAAATATTTCGGAGCCCATCAAAATGTGGGAAATTTTATTGAATTCTGTTTTCAACGGTTGGTTGAAATTATTAATCATTGTCCTAGCTAGAAAATGGGTTGTACTTTTAACAAACTGTAAATGGGCTGTTGTAAATTCCATTAGAATTCAAAAATGGGTTGTACATTCTTACAAAATGCAAATGGGCTATAAGTTCTCTGCCACACACTTGTGGGCCTACTAAATGACGCGTCCCCTAAAAAAATAAGTTGACGCGTATGCAAGGCTTTGCCAACTTATTATAGTCAACACACGGTTCTAGCAGCAATGGCCGTTGGATGTCTATCCAACGGATGTCGTGGCTTCTTCTTCAATCTCGGATATTCTTAGCTTCTACGCCCAAAAATGATTCCTCCCCTGACATCTGGGGCGCACCGTTTCGGAGGCTGATCTGTGGGCCTACTAAGTTGGAGCGTACCAAGGGCTTTGTCAACTTAGTCAATATAAACGATTCTAGCATAAGTGACCGTACAATGTCCATCCAACGGCCGTAGTGCTTCTTCAACCTCTGGTATTCTTGGTCCAACAACCCAAAGCAGCGCCGGTGGTGCCGCCTGCTCCTGCCTCCCGTGGTCGGTTGTGCTGCCGCGGAGGCCCCACGGCCCCCATACTACTCCCACCGTTGGCCAGGCCATCCCTCCACTCACCCACACCCCCTGTTATTCTGCGGCGACGGCAGCCTCACACCGCAGCCGAACCAGTGAACCCTCGTACTCCTCTCCGCGCGGGCTTCCACTGTTGCGTCTTCCCCGGCTCCGCGTCGTCCCCTTCCTAGGCCTCGTCATCGTCCAGACTACCGCCCTGGTGCTCTCGGCGCGGCATGGTCAACATGGTCAACGACCGACTTCCATCGGAAGAGTAATGTACGTGGAGAGGCTAACAACTGGGTCCAGGCGGCCGCAAGGAAGTGCCTCCTTATTCCTCCACCTGACAGCAGGGACCCACCGGACGGGCCACCTTATTTCGCGAAAAAAAAACGTTTCCCCCCTGACTGCTGGGACCCACCGGACGGGCCAGCGTATTTCGTGAAAAAAATGTTCCCCCCGCTGTCAGCTCGGACCCACTGGAAGTGCCTCCTTATTATGCACAAAAAAATGAATACTCCCCCTGCTAGCTGGGACCCACCATGGTGGGAGGCTGACTTGTGGGCCTACTAAGTTGATTGGGACGGGGGCCTTTGACAACTTTAGTCAATATGAACAATTGTAGCTCCAGTTATCATACGATGTCCATCCAATGGCCGTAGTGCTTCTTCAACCTCTGGTCTTCTTGCTCCAGCCACCCAAAGCAGCGCCGGTCGTGCCACATGCTCCTGCCTCCCATGGCCGGTGTCTTTGCCACGGAGGCCTCACCGCCCCTACTATTCCCACTGGCTAGGCCTGCGGCGGCAGCAACCTCACTGCGCAGCCGAACGGTGAACCCTCGTACTCCTCTCCGCGGGCTTCCACTGCGCGTCTTCCCGACTCCCGTGGTCCTCTTCCTAGGCCTCGCCATCGTCCACCGCCTGGTGCTCTCGTGGCGTGGTCAACATGGTCAAGGTACGACGTCCATCGGTTGTGTATAGTACGTGGAGTGGCTGACAGCAGGGTCCACAGCCGCTGCAAGGAAGTGCCTCCTTATTATGTGCAAAATAATTATTCCTCCACCTGACAGCGGGGACCCACCGGACGGGCCACCGTATTTCGTGAAAAAAACGTTTGCCCCTGACTGCTGGGACCCACCAGCTACATCTTCGCACGCAAGGAAGTGCGTCCGGGCAAAAAAAATGATTCGCACCCCTAACTGTTGGGACTCAGCAGCTACATCTTTGCAGGCAAGGAAGTGCGTGACAGTCGGGACCCACCTGGTCGAAGCGTACGTAGCTTTCTCATTCTGGTCAAGAACGTATGCGTACGCATATATCTTTGGTGGATGTAGTGGCGCTGCGTGTGTCGTAGTAGAGGCGCCGCATGTAGAATGTACACGCACGCATAAACGCGGTGGTGCAAGAAACAAAATACGGACACGTATGTGTACATACGTGCGGGGTCTCGAACGCCTACTCGCGCATACGTACGGCGATGGCTCGTTGACATGGCTGGGTTGGAACAGAGAAACAACGTAGTCGTCGTGTTCATGGGGAGGCAACGGAATGCCTCGTGTTCATGGGGAGGCAACGGAATGCGTCGTGTTCATCGGGAGGCAACAGAACGCGTGGGAGCCAACCGGCTGGGTCGGAACGGAATGTGTGGTCGTGTTAATCGGTAGGGCTTGTACGGAACAGGCGATGGAAACAAGGCCTGGTGTACCGCAGAACAGAGGAAACGGCCTTGTGTTTGACTGGCCACATTTGAAACGGGATCCTGTTCATCGGGAGGGGTCTGGCGTACCGCAAAACGGAGGAAACGGACCTCCTACGGTCGAAACGGGGGTCCTGTTGATCGGGAGGGGTGTGGCGCATCGTAGAAGCAGACCAAAACGGACTTGTGTTGGAGCGCCACGGCGAAACGGGGTCCTGTTCATCGGGAGGGTGTCGCATACCGCAAAACGGGACTCCACGGGATACTGTTCATCTCCACCGTCGACCCCCTCCAGCCTCCACGGGCTACTGTTTATCCACCGTCGACCTCCTCCAGCCTCCACCTGCGACTGTTCATTCCCGGGCTCCTGTTCATCTAGCCTCCACCGTGCGCTACTCCACCGTCTACTATTCAACCAGCCCTCTCCATGGGCTCATGTTCAACCACCCCTCCACGGGCTACTGTTGATCCAGCCCTCCACGGGGTAGTCCTGTTCATCCAGCCCTCCACGGGGTCCTGTTCATCTAGCCCCAACCGACTGGATCGATCGGGGTACGGTTCATCCAGAGGCAACACCACGGGGTCCTGTTCATCCACCCCCACCGGGAACTGTTCATCCAACCCCCTCGCAACGCCTCACTTTGTTCATCCAGAGGCAGCATCTATCGGCTTGATTAGCAGCGATAGCAAAGTAATCGCCGATCGGGTCCGATTAACAGCCATCGATCGATCGCCGGGTTCGATAAACGCGTAGCCTACAAAGGCAATCGCTTGGGTTCGATTAGAGCCCAATGCCTCGCTTGGTTCGATTTAGAGCCCAACGCCTCGCACACACGCCAAGATATGTCACGAGAGAAACGCGCGCATCGCTTCGCCCCCGACCACCCACCGTAACTGGGGACTCCCTGATATTTTCCGCGCCCTCGCTTCTACCACGGTTTTTTCCGTCATGGACGGCCCAAAGAATGTCATGCAGCTGCGTCTTCGGCCCGCCCAGGACGAAAAGCCCATTTTCTGTCATGATTTTTTGTCATAGAAATAGGAGCCCACCACATCTATGATGATGCCGGGTTTTGTCACAATTATCATCATAGAAGTGTCATATGTATGACAGAATTTTTTTCGTTCGGCCCAAAATGTCACGGATGTGTCTTTTTTGTAGTGGGGGAAGGCCGCAGCTGCGGTGGCAGAGGCTCGGGCAGCAGACTCCAGCGACGAGCCCAACCAACTCCGGCCACCCCCGGGCGAGCTGAGACTGTTGAGTATCGTGACTATTAGGAAGTATAGGATTTATCCCTACCTTGTCTTGTACTCCAAGCAGTTCATGTACTCACTATATATACGCCCACGAGGCTCAAGCAATACAACAACAATTCCACCAATCCCTCTCTCTCCCTTCTAACATGGTATCCCATGGGCTTGGTGCTGCTCCGGAACTCATGCTGGGCCTATCGATGCATCCTGCGTGGCCGCATTCCATGGATACTGCATGCATGTTGACCGGTCGTGCAATTCCTCGCTAGCTGCTCCTCTATGTTGTATCCCATACAGACTAAGATTACACGTGTGGTCGTCTTGACACAAGCTGTTCATCAAATTCAATGAAGATTGTCATCGAGTATACGCGCCTTATCTTCGATCAAGCAACGGGCTGCAGCTGCGTCGTCCCTTCGGACCATACACTGGTCGCGTCAGCGAAGCCGAGGCTTGGTGTGGCAACCGGATCCTATCAAGGTCGATGAAGATATTGATGAAGTAACGCGTCGTAGGTTGTGTCGGATTTCGGGTTCCGGCAGACCCTTAAGGTTCGAACTCTGGGGTGCACGCGGAGATCCAACCCTCCACCGTCTCGTACCTCGCCGAATCGCAGGGACCTAATCTACTAAGAAGAACAGCACAAGAGACACGAGATTTATACTAGTTCGGGCCACCGTTGTGGTGTAATACCCTACTCTAGTTTGTGGCGTGGTGGATTGCCTCTTGGGCTGATGAGGAATAAGTCTGGGAAGAACAGCCTCATGAGGGTCTCGTTCTTGGTGGGTATGATGAACTGCTAAGTGGTGTCCCGTCGCTCTAGCTTGAGGATCGGGTCTCTATCTCTCTCTGATCTGGATGCGGATCGTCCTATCCCTTACTCTCCGATCGTCTCGATCTCTCTGATCGTCCCGATCTCTCCCATCGTCCCTCCATCTCTGAGTGTGGCTACTCCTATTTATAGGCGAAGGCCCTGGGCCTCTTCCCAAATATTGAGCGGGAAGGGCGCCAACAATTGGCCATTTTGAAGGGGAACAATGGGTACACTTATCCCGACTAAAGTTGGTCCTCGCCGCCAAAGGCTCTGGTGATGACGCCTTTGCTTGGGCTCCACGATGACTCCCTTCCAGCCGTTGGGGCTGGTCTTGGTCTTGTTGCACCGAAACGGGTGCCTTTGCTTGATGCTCTCGCTGCGCTTGCTCCTTTGCACCAAAGAGGAAAGGAGGACGGCTGCTGGCTGGCGCCCGGGCGCCCTTTGTCGTCATGGCTTGCGTCATGGGCACCTCGCGAGGTACCCTGCCTTGAACTCTCCGCCTCCTCATGAGCCAACCCGACGAGGCCGTGCTCGAGGAAGCTCCTCGTCGTCCGCCATGAGGCTTGGCCCCTCGCGAGGGTCTTGAGCTTGTGTTGATGAAGATGGGCCGCCCTGGCCTCCTTTGAGCCACGCCGCAGTGTGCAAGTCTGGGGACCCCGTTCCCGGAACGCCGACAGTAGCCCCCGGGCCCATGGCGCGCCCGAACTTGGCCGAGCAGAGAAGCGAAGGGGCAAGTGCGAAGCGTCGTGGGCCCTAACAGCTTGCGGCCTTGGGTGCCGCGTGGCGGTTGATTGGACGTGGGCGCCTCTACCGCGCGGGTTGATAACAGAGCGGCATCTTCCATGCCTCCTTTACATTCTCCACTTGCCGCTCAGATCCCCTTTCTTGCGCCTCTCCTCCTTGCTTCCAAGACCTTCAGATCCACTCCGCCTTCGTGCCATAGCCAGTCATGTCTCCTCGCCAAACCCCGGCCGGAGCCTGGTACTCTCCTGCCTTGGACCCGCCAAATGTGTCAGCAGCGAGCCTTGCCCTGATGCGCCGGTTGGCGGAGGTGCAGGGCGTCAATGGAACGGCGGTGTTCAAGGCCGGCTCCTCCGCCCCTGAGGGACGGGGAGTACCTTCTACCCGTTCTTCGTGAGCGCCATCATTGCTGGTCCGGTGCCTCCTTCTCTCGAGTTCTTCCTCTCCGTCCTCCGTCACTACAACATCCAAGCTCTGCACCTCCATCCCAACTCCATCCTTCTTCTGGCGATTTTCGCCTACTTTTGTGAGGCCCATGTTGGGGTGAAGCCCTCGGTGGCCTTGCTACGCCACTACTTCTTCCTCTGAACCTCCCGTGGTTCCGCTTCGCGTCAGGCGCTGAAGCCACGTGACACGGGCGGAGCCATCGCCATTTCAAACACTGGGAAGCGGATTGAGGGCTTCAGGAGCAAGTGGGTCTTGGTGGATGCTGGGAGAATCCACCCTCGGCTGATCCTGCCCACGGAACCCGCCGAGAGTTCCGACGACTGGTCCCGAGCGAAGCTTCGGGATCCCCGCGCGAAGCTGGTGCTGGAGAAGATGGATGCAGATCTGAAGCCGGCCGACGCGGCGCCGGCGAGGCTGACTGGTGCGTCGCTGCTGAGGGAGTTCCTGGAGAACCAACTGCCTCCGCTTCGCCAAGATTTCGCCTCGATGTGGAGGCCTCACCCGAGCCCGTGGCCTGGCCAAGTGAGGATCTGGCGACGGTCCCACAGCCCTTGGTTGGGGGCGATGTGGAGACCTGAGGCGCCTGCCGCCCCCAGCCTTTGCGAGGATTGGGAGCAGGTTGTGGGGGCCCATGCCCGCCTTCAATGGGGACGGGCTCGTTCATGGAGGCTCCGGAGGACCTGGTGGACGTGTCCTCTTCCGACTCCGGCGAAGAGGTGGAGGAAAGAGAGCCAGGAGAGGGGGTTGATTTGGGGGCAGAGTCAAGGGCTCCACCCCTGCGGTGCACGCCCCGTGTTCTCCGCCTCCCCGAGAGTGACGACGACGAGGATGAGGGTGAGCGGGGAGGCAGAAGCCTGCCCCCGATCCCGAAGAAGGACCGGACTGGGTTGGTCTCAGCTGGTCCGCCTGCCCCGGGGCAATCCACAGACGCGCCTCCTTCTCCTTATCCCCTTGAAGCTGATCCCTGCAGCCGGCTCTCGGGCTTCAAGTATGGCCGGAGGCTGCTCGAGTCCACCAGCGATGACCTGTAAGTGCTTGCTTCCCGTCTTGATTATTGCTCTTGAAGATGTCTCCCTTGGTCTTGGCCCCACGGCTGAGGCCGAGGCGCGTGTCTTGTCTTCTGCGGCACTGACGCGGATCCTCACCCACATCCATCTTCGCCATCCCAGCATCGACATGGACAGCTCTTTGAGCCGGCAAGCGGCGAGCATGTAGCTGCCGCTGCCGAGGCTGTGAAGGGTCGCGTGGAGGCTCTGTTGGGAAGTTCCGGCCTTCAAAGACCAAGTCAAGCGAGGCGCTGCCGGCCCTGCTGCTTCACGAGGCGAGCCCACTCCGCGCTGCTCCACTGCCGCCAAGTGACTCCGTTGTGGCTCCTGTCTTGCTTTTAATTCCTGCATGTGTATCATGCCTCGGGGAGGCGTTTAAACTTGCGTTTGGTATTGCGATAACAGTGTGGACTATAATATTTGCTTTTGAATTCCTTGAAATTTGTGCTTCCTACTTGCTTATGTTCTACGCCAGCAGAGCCGGCCCTGCGCATACCTCAGCCGCCGTTAGCCCCGACCGGAAACGAGGACGGGACCAAGGAGTGAGGGGCTACGTGACAAGTTAGGCTCCTGAGTCGCGATGCTCAGGAGTCCCCTTGGCGCATTTAACAGCAAGTAGGGAGGTGAGGCGCGGATCCACCGTTCTACGTCTGCAGAGCCCGGCCCCGCGCATACCTCAACCGCCGTTAGCCTTTCGGAACTAAGGGGTGAGGGGCTACGTGACCAGTTAGGCTCCTGAGTCGCGATGCTCAGGAGTCCCCCTTGACGCTCAAACGGCATGCGTACCTTGGCTCCGCTCAGGGAGTGACGTGCGACGAACCAGGCCCGAGGGGCCTGGCTGGGTGGCGTGCGTCTGGGCGTGTCCCAGCGCAACCCCGTGCCCAGCCCCTCGAGCGGGCGCCCCGAGGGAGGCGCTATGACGAGGCTGACAGACCGAGCTCTGGGCTCCTCGAGGTTGATGCGACCGGAGGCCACCCTCGCTTGTTTATCACCAGCGGAGCATAGCGCTTCCGCATCGCAAGACGGGCATAGCCACTCCTCGGCAAAGGTCGCTACCAACAAGCGGAGCATGGAGCTTCCACTGAACGTGGAGGGGCTCCCCTCCGGAAGAGCCCGGCGATACAGCCCCACCACGACACGTGGCTGGCACGGTAGGGCTGACGAGGTGTATCCGGGCACCCGTGAGCCAAGCTGGACTCCCGAGGCCCCTACCTCAAGGCGGTTCTTTGGCTCGGGCCTTATCTTCGAGTGTGTTCCTCGCAAATTTGGCGGATGTCGGGTTGCTCACGTCTCGGGTCCCGGCTCTGGGATCGGTCTCACCGTCGGCGGCAAGCTGTGTCGCGATGCCATGGACAAGACCAAAGGGTGAGGGCCGGAGAGCCGGTAGGAGCCGCGAGTCGTGATGCTCAGGCACACCCCCTTTAATGCGCAAGCTGGATTAGATGACGCAACTCTACGTCCTCGGGTCCTGGCTCTCGGGCTGGTCTCAGCCGTCGCTGGCAAGCCAGGTCGCAATGCCATAGACAAGACCAGAGGATGAGGGCCGGAGAGCAGGTAGGAGCCCTAAGTCGCGATGCTCAGGCACCCCCCCTTTAACGCGCAAGCTAGGTCAGACGACAGAACTCTACGTCCTCGGGTCCCGACTCTCGGGCTGGTCTCAGCCATCGCTGGCAAGCCAGGTCGCGATGCCATGGACAAGACCAGAGGGTGAGGGCCGGAGAGCCGGTAGGAGCCTGAGTCGCGATGCTCGTGAAACCCCTTTAACGCGCAAGCTGGGTTAGATGACGGAACCACGCCCTCGGGTCCCGGCTCGGCTGGTCTCACTGCCGCCGGGCAAGCTGTGTCGCGATGCCATGGACAAGACCAGTGGGTGAGGGCCGGAGAGCCGGTAGGAGCCCTGAGTCGCGATGCTCAGGCACCCCCCCCTTTAACGTGCAAGATTCCGCCACCCAGGAAGAGGCACCAAATAACAAGCATGGCGGAGCGAGAGCATAATCCTAAGGAAGAAGCAGGAAGGATACATGCCGCTGGGACTGGCCCGAGCGGCTTGGGGATGATGCAGCCCGAGGGCGCCTCAACAGGATAAGCTAAGGACATGAAATAAAAGGGATACATGCCGCAGGGACGGACCCACGCGGCCTGGGAATAATGCGGCCCTGAAGGCGCTCACAGCCGGACATAAAACTTAAAGATGTCACCTGGTGATGTTGGGGATGAAGGGGTGTTGGTATAGCAGACTCGGTGGGCTGCGGGAGCCGATCCTCACTAGCCCCCAGGCCCTGGGGCCTCGGGAGGCTCCGGAGGCGTTGGCGGCTCCTCAGGGGCCATCTCCATCTCCGCCAGGGTTGCAGCGTGCTTGACCTCTTGAGCCTCCAGGATGGTCCTCATGAGACGCTGGTGCGCAGTAGCCGCGTTTGGCAGGCCATAAGGCATGCGTACATAGCAGTGGGGCAGACCCTCGCAACGTCCCACTCGCGAGGGCCAGCGGCGCTCTTGAGATGCGGCTCGGTAGAGCCCTGGTATGTCGATGCAGACGCGCAGCCCACCATCCTCGCCTGGATGGGGGGCCACAGCGGATAGGCGGCGGCTGCCCCTCATGACCCTTGACTCAGTAGCTCTGAATGGCCTTGCCGACGAACTCCACGAGGGTTCGGCCCTCCTTGCCTTGCTCCCGCTATGGGAAACATGCTTCAAACACGCCTCCACGTGGTGCCCAAGCGCCTCCCTCGAGACCTTGGCGAGGTCGGCGGCCCTCCAGGGGAGAGCCCCTGAGCCCTGCCTGAGGAGGGCGCCGGGCGCGCTTTCCTATGCAATGGAAGGAGGCTCCACCTGGCCTGGTGCGGGCCCTGAGGGGCCTGTCTCTTGAGGAGCCGGGTCGATCGATGTCTTCTTCTTCTTGCGTGCGGCTTCGGGAGGCCTCCTGCTGCTGTGGTCTGGGTCTTCCAGCGATGCGGCCTGAAAGGCTCGTTCCAGGGAGCACACTGCGTCTCTTTCTTCACAGGGCACCGTGATGACCCCGCCGCTTCCCGCATCTTGAGGACGTTGTAGCCATGGTGGAGTTACGGCCATGAATTTGGCCAACGCTGGGTACCCGAGGATGGCGTTGTCTGACAAAGTAATGTGGGCGACGTCGAAGTCGATGAGCTCGGTGTGGTAGTTGTCGCGGGCCCCGAAGGCGACAGGAAGGCGGACCTGCCCGATCGGGACCGTGGAGCCGTCGGTGACTCCGAAGAAAGGCTTGGTTGGCTGAAGCTGACTGTGAGGCACTTGAAGATTGTTGAATGTCTCCACGGACAGGATGTTGAGCCCTGCTCCGCCGTCGATGAGGTCTTGGTGACAAGCACGTTGCTGATGATTGGGGAGCAAAGCATCGGAAGAACTCCGGCTGTGGCTGCGCACTTGAGCTAGTCCGCTGAGCTGAACGTGATGGCGCAGGCCGACCACCTGAGAGGGCGTGTGGACTTGAGCTTGGGGAGGACTGCAATCACTTCACTGGCGAACTGCTTGAAGATGCGCTGAGAGGCTGGGGCTTGAGCTCCACCCAGGATGCAGGCGATCGCACGCGCTTCCTGGAAGCCCCCAGCCCCCTCGTCCTGATGACGGTCTTCGATTCTCCTTGGTGGCGGCAGCAGCGGATGGAGGCCTGCGTTCCCTTGCGGGCGATCCTCACGAGGCAGATCCCTCCAGCCCCCCTCGCGAGGTGGGTCTTGCCAGCGGTCCTCGCGAGGTTGGTCGTGCCACCCTTGGCGCTGGCCGCGGTCTTCCCAGCCCTGCATTCCTTCCTCCTCCTCGGCCGTAGCCCGGTCGGCTGCTGGGCGTCTGCCGACCCTTCCTTTTGGCGCACAGCCCGAGCTCTTGACATTCATTGGTGTTGTGGGTGTGGAGGTCGTGGTACACGCATGATGGGCTGCCCTTGGAGGACTCGGGCTGATCTCTACCTCGCTTGGTGTCTGGTTCGTCATGAGCACGACAGCCCCTTGCGCTTCACGCCCTTGGCCTTGGACTTCTTCTCTTCGGATCCGCGGCAGCAGCTCGAGGAGGGAGAGGCGCCCGCCTCAGCCCCGCGCACTTGGTCGCCAAGTTGAACAGCTCCTGTGGAGGTGCACAGGTCTTCATGCATCGCCAGCTCCTCCTTCATCTTGACGCCGCACACGCCCGCCGGAGAAGGCGGAGATGATGGCCTCCTCCGCCTTTGGGGATCGTGGAGGCGCCTGCTGTTGAAGCGCTGGATGTACTTTTGCAGGGTTTGGCTATTGCTTGATTCAGCGCATGTCGCCACGGCGGTGGCCGGTCGCGAGTACCTTGGAAGTTGGCGATGAAGCGGGTGCGCATCTCGGCCCAGGAAGAGATTGTGCCTGGGGCCAGATTCAGGAGCCAGGTGCGGGCTCCGTCCTTGAGCGCCATGGGAAAACAGTTCGCCATGACCCTTTCGTCCCCGTTGGCAGCCTTGATGCCCAGCTCGTAGAGCTGGAGGAACTCCGTAGGGTCAGCCGTGTCGTCGTAGCAGGGAGGCAGGTCTGGCTTGAACTTGGCGGGCCACGCGACGCTGCGCAGCTCGGTGGTGAAGGCGCGGCAGCCCGCCGTGGCCGCGAGATGCCTCGGACGGCAGAGAGCTTGGTCTTGTGGGCCTCCCTGCGCCGCGGCTGGGGGCAGCACAGGGTCTTGACGTGCTGGAGCGGGGAGCGCTCGGGCAGCTTCTAGCGGGTGAGGAACTTCTTGGCAGCTCTGCTCTTGCCGCGCCAGTGCCTGACGGAACGGGTTCCGCCCAGGGACCGCGCGCCTTGGGGCCAGGGCGCCGTCTTGAGGAGGAGGCGGCTGAGGCGCCCCGGGAGCTTCATCGCCCGCGCGGGGCGGGGTGCGGTGCAGCGACACGGACGGCACGGGGTCGCCTCCTGCAGCGCGGATGAGCTCGGCGACTCGGTCGAGCCATTCTTCGTAGAAGTCCTCGATGGGGCGGTAGCGCAGGAGCTCGTTGGCCGCGATGAGTGCAGCTCGGACCTCCATGGCCAGCGAAGGCGCGCGCGTGACGAAAGAACCAGCGGGGTGAGCGAAGGCGTGGTGGTGCGGCCGTCCCGCCTCATGGACGGGTGCTGGGACGATGCTTGCTGCTCGTTCCCCTCCGGGCCGGTGGCGGCGTTGACGGCAGGTGACGGGGAACGACGAGGATGCCCGCTGACGGGAGCCGTCTGGGCGACGTGGGAGGCGAGGGCGGCTCGGCGCTCGGCCCGGGCCCGACGAGCGTCAGACATGGTTGCGGTGGTCGAGGAAGAACGAGGTGACGGAAGGCAGATTCCGGCGCAACCCTACCTGGCGCGCCAAATGTCGGATTTCGGGTTCCGGCAGACCCTTAAGGTTCGAACACTGGGGTGCGCACGGAGATCCAACCCTCCACCGTCTCGTACCTCGCCGAATCATAGGGACCTAAACTACTAAGAAGAACAGCACAAGAGACACGAGATTTATACTAGTTTGGGCCACCGTTGTGGTGTAATACCCTACTCTACTTTGTGGCGTGGTGGATTGCCTCTTGGGCTGATGAGGAACAGTATAGGGAAGAACAGCCTCGCGAGGATCTGTTCTTGGTGGGTGTGATGAACTGCTAAGTGGTGTCCCGTCGCTCTAGCTTGAGGATCGGGTCTCTATCTCTCTCTGATCTGGATGCGGATCGTCCTATCCCTTCCTCTCCGATCGTCTCGATCTCTCTGATCATCCCGATCTCTCCCATCGTCCCTCCATCTCTAAGTGTGGCTACTCCTATTTATAGGGGAAGGCCCTGGGCCTCTTCCCAAATATCGAGCGGGAAGGGCGCCAACAATTGGCCATTTTGAAGGGGAACAACGGGTACACTTATCCTGACTAAAGTTGGTCTCGCCGCCAAAGGCTCTGGTGATGACGCTCGCTTGGGCTACACGATGACTCCCTTCTAGCCGTTGGGGCTGGTCTTGGTCTTGTTGCAATCAAACGGGTGCCTTTGCTTGATGCTCGCCGCGCTTGCTCCCTTTGCACCAAAGAGGAATTGAGGACGTTCTGCTGGTCGGGCGCCGCTGGCGCCATTAGTCTTCATGGCTTGCGTCATGGGCACCTCGTGAGGTACCCTGCCTTGAACTCTCCGCCTCCTCGTGAGCCAACCTGACGAGGCCGTGCCTGAGGAAGCTCCTGGTCGTCCGCCCCGCGAGGCTTGGCCCCTCGCGAGTGTCTTGAGCTTGTGTTGATGAAGATGGGCCGTCCTGGGCCTCCTTTGAGCCACGCCGAAAGCCGCAGGCAGGCAAGTCTGGGGACCCCCGTTCCCAGAACGCCGACAGGTTGGCCCACGTTGTATCCCATGCGGACAAAGATTGCACGTCTGGTCGTCTTGACGCAAGCTGTTCATCAAATTCAATGAAGATCATCATCGAGTATACGCACCTTATCTACGATCGAGCAACGGGCTGCAGCTGCATCGTCGCTTCGGACCACAGCCTTGTCGTCCCATGATTTTCTTGGCCACTGCACCAACCAGCGTGCTACCGCTGCATCGCCCCTTCGAGGCGTTGTGCCGCGGCCTGCGGTCACCGCCGTCCCGAGGCCATCCGCTTCGGGCCGTCCCCGTGACTGCACTGACCCTCGCGCTGCCGCTGCGTCACTCCGTCGGGCCGTAGCGAGCGTGGCACACGGTCCTCATCGCTGCTCTGTGGTTCACCCTGCGGTTGCACCGACCTGCGCGCTGCCGCTACGTCGCCCCTTCGGGCCGTAGTGTCGCCGCCCGCTGTCCACCGCCGCCCCGAGGCCCGTCCACTTCAGGCCGTCCCCGTGGCTGCATCGACCCTCGCGCTGCCGCCACGTCGCCCCATCGGGCCATCACGAGCGTGGCACGCAGTCCCTGCTTCCGCCCTGAGGTCTTCCCCATCGTCGCCCTGACCAGCGCGCTGCAGCTCCGTCGCTCCTTCAGGCCGTAGCACCGCGGCACGTGGTCCACTTCGTCGTCCACGCGCGTCGAATCATGTGTGGTATGCGCTGCGCCGTCTTCCAAGGCGCAGGAATGCCATCGTCTGCGCTAGTCTTCGTCACGTTTCGGGTTCTTCTTCGCCTACTTCGAGCACCGGCGCCGCGCTCCTAGCCACCGCCTCCTCCTTAGGCCGCCGCCACCACCTTCTCAGGCCGCCACCGCCGCACTTCTTTTTCTTCCACGGTGACTTCGTCGACACTGGCCATCCCGACTCGACATCGACCACGGCGTCCCTCGCATGGCTACCCCACCCTACGCTTTCGGCTACTTTGACAAAAAGCACAAAGGGCTATCGCCTTGCTTGAGCAACCTCATCGACTTTCACTCCAGCCAGAACTTTCGTGATGCATCGACCGTTACGACTGTGGGAGGGCGTCCGTCGGCTTACCTTCGGATTCTTCTCTAGGCTCACCGTTTGTGTCGCTACCGTTGTGACTGTGGGGGATGTTGAGTATCATGACTATTAGGAATTATAGGATTTATCCCTACCTTGTCTTGTACTCCAAGCAGGTCATGTACTCACTATATATACGCCCACGAGGCTCAATCAATACAACAACAATTCCACCAATCCCTCTCTCTCTCCCTTCTAACAGAGACCACCTACCGATTCGTGGGAACGCGATGCTTCCGTCCAGGTGGTGCACGGCCGTCGGGAAGGAGCGGAACGGCAGCGAGGCGCGGCGCCATGAGAGGAACAGAGGCAGTCAGGAGTTGGTGGTTCTCGAGGGGCAAGGGGTTGGGGCGAACAGCGGGAGGGAGAGGAACTCAGTGGACATGGTTGGAGGGGGAGAGGAGGCCTGAGGTGGCTGGAGCAGAGAAGGCCGACGATGGCTGAGACGAACTCCGGTGAAAAGAGGAGGGGGCCGAGGACTCCGGTGGCTAAGGAGGGCAAACGAGAGGCTAGTGAGGTGCGGGAGGAGTTGGGAACGCCTTATATAGGCCGCGGGGAAGCCTTTAGAGCTCACGGGCAAGCTCCAGCTGAGCACTAATGGAGGACAGGAGCTCGTACTGGAACGGGCACGACGACGGCGACCACACCATAATGATTCAGGGCGGGGCAGCAACGCAGGGAGGTGTAGGGGGTCACGAGGAAGCTGTAGGACATTAATGGAGGTCGAGACGACGAGGGAGATGATGAGAACAGTGGCAAGAACAGGCGAGAGCACGAGATTGCCATGACGCAAGAGTGATCACCACGTGCACTGGAGAAAATGGATCGTTTTGGCCGGACCAACCGTGTCTAGTAGAATAAACATGATACCTTGAGTCCAAATGAAGCAACAAGTCGGCCCAGGGGCGAAGAATAGAAAAGCAGGAGGAGCCAAAGCAGATCAACAACAACCTGCTTGTGCTGTCCAGAGGGGACACAAGCTTGGCAACCAAGGAAGTGATTTTTCTAGTGATGATCACACACTAAGGTGATGCTGGTCACCAAAAATCAGCTTAATAGGAGGGGTTTAGAGGGTTCTTGATGTAGAATGCACCATAATGGCCAGAATTAGAAATTTGGATGATGCGCTCACATGAAGATGCAGGTTAAGCTGAAATTGTGCATGGCCCAATGATTTGAAGATATGAAGATGACCAAAAAGTTTCTAGCCATTTGGATGAACCAAACTAGCACTTGCTTCACAATGCTTTGCTCTGGACAAAAACTTGGAAAAATTGCACAGGGCAATTGGCTAGATTTAATGGGACAAAACTGTTGAGGGAGCTGATATGGATAGGAGAATGCCCTGGAAAACTTTCAGCTTAAATGAAGCAATATAAAATATAGTTGCTTCACAAACTGAAAATGTAACCAGAAACTAAGATTTGGAGCTGGCCTCACATAGATGAGTTACATGAGCTCATATTTGGTGGAGAGTCATGATTTGATCATATGAAGGACCTTGCAAAATTTCAATTCATTTAGATATGCCTAGCTAGTTCTTCCTTCACAATGGCTTAGCTCAGATAGGAACTTTGAAAATTTTCTCAGGAATATTTACTAGACAAATGGAGTTGAATTTTGGCATGGGGCAATGATATGGACAGGAAAAGATGTCCAAAAAGTTTGGGACCAATTAAGCAAATATAAATGACACTTCCTTCTCAATCCACCACTTAGGGCAGAATCAGAAAAGGAATATTTGTGAATTATCTTTGATAATGCCAAGGAAGAATTTTGACATATTTGTGGAAGATATGACCCAAAAAATTTATGAGAATTGTTTGGGAATTTTGGGAGTGACAGAAATATAGGTTGCTTCACAACCTAGGGTTTAAAGGGTTATTCCTTTAACAGAAAAAAGAAATAATCCCAAGAAAAAGAATATTGGATTAGGTTAAGGATGAAAATGATCTTGGTATGATGATGAGGATGACAAGTCACTATAAAACCTAGGAAGACATGATCTTCCCAAGTTTCAGAACCACATAGTCGCAGAAAAATAAATCAAATCAAGAATTCCAAGAAAATCATCAGAAAAAGAAAAGGGCAAACTACAGGGTGTTACAATCCTTCCCCCCTTAAGGAAATCTCGTCCTCGAGATTTCGTTGCTCAGGGATAAATAAATCTTCTGACGTGAAGAAACTATTTCCAACTCAGTTTTCTTTTATTCATTCTCATATAATGTTCCCACTGGATAGGATCTGACTGACTGCCTTGATCTGGGGTGGTTTGCTTCACCGTATCTGACATTCTGACAGGACTTACCTTATATGTTTCTGTTCATACTGACTCCAATTTTTCCTTCATATCTGCTGGCTGAGCTGGGGTCCGAAAGATTATCTGACATACATGTCCTTCTCGATATTGATCCTTGCTAGAGATGTTATTCTTGTATCGAGTACCAAGAATATTCCACGGAGTTGGGGAACACATCTTCCCGTGGAACAAAGAATCTCTTCTATCCAGGCATTGTGTTCCTCGAATATATGCATGCCTTCTGGGTTCAAAACAGTAACGTGAATCACACTTGTTCTGCTGATGGGTTCTGACATTTTGCAGGAGTTTCTGACTTATCTTGACTGGCTTCACAGTCTTGAGTATCCACTTTGTACCAAAGGTTTTAGTGTCGCTTGACGTGACTGATAGAAAAATGCACCATCTTCAAGTGATCACATTTGCAGACATGACTAGCGGTGATCTTGGCAAAGAATCCCATTCATTGCAGACTATTATGTAATTGCTTCCCATATGTGAGAGATAACAATCCTCAAAGTATGTTCTCTCACACTGATTTTTCATTTTTCTGGTATACTCATGGGGATAGTTGGTTGTGCAATTGTTTAGCAAGGTTACTAAGGTAAATATACTAAACTGTCCTTGGGTCGGACCTGACAGACTCGGGTATTCAACACTGACATTTCTGAGCATACTGTGGACTGAGCTGGTTGTCTTGCTATGAGGCCCTTACCACAATGAAGTAGACCTCTTATGTGTATCTGCACTTGGGTTTGATGTGGAATAAGACTGTCTTGGGCAAACATACCACATTTTCACGCAATAACCGGCATACCTGTATTGTCGGTCTTGCTCTTTCATTATTTTGTTCTTCATCTGGACCTTTAAAATTATTTTGCGGCCCTGAGTATTGTCATGTGCAATATCTTGCAGTTCATACTTTGGTCTTATTCATGTCTCCAATCTTGATATATCTATCCGGCTCACGTGTGTTTAAACAGATCTCAATACTGTTTGTTGATTATGCTAGACATTGTCGGGTGTGCGGGGGCTGATATCAATAATTACTACCAAGAGGGTGTCTCAATGTTGTCTCTCTTCAAGACTTGTCGATTCTTGCATCACCCACTGGTTTTCCTTTACTTGCGTATCCAGCGAGGTTGTCGGATGCGTATCATGAATTCTTCTGTGTGCGAAGGACTTGCATGAACTTGGCAGCATCCTCACTGTATGAAGAAATATCTGATTCTCGGGGCATACCTTTGTTCTGACTGATTCTTGTTTCTGATCCATCCATTGCAGATCTGACACTTGGAAAACCCTTCCTTATGCTGACAACTCATTGTTTAATTATCTTGTACCAGTGTCGTACTGAAAGATATTGGGCAGCTTGCGTTGGAAGCCACCGGGATATAGTGCTGAGGAAGACTAGATAGCTTGTGCTCGAAGCTTTCGGCGGATATCTTGCTGAGGACGGCTGGGTACCGTACCTCATAAGCTTCCCCCCTTAAAGACTTGTTGGGGAAGACTCGGTTCCTTATGCCAGAAGCTTGTGCAATATCTTATTGAAGAAGAATGAATATCTTGCATAGGAATCCATTCATACCTTACTGATGCCGACTGAGGAATCTTGCCTTGTACGCTTTGCTGAGAAATACTGTGATGCTTTTCTTTGCGAACGGGATGACATATATATATATATATATATATACATATTCTTTACATTCCGGCTGCTGGTTACTTGTATGACAAGAATTGTCTGATTGTCCTTTCTGAATTCATTACATATCCAGACTGACTTCTGGGCGTCGCATCCCTCAAATCTGACTCATGGCAGAATCAATCATTATGTATGGACCATACCTCTGACTTGAAGTGCATTGTTGGACTTGGATCCAATTTTTGTTCTCTTGCTGGTGTAACCATTGCTGCAATAAAGGTGGATCTCTGACGAGTACTTGTTACTGAATGTCTGAGCAGAGTATACTTTTTATTCAGACCGTATGTCTGCAATACAATGTTGTCAGCTGAAAATCTCATTGCTTTTAACTGAGTCCCTTGGTGAATATCTGTACTTCTCACGGCTTCTTCTGATCCGATGTCGATTGATGAGAAATTTCCATAAGGGGTTAACACCAAAGATTCAAAACAAAGAAGCGCAAGAAAATGATCGATTGCAATAAAGCACACATCAAACAAGCTAAATAAAGCACACATCAAGCAAGCTACACAACTACTCCACACAGGCACACACAAGCATAATACTAGAGCAAATGCATATGCACTACACAAAGGACTACACCTTACGCTTGAGCAAATGCTCGGGAGCCGAGGAAGAAGCTAAGGGAGTAGCGAGTGGAACTGCTGACTCCGAAACTCCGGATGGACGAGGCGGAGGGGTTGGAGAAGCTGGCGGAGACTGAGGTAAGGAAGCACCAAGCAATCTCCTGGCTCAAATGGCATCATGGACTAATTCAGAAATAAGAAGACACATGTCCATCATGTAACGGGACATGGCGAGGATAGCCGCGTTGTCTTGGGGGTTGATCGATGGGAACTTGATCCTCTTAGGGTTCTCCACGATGGTCAAATAGAACTGGTAAGCACGATTCTCTTGCACCATTCTCTCTTGATGACGGAGACCGGTGATTCCTGCCATTGCCGCAAGCTGAACGACATGCTCGGGAGTAGCGCCATAACCACTGTGGAAACTGTAGGTGCGCTTACCAACAAGAATCAAGGCTGACAGATGGACATGAGCAAAATACTCTAGGATTCTTCCTCAGGCAGAAAACTGGAATACTCGATAAGGGGGTGGATCTCCGCGGGGATAAATGCTACGCCACATATCGCCAAGGAGGGTGGCAAAGCTAAGAGGTGCATGAGAGGTATTGAACACAATAGAACAACACCAGAAGCTCTGGGGAGGGCATTGAACTCATGGAAGCTGACCTCCATCTACGCACGAAACAGGGGTTAGGGGTAACCACAATAAGACTATATGCAGCAAGCAAATGCAACAACCAAATGCTGCAATCAAGGGCAATAACCAAATGCTATACTACCATTTTCTAACGTTCCAGCAGACTAGGACGCTCTATAGCCAGACCTGCTCTGATACCAAGCCTGTGGCACCCCGGCTTAGAGAAACCAGAACGCCCCATATTCCATCCCAGAAATTGAGCTGAAGTCTTCTGGAATACGGCACTGCTTAGCATAGAACAAACCAGCATTCTATGACAACACGAATATGAATACAAGGTCTTCGGATTACAATGAATAACACCAGAACAGCGACGCTACGCCAATGCCAGTTGCTCTATAGAAGCAGCATAACAACTCTAGGCAGCGGAACAACGAATGACGATGATGGACTCCAATCCACATAGGCTCTAGCTGGAACGTTTATACTAGCTCGCGAACACAGGAACCACACCAAACAAGCAAGCAATCAGGCACGACCTACAAACTGGCATGACACACCAGGTCAGTACATTGAATGTACTTGCAAGCTCACAATAACCAACAGTAGTCAAGACAAACAACAACATGGCATTAGCAGGTTAAAGCAATCATGAACATGATACATGGCATGCACAACTGAACATGATACGGTTAGAATAACATTAGCATGGCATGAGCACAAGAATATGATGCCTCTACATGCAACAGGTAAACCAATATTATGCACCAACTTCCTCTTGTTCGGCGGTTACCTCGTAACCATCGCATGCACCAACTTACCAACATCGATATCCACGGTACCTTCGAGATCCTCTCTCGATCACAACCAATGTCTTTCTCATCCTCGAACCGGGGTTATTATTAAGCAAGTTATTATTATTGTTGGCTCATAGTGTGATCAACTACGAACTGGGCCCATATCCGTGGGCGCGACTATCGATAGATTTAACACACACTCTGCAGAGGTTAGCACACTGTACCCACATCACGGAACCCATGGCCTTGCACTCCCATGCGTGTGGACCAACGACGTTCTTACAAAACCGATCTACCGCCGTGACACTCTCTCGGCCACTCCGACCAACTCCCCACTTGGCTAAGTCATGGGTGGCCTTGTGCCTACCAGAGGCATCAACGGCCACCGTCGTGGCAAAACATAAACGATCCCAAACGGGGACAAGGTACCATAACAACAACAATGAGCACACAAGGCTTATGTCCGCCTACCTGATCAGGGTAGCGCACTCCCATAACCTTCCCTCGTTGGAGGCACCGACGAGAGGCGTGATAATAGACCCAACTAGGTCCTTCCCATAAAGGCAAGTGTGGTTGCACTAGTCAGCTCGATTCAGTGGCACCATGACTCAGCCAACAGTTGTTCAAGTTCATTTTTATCCGATTAAACTTGAATGCAATAAGCTCAGCGATAATACAAAAACATGAGCAACTACAATGTATGAACATGATATCAACGTAAGCATGGAGGTGCAACATAATCATCGGGCATAACCACAATGAAGCATTTAACCAAATGAGCATGGCATACCGATGAGCATAACATTACACATGAGCATAGCATGACCACTCGCATCATGAAGAAATACCATGCAAGAAATTAACCATAATACTACCAAGTAAGCATATAACCAACTGGATGCAAAGTAACATGCATAGCAACGGTACTTGATAACAGACGGTAAACATGCATCAGAAAGAACGCCACTGCTACTAGCATGACCTACTACTATCGAGCATAACATGTGAACATGATACTAGCAAGTAGTACAAGATAACAAGATGCATCGGAACATAGCATGAATGTGAACATGAGTCCACGAACAAAACTGAAACAATGATAGTAGTAGCAAACAAGTAGATAGATAATAGGCAAACTTTTGTTAAATATTCAAGTAGAAACCATGGCTACTGCATGGCTATCATGCAAGTGGCTGTTGTGGCTTGCTTGGGGTGACGGAGACTCCGGGAAGAAGTGTGGTGAAGCCGCGGAACAAAATGCCGGACGATTCTCTCTCGAAGGGGCTGAATAGTCCAAGGGCATAATGGTCATTTTCACAGTGTGAACGACTTATGAAAATTGCACCAAGAGAAAGATCTCGACGAGAAAAAGAACTGTGCGTTGGTTTCACCTCAATCGGAGTTACGGTCACGAAGTCATGAGCTGTAGAAGATCAGGGACTTTTCTGAAAAGAGAATATTCACAGCCGGGTCCCTGGGTGGATAAGATAGAAACACATTTTAGGAATACACTTTCTGATTGGGAAAATGTACTTTAGGCTAAGGAGAACGAGAATACGCTTTCCAAAGATGAAAACATACTCTGACTTTACACCTCCACTTACTCGCGTGGACCTGGGTTGGTCAACGGCTGGGAGACCGACAAGCGGGCCCCACGCAGCGGGGGGGAGGGGGCAGCGCTCGTCTCCTTCCTCTGCTCGATCTCCCCCGAGCGAGATAGAAGAGAGGCGAAGTGGGGCTATGGCCTGCGAGGAGCCTGGCCGGCTCAGGCGGCCTCCGGCAGAGCGGATCGCATCGGCGACTTCAGGGCGGCGTGCCGCACTCGACTAGGTGAGGTGCGCGCGTCGGGGAAGGCTGCAGCCGCGGTGGCTCGCAGTGGCAGAGGGCTCTGGCGGTGGACTTCGCAAATGAGCCTGGCCAACTACCGCCACCCCCGGGCGAGCAGAGACCACCTACAGGTTCGTGGGAACGCGGAGCTTCTGTTCAGGTGGTGCACGGCCGTCGGGGAGGAGCGGAACAACTGCGAGGCGCGATGCCAGGAGAGGAACAGAGGCGGACAAGAGTTGGTGGTTCTCGGTGCTACGGCCAACTCCGGCAAGGGGTAAGGGGTTGGGGCAAACCGCGGGAGGGAGAGGAACTCAGTGGATGTGGTTGTAGGGGGAGAGGAGGCCTGAGGTGGCCGGAGCAGAGAAGGCCCGCGATGGCCGAGATGAACTCCAGCGAAAAGTGGAGGGGGCCCGAGGAGTCCAGTGGTCGAGGAGAGCAAAGGAGAGGCTAGTGAGGTGCGGGAGGAGTCACTACAAAAAAAGACACATCCGCGACATTTTGGGCCGAACGAAAAAATTTATGTCATGCTTATGACACTTCTATGACGATAATTGTGACAAAACCCGGTATCATCATAGATGTGGTGGCTCCTACTTCTATTGAAAAAAAATCATGACAGAAAATGGGCTTTTCATCCTGGGCGGGCCAGAGACGCAGCTTCATGACATTCTTTGGGCCGTCCATGACGGAAGAAACCGTGGTAGAAGTGAGTGTCGGTGTCAAAGCGGGCGGATATCGGGTAGGGGGTCCCGAACTGTGCGTCTAAGGCAGATGGTAACAGGAGGTGGGGGACACAATGTTTACCTAGGTTTGGGCCCTCTCAATGGAGGTAATACCCTACTTCCTGCTTGATTGATCTTGATGATATAAATATTACAAGAGTTGATCTACCACGAGATCGTAGAGGCTAAACCCTAGAAGCTAGCCTATGATTATGATTGATCTTGTCCTACGGACTAAACCCTCAGGTTTATATAGACACCGGAGGGGGCTAGGGTTACACAAAGTCGGTTACAAGGGAGGAGATCTACATATCCGAATTGCCAAGCTTGCCTTGCAGGCAAAGGAGAGTCCCGCCCGGACGCGGGACGAAGTCTTCAATCTTGTATCTTCATAGTCCAACAGTCCAGCCAAAGTATATAGTTCGGCTGTCCCAGGACCCCCTAATCTAGGACTCCCTCAGTAGCCCCTGAACCAGGCTTCAATGATGATGAGTCCGGTGCGCAGATTGTCTTCGACATTGCAAGGCGGGTTCTTCTCAAAATTCTGAGTACCTGTCGAGTAGTGTCCGGCTTCCCATGAATGTTGCACTCCTTGGCTTCTGCGCCTAATAATGGCTATCTTCCACATGTCGAGCGAATGCGAGAAGTCGAGGCATTTTTACACTTGCCCCCCTATCCATGTGACTAAATCGTCTATTTAAAGAGCCGGGGATCCTCAGATCCAGATCACACCATCCTCCCACAGCGAGTGTCCATCAAAGCGCGCCCAAAAAAGTCCATCCCATCATAGCTGGCAAAAGCAGCTCCTCCTCTCGCTCCCGTAGCCCTAAGCCAGGCAATTGGAAGAAGTGTTCCGTCCCTCACAACCAATTAGTAGAATTATAGACCCAGGGGTTTCTCCCTCCTGCGTATATGGTCCCTTTCTGAGCTGAACTAGCCACTTACAACGGCGGGGAGCAAGCGGAGAGCTTTCCCAACCCATCTATGAGGGAGCGGGTATGCCTTGTCCCTTACTTATTAAGGGGACTTGGATTTCCAATCCATCCTTTCCTCCGCGGGCTCCTGGTGTTCTACGGCCTCCAGCTCCTTAACTTTACTCCCGCCTCCATATTATACATTGCTGGCTATGTCGCCCTTTGCGAGCTGTTTCTGGGCTGTGAAGCTCATTTCGAGCTATGGAAGAGGCTATTCTGCCTCCTACCCCATACACGGGAGGGGTTAATACATCAAGTGGGCGGAGCCGAGATATGGCACATCGCCGGGACCGAATACCTGTCTGCTACTCCGAAGAAGACATCCAAAGACTGGCCTTCGGAGTGGTTTTATATGGAGGACGTCCCCCTTCTGGACCCTATTCGAATGGGCCTTCCTGAGTTCGATAACGCCCCTTTGAAGAAATACCGCAGGTGGCGCCCTCGGAGCCCCCAGGAGGAAGATAACAGAGAGGTCCTTTACCTGATGGGCCGAATAAAATCGCTGGCCAAATGTGGGTTGACAATAATCGAGGTTATGTCAATATGTATAATGCGGGGGGTGCAGCCACTTCAATATCAGGGACAACCCATGTGGCACTTCAATGGAGAAGACGATGCCACCTGCTGCGGTCGTAAAGGTCCGGACTCCGTCGTTGCTCTAGCAAAAATGCTGTCCGATTTATATAAAGGAGAGGAAGAGGATTTCATCCATATTAAGCCACGGGATGGATTCTCCATTTACAACCCCCCAAACTGGGTGAGCTGCTACTTTTTACTCCAAAACTTCCCGCATTCTTCGTCATAAGTATTTACCTTGCTATTTCATAGCAGGAACTACAAAAAGCTGTGAGGGTGGTCCACAGCCCGTCTCCACAACCAAAGGACCCTGACCGGGCCCTCGACCCCGGAATCGAAGAAGATCCAGACACATTTGTGGAGCTCATCGATAGGATGTTCTATCAATTAAGCTGTGATGGTGCCTTGGTGGCCATCATAGCCGAATATCCTGGACTGCTCCCTGCATTGCATGTAAGTAAAACCGGAGTCCCAACTTCCGAGAAGGATCCCTTTTTTGGCACTTCACCTACCGCACACATTTGGTGTCTTACAGGGAAGGCCCTCGGGACGCCATGCCGAACCCGCGGTGACAAACCAACAAGTGGCACCGAAACCGGGTAGGCTTAAAAGGAAGGCGGTCAGGACTGAGACACCGTCGCAGAGGTATAAAAAAGAACCCTGCTCCGTGGTTGTTGTTTTGAAAATATAATGACGTCCATGGTTCCTGGCAGGAAAACGCTCGCCAGACCGTATCCGAAGAGCCTGCCGGCCACGCCTCCACCAGCCGGGATCCAGAGCCGGACTTAGAGGCAGATGCTAACGTGGGCACAACTCCGGATGTTTGTCCTACAAAGGATGCAGATAGGTTGTCCGCTACGAATTCTGAATCACAAGTCGTCGCCTGGCCGTACTCCGTGACCCTTGTTTCTCTGAAGAGGCGTTCGATGCCTTCAACTCAGGAGACGCGTACATCCGAGCTGCTCAAAATGATCTTGCCAGAGCCACGGACCAGTATGTAAAGGATATATGGGTAAGAAATTCTGATAATTATGTATATCAGTAGCCACTAAGACTTGAAACAGTTGACACAACTGATTTAAGGATCTTTATTTGCGTAGGTTCTTACAGAGAAGAATTCCCAGTTGTCTCAAGAGGTGGAGGAGTGCAAAGCCCAGCTACATGCCGCAGTTGCCGCAATGAAGGAGTCCGAGAAGGACCCATCTGGTAACACTTGTTTTATCAAAAAGAATGACATGTACCGGTTAGTATGCGGCATGCATGCAAATCTAACAATAGATTCTGCAGATGATCCCGGAGTGAATTCGGAGGTTGTGCGAGGGGATGAGCAACATGCTCAACGATAGTTAAAGGCTGGCGAGCACGTGCTTACGTAGGTTAGGCGGGAGAAAAACGATCTCCAAGATGCCAATACTCGTGTGAGTGTTGAACTGAAAGATGTTCGGGCCCAGCTTGCTGACTCCATAAAGGAGAATAAGAGGCTTCGACGCGGCATTTTTAGTAAGTGCTTCAACGAACTTTTATAGAGTTCGGTGAAGAAACCAGCTAATAGAGTTACATCTGTAGGTATGCTGACGGGTCGTCCTATAGAGGAAATGCGCGGGTCTGTGGGTGATCTTCTGCCAGAGCTCTCACAACTGCACGAACGAGTTCGGCAGGTGATGCAGGGCATCGCCCAAGCCTTGTGGCCCTCCACCTCCCTGCCAGGAGGCATGGGAGAGCTCATAGAGATGGTCCAAGGAGGGCGGCGACGCTTCCGATTATGGAAGATATCTTCCTGTCGACAAGGTGCAAGGGAAGCCTGGGCCATGGTGAAGACTCGATATACCAAGGTTGACCCGAACCACATGGCCGAGGTAGGACCTGTGGGGTCTGATGGGAAAGAGATACCCGTCAGCTTGGCGTATGACCAGGTGAAATTAGTCAAGAAGTATTCCCAACAGGATTGTAGGCTAGACAACCTGTTGGATGGTATAGAAGAAGAATTCAGTCAGTCTAAATGAGTGTGTACTTCAAGTGACATATATTGTCCCTAGCCGGATTGTAAATCATTTGTCATGGCGGACCTTTTTGCTTCGACCTCCCGACCCGACAGTCCGGAGTGACTCCGAATACCCACTCAGTTATGTAAAAACCGGGGTACGCATGGAAACCAGGCGTAGGGGTCATAAGTGCTAGAACAGACAAGTACCCAACTAGCTATGTTATATTACATGAATAGTAAGAAACATCTTCCAGGGAGAATAGTTCCGTTAAGGGTTCCTTTCCCTAGGTACGCACACATTGATGTGCATGTCCGAACTGCGAAAAGAGACGCGGGATATAAACATCCGGGGGTATGTATTGAAATAAGTTAAAGTCATCTTTTGTTCACCGACCGAATATTCCCTTAAGAATGCTAGCTTCCGGCTTCACCCAGTCTGACGTACACATCCGGCTTCCCTAGCAGTAACAGTCGTAGAGGTGCTCCACTTATGCCCTAGCCGAATTAACTGGAACGTAGGGCATAAACACAAGAGCCAGACAACCCAGCTTGGCCAAAACTTAAGTCATATCGATGCATATAATGGCGAAGAAAAGGTACATGTGGACAAGTAACACATGTGCGGGGGATAGAGCATGGAACATAGTTATATTATGCTTCTGTATAAGAAGCCCCCAGGTATAATGAGCACGCCTAGTGTGTCAAGATTGTGCAGTCAAGACACATTTTAACCTTTTAAGGCTGTGAAGAAATAAGGGAAGAAAGAAACAAAAGACAGATAACAGATATATATAAAAAATTGACGGAGGTAAGGGGGCCAACACAGAGTTCGGCACTAGGCGTAGAACCTTCAAAGTCTGGCCGTGTTCCATGGGTTTGGCTCGACTCGATTGTCCGATGCATCCCACAGACGGTATGCTCCACCGGTCAGAACTTTGTCAATAATGAAGGAACCTTCCCATTTGGGTTTGAGCTTGTCCTTTTTCTTCTCCGGTAGGCGTAGAACGAGTTCGCCAACGTTATAAGTTTTGGCCTGTACTTCTCTGCTTTGATACCGTCGAGCCTGTTGCTGATAGAATGCGGAGTGGGCTTTTGCCACGTCACGCTCCTCCTCCAGGGCATCCAAACTATCCTGCCGATCAAGCTCGGCTTCTTTCTCTTCGTACATGCCCACTCGAGGTGAGTCATGAATGATGTCGCAGGGCAGTACCGCCTCTGCGTTGTACACCATAAAAAATGGTGTGTATATGGTAGTGCGATTCGGCGTGGTCCGCAACCCCCATAGTACGGAGTGGAGCTCCTCAACCTAGTGCGTATCTGATTCCTTCAAGGATCACACTAATCTGGGTTTAATGCCGCTCATGATAAGACCATTCGCTCGCTTGACTTGACCATTTGTTTGGGGGTGATAGACGGAGGCATAATCGAGCTTAATGCCCATGTTGCCGCACCAAGTTTTTACCTCGTTGGCTGTAAAGTTCGAGCCGTCATCGGTGATGATGCAATGGGGGACGCCGTAACGGTGTACAACCCCGGATATGAAGTGTATCATAGGTCCGGACTCGGCCGTTTTCACTGGTTTGGCTTCTATCCATTTGGTGAATTTATCCACCATGACCAATAGGTATGTTTTCTTGTGGCTTCCCCCTTTAAGGGGTCCGACCATATCAAGCCCCCAGACCGCGAAGGGCCAAGTAATGGGGATTGTTCGGAGAGCAATAGGTGGCAGATGGATTTGGTTTGCAAAAAGCTGGCAACTGATGCAACGTTAGACGAGGTCCTGTGCGTCTGCTCGGGCCGTCGGCCAGTAAAAACCTGTACGGGAGGCCTTGCTTACAACGGCCCGAGCTACGACGTGGTGGCCGCCGAGTCCAACATGAATTTCTGCCAAAAGTTGCCGTCATTCCTCTTCGGAGATGCACCTTTGAAGTACTCCGGTAACGCTTTTCTTATAAAGCTCTCCCTCGTGGACCTTGTAGGCTTTAGACCGCCGCACAATGCAACGTGCCTCGTTTGGTTCATCAGGGAGTTTTTGCCTAGTTAGGTAAGCCAAGAAGGGTTCTGTCCACGGGGCGATGACAGCCATAATCACGTGGGCCGAAGGCGTTATTTCGGTGGCAGAGCCTCCGATTACGTCAGAGTGTTCGGTATCTAGCGTTGTGGCCGGGTCCGGACTGCTGTTGCCACTCTCTCCTTCCCATACCACGGATGGCTTAAACAACATTTCCAAGAAGATATTAGGTGGGACAGGGTCACGCTTAGCACCGATGCGGGCGAGGATATCTGCCGCTTGATTGTTTTCTCGGACCACATGGTGGAATTCAAGCCCCTGGAACCGAGCTGACATTTTGAGGACAGCGTTGCGGTAAGCCGCCATTTTTGGGTCCTTGGCATCAAAGTCTCCATTTATTTGAGATATTGCGAGGTTCAAATCCCCACGCACCTCTAGGCGTTGAATGCCCATGGAGACTGCCATCTGGAGACCATGCAACAGGGCCTCATATTCTGCTGCATTGTTGGAGTATGTGTATAATATTTGGAGTACCTATTGGACTATATCTCCGGTGGGGGATGTCAGGACAACGCCTGCTCCCAGACCAGCCAACATCTTAGAGCCGTCAAAGTGCATGATCCAATTGGAGTATGCGCCGTACTCTTTAGGGAGTTTGGCTTCTGTCCATTCGGCGACGAAATCAGCCAGCACTTGTGACTTAATGGCTCACCATGGTTTGTATGTTATGTCGAACGGGAGGAGATCAATAGCCCATTTAGTAATCTGGCCCGTGGCATCACGGTTATTTATTATGTCGTTGAGTGGTACTTCAGAGGCCACCATAATTGAACACTCTTGAAAGTAGTGTCGTAATTTCCGGGATGCCATGAGGACCGCGTATGCTATCTTTTGATAATGTGGGTACCGTGATTTGCATGGAGTGAGGACAGTGGATATATAGTATACCGGCTTTTGAAGTGGGAACTTATGTCCGTCCGTCTCTCGTTCGACGATGATTACTGCGCTTAAAACTTGGTGTGTTGACGCTATATATAACAGCATTGGTTCACCGACGTTTGGCGTGGCCAAGATTGGGTTGGTGGCCAAGACGGCTTTTATTTCCTCCAATCCGGCCGTGGACGCATCCGTCCACTCAAAGTGTTCGGTGCGTCGAGGAAGGCAATAAAGGGGTAGTGCCTTTTCTCCTAATCGGGAGATAAAGCGGCTTAAGGCAGCCACACATCCAGTTAGTTTCTGGATTTGCTTGAGGTCTGATGGGATAGCCAACTGTGATAGATCTCGGATTTTAGCCGGATTTGCTTCAATTCCTCTACTGGAGACGATGAAGCCCATGAGCTTTCCCGCGGGCACGCCGAAAATGCATTTTTCCGGATTGAGCTTGATGTCATATGTTCAGAGATTGTCGAACGTGAGCCTCAAGTCGTCTATTAAGGATTCGACGTGTCTGGTTTTAATGACCACGTCGTCTATGTATGACTCCACTGTTTTGCCGATTTGTGTTTCTAGGCATGTCTAAATCATGCGTTGATATGTTGCACCGGTGTTTTTGAGACTGAAAGGCATGGTGTTAGAACAGAAGGGGCCGTATGGAGTGATAAAAGCCGTTGCGGCTTGATCGGACTCCTCCATCTTAATTTGATGGTATCCGGAGTATGCGTCGAGGAAACACAATGAGTCGTGTCCTGCGGGAGCGTCAATAATTTGATCGATGGGGGGGGGGGAGGGGGAAGGAATCCTTGGGGCAAGCATTGTTAAGGTCCCTGAAATCGACACATAGGCGCCAGGATTTGTCCTTCTTTGGTACCATCACCAGGTTTGCTAGCCAGTCCGTATGTTTTATTTCTCTAATGAATCCGGCCTCAAGTAACTTGGCTAGATATTCTCCCATGGCTTGTCGCTTAGCCTCAGAGAAATGCCAGAGAGTCTGCTTGACCGGCTTGAACCCCTTTAGAATGTTAAGGCTGTGTTCCGCCAATCTGCGTGGGATTCCTGGCATGTCTGAAGGATGCCACGCGAATATATCCCAATTCTAGCGCAAGAAATCCTGCAGTGCGGCGTCTGTTGTGGGGTTCAGTTGTGCCCCGATGGATGCCGTTTTTGTAGGGTCCGTTGGGTGGACCTAAAATTTGACTATTTCGTCTGCTGGTTTGAAAGAGGTGGACTTGGATCGTTTGTCGAGTATCACGTCGTCCCTATCCACTGTGGAGCATAGCGTAGTTAGTTCTTCGGCCGCAAGGGCTTCGGATAGCGCCTTGAGGGCTAGTGCGGTGGTTTTATTTTCGGCGCGGAGTGCTATGTCCGGATCACTAGCTAGAGTGATGATTCCATCGGGACTGGGCATTTTGAGCTTCATGTACCCGTAATGGGGTATAGCTTGGAACATCGTGAATGCCTCCCTCCCTAAAAGGGCGTGGTATCCGCTACTGAACGGGGCCACTTGGAATGTGATTTCTGCGGGCTTGTAATTCTCCGGTGTGCTGATACGTCTCCAACGTATCTATAATTTTCGATTGCTCCATGCTACTTTATCTACTGTTTTAGTCTTTATTGGGCTTTATTTTCCACTTTTATATCATTTTTCGGACTAACCTATTAACCGGAGGCCCAACCCATATTGTTGTTTTTTTTGCCTATTTCAGTATTTCGAACAAAAGGAATATCAAACGGAGTCCAAACGGAATGAAAACCTTCGGGAACGTGATTTTCTCGCCGAACGTGATCCATAGAACTTGGAGCGCAAGTCAAGAAGCAACTGGAGCCTCCACGAGATAGGAGGACGCCCCCCCTATAGGGTGCGCCCCTGTCTCGTGTGCCCCTCGGGTGGCCACCGATGTACTTCTTCTTCCTATATATACCTACGTACCCCAAAAACATCCAGGGGCACAACGAAACACAATTTCCAACGTAACCTTCTGTATCCGCGAGATCCCATCTTGGAGCCTTCGCCGGCACTCTGCCGGAGGGGGAATCAAGCACGGAGGGCCTCTACATCAATATCCTTTCCCCTCCGATGAGTTGTGAGTAGTTTACCACAGACCTACGGGTCCATAGTTATTAGCTAGATGGCTTCTTCTCTCTTTTTGGATCTCAATACAATGTTCTCCCCCTCTCTTGTGGAGATCTATTCTATGTAATCTCTTTTTGTGGTGTGTTTGTCGAGATCCGATGAATTGTGGGTTTATGATCAAGTTTATCTGAATAATATTTGAATCTTCTCTGAATTGTTTTATGTATGATTAAGTTATCTTTGCAAGTCTCTTCGAATTATCAGTTTGGTTTGGCCTACTAGATTGATCTTTCTTGCCATGGGAGAAGTGCTTAGCTTTGGGTTCAATCTTGTGGTGTCCTTACCCAAAGGATGTAAAGGGTTGCAAGGAACGTATTGTATTGTTGCCATCGAGGACAACAAGATGGGGTTTATATCATATTGCATGAGTTTATTCCTCTACATCATGTCATATTGCTTAATGCGTTACTCTGTTCTTATGAACTTAATACTCTAGATGCATGCTGGATAGCGGTCGATGTGTGGAGTAATAGTAGTAGATGCAGGCAGGAGTTGGTCTACTTGTTATGAACGTGATGCCTATATACATGATCATGCCTAGATAATCTCATAACTATGCGCTTTTCTATCAATTGCTCGACAGTAATTTGTTCACCCACCGTAATATTTATGCTATCTTGAGAGAAGCCACTAGTGAAACCTATGGCCCCCGGGTCTATCTCTTATCATAGTTGTTTCCAATCTACTTTTATTTGCATCTTTACTTTTTGCATCTATATTATAAAATACCAAAAATATACTTATCTTATCGTACTATCTTTATTATATCTCACTTTCGCAAGTGGCCATGAAGGGATTGACAACCCCTTTATTGCGTTGGTTGCGAGTTCTCAGTTTGTTTGTATAGGTGCGTGGGACTTTTGAGGAGCCTCCTCTTTGGATTGATACCTTGGTTCTCAAAAGCGAGGGAAATACTTACGCTACACTTTGCTGCATCACCCTCTCCTCTTCGAGGAAAACCAACGCAAGTCAAGACGTAGCAAGAAGGATTTCTGGCGCCCGTTACCGTGGAGGTCTTCGCTCAAGTCAAGACATACCAAGTACCCATCACAAATCTATCTCCCTCGCATTTACATTATTTTCCATTTGCCTCTCGTTTTCCTCTCCCCCACTTCACCCTTGCCGTATTATTTGCCCTCTCTCTCTCCCAATCTCCTCAATCTTTTTGCTTGCCGCCTTTCTTTTTGCCTGTGTGTTGGATTACTTGTTGCCATGGCGCAAGACAATACCAAATTGTGTGAATTCTCGAATACGAATAATAATGATTTCCTTAGTACTCCGATTGCTCCTCTTAATAATGATGAGTCTTGTGAAATCAATACCGCTTTGCTGAATCTTGTTATAAAAGATCAATTCGCCGACCTTCCTAGCGAAGATGCCGCTACTCATCTAAACAACTTTGCTGATTTGTGTGATATGAAAAAGAAGAAAGATACGGATAACAATGTTGTCAAACTGAAGTTATTTCCGTTTTCACTTAGAGAACGCGCTAAAGTTTGGTTTTCGTCTTTGCCTAAAAATAGTTTTTATTCTTGGAACAAGTGCAAAGATGCTTTTATCTCTAAGTATTTTACTCCCGCTAAGATCATCACTCTTAGGAACGATATTATGAATTTTAAACAACTTGATCATGAGCATGTTGCCCAATCTTGGGAAAGAATGAAATTGATGCTTACATAATTGCCCTACTCATGGTTTGAACTAATGGATGATCATACAAATATTCTATGCCGGTTTGAACTTTGCTTCTAGAAATCTCTTAGATTCGGCCGCGGGAGGCACGTTTATGGAAATCACGTTAGGAGATGCTACAAAATTACTTGATAATATTATGGCTAATAATTCTCAATGGCACACCAAAAGATCTTCTAGTAAAAAAGTGCATGCTATAGAAGAAATCAATGTTTGAGTGGAAAGATGGATAAACTTATGAAGATGCTTGCTACTAAAAATACTCCTCTTGATCCCAATGATATGCCTTTCTCTTCCTTGATTGAGAATAATAATGAATCTATGGATGTGAATTTTGTTGGTAGGAATAGTTTTGGAAACAATGCTTATAGAGGAAATTTTAATGCTAGACCGTTCCCTAGTAATCCCTCTAATAATTATGTAAATTCCTACAATAATTCTTATGGTAATTTTAATAAGATGCCCTCTGATTTTGAGAATAGCGTGAAAGAATTTATGATCTCTCAAAAGAATTTTAATGCTATGCTTGAAGAAAAATTGCTCAAGGTTGATGATTTGGCTAGAACGTTGATAGTCTTTCGCTTGATGTTAATTCTCTTAAACTTTGATCTTCTTCTCCTAAGCATGATATCAATGAGTCTCTCAAAGTAATGAGAATTTCCATTGACGAGTGCAAGGAAAGAACCGCTAGATTGCGTGCTAAGAAAGAAAGCCTTATAAAAGCGTGTTCGTCTAGTTTCCGTGAAAATAATGATGAGGATCTTAAAGTTATTGATGCATCTCCAATTAGATCTATGTTTTGCAATATGAATTTTGATGATTATGGGACTGATGATGAATCAACTTTGCCTAGAAGGCGTCCCAAGAATTCGGAACCTTTAGATCTTGATGTTAAATTTTGTAAAAGTGAGATTGGAGAGTCCTCAACTTCTAATAATGTTGAACCTACTATCTCGGACTTCAAGGAATTTAATTATGATAATTGCTCTTTAAAAGGTTGTATTTCCTTTTTGCAAGCCATTGTTAATTCTCCTCATGCTTATAGTCAAAATAAAGCTTTTACCAAGCATATTGTTGATGCCTTGCTGCAATCTTATGATGAAAAACTTAATTTGGAAGTTTCTATACCTAGAAAACTTAATGATGAGTGGGAACCTACTATAAAGATTAGAATTAAAGATTATGAGTGTTTTTCTTTGTGTGATTTGGGTGCTAGTGTTTCCACGATTCCGAAAACTTTATGTGATATTCTAGGTTTCCATGATCTTGATGATTGCTCGTTAAATTTGCACCTTGCGGATTCCACCATTAAAAAGCCTATGGGAAGGATAAATAATGTTCTCATCATTGCAAATACAAATTTGGTGCCCGTAGATTTTATCGTTCTTGATATAGATTGCAATCTTTCATGTCCTATTATTCTTGGTAGACCTTTCCTTAGAACGATTGGTGCGATTATTGATATGAAGGAAGGGAATATTAGATTCCAATTTCCCTTAAAGAAATGCATGGAGCACTTTCCAAGAAAGAAAGTTAAATTACCTTATGAATCTATCATGCGTGCTACTTATGAGTTTAGTGCCAAAGATGGTATTCGTTAGATCTATCCTCGCTTTTATGCCTAGCTAGGGGCGTTAAACGATAGCGCTAGTTGGGAGGCAACCCAATTTTCTTTATGTTTTTGTTTTTGTTTCTGTTTAGGAATAAATAATCCATCTAGCCTCTGTTTATATGTGGTTTTATGTTTTAATTAGTGTTTGTGCCAAGTTAAACCTATTGGATCTTCTTGGATGATAGTTGTTTGATCTTGCTGTAATTTCCATAAACTTTGCGCTCAGTGCCCGAATTGTTACAAATCAACAGAACGTGCTAAAATAGTGATTCCAATTGCTGCTGATCAATAAACAAATTGTCTAGGCCGTCTAATTTTGGTAGATTTTTTGGAGTTCCAGAAGTTTGCGTTAGCTACAGATTACTACAGACTGTTCTGTTTTTGACAGATTCTGTTTTTCGTGTGTTGTTTGCTTATTTTGATGAATCTATGGCTAGTAAAATAGTTTATAATCCATAGAGAAGTTGGAATACAGTAGGTTTCACACCAATGTAAATAAATAATAAGTTCATTACAGTACCTTAAAGTAGTCTTTTGTTTTCTTTCTCTAACGGAGCTCGCGAGATTTCTCTTGAGTTTTGTGCTGTGAAGTTTTCAAGTTTTGGGTAAAGCTTTTATGGACTATGGAATAAAGGGTGGCAAGAGCCTAAGCTTGGGGATGCCCATGGCACCCCAAGATATTCAAGAATAGCCAAAAGCCTAAGCTTGGGGATGCCCCGGGAAGGCATCCCCTCTTTCATCTTCGTTCATTGGTAACTTTACTTGGGGCTATATTTTTATTCACCACATGACAAGTGTTTTGCTTGGAGCGTCGTGTGTTATATTAGTCTTTGCTTTTTAGTTTAACACAATCATCCTTGCTGTACACACCTTTTGATAGAGCCATACATAAATTGGAATTTGATAGAATACTCTATGTGCTTCACTTATATCTTTTGAGCTTGATAGTTTTGCTCATTGTGCTTCACTTATATCTTTTGAGCGTGATGATTTTTGCTCTAGTACTTTACTTAGATATTTTAGAGCACGGTGGTATATTTGTTTTAAAGAAACTATTGATCTCTCATGCTTCACTTAAATTATTTTGAGAGTCGTTAATAGCATGGTAATTTTCTTAATGTTAATATACTTGGTATTCAAGATATGTGAAACTTTCTTTTGAGTGCATTGAATACTAAGAAAAGTTTGATGCTTGATAATTGTTTTGATATATGAAGATGGTGATATTAGAGTCATGCTAGTTGAGTAGTTGTGAATTTAAATAATACTTGTGTTGAAGTTTGTGATTCCCGTAGCATGCACGTATGGTGAACCATTATGTGATGAACTCGGAGCATGATTTATTTATTGATTGTCTTCCTTATGAGTGGCGGTCGGGGATGAGCGATGGTCTTTTCCTACCAATCTATCCCCCTAGGAGCATGCGCGTAATACTTTGCTTTGATAACTTCTAGATTTTTGCAATAAGTATATGAGTTTTTATGACTAATGTTGAGTCCATGGATTATACGCACTTTTTCCTATCCTTCCATCATTGCTAGCCTCTCTAATACTGCGCACTTTTCGCCGGTATCATACACCCAACATATATCTTCCTCAAAACAGCCACCATACCTACCTATTATGGCATTTCCATAGCCATTACGAGATATATTTCCATGCAACTTTCCACCGTTCCGTTTATTATGACACGCTCCATCATTGTCATATTGCTAGAATGATCATGTAGTTGACATCGTATTTGTGGCAAAGACACCGTTCATAATTCTTTCATACATGTCACTCATGTTTCATTGCATATCCCTACACATCACGAGGCATTCATATAGAGTCATATTTTGTTCTAAGTATCGAGTTGTAATTCTTGAGTTGTAAGTAAATAAAAGTGTGATGATCATCATTATTAGAGCATTGTCCCAGTGAGGAAAGGATGATGGAGACTATGATTCCCCCACAAGTCGGGATGAGACTCCGCACGAAAAAATAAAACTAAAAAAAGGGGCCATAAAAAAAAGAGAAAAGGCCCAAAGAAAAAAAGAAGAAAAGAAAAAAAATTGAGAGAAAAAGAGAGAAGGGGCAATGCTAGTTAGTTCTTCGGCCACAAGGGCTTCGGATAGCGCCTCGAGGGCTAGTGCGGTGCTTTTATTTTTGGCGCGGTGTGCTATGTCCGGATCACTAGCTAGGGTGATGATTCCATCGGGCCCGGGCATTTTGAGCTTCATGTACCCGTAATGGGGTATAGCTTGGAACATCGTGAATGTCTCCCGCCTTAAAAGGGCGTGGTATCCGCTACTGAACGGGGCCACTTGGATTGTGATTTCTTCGGACCTGTAATTCTCTGGCATGCTGATATGTCTCCAACGTATCTAAAATTTTTGATTGCTCCATGCTACTTTATCTACTGTTTTAGGCTTTATTGGGCTTTATTTTCCACTTTTATATCCTTTTTAGGACTAACCTATTAACCGGAGGCCCAGCCCATAATGCTGGTTTTTTGCCTATTTCAGTATTTCGAAGAAAAGGAATATCAAACGGAGTCCAAATGGAATGAAACCTTCGGGAACGTGATTTTCTCGCTGAACGTGATCCATAGAACTTGGAGTGCAAGTCAAGAAGCAACCGGAGCCTCCACGAGATAGGAGGGCGCGCCCCCCCTATAGGGCGCGCCCCCTGTCTCGTGGGCCCCTCGGGCGGTCACCGACGTACTTCTTCTTCCTATATATACCTAGTACCCCGAAAACATCCAAGGGCACCACGAAACACAATTTCCACCGTAACCTTCTGTATCTGTGAGATCCCATCTTGGAGCCTTCGTCGGCACTCTGCCGGAGGGGGAATCAAGCACGGAGGGCCTCTACAACAACATCCTTGCCCCTCCGATGAGGTGTGAGTAGTTTACCACAGACCTACGGGTCCATAGTTATTAGCTAGATGGCTTCTGCTCTCTTTTTGGATCTCAATACAATGTTCTCCTCCTCTTTTGTGGAGATCTATTTGATGTAATCTCTTTTTGCGGTGTGTTTGTCGAGATCCGATCAATCGTGGGTTTATGATCAAGTTTATCTATGAATAATATTTGAATCTGCTCTGAATTCTTTTATGTATGATTAAGTTATCTTTGCAAGTCTCTTCGAATTATCAGTTTGGTTTGGCCTACTAGATTTATCTTTCTTGCCATGGGAGAAGTGCTTAACTTTGGGTTCAATCTTGCGGTGTCCTTACCAAAGGATGTAAAGGGTTGCATGGCACGTATTGTATTGTTGTCATCGAGGATAACAAGATGGGGTTTATATCATATTGCATGAGTTTATCCCTCTACATCATGTCATCTTGCTTAATGCGTTACTCTGTTCTTATGAACTTAATACTCTAGATGCATGCTGGATAGTGGTCGATGTGTGGAGTAATAGTAGTAGATGCAGGCAGGAGTGGGTCTACTTGTTATGAACTTGATGCCTATATACATGATCATGCCTAGATAATCTCATAACTATGCGCTTTTCTATCAATTGCTCGACAGTAATTTGTTCACCCACCGTAATATTTATGCTATCTTGAGAGAAGCCACTAGTGAAACCTATGGCCCCCGGGTCTATCTCTTATCATACTTGTTTCCAATCTACTTTTATTTGCATCTTTACTTTTTGCATCTATATTATAAAATACCAAAAATATACTTATCTTATCGTACTATCTTTATTATATCTCACTTTCGCAAGTGGCCATGAAGGGATTGACAACCCCTTTATTGCGTTGGTTGCGACTTCCCAGTTTGTTTGTGTAGGTGCGTGGGACTTTTGAGGAGCCTCCTACTGGATTGATACCTTGGTTCTCAAAAACTGAGGGAAATACTTACACTACACTTTGCTGCATCACCCTCTCCTCTTCGAGGAAAACCAACGCAAGCTCAAGACGTAGCACGTGCCGAATACCACATCTAGTGTGATTTTTCCCGCACATCGTGCTTCCCGACTAGGGATGATTCCTCTGAAGGTCGTGCTGCTTTGCTCAATGCGGCTCTTGTTTATTTCCATTTTGCTAAGAGTTTCCTGTAGATGAGGTTTAATCCGCTGCCGCCGTCCATGAGCACTTTAGTAAGCCGGAAGCCGTCCACAATTGGACTAAGTACCAAAGCGGCTGGTGCTCGGGCTGTTTGGAATTGAGGTTAAATCGCGGCATTGAAGGTTATGGCCGTGTCGTTCCATGGATTTATTGCTGCAACGTGGCAGACTTCTGCAAGGCTGCAGAGTGCTCGCTTGCGCCTATTATTTGAGGCGAAGGTCTCGAAGACTGTCAATATTGTATTGTTATTTTCCACGGGATGGTGCTCCATTGTATTGTTGATGAGGATATCCTCGCCGCTCTTGGCCACCTGGCGGAGTATCCAACATGCTCTAAGGTTGTGTGTTGGCATGGTATCCGCTGTACTGTGAATTTTGCATGGCCCATTGAGCCATCCCTCCAATCTGATTCCACGCCTGTAGTGGGCTTTGGTTTCTTTGTAATTGGATTGGGTTACTTACGAGAGTACACCCTTTTAGTTTGGACGGGGGGTCTAGGGAGAGCCGGAGGATCCCAGAATTTTGTTTGGGTTTTCTAGGCGCTTTCCATCGCACAGTATTTCTGTACTATGGCCGCCAAGTCAGCGAAGTGTGCTATGTCACGACAACTTATGGCGTTGAGGACTCCCTTGTCCGTGCAATTTTTGCAAAAGAATGAAATTGCGTCTTCCTCGCGACAGTCCTTGACCTTGCTCATTACAAGGAGGAATCTGGCCCAATAGTGATGTACTGTATCTTGGGGCTCTTGTCTAATGTGGGAAAGATCACTTATGTCTGTGTGGGTGGGTAGATTTAGGTCCAAACCTTGACCCGATCTGAGACCCAGGGGCGGAGGAGTTTTCGAGCTTGGCAGCTCGGGCTCCAGGATGTTGCCCAATAGTTCTGGCCTACTGTTTTTTTCTAGGTTCGAAGCTTGGGCCATGTCCTCCCGTAGATGGGTATCCGGATTGGAGAGCTCGGGAATCCGGACATAGTTTGTCCTAAAAAAAGAGGAAGAATCTCTACATTGCTCCTCCACCACCGCTATCTGATTGGTGACCGGTGGAGAGTTAATCTCCATTTGGTCGGGTTTAAGCCCGATCCGATCATAGTCCGTAGTGACTCCCAGGGCGGCGATGTGATCCAAGAGCTCGTTCAAGGAAGAGAGCTCCATTGGATCCATCTGCTCGGCGAATCCCGAGCCGACGTGGAGGCTGTTGTTGATGACCCGAGAAGTCATCATCGGCTACTGCCGAACGGGCGGTCATGACGAAGCCGCCTAATCGGAGAGTTTGGCCTAAAGCCAGGGCTCCCCCAGAGGTAATGTTGTCCTTGACAACAAGATGAGCCATCAAGCCTTATCGTGACGGCACAATGGCACTCTCAATGAAAGCACCAGTGTCGGTGTCAAAACCGGCGGATCTCGGGTAGGGGGTCCCGAACTGTGCGTCTAAGGCGGATGGTAACAGGAGGCGGGGGACACAATGTTTACCCAGGTTCGGGCCCTCTTGATGGAGGTAATACCCTACTTCCTGCTTGATTGATCTTGATGATATGAGTATTACAAGAGTTGATCTACCACGAGAACATAGAGGCTAAACCCTAAAAGCTAGCCTATGATTATGATTGATCTTGTCCTACGGACTAAACCCTCCGTTTTATATAGACACCGGAGGGGGCTAGGGTTACACAGAGTCAGTTACAAGGGAGGAGATCTACATATCCGAATTGCAAAGCTTGCCTTCCGACGGAAAGGAGAGTCCCACCCGGAAACGAGACAAAGTCTTCAATCTTGTATCTTCATAGTCCAGCCAAAGTATATAGTCTGGTGATAAGCACATTTCTAATACAATATTTTGGCACATATATACACCATTTATTGATATATGTTCATCCATTCTTACTATGAATTGTGATATATTAGGATGAAAATCATATAAAAGATCATTTACTCGTGATTTCTTTCTTCTGCAGAAAAGTGCACAAAGGCACTATAAACCTCAAGATTCTGACTAAGAGGCCGAAGAATACAAGACAAGGACGGGAAAAAAAGAAGGGGGACCTGAGCATGAAGGAAAGAAGAAACCGAGGGCCAAACTAGAGAAGGGAAGGGATGTGCTTGCGAAGAAAGAAGGGAGCAGGAGGGCCAAATCAAAAAGTGGCAAATCTAATCGTGGGATCAAATCCCTAGTGCTAGCCACCGATCCACTTTGGGCCTGGCCACATATCTCTCTCTTTCCCCTGCCTCCTTCTCCACCTCCGGCCGCCGCTGCATCTCCATTCACCAGTCCACATCCATCCACCAACGCATCCACCAGCGCCGCTGCATCTCCCTTCACCGCGTCACCACCAAACCTTCCTCCGCGCGAGTGCCCCTACTGCCATCCTTCTCCACTCTCCTAAAGCCTCATGATGTCTCTCTTCTCCACGCCCCCGCTGCTGCTTCTCTTCTTGTCCAAACCTTGCTCTTGCTCCTTCTCTGAACTTGCTGCTTCTACTGCTTCTTCTCCCACGTCACTGCTGCCACTCTTCTTTTCTTCCCCCTACTGCTGCTCCTTCCCTGAACCTGCTACTTCTACTGCTTCTTCTCCCACATCACTGCAGCTCCTCTTGTTTTTTTTCCCCTACTGTTGTCCTTCTTCTGCCTCAACCTCCTGTTATTGCCTTCTCTCTCTCTCTAAATTTCTGTAGTATTGCGAGATGTTTAAGACATTGTAAGGTTTAGATTTGAAGAGTACTTGAAACCTATTGTTTGCTCAGTTTAGTACTTGTATTATATAGTGTATGTGTTCATTTTTAGACTTGTGTTTGTAGTGTTACATTGGTCATTTCTGAGTTGAACCGTGGCATGTGTCAATCAGTTTGTATCCTTGATAATTAGCTATATATAACCCCTATCCATTTCTTGCTTAAGAACCTTGTTACATTGTGCAGTATTTGTGTTAGTGTAAGTACGTGTGATATATATTTACGTTTGTGCGTGTCTGCGATGTGATGCATTTTATGTTTTGGGCCTACATACTTGTTTATTCACTATTTTAAATTATAAATAGTTATATATATATATATATATATATATATATATATATATAGTGATGCTATTCATCACCCGAGTGCAGAATAACTTATTCTTCACCGAGGTAATCTTACGATCATTTCATAATTAAATTACGTTTGGAATTCATATAGTTACATTCCTATTCATTTACTACGTAATATTTGACATAAGAAAATAAAAATATAGGTCATAAGACAAGAAAATTTGCAGTTTATGTGTATTTTACACTATGTTTTTACGTTTGTAATTTTACATAACATAAAATATTTTTCTGACGATTATATATTTTCTTACCGTCTCTTTTTATGTTGAAAATAAGACAAAACTTACGAAACGTAAAATTACGGTGTATTGATGGTAAAATAGAGGGGGTGAAGAATAACTATTCCTCACCCAGGGTGACGAATAGACAATCCTTATATATATATATATATATATATATATATATATATATATATATATATATATATGTTCATGTCTTTTCAACTCCCTAGCCGTTGATGTATGCTTGTGCTAGCATTTTATTTCTCTACTAAAACAAAAACACCAAAAAAATACATTGAGTAAAATCTGAATCTACCTTTGCTTATCTGCATTTTCTTTGGCGACAACCCTGTTTAGTTTAATTTTACTTTCTTGCTTTCATCACCAGAATCGTGTTACCTAGCTTTAGCCGAGCATAGTCGCCGTTGCGTAGTCCCTGTGGGGAACACGACACTCGCAGTTCGGGCGAAATATCCCGCTGTATTTACAATTGATCATCCGGCTGTCCGAGGACCCCCTAATCCAGGACTCCCTCGGTGAGGGCGAGGAAAATATCTGGGAATTCCTGGTTATGGTGGGTGGTCGGGGGCCGAGCGATGCGCGTTTCTCTCGTACACGTACACGTGTGGGTGCGAGGCGTTTGTCGGATTTCGGGTTCTGGCAGACCCTTGAGGTTCGAACTCTGGGGTGCGCACGGAGATCTTTCCCCTACCAGCTCACGTGTTAATGGTTTGCAAGGGATCTAAACTAGGAACGATGAACAGTACAAGAGACACAAGATTTATACTGGTTCGGGCCACCGTTGTGGTGTAATACCCTACTCCAGTGTGTGGTGTGGTGGATTGCCTCTGGGGCTCATGAAGAACAGTACAAAGGAAGAACAGCCTCGCGAGGGGCTGTTCTTGAGCTAGTGCGATGGACTGCTTGGGTAAGTCCAGTCGCTTCTCTCTCTCTCTCTCTCTCTCTCTCTCTCTGGTAGGTTCGACCCCCTCCTTCTCTCTCTGTGGTGAGTTCGACCTGTCCTTCCGTCTCTGTGGTGGCTAGTCCTATTTATAGAGGGAGGCCCTGGGCCTCTTCCCAAATAATGAGCGGGAAGGGCGCCAACAATTGGCCATTTTGAAGGGGAACATCTAGTACACTTATCCTGACTAAAGTTGGTCTTCGGCTGCCAAAGGCTCTGACGGTGACGCCGTCCTGGGCTCCACGATGACCTCCGTCCTGCCGCTCTGCTGGTCTTGGTCTTGTTGCACCGAAGCGGTAACCTTTGCCTGATGCCTTGGCCTGTGCTTGCCTCCTTTGCACCAAAGGGGAAACGAGGACACTGCGTAGGCTGGCGCCCGCCTGATCTCGATCGTCATGGCTTGTGTCATGGGGCACCCTTGTGAGGTACCCTGCCTTCATCTCTCCGCCTCCTCGTGAGCCTGCCTGACGAGGATGCTCCTGAGGAAGGTTCCTGTCGTCCGCCCCGCGATCCTTGACCCTCGCGAGGGTCTTGAGCTTGAGCTGATGAAGCTGGGCCACGCTGGGCCCCCACTTGAGCCACGCCGCAGGCCGCAGGCAAGAAAGTCTGGGGACCCCCATTCCCAGAACACCAAAAGTAGCCCCCTGGCCCAAGGCGCGCCCGAACTTGGCTTAGTAGAGAAGCGAAGGGGCAAGTGCGAAGCACCATGGGCCCCAACAGCCTGCGGCCTTGGGCGTCACGTGGCGATTGATTGAACTTGGGCGTCTCCGCTTCCCCATGATCCCTCGGCAACCGCATGACTTGACAAGTCCGTGCACGCAGAAATGGGTCATGATTACCTGTGATCGTGGAGGCCAACGGTTGGCCTCCTCCAGCTATAAGTACGGAACGGCGCAAGCCCTTCCAGTCCATCCCTTCTTGCTACTCCATCCTCTCCATCCTCGCCCTTGCTCCGCATTGCAACAATGGCTCCGATCCGCCAGTTTTCTGCAGAAGAGAAGGGAAAGGCCCCAAGAGAGGGTCCCGACCCGCTTCCGCCGAGGAAACGGCTAGTCCTCTGCCGCCGAGATGAGGGCACCCGGCAGGAGGCGTCAAGGCCCTGGTACGAGCGGCCGCCGCCAGGGTTCCCGCTGCCCTTGTACGCCCGCATCGAGGGCCCTGGAGGAGTGGACGCCGAGCGACACGGACGACGCCGCCGTTGGCGCCGGCGGGTCACGGTGGTGGCGTCCTTCCTCCTGAAGTACATGCCGAGGGCTCCTCCCGAGAGCTCGTGCTCCATGCCGCCATGCCTCCTCAATCTTGGATTCGCCTTCCTCCCTCCTTCGCCTTCGAGATCCCGCCGAGGGGCTCTCTTGAGCTCTGGTTGCAGCACGCTGGCTGCCGCACCCCTGCGACCGGAGCGGAGGTTGCGGTTGTCGCTCCGGGCAAGGTCTACATGACCCGAGGCAGGGGCGACACCACCCGGGTATTACGGACGAGGGGTGCCCTCGTGATCCACCTAGAATATGACGGCGCCTCCTTGATGTTCTTCAAGGTCTTCGACGCGGAAGGACGCTGGCTGGAATGCTTCCCCGAGAAGGGCGGTCGGGGCATCGCCGTGGCGAGGACTAGGCCCGCCGGTCGCCCCCTCGGCAGCTCCTCGGGCAGCAACGAAGGGGGCGGAGGGTCCAGCACCTCCGCCGAGCTTCTGGCGACTCCGGAGACGACCGACGACAGCTACGAGCCCCCGAGCTCGCGCCAGGCCGGGCGGGGCGCTTGTGCTACCGGCGCCGGTGATCTGGATGGGGTTGGCGCCGGCGCCTGGCGGCCCACTGTTGATGATGGCGTCTTCTGGGGAGGCACGCGTAGTCAGCGTTCCTTAGGATTAGCTCCTTTTATTTCCTGTGAAGAATCGAAGTAGCACAACGCGGGGGTATGTAAGGCACTGGCCATGTTTTTGTGAATACTATATCCTTATGCTTGCTCTATCCCGGGTCAGCTCCCCCTTTCTTTCCTCACGAGGGCTTGGTGCTCTGCGCTGACAGGTCCTGGTCCCCAGGTAGGCTTCAGCCTTCGCTTTTATGCCAGGTCGCGATGCCGTGGTCAAGGCCAGGAGGTGAGCGGCCCGAGGTCCAGTAAGAGCCCCTGAGTCGCGATGCTCAGGAGGTCCCCTTTAGCGCTCAAGTAGCCTCCGCTGGGCAAGAAAGGTAGGCAGCTATGCCGTGACAGAGCAGCAGTAGGCGAGGGTTTAGCGCTGAGTCGGATCATTTTTTGCGTCACTTATATTGCAGGTTTGGAGCGGCGTTCGATGAGGTGCCGTGCCTGCGCGACTGCAACTGAGGTATTGCCGGGTTAAGTCCTCGCGAGCTTCTTCCCTCTCCCCCGCTCTTTCCTTAATGCTCTACGTCCTCAGGTCCCGGCCCTCGAGCGAGCTCAGCCGCCGCTGGTATGAAAGGTCGCGATGCCGTGGGTCAAGGCCAGGGGGTGAGGGCTGGAGAGCCAGTAAGAGCCCATGAGTCGCGATCCTCAGGCGCCCACCTTTCAACATGCAAGCGGATCGCGCCGGAGAGGAGGAGAGAAGGCTTGTGATGCCGCCAGCGTTACTCCTGGAGCAGGTCCTGTGTACCAATCATGAGGGGAAACAAGGTATGTCATTATGGTTGCCAGCCAACCATTGGTCGCTCCAAGGGAGTGATCGGGGGCACTGAGGGCTTGGCGAGGTGGCGCCTTGCGGGGCTGCCACGGCCAGAGCTCAGCCACTCAGATTTATCGGTGTTGCAAGGACGGACCCGTGCGCAAGTGCCGTGCCTGAGCTATCGTCTCCAAAGGTAGGTGTCAATCGAGCAGGCGATTAGGTCAAGCATGTTATGTATGAATAAGCAAATCCATCTAGATAGGTGCGGAGAAAGCACATGCCACTGGGTCTGGCCCGAGAAGCTTGGGGACAATGCAGCCCGAGGGGCGCCCCCAGCAAGGTAAGTAAAGAACATAAGCAAAACGGATACATGCCGCAGGGACGGACCCACGTGGCCTGGGAATGATGCAGCCCGAGGGGCGCTCCTAGCTGAAAACAGAACTTGGAAAGGTGTCACCTGATATGGTGGGAGATGGCGGGATGTTGAGGTAGCGGATGACGCGTGATGAGGAAGCCGGCCCTCACGAGCCCTCCAGACCTGGAGCCTCGGGAGGCTCCGGGGGCACGGTGGGTTCCTCGAGAGCCATCTCCATCTCTGCCAGGACCGCGCCCTGCTTGACCTCCTGAGCCTCCGGAGCGCACCTCAGCAGGCGCTGATGGGCGGCGACCGCGTTCGGCAAGCCGAAAGGCATGCGAACGTAGCTGTGAGGTGGACCCTCGCAACTCCCCACGCGTGAGGGCCAGAGGTGCTCCTGAAACGCGGCCCGGTTGAGCCCTGGTATGTCGATGCAGACTCGCAGCCCAGCATCCTTGCCTGGATGTGGGGCCACGGTGGGCAAGCGGCGACAGCCGCGCATGACTCTTGACTCCTGTAGCTCCTGGATGTTCCTCGTGATGAACTCCTGAGGGTTTGGCCCTCCTTGCCTCATACCTTCCTGAGGGAAACGTGCCTTGAAGCACGCCTCCAAGTGGTGCCCGAGCGCCTCCCTCGTGACCCCGGCTAGGTCGGTAGCTCGCCATGAAAGAGCCCCCGAGCCCCGCCCGAGGAGGGTGCCGGGCGCGCCTTCCTCTGCGACAGAGGGTGGCGCCCCTCGAACGGGCGTGGGTCCTATTGCCACGCCTCCGGAGGTGCCTTCCCCACGAGGGCTTGGACCAGGCGAAGCCTTCTTCTTCTTAGGGATCGCCTCGAGAAGTCTCCCGTTCCTGTGATCTAGGTCTTCGATTGCTACGGCTTGGAAGGCACGCTCAAGAGAGCACACTGCATCCCTTTCCTCACAAGGCAGTGTGATGACTCCTCCGCTTCCTGGCATCTTGAGGACATTGTAGCCATGGTGAGTCACTGCCATGAACTTGGCCAAAGCTGGGTACCCGAGGATGGCATTGTATGGCAGGAGAATGTGGGCGACGTCGAAGTCGATGAGCTCAGTGAGGTAGTTGCTGCGCTGTCCGAAGGTGACGGGAAGGCGAACATACCCTATCAGGACGGTGGAGCCATCGGTGACTCCTGAGAAAGGCTTGGTCGGCTGAAGCTGATCGTATGGCACTTGGAGATCGTTAAATGTCTCGACAGATAGGATGTTGAGTTCTGCTCCGCCGTCGATGAGGGTCCTGGTGACTTGCACGTTGCTGATGACTGGTGAGCAAAGCATGGGGAGGACTCCGGCCGTTGCCGCGCATTTGAGCTGATCCGCTGAGCTGAACGTGATAGCACACGACGACCACCTGAGAGGGCGTGTGGCCTCAGGCTTGGGGAGGACTGCATTCACCTTGCGAGCAAACTGCTTGAAGATGCGCTGAGAGGCTGGGGCCTGAGCGCCACCCAGGATGCCAGCAATCGCGCGCAGATCCTGGAAGCCCCCAGCCCCCTCGTCGTGATGATGGTCTCCGTACCTCCTTGGCGGCTGCGGCAGAGGTGGGAGCCCTGCGTTGCCTTGAGGGCGGTCCTCATGAGGCTGGTCCCTCTAACCTACCTCATGAGGCTGGTCCTGCCAGCGGTCCTCGCGAGGTCTGTCACGCCATCCTTGGCGAGGGCCGCGGTCTTCCCAGCGTCCTGCGCCTCTTCCTCCTCCTCGGTCGTAGCCCCGATCACTGCGCTCGGGGCGTCGGCCGATACACCCTTCTCGCACGGCCCTGATCTCCTGGCATTCGTTCGTGTTGTGGGTGTGGAGGTCGTGGTATACGCAGTACCGGCTGCCTTTGGATGACTCGGGCTGATCCCTGCCTCGCTTGGTGTCTGGTTCTGCCGCGAGCACGGCAGCCCCTTGCGCTTCACGTCCTTGACCTTGGGCTTCTTCTCTTCTGGATCGGCAGCCGGAAGCTCGAGGAGGAGAGGCGCCCTTCCTCAGCCTGGCGCATCCGGGTCGCCAAGTTGAACAGCTCCATGGATGTGCATGGTCTTCATGCATTGCTAGCTCCTCCTTCATCTTGACGTCACGCCGCCATCGGAGAAGGCTGAGATGATGGCTTCCTCGATCCACCCCGGGATCTTGAGGCGGGCGTTGTTGAAGCGCTGGATGTACTTGCGCAGGTCTCTCACGGCTCTTTGCTTGATGCGGCGCATGTCGCTCACGGCCGGAGGCCGATCGCAAGCGCCTTGGAAGTTGGCGATGAAGCGGGTGCGCATCTTGTCCCAGGAGGAGATCGTGCCGGGAGCCAGGTTCGGGCTCCATACTTTAGCGCCATGGGGAACCAATTCGCCATGACCTTTTCGTCCCTGTTGGCGGCTTCGATGCCCAGCTCGTAGAGCTGAAGGAACTCCGCGGGGTCGGTAGTGCTGTTGTAGCGAGGAGGCAGGTCTGGCTTGAACTTACTGGGCCATGCGACGCTACATAGCTCGGCGGTGAAGGCGCGGCAGCCTGCGGTGGCCACCGGGGCTCTCTGCTGATGCGGAGCTTGCTCTTGTGAATTCCAGCACTGCCGTTGCTGGAGCAGCGGGGTCTTGACGCGGTGGCGCTGGAGCGCGATCGCGGCGCTCCGGTGCTGGGAGCACGCGAGCGCCTTCTTGGGGACGAGGGATCTCCTGGAAGCTCCTTTCTTGTTCCGCGGGCGCCGTACGCGGAAGGTATCGGCCCGGGGCCATGCGCCTTGGAGCCAGGGCGCCTTCTTGGGGAGGAGGAGGCGGGGGCACCTCCAGCTCCCTGCCTCCCGCGCGGGGTGAAGGGCGAGGCAACGAGAGGGACGGCACGGGGGAGCCCCCTGCGGCGCGGACAAGCTCGACGACGCGATCGAGCCACTCGTAGAGACGCCGTCCGACAGGCGGTAGCGCAGAGCTCGCTTTGCCGATGGCGAGCGGCTCGAGCCTCCATGGGAGCGCGGTGTGCGCGATACGAAGAACCAGCAGGGGCAAGCGAAGGAGTAGTGGTGCGGCCTTCTCTTCTCACCGATGGATGCAGGGACGAGGCCTGCTGCTCGTTCCCCGCCGGGCCGGTGGTGGCGTTGGCGGCAGGCGACGGGGAACGACAGGGTGTCCACCGACGGGAGTCGTCTGGGCGACTCGAGCGACGCGAGCAGCCCGGCGCTCGGCGAGCGTCAGCCATGGACACGACGGAAGATCACACGCGACCAGCGGAAGAAAGATTCCGACACACCCCTACCTGGTGCGCCAAATGTCGGATTTCAGGTTCGGGCAGACCCTTGAGGTTCGAACTCTGGGGTGCGCACGGAGATCTTTCCCCTACCAGCTCACGCGTTAATGGTTTGCAAGGGATCTAAACTAGGAACGATGAACAGCACAAGAGACACAAGATTTATACTGGTTCATGCCACCGTTGTGGTGTAATACCCTACTCCAGTGTGTGGTGTGGTGGATTGCCTCTGGGGCTGATGAAGAACAGTACAAAGGAAGAATAGCCTAACAAGGGGCTGTTCTTGAGCTGGTGCGATGGGCTGCTTGGGTGAGTCCAGTGTCAGGACCCCGATTCCAAGTCACATCGATCTAGCCGGTAACACCTCATATCACTTTGCGGCCTCACGCACGGTATTCCCACGGGTGTCGCCTTACCATGGCCCGAACGCTTATGCCTTTTGGCTCACGTATATGATAGTGTCACTAGCATCCATATGACAGAGAACCCGGGCCGACATGGCTAGTCGTGAACCCAAAGCGGCACTAACCCATGGGGACAGGCATACATGAATCACATCGACCATGTCGGTCAGCGGCGTGTGAATCCGGGCTGTAGCACTGGGCTAACAGGACTCCGATAACCCGGGCTGTAGCAGGCTAGGCAGGACTCCGGATGTCACCGCGTGACATTTCCCCGAAGGGACAGACACAGGAAAGAAGTGAAACACATGTCGGCCAGTCAAGTGTCCAGAGCAGTAGTTCTGGGCTAGCAGGACTCTGGTGAACCGGGCTGTAGCGGACTACTATCGCTCAGGAAGCACTAGACTACATTTCCCCATATGAGAGGCTGCCAAGGATAAACAACTAGTTTGTCGGATCCCACACATACCAAGCATTTCAATCATACACACAATATGCTCGATATGTGTAAATACAACATGGCATCACAACATAACTCTACGACTCAAGTATTTATTCATTAGGCTCCGAGGAGCGAGATATTACAAACATGGGTCTCATGACCCAACACTCAGAGCATACAAGTCAAAGCACAAGCGGAAGCATACAAATGAAAAAGGGCTGAGAAGACTGACTATCTACCAGATCCTGCCGAGGGCACAAGATCGTAGCTGAGGTAACAAGCTAAACGTCGAAGTCCAAGCGGAACTACTAGCAAGACTGAAGTCTCTCTGCAAAAACATAAAATAGGCAAGCGTGAGTACAATTGTACTCAGCAAGACTTACATCAGAACTAACTACATATGCATCATTATCAACAAGGGGGTGGTGCAGTTTGATGCTGACAAAGCCAGATTTGACTCGGTTGCTATCTGAACTAAGACTGCAAGTAACTCTTTTGAGGTGGCGCACACGAGTCCACATATTCACCATATCAATACACCACTATGGATCCGCTCCCGTCTACCTACGAGAACGCCATCCATAGCACTCACACTTATCTTGCGAGTTTTAGAGTATCCACTTTCACTTGTCTATGAACTATGCAAGGGGTCCAAGTTTCCATATCCGAGGAATCCGGCTATTCGAATAGATAATGATAACCCTGCAGGGGTGTACTTCTTCACACACGCTCTCGCCACTTATCGCCCTGGACACGTCATGTACCTCGGCAACCTTCAAGCGGAAGCCTGGCGAGGGAGTCGGCCACGACCGACTAACCACACAAGTCTCTCGTCCAGGTTTATCGCCTATTCGGGTTCCATCCGCAAGGAGTTCCGGCCGGGGTGTCGCTCACGGCCCCAAATGATGTGAGCAGGGTTCCCAAGCCCACCAACCGGTGCCACTTGGTACACCGTGCCACTGTGCCTAGTCTGTCCCAAGCCCACCTGTACCGGGTGCCACTTGGTAGACTACTAACACTACCTACAAACACCAGAAACTAGTTGCAACTCCGGGACAGAGATCAAGTTGATTAATAAGTCGAGAGGGGTCGAGTTACCGGAACCCAATGTGTGGTAGTAACTTTTCATGGATCACAAACACAGAACTCAGTTCCTGAGGACGGCTGCAATGAGACAACCCACCATGTACTCCTACATGGCCTCTCACCGCTACCTTTACCAAATCGTGTTCACACACTTAGCTCACACACAGTAGGACATGTTCACCACTTTCCAATTCATTCCCGATGAATCAGACCTGACACAACTCTAAGCAATAGCAGGCATGACAACCAAGCATGAATGAGTAGGCACATCAGGGCTCAAACAACTCCTACTCATGCTAGTGGGTTTCATCTAATTACTGTGGAATGACAGGTCATGCAGAGGATAAAGGGGTTCAGCTACCGCAGCAAGTAACACATGAGTCGTTGTTGTCCTAATGCAGTAAAATACAGCAGGAGCGAGAGAGTGGGATTATATCGGAATGAACAAGGGGGTTTTGCTTGCCTGGCACTTCTGAAGATATTATAGTTCTTCATCGGTGTCATCGAACTCATCGTCGGAACCACGTCTATCGAGAGGGGACAAACACCGGTAACTGAGAAAGAACACAATCAATGCAATGCCATAATATGATGCATGATCATGACATGGCAATATGCTATGGTTTGAGCTAATGCATCTAGCTATGATTTAAATAAAGTTGGTTTGAATACAAGATTCAAATTCAAACTCCACATGTAATTATTTAAATGCCATTCATTTGATTTTCCCTAGACAATAGCCATAAGTTGTTCTAACATGCATGAAAATGGTATAGATGGATAGATTGGATTTTTCTGATCAATTTTCATATATAATTTATCTCATTTGGAGTTACGGTTGAATTTATATGAATTTTTGAAGTTTAGGACATTTTCTGGAATTTCCTGAATTATATTAAATCCAGAAGTCAAATACTGCGTCAGCACTGCGTCATGCCTGCGTCAGCAGGTCAACAGCGCTGACCAGGTCAAATCTGACGCGTGGGGACCACACGTCAGTCACACAGGGTTTAAGCAGGGGGGTTAATTAGCCTAACTAAAAATCAGGGGCGTCGGGGCCCATCTGTCATTGACCCGGAGGGTCATTAGGTTAGTGCTAACTGGGGTTTGACCGGCGTTAAGCCGCCGGCGAGGCCGAACGAGGCGGATCTCGTCGGGATCGTCGCTCCGGCGACCATTTGCGCGGCGGAGACCACCTGCGCGACGCCCAGGCTCGCGCGCATCCATAGGTACACGCGGGAGGCCGTGGGGTGGCCGGAGGCGACGTCAGCATCGACCCCGGCGGCGGCCGGAGTTCGGCCGTACTCGGAAACGTAGCTGCAGCGTGCAAACTAGGCGGGTGAAGCCTCCTAAAGTGCCTGCAGAGGCGCACGAGGCCGTTGGACACGGTGGGGTGACCTGGAGGCCACCGGAGTAGCGCCGGCGGCGAGCCCGAGCGGAGGTGAGCTACGGCTCGTGTGGCAGGACGGACTAGAGGCGCAGGAGAGCAGGGGAGAAGGGGGTTTGGATGCAGAAGCTCACAGCGGATCGAATGGAGGGGCATACGAGCTCAGGGGAGGCTTGGCACAGCCGAAACAACGACGGTGATCTCGTCGGCCGGAGCTTGAAGACGGCGATGGCAACGGTTCCACAAGGTGTACGGCGGCTCGTGGCTTGACGGAGGGGACGAAGAAGACGCGGCGAGGCTCTTGGACTCGTCGGAGAGGCGAGGCCGTGACGGTGGGTGCGGCAACAGCGAGCGGCGGCGACGGTGGCGTTCGGTCTCAGGAGAGAGGGAGAAGCAGAGGAGGGAACAGCACTGGGGGAGAGTGAGAGGGGCCGGGGGGTTGCGTGGCGTCCTGTGGGGTCGAGGCGCAGTAGCTGGAAGTGGCGCTTGGCGTCGGGCACGCAGCTGCTTCTCCTCCTGGCAGGAGGAGGAAGACAACACTGCCCCTGGTGGGCTGGGCCTGTTGGCTGGGCTGCCAGCTGGGCCGGCCAGGTAAGTGGCCCAGATGGGCTTCCTCTCTCTGCTCCATTTCTATTTTATTTCTCTTTTCTATTTTCTGTAATTGTGTTTGGCTTTAATAAAAATGCCAGGGCATTTCCAAAAATCATGAAACTGCTCAATGTCACTGTTTCGAATATTTCCAACAGCAAACATTTCAGTTTGGGATTATTCGAGCATTTAAAATATCATTTAGCAATTAAATGCCCAAATGCAAATACCATATGATTTAATTCAAAAATCCAGAATGGCCTAGAAAAATGTGCACCATTTTAGGGTGAGGTTCTAGACCAATCCAAAATGATGAACTTTTCTCAAGGCATTTTGGGTTTATTGAGAATATTTTTATTTGAACCTAGTTGATTTGATCTGGTGCTAGGGTTTGAGCAATCCCCATTTCAACTTTCTAATAAATTAGACATGATGCAAGAAAAGTCAAGTAAGGGCTGATCTGGGGCTGTGACAGCTCACCCCCACTAAACAAGAATCTCGTCCCGAGATTCAAGACGTGAGGTAAGAAGGCAGAGGGGACACTAGCTAACACGATCTTGTCGATCCAATTTCCCTTCCTGGAGATGTTGGTTCATTGTTCCAATTGATCTTGACGTCCTTGCTTTTGAGATCTTCATCCAACACGATGGCAACAGAAAGAGACTCTATAGGAGACGATCTCCTCGAAGATCGAGCACTCAAGATCAACTCGTGGAATGAGATGTTGAAACATCTTTAGTTGAGGCACAAATCACATCGAGAGGGATGGAAGAACAAACAACGAGGTTTGATTAGTGGGGAACAATTCCACACTTAGAGAGATGGTGGATGGTGTCAAGGTGGCGAGGAAATAATTGCCATGATTCAATAACGGGGCACCTCAGGGGAGGTGACACGAGGAACTATTCCCTTAAGTGGCAAAAGAATTACTTTTGATTCAGAGATCATTGAAACTCTTCACACCAGCCTAAGGCAATTCACAACGATCGTTTGGCGGAGTGCAAAGGAATGGTACACCCGGACTAGAATGGATGATGTGGACTACCTTGTTGAAGACATCGCGATGGATGATTTTTGCTTATCATCGGAGGTGGAGGGGACCCATGGTAGGACCACTTTTGAGGATGATCCTGAACAAGAATTACTAAGAAGGCAGCCCATAGTGAAATGGCACAAGGACGGTGCAAGCTGGGAACGAAATGCAACTGTTGGAATGTTCCAACCATCATATCTGCCTGAGATTCAGATCCGATTGGTGATAGGATACTTCGGACTCAGCATGTCCAAAAAGAAAGGTCGCAACACAAATCGACGAGATGACATTGCGAGATTCTCAAGATATGAACTACGATAGCAAGCTCCAAAACATGAGCTGGTTCTGCAACACACATGTGAACATGCTGTCCTAGACAAAGCATTACCACCTAGTAGTCTTATAATAAAACACTACCGAGTTCAGGTTGGGAACCATCATCGAGGATAACGAAGTCTTGTGCATTACCATGGATTAGCACTTAACTCCTTTTCCCAGAGCAAGTCAATCAGTGGCTTAGTGTGCTATGGAATTCATATGGAACGAAGATGATCAGTCTATCAAACCATAGAATACTTCGCACGTGCACTGACTTGGGATGATTCCAAAGGAAACAAAACAAATCTTTCTCAAATTCATGGCGGCAACTTACACCTAAAGCACATGAATTAGAGGAAGTCACTTTTTCCATCCAAGCATAAGCTTCATGAACGGAACACGAAGACATTGCTTATAAAGTTTCCAACACTAGGTTGATGTTCAACATGAATCATGGGGGAGACAAGATGTTGCGGATGGGCTCAACAACAACTCATCGGAATTCCATATCACTGGACTTCCACCATCATGTGAACACGGCGATACCATTGGTCAGACCAAAAGATATAATGGTATATACTCGAGAGATCAACCACGGGTAAGACAACATGACGAACATCGTTGGTTCTGATTTGACTTGAAGATAGCCCATTCTCAAGTCAAAGTTTCGACAAGGCAATAGATCCAGCAACTGATCACGAGGACCAATCGACGGATATATCATCTTTCTTCAACACACATACAAAATGATATCCCTTAAAATAAACTAAGTCCGACAAGATTTTATCTTCCAACTCTCCAAGTTGTTGTTTGGCTCAGCCAACTAGCTCAGGGGTATCCAACACAGATTCTTGGAGAATGGGTGGTTTACAAAGAAACCAACTTGATCACGAGCTCAACATAACAGTCAGGGGACAACCCGGTAACACTTCCAAGAAGATAATTGGAAAGTCACGAACCACCGTATGTTACTAAGCTCGAGTACAATCTTGCTTTTCAGGGCAATACGATATGAGCAAATAAGCAAGGGATTGAATAATCCGAACTCATTGATCGAAGAGTGCTCCAGGAAAATGGACTAGTGGCACGATCAACCTTAGGGTGATGATTCAATAATCAACACGCTAAGAATGAGAATATTGTCCATTAACTACCAAGCAACGAGTTGCTAGGAATATTGATATCACACATCACAATTCATTTGCCGGTATTCCGGTTGCGACAACACGGAACCGAGGAATGAGTAATGATGGCGAGAAGTATCGTTGCGTCAAGAATTCATAAGAGAAGGTGCAATTCTCATGACGTTCCTGACATAAGGTGGGTAATACTTCAGGATAGAACAAAATCAAAAGCTTGATTGCATTTGATCTGCGGATTACAACTGCTTTGACCCAATCCTGGATATGGATGAGGTAATCGAGTTTGTTTCTCCTAGTCATTCCGAGCAGTAATGGCTTGACGGACCACAAGAATAATGGGCATTGATGAGCACGAGTGCACGACTACTCCTCGACTATCAAGCGATAGACGGGGATCGGAATACAACTAAGGAGGAACAACTCGAGGAACATATAACTTTTCGAGTTGTGGAGGCATGGATTAGTATGTCGAGCGAAGCTCAACATTTCTCCCGGATAACCCATGCAGAGAAGGTAGAACTGGCAGAGTCACAGTTATGAATGGAGAACTCTTCAAGAGTACTCTGTTTGCGATCTTTAGGCTCAAAGAGGAACTTCTGCCATAATGGTTCATGGTATTTGGAGGAATGATGTACCACGAACCTCGAGGACTATCGCAAAGGTTACTAATATCCTAAAGGAACTAGCAAACACTATCAACATGAAGTAGGTAGGGTGAATTTCGGGTTCAAGAACCCAGGAATAGAATACCTACTACTAAATGGCATCACAAGATGCTTTCAAAAATAATGGCCAGAATCATCACACTGGGATACAAAATATGGCTAGATTACTAGATGACTTCATAAGACGCCTAGGGTCATAATAATAGCTCCAACATATATGCCGAGGCAATAAATTACCTCAACGCACCGATTAGTGTGCTTATTCTGACCATAAAGGACATCGGGAATGGAAAGAAAGCATTTGCAAATGCATCAGACTATTTAGTGACCTGGGATGACTCGGACAGCATAACGGCTGTAAATGCTCGAAATGATTTGAGACATCCTGCAAAAATGGTGGCATAACCACTCAACATCACAATATCAAGGTTCTGAGATCAACAGTTAACATATAGAAATAGTAGGGACTGAACTGGGGCTTAAATCAAACAATCTTAAAGGTCTATGGATTAGTAACACGTCATCCTGATAGATAGATGAGAAGCCTAGTTATTAAACCTCGTAGAAGAGAAGAGGATGACTCAGATTAGAAGGCCATGAGGTATAAGGAGTAAAAAGAGCCTTACGTTCCCTTCCACAATAAATTCCCTTATATAACTAAAGCATTTCTAGACACAACTTCGACCAGTTTGGCTTGGTAATCCTAATGGGCAGTCAGGCTCGATACCAACGCTGTCGGGACCCGATTCCAAGTCACATCGATCTAGCGGTAACACCTCATATCACTTTGCGGCCTCACGCACGGTATTCCCACAGTGTCGCCTTACCATGGCCGGGACCGTTTAAGCCTTTTGGCTCACGTATATGATAGTGTCGCTAGCATCCATATGACAGAGAACCCGGGCCGACATGGCTAGTCGTGAACCCAAAGCGGCACTAACCCATGGGGACAGGCATACATGAATCACATCGAGCATGTCGGTCAACAGCGTGTGAATCCGGGCTATAGCACTCGGCTAACAGGACTCCGGTAACCCGGGCTGTAGCAGGCTAGGCAGGACTCCGGATGCCACCGCGTGACATTTCCCCGAAGGGACAGACACAGGAACAAAGTGAAACACATGCCGGCCAGTCAAGTTTCCAGTGAACCGGGCTGTAGCGGACTACTATCGCTCAGGAAGCACTAGACTACATCTCCCCATATGAGAGGCTGCCAAGGATAAACAACTAGTTTGTCGGATCCCACACATACCAAGCATTTCAATCATACACACAATATGCTCGATATGTGTAAATACAACATGGCATCACAACATAACTCTACGACTCAAGTATTTATTCATTAGGCTCCGAGGAGCGAGATATTACAAACATGGGTCTCATGACCCAACACTCGAAACATACAAGTCAAAGCACAAGCGGAAGCTTAACATGTCCGAAATGAGACATCTACAAATGAAAAAGGGTTGAGAAGCCTGACTATCTACCAGATCCTGCCGAGGGCACAAGATCGTAGCTGAGGTAACAAGCTAAACGTCGAAGTCCAAGCGGAACTACTAGCGAGACTGACGTCTCTCTGCAAAACATAAAATAGGCAAATGTGAGTACAATTGTACTCAGCAAGACTTACATCGTAACTAACTACATATGCATCATTATCAACAAGGGGTGGTGGAGTTTGACTGCAGCAAGCCAGCTTTGACTTCGGTGGCTATCCCGAACTACATTTGCAAGTAACTCTTTTGAGGTGGCGCACACGAGTCCACATATTCACCATATCAATACACCACTATTGATCCACTCCCGTCTACCTACGAGAACGCCATCCATAGCACTCACACTTATCTTGCGAGTTTTAGAGTATCCACTTTCACTTGTCTATGAACTATGCAAGGGGTCCAAGTTTCCATATCCGAGGAATCCGGCTATTCGAATAGATAATGATAACCCTGCAGGGGTGTACTTCTTCACACACGCTCTCGCCACTTATCGCCTCAGACACGTCATGTACCTCGGCAACCTTCAAGCGGAAGCCGGGCGAGGGAGTCGGCCACAACCTGACTAACCACACAAGTCTCTCGTCCAGGTTTATCGCCTATTCGGGTTCCATCCGCAAGGAGATCCGGCCGGGCTATCGCTCACGGCCCCAAACGATGTGAGCAGGGTTCCCAAGCCCACCAACCGGGTGCCACTTGGTACACCATGCCACTGTGCCTAGTCTGTCCCAAGCCCACCTGTACCGGGTGCCACTTGGTAGACTACTAACACTACCTACAAACACCGTAAACTAGTTGCAACTCCCGGACAGAGATCAAGTTGACTAATAAGTCGAGAGGGGTCGAGATTCTCGAACCCAATGTGTGGTAGTAACTGTTCATGGATCACAAACACGTAACTCGGTTCTGAGTACGGCTGCAATGAGACAACCCACCATGTACTCCTACATGGCCTCTCACCGCTACCTTTACCAAATCATGTTCACACACTTAGCTCACACACAGTAGGACATGTTCACCACTTTCCAATTCATTCCCGATGAATCAGACCTGACACAACTCTAAGCAACAGCAGGCATGACAACCAAGCATGAATGAGTAGGCACATCAGGGCTCAAACAACTCCTACTCATGCTAGTGGGTTTCATCTAATTACTGTGGAATGACAGGTCATGCAGAGGATAAAGGGGTTCAGCTACCGCAGCAAGTAACACATGAGTCCTTGTTGCCCTAATGCAGTAAAATAGAGCAGGAGCGAGAGATTGGGATTATATTGGAATGAACAAGGGGGGTTTGCTTGCGTGGCCCTTCTGAAGATATTATAGTTCTTCATCGTGTCATCGAACTCATCGTCGGAACCACGTCTATCGAGAGGGGACAAACACCGGCAACTGAGAAAGAACACAATCAATGCAATGCCACAATATGATGCATGATCATGACATGGCAATATGCTGTGATTTGAGCTAATGCATCTAGCTATGATTTAAATGAAGTTGGTTTGAATACAAGATTCAAATTCAAACTCCACATGTAATTATTTAAATGTCATTCATTTCATTTGTCCTAGACAGTAGCCATAAGTTGTTGTAACATGCATGAAAATGGTACATATGGATAGATTGGATTTTTCTGATCATTTTTCATATATAATTTATCTCATTTGGAGTTACGGTTGAATTTATATGAATTTTTCAAGTTTAGGACATTTTCTGGAATTTCCTGAATTATTTTAAATCCAGAAGTCAAATACTGCTTCAAAACAGCGCTGACCAGGTTAAATCTGACGCGTGGGGACCACACGTCAGTCACACAGGGTTTAAGCAGGAGGTTAATTAGCCTAACTAAAAATCAGGGGCGTCGGGGCCCATCTGTCATTGACCCGGAGGGTCATTAGGTTAGTGCTAACTGGGGTTTGACCGGCGTTAAGCCGCCGGCGAGATAGAACGAGGCGGATCTCGTCGGGATCGTTGCTCCGGCGACCATTTGTGCGGCGGAGACCACCTGCGCGACGCCCAGGCTCGCGCGCATCCATAGGTACACGCGGGAGGCCGTGGGGTGGCCGGAGGCGACGGCCAAGATCGACCCGGGCGGCGGCGGAGTTCGGCCGCACGAAACGTAGCTGCAGCGTGCAAACTAGGCGGGTGAAGCCTCCTAAAGTTCCTGCAGAGGCGCACGAGGCCGTTGGACACGGTGGGGTGACCCAGAGGCCACCGGAGTAAGGCCCGTGGCGGCGAGGCCGACCGGAGGTGAGCTACGGCTCGTGTGGCAGGACGGACTAGAGGCGCAGGAGAGCAGGGGAGAAGGGGGTTTGAATGCAGAAGCTCACAGCGGATCGAACGGAGGGGTATACGAGCTCGGGGGAGGCTTGGCACAGCCGGAACAATGACGGCGATCTCGTCGGCCGAAGCTTGAAGACGGCGATGGCAACGGCTCCACAGGGCGTACGGCGGCTCGTGGCTTGACGGAGGGGAGGAAGAAGATGCGGCGAGGCTCTTGGACTCGTCGGAGAGGCGAGGCCGTGAAGGTGGGTGCGGCAACAGCGAGCGGCGGCGACAGTGGCGTTCGATCTCAGGAGAGAGGGAGAAGCAGAGGAGGGAACATCACTGGGGGAGAGTGAGAGGGGTCGGGGGGTTGTGTGGCGTCTCCAGGGGGGTCGAGGCGCAGGCAGGCAGCCTGGAGGTGGCGCGGCGAGCGTCGGGCACGCAGCTGCTTCTCCTCCTGGCAGGAGGAGGAAGACAACGCTGCCCCTGGTGGGCTGGGCCTGTTGGCTGGGCTGCCAGCTGGGCCGGCCAGGTAAGTGGCCCAGGTGGGCTTCCTCTCTCTGCTCCATTTCTATTTTATTTCTCTTTCCTATTTTCTGTAATTGTGTTTGTCTTTAATAAAAATGCCAGGGCATTTCCAAAAATCATGAAACTGCTCAATGTCAATGTTTGGAATATTTCCAACAACAAACATTTCAGTTTGTGATTATTCGAGCATTTAAAATATTATTTATCAATTAAATGCCCAAATGCAAATACCATATGATTTAATTCAAAAATCCAGAATGGCCTAGAAAAATATGCACCATTTTAGGGTGAGGTTCTAGACCAATCCAAAAATGATGAACTTTTCTGAAGGCATTTTGGGTTTATTGAGAATATTTTTATTTGAACCTAGTTGATTTGATCTGGTGCTAGGGTCTGAGCAATCCCCATTTCAACTTTCAAATAAATTAGACATGATGCAAGCAAAGTCATGTAAGGGCTGATCTGGGGCTGTGACATCCAGTCGCTTCTCTCTCTCTCTCTCTGGTAGGTTCGACCCCCTCCTTCTCTCTCTGCGGTGAGTTCGACCCGTCCTTCCCTCTGTGGTGGCTAGTCCTATTTATAGAGGGAGGCCCCGGCCTCTTCCCAAATAATGAGCGGGGCGCCAACAATTGGCCATTTTGAAAGGGAACATCTAGTATACTTATCCTGACTAAAGTTGGTCTTCGGCTGCCAAAGGCTCTGATGGTGGCGCCGTCCTGGGCTCCATGATGACCTCCGTCCGACCGCTCTGCTGGTCTTGGTCTTGTTGCAACGAAGCGGTAACCTTTGCCTGATGCCTTGGCTTGTGCTTGCCTCCTTTGCACCAAAGGGGAAACGAGGACACTGCGCAGGCTGGCGCCCGCCTGGCGCCCTCCTGATCTTGATCATCATGGCTTGCGTCATGGGGCACCCTCGTGAGGTACCTTGTCTTGATCTCTCCGCCTCCTCGTGATCCTGCCTGACGAGGCTGCTCCTGAGGAAGGTTCTTGTCGTCCGCCCCGTGAGGCTTGGCCCCTCGTGAGGGTCTTGAGCTTGAGCTGATGAAGCTGGGCCGCGTTGGGCCCCCACTTGAGCCACGACGCAGGCCGCAGGCAGGCAAGTGTGGGGACCCCCGTTCCCAGAACACCGACAGCGTTGGGATCTAACTGAACCCGAGCGAGGCGTTCGCCTACTGAACCCGAGCGATTGCACTACAGGATACGCGTTACTGAACTCGAGCGATCGATCGATGGCTATTAACTGAACCCGATCGAGCGATTCCTTCGCTACTGCTGCTAACTGAAGCCGATCGAACCTGCTGCCTCTTGATGAACAATGAGCTTTGTTGGTGGGGTAGGATGAATAGTTCCTGGTGTCGGGGTGGATGAACAGGACCCCATGGTAGTAGAGGCCGTTACCACTGGATGAACAGGACCTCGATCGAGCCGGTTGGGGGTGGATGAACAGGATCCCGTGGATGGCTGGATGAACAGGACCCCGTGGAGGGCTCGTTGAACAGTAGGCGGTGGAGGGCTGGATGAACAGTAGCCCGTGGAGGAGTGGTTGAACGGGACCCCATGGAGAGGGCTGGTTGAACAGTAGCCGGTGGAGGAGCGGTGGAGGCTGGATGAACAGGAGCCTGTGGATGAACAGTGCTGGAGGAGGTCGACGGTGGATGAACAGTAGCCTGTGGAGGCTGGAGGAGGTCGACGGTGGAGATGAACAGTATCCCGTGGAGTCCCATTTTGTGGTACGCCACACCCCTCCCGATGAACAGGACCCTTGTTTCAACCGTAGCGTTCCAACACAAGTCTGTTTCCTCCGTTTTGCGGTACGCCACACCCCTCCCGATCAACAGGACCCTGTTTCGACTGTACGCGGTCGAACACAAGTCCGTTTCCTCCGTTTTGCGGTACGCCAGACCCCTCCCGATGAACAGGATCATGTTTCAACCGTGGCCGGTCAAACACAAGGCCGTTTCCTCCGTTCTGCGGTACACCAGACCTCGTTTCGATCGATTGTTCCGTCCAAGCCGGTTGGCTCCTGATGAACAGGACGATGATGCAGTTTCTCTGTTCCGGCCTTGCCATATACATGAGCCCTGGCCATACGTATGCGCGAGTAGGTGTTCGAGACCCTGCCCATATGTACATATGTGGCCGTATTTACTTTCTTGCACCCTAGCCGTGTCGTGGTTCTAAGACTGATAGTAGAATGGGGGGTAGGTATGAGGAGGCAAGATCCTAGCTATGGCAAAGTTCTACACGCGAGTTTTACAAGTTCAGGCCCTTCCCAGAGGAAGTAATAGCCCTACGTCTCGGAGCCCGGAGGCGGTCGACTGGATTATGCGTGTGTGTGTGTTATAGGGGGCGCGAACCCTTGTGCCAGAGGAGGGGGTGTCTTATATAGTGAACGCCAGGACCCCAGCCGTTCCCCTGTTGCCAAGGGTTTAATGTACATAAGGATGAGGCGTTACTGGTAACGCCAGCCCTAAATGCCTTAATGGCCTTAAAGATTACAGAGTGAATGATCGTCCATTGCCGCTCCAGATGACTAATGGTCTTCAATAGGTTGAGTGGATTCTTGTATGGTCGAGTGGTCGATTGATCGAGCGACTTCAGGAAGGAGGGGTCTCCGAGTAGCTGGTAGGTCGAGTGGATTGCACTCGACACCTTTGTTGGGCCCTCCCTGTTGTCTCTTAAGCTTCCTTGTTTCTAGCATAGTGACCTTGGATAGGGGTCATAGGTCAGGCCTATGACCCTACCCCAGGTTAATATCATCATCATTAGCCCCCGAATGGATTGAGGTCCAAGTGAAAAGAAGGCTGAAGTTGAACTTGCTTCGACTATTGTGTTTCACAACTATTCATGTATGCACGGAGGCCTATGTTGGAACTTCGGCTTCGTTTCAGTCGCCTTGATCGATTCAGAAGTTGCCGATTGGATCTATAACCTTTTTCGCCACGTACAGCGCGTGCGATTGTTGCGGGATTTGACAGGATCGTCCGGGCCCACGCGTCAGCCACTCGGAAGTGGGTCTTTAAAAGGTGACGGGGCCAAGGCGCCTGCACTGTGCGCGTCCATTCACCTTCATTCTCCTCTGTTTCTCCACCGCATCCGGCTTCTCCGCTATTGACGCCGCCGCTCTGCCACCATGGGGAAGGAAAAGACGGCGGCACTGGAACGCACGAAGAAGGCAACGGGGGCGGCGAAAGGCAAGAAGACGAATCGGGGGTCTTCGTCGCGGTCGGGGCTGCCGTCGGGTTGGATCCAGGGTGATTGGATCCGATCCTCGCTTCGGCTGGAAGATTTGGATGAGCCGGCCTACTCTGGGCTGATCGTCCATGGAGCTGCGCGGTTGCCGAAGGGGGAGACGGAGCCGCAGCCGCGACCGGGTGAGTGTGTTCTGCTCGCCACCCATGTCGACCGCGGTTTCTCGCTTCCTCCGCACCCTTTTTTCTAGGGTTTCTTGAATTTATTTGGGGCCCAACTCCATCATTTTTCTCCCAACACCATCACATATCTTGCCGCTTTCGTGTCCATGTGCAAGAACTTTTTGGGGTGTTGACCGCACTGGGTCTTTTCAAGCACATTTTCACTATCCGCTCCTAGTCGGTGAAGAAAGCGAAATCGAGTGATGAGAAAACACACGTGATTCAGATGTGTGGGTGTCTGGGCATCTAGAAGAGGAAGAGGAGTTCTTTCCATTCAATGACCCTTCCTGAGTCGGTCAGAGGCTGGCAGTCGACCTAGTTCTACTACCAGGATATCGTGACTCCAGGACAGTCGACTGGACTTCTCCCTTTTTCCTTCGATCGTGTTCAGACCCCTTTCTCGATGAAAGTGACCGCCACGGAGAAGGTGGAGACAGTCATGCTGGTCGAAAGGGTGGTCCAGTTGATCAACCAGGGCGTCACCGGCATGGATTTGTTGGAGGTATTCCTTAGTCGGCGCATCCAGCCGCTCCAGGCTCGCGACCACTCTATGTGCATGTATTCTGGAGCCGGCGACACTACCAGGGTTCATCTAGAGGAGGTGCCGGCCAAAACAGTGGCCCAATGGCTGAGGAGTATTACAGGAAACAAGGACAACCCAAGGGGAGCCAGGAGAGTCGACCCCTTCAGTGACTGTAATCAGCCCGACAAGGTTCGACCTTTATGACCGATTGCATTTGGGTACTTTTTCCGACTATTCTTGGATCCGACTGACTTCTGCTCGACTTCTTGTCTTGTAGGTTTATACCGAGATGTACTCGATGCCCAATGGTGAACAAGTTCTGGAGCAGGATCATGAGGGCGAGGACAGCGTGGAGGAGAGTGGTGAATGGGAGTCTCCGGATGACGACGACGACGATGAAAATGACGATTCGGACGACGAGGAGGTAGTCGACTCACCGCCTCGTGCGGAACATCGATCGAAACAACATCATGATCCAGCGAGCAGGCGGGGCAAGATGCATAAGCGTGCTCGGTCTTCAACTCCAGAGCCGACGGAGAAAATCGTCAAGCAGCCCAAGATCAACCCCTCAAAGGCTCGGAAGACCCTGCCCAAGATTAAGATGGATGTTCCTTTTGCTTCAGGGTAAATGTTCTTCCCGTGTTTTCTTGCGCCGATTAACTCTTCTGTTCAGACCGAATGGATTGTAAACTTTTTCAGCCCAGCCTCCGTCGCGACTGATATGCACATTGACAAGGTCCCAGACGACGAGGAAACCGATGACGCGGCTACCTCAAAAGCTAGTAAGTCCGCTCGACTTGAATTTATTCTATCGATTGGATTGTTCGTCGGTTGAATCTATGATGTTTTCTGTTTGTTGTAGCTGCTCGAGATGTTGTCGTGCTTCCAGATGAAGAAGAAGAAGAAGTGCCTCGGAGGGAAAGGGGGAGGAGGAACAAGGGATCGAGCGGGAAAGCGCCTGAGGTTCAAGTTCCTCAGTCGACACTGGTGCCTGGGCGGAGGTCGAGCGATCCATAGATCCGGCTCGGACCAAGTTCACTTTCGCTATCCCGCTGACGACTGATCACCCATCAGGTTTGACTGCTCAAACTCCTGCTGCTCTAGTACCACTCCACGCATCAAACCCAGTGGTTGCTTCGACTGCTTTGCCGTCGTCACTTTTTACTCCGTACCAAACTCCAGACGACCCGCCGAGTGCTGCCAAGGAAGCTCTTCTTCAACTGAATATTGTGATGGGGCAGATGAAAGTGGTGCACGAGGCCAGTCAGGTGGCTTACAACGCGAGCGCTGTTTGCAAACCAATGTCCAAGTTAGTTGATTTCCGACCGATCTTATTTCTCATCCGATCACCCACTGGGGTGTGTCTGTATAGTCCTTCCACTCGAGTCGACTTGGATTGAGTCGAGTGTTTTTTTACGACTCGCGCTGGGCAGACCATGCCGAGTGTTGAATCGAACTAGTGGGGGCACGCTAAGTGCACCCACTGGGTGTAGTCCCCGAGACTACCGTTGAATGTTTGATTCGGCGGTAGTCTTAGAGTAACTTTCACTAGGATATTCTTTTGTTTCTGTCGACTGATATATCTTATATGCTGACTACAGAAATCTTGTGATCTTGGGGCTCAACTTTCTGCACTGAACAAGCAGCAAATCAGCCTCAATCTTGATCTAGAAATGGCCAAGAAGAATCTCAATACCGCCCGTGACGAATTAGCTGCCATGGGAGATAACCAATCGTCAACTGTCCATCTTACGACTCGCAATTTTCCGTGTGTTTTTTTAGTCACTTTGAACCGAGTGATTTCACTCGAACAGATGTGCATAATGAAAACTGTCAACTTCAAGCTCGTATGAAGAATGTTGTTTCTTTAGAGAAAATGAAGCAAGCTCTGGAGAAGAAGCATCTGGATCTTGCTGCTACCCAGAAGGAGGCGCGAGAGAAAACGGCACTTGCTGACAAGAAGCTTCAGTCGGCAAGTTAGAAGAAGAGAACTCCAAACTGAAGACCGCTGTCTCTGATGCCAAATGGGATGTCGAGCAACTGAAAAAATATGAGGACAAGCCGACTGACGAGATTGGAAACCTCAAGGCCAAGAAGGGCGAGTTAGAATCTTATCTGGGCCAGCTTGCTGCAAAACTGGTCTTAAAGCTTGAAGGTATTGTTGTTCGACTAACTTGTTGCTGTTGATTGATAGGTCTTATCATATTGTCGACTCACTATTTACTCGACTGTGCAGAACTTTGTCTGGACTTTGATGCAGAAACTGGGCGGGTTGAGACGTGTCTCAATCCCATAAATTGTCCGGTCAAAGATGACGTCACAATGAATGTGCTGCGGTTTGAATCTCACATGGACAATGCAGTTGCTTATCTCGCCCGTCTGAAGGCGGCGATAACTTGGGTTGATGCTGAACTCTGGCCCCAGGCGGAACTGTCTCAAGACCTCGAGTCTCTGATGGCTCGACTGAATCAGATACCTGACCGAGTGCAAGAATGGAAGAAATCATCTGCTCGCTACGACGCTGATGTCGCCCTGTAATTGGTTCAAGTGCACTGCAACGATGTCAAAGAAGACAAGCTGGCGGAGCTCAAGGTTGCTAACACCAAAAAGCACACTTTCCAGTCCTTCATGGATACTTTCCTCGACGCCACATCAAGATCGCAGACGGCATGGACCTTGACAGTTTCTGCGATCCAGCCAGTCCTTCCGCTGACGAGTGGTCAAAAAACATTATGCTTCACCTTTATTTGCCTCGGAATGCCGAGTGATCATGTAATCGTTAAACTCCTTCTGGATTGACGCCTGATTACTTTAATCCGTGGTCCGGAGCTTTAGGACTTACTTGAACTTGGTTTATCTCTGAATATGCTTGTGTTTGCCTTTGAGTGAAACTTGTTCTTCACTCCGAATAGTCTTTGAACTTGTGCTGCAGCTCTGAGGGGGAGGTAACAACCGACCTGCATCTCGTTGTCCTTGCGGATCAGGATGGAGCGCACGTTGTACTTATGGCGCAGCTCTGAGGAGAAGGTCGCATTTGACCTGCACCTCGTCATCCTTGCGGATCAGAATGGAGCATACGTTGTATTTGTGGCGCAACTCTGAGGAGAAGGTCACAGTCAACCTGCACCTCGTCGTCCTTGTGGATCAGGATGGAGCGCACATTGTACTTATGGCACAACTCTGAGGAGAAGGTCGCAGTCGACCTGCACCTCGTCGTCCTTGTGGATCAGGATGGAGCGTGTGGCCAAGTCCCCGAGCGAGAAGGTCGGTTCTCACCCGGAACGTATTTTATACTTAGGCGAGTACTGGACCGCAGCTAAGCCTCCGAGTGAGAGGGTTGCTCACCACTTGGTAGGATTTTTCAAACTTAGGCGTAGCTTGGATCATGGGCTAAGCCCCCGAGTGTGAGGGTTGCTCACCACTCGGTAGGATTTTTCAAACTTAGGCTAGTCTTGGATCATGCTAAGCCCCCGAGTGTGAGGGTTGCTCACCAGTCGGTAGGATTTTTCAAACTTAGACGAGTACTGGACTGCAGTTAAGCCCCCGAGTGTGAGGGTTGCTCACCACTCGGTTGGATTTTTCAAACTTAGGAGAGTACTGGACCGCGGCTAAGCCCCCGAGTGTGAGGGTTGCTCACCAGTCGGTAGGATTTTTCAAACTTAAGCGAGTACTGGACCGCCGCTAAGCCCCCGAGTGTGAGGGTTGCTCACCACTTAGTAGGATTTTTCAAACCTAGGCGAGTACTGGACTGCAGCTAAGCCCCCGAGTGAGAGGCTTGCTCACCACTCGGTAGGATTTTTTTCAAACTTAGGCGAGTACTGGACTGCAGCTAAGCCCCCGAGTGTGAGGGCTGCTCATCACTGGGTAGGATTGTTTTCAAACTTAGGCGAGTACTGGACTGCAGCTAAGCCCCCGAGAGAGAGGGTTGCTCACCACTCGGTAGGATTCAAACTTAGGCGAGTACTGGACTGCAGCTAAGCCCCCGAGTGAGAGGCTTGCCCACCACTCGGTTGGATTTTTTCAAACTTAGGCGAAACGGATTCGCAACCAAGCCTCCGAGTTAGAGGCTTCCTCGCAACTTGGTAGGATTTTTTAAACTTAGGCGAAACAAATTCGCAGCTAAGCTCCTGAGTGAGAGGCTTGCTCACCACTCGGTAGGATTTTTTAAACCTAGGCGAAACGGATTCGCAGCTAAGCTCCTGAGTGAGAGGTTTTCTCACCACTCGGTAGGATTTTTCGAACCTAGGCGAAACAGGTTCGCAGCTAATCCACCCACTAGGGGATTTAGAGAATAAAAAAGGAACAACCATCATTTATGAGACTATTAAAAATGTGTCTTTAATAATCAAACTAGAAGGTATTTCTTATTACATCTCAATAGTCTGAAAGCTTAAGTGTAAAAGGGGCGGAGCAGCTCCGCATTCCAAGCGCGTGGCTCGTCTTTCTTGGGGACCATGACAACATTGGCAAGCCACTCGGAGTGGAAAATCTCTTGGATGAACTCAGCCGCTAGGAGCCGAGCCACTTCCTCACCAATTGCCTTTCTCTTCTGTACGGAGGACCATCAAAGATGTTCCTTGACTGGTTTCACTTTCGGGTCGACTCGCAAACAGTGGTCAGCCAGTCCCCTGGGTACACCTGGCATGTCAGAGGGTTTCCATGCAAATATGTCCCAGTTCTCACGGAGGAACTGGATAAGTGCTTCTTCCTATTTGCTGTCGAGTGATGTTGAAATATGAGTAGGAGCAGTATTAGGATCGGTCGGGTGAATATGAATCAGCTTCGTTTCACCGGACGACTGAAATGCAGAATTTGTGGCAGGCTTCTTAGCTCGCAACAAATCACTCAGATCTGCATTCTTTCGGTATTCTTGCATTTCGACTGCTGCCATTTGTGCATCGGCGATTTTTGAGCCCTTCTAGAAGCACTCTTCTGCCTTCTGCCGATTGCCAATGATTGTTATCACTCCTTCGGGACCAGGCATCTTCAATTTGAGGTACACGTAACATGGTCGAGCTATAAAACGTGCATAAGCAGGCCTACCCAGAATAGCATGATAAGCACTCTGGAAATCCACTACTTCAAATGTCAACTTTTCCTTCCGGTAATTCTTGGAATCACCGAAAACCACATCAAGGGCGATCTGGCCGAGTGATTCATCCTTCTTGCCAGTTATAATGCCATGGAAACTCATATTGCTTTCACTATGCTTGGACATCAGAATGCCCATTCCCTTCAAGGTTTCAGCATAAAGGATATTCAGGCCGCTACCACCATCCATTAGCACTTTGGTCAGTCGAGTGCATTCAACAACTGGGTCGACCACCAACGCTTGCCTCCCAGGGGTGGCTATACGCTACCGGGTGATCGACCGGTCGAATGTGATGGCAGTCTGAGACCACTTCAAATAACTGGGTGTTGCCGGAGCAACCATGTTTACTTCTTTGTTGATAACTTTCAATCGACTTTTTCTCTCCACATCGGCAAAAATCATCGGAGTGGAATTGACGTTGGGAAAACCATCGTCATCTTCTTCCTTATCCTCATCCTTGTCCAACTCCTTTTCCTTCTCATTGGGTTTCTTTTCTCGGAACTGCTGGATCAGAACTTGACACTATCGAGTGGTATGTTTAGGATAAATCAAATTACCTTACTCATCTTTCTTGATGTGAATGTGGCATTGTAAATCTAACATATCATTTCCGGCTTGATCTTTCACTTTCTTAGCGGTCCAGGGCCCTTTGGGCTTCCCCTTAAACTTTCCTTGAGCCACGACTAAAGCTTCACCAGGAGCAGCTGGCTCGGCCTTGCGCTTCTATTTCCGACTGGAATTCCCTCCTCTGGTTTCTTGGGCGACTGTTTTGTGCTTGCCACTCTGGAGTCAGTCTTCCTCTTTGCCATTAGTGTATTTGGCGGCAATCTCCATCATCCGAGTCAGGGACATATCCCCGGTCCGACCGAATTTCAGATTCAACTCTCAATACTTAACGCCTTCTTTGAAGGCACAAACTGCTTGGTGATCTGACACATTCTCCACTGTATGGTGCAACGTTATCCATCTCTGGATATAATCTCTCAGGGTTTCATTCAGTTTTTGCACGCAGTGCTGCAATTCTATTAAACCTGCTGGTCGTTTGCAAGTACCTTCAAAAGTTCTAACAAACACTCGGGCGAGTTCTTCCCAACTGAATATACTGCCAGGTGCTAACTGAGTCAACCATGCCCTGGCCAAGCCTTCCAACATAAGAGGAAGGTGCTTCATGGCTACCTCATCATTGCCGCCACCAATCTGTAGAGCTACTCGGTAATCCTCAAGCCAAGTGTCAGGATTGGCCTCACCGGTAAACTTGCTAACTCCAGTCGCCAACCTGAAGTTGGGAGGAATCACTGCGGCCCTGATGGCCCTGCTGAAACACTCTGGTCCTGAAACATGCACTCTGCTGCCAGTCGGGTGATCTCTGCCATGGCCCTCTCTGTGCGCTTTGTTCCTGTCAACTAGACCTTGAACGAGAATAGATCTCGCATCAAAGCCTGACTCCGTTGGGTCGACTTGTATTCTTCGCTCGCCGCTGTGAGGGCGTCTATCATCATGCTGCCGAGGCACATATGACCCACTCCTCGGAGGAGGTGTGGGCACTCGACGACGGTCATCATGGCCGAGTCGGTGATCATATTGCTCGTGGTTTCTCTACTGATCCTGTCGGTGCCCACGTCCCTCACGCTGCAGGGGCGATCTTGGGCTGTGAGCCGACTGAACTCTGTCTTCCATCACAGACCTGCTATGAATCCTATTCCGCAACTGAGACACTGCTGTGTTCTGCTCTCCAGCTGCTCGAAGTATGGCCCGGATCAGCATCAAACCTCTGCCAGCTTCCAACTGGGAAGGCTGAATTGACTCTGCTATTCGTGCTGCAGCTGTGAGATTATGAATCGGACTGCGGTATACCTGAGGTTGAGGTGAAAAAAGCTGTTGTCGACTGGACTCAGGGATCCGCTGCCGAGCACGCTCGTCGAGTGCATGCTGCAGGTTCTCCAGTCAAGTGCGCTCAGCCAAGTTGGCCAGGTGCGCCTCCTCCAAGGCCCGGGCTGTCGGACGTGGGGTTCTGGCAAACCCTTAAGGTTCGAACACTGGGGTGCGCGCGAAGTCTTTCCCTCCTAGTGATCTACGCCACAGCTCACTAAGATCTCGTGGACGAACTCGACAAACTCACAACACATAAGGACACGAGGTTTACACTGGTTCTGGCCACCGTCGTGGTGTAATACCCTACTCCAGTGTGGTAGTGGTGGATTGCCTCTTGGGCTGATGATGAACAGTACAAGGGAAGAACAGCCTCCTGAGGTTGAGGTGTTCTTGTGAGTAGGCTCTCGATCGGGTTGGATCAAGCCAAGATGAGATCAGATCCGATCAGATGCCCCTACTATGGTGGCTAGCTCTACTTATATAGGCCCTGGTACTCTTCCCAAATATCGAGCTAGAAGGGAGCCAACAACGGTGGGCAAATTTGAAGGGGGACAGCTAGTACAAGCTATCCTGACAAAAGCGGTCTTCACCTGCGACAAGCTCTGGTGGTGACGCTGTCTTGGGCTCCATGATGACCTCCGTCTTGCCGTCCTCCTGGTCTTGGTCTCGTTGCACCAATATAGCAACCTTTGCCTGACACCTCGGTACTCTTCGCCTGCGCTGGCCTCCTTAGCACCAAAGAGGAAATAAGGACGATGCGCGCGCTGGCGCCCGCCTGGTGCCGATCTTCATGGATCACGTCACGAGAGCCTCGTGAGGTTTGCCCCGCTTTGATATCTCCACTCCTCGTGAGCCCGCCTGGCTAGGCTACTCCAGAGGAGGTCTTGCATCATCCACCTCGTGAGGCTTGGACCCTCGCGAGGGTCTTGGATGCCTTGTTGATGAAGATGGGCTGCACGGCCGGCTGTCTTAGCCACGCTGTGGGCCGCAGGCAGGCAAGTCTGGGGGAACCCCGTTCCAAGTTGCGCTCGGGCTTGGCTTTGCGGAGAAGCCAAGGGTCAAGTTCGGAGCAACGCGGGCCCCAAAAGCCTGCGGCCTCGGTTAACGCGTGGTTGTTGATTGGACGTGGGCGTCTCCGCTTCCCCATGCTGCCTCGGCAACTGCTTGCCCTGACAAAGGCTGGCACAGGCAGTTCTTGCCTTCATTGCTTCTGCATCACCTCACCCCAGATCCCCTTTCTCGCTCTTCGCCGCCGCTATCTCTAGATCTGCTCCATCCTTGCTCTGCATCTGCCGCCCATGGCGCCGTGCAAGGTCAAGACTTCCTCGGCACCGGCTTGGTACGAGCCTGCTCTTGAAGCTCCCACCGTCACAGAGAAGAGCCTCGCCTCCGTGCGCCTGCTGATGGTGGGGGAGAGCAATGAGTGAGGGAAGATGGAGCTCCGGCTCGCCTTCGACGAGCCGGAGCCTAAGGGGGGCACATTCTTCTCCTTCTTCTCGAGCAGCGTTGCCATTGGGTTGGTCCCTCCTTTCTCCGAGTTCTTTTATGAAGTCCTCGACCACTACGGTCTGCAGGCGTTGCATCTCCATCCCAACTCTGTCCTCCTCCTGTCCATCTTTGCCTACTATTGTGAGCCGTACCTGGGCGTTATGCCGTCCGTGGCACTCCTGCGCCATTTCTTCTTCCTCCGCATCAGCGGCGAGCACACCTCCGGATGCGCTAATTTCATCGCATGCGGCAAGGCCAACTCGATCTCGAGCACCGGGAAGAGGGCCAACAACATTCGATCCAAATGGGTCATGGTGGACGCCAAGCACGCTGACCCACGTCTGGAGTTGCCAACGGCGGTGCCCCCTCCCAATGGGGGGTGGCCCAAGGTGGAGCTCGTCGACGTGCGGGCATCATTAGTGTTGGGGCAGATGATGACCGACTTGAAGCCGGGTAACGCGAGGGCGGCCAAGGTAACGGGGGAGATGCTCCTTCAGGAGTTCTTGATGCTGCGGGTTGCCCCACTCCAGGAGCGCGTGCCCCCTCTGGGAGCTTGAAGAAGAGGAAAACAAGACCCTCCTGAGGCCGAGGGACCTTCCTGGCGATGAATTGAACACCGTCCTACGCCTCATAGTCGGGGACAACCAGGAGTACCCGCCTAGTGCCTTCGTTCCCCTGTTCCAACGCATGGACCGGGAGGAATTCGTCGCCTCCAGGCCGACTTTTGATGCACGCGAACTGGTGTCGTTGGCGCTTCTGGGAGCTCCTTCGGTGCAGAAACCAGTGGAGGTGTCTTCTGGCGAGTCTCGCGGAGAGGGGGAAGAGGAGGTGGACTCGGAGAAGACTCTGGAAGAGGTGGGGGATACTTTCCCTTTGAGCAAGGCCGAGATTCTCCGCGCCCTTCCTAATGATGCCGAGGCCAACGCCTACCAAGGGAGAGGCAGCAACCCCTCATCCCGACGAAGGGTAGGTCGTCGCTGGTGGCCCGTGGTGCCGCCTCCACCCTAACACCTCCTGGGGCCGGATCCGGTTCTGCCTCTGCACCGCCTGGCGCCGCCGGAGCCCACACGCCTGCCCCTGAGGTCCCGATGCTATCAGGCTTCAAGCTCCCCAATTGAAAGGTGGAGTACTTCGCGGTGGACTGGTAGGTGCCTTGAGCTTCGCTTTATCCCTACTGGTACTTGTTATTTCCGGACACTCGCCCTTGGTTGATCAGGCCAACATCTTCGGGGAAGAAGAGGAAGGAAGATACAACGGCCGTGCCCCCCTCCGTAGAGAAAGGAGGCAGCAGCGCCTGCATCTCTCCAGCCTGGTCTTCCTCGCGAGGCCAAGAGGAGCACCGCGGCGGGGAGTCATCCCCGGGGTCCCGCTGGATCCGGAGGTGCCGGCGCCTGGTGCGGCTGATGAGGTCCCATCTGCTCCGGAACCCGCGTCCCCCCAGGGCACTGGTGATGATGTCGCCTCCTCCCTCTTCTTCACCTCCACTCCCAGGTTCTTCTGCTGCTGTTGCTCTGGAGCGTGCTCTTTCAGAGATGACCCAGCTGCAGGCGGATCTTCTGAGCGCGGACCCACGTCTTGTGGCCAGGAGCCTGGAGTTGGCGTCAGGCTGGCTCCTCTCCGACTTGGCCGTTCGCGCGGTGCTGGGCCAGGCCGCCGTAGCTTCTGAGAAGGAGAAGCAGAGTGCCGCCAACGCCGCGGCTGATCGCGAGATGGCGCTAAAAGACGCCAAGGCCGCCCATGACCGCTGCCGGGCACTTGAGGACGAGTTGCAGAGCCAGCGCGACAAGCACGCCGAAGAGGTACGCTACCGCCAAGCGAAGGAGGTGGAGATGAAGGCCCGGGAGGAAGCCGTCAAGAACCCTGATGCTGAGCTGGCGGAGCTGGGGAAGAAGCAGGCAGCTGAGCGCAACCGGTTGGAAGAGTTGGAGCGAAAGATAGGGACGAGGGAGGCCGATCTTGATGCCAAGGCGCGATTCCTGGCCGAAGACCGCCTGGCCTTCGCCGATCTCGAGACGATATCTTTCAAGGCACTGAAGACGCTTTACGAGCACGGCCTGGAGAAGCCTCTGGACACCGACGAGGACGGTCCTGCCCAGCTGCTTCCTCTCATGGTGAAGGCGCTTGAGGAGGTCGTTGATGGCCTCGGTCCCATGGCGGAGGCAGAAGCTCGCGTCGTGTCTTGACCGCCAGACCGACTCACATCTTGACCATCTCGCACTTCCATGAACCCAACGCCGCCTTTGACGAGCTGCGAGGATCATGTGGTGAAGATCATCTGTAACCGCCGCCCTTGGTATGTACAAGGTCAAGTGGAGGCCTTGCTGGGTAGGTTCCGCAGCTTTGTCCCCAATCCTCTGTCTGGCGACACCGCGGATCCTGCGGCTGGTGGTGAAGGTGAGAACATCGTTGCCCACAGGGGAGCACCTTCCGCAGGCGATGGTCGTATCCAGGGGTGACTTGCGTCTATTCTTCCCGTTTCGTTCCTGCAACATATATCAGGCCTCTTGGAGGCGTTTAGACTTTTCATTTGGTATTGTGAGAACAATATGCTTGTAATATTTGCTTCGAGATTTTGCGTTTTCCTTCCTATTTGCTTTGTTCTACATCGGCAAAGCCCGGCCCCGCGCATACCTCAACTGCCTTTGGGCCAACCGGAGACCAGGACGGTCCAAGGAGTGAGGGGCTACGTGACCAGTTAGTCTCCTGAGTCGCGATGCTCAGGAGTCCCCCTTGACGCGCAAACAGCATGTAGGGATAGTTCGTGAGGATAGATTGATGTTCTACGTCGGCAGAGCCCGGCCCCGCGCATACCTCAACCGCCATTGGGCCGACCGAAGTGTCACATCCCTAGTTCTGGTATGACCTAGACTAGCTAGTCATGTGTGCATCATGTTTAAATTCCATTTAAATTCGAAATGGGGATTTGTGAAACCCTCACAAACTATTTCTGGAAATAACCAGATAAAAATTGCTCCAAAAGGGTCCAAGAAAATGTTCATGTCGCTCTCTGAAAATATTGGTCAGAGGTAAAGTTCTAACAAATATTTTCAGGAGCTCATAAATATTTATTTTGGCCATTTGGAATTAATGCATAATTATTTGCTTTGGATATATATATGTTATATAAATAATATATGTCCAAAAATTATGCTAGTTGTTGAGGAGCTCTGGAATAATACCATTAGCTCCTACAAAAATTGGCATAAGGAAATAAATTAGTTTAGTATTATTTTAAAAGCAGAAACAAATGTCAGAAAATAGAAAACAGAAAACAAAATAGGAAAGAAACTTACCTGCACTTACCTCCCTGTGCAGCCCGTCATTGTGCAGCCTGTCCTGGCCCAGCGGCCCAGCAGCTCGGCCCAGCTAGCTGGTCGTGCCAGTCGTCCCATTCCTCGTGCCAGGAGGACAGGAGCACAAGCTCGTTGCGCGCGGCCACGCGTCCGGCCATCACCTGTCTGTCTTCCTCACGCCCTCGTCGCCCTGGACGACACCACGCGCTGCCCCGGACCCCTCCCACTCTCTCTCGCTCTTCCTCCTCCCCTGGATCTCTCCCTCTCCTCGGATCGAACACGCCCGTCGCTGCCGCTCGCCGTTGTCGTGTCCACCGCCCCGGCCCCGCCCCTCCGACGTGCCCACAAGCTCCGCGTCGTCGTCCTCATCCTCTCCGTCAAGTTATGCTTCGCCGAACACCCTGTGGAGCCGCCTCCGTCGTCATCTTCAACCCCGGCCACCGTGGATCTCCACCGCCCGTCCGTCGCCTGCAGAGCCTTCCCCGAGCCGCCGTTGCCTCTGCTCGACTCGTTGTGAGCCCCTCCGTCGAACCCCCGTTCTCCCCTACTCTTCCGACGCCCCCTAGCCGTAGTTCCACCGCAGCCGAACTCCGTCCGCTGCCGCGAGCCTCGCTCCGACGAGCTCCCGCATCCCTGCCGCCTCCCACCTCCCCACTGGGTGCGGGAGAGCCCGGGCTACGCCCCGGTGCCCTTAGCCGCCACCCCTGTGGTCTGTAACGGGGACACAACCGTGTCCTGTGGTCGCCGGCGATGACCTCGCTGGCCTGACAGGTGGACCCTGCCGGCCAGGTGATTAGCCCTAATTAGCCTAAGCTAATCACCAGTTAACTAAACCCGTGACGCTGATAGTTGGGCCCCGGCGGCCCTAATTTTTAGTTAGGCTAATTAACCCCCTGCTTAAACCCTATATCACTGATGTGTGGTCCCCACGCGTCAGATTTGACCTGGTCAGCACCGTTAACTTGCTCACGCAAGCATGATGCAATGCTGATGGAGTTATTCATTTTCTGGTATTAAAATAATTCAGGAAATTCCAGAAAATGTTCTAAACTTCAAAAATTCACAGAAATTCAACCGTAGCTCAGATTGAAATAATTTATATATGAAAAATTATCAGAAAAATGCAACAAATCCATTTATGCCAGTTCCATGCATGAAAAACCAACTTATACATGCTGTATAAGTGAAAACTTAATATGGGCATTTTAAATGCTTCATTTGGAGTTGCATTTGAATCTTTGGTTCAAATGGACTTCATGCAAATGAATGCTATCTGCATTAGCTCAAACAACATCACATCTACATGCCATGTTCATGCATTATATTGTTGCATATGACTGTGTATTGATTACCGACACCGTTCCTTGTCGATAGGTCCTGCTCCGGAGAGTGTTCCAGAGTACCTGTCAGAGGAGCAGTGCCCCTGTTGATCTACCAGGCAAGCAAACCCCCTTATTCATTCCGATACAATCCCACTCTCTCGCTCCTGCTCCCTTTATTGCATTAGGACAACAACGATTCAACTGCTACTTTATGCTGCGGTAGTTGAACCCATTCCTCTGCATGACCTGTCATTGCCACAGTAAATAGTTGAAACCCACTAGCATGTGTAGGAGTTGATTGAGCCATGTTGTGTTCCTACCATGCCATGCCTGCTATTGCTCAGAGTTGTGTCAGGTCTGATTCATTGGGAATGAATTGGAGTATTATGATATGTTCTGGTGCTGAGAGTTAAGTGTGTGAACACGATTTGTTAAAGGTAACGGTGAAAGGCCATATAGTAGTACATGGTGGGTTGTCTCATTGGGACCGTCCTTAAGAACCGAGTTCTGTGTAAGTTTTCCAATGACTAGCTACTACCACACTTTGGGCCCCGGTCGCTCCAAGCTCTCTCGACTTATTAACCATCTTGATCTATGTTTAGGAGTTGCAACTAGTTTCTGGTGTTTGTAGGTAGTGCTATTTTTCTACCGATTGGCACCCGACAGGGTGGGCTTGGGACAGACTAGGCACACATGGCCGGTGTACCGAGTGGCACCCGGATGGTGGGCTCGGGAACCCTGCACACATCGTTTGGGGCCGTGAGTGAAAACCCGGCCGGATCTCCTTGCGGATGGAACCCGAATAGGCGATACACCTGGACTAGAGTCTTGTATGTTTAGTCAGGTCGTGCCCGACACCCTCTCAAGGCTTCCGCTTGAAGGTTGCCGAGATACATGACGTGTACATGGTGATAAGTGGTGAGAGCGTGTGTGAAGATGTACACCCCTGCAAGGTTATCATGATCTATTCGAATAGCCGTGTCCTCGGTTATGGACTTCTTGGATGCTTACGTGGTACATAGACAACTTAAAGTGGATACTCTAAAATTCTCAAGACAAGTGTGAGTGCTATGGATGGCCTTCCCGTAGAGAGACGGGGATGAATCCATAGTAGTGTATTGATGTGGTGATTAGTGGGCTCGTGCGCTGCCTCACCTCAAAGAAGTTTCTCGTAGTCGTAGAACAGGATAGCCCCTGAGTCAAAGCTAGCTTGCTGCAACTAAACCCCACATTACCTTCTTGATACAAATGCATGTATGTTAGGATCTGATCTAAGTCTTGCTGAGTACCTTTGTACTCACGTTTGCTTTGTTTATGTTTACAGATGAGACATCTGTCTCACTAGTAGTTCCGCTTGGACTTCGACGAGTAGCTTGTTACCTCAGCTACGATCTTGTACCCTTGGGAGGGTCTTGTAGATAGTCAGGCTTCTCAGCCTTTTTCTTTTGTAGTTGTCTGTACTCAGACATGTAATGCTTCCGTTGCTTGTATGCTCTGAATGATGGGTCATGTGACCCCTGTTTATATTTAGTGATATGTGGCTCTTCTGGGCATTTATCTATATGAGTTTGCGTTATGTTGTGATGCCATGTTGTACAACACATACTTGCATGTTATGCGTACGTGTAACGTGTATTGCTATGTGTGGGATCTGACAACCTAGTTGTCTATCATTGGTAGCCTCTCTTATGGGGAAATGTAGTCTAGTGCTTGCACCGAGCCATGGTAGTCCGCTACAGCCCGGTTTACCAGAGTCCTGCTAGCCCAGCACTACTGCTCCGGAACACTTAGACTGGCTGGCATGTGATTCACTTCGTTCTTGTGTTTGTCCCTTCAGGGAAATGTCACGCGGTGACATCCGGAGTCCTTCGTAGCCTGCTACAGCCCTGGTTCCCGGAGTCCTGTTAGCCCAGTTGCTACAGCCCGGATTCACACGCTGCTGACCGACATGCTCGATGTTGTTTCATGTATGCTTGTCCCCGTAAGTTAGTGCCACTTTGGGTTGACGACTAGTCATGTCGGCCCGGGTTCTCTGTCCTATGGATGCTAGCGACACTATCATATACGTGAGCCAAAAGGTGCAAACGGTCCAGGGCGATGGTAAGGCGACACCCGTGGGAATACCGTGCGTGAGGCCGCAAAGTGATATGAGTGTTACATGCTAGATCGGTGTGACTTAGAATCGGGGTCCCGACACGAAGACCAGGATGGACCAAGGAGTGAGTGGCTACGTGACCAGTTAGGCTCCTGAGTCGCGATGCAGGAGTCACCTTTGACGTGCAAACAATTTCCATACCTGCCCTCCTCGAGGTCTTGGGAGGGGCGCGCGACGCCCAGGTCCTTGGGTGGCTTGCGCTTGGGCGTGACCCGAGCGCAGCCCCCGTGCCCAGCTCCCTCGTGCGACTCTCACGAGGGAAGGCGTCGTGGTGAGGCTGGGCCCTGAGCTCTGGGCTCCCTGAGGATGGTGCGACCGTGGGGCCGCCCTCAGTTGTTTATCACCAGCGTGGAGCATAGTGCTTCCGCTTGTGCACGGGCATAGCCGCTCCTCGGCAGTGTCGACAGCCAGCGCGGAGCATGGTGCTTCCACTTGGGCGTGGGATGGGGCCCCCCTGGGAGGAGCCAGGCGTGTACAACCCCGCCCTGACACGTGGCTTGCACCGCGGGGCTGTGAGGTGTATCTGGGCACTCGTGAGCCAGCACGGGACTCACGAGGCCCTACCTCAAGGCGGTTTGCGCCTGGTCTTGATTCTTGGTGACTGTATGTCCCTGCTAGGCGGTTAGATGCAAGCACTCTATGTCCTCAGGTCCCGGCCCTCGAGCGAGCTCAGCCGCCGCTGGTATGCCAGGTCGCGATGCCGTGGTCAAGGCCAGGGGGTGAGGGCTGGAGAGCCAGTAAGAGCTCCTGAGTCGCGATGCTCAGGAGCCCCCCTTTTAACGTGCAAGCGAATTGCATAGGATGAACAGACCCGTGGCGGGCGGCAATCGAGCGGGCGATAGCTGCTGGCATGTTAAGCATGGAGAGCAGATCAACTTGGATAAATGTAGGAAGATAAATGCCACTGGGTCTGGCCCGAGCGGCTTGGGGATGATGCAACCCGAGGGGCGCCCCCAGCAAGGTAAGCTAAAGACATAAGCAAAAGGGATACATGCCAGAGGGACGGACCCATGTGGCCGGGGAATAATGCTGCCCAAGGGGTGCTCCCAGCTTAAACGAGCTTGGAAGATGTCACCTGGTTCTGTAGACAAAGTAGAGTTGGTGCAGCTGAAGGCATGCGTTGAAGAAACGACTCCTCATGAGCCACCGGGACCCTGAGCCTCGGGAGGCTCTGGGGGCTCGGGAGGTTCCCTAAAGACCGTCTCCATCTCCTCCAGGACTGCGTGGTACCTGGCCTCCTGAGCCGCCAGGACACGCCACATGTTGCGCTGATAGGCCGATGCCACGCTCGCAAGCCGAAGGGCATGTGAACGTAGCTGTGCGGCGGGCCCTCGTAGCGGCCCACACGCGAAGGCCAGAAACGCTCCTGAGATGCGGCCCTGTTGAGCCCTGGGACGTCGACGCAGACACGCAGCTAGGCATCCTCGCGTGGATGGGGAGCTGCACCCTGCGAGCGGCGGTCGCCGCGCATGGCTCTTGCGTCTTGCTGTTCCTGTGTGGTCTTGGTGATGAATTCTTGGGTGGTGGGCACTCCTTGCCCTGTGCTCTTCTGAGGGACACATGCAGCGAAGCACTCCTCCAAGTGGTGCCCAAGCGCCTCCCTCGTGAGGTTGGCAAGGTCTGAGGCCCTCCAGAAGAGAGCCCCATAGCCCTGCAAAGGAGGGCGCCAGGCACGCTTTCCTATGCGATGGAGGGAGGCGCCCCTGGGACGAGCGCTGATCCTGATGAGGCTCCTGCCGCGACACCATCCTCCTGAGGTCCTGCACGGCGCAACTGCTTCTTCTTGGGGATAGCCCCCGGAGGGCCTTCATTTCTGTTGTCGGGGTCATCGATTGCTGCGGCTTGAAAGTTGCGCTCGAGGGAGCACACGGCATACCTCTCTTCACACGGGACCGTGATGATTCCTCCGCTTCCTGGCATATTGAGAATGTTGTAGCCGTGATGACTGACTGCCACGAACTTGGCTAGGGCTGGATACCAGAGGATGGCATTGTACGGCAGGCGGATGTACGCGATGTCGAAGTCGATGAGCTCGGTGCGGTAGTTCTTGCGCACCCGGAAGGTGACAGGCGGGCGGACCTGCCCTGTCGGTGTGGTGGAACCATCGGTCAATCTATAGAAAGGCTTGGTGGACTAGAGCTGTTCATATGGCACTTGAAGGTTGTCGAACGTGTCGACGGTTAGGTTGTTGAGCCCTACGCCACCGTTGATGGTGTCCTGGACTATGGGGTACTCACCACGTCATCTCCCGATCAGTTAGATTCGGCCGAGGACCCCCATGGTCGTATACTTGTGGGCCAGTTCGGACAGTTGCCGCATACAAGGAAGATTCCACAAGACTTGGTGATCAAGACAAGGACTCCTCCCCACCGGCGTATTCGGCTAGGAATCTTGTTATCCTAGGCCTCTGGTGCATTATATAAACCAAGGCCAGGCTAGTCGATAAATATATACACAATCTTAATCATTATAGGCTAGCTTCTAGGGTTTAGACTCTACGATCTCGTGGTAGATCTACTCTTGTAATACTCATATCATCAAGATCAATCAAGCAGGAAGTAGGGTATTACCTCCATCAAGAGGGCCTGAACCTGGGTAAAACATCGCGTCCCCTGCCTCCTGTTACCATTAGCCTTAGAAGCACAGTTCGGGACCCCCCTATCCGAGATCCGCCGGTTTTGACACATAAATTGGTGCTTTCATTTAGAGTTCTGATGTGTGATCGGCAAAAGGATCAATGGCTCGACTGCAGATCAACTGCGAAGTCGACTTCTTCGTCACCGGCTCGACTGGTCACCTTGGCTTAACCAAGTCTATGCCCTGCCTCCGATCGTCATGTTCGGACGAGGGCCTTGATCAACACCAACTCCAATCTCTATCAAGATCATGGAGGAATCATCCATGGAGTTCGGGGGGTCAACGTCAACATTGCCCTCGGGCGACCGTGCTGGACAGGGAACTTGTATCCGCCGCCACCGCCTCCTCGAGTGTCATTTTAACGATCGCTTTGATGGAATTGTGCGGAATTGAGTCTACAACAACCCTGGAAAATTTCGTCGAGTTCCGATGGTGGAATCTCTGACAATGTACGATATACCGGAGCCCTGTCAAACCTGGACGGGAATCTGGACGAGTTTAGGGCGTGGTGTCCAGCATCTAGCTCAGACGTCCTTTGGAAGATCCAACCGTTGATCGGCTGCGGAATACCTATATCTACCACCCCTCAAAATTTCGGCTCGATCCGACCGTTCAAACTCCGGGAACCTTCCGATTAGTGCATCACTTTTCAAATCGGTTTTCTGCGCGAGAACGAATCCGACCCAAGTTCGTCTTTTTTATGAACGGGATTTCGGACATTCCTTTTGAAGGAAGTTTTGTATTGGGTATTGTGCCTTGTTTCCGAACACATCCCACTAAGTTTAAAGTCTTTTCGACATGATCTTCACCATCACGCTGGTGTCAAACCAGTCCGACAATATTGCTCCACGGCTGCCGACCTGCGCTAGACACGTCGTCGCTTTGTTGAGCCAAACTCAACTTCTTCGGATCATCATCTCGGCAAGCCGAACAAGAGTTCGGCATCGCCGCATGGTCACTTCATCAAACCAGCATTTGCCGCATCACAATTTACGACCTACGTCGGTATGACCGCACTGGCTTCTTCGAGCCGATGTCCATCACGCCGAACTACTTCAACACTTCGGCTGACATGGCAACTGCAACGACTCCTTACCGACCTGCTCCGTCACCTCGGCTAGACTGGGGACTTGGCTATTTCTTCACCAACATACTCCGGTGACTTCGGCGTCACCAGCCGATCAACTTCGTCACGTTAGCTGGACCGAGGGCTTTGCCTTGGCAAGCCAACCTTTGCCAGCATCGCCATGCCGTCGCTTTATCTCCTGTCACGCAATGGGTGTGCAGATCGATTCCCAATTTTGGGAGTCACTTTTCTTCGGACTGCAATGACAAATAAACCAATTGCTATTAATCCTAATAATTTTTGCTTGTTGGGCTTATTTTTCTTAAGGAATTATTACTCTGGTTTGTTCCATCATCTGTACACAGGTCTATCAAATGGCGGCCGCATTAAAGACGGTCGCGTGGTGGTTCGGCCGGTTTCCGTACATAGCTCGCCGAACGCCGCATCCGGAGCCCGGACCGCCCTGCAAATTCAGGCTTTGTCACGCCTTCACTGCGTGACGCTAACGCCCTGCACCGACATTGGCTTCGGTGCCAGACCACATCTCCTTAAATAAATTATTTTTGCGTAAAGAAATTATGCAAGTATTATATATATATATATATATTATTATTATTATTATTTCCTGGACCGCATTGTTTTATGTGTGCAGGTAATCGGTTTTGACTGCGTCACGCGATCAATACTCTGGAGTGCCGAACTCCTTGCTCGGACACCTCGGACCTAGGGGCTGGGACCTCGGCCATGCCGAGGCATGCGAACCTTGTCAGTTCAATGGGCGTCTTCGTCCCGCCACAAGCCCGAATTGCATCATCAACAGGAACACATTAACCAGCTCAGTTGCTTTCATGCTCAAAAAACTTTCAGTTTTTAAATTTTGTTCGGTTTGACCAAGCATTATACTTTTTGGCACAAAGTTGTTTGTGACAAAGCTTCCTTGTCCAAACTTTGTATGTGACACACAAATTCAAATACCCCGTTTACTTGGGGGCTCCCTTACTGCAGCTTTTCCTCTTGCATATGATTATACTTGTACGACTTCGTTCCTTGTTCGTGTATTACGCCACAATATGCACCATATTGACCTAAGTGATTTGCAAGCTGGGTTGCCTTGCTCCTGTGTTTACCCCTACGTTCCCGATTGTTCGGCTAGGGAGTAAAGGGAGCACCTCTGCGATTGTCACGATCGGGTCATCCGAGCCGGACCTCAGACTAGGTGAAGCCGAAAGCTAGTGCTCTTACTGTTTTCAATAATGGTCGGCACACAACGGAACTCATGAGTACAAAAAATCTATTGCATAAGTCTCCCAGTGAGTAACCGAAGAAAGGTATCGGTGGGGGTACTATTTTCTACGAAGATGCTTCTTACACTTTGTCGGTAATATAGCATAAGTTCCCTGAGCACACTTTGTCTGTTATAGCCTTATGGCCTGATTGCCTGGTTATCGGAAACACCGTCGATATTCTCGACAGGGGGAGTACATAACACTTTTCGGCCCTTGGCCGAAGAGGGAGAAGCCGACGGTCGGTTAAGACGCGTTTAAAGTTCGGGTGAACACATATATGATATAAGTGCTTCGGTACATACAATCATTATACATAAAATTCTTTTACCCAAGTCACTCGGGGGCTCTTAAATTTATGTGAGCTATTTTCAATATAAGTGTTCTTCTTCTTAGTCGTTGCAAAGTCTTTTTTCTATCACTTCTTTTTTCGACGCGAGTGTGTGGTCAATAGCCGGAAGCCATAGGCTGACCCGCTTGAAAGTCTTGAGATAGGATGTGTCATGTTAAAGCACGACAGAAGCACTTTTTTTTCTAAGACCAATTTCTGATTGGCACCAAACAATTGATCTAGTTCGGACGTCGAATTTTTCCTGACGTTTTTTGGGTTTCCAATCCTATGGCACTTTTCAACTATTTGTGTGTTTCCCGCATAAGTCTCGCAGTGCAGCGCCAGACACCTTTAGGGATCCGGCAAAAAATCTCGGATATTGCTATATATGCATCAGTTTCGAATTGTGTCTTCGGTCAATAGTTGGGTTTCCCGGCTCCTGTGCTTGCCTCTTATGTTCCGCTTTGTTCGGCTAGGTGTGTAAAAGGAGAACCACTGCGATTGCGCTTCCATCTCGCATGGTTAAGCACCGCAGTGGAGAAAGCCGAAAACTGACTGTCACAATAAGCATAAACTGGTCAGCGGTCCGATGACTATATTAAATGGCGGGCCATTCATAACATTGGCTGAAGTGTTTACGGCTTGGCTTCGGCTGTCGCCGAACACTTACCGGGGGGCTACTTGCTGGCCCCCCAACTTTAAGCTCCTATGACTAAGTGAAAGTTATAATGCCCGCATATCTGATTGCCTCGTTTCCGCCAACACAACCGCCTTCGGGCACCGAGACGTCAGCTAAGGGTTGTTCTGTTATTTCGGAAACACCCTGTGTAGCATCTGCAAAGGGGTAGAAGCCGACGATGGGCCACTTTCAGATTATAAACAGTCGCAAGGGAAGTGAAAATTTGGGTTTATTTAGACCATAGAGTTTGGAAGCATTCCCCAAACTAAATCCTCACTATTTTCCTCCCACATTGATCGGAGCTGAGGTTTCATGATCATGCTTAGCATGAAAACCCAAAGAAAGAAGTTGATAGCGGGATTATTTTCTTTGGAAGATGTTTCTTACATTATAAATAATATAACATGTCTCTTTGCGTACCTTTGTTTATAAAACCGTATGGCCCGTATTTCCTTGTTTGCCGTAAATCTTTGCCCTTATAAAGGCTTTATAAAGTATGACAAACACTCCTCAATTCTTTGGCGAGGAGAAATTTTAGCCGATGGTCGGTCAACAAAGTTTTGTACAATGCGGATCCGAGCATTAATGATGTAAAGTACTTGGATACATACAATCATTACGCATAATTTGTGATTTTACTATGGATATCGATCCTTAATTCGGCCTCCCGTGCCCGCATTAAGGCTCAGGGGCTACTAGGCTTCGGGCTTATTATTTACAAATATTAAAAGGGCACATCGGTACCCTGATCTGGTGTCGCCACCAGACGGGTGGCTCGGGGGCTACTGCATTGACAATCCAATGCAGAAAATTTAAAGTGCAATATAGTTTTCAAGGAGATTATTATCCTCAGGTTGGTCGGCCGCACCCAACCTGAGTCTCGAGGACTTCGCACACCGTGTTTTTATTCCTAAGTATGCTGCCGAGCTGGGAATTGATCCTCACGCTGATTTTACAAACCGACCTGAGTCTCAGAGCTACTAGGGTCAGCGGTTTGATTTTTTCCTTCAGGTGCATCCCGGATATTAGGCCAACACGCACCTTGAGGGATACTGGCTATACATCTTGTCAGATATTACATTGCACAATTCGGAATTAAATTCATAAAAATCAGTCCCGTGGCTAAGGTGGTGCACCACCTAGGAAGCAGTCCGGCATAAAGCTCGGGCGCCAGTGGCTGGCTCCATAGAGGGCATTTCCGGTATTAAGCTTAGCTAAACTCTTTCAACTTTTTGAACCAAGGTGATCTACGACACCTCGGATATAATCCAGCGTTGGAGCCTGGACACAGTCCGGCGTTAGAGCCTGGACACAGTCCGACGTTGGAGCCTGGACACAGTCCGGCGTTGGATCTTGGATACATTCCGGCGTTGGAGCTCGGAGGCAGTCCGACGTTGGGGCTCGGCTACAAAAGACACCTAGAATGCAGTTCGGCATTGGAGCTCGGATGCAAGAGGACACTGCCGCCCGGGAACTACTTCAAACCTGAGGTGTGGAGTAAAACATGATAATAAGGCATTGATAAAGGTCGAGAACTTAAAGGGGCTCCTCGGATACCCGACGTGTAAACTCTTCGGATTTACTTCGGCGATCCTCAAGATCGAAGATGAGCAGATTTGTTCAACCAGTTTTCAACACCGAGGACCGAAGATGAAGAACAGTTCGGAAGAATCGAGGAGCGTCCCCAACTTGAAGACCGGTTCAGGGGCTACTGATGGTGTCCTGGACTAGGGGGTACTTACCACGTCGTCTCCCGATCAGTAAGATTGGGCCGAGGACCCCCATGGCCGTATACTCGTGGGCCAGTTTGCACAGTTGCCGTATACAAGGAAGATTCCACAAGACTTGGTGATCAAGACAAGGACTCCTCCCCACCGGCGTATTCGGCTAGGACTCTTGTTATCCTAGGCCTCTGGTGCATTATATAAACCGAGGCCAGGCTATTCGATAAATATATACACAATCATAATCATTATAGGCTAGCTTCTAGGGTTTAGCCTCTACGATCTCCTGGTAGATCTACTCTTGTAATACTCATATCATCAAGATCAATCAAGCAGGAAGTACGGTATTACCTCCATCAAGAGTGCCCGAACCTGGGTAAAACATCGTGACCCCTGCCTCCTGTTACCATTAGCCTTAGACGCACAGTTTGGGACCCCCTACCCGAGATCCGCCGGTTTTGACACCGACAGCCGTCGCTGAGGGTCTTAGTGACTTGCACATTGCTGATGACTGGAGAACACAACATAGGGAGGGCGCCAGCGGTGGCTGTGCACTTCAGCTGATATGCCGAGTTGAAAGTGATGGCACATTGGGACCACTTGAGCGGGCGCGTGGCCTCGAGCTTGGGGAGAACTGCGTTCACCTCATGGCGAACTGTTTGAAGATGCGCAGAGGTTGGGCCTGGGCGCCGCCTAAGATGCAGCGATCGTGACGCTGCTCCCTGGAAGCCCCAGCCCCTCGTCCTGGTGGTGGTGGTCGTTCCTTCTTGGTGGCGGCAGCGGGGGAAGACCGGTGTTGCCCTGGGGGCGATCCTCACGAGGCGGGTCCCTCTAGGCGCCCTCGCATGGTGGGTCCTGCCAGCGGTCCTCATGAGGCCGGTCGCGCCACTCCTGGCGCGGGGCAGGGTCATCCCAGCGTCCGCCTCCTCGTCCTCCTCCACGGCCGTAGCCCCGGTCGTTGCGCTCGGGGCGTCGATCGTAGCGTCCTTCCCGTATGGCTCTGAGCTCTTGACAGCCGCTGGTGTTGTGGGTGTTCAGGTTGTGGAAGGCGCAGAACAGTTGGCCGTTCTTGGATGACTCGGGCTGATCTCTGCCCCGCTTGGTGTCGGGCTCTGCTGTGAGCGCAGCTGCCTTCTTGCGCTTCACGTCCTTGGCCTTGGCCTTCTTCTCCTCCGCTCCTGCAGCTGGCAGCTCAAGGAGAGAGAGGCGCCCCTCCTCAGCTCTTGCGCACTTGGTCGCCAGGTTGAAAAACTCCTGAGAGGTGTAGAGCTCCTCGTGGATGGCGAGCTCTTCCTTCATCTTGACATCACAGACGCTGTCGGAAAACGCGGCCTCGTCCGTGACCTTGGGGATCTTATGGAGGGTCTCTCCTGGTTGTTTCTTGATGTGGCGTAGATCGCCCGCGGCGGGTGGGCGGTCGCGAGTGCCCTGGAAGTTGGCGACGAAGCGGTCGCGCATCTCGACCCAGGAGGAGCTCGAGCCGGGCTGCAGGTTCAGGAGCCAGGAGCGAGCTCCATCCTTGAGAGCCATGGGAAACAAGTTCGCCATGACTTTTTCGTCGCTGTTGGCCGCTTCGATGCTCAGCTCATAGAGCTGCAGGAACTCTGCGGGGTCGGCGGTGCCGTCGTAGCAAGGAGGCAGATCCGGCTTGAACTTTCCTGGCCAGGCGACTTCACGCAGCTCGGGGGTGAAGGCGAGGCAGCCAGCCGTGGTTGCCAGGGCCCGCTTCGGAGGTGGAGCTCGGTCTTGACAAGGTCCGTGCTGCGACGCTGCTGGTGGTGCGCGGTATTGACGAGGTGGCGCGGGGAGCGCAGGTGCAGCCTCTCGCAGCCGCGGGATTTCTTGGCAGCTTCTCTCTTCACGCGCAGGCACCGGGCGTGGTGGATCATGCCTCGGGGGCACGCGCCTTGGTGCCAAGGCACCATCTTGGGGCAGAGGTGGAAGAGGCACGCCATGAGCCTCGTCGCCCATGGCCGGTTGAGGGGGAGGCAGAGAGAGGGACGGCGCCAGAGAGCCCCTGCGCACGCAGACGAAGCTCGGCGGCAGCGGTCGAGCCACTCCCTCATAGAGGTTCGGCACGGGCGGTATACAGGAGTTTGTTCGCCCGCAAGGAGCGCGCCCGCGCCTCCATGGGAGCGCTTGATGCGCATGGGACGAAGAACCGTGAGGGTCGGGCGATGGAGTGGCGGTGCGGCCGTCCTGCCGCACCAAGGATACAGCAAGGATGCCTACTGCTCGTTCCCTGCCGGGCTGGTGGCAGCGTTGGCGGCGGGAGACGGAGAACAGCGAGGTGGCCTACCGACAGGAGCCGTCTGAGCGACACGGGCGGTGAGGGCAGCCCAACTCTCAGCCCAAGCACGGCGAGCGTCCGCCATGGAGACGACGAAGCGACGGAGCGACGAACTGATGGAAGGGAAGCTACGATGTACCCCTACCCAGCGCGCCAAATGTTGGATGTGGGGTTCCGGCAAACCCTTAAGGTTCGAACACTAGTGTGTGCGCGAAGTCTTTCCCTCCTACCGATCTACGCCCTAGCTCACTAAGATCTCGCGGACGAACTCGACGAACTCACAACACAGAAGGACACGCGGTTTATACTGGTTTGGGCCACCGTCGTGGTGTAATACCCTACTCCAGTGTGGTGGTGGTGGTTTGCCTCTTGGGCTGATGATGAACAATACAAGGGAAGATCAACCTCCTGAGGTTGAGGTGTTCTTGTGAGTAGGCTCTCGATCGGGTTGGATCAAGCCAAGATGAGATCAGATCCGATCAGATGCCCCTGCTATGATGGCTAGCTCTACTTATATAGGCCCTGGTCCTCTTCCCAAATATCGAGCGGGAAGGGATCCAACAACGGCGGGCAAATTTGAAGGGGGACAACTAGTACAAGGTATCCTAACAAAAGCGGTCTTCGCCTGCGAAAAGCTCTGGTGGTGACGCTGTCTTGGGCTCCACGATGACCTCCGTCTTGCCGTCCTCCTGGTCTTGGTCTCGTTGCACCAATATAGCAACCTTTGCCTGACGCCTCGGTACTCTTCGCCTACGCTGCCCTCCTTAGCACCAAAGAGGAAATAAGGACGTTGCGCGCGCTGGCGCCCGCCTGGTGCTGTTCGTCATGGCTCATGTCATGAGAGCCTCGTGAGGTTTGCCCCGCCTAGATATATCCGCTCCTCGTGAGCCTCCCTGGCTAGGCTAGTCCAGAGGAGGTCTTGCGTCATCCGCCTCACGAGGCTTGGACCCTCACGAGGGTCTTGGATGCCTTGTTGGTGAAGATGGGTCGCACGCGGCCTGGCTTAGCCATCTTTGTGGGCCTTGACGAGCAAGTCTGGGGACCCCGTTCCCAGAACGCCGACACAGGCCTCAGGGGTTTCTCCAATGATGGGAGTGTGAAGTGCATTGATATTGCGGCGACAAGGGCTCTGGGCGGTACTCCTCGTGAACGCGTGACGGATCGCCGCCACCATCACTGCCGTCGTCATAGGGGAAGCCAGGAGCACTGCGCGGTCCATTGACCATCAAGACTTCAGCCGTGGGACCGCTGCTATCGCACTCGGATGCGGTCTCGGCGGAGCCAGTCGACAGGTCGAACAAGCCGTAGAGAGTTTCATCGAGCTTGATTGCCGCGACTTGTGGGGTGGCCAACTGACGGGCCACCGCGTATCTCACCCACCACTGAAGCCGCGACCGACCAGATCGCTTGCGCCGGCGTACAACGGGTTAGCGCGGACACCATGGGAGCCGACCGATACCGAGTCGACGGCTGCCGGAGAAGGACGCAGCGGACGCACACGCGCAAAGTGCGTCGCCCCACGGACGGTGAGCGCATCGACGTGGTGGGGAGCTTCCTGAAGCCAGGCGGAGTCGTCGGCAACGAAGACGAGCGCGCCGAGACAGATCTCGCGGCCCTCAGCCAAACCACCGCCAGAAACCATGATGATGGGAATCGGAAAAAATCGCAACTTCACCAAAAAGTCGCTAAGACACCTGCCCAACGGTGGGTGCCAACTGTCGTGGTTCTAAGACTGACAGTAGAATGGGGGGTAGCTATGAGGAGGCAAGATCCTAGCTATGGCGAAGTTGTACACACGAGTTCTACGAGTTCAGGCCCTTCCCAGAGGAAGTAATAGCCCTACGTCTCGGAGCCCGGAGGCGGTAGACTGGATTATGCGTGTGTGTGTTACAAGGCGTGCGAACCCTTGTGCTAGAGGAAGGGGGTGGCTTATATAGTGAACACCAGGATCCCAACCATTCCCCTGTTGCCAAGGGTTCAATGTACATAAAGATGAGGCTTACTGGTAACGCCAGCCTTAAATGCCTTAATGGCCTTAAAGATTACAGAGTGAACGCTCGTCCGTTGCCACTCCAGATGACTCCTGGTCTTCAGTAGGTCAAGTTGATTCTTGTATGGTCGAGTGGTCGATTGGTCGAGCGACTTCAGGAAGAAGGGGTCTCCGAGTAGCTAGTCGATCGAATGGATTGCACTCGACAACTTGTTGGGCCCTCCCTGTTGTTTCTTAAGCTTCTTTGTTTCTAGGATAGTTACCATGGATAGGGGTCATAGGTCAGGCCTATGACCCTACCCCAGGTCTATATCATCATCAGGCTGTACATACGTGTACATGCTACATGTGCGCCTCTACTATGACACGTGCCCTTCCTTGCATGGCCACGGTTCATCGCTGCAGCTTGTAGACAGACCGATCGTATGTACGTACACATTTGCGACCAAAATGACAACACTACGTATGGTTCGACCAGGTGGGTCCCAACTGTCAGACACTTCCTTGCGTGCGAAGATGTAGCTGGTGGGTCCCAGTAGTTAGGGTCGAATCATTTTTTTGCCAGTAATATGGACACACATCCTTGCATGCGAAGATGTATCTGGTGGGTCACAACAGTCAGGGATGAAACATTTTTTTTTGCAAAATACGATGGCCCGTCTGGTGGGTCCGTGCTGTCAGGTGGAGGAATGATTATTTTCCGCGTAATAGTACAGTTCTCTTCCTTGTTGCGGCCGTGGACACAGTTGTCAAGCTCTCCACGTACAGTATTCCGATGGAAGTCGTTCCTTGACCACATTGACCATGCCACCCCGAGAGCACCAAGGCGGTGGGCGACGACGAGGCCTAGGAAGGGGACGACGCAGAGCCGGGTAAGACACGGCAGTGGATGCCCACGCGGAGAGGAGTACGAGGGCTCACTGGTTCGGCTTCGGTGTGAGGCTACCGTCGCCGCAGAATAACAGCGGGTGTGGGTGAGTGGAGGGATGGCCTGGCCAGTGGTGGGAGTAGTAGGGGCGGTGAGGCCTCCGCGGCAGCACAACCGGCCACAGGAGGCAGGAGCAGGAGGCATGACCGGCGCTGCTTTGAGCGGCTGGAGAAAGAAGACGAGAGGTTGAAGAAGCACTACGGTCGTTGGATGGACATCGTACGGTCACTGGAGCTAGAATCGTTCATATTGACTAAGTTGACAAAGCCCTCCATCCCCATCAACTTAGTAGGCCCACAAGTTAGCCTACCGCGATGCTGGATCCCAGCTAGCATGGGGAGTATTCATTTTTTGTGCGTAATAAGGAGGCACTTCCTTGCATGCGGAGATATAGCTGGTGGGTCCGACCTATCAGCGGGGGGAACATTTTTTCATGAAATACAGAGGCCCTTCCGGTGGGTCCCATATGTCAGGTGGAGGAATCATTATCTTGCGGTAATAAGGAGGCATTTGCTTGTGTGCGGCTGTGGACCCAGCTGTCAGCCTCTCCACGTACAGCCCACGTCCGATGGATGTCGTTTGTTGACCATGTTGACCATGCAGCACCGAGAGCACTAGGGTGGTGGACGACGGCGAGGCCTAGGAAGGGAACGACACAGAGCCGGGGAAGACTTGGAACTGGTTGCCCAAGCGGTGGGGAGTATGTGGGTTTACTGGTCCGGCTGCCGTCAACGAAAAATAACAGGAGGTGTTGTTGAGTTGAGGAATCTCCTTGCCAGCAATGGAGTAGGGTGGGGCGGTGCGGCATGTGCGGCAGCATAGCCGACCACGGGAGGTGGGAGCAGGCAGTCCCACCGGCGTGGTTTGGGTGGCTGGAGCAAGAAGATCAGATATTGAAGAAGTAGCACGGCTGTTGGATTAACATCCAACGGTCACTTCAGCTAGAATCGTTTGTGGAGTAAGTTGACAAAGCCTTTCGTACACGTCAACCTAGTAGACCCACAAGTCAGCCTCCAAATTTGTCCCAAAAAGCATATAGCCCGAAATTTCTAGCTGGATTCAAATTAATTTAAAAATTAACATACCTTAATTTAAATCCAATGAAATTTTACCCACACAAAAACAATGAAATTTAAAATATCAAAATCCAAAAGAAAACAGTATTTTGGAACTAATTGCCTGTTTGCTGTATTTTTTCATTTTATAGCCCATTTATTATTACTTATAGCCCATTTCTTATTACTTATAGCCCATTTTCTGGGCAAAATGCATCCCTCCTCATCTTGAAAGATTTCCGACCCAACAGGGCGTAGAAAAGCAAGTAGGCCTATGTTGGTGATTATGCAAAAAAAATTGTTGGGCTAGCCATTTTCGGAAAAGAAAGAAAACAAACTGGATTGATCATGTGCTAAACATATGAAATAAAAGTCTGGGCTTGACGGGCCACGGCTCCCGCACAACTCAGTTGATACACTTCTCTATCCCGAAAAAACAAAATTATTGCGCGTGCTGCTGGGTCCCTACTGTCATCCTCACCAGGTACAGTAATATCCTTATTCGTCTCGGTTATTGACCATGTTGACAACACCGGAGGGCGGCGCCACGGCGAGCGAACCAAGGTGGAGGACGATGGTGAGGCCTCAGACGAGAATGAATAGGAGCCGGGGAAGATGCGTAGAGTTTTAGGGTGCGATGTGGCCATGATGCATGCGCGGCAGCACAGCCAGCCGTGGGATGTGTCGGTGTCAAAACCCGCCGACCTCGGGTAGGGGGTCCCGAACTGTGCATCTGAGGATCAAAGGTAATACCCTACTTCCTGCTTGATTGACTTTGATGAGTATAGGGGTTACAAGAGTTGATCTACCTTGAGATCATAATGGCTAAACCCTAGATGTCTAGCTTGTATGATTATGATTGCCTCGACGGACTAAACCTTCTGGTTTATATAGACACGGGAGGGGCCTAGGGTTATACAAACTCGGTTTACAGAGAGAGGAAACTACACATCCAAACACCAAGCTTGCCATCCACGCAAAGGAGAGTCCCATCCGGATACGGGGGATGGCCTACTATCGTGTATCTTCGCGGCCCACCATTCTGGCCCATGTCACATAACCCGGACGCCAGGGGACCCCCTAATCCAGGACTCCCTCAGTAGCCCCTGAACCAGGTTTCAATGACGATGTGTCCGGTGCGCAGATCGTCCTCGGCATTGCAAGGCGGGTTCCTCCTCCTAATACTCCAAAGCAGTCTTCCGAGAAAGAGAACTGAATCCGGCTCTGTATAATAGTTACAACCCCCAACCACAGAGGCAAAATACTTAAACAAAATAAGTCATCTCCATTGATAGCTTTTTTCGTGAGACGTTACATCTGGCCATATCATTATTTTGAACCGTTTCATGGCCTCCCGCTTCATATTTCGAGGCGTGGCCTCTATTGACACGTCTTATTAAAGTAGAGATCGTGTCCCCTTATTGCGGGATTCTCATCAATACGGGTTTGGGTATTCCAACTGTGCCGTTCGCACGACCCCTTGGGAACAGGCTTGTTTTAAGGCTTGTGAGGGGGCACTTGATATTCACTACCTTTATAAGAGGATAAGGACACATCTTTTTACCCCACGCCTTATTCTTCCTTAGCCCTTCCGTCCTCGAGCTCCAGCGCCCAAGTTTCGATCTTTTTCGTCCCCACCAAACACTCCGACCATATACGGATCCATTTCATGAGGGCAAGTGGATGGCTTCCTCCGTCACGGAGAGGAACATCAAGGAACTTAGGGAAGAGGGATACTTGGCCGCGAACATCACGCATCGGCTCCCTGCCAAAAAGCAGATCATCCCTACTCCGGAGCCCAATGAGAGGGTGGTGCTTATCCCCCATTTTCTTCGTGGACTAGGTTTTCCTCTCCACCCTTTCGTCCGCGGCCTCATGTTCTATTATGGGCTAGATTTCCACGAACTAGCCCTAAATTCCTTTCCTCACATTTCGGCGTTCATAGTTGTGTGCGAGGCGCTCCTCCGTATTCCCCCCACTTCGGCCAATGGCTTAAGGTCTTCAACATGAAGTCAAAAGTGGTCGACGGGTAACACACGGACTGCGGCGGCGCCATGGTGAGCAAGCTCCCCAATGTCACCTGGCCCAAGGGGGCCTTCGTAGAGACCATGAAGGGATGTCAACAGGAGTGGTTCTACATTATAGAACCCCACAACACCACATGGGCCGCCACTCCTGAGTTTAAATCCGACCCCCAAATGCGGCTTGCATCGTGGATTAACAAGGGCCTGGATTGGTCGTCGTCCAACGAGGTGATGATGCTGCAGAAGCGCATCAAGAATATGATGGAGAAGAACACCAGCCTTGCTAATGTGATCCAGGTGATGTTTTTTCGCCGGATTATCCCTTGCCAACGCCGGACTCTCCATATGTGAGAGTTCAATCCGGCTGGCCCTCGGACCCTGCAACGATTCTTTGGCATGACGCATGAAGACATCTAGAAGCTGCTTTTCAAGGCCCATAAGTCGTTGCCGGAGATGACCGAAGACATCGGCCTCGACTGCACTCATCCGACCACTCTAGCAAGTTTTATGACTTCCGAACATAACTTCAATTTGTAAACCCAAGGGGTATGCTCATCTTTCCATTCTTCCCTCAGGTCTAGACAAAGAAGGCGGAGCGGATCCGATGTTCGGCTCTGCTCCCCGAAGACCAGCCATTGCACTGCTAACAAGGATGCTGGTCCCGACACCATACCAGGCACCGGAGTATAAGGCTAAGAAGAAGGGAAAGGAGGCGAAAAGTGGCCTTCGCCGTAAAGATAGTTCAGACGCTGTGTCCGGAGATACCGAAGTTCTCTCCTCCCACGAGGGAGACGAAGACGAAGAGGAGGAGGAGGACGAGAGCAATTCTCCCCTCAAGGAGAAGAAGAAGAAGAGGGCGACCTCCGCTGACCCATAGGCGGAGGCGTCCAAAAGGGGGAAGATATCCCTCTAGGATGGCTCGGACTCGGCGGCCGAAGCCATCCCCCAGTGGCGCCCCAGGGCGAAGCCCCCGGCCGAGTCGTAAGTATTCAAAGATACTGTACATATGTCCGGTTTTTCACAAATTGTAGGATAACATATCATTTATGTATTTCAGTCCGGCCCGTGATCTCCCACAACAATCATCATCTTCGGGGAATTCTTTGGCGCCGGAGATGATGGAGAGCGAAACTGACGAGAACATGGGCGACACTACCCCCATGGAAACTGATGGCGGAGCCCCGGACCGTCCAGCCCCCAACTGAATACCACTCCGAAAACCCACACGGCTCCGGACTCGAGCGAGCAACCCCTTTTAAAGGAGGGGGAGTGTTGACTCCATCGGCGACCTCCATCAATCCGTAGGCGCCAGACACTTTGAGGGAATCACTTAGTCGTGCTTCCGTCATGGAGGAGCACCGTACCCTGATGGGTACGGTGGTTGAAAGGGTTCAGTCCGCCAAAAGCTGGCTGAACGAAGCCTTCACCAGCCTGTTAACAGGTTTTGAGGTATGCGATGTAACATTCTTAGGTGCTTTTCATGTGCAAAAAAATATCCATGTGTATAGATAGTAGCCACTGAGACTCTGTTCGTCTCTGGAAAAAGGGCCGAACAGAGGATCAAATAGTCGCTGAAGAAAACATACTTGTCTATTTGATAAATAGGCTTCACTGTTAGCAGCTTCCCCCAGGCCGCTGAAGTTTCCAAACTCAAGCGGAAGCTGAAGCTGGCTGATGATGAGATCGACCGCATTAACAAGCGGTTTGATGAGGCATAAGGTATGCTTTTAAAAGATCCCTTATAAGCCTGAATTGTAATGCAAACTCAGAGTTTAAGCTCATGTGCTGCTATGTGTATGATTGTAGGAAGCGCGGCCGAGGTCGAGACCCTCAAGAGTGCCCCTGCCGAAGCCAAGGAGGAGGCGAAGGCGAGCAAAGTGGTTGCTGACAGAGCGGCTGCGGATTTAGAGGCGAGCAGGTTACCCGTCGCAAGTGTGAGGAGCGGGTGACCGAAGTGGAGCAGGCGCTCCAATATGCCGCCAACAAGTGCAAGGCCTTAGAGGAGAGTAAGAAGGCCCAAGCGTTCGAACTCACCAAGGCTCTTCAAGAGGCAAAGGAGGCGCGAAGCGAGTCCCGGGCGGCTCGCGAGGAGATCAAACAGGCCGGACAGATAGCGGCTGGTAAGCCTTTTCTTTTAAAGAGTATATTTGGCGATCGAAGATATGCTTTGTTAAATCGACTGTGTAGTGCTCCAGATGCCTTTGCGGTTCTCTCGAGGAGTGCTGCCTATGCCGCACAGTATTTCCGGGCCCAAGAAGGGAACACGACGAAGAAGCTCTTCTGGTCGTAGTACCTGGCGGTGGAGCGGCCTATGCTGCTGAACAACCAGATGGTGTAGCTGGCGGAGCTGCATAGGATGTCTGGTTTGGCCATGAAGGACAGCATAGTCCGGCTATGGCCAGCCGGACCCATTCCTAGCAGCTACTTCGGCCTAGTCAAGCGGCTCGGCGACGCCTTGCCCTGAGTTGAGGCTGTGAAGCACTCGGCGTGCATATAAGGTGCGCAGATGGCCTTTTCCCGTGTCAAAATGCACTGGGAGAAGATGAAGGCCGCCATCATGGCAGTTGAGGGTCCGCCCGGAGGCAAGGACCACCGCAAGCCGGAGCGCTATTTTGAAGACGTCCTAGAGGGTGCGTGTTTGATAGATTGCCCATGCTCGAAGGATATTATGTCCAAGTGAATGTATCTGAACTTCCCAGACATTGTATTATAAACCAAGGCTTTTGTAATATATTTATGCTTTTATCCGAACTACATACCTCCTGTGCAGCCGTATTTTTGTATTCTGAAAGTTTGCCAGTCGTCGGCTTCAGCCCCCACGTAGAAGCTATGGGGGTGTTCACAATAACATGTAATCACTCTTGACCCAACGTCTTGGTCCGTAAAGGAGGTGACTTACGTAGCGAACCAGGCAATCACACTATGCGACTTTAGCACTTTCACTTAGCCATAGGAGTTTGCTGGTGGGGCTAAGGACTAGCCACTGGTGCGCATGCGGCTGTCCTAATGGGGATGCCTTAGGCGCATGACCTATCTGAAGCCAGTCCTTCATATATTATGGATAAAATTGCAAGAGATTTTTGTTAAGTAGCTGAATAGTCGACCAGCTCTCGTCGTACCATGGCAGTCAGTTTTCGGCTTTCTCTACTAAGGTGTTTAACCGGACGAACAAGAAACACAATCGCAGCAGTTCTCCCTTTACTACCTTAGAAGAACAAGAAGAACGTAAGGTGGTAATCGAAGCAGCCAGGCAACCCAACTATTGACCAAAGACATGATTCAGAGCCAATGCATATAATGCCAAATTCATGACGCCGAAGTGTACTATAAAACTGTTCGGACTTTTTTTTTGAAGAAGATATGTAGCCGGATAGAGCCCCTGGCGATTTAAGTCATGACGAGGTGTATATGACAATATGACGTAAAGAGGGAATACAAATTTAGGAAATAAGCCAATACCGCACAGGGTTGGGTGAAACTGTTTCCATTACCATCTTATTGATACGTCAAAACGTATTTTTACAGAGGATGCCGTAAGCATCGAGGCTATTTTACATGCCAAGAACAAGGGAAAAGCTGAATAGAGGTCCTAAAATAGGAAAAGGTGATCTTGAAGATCCTTTGGACACTCTACCGCACGTCTGCGCCGTATTTCACCTTGGCCTATGATCCTTTGTTAGGATCAACGATCGAGTATACATAAGGAGCCTGGAAAAGGGCCCTTGGTACCATCGGAAAGTGATGTGGGTTGTAAAGAACCTAAAAAAATAAAAATGAGAAGAAAAAGGGAAGAATATGAGGGTCCGGATAGGGTCGAGCCGTATCATGGACTTTATTTTTAGTATGCCTCTGTCCTTGCCCATGGTATCTTTAGTGCGTAGTTATGTACGCGCGGTTCGTATGCCGCTATCGGGTTGAGGCTTTGACGGAGGCTAAATTGCTAATCTAGCTCTGGACGAGCAGGACTGCCATTCTGCAGGGTAGACCAGACTCGTTTGACAGTGTGCGAGGGCTTGACTGCCGATGTAGTATTCGGCTTGATAAGGCCACCCTGTACTTCGGCTACGAGGGCTCCGGTATGCTCTCAGTAGGGAGGGAGCGCTCCATGTTTCCATTGATTGTTATAACGCCACATGGTCCAGGCATCTTGAGCTTTAGATAAGCACAGTGCGGGACTGCATTGAAATGGGCGAAAGTGGTTCGTCCGAGCAGTGCATGATAGCCATTGCGGAAGGGGACGATGTCGAAGATCAAGTCTTCACTACGGAAATTATCCGGTGAACCGAAGACTACTTCCAGCATTATGGACCCTGTGCAATAGGCCTCGACACCGGGTATCACTCCTTTGAAGGTGGTTTTAGTGGGATTGATTCTTGACGGATCGATGCTCATTTTGCGGACAGTGTCCCGATAAAGCAGGTTAAGGCTGCTGCCGCCGTCCATAAGGACTCGCGTGAGATGGAATCCGTCGATGATTGGATCGAGGACCAATGCTGCCGATCCTCCATGACGGATACTGGTCGGATGGTCTCTGTAATCAAAAGTGATCGGACAAGCTGACCATGGGTTGAATTTTGGGGCGACTGGCTCTATGGCATAGACGTCCCTTAATGCGCGCTAGCGCTCCCGCTTGGGGATATGAGTGACATAGATCATGTTCACTGTTTTTACCTCGGGGGGAAATTCCTTTTGCCCCTGTGTTCGTTGGGCGAGGTTCTTCAATATCGTCCTCGCGAGGCCGCCCTTTCCCCTTATGTTCGGTGTTTAGCCTACCGGCCCGTTTAAAAACCCAACAATTTCTGTTGATATGATTAGCAGGCTTGTCAGGGGTGCCATGAATCTGGCAAGGCCGATCAAGTATTCTATCCAAACTGGATGGACCATCTTTGTTTCCTTTGAATGGCTTCTTCTGCTGACCGGGTTTAGAGCCACTAAATCCGGCATCGACCGCCGTATCTTCAGTATCTTCATTGTTGCTTCGACGCTTGTGTTTGTTGCGCCGTGACTTGCCGTTGCCACCTCTAGCTTCGGAGGTGCCAGGGTCGCTGGTGCTATTGCTTCTGCGAGCTAGCAAGCTATCTTCTCCCACGCAAAAGCGGGTCATAAGTGTGGTGAGAGCTGCCATGGACTTCGGTTTTTCTTGGCCGAGGTGTCGGCCGAGCCACTCGTCACGGACACTGTGTTTGAAGGCCGCGAGGGCTTCGGCGTTCGGACAATCCACAATTTGGTTCTTTTTTATTAAGAACCTGGTCCAGAGTTTCCGGGCTAACTCTCTGGGCTGCCGGACTTTGTGACTGAGGTCATCGGCGTCTTGGGGCCGAACATAGGTACATTGGAAGTTGTCTCTAAAGACATCTTCCAAATCTTCCCAGGTGCCACTGGAGTTTTCTGGAAGGCTGTTTAACTAGTGTCGTGCTGGTCCCTTGAGTTTTAGGTGGAGGTACTTGATGGCATGGAGATCATCACCGTGAGCCATGTGGATGTGGAGAAGAAAATCTTCGATCCATACTGCGGGATCTATCATTCCGTCGTAAGATTCAATGTTCAACAGTTTAAACCCTTCTGGGAACTGGTGATGCATTACCTCATCGGTGAAGCATAAGGGGTATGCGGCGCCTCAGTATCGGGAGACGTCACGACGTAGCTCAGATGAAGTTCGTATGCGGTTTTCAGCCCGGGTGAGGTTGTGCTTGTCTCGCCAGGCCTGATGGTCGTCTTCTTGCGTTGGGGCATGCCCCCTTGATCCATAGATTGACCTGGCTTTGCCTGCTCTATTGTCTAGGTCCTGTTCTAGGTTGTAGGTGTATCTTGGAGCCCCTGTTTCTCTGCCTCTATGGCGAGGTAGTGCAGGTTGGTGTTCGGCTTAGGTGGCCGCTTTATCTCGCCCACGTGGTGGCCGCTCTGGTTCATCAGCACGGTCATGTATTGACGGTATGGGCTCGAGGGCCTCGTCGTCAAATTGTGGTAGTAGCCAACGGTTCGGATAGCTCTTTGCTGGGCGTTGAAGGCCATACTCTTCGGCAGCTAGGACCTGGGTCCATGTGTCGTTGAGTGTATCCTGTTCGGCTTGTAGCTGTTGCTGCTTCTTTTTTAGGCTTCTCGCAGTGGCGATTAGCTGGTGCTTAAAGCGCTCCTGCTCGAGTCGTTCCTCTAGCACAATGAAGTCTTCATCGCCGAGGCTTACATCGTCCTCGGAGAGTGGTAGATAATTAGTATCTTCCGAGTCCTCGTTCCCGACTGGATCATCAGGGTTAACTTGCCCCTCCTCCCAATCATCCTGCTCGGATGTTGGCTCGACGGGGGCTTCGGGGTCTTCGGCGTTCTCCGGAGTGTTATTGTCTCCGGTGCCGGTGCTGCTGTCTTTTTCGCGATGTGATTTTGAGCGACACCGCTGACTTCATCGCTTTGGTGGTGCCTCAGCAGGCTTATCCTCAACCGGATCCTTCCTGCTGTCGATGCCATCCTCTTTGGGTGTGTCCACCATATACACGTCATATGTGGAGTTGGTTGTCCAACGTCCAGTAAACGGCGGGTCTTGGCCTTGTTCGTCTCAGGCATCCTCGTTCATGCCGTCGATGTCTTCGGAGGCATAGTCCAGCATGTCGGTTAAATCTTCGACAGTAGCTATGAAATGAGCAGCGGGTGGGACGTAAAATTCCCAACTCTCAGCCCCTAGTCTGGGTTGGGCGTAGTTCGGAAGTGATTCCTCTGTAATGGCAAGGGATCGCATTAAGTCCAGAGCCTCATTTGAAAGCGAGGTTTGGACAGGGAAACGAGAGTCCGCGGGGCTGGCCGGGGCGAAGGCCTCCTGGCCATGCTTGCTTGGCGCGGACTTCAAGAGTTCTGATCTAGAGTTCGGGGGCGAGTCCGGCCTTTCAATGATAGGGGGAACCCGGTCTGATTCCGAATTTGTCGTGGACACAATCGCCTCCGGACCCTCGATAGTGCAGTTTGCAGCGGAGAGTCCGGTGGGCTCCAAACTCCCATCTTCGGACCTGGTAGTTTTCTCCGGATCTAAAGCCAGAGCGGTGGTCGGGGCAGCGAACCCTTGAAAGATCAAGTCTCCTCGGATGTCGGTGACATAGTTTAGGTTCCTGAAACTGATCTGATGACCAGGGATGTAGCTATTGATCTGTTCAAGGTGGCCAATCGAGTTGGCACGCAGAACAAAGCCACCGAATACAAAAATCTGGCCGGGGAGGAAAGCTTCCCCGGAAACGACATCGTTGTAGATGATCGAACGAGCCATCGAACCTTCTGTCGACGACACAGTGGAAATCTTAATGAAAGCACCAATGTCAGTGTCAAAACCGGCAGATCTTGGGTAGGGGGTCCCGAACTGTGCGTCTGAGGATCGAAGGTAACAGGAGGCAGGGGACATGATGTTTACCCATGTTCGGGCCCTCTTAATGGAGGTAATACCCTTCGTCCTGCTTGATTGACTTTGATGAGTATAGGGGTTACAAGAGTTGATCTACCTCGAGATCATAATGGCTAAACCCTAGATGTCTAGCCTGTATGATTATGATTGCCTCTACGGACTAAACCCTCCTGTTTATATAGACACTGGAGGGGCCTAGGGTTGTACAAAGTCAGTTTGCAGAGAAAGGAAACTGCACATTCGAATGCCAAGCTTGCCATCCACGCAAAGGAGAGTCCCATCCCGACACGGGGGAAGGACTTCTATCTGTTATCTTCGCGGCCCACCAGTCCGGCCCATGTCCCATAACCTGGACGCCCGGGACCCCCTAATCCAGGACTCCCTCAGGAGGCGGTAGCAGGCGGTCCCGCCGGTGCTGGTTTGGCTTTGGCGGCTGGAGGAAGAAGAGACTGAAGAAACACGACAGACGTTGAATGTCAATCCAACGGTCAAGGTTGGCACAATCGTTTGTTGACTAAGCCGACACAAAGTAGCATACTTTTTTATAGATAGGAAGAAAAGAAAAACTAGGCTCATTCGCCTGATAACATTCCCGAAACTGCGACCGTTCGATCTTGCGTTGCAACTAAAACTGCGAGGAAAATGCGTTTGTCTGCCATCCTCCTCCCAGGAAACGTTCACCACATAAGTGACTAGCACCCTTGGTTTTCAACCGAGAGATCTTGGGTTCGAGCCCCAGGAACTCTCAATTTTGTCCTCCTTCCTTCCTCGAAAAAAAAGAAAGAAAATCAAAGACTTGAGAAGATGTACAGAACAAGCTAGTGTATTAGTAAAGAGACGTTGCTGAGTTTTAGAAAAAAGAGAGACATGCTCCTGTAGCTGGTTTGAATCCAAACCTAGACTATGACTATATATGGTGCTATGCTACTCTGCAAGTAATGAAACTGACATATCCAACGTCCGCTTCTCCTCTTCTCTACTTACTCTTCCTAGCATCAGAAGCTCTGGCCGCAGCAACCATGTTTGCTGGCTTCTCGTCCACCATCGCCTGCGGGTCTCATCACACCCCCATCGGCACAAGCACCGTAGCCAGTTGCTCATCGCAACCCGCTACCATTGGTGTGGTGCCACTGCAGCAAATCACGTAGAGTCATCCGTCGCGTCTCAACCACAATCCTCAACCCTGGCAGAGTCTTCTCGAAATGCCCGAATCATGGGGTAATGATATGTTTAATTGTTATTCTGATTGTTTTAATATTTTGGTTGATGATCTTCCAATTTTATTCATGCGGAAAATGGAAGATTCGTGTGATTTGTATTTTCTGGGAAGTTGCTGATGTGGGGGAATGCAACTACACTGATTATTTCGTTATCCGAGGAATCCCAAGACCAGCAGGTCGGGGTGTTGGACAAGTAACTGCAGGAACGGCAGAAGAGGAAGATGCACAGCAGATGGTTAAAGATGCAGTTCCTCTGATCATGGCCAAGCAATAATTGCTGAACGGCCTTGACAACAATGAGTAGATGAAAGAGCTTGTGAAGATAATGGGCAAAATCGATGTGCTCTGTAGGATGATTGTCTCTTTATTTGAAGTGTAATTTAGCACTCGTGATGTATTCAGTGGCTATGACATGAGCACTTTGCTGAAACTAGTAATGAATGAAACCTGTTTAGCAGGCTGGCCATAGTGTTGTGAGCATCTAATGATTTCTGTTAACGGAAATCGGGGGGTATCCCCTTTTGCTCATAAATAAATAAATATCACAGGCCCTTTTAGTAGTAAATAAATAAATTAGCAGAGGCCTTATCGGGCCATCTTTGTTCTCATTCCAAGACGTCGAGCAAATTGCAGTCGAGCAACAAACTGTGTCACCAAATTCAAGTTTCACAGCCAAATATGAGTATAACTAAACAACAATGTCATCATGTTTTAGTCGTCATACAATCACCAAAGATAAATCAACATACATAACAAGTGATGTTCTCACAACAAAATACTAAACAACACGTTCATCAGGTTTCAGTTGTCCTAGCAAACACAATTTCACATAGTAGATAAAAAACGCCTTCTAACAGGCAAATACGACGAAAGCAATCTAATCATCATCCATAGCATCAGCGTCAACATCTTCGCCATGTGTATTAGTCTGAATCATAATTCCCAACAGTGTCTTCTTCTTCTTCATCCTCGATGTCCTTGAACATTGGCTTCTTCTTGATCAACTCTTGTATGTCCACAGCAGGATATGCAATCTTTTCGCCAGTGTCATTAACGTGATGGTTCTCAAAGATATTAGGAACATCTGTGGAATCTTGTACATCAGGAGCAATGTAAGCATCATCTTGTTGTTCAACTTCATTAAACGAATTCCTCTGCTCAAACCTTTGCAATACTCTCCAGTCATCGCTATGTTGTCACAGCCCTAGCTTTAGCTTTGCTTGTGGACTAGTCTTGGTTGTTGCATCATGTTTAAATTTTGCTTAAACTTAAAATGGGGATGTTCAAACCATAGCACCAAATGAAATGCAACTAGGATCAAAATAAAAATATTAGCAATGAACCCAAAATGCCCTTCAGAAAAGTTCATGATTTTTGAATTGGTCTAGAACCTCTGCCAAAAATGGTGCACACTTTTCTAGGTCATTTATGGATTTTTGAATTAACTCATATTGTATTTGAATTGGAGCTATTAATTCTTATAAAATATTTGGTAGCTCCAAATATTCTGAAACTTACCGAGGGCCTCTTAAACAATTCAGTTACTGCCCACAAATATTTTTAGGATTAATAAAAATGATTTGGTTTATAAGCTAAATCAAAACAGAGCAAATAAATAGAAAAACAAAAATAAAAGAGAGAGAGAGAGAGGACTTACCTGGCTTACTTGCAGCCCACCGGTGGGGCCCAGCATTGTAGCCAGCCCAGCCCAACTCCTCCCCTGTCTTCAACCTCGTGCCCGTAGGCACGAGGGCGTGTGCCCGCGGTGCGCACGCACGCGCCCGTCCACCTCATCTCTGCCTGCTTGCCCAGACGTCTCTGGAAGATGCCACGTGCCAGCCCTGTAACCCCTCACTCTCCCCCCGTGCCTTCCAAATCCTCTGCTCTCTCTCCCGCCCGAACTAGAACGCGTCAGAGAGCACTGCCGTGCACCTCCACGACCACAGTCACTCCCTGGCTCCCTCTTCATCCCAGGCGTCTCCACCTCGCCGTCTTCATACTCTCCACAAAGCCACGTGTCTCCGGAAGCACTTCTTTGACCTCGCCGCGTCGTCTTCAACCGCGGGCGTCCGAGATCGCCGCCGTTGCTCCGTCGCCTCCAAAGCCTCCCCCGAGTCACTGGCCTGCTTGTCGACATTGCAGTGAGCCCCGCCATCATTCCCCTCTACTCCCCGTGTCTATTTCTTCCTCTAGCTAGCTCCGCCGTCGCGGCCGAGAGCCTTGTCCGCCCAGCTACTGCCGCCAGCGTTTGAGCACGTGACTGTGCTTAGCGTGATCCCAGAAGGCCAATGCCACCGCTAGTTTCTTCCCTAGTGCACCGCAGTGTTACGCTTGCTCGAGCCTGAGCTCCGGCAGCCGCCACGAGCTCCATTCGAGTGAGCTCCGGCCAGCCCAGCCCCAGCCGCCGCCACCGTTGGATGCGCCACCCCGCCAGCTCTCCGTAGATGCTCTCTGTGCATCCAATGTCGACCATAGAGCAAGTCCAGCTAACCTCCGCCGCATTTCTGGTCGTCACTGGCCAAACTCCGGGGTGCCGACGTGGCCGCATGATTAGTTATAGTCACTGCTAGCTAAACCACGCAGATGCACTGACAGTGGGCCCCAGGCCATTATTAGTTTTGGTTAAGATTAGTTTTCACCTTAATAAACCGCTGAGACACTTACTGTTGGGTCCCACACGTCAGTTTTGACCTGGGTCAAACCAGTTGACCTACTGACGCAATGCTGTTGTCATGCTGACGCAGTAATGGTTTTTTGGATTTAAAATTATTCAGAAGATTCCAGAAAATAGTATAAACTTCAAAAAATCATAGAAAATCAACCGTAGCTCAGAATGAAATAAATTATATATGAGAAATTATCAAAAAATCCAATCTATCCATTGGTACTGTTTTCATGCATGTTAGAACAAGTTTTGGCTATTGTTTAGGACAATCAACTGAATGTCATTTAAATAACCACATGTGGAGTTTGAATTAGAGCGTTGGGTTCAAACCAACTTCATTTAATTGTGTTGCTAGTTGCATTAGCTCAATGAACATCACATTGCCATGTCATGATCATGCGTCATACTGTTGCATTGCATTGATTGTGTTTCTTCTTTGTTTGTCGGTGCTTGTCCCCTCTCAGTAGACGTGGTTCTGTAGATGAGATCGATGACACCGATGAAGAGCTATTACTATGTTCCGAAGTGCCAGGCAAGCAAAAACACCATGATCACTCTGATACAATTCCACTCTCTCTCTCCTGCTGTCGTTTACTGCATTAGGACAACATCGATTCAATTGTTAGATGCTGCGGTAGTTGAACCCCTTTCTTCTACATGACCTGTCATTGCCACAGTAAATAGATGAAACCCACTAGCATGAGTAGGAGTTGTTTGCGTCCTGATGTGCCTACTCATCCATGCTTGTTTGGCATGCCTGCTATTGGTTAGAGTTGTGTCAACTCTGATTCATCAGGGATGAATTGGAAGTTGTGAACATCTCCTACTATTGAGAGCTAAGTGTGTGAACACAATTTGGTAAAGTTAGCGGTGAGAGGCCATGTAGGAGTACATGGTGGGTTGTCTCATTGAAACTGTCCTCAAGAATTGAGTTCTGTGTTTGTGATCCATGAACAGCTACTACCACACATTGGGTTCCGGTAACTCGACCCCTCTCGGCTTATTAATCAACATGATCTCTATCCAGGAGTTGCAACTAGTTTCTGGTGTTTGTAGGTAGTGCTAGTAGTCTACCAAGTGGCACCCAGTACATGTGGGATTGGGACAGACTAGTTGCAGTGGCACGATGTACCAAGCATCGCCTGTTTGGTGGGCTTGGGAACCCTGCTCACATCGTTTGGGGCCGTGAGCAACACCCCGGACGGATCTCCTTGCGGATGGAACCCGAATAGGCGATAAACCTGAACTAGAGACTTGTGTGGTTAGTCAGGTCGTGGCCGACTCCCTCGCCAGGCTTCCGCTTGAAGGTTGCTGAGATACAGGACATGTACATGGTGGTATGTGGCGAGAGCATGTATGAAGAAGTACACCCCTGGAGGGTTAACATCATCTATTAGAATAGTCGCGTCCGAGGTAAAGGACTTCTGGGTTGCCTGTACAGTTCATAGACAAGTGAATGTGGATACTCTAAAATGTGCAAGTTAAGTGTGAGTGCTATGGATGCCCTTCTCGTAGGGAGACGGGAGCGGATCCATAGTGGTGTATTGATATGGTGAATATATGGACTCGTGTGCGCCACCTCACAAGAGTTACCAGCAGACGTAGTACAGGATAGCCACTGAGTCAAAGATGGCTTGCTGCAGTTAAACTCCACCACCCCTTTGTTGATAATGATGCATATGTAGCTAGTTCTGATGCAAGTCTTGCTGGGTACATTTGTACTCACGTTTGCTTAATTTATGTTTTTGTAGAGAGACTTCAGTCTCACTAGCAGTTCCGCGTGGACTTGAACTTTTAGCTTGTTACCTTAGCTACGATCTTGTACCCCTGGGAGGGTCTTGTAGATAGTCTTGCTTCTCATCCTTTTTCATTTGTAGTTGTCTGTACTTAGACAAGTTAAGCTTCCGCATGTGCTTATTGCTTGTGTGACTTGAATGTTGGGTCATCAGACCCATGCTTGTAATATCTGGCTCCTCGGAGCCTCATGAATAAATATTTTGAGTCGTAGAGTTTTGTTGTGATGCCATGTTGTATTTGCACATATCGAGCATATTGTGTGTATGATTTTGAAATGCTTGGTATGTGTGGGATCCGACAACCTAGTTGTTTATTCTTGGTAGCCTCTCTTACCGGGAAATGTCTCCTAGTGCTTCCACTGAGCCATGGTAGCTTGCTACTGCTCCGGAACACTTAGGCTAGCCGGCATGTGTCCTTCTTCCTTCCTATGTCTGTCCCTTTGGGGAAATTTCACGCGTTTTTCCTTTAAGTCCTTGTAGCTTGCTACGACTTGGGTTCATACGTTTATGACCGACACGTTCGTTGTTGTGTCATGTATGTCTGTCCCTGTAAGTTAGTGCCACTTTGGGTTTACGACTAGTCATGTTTGCCCGGGTTCTCTGTCATATGGATGCTAACGACACTATCATATACGTGAGCCAAAAGGCGCAAATGGCCCCGGGCCAGGTAAGGTGGCACCCGCGGGAATACCGTGCGTGAGGCCGCAAAGTGATATGATGTGTTACATGCTAGATTGGTGTGACTTAGGATCAGGGTCCTGGCAGATTTGGTATCACAGCTTGGCTGCCTGTAGAATTACCAAGCCAAACTGGTCGAAGTTGAGTCTAGAAATGCTTTCGTTATATATGGGAATTGATTGTGGAAGGGAACGTAAGGCTCTTTTTACTCCTTTACCTTATGTCCTTCCGATTTGAGTCATCATCTTCTTTGCTATGGGGTTTAAGAACTACGCTTCTCATCTTTCTATCAGGATCATGTGTTACTAATCCGTAGACTCTTAGGATGGTTGGTTTGAAGTCTCGGTTCGGTTTCTTCTACCTCCGTATGATAACAGTTGGTATCAGAACCTTGATATTGTGATGTTAAGTGGTTATGCCACCATTTTGCAGGATGTCTCAAATCTTTTTGAGCATTTACAGCCGTTATGATGTCCAAGTCATCCAAGGTTTCGAAATAGTCTGATGCATTTCCAAGTCCCTTCTTTCCGTTCCCGATGTTTCTTTGGGCCAGTTTAACCACACTAATCGGTGAGTTGAGGTACTTTGTTGCCTCGATATATATGTTGGAGCTATTATTATTACCCTAGGTGTCTTAGAGGATCACATAGTAATCTAGCCATGTTTTGTGTTCCTAGTGTGATGATTCTGGCCATCATTCTCGAAAGCATCCCGCGATGCCACTTAGTTAGTAGGCATTCTATTCCTAGGTTCTTGAACCCGAGATTCACCCTACTTACTTCATGTAGATAGTGTTTGCTAGTTCCTTTAGGATATTAGTGACCTTTGCGATAGTCCTCGAGGTCCGTGGTATTTTCCTCTTCCAAATACTCTTCCAAATACCATGAACTACTTATGGCAGAAGTTCCTCGTTGAACAGAAAGATCACAACCAGGGAACTATTGATGAGTTCTTGATTCTATGTTGTGACTCTGCCAATCCTACCCTTCTGCATGGGTTATCCGGAAGAAAGATGTTGAGCTTTGTTCAACATACTAATCTATGCATCCACAACTCAGAAAGTGCTATGTTCCTTTGAGTTGTCCCTCTTGGTTGTATCCCGACCCTCATGTATCAGTTGATAGTCAAGAGTATGTCGTGCATTCGTGTTCATCAGTGCATATTATTACTACGGCCCGTCAATCCGTTCCATCCCAGAATGACTAGGAGAAACAAACTCAAGTACCTGATCCATCTCGAGGATTGGGTCAAAGTAGTTGTAATCCGCAGATCAAAATGCCAATCCAGCTTTTGTTCTGTTCTACCTTGGAGTGTTACCCTGTTTCATATCAAGAATGTCATGGGAATTACACACCATCTTATGAATTATTGGTACAGTGATACTTCTCACCATCATTTTTCATTCCTCGGTCTCTGTGTTGTTGTTACTGGAATGCCGACAAGTGAACCGTGATGTGTGAAATCAATACTCCTAGCAACCCAGTTGCTTGGTAGTTAATGGACAACAATCTCATTCTTAGTGTGTTGGTTATTTAATCATCGTCCTGAGATTGATCGTGTTACCTAGTCCATTTTTCCTGGTGCACTCCTTGATCAGTGAGTTAGTATTGTGTCAATCCCTCGCTCTTTTGATCATATCGTCTTGCCTGGAAAAGCAAGACTGTTCTCGAGCTTCATAACATATCGATGGCCCATGATTTTCCGAATATCTTCTTGGAAGTATCACCAGGGTGTCCCCTGACCGTTATGTGAAGTGTGTGATCAAGTTGGATTTCCTATAAACCACCCCTTCTCCAAGAATCTGTGTTGAATATCCTTGAGCTAGTTGGTTAAGCTAAACAACAACTTGGAGAGTTGGAAGATAGATGCTTTTCCTTACTTAGTTCATTCCAGGGGATATCTTTTATGTGTGTTGAAGAAAGACGATATCTTCATCGGTTGATCTCCGTGATCAATTGTTGGACCTATTGTCTTGTCAAAACTTTGATTTGAGTGTGGGCTATCGTCAAACAAAATCAAAACCAATGATATTCGTAATGTTGTCTTACTCGTGGTTGTTTCCTCGAGCATTCACCGTTATATCTGTTGGTCTGACCAATGTTATCATCTTGTTCACATAGTTATGGAACTCCATTTGTATGGAAACCTGGATGAATTGTTGTTGAGCCCATCGACAACATCCTTATCCTATCCATTATTTTGTTGAACATTAATCTAGTGTTGGAAAATTTTGAAGGCATTTCTTCATGCTAGCTCATGAAGCATATGTTTTGATGAGAGAAGTAACTTTCTCTAATTCATGTGCATTTGATGCAAGTTGCCACCGTGAATTCGAGAAAGCTTGTTTTTGTGTCCTCTGGAATCATCCCAAGTCAGTCATGCAGGTGCGAAGTATAGTATGGTTTGAGAGATTAGCTACCTTCATGCTGTATGTGTTCCTAGCACACAAAGCCACTAATTGATTTGCTCAAGATAAAGGAGTCTGTTCTAAGGTTACCACTTTAGACTTCCGTGCGGAGACTTCGATATCATTAATGATGGTTCCTAACCAGAACTCGGTAGTGTTTTGTTGTAAGACTGCTATGAGGTCATGCTTGTCTGGGCCAACGTGTCCACATCTATGTAGTAGAACTAGCTCATGTTTTGGAGCTTACTGTCATAGTTCATTTCCCGAGAATCTCGCAATGTCATCCCATCGATTTGTGTTGCAAAATTTCTTTTCCAGATATGTTGTCTGAAATATCCTGTTACCAACCAGATCTGAATCTTAGACAGATATGATGGTTGGAATGTATTCCAAGATCTATAATATTGTTCTCTCTATAACCCGGTAAAGTGGATGTCGTGGCCAACACAACCAGCCGGAAGATCTATTATTGTACTATCTTGATTGAGGAAGTTCGCCACCTCCCCATAAGGATCTCATATGACTTATCCTAGAAGTTCTTCCTTATGGATCCTTTATCTTTCCGAAGTACGGCCTTTACTTGATGCATGCTGATGCTTAATTATGATCGTGGTATGTAGTACGTCAAGGAGAACATTAGAAGCGAAGTGCTAAATGTCTCTTGGCCGATCATCCAGATTTTGTTCCCTTGGCCTCGCTAAGGTGAAATCTGAGAAAGTGTTTTATTCCTTTGGATCTGCATTGTCCATCACCATTCATCATGATAGTGAGATGTGTTGCCAAGATCTTGGCACAGATGTTGGTAAAACCTTGATGAATATGGAAATTCTCAAGTTCTTGAAAGCACACTCAATTACTAGGTTATATCCTCGGTATCAATTGGAATGTGCCTCCCGGTTGCTGAGTTGTTCTATAACTCTAGTTTCTTTTCCAAACTGAGTATGCCATTCCTTCAACTCCTTCAAATGATCGGTTGTGATTGCCTCAGGCTAGTATAAAGAATTCCAATGATCTTTGTATCAAAAGTTTGTCAGGACCTCGATTCCAAGTCACACGATCTAGCCGGTAACACCTCATATCACTTTGCGGCCTCACGCACGGTATTCCCACGGGTGTCGCCTTACCATGGCCCGGGACCGTTTGTGCCTTTTGGCTCACGTATATGATAGTGTCGCTAGCATCCATATGACAGAGAACCCGGGCCGACATGACTAGTCATGAACCCAAAGTGACACTAACTTACGGGGACAGGCATACAGTAATCAACATCGAGCATGTCGGTCGTGCGTGCGAATCCGGCTGTAGCACAGCTACTTGAGGACCCCGGTCAACCGGGCTGTAGTAGGCTAGGTAGGACTCTGGATGTCACCGCGTGACATTTCCCCGAAGGGACAGACACAGGAACGAAGTGAATCACAAGCAGGCCAGTCAAGTGTTCCGGAGCAGTAGTGCTGGGCTAGCAGGACTCCGGTGAACCGGGCTGTAGGGGACTACTATGGCTCATGGAAACACAAGACTACATTTCCCCATAAGAGAGGCTACCAAGGATAAACAACTAGGTTGTCGGATCCCACACATACCAAGCATTTCAATCATACACACAATATGCTCAATATGTGCAAATACAACATGGCATCACAACAAGACTCTACGACTCAGAGTATTTATTCATTAGGCTCCGAGGAGCCAAGTATTAAAACATGGGTCTCATGACCCAACATACAGAGCATACAAGCAACAAGCACATGCGGAAGCTTAACTTGTCTGAGTACAGACAACTACAAATGAAAAAGGCTGAGCAGCCTGACTAACTATGAACCCTCCCAAGGTATAAGCTCATAGCTGAGGTTACAAGCTAAACGTCGAAGTCCACTCGGAACTACTAGCGAGACTGACGTCTCTCTGCAAAAAACATAAAATAGGCAAACGTGAGTACAAATGTACCCAGCAAGACTTACATCAGAACTAACTATATATGCATCGGTATCAACAAAGGGGGTAGTGGAGTTTAACTGCAGCAAGCCAGCTTACACTCGGTTTCTATCCTAAACTATGACTGTAAGTAACTCTTTTGAGGTGGCGCACACGAGTCCACATATTCACCATATCAATACACCACTGTGGATCCGCTCCCATCTCCCTACGAGAACTCCATCCATAGCACTCACGCTTATCTTGCACATTTTAGAGTATCCACTTTCACTTCTCTATGAACTGTACAGGCAACCCAGAAGTCCTTTACCGCGGACACGGCTATTCGAATAGATGATGTTAACCCTGCAGGGGTGTACTTATTCACACACGCTCTCGCCACTTACCACCATGTACACGTCGTGTATCTCGTGAACCTTCAAGCGGAAGCCTGGCGAGGGAGTCGTCCACGACCTGACTAACCACACAAGTCTATAGTCCAGGTTTATCGCCTATTCGGGTTCCATCCGCGAGGAGATCCGGCCGGAGTTTTGCTCACAGCCCCAAACGATGTGTGCAGGGTTCCCGAGACACCAAACGGGCGCCCGGTACACCGGGCCACGGTGTATCTACCGCATCATAGCCCACCCCTAGGTTCAGCGCTACGCACAGCCTCCAACACATATCCTACAAACACCAGAAACTAGTTGCATCTCATGGACAGAGATCAAGGCGGTTAATAAGTCGAGAGAGTCAATTAAGGATCCCAATGTGTGGTAGTAGCTGTTCATGGATCATAAACACAGAACTCAGTTCCTGAGGACGGTTTCAATGAGACAACCCACCATATAATCCTACATGGCCTCTCACCGCTACCTTTACCAAATCGTATTCACACACTTAGCTCTCAACAGTAAGACATGTTCGCACACCTCCAATTCATCCCCGATGAATCAGACCTGACACAACTTTAAGCAATAGCAGGCACGACAAACAAGCATGAATGAGTAGGTCATGCAGATGATAAGGGGTTCAACTACCGCAACAAGTAACAGATGAATCGTTGTTGTCCTAATGCAGCAAAAGAGAGCATGAGCGAGAGAGTGGGATTGTATCAGAATGAACAAGGGGGTTTTGCTTGCCTGGCACTTCTGAAGATAATATAGTTCTCCATCGGTGTCATCGATCACATCGTCGAAGCAACGTCTACTGAGAGGGGACAATTACTGGCAACACAGAGAAAACACAATCAATGCAATGCAAGAATATGATGCATGAATATGACATGGAAAAATGAGTGTGTTGGGCTAATGCATCGATAACCAGGGTGGTTTGAGCTCATTTGAATCAAAGATTCAAATACAAAACGCAAGTTATGGGTTTATAAAGTTCATTAACATGTTTTGAGCTAAACAGCAAGGTTAGGTTGCTTGAACATGCATCGAACTAGTATAGATGGATAAATTGGATTTTTTTGATCATTTTTCGTATATAATTTATTTCATTTGGAGTTACGATTTAATTTCTATGAATTTTAGAAATTTTGGGAATTTTCTGGAATTTCTGAATTATTTTAAATCGAGAAAATGATTAATCACACAAGATTCGCCATCTTTGGCGTAAGCAGGTCAATAGGGTATCCCGGTCAAACCTGACCGATGGGGTCCACCGTCGATGACACGATGCTTGTTAGTGTCGGCAGACACGTCGACATGGCAAAAGCCCGGCGTGTGGGGTCGGTCAACGTGTGACATGGCCAGGTCAAACTGACCTATGGGGCCTGTGGGATTAGTTTAGTCTAAACAGAAATAAAAGCCAGGTTAATTAATAAGTGGGGCCCAGGTGTCAGTGAGCTAGGGGGGTTAGTTAGGCGTCATTAGCGCTAATCACGCGGCCACATCGGATTGCGCCGGCGATTAGACAACGACGACCCAGAGCGGTGATGGCTCGCGGGAGTGGCGCCAGGTGCAGTGGCTAGGTGCGCTGAGGGCACCAGGTGGAAGCCCACGCTCCCGCGCATCCAGCGGAGGCAGTGGCAGGTCACGGGGTGCCCGAAGTCGACGGCGGCGAGCACCGGGGCGTCGGCGGAAATGACGCTACAGCGCACGACAGGAGCAACGGATGAGTGTTCTAGGCTCCTGACGGCGTTCTGAGCATGTTGCAGTTCTCGGTTGCGGTCATAACTAGCTCTCTCCGCGGCGGTGATGAAGCATGACGGCGGTGAGCTTTCGGGTCCGACGGGGCAGCTAGCTAGGGGACGAAAACGAGCTCAAGGAGTAGGGGAAAAACGGCGGAGCTCACCGTAGGGTCGAGGCGAAGCTCAGCTGGGTAGAGGAGGCGGTCGTCGGATGCCGAGGACGAGGACAACGGCGTAGTCGGTGGTGCAGGCCATCCGGGTTGCGCTTGTTGAGGGGGAAGGTTCACAGCGTCGAGGCGGACGGCGGGGACGACACGGAGAGGCGCGGGGTCGGCTATGGCCGCGGTGGTGCTTGTCGGCGGCCTCGGGTGCGTTCGGTGAGCTCGAGGAAGGAACTAGAGGGCGAGGGAGCGAGCAGAGAGTGAGTGAGAGGAGCGATAGGATTCCAGGGGGTGCGTGGCGTCGTCTGGAGTCATCCAGGGTGTCGGCAGAAGCGGGAGGTGGCCAGTGTGCGACAGGCACACGCCCTCTGCCTACTGGCAGAGGTGGAAGAAGACCTCGGCGATATCGGATTTCTGGTTCTGGCAGACCCTCTAGGTTCGAACTCTGGGGTGTGCACGGAGATCTCGCCCCCTACCTACCTGCACCTCGTCGCCTCGCTAGGATCTAAACTACCAAAGGAACAACACAAGAGACACAAGGTTTATACTGGTTAGGGCCACCATTGTGGTGTAACACCCTACTCCAGTGTGTGGTGTGGTGGATTGCCTCAGGGGTTGATGAAGAACAATATAAGGAAGAACAGCCTCGCGAGGGTCTGTTCTTGGCCGGTGCGATGAACTGCTAGGGGGAGTTCAGTCGCTCCCTCTCTCTCTCTCTCAATTCAAGATGCCTCTCGCTCTGTGTGTGGCTAGTCCTATTTATAGGCAAGGGCCCTGGGCCTCTTCCCAAATATTGAGCGGGAAGGGCGCCACCAATCGGCCATTTTGAAGGGGAACATCTAGTAAACTTATCCTAACTAAAGTTGGTCCTCGCCTGTCAAAGGCTCTGGTGGTGACACCGGCTTGGGCTCCACGATGACTTCCTTCCTGCCATTGCGACGGTCTTGGTCTTGTTGCACCAAAACGGATGCCATTGCTTGATACTCTCGCCCGCGCTTGCCTCCTTTGCACCAAAGAGGAAATGAGGACACTGCGCGGGCTGGCGGCCGCCTGGCGCCCTTGGTCGTCATGGCTTGCGTCATGGGCACCTCGTGAGGTACCCTACTGAGGGAGTCCTAGATTAGGGGGTGTCCGGATAGCCGGACTATAACCTTTGGCCGGACTCCTGGACTATGAAGATATAAGATTGAAGACTTCGTCCTGTGTCCGGATGGGACTTTCCTTGGCGTGGAAGGCAAGCTTGGCGATACGGATATGTAGATCTCCTACCAGTGTAACCGACTCTATGTAACCAGAACCCTATTCGTGTCTATATAAACCGGAGGGTTTTAGTCCATAGGACGAACAACAATGATACCATAGGCTAGCTTCTAGGGTTTAGCCTCTCTGATCTCGTGGTAGATCTACTCTTGTACTACCCATATCATTAATATTAATCAAGCAGGAGTAGGGTTTTACCTCCATCGAGAGGGCCCGAACCTGGTGAGGGAGTCCTGGACTAGGGGGTGTCCGGATAGCCGAACTATCATAGCGGCCGGACTCCAAGACTATGAAGATACAAGATTGAAGACTTCGTCCCGTGTCCGGATGGGACTTTCCCTGGCGTGGAAGGCAAGCTTGGCGTCTGGATATGTAGATCTCCTACCATTGTAACCGACTCTGTGTAACCCTAACCTATCCGGTGTCTATATAAACCGGAGGGTTTTAGTCCGTGGGGACGAACAACAATCATACCATAGGCTAGCTTCTAGGGTTTAGCCTCCTTGATCTCGTGGTAGATCTACTCTTGTACTACCCATATCATCAATATTAATCAAGCAGGAGTAGGGTATTACCTCCATCGAGAGGGCCCGAATCTGGGTAAAAATATCGTGTCCCTTGTCTCCTGTTACCATCCGCCTAGACGCACAGTTCGGGACCCCCCTACCCGAGATCCGCTGGTTTTGACACCGACATTGGTGGTTCCATTGAGAGTTCCTGTGTGTCGTCACCAATAGGCCCGATGGCTCCTTCGATCATCAACAACGACGCGGTCCAGGGTGAGACTTTTCTCCCCGGATAGATCTTTGTATTCGGCGGCTTTGCACTGCGGGCCAATTCACTTGGCCATCTGGAGCAGATCGAAAGCCACGCCCCTGGCCATCAGGTCAGATTTGGAAGCTTGAATTATACGGCAGACATCTGTGGAGACTTGATCTTCGACGGATTCGAGCCACAGCCAAGCGCGCCGCACTGTCTCGATGGGCATGATCTAAATCTGCCGCCGAACAGTGTCCTGGAGGCCGCACTAGTGTCCACTCCGAACATTGATTCGGAGCCGATCTCGCCGATCGAGGATGGTTGGTTGGACACCACCTCGGGGGCTGAAATCTCTACGGCGATTAAGCCGAACACAATCCCTGTCCTTTGCGAAGACCGTGACTCCCAGGTGCCGGACTCCTCTCCGGACTCCGAACCCTCCGTGCCCCTGCCAATCGAATCCGATCGGGCGCCAGTCATGGAGTTCACTGCTGCGGACATCTTTCAGCACTCGCCCTTTGGCGACATCCTGAATTCACTATAGTCTCTCTCTTTATCCGGAGAGCCATGGCCAGACTACGGTCAGGAAGGTTGGGATGCGGACGACGAAGAAATTCAACGCCCACCCACCACCCACTTCGTAGCCACTGTCGAAAGCTTACACGACGTGCTCGATTTCGACTCCGAAGACATCGACGGTATGGATGACGGTGTAGGAGACAACCATGAACCAACGCCTATAGGATGCTGGAAAACCACCTCATCCCATGATGTATACATGGTGGATACACCTAAAGGAAATGAAGACGAGGAACAACGGGACGCTACGAAGGATAAATCCCTCGAAAAGCAGTCAAAACGGCAACGTAAACGCCGAACCACGTCCCGCCTCAACAAAGACCCAGTCGTAGAGCAGGGCGAACCGGTGGACGACGAACATGCTATCGAGCAATCGTCCGAACAAGACAACTTGGATAAACAACCCGTCCCCGGCGAAGACAACAGTCCGGACGATCTCACGCCGGACAAATTGTTGGAGCAGAATAACCTCCACAAAAGGCTCGGCGCCCGCTGCGGCGTAGCTTTGAACAAGCGAAGCGGAAGCTCAAAACAGCGGAAGATGCACTCGAGAATCAGATGGGGCAAAATATTCAACATCATGAGACAAATACGGGCGACAACAACAACAAAGAGCTACCCAAAAAGAAAACTAGTGCCTGAATTTGATGAGGAGGCCTTAGAGCCCCCACAATCAAAAAGTAAGAAGGCCACCTGGTCGGATGGACGACCCCACGGCAAAAAGAGAGTGGCAAATGGCGCCGCACACAAGCCGGTACGCGATCCGCATAAGGATTCACATCAAAAGGATGGCCCAGTTAGGTCCATCTATGGGCCGAGAAAGCAAGCTCCTCAAAGCCATGCAACACGCCAAATATCCGAACATCACGGCACACCCAAATCTGAGGCGCCACACATCCCTATGTTTCACCGATGAGGTCTTTGGATCATGAATTCGGTGAGATTCAAACCCGTAAACATATAGGCATCTGACGGAACAATGCACTGGAGTCTGGATTGAGGATTACATCCTCCACATACACCTGGCTCGAGGAGATGATCTCCACGCCATAAAATACTTACCCCTCAAACTCAAAGGGCCAGCTCGGCATTGGCTTAAAAGCTTCCCCGAAAATACCATTGGAAGCTGGGAAGAGCTCGAGGATGCGTTTCGGGCAAATTTTCAGGGGACCTATGTCCGCCCTCCGGATGCAGACGATCTAAGTCACATAACTCAACAGCCCGGAGAGTCAACCCGGAAATTCTGGAACAGGTTCCTTACTAAAAAGAACCAAATAGTCGACTGTCCGAACGCCAAAGCCTTAGCAGCCTTCAAACACAACGTCCGAGACGAATGGCTCGCCAGACACCTCGGCCAAGAAAAGCCAAGAACATTGTCCGCATTAACAAGCCTCATGACCCGCTTTTGCGCGGGAGAGGATAGCTGGCTAGCAAGATGCAGCACCAGCGACCCAAGTACATCCAAAGTCAGGGATGGAAATGGGAAACCACGGCGCAACAAGGACCAGCGCCGGATTAAAGGGAACGGTCCAAAGAGCGCGGCAGTCAACGCCGGATTCAAAAGCTCACGGCAGAACAATAAAAAACTTCCCCTTAAGGCAATAGCGATGAGCTACCCAACCTAAATAAAATCTTGGACAACATATGTCAAATCCACAGTACTGCCCGGAGGCCTGCAAACCATACCCACAGAAATTGCTGGGTCTTCAAACAGTCCGGCAGACTCAACACCGAACACAAGGGGCTCGACACACCAAGTGAAGACGATGACGAGCACCACAAGCAGAGCCCCGGAAAACAAAAGAATTTCCCTCAAGAGGTTAAAACAGTAAACTCACTTCACACGATCAAAGGGAAAAATAGAGCGGCGCCCACTAAAATGCGTGCCGCGCAAACTACCCTAGCGGAGTACCAACACTGGTTGTCAAAACCAATCACCTTCAACCATCAGGACTATTCCAAAAGTATCCGGAACGCAGGATGGACTGCCTTGATATTGGACCCTATAATCGATGGATTCCAATTTACACAAGTCCTCATGGATGGCGGCAGTGACATAAACCTGATATATCAGGACACAATCCGCAGGATGGGGATAGACCCAACCAAAATTCGCCATAGCAACACCTCCTTTAAAGGGGTAATGCCAGGCCCATATGCCCATTGTACGGGCTCCCTACTGCTAGAAGTTGTGTTCGGTTCATCCGACAACTTCCATCGCGAAAAGTTAGTCTTCCATGTCGCCCCATTTAAAAGTAGCCATCAAGCACTATTGGGAGCGAAGCTTTCGCCCGCTTTAACGCAATACCGCATTATGCATCTCTAACACTTAAAATGCCCGGTCCACGCGGCATCATCTCATTAAAAGGGAGTATTAAGTGTTACTCGAGCACGGAAGAACGTGAGACTGCCTTGACAGCCCCACACCTATCCGGATCCGCTAGTCAAAGAACCTGAAAAGGTCATTCAAACCCCGGACACGGCTAGACGAGTCCGGCGCCTACTAGCGGCATACCCCCATACAGGGGTTGCTTGCATGTACAACAAGAGACAATAAAGCTCAATTTTATTCACTTCTTCGAATCGTACTCTGTTTATTTAATATAAAGTACATATTTTGCATGATTCTTTTTCTTTTAAACAAAGTTCCTGTCTTTTAAAGATGAACAACGTGCTACACCCGTCCAGGATACGGCACAACGGAGACACAGGCGCAGACGTGCAGTAGGGACCCATTGCAAGGATTCTTTTCAGATTAAGACCATGCATAAACCTTTTTTACTGTCTCTTGTTGATATACATCCCCCAGTTTCTTACTATAACCGAGGAGGAGGCTGCCGTTTTGGCGTTGGCCGCACCAGAATTTTTGCGCGTACTTGGACACCAGGGGCTTAGGGCATTATTCTGCCCATTTTTATAAAGACCGAATACCTTAGGGAGTATTCAGCGTCTCGAGTTAGGCCTTATATGCATCAGCTCCGAATCATGTCTTTGGTCAAATGTTGGGTTTGCCCGGCTCCTGTTTTGCTGCCTTACGTTCCGCTTCTATCGGCTAACACGGCACGTGGAGAACTACTGCGATTGTGCCCGGTTCGCCGGGCGAGCACCTCGAGAGAAAGCCGAAAACGGCTGTCATGATATAGCGAGAGACTGGTCAACCACTCGATGACTCACCGGAATGTTTAGAATTCCTCCGCATTAACGAAGCGACCGTTTTGGTCGAGCACACTCGCACCCGAATTCGGAGAGTGCGGTGCCCCGAGGCTATATAGTAGCCCCACCCTCGAACTCCTATGGCTAAGTGAAAGTGATAAAGCATTATAGTCCGGTTGCCTAGTTTGCTACGCTACCACCTCCTTAACAGGACCAAGACGTTGGATTAAGTGTGAAAAAGCGCCTTCTTTGCAAACACCTCCGCACTATGTGCGTGGGGGCTGAAGCCAAGGACTGCCATCTTTCAGGTTATATATACATATACATAAACGGTCGCACAAGGAGTAGTTTACTACTTGAACGCACAAGTATAAAATGGTCTTATATTATATTGAAACATTGTTTTCACAAATAATACATGTCATTTAAACATAATATCCTTCGAGCAATGCATCTCTATTAAACAAGCGCCCTGCAGGACTTCCTCAAAATAGTTCTCGGCAGGTACTCGGCTTCTGTCCGAATCTTGGGATGCAACGTCGGTGGCCTTCATCTCCGCCCAGTATGTCTTTGTCGGGGAGGCTGATCAGACACACGAACACCTATGGGGCCGGCGGACCAGGCCCCTTGTGGTTCGGAGGGGGGCGGAGATCGTACGAAGAGCGGATCGAGGCGAAGCACACGAGCAGTTTACCCAGCTTCGGAGCTCTCCGGAGAGATAATACTCCTACTGCTGCTTGATTGATGTATTGTGTTCTTGCTAGGGAGCGATGAGAGCTACAAAACCTAGCATGAGTGTCTCTGGTCTCGAATGAGTCGAACTGGCCGACCCCTTTCTACGTTGCGCATGGGCCTCCTTTTATATGCTCAAGGGGTCTCCGACAGGTGGCAACATAGATGAGGGTACAAATGTAAAAACAGTAGTTGGTACACCTACTTGAACAGTGTACAGTGCAAAATACCTAACTCTGACGGCAAGGGACAAAAGCAATAAATGCCCGTCTGTGTCGCCTAAACAGTGCAACAGAGACCGTCAGGTGCGCCACCGCTTGCCACGATGGCAAGCTTGTCAGCGCCGCTTATCGCTGCTCTCCGCTGGCTGCACAGCCTCTTGACACGCGCGCATGGAATGGTCCCATGGCGACACGTTGATGGATGAGCTGGAGCGGAGATGAAGAGAGGTTGCTTGCCGCGGCAAGCGCCTTTGGCATGGCTGAATCCTTGTCGGCGTCGGAGGCTTGTCGCGCTCGAGCCTTCCGGCAAGCTCCTCTTGCCGGGGCCTTGTCTTCTGCATGCCTTGAGTGGCCTTCCCGGCAAGCTCCTCTTGCCGGGGCCTTGTCTTGGTCAAATACTTTGTTCTTGAATGGCTCCAAAGGAGCCACGGAGGATCTTGGCGGTGACCAGGCAAACCCTGCCGCGGGGTGCTGCAACTGTCCGTGCATGAGTTCGGGATACTAAGGGTACCCCTACTCTAGTACACCGACAGGAGCCCCCGGGCCTGGGCCACACACGGTGCCGAGCGTTGTTGGGCCAGGCCCAAAACAGTGCACGGACACACGCGGCCTTGATCACGCCGTTACTTGCCCCGGACCCACCACGTCCCCCACTAACGGCACGCACCGAACGTGGCGTCGTGCGAGAGATCGTGGGCGTGGTCGTGGAGGTTCCTTTATTAGGAAAAGCGGAACGTCCGCCCCCCCCCTCTTATAAACAGGGGAAACAAGGGCAGGCCGTCCACCTCGCCATTGCTGTCTTGTCAAGAAAACCACCGCCGCTCCCCTTCTTGTCGGTCTGAAGAGAGCAGCGCTCCACCCCCTTTCGCCACAAGCGCACTCACCGCCGTCGACCTCCTCCGCCGCCTCCGCCATGGCTCCGAAAGCCGACAAGGGGAAGGGCGTCAAGTCGGCCGAGGCGCAGCGGCTCACGGCGTTGCGGAAGGAGCGGGCCATCTTCTCCCCGCAACTCGACGCAAAGGAGCTAAGGGAGCTCTTCTATCTCTTTTGGTCGACGGAGACGCGTGCGCATCCGCGCACGAATGTACTCCCCGCCTCCGCTTCTGATTTGGCCCCAACTGGGTATCCCTTCTTTGCCCTTTTCTTCTATTGCGGGCTCTACCCGCCCTTTTCCGAGTTCTTTTGCGATATTATGAACACATACGGGTTCCGCCTCCTTGATTTCACCCTCAACGCCATTCTGACCATGGCGGTTTTCGCACACCTTTGCGAGAACTTTGTCAGGATCTATCCCAACGTAGCCCTCTTCCGCCACTTCTTCATGCCCCGCGTAGAGAGAGGGGAGCCGCTTGCCGGAGGGATAGCTTGGGTCTCCAGGGTCGGCAAGAAAGAAGCGTATCTGGAAGGAGAGTTCCGCAGCAAGTGGGAGGAGTGGAGAGCCAAGCGGTGTTGGATCGTGAGGAGAACCCGCAGCCCTTCCTTGCCCGTGCGCCAAACCCCAATAGTCTTGCGCAGCAACGATTGGAGTAGCTTGGCGCCGGAGGATGCTAGGTTGAAGATAGCTGTGACCCAGATTTTGCGCCTCAGGCTTGCCGGACTAACCGTAGGCGCAGTTGGCGCAGACTTCCTTCACCGCCGCATCGCTCCCTTGCAGGAGAGGAGGAGACCTGCTTGGGAGTTCCAAAATGCGGCAGACATCATGAGGTTGCGCCCGGGCCTGAACTGAAATTTCACCGTCCTGGAGCTGGATGCGATGCTGCTAGAGCTGTTCAAGAACGACCCCGATCACCCCGAGTGGTTTAGGTTGCCGAGGGGGGTCGTCCCGTTGTGCAACAACTCTGCTCTCGACCGCATCCGCACCATGATGCCGTTGTGCGACTCCCATGGGATCGTTCCAACCTGGCAGGAGCCTTCCGACGAGATCGTGCAGCAGTTCTTCGACAACTTCGAAGAGGTGCCGATCCGCTCTGACGAGCAGAAGAGGCTCACTCGCGACACCACCAACGAGGAGATGGCGCGCATTGCCACCAGGCTGGAGGAGGCGGCAGCAGCTGCTGCCGCTGGAGTCTTCGGGTACACCGTGGAGGAGGCGGACGCAGCGAAGGCGGCAAGCTTTGCCGAGCGAAAGGAGCTCGCCGGTGAGGACGAGCTTGCCGAGCCCGAGGCCGAGTCGAGCGGACCAGTCGAGGGCGCTTCTTCTCCACCACCCAGCGACTTGCCGCCAACGGAGCCCCAGGCTCCGCCGAAGAGGCGTCTCCGCAAGGCCGGAGACGAGACGGGCGGCGAGCGGGTCCACAGCAGCAGCCCAGCGGCAGCGCTCTACATGACAAGCGATGTTGCATGAGGCGCCTCACACTGCTACGACAATTGGGGCGGTATCCTCCCAGGCCACCGCCGACGCCTCCGCCAAGCGGCCAAGAGAGCCCACTCATCCGCCTTGTCGCACCGGAGGCGAGCCAGAGTTTGACTTCTCCGCGCTCAGCTCCGAGGAGGAAGATGAAGAGTAAGCTTCAATATTGTGCTTGTATTTCTTCAATTTTGTTGCTTCATCTTGAATCTGATTTGCTCCGTTCTGAACTCTTTCCTTTTCAGGACGCTAGCCCAGAGAGCGTCGAAGAGGGCCAAGATCCCGGCGGTCGTCGTTGAGGACGATCCACCCGTGGCAACAGGGGACGTGTCTGAGACCCCCTTGCCGGACCCGGCAACCCTTCCTCAGAGCAGCCCCCAGCACAGCCCCCAGGGTAAGCGTGAGGTTTTCTCCTTACTGTTAGGCGTGCATGGGTGCTCCTTCTTCATTGACATCTGATTGTTTGTTTGTGTAGGAGCAGAGCAGCCTCATCAGGATGGCTCGGAAGCCGCCCCCGAAATCCTGTCTGCTGCGACTACGCCGCCAAGGGAGGATTCTCCGGCAAGGGAGCGCCCACCGACAAGGGAGGCTACTCCGGCAAGGGAGGCTACCCCGGCAAGGGACAGCGCCAGTGATCCTCCAGTGGTCGAGACCATGGCTGCAAATCCCGTTGCAGGTAATCCCCTTACACGAAAATTTCCCTTGGGCTTGTTTTCTTCTGTTTTTCTTTTTGAAAATTTGCTTGAATGCTCTTTCTTCGTCTGACGCAGAGCCGATGGAGGTCGAGGTCGCCGGCGAGGAGGAAGCGCGCGGCAACACCGACGAGGCCGCCGTTGTGGAAGAAGAGGCCATCGCTGTGGAAGAAGATGTCGTCGCTGTGGAAGAAGAGGCCGTCGCTGACGAGCTTGTCGGCGAGGAGGGCACCGAGGCTGCCGGCGCAGAAGCTGGCGAGGGGTCGGGCGATCGCACTGACGGCCCTGAGGCCGCATGTCACGCCCAATATGCGACCCTATCCAAAAGGAACTCGACGGTCCCACCAAGGATAGACCCGCATATTGAAACGCTTTTGCAAGGTGGATATCATTACATCAACATTACATAATAGATGGGGATACATACATAAGGCACAAATGCCACAAGAATACATCAACATCATATACAAGATCAACATCCGACTACGGATGAAACATAAATGTAAACTCAAACGACATCCACCCTGCTAGCCCAGGCTGCCGACTGGAACCTATCCCCGATCGAAGAAGAAGCGGAAGAACTCCAACACAAGCAAACATCGCTCTCGGCGTCAAGATCATCGCACAACCTGTACACCTGCAAGGGTGGCGTGGTAAACTGTGAGCCACGAGGACTCAGCAATCCCATTACCATGGGTATCAAGACTAGCAAAGCTTAATGGGAAAGGAAGGGGTAAAGTGGTGAGGTTGCAGCAGCGGCTAAGCAAGTATGGTGGCTAACATACGCAAATGAGAGCGGGAAGAGAAACAAAGGAACGGTCGTCAACTATTAATGATCAAGAAGTGATCCTGAACTCCTACTTACGTCAGACATAACCCAGAAACCGTGTTCTCCTCTCGATCAACCCCGAAAAGAGACACTCACTGTTGCGCTACGGTTGGTGTATTTTAGAAGAGTTTGCTTCAAGTTTACTACAACGGATATTAACAAAATCCCATCTGCCACATAACCGCTGAGCACGGCTCTCGAAAGTTTATACCCTGCAGGGGTGTCCCAACTTAGCCCATGATAAGCTCTCGCGATCAACGAAGGATATTCCTTCTCCCCGGGAAGACCCGATCAGTCTCGGAATCCCGGCTACAAGACATTTCGAGAGCAATAAAACAAGACCAGCAAAGCCGCCCGATGCGCCGACAATCCCGATAGGAGCTGCACATATCTCATTCTCAGGGCAACACCGGATGAGACAGGCTACGAGTAAAACCAAGCCTCGAGTTTCCCTGTGGTGTGGCAAGAAGCGGCTTTCGGTTCGAACCAGCACTTGGAGAAGCACTGGCCCGGGGGGGGGGGCTAAAATAAAGATGACCCTTGGGCTCCGGAAACCCAAGGGAAAAAGGGCTAGGTGAGGCAAATGGTAAAACCAATGTTGGGCCTTGCTGGAGGAGTCTTATTCAAAGCGAACTGTCAAGGGGGTCCCATAAATCACCCGACCGCGTTAGGGACGCAAAATCCGGGAACATAATACCGATATGACGGAAACTAGGGCGGCAAAAGTGGAACAAAACACCAGGCATAAGGCCGAGCCTTCCACCCTTTACCAAGTATATAGATGCATTAGTAATATAAGATATATTGTGATATCCCAACAAGTAAACATGTTCCAACAAGGAACAACATCTCCATGTTCCAACAAGGAACGAACTTCATCTTCACCTGCAACTAACAACGCTATAAGAGGTGCTGAGCAAAGCGGGTACATAGCCAAACAACGGTTTGCTAGGAAGGGTGCAAAAGGTTAGAGGCAGACATGGCAATTTGGGAGGCTTGAGGAACAAGTGATAGATAGCGCAGCATAGCGATAGAACGAAACAACTAGCATAGCAATGATAGTAGTGAGATCCAGGGTAGCGGTCATCTTGCCTGAAATCCCGCAAGGAAGAAGAACGAGTCCATGAAGAAGATGAACGGATGAAGCCGAACCAAGCGTAGACGAACGAATCCTCACGATCGCAACGAAACAGGAACTAACAAGAAGCACACAACATAGTAAACACACCACACATGAACAAGACATGAAGCACAATCAAGCATGATGCATGACACGGCTACATGAAGCTACTCATGGCAAGGGATGATGCAAACAAGAGCAACACATCAAGGCAAGTTTAAATGAGGCCGGAAACAACATAGAACAATTCCGGTAAGTCCTCATATGCAAATTTCGAAATTGGTCCAGATCTGAATAAACCTTATTGTTCAAGTTGTTAAATAGCAAGTTAAGATGCACCACGATGATCTACACGAAATTCTAGTCAACTTACATATAAAGTTCATTAGATTCGGACATACGGTCTATAAGATATGAGCAAAACAAGTTAAACATGTCATTGATGCAAAATGCATACAAACATCAAGCAAACACCTCAAAACAAGGATGAAACATGATAATATGAAACTACATGCAAAATCAAGCAAGTTTCATATAGAGCACACTCAAAAGCGAGACAACGGTTCAACACATACACCCTATACAAGTCATAGCAACAATCTGTCCAAAACAGCAACTAGGCATATTGCAAGCATCAAAACAATATGCTAAAGGACCTCAATATGAAAACAAAATGCATGGGCACGATGTACAGGTAAAGCATTACAAAACATGAACACTGAGCTATCTCCAGAAATCAACATAACATGCTCAAAATGACATGGCAAGACTGCAAATAATAACAGTTTCAGACTTTGCAGAAAATAACATCAGGTTGCAATGTTTATAGCTATCGAAAAACATCCTACATGAACTTATCAAGGAAAAAAAGGGATGGCATGATACTACTAAATGCATAGAACAAAAGTACTTTACTGACCATGAGCCAAAAATGATCAGAAGATATGATGGCATCCATGAAAACATGGCAAGTTATATTACAGATTCATACATGGCAGGAACAACAATAAGTAGGCATGTTGGTGAGCTTGAACCACTCACCACAGAGCACTACATGGCATGGCAAGGCAACTCATAGTAATAATACATGGCATAGAAGCTATACATGACAATAACAACATCATAGCATACACGGATCAACTACAACAACCTTGGCAAAATTGAATAACATGTAAACAATCTGCCAGGAAACATTTTATAGCAAAAGTAGAGCTCGATTGATTCAAGCTATGTCACTCAATAATTTCGAACAAGGGCATGTATGGATATATAATAACCATATGTTAAAAACATCCTTACTGAAGTATCTCAAAATAAGCATGGATCTCTCGGTAGCATCAAGTTTACGTGGCATAAAAATATCAGCAGAACAGGGGCTGAAATCAGCAACATCATGAAGCCTAGTTTGCATGCTTGTGCTAGTCACCAGATAGATCACAAAAATAGATGGCATACACCCCTGTAAATATGGCATGGCATATTACACCCCTGTAAATATGGCATGGCATACACCCCTGTAAATATGGCATGGCATACACCCCTGTACACATGTAGGACTCAAGATCATAGGGTGCACACATCAATCATGGCAAAAATGACAAAAGTGCATGTTCTGATAAGAATCTGAAACTAACATCACATATCCCTCTTCTAACAGCATTTCGGGCATCAAGATGAGCTCAAATGTAAATGATGCAATGAGACGAAATGATGTACTCGTCGAGGCGAACAATTTGACATATTACACGCCCAAAACGGAGCTAAGGATACAGAGTTATAATGCGATGAAAATGCATAAAAATTACTGGAATCTGGGGACTTAGACGAAAAATATACCCTCGGGCGAATCGGGATGGAGAGGTGCGGGGACGACGGGATCCGGGACGCGGAGGCCGTTTGCTTCGGGGGCTTGGTGGATCTGATCCAGGCCGGACCGGATCTGGCCGGAGGAGCTCCGGCGAAACTCCGGCAAGGGAGATGGCCGGAGAGGGGGCGGGGCACCGGCGCGGAGGGAGGCGACCGGAGGCGCGGGCGAGGCCGGCGGCGGAAGGCGCGTCCGGCGAGGGCGGCGCGCGGCCGGGCGGGCGCGACCGCAGGAGGAGGATCCGCGGCGAGGAGCTCGGGCCGACCCGGGCAGGCGGCGGCGGGGTCCGGCCATGGGCGGCGTGGCGCGCCGTGGCAGCGGCGCCAGACGGACGGGCGGGCGGGACGGAGCGGGCGGGGCGGCCGTGGGCTCGCGGTGGCCTTGTGGAGGCGCTCGCCACGTGGCGGCTCCGGACTGGCTGGGGCGCGGCGGCGGATGGGGCGGACACGTCCGGACGGCGGGGACGAAATGTCCGGCGGCGCGCGGGGAGCGGGGCTAGGGTTGGACTGCGCGAAAATCCGGAGGGGATCACATATTTATAGGTAGAGGGAGCTAGGAGAGTCCAAATGAGGTGCGGTTTTCGGCCACGCGATCGTGATCGAACGACCGAGAGCATGGAGGGGAGTTTGCTGGGTTTTGGGCCACTTTGGAAGGGATGTTGGGCTGCAAACAAAAGAGGCTTTTACGGTTACCCGGTTAACCGTTGGAGTACCAAACGACCTCCAAATGATCCGAAACTTGACAGGCGGTCTACCGGTGCTATACCAAGGCCGCTTGACAAACCTCGGTCCATTCCGAGGCCGTTTAACACCCGCACACGAAAAGAGGTAAAAGGGGGCACCGGGAGACATAGGAGTGCCGGATTGCAAAACGGACAACGGAGAAAATGCTCGGATGCATGAGACGAACACGAATGCGAAATGAGATGCACATGATGACATGATATGAAATGCAGATGATGACATGGCAAAGTGCAACACGCAAGCAAATGACATGGCAACAACGGCGAATAACTGACAGACACCTGGCGCATCGAATCCGGGGCGTTACACCGCAGGAGCGCCAGGCGCTACACCGACAGCCGACTCCCCCGCCGCTGCTACAGCGTCAGGCTCCAAGGAGCCCCAGCCCGGCGCCTACTTGAAGGCCGGCGACGGTGTCTTCATCAAACTCCCACAGAGTCGAGCTCAGGCGCCGGTCGAAGGAGAGACCTTCGATGGGGAGCTACTACGCCTCCGCTGGGTTTGGCCGTGGTGGACGCGCCAAAGCAAAGCAGCGTGGCGAGTGCGAGGAGGAGCAGCTGCTGAAGAAGCTGTTGTCGCTCTACCGCGCCCGCAAGCCAAGTTGGAGTCCCGGAAGCACTTGTCGCGAGGGCAGGAGCAGACATGGAGAAGCCTTGAAGAGCTCAGGAGGCGCCAACCAAGAAACTCTGCGACGTGGCGGAAGCACGGGAGCAACTTCGCGGAAGAGCGCACGGCCTTCATCCTTGAGAAGGCCGCGGTGAGGAGGAGCAGCTGGCCGCCGAGAAGCTCTCCGCAGGAAGCGAGCTGGCGAACGGAAGGTCAACCTGGACAGCCACGAAGAAGACCTTGTCGCGCGCGAGGAGTCACTTGGCGGGGCGCTTAAGGAAGCAAAGGATGCTGCCGCAGCCGCCGAGGCCGCCAAGGAAGAGTTGAAGGCGAAGGTGGCACAGCTGGAGGCCAGCCTCAAGAAGAGCGGCGAGGAGCTTGCCGCGCTCAAGCACGAGCGCGAGAAGGACGCCTACACTCTTGGCGAGCTGCAGGGTCGTCTCGCTGATAGGGGCAAGGAGCTCGACGCCGCCAAGGATTCCAAGGCGGATCTTGAGCTGAAGCTGACCACTCTGACGCAGACGCTGGACGGCGCCAGAGAGCGGGAAGTGGGCCTGTTGGAGACGATCAAGGCCAAGGAGGAGCTGCTGGCTAACGTTGTTGCCACCCAGAGCGCCTTGAGGGAAAGTGTGGAGCATTGGACCGAAGGTCTTGTGGATACTGCTGCCGACATCCACAACGAGCTGATGGAGCTGGGGATGGCGGACCTTGCATACTCCTCCGACGAGCATCTCCAACCCAGCGCCAAGCTTAGCTTATTCTTCAGGCGTGGTGGCGGGCCTCCAGCTGACTCCGGAAGAGGTCCCGAAGCAACTGGCCGAGGAATCACGCCAGATTTGTGCAGGAGCCCTCGAGAAGGTGTTGATAAAGGTGGCCTTCCGCAATCCGGGCCTCAACCTTAACGGCGTACTCAGATCCTTGCCGCCAGATGCCAACGTGGAGGAGCTCAAAGCCCTTGTCGCACCCATTGTGGACAAGGTGAACAAGATCAAGTGGATTGATGGCGACCGCGTGGACTAGGCCGCCAATTTTATCTTTCCCTTGTCGCTGCTGATCATGTTCAGAACACTTTGTTAAATCAGCGACAAGTTATTTTGTAATATACTCTATCTTAGGCGATCATTGCAATGTTATTTCCTCTACTTGATTCCTTCCTTTGTACATTTCTACCTTACGCATTTGGGGGACTTGTCGGTGCGGGCACCTTTGCCGCTAGCGCTGAGTGCGGAACGTCAGCAGCCTGCTGGCGGTGCCGCCTCCGACAAGCAACCTTGTCGCGACTAGCTGCAGCTCACTTAAGTTGTTGAGCGGACTCGAAACAAAGTAAGGGCGCGACTAGCTCATGAGTTGGTTCCTCTGCACAGGTTTTCCATACAAAGTACTATCGTTCGAGGAAGATAACTCAAAAATTTAAAAACTGATTGCTCAAACTTTGGCAACTTAGCTTTTCTGTCGTTTGCTTCCTGATAAGGCGAAACTTCAGCGATGCTTGGTCCATAGTATTATCTTCTCCTTCCCCCCCGGTTAACTTGTGCGCGAGGGAGCCTTCTTTTCTTTGAGAAAAAAGAAAGAAGAGAAAATAAAGTTATGGAGCCCAGCGGCTCGATATTGCTTACCGGGTGTGGGTGTTGCACAAGGTGTTAGCCAAAATATGCAATAAAATGGTGAACGCATGAATTTGACAAGTTGTGCGCAACACATGAGCTTTACTGATGCACGGGGTCTGCGCCCGGCTTTGTACAAAGGATTACATGCAACAGCGGCAAGACTTGTACAAAAGGTGGTTGTCGGAACAGGTTCCGGCAACCGCGCCCTATGGGTAAAACTTACGAAGATGCTCAATGTTCCAGGAGTTGCTCACCGGAATGCCATCTTCGGTCTCAAGGCGGACAGCGCCAGGCCTAGTGACTCGTTTCACCCGATAAGGGCCTTCCCACTTCGGCATCAACTTGTTTGAATTCTTGGCGGACTGAACGCGCCGAAGAACAAGGTCGCCTTCCTCGAGGCTTCTGGCACTAACTTTGCGGCTATGGTAGCGACGCAAAGCTTGCTGGTAGCGAGCAGCTCGCCTGATGGGCTCGAAGACGATCCTCCTCAAGGAGCAGCAGCGTCATCTTGTCGCAGCTGCTCTTGCTCAAGCTCATCATAAGAGAGCACTCGAGGCGATCCGTATCACGAGTTCCGTGGGGAGAACTGCCTCTGCTCCATAGACTAGAGCAAAGGGTGTCCGCCGGTGGCTCGATTTGGCGTCGTCTGATCGACCAAAGAAAGAACCACTGGCAGCTCCTCAATCCAGTTTCTTCCGCACTTGTGTAGCCTGTCGAAAGTTCTGGTCTTGAGCCTGCGCAGCACTTCAGCATTTGCCCTCTCTGCTTGACCGTTGCTTCTCGGGTGAGCAACAGAAGCAAAGCAGACCTTGGCGCCAAGGTCTTGGACGTACTGCATGAAGGTGCGAATCGTAAATTGCGTACCGTTGTCGGTGATGATCCTTTTAGGGATTCCGAAACGGCAAACAGTCGACCTGAAGAACTTGACTGCTGACTGTGCCGTCACCTTCCTCACTGCTTCCACTTCCGACCACTTTGTGAACTTGTCGATTGCGACGTACAAGTACTCAAAGCCCCGACAACTTCGGGGAAAGGGGCCGAGGATGTCGAGCCCCCGGACCGAAAATGGCCAGGATAAAGGGATCGTCCGAGAGCTTGAGCTGGTGGTGTATCTGCTTGGAATGGAATCGCACGCTTCACACTTGGTTACTTGTGCAGTTGCATCACGGAGGGCTGTCGGCGGAAGAAACCTTGCTTAGGAAAGCTTTGCCGGCAAGTGCTCTTGCGCCAATGTGGTGACCACATATGCCTCCATGTATCTCTGCCAACAGCTTTTTTCCATCTTCCCGGCAAATACACTTCAATTTCACACTGTTGAGTCTTCTTCTGTACAGTATGCTGTCGACAAACTGGTACTTGACTGCCGGGCTACTCTCTCAGCTTCTTCTAGCTCTTCGGGAAGTTCTCCTGTCTGAAGGAAATGGACAATCTGCTGCGCCCATGCTGGAGCTTGTGGCTCGACAACAAGGACTAAAGGCACTTCTGCTGCTGCGGGAACACCAGCTTCCACGGCAAGGACCTGCGGCCCTACCGGAGCTCGATGATCCCCGGCAAGCTTGCCGGAGCAAAACTTGTCGGGAGCGTCTGCTTCAACGAAACAAACCCTGGGGCTTGTCGGAGCAGACTGCCCCTCAGCTCTGTTGGTGTCGATCTTGGGGACCTTCGTGGCGGCGGCTTCGGGAAGCTCTGCCGGAAAGTAGTCACCAGAGATCAACTTCCTCTTCTTGTTCTGTCCAGTTGATGGTGTTACGGTTGGTTGAGTTAGCTTGAGCACAAAAATCCCTGGTTCCACAGGCAACTTAAGTGCAGCGCACTTTGATAGGCCATCAGCAATATCATTCTGAGCTCTTGGAACATGTTCCATTTGTAGGCCGTCAAAGTGTTCTTCTAGCTTCCTCACTTCATCAACGAGAAGCTTCCATCAATGGACTCGATAGTCTTTGTTCACTTGGCGGACGACAAGCTGCGAGTCACCCCCGACAATAAGCTTCTTGATCCCAAGGTCCACTGCGATCTCGAGACCGGCAAGCAAACCTTCATACTACTGCAGTATTGTTTGTTGCTTGCTCCTTGGGAAAGTGCATCCGGACTACGTACTTGAGGTGCTCTCCGATTGGGTGCGACAAGCGACACGCCGACACCGGCGCCTTGCGGCGAAGGCACCATCAAAGTACATCAGCCACTCTTTGCTTGCTTCCTTAACGGGGATGCTCGTCTCTGGAATTTCTTCATCTGGTGTTGGCGTCCATTCTGCTATGAATTCTGCCAATGCTCTGCTTTGGATAGTTGAAGTGCTTTCAAACTTGAGGCCAAAGCTTGACAGTTCTAGTGCCCACTCGACAATCCTGCCTGTTGCCTCTGGATTCTGCAGTATCCTCTTCAGCGGAAAGCGAGTGACAACTATGATCTCATGTGCTTGGAAGTAATGGCGCAGCTTTCTCGAGGCCATGAGGAGGCCGAAAAGCAATTTCTGCACACCAGAGTACCTTGACCTAGCCCCCTGCAGGAGGGAACTGACAAAGTAAACTGGGCGCTGCACCATCCTTTTCTGCACCTGCTCTTGCGTCTGCGCAGATCCATCCTTGTCGGGACCAGAGCTTGTCGGCGAAGCCCCCTGCTTGTCGCTGGATGTGTCTGCCGTGGTTGCTGGCTCGTCATCCGCCTCCCCCTCCGCTACTAACGCAACACTAACCACTTGATTGGTTGCTGCTATATATAGCAGCAACTTCTCTTGTGGCTTAGGTGCGACAAGTGTTGGAGTGGAGGACAGGTATCTCTTTATGTCCTGCAGCACAGCCTCCGCTTCGGGAGTCCATTTCATTGGACCTGCCTTTTTCAAAATTTTGAAAAATGGCAGGGCTCGCTCAGCAGACCTAGAGATAAACCTGCTGAGAGCAGCTACGCAACCGGCAAGTCTTCGTACATCCTTGACGCGCTTTGGTGCTTCAATCTGCTCAATGGCCTTGATCTTGTCGGGATTGGCTTCAATCCCCCGCTGAGACACGAAGAACCCGAGAAGCTTGCCGGAAGGGACTCCAAACAAGCACTTCTCGGGGTTGAGCTTGAGGTTGATCTTGCGTAGATTTGCAAAGGTCTCATCCAAATCTTGAACCAGAGTTGCTTTGTCCTTGCTCTTGACCACTATGTCATCCATGTAGGCTTCTACATTTCTGTGCATTTGCGGCTCAAAAGCGTCATGGACTACCCTTGCAAACGTTGAACCAGCATTCTTCAAACCGAAAGGCATCCGTATGAAACAGTATGTGCCACATGGAGTAATGAATGCGGTCTTCTCCTCATCCTCTTCAGCCATGAAGATCTGATGGTATCCTGAGTATGCATCAAGGAACGAAAGCAAATCACATCCAGCCGTGGAGTCAACAATCTGGTCGATGCGCGGTAAGGGAAATGGATCTTTGGGACAAGCTTTATTAACATCCGTGAAGTCAATACAAAGTCTCCATTTTCCATTTGCCTTACATACGCGACTACAGGATTGGCCAACCACGAGGATGGAGCACTCCTCGACAAGGCCTGCTGCTTCGGTTCTTGATCTCTTCGCAATGAATTCTTGACGCTCCAACGCTTGTTTCCGACTTTTTGCTTGACGGGCCGTGCATGAGGACAAACAGCCAGCGGTGCTCAATCACTTTCCGGGAACACCGGGGATGTCGGGGCGGTTGCCATGCAAACACGTCGATGTTCGCCCGCAGGAAAGCAACGAGCGCGCCTTCCTATTTAGGGTCAAGAGAGGCACCGATGGTGAAGGTACCACCAGTGCCGTCCTCCTTGGCGGACACCTTCTTGGTCTTTGGCGGAGCTGCCATCTTCTTCTTGCACTTGCCGATGGAGCTCGATGGTGCGTCCTCGACGGTAGCGCAGCACTCCGAAGAGGTGCGCTTGCCGGAGTGGGCATCAGAGCTCTTGCCGGACTTAGACTTGGTCTTCTTCCCCCCGGGACCTTCAGCGGCAAGTGTCTGGCAATCTGTCGCGGCTGCTGCATCCCGGTAGATCTTGTCGGCACAGATAAGAGCATCTTTCTTGTCGCCATGGACAGAGATGACGCTTATCGGGCCTGGCATCTTGAGTAAGTTGTAGGCGTAGTGAGAGGCTGCCATGAACTTGGCGAGTGCTGGACGCCAAGTATCCCATTGTAAGGCAATGGGAAATCAGCGACGTTGAATGTAACCCTCTCAGTCCTAAAGTTCAGCTCGCTGCCAAATGTTACCGGCAACGTAATCTTCCCCTTCGGCTTGCTCCTTCCCGGATTGATTCCTTGGAAAGTGCCAGTCTCTTCGAGCTCGCTGTCAGGGATTTGAAGCTTCTGGAGCACCGCAGAGGAGATCAGATTCAAGCCGGCCCCGCCGTCAACTAGCATCTTGGTGACCTTGAGGTTGCGGATAGTTGGTGAGACCAACATCGGCAAGCACCCGACCGCGATTATGCGATCAGGGTGGTCCTCAATATCAAAGATGATAGGCGTGCTGGACCACTTCAGAGGCTTGCGTGACTCTACGGATGGTTCCACTGCATTGACCTCCCGCATCCACTGTTTGAGTTGGCGGTGGGAAGTGTGCAGGGAAGCACCTCCGTCAATGCAGAGGACCTCTGTAGCTTTCTGAAACTCGTGCTCGTCGGCGTCGTCGTCTTCCATGTCTTCTTCGTCGTCGTCATCTTCATCCTTGTCGCGGCCGCGGGGAGGCCTATCTCCTTGCTGCTACTTGGCCTTGCCGCGGCGTCCTCCTCGGCCGGGACGTTTCTTGCTTGCTCCCCCAGCACCTTCCTGGGCCTTCTCCTTGTCGCGCCGCTCGTACTCAGCCTTCTGCTGTTCGACAAGCTGCTCGACCTTCTTGCAGCTCTGGAGGTCGTGGCCCTTGGTGCGGTGGATCTTGCAGTACTGCTTGCCGGAGCCTTCCTGCTTGTCGGCGGCCGCCACAGACTGGTGGTTGGCGTTGGCGGAAACCTCCTTGCCGGAGCCACCGGCCTTGGCGTTCTTGTCGCCACTTCCGTTGCCGGACTGCTCAACAGCTAGCACTTCTCTGCCTTTCTTCTTCCTGTTGCCTCGCCGCCGGCTCTTCTTTGCCGGGGCGGTCTCCTCGCTGTCAGATCCTGCTTCTGCATTCTCTCCTGGGAGTCTCCTCCCTTCCTCAGCACGTGCACACTTGTCGGCCAAGGCGTACAGCTCACTGACGTCCTTGACTTTGCACATCGCCATCTCCTCCCTCATCCTGCGGTTCCGCGCTCGATGAAACGCGCTGATCACCACGGCAGGGTGGACATCTGGGATGTTGTAGTGCACACGGCTGAATCTCCGAATGAACTTGCGCGAGGACTCTCCTTCCTTCTCGGCGGCAGGATGAAGGTCACTCTCTTGGCCATGAGGCTTGTGGCCACCGTGAAGGCGCCAACAAACCGATGGCATAGATCTGCCCAAGAAGATATGGAGCTGTCCGGCAAGTGCATGAGCCAAGATCGGACGTTGGGCTTGAGCACGCAGCGGAAGTAGTTGGCGAGATCTTGTCGTCCCGTCCCCCCGCAGCCTGCACCGTGATGGTGTAGATGCCGAGGAACTCCGACGGATGCGTCCTGCCATCGTACTTCTCCGGCACATCTGGTTTGAAGTTTTTCTGGCTGGGCCACTGGACTTGCCGCAGCTCACGAGTGAACGCAGGGCAACCTACCGCGTACGGCAAGTCGCCTGGTTCCTCTGGCACGCGCATGTCAACAGAGGGCCCGGCGCGCTTGTCGGACTGATGTCGCGCTTCTCTCCGGCGCTCGATGCGAGTTTGAGCGTCCTCTTGTTGTCGTTCATGAAGAACTTGGCGCTGATCGCGGCGAGCTCGTGGATCCGATGACGCGGTGGAGTCGCTGTCGAGGTGGATCCGTGAGTCGGCGATCTTGGCCTTCGGGCGGAGAGTGCATGGTAGTTGCACCTCCACCAGTCTCTGCCGCCACCGGCTCGCGTTTGGCGTTCTTGCCGTGGCAGCGACGCACTCGGTTGCCGCGGAGCGTCGCCATTGGCGAAGCCGATGAGACTCTGTATAGTGGCCCTCCACTCGTCGACCTTGTCGGCCGTTGGAGGGTAGTCGAGAAGCAGTTGAGCTCCCGCCAGAGCTTCTGCTGGAGTAGTGGGTGGCATTGGTGAACGGTGCAAGGAGCGGGATATGCTCGGACTTCTAACTATGTTAGAAGGAGCAGCATCCTGTCGAGGCGACCGTATCTCGCTCGTGCCAGCGTGTTGGCGTGCACGCTGGTCTTGAGGGTCTCGATCCAACGTGCGTATGGCATTGTGAACGCCATGCGCTGTTGGTTCCGCGTCTCTTGAGATGGGCGCGGGGGATGTGCGAACGCCGAGGTTTGCGGGGCCTTGTCCTTGGACTTGGCAGCGTCACGAACCCCTTCGTCGGCGCCCGTTCTTCCGCCAGCGTCCGCCCCACCACCCGTTTGCTGCGGTGATGGTGGGTACGACGCGGACGGCTCCGCTCCCGCCGAAGCCTTCTTCTTCGGTGGCATGTTGAGGAAGATGTTGAAGATGATGAAGACACCGCTCGTGTGAACGCCGGATCAGGTTCACACAGCCTCGACGCCCCCTACCTGGCGCGCCAAAGATGTCGGGGAGGCTGATCGGACCCACGAACACCTATGGGGCCGGCGGACCAGGCCCCTTGTGGTTCGGAGGGGGGCGGAGATCGTACGAAGAGCGGATCGAGGCGAAGCACACGAGCAGTTTACCCAGCTTCGGAGCTCTCCGGAGAGATAATACTCCTACTGCTGCTTGATTGATGTATTGTGTTCTTGCTAGGGAGCGATGAGGGCTACAAAACCTAGCATGAGTGTCTCGGTCTCGAATGAGTCGAATCGCCGACCCCTTTCTACGCTAAGCATGGGCCTCCTTTTATATGCTCAAGGGGTCTCCGACAGGTGGCAACATAGATGAGGGTACAAATGTAAAACAGTAGTTGGTACACCTACTTGAACAGGTGTCTGATTGCAAAATACCTAACTCACGGCAAGGGACAAAAGCAATAAATGCCCGTCTGTCTCGCCTAAACAGTGCAACAGAGTCTATCAGGTGCGCCACCGCTTGCCACGATGGCAAGCTTGTCAGCGCCGCTTATCGCTGCTCTCCGCTGGCTGCACAGCCTCTTGACACGCGCGCATCGAATGGTCCCATGGCGACACGTTGATGGATGAGCTGGAGCGGAGATGAAGAGAGTTGCTTGCATGCAAGTGCCTTGCCGCTGCTGAATCCTTGTCGCGTCGGGAGGCTTGTCGGCGCTCGAGCCTTCCCGGCAAGCTCCTCTTGCCGAGGCCTTGTCTTCGCATGCCTTGAGTGGCCTTCCCGGGCAAGCTCCTCTTGCCGGGCCTTGTCTTGGTCAAATACTTTGTTCTTGAATGGCTCCAAAGGAGCCACGGAGGATCTTGGCGGTGACCAGGCAAACCCTGCCGCGGGGTGCTGCAACTGTCCGTGCACGAGTTCGGGATACTAAGGGTACCCCTACTCTAGTACACCGACAGTCTTGACATGGGACAGAGCCATCCGCGCTCCCTCAATACACGCCGACCGCTTCATTGCGTCGATACGCGGTACCGGACCAAGGAATTGCTGCACTAAACCAAAATAACTTTTCAGCTGGGGTCCGCCCGGCCACAAATGAGTCATGACATGCTTCATGGCAAGTCCGGATAACCGATTCAGCTCTGCCCATTCGGCCAACCGATCGGTCAACGGAAGAGGACTCTCCGGAATATGGAATTGCGACCAATATTGCTCTTCCTTTCTGTGCCCCTTCTGGCCTCGGAAGTGCTCAATCGCGTCCACAGCGCTCGCCGCTAAGTCCAGATAAGCATCCTCCGAACTCCACAACTTGTCCAACTGAGCATACTTCGGATCCGTATATTTCCTCCGCAGCAGAAACGGTTTTCCAGCCGCAATAGCCCCGGCCTGACTCAGCTCCTCCTTGGTAGCTCTGAAAGCAGCACGGGCATCCTGGGATTCGGCGGTGGCCTTTTTCAGGACCTCTTGCTCCGCTTGCCGTTCTTTTTCAAGAACCTCGCAGCGGTCGGTAGTATTCTTCAACTTCATGGCCATATCGGCCATTTCCTCTTTGCTTCGGCAGTGAGCAGCCTTTTCGGCTTCTAGCTCTTCGTCCGCCCTTAAAGCAGCCGCATTAGTATTTCTGGCTTGCTCTTTCGCTCGGGCGAGTTCCGCCCGCCGCTCCTCCACAACAATGACACCATCTCGCATTAAGCATACAAGTAGTAAGGCATGGGCGTCAAGCTCCCTTACCAGGTGTCCGCCAGAGAAGTCACATACCTTGTGACTCGTCAAACCGCTTATTGACCAGCGATGTCCGCATCCGCCTCGTCAAGTTGCCGCTTTAGTTCGGCATATTAGTCATCCGCTGGCCATCGGACGCCCCGCCACCTATTTAGGAGCGGCGATATGTTATAACTGAGATTACGATCCTCGGCACGCTGTCAATTTTGACAACATACCGAGTCTCAGGGCCTACTATCTATATAGGGCGCATTCTATATGCATAACTGCCGAAAGGTACATCATTTTTTGCGTACCTCGAACCCCGCCAAGAAGCTTCGACGGCTTCATGCAATCCGCTCTCGCGGATGCAATTCTTTCAATTACCGTACCCATTAGCACACGGTGATCTTCTGAGATAGCCGCTCGCCCGAGCAGATCCTTCAGCTCCTCCGACCGCACGCCAGTTGGCGCCGGACCTTCCGGCCCCGCCGGACTTGGGGAAACCCTCCGCGATGACACCTCAGGGTCGTCCGCCTCGCATGAGGGTGCGACAGGTGGAGGCGTTTCGCTCTCCATCATCTCCGGAAGAAGATCCCCCGAAGACGAGCTCTGCTGAGAAGGGTTGAGATCCGAACTACAAGGTACAATTTCGGTTATCTTTAGAAATAAATACAGGGATGTTCCTTACTTACAAGACCCCTTATTTTTACTTACGGCTCGCTGGAGGGCTGATCCCCTTGGGAAAACAGTGCGGCTGGGGTACTTCCCAGCGCTGGACTCTTTGACAAAGATTTCTTTCCCCTCTTTGAGGCCTTGACCTGTAGATCTTCCGAAGCGGTCCTCTTCTCTCCTTGGAGGGTGGGACTTTTGATCCCTCCTTCCTCAATGGCCTCCTTCGTGGAGGCAGTTGCTTCCCCGCTCCCCTCGCCTTCTTTAAAAGGCGCGGCCTTCAACATCTTGGCTAGCATGGGATCCGGCGTGTTCTCTCGAGGGAGCCGGACACATTATTAACTTTGCCTTGGCTATCCACTCCTGTTCAAGAAACGGCTCCTTTAAAGGGCATGTATATGATAAATGAATGAACAGCTTGTCCGGTTACAGGACTACTTACTCGAGTATCTGGGCGATTGCAGCTTAGTCCTGTGTCCTCAGTCAGGTCCGGACACTTCTCTTGTGATCCGAAGAACAGTTTATACATCTCCACGGGCGCTGCATTACCCATAAAATTTTGGAGAGCTCGCGGTCCCTCCGGATTAAATTCCCACAGACGGAGGGGCGGCTTGCAGAGGCGAAGCGCCGAATCAACATAACCTGCGCCATCACTGCGACCAGATTGATCTCTCTTTCTTGGAGGTCTCGAATACGGCCCTGCAAAAGAGGAATGTCCTTGGACGGCCCCAATGAGCCCTTGTTGACTCCATGACGCCAGCCGCTGTGGTGGACCTGAGCGAAAGGCGGGTGGCGCCACCCATTTGGTGCCCCTTGGAGCGGTGATATAAAACCACTCCCGTTGCCACAAACCAAGCTCCTCTTGAAAAGAGCCCTCGGGCCATGGAGCATCAGCACATTTGCTTATGACCGCCCCTCTGCACTCTGCTTGCCGCCCCTCGATCATCTTTGGCTCCACCTTGAAGGTCTTGAGCCATAATCCAAAGTGAGGGGTAATATGGAGGAAGGCCTCACATACAACAATGAATGACGAGATACGGAGGATGGACTCCGGATTCAAGTCATGGAAATCCAGCCCATAATAAAACATGAGCCCCCGCACAAAGGGATCTGTCGGGAAGCCTAAACCCCGAAGGAAGTGTGACGCGAACACCACGCTCTCGCCGGGCTCAGGAGTGGGAATGACCTGCCCTGGAGTAGGCAGCCTATGCGAAATTCGCCGGTCAGATACCTGGCGTCTCGCAACTTTAGCACATCTTCTTCTATGACGGAAGAAGACATCCATCGGCCGTGCTGATTGGAGCCGGACATCGTCGTAGGTCCGAAGCGCCTAAATCTGAAGCTTTGGGTGTTAGAACTCGGAGCGCGAGGCGAACTGGATGGAGGGTGTAAAAAAGAAGAGGGCCTTGGTCTCATTATAAAGAGGTTGAATACCAAGAGCCCTCCCCGTGGTCGATTAGGACTCGCCTTCGGTAGAGGAGGCGTGCCAACGGGCACGTTTGGGTTACCCACGTCCGCATTGATGGGAATCCCGGAATAAGGGGGACACGATCTATGCTTTGATAAGACGTGCCAAGGAAACCGCCTCGCTAAATGCGCTAAGGTGGAACAGTAAAAAACGGTTCATATAAAGGCTTGGCCGGGGTGTGATGTCACGCCGTGGAACACGTCAGCAGATCTGTGCAAAAATTATTCTCTCTACGGTGGTATGTGGAACTTGTTTTGCAGAGCCGGACACTATCCTTGTGTTCAAAACCTTCTATGAAGTATTCGGAGGAGGAACCCGCCTTGCAATGCCGAAGACAATATGCGCGCTGGACTCGGCGTCATTGAAGCCTGGTTCAGGGGCTACTGAGGGAGTCCTGGACTAGGGGGTGTCCGGATAGCCGAACTATCATCGCGGCCGGACTCCAAGACTATGAAGATACAAGATTGAAGACTTTGTCCCGTGTCCGGATGGGACTTTCCTTGGCGTGGAAGGCAAGCTTGGCGATACGGATATGTAGATCTCCTACCATTGTAACCGACTCTGTGTAACCCTAACCTATCCGTTGTCTATATAAACCGGAGGGTTTTAGTCCGTAGGACAAACAACAATCATACCATAGTCTAGCTTCTAGGGTTTAGCCGCCCTGATCTCGTGGTAGATCTACTCTTGTACTACCCATATCATCAATATTAATCAAGCAGGAGTAGGGTATTACCTCCATAGAGAGGGCCCGAACCTGGGTAAAAACATCGTGTCCCTTGTCAACTGTTACCATCTGCCTAGACACACAGTTCGGGACCCCCTACCCGAGATCCGCCGGTTTTGACATCGACACCTAGGTAAAAACATCGTGTCCCTTTTCTCCTGTTACCATCCGCCTAGACGCACAGTTGAGACCCCCTACCCGAGATCCGCCGGTTTTGACACCGACATTGGTGCTTTCATTGAGAGTTCCTCTGTGCCGTCATCTTTAGGCCCGATGGCTCCTCCGATCATCAACAACGATGCGCTCCAGGGCGAGAATTTTATCCCCAGACAGATCTTCGTATTCGGCGGCTTTGCACTGCGGGCCAATTCACTTGGCCATCTGGAGCAGATTGAAAGCTATGCCCCTGGCCGTCAGGTCAAATTTGGAAGTTTGAACTACACGGCTGACATCCGCGGAGACTTGATCTTCGACGGGTTCGAGCCACAGCGCCTAAGCGTGCACAGACCGTCACGAGGGGCATGATCTAGCTCTGCCGCCAACAGGTCCCCGGAGGCCGCACCAGAGTCCGCTCCGACCTTTAGCTCGGAGCCGACTGCGCCGATCGAGGACGAGTGGCTGGACACCGCCTCGAGGGCTGCGATCTCTATGGCGATTGAGCCGCACACCTACCCCGTCCTTTGCGAAGCTCATAACTCCAAGGTGCCGGACTCCACTCCGGACTCCGAGCCTTCCACGCCCCTGCCAATCGAATCCGATTGGGCGCCGATCATGGAATTCACTGTCGGGGACATCTTTCAGCACTCGCCCTTTGGCGACATTCTGAATTCACTAAAGTCTCTCTCTTTATCAGGAGAGCCCTGGCCGGATTATGGTCAGGAAGGCTGGGATGCGGACGACGAAGAAAATCAAAGCCCAACCACCACCCACTTCAGAGCCAATCGCCGATGATTTAACCGACATGCTCGACTTCGACTCGAAGACATCGGCGGTATGGACGATGATGCAGAGATGACTAAGAACCAGCGCCTGTAGCAATCGGAAGGCCACCTCGTCATACTACATATACATGGTGGACATCCCAAAAGATGGGAATGGCGATGGAACAACGGAGCATGACCCCTCCAAGAAACAGCCTAAGCGCCAGCGTCAACAGCGCCACTCTAAATACCGCCGCAGCAAAAACGGTGATTCCGGCACGGGAGACAATAACACCCCGGACAGTGTGGAAGACAACCCCCTCCAACAAGATTCAGCACAGGAGTATGGAGAAGCCAGCCCTCATGAGAGAGCGGCAGAAAAAGAGGTAGAGGACGATAATTACATGCCTCCCTCCGAAGATGAGGCAAGCCTCGACGACGACGAATTCGTCGTGCCCGAGGATCCCGTCCGAACAAGAGCTGCTTCAAACGCAGGCTCATGGCCATGGCAAGCACCTGAAGAAAAGCAGCAACAGCTTAGAGCTGACCAAGACTTGCTAGGCGGCGGATGGAGTGAAGTCCTTGCGGCGAGAAAGAGTATGAACTCGAGCGCCTCCAAGAGCTACCCAAGACGCAGGCTGCTACCCGATTAGAGGAGGAAGCACCCAAACCTACATCACGAAAGTGCATGATATGGCTCACCGCCACCTCGTGGTCATGACAGAGAGGCCTCTCGGCCTCAACTCAAGCCGCACTCTGCCGCTGCTCAAAAAATACAAAGGTGCGGGGAAATGCGCCAGACCTGTGAGATATATTGGAGGACAAGGCAAGGCAAACAAGATCGATCTACGGATCGCGTGGGCGCCCCACGACACGTGACGATAACCGTCACGCCGGATATGGCAACTCCGGCCGGGCCGAACACAGTAGACAAAGCTCATTTGAGCTGCGTCGTGATATAGCCCAATACAGAGGCGCTGTACACCCACTATGCTTCACAGATGAAGTGATGGATCATCAAATCCCTAAGGGTTTCAAACCCATAAACATTGAATCATACGATGGCACAACAGATCCTGCGGTTTGGATCGAGGACTATCTCCTTCACATCCACATGGCCCGCGGTGATGATCTACATGCCATCAAATACCTCCCACTCAAGCTTAAGGGACCAGCCCGACATTGGCTTAACAGCTTGCCAGCAGAGTCAATTGGTTGTTGCGAAGACCTGGAAGCCGCATTCCTCGACAATTTCCAGGGCACATATGTGCGACCACCAGAAGTCGATGACCTAAGCCACATAATTCAGCAGCCAGAGGTATCGGCTAGACAATTCTGGACACGGTTCCTAACCAAGAACAATCAAATCGTCGATTGTCCGGATGCCGAGGCCCTTGCAGCCTTCAAACACAACATCCGCGACGAGTGGCTTGCCCGGCACCTAGGACAGGAAAAGCCGAAATCCATGGCAGCCCTCACAACACTCATGACCAGCTTTTGCGCGGGAGAGGACAGCTGGCTAGCTCGTAGTAACAACATGACCAAGAGCCCTGGAAATTCGGTACCAAGGAAAGCAGTGGCAGGTCGCGTCGCAACAAGCACAAGCGCCGCAATAACGGCGATGATGCTGAGGATACGGCAGTCAATGCCTGATTCAGAGGCTCTAAACCCGGTCAGCGGAAAAAGCCATTTAAAAGAAATACTCCGGGCCCGTCCAATTTGGACCGAATACTCGATCGCTCGTGCGGATACATGGCACCCCAAAAGCCAATAATCGCACCAACATGGATTGTTGGGTGTTCAAGCAGGAGGGCAAGTTAAATGCCGAAAACAATGAAAAGGGGCTGCATAGCGATGACGAGGAGGAGCCCCGGCCGCCGAACAATAGAGGACAGAAGTGCTTCCCCCCGCAAGTGCGGACGGTGAACATGATATACGCAACCCACATACCCAAAAGGGAGCGGAAAGCGTGCACTAAGGGACGTATATGAGATAGAGCCAGTTGCCTCGAAGTTCAACCCCTGGTCTTCCTGCCTTATCACTTTTGATCGAAGGGACCACCCCACTAGCATCCGCCATGGTGGATTCGCCGCATTGGTTCTAGACCTAATCATTGACTGATTTCATCTCACTAGAGTCCTAATGGACGGGGGCAGCAGCCTGAACCTGCTTTATAGGGACATAGTGCGCAAAATGGGCATAGACCCATCAAGGATTAAACCCACGAAGACGACCTTTAAAGGCGTCATACCAGGTGTAGAGGCCAATTGTATAGGCTCAGTTACACTTGAAGTGGTCTTCGGATCCCCGTATAACTTCCAAAGCGAGGAGTTAATCTTCGACATAGTCCCGTTCCGCAGCGGCTATCATGCACTGCTCGGACGAACCGCATTTGCAAAGTTCAATGCGGTGCCGCACTACGCATATCTCAAGCTCAAGATGCCAGGTCCTCGAGGAGTCATTACGGTCAGTGGAAACACCGAACGCTCTCTTTGGATGGAGGAGCATATGGCGGCCCTCGCGGCGGAAGTACAAAGCAGCCTCTTAAGGCAATTCTCGAGTCCGGCTGTTAAACGCCCGGACACCGTCAAGCGCGCCCGGAGTAACCTACAACAAGACCATCTGGCACGTTCCGAGCATGCATAGCAATGCGGCCCAAGCCCCAGCCCTCGCGAAATTGCGAAACCAGATTACTCTGGCGTACATAATTACGCTCTGGAAATACCATGGGCACAGGGAAGGGACACGACCACGGCATGCCGAATGCGGCTCAACCGCACCAGGGCTCCGATTGTGTCATTCTTTTCTTCTTTCTTTTTACTTTCGGGACTCCGTTCTCACGAAGCCCTGTCCGGCATTAGAATCGCCGAACACATGATGCAACAGCCAGGAAAGCGTAGCTACGTTCGGGTGTCCAGGTGGTCTCTGTTACGAGCAATATATCTGTTTTACACACCATACCGCCGCTTACCCCTGGAGGGAGACATGTTAAAAAGTCCCCTCCCTTGCTTATCGCACTATTTGTATCGTACTGCTCTTACTGCAGCCCTTTTGAATAAAAAATATATAGCTTCTGCCTATTATTGAATTCCCTTTTTTTCTATATATATATGTTCATTTATGACATTGTGCAACTGTACAATTTAGTGCAGGGCAATACACCGAGGGCTTAAGTACCCCATAACATGGTGTGATAAGTCCGAACACTTTCACAAGTCACGGCACCCGAACTTATAGCATTATATGCATCGGCTCGAATCATGTCTTGGGTCAATAGTTGGGTTTGCCCGGCTCCCATGTTTTGGTACCTTACATTCTGTTATATTGGCTAAGGTAGTATTTGGGAGAACCACTGTGATTGTGCCCGGTTGAGCTGGGTTAAGCACCTCAGTGGAGAAAGCTAAAACTGACCGTTATGATAGGGCGAGAGCCGGTCGCTGTTAGAGAGGTTTTCGAGTCCCTAAAGACTTATGCCGCTTAGAGCGAGGAGTCGGCATTGTCCGGCCTAAGTCGTGGATAGCGCCCCGAACTCGCTCTTCCGAATACTAGGGGCTTCGCCGAAATTTAAAATTATAGAATTCTATGGCTATGTGAGAGTGTTCAAGCATTATAGTCCGGTTGCCTTGTTCATTGCGTTGAGCGCCTCCCTCGAAGGACCCAAGAATGGGAACAAGAGTGCTCAAGTTTATCGAACACCCCAAAGACTTCGTGGCATGGGGGCTGAAGCCGACGACTCACCATCTCTCAAATTTAATAAAGGGCCGCACAGAAGGTAATATTTTAAATTAAAAAGTGTTGCTTCGCGCATATGAACAAGTTTTCAGCGCACGGGATAACAAATGCGAGTCTATTAAAAAATTATATCTTTGGAGCATTCATCCGCTATGAGGCAGGCACCCATCAGGACACCCTCATAATACATTTCAGGCTTGCGATGCTCCTTCTTCGGTGGTGGTATGTCCATCACAAACTTCTCAGCGTCCATCTTGCCCCAGTGCACCTTAGCAAGGGCAAGGGCCCTACGGGCACCTTCGATGCAGACGGAGCGCTTGATGACTTCAACCCATGGACAGGCGTCCACCAGCCGCCTCACCAGCCCGAAGTAGCTCCCAGGCATGGCTTCCTTAGGCCACAGCCGAACTATGAGGCCTTTCATGGCCTGTTCGGCCACCTTATGGAGCTCGACTAGCTGCTTCAACTGGTCGCTTAAGGGCTCCAGGTGTCCGGCCTCAGCATACTGAGACCAGAGCACCTCCTCCGTCGAGCTTCCCTCCTCGGCTCGGTAGAATGCGGCAGCATCAGCCACACTGCGGGGCAGATCTGTGAATGCTCCTGGAGAGCTCCGGATTCGGGTAAGTAACAGATAATTCACTTTCACATGCTTGCTTTGCATATAGAATGCCTTACCCGCCGCTATCTTCTTCATCGCCTCAATCTCCTGGAGGGCTTTTTGGGCTTCGGCCTTAGCGGCCTTGGCGCTCTCAAGGGCCGAGGCGAGCTCAGACTCTCGAGTCTTTGAGTCACGCTCCAAACTCTCGTGTTTTTCCACGAGAGCCTGGAGCTCTTGCCGCACCTCCGCCACCCGCGCCTCCTGCTTCTCTTGCTCGGTGCACTCCGCGGCCGCATTGCTTTCGGCCTTGGACACCGCTTCCTTCAGGGTCACCACCTCGTTCGTGGCCCCTGCAATATTCATGTTATTCCTGTCATTTTTTGCAAACACATCTTTTAAATACTCCCATAAGGTATTACTTACCTTCCTTGTCCTCGAGCTGCTTTTTGGCAAGTCCGAGCTAGTTCTCGGACCGCTCGAGGCTCTGATTTAATGCATCAACCTCCGCAGTCAGTGCGGCAGAGGTCAGCAGCACAGCCTGCATTCCCATATTGACATACTTATGTTAGACTCCTGCGTATATCTTTTTAGATCCTCAGTTCGGCTATTTCTTTCCGAACACCAAACTGAGCATCAGGGGCTACTGTCTATGCGGTAATATTTTTGAATATCTTAAATACATACCTCAAAGCCTGTTAGAAAGCTGGCACAGGCTTCAGTCAGCCCGCTCTTGGCGGACTGAACTTTCTTGATCACCGCGCTCATAACAGTGCGGTGCTCCTCATCGATGGAAGCGCTGTTAAGCGCCTCCATCAAATCATCCGGTGCCTCTGGTTGGACGGAGGTCACCGGCGTCGCAGTCTTGCCCTTCTTACGAAGGGGTCGCCTGTCGGACTCCGGAACTACTGAAGTTCCGGTACGGAGTCCAGCGCAGGGCCGGACTTGAAGCCCTTCGGGGTTTTATCCCCTTTGAGCCCTGGTTCCGGGAGGTCGCCTTGCGGCGCCTCCAAGGCCACCTCCTCTTGGATGGGCCCCTTTTGGGACTCCACCCCGGTGTCATCCGCGGCGGGAGGAGACGAGGCAGTCGGAAGTGAGGTGCTATTCACCTCCGACGAATCTAGGGAGCCGCTCGATGAATCGTCGAGCCCGTCCTTGGGCGGGCTGCATGGTTATACTTGGCATTAGAAGATGATGTGCGACAAATGGAATGCCATGAATTATTCTGTGCCCGGACACTTACGATTTCGCCAGGGGATTGGTCCTAGGTGCCCACCCCTCTTCGCCATCGTCGGCATCGGCGGTGTAGTCCGGAGGAAGGGTCCTTCCCTTCTTGGACCCTCCGGCCTCCCCAGTTGGGGCGGCATTCCTTTTCTTCTCTCCCCCCGCTGGGGCAGAGGCCTCTTTTTCCTCCTCCTCGTCTTCGCGGGGGGAGTCCACCACGGAGTCGTCGGACGATGAGTCCGACAACACCTGGCGCCGGGAACTCCTTCGAGTTCCCATGGCCTTCTTCTTGGCCTTCTTCTCCGGCACCACGTGAGGTGCCGGAACCAGCAGCCCCGTCAATCGGGCGTCCGCTAGGTCTTCTGGCAAGGGAGCCAGACAGTCAATCTGTCCGGACGTCTTCAGCCAGTCCTGTTAAACGTGAGCGAGTTTTAGATCCCGCAAAGAGACAAACTATGAAAAAAGAGTCCCGTAAAGGGTAAAAGAACTTACCTCGCTGGCTTGATGTTGCGAGCTGAATCCGCGATCTTAGGTAGCGGATGCGGGAGCTTCGGCGCCCCTGAACAGCACCTTCCAGGCATCTTCGTACGTAGTGTCGAAGAGCCGGCCCAAGGTTCGGTGCTGTGCTGGATCAAACTCCCACAAGTTGAAGGCCCGTTGCTCACATGGGAGAATCCGACGGATGAGCATCACCTGGATTACATTGACAAGCTTGAGATTCTTGTCCACCAGGTTTCGGACGCAGGTTTGGAGTCCGGTCAGCTCTTCCGAATTACCCCACGTCAGGCCCGTCTCTTTCCATGAGGTGAGCCGTGTAGGGAAGCCAGATCGGAATTCAGGGCCCGACGCCCATTGAGAGTCGCGCGGCTCGTTGATGTAGAACCACCCCGATTGCCACCCCTTTATGGTCTCCACAAAGGAGCCCTCGAGCCATAGGACGTTGGCCATCTTGCCCACCATGGCACCCCCGGACTCCGCTTGGCGGCCGCCCACTACCTTCGGCTTGACATTGAAGGTCTTCAGCCATAAGCCGAAGTGGGGCTGGATGCAGAGGAAGGCCTCGCACACGATGATAAACGCCGAGATGTTGAGGATGAAATTCGGGGCCAGATCATGGAAATCTAGGACGTAGTAGAACATGAGCCCCTGGACGAATGGGTGAAGTGGAAACCCTAGTCCACGGAGGAAGTGGGGGAGGAACACCACCCTCTCATGGGGCCAGGGGGTGGGGATGAGCTGCGCCTTGTTGGGGCGCCTATGCGCGATGTCGCTGGACAAGTATCCGACCTTCCGCAGCTTTTTGATGTGCCCCACCGTGACGGAGGAGGCCATCCACTTGCCTCCCGCTCTGGACATAGTTGGAGAAGGTTGAGGTGGGATGTGCGGACTTGGGCGCTGGAGCTCGAAGTCTTGTGAAATGGATAAGCAAAGGAGGAAGAAGGTCTGTGTGAAAAAGTGGATCCTTATCCCCTTATATGGACGGACAAAGCTATGCGTCCCCACCGGCCAGATAAAACTCGCTTATCTCCCTAGCGCCGTAATCAATGGCGCGGTTGGGTTACCCACGCCCGTATTGATGAGAATCCCAGAATAAGGGGACACGATCTATGCTTTGACAAGACGTGCCAAGGAAACCGCCTCGCAAAACGCGCTGAGGTGGGACAGTAAAAATGATTCGAATGAACGCTTGGCTGAGGTGTGATGTCACGCTGCAGAACACGTCAGCAGATTGAACTTGTGTAAATATTATTCTCTCTACGGTGGTATGTGGAACTTATTTTGCAGAGCCGGACACTATCCTTGTGTTCAAAATCTTCTATGAAGTATTCGGAGGAGGAACCCGCCTTGCAATGCCGAAGACAAATTGCGCGCCGGACTAAATGCGTCATTCAAGCCTGGTTCAGAGACTCTTGAGGAGTCCTGGATTAGGGGTGTCCGGATAGCTGGACTATAACCTTTGGCGAACTCTGGACTATGAATATACAAGATTGAAGACTTCGTCCCGTGTCCGGATGGGACTTTCCTTGGCGTGGACGGCATGCTGGGCGATCCGGATATGTAGATCTCCTACCTTTGTAACCGACTCTATGTAACCCTAACCCTATTCGGTGTCTACATAAACCGGAGGGTTTTAGTCTCAGAGACGAACAACAATCATACCATAGGTTAGCTTCTAGGGTTTAGCCTCTACGATCTCGTGGTAGATCTACTCTTGTACTACCCATATCATCAATATTAATCAAGCAGGAGTAGGGTTTTACCTCCATCGAGAGGGCCCGAACCTGGGTAAAAAGGTCGTGTCCCTTGTCTCCTGTTACCATCCGCCTACACGCACAGTTCGGGACCCCCTACCCGAGATCCGCCGGTTTTGACACCGACACCCGCCTTGATCTCTCCGCCTCCTCGCGAGCTAGCCTGACGGGTCGAGGCCGTCCTCGCAAGCACCCTGTGGCTCCCATAGCGATTCCCCGCGGCCATGGAGGCAATCTCCTGCACGGCGATGGGCGTCAGGCCATTGATGCGGGGCGCGCCACTGCTGCGCGACCCCCTAGGCCACGCTTCCGCTCGGCGGAGGTGCTGACGGAGTTCGTCGTGTGGTCGGTGGAGCCGACCAGCACCCGGCTCCGGCTTCCCCGGGCGGCCTCTGGCTCCAGGTGGACGGTTGCTGCAGCCGGGCCTCCTAGGCTTCGCTGGAGGTCTCCGCAGCCGGGAGTGCGGCCCTGACCCACGGCTGGCAAACATTTGCCTGCGCGCGTGGTCTGAGCCGGCGGTGCATCCTGCACTTCAAGTTCGACGGCAATGCCACCCTCTACGTGAGGGTGTTCGGGGAAGATGGACGCCGCACTGGGTGCTGCCCCGAGGACGACGACCGCAGCCGTGAGCCTAGCCCCGGCGACGATGAAGCTGGCAGCATGCGCGTGATCGGCGCCGCTCGGGGTTCGTCAAGCTTTGGCGTCTCTTCTTCGGACAGCGACTCCTCCAGCGGTGGCCACGATCAGCCCCCGCGCCACCGCGCCCGCCTGGAGGGAGGTAGCTGGTCTGCCCGCCGTCGCGCCTCGGTGAAGCGCGAGAGGGAGTCCGCCTGAGCTCCGGAGGCAGTTCGAGCTCTCGCCGCGAGTTGGTGTAGGGTGAGTCGCGCCTGTTTTATTCTTTTCCTTTTCCTGTGCAAGGAGACAGTAGTGTAGGGCCCCGCGGGGGCGTCCTTGGACTATTGCTGTTAATTATCGTACTGTTTCCGCTATTTCGGTATTATGCCTTTGTGCCACACGCCTGCGCAGAGAAATTACTTAGCTCGGGGGGCCTGTCGTGGCCTTCGCTTCCCGAGGCCGAGGCCTCGTCGAACGTGTGACACCCCAAAATTTTTAACCTTGTTTTGTTAATTGAAAATTTTGCCAGGAACTTAAGCTTTTATTTTCTGGATTCTCTTTTGATTTCAGAACCTTTCTATTCTTCATTTTTATGGAGTTTTTACCCCAAGTGAGAACCGGCCAATTTTTTTTAGACTTGTTTACTCTCTCAAGAAAAACACCTCTATTATCAGTGGATTTATTTGCATAAATTTTTGCTCTCCGAGCTTTATTCCTTAAAGTGATTTTTATTAGTTGAAGCCCTATTTTGAACTACAACCATTTGATAAATTTATTTAAAATTCCAACCAAAATTTGGAGGTGTCATGTGGAGTTTTTAAATCACTTTCATGCAAAAATATCTTCTGTTCATTGGAGATTTTGAGCTCTGCACCAAATTTTCAAGTCTGGCCCAATGGGCAAATTTGCACTACAACCTATTTATATATTTCTTTAAAACTTCCACTAAAATTTTGGGATGTTAATAGGAGTATATTATTCAACTTTATGCAAAAACCCAGTTAGGTTCTTGAAAAGTTTGAGTGAATCAACCTCATTTCCATTCTGGTCCAACTTGTTGATTTGTACAACAACCACATTTTATTTTGCTCTGTTGCCCATGATTCTTCCTCATGCTTATAGTCCAGCCTGCAAAACCCCTATGTCCAAGGGAGTGAACCCATTGGAGTAATTTTAGTCCATGAAACCATATCCTTTTCTTTCTGACCAGATTTGGTTTTCTCAAAGTTTTGCACTAGCAAGTTTCGAGATTTGGCCAACTAACCTTACCATCCTGACCTGCATCTCAAGAGACCCTGATCTGGAGATTTTGGACCCTCCAAGAGTTGCCTAGATGCCCTTTTCATTTTGTCAAACACCTTCTGTGCATGGCCAGTTTGGGCATGGTTTTTAGTTTGCGCTTTGGCCTTGCACGCTTTGCCAAATCAGCTTGTCTCAGAGCTCTGCCGTGGCCTATAGCCCCACCCTGCCAAACCCCTCGTGGATTGGAGCTCCACGGCCTGCCATGGCAATTGTCGAAACACGTTGTGTGCGTGCTGCAGGGCGCGCGCCAGGCTGGCGTGTTTTACTGCGTGCGTGCACCCGAGCCGCCGTGTTCACTCGCCCCGCGCCTCTGACCTTTGCTCACCTGCAGAGCCACACCCCAGCCTAATCCACTCACCGGAGCCCTCCAAGACAGCCACTGGAGCCTTGCAGCGCCGCTGTCAGGTCGGCCGTGGCGGCTAGCGGCCGGCCACAACCGCCTCTGCCATGGACGGTGCCGCCCGAACCACTAGCACTCGCTAGCTGCCCCCTGGAGCAGCTCAAGCTCATCCGCAGCCTCGTCCTCTAGCACACGTCGCCGCCACGTCGCCCTAGCTACAGAATGGCGGTCGCCGGCGATCTTATCCTCGGCCACCATCAGAACCAACCCCGATCACCTATTTAAGGACCCCCGAGCTCGCCCAGGTCCTCAAGCACACTCATACCTCCCTCACTGATCCTCCCGTAACAGCAAAGAGACCGGAGATGGTCGTCTTCTCCCTCTCCGGCAACCACGACCGCCGCCTCTGTCTCGTTCATTCCAAAGCCACCAGGGCCTCCCCCTCTCCACTCTCTTCACCAACAACATCCTGCAGCACCCACGAATCCGTCCCCACGCTCGATTTTAATCAGGACTCGCCGCAGGCGAAAGCCCCATCTCACCCGATGCCGCCGTCCGCCGGGAAGCTCATCACCGGCGATTCCGTCCATGTCGGTGACCATGGCGGGTACCCACGGGTTCGCCTCGACCACCTGAGCACACTTATGTGCTCAGATCCCCGAGGGATGCCTCCTTTCGCCAGCGAGCCTCGCCGGAGCTCCGCCTCTATTCGGTCGGAGGAGACGGCGCGCGCGTGGACTGGTCAAACCTGACCAGTGGGCCAGGCGTCCCCACTGTCAGTGACCCAGCCCCGCCACCACGTGTTTTAAGTGGAGGCGCATTCCCAAAGTACGTCTTCGATGTGTACCCCTTTTCGAAGCGTTTTTCTTTTTCAGTTTTATTTAAAAAAACAGATTTGACCAAAACTTTGACTAGCTATAACTTTTTAAATATAACTCCAAATGAGTTGATTCTTTTTCCTACCTCTCTAAAATATTGTCTAGTTTATTTTAAGATTTATTTGAAAAAAATTCAGACAACTTATTTGTACCACTTTTAAACTATGGGTTAATTTGAATATTTTCAAAAATAGGATTGTCGGAGAGAGAAGAAAACTTTCAAAGTTTTGGAATGCACCCTGCCTCCCCACAACTTGAAGGCAAGCAGTCTGAACCCTGGCATAATATTGTGCGTGTTATTTGACCCGGTTACAACACCGTTTCGACACAGAGTATCCGTTATTTTTCTAGGATGATAGGTCCCTACTCCTGAGTGTAATATCGATGATTTCATACTGTTGGAGTTTGATATGTTTGTGGTAGTAGTCACCATCATATGCCTCACATGCATACCGGAAGGAATACAGGAAAGCCGTTGTCTTGGGTTGACACGGGTTTGTCCCTAGTCCTCCGTCGAGACGGTTGTGTCCGGTACGGCATGATGAGGTGTGTCGATTAGTGATTCTGTCTATTGGCTGAAGTATATATTGTTATACTAATCATGCAGGAAATACTTAAGCCTCCTGAGTCAACCATAGATCGATTCTTGTTCCGGTAACACCCATAATTGTTTCGTACTACCACTTGTCCCTGTCATAGGTAGGGTATGGTTCAGTAAGTTTTCAACCCCTTTCCTAGCACACACCATACAGAGAGACCATGGTGGAAGATACCGGAGGCATCCGGTAGGCATGCCACCTGGCCCGGGGGCATGGGTGTTTTCGGTTGTAGCCGAAGGGGTAGCTCCCCTAGTTTGCGCGCGGTAATAAATTTTGTGATCCCATGCTAAGTCGAGGTTGTAGCCTCCCCACTTTGAGTTTCACTTAACGGGTATCGTGGGTGATTCCAGACACCAGTAAGTTAGGCTGGTGTGTGCGGATAGGTGTGTTTTCAATTAAAAGGCCGTAGACGGAATTAGTCCCGATGGACTAAAGGAATCCGTTACTCGTGGGTAAAGAGTACACCCTCTGCAGAGGTTAAATCTATTCGAATAGCCGTGTCCATGGTTAAGGACTACGATGCAGGATGGGTCAAGTGTCGGTCTTAGTGTCGGTCTTCAGAGGAGAAATTGTTAAACCAGGACTTGGATCATGACTTGTGACTTGTGATGATCATGATTATTATTTGTCATGGACTAACCCGTTGTATTATTTGAATTATCGAATATCCTTGGGATGGTTCTACCTCCTGGATATTCACTATGATTCTTTATAAACCCTTTTTGTGGTGCCGCTGAGACGCCCGACGGTGGCATGCTTGTTATTTATTTACCTTATAAGCCCTTTACGTGTTGTCGCTGAGACGCCCGACTGTGGCATGCTCGTTATTTATTTACCTTATAAGCCCTTTATGTGGTGTCGCTCAGACGCCCGAATTGTAACATGCTTGTTATATATTTACTTTATAAGCCCTTTATGTGGTGTCGCTCGACGCCTTGGCGTAACATGTTTGTCATATATTTACCTTATAAGCCCTTTATGTGGTGTCGCTCAGACGCCCGACTGAGGCATGCTCGTTATTTGCTAACCTTTCGAAGCGTCACTTCAGACACCCGATCGGTGCATTTTGTTACTACTCTGTTATTGCATATTCATGTATATAAATAACCCGCTTGCATGCATCAGATATTTTATTTGATGACTGAGGTTGTGATCATAGAATATTTCAGAGCATATTTATCATTTGTTATATTATACCCATGTTCATAATGTTTGCGAGTACATTCAAAGTACTCACTGGCAGCCATGGTGATAGCAGCCTCGCGAAGATAGGAGTTAACCTGGTCAGCTGTTCCTGTGGGAAATGGAGTCCCATAGACGCCGATGATCCACAAACCGCTTCCGCCATGAACCACTAGAAACCATTTGTTGTACTCATAGGCCAGAATGGACTTGTACTACATATTTTGCTTTTTGCTTGGAATTTCTGTATCAAGTTGGTGCCTCATCAGCCAACAGTAATCCTGGGGCTGGTGAGCACAAGGGCCACTTTTTGGGAAATAATATCCCGGGAATCCGGTCCTGACAGAACGCTTCGTGTCCTGCAAAGGTTAGTCTGGAGAGGTAGCTCCCGGCCTCAACTGTGGAGGCGACCGACCCAGGTCCTGTATTCGTGTCGCGGTGCCCGTGGGGCACGGACTGGACGGGTGCTCCTGTAGTGGACCCGGGTTGGGGAGCCTCAAACGATAAGGGCAGAAAACACTCGCGAGGGTGCCTGCGCTGCTCCCTCACGAGACTTCTTGGCGAGAGAAATCGGCGGGGAGAGCGAAAAGGCGTAGAGTCACAAACCAAAGTCGGCAACAACTTCAATAAAACTTCAAATGGGAATGAACAAGCCAACTGCAGAAAGCAAATGAGAAAAGCCGCGTCCGCCACCTAATCTAGTCTTCGACATCTTCTCACCAGCGCGGAGCTAACTGCTGCCACTGGGCGTGGGAGGGAGCCCCAGGGCCTGAGGCCGGTGCTCCTGAGACTCCGGGCATGTACAACCCCAACTCATTATTATGTGAGAGTGTCACGGGCGGCGAGCTTCACAGGAATTGGCCTTCTTCACAGGCTCCGGGCCTTTCTCAGAAAAATAAACTTCACAGGCGTTTGCCTTCTTCACAGGCACCGGGCCTTTCATAGATAGATAACCTTCACAGGCATTGGCCCTCTTCACAGGCTCCTGGCCTTTCTCCAAAACGCAACGCTTCACAGGCATTCGCCTTCTTCATAGGCACCGGGCCTTCTTCCAAAACGCAGCGCCTCACAGGCATTCGCCTTCTTCACAGACACCGGGCCTTTTTCCAAAACGCAGCGCTTCACAGGCATTCGCCTTCTTCACAGGCACCGGGCCTTTTTAGGGGTAAAACCTCCGGAGGTGCTGGATGTTCCACGCGTTCTGGACGGGCACTGTCGGATTTCGGGTTCCGGCAGACCCTCTAGGTTCGAACTCTGGGGTGCGCGCGAAGATATCGCCTCCTACCTACCTGCACCTCGCCGCCTCGCTTGGATCTAAAACTATCAAAGGAACAACACAAGAGACACAAGGTTTATACTGGTTCGGGGCACCATTATGTTGTAACACCCTACTCTAGTGTGTGGTGTGGTGGATTGCCTCATGGGCTGAAGAAGAACAATACAAGGAAGAACAGCCTCGCAGGGTGCATTTCTTGGCAGTGCGATGAACTGCTAGGGGGAGTTCAGTCGCTCCCTCCTTTTCTCTCTAGATTCAAGATGTCCGGATCTCTCTAAGATGCCTCTACCCTGTGGGTGGCTAGTCCTATTTATAGGCAGAGGGCCTGGGCCCCTTCCCAAATATTGAGCAGGAAGGGCACCAACAGTTGGCCATTTTGAAGGGGAACATCTAGTACACTTATCCTGACTAAAGTTGGTCCTCGCTTTGTCAAAGGCTCTGGTGGTGACGCCTTGGCTTGGGCTCCACGATGACTACCTTCACAGCCGTTCGCTGGTCTTGGTCTTGTTGCAATCAAAGCAGGTGCCTTTGCTTGATGCTCTCACCTGCGCTTGCCCCTTTGCACCAAAGAGGAAATGAGGACAACTGGCCGGGCGCCCGCCTGGCGCCCTTGGTCGTCATGGCTTGCGTCATGGGCACCTCGTGAGGTACCCCGCCTTGATCTCTCCGCCTCCTCGCGAGCCAGCCTGATGAGGCCGTGCCTGAGAAAGCTTCCTGTCGTCCGTCCCGCGAGGCTTGTCCCCTCACGAGGGTCTTGAGCTTGTGCTGGTGAAGATGGACCGTGCTGGGCCACCCCTTGAGCCACGGCGTAGGCTGCAGGCAGGCAAGTCTGGGTACCCCCGTTCCCAGAACACCGACAGTAGCCCCCGGGCCCAAGGCGCGCCTGGACTTGGCTTAGCAGAGAAGCGAAGGGGCAAGTGTGAATCGCCGCGGGCCCTAACAGGCTGCAGCCTTGGGCACCGCGTGGCGGTTGATTGGACGTGGGCGCCTTAGCAACTGCGCGAATTGACAAAAGAGCGGCATCTGTCTAGGTTTTGCTTCCCTTGCCTCCTCCGGTCATTGCCCAGATCCCCTTTCTTGCGCCTTTCCTTCCTGCCTCCGGAATCTCCAGATCTACTTCGACCGCGTGCCCTAGCAAGACATGGCGCCTCGCCAGACCCCGGCCGGAGCTTGGTACTCACCCACCTTGGACTCGCCGAACGTGTTGGAGAAGGGCCTTGCCTGGGCGCCCCGGATGGTGGCGGTGCAAGGCAACGACGGGGCAGCGGTGCTCAGGGCTGGCTCCGCCCTTCCCGAGGGCCAAGGAATCACCTTCTATCCGCTCTTCGTGAGCGCCATTGCTGCCGGTCTGGTGCCTCCCTTTTCTGAGTTCTTCTTTTCTGTCCTCCGCCATTACAAACTGCAAGCTCTGCACCTCCACCCCAAGTCTGTTCTTCTTCTGGCGATCTTCGCCTACTATTGTGAGGCTCATGTCGGGGTGCAACCCTCAGTGGCCTTGCTACGCCACTACTTCTACCTCCGGACCTCCCGCGGGCCCATCTCCGCGTCTTGTGAGCTTTGTCGCGTATGGCAGCTCCAACGCCATCTCGAAGCCCGGGAAGAGGATCGAGGGCTTCAGGAGCAAGTGGGTCATGGTAGACGCTGGGCGCATCCATCCTCGGCTGATTCTGCCCACGGAGCAGCCCACGACCTCCGACGATTGGTCTCGCGCGGAACTCGTGGATCCCCGCGCGAAGCCGGTGTTGGAGAAGATGAACGCGGATCTGTGGCCGGGCAACATGGCGATGGCAAAGCTGACCGGGGCGTCGCTCCTGAGGGAGTTCCTGGAGAACCAGGTGGCCCCGCTTTGTCAGTACTCCCTTCCTCTGTGGAGGCCCCGCCTGAGCCCCGCAGTCTGGGCCGACGAAGATCTGGCCGCGGTCCTCCAATCTTTGGTCGGGGGAGACGTGGCGAGGCTGGAGGGCGCTCCTGTACCCCTGTCCTTTCGAGATGATTGGGAGCAGGCGGTGGACTCCATGCCCGTCTTCAATTGGGACGGGCCCGTGCCCGCGGAGGTTCCCGAGGACCCGGCGACGGTGAACGTGTCCTCCAGCGAATCCAGCGGAGAGGAGGAAGAAGAGGAGCGGGAAGAGGGGCCTGACTCCGAGGCGACCGACGGGGAGTTGAGAGCGCCCCTCCCCCGGCGTAGGTCCCGCGCTCTCCGCCTCTTGTCGAGCGATGACGAGGATGGCGCTGAGCGGGGCTGCGAGAGCTTGACCCTGATCCCGAAGAAGGACAGGACTGGGCCGGTCCCCCGCGGGTCTGCCCCAGCTCCGAGGCGATCCGCAGACATGCCTCCTGCTCCCGTGCCTCTTGAGGCTGATCCCTGCAGCCGGCTCTCGGGCTTCAAGTATGGCCGGAGGTTGCTCGGGCCCGCGAGCAATGACCAGTAAATGCTTGATTCTTGTTTTATTCCTTGCTTTGTCGCTGAGGCTTGACATATGTATCCCTTGGCTAGGCTGGCGCCTGCGGCGAAGAAGCTGAAGGGAGCTCCCGAGGCTTTATGCAGGGGCAGCGCCTCGCCCGCAAAAAGAAGGTGGCGCCAAGACACGGGCCTATCATGCCCGGTCATCCTCGCGAGTCTTGGCGGAGCTAGTCAGGCGAGCTCAGCCCCATGGCCCAAGCGACTCTGAGGTATCCTTGCTCGATGCCACCGCCGCACTTGTTAGGGCGAAGGTCCCTGTCGGTGTCAAACCGGCGGATCTCGGGTAGGGGTCCCGAACTGTGCGTCTAGGCGGATGGTAACAGGAGACAAGGGACACGATGTTTTTACCCAGGTTCGGGCCCTCTCGATGGAGGTAAAACCCTACTCCTGCTTGATTAATATTGATGATATGGGTAGTACAAGAGTAGATCTACCACGAGATCAGAGAGGCTAAACCCTGGAAGCTAGCCTATGGTATGATTGTTGTTCGTCCTACGGACTAAAACCCTCCGGTTTATATAGGCTCCAAATAGGGTTAGGGTTACACAGAGTCGGTTACAATGGTAGGAGATATACATATCTGTATCGCCAAGCTTGCCTTCCATGCCAAGGAAAGTCCCATCCGGACACGGCACAAAGTCTTCAATCTTGTATCTTCATAGTCCAGGAGTTCGGCCAAAGGTCATAGTCCGGCTACCCGGACACCCGCTAATCCGGGGCTCCCTCAGTAGCCCCCGAACCAGGCTTCAATGACAACGAGTCTGGCACATAGATTGTCTTCGGCATTGCAAGGCGGATTCTTCTCCAAATCCGGTGTCCCTATTTGAATAGTGTCCGACTTCTTGTAAACATCGCGCTCCTTGGCTTCCACGCCCAATAATGGCTATCTTCCACGTGTTCAATGAATGCGAAAAGCCAGGGTATTTTTACATTTATCCCCCTAGCTGCGCAAATGAGCTGCCTATATAAGGGACGAGAATCTAGATCCAAGTCACACCACCTTCCCTTCGCGAGCTTTCATCGGAGCGCATCTGACAGAATCCCATTCCATCATGGACAGTCGACGCAGCTCCTCCTCTCGCCCTCCTAGTCCTCAGCCTGGAGATTGGGAGAGATGCTCCGTCCCGCACAACGAGTTAGTGACGCTCCAAACCAAGGGGTTTCTTTCCCCGGCCTTCATGGTTCCGGTTCGAGCCATACTCGCCACCTATAAGGGCGGAAAAAAGCGGAGAGCGTCCCCAGTCCCTCCCGAGGAGAGCGGGTATGCCTTGTCCCTTTTTTGATAAAAGGGCTCGGATTTCCAATTCATCCGTTTCTCCGGGGGCTCCTGAAGTTCTATGGCCTCCAGTTGCGCAACCTTACGCCTGCCTCCATTTTGCATATTGCGGGCTTCGTGGCCCTTTGCGAGCTGTTTTTGGGAATCGAGGCTCATTTCGCGCTATGGAAGAGGCTGTTCTGCCTCGTACCCCGTTCTCAGGAGGGTCGATATATCAAGTGGGCGGAGCCGAACTATGGCGCATCGCCGGGACCGGATATCTATCCAGAACCCCGAAGAAGGCGTCTGAAGACTAGCCTTCGGAATGGTTTTATATAGAAGGCGTCCCCTGCGGACCTGACCGGATCAGCCTCCGGAGTTCAGTAATGCTCCTGCGAAGAAACGCCTAAGCTGGCGTCCTCGAGCTCCAAGAGGGAGAATGACAGGACGTCCTTTACGATGAGCGAATAAGGTTGTTGGCTCATTCCGGATTGACCATGATCGGGTCATGGCCACATGCATTATGCGAGGAGTGCAGCCGCTCCAGTATAGGGGCCACCCCATGTGGGATTTCAACGGGGAGGATGACGCCACCCGTCATGGCCGTAAGGGGCCGGGATCGGTCGTCGATCTGATGAAGATCTTGTCCGCATTGTACAAGGGAGAAGAGGAAGAATTTCTTCGCGTCAATCCTCAGGATGGGTTTTCTATGAACAATCCTCCAAGCTGGGTAAGATGACATTTCTTTACGCCCATCCGTCCCATATTCCCATAGTTAAGTACCTTATCTTGTGATTTTGACGCAGGAGTTGCGCCGGGCTGTAAAGGATATAAACAGCCCACCTCCACAACCTGAGGATCCGGAACGGTCCCTCGATCCGGCCTCCCAAGAGGATCCAGACATATCTGTGGAGCTGATTGATGGGGTATTTTACCAACTGAGCATCGACAATGCCTTGGTTACCATTACGGCCGATTACCCCGGAATATTTCCAGCCTCACAGGTAATTGAGACCGAAGTCCCAATACTTTAGAAATGATCCCTCCATGCTTATCTTTGACCACCGTATATCAATGGCGTAATGCAGGGGGAGCCCTTGAGGCGGAAGGCCGAGCCTGCGGTGGCTAGCCAACAAGGGGCAACATGGCCCAGCAGGCTAAAAAGAAGTGCGGTCCGGACTGAAGCGCCGGCGCAACGGTATGGCGTGTCACCTTATTCCCAGGTTTTATTCCGGAAGGCATGCTAACGCTCGCGCTCTTTTCAGGAAAAAGAGCGCTCGCCGGACTAAATCCAGAGAGGTTGCCAATCGATCCTCCTCCAGCCAGGCTTCAAAGCTAGGCAGAGAAGCGGAGGCGAACACTAGGCATGCGCCGGATGCTCCTCCGATAGAGGATGCCGACAGATTGTCCGCCACCAACTCCGAGGTGGAGAGTGGCATGAATCACAGGCTTCGCCGGACTGTTCTTCGTGACGCATGTTTCTCCCAAGAGGCATTGGATGCCTTCAATTCGGGAGATGCGCACCTCCGTGCTGCTCAAAATGGTCTAGCCAGAGCCACGGAGCAGTATGTGACAGACATAAGGGTGAGAAAATTTGATGGTTATATATACCAAGAGCCCCGAGACTTAAAATAGTTAGAATAACTGATTTAAGGATCGATTATTATCTTGAGGATCTTCTGAAAAAGAATACCCAATTGTCCCAGGAGCTTGAAGAGTGCAAAGCCCAACTTGAGGCCGCACAAGCCGCGACAGGAGAAGCCAAGGAGACCCCCTCTGGTAACATACGCTTTTAAAAGATAAGTATGTTATGAAGTGCGGCGTGTGTATAGATCTGACAATGACATTGCAGATGGCACCGGGGTAGATCCGGACAAGCAACAGCTCTTGCGCTGGTTAAAGGCCGGCGAGAACGTGCTTACGAGGGTGAGGCAGGAGAAAAATAATCTCCAAGATGCCAACACCCAGCTGGGTGAGGAGCTAAAGGATGTTCGTGCCCAGCTTTCTGACTCCGTTAAGGAGAATCAGCGGCTTCGACGCGGCATTTTTAGTAAGTGCTTAAACGAACTTTGAAAAAAGAGTTCGGCAAGGAAGTCGACTAATAGAGCTATGTCTGTAGGTATGCTCACAGGCCATCGTGCAGAGGAAATGCCCTGTTCTACGGGTGACCTTCTTCCCGAGCTCTTACAACTGCACGAACGGGTTCGGCAGGTGATGAAAGGCGTCGCCCAGGCCTTGTGGCCATCTGTCTCCCTGCCCGAAGGCCTGGGGGAGCTTGCGAGAGAGGCTCCGGGGGCCTTGGCCGGTGCTTCCGTTTATGGAAGATATCGACCGCCGTCAAAGGCTCCAAGGAGGCCTGGGCCATGGTGAAGACGGGGTACACGAAGGCTGACCCAAACCACATGGCCGAGGTCGGACCTGTGGGGCCAGATGGGAAGGAGATCCCTGTGAGCTTAGTGTACGGCCAGGTGGAATTGGCCGCAAAGTATTTTCAACTGGACTGTAAACTAGACAGCCTGTTAGATGTTATAGAAGAGGAATACAATCAGTCAAATTGACTATGTAATTTTAAGTGACATGTAAAATGCCTTCTAGCCGGATAGTAGATCGTTTGTCTTAGCGGACCTTTTCGCTTGAACCTTGGGACCTGATAGTCCGGAGTGTGTCTGAATACCCTCGCGGTTATATAAAAACCGGGGCATGCGTGGAGATCAGGCGCAGGGGTCATTAGTGCTTTATCAGACAAGTGCCCAACTAGTTATGTTATATTACATGGTTAGTAAGAAACATCTTCCAGGGAGAATAGTTCCGTTAGGGGTTCCTTTCCCTGGGAGGCATGCCCTAAAGTGCATGTCCGGACTGCGAAAAAAGCAGAAAAACATCTGGGGGCAGATAAATAAATAGGTAAGAAATCTTATTTTAGTTCACCGACCGAATATTCTCTTAAGAACACTAGCTTTCGGCTTCACCCAGTCTGAGGTACACATCCGGCTGACCCGGTAGAAACAATCGCAGAGGTGCTCCCTTTACCACCTAGCCGAACAATCGGGAACGTAGTGGTATGCACAGGAGCCAGGCAACCCAGCTTGGACAAAACTTAAGTCATATCGATGCATATAATGGCGAATAAAAGGTACATGCGGAAGTGTGACACATGTATTGGGCATGAAGTCCTTATAATTAAGCTTCTGTGAAAGAAGCCCCCAGGTACAATGAGCGCGGATAGCTCGTCAAGGGTGTGCGAACAATGCGCTAACGAGCCTTCCAAGGATTGAATGAAAAAAGGAGGGATAAGGAGAAAAATATAAGACAACTAAAATGTAAAACATGGACAGAGGAAGGAGACGAACTCAGAATCCGGCGCTAGGCGTAGAATCTTCGGAGACGTGCTGTGTTCCATGGGTTCGGCTCAAGTCGGTTATCCAATGCATCTCGCAGACGGTACGGTCCACCGGTCAGGACTTGGTCGATGATAAAGGGGCCTTCCCATTTGGGCTTTAGTTTGTTCTTTTTCATGTCCGGCAGGCGTAGAACTAGCTTGCCAACATTGTAAGTTTTGGCCCGTACTTCTCTGCTTTGATATCTTCGAGCCTACTGTTGATAGAATGCGGAACGGGCTTTTCCTACGTCACGCTCCTCCTCCAAGGCATCCAAACTGTCCTGCCGATCAAGCTTGGCTTCTCTTTCTTCGTACATGCGCACGCGAGGTGAGTCATGAATTATGTCGCAGGGCGGAACTGCCTCTGCGCTATATACCATAAATAATGGTGTGAATCCGGTCGTGCGATTCGGAGTGGTCCGCAGCCCCCATAGTACGGAGTCGAGCTCCTCTACCCAGTGCGTGTTAGATTCCTTGAGGGACCGCACTAATCTGGGTTTGATGCCGCTCATAATTAGACCATTTGCTCGCTCAACTTGACCGTTAGTTTGAGGGTGATAGATCGAGGCATAGTCGAGCTTAATGCCCATGTTTTTGCACGAGAGTTTGACCTCGTCGGCCGTAAAGTTCGTGCCTTTATCGGTGATGATCTTTGTGGGGACACCGTAACCGTGTCACGACCCACGATATGAAGTCTATCACCGGTCCGGATTCGCCGTCTTTGACAAAGCTTGGCCTCTATCCATTTGGTGAGTTTATCCACCATGACCTGTAGGGATTTTTGCTTGTGGGTTCCCCCTTTAAGGGGTCCGACCATGTCAAGCCCCCAGACCGTGAAGGGCCAGGTGATGGGTATAGTTTTGAGGGTGGTGGGTGGCATGTGGCTCTGATTAGCAAAGAGCTGGCATCCGACACATCGTTGGACTAAGTCCTGAGCATCTGCCCGGGCCGTCGGCCAATAAAATCCTATATGGAAGGCCTTGCCTAAAAGGTCCCGGGCTGCGGCATGGTGCCCGCCAGGTCCGGCATGTATTTCAGCCAGAAGATTACGCCCTTCTTCTTCAGAGATACACCTTTGAAGGACTCCGATTGTGCTTTTCTTATAAAGCTCTCCCTCATGGACATTGTAGGCTTTAGATCGCCGCACTATGCAGCGGGCCTCGTTTTGGTCCTCGGGGAGTTCCTGCACCGTTAGGTAGGCTAGGAATGGTTCTGCCCACGGAAATGACTTCCATTATTACGTGTCTTTGAGGATGTTATTTCGGTGGGTAGAACCACCAAGCGTGTCGAGAATGTTGATTGTGGGGCAGTGCGGTTGGGTCCGGATTGTTATTTCCGGACTCTCCCTCCCATAATACGGATGGGTTGAACAGCCTCTCTAGGAAGATGTTGGGGGGACAGCATCGCGCTTTGCACCGGTGCGTGCCAACACGTCTGCTGCCTGGTTGTTGTCGCGTGCTATATGGTGAAATTCGAGCCCCTCAAACCGAGCTGACATTTTTAGGACTGCATTGTGATAGGCTGCCATTTTCGGATCCTTGGCATCAAGGTCTCCATTTATTTGTGATATCGCGAGGTTCAAATCCCCGCACACCTCTAGGCGTTGAATGCCCATGGAGACTGCCATACGGAGACCATGTAGAAGGGCCTCGTATTCGGCTGCATTGTTGGAGTCCGTATACATTATCTGGAGTCTATATTGAACCTTATCTCCGGTTGGGGACGTCAGAACGACGCCAGCTCCCAGGCCAGCCAACATTTTGGAGCCGTCGAAGTGCATTATCCAATTGGAATATGCGACGTACTCTTTAGGGAGTTCGGCTTCGGTCCATTCGGCAATGAAGTCGGCCAAAACTTGTGACTCAATAGCTCTCCGTGGCTTATAGGTTATGTCAAACGGGAGGAGCTCAATGGCCCATTTGGCAATCCGGCCCGTCGCGTCGCGGTTGTTTATAATGTCGTTAAGGTGTACTTCGGCGGCTACTGTTATTGAACACTCTTGAAAGTAGTGTCGCAGCTTCCGGGATGCCATAAATACCACGTACGCTATCTTTTGATAATGTGGGTACCGTGACTTGCATGGAGTTAGGACAGTGGACACATAGTAAACTGGTTTTTGAAGAGGGAACTTGTGTCCGTCCGTTTCTCGTTCGACAACGAGCACCGCGCTTACAACTTGATGAGTTGTCGCGATGTATAATAGCATTGGTTCGCCCATGTTGGGCACGGCCAGGACCGGGTTTGTTGCCAATATGGCTTTTATTTCTTTGAGTCCGGCCGTGGCGGCATCCGTCCACTCGAAGTGTTCGGCGCGTCGGAGGAGGCGATAAAGGGGTAATGCCTTTTCTCCCAAACGGGAGATAAAGCAGCTTAGAGCCACCACGCATCGAGTCAATTTTTGTATTTGTTTGAGGTCTTTTGGGATATCCAATTGTGACAGAGCTCGTATCTTGGCTGGGTTTGCTTCGATTCCTCTAACGGATACAATGAAGCCCAAGAGCTTTCCGGCCGGTACACCGAAAACACATTTTTTCCGGGTTGAGCTTAATTTCATATGTTCGGAGATTATCGAATGTGAGCCTCAAGTCGTCTACTAGAGTTTCGACGTGCTTGCTTGTGACGACCACATCGTCTACGTATGCCTCCACTGTTTTGCCGATCTGTTTTTGCGGACATATACGAATCATCTTGTTGATATGTTGCGCCCGGCATTTTTGAGCCGAAGGGCATTGTGTTGAAGCAGTATGGGCCGTATGGAGTGATGAATACCGCTATGCGGCTTGGTCAGGTTCTGCCATCTTAATTTGGTGGTAGCCGGAGTATGCATCGAGGAAACACAATGAATCGTGTCCTCGCGGTAGCGTCGATGATTTGATCGATGCGGGAGGGGAAGGATCCTTTGGGCAAGCCTTGTTGAGGTCCTTGAAATCGACGCATAGGCGCCAGGATTTATCCTTCTTTGGTACCATCACCAGGTTTGCTAGCCAGTCCGGATGTTTTATATCTCTGATGAATCCGGCCTCCAATAGTTTGGCTAGCTCCTCACCCATGGCCTGTCTCTTTGGTTCGGAGAAACGCCGAAGAGCCTGTTTGACTGGCTTGAATCCTTTTAGGATGTTTAGGCTATGCTTTCGGCCAGGCGTGGGATTCTGGCATGTCCGAAGGGTGCCAGCAAAAATGTTCAATTTTCGGCGTAGGGAATTCTCTTAGTGCGGCGTCTACATCAGGATTTAATTGTGCCCGGATGGAGGCCGTTTTGGTAGGGTCCGTTGGATGGACTTGTAATTTGACTATTTCGTCCGCTGGTTTGAAGGAAGTGGATTTGGATCTCTTATCGAGTATCACATTGTCCCTATGCACCGTGGAGCGCAGCGCAGTGAGTTCCTCGGCTGCTAGGGCTTCGGATAGTGCCTCAAGGGCCAGTGCGGATGTCTTATTTTCAGCGCGGAGTGCTATGTTTGGGTCACTAGCAAGAGTAATGATTCCGTTGGGCCCAGGCATTTTGAGCTTCATGTACCCATAATGGGGTATAGCTTGAAAAATTGTGAATGCCTCTCGCCCTAATAGAGCGTGGTATCCGCTGCTGAATGGGGCCACTTGGAATGTGACTTCCAGCGTGCCGAACACCACATCCAGTGTGATTTTTCCTGTACAGCGTGCTTCCCGATTTGGGATTATTCCTCTATAGGTTGTGTTGCTTCGCTCTATGCGGCTCCAGTCTATCTCCATTTTTCGGAGGGTTTCCTCGCAAATGAGGTTCAATCCGCTGCCACCGTCCATGAGTATTTTTGGTAAGGCGAAAGCCGTCCACTATCGGACTGAGGACCAACGCGGCTGGTGCTCGGGCTGTTCGGAATTTAGGTTCGTCACTGGCATTAAAGGTAATAGCCGTGTCACTCCGTGGGTTTATTGTTGCTATTTGGTAGACTTCGGCGAGGCTACAGAGTGTTCGTTTCCGCATATTATTTGATGCGAAAGTCTCGAAGATTTTTAATACCGTACTGGTATCCTTGGGTTGGTGCTCTAGAGCTAGAAGCTCTTCGCCACTTTTGGCCACCTGCCGTATTATCCAACATGCTCTAAGGCTATGAGTTGGAGTGGCGTCCTCTGTATTATGAATTTTACAGGGTCCATTAAGCCATCCCTCCAGTACGGATCCATGCCCTATAGAGGGTTTTTGCTTTTTGGTATTTAACCCAGGTGCCTGGCGATGATGCACCCTTTTATTTCGGACTAGGGTTGTATTCAAGGCCGGATTGTCCCAAAGTCTTGATTCGGTTTTCCAGGCGCTTTCCATCGCATAGTACTTTCGTACTATGGTCGCCAAGTCGGCAAAGCGTGTAATGTCACGGCGACTTATAGCGTTTAGAATCCCATTGTCCGTGCAATTGTTGCAGAATAATGAGATTGCGTCCTCCTCGTGGCAGTCCTTTATCCTGTCCATAACCAGGAGGAATCGCCCAAAGAATGATTTTTGTTTCTGCGGGCTCTTGCCGAATTTGAGATAGGTCGCTTATGTTTGGGTGGGCGGGTGGAATTAAATCCGAAACCGCGCCCAATCTGAAACTGAAGGGCCGAGGAGCTTCCGAACTTGTAAGCTTGGATTCTTGGATGTTGTCCAATGAATCTAGCCCGTTGCCTAACTTTAGGTCTAGGGCTTGAGTGACGTCCTCTCCTCCGCGGGAATCCGGCAAGGAGGGATTAGGAATCCGGACGTGGCTAGTCCTTAAGATAGAAGAAGGGTCGCCGTATTGTTCCTCCACCACAACAACATGGTGGGTAACCTGGGGAGAGTTAATCTCTCTCAGATCGGGTTTAGGCCCAATCTGATCATAGTCTGCAGCGCCTCCCAGGGCAGCAATGCGATCCAAGAGCTCGTTTAAGGAAGAGAGCTCCATCGGATCTAACTGCTCGGGCGAGCTCCGAAAGTTAACGTGGAAGATTGCTTCGATGACCCGAGAAGTCATCGTCAATCGCGGCGTGACGACAGGCGGTCATAAGAAAACCGCCTAGCCGGAGAGTTTGGCCGACAGCCAAAGCTTCTTTAGCAACAGTCCCGTCTTTAAAGACGGGATGAGGCATCCTTCCTGACGGCGACGACACATAGGAACTCTCAATGAAAGCACCAATGTCAGTGTCAAAATTGGCGGATCTCGGGTAGGGGGTCCCGAACTGTGCGTCTAGGCGGATGGTAACATGAGACAAGGGACACGATGTTTTTACCCAGGTTCGGGCCCTCTCGATGGAGGTAAAACCCTACTCCTGCTTGATTAATAATGATGATATGGGTAATACAAGAGTAGATCTACCACGAGATCAGAGAGGCCAAACCCTAGAAGCTAGCCTATGGTATGATTGTTGTTCGTCCTACGGACTAAAACCCTCCGGTTTATATAGGCTCCGAATAGGGTTAGGGTTACACAGAGTCGGTTAAATGGTAGGGGATCTACATATCCGTATCACCAAGCTTGCCTTCCACGCCAAGGAAAGTCCCATCCGGACATGGGACGAAGTATTCAATCTTGTATCTTCATAGTCCAGGAGTCCGGCTATCCGGACACTCCCTAATCGGGGACTCCCTCATTCCCGCCTCAGGATGCTGTGGTTACGCTGCCGTCCTCTCCTCCTACTCCACCAACTGCTGTCTCTCCGACTCCTCCGACTGTCCTGGATCATGCTGCTGCTGAACTGGACCGGCTGCGGCAAGATCTTCTGGGCGCTGAACGTCGCTTGGTGGCCGGGCGCTTGGAGCTGGCCTTCGGCTGGGTTCGCTCTGACGCTTCGATTCGAGCGGCGCTGGTTCAGGCTACGACGGCTTGCGAAGAGGAGAAACAGGCCTTCCTTGGGGCGAAGGCTACTTGCGACGCCGCCTTGGGGGAGGTAGCTGATGTCCGAGGTTGCTGCAAGGCGCCGGAGAGCGAGCTGCAGGGCCTGCGTGACCAGCTTGCCAAGGAGGCCCGCGTTCGCCAAGAGAAGAAGGAAGACATGAAGGCTCGCGAGGCGGCCGTCAAGGACCGGAGTGCCAAGCTTGACAAGCACCATGACCGCCTGGGCGCGCTGGAGTAAGAGTTGGAGGCGAAGAAGGTCGCGATGGACAGCAAGGCACGGGTCCTCGCCGAGGACCGCGTGGCCTTCGCGTAGATGGAGGTGAAGGCTCGCACCTTGCTGAGGTCACTTTACGACAGCGGCCTGGAAAGCCCACTGGCCGGCGCCGAGGACGGCCCTGCCAAGCTGCTTCCCTTCCTGATCCGCGCCCTTGAAGATGTCACCCTTGGCCTTGGCCCTACGGCTGAGGCCGAGGCGCGTGTCCTGTCTTCTGCAGCGCTGACGCGCGTCCTTACCCACGTCTACCTTCGCGATCCCGACGTCGACCTCGATAGCCTGCTGGAGCCCATGAGCGGCGAGCTTGCCGCTGCCGCTGCTGAGGCCGTGAAGGGTCGAGCGGAGGCTCTGCTGGCGAAGTTCCGGGCCTTCAGCACCAAGCCGAAGCGAGGCGCTGCCGGTCCTGAGGCTTCACGAGGCGAACCCGCCCCGCGCAGCTCCGCCGTCAACAAGTGACTCCTTTGTGGCTCCTGTTCTGCTTTCAGCTCCTGCAACATGCATCATGCCTCGGGGAGGCGTTTAAACTTGCGTTTGGTGTTGTGACAACAGTTATGGACTGTAATATTTGCTTTTGAATTCCTTGAGATTTGCGCTTTTCCTTCCTACTTGCTTATGTTCTACGCCGGCAGAGCCCGGCCCCGTGCATACCTCAGCCGCCGTTAGCCCCGACCGGAAACCAGGACGGGACCAAGGAGTGAGGGGCTATATGACAAGTTAGGGTCCTGAGTCGTGATGCTCAGGAGTCCCCCTTGGCGCATGAACAACAAGTAGGGAGGTGATATGTATGGGTGAATTTACCATTCTACGTCTGCAGAGCCCGGCCCCGCGCATACCTCAACCGCCGTTAGCCTTTCGGAACTAAGGAGTGAGGGGCTACTTGACTAGTTAGGCTCCTGAGTCGCGATGCTCAGGAGTCCCCCTTGACGTTCAAATGGCCTTCGTACCTTGGCTCCGCTCGGGGAGGGACGTGCGACGAACCAGGCCCGAGGGGCCTGGCTGGGTGGCGTGCGTCTGGGCGTGACCCAGGCGTAGCCCCCGTGCCCAGCCCCCTCGCGCGGCACTCCCGAGGGGAGGCGTTGTGATGAGGCCAGACATTGAGCTCTGGGCTCCCTGAGGTTGATGCGGCCGGGGGCCACCCTCAGTTGTTTATCACCAGCGCGGAGCATAGCACTTCCGTATGTGTACGGGCATAGCCGCTCCTCGGCAGTGTCGTCAGCCAGCGCGGAGCATGGTGCGTCCACTGGTGCGTGGGAGGGGGCTCCCCTCCGGGAGGAGCCCCCGGGGCGTGTACAGCCCCGCCCTGACACGTGGCTGGCACGGTAGGGCCTGACGAGGTGTATCTGGGCACCCGTGAGCCAGCGCGGGACTCACGGGGCCCTACCTCAAGGCGGGTTGCGCCTGGCACTGGGCCTTAACTTGTGATGTGTTCCTGCAAATTTGGTTAGATGCCGACGCTTACGCCCTCGGGTCCTGGCCCTCGAGCGGGTCTCAGCCGTCGCTGGTATGCCAGGTCGCGATGTCGTGGACAAGGCCAGAGGGTGAGGGCTGGAGAGCCAGTAGGAGCCCATGAGTCGCGATGCTCAGGTACCCCCCCTTTAACGTGCAAGCGGCCGACATGAAGGAAGAAGGGGTGCCACGGACAGGCATCAAATAACAATCATGATGGGTCGAACGCATGACCCGAAATAAACGCAAGAGGGGTACATGCCGCTGGGTCTGGCCCGAGCGACTTGGGGATGATGCAGCCCGAGGGTCGCCCCCAACTAAGTAACCTAGGAACATGAAGTAAAGGTGATACACGCCGCAGGGACGGACCCACAGCCTCGGGAATGATGCACTGGGGCGCTCCACTGGAAATGAAAGTTTAAGGATGTCACCCGATAACGTTGAAGACGGCGATGTCAAGTAGCGGACGTCGTGGGCTGCGGAAGCCGACCTTCACGAGCCCCCAGGCCCAGGAGCCTCGGGAAGCTCCGGAGGCGCTGGTGGCTCCTTGCGGACCATCTCCATCTTCGCCAGGACTGCAGAACGCCTGGCTTCTTGAGCCTCCAGGATGCTCCCCATGAGGCGCTGGCGCGTGGCGGCCGCGTTCGGCACGCCGTAGGGCATGCGAACGTAGCTGTGGGGTGGACCTTCGCAGCGCCCCGCGCGTGAGGGCCAGAAGCGCTCCTGAGAGGCGGCTCGGTTGAGCCCTGGTATGTCGATGCAGACGCGCAGACCACCATCCTCGCCCGGATGGGGAGCTACGGCGGGTAAGCGGCGGCTGCCACTCATGACTCTTGACTCCTGCAGCTCCTGAATGACCTGGTTGACGAACTCCTAAGGGTTTGGCCCTCCTTGCCTTGCTCCTTTCTGAGGGAAACGTGCTTTGAAACACGCCTCCAAGTGGTGCCCAAGTGCCTACCTCGTGACCTTAGCAAGGTCGGTGGCCCTCCAGGAGAGAGCCCCCGAGCCTTGCTTGAGGAGGGCGCCGGCGCGCCTTCCTATGCGACAGAAGGAGGTGCCCCCTGAACAGGCGCGGACCCTGAGGGGCCTGCCTCATGAGGGGTCGGCCTGGCGATGTCTTCTTCTTCTTGGGAGCAGTCTCGGGGAGCCTCCCGTTCCTGCGATCTAGGTCTTCAAGTGACGCGGCTTGAAAAGCTCGCTCCAGGGAGCACACTGCGTCTCTTTCTTCACAAGGCACCGTGATGACTCCGCCGCTTCCTGGCATCTTGAGGACATTGTAGCCGTGATGAGTCACGGCCTTGAACTTGGCCAGAGCTGGGTACCCGAGGATGCCATTGTATGGCAGGCGAATGTGGGCGACATCAAAGTCGATGAGCTCGGTGCGGTAGTTGTCGCGCGCCCCAAAGGTGACGGGGAGGCGGACCTGCCCAATCGGAACTGTGGAGCCATCGGTGACTCCAGAGAAAGGCTTGGTTGGCTAAAGCTGATTGTTAGGCACTTGGACATTGTTGAATGTCTCTACGGACAGGACATTGAGCCCTGCTCCGCCATCGATGAGGGTCCTGGTGACTTGCATGTTGTTGATGATTGGGGAACAAAGCATCGGGAGGACTCCGGCTGTGGCCGCGCACCGGAGCTAATCCGCTGAGCTAAACGTGATGGCGCACACTGACCACCTGAGAGGGCGCGTGGCCTCGAGCTTGGGGAGGACTCCTTTCACTTCGCGGGCGAACTACTTGAAGATGCGTTGAGAGGCTGGGCTTGAGCTCCACCCAGGAAGTAAGCGATCGCGCGCGGCTCGTGGCCCCCAGCCCCCTCATCCTGATGATGGTCCTCATTTCTTCTTGGCTGCGGCGGCAGAGGAGGGAGGCCTGCGTTTCCTTGCGGGCGATCCTCACAAGGCTGATCCCTCCAGCCTCCCTCGCGAGGCTGATCCTGCCAGCGATCCTCGCGAGGTCGGTCAAGCCACCCTTGGTGAGGGCCACGATCTTCCCAGCGTCCTGCGTTTCTTCCTCCTCCTTGGCCGTAGCCTCAATCGTTGCAGTCGGGGCGTCGACCAATTCTCCCTTCTCGCACGGCTCGGAGCTCTTGACATTCGTTGGTGTATTTGGTTTGGAGGTCGTGGTACACACAGTACCGACTGCCCTTGGAAGACTCGGGTTGATCTCTGCCTCGCTTGGTATGCAGTTCTGCCATGCACGGCAGCAGCCCTTGCGCTTCACGTCCTTGGCCTTGGGCTTCTTCTCTTCTGGGACTGCGGCTGGCAGCTCGAGGAGGGAAAGGCGTCCTTCCTCAGTCCTGGCACACTTGGTTGCCAAGTTGAACAGCTCCAAGGATGTGCATAGATCTTCATGCATCGCCAGCTCCTCCTTCATCTTGACGTCACACACATCGTCGGAGAAGGCTGAGATGATGGCCTCCTCGGTCACCTTGGGAATCTTGAGGCGTGCGTTGTTGAAGCGCTGGATGTACTTCTGCAGGTCTCCACGGCTGTTGCTTGATCTTGGCGGCGATGTCGCTTTCACGCGGCAGGAGGCCGGTCCACGAGTACCTTGGAAGTTGGCGATGAAGCGGGTGCGCATCTCGTCCCCAGAGGAGATCGTGCAGAGCTGTGTTGAGGAGCCAAAAGGGCCCTGGCCCTTGAGTGCCATGGGAAACCAGTTCGCCATGACCTTCTCGTCCCCGTTGGCGGCTTCGATGCCCAGCTCGTAGAGCTGGAGGAACTCCGCAGGGTCGGCCGTGCCGTCGTAGCGAGGAGGCAGGTCTGCCTTGAACTTGCCGGGCCACGCGGCGCTGCACAGCTCGGTGGTGAAGGCGCGGCAGCCTGCTGTGGCCACGGGAGGCCTTTGATGACAAAGACCCTGGTCTTGCGGGTCCCCATGCGCTACCGCTGGGAGCAACGCGGGGTCTTGGCGTGCTGGAGCAGGAGGGCAGTCATGACGAGCCGGTGCAGGGAGCACTCGGGCAGCTTCTTGGGGGCGAGGGACCTCTTGACATCTCTGCTCTTCTGCGGCCCGGGCGCCGAGCAGTGGGTTCTGCCAGGCCCACGCGCCTTGGGGCCAAGGTGCCTTCTTGAGGGGGGAGGCGGTTGAGGCGCTCCTGGAGCTTCATCGCCCGCGCAGGGCGGGGCGCGGTGCAGCGAGAAGGACGGCGCGGGGGAGCCCCCTGCGGCGCAGACGAGCTCAGCGATGCGGTCGAGACACTCTTCGTAGACGTCGTCGACAGGGCAGTAGCACAGGAGCTCGTTTGCCGTGATGAGCGCGCAGGACGAAGAAGAACCGGAGGCGAGTGAAGGAGAAGCGTACGGCCGTCTGCTCGCCTAACGGACGGATCTTGGGACGATGCTTGCTGCTCGTTTCCCCGCCGGGCCGATGGCGGCGTTGACGGCAGCGACGGGAACGGTGGGGCGGCCGCCGATGGGGACGTCGAAGCGACGCAAGTAGCGAAGCGACGGCGCTTCGCGAGGCCCGATGAGCGTCTGACATGGATGCGATGGTCGGCGAAGAACAGGGCGGCGGAAGACGAATTCCGGCACACCCCAACTTGGCGCGCCAAATGTCGGATTTCGGGTTCAGGCAGACCCTCTAGGTTCGAACTCTGGGGTGCGCGCGGAGATCTCGCCTCCTACCTACCTGCACCTTGCCGCCTCGCTTGGATCTAAAACTATCAAAGGAACAACATAAGAGACACAAGGTTTATACTGGTTCGGGCCAACATTGTGGTGTAACACCCTACTCGAGTGTGTGGTGTGGTGGATTGCCTCAGGGGCTGAAGAAGAACAATACAAGGAAGAACAGCCTCGCGAGGGTCTGTTCTTGGCCGGTGCGATGAACTGCTAGGGGGAGTTCAATCGCTCTCTCCTTTTCTCAAATATGTGGGTGGCTAGTCCTATTTATAGGTAGAGGCCCTGGGCCTCTTCCCAAATATTGAGCGGGAAGGGCGCCAACAATTGGCCGTTTTGAAGGGGAACATCTAGTACACTTATCCTGACTAAAGTTGGTCCTCGCCTGCCAAAGGCTCTGGTGGTGATGCTGGCTTGGGCTCCACGATGACTTCCTTCCTGCCGTTGCGACAGTCTTGGTCTTGTTGCACCGAAACGGGTGCCTTTGCTTGATGCTCTCGCGCGCCCCTTTGCACTAAAGAGGAAATGAGGACCTGCGCTGGGCTGGCACCCGCCTGGGCGCCCTTGGTCGTCATGGCTTGCGTCATGGGCACCTCGTGAGGTACCCCGCCTTGATCGCTCCGCCTCCTGCGAGCTAGCTTTGATGAGGCCGTGCGGCTCGAGGAAGCTTCTGCTGCCGCCCATGAGGCTTGGCCCCTCGCGAGGTCTTGAGCTTGTCTTTGGTGAAGATGGGCGTCTTTGGGCCACCCCTTGAGCCACGCCGCAGGCCGTAGGCAGGCAAGTCTGGGTACCCCCGTTCCCAGAACACCGACAGACACCCACTCCTGAGTCTCAAAGCGCGCGGAGCCGGGCCTGGAAACATGAACAACCATGAAAGGGCCCTCCCACATGGGAGAGAGCTTATGCAGTCCCTCCCTAGAGAGGACCTACCTGAGCACGAGGTTCCCTACCTCAAGAGTTCTGGGGCGGATGTTGCGGAACAGGTATCGTCGCAGTTCTTGTTGGTACCTCGCCGCTCATAACGCGGCTTCTCGATGATGCTCCTCCCACAGCACGAGGTCCATCCCCCGCATGGCGTCCTGCTGCGCCTCGTCGAATGCCAGGACCCGTGCGGAACGACGTCTGACCTCGTGAGGGAGGACCGCTTCAGCTCCATAGACCAGGAAGAACGGGGTCTCGCCAGTTGGCTTGGTCGCGGTCATGCGGATGGACCACAATACGGACTGAAGCTCGTCGTACCAACCTCTGCCGCAGGCCTCCTGCTTCTTCTTGAATGTCCTGGTCTTGAGGCTTCTCAGGACCTCTGCATTGGCCCGCTCAGCCTGACCGTTGCTCCGTGGGTGCGCTACTGAAGCGTAGCATACCTGCGTCCCAAGGTTAGCACAGTATGTTTTGAAGAGGTTACTGGTGAACTGCGAACCGTTGTCGGTGATGATGCGTTCGGCACCTTTAACCGCTCGATGCCCTTGATGAACTTGACCGCAGAACTCGCGGGGATGGTGCGGACGGCTTCCACTTCAGCCCACTTGGTGGACTTGTCCACGACGATGTAGAGGTAGCGATACCTGGCGCCCGAGGAACGGGCCAGGATATCCAAATTTCGCATCGCGAATGGCCACAAGAGGGGTATAGTTTGCAGACCTCCAGCCGTCTGATGGATCTGCTTGGCATGGAATTGGCAGGCCTCGCAAGCCTTCACCAGTTCGACGGCGTCATTGAGCGCAGTGGGCCAATAGAACCCGCTGCGGAACGCCTTGCCAACAAGGGTCAGCGATGATGAATGATGCCCACAGTCTCCACCGTGTATATCTGCCAGTAGTTCCTTCCCTTGCATCCTGGAGAGGCAGCATAGGGACACACCATTTGGTCGCTTCTGGTAGAGCTCTCCATCCCTGATGCAGTATGCTGTGGCTTGCCGCGCCACACGCTCCTCTTCCTACTCCTTCTCCAGCAAGGTCCCTTGCGTCAAGTATCTCCGGAGCTCTGTGATCCAGCACCCCTCCTGAGGCTCCAGCGTCAAGAGAAGGCACGCTCCTGAGGCCGGGCCACAGACCGGGGCTCCCGAGGCTGGTGGCTGGGGGAGCTCCTTCCGAGGCTACACCGTGCTTGACAGTGATGGCGTGGCCGAGGGCTTGAAGAGCCGCTCCTCGAAGACGCCAGGCTCCTGAGGTAGCCGCCTGGATGCCCGTTTTGCGATGTCGTCGGCCTCCTGATTGGTGCCACGGGGCACATGCTACAACTCCAGCCCCCAGAACCGCTTCTCCATCCTGCGGACCTCCGCGAGGTAGGCTTCCATGTGCTCATCCCTCGGCTCGTATACCTTGTTGGAGAAGTTGACGAGGAGTTGTGAATCACCATTGATGGTAAGGCGCTTCCTCCTAGGGCAGGCTCACGGTCTTGAACTGCCATCAGGCCTTCATATTCTGCTATGTTGTTGGAGACCTTTTCTCCATGCTGGAAACAGCGCTGCACGGCGTAGTAGAGCTTATCTTGACTAGGAGATATAAGCACTGCACCAGCCCCCGCGCCGTGCCTGGAGAACGCCCCATCGAAGTACATGATCCAACCGTCCGGCGCCTCGCTTCCGGGGGAGAGGGATCGATCCTCATCAGCCTTGAGGCCCGGCGGCTCCGTCCATTCTGCCACAAAGTCCGCCAATGCGGCCCCCTTGATGACTCTGGTTGTGCTGAATTCGAGTTGGAATGCTTGTAGTTCGATGTTCCACTCAGCGACTCTTCCAACTGAGTTGGGGCTCCTGAGCACCCTTTCCGAGGGGTAAGCTGAGACTACCTTGATGGGGTGGCCCTGAAAATAATGCCGCAGCTTGCGCGAGGCCACCAATAGCGCGAGGAGGAGTTTCTGAGGCATGGGGTACCGCGCCCTTGCGTCCCGCAACACTATGCCGACGAAGTACACATGGTGTTCAATGAGGTTGGGAGTGCTGGTGTCGATGGCGCCCTCCGGAGACGGCGGCGCCTCCTGAGATAGTGGAGCCTCCAGCGGCTGGTCACCCGGGGGAGGGGTCTCTCCTGTCCCGAGTGTGTTTCCCTGCGGCGGCTGATCCTTCTCGGCTGTGGTAGTGGTCTCTGTGAGTCCTCCTTGATCCTGCTTCGCCTTGACCCGGGTAGCTGCCGCGGCTTTGGTCCAACGCTCCTCCCTAACCTCCGCCAGGGCTGCGCTGGCGGAGTAGGGAGTGGCTGCAAGGTAGAGCACCAGGGGTTCTTGAAGGCGCAGGGCCACCATTACCGCAGGGTTGGTTAGGTACCTCTTGAGATTCTGGAACGCCTTGTCAGCCTCTTCAGTCCATTCAAAGGGCCCCTTTTTCTTCATCAGCTGGAAGAAAGGCAGCGCTCGCTCCCCCAACATGGAGATGAAGCGTCCTAGTGCGGTCACGCGCCCAGTTAGCATCTGCATTTCTCTGAGGGTCTTTGGCGGGCTCATGTCCTCGACCACCTTGACCTTCTCTAGGTTAGCCTCGATGCCTCGGTGGGACACGAGGAAGCCCAAGAGCTTGCCCGAGGGGACCCCAAACACACACTTCTCCGGGTTGAGCCGCAGGTTCACTGCGTTGAGGCTCGCGAAGGTCTCCTCCAGGTCTTGTATCAGGGTTCTGGATTCCTGAGACTTCACCACAATGTCATCGACGTAAGCCTCAACATTCTTCCCGAGCTGTGGGCCCAAGGTGATGTGCATCAGCCGCTGAAAGGTTGCCCCTGCGTTGCGCAGCCCGAACGGCATGCATGTGTAGCAGTACAGCCCACACGGGGTCAGGAAAGTCGTTTTTTCCACGTCTTCTACCGCCATCTTGATCTAGTGATACCAGAGAAGGCATCCAAGAAACATAACAGGTCGCACTCGGCGGTGGAATCGACGATCCAATCGATGCGAGGGAGCGGGAATGGCTCTTGCGGGCAGGCTTTGTTGAGGTTGGTGAAGTCGACACACATGCGTTCCTTCCCCCCTTTCTTTTGCACGACGACCGGGTTGGCCAACCAATCCATGTATCGGACCTCGCGAATGACCCCTGCAGCTTCTAACTTGCGGGTCTCTTGGACGATGAAAGCCTGCTTTTCAGTGGATGCCGCCTTGCCGTCTGCTTCACAGGGCGTACATTGGGGTACACGTTGAGGTGCTGCTCGATTACGCCTCTCGGGATCCCTGCCAACTGATCTGGTTCCCATGCGAACACCTTCTTATTCGCTCATAGGAACTTGACCAGGGCCTCCTCCTGCTCGGGCTCGAGGTTGGTGCCTATGGTGAAGGTGGCATTAGTGGATCTGTCCTCGCCGACCGATGTCTGCTTGGTTTCGCCTTGTCTTGGTTGAACAACCGCTTCTTCTTGGCCGGGCGCAGCCCCTTAGGCTCGTGGGCGTCGAGTCGGCGGGCTGTGCCGCCGCCGCAGCCTTGAAGACGTGCTTGAGTACTGCAACGCATCCCCGTGTCTCCGGACACGGTGAGGACGCCGTTGCTCCCGGCATCTTCATGAGGTTGTTATTTGGGTGAGTCGCGCCATGAACCGGGCTAGTGTCCGGGTAGCCGAGGATGGCGTTGTATGGAAGGCCGATGGGGCAATGCCGAAGTCGATTAGGTCCGCGGCGGAAGTTGTCGAGGTGCCAAGGTCACCGGAAGACGGATCTGCCCTGTGGAGCCGGCTGAACCGCCTCCGACGCCCAAGAAGGGCCCGCTAGGCCAAAGCCGCTCCGGCGGTATGTGGAGGAGGCTAAAGGCTTCAACCGAGAGCACACTGAGGCCCGCGCCGCCGTCGATGAGGGTCCTTGTGATGGCCACCTGGCAAATGGTGGGAGTGCACAGCATTGGGAGCGCGCCCGAGCAGGTTGAGTTGGAGGGGTGGTCCTCCGAGCTGAAGGCCAGATCGGCCTTGGGTGTCGACCGACCTGAGGGCGCCCCCTGCCGCGCGGAGGCAGCGCCGACCTGGCGGACGAATGGCTTGACATGGCAGCCTGAAGGTGGCGCATGTGAGCCGCCCAGGAGAGCCGCGATGACCGGGGGAGCCGGCGCAGCGTGCTGGGCGAGGAAGAGGTTGCGCAGCTCTTCCCAAGAGGCCACGGAAGCCGCTGGCAGGTGGAGCAGCCACATGCGCTGGGCGCCAGTGAGGGCCATGGGAAGCCAGTTAGCCATGACCCTGTCGTCTCCTCCTGCTTCGAGGATGGCCTCCTCGTACGCCAGCAGGAAGCCTAGCGGATCGGTTCTGCCGTTGTAACATGGCGGCGTCTCCGGCTTGAACTTGTTCGGCCACTGCACCTGTCGCAAGGCTGGGGCCAAGGCTCGGAGCCCCCTGGCCCCCGCGCTGGCACTGGCGACCGGAGTGGGCGGTGCGCTGCTCATCATAGGGCGAGTCACGATGTCGGCGGCCAGCGGGTCGGCGGAAGGGAAAGCTCCGGTGCACCCCTACCTGGCGCGCCAAATGTCGGATTTCGGGTTCCGGCAGACCCTCTAGGTTCGAACTCTGGGGTGCGCGCAGAGATCTCGCCCCTACCTACCTGCACCTCATCGCCTCGCTAGGATCTAAACTACCAAAGGAACAACACAAGAGACACAAGGTTTATACTGGTTCGGGCCACCATTGTGGTGTAACACCCTACTCCAGTGTGTGGTGTGGTGGATTGCCTCAGGGGCTGATGAAGAACAATACAAGGAAGAACACCCTCGCGAGGGTCTATTCTTGGCCGGTGCGATGAACTTCTAGGGGGAGTTCCGTCGCTCCCTCACTCTCTCTCAATTCATGATGCCTCTCGCTCTGTGTGTGGCTAGTCCTATTTATAGGCAAGGTCCCTGGGCCTCTTCCCAAATATTGAGCGGGAAGGGCGCCAACAATCAGCCATTTTGAAGGGGAACATCTAGTACACTTATCCTGACTAAAGTTGGTCCTCGCCGGTCAAAGGCTCTGGTGGTGACGCCGGCTTGGGCTCCACGATGACTTCCTTCATGCCGTTGCGACGGTCTTGGTCTTGTTGCATCGAAACGGATGCCTTTGCTTGATACTCTCGCCTGCGGTTGCCTCCTTTGCACCAAAGAGGAAATGAGGACATCTGCGGCTGGCGCCTCACCGGGCGCCCTTGGTCGTCATGGCTTGCGTCATGGGCACCTCGTGAGGTACCCAGCCTTGATCTCTCCGCCTCCTTGCGAGCCAGCCTGACGAGGCCGTGCCTGAGGAAGCTTCCTGTCGTCCGCCCCGCGAGGCTTGGCCCCTCGCGAGGGTCTTGAGCTTGTGCTTATGAAGATGGGCCATGCTGGTGTCAGGACCCCGATTCCAAGTCACATTGATCTAGCCGGTAACACCTCATATCACTTTGCGGCCTCAACGCACGGTATTCCCACGGGTGTCGCCTTACCATGGCCTGGGACCGTTTGCGCCTTTTGGCTCACGTATATGATAGTGTCGCTAGCATCCATATGACAGAGAACCCGGGCCGACATGGCTAGTCGTGAACCCAAAGCGGCACTAACCCATGGGGACAGGCATACATGAATCAACTTGGAGCATGTCGGTCAATAGCGTGCGAATCCGGGCTGTAGCACTGGGCTAACAGGACTCGGGAGCCCGTCTTTATGTGAGCTAGGCAGGACTCGGATGTCACCGCGTGACATTTCCCGAAGGACAGACATAGGAACGAAGTGAAACACATGCCGACCAGCCAAGTGTCCTGAAAGCGGTAGTGCTGGGCTAGCGGTGACTCCGTGAACTGGCTGTAGAGGACTACTATGGCTCAAGGAAGCACTAGACTACATTTCCCCATAAGAGAGGCTGCCAAGGATAAACAACTAGATTGTCGAATCCCACACATACCAAGCATTACAAACATACACACAATATGCTCGATATGTGTAAATACAACATGGCATCGCAACTTAACTCTACGACTCAAGTATTTATTCATTAGGCTCCGAGGAGCGAGATATTACAAACATGGGTCTCATGACCCAACGTTCAGAGCATACAAAACAAAGCACACGCGGAAGATTAACATGTCTGAGTACAGACATCTACAAATGAAAAAGGCTGAGAAGCCTGACTATCTACCAGATCCTGCAGAGGGCACAAGATCGTAGCTGAGGTAACAAGCTAAACATCGAAGTCCACGCGGAACTACTAGCGAGACGGAAGTCTCTCTGCAAAAACATAGATTAAGCAAACGTGAGTAGAAATGTACCCAGCAAGACTTACATCAGAACTATCTACATATGCATCGGTATCAACAAAGGGGGTGGTGGAGTTTGACTGCAGTAAGCCAGCTTTTACTCGGTGGCTATCCTGAACTACGACTGCAAGTAACTCTTTTGAGGTGGCGCACACGAGTCCACATATTCACCATATCAATACACCACTACGGATCCGCTCCCGTCTCCCTACAAGAATGCCATCCATAGCACTCACGCTTATCTTGCGTATTTTAGAGTATCCACTTTCACTTGTCTATGAACTGTACAGGAAACCAAGAAGTCCTTTACCGCGGACACGGCTATTCGAATAGATCATATTAACCCTGCAGGGGTGTACTTCTTCACACACGCTCTCGCCACTTACCACCGTACACGATGTGTATCTCGGCAACCTTCAAGCGGAAGCCTGGCGAGGGAGTCGGCCACGACCTGACTAACCACACAAGTCTCTCGTCCAGGTTTATCGCCTATTCGGGTTCCATCCGCAAGGAGATCCGGCCGGGGTGTCGCTCACGGCCCCAAACGATGTGAGTAGGGTTCCGAAGCCCACCTCGACGGGTGGTTCTATGCTTAGTACACCGTGCCACGGTGCCTAGTCTGTCCCAAGCCCACCTGTACCGGGTGCCACTTGGTAGACTACTAACACTACCTACAAACACCAGAAACTAGTTGCAACTCCTGGACAGAGATTAGGTTGATTAATAAGTCGATAGGGGCACTTAAGCATTCCAATGCGTGGTAGTAACTGTTCATGGATAACAAACACGGAACTTAGTTCCTGAGGACGGTTTCAATGAGACAACCCACCATGTACTCCTACATGGCCTCTCACCGCTACCTTTACCAAATTGTGTTCACACACTTAGCTCTCAACAGTAGGACATGTTCACACACCTCCGATTCATCCTCGATGAGTCGACCTGACTCAACTCTAAGCAAGAGAGCATGACAAACAAGCATGAATGAGTAGGCACAACAGGGCTCAAACAACTCCTACTCATGCTAGTGGGTTTCATCTATTTACTGTGGAATGACAGGTCATGCAGAGGATAAAGGGGTTCAGCTACCGCAGCAAGTAACAGATGAATCGTTGTTGTCCTAATGAAGTAAAAGAGAGCAGGAGCGAGAGTGTGGGATTATATTGGAATGAACAAGGGGATTTTTCTTGCCTGGCAATTATGAAGATAATATAGTTCTTCATCGGTGTCATCGATCACGTCGTCGGAAACATCGTCGACTGAGAGGGGACGGTTACCGGCAAACAGAGAAGGACACAATCAATGCAATGCAACAATATGATGCATGAATGTGACATGGAAATATAAGTGTGTTGGGCTAGTGCAACTACAACTAGGGTGGTTTGAGCTCATTTGAATCAAAGATTCAAATGCAAACTCAAGTTATGGGTTCATAAAGTGCATTAACATGTTTTGAGCTGAACAACAAGGTTAAGTTGTTTAAACATGCATGAAACCAGTACAAATGGATAGATTGGATTTTTCTGATCATTTTTCATATATAGTTTATTTCATTTGGAGTTATGGTTGAATTTATATGATTTTTAGAAGTTTTGGATATTTTCTGAAATAAATAAATCATTTCTGATTTATTTAAAACTCCAGAAAACATTTACTGCGTCAGCATGACGTATTAGTGACATCAGCAGGTCAACGGACGGCCCAGGTCAAACCTGACCAGTGGGGCCTACTGGTCAGTGACACAGAGTCAGCTACAGAGGCTGACATGTGGGACCCGGTCAAAGCTGACGTGGCCAAGTCAACGTTGACAGGCGGGGCCCACTGTGGTTAGTGTTAATCTAACAGAGAAATAATACTAATTAGTTTAGGCATTGGGACCCACATGGCAGTGGCTCTAGGGGTTGCTTAGCTGGGTAATTAGTGGCTAATGACAGCCACGTCATCAGCCGCCGGAGTTCGGTCGGCGACGACCAAACCAACGACGGAGGCTCGCCGGAGTTGAGCTACCGGCAGCGGCTGGGTGCGCTGAGGGCATCTACGCGGAGCTGGAACTCGCTCGCATCCACTCGTGGCAGCGGCTGGAGCTGGGGGGCGGAGTTCGCCGGAGTGGAGCCCGCGGCGGCTGCCGGAGCTTGGGGCTGGTGCGGGTTGGCGCTAGGGGGCACGGTAGGTCGAATGGGTGGGCGCGCCCGGCTCCTGGAAGCATGCTGAGCACAGCGGTGTGCTCGTCTTCGAGCTACCGTGGCTCTAGCCCCGACGGCGACGAGGCATGGCGGCAGCGAGCTTCGGGCACGGCAGCGTTAGCGCTAGAGAACGTGCGGGGCGACGGGGATAGGAGCGAAACGAAGAGGGGCTCACCCCGCGTCGTTTGGAGGCATCTGCGAGCTCGGGGGAGGCCGGACGGTGACGTGGCGTTGCCGGCGATCTCAGGTGCTGGAGGTCGAAGACGACGGCGATGGCGGCATTCCAGGGGCTCCCGTGGTGCGTTTCTCGGCAAGGAGGGGGAGGTGGTCAAGGCGGAGCTCCTGAACACGTCGGGAGGTCGAGGGGAAGGCGGTGGCTGCGGTGGTGGCGAGCGGCCGACGGGTTGCGCCGGGCGCGAGAGAGGGAGAGAGAGCAGAGGAGGGGAGAGGCACGGGAGAGAGTGAGAGGGGGCCAGGGGCTGCGTGGCGTCGCCTGGTGCATCGAGGAGGAGCCAGGCAGGCTGGGAGGGAGGAGGTGGAGGCCTCGGGCGCGCTGGCGTCGACACGCCTCTGCCTACTGGCAGAGGTTGAAGACGACCGCTTCGCCCTGGTGGGCTGGGCCTCAGCTACAGTGCTGGGCCAGCTGGGCTGCCAGGTGAGCGCCAGGTAAGTTCTCTCTCTCTCTCTCTCTCTCTAGTTTCTCTATTTTAATTTATGTTTTCTATTATTTTGTAATCTTTAGGGCTTTTCTAAAAATACCTAGAACCTTTCAAAAATCACTAAACTGCACATGCCCACTGTATAGAATATATCCAACATGGAACATTTTAGTTTAGGAGTATTTGGACATTTAAAATATTTTATATAATTTAAATGTCCAAATTCAAATACTTATGATTTAATTCAGTGACCTTAGGATGACCTAGAAAATTGTGCACCATTTTTGTCAGAGGTTTAAGACCATGGCAAAGATGATGAACAATTTAGAAGGGCATTTCAGGTTTATTGAAAATGATTTTATGTGGAACCTATTTGATTTGTTCTGGTGCTAGGGTTTGATCAGTCCCCATTTGAAATGCACATAAATTTAGACATGATGCATGGATGCAATGCCACTATATGCAACCAAATTCTAGGGCTGTGACAGCTGGGCCACCCCTTGAGCCACGCCGCAGGCCTCATGCAGGCAAGTCTGGGTACCCCCGTTCCCAGAACGCCGACAGGCGCCCCTGGTGGGTTGGGCCGATTCTCACCTAGGCCAGGTTAGCAGGCAAGATTCTCTCTCTCTCTCTCTTTTATTTTTCTGTTATCTTTCTTTTATTTAATATTCTGCCACTATTCAAAATTCAAAACAATTTCAAAACAGTAACAAAACCCTTGGAATAATTTTTATGTTGCGGAATGGACATTTCCAAATGCACATGAAATGTTTCAAAGATATTTGAAATTATATTCTAGTTATATGAATATAACTCAAATTCAAATAGCTAATGATTTAAATTTAGAGTCCCAAAAATAAATCCTTAAAAATGTTCCTAAATTCTGGTTTGATATATAGCTCTTGCCAAAATTCGCAAACATTGTAAAAGGACATCTTGGAAACAAAGAATGAGATTTCTAGGGTTCTTTGCCCTTCTTTTATTTAAGTTTTTGAGGCTTCCACTTTCCTCAATTCCAAGTTTCGGAAATTTAGACATGATGCATGAGTGCTCTATGATGCAACTAATACAAGCAATAATCTAGGGTGGCAACTCACCCCCTCTAAACAAGAATCTCGTCCCGAGATTCAAGTCGTGAGGTAAGAAGACAAAGGGACACAAGCTAACACAATCTTCACGATCCAGATGTCTTTCTCGAGGGTGTTGATTCATTGCATCACCTTGATCTCGACGCCTTGCTTTGAGAACTACATCCAACATGACAACTAGAAGAAAGGAAAAACTCTAGAAGAATCGATCTTCTCGAAGATCGAGCAACTGACAAACAACTCACGGAATGAGACATAGACCACCTCTTGAGCTGAGACACAAAACACACATCAGGGTGATGGGAAGAGATATATGTCAAGGGTTCAATTTGGTAGGCAATAATTCCACTCAGTAGTAAGATGGTGCATGGTTCCAAAGTAGCGAGGGGATAATTGCCATGATTCCATAACGGAGCATCTTAGGGAAGGTGACTCGTAGAACTATTCCCTTAAGTGGCAAAAAGATCATTGAAACTCTTTATACCAGCATAAGGCAATCACAATCGATCGTTTGGCGGAGTTCAAAGTAATGGCATATACAGATTCAAGTGGATGATGTGGACTACCTTGTTGAAGACAACGCGATGGACGATTTTGCTTATCATCGGGAATGGATGGGACCCATGGTAGGACCACTTTTGAAGATGATCCTAAACAACAATTACCGAGAGGGCAGCCCATGGGAATTGGCACAATGGTGGTAGAAGCTAGGAACAGAATGCAATTGTTGGGAATGTTCCAACCATCATATCTGCCTGAGATTCAGATCCGATTGGTAACAGGATATTTAAGACATCATGTCTGGAAAGAAATTTTTCAACACAAACCGACGAGATGATGTTGCGAGATTCTCGGGAAATGAACTATGATAGGAAGCTCCAAAACATGAGCGGGTTCTGCTTCATACATGTGAACACGATGTCCAAGACAAGCATGACCACATCGTAGTCTTACAACAGAATCTTGTACAAATCCGTCTGGTACCTTCAGGACTAGCACTTAGAACTTATTATCCTTGAACAAATCAATCAATGGCTTGGTTTTCTAGGAGTTACATATGGAATGAAGATGATCAGTCTATCAGACCATAGAATACTTCGCACGGGCATGACTGACTTGGGATGATTCCAAAGGAAGCAAAAACAAACTTTCTTGAGTCCACGGCGGCAACTTGCATCGAGTGCGCATGAATTAGAGGAAGTCACTTCTTTCATCCAAACATATTCTTCATGAATGGGACATGAAGAAAATGCTTACACAAATTTCCAATGCTAGCTTAATGTTCAACATGAATCATGGAGGAGACAAAATGCTGCTGATGGGCTCAATAGCAACTCATCGAAATTTCCATATCACTGGACTTCCACCATTATGTGCACAATGTGATAGTATTGGTCAAACCAAAAGATGTAATGGTGTATGCTCGAGGGATCAACCACGAGTAAGACAACATTACGAACATCGTTGGTTCTGATTTGACTTGACGATAGCCCATACTCAAGTCAAAGTTTTGACAAGGCAATAGATCCAAAAACTGAACACGGAGATCAATTGATGAAGATATCTTCTTCAACACACACAAAAGATATCCCCTGGAATGAACTAAGTCAGGAAAAGCTTCTATCTTCCAACTCTCCATGTTGTTGTTTAGCTTAACCAACTAGCTCAGGGATATCCAACACAGATTCTTTGAGAAGGGGTGGTTTATAGGAAAACCAACTTGATCACAAACATAACATAATGGTCAGGGGACAACCTGGTGATACTTCCAAGAAGATATTCGGAAAATCACGAACCACCAATATGTTACTAAGCTCGAGAACAATCTTGCTTTTTAGGGCAAGACGATATGGTCAACATAGCAAGGGTTTGAAAAAATCCTAACTCATTGATCAAAGAGTGCACCAGAAATAAGGACTAGGAAGCACGATCAATCTTAGGATGATGATTTAATAACCAGCACAATAAGAATGAGTGTGTTGTCCATTAACTATCAAGCAACGGGGTTGCTAGGAGTATTGATTTCGCACATCATAGTACACTTGTTGGCATTCCGGTTACAATAACACGGAAACCGAGGAATGAATAATGATGGCAAGAAGTATCACTGTGGCAAAAATCCATAAGGGGTGGTGCAATTCTCATGAAATTCTTGAAATGAAGATGGTAACACTCCAAGGTAGAACAGAACAAAAGCTGGATTGGCATTAGTTCTGCGGAATACAACTACTCTGACCCAATCCAAGAAATGGACGAGGTACTGGAGTTTGTTTCTCCGGATCATTCCAGAGTAGAATGGCTTGGCGGACCATAAGAGTAAAAGGCATAGATGAACAAGGATGCACAAATAATCCTAACTATCAAGTGATACACGAGGGCCGGAATACAGCTAAAGAGGGACAACTCAAAGGAACATGTATCTTTCTGAGTTGTGGATGCATAGATTAGTATGTCGAACGAGTTCAACATATTTCTTCGCGATAACCCATGCAAAAAAGTAGAACTGGCAGAGTCACAACATGGAATCGAAAACTCATCAAGAGCACTCTGCTTGTGATCTTTCGGTTCAACGAGGAGCTTCTGTCATAAGTAGTTCATGGTATTTGGAAGAGGAAAATGCCACGGACCTCGAGGAACTAGCAAACACTATCAACAAGAAGTAGGTAGGGTGAATCTTGGGTTAAAAAACCCGGAAATGGAATACCTACCAACTAACTAACATCACGAGATGCTTTGAGAATGTTGGCCAGAATCATCACACTAGGAATATAAACATTGCTAGATTACTGGGTGGTTCTCTAGCATGCCTAGGGTCATAATACTAGCTCTAACATATATGTCAAAGCAATGGAGTACCTCAACAGACGATTAGTGTGGTTAATCTGGCCCAAAGGAACATCGAGAACGGAAAGAAGGGATTTGGAAATGCATCAGACTATTTAGAAATGTGGGATGACTCGGACAGCATAACGGTTGTAAATGCTCAGAAAAAGATTTGTGACGTTCACAAGGATTTGCATAGTCACTTAACAACATCATATTAAGGTTCTGGTTCAACTAACAACATACTAAAAGTAGTAGAAACTGAACTGAGGCCTGGAACCAACAATCCTAAGATTCTATGGATTAGTAACACGTGATCCTGATAGAAAGAAGAGAAGCCTAGTTCTTAATACCCGTAGAAAAGAAGAGGCTGACTCAGAACAGAAGGGCATAAGGTATAAGGAGTAAAAAGAGCCTTACGTTCCCTTTCACAAACAATTCCCTTACATAACTAAAGCATTTCTAGACACGACTTCGACCAGTTTGGCTTGGTAATACTACAGGAAGTCAAGCTTTGATACCAACGCTGTCAGGACCCCGAGTCCAAGTCACATCAATCTAGACGGTAACACCTCATATCACTTTGCGGCCTCACGCACGGTATTCCCACAGGTGTCGCCTTACCATGGCCTAGGACAGTTTGCGCCTTTTGGCTCACGTATATGATAGTGTCACTAGCATCCATATGACAGAGAACCCGGGCCTACATGACTAGTCGTGAACCCAGAGTGACAATAACTTATGGGGACATGCATACATGAATCAACATCGAGCATGTCGGTCAGCAGCGTGCGAATCCGGGCTGTAGCACTGGGCTAACTGGACTCCGGTGAACGGGCTGTACAGGCTTGGCAGGACTCCGGATGTCTCCGCGTGACATTTGCCCGAAGGGACAGACACAGGAACAAAGTGAATCATATGCCGGCCAGTCAAGTGTTCTGGAGCAGTAGTGCTGGGCTAGCAGGACTCCAGTGAACCGGGCTGTAGCGGACTACTATGGCTCATGGAAACACAAGAATAAATTTCCCCATAAGAGAGGCTACCAAGGATAAACAACTAGGTTGTCGGATCCCACACATACAAAGCATTTCAATCATACACACAATATGCTCGATATGTGCAAATACAACATGGCATCACAACAAGACTCTACGACTCAGAGTATTTATTCATTTGGCTCTAAGGAGCCAAGTATTAGAAACATGGGTCTCATGACCCAACATACAGAGCATACAAGCAACAAGCACATGCTGAAGCTTAACTTGTCTGAGTACAGACAACTACAACTGAAAAAGGCTGAGCAGCCTGACTAACTACAAGACCCTCCCAAGGTACAAGATCGTAGCTGAGGTTACAAGCTAAATGTCGAAGTCCACGCGGAACTACTAGCGAGACTGACGTCTCTCTGCAAAAACATAAAATAGGCAAACATGAGTACAAATGTACCCAGGAAGACTTACATCAGAACTAACTACATATGCATCGGTATCAACAAAGGGGGTAGTGGAGTTTAACTCCAGCAAGCCAGCTTTGACTCGGTGGCTATCCAAAACTATGACTGCAAATATCTCTTTTGGGGTGGCGCACACGAGTCCACATATTCACCATAACAATACACCACTATGGATCCGCTCCCATCTCCCTACGAGAACGCCATCCATAGCACTCACGCTTACCTTGCAAGTTTTAGATTATCCACTTTCACTTGTCTATGAATTGTACAGGCAACCCAGAAGTCCTTTACCGTGGACACGGCTATTCGAATAGATGATGTTAACCCTGCAGGGGTGTACTTCTTCACACACGCTCGCCACTTACCACCATGTACACGTCGTGTATCTCGGCAACCTTCAAGCGGAAGCCTGGCGAGGGAGTCGGCCACGACCTGACTAACCACACAAGTCTCTAGTCCAGGTTTATCGCCTATTCGGGTTCCATCCGCGAGGAGATCCGGCCGGAGTTTCGCTCACAGCCCCAAACGATGTGTGCAGGGTTCCCGAGACACCAAACGGGCTGTCAGGACCCCGATTCCAAGTCACATCGACCTAGCCGGTAACACCACATATCACTTTGCGGCCTCACGCACGGTATTCCCACGGGTGTCGCCTTACCATGGCCCGGGACCGTTTAGCGCTTTTGGCTCACGTATATGATAGTGTCGCTAGCATCCATATGACAAAGAACCCGGCCGACATGGCTAGTCGTGGAACCCAAAGCGGCGCTAACCCATGGGGACAGGCATACATGAATAACATCGAGCATGTCGGTCATCAACGTATGAATTCGGGCTGTAGCACTGGGCTAACAGGACTCCGGTATCCCGGGCTGTAGCAGGCTAGGCAGGACACCTAATATCACCGCGTGACATTCCCCGAAGGGACAGACATAGGAACGAAGTGAAACACATGCCGGCCAGTCAAGTGTCCAAGCAGTAGTGCTGGGCTAGCAGGACTCGGTGAACCGGGTCAGAAGCGGACTACTATCGCTCGGAAGCACGAGACTACATTTCCCCATATGAGAGGCTGCCAAGGATAAACAACTAGTTTGTCGGATCCCACTCATACCAGGCATTTCAATCATACACGCAATATGCCCGATATGAGTACATACAACAAGGCATCACAACAAAACTCTACAACTCAAAGTACTTTATTTAAGACGCTCCGAGGAGCCATACATAACATATCCATATAGATAGGGGTCACATGACCCAACACTCAAGTCATACAAACATACAAGCACATGCGGAAGCAAACTAGTCTGAGTACAGACTCTAAAAAGAAAGAAAGCTTGTTGAAGCCCTTCTATCTACAGTGGCCCTTCACAAGCCTTGGATCACCACCTAGGTGGCTAGTTCACTTGTCGATGTCAAGATCTACATAAAACCCATCGGAGGGGGCGGTGTTGTCGTCTGAAAACATTAATTAAGCAAACATGAGTACAGGGGTACTCAGCAAGTCTTACAACAGAATCCTATCATACATGCACATTCTCAAGAAGGTGGTGGAGTTATTTGGAGCAAGCCAACTTTGACTCTTGGCTAAGCTATCCTACATGACACCACTTGAAAAGCATTTGTCACACACGAGTCCACTAATCACCATCACAATACTCCACCGTGGATCCTCTCTCGTCAACCCACGAGAGGGCCATCCACGGCACTCACACTTATCTTGAGGCTTTTAGTAGTATCCATTTACTTGTCTATGAACTGTTATAGGCAACCCAGAAGTCCTTCTCCATGGACACGGCTATTCGAATAGATCATATTAACCCTGCAGGGGTGTACTTCTTCACACACGCTCTCACCACTTACCGCCGGTTACACGACATGTACTGCAACCTTCAAGCGGAAGCCCAACGTGGGTGTCGGCCACAGCCTACCTAAACACTCAAGTCCCTAGTCCAGGTTTATCGCCTATTCGGGTTCCATCCGCAGGGAGTCCGGCCGAGGTTTCCACTAACGGCCCCGAACGATGTGTGCAGGGTTCCCGAGATACCAAACGGGCATTCAGTACACCGGGCCACGGTGTATCTACCGCATCATAGCCCACCCCTAGGGTCAGCGCTACACACGGCCTCCAACACATATCCTACAAACACCAGAAACTAGTTGCAACTCCTGGACAGAGAACAAGGGTGGTTAAGAAGCCGAGAGGGTCCATTGGTTTCGGGCCCAATGCGTGGTAGTAACTGTTTCATGGATCACAAACACAGAGCTCAGTTCTTAGGGACGGCTTCAATGAAACAACCCACCATGTACTCCTACATGGCCTCTCATCGATACCTTTACCAAAACGTGTTCAACACTTTCACTCTCGAACCCGACACAACCTTTCACTCCAATTCATCATCCCGATGAGCCAGACCTGACACAACTCTAAGCATAGCAAGCATAGCATGGTAGGAATCACAAACATGGCTCAATCAACTCCTACACATACTAGTGGGTTTCATCTAGTTACTGTGGCAATGACAGGTCATGCAAAGGAAGTGGGTTCAACTACCACAGCACACAACCGTTTGAATCACGTTGTCTTAATGCAGTAAACAAGAGCAGAAGCGAGAACATGGGTTTGTATCGGAATGATCAATGGGTTGCTTGCCTGATGTAGTGGTGGTAGGATACTGCCCTTCAGACGGATATTCGGGATTATCCTCGGAGGCAGAACCTATCACGAAAGACATACCGAAAATAAACACACATGGCAATATGCAACAATATGATGCATGCTATGACATGGCAATATGAATGTGTGTTGGCCTAATGCAAGCTGGAACAAAAGGATGAACTCATTTGAATCAAAGATTCAAATGTTAGCTCATTTAACATAGCCATAAAGGTGCATTATCTTAATCTGCTTAAACAGCAAGGTTAACTTGTTCTATCATGCATGAAACCTTTACCAATTGATAGAATGGATTTTTACGATCATTTTTCATATATAAATCTTTGCATTTGGAGTTACTGATTAATTTTATGAATTTTTGAAGTTTGAACTATTTTCTGGAATTTCCTATAATGTAATAATTCCGATGAATTCATTTCATCGCGTCGACAATGCGTCAGGGTGATGTCATAGGTCAACGGGGACGTCCAGGTCAAACCTGACTGGTGGGTCCCGTGTGTCAGCAATTAACTTAACTAATTAAAATCAATTTAAACTAACTGAGTTAGTTAGCAGGGGGGTGGCCCACCTGTCATGGACTCAGGAGAGTCAACCAGGGCCCGCCCTGGTCAAAGTCAGAGTTGGCTACACCGGCGTTTAGCCGCCGGCAAGCCAGACGCGTCGGCGAGAGTGGGTTTGGCCGTTCCGGCAACCAAATGAGCCGCGGAGGGCGTCTACGTGTAGCTGGGAGCAAGCCGCAGCTCTTGGTGGCGTTGGCTGGGTTCGGGGTGGCCGGAAACGGCGCCGGCGACGACCTTGGCGGCCGCCGGAGTTCGGGTGAAGACGAACTCGAGGCTACGGTGTGCGGTGAGGTGCGTGAAGTGGTGGTTAGACGCTACGCGATGCGGTGAGTACGTTAGACACCGAGGGGTGACCGGTGGATGGCCGGGAGCACGTCGGCGACGAGCTCCGCGGCGGTGCGTGTGGGTGAGCTCCGTGCAGTCGCTACGAGGCTCGGGAGCAAGAAAGGAAAGGAGGGGGAGGTAGCTAGGCTCACGGAGAACTCGAGGAGGCAACCGGTGCGGTCGGGGATGAGCTGGTGCGGCGGTGACGTCGAAGGGGATCTCCGGTGACGGCGGAGTCGGGTGAGGCTGGTGCAGAGGCCTCGGGCCACGCGAGCGCTCGGGGCTCGGCTAGCTCGACGAAGAGGAGGGCGGCGGAGCTCCTAGACACGACGGGGAGGCGCGAGGACGACGGAGAGCGCGACTGCGGCGACGGTGCGGCTGCGGTGGCGTCGGCCATGGCGTGGGAGAGCGAGGGGAGGAGCTGGGGAGGAGGAGAGGTGTCTGAGGGTTCGGGGGGAGAGAGAGAGAGCGTTTCGCGTCGCAGCTCGGTGAGGGAAGTGGTGAGGTGGCGGCCAGCTGCGTGGCACGCATGCGGTGCTCGCCGTCGAGCACCTACCTGCCTGCCTTGCCAAGCCAAGCAGCTCGCTGGCGCGGCAGCTGGGCTGGGCCGGCAGCTGGGCCGGTTGGGTGGCGCCAGGTAAGGTTTTTCCATTCTGTTTTCTTTTTCTATTTTCTGTAACTTTGTGGACTTTTTAAAAATACTTAGACAACTCCAAAATTCACCAAACTCCACCTGGTCCTTAGTTGGAATATTTCCAGCATGGAACATTTTAGTTTCGGATTATTTGGGCATTTGAAATATTTTATATAATTTAAATGCCCAAACTCAAATACTTATGATTTAATTCAACAACCTTAGGATGACCTAGAAAATTGTGCACCACTTTTGGCAGAGGCTCTGAACCAAAGCAAAGGTGATGAGCATTTTAGAAGGGCATTTTAGGTTCATTGAAAATAATTTTTGTAAGTCCTGGTTGGATTCAAAAGGGGTTCTGGGGGTTCTGTCTTCCCCATTTCAAATTTCTGATGAAAGTTAGACATGATGCAACACACTAATGCATGGACTAGCTAGGATGTGACAACTCACCCCCACTCAAAAGAATCTCGTCCCCGAGATTTAGGATCCGTTGCGAAAAAGGTGGGATACTCAAGTCGAAGACGATCCTCCCTTTCCCAAGTCGCTTCTTGCTCGGAATGGTTTGACCATTGAACCTTTAGAAACTTGATATTTTGACGTCGAGTGGTACGCTCGATTTGATCAAGAATACGAACGGGATATTCTCGATAGGTGAGGTTATCTTGGAGATCAAGCGTTTCATGGTCCGCTCCACGGATAGGATCCGAGAAGCAACGCCTGAGTTGGGAAACGTGGAAGACATCATGGACTCTGGAAAGATGCAGAGGTAGTTCCAATTGGTAGGCAACTTCTCCTCGTTTGGCAAGAATGCGAAAGGGTCCAGTGTAACGAGGAGCCAACTTGCCTTTTATACCGAATCGATGGGTTCCGTTCAAAGGAGTAACCCGAAGGTAAGCCTTCTCGCCAATTTCATAAGCCATAGGCTTATGCTTGCGGTCATACTAGCTCTTTTGACGAGATTGGGCTGTTTTCAATTTCTCACGAATAACGCGAACCTGCTCTTCTGCTTCCTGAATCATATCCGGGCCAAAAGAGTTGTCTCTCCCCGGTTTCTGACCAGTTAAGAGGCGTTCGACATTTCCGTCCATAAAGAACTTCGAAAGGAGCTTTGCCCAAGTTAGCTTGATAACTATTGTTAGTAAGTTTAACTCGGTGAATGGAAGGCATTTCTCCCAATTCATGCCGAAAGAGATGATGTAAGCTTCAAGCATATCCTCTAGGATTTGATTGACTCGTTCTACTTGACCACTTGATTGAGGATGGAAGGCGGTGCTAAAGGAGAGACGAAGTTCCCATAGCATTTTGGAAACTTTCCCAAAATCGAGAGGTGAAGAGACTTCCACGGTCTGAGTTAATCTCCAATGGAACACCATGAAGAGACACTATTCGAGAGATGTACAAATCAGCTAGCTGGCTAGCGGTTATACTCTCACGAACGGGTAGGAAGTGGGCTACTTTGGAAAGACGGTCGACGACAATGAAGATAGCATTATTTCCTCTCTTGGTCCTGGGAAACCCGGTAATGAAATCCATACCAATTTTATCCCATTTCCATTCGGGAATAGCCAAAGGTTGAAGGGTACCAGCAGGCCGTTGATGTTCTGCTTTAACTCGACGATTTACGACGCCGCGATTAGCAATGTATTGAGCGATTTCTCTCTTCATCCTAGTCCACCAAAAACCTCTGGCGAGGGTCTTGATACATTTTAGTACTACCGGGATGAATGGTGAGAGGAGATTCATGAGCTTCCTTAAGGATCAATCGCCTCAAAGTTGCACACCTTGGGAACCACTAGACGGTCTCCAAAGAACACAACACCTGGTTCATCAATGGAGAAACAAATTGTGACTCCTTTCTTGATGTTTCTCTTGATGCGGAAATTCCTAATCTACCTTCTGTGCCTTGATGATCTAATCCGTAAGGGTAGGTTTCGCCACCAGGGTGGAAAGGAATCCTCGAGGAACAATGTGAAGGTTAAGCTTACGAAATTCCTCGTGGAGAAAAGGTTGACTTTGTTGTAACATCAGATTGTTACAATAAGATTTGCGACTTAGTGCGTCAGCCATGACATTGGCTTTGCCTGGGGTGTAAGATATTCCTAAGTCGTAATCTGTAATCAACTTCGACCCAACGTCTTTGCCCGAGATTCAAATCCGGTTGGGTGAAGATATATTTCAGACTTTGGTGATCAGTGTAACTTTCGCAACGATTACCAAGAAGGTAATGTCGCCAGGTTTTGAGTGCATGGACCACTGCTGCAAGCTCTAGATCGTGTGTGGGATAGTTATCCTCATGTGGACGCAACTGTCGAGAAGCGTAGGCAATCACATGACGATCTTGCATGAGTATGCAACCTAGCCCTTGTCACGAGGCGTCGCAATAGATAATAAAGTCCTTAGAGGAATCTGGTGGAACAAGTACGGGAGCAGATGTCGAGCGCCTTTTCAGGTTCTGAAAGCTGAACTCGACCGTGGCGTCCCATTCGAACTTTTTATCTTTCTTGAGGAGTTCGATTAGAGGTTTAGCAACTTTAAATAAATTCTCGACGAAGCGGCGGCAATAGCTCGCTAAACCGAGAAACTCCGAACTTGCTTGACCGATTCAGGTGGAGTCCATCAAGGACGGCTTGAACTCGCTCGGGATTGACAGCAATGCCCTTACCAGAGATTACATGGCCTAGATAGGTCACTTCTGGTAACCAGAATTCACACTTAGAGAATTTGGCATAAAGGCGGTGCTCTCGAAGTTTCATCAATACTAGCCTTAGATGTTCGGCATGTTCTTCCTCATTCTTGGAGTAGATGAGTATATCATCGAGATATACCACGACGAATTTATCCAAATACTCCATGAAGATTGAGTTCATTAACCGAGAGAAGGTGGCTGGAGCATTGGTTAATCCAAAGGACATGACGGTGTACTCGTATTGGCCATAACGAGTAACAAAGGCTGTTTTAGGAATGTCCCGTTCTTAATTTTGATTTGATGGTAGCCCAACCTCAAATCCATCTTGAAAAGATCGAGGATCCAGCGAGCTGATCATACAGGTCGTTGATCCTGGGGAGGGGATACTGGTTCTTGATAGTGACCAAGTTGACAGGTCGGTAATCTACAACCATCCGATCCGTTCCATCCTTCTTCTTGACGAAGAGGACGGTGCAAGCCCATGGGGATGAACTAGGACGGATGAAACCCTTTTGCAAGGACTCATCGAGTTGTTTTTTAAGCTCGGCTAGTTCTAGGGGTGCCATCTTATAAGGTCTTCTAGAAATTGGAATGGTTCCGGGAACAAGATCTATCACGAGCTCGACATCCCTGTCAGGTGGAACACCTGGCAGTTCTTCTGGAAAGACATCCGAAAAATCACGGACTACCGGAATATCTTCGAGGTCTGGAAGGGGGTTGGCATTTAAGGAGTAAAGCTGACGCTTAGACACTCGGGTTGAAACATTAACTGTCTTGCCCGAAGGATGGGTGAGTTGAACAGTTCTAGTAGAGCAATTAATCTTAGCGTAATGGGCTGACATCCAGTCCATACCCAAGATGATGTTTATGTCCGAGGACTTGAGAGCTATTAGAGATGCAAGAAAGACTAATCTGTCGACAAGGATTTTATTCCCATGACTTATTCTAGAGGTTTGCCATCTAGAACCAGGGGTTTGAATTTCCATGGAGGTGTGCATGTCACAGAATGTGGTGTTGTGTAATCGAGCATAGCTCTCAAAAATAAATGAATGAGATGCTCCAGTATCAAAAAGAACAGTTGCTGGATGACAATTAACAAGGAGCGTACCGAGAACGACATTGGGATCCTCATGGGTTTCCTCAGCTGAAACATAGTTGACGTGGCCACGAGTAGTGGTAGCTGGTTTGGCGTAGAGCACCTTTCCTGCTGGCTTACCACGGCCAACAGACTTTCCGATCTGACTGGGGTTGTTCTGGGGACACTCACGGATGTAGTGGCCCGTCTCTCCACACTTGAAACAGGTTATCATATTGGGGCGTGGAGCAGCATTAGCAGCGGGGCCACCATAAGTCTTGGGCGGTACATACTGCTGGTTGGGGCGAGGCGCCTCAAAGGATGGCCTCGGAGTGAACCTGGGTGGCAGAGCAGTGTTTGGAATCCAAACCCGGCGCTTCTGAGATCCAGAGCCGGATGAAGAACCAAAGTCACGGGAGTGCTTGCGTGAAGCTTCGAAGTCGATCGCCCAGCCAAAGATCGATAGCCTTGTTGACTAACTTCTGGAAGGAAGTGCACTCGTGCAGACGGAGATCACGGCGAAGCTCTGGGCTAAGTCCCTTGCGGAACCTTACCTGCTTCTTGGCGTCGGTAGAAACCTCCTCAGGAGCATAACGTGCTAGATTTCCAAACTCACGGCTGTAAGTATCCACAGTCAGTCTACCCTGGGTGAAGTTGCAGAACTCTTCCCTCTTACGGTCCATGAGACCTTCCGGGATGTGATGCTCACGGAAAGCGGCACTGAAGTCAGCCCAAGTAGTAATTTCTCCAACCGGGCGCATAGCCTCATAATTCTCCCACCAAAGGCTAGCAGGGCCTTCGAGGTGATAGGCAGCAAAGGTAACCTTATCAGCTTCAGCCACGTTGGCAGAACGTAGCTTGTGGGTGATGCTGCGAAGCCAGTCATCCGCATCGAGAGGCTCAACGGAATGTTTGAACTTCGGTGGATACAGCTTGACAAAGTCATTGAGTGACACCAGATCATTCCTTGGCTGGCGTGCGGTGTTTTGCTCAATCCGCTCCAGCAAGCGATTGGTCTCACGCTTGTTGCGTTCTGCCTCCAACATTACCTCGGCCAAACATGGCGGTTGAGGCAGATTTACATTCCTAGCTGCGCTGGCTTCTCCCTGCTCCGGAGCAGCAGGATTGTTGCGGGTGTTGACCATCCTAGGAAACAAAACAACGGTTTTAACCAGGATGGCAGAATTTAGCAAGGAAGTGCGGAATGTAATGGATAACTCGGAATGCAGAGATGTTCATCCGTATGACATGGTAATATAAAAACTGCCATATATATACCAACGGTCATACACACCATTCATAGTTTAGTACAAGCCCGACGGAGTACAACTATAGTGAAAGGCGTTACATCTCATCGGAAGCATTCCAAACTCCTATACATTATTTTTCTACACTTCCGGAATGATACACACTAAGTCATATTCCACAGGTCACACAGGACGGTGGAAATACAACTATTACAATACTAGGGATACTACTACTAACTCAGACAGCTCCGTAGTAGTCCTCATAAAAGTCACCACCCAAGCCTGGAAGTGGAACATGATCATCCGGAAACAGACGATCCTGTGGAGCTTGCGGACCATAGGGACTCGGATGTGGCCGTGGTCCAACAAACGGCGGCAGACGAGGTCCACGAGGAGGGGTGATGCCTCCTACCTCACGCCACTCCATAAAATCTGGCAGACCAGCCCGCACAGGGTACAAGTCCCTCATGTCCATGTATCCGGCTTGCACGGCAGGTGCAAACCGAGTCAGAGTGGCCCAGTGATCAGAGCGGGCATTAAAGAGCTCCATACGCAAGGCCCGGTTTTCACGGTCCTTGTCTTCCAGCATCTACGTGAGTGGTGCGGAGGAGAGAGTCCTCATGGGATGCGTCGCTGTACATACCACAGAAGGTAACCATGCGCGAGGGACGGATCTTTGGCATGTAGCGGAAATCGGTGTTGCACAACAGGGCAGTTCTGGCTCGAATAATAGTCATCATTGAGTATGCTGCATCCTGCACGGACATCCCAATAGTGATCCCAAGTCCATAAGAACAGTGGAGCGGTTCAAGAGCTTCGGATAAGATGGATATATCCTGACCGTGCACAAATATTGGCTTTGATTAAAATCTCTAAACTGCTCCTCGACGGTATATTCGGGATACCATCGGTAACCGGTCTCGACCATCACCCGAACCAACATTGCCGTGTGACCACACACATCAATGCAACGGGTCAGACGAACCACTTGGTTCTGGGAACGGGTGGCCATCTGAAAGCACAGCCACAATGCAAAGACATTAGAATTTCTAGGCAAAATCGGGCAGCATAACATCTCAGAAATGCTCAAGAACAGATTCGAGACATCCAAAATCAGATTGCAAAACCCTCAACAACATCATATCAAGGTTACGGTTCAACCGATAGCATACTAAAAGTAGTAGAAACTGAATCGAGGTCAGAACCAACAATCCTATAAGTTACTACGGATTAGTAACACGTGAACCTGATAGAGAGAAGAGAGCCTGGTCCTATACCCACGTGGAATGAGAAGAGGATGACTCAGATCAGAGGACATAAGGTAAAGGAGTAAACAGAGCCTTACGTTCCCTCCCACAATCAATTCCCCTACATATAACTAAAGCATTTCCAGACTCAACATCGACCAGTTTGGCTTAGCGAACCTACAGGCAGCCCTGCTCTGATGCCAAAGCTGTCAGGACCCCGATTCCAAGTCACATCGACCTAGACGGTAACACCTCATATCACTTTGCGGCCTCACGCACAGTATTCCCACGGGTGTCGCCTTACCATGGCCCGGGACCGTTTGCGCCTTTTGGCTCACGTATGATATGATAGTGTCGCTAGCATCCATATGACAAAGAACCCGGGCCGACATGGCTAGTCGTGAACCCAAAGCGGCGCTAACCCATGGGACAGGCATACATGAATCACATCGAGCATGTCGGTCATCAACGTATGAATTCGGGCTGTAGCACTGGGCTAACAGGACTCCGGTATCTCGGGCTGTAGCAGGCTAGGCAGGACTCCGAATATCACCGCGTGACATTTCCCCGAAGGGACAGACATAGGAACGAAGTGAAACACATGCCGGCTATTCAAGTGTCCAAGCAGTAGTGCTGGGCTAGAAGGACTCCGGTGAATCGGGCAGTAGCGGACTACTATCGCTCAGAAGCACGAGACTACATTTCTCCATATGAGAGGCTGCCAAGGATAAACAACTAGTTTGTCGGATCCCACTCATACCAAGCATTTCAATCATACACGCAATATGCCCGATATGAGTACATACAACAAGGCATCACAACAAAACTCTACAACTCAAAGTACTTTATTTAAGAGGCTCCGAGGAGCCATACATAACATATCCATACAGATAGGGGTCACATGACCCAACACTAAAAAGAAAGAAAGCTTGTTGAAGCCCTTCTATCTACAGTGGCCCTTCACAAGCCTTGGATCACCACCTGGGTGGCTAGTTCACTCGTCGATGTCAAGGTCTACATAAAACCCATCGGAGGGGGCGGTGTTGTCGTCTGAAAACATTAATTAAGCAAACATGAGTACAGGGGTACTCAGCAAGTCTTACAACAGAATCCTATCATACATGCACATTCTCAAGAAGGTGGTGGAGTTATTTGCAGCAAGCCAGCTTTGACTCTTGGCTAAGCTATCCTACGTGACACCACTTGGAAAGCATTTTTCACACACGAGTCCACTAATCACCATCACAATACTCCACCGTGGATCCTCTCTCGTCAACCCACGAGAGGGCCATCCACGGCACTCACACTTATCTTGACGCTTTTAGTAGTATCCATTTACTTCTCTATGAACTGTTATAGGCAACCCAGAAGTCCTTCTCCACGGACACGGCTATTCGAATAGATCATATTAACCCTGCAGGGGTGTACTTCTTCACACACGCTCTTACCACTTACCGCCGTTTACACGACATGTACTCGGCAACCTTCAAGCGGAAGCCCAACGTGGGTGTCGGCCACAGCCTACCTAAACACTCAAGTCCCTAGTCCAGGTTTATCGCCTATTCGGGTTCCATCCGCAGGGATTCTGGCCGAGGTTTCCACTAACGGCCCCGAACGATGTGTGCAGGGTTCCCGAGATACCAAACGGGCATTCTACACCTTTGGGCCACGGTGTATCTACCGCATCATAGCCCACCCCTAGGGTCGGCCACACACGGCCTCCAACACATATCCTACAAACACGAAACTAGTTGCAACTCCCGGACAGAGAACAAGGGTGGTTAAGAAGCCGAGAGGGTCCATTGGTTTCGGGCCCAATGCGTGGTAATGCTTGTTTCATGGATCACAAACACAGAGCTCAGTTCTTAGGGACGGCTTCAATGAAACAACCCACCATGTACTCCTACATGGCCTCTCATCGATACCTTTACCAAAATGTACTCCCACCTGAAAATAATTTATACCATTTAAATGTCCAAATTCAAATCCTGAAAATATTTTATACCATTTAAATGTCCAAATTCAAATACTTATGATTTAATTCAAAAAATCCGGAATGTCCTAGAAAAGTGTGCACCATTTTTGCCAGGGGTTTTAGCCTAATCCAGAAATGATGAACATTTTGTAAAGGGCATTTTGGGTTCATTGAAACCAATTTTAGTAAACCCTAGTTGGTTTCAGGAGGTTGCTGGGGTTCTGTCATCCCCATTTCAAATTCAAAAGAATTTAAACATGATGCAGCACTCTAATGCAAGCACTAAGCATTACCAGAACTAGGGACGTGACAACTCATCCCCACTAAACAAGAATCTCATCCCGAGATTCAAGACGTGAGGTAAGGAGACAGAGGGGCACAAGACCAACACAATCTTCACGATCCAAGTTTCACCTCATAAGGTTTTTGATTCGCTGCATACATTGATCTTGACATCCTCGCTTTTGAGATCTTCATCCATGCGATGACGACAGAAAGAAACTCTACTAGGATTGATTTTCTCAAAGATCGAGCTATACAAGATCAATTCGCGGAATGAGATGTTGAAACATCTCGAATTGAGACACAAAACACATCGAGAGGAATGGAAGAACAAACGACGGGGTTTGATTTGGTAGGCCACAATTCCACGCTTAGAAAGATGGTGGATGGTGTCAAGGTGGCGAGGAAATAATTGCCATGATCCCATAACGGGGCACCTTGGAAAAGGTGACTCGTTGAACTGCTCCCTTAAGTGGCAAAAAGAATTACTTTTGATCCATAAATCATTAAAACTCTTCATACCAGCTTAAGGCAATTTACAATTTGTCGTTTGAAAGAGCTCGAAGGAATGACATACTCGGACTAGGATGGATGATGTGGACTACCTTGTTGAAGACAACGCAATGGATGACTTTCGCTTATCACCGGAAATGGATGGGACCCATGGTAAGTCCACCTTTGAAGATGAACCTGGACAGCAACTGTTGAGAAGGGCACCCCATGGAAACTTGGCACGATGGGGTGCAAGCTGGGAACAGAATGCAAATGTTCGGGGTGTTCCAACCATCATATCTGCCTGAGATTCAGATCTGGTTAGAAACATGATACTTCAGACTCACATGTCTGAAAAGAAGAGTTGCAACACAAATCGACGAGATAGCTTTGCGAGATTCTTGGGAGATGAACTACGATAGGAAGCTCCAAAATATGAGCTATTTCTTCTACATACATGTGAACACACTGTCCCAGACGAGCATGACCATGTAGTAGTCTTATAATAAAACGCTACAGAGTTCAGGTGGGGAACCATCATCGAGGATAACGGAATCTGGTACAAATCCGTCTGGTACCTTCAGGACTAGCACTTAGAACTTATTATCTTTGAACAAATCAACCAGTGGCTTGGTGTGCTAGGAATACGAATGGAGTGGAGGTACTTAATCTACCAAACCATAGAATACTTCGCACGAATGCATGACTGATTTGGGATGATTCCCGAGGAACAAAAACAATCTTTCTCAAACTCACAGTGGAAACTTGCACCAAATGCACATGAATTCAAGGAAGTCACTTCTTCCATCCAAGCATAAGCTTCATGAACGGAACACGAAGGCATTGCTTACAAAGTTTTCAACATTAGGTTGATGTTCAACATGAATCATGGGGGAGACAAAATGCTGCTGATGGACTCAACAGCAACTCATCGGAATTTCCATATCACTGGACTTCCACCATCATGTGAACACGGTGATAGCATTGGTCAGACCAAAATATGTAATGGTGTATGCTCGAGGGATCAACCACGAGTGAGACAACATTACGAACATCATTGGTTCTGATTTGACTTGACGATAGCCCATACTCAAGTCAAAGTTTGGTTAAGATGGTAGGTCCATTAACTGACCATGAGGACCAATCGATGAAGAAGTCATCTTTCTACAACAAACACACAACACAAGATATCCCTTAGTGACGAACTAAGGCGGACAAGCTTTCATCTTCCAACTCTCCAAGTTGTTGTCTAGCTCAACCAACTAGCTCAGTGATATCCAACACAGATTCTTGGAGAATGAGTGGTTTAGAGGAAAACCAATATGATCACGAACTCAACATAGCGGTCAGGTGACAACCTGGTAACACTTCCGAGAAGATTTTCGGAACATCACGAACCACCATATGTTACTAAGCTCGAGAACAATCTTGCTTTTCAGAGCAAGACGATATGAACAAATAAGCAAGGGATTGAATAATCCTAACTCATTGATCGAAGAGTGCACCGGAAATAAGGACTAGGTAGCACAATCAACCTTAGGGTGATGATTCAATAATCAACTTGCTAAGGATGAGGTTATTGTCCATTTAACTACCAAGCAACAGAGTTGCTAGGAGTATTGATTTCACACACCACGATTCACTTGTCGACATTCCGGTTACAATAACACGGAAACCGAGGAATGAACAATGATGGCTAGAAGTATCACTACATCAAGAATTCATAAGAGATAGTGCAATTCTCATGACGATCCTGGCGTAAAGAGGGTAACACTTCAGAGTAGAACGGATCAAAAGCTGGATTGGCATTTGATCTGCAGAACACAACTACTTTGACCCAATCCTGGATATGGATGAGGTACTGGAGTTTGTTTCTCCTAGTCATTCCGGAATAGAATGGCTTGACGGACCACAAGAATAAAAGGGCATCGATGAACACAAATGCACACATACTCTTGGTTATCAAGCGATAGAGGATGGTCGGGATACAATCAAGAGGAACAACTCAAGGAACATATAATTTTCTCGAGTTGTGGATGCATAGATTAATATGTCGAACCAAGTTCAACAGGTTTCTTCCAGATAACCCATGCGTAAAGGTAGAACCGGCGTAATCACAATTATGGATGGGGAACTCCTCAAGAGTACTCGATTGTGAGCTTTTGGTTCAAAGAACTTACCTTTAATGGTTAATGGTAATTGGAAGAAGGAAATACCACGGACATCGAGGACTATCACAAGGTTACTAATATCCTAAAGGTACGAGCAACACTATCAACACGAGGTAAGTAGAGTGAATCTTGGGTCAAGAACCCAGGAGTAGAATGCCTACTAACTAAATGGCATCACGGGATGCTTTCGAGAATGGTGGCCAGAATTATCACACCGGGAACACAAAACATGGCTAGATTACTAGGTGACTCCCTAAAACACCTAGGGTCATAATAATAGCTCCAACATATATGTCGAGGCAACAGAGTACCTCAACTCACCAATTAGTGTGGTTAAACTGGCCCAAAGGAACGTCGGTAACGGGAAGAAGGAATTTGCAAATACATCAGACTAGTTAGAAACCTGGGATGACTCGGACAGCATAACGGCTGTAATTAAATGCTCAAAAGATTTAGGACAACCTGCAAAAATGGTGGCATAACCACTCAGAAGCACAATATCAAGGTTACGAGACCAACTATGAACACACAGAAGTAGTAGAAACTGCACTGGGCTTAAATCCAACAATCCTATAAGTCTATGGATTAGTAACACATCATCCTGAAAGATAGATGAGAAGGCCTAGTTCTTAATCCCCTTAGAAAAGAAAAGGGTGACTCAGATCAGAAGGCCATAGGGTAAAGGAGTAAAAGAGCCTTACGTTCCATCCCACAATCAATTCCCTTACATAACAAAAGCATTTCTAGACACAACTTCGGCCAGTTTGGCTTGGTAATCCTATAGGCAGTCAGGCTCTGATACCAACACTGTCAGGACCCCGATTCCAGGTCACATCGATCTAGCCAGTAACACCTCATATCACTTTGCGGCCTCACGCACGGTATTCCCACTGGAGTCGCCTTACCATGGCCCGGGACCGTTTGCGCCTTTTGGCTCACGTATATGATAGTGTCGCTACCATCCATATGACAGAGAACCCGGGGCGACATGACAAGTCGTGAACCCAAAGTGGCACCAACTTATAGGGACAGGCATACATGAATCAACATCGAGCATGTCGGTTAGCAGCGTGTGAATCCGGGCTGTAGCACTGGGCTAACATGACTCCGGGAATCCGGGCTGTAGCAGGCTAGGCAGGACTCCGGATGTCGCCGCGTGACTTTTCCCCGGAAGGACAGACAAAGGAACGAAGTGACTCATATGCCGGCCAGTCAAGTGTTCCAGAGCAGTAGTGATGGGCTAGCAGGACTCCGGTGAACCGGGCTGTAGCGGACTACTATGGCTCATGGAAGTACAAGACTACATTTCCCCATAAGAGAGGCTACCAAGGATAAACAACTAGGTTGTCGGATCCCACACATACCAAGCATTTCAATCATACACACAATATGCTCGATATGTGCAAATACAACATGGCATCAAAACAAGACTCTACGACTAAGAGTATTTATTCATTAGGCTCCGAGGAGCGAGATATTACAAACATGGGTCTCATGACCCAACATTCAGAGCATACAAATCAAAGCACATGCGGAAGCCTAACATGTCTGAGTACAGACATATACAAATGAAAAATGCTTAGAAGCCTGACTATCTGCCAGATCATGCCGAGGGCACAAGATCGTAGCTGAGGTAACAAGCTAAACGTCGAAGTCCAAGCGGAACTACTATCAAGACTGACCTCTCTCTGCAAAAATATAAAATAGGCAAACGTGAGTACAAATGTACCCAGCAAGACTTACATCAGAACTAACTACATATGCATCGATATCAATAAAGTGTGGTGGTGGAGTTTGACTGCAGCAAGCCAGCTTTGACTCGGTGGCTATCCTGAACTACAACTGCAAGTAACTTTTTTGAGGTGGCGCACACGAGTCCAGATATTCACCATATCAATACACCACTATGGATCCGCTCCCGTCTCCCTACGAGAAGGCCATCCGTAGCACTCACACTTATCTTGCGAGTTTTAGAGTATCCACTTTCACTTGTCTATGAACGGTTATAGGCAACCAGAAGTCCTTTACCGTGGACACGGCTATTCGAATAGATCATTTATAACCCTGCAGGGTTGTACTTCTTCACACACGCTCTCGCCACTTACCACCATGTACACGTCGTGTATCTCGGCAACCTTCAAGCGGAAGCTTTGGCGTGGGAGTCGGCCACGACCGACTAACCACACAAGTCTCTAGTCCAGGTTTATCGCCTATTCGGGTTCCATCCGCAGGAGACCCGGCCGGAGTTTCGCTCACAGCCCCAAACGATGTGTGCAGGGTTCCCGAGACACCAAACGGGCGCTCGGTACACCGGGCCACGGTGTATCTACCGCATCATAGCCCACCCCTAGGGTCAGCGCTACACACGGCCTACAACACATATCCTACAAACACCAGAAACTAGTTGCAACTCCTGGAAAGAGGGAAAGGGCAGTTAATAGGTCGAGAGGGTCCATTGGTTTCGGGCCCAATGCGTGGTAGTAACTTTTTCATGGATCACAAACACAAAACATAGTTCCTGAGGACGGCTGCAATGAGACAACCCACCATGTACTCCTACATGGCCTCTCACCGCTACCTTTACCAAATCATGTTCACACACTTAGCTCTCAATAGTAGGACATGTTCACACACCTCCGATTCATCCCCGATGAATCAGACCTGACACAACTCTAAGCAATAGCATGCATGACAAACAAGCATGAATGAGTAGGCACATCAGGGCTCAATCAACTCCTACTCATGCTAGTGGGTTTCATCTATTTACTGTGGCAATGACAGGTCATGCGGAGGATAAGGGGTTCAACTACCGCAGCAAGTAACCGATGAATCGTGGTTGTCCTAATGCAGTAAAATAGAGCAGGAGTGAGAGAGTGGGATTGTATCGAAATGAACAAGGGGGGTTTGCTTGCCTGGCACTTCTGAAGATAATATAGTTCTTCATCGGTGTCATCGAACTCATCGTCGGTACGTCGTCAACTAAGAGGGAACAAACATCGGCAACATAGAAGGAAGCACCATCAATGCAATGCGCAATATGATGCATGATCATGACATGGCAATATGCTGTGGTTTGAGCTAATGCAACTAGCAGCAGGTTAAATGAAGTTGGTTTGAACCCTAGGTTCAAATTCAAACTCCATATGTCCTTATTTAAATGCCAATTATGCAAATTGACATATAAAGCAACTTTAGGTTGTTCAAACATGCATGCCAATGGTACAGATGGATAGATTGGATTTTTCTGATCATTTTTCATATATAATTTATTTCATTCTGAGCTTTAGATTAATTTCTATGATTTTTTGAAGTTTATACCATTTTCTAGAATTTCCTGTATAAGAATAAATCCACAAAATGAGTTACTGCGTCAGCATGACATCTGTGTGACGTCAGCAGGTCAACAGGGCTGCCCCGGTTCAAACCTGACCAGTGGGTCCCGTGTGTCAGTGACTAACTAAACTAACCTAGTTTAATTAGCACTAACCTAGGTTAAACTAATTAAGTTTAAACCTAAACTAGATTAATTAGCCGGGCGGGGCCCGCATGCCTTAGACCCAGGGGAGGTCAAATCCCCTGGTCAACCGGGGCTAAACCACCGGCGGTCAAAGCGGTCAACCCGCCGGCGTTTAGCCGCCGGCGAGGGCGAACGCGGCGGAGGGTTCGAGATTGCTCCTTCGGCGACCAATCGAGCAGCGGAGGGCACGCGCGGGGAGCTGGGGCTCGCCCGCATCCAGGGCGGAATGCGGCACCAGTGGGGACGGCCGGAGCTCGCCGAAAACGAGCTCGGGGCGGCGTCGGCGTTCGGGTGTTTGTGGCTACGTGGCTGCAGTGGCCGTGATAGCGCGTTCATGGCACCTACAGCAGCTACGCGAGGCGGCGAGCATGTTGGACACGACGCCCGGGCAATTTGGTTGCCGGGGCCGCGTCGACGGCGGGCGCAAGCGGCGGCGGGTGCGGTCAAGCTTGGTGCGGTCGCTATGGCCTGCGAGGAAGAGAACGGAGAGGGGGTGGAACGGCCAGCAGCTCACCACGGTCACGACGAGCGGGTTGGCGAGGTCCGGGAGGAGCTGATAAAGACTGGAGGTCGCCGGCGATCTCGGCGGCCGAACGATGAAGACGAGGTCGGGGCGGCATTTTGGGGCGTCCGGCGTCGCGTGAGTTGAGGGAGAGGATGAGGTAGATGAGGCGGAGCTTCTGGACTCGGGTGGAGGGCGAGGAGGTGGCTCTGGCCGCGGCAACAGCGAGCGGCAGCGACGGTGGCGTTGCGGGAAGAGAGCAGAGGAGGGGCAGGGGGTTCTGAGAGAGAGGGGAGAGGTGCAGGGGTTGAGGGGGAGTGTGTTGCACTCGGGGAGGCGTCCGGACCCTCGGCGGCAATCAGGAGGTGGCGCACGGCGGTGCGCGCGCGTCGGGCACGCGCCCGTCCTCCTGGCAAAGGAGGAAGATGACAGGGGAGGTGGTGGTGGTGGGCTGGGCCAGGTGGCTGGGATGCTAGCTGGGCCGGCAAGGTGGGCTGCACAGTAGGTAGGTCCACGTAACTCTCTCCCTCTCTAATTTGTTTCTGTTTTCTATTTTATTTCTCTGTTTTGAATTAGTAAAAATACTAATTCATTTTGTAAAATCCTGAAAATAATTGTGGGCACTTTTGAAACTATTTCCAACAGCCCTCAAATGCTTTCAAGATTATTTGGACATTTAAAATATTTTATACCATTTAAATGTCCAAATTCAAATACTTATGATTTAATTCAAAAATCCAGAATGTCCTAGAAAAGGGTGCACCATTTTTGCCAGGGGTTTTAGCCCAATCCAGAAATGATGAACATTTTGTGAAGGGCATTTTGGGTTCATTGAAACCAATTTTAGTAAATCCTAGTTGGTTTCAAGGGAGGTGCTGGGGTTCTGTCATCCCCATTTCAAATTCAAAAGAATTTAAACATGATGCAGCACTCTAATGCAAGCACTAAGCATTACCAGAACTAGGGATGTGACATCGAGAGAGTCAATTAAGGATCCCAATGTGTGGTAGTAGCTGTTCATGGATCACAAACACATAACTCAGTTCCTGAGGACGGTTTCAATGAGACAACCCACCATGTACTCCTACATGGCCTCTCACCGCTACCTTTACCAAATTGTGTTCACACACTTAGCTCTCAATAGAAAGACATGTTCACACACCTCCAATTCATCCCCGATGAATCAGACCTGACACAACTCTAAGCAATAGCAGACACGACAAACAAGCATGAATGAGTAGGCACATCAGGGCTCAAACAACTCCTACTCATGCTAGTGGGTTTCATCTATTCTTGTGGCAATGACAGGTCATGCAGAGGATAAGGGGTTCAACTACCGCAGCAAGTAACAGATGAATCGTTGTTGTCCTAATGCAGTAAAAGAGAGCAGGAGCGAGAGAGTTGGATTGTATCGAAATGAACAAGGGGGTTTTTCTTGCCTGGCACTTCTGAAGATAATATCGTTCTCCATCGGTGTCATCGATCACATCATCGAAGCAACGTCTACTGGGAGGGGACAATTACCGGCAACACAGTGAAAACACAATCAACGCAATGCAACAATATGATGCATGCATATGACATGGCATAATAGTGTGTTGGGCTAATGCATCTACAGCCAGAGTGGTTTGAGCTCATTTGAATCAAAGATTCAAATACAAACTCAAGTTATGGGTTTATAAAGTGCATTAACATGTTTTGAGCTAAATAGCAAGGTTAGGTTGCTTGAACATGCATGGAACAAGTACAGATGGATAGATTGGATTTTTCTGATCATTTTTCATATATAATTTATTTCATTTGGAGTTACAGTTTAATTTTTGGGCATTTTCTGGAATTTCTGAATTACTTTAAATCCAGACAATGATTAACTGCGTCAGCATTGCGTCATGCTGGCGTCAGCAGGTCAACAGGGCTGCCCCGGGTAAAACCTGACCAGTGGGGTCCAGCAGTCGGTGACTGATCTTTGGTTAGTGTAGCTGACAGGTGGGGCCGGGTCAAGAGACACGTCAGCAAGTCAAAACTGACGTGTGGGGTCGGTCAACGTGTGACATGGCTAGGTCAAACTGACCTATGGGGCCCGTGGGATTAGTTTAGTCTAAATAGAAATAAAAGCCATGTTAATTAGGAAGTGGGCCGAGGTGTCAGTGAGCTAGGGGGGTTAGTTAGGCGTCATTAGCGCTAATCACGCGGCCACGTCGGATTGCACCGGCGGTTAGACGACGGCGACGACCCAGAGCGGTGGTGGCTTGCTGGTGTGGCGCCAGGGTAGTGGCTAGGTGCGCTGAGGGCACCAGGAGGAAGCCCACGCTCCCGCGCATCCAGCGGTGGCAGCAGCAGGTCACGGGGTGCCCGGAGTCGACGACGGCGAGCACCGGGGCGGAGGCCAGAGATCGGGCGTCGACGGAAACGACGCTACAGTGCACGGCAGGAGCAACGGATGAGTGTTCTAGGCTACTAACTGTGTTCTGAGCATGTTGCAGTGCTCGATTGCGGTCATAACTAGCTCTTGCCGCGGCAGTGACGAAGCATGACGACGGCGAGCTTTCGGGTCTGACGGGGCAGCTAGCTAGGGGACGAAAACAAGCTGAGGGAGCAGGGGGAAAACGGCGGAGCTCTAGGGTCGAGGCGAAACTCAGCTTGGGTCGAGGAGGTGGCAGAGACGGTGAATCAACGGCGGCGGTCGTCGGATGCCGAGGACGAGGACGACGGCGTAGTTGGTGGTGCAGGCCATCCGGGCTTGCGCTTGTTGAGGGGGAAGCTTCCCATCGTCGAGGCAGACGGCGGGGATGACGCGGAGAGGCGCGGGGTCGGCTATGGCCGCGGCGGCGCTTGTCGGCGGCCTCCGGTGCGTTCGGTGAGCTCGGGAAGGAACTAGAGGGCGAGGGAGAGAGCATAGAGTGAGGGAGAGGAACGAGGGGATTCCAGGGGTGCGTGGAGTCATCTGGAGTCGTCCAGGGCGTCGGCAGAAGCAGGAGGTGGCCGGCGTGCGACGGGAAAACGCCCTCTGCCTACTAGCAGAGGTGGAAGAAGACCTCGGCGCCCCTGGTGGGCTTGGCCGATTCTCTCCTGGGCCAGGTTAGCAGGTAAGATTCTCTCTCGCTCTCTCTTTTATTTTCTGTTATGTTTTCTTTTATTTAATATTCTACCACTGTTCAAAATTCAAAACAATTTCAAAACAGTGACAAAACCCTTTGAAAAATTTTATGTTGCAGAATGGACATTTCCAAATGCACATAAAATGTTTCAAAGATATTTGAAATTATATTCTAGTTATATGAATATAACTCAAATCCAAATAGCTAATGATTTAAATTTAGAGTACCAAAAATAAATCCTTAAAAATGTTCCTAAATTCCGGTTTGATATATAGCTCTTGCCAAAATTCTCAAACATTGCAAAAGGACATCTTGGAAACAAAGAATGAGATTTCCAGGGCTCTTTGCCATTTTTTTATGTAAGTTTTTGAGGCTTCCACTTTCCTCAATTCCAAGCTCAGAAATTTGGACATGATGCATGAGTGCTCTATGATGCAACTAATACAAGCAATAATCTAGGTCTGTGACAAAGTTATTCTTTTTGCCACTTAACGGAATAATTCTATGAGTCACCTCCCCCAAGGTGTCCCGTTATGGAATCATGGAAATTATTCATCGCTATCTTGAAACCATGCACCATCTTATTCCAGCGTGGAGTTGTTGCCTACCAAATTGAACCTTTGTCATCTTGTCACATCCCTAGCTCCTGGAAATGCACCAGTGCTAGCCTTTGGTGATGCATCATGTTTACTCTTTACAGAAAGTTGAAATGGGGACTGCCTAAACCCTAGCATTAAAGGAATTCACTAGGTTCACCTAAAATATTTTCAGTAAGTCCAAATGGCTTACAAAAATGTTCATCAGTAATGGATAATGCTGGAAACAATAACCAGAGGTGTCGCACATTTTTCCATGACATATTTGGGCTCCGAATTAAATCATACTCTATTTGAATTTGGGCATTTAAATACTATAAAATATTTAAAATGTCCAAATAATCCTAAACTGAAATGTTCCATGTTGGATATATTCCAAACAGTGGCCATGAGCAGTTTGGTGATTTTCGAGTGTGCCTAAGTATTTTTAATAAAGCCCAGAACAAAATAACAAAATAGAAAAACAGAAACTAAATAGAAAAGAGAGAGAAAGAGCTCACCTGGACTTACCTGTGCGGCCACCAGCGTCAGCCCACCAGAGTCAGCCCACCAGAGTCAGCCCACCAGGGCCAGCCCAGCAGCCCAGCCTAGCAGCCACTCCCCCCTGTCGTCTTCCTCCTTGGACAGAAGGACAGGGGCGCGTGCTCGCCGCCTGCTGGCCACGCGCAGACCACCTCCACCCTGCCTGCTTCACTCCCCCGACGCCCTGAACAAGCCACGCACCCCCCGGTCCCCTCTCTCTCTCCCCGTGCCCTCTCCCTCCTCTGTCTTTCTCCCTCGCTCATCCCCGGACACACCCGAGACCGCAGACGAGCACCGCCGCGGCCACAGCCACTTCCCCATTCCCTCTCCGTCCTAGGCGTCTCCGCCTCGCTGTCGTCGCCCTCCCCACTGAGTCATGCGGCGCCAGAAGCTCTGCTGCGCCGCCACCGCTGCCGTTTCCCTCGTCGGCCGCCGAAGATCGTCGTCGCCGATTCGCCGTCCCCCACGCCTTCCCGAGCCTGCCGAGCTCCGCTTCGACTCCGATGTGAGCTCCGCCATCTTCTCCCCTACTCCTCGAGCTCGTTTTCATTCACTAGCCGTGCTAGCCGTCGGAGCCGAGAGCTCATCGCCGCCGTTCATGTCGCCGTCGTGGCCACCGTCACCTACGGCCGCGACCGAGCACACCACCGTGCTCAGCGCCACGCCAGGACCCCAAAACCCTCACCTATTGCTCCTGTTGTGCACCGTAGCCACCGCTCGCGCCTCACCCGAACTCCGGCCGCCGCCATGAGGCTGCTTCCGGCGAACTCAGGCCACCCCACGCCCTCCCGTGGGTCCCCATGGATGCGAGCGGGCATGGGCTACCTCCTGGTGCTCTTCACGTGTCCAACCGCAGCTCATAGCGCCACTCCGGCGAGCCACCGCCGCCCTGGGTCATCGCCGTCGTCTAACCGCCGGCGTGCTGACGTGACACCATTAGTTAAGGCGCTAATCATGTTTAGTTATTACCTGTGTCAATGACACGTGGGTCCCCGAGCATAATTAGGTTAGTCTAATTTTTCTGTTAAGATTAGTAGTAATATGTGTGGACCCCATGTGTCAGCTTTGACTTTGGTCAAGTCAATGTTGACCGGTCCCACCTGTCATACACCCAAACCAGACTGAGACACTGACGTATTGGTCCCACAGGTCAGTTTTGACCTGGCCGACCCAGTTGACCTGCTGACATCACACCTATGTCATGCTGACGCAGTAAATCCTTTTCTGGATTTATTCTTATACAGGAAATTCTAGAAAATGATCTAAACTTCTAAAATTCATAGAAATTCAACCGTAACTCCAAATTAAATAATTTATATATGAAAAATGATCAGAAAAATCCAATCTATCCATCTGTACCATTTTCATGCATGTTAGAACAACTTATACCTGCTGATCAGGTCAAATCAATTAAATGGCATTTAAACTCTCACATTTAACTTGTCGCTAGTTAACTGACCACATTTAACTTGTCGCTAGTTGCATTAGGCCAATCAACAGCATATTGCCATGCCATGATCATGCATCATATTGTTGCATTGCATTAATTTTGTTCTTCCTTGTTTGCCGGTATTCGTCCCCTCTCGATAGACGTGGTTTCGACGATGAGTTCGACGACACCGATGAAGAACTATATTATCTTCAGAAGTGCCAGGCAAGCAAAACCACCTTGTTCATTCTGATACAATCCCACTCTCTTGCTCTTGCTCTCTTTTACTGCATTAGGACAACAACGATTCATCTGTTACTTGCTGCGGTAGTTGAACCCCTTTATCCTCTTGCATGACTGTCATTGCCACAAAGAAATAGATGAAACCCACTAGCATGAGTAGGAGTTGTTTGAGCCACTGTTGTGCCTACTCATTCATGCTTGCTTGTCATGCCTGCCATCGCTTAGAGTTGAGTCAGGTCTGATTCATCGGGAATGAATTGGAATGGTGTGTGAACATGTCCCATCGTGTGTGAGCTAAGTGTGTGAACACGATTTGGTAAAGGTAGCGGTGAGAGGCCATGTAGGAGTACATGGTGGGTTGTCTCATTGCAGCCGCCCTCGTGAACTGAGTTCTGTGTTTGTGATCCATGAAACAGTCACTACCACGCATTGGGATCCTTAATTGACTCTCTCGGCTTCTTAACCACCCTTGTTCTCTGTCCAGGAGTTGCAACTAGTTTCTGGTGTTTGTAGGATATGTGTTGGAGGCCGTGCGTAGCGCTGACCCTAGGGGTGGGCTATGATGCGGTAGATACACCATGGCCCGGTGTACCGAATGATTGTTTGGTATCTCGGGAACCCTGCACACATCGTTCGGGGCCGTTAGTGGAAACCTCGGCGGACTCCTGCGGATGGAACCCGAATAGGCGATAAACCTGGACTAGGGACTTGAGTGTTTAGGTAGGCCGTGGCCGACACCCACGTTGGGCTTCCGCTTGAAGTTTGCCGAGTACTTGTCATGTAAACATCGGTAAGTGGTGAGAGCGTGTGTGAAGAAGTACACCCCTGCAGGGTTAATATGATCTATTCGAATAGCCGTGTCCGCGGTAAAGGACTTCTGGGTTGCCTATAACAGTTCATAGACAAGTGAAAGTGGATACTCTAAAATGCGCAAGATAAGCGTGAGTGCTATGGATGGCGTTCTCGTAGTGAGACGGGAGCGGGTCCATGGTGGTGTATTGATATGGTGAATATGTGGACTCGTGTGTGCCACCTCAAAAGAGTTACTTGCAAATCGTAGTTCAGGATAGCCACCGAGTCAAAGCTGGCTTGCTGCGGTCAAACTACACCACCCCTTTGTTGATAATGATGCATATGTAGATAGTTACGATGTAAGTCTTGTTGAGTACGTTTGTACTCACGTTTGCTTATTTTATGTTTTGCGAGAGACGTCGGTCTCGCTTAGTAGTTCCGCTTGGACTTGACGTTTAGCTTGTTACCTCAGCTACGATCTTGTGCCCTCGGCAGGATCTCGGTAGATAGTCAGGCTTCGGCCTCTTTTTCATTTGTAGATGTCTGTTTCAGACATGTTAAGCTTCCGCTTGTGCTTTGACTTGTATGTTTCGAGTGTTGGGTCATGAGACCCATGTTAGAAATAACTCGCTCCTCGGAGCCTAATGAAAAAATATTTGAGTCAGAGAGTTATGATGTGATGCCAAGTTGTATTTACACATATCGAGCATATTCAGTGTATTTTTGAAATCCTTGGTATGTGTGGGATCCGACAATCTAGTTGTTTATCCTTGGCAGCCTCTCATATGGGGAAATGTAGTCTAGTGCTTCTGGCGATAGTAGTCCGCTACAGCCGGTTCACGGAGTCCCGCTAGCCCAAAGCACTACTGCCTTCTGGACACTTGACTGAGTCGGCATGTGTTTCACTTCGTTCTTGTGGTGTCCCTTCGGGAAATGTCACGAGGTGACATCCGAGTCCTGCCTAGCTCGCTACAGCCCGGGATACCGGAGTCCTATTAGCCCAAAGGTTACAGCCTGATTCACACGTTGATGACCGACATGCTCGATGTGATTCATGTATGCCTGTCCCCATGGGTTAGTGCCGCTTTGGGTTCACGACTAGCCATGTCGGCCCGGGTTCTCTGTCATGTGGATGCTAGCGACACTATCATATACGTGAGCCAAAAGGCGCAAACGGTCCCGGGCCATGGTAAGGCGACACCCGTGGGAATACCGTGCGTGAGGCCGCAAAGTGATATGAGGTGCTACCGGCTAGGTCGATGTGACTTGGAATCGGGGTCCTGACACATCTGCTACCTTTCCTCATTCCAGATGTGTGTTTTATGTCTCGTCTCGAGAGATGTTTCTATGTCTCATTTCCTGAGTTGATCGTGAGTTGCTCGATCTTCAAGTTGATCATCTCTTTAGGGTTTCCCTTCCTTCTCATTGTCGTGTTGGATGAAGTTCTCAAAGCAAGATGTTGAGATCAAGATGATGCAATGAATCAAAATCCTCAGGAAGGGTAGTTGGATCGAGAAGATTGTGATAGTTTCGTGACCCCCTTCCTTCTTACCTCACGTCTTGAATCTTGGGACGAGATTCTTGTTTAGTGGGGGTGAGCTGTCATAGCCCTAGCTTTAACTTTGCTTGTGGACTATTCTTGGTTGTTGCATCATGTTTAAAATTTTCTTAAACTTGAAATGGGGATGTTAATACCCTAGCACCAAACGAAATGCAACTAGGATCAAAATAAAAATATATCAATGAACCCAAAATGCCCTTCAGAAAAGTTCATGATTTTTGAATTGGTCTAGAACCTCTGCCAAAAATGGTGCACACTTTTCTAGGTCATTTATGGATTTTTAATTAACTCATATTTTATTTGAATTGGAGCTATTAATTCCTATGAAATATTTGGTAGCTTCAAATATTCTGAAACTTACTAAGGGCCTCTGAAGCAATTCAGTTACTGCCCACAAATATTTTCAGGATTTATAAAAATGATTTGGTTTATAAACTAAATGAAAACAGAGCAAAAAGATAGAAAAACATAAATAAGAGAGAGAGAGAGAGAGAGAGAGAGAGAGAGAGAGCTTACCTGCTTACCTCAGAGCCCACCAGGCGGCCCAAAGATCAGAGTACCGAGGGAGTCTCGACTAGGGGTGTCTCGGATAGCGGACTATAACCTTTGGCCGGACTCTGGACTATGAAGATACAAGATTGAAGACTTCCTCCCATGTTCGGATGGGACTTTCCTTGGCGTGGAAGGCAAGCTTGGCGTCTGGATATCTAGATCCCTCCCATTGTAACCGACTGTGTAACCCTAGCCCTCTCCGGTGTCTATATAAACCGGAGGGTTTTAGTCCGTAGGACGAACAACAATCATACCATAGGCTAGCTTCTAGGGTTTAGCCTCTCTTATCTCGTGGTAGATCCACTCTTGTACTACCGATATCATCAATATTAATCAAGCAGGAGTAGGGTTTTACCTCCATCGAGAGGGCCCGAACCTGGGAAAAAACATCGTGTCCCTTGTCTCCTGTTACCATCCGCCTAGACGCATAGTTCGGGACCCCCTACCCGAGATCCACTGGTTTTGACACCGACATTGGTGCTTTCATTGGGAGTTCCTCTGTGTCGTCATCTTTAGGCCCGATGGCTCCTCCGATCATCAACAACGACGCGGTCCAGGGTGAGACTTTTCTCCCCGGATAGATCTTCGTATTCGGCGGCTTTGCACTGCCGGCCAATTCACTTGGCCATCTGGAGCAGATCGAAAGCTATGCCCCTGGCCATCAGGTCAGCTTTGGAAGTTTGAACTACACGGCTGACGTCCGCGGAGACTTGATCTTCGACGGGTTCGAGCCACAGCCGAGCGTGCCGCACTGTCACGATGGGCATGATCTAGCTCTGCCGCCGAAAAGTGCCCTGGAGGCCGCACCAGTGTCCGCTCCGACCTTAGCCCGGAGCCGACTGCGCCAATCGAGGAAGGGTGGCTGGACACCGCCTCAGGGGCTGCAATCTCTACGGCGATCGAGCCGAACATCAGCCTTGTCCTTTGCGAAGCTCGTGACTCCAAGGTGCCGGACTCCTCTCCGGACTCCGAACCTTCCGCGCCCGCTAATCGATTCCGATTGGGCGCCGATCATGGAGTTCGCCGCCGCGGACATCTTTCAGCACTCGCCCTTCGGCGACATCCTGAATTCACTAAAGTCTCTCTCTTTATCAGGAGAGACCTGGACGGACTATGGTCAGCAAGGTTGGGATGCGGACGACGAAGAAATATAAAGCCCACCCACCACCCACTTCATAGCCACTATCGATGATTTAACCGACATGCTTGAGTTCGACTCCGAAGACATCGACGGTATGCACGCCGATGCATGAGATGACCAAGGACCAGCGCCTATAGGGCACTGGAAGGCCTCCTCGTCATACGACATATACATGGTGGACACCCCAAAAGTAGGGAATGGCGATGGAACAACGGAGGATGACCCCTCCAAGAAGCAGCCTAAGCGCCGGCGTCAGCGGCGCCGCTCTAAATCCCGCCAAAGAAAAAATGGCGATTCCGACATGGGAGATAATAACACTCCGGACAGTGCCGAAGACAACCCCCTCCAGCAGGATTCAACATAGGAGGATGGAGAAGCCAGCCCTCATGAGAGAGCGGCAAACAAAGAGGTAGAAGACGATAATTACATGCCTCCCTCCGAAGACGAGGCAAGCATCGACGACGACGAATATGTCGTGCCTGAGGATCCCGTCGAACAAGAGCGTTTCAAACGCAGGCTTATGGCCACGACGAGCAGCCTCAAGAAAAAACAGCAACAACTTAGAGCTGACCAAGACTCGCTAGCCGACAGATGGACTGAAGTCCTTGCGAGAGCTACCAAAGCGCAGGCTGCTACCCCGATTAGAGGAGGAAGCACCTAAACCTACATCACCAGCGCACGACGCGGTCGTCCGGCCACCTCGTGGCCGCGATAGAGAGGCCTCTCGGCCCTCCGCTCAAGCCGCACCCCAGCGTCGCTCAAAGAATACCAAGACACGGGGAAATGCGCCAGACCTGCGAGATATATTGGAGGACAAGGCAAGGCAAACAAGATCGATCTACGGATCGGCGTGGCGCCCACGACCGCGTGATGATAACCGTCATGCCGGATCACGGAAAATCCGGTGGGCCGAACACTGAGACAAAGCTCATTCGAGCTACGCCGTGATATAGCCCAAAGACAGTAGGCGCCAAGACACCCACTATGCTTCTCAGATGAAGTAATGGATCATCAAATCCCCGAGGGTTTCAAACCCGTAAACATCGAATCATACGATGGCACAACAGATCCTGTGGTATGGATCGAGGATTATATCCTTCATATCCACATGTCCTGCGGTGATGATCTACACACCATCAAATCCTCCCACTCAAGCTTAAAGTACTAGCTCGGCATTGGCTTAACAGCTTGCCAGCAGAGTCAATTGGTTGCTGGGAGGACCTGGAAGTCACATTCCTCGACAATTTCCAGGGCACCTATGCGCGACCACCAGACGCCGATGACCTAAGCCACATAATTCAGCAGCCAGAGGAATTGGCCAGACAATTCTCGACACAGTTCCTAACCAAGAAAAATCGAAATAGTCGACTGTCCGGACGCAGAGGCCCTCGCAGCCTTCAAACATAACATCCGTGAGGAGTGGCTTGCCAGGCACCTAGGACAGGAAAAGCCGAAATCCATGGCAGCCCTCACAACACTCATGACCTGCTTTTGCGCGGGAGAAGACAGCTGGCTAGCTCGTAGTAATAACATGACCAAGAGCCCTGGTAATTCGGATACCAAGGATAGCAATGGCAGGTCGCGTCATAACAAGCACAAAGCGCCGCGATTAACGGCGACAATGCCGAGGATACGGTAGTTAATGCGGATTTAGAGGCTCTAAACCCGGTCAGCGGAAAATCCATTTAAAAGAAATACTCCGGGCCCGTCGGTTTGGACCGAATACTTTCGATCGTGCGGATACACGGCACCCCGAAAAACCAGCCAATCACACCAACAGGGATTGTTGGGTGTTCAAGCAACAGCAAGTTAAATGCGAAAATAGTGACAAGGGGCTGCATAGCGATGGCGAGGAGGAGCCCCTGCCGAACAATAGGGGATGAAGGGCTTCCCCCACAAGTGCGGACGGTGAACATGATATACGCAACCCACATACCCAAAAGGGTGCGGAAGCATGCACTCGAGGGACGATATATGCGTTGGAGCCACGCCCCTAAAGTTCAACCCGTGGTCCTCTGCCGAGATCACTTTTGATCGAAGGACCACCCCACTAGCATCCGCCATGGCGGATTCGCGCATTGGTTCTAGACCCAATCATTGACGGATTTCACCTCACTAGAGTCCTTATGGACGGCGGCAGCAACCTGAACCTGATTTATCAGATACGGGCTGAAAAATGGGCATAGATCCCTCAAGGATTAAACCCACAAAGACGACCTTTAAAGGCGTCATACCAGGTGTAGAGGCCAAGCTGCAGGCTCGGTTACACTTGAGGTGGTCTTCGGATCCCCGGATAATTTCGAGCGAGGAGTTAATCTTCGGCATAGTCCCGTTCCGCGATGGCTATCACGCGACCGCTCGGACGAACCGCATTTGCAAAGTTCAACGCGGTGCCGCACCACGCATACCTCAAGCTCAAGATGCCAGCCCTCGAGGAGTCATTACGGTCAATGGAAACATCAACGCCTTCTCCGAACGGAGGAGCATACGGCGGACCTCGCGGCGGAAGTACAAAGTAGCCACTCAAGGCAATTCTCCAGTCCGGCTATTAAACGTCCGGACGCCGTCAAGCGCGCCCGGAGTAACCTACAACAAGACTGCCTGGCATGTTCCGAGTACGCTAGCAATGCGGCCCCAACCCCAGCCCTCGCGAAATGGCGAAACCAGTACTATGTGTACATAATTACACTTTCGAAATACCATGGGCATAGGGGAGGGGCACGACCACGACATGCCCAAAATACGGCTCAACCGCACTAGGGGCTCCCGATTTTGTCATTCTTTTTTCTTACTTTCAGGACTCCACTCTCCGGAAGGCCTGTCCGGCAGTACAATCGCCGAACACACGATGCAACAACCAGGGAGGCAGAAAGCTACGTCGAATGTCAAGGTGGTCTCTATAACAAGCTAAATACCTTTCTTACATACCATCCCGCAGCTTGCCCTTGGAGGGGGCATGTCAAATAGTCCCATCTCTTGCTTATCGCACTATTTGTATCGTTCTGCTTTACCGCAGCCTTTTCGAATAAACAATACATAGCTTTTGTCTATTATTGCATTCCTTTTTTATGTGAATATGTTCAGTTATGACATTATGCAACCGTACACTTTGGTACGGCCAATACACCAGGGGCTAAAGTACCCCAGAATATGGTGTGAGAACTCCGAACACTCTAACGAGTGCGGCACCCCGAACTTATAGCATTATATGCATCGGCTCCGAATCATGTCTTGGCTCAATAGTTGGGTTTGCCCGGCTCCCATGTTTTGGTACCTTACGTTCCATCATATTGGCTAAGGTAGCGCTGGGAGAACTACTGCGACTGTGCCCCGGTTGAGCTGGGTTAAGCACCTCAGTAGAGAAAGCTAAAACTGACCGTCATGATAGGGCGAGAGGTGGTCGCTGTTCGAGAGGTCTCAAGTCCCTAAAGACTTATGCCGCGTAGAGCGAGGAGCTGGCTTTGTCCGGCCTAGGCGTGGATAGCGCCCCGAACTCGGTCTTCCGAATACTAGGGGCTTCGTCGAAATTTAAAATTATAGAATTCTATGGCTAAGTGAGAGTGATAAAGCATTATAGTCCGATTGCCTTGTTCGTTGTGTTGAGCGCCTCCCTCGAAGGACCCAAGAATGGGAACAAGAGCGCTCAGGTTTATCCTAACACCCCAAAGACTCGTGGCATGGGGGCGAAAGCCAACGACTCGCCATCTCTCAAATTTAATAAACGGCCGCATGAAGGTAATATTTTAAATTCAAAAGGGTTGCTTAGCGCATATGAACAAGTTTTCAGTGCAGGATAACACGGCGAGTTTACTCATAAATTACATCCTTGGAACATTCATCCGCCACAAGGCGGGCACCCTTCAGGATGCCCTCATAATACATCTCGGGCTTGCGATGCTCCTTGCCCTGCGGTGGCCCATCTGTCACCAGCTTCTCAGCATCCATCTTGCCCCAGCGCACTTTAACACGGGCAAGGGACCTACGGGCGCCTTCGATGCATACGGAGCGCTTGATGACCTCAAGTCGTGGACAGGCATCCGCCAGCCGCCTCACCAGCCCAAAGTAGCTCCCAGGCATGACCTCCCCAGGCCGTGCCGGACTATAAGGCCCATCAGGGCCTGTTCGGCCACCTTATGGAGCTCGACCTGCTGCATCAGCTGGTCGCTCAAGGGCACCGGGTGTCCGGCCTCAGCATACTGAGACCAGAATACCTTCTCCGTCGAGCTCCCCTCCTCGGACCGGTAGTAGGCGGCAGCGTCGGACACACTACGGGGCAGATCTATGAATGCTCCTGGAGAGCTCCGGACTCGGGTAAGTAACAAGTAATTCACTTTCACGTGCTTGCTTTGCATAAAGAATGCCTTACCAGCCACTATCTTCTTCATCGCCACAATTTCCTGGAGAGCTTTTTGGGCTTCGGCCTTGGCAGATTTGGCGCTCTCAAGGGCAGAGGCAAGCTCGGACTCTCGAGTCTCTGAGTCAAGCTCCAAACTCTCGTGTTTATTCACGAGAGCCTGGAACTCTTGCTGCACCTCCGCCACCCGCACCTCCTGCTTTTCTCGCTCGATGCGCTCCACGGCCGCATTTTGTTCGGCCTTGGACAGCGCTTTCTTCAGGGTTGCCACTTGGGTTGTGGCCCCTGTAATACTCACGTTGGTCCTGTCATTTTTTGCAACCACATCTTTTTTTTATTTACATAAGGTATTACTTACCTTCCTTGTCCTCGAGCTGATTCTTGGCAAGGCCGAGCTCGTTCTCGGACCGCTCGAGGCTCTGCTTCAATGCACCACCACATGATCGGTCACGGCAGATGTCAAGCGGCCTGCATTCCCATATTGACATACTTATGTTAGGCTCCTGCATATATCTTTTTGATCCTCAGTTCGGCTTTTCTTTCTGAACACCAAACTGAGCATCAGGGGCTACTGTCTATGCGGTAATATTTTTACATATCTTAAATACATACCTCAAGGTCTGTTAGAAGGCTGGCACAGGCTTCAGTCAGCCCTCTCTTGGCGGACTGAACCTTCTGGATCACCGCACTCATAATAGTGCGGTGCTCCTCGTCGATGGAGGCGCCATTAAGCACCTCCAACAAATTATCCGGTTCCTCCGTTTGGACGGAGGTCACCGGCATCGTAGGCTTGCCCTTCTTACTAGGGGGCCGCCTGCCGGACTCCTGAACTGCTGAAGGTTCCGGTGCGGTGTCCGGCCCAGGACCGGACTTGGAGCCCTTGGGGGTTTTGTCCCCTTTGCGCCTGGAGTCCGGGAGGTCGCCTTGCGGCGCCTCCAGGACCACCTCCTCCTGGCTTGGAACCTTTTGGGACTCCACCTCGGCATCCTCCGCAGAGGCTTAGGGAGGAGGCGGCCGGAAGTGAAGTGCTATTCACATCCGACGAGCTTAAGGAGCCGCTCGACGACACGCCGACCTGGGCTCGGGCGGACTGCATGATTATATTCGGCGTCAGAAGATACTGTGCAATAAAGGAAGGCCATGAGTTATTACGGTATCCAGATACTTACGATTTTGCTGGGCTTGGCCCTGGATGGCCACTCCTCTTCGCCGTCATCGGCGTTGGTGGAGTAGTCCGGAGGAAGGGTCCTTCCCTTCTTGGACCCTCCCCCCCCCCCAGTTGGGGCGGCATTTCTTTTCTTCTCTCCCCCCGCTGGGGGAGAGACCTCTCTTTCTTCCTTCTCGTTTTCGTGGGAGGAGTCCACCTCGGAGTCATCAGACGATGAGTATGACACCACCAGGCGTCGGGAACTCTTTCGAGTTCCCGTGGCCTTCTTCTTGGCCTTCTTCTCTGGCACCACGTAAGGCGCCGGAACCAGCAGCCCCATCAAGCGGGCGTCCGCTGGGTCTTCGGGCAAGGGGGCTGGACAGTTGATCTACCCGGACATCTTCTGCCAATCCTGTCAAAGGTAAGGGAGTTTAGATCCCGCATAGAGTCAAACTATGAAAAACAAGTATCCCGTAAAGGGTAAAATAGCTTACCGCATTGGCTTGATGCTGCGCGCTGAATCCGCGATCCTCGGCAGCGGATGCGGGAGCCTCGGAGCCCTTGAATAGCACCTTCCAGGCGTCTTCGTATGTAGTGTCGAAGAGCCTGCTCAGGGTTCGGTGCTATGCCGGATTAAACTCCCACAAGCTGAAAGCCCGTTGTTGGCACGAGAGGATCCGGCAGATGAGCATGACCTGGACTACGTTGACGAGTTTGAGCTTCTTGCTCACCAGGTTTTGGACGCAGGTTTGGAGTCTGGTCAGCTCTTCCGAATTAACCCACGACAGGCCCTTCTCTTTCCAGGAAGTGAGCCGCGTGGTGATGCCAAATCGGAATTCGGGGGCCGCTGCCCATTCAGGGTCACACGGCTCGGTGATGTAGAACCATCCCGATTGCCACCCCTTTATGGTCTCTACGAAGGAGCCCTCGAGCCATAGGACGTTGGGCATCTTGCCCACCATGGCACCTCCGCACTCCGGCTTGGCGGCCGCCCACTACCCGGCTTGACATTGAAGGTCTTCAGCCATAAGCCGAAGTGGGGCTGGATGCAGAGGAAGGCCTCGCACACGACGATGAACGTCGAGATGTTAAGGATGAAGTTCGGGGCCAGATCGTGGAAATCCAGGATGTAGTAGAGCATGAGCCCCTGGACAAAGGGGTGAAGTGAGAAACCTAGTCCGCGGAGGAAATGGGTGAGGAACACCACCCTCTCATGGGGCCTGGGGGTGGGGATGAGCTGCCCCTCATCTGGGAGCCGGTGCGCGATGTCATTGGACAAGTATCCGGCTTTCCTCAGCTTCTTGATGTGTCCCTCCGTAATGGAGGAGACCATCCACTTGCCTCCCGCTCCGGACATGGCTGGAGAAGGTTGAGGTGGGATGTGCGGACTTGGGCGCTGGAGCTCGAGTGCGTGAAAAAGGATAAGCAAAGGAGGAAGAAGGCATAGATGAAAAAGGTGGATCCTTATCCCCTTATATGGGCGGACGAAACTATGTGCCCCCACCAGCCTGGTAAAACTCGCTTATCTCCCAAGCGCCCTAAATTAATGGCACAATTGAGAATCTCGGAATAAGGGGACACGATCTCTGCTTCGACAAGACGTGCCGAGGAAACCACCTCGCTAAACGTGCTAAGGTGGGACAGTAAAATGATTCGAATAAAGGCTTGGCGTGATGCAGTGTCACGCGCTGCGGAATACGTCGTGATTGGATTTGTGTAAATATTATTCTCTCTACGGTGGTATGTGGAACTTATTTTGCAGAGCCAGACACTATCTTCGTGTTCAAAATCTTCTATGAAGTATTCGGAGGAGGAACCCGCCTTGCAATGCGGAAGACAATCTGCGCACCGGACTCGTCGTCATTGAAGCCTGGTTCAGGGGCTACTGAGGGAGTCCTGGATTTGGGGGTGTCCGGATAGCCGGACTATAACCTTTGGCCGGACTCCTGGACTATGAAGATACAAGATTGAAGACTTCGTCCCGTGTCCGGATGGGACTTTCCTTGGCGTGGAAGGCAAGCTTGGCGATACGGATATGTAGATCTCCTCCCATTGTAACCGACTCCGTGTAACCCTAGCCCTCTCCGGTGTCTATATAAACCGGAGGGTTTTAGTCCGTAGGACGAACAACAATCATACCATAGGCTAGTTTCTAGGGTTTAGCCTCTCTGATCTCGTGGTAGATCCACTCTCGTACTACCCATATAATCAATGTTAATCAAGCAGGAGTAGGGTTTTACCTCCATCGAGAGGGCCCGAACCTAGGTAAAAACATCGTGTCCCTTGTCTCCTGTTACCATCCGCCTAGACGCACAGTTCGGGACCCCCTACCCGAGATCCGCCGGTTTTGACACCGACACCAGCCCAGCCCAACTCCTCCCCTGTCTTCAACCTCGTGCCAGTAGGCATGAAGGCCTGTGCCCGCGGCGCGCAGGCACATGCCCGGCCACCTCCTCTCTGCATGCTTGCCCGGACGTCTCTGCAAGATGCCACGCGACAGCCCCGTACCCCCTCACTCTCCCCCTGTGCCTTCCGTCTCCTCTGCTCTCTCTCCCGCCCGGACCCGAACGCGTTAGAGAGCGCCGTCGTGCACCGCTGCCGCCACAGCCACTCCCTCCCTCCTCTTCATCCCAGGCGTCTTCGCCTCACCGTCTTCGTACTCTCCATCGAGCCACACGTATCCGGAAGCACTTCTTCGACCTCGCCGCCGTCGTCTTCAACCGCGGGCGGCCGAGATAGCCGCCGTCGCTCCGTCGCTCCCCCGAGCCGCTGACCTGCTCGTCGACTTCGCAGTGAGCCCCGTCTTCGTTCCCCTCTACTCCTCGTGTCGATTCCTTCCTCTAGCTAGCTTCGCCGTCGCGGCCGACACCCATGTTCCGCTCGCCATGTCGACACCACGGCCACTGCTGCTGCCGCCAGCGTTTGAGCGCGTGACTGTGCTCAGCGTGATCCCAGAAGGCCACCGCCACCGCCAGCTTCTTCCCTAGCGCACCACAGCATTACGCTCGCTCAAACCTGATCTCCCGCAGCCACCGCAAGCTCCATTCCGGTGAGCTCCGGCCAGCCCAGCCCCAGCCACCGCCACTATTTGATGTGCCACCCCACCAGCTCTCCGTAGATGCTCTCTATGCGTCCAATCGTCGACCGTAGCGCAAGTCCGGCTAACCTCTGCCGCGTTTCTGGTCATCACCGACCTGCCGACATGGCCGCATGATTAGTTATAGTCACTGCTAGCTAAACCACCCACATGCACTGGCAGTGGGCCCCAGGCCATTATTAGTTTTGGTTAAGATTAGTTTTAACCTTAATTAACCCCTGAGACACTGACTGTTGGGTCCCAAGCGTCAGTTTTGACCTAGGTCAAACCAGTTGATCTGCTAACGCAATGATGTTGTCATGCTGACGCAGTAATGGTTTTCTGGATTTAAAATAATTCAGGATATTCCAGAAAATAGTATAAAGTTCAAAAAATCATAGAAAATCAACCGTAGCTCATAATGAAATAAATTATATATAAAAAATTATCAGAAAAATCCAATATATCCATTGGTACTATTTTCATGCATGTCAGAACAACTTTTGGCTACTGTTTAGGAAAATAAGCTGAATGGCATTTAAATAACCACATGTGGAGTTTGAATTTGAGCATTGGGTTCAAACCAACTTCATTTAATTGTGTTGCTAGTTGCATTAGCTCCATGAACATCATATTGTCCTCTTGTCATGATCATGCATCATACTATTGCATTGCATTGATTGTGTTTCTTCTTTTTTTGTCGGTGCTTGTCCCCTCTCAGTAGAAGTGGTTCTGACGATGAGATCGATGACACCGATGAAGAGCTATTACTATCTTCAGATGTGCCAGGAAAGCAAAACCCCCTTATCACTCCGATACAATCCCACTCTCTCGCTCCTGCTCTCTTTTACTGCATTAGGACAACATCGATTCAATTGTTACATGCTTCGGTAGTTGAACCCCTTTCCTCTGCATGACGTGTCATTACCGCAGTAAATAGATGAAACCCACTAGCATGAGTAGAAGTTGTTTGAGCCCTGATGTGCCTACTCATTCATGCTTGTTTGTCATGCCTGCTATTGCTTAGAGTTCTTTCAGGTCTGATTCATCGGGGATGAATTGGAAATTGTGAACATGTACTGCTGAGAGCTAAGTGTGTGAACACGATTTGGTAAAGGTAGGGTGAGGCCATGTAGGAGTACATGGTGGGTTGTCTAATTGAAACCGTCCTCGGGAACTGAGTTCTGTTTTTGTGATCCATGAATAGCTACTACCACACATTGTGTTCCGGTAACTCGACCCCTCTTGGCTTATTAATCAACCTGATCTCTGTCCAGCAGTTGCAACTAGTTTCTGGTGTTTGTAGGTAGTGCTAGTAGTCTACCAAGTGGCACCCGATACAGGTAGGCTTGGGACAGACTAGGTGCAGTGGCACGGTGTACCAAGCGTCGCCCGTTTGGTGGGCTTAGGAACCCTGCTCACATTGTTCGGGGTCGTGAGCGACACCCCGGCCGGATCTCCTTGCGGATGGAACCGAATAGACGATAAACCTGGACTAGAGACTTGTGTGGTTAGTCGGGTTGTGGCCGACTCCCTTGCCAGGCTTTCGCTTGAAGGTTGCTGAGATACACGATGTGTACGTGGTGCTAAGTGGCGAGAGCGTGTGTGAAGAAGTAGACCCCTGCAGGATTAACATCATCTATTCGAATAGCCGCATCCGCGGTAAAGGACTTCTAGGTTGCCTGTACAGTTCATAGACAAGTGAAAGTGGATACTCTAAAATGCGGGAGATAAGCGTGAGTGCTATGGATGGCCTTCTCGTAGGGAGACAGGACCGGATCCATAGTGGTGTATTGATATGGTGAATATGTGGACTCGTGTGCGCCACCTCAAAAGAGTTACTAGCGGACGTAGTAGAGGATAGCCACTGAGTCAAAGATGGCTTGCTGCAGTTAAACTCCACCACCCCTTTGTTGATACTGATGCATATGTAGCTAGTTCTGATGTAAGTCTTGCTGGGTAAATTTGTACTCACGTTTGCTTAATTTATGTTTTTTTGCAGAGAGACTTCAGTCTCACTAGTAGTTCCGCGTGGACTTCGACGTTTAGCTTGTTACCTCAGCTACGATCTTGTACCCCTGGGAGGGTCTTGTAGATAGTCAGGCTTCTCAGCCTTTTTCATTTGTAGTTGTCTTTGCTCAGACAAGTTAAGCATCCGCATTTGCTTATTGCTTGTATGACTTGAATGTTGGGTCATCAGACCCATTTTTGTAATATCTGGCTCCTCGGAGCCTAATGAATAAATATTTTGAGTCGTAGAGTTTTCTTGTGATGCCATGTTGTATTTGCACATATCTAGGATATTGTGTGTATGATTTTGAAATGCTTGGTATGTGTGGGATCCAACAACCTAGTTGTTTATTCTTGGTAGCCTCTCTTACTGGGAAATGTCTCCTAGTGCTTCCACTGAGCCATGGTAGCTTGCTCTTTGCTCGAACACTTAGGCTGGCCGGCATGTGTCCTTCTTCGTTCCTGTGTCTGTCCCTTCGGGGAAATGTCATGTGTTGTTCCTTTAAGTCCTTGTAGCTTGCTACGACTTGGGTTCATACGTTGATGACCGACACGTTTGTTGTTGGGTCATGTATGCCTGTCCCTGTAAGTTGGTGCCGCTTTGGGTTTACGACTAGTCATGTTGGCCCGGGTTCTCTGCCATATGGATGCTAACGACACTATCATATACGTGAGCCAAAAGGCGCAAACGGTCCCGGGCCATGTAAGGTGGCACCCGTGGGAATACCGTGCATGAGGCCACAAAGTGATATGATGTGTTACATGCTAGAACGGTGTGACTTAGGATCGGGGTCCTGACATACGTGCAAATGTGTCTTCGAAGAAAAATATTTGTGTTGCTTGATTTGCCAAAATAAAAGGCTCATTGGTCCGGTACGCCGCCTTGACATTGATGGATTTGAAATAATCATCAGCTTTGGGTTTTGCGATCCTGGAAAGCAGGTTATACCAACGACAGCACAACAGAACCACACACCGATGATCCTCGAAATTGGAGATATATCGCAAGCGAACAATATACATTATGTCAAGATACATTTCAGTTGTATCTCTGTCGTACGTATCCATGCTCATGATGGCACTGTTTTGTGTCTTCCTGCGCACATGTTTGTTATGTTAGCAAGGGTGTTGTAGCGCACATCTCCAACAATGCAAGATTCATAATGTCTTACCCGAGTATCAGGACCCATTGTTAGAGCGTAAAGGGCATCATCAACTGCCTTCCCATCCTCCCGCATCTTCTTAACCTATGGTTAGAAAATAGACAAGCTGATCATCTTATGTACTCAATATATTCAAAAAAGGGCAATGCAATTCAAAATCTTACATGGCTCTTGAACCATTTCACCAATCCTGCCATAACCAGTTTGTCAATGTTTCTTGGATTTTACGGCAGTAACTCCTTTTTGTAGATGCTGCACAACATAGTGATCGCTTAAAACATCTAAATATATAAGAATGTGATGAAAGTTTAGTAGATTACAATGTATAAGCTGCAGTACTTAGCACTTACTTGATATAAGGTAGTATCTCAAGACAGTTATTCAACACATACCAAACCGTTTTGTCCAAATCTTTAGTTTGTCCTCTTGTCGACTCATCCCTGTAACTCGAATAGAATAATCGAAAACATTGAGCCCGGGATTGTCTTCACCCACCTCTTTGCTAAAATGATCAGCTGTTTCAATGTATTTTGAGCAGAATCTCAACACTTCTTTAGCAATGTAGGCCTCTACAATCGAACCCTCGGGTTTAGCTCTGTTCCTAACATAGCCCTTGAAAGGGCCTACCCGCCTTTCAATAGGGTACACCCAGCCATATTGTACTGGACCTCTAAGTAGTGCCTCATCAGGTAGATGAACAGCCAAATGCACCATCACATCAAAGAAGGCTGGAGGATATATCTTCTCAAGGTCGCATAGGATAGTTGGCATCTTGTCACTAAATGCTCCAAAGCATCTATCCTGATATTTCTACTGCAGAGTTCCCTGAAGAATTGTCCCAACTTTGCAACTGCTCTGTATAAGTCAGGGCGGCCCAATCCTCTAAGGATAACAGGTAAAACCCTTTGAAGTAGGACGTGGCAGTCATGAGTTTTCAACCCTGGTACCTTGTTTTATCTGCACTGACTCTCCTTTTATGGTTGGAAGCAAACCCATGTGGGAATCTCACACGTGACAGGACCTCGCAGAATTCTTTTCTTTTTACCTTGTCCAAGGCATTACCACGGTGGTGCCATATCCCTTGCTTTACCTTCATCTTCCACCTTCAAATCCTTTCTGATAACCAGGTGTGTCAAATCAATCTAGATTTTAAGGTATCTTTCGTCTTGCCTCAAATATTAAGAAGTGTGTCGATAATGTTGTCACATATATTTTTCTCGATGTGCATCACATCAAAATTATGCCGCAGATCCAAATCTTTCCAATACTCCAAGTCCCACAAAGTAGACCTACGGGTAAACAATAATCTCTCTTCTGCCCTACCACGCTTCCTTTTCCCGCTACCATTACCAGGATGGTTTCTTGGTGTAATATGCCTGACCTTCTCTAATTCCACTTGCAACTCATCGGAGGTGAGCCTCTTTGGTGCATCACGGTTTTCATGCTTTGCATTGAACACATGTCTTCGATATTTTGTAGGACGCGACTTGTCCTTGGCAAGGAAACAATGGTTTCCAATGTAACAGATCTTGCTAAGTATTGCGTATGACAGCGGATTCCTGTCACCGAAAACACATGCATTGTAACCATGTGTCGTTCGCCCTGACATAGTGCCCAAGGCCGGAAAATCATGGATGCACCAAATTATAACAACACGCAGAAAGAAATCAGCTGGTGGGCTGCTATATAGGTCTCGAGTGAGAACACCCCTCCATAGCTGTTGAAGTTCCTCCACAAGAGGCTCCATGAATAAATCAAAATTCTTTCCAGGACTTTTGGACCTTGGATGAGCAAGGCCTCATGTAGTTTGATTCTTTGGTGCAGACATTTGGAGGCATGTTGTAAGGGATAACAAGCACTGGCCACATGCTATATGTGGCAATCTGGTGGCCAAATGGGCCAAATCCATCTGAAGCTAAGCCAACTCTAATGTTTCTCGAGTCAGCAACAAACTTTTTGTGTTTCTGATTGAAGCTTTTCCACTCACTACCATGAGATGGATGGCTCATTACATTCTGATATATGTACTCCTGGTTCCTAGAATGCCATAGTACATCCTCTCTTGTTTCAGCATCATAAAACAACCTCTGCAATCTTGGTATAACTGGAAAATGTCTCTGAACATTATGAGGAATCCTCTTCACAACATCCCCATCTTTCCATCTTGATGATATGCATTTCCGGTATTCACTTAAGTTGGCATAATCCTACCGGAACAGAACACAATTATTCTTACAAACATGGATCATATCATATCAAATTCCAATTGCACGTAGGAAATTCTTCGTTTTACTGTAGGTGTGTGGCAGCTCAGACACATCTGAGAAAGATTTGCGAAAAGCAGCCAACATCGCATTTAATGATTGGTTGGTCATCCGTTTAGAAGTCTTCACTTGAAGAAAGGTGACCATAGCTGAGAATACTGACAACTTATTTCCTCGGGTGACAGCCACGTTGCATTGTTCCAACATGCAGGCCCAACGTTTTTCTTCTGCAGGTGAAAGTCCATGAAATGCACGAGCATTTCGTAGCATTGTTTCAATGCTAGTCAAACTCATTGGCTCCACCACCACCTCCTCCTACTCCTCTTCCACCTGAGCATCAGGCAGATCAAGATGGTGATCTGCTGCTTCCACGTAGTCAGTAACATTGACGTTCCCAGCTTCACCATGATGAACCCACCTAGTATATGTGACCGACATCCCATACAAGTGTAGATGATTTTGCATAGTTGACTGGGATCTTGTAACTGAATTCATACAAATGCTACACGGGTAGAGCACATCTGATTTTGGACCACCGTACTCAGCTCTGATAAAGTTCATGAAGTTTTCAACCCCCTCGACATATGCAGCGGAGAATCTTCGAGCAGAACTTATCCAAGTCTTGTCCATCTGTTAGACATACAAATTAGTTCTTCTACTAGATATTACAGGAAAAACATATATGCTTTTTATGAAGTCCAGAAAAAATACCTAGGTTGATGTCTAAAGCTATGACAAGATATATGGACGAGCAGATCTAAGTAACAAAATATATGTAAAGCTAATTCAGCAAACAGATTTGAGTGTAAATTATGACAGGCTGTTTCAGCAGTAAATGAGGCCAAGCACACAGTCATCAAACTATCGAAGGCCATCGCAGCAACAAAGATCAAGTATAAAATGGCGTAGAGCTATTTCAACTAACAGATTGGCTACTAGACCATGGCAATCTATGTCACAATAATTATATGGCAGGATATTTTAGCATCTAATCGGGCTTGGCATTGTCGATGTACAAAAGTAGGGGCTCTCCTTTTGACCCCTTTACTTGTGCACGGGTAGTCAGAGCCACGCACCACGGCCACACCCAGGAGGGCAAGGGAAGGAAGCCGGAGAGAAGCCAAAGGCACAAGAAGGTCAAGGCAACGCCAAGACCAGAAACACCAAAGAGCAAGAGGGTGAGGTGGACTCCCCTAGTAAGGCCCTTGCCGGGGCGGCCTCCGCGGCCCCGGCAAGAGCCTTGCCGGGGAACTTGCCCGATGCCAGCAGAGCAAGCAACCCTCAAGCCCACGGGTTCCAAACACCGCCAATGACTACGTTGGAACCAAGGCTCGGGAGGCACCTCCGTGGTGTCATGCAGATCTTTGTCAAGATCATAAACATGTAGGATCAGATGAGGACCAGAAGACGGCGACCCTCGGTAGGATCCCAGCCAAGGGAATCCACAAGACCCCCGGCAAGCGCCTTGCAGGGGACGACTGCAACGCCACGATAAGATTCCTACCGGGCCCCCGGCAAGACCCTTGCCGAGGGCATCCGCGGGGCCACCGCCAGGGCCTCGCCGGCCAAGACTCCACCGCCATCCCCAAGCAGCTGCTAGCTCAACCAGCTGGGCAGGCACCTGCGTGGCGACGGGCGGACTCTACACCAACTCAGCAAGCACCTGCCTGGTGGCATGCAGATCTTCGTGAAGACCCTACCACCGCGCCACCTCAGCTGCCTACCTGCCTACATGGCGCCACATGCATCACTGGCCTGGGCGCGTGTCGAAGCAAGGCGAGGCGGCGACGGACGGGACGGGCCTTGTTCCCGTCCCCGACAAAGCTAAGGGACACCTAAGCGATGCATTAAATGCATCTTGTCCTCTAATACGGGCGATAAGCTCGTAGCACTGTAGACCTTTCCACCTCTTGTGTGCCACTGTGGCAGCCCCTTTCGACTATAAAAGGAGGCACATGGCATCTTTGGAGGGATTCGACTCTTTGGGCAAGTTACACCCCGTAGCTAGCTCAAGAACACAAGAACACTCAATACATGCACGAAAGCAGGACTAGGTTATTACGCATCCTCGCAGCCCGAACCTGGGTAAACGATCCATGTGCTTCTTGTTAGACCTTCTGTTCTCACAACCCCGCGCCTGCCAGCCGTAGAAGGGATTCCAGTGATCCCATAGGTGTCGTTTCCACCGACATCTTTGGCGCGCCAGGTAGGGGTGGTGCAGTTCTGAGAATCTGGTTTAGCAACCAGCTTAGCAGTTTCTCGTAGCCATGGCTTCCGGAGAAGAAGACGTCAAAAAGAACGGCGCTGCCTGCAAGCGGGAAGGGCGCCAGTGCGGCGACATGAAAGCTAAGTCATGCTGAACTTCAAATATTTCCTTTTTATATAAGGTTATTTCCCTCGGAGATCTTGTTCTTTGTATGGAAAACCTGCACGCAAAGGGGCCCTCCCGCGATTGGCAACGCCTTTGTTCTGTTTCGAGTCCGCTCAACAACTCAAGCGGCCGCGTCGAGAGTGGTTGGCTAGCCTTCCGCAACCGGCAACGCTCTCGATTCTGACTCGAGTCAAGCTCGACAGTTCGAGTGGCCGCGTTAAGGGCGGTATGCTGGTTCGCCCGGCAGCAAGCACACCCGGCAGGCCATTGGGGATCCGTCCTCAAGACGCCGCCCTCGGTTTACGCGCCGACAAGCCTACCCGGTTAACTTAGAGTGGACATACAAAGGAAAATCAAATAGGAAAATAATGTGCATTGTATCAAAAGTATTGCAGAGTTATATTACATCACTTGTTGTCGCAGTTCTAACTAAAGAAAAAAATTGTCTTGGTTGTGAACCTGCAGCAACGAAAAGAAACGGGGTGCGTAATCCCGGCGTTGGCCCTCCACCCTCTGGATTCCGTTGGTGCGTCTGATGATGGGCTTGATACGCTCCTTGAGCGCCGCGATGTCCGCATCCTCCGGCAAGCTCTCTAGCGTAGCTTCGAAGTCGAGGTCAGGATTCCAGTGCGCCACCTTGGCGAGGACCTTGGTCATGGCACCCCGGCAAAGCCTCTGGGACTCATCGGCCAGGGAGGCCTCCCAGTTGGAGTAAAGCTGCTCCAGGGCCCCGAGGACGCCCTCGAAGAACAGGGTCAACTTGGCGTTGGGACTCATGCTGCGCTCCAGGGCATACTTCACATTTGGCATCCCCATGGTAGCCAGCTGTGTGGTGATCCTGTCGGCGACGTCCATGAGGCGGCGGATCCAGCGGTTCTCGCCCTCCACAAAATCCTTGTGGTTGGCGGCCTCGTTCGTCTGCAGCAGCTTCTCCTCCTCCAGATTCTTGGTCAGGGTCTCCTCCCGGGCCCTGACCTCCGAAAGCGTCTCCTCAAGGCCCTCCAGCTGCAGCTTCAGGTCCTTGATGGAGTCGTTGGCCTTGGAGAGCTGCTCAGCCTTGCCAAGGACTACGCCCTCCACCTCCACCTGGGCACCGTTGAGCGTGTTCTTCTCCTCGGCCAGCTTCAGGATCTGGTCCTTCAGCCCGTCCCGCTCCACTTCCAGCTCCTTCACCTTGTCGGCGTGAACCAGAGCCTGGGCATCGAGTGCCTCCCAATGCCTCTACTCCAGCTCTTGGGTTTGCTGCAAGATGAGCTTCTCCACCTCCTCATCCTTGCCGCGGAGCGTTCCGGCAAGCTTCTCCTCACGTGCGGCAAAATCCTCCTCCTGGGAGTTCAGCGCAGCCTGGTGCTGGGTTCGAGCGGCCTTGGCTGCGGCGGCCAAGCTCTCCGCCGTCTCCTGGGCCTTCTTGATGTCGGCTCGCTTCATGGTGAGCTCCACGTCGCGCTTGGCCAGCTCACCCTGGGCGACCTTCAGCTCTTCACAAGCCTGGCGGAACCAAGCCTGCTTCTCGGTGACGCGCACCATGAGGTCCGCCTCCGCCTTGTCCACCGTTGCCATCCTGGACTTGGCCTTGTCCAGGAGGGCGCGATGGAGCGCCTGGAGCTTCCAGAAATTGGCGCCCATTGCCTGGAGAATAGCTCCTCCTAAGAACCATCGCCACCGGTGCTCGGCTCGTCAACAACCTCGAGCCCGGCGGAGGCAAGCATTTCCTCGTCGAACACCTCTCCCTCGACGGGCGCCCTGGAGCTCGACAACCCTGGGAGGTGGATGAAAAGGTCACCGGTCACCCTCAGATACCTGCTGGGCCAGAGGCAGCGGAGGAGGAAGGCTAGTCATCAAAAACCTCCTCCTTGGCAGCGGCCTTGCCGGGCTCCCCGGCAGGCCCCTTGGCGGCATCCTCAGCAACGCCCTTGGCGGCCTCCTCGACGGCGATCTTCTCGGCCTCCGCCTCGGCGGCCTTGGCGACATCCTCGATGACGGTGTCTATGTCCTCCTGGTCCGCCGACGGGCGATCTGGATACCAAGGAGGGGGATAAGGCAACCCAAGAAATTCAGAAAGAACAGAAAAAGAACAGGGACGGAAGGCGAGCGACTTACCCGTGCCGGGCTAGGAAGCAGAAGTCCCCTCCCCGCCGACATTTGGCGCCGAGGCGAAGCCACCAGCGCCCAGGTTCTACTCCTCCTCCTCCGTGTGCATGGGCTCGGTGCTTGGCGCCCTTGCCGGGGACGCCCCATGGGGCGGTGTAGTCGATGGGGACGACATTTTAGGGGTAGCCCTTTGTGGCTCCTCCTACTGTTGTCCTCCTCCTGCAACCGCGGCAAGGTCAGCACCAAGAGATCGTGCCCCCAACACACGTCGACGAGGGGTGAGCGGTGAACTTACGCTGGGGGCTGTGCCGGGGGCTGCTGTCCGGGCTGCTCAACACCACCAGCGGTGTGCCGGAAGTGCCTGTCGGGGGCTGGCCGCTCGCCGAAGCCGTGGCCCTCTTCACCCTCTGGGCAAGTGTCTCTGCATCCCTGCAAAGATGAAGACGAATCAAGATAAGTGGCATGATCCGAGGAAACAGAGATGACAGAAAGGGACAAGATACTTACTCATCCTCCACCTCCTCCTCTGCTGCTTTCCTCTTCTTCCTTGGGTTGAGGGACCCGAAGTCAAAGGCGACCCCCGCGTTGACGTCCGCGTCGATGTCTGCCGGGGGAGGGGAGGGAGGCGGAGTCTGGACGCGCTTGGAAGAAGAGGAGGCAGATGCTTTCACCTTCACCACTGCGGCCTTCACCAATTTCTTCGCAGCCGTGGCCCACGTCTGGCGCGCGGACGCCTCCTGAGATTGCCGGGGCTGCCCGACCCTGCCGGGCCGAACCGGCTTGCCAGAGGTGGCCAGCCGCAGGACTCGCCTTCTCCCAGTGGCCCGAGGGTCGACAGCCTCGGCCTCCTCCTTGACTCGTCGACCACATCTTCGACAAGAGGGGCCCCGGTGCAGGCACTGCTGGCCTCTGCAGCTGCCTCCGCCCACTGGGCGAGCTCCTTCTCCTCTGCCCCCATCGCAGCCTTGCCTCCACGCCGCCGGCGCCGCCGGCCTCCTTGGTGAGCTCTGCCTCCACCGCCCTGGCGGCGATGTAGTCCAGCTCCGCCTGGGTAGTGTCCTGGACGAGCCGCGGCTCGTCGGTGACGTACCCCTCATGCAAGGTGTCGAAGAACTCCTGCACTTGAATTTCCTCCGGCTCGACCCAGATCGGGTCAAGGCCATGCGTGTTGAAGTTCGGCATCATAGCGATGATGTCGGTCCGGCGAGAGTTGTTGCTAAGCGGGACCACTCCCGCCGGCAACTTAAACAAGGGCCCCTTGGCGACCTTCCCGGCCTTCGCGGCGGCCCTCGCGGCCTTCCCGGACCGCTCGACCTCGCCATCGCGGTTCACGTCGAGCTGAAAGAGCCGCTGGCAGAAGCTTCATGATGTCGGCGTCGTTCGTGAAAAGCCAGGCCGGCTTCCCCTTGTTGTGCAGCAGAGCGATTCGGCGGCGGATGAAATCTGCACGGATCATCTCAAGGGTGAGCCTGGCCTCGGTGAGGCGAAGAATCCTGGTGGTGGCGACAGTGAGCTTTGCATCGTCGACATCAACATCACTCCAGTCGCTCTGCCGAACCAGCGGCACTTGGCGAACCCGGCAGAAATCTTGTGGATCATCCTCCTCGATCCAGCACCAACGGCCGCGCCATTCTTCCCACCTCTCCATCTGAGCGCCCTCCGGGTATGCCCCCTTAGACCGTGGGATCCAGGCGACGCAACCGGAAATGGCACCCCCCAGTTGGATCCGAGGGAAGAAGTAATGGCGGAAGAGCGCCGTGTTGGGATGCACCCCGGCGAAACCCCCACAAAGGTGCGCAAAGAGAGCCATACACGGCACGACATTTGGAGTAAAATCCAGAAGGTGGAAGTTGTAGGTGTGCATGACGTCATTCAAGAAATCAGAGAAGGGGGGTGATGTCTACCACGTAACCTTCTTCTTGTAGACGTTGTTGGGCCTCCAAGTCCAGAGGTTTGTAGGACAGTAATAAATTTCCCTCAAGTGGATGACCTAAGGTTTATCAATCCATGGGAGGCATAGGATGAAGATTGTCTCTCTCAAGCAACCTTGCAACCAAATAACAAAGAGTCTCTTGTGTCCCCAACATACCCAATACAATGTTAATTGTATAGGTGCACTAGTTCGGCGAAGAGATGGTGATACAAGTGCAATATGGATAGTAGATATAAGTTTTTGTAATATGAAAATATAAAAACAGCAAGGTAACTAATGATAAAAGTGAGCGTAAATAGTGTTGCAATGCTAGGAAACAAGGCCTAGGGTTCATACTTTCACTAGTGCAAGTTCTCTCAACAATAATAACATAATTGGATCATATAACTATCTCTCAACATGCAACAAAGAGTCACTCCAAAGTCACTAATAGCGGAGAACAAACAAAGAGATTATGGTAGGGTACGAAACAACCTCAAAGTTATTCTTTCTACTCAATCTATTCAACATTCCATAGTAAAATAACACGAAGCTATTCTTTCCGTTCAATCTATCATAGAGTTCGTACTAGAATAACACCTTAAGACACAAATCAACCAAAACCCTAATGTCACCTAGATACTCCAATGTCACCTCAAGTATCCGTGGGCATGATTGTACGATATGCATCACACAATCTCAGATTCATCCATTCAACCAACACAAAGAACTTCAAAGAGTGCCCCAAAGTTTCTATCGGAGAGTCAAGACGAAAACGTGTGCCAACCCCTATGCATAGGTTCATGGGCGGAACCCGCAAGTTGAACCAAAACATACATCAAGTGGATCACGTGATATGCCATTGTCACCACTCATAAGCACCGTAAGACATACATCAAGTGTTCTCAAATCCTTAAAGACTCAATCCGATAAGAAAACTTCAAGGGGAAAACTCAATCCATTACAAGAGAGTAGATGGGGAGAAACATCATAAGATCCAACTATAGTAGCAAAGATCGCGATACATCAAGATCGTATCACCTCAAGAACACGAGAGAGGGAGAGAGAGAGAGAGAGAGAGAGAGAGAGATCAAACACATAGCTACTGGTACATATCCTCAGCCCCAAGGGTGAACTACTCCCTCCTCATCATGGAGAGCGCCGGGATGATGAAGATGGCCACCGGTGAGAGATCCCCCCTTCGGGAGGATGCCAGAACAGGGTCCCGATTGTTTTTTGGTGGCTACTGAGGCTTGCGGCGGCATAACTCCTGATCTATTCTGTTCCCCGATGTTTTTAGGGTATATGGACATATATAGGCGAAAGAAGTCGGTCAGGGGAGCCACAAGGGGCCCACGAGGGTGGAGGGCGCGCCCGGGGGGGTGGGTCTGCTCGGGCCGTCGGCCAATAGAAACCTGTACGGAAGGCCTTGCGCTTACAAAGGGCCCGGGCTGCGGCGTGGTGGCCGCCAAGTCCAGCATGGATTTCTGCCAAAAGCTTCCTCCCTTCCTCTTCGGAGATGCACCTTTGAAGGACTCTGGTAGTGCTTTTCTTATAAATCTCTACGTCATGGACCTTGTAGGTTTTAGACCGCCGCACTATGCAGCATGCCTCATTTTGGTCCTCGGGTAGTTCCTGCCTGGTTAGGTAGGACAGGAATGGTTCTGTCCACTTGGCGATGATGGCCATTATCACGTGGGCTGAAGGTGTTATTTCGGTGGCAGAGCCTCCAGTTGTGTCGGAGTGTTCGGTATCTGGTGTTGTGGCCGGGTCCAGACTATTGTTACCGGTGTCCCCTTCCCATACCACGGATGGCTTAAACAGCCTTTCCAAGAAGATGTTAGGTGGGACAGAATTCGCGCTTAAGCGCCCGATACGGGCGAAGATATCCGCCGCCTGATTGTTTTCCTGAGCCACATGGTGGAATTCAAGCCCCTCGAACCGAGCTGACATTTTGAGGACGGCGTTGCTATAAGTAGCCATTTTTTGATCCTCGGCGTTGAAGTCTCCATTTATTTGAGATATTGTGAGGTTCGAGTCCCCACGCACATCCAGGCATTGAATGCCCATGGAAACTGCCATCCGGAGACCAGGTAACTGGGCCTCGTATTCGGCTGCATTGTTGGAGTCTGTGTATAGTATTTGGAGTACGTATTGGACCGTATCTCCAGTGGGGGACGTCAGGACGACGCCAGCCCCCAGACCAGCCAGCATTTAGAGCCATTGAAGTGCATGATCCAATTGGAGTACGTGCCATATTCTTTAGGGAGTTCGGCTTCTGTCCATTCGGTGAGAAAATCGGCCACTACTTGCGACTTAATGGCTCGCCGTGGTCTATATGTTATGTCAAACGGGAGGAGCTCCATCGCCCATTTGGCAATCCGGCCCGCGGCATCGCGGCTGTTTATTATGTCGTTGAGTGGTACTTCCGAGGCCACCGTAATTGAACACTCTTGAAAGTAGTGTCGTAATTTCCGGGATGCCATAAATACCGCGTATGCTATCTTTTGATAATGTGGGTACCGTGATTTGCATGGAGTGAGGACAGTGGATACATAATATACCGACTTTTGAAGTGGGAATTTATGTCCGTCCGTCTCTCGTTCGACGACGAGCACTGCACTTTACAACTTGGTGAGTTGCCACTATATATAACAACATTGGTTCGCCGACATTTGGCGCGGCCAAGATTGGATTCGTGGACAGGATGGCTTTTATTTCTTCCAATCCGGCCGTGGCCGCGTCCGTCCACTCGAAGTGTTCGGTGCACCGAAGAAGGCGATAAAGGGGAAGTGTTCGGGAGATAAAGCGGCTTAAGGCCACCACGCTTCCAGTTAACTTCTGGATTTGCTCGAGGTCAGTTGGGATAGCCAACTATGACAGAGCTCAGATTTTTGGCGGATTTGCTTCAATTCGTCTACTGGAGACGATGAGGCCCAGGAGCTTTCCGGCGGGCACGCCGAAAACGCATCTTTCCGGATTGAGCTTGATGTCGTATGTTCGGAGATTGTCAAACATGAGCCTCAAGTCGTCTATTAAGGATTCTACGTGTCTGGTTTTAACGACCACATCATCTACGTATGCTTCCACTGTTTTCCCAATCTGTTTTTCCAGACATGCCTGAATCATGCGCTGATATGTTGCACCGGCGTTATTGAGCCTGAAGGGCATTGTGTTAAAATATAAGGGGTCCTATTGAGTGATAAATGCCGTTGCGGCTTGATCGGACTCCGCCATCTTAATTTGGTGGTAACCGGAGTATGCGTCAAGGAAGCACAATGAGTCGTGTCCTGCGGTATCGTCGATAATTTGATGGATGCGAGGGAGGGGGAAGGGATCCTTTGGGCAAGCCTTATTAAGGTCCTTGAAGTCGATGCATAGGCGCCAAGATTTGCCCTTCTTTGGTACCATCACTAGGTTTGCTAGCCAGTCCAGATGTTTTATTTCTCTAATGAATCTGGCCTCTAGTAACTTGGCTAGCTCCTCTCTCATGGCTTGTCGCTTAGGTTCAGAGAAACGCTGAAGAGTCTGCTTGACTGTCTTGAATCCCTTTAGAATGTTAAGGCTATGCTCGGCCAGCCTGCGTGGGATTCTTGGCATGTCTGAAGGATGCCAGGCAAATATGTCCCAATTCTCGCATAGGAACTCTCGTAGTGCAGCGTCTACAGTGGGGTTTAACTGTGCCCCGATGGATGCTGTTTTTATAGGGTCCGTTAGGTGGACTTGGAATTTGACAATTTCATCCACTGGTTTAAAAGAGGTGGACTTGGATCTTTTGTCGAGTATCACGTCGTCCATGTCCACTTTGGAGCGCAGTGCAGTTAATTCCTCGGCCGCGAGGGCTTCGGATAATGCCTCGAGGGCCAGTGCGGATGTTTTGTTTTCGGCGCGGAGTGCTATGTCCGGATCACTAGCTAGAGTGATGATTCCATTGGGCCCGGGCATTTTGAGCTTCATGTACCCGTAATGGGGTATGGCTTGGAAGATCGTGAATGCCTCCCGCCCTAGAAGGGTGTGGTATCCGCTACTGAACGGGGCCACTTGGAATGTAATTTCCTCGGACCTATAATTCTCCGGCGTGACGAATACCACATCTAGTGTGATTATCCCAGCGCATCATGCCTCCTGACTAGGGATGATTCATCTAAAGATCGTGCTGCTTTTCTCAATGTGGTTTCTGTCTATTTCCATTTTTGTAAGAGTCTCCTCATAAATAAGGTTTATTCGCCTGCCGCCGTCCATGAGCACTTTAGTAAGCTGAAAGCCGTCCACAATTGGACTAAGGACCAAGGCGGCTGCTGCTCATGGATTTATTGTTGCCACGTGCCAGCCTTCGGCAAGGCTGCGGAGTGCTCGCTTACGCCTATTATTTGAGGCGAAGGTCTCGAAGACCGACAATACTGTATTGTTGTTATCCACGGCGTGGTGCTCTGCGGTATTTTTAATGAGGAGATCCTCACCGCTCTTGGCCACTTGCCGGAGTACCCAACATGCTCTAAGGTTGTGTGTTGGTAAGGTATCCACTGTACTGTGAATTTTGCATGGCCCATTAAGCCATCCCTCCAATACGGTTCCATGCCCTGTAGTGGGCTTTTGCTTCTTTGTAATTGAGTCGGGAAAATTATGGGAGTGCACCCTTTTAGTTTGGACTGGGGGTTTTGTCAGAGCTGGATTATCCCAAAATTTTGTTTGGGTTTTCCAGGCGCTTTCCATCGCACAGTACTTCCGTACTATGGCCGCCATGTCAGCGAAGTGTGCTATGTCACGGCGACTTATGGCGTTGAGGATTCACTTGTCCGTGCAATTACTGCGAAAGAATGAAATTGCGTCTTCCTCGCGACAGTCCTTGACCTTGTTCATTTCAAGGAGGAATCTGGCCCAATAGTTATGTACTGTCTCCTGGGGCTCTTGCCTAATGTGGGAACGATCGTTTATACCTGGGTGGGTGGGTGGATTTAAGTCCGAGCCTTAACCCGATCTGAGACCCGGGGGTGGAGGAGTTTCTGATCTTGGAAGTTCGGGCTTCGGGATGTCACCAAGTTGGTCTGGCCCGCTGCCTGATTCTAGGTTCAGGGTTTGGGCGATGTCCTCCCGTAGACGGGTATCCGGCTCGGAGAGCTTGGGAATCCGGACATAGTTTGTCCTCAAGATAGAGGAAGAATTGCCGCATTGCTCCTCCACCACCGCTATCTGATGGGTGACCGGCGGAGAGTTAATCTCCCTTTGGTCGGGTTTAAGCCCAGTCCGATCATAGTACGTAGCGACCCCCAAAGCAGCGCTGCGATCCATGAGCTCGTTCAAAGAGGAGAGCTCCATTGGATTCATCCGCTCGGTAAGTTCCGAGCCAATGTGGAGGCGGTTTTTGATGACCCGAGAAGTCATCGTTGGCGCTAGCCGCCTAATCCAAGGGGTCATGACGAAGCCGCCTAGTCGGAGAGTTTGGCCTACAGCCAGGGCTCCCCCAGAGGTGATGTTGTCCCTGACAACGAGACGAGCCATCCTTCCTTCTGATGACGGCACAGTGGAACTCTCAATGAAAGAACCAATGTCGGTGTCAAAACCGGCGGATCTCGAGAAGGGGGTCCCGAACTGTGCATCTAAGGCGGATGGTAACAGGAGGCGGGGGACACGATGTTTACCAGTGTTGGGCCCTCTCGATGGAGGTAATACCCTACTTCCTGCTTGATTGATCTTGATGATATGAGTATTACAAGAGTTTATCTACCACGAGATCATAGAGGCTAAACCCTAGAAGCTAGCCCATGGTATGATTGTTTGTTGTCCAATCGGACTAAACCCTCCGGTTTATATAGACACGGAGGGCTAGGTTTACACAGAGTCGGTTACAAGGGAGGAGATCTACATATTTGTATTGCCAAGCTTGCCTTCCACACCAAGGAGATTCCCATCCGGACACGGGACGAAGTCTTCAATCTTGTATCTTCATAGTCCAACAGTCCGGCAAAAGGATATAGTCTGGCTGTCCGAGAACCACCTAATCCACGACTCCCTCAGCGGGCACTAGTGCGTGCAGCGTCCTTGTTTCCCCTTTGGTGCTAACGGAGCAAGCGTAGGCACAGAGTACCGAGGCATCAAGCAAAGGTTTCCATATCGGCACAACGAGACCAAGACCAGCAGGACGGCAAGATGGAGGTCACCATGGAGCCCAAGACGGCGTCACCACCAGAGCTTTTTGCAGGCGAAGACCGCTTTTGTAAGGATAAGCGATACTAGTTGTCCCCTTTTAAATTGGCTGTTGTTGGCTCCCTTCCCGCTCAATATTTGGGAACAGGACCAGGGCCTATATAAGTAGAACTAGCCACCACCGTAGGGATAACTCATTCAGAGGCATCTCACCTAATCCTTATCCACACACTGAGCACAAGAACACCTCAACCTCAGGAGGCTGTTCTTCCCCTTGTACTGTTCATCATCAGCCCAAGAGGCAATCCACCACCACCACCACACTGGAGTAGGGTATTACACCACAAAGGTGGCCTGAACCAATATAAATCTTGTGTCTCTTGTGTTGTGAGTTCGTCGAGTTTGTTCTTGAGATCTTAGCTAGTTAGGACGTGGATTGGTAGGGAGGAAATCTTCACGCGCACCCCAATGTTCGAACCTTGAGGGTTTTGCCAGAACCCGTGATCCGACATTTGGCGCACCAGTTAGGGGTGCGCCGGATCCTCTTCACCACCAATCGATCCGCCGACGCTCCGCGGCCCCAATGTCTGGCAACCCGAGGGCCGACTCCGACCGCTGGGCAGCTTGGCCCGCCCGGGCGGCGCCGCCTCAACCCCGCTGTCGGGGAGGCTGATCTGACCCACGAACACCTATGGGACTGGCGGACCGAGCCCCTTTCGGTTCGGCGGGGGGGCGGAGGTCGCACGAAGAGCAGATCGAGGCGAAGCACACGAGCGGTTTACCCAGCTTTCGGAGCTCTCGGAGAGATAACACTCCTACTGCTGCATGTCCGAGTGTATTGAGTTCTTGCTCGGAGCGCTGGAGTGCTACAGTACACACAAGCTGCTAACGAGACCGAGCGTGAGTGTCGAACCTTTCGAACCCCACTCTACGTTGCGCATGGGCCTCATTTTATATGCTCAAGGGGTCTTCGACAGGTGGCAACGTAGACAAGGGTAAAAATGGAAAAGGAGTGGTTGGTACAGCTACTTGTACAAAGGTGTCTGATGTATGATGTATCATACCTAACTCTGACGGCGGCAGGGGACAAAAGCATTAAATGCCGTCTTACGCCGCCTCTAACAAAGTGCAAACAGGACCGTCGGGGGACGCCAATTGCTCGCCACGATGGCTTGCATGTCTGCGCCGCTTGCCACCGCGCTCCGCTGGCCGCACGGCCTCTTGCCACGCGCGCCTGGAAAGGTCCCAGGGCGACATGTTAGTGGGTGTGCCGGCAAGTGCTCTGGCGCCAATGTGGTGACCACATATGCCTCCATGTATCTCTGCCAACAGCTTTTGTCCGTCTTCCCGGTGAATACACTTCAATTTCGCGCCGTTGAGTCTTCTTCTGTACAGTGCGCTATCGACAAACTGGTACATACTTGACTGCCGGGCTACTCTTTCCGCTTCTTCTTCCTGTTGCTCCGTCGCCGGTTTTTCTTTGCCGGGGCGATCTCCTCACTATCAGATCCTCCTGCTTCAGTATTCTCTCCGGGGAGTCTCCTCCCTTCCTCAAAGACGCGTGCACACTTGTCGGCCAGGCATATAGCTCATCGACGTCTCTAATCTTGCACATCGCCATCTCCTTCCGCATCCTGCGGTTTCAGATGCGTTCGATGGAACGCGCTGATTACCGCAGCAGGGTGGACATCTGGGATGTTGTGTTGTCTGTGGCTGAATCTCTGAATGTATTCTTGAGGGGTTCTCCTTCCTCCTGGGCGAGCAGATGAAGGTCGCTTTCTTGGCCATGGGGTTTGTGGCCGCCTGTAAAAGCGCCGACAAACTGATGGCATAGATCTGCCCAAGAGGATATGGAGTTGTCCGGCAAGTGCATGAGCCAGGATCTGACATTGGGCTTGAGCACCAGCGGGAAGTAGTTGGCAAGGATCTTGTCGTCTCGCCCCCTGGCAGCTTTGCACCGCGATGGTGTAGATGCTGAGGAACTCCGACGGATGCGTCTTGCCGTCGTACTTCTCTGGTACATCTGGCTTGAAATTCTTTTTGCTGGGCCACTGGACTTGCCGCAGCTCACGAGTGAACGCAGGGCAACCTACCACGTACGGCAAGTCACCTGGTTCCCCTAGCGCATGCATGTCGATAGAGGGCCCAGCGCGCTTGTCGGATTGAAGCCGCGTTTCTCCTCGGCGCTCGATGCGAGTTCGAGCGTCTTGTTGCTGTCGTTCGTGAAGAACTTGGCGCTGATCGCGACGAGCTCGTGGATCTGATGATGCGGTGGAGTCGCTGTCGAGGTGGATCCGGCGAGTCAGCGATCTTGGCCTTCGGGGCGGAGAGTGCATTGTGGTTGCATCCCCACCGGTTTCGTCGCCACCGGCTCGTGTTTGGCAGTCTTGTCGCGGCAGCGATGCACTCGGCTGCCGCGGAGCGTCGCCGTTGGCAAAGCCGATGAGACTCTGAATGGTGGCCCTCCATTCATCGACCTTGTCGGCTGTTGGAGGGTAATCCATGAGCAGTTGAGCTCTCGCCAAAGCTTCTGCCGGAGTGGTGGGTGGCAGTGGCGAACGGCACGAGGAGCGGGATATGCTCGGACTTCTAACGATGTTAGAAGGAGCAGTATCCTGTCCAGGCGACTGTGCCTCGCTCGCGCCAGCATGTTGGCGTGCATGCTGGTCTTGAGCAACCCGAGATCCACCAGCTCGATCTTGGTCGAACGAGCGTATGGCGTTGTGGATGCCATGACGCTGTCGGTCTCGCGCCTCCTGAGACGGGCGCGGTGCATGTACGGACGCCGAGGTCTGCGCAGCCTTGTCCTTGGACTTGGCAGCACCGTGGGCTCCCCCGTCGACGTCCATTCTTCTGCCGGCGTCTACCCCACCACCCGTTTGCTCCAGCGGTGGTGGGTTCGACGCGGACGGAATGTCTGCCGCCGAAGCCTTCTTCTTCGGTGGCATGTCGATGAAGATGATGAAGATCTAGCTCGTGTGGACGCCGGATCAGGTTCACACAATCTCGACGCCCTACAGCGCGCCAAACATGTCGGGAGGCTGATCGACCCACGAACACCTATGGGACCGGCGGACCGAGCCCCTTCGGTTCAAGGGGGGCGGAGGTCGCACGAAGAGCAGATCGAGGCGGCTAATACACGAGTGGTTTACCCAACCGGAGCTCTCCGGAGAGATAACACTCCCACGGCTGCATGTCCGAGTGTATTGAGTTCTTGCTCGGGAAATGGCCAGGTGCTACAAAGACACACAAGCTGCTAACGAGACCGAGCGTGAGTGTCGAACCTTTCGAACCCCCCTCTACGTTGCGCATGGGCCTCCTTTTATATGCTCAAGGGGTCTCCGACAGGTGGCAACGTAGACAAGGGTAAAAATGGAAAAGGAGTGGTTGGTACAGCTACTTATGCGATTATACGATGTACAGTGTATCATACCTAACCCTGACGGCAGGGGACAAAAGCATTAAATGCCCGTCTACGTCGCCCTAACAGTGCAAACAGGGACCGTCAGGGACGCCACCGTTCGCCATGATGGGTTGCATGTCTGCGCCGCTTGCCGCCGCGCTCCGTTGGCCGCACGGCCTCTTGCCACGCACGCCTGGAAAGGTCCCAGGGCGACACGTTAGTCGGTGTCTTTGAGCCTTGGTCTGAAGTGGTTTGCCGCGGCAAGCGCCTTGCCGCGGTTGTTGTCTTATCGCGCCCGGAAGATTGTCGCTCACCGGGCCTTCCCGGCAAGCTCCTCTTGCCGGGGCCTTGTCTTGTAGGTGCCTTGGGTGGCCTTCCCGGCAAGCTCCTCTTGCTGGGGCCTTGTCTCCTTGGCTTGAATACTTTGTTCTTGAATGGCTCCAAAGGAACCACGGGGGACCTTGGCGGTCACCCGGTAAGCCTTGCTGCAGAGGGCTGCAACTGCCCGTGCACAAGTTCGGGATACTAGGGTACCCCTACTCTAGTACACCGACAGGAGCCCCCGGGCCTGGGCCACACTGCAGTGCCCGGCTGTTGGGCGGGCCCAAAACAGGCACCAGTCACGCCGGCCTGGAGTCACGCATGAACTCACCCGGATCGACCACGCCCTCCACAGGCAACGGCAGCGTCGAATGCGGCGTCGTGTGAGAGATCGTGGGCGAGATCGTGGGGGTTTCTTTATTCGGAAAAACGGGCGTCCGCCCCTCCCTCTTTATAAGCAGGGGAAACAGGGGCAGTCCGCCCATCTCGCCAGTTGCTGTCCCATCTCGAAAAAACCTCTGCTGCTCCCCCCCTTCTTCCCAAGGCTAAAGAGAGCAGCGCTCCGCCCCCCATCGCCACTAGCATCACCCACGCCGTCGATCTCCTCCACCGCCTCCGCCATGGCTCCGAAAGCCGACAAGGGGAAGGCCGTGAAGTCGGCCGAGGCGCAGCGGGGCTGCGAAAGGAGCGGGCAATCTTTCCCCCCAAGCTCGCCGCGAGGGAGCTGAGGGAGAACTACTACCTCTTACAGTCGACGGAGACGCGGCGCATCCGCGCCTGACGAAGGTACTTTCTCTGCTGCTTGAACTAGCCCGAGCGGATATCCCTTCTTCACGCTTGTTCTTCTACTGCGGGCTCTGCCCGCCTTTCTCTGAGTTTTTCTGTGACATCACTTGAACACCTCTGGTTACGCCTCCTTGATTTCACCCCCAAAGCTGTTTTGACCATGGCAGTTTTCGCACATCTCTGCGAAAACTTTGTCGGAGTCCATAAACGTAGCCCTTTTCCGCCACTTCTTTATAGCCCGAGTTGAGAGAGGAGAGCCTCTTGCCGGCGGAATCGCTTGGATCTCAAGGATTGGCAAGAAGGAAGCTTATCTGGAGGGAGAGCTCCGCAGCAAGTGGGAGGAGTGGAGGGCAGATTGGTGCTGGATTGTCGAGGAGAACCCGCAGCCATTTACCGCCAAAGACCAAACCCCAATAGTGCGGCAGCGATTGGAGTAACGTGACCCGGAAGATGCTAGGCTGAAGATTGCCGTCACGCGCGGATCTTGCGCCAGGCTTCTTGCGGGCTTCTTTGTAAGGCACCGTTGGCATGCAGACTTTCTTCGCGCCCGCCAGACGCTTTGCGGTGAGAGAGGAGGAGACCCGCTGGGAGTTTCAGAACGCGGCAGATATCATGAGGCCGCGCCCAGGCCTCAACTTCAACTTCACCGTCTTGGAGCTTGACGCGATGCTCTTGGAGCTGTTCAAGCCCGATCCTGATCATCCAGAGATGTTTATGTTGCCGAGGGGCGTCGTTCCGTTGTGCAACAATTCCTCGCTCGACCGCATCCGTGCAATGATGCCGTTGTGCGACTCACATGGAATTGTCCCAACTTGGCAAGAGCCTGCAGATGACATCGTGCGGCAGTTCTTTGACAACCTGGTAGAAATGCCGGTCCGCCCTGATGAACAGAGGGGCCTCACCCGCGACACCACCGATGATGAGATGCAGCGACGCCACCAGCTGGAAGAGGCGGCGGCAGCAGCTGCCGCAAGGGCAGTTCGGATTCACCGTGGAGGAGGCAGAGGCAGGCAGAGGCGGCAAGCCTTGTCGAGCGAAGGGAGTTTGCGGCGAGAGGAGCTTGCCATGCTGAAGCTGAGTCGAGTGAGCCCGCCGAGGACGCCTCCTCCCCACCTTCAAACAGCTTGCCTGGCGGAGCCCCAGCTCCACCAAAAAGGCGTCTTCGCAAGGCGGAGACGAAGCGGGCGGCCAGACGGGTCAACAGCCGTCGCGCCACAAGGCAACGGCTCCAGCGGCAAGCTTGTTGCCTGGAGCACCTCACACCGCTAACAAGCTCGGAGGCGGGGCCTTCGCTGACCACCGCCTGCTTCCGATAGCGGCCAAGGGAAACTACTCCTCCGCCTCGTCGTACTGGAGGCGGGCCAGAATTTGACCTCTCCGCGCTTAGCTCCGACGAGGAAGAAGAAGATTAAGATTCTTGGCAGCATTTGTAGTTCTTCGGCTTGTTGCTTTGTCTTGTATCTGATTTGCTTTACTCTGAACCCATTCCTTTTCGTGACGCCGCCCGTAGAGTGTCGAAGAGAGCCAAGGCCCGGTGATTCTCGTCGAGGACGAACCCATCATGACAGCAGGAGGCGCGTCGAGACCACCTTGCCGGACGCGACAACTCTTCCTCAAAGCAGCCCCTAACGCAGCCCCCAGGTAAGTATATGGTTTACTTCCTGCTGTTAGGCGTGCATGGGTGCCCTTTCTTTCTTGATATCTGGCTGCTGATTTGTGTAGGAAGCGAGCAGCGACCAGGAGTGCCACAAGCCGCTCTGACATGCCTTCGCCGACTACACCGCCAAGGGAGGATTCCCGGCAAGGGAGGCGTTCTCCGGCAAGGGAGACTTCTCGGCAAGGGCAGTTCTCGACAAGGGGCGACACAATGATCCCACGGCGGCGGAGACCATGACTGCAGACCCTAGCACAGGTAATCCTCTTGCTTGAAAACTTTCCTTGTGTTCTTCTTCTTCTGATTTTCTTTTTTGAATATTTGCTTGACTTTTCTTCATTTTCTGGTCATCCATAGAGCCAATGGAGACCGAGGCTGCCGGCGAGGAGGACGCGCGCGGCAATATTGACGACGCCGCTGCCACCGAAGAAGAAGTCAAGGCGTGACAAGCCCGGCCGAAGAGGCCGCCAAAGCTGCCGCCGCAGAGGGCCGGGCGAGGGGTCCGGTGATCGCCCAGCAGCCCCGAGGCCTTGAGGCGCCAGGCGCTCGTCGACCGCCGATCCCTCCGCCCGCTGCGGCAGCGTGGGCTCGAAAAAGCCCCAGCTCTGGCGCCTATTTGAAGGCCGGCGATGGCGTCTTCATCAAGCTCCCATGGGCGTCGAGCTCCGAGCGCCCGGCGAAGGAGAAACTTTTGATGAAGAGCTTGCTCGCCTCCGCTGGTGACGCTGGATTGTGGCGCCAAGCAGCAACGGCAGTGAATGCGAGGAGGAGCAATTGCTGCGGAAGCTCTTTGTCGCTCTACCGCGCCCGACAAGCCAAAGCTGGAATCCCGGGAAGCGCTTTGTCGCGAAGGCGGAGCGTACATCGAGAAGCGCTGCTGGAGGAGCTTGGGCCTCTACCGAAGCTCTCCGGTCCATGGCGTAGGAAGGCGGGAGTGGCTTGCCGAGGAGCGCAAAGCCTTCCTCCTCGAGAAGGCTGAAGCCGAGAACAACAATGACTTGCCGCCGAGAAGCTATCTCTTGGCAGAAGGCGAGTTGGCACAGAGGAAGGTTTATCTTGACAGCCATGAGGAGGATCTAGCCACGCCATGGCGAGCAAACATTTGGCGGGGCTCTCAAGGAAGCAAAGGATCTTGCCGCAGCTGCCGAGGCCGCCAAGAAGGAGCCGGAGAGGAAGGTGGCGCAGTTGGAGGCCAATCTCAAGGAGAGCGGCGAGGAGCTTGCTGCACTCAAGCACGGCCTTGAGAAGGGCGCCTACACTCTTGGCGAGCTGCGGGGCCGTCTCGCCGAGAGGAGCAAGGAACTCAGCCGCCAAGGACTCCAACGCAGATCTTGAGTTGAAGCTAACTACTTTGACTCGAGATTTGGGCCAGGCGCTTGAGGGAGCAGGGGTGGCCTTGAAGGAGAAGATCAAGGCCGGCCAGGCTGGCTGGCGATCTTCTTGCCGCCCAGAATACCTTTAAGGAGAATGTGGAGCACTGGACCGAGGTCTCGTGGATGTTCTTGCAGCCATCGACGAGGAGCCGGGCGTACTGGGATGGTGGATCTTGGATATTCCTCCGATGAGCACCTCCAACCCAGCGCCAAGCTTAGCTTGTTCTTCAAGGGCGTGGTGGCGGCCCTCCAGCGACTCGGGAAGAAGTCCCAAAGCAGCTGGCCGAGGAGTCGCGCCAGATCTGCGCTGGAGCTCTTCAAGGTGCCGATGAAGGTGGCCTTCCGCAACCAGGCCTCAACCTCACCAACGTCCTCAAGTCCTTGCTGCTGGGTCTTGATGTGGAGGCGCTCAAGACCCTTGTCGCACCCATCGTGGACAGGGGTGAGCGGGATCAAGAGGGTTGAGGCGATCACAGAGATTAGGCCGCCCACTTTCCCTTTTTCTTGATGCTGCTGGTCATGTTATGAGAACAATCTATTAGAGCTGCGACAAGCTATCTTGTAATATAACTCTATTTCGGGTAGCAATTGCTATGTTATTTCCTTTACTTGATTCCTTCCTTTGTATGTTTTTGCCCTACGCTTTTAGGGAACTTGTCGGCGCAGGCACCTGGGCCGCGAGCGCTGAGTGCGGGACGTCAGCAGCCTGCTGGCGGTGCCGCTTCCGACAAGAAACCTTGTCGCAACTAGTCGCAGCTCACTTAAGTTGTTGAGCGGACTCAAAACAAAGTAAGGGCGCAACTAGCTACGAGTTGGTTCCTCCGCGCACAGGTTTTCCATACAAAATGCAGTCGTTCGAGGAAGATAACTTAAAATTTTAAAACTGATTGCTCAAACTTTAGCAACTTAGCTTTTTGTCGCTTTGCTTCCGGTAAGGCTAGACTTCCTTGAGCTGACGCTTGGTCCACACCATTATCTTCTCCTTTCCCCGGCAAACTTGTGTGCGAGGGAACCTTCCTTTCTTTGAGAAAGAGAAAGAAGAGAAAATAAAGATATGGAGCCTTATGGCTCGTTATTGCTACCGGGGCAGGTGCTGCACAAAGTGTCAGATAACGCATTCAAAATAGAAGTAGAAAGCATGAAATTGACAAGATGTGCGAAGCACATTAGCTTTACTTATGCACGGGGTCTGCGCCCGGCTTTGTACAAAGGATTACATGCAACATCGGCAAGACTTGTACAAAAGGTGGTTGCCGGAACAGGTTCCGGCAACCGCGCCCTATATGTAAAACTTACGAAGATGCTCGATGTTCCAGGAGTTTCTCACCGGAATACCATCTTCGGTCTCAAGGCGGACAGCGCCGGGCCTAGTGACGCGTTTCACCCGATAAGGGCCTTCCCACTTCAAGGCGTCAACTTGTTGGAATTCTTGGCGGACTGAACGCTACCGAAGAACAAGGTCGCCTTCCTCGAGACTTCGGCATTAACTTTGCGGCTATGGTAGCGGCGCCAAAGCTTGCTGGTATCGAGCAGCTCGTCTGACAACGAAGGCGATCCTCCTCAAGGAGCGGTAGCGTCATCTTGTCGCAGCTGCTCTTGCTCAAGCTCATCATAAGCGAGCACTCGAGGTGATCCGTTATCACGAGTTCGTGGGGAGAACTGCCTCTGCTCCATAGACTAGAGCGAAAGGTGTCCGGCGATGGCTCGATTTGGCGTCGTCTGATCGACCAAAGAACCACGGCAGCTCCTCAATCCGATTTCTTCCGCACTTGTGCAGCCTGTCGAAAGTTCTGGTCTTGAGTCTGCTCAGCACTTCAGCATTTGCCCTCTCCGCTTGACCGTTACTTCTCGGATGAGCAACAGAAGCGAAGCAGACCTTGGCGCCAAGATCTTGGACGTACTGCATGAAGGTGCGGCTCATGAATTGCGTGCCGTTGTCGGTGATGATCCTGTTAGGGATCCCGAAGCGGCAAACAATCGATCTGAAGAACTTGACTGCTGACTGTGCTGTCACCTTCCTCATTGCTTCCACTTCCGGCCACTTTGTGAACTTGTCGATTGCAACGTACAAGTACTCAAAGCCCCCGATACTTCGGGGAAAGGGGCCGAGGATGTCGAGCCCCAGACCGAAAATGGCGAGGATAAAGGGATCGCCCGGAGAGCTTGAGCTGGCTGGTGTATCTGCTTGGAATGGAACCGCACGCTTCACACTTGGTTACTTGTGCTGTTGCATCCCGGAGGGCTGTTGGCCAAAAGAAACCTTGCCGAACGCTTTGCCGGCAAGTGCTCTGGCGCCAATGTGGTGACCACATATGCCTCCATGTATCTCTCGCCAACAGCTTTTGTCCGTCTTCGGTGAATACACTTCAATTTCGCACCGTTGAGTCTTCTTACATGCAGTGTCTGTCGACAAACCGGTACATACTTGACCGGGCTACTCTTTCCGCTTCTTCTTCTGTTGCTCCGTCGCGGTTTTCTTTGCCGGGCGGTCTCCTCACTATCAGATCCTCCTGCTTCAGTATTCTCTCCGGGGAGTCTCCTCCCTTCCTCAGCACGTGCACACTTGTCGGCCAGGGCATATAGCTCACTGACGTCTCTAATCTTGCACATCGCCATCTCCTCTCGCATGCTGCGGTTTCGTATGTTCTGATGGAACGCGCTGATTACCGCAGCAGGGTGGACATCTGGGATGTTGTGTTGTACGCGGCTGAATCTCTGAATGTATTTGCACAGGGGTTCTCCTTCCTTCTGGGCGAGCAGATGAAGGTCGCTTTCTTGGCCATGGGGTTTGTGGCCACCTGTAAAGGCGCCGACAAACTGATGGCATAGATCTGCCCAAGAGGATATGGAGTTTTCCGGCAAGTGCATGATCCAGGATCTGACATTGGGCTTGAGCACCAGCGGGAAGTAGTTGGCCAGGATCTTATCGTCTCGCCCCCCGGCAGCTTGCACCGCGACCGCGTACAGCAAGTCACCTGGTTCCCCTGGCGCATGCATGTCGACAGAGGGCCCAGCGTGTTTGTCGGATTGACGCCGCGCTTCTCTTTGGCGCTCGATGCGAGTTCGAGCGTCTTCTTGCTGTCATTCGTGAAGAACTTGGCGCTGATCGCGACGAGCTCGTGGATCCGATGATGCGGTGGAGTCGCTGTCGAGGTGGATCCGGCGAGTCGGCGATCTTGGCCTTCGGGGCGGAGAGTGCATGGTGGTTGCATCCCCACCGGTTTCGTCGCCACCGGCTCGTGTTTGGCAGTCCTGCCGCGGCAGCGATGCACTTTCGGCTGCCGCGGAGCGTCGCCGTTAGCAAAGCCGATGAGACTACGAATGGTGGCCCTCCATTCATCGACCTTGTCGGCTATTGGAGGGTAATCCAGAGCGATTGAGCTCTCACCAAAGCTTCGCCGGAGTGGTGGGTGGCGGTGGCGAACGGCGCGAGGCGGGATATGCCGGACTTCTAACTATGTTAGAAGGAGCAGTATCCCGTCCAGGCGACCGTGCCTCGCTCGCGCCAGCATGTTGGCGTGCATGCTGGTCTTGAGCAACCCGAGATCCACCAGCTCGATCTTGGTCCAACGAGCGTATGGCGTTGTGGATGCCATGACGCTGTCGGTCTCGCGCCTCCTGAGACGGGCGCGGTGCATGTACGGACGCCGAGGTCTGCGCAGCCTTGTCCTTGGACTTGGCAGCACCGTGGGCTCCCCCATCGACGTCCATTCTTACGCCGGTGTCTACCCCACCACCCGTTTGCTCGGCGGTGGTGGGTTCGGACGCGAACCGGAATGTCTCGCCGCTACCGAAGCCTTCTTCTTCGGTGGCATGTCGATGAAGATGATGAAGATCTAGCTTCGTGTGGACGCCGGATCAGGTTCACACAATCTCGACGCCTACTGGCGAGCCAAAGATGTCGGGAGGCTGATCGACCCACGAACACCTATGGGACCGGCGGACGAGCCCCTTCGGTTCGGCGGGGGCGGAGGTCGACGAAGAGCAGATCGAGGCTTAAGCACACGAGCGGTTTACCCAGCCGGAGCTCTCCGAGAGATAACACTCCTACTGCTGCATGTCCGAGTGTATTGAGTTCTTGCTCAGAGCGCTGAGTGCTACTGATACACAAGCTACTAACGAGACCGAGCGTGAGTGTCGAACCTTTCGAACCCCCTCTACGTTGCGCATGGGCCTCCTTTTATATGCTCAAGGGTCTTCGACAGGTGGCAACGTAGACAAGGGTAAAAATGGAAAAGGAGTGGTTGGTACAGCTACTTGTACAGTGTTTCATACCTAACCCTGACGGCAGGGGACAAAAGCATTAAATGCCCGTCTACGTCGCTTCTAATAAAGGCAAAGCAGGGACCGTCGTGGACGCCACCGTTCGCCATGATGGGTTGCATGTCTGCGGCTTGCCGCCGCTGGCGCTCGTTGGCCGCCACGGACCTCTTGCCACCTGCGCTTTGGAAAGGTCGAGGCGACACGTTAGTCGGTGTGCTGGAGTGCAGGTACAGAGTGGTCTGCCGCGGCAAGCGCCTTGCCGTGGTTGATGTCTTGTCGCGCCCGGAAGCTTGTCGCTCATCGGGCCTTCCCGGCAAGCTCTTCTTGCCGGGGCCTTGTCTTGTAGGTGCCTTGGGTGGCCTTCCCGGCAATCTCCTCTTGCCGGGGCCTTGTCTCCTTGGTTTGAATACTTTGTTCTTGAATGGCTCCAAAGGAACCACGGGGGACCTTGGCGGTCACCCGGTAAGCCTTGCCGCGGAGGGCCGCAACTGCCCGTGCACAAGTTCGGGATACTAGGGTACCCCTACTCTAGTACACCGACACCCGCGCTCCAGGCGGCACGAGCGCCACCTAACGCTGCTGGGCGCGAGCGGCGCGGCCAGCCGCCGTTCACCCTTACTCCATGACAAGCGCGAGCTGCTGCAAGGGCAGCGAGCCACGCTTCTGCGACGGTGCTGCACACCCGACAGGAGCAGGCGAACATGCGGGCCGCGCTCACGGTGGCGTGGGAGTTGCTGCGGTGCCGATTGATGGAGAGCTGTCGGGATGCACTGTTGGAACGTGTCGCTGAGCTGCTGGATGAGGCGGCGTCAGGAGCGCTGCCCTTCTGCTATCTGCTTCCTTCTCGGGCCGCTACTGGATCTCACGGCGGGCCTCACCGCAACCACGCGCACTCGGGTGAGCCTTGGGGCTTCATTGATACCAGCACGGCCGGCGGCGCCGGGGGCCCCGTTGCCCCCATGCCGCCTTCGATGAGCATGGGCACGAGCGTTGCCTCCCATGGTCCCAACGAGACGATGCGCTATCATCCTCAGGACACCGCGCTGGGCCGGGGAACGTGGAGTGTGGGGCACTACGGCGAGGTGTTTGGGGTAACAACCTTGGAAGCCTACATGCCCCGCATGATGGACCAAGAGTACACGCCAGAAGACGACCCTGGCTCGTTCCTCAGAGAAGGTTGGGAAGAAGAGGCGCTAGGAGTTGAGGCCTTCCAGGAGCCGACGGGGAACCACAACAATCTCCCATGGGCTGCATGTGAATCAGGTCACAACGTCGACCGACGACCCCGTCATCGCAGCCCCCCTTCCGCCAGGGGAAACATGCTGGTGGCTGCATGGAGGGAGCCAGGAGCAAGGACCCTCCCCACGTCACGCTAAGCCAAGCATCACCCGGAGGTAGGCCCTCTGCCGGGGAGGCGCCAGCGAGTCTTCCCCCGGCAGAGGACACGTGGTCGCCGAGGGCGCCGCTGGCGTCCCCTTTCCCCCCTTTGTCTCGTCCTGGTTGTCGGTCGGCTCAAAGGTGGTCGAGGGTGGCGCAAGGCGGGGCCCTTGCCTGGCGATATGAAGCAAGGCCGGTACCTGTGAAGACGGCCGAGTGCCTGTGAAGATCGCCGCCCATGACACTCTCACGTAATAATGAGTGGGGCTGTACACGCCCCGGAGTCTCCGGAGAGCCGCCCTCGGGCCTCGGGGGCTCCCTCCCACGCCTAGTGGCAGCACTTAGCTCCGCGCTGGTGAGAAGACCAGAAGACTAGACTAGGCGCCGGACGCGGCCATTTGCTTTGGATCTCTTTTCTGTAACCTTGCCTTCTGGATTTGGATTTAAGTTGAAGTTGAGTTGTTATCGATGCGCGCGGGGGTGCCTTTTCTCGTTCAAGCGATTTATTGCCATCTGGTTTTTGCCTTGTTCTGAAGCTCGCGCTCATTGCCTCCCCCTCGCGGGCCCCTCGGGAGCGGGGCTGGGCGCGGCACACGCACCGCGCGTGCCGGTTGACGCTAGATCCTCGCGAGGCCCTCTCGGACGGATCAGCATACCCTTCAGGAGCTCCGCGGCAACTCTCTACCTTACAATCCGATTCACGGCCCGCCCCAGCTAAGGTAAGCCGCAACAACAAAACTTGCCGCCAGGCTCATGGATCCACGAAGGCGCACACTCGTCTTGGCATAGAAGAGTAAAAATTGTGATTTGTTTACATGAGGGGCTCCCCCTCTCAAAATGCTCTCACAATCTTTAGGGCCACACCCAGGTTTTTTGCATACATGGTAAAAAAGTAAAGGAACAAGGGATCAGCCAGATATTTCGCTCGGGGCGTCCTCCATGTCGTCTTCAGACGTGCCGCTGGCGTCGCTGTCACCGTTGTTGGCGTCGCCTCCACCTTCACCAAGGTCGGCATCACCATCGTCAACCACGTCACCTTCGTCTGCAGCAACCACCACCGCATCGTCTTCAGAAGCGAAGGCTCTGACCAGCGCATCCATGTTGTCCTCCACCCACCGCGCCAGGTTACCACGGATGGCCTGCGGTACGGGGGAAATGGCGGCGTCGAAGTCGAAGTCGGGGAAGGTGTTTCCAAGATGGCTAAAGACATGGGAGAACATGCGCCCGAGCAGGCCCTGGCTCCTCTCTTCCACGAGCTAGCGGGCTCTATCAGGCCGGGTTTCCAGGCGCGTCACCATGTCAGCGAAGAAGCGCAGATGACTGGCGTAGTCCTTCGAGTGTGGGTGCAGAGCATTCTCGTCGCAGACATGACCCAATGCCGCATTGGCCCTGACCCTAAGGTCCTAGAGCATGGGGGCGTGCTCACGCTCCAGCGTCCGCCACTGAAGCACTTCCTCCCGACTCTGCCGGTGACAGACTCGGCGTCATCAACCCGCTTCTGAACAGAGAGCGGCTTGGCACAGGCGGAGGCCAATTCCGCATGCGCTGTGACCAGGGCGGCTGCCGTAGCCTCCTTGCGCCTCTCCACTTCAGCCAGCTTGGGCCTGAGGGCGGCTGCTCTACCCGCATCCTCCGTCCCCGCAAGCTTCAACCTCAAGTCATACCTACCCTCAAGATCCGCGCGAGCCTCGGCCACCCGGCGATCAACCTCCTCCTGAGCCTTGGCCTCGCGTGCGCTAAAGGCATCTTCCGCTTGGGCAACTTGACGCTCCCTCGTCTCCAGCTGCTCAAGCTCGAGGCTACACTCCACGTCCTCTAGAGACAGCGCCTCCTCGCGCCTCCGGATCTCTTCTTCCTCGGTGGGCGTCCCCCTCAGTGACGCAAGGGTGGCCTTGCGCACCTCCACCTGCTGCTCCAGGGACGCACTCCAGGCCTGGAGCTCCCACGCGCGCTTCTCTGCAGCCTCGCGATGGCGGCCAGCCTCGCGAGCCTCCTCCAGAGCTCGGGAGCAAGCTTCACGGGAAACCTTGAGGGATGCCTCGGCCTGCGCGTTATCAAGATCATGCTAGTAGCAGCCAAGGTTGATGGCCACCTTCAGCTTACGCCATTCCTCCACCAGCCGAAGACCCTCAGCCTTGACGCGCACGTCGACGCCCGCAAGTTCTTCATTGAGCCGGTTCATCGCGCCCATCGCCTCCTGGAAGAGCTCATGACGAACGGCGCTCCGCCCGTGCTCGAACTCTAGCCCACGGCCCACCTCGTCCTCCGCCACGGGGGCTGCAGGCGGGACGTGAAGCAATGCACCTCCTCTCGACAGGGGGCTAGGGGTTGGTGCCACCCTAGGCGCCAGCCCGGCCTCACGAGGGGCCCTGGCCAGTCCGGGCCCGCTGCTTTAAGAGGAACCGAAGACCGAAGCCAACCAGCTACTGTCCATAATCAGAGGAGGGGTCCGGGGCACGCCCGCCAAGATCTAAGCCAGGCCGTGGATGAAGGATGACAGGGCCGCAGATTCGATGCACCATGAAGGCGAGCGCACCTCCACGGCCAGCCCTGTTCCAGGTGCGACCTGCCAGCTCGAGACACTCAATGCCAGTGGCGGGGACACAGCGGCCCTGACGGAAGGGGTCCTGAAGAGCCAACCTCAAGGGGGAAAGCAGCAATGAAGAAATACTTTAACGGCCCGAAGATACCGCTGCTGCTCGGAGATCACTTCCTCTTGCGGAGCTCCTCGAAGGCCACGCAAAGCCGACCGAAGCGCTGGATATGGCAGCCGGCACGGGGTGCAGCCGGAGAAGTGCTCGAGGGGACAACTTCAGGGGTGTCGGGCTGCGGAGAGCAGTCGGGCGCAGTCTCACCACGACCTCCAAAAGCCTCCGGAGCTTCGGCCTCGGGAGCCGCGTGCTGCACCGTCTCGGTGACCGACATCCCAGCGGAAGAATCATGAGTTCCTGGGGACGAAGCCCAGGAGCCCCAGGCGGCATCTGCACATCAGCACTTGTGCCGCCCGCCTCCGGCGGCCCTCGCCCCCCTGCATCCACATTCAGGGCAAGCTCGGCACTAACAACGAAGAAGGGAACCACGTTGACAGGGTTCTCGCGGGACCCCACCAGGCCGTCCGGGCGCAGCCCCCACTCACCAAAGGGAGGCATGCTCTTCGCAAATTCGGCATTGTTCGTGCAACGGTACAGCAGACAGCACTTCCCAGGCATGTCTCCCGGCGAAGGGACACCTGTCTAGACCTCGAGCACTGTTTACCGCGTCTTAAGAGGGGGCCCGGTCTCCTGAAACCTCATATGGTCCTGACTGCTGAGCAAGGCCCACATCGAGCGAGAATGGCGCAGAAGCGGAGCGACTCGGCATCTGACGAACTCCTTCACCACCATAGGCGCAGTGACGTCGCGGTCCTGCAGCCTCCTCATCCTGAGCCAGACGGGGACAAGACAGGGGTTCGCGAGCCTCTCGTGGCCCCAACCGGAGTTGGGAACGGCAGGTGCTGACGGAGAATGGAGCAGAGGGCTGAGCACCCCAGCATCGACGAATACCCACCGTGTCCGAAATTCGCTCGTGGATGTAGGAAGCTCGAAGTCGATCCCCGCACCTGCCGTCGGGGCCACAGCCTGGAAGCTCACGCACCCCGAGCTTTGTCGGGGATCCATCAGATGCAATGAGAAGAAATGACGGAGAAGGGCCACGGAAGGAGTGATGCCCACCATGGCCTCACACACAAAGGCGAAGACGGCAAGGAGAGTCACAGATTGGGGGTCGAAATGCAGCATGTGGATCTAGTAATGCTCAAGCACTGTGTTGAAGAAGGAGGAGAAAGGGGGAATCAGGCTGGCCCAAAGGGCATCGATGAAGATTGGGGCCTCGGTGGTTGCCCGGGCAATGCGAGCGCGAGACGCGGGCCAAGCCACCATCTTCCCCCACTCGTTGAAGCTGGTTGCGAGCATGGGATGCACCTTGCTCATGGCCTCGTCGTTGAGCACCAGGGATCGGCCGACTGCAGGCTCGACGGCTGGAGGCACACTTGGCGAGGACAGAGGCTTCTTCCCCTTGTCTGCTTGTTTCAGCGCAATGATGATGAAGCGGGCAGAGTGCAGGTCAGATTAGAGAGGAGGAGCAGAGTCTCGAGGAAGCAGATGGATTGGGAAAGTAAGGCGTGGGCGACGAAAGAATAACTGTGTAGGTAGCGGGGGCCGCATAGCCAGGCGGACTCCAAGGCAGCGTGGGGAAGCGGAGACGGCCACGTCCAATCAACCGCCACACGTCAAACGAGGCCGCAGGCTTTTGGGGCCCGCGGCACTCCGTACTTGACCCTTGGCTTTGCCTCAAAGCCAAGCTCGGGGGCTACTGTCGGCGTTCTAGGAACGGGGGTCCCCAGACTTGCCTGCCTGCGGCCCACGGTGTGGCTGAGCTAGTAGGCCTGTATGGCCCATCTTCATCAACAAGGCACTCAAGACCCTCGCGAGGGGCCAAGCCTCGCAAGGCGGACGGTGCAAGACCTCCTCAGGAGCGGCCTCGCCAGGAAGGCTCGCGAGGGGCGGAGAGATCAAGGCAGGGCACAGCTCGTGAGGTTCTCGTGACGTGAGCCATGACGATCAAGACCAGGCAGGCGCCAGGCCGGCGCTAGCGCGCGCAGCATCCTTGTTTCCCCTTTGGTGCTAAGGGAGCAAACGCAAGCGCAGAGTACCGAGGCATCAAGCAAAGGTTTCCATATCGGCGCAATGAGACCAAGACCAGTAGGAGGGCAAGAAGGAGGGCACCATGGAGCCCAAGACGGCGTCACCACCAGAGCCTTTTTGCAGTCAAAGACCGCTTTTGTCAGAATAAGCTGTACTAGCTGTCCACTTTCAAGTTGGCCGTTGTTGGCTCCCTTCTTGCTCAATATTTGGGGAGAGGACCAGGGCCTATATAAGTAGAACTAGCCACCACCGTAGGGATAACTCATTCAGAGGCATCTCACCTAATCCTTAGCCACACACCGAGCACAAGAACACCTCGACCTCAGGAGGCTGTTCTTCCCCTTGAACTGTTCATCATCAGCCCAAGAGGCAATCCACCACCACCACACTAGAGTTGGGTATTACACCACAACGGTGGCCCGAACCATTATAAATCTTGTGTCCCTTGTGTTGTGCGTTCGTCGAGTTCGTTCTTGAGATCTTAGCTAGTGAGGACGTGGATCGGTAGGGAGGAAATCTTTGCGTGCACCCCAGTGTTCGAACCTTGAGGGTTTTGCCGGAACCCGTGATCTGACACAAGGGAGGGAAGCCGGAGAGAAGCCAAAGGCACAAGATGGTCAAGGCAACGCCAAGACTAGAAACACCAAAGAGCAAGAGGGCGAGGTGGACTCCCCCGGCAAGGCCCTTATCGGGGCGGACTCCGCGGCCCCGGGAAGAGCCTTGCCGGGGAAACTTGCCCGATGCCAGCAGAGCAGGCCACCCTTGAGCCCACGGGTTCCAAACGCCGCCAACGACTATGTTGGAACCAAGGCTCGGGAGGCACCTCTGTGGTGGCATGCAGATCTTTGTCAAGATCATAAACATGTGGGATCAGATGAGGACCAGAAGACAGCGACCCTCGGCGGGATCCCAGCTGAGGGAATCCACAAGACCCCCGGCAAGCGCCTTGCCGGGGTCGACTTCAACGCCATGACAAGATCCTTGCCGGGCCCCCAGCAAGACCCTTGCCGATGGCATCCGCGGGGCCACCGCCAGGCCCGCACCAGCCAAGACTCCACCGCCGTCCCCAAGTAGCTGCTAGCTCAACCAGCTTGGCAGGCACCTGCGTGGCGACGGGCGGCCTCTACACCAACTCAGCAAGCACCTGCGTGGTGGCATGTAGATCTTCGTGAAGACCCTACCACCGCGACACCTCAGCTGCCTGCCTGCCTACATGGCGCCACATGCATCGCTGGCCTGGGCGCGTGTCGAAGCAAGGCGAGGCAAAGGACGGGCCTCGTTCCCGTCCCCGATAAATCTAAGGGACACCTAAGCGATGCATTAAATGCATCTTGTCCTATAATACGGGCGATAGGCTCGCAACATTGTAGACCTTTCCACCTCATGTGTGCCACTGTGGCATCCCCTTTCGACTATAAAAGGAGGCCCATGGCATACTTGAGGGGGATTCGGCTCTTTTGGGCAAGTTACACCCTGTAGCTAGCTCAAGAATACAAGAACACTCAATACATCCGCCAAAGAAGGACTAGGATATTACGCATCCTCGCGGACCGAACCTGGGTAAACGATCAGTGTGCTTCTTCTTAGACCCGCTCTTCTCACAACCCCGCACCCACCAACCGTAGAAGGGATTCCAGTGATCCCATAGGTGTCGTTTCCACCGACAGGCATGCCATCTCAGCTAAGCAGATTGAGTGCAGAACAGGGCAAGGAAGCTTCTTAAGCAGAGCATATTGACTGTAAACTACTTCGGCAAACAGTGATATTAACAGCGTCTACCAGCTAACATTTAGCACTACACTGACATGCACAGGGCCTCAATATAGAATGCACGTTCCTTGGGAGAAGCTGACCGCCGTGCGTCTCCACACAAAAGTCACCAGCGGTGGCAGCACTGACCGATGTGCGCCTCCACAAGGACGTCGCCAGCGGTGGCGGTGCGGCTAGAGGACGTCAGTTTACGAGAGTGTACTGTGGGAGCAGGAGTATCGACGTGCGTCCCCTCGACGAACCGCGGCGCCGACATCACGGCACAGCGGGGAGGGCGGCTTTGGCGGAGCGAATGGAGTGGAGGGGGATGGGGGGGTTTGGGGAATATTATTGGCTAGTTGGCCGAAGGGCGGTTGAACTTGGGATTTGGGGGGGGGATTTTTGCGCGGTGGGCAGGGGGAGTTTGGCGCATGGTCAGTTTCTCCAAGTGCAGTCCCACGTGTAAGTGAAGAGGCAAGCCGATGCGCGTTCCATTTGCGTGAATCGTGTGCAGGACCGAACGTGTGTGGGGTGCAATGCGACTGCGACAGTGGTGCTGTGAGTGTACCGCCTTTTTTCCTTTTAAACTAGGTGCTTCGCCCCCTCAAAAAAAACTTGGTGCTTCGTGCGATCCATCGATACTACTACTAGTAATCCGGTAATCCCGTCTAAAATGGCGCGGACGGGTCTTTACCCGCGCGATATGCTGGGAGGTTGGCTTAGTTGGGTTTTTAGGACGAGTAATGCTACACCTACGTAATCCTAGTTATGTAATTAACGTAATGTGAAACGTGTGAGCTATTGATTGTTGATTGGGGGGGAGGGGCCCACCACCATGAAAATTAGGGAGGAGAGAGAGGCAATTACGTTAACCCTTTGTAGATTCCCGTAGATGTAGAAAGATGTGAAATGCGTGAATGTGTAGTGGGCGTACTATTGGAGTGCCTAAGATAAATTGTGTATGTAGACCCTATGTGTTTATTTACTTCGCATGTTTGCTTTGTCTCGGTTCAATAAAAAGCAGAGCTGGTGATGATGGTGTGCCTGCCATCCTGCAATATAGGCCGCCTGATCTATATCTAACGGATAGGAAGGAAACTATGACAATTTAACTGCACTCCTCTCCACATTTGCAGATAAGGCCTTCCCTCGTTCATCCTTTTCTCCCACAAGATCTTGATGTTCCGTGCGACGCACGGGCATCTTGCTAGTACTCCTACAATATACTATATTATTTTGAAAATTCATATACACCGGCCGAGATTAATGCAAACACGGCAGATTTCATTAAATTTCAAACTTTTATAGGACAAAAAAATAAAAGAAACCCGACCCTAAACCTATTCTACGGTGGCGACCGACATCCTCCATCTACGATCTCCATGTATGGGGGCGGGGTTCAAGACTCGTGAAGTGAAGGCGCAGTCTCCTGCGAGGAAGACTAGAACACGAGAGATGGACCGGCCAGTTGGCACACCATGCCCTGCAGCCTCCCATGCCCTACTCATCCTCGGAGGAGTCCCTGACCTCGGCTGTGTCGGATGTTGGATGGTGGCAAGTAGGACGCGTGGCTGACGGTGCTCCCATCATTGGCCGCCAGCGTGGCCACCGCTTGTGCAGTCGCGTCCGCGTCCAACTACGCTGCTTTTGCATCGCGAGCGGCGACATGAGCGAGGGCAGCGACCTCGAGCTTCATCCCCAAAGACAAGCTCTCCCGCAGAGTGTTCGCGCTCGCGGTCATGGCGGATGTGGTGCCAGGTAGCAGGATGATGCGCTATGGTGTGGAGGTTAGATGGGCATTGCCGCTATAAGTAGCGCATTCCGGTGAGGCCAAGCGTCCGGGTGCATCATTAAGTCGTCGGGGTTGGTTCCTTGGGCACCGAGCCTCTTAACGACGGCATACAGACGGATGACATGAATGCAGGCAGCTGGCACTGGCTGGGAACGCACCACGATATGGTGCGAGGGACGAGGGTTTTTGGTCTGCCAGGGTAGTCAGTTGCGGGCGTGGCAACGTTGGAGATGCCCTTTGCTCACATGCGATCCCCACATGTCATTCAAAAAGCAAGACGACCCGGCATGGTCTCAGGTCCTGGGGATGCAGTTGGCCGCGCTACACCACTCCGTGGATGCATTGCAGCGTGCGCGCACTTCGGCGCCCTGTGCATCCTCGATGATCGGGTGTTGATCTACTGGTCGTGCTACAGTGCTAAAGCAGAGTTTGTGATGGTGGTGTGCCTGCCATCCTGCAATATAGGCCGCCCGATCTATATCTAACGGATAGGAAGGAAACTATAACAATTTACCCGCACTCCTCTCCACATTTGCATATAAGACCTACCCTCGTTCATCCTTTTCTCACACAAGATCTTGATGTTCCGTGCAACGAACGGGCATCTTGCTAGTTTTCTATAATTTTGGTCAAATTTTATGAAGTTTGACTTCAGTCAAACCTAATATGCAGAGTAAATAAAAACAGAGGGAGGATCTTACTCCGTGACCAAGACGGAAGGGAAAACAAGACAAATTATTGTTTATTTCAGCTGTTCACGTATAATCATGTGGCGTTGCTCATTTCTCATTCCTCTCCAACCCTCTTCTCCATTGATCATGCCGCCCTCCGGTCGAGTCCATCCTCCCGCATGCCTTATTTGAACATTCCGCCGAGTATCATCCGCATGTGGGCCTAGACCATGCTTGTATTTCCAATGTTATAATTTGTGCGACATGCATACAAACAAATGGTTCGTTTAGAGTTTCACTTTGCCTCCACTACGTGTCGCTTCCCGTCTTAGTTTTGACATCCCATTCAGTTCATGCCCCGACACATCTTGATGAGATCGATTGATGTTGAGAGATCAATTGCGTGTCGTGCAAGGAGACAAAGGTTTGGTTTGTTTCAATGATAGAAATGACCCGAGGGGGGAGAGGGGGTATGTGGGGATCAAAGAGAGTATATTGTACGTTCATAAGCAAAACGAACGTATTGTACCCACCCTAGTCCTCTTTCAATCGATCTCTGGACCCCGAGATGAAATCGAGAGAGAACGAGAGGGTGCATGTGTGATACCTATGGCGGATTCAAAATTTTGAACCGGTGATCATAGCATCCGCAAATCATATATAAAGGTTATTCGATGTTCATTTCGCTTTTGAACGTACAATATACTCCCTCCGATCCTTTCTAGTTTACATATAAGTTTTATGTGTAGTCAAAGTATCTCTACTTTGATCAAACTTACAAAAAAACTATCAATATTCAACAACGCCCAATCAATATTGTTAGATTCGTACATACTTCTAGATTTGTATTCAAACAGAGACGGTTTCCAAATTTTTTTCAGCCACGAGAATGTGCTTGTTCTCGCGCATGCTCTTCCTACTAGGATTTCCCCACGTATAGCCAGTCCAATAGTAACTTTTTTTAAGCTCCGTGTCCAATAGTACTAGTGGAGTACTGACAACATCTATAGTAGAGTATGCAGTGCGCATAGTACTCCCTCCTTCCATTTATATAGGGCCTAAGAGCAAGTACAATAGTGGGCTTATAGCCCGCTTACATGTCACTTTTTTCTATGTGGAGGAGAGAGATGTCAAAAAGTAAGGGGAGTGAGCTCTCATGCAAGAGCCTAGCTATATACACATTCCTAGGTAAATACAATAAATAAGAAGAAAGAGATAGAGAGGAGATGGAAAAAAGTACTAATACAATAGCCAACCTTATATATATTTTTCCGGGAAATAGCCAACCTTATAGCACACTATTGTATGAGTGCATATAGATGATGGCTATAAATGACATGGCAGTTCCTTATAGCCATCGGCTGCCTATATTATTAACCATGCCCTAATGCGTTTTTCAAAACCGCCTTTGACTATTCACAAGATTAATAGTACATGAGATGTATAATGTGAAAATTATATCATTGGAAGCTCCTTTCACACACGAATTTGACTGTATGCTTTGTGTAAGTTGCATGTCATATATTATTACTCTAACATTTGGTCAAAGTTAGCCTCGAAAAACGCATTAGGCCCTATATAGTAGATGGAAGGAGTGAGTAGTAGTGGAAGTGGATCCTCTGACGTAGGTATCCCTGCGTTACCCTCCCTTTCGGTCACTTACTGGCAGACCCCATGCTTGCTAGGCCCTGCATGTCAATCATTCAATGGGTTTGGCCATGTCAGGGGATCCTCATCCGTAGTATACTCCCTCTATTTTTGTTTACTCTGCATAAAACGGAGGGAGTGCTAGTATAAATGACGCGGGCGGGGGTGGGGGGGGACATCGGTTTGCTCTCAATTGCGGTCCCACAAGCGAGCGAAAACGCAAGACAAAGTGTGTTCCATTTGGTGAGCGACGTGGAGGGTCCAGCATGCCGGGGTGCAATGCGAACGCGACAAGAGCGATGTTCAGTCAAAACCGATTGACCTGGTCGTCATCAGAACCACTATTCACACCAGAACCTTCGCTGCTTGGCCTAAGCCAGCCACTGCCCCAAAACCACACCTCCTCTCCAGCACATTCCCCCACTTTTCCATCCACTAGCCTGCATCAAGCATCCCCTAGTTCATGCGGAAAGCCATGGTGCACCGCAAGATCACGTAGTACAAGATGCTGACGCCGGAGCGCCGCGCAGAAATTGCGGTGGCGGTCGGCGGCACAGACCTCTGTTCCCAAGATCGCTTTGCGGCGGGCCAATCCCCGAGTTCTCTGGAGCCAAGCTATGAGGCGGAGGAAGCTGATACAATGTTCATGGTTGGGGTCACGGCGCAGAAGGCCCCCGATGGGTATGAGATGATGGATGTCGAATTCGTGCCGGCGTCCGGGTCCCCCATGGTGCAGGCGGACCAACGGTTCAACCTGGCGATAATAAAGGAGGACCAGGAGGCAGAGGCTCAACTCGACGCGGAGCGCGCGCATGCCGCTGCCATCGAGGCTCTCCTATAGGTGGAACCGGATGTCGTGGATGTGAAGGGCGGCGGAGGCTCAACTTGACGCCGAGCGCGCGGATGCTGCTGCCATCGAGGCTCTCCTGAGGCGGAACCGGACGTCCTAGACTTGAACCGGGCGGCGGAGGCTCAACTCGATGCAGAGCGGAGCGCGTGAATGCCGCTGCCATCGAGGCCCTCCTGCAGGCGGAATCAGACGTCCTGAACTTTAACCGGGCGGCAGAGGCTCAACTCGATGCAGAGCGCGCGAATGCCGCCGCCATCGAGGCCCTCCTACAGGCGGAACCGGACATCTTGTACATGAACCGGGCGGTGCTCTCGTCCGTGCAGAGCGCCCGCACGCTCCACGTGAACGAGTAGCTGGAGGACAAGGACAACCTCGGTGCGGAGACGCACATCGGCAACTACGGCTGGTTCACGCCGGCAGCCAAAGACGACGAGGCCGTCTTGTTCCGCGGGCAGTGATAGTTTTTCTTTATGTTGTTGTTTTTAGGGATCTTTTGCTGTGTAAAAATATATATTGTTATGCAAGTCGCCCGACTTTCATCATTTTGGCCAGTCTACCATTTCAGGCGGTTGGATGAATATCCTACATCTCCTAACCCTTCTTCCTCACCTCTTCTTCTTCCCCAACAGACCACTGCACGGGCCGTACGGATCCTCTCCAACAACCGGTTGGATAAACATACTGTATGAACGAAAATTATGTGTCAGTGGTAGGATGGCTGAGTTTGGTTTGATCACATGCGGTAGCACGTGTCAGTGAGGGTGCGTTCCCTTGGTTGGTTTCGCCGTGTGCAGGAGCGACTGTGTGAGGGTGTGGTGCGACCGCAGTGTGCAGGAGCGACTGTGCGAGGGTGCGGTGCGACCGCGAAAGCCATGCGCAAGTGTACCTCCTTTTCATTTAGAAAACTTTAGGCATGCTTGGCAAAAATGTGTGGTGAAGTATGGAAATGCAAGGCCTAGGCCCAAACAGGATACAAGTACGTACATACTAGGAGTACTAGTGTTAAAAAAGAAAGGCGGGGTTTTCCTTCACGGGATTAATCGATACAAATCCTCATTTGACGTGTCAATTAATGCATATTTTTTCTCCAAAGCCCATAGAGCTAACCATCTCACTCCCCATCGCTTGATTAATGCGGCGCCATGCAAACCAACCTTCTAACTTCCGCATGCATGCAAGGGTATATCAATGTCCTTGGTTGCTAGTACGAGGCAAACCCCATCAATTTTGCCTCGATTTATGTTAGTGGCCTTTTGCAAATTGATATACTGGCCTTGTGTACAAAAAAATGGAGGTAGTAACTATTTGACTTCCTTCCCCATTGCGGTGACGCCGATGATATCTCGAACATTGTGGTTTGGCGAAGTGCGTTCGACGGAGAACACCATTGAGGGAGACCACGGTAAGTCGTTCACAAGTGCCGCCTGCAAGCCGAGACAACTGCCTTATTTGCATCCAGGAAGTCCGTTGAACCAAAGGATGCGTAAATGTACTAGTACTACTAGTACACAATAGTGTCGTCCATCCAGCTTAGTGCGATGAGGTGGTTTCTCAAAGAAGACGATGGAGAAGCGGAGTCAGCGAAGAGTGAAATGATGGTTGCTTCGTCCGTGCTTTGTGATTTGACGCCTCACTGCTTTATGATTTGTGATAGAAGGGACAAGGGAGTAGACTCTGTGCTCTATACGGTACATGTGTCCAACATGGGAGAAAGAGGAGGGACGTTGCATTTTTCTATTCCTTCAATTAATCAATCAGGGAGCTTCGGTTCCATATTTTTGGCTTTGGCAGCACCGTCCATAATGGTTCCCATCGATACCAAAAGCTATTTTCACATTTGGCTACACATTGTGGATGCCCTAAACCGTACCACTTGGTTTTGCTCGTGTGTGCTATCTATACAAATCTCAATTATATTGATCTAAAAAATTATAGAACCAAGATTAGTAAAAAAGGAGGTGATTTTGCCGTACAGATGGCGGGGGAGGTTTCTTATTTTTAGGGGACGTTGGCCTAGCGGTTTGCTAACATGCGGTCCCAAGTGTCAGTGCTTTACCAAGTCGATCCGCGTCCCACATGAGGCAGAACAACGGCACAAGAAACACATGGTTAACTTGAAGAAGATGAGGGAAAAGCGGATTCAGCAACGAGTGAAATGATGGTTTCTTTGTCCCTCCAACTTCTTTTTTTAGCATTATTATTTCGCCCCTCCAACTTAACTGCGGGAAAGGTGCAGCTTTGTGATTTGACGCCTCATTGCTCATTACTACGCCGGCGCCATGACTGGGGTGCTTCACCCCTGCTGCTCTACACTATATTTCGGTATGGCACGTGGACCCGGTAGCTTGATGTCCCACATGTCGGCGAAAGGGACTAGAACATTTATGAAAGTGAGCGCTCCACTCTTACGACGGAGTACACGACACGACGGCCCAGTGAACTGTTACTATAGTTTTGCTGTTTCGCTCGATCCATCGATACAAACCCGATTTAATGTATGGAAACTGAATAATTAAGTAACAATATGATATCTAGTAAAACTAAAAACACATATGATTTATTGTGTTAGAGTGTAGTAGTAGTGATGTATTGCATAGTTGTTAGATGTAACATGCGATAACGTGTAGAGATGTATTTTTGGAGGGCCTACAGAGAGAAAAGCGTAATATGGTTAACGGACTTCGGAATACGCTCATTACGGTCACTATATACATATTGCGGTGATTATACGGTAATTTGCTCACCGTTCAGCATCGGATTGCACTCTGTTCACCGGCCAAATAGTCTGCGTGGCACCATGCTGACTAGTTAAATTGACCATGTTCCTTGTGGGTCCCACCTGCCAGTTTGCATAGCAAAAAGGTCAGATAAACACAAATTTACGCAGGCGCGACAAGGCTCCAACCCGTGCGTGGGAACCACCTGGTTGTGTATGTGTCTGTTAAGGCCTGATGTGTCCGCATCACTAGTAGAAAAAGGGGCAAATCTGAGACACATTAGTGCCGGTTTGATTTTGAGGCCCGGTTGTGTCTGTGTCCATTAGTGCCGGTTCCAACGGCTAGCCGGCCGTTCTCATTAGTACTGGTTCGTGGCTAACCTTTAGCACCGGTTCGTGCCACGAACCGATACTAAAGAGAGTGGTGGAAGGGTGTTGTCAGTCTGGGGCCCGTCCAGCACCATTAGTACCGGTTCGTGGCACGAACCGGTACTAAAGGTCGACGTACATAAACCCTTCGATCCACTCGAGCCACTCTGTTCATCCCTTTCCCCTCACTTCCTCTGTTCTTCCCCTCTCTTCCTCGAGCTCCTCACAAATTTTGCCCAAAATTTGTCAAGATTTGAAGGCCCCCATCCATTCAAGTGATCACAAAGGTTAGCAGCTTTGTCCTTTCAACTCTAATTGCTAGATTAGCTCTTGCAATGTTTTGTATAGTGATTAATTTGGGAGGAATTATAATTTGCTAGTATTTGATTTATATGCAATTTGAGGTCAAAAGTAACACTTAGTTAGCATATGTAGGTGTGGTTTACTTAGTGCCTTCTAAATCTCCGTCATAATCACCGTCGATCGCCCACACCGTCCTGTCGCCGGCACCACCTTGTGGTGAGGCTCTTGTTCATGAATGTTTTACATTACCAAATTTATGTTTGTGTGATAAGGATATATAGTTACTCGTATAATTATCTTACCCGTACGTTGTTTGTTATACATAGTGTCGTGGTTTTGATATCCGTCCCCGTCGACCCTCGTCCTTGTTATGATTCGGATGTGGTATATTCTTTTTTAAAACTAGTTGTTGCATTTCGTGTTTATGACAAATTATGCCCATCAAGTTGACATAGATATTTTTATCTAGGAGGTATGTGAACCGGAAATTCCAACCGACCCTATTGTCGAGAGGTTAAATTTAGTTGAAAGAGAAAACGAGTATTTGAAAGAAAAATTGAAAAGAATTGAGGGGGAGAAGATGGAATTGGAGTTGCATGTTGCCGATGTCGTAGATGATCACAAGATCAAGATGGAGAAAATGAGGTTGAAGATTAGAAAGATTAGAAAATATGCCATTGATAGTGTGGCTTGGTATCATTATGTTGTTGGATCAATTGTTACCTTAGTTGCGATCTTGATCGCATTTGTTGTTGCATTTAAATTCTTTAGCTAGAGAGTTATTTGTATGTTGCATTTAATTAAGTGTTGTATATGAACTTTATGTATGAACTTTATGTATGAACTTGTATTAATTTGGTCTATTCGGTGTTTTGTAATGAAGATGAGCCGACAATGGATGTATGATGACCGATGCTCTCCCGAGTTCGTTAATGGCGTGCATACTTTTACGCTTGCGGCCGAGGCAAACAAGCGGGCGGATGGTTTTATGCCTTGTCCATGTCTTTGGCTGTAAGAATGGTCACAATTACTCTACGTCAAGAACCATTCACGTCCACCTATTTGAGTCCGGTTTCATGCCCCACTATAATGTTTGGACCAAGCACGGAGAAAGTGGGGTTATGATGGAAGACAATGAAGAAGAAGAGGACGACAATGTCTATCCTGGCCATGGGTTCCCTGAGTACGATGATACAACAATGGGGGAAGAAGCTGAGCTGGCAATGTGGGAAGAAGCTGAAGAAGAGGCATCAGATGAGCCCGCTGATGATCTAGGTCGAGCCATTGCCAATGAAAAGAGAAACTGCGCAAGTGATCTGGAGAGGACGAAGTTGCAGCGCATGTTAGAGGATCACAAGAAATTGTTGTACCCGAATTGCGAAGCTGACAAAAAAAAGTTGGGCACCACACTTGAATTGCTGCAATGGAAGGCGAGAATGGTGTATCGACAAGGGATTTGGAAAGTTGCTAGTAATGATAAAGAATATGCTTCCAATGGACAACGAATTGCCCGAGAGTACGTATGAAGCAAAGAAGGTTATGCGCCCTCTAGGGTTAGAGGTGCGAAGATACATGCATGCCCTAATGATTGCATCCTCTACCGCGGTGAGTACGAGGATTTGAGCGCTTGCCGGTATCACGGTGCATTGCGTTATAAGATCTGTCGCGATGACCCTGGTGAAGTCGAGGGAGAGCGCCCCAGGAAGAAGATTCCTGCCAAGGTGATGTGGTATGCTCCTATAATACCACGGTTGAAACGTTTGTTCCAAAACAAAGAGCATGCGAAAGCGATGTGGTGGCACGTAGAAGACCGTAAGAAAGACGGAAAGTTGCGAGTACCCGCTGACGGTTCGCAGTGGAGAAAATCGAGAGAAAGTACTGGGAGGAGTTTGCAGGTGACCCAAGGAACGTATGGTTTGGTCTAAGCGCAGATTGCACGTGTAGGTTGAGCACTTAAGCGTGAGAGTGTGTGTTGGTCGTGTGGTGTGTGCATGAATGCGTGCGTACGTGGCTGCGTGTGTACGTGTGAGTGTTGCGTGCGTGGCTGCATGTGTTCATGTGAGTGTTGCATGCATGCAGTTCGTGTGCATGCGTGCGTGTGTGTATAATCACCACACCAGCTCCTGTGTGTTAAAACAAACGGCTCATCATACCAATACAAGGCCACCTTGTCTGTTGTGCCCGTGGTCATGACTTCGAACCATCGTCCAATATTTTTTTGTCGTTTGTTTTTATTCTTACTAGCAAGATGCCCGTGCATTGCACGTAACATCAAGATGCATTTGTATGACTAGTTTATCTTGTGAGAGAAATGGATGAACGAGGGAAGGCCTTATTTGCAAATGTGGAGAGGCGTGTGGGTACCTTTTTGAAAAATTGCCATAGTTTCCTTCCTATCCGTCAGATATAAATCGGGCGGCCTATATTGCAGGATGGCACGCACACCATCCTCACCAACTCTTTTTTTGTAAGAGTGTAGAGTAGATACAAGCCAACATGTGGGCCCAATGGTAGTGAGATAACGTGATGAAACACTAGAGGTTCCACATGGAGCGTTTAACTGGTCAACTAGTCGTGTCTTGAGCAAATATAGAGTTGTACGGTGAGCCTGCGACTGTATAATAACCACAAAACGTAAATGATGACTATAATGAGTGGATTCTGAAGTCCAATGTATGTATCGTGCTTTCGCTTCAAATACAATGATCGTCACTGTATATATCACGAGAAAAATATGAAACATGCGTGAATGTGCTAGGGGCGTACTTTTAGAGGACCTGGAGATAGTTTGTGTGTGTACGTGAAAGGGGCGTAGAGGGGGTGTATGCGATGGAGAGAGAGATGCTCTTTATTTCTCTTTATTATGACTAACATGCTGTATGTATGTAATGCAAATGCAAATGCGAATTAACGTTCATACACCTCCATATAACTTTGTAATGTTGTATATATGTAGAAATTCTAAAATATTTTTTTGGCCACACTTTATTCAAAAGGAATGTTGTATGCGAAATAAACGTGAAGAGAGGGCTTTTAGATAAACGGGTGCGTGATGTAACATGTGTGAATGTGTAGTTGATGTATTTGGCAGGGCCTAGAGAGGTATGTGTGTGTATTACGTATTCGAGAGAGGCATGGATAGAGGGGCCGGCGGGGGGAGGGGGCATGGGAGAGATAGCACGAGAAATGAGAGAGGTCTAGAGAGAGAGAGAGACAAATATGATGTGATGGCAATAGATTCCCTTGAGTGTGTATATGCAAGGGGAGAGGGGATAGAGGCACGAGGAGAATTGTTTTTGTGTGGTGTCTGTGTTGGTATGTGTGGGTGTGAGAAGATAATGAGACCTAGGGGTAGAGCGTGTGTCACCGCGTGAGGTCCGGTGGGCCGAGGTGAGGCCCTTGGTTCGGTTTCGTCCTGCGCCACATTGGTCGGCCCGTGACGCATTTAGGACATGGATGACTAGTTGTACAAGACAAAGATAGCAGAATCGTGAAGGACTCTGTGTCCACTGACAAAGCCGGCTAGGATTTGTAACCGTAGGTCCTCGGACTAAGGTAACCCCTTATCTCTGACATTGCTATTCATCCAACCTAACTTTCAGGGGCACCCTACAGAATGCTCTGCTAGAATCATACTCATCGATTAGGAAGAGAGCGTGAGACAATGCGTGAGAGACAGACCTAAAGATAATGTGCGTACAGGAGACACGTAGGCATGTCTATGTATATAGAAAGGGTCGATGGGGATTGTGCGTGTGTATGCTTGTGATAAAGGTTAGCGAAAACAGTCGTAAATAGTTTCGAGAGGGAGTGAGGGTTATATCGAGAGCATGTTTGCAAGAAAGACACCTCGGGAGAGAGTGTGTGATCATGTGTGAGAGACCACCAATGGAGAGTGAAACTAAAAGACTGATGTACACATTGATTAAAGATATAAATTGTATCCAAATATTAGGATGGGATCATGATATTTGCAAGTCGCGTAAGGAACGGTCATTGATACATCAGACATCTAGATTCTATCGATTTTGAGCATGTCTATGTTATTATTCGACATAATTGATCCACATAGTTAGTATTTTGAACTCCATACAATGCATCGCTTTAGTAATCGAATATAAATGTGAGTATAGTTCATGTTGTGTGTGTAAAGCACATTATACATACGAAAGTTACACAATGAACATTATAAATAGCTAGCTATGAACTAGCATACATTTGAATTCAACTTAAGGTGGTTTAAAAAAATCAAATTCAACATGAAGTCCATTCAGTTATTTGAATTCGATATCATGGCATTGTAAATCATACCTAAATTATGGGGGTACCAATCTTTGCTCTGCTTTTGTACATAATAGCATATATAGTCGTGTACAAAATAGATTCAAATTTAGCTCCTCCATTCCAAAATAATCATAGTTATAGGATTTTCAAGTGTCAAAATTTCAAAAAGAAGCAGATAATTTAATGAGGTTTTCAAACATACAAGGTCAAATTTAACGTTGTCTATTTAGGTCAATCCTCAAAGTTTAAGAGTACTCTAAACGTGAATGCTTCTGTTTCAAAATTTCGAACGAAGCACCAAAATAGCCTCTACTCGCCCGAAACCACGTGAGAGCAATGTTTGGTAGTAGAAGGAAATTACTTTTATAACTACGACCCATGAAACCTACCGGCCCGACGTCCAAAGGTCTAAAGCAGGGTAGGTTTGTAGCTTCATCTAGACACCACGCAACCGCCTCCAAAAAACATTCATACACAATGGCCGCCTAAGCACACATGCGCGCGGCCGAAATCGCTCCCGCCCACTATTTGGGACACCTGGGACTGCCATCCTATCACCGACCCACAGTAGATCCGACATTTAAGAGGGGGGCAAAGTTTGTACTTTCCCCAAATTTCAAACAAGCGCATCCCATCTGTTCAAAAAAGCCAAAAACAAGCGCATCCCAGACCGAAACATGGTTCTCCCTTAGCTCCCCCTGCCCCCGGCCCCCCGTACGATTCCCCATTCATACTCCGTGGGCGTCAAAACTACCTCTCCACCAGCCTTGAAACCCCGGCGTCCTCCATCCGCCACCCCATCCCACCCATCAACCACCGCCCTCCTCCATCATGCCGGAGCCGATACCCCGACGTCGTCGTCCACCGCAACCTCAACCACAACACCCTCCATGACTAGTAGTTGAAGCTGAGGCCGAGCTGTCCGTACCCGAGCCAGTTCAACCACGCCGTCCTACGCCTCACCGCTGCCGCTCCAACTTCGCCACCGTCCACCGCACCGGAGTTGTTCCTTCTACGCCATCCTTCACCGCCTCGGATCTGCTTCCCCTCCACTGATACACGGCCACGACAACACAGTAAAAATTTGGCCATGGGTTCGTCCAAGGCTGCACCCTCCTCCAAAACATCGTTTCCCCTGGCAAAAAGAAGAAAATCGTCGCGACATATGGAGGACACAACACTGGTAACCGGAAATGGTACTCCTCTTCCCTTATTCATGCAAATCTTACGTGTCTTCTTGCACGGTATTCATCCCACAAAAGGCACTAGTTAACTGCTTCTTCTTGATACTAGATGTTCCTAGTAACTCGCGATGCACAAGGTTTCTCCTCATATACTATTTCACCTTAGCTAGAGGTCCGTCTCCCCCCTAGATTTCAATTCCTGGTTAGTTGTTCCCAATTAACGGTAGCATTCCCCGGCGTAACAGGCGCTAGCCCGCCTATTACACCGGGAAAGCAGTGCCTCGGTGTTTATCTTAGGGGCATGTGGGGCCTAGAGCTGCTGGCGCCAAATCTGGAGGTCGGCCGTGATTAAAGGGATGGCCTAGGGGCGCTGCCAAGCACGACGGTGTTGTGAGGTCGAGGGGAGGGCGGGGCAGCAGAGGCAGTGGTCTGGGCCGGTGGTCGCTGGCGGTTCGAGAAAGATCGTCAACAACGACTGGCGGGAGGTAGACAAAGGCCATCTGCCCGTTCCTTATAGATCGGACGGTTCATCAAAATATCGACTGACCTATTTATGTTCAATCATCTTTTACTTTGATAGGACCACATGTGGTGGTGTGCTAGAGGAGTACCTGCATTTCCCAGCCATCCTTGTGCTCATATATTACAAAATCATATGGAGTAGAATCTAATTTTGTTTGACATGCAATGTTGTAGAGCTATCATATGTCTCCTATCATTTATTTTTCAGCCACCTGCTATCCGCTAGTTTTACAGTGCACTAGTTCTGCACACACTTCACCCATACTCTCACTATTGTGCTTTTATGCAAGGGTATGTCAGACTCTGCTGCCTTGACAGAAGCAGAAAAGAAAAGAGAGAAGTCGCTCCAGCTTCGTACGCGGCTAGCCCAGACACGTTTCAGCCTTATAAAGGGTGCAGGGTCAGCAAATGGAGACGGTAAACGTAGCTCTGGAGTTGATGATCTCGCTCGCCATGAACCACCATCCCAGGTGCTTGCTTTAACTTTGCGGTGTCATATGTGGTTGCATGTTGAATATGGTGTCTAGCTTGTATTCGAAAGGCCGAATTCATTCTTTATTAAGATAAGGAAAGATATATTTTACATGAACCACCATCCCGGGAGCACCAGAAGACAAATAGCTAGTCAGGGCACTTTCCCAGCCAGTGACAAGCCCAGCATAGATAGGCATCACCTGGAAGCCAACTAAAAAGCCACGATGGTGGCGAAGCAGCCCGCCTCCCACCAGGCTCTCAGGTCCTCGATGATCATGCTCACCACACCAGCCGGATGTCTAGCTTGTATTGCTTCCAATTTGGTTAAATTTCATCTGCTTAGCTTACACATTATACCTTTGAATATGACATGCCTTCTTGTTTTTGGTCATACTACATTTGTCTATTAACCACATTCTTACATAAAAACTAATGTTCTTGTGTATCCCTCATCAATCACTTATGATGAGATAGTCACCCCAGTGGGTTACTTTGAGAAAAGATCCTCCTTTGAAGAATGAAGTGTCAGCCTCCCCACATGATTAGCAAGAAAAAGCAAGGCTAGATGAAGATAGTGAACGTAGCTCTATAGTTGATGACCGCATTTCCCCTACACCAGAATCGCAGGTGCTTTCTCTAACTTCGCATCATGATATGTGGTTGCATGTTGCATATGGTGTCTAGACTGTAATTCTTCCAATCTGGTTAAATCCCATGTGCTATTTTGCTTAGTTTATACGTTATACCTGTTAATGTGACATGCCTTCCAGTTTTTATTACATAGTACATCTGTCTATTAAGCATGTCCTTACATAAAACTATTTTTTTGTATCCCGCATGAATCAACATGATGAGACACCTTTAGTATATGCAGTGTGATATTAGTTGCATCTTTCATATGATTTATAGCATGTGTTGCTTCTAATTTGTTCAAACGCCATTTATGATGGGACGCTTTTAACTTGGCAGAGTCATATTGGTTGCATCTTTCATGTGGTGTCTAGCTTGCATTGCTTCTTATTTGTTGAAATGGCTTCTACTTAGTTTACACAAATAGTTGTGAATATGCCATGTTGTCTTGTTTTTCGTACATATTACATCCTGGTATCATGTGTTTGCCTTACATCAAAGTAGTGATTGTCAGTACCATGAACGAATGAGTTCTGAAGAGTGAATTTTATTGCTTTTTCTTGTCGGTTTTACTTGACATGTCAAAATCAATAAAGCGGAAGGAAAGTAGCAAGGCAGCGGATATAGGTGCTCCTTCCAAACAGAGGGCCTCTACAGATTCTACTCCACCACCCCCGAGAAGACTTGCAAGACAACACATGCATAGACACTCAACGTAGATGTGTTGATGATGAGCATGTCTCCCCTAGTGCACCATCACAGGTGCTCCCTCTAACTTGGCACTGTTATATGTGGTTGCATGTTATGTATGATGTCTAGCTTGTATTGCTTCTAATTTTTTCGAATTCCATCTGCTTACTTTACACATTATACTTGTGAATAAGACACGTGTTCCTGTTTCTAGAACATACAATATCTGTCAATCACACCATGTTCCTACATCAAATTACTACTGTTGTGTAACCTGCAACAATCACTTATCATAAGACACGTTTGACTTGGGAGTGTGATATAGGTTACATCTCACATTCTTTTCTAGCTTGTACTACTTCTAATTTGTTGAAATGGCACTTATGACGAGACAGTTTGAACTTGGTAGAGTGATATTCGTTGCATCTTTCATATGGTGTCTAGCTTTCATTGCTTCTAATTTGTTGAAATGCCTTCTCCTTAGTTTACACAGCGTAAGCTGTGAATATGCAATGTTGTGAATATGCAATGACACTAATGACGAGAGACCTTTAACTTGGTAGTGTGATGTTGTTTGCATCTTGCATATGATTTATTTCTTGTACTGCTTCGCATTTGTTTAAACGCCATTTATGACGAGACACTGTTAACTTGGCAGAGTGATAGTTGTAGCATCTTTCATATGGTGTCTACCTTCCACTGCATTGCTTCTAATTTAGTGAAATGTCTTCTGCTTACTTTACCCAACATAGTTCTGGTTATCTCATGCCGTCCTGTTTTTCGTACATATTACATCCTCCTATCATGTGGTTGTCTAACATTAAAGTTCAGTTCGTCTGTATCACGTATCAATTTTTTTCTGAAGAAATAAATTGTTATTCGTTTTTCTTGTCGGGTTGACTTAACATGGCACATAGAAAGAGGAAGGAACACAAAATGACAGGGAAAGTGAAGCGGAAGAATCCTGCAGATTCTGCTGGTACTGATGGTGCAATAGAAGGTCAAAGTCCAGCGGAAATTGTACAAACAAGGTATCTCGTGCTACACGAGCTGCAGAACAAGCCAAACAAAAACCAATAGTTGCCACCAGACAAGCAGACGCAACCCTAGTTGTTGCAACACCTTCCACAGTACCACTAGTTGCACGAGTTACACGTTGGTCAACTCAGCTAGCAGCATGTTCCCGAGCTCCCTTTTCACCTAACACTACTTCCAAAGCACTCTTGACACAAGACGAGTTGGCAAGATCAGATGAACTTAGTGAGCTTCAACAGCAAGAAGGTAGTTGCTGGAGTCAAGTTACAGTTGCATGCTTCTTTATATGTAGTCTCACAGTTTAATGTACACTAACACTTTCTATGTTCGTTGTTGGACTAGCACCTAGGCGCAAGAGGAAACAAACATCAGGGATAATGATCGATAGGTTAACTAAATCTAGAGGAGGAAGAATGGAGATCCGTTTTGAGGCAGGTTTAAAAAGGCCACATGATGCTACAGAGTCAGCCAAGTTAGTATCAGAGGCAGCGGTTTCCGTTAGGTGTCATGTACGTATCCTCCCAACATGGATTCAGTACAGGAATGAAAAATACGAAACCCAGTTCAACACCTTCCTCGACCATTTATTTGTAAGTATGGTTATGTATGGAAACTAGTAATATCGTCTTGCTCTGTACCATACTTTCTAGGTTGCTGATAATGAGACTCCCATAATTTTCAACAAATGTGGTTCAAGTTCGATAGCCAAGATAATGCAACCAGATAAGCTTGCACCCATGTTTTCATGTCTGCTCTGCGACAGTATCGGTATAACTTGAGGAAAACTCACTTTGAAGGCAAGGCTATAAGTGAACTTGCCTAAACATCTCTAGTGGAAAATATATCGGATTAAGACTGGAGAGGCCTCGCTAAACACTGGTCTGATCCAAATTATCATGTACATTATATATATATATATGTGTGTGTGTGTGTATATATATATATGTGTGTGTGTGTGTGTGTGTGATCAGATCACATGTTGAAGTCCTATTTACGCATGTGCATCACAAATCTATCTTCTGTAGGTGAACTGTTCAAAGAACAAGACCAACTATACGAAAGTGAAATTCCAACAGACGACAGGATCTCGTAGCTATATTGCACACTGTGAGGCTCTTGTAATTAGCTACTGTTTCACTCTTTTCGCTGTACCATATTATCAGATCTATATTGACTTGTTCCAAATGCATAGAAAGCCCGCAAGGACCAAAAAGTACCTGAACCAAATGTCGTGGAAATCTTCAAGGACTGTCACACCAGCAAGACGAAGGGCATGACTACACCAGTCAAAGCTGTTGTTGTAAGTCCTTAATCCTCATGACTTTTAACTACTACTTACTCTGACTTGTGCCTTGAACTGCATGGTTGGCAGCCAATGTCTATTACTCTTTTCAATTTTATACACAATTGTCTTAGCGTATCATTGCACCTTACAAGGTTTAAAAGAGAGGAGTGATGTTCCTTTTATCTTGATCTGTAATCTAGTTCTGTGCTGGACTTGCCCACACAACGTTACAATTTCATGTTTGTATGTTCTCAGTTATTTTGTGATATGAATGATGACATACTATGCTTACCGTATTATAAACTTTGTCTCTTTATCCTAAGCTGTCAATACATTAGCCATGATACATGGTCATATGTTTGGAACCTGGTTTTATTGCATACTTTGAAGTAAAATACAACTAATATTTTACATGGGTTCACCAGAATAATTTCTGTATATAGAACAAAGCTAATTTATTTGGTTTTGCTGCCTCCTTAATATCTTTTGTTCTGGTACTACTAATTTAAAAACTCAAATTTCAGCAATCTATGAAAAAAATGGTCGAACCGCCACCTTCTGAAGGTGGCGAGGCAACTATAACCGCAATGTCAGCTCTTGCTACAGTGGATCAGTACCTGTCCACTAACAGTGCCAAAAGCACGTTCCTGTGTAATACTGGGTTGGTTGTTAAGGCAATCTCGTCCAAATTGCCTGATGATCAAGATATGCAAGCTCAAAACAATGTTATATTTGCGCTCCAGACACAAGTCCATTCCCTAACAAAGACCCTTTGTGAAGCAAGGACAGACATTGTTCGATGTCGTCAAGATATGCATAGTTTTGAAACCAGACTATCAGACATTTGCTATGTTGTTCAGGAGCCTAGGAGAAATGAAGGCGAAGGTTATGGTGCTCCATCGGACAATACTGACATGAAAACATAATAGTCGGGTCAAATGAAATGGCTTCGAACTTTGGTGGTGCATTTATACGCTGACCGTTAACTTTTATGCCAACCTTCCTTTTGTTCTATAGTTGTAATTTGTTTTGTTGCGATACAAAATTTGTTCTTAACATGCAGCAACCGGCTGAAAAAAACAGCAAGCCATTTTTGTATAGTGTAGGGTGTTCCCTATATTTGCACTGGTGGCGATCTTTGATGCCTAGTGGTTGTAATCTGTGCAATCTCCTTAATAGCCTAGCATTAGTTTCGGGCTTATTTATTTCTTAGTCTTCTTTTTCCTTGGTTTGCTAGTGTCCGCAACAACCATGGGCCATATACGAACCATGGTAACCTTGACCCTGCTACAGGCCGTAGGATCCATGGGCCTCCTACGGGTTGTAGATAAATGGGCCTCCAATAGTGCTGTAGAATCGGTGGGCCTCAGGCCGTCGGATAAATGGGTCTACATGTGCCGTAAACGGACGTAATTGGTATCGGCCCAGCACGGTAACGGGTCGTAACAGGCCGGAGGACAGCAAAGGCTTAATTCTGTCACAGATATAATGGGTCGTTAATGGGCCAGAATATAGGACGAGCTGGAAATGGCGCAACGGGCTAACATGCCACAAACGGGCCGACTCTTCCCACGGGCCGAATTTGGTCCATTAGGGGAACAAGACAGTAACGGGCTGGAAGTAATCAAGGGTCGGAAAGGAGCCCAAGAACGTATGGGCCGTCAATGGCCGAAAGCTAACACAGGCTGGAAACGGCCCATGTGAATCATGGGTCGTTAATGGGTACAAAGAATTTTACTGTTCACTATGGGCTAGAGTCACCATGGGCCTCTAAAGGGCCTAAAGATATGAAAGGCCTCATATGGGCCAAAAGACGCCATGGGCCATACATGGCTGAAAGTGGGACGGGTTAGTGTTATATTCGACGGTCCACATGACATTGTCTGGCCGACTTCGTGAGGGCCCTAACGAGCCGTGAGTTACCGGGCCGTAAAATGGGCTATTTGCGAAGAGACCGTTAACAGGCTTTTCATGGGCCAGCCCGCTAACTTTTTACCAAGTCAAACGGGCCGGCATTTCCAAGCTAAATGGGCCAGTGGTGGGCCGTCGCACGTGTCTACATATCATAGGCGCCTATCTGCCCCACTAACGAGCTAACACGTGTTTCCTCCGGCCAATCAGAATTTTACATGTGGAACATTCCCATTGGTCTGGGCTATTACAGGTTATGGATCAAAAACCGGACCCGATAGCTTAACAGCGACCCGTTACAGTGGATGCCAAGTGTCGGTCACCCTTGAAAAAGCACTTCTGTGATGCACGATTTATCGTCATGGAAGTGGACACTTCCGTGATGATAATTTTGGTAATGTCATGGAACACTTCTACGACAGCACAGGTATGACTATCTTGATTCTGTCATAAAATCGTCATGGATGTACATGCATGACAAAAAACATGACCTACTGTGATAAAAATGTACCATCACGGAAGTGTATTTATTTGTAGTGAGTTGGGCACGCCTTATATAGGCCGCGGGGAAGCCTCTAGAGCTCACGGCGAGCTCCAGCTAAGCACTAATGGAGGACAGGTGCTCGTAGTGGCCCGGGTGCAATGATGGTGACCACACCACAACGATTCAAGGAGGGGTAGCAACGCAGGGAGGTGAAGGGGGTCATGAGGAAGCTGTAGGACATTAATGGAGGTCGAGACGACGAGGGAGACGACGGGAACAGCGGCAAGAACAGGCTAGATCACGAGTTTGCCATGACGCAAAAGTGATCGCCACGCGCACTGGAGCAAATTTCTCGTTTTGGTCAGACCAACCGTGTCTGGTAGAATGACCATGATACCATGAGTCCAAACGAAGCAACAAGTCAGTCCAGGGGCGAAGAAGTGAAAAGCAGGAGGAGCCAAAGCTGATCACCAACAACCTTCTTGTGTCGTCCAGAGGGGACACAAGCTTGGCAACCAAGGAAGTTATTTGTTTGGTGATGGTCACACAGTAAGGTGATGCTGGTCACCAAAAATTAGCTTAGTGGGAGGGGTTTAGAGGGTACTTGCTGTAGAATGCACCATAATGGCCAGAATTAGAGATTTGGATGATGCACTCACATGAAGATGCAAGTTGAGCTGAAATTGGGCATGGCCCAATGATTTGAAGAAGTGAAGATGCCCCAAAATTTCCAGGCCATTTGGATGAACCAAACTAGCACTTGCTTCACAATGCTTTGCTCTGGACAGAAACTTGGAAAAATTGCACAAGGCAATTGGGTAGACTAAATGGGCCAAAACTTGGTGGAGGGAGTTGAAATGGATAGGAGAATGTCCTGGAAAAATTTAACCTTAAATGAAGCAATATAAAATATAGTTGCTTCACAAAACTGAAAATCTGACCAGAAACTAAGATTTGGAGCTAGGCTCACATAGATGCCTATCATATGAAGGACCTTGCAAAGTTTCAACTCATTTGGATATGCTTCATGAGTTCATATTTGGTAGAGAGTCATGATTTTATCATATGAAGGACCTTGCAAAGTTTTAACTCATTTGGATATGCCTATCTAGTACTTCCTTCACAATGGCTTCCCTCGGACAGGAACTTCGAAAATTTGCTCAGGAATATTTACTAGCTAAATTGAGTTGAATTTTGGCATGGGGAAATGATATGGACAGGAAAAGATGTACAAAAAGTTTGTGATCAATTGAGCAAAGATAAATGACACTTCCTTCTCAAACCACCACTTAGGGCAAAATCATAAAAGGAATATTTGTGAATTATCTTTCATGATGCCAAGGAAGGATTTTGACATATATGTGGAAGATATGACCCAAAAATATTTATGAGAATTATTTGGGAATTTTCGGAGTGACAGAAATATAGGTTGCTTCGCAACCTAGGGTTTAAAGGGGTTATTCCTTTAACAGAAAAGAAATATTCCCAAGAAAAAGAATATTGGATTAGGTCAATGACGAAAATGTTCTTGGGATGATGATGAGGATGACAAGCCACTATAAAACCTAGGAAGACATGATCTTCCCAAGTTTCAGAACCACATAGCCGTAGAAAAATAAATCAAATCAAGAAATCCAAGAAAATAATTAGAAAAAGAAAAGGGCAAAATCCAGGGTGTTACAGTAAGTGTGGAATTAAGATTATTATAATAGTGACACATATCATAGACAGAGAATTGCAATGTCGTGGTCATAATCATACACCAAGTTAAAAAAATAAGCCAATGGCTTTCATATTCTAGCAATATGTCACGGTTCAAGCATCATGTAACAATGAGAGGAAAACTGCTATGACAGAGCCTACTCATATTCAACCATAGCACTTACTACTGTTCTCATATCAACTCTAAGCAATAACATGCGTTTTTATAAAAATCTTGGAAATGAGAGTAACATATAGCAGTCATGAGGTTATACTCATAATATCTATTCTAACAATCATTAGATGCCAATTGTTCACATATCAACTCTAACAATAACATGTGTGGTCATAAAAATCTAGGAAATGAGAGGAATATATAGCAATGATGTGGTTAAAGACATACTATCTATTCTAAATTTGTAACAATCAACAGGCAGTCGTATTCATAAGGTAAAGATGAGATGAGATAGAACAATTACACGACGATAGATTCCACCAGTATAGGCAGCCAATCTGTGCGTCGACCGCGTAAACGATGCCATCGTGCACTATAGCATCACACATAAATGTTGCCTCAACAGGATTGACGATGAGCCATAACCATGTATTGCGACCGGATTCTAGATAGACTAATCCCATGTTGAACAAGGCAATGAGCTTGTAATCTATGTAGTCTTCTGACGGTGTGGGCACTTCACATACTACAACCTTCAGCAAACACAGGTCGAGCCAAAAGCTTGACGCGTCTTGTGCGTAGTAGGCAGGAGTGTCCGATGGGCCGCGAGGCTCGATGGCGGCGGTATCCAACAATGGAATGGGGATCTCTCGCTGGGTGTAGATGTCCAAGAGATGCCATGGACTACCAGATTTGTGGATGAGGACGATCCAGTTGTCCCTCATGCCCACCCAGTAGTGGTCGTGCATGAAGGACAGGTGGACGGGTAGTAGTAGGATGTCGAGGGGCACCATGGCAACCTACGTAGGATCGTCAGGTCGGTGTCTAGGCCACCTGCAAGGACCGAGCATCAGCAAGCAGGGTGTCTTGAAAAGGGTCGGCCAATTGCAGAAGGTAGACAGTACAAAGACACCGAGCATGCGGCCAGACGGACGGTGCTAAGCAGGTCCATACGATTACAGATCTGCTCCAAGAGAACATCAGGGAGGGAATTCCAATCGTGACTCTGTGTGTCAGTCGGTTCTGCCATAGGGTTTTTTAGAGCGTTGAGTGATTGGGGTTTTCGGTGGCTGCGAGCCAGCGAGGAAGTGGATTCGGGCGGGCGAGCGAAGAAGATGGCGTGTGTGGTCAAGCAGTGAGCAGGGGGATATGGTACGCGTTAGCTACCAAGGAAGATGGCGCGGGCGGGTGAGCAATGAGCAGGGGGAAATGTTGTGCGGCCAACAATGGGGAAGAGAGGAGGAATAAGAAGAGAGGAGGAAGAAGAGTGAAAGACGGGGATGAAAGTGCATTAAATCTCAATTCTACTAGCACTACTACCAGGATATATCGTCCTTCGGAGTGTAAATAGTTACGCCGATGACATGTGGGTCTACCTCAAGAGGGCCCATATGTCAGTTAATGGAGGAGAGAGGTGCGTAGGTGTATTTGCGGAAGCGTGCTCCACTGGCAAACATGATGGCAGTATTGGGTAAGGCTGATTCAGTAACACCAACACGCTGGTTCAGCTTATTAATTAAGTGTCCCATCTGCTGCAGCGTGTATTGTCACTTCACTATGAAGACTAGTTGAATCGTTCTCTCTGACCGAGATGGGGAATAATGGATCGCGAAGACTTCCTATCTACAGTCCCTCTGCCTCTACGCTCATCCTGTCCAACAAGATTAAACATTGGCCAAGGCACCCAGCGCCTATAATGTAGGAGTACTAGTACTACCTCCTTTCCGGTTTATAGGGCTCAATTCAAAAATCTCATCAACCAAGGTAGATGGTGAGTGGTGGAATACTTTTTGTAGTTTGCATAAACACTCAATTAATGTACTCGTTTTCCTCAAAAAATTATGTTTACCAATGCATTAATTTTATGTCAAACTTTGACCATCTACTCCCTCCATCCAGGTGAATAAGTCATCTTTGGTTGTGCACCGTGACCAAGGAGGGAAAAACAAGAGAACTTAATGTTTATTTGCTAACTAATAACATTGCATGCAATGAGCTAACCACTGCATGTCGTGTTTGATAGTCTCGAGTCATTGAAAACATGCACGCCCACATCTCTTATTGGTTGATATGTCAAGAAACAAGGTGGGAGTTAATGCACCGCGCCTAAGTGTTTTGGGATTATTTGGTTTTTTGTAAAGTGACTTATACACCTAGATGGAGGGAGTATTTAACTAATAAAATGTTAATGCATTTCACCAAAAATCATATCACTGGATTCGTATTTGAACATAGTTTTTAATGGTATAGTTCTTGTGACATGCATTGACACTTTGTTAGTTAAACTTACAGTCAAAATTTTACACTAAGTACGAAGGGGACCATTAAACCAGGACGGAGGTTTATATACAGGTCAATAAAAAAAGCATCAAATAATATAGTAGTAAATGATGAGTGCCCGAAGATTTTTTTCGAAAGTACTCAATAATGGGCTCGTTTTCCTAAAGAAAATTATGTTTACGAATGTATTAATTGGAATGCATGCGTGAGGAACAATTGACCGGAACTTTTACATGCATTGGCGAGTTATCTCTTAGTTCTTGCATGCAACGTTTTAATGAAGCTTGAAATATGAACATGTCAATGGGAGGGAGTAAAAGCCTCATGCATGCATGCATGCAACATGCAACACTCACATGTACAGATGGACGCACGCAACACTCACGCACACATGCGGCACACAACACACGACACAACACACACGCTCACGCTCAAGTGCTCAACCTACTCCCTACGTCTGTGAAAGACTGTACATATAGAGATTTACACATTGACCAAGGAATAATTAACGCCCAAAAGTAGCAGACTTATGTGTGCATGCGACCATTGAGAGAAGAAGATTAAATGAAGATTGTTGCATGATGTAATTAAGGATAGACATGTACCCCATAGCTAGAGCACAAGTTGGTGCATTGGTCAATCAATATCGATTAGATTAAAGGCTAAATGCATTGGAAGTGTAGATGTACACTCTTTGTTTTTTAGCCGATGTACACTCTTTGTTGGAAGACCGAGGGAGTACACGTGCATGCACTCACATACATAGCCGTGGTGGTTCGCGTGCAAGGGTTGGACTCTGTCGCGCTGCGTAAAGTTTTCTTTAACTGATTTCTTTGCTCGCCAACGGCTGTGTGGGACCCAGAAACCAGGTGACAATTTAACCAGTCAACAAAGTGCCACGTTGACTATGTGGCCAGTCAGTATGGTGCAATACGGTGCTCTATGATGAGCTAGTGATCCTATAATCACTACAAAACGATATAGTGACCGTAAAGAGCGTATTGTTACATACTTCGACCGCCAGTGTATTTTTCTCATTTCAAATTAAGCCATATTAACTGGAGAGGACGCAGTATGGACTAGTACTAGTATTGCTTTGATGTGTCTCGTCAACTCGCAGAACGAGGAGAAGCTTGCTTACTACGCATCTCCCTCGCCCACACGCACGGTGGCTCACAGCACGAGGAGAGGATTTTGAATACAACGCTCTCTCCCTCTCCCCTCCCTCGCCCTCGCCCTTGCGGTGGACGTGCAGCAGTTCAATCTGTGTCAGATTGCCAGAAGCATATTGTACTGTAGTCTCATCATTGTTGGACCTTCCGAAGAGGCGAAGAGCCAAGTGCAAGGTTCATACGAGTATGAGCTGTTGAACCTCCCGAAGAGGCAAAGAGCCAAGCGCAAGGTTTGATAGGAGTTGTCGTCCTAGTAGGAGTATACTACAACTATAGCGGATGATGCTACAGTATGATGCCGCCACGTCATCTATATCCAAAGTTGTACCACCTTTTTTTCTCAAAGAGCGTGTTGCAGCCCGTGCAACAACCACACAAGTTGCATGTACACATAACACATTTACTAGTAATAAATTCGAAAGGACAAATGTCAGTATGCCACACAAGTTCATCTCCACTTCACGTGATAAATTTGTGCACGGCTAGTCTACATATATTCATAGTCCTACCGTTCACAATTTACCATACTCCACTTACATGTTATAGATGGGCTACATGTCCTCCTACAGGTTCCAGTCCCAGGTGTTCTTCATGGATGGCACGATCCATAGCGGTGGGCAATGGGAATCATTGTTGCAGCTTTCTAGTCCGGTTCCACAAGATGGATACTCATCCAACCTGAAGCGGCATAAATCAGGGATAGTGTGTCCCGGCATGTCATTCATCCGGCGATGCGCACTGAAGACACAACCATGCTTCATGAACGGCACACCTTCGGTGTCATGCACGGAAGGTGGCATCCGCTTCACAATTGGGTAGCTGTCCCCAATGAAAAGCGAGTACTCTCCAAGAGTGTTCCTCGGCACACACGTAGCATCACGGAAGTCGAACTCGGCGCCGTTCATCTGGTACACGCGACATCTCAGATCTGGACACATGGTGACCTACATAGTCAATATCCGTGCATAATAATGTTGTGCTCAAATATGGCGGTAAGTAATACTGTGCAGCAAATAATACTACTTCCGTATAGAGGAAGCAAAATAACCGGCTTATTATATATAGCAACTCTTGGCTACATGGATGAGATAGTAAGACATGGAAAAACAAAAATGGTGGGAGCTAGTGTGTTGGGGATGTTACTACTGGGCGTAAACCGGCCTACCTGGGCCGGGTTAACTTTATCAGTAGTTCAATGGTGTAAAAGCCCAAGAGGCATGAGTTTAAGGGCCCAAGGCCCGTAGTCGATTCAGAACACATGGCAGCCGTAAACCGGCCTGATGTATAAACTTGTATTGTAAGTTAGGAATAGAGAGAGACACCAACCCGGATACGAATATGAACCGGAGGTTAGGGCTCTCTGAGCCGACGGGCGTCACCCATGTATATAAGGGGACGACCCGGGGCGGTTCAAGGGATAGAGAACAACAACTCGAGGCCTAGGCGAAGCTATTTTGCTCCCTAGTCATCGAGACCACATCAATCCCTTCACAAACTAGACGTAGGCTTTTAGCTTCATCGAAGGGGCCGAACTAGTATAACTCTCGTGTCTTTGCGTCCGCTTTAACCCCTCCAAGTTAACCCGTAGCGATGGCTCCGCGACTAAGTCCTTTCATGGGGACATCTGCCGTGACAAAACCACGACAGTTGGCACCCACCGTGGGGCTATCGCACGATGGTTTGATGATCTATGAGGGCAAGCTCGAAGGACTCGAAGGCTACGCTGTGGGCCGGATGACCAAGAGTCGTCGCGGCAAACTCTACATCGACAATGCAGGCTGGGGCCCCGAGGCCGGGTCGATTGAGTACGGGTACCGGGTCCCCTTTGGTGGCATACACGTTTTCATCGGCAAGATCGGTGAGCCAGGGCCTGAGCCGGACCTCTGCACCGACCTCGTCGAGATGGCTCAGCGTGCGAATCCTGCCCAGGCTAAACCGGCCGTCAAGCGTGCTTTCGTGGGAGTCATCCACGGAGGAAATTATGAGGACGGATCAGCATCTGGTGGCGAAACCGTCGTCTACTCTGATGACGAGTCGTCGACCGGAGAAACTGAGTCTCTCAGATTACCGAGATGGCGGATTGGGGGCTGTTCCGATGGTGATGATTCGGACCCCTTGATATGCCCAACCGGGTTGGAATATTCATGGCCGGTACGCAAGCGATGATTCACTCTTCAACCGCTGCGACAATGGTCGCCGGTTCAACAGCGGCGATGGCAGCCGGGGCAGGAGGCCCTGTGCGCCCGGTGGCTCAAGTTTTATCAGAACTATAAGATGCGTTGGCTGTGCTCATGGCAGAGGCTAACCCGGCGGACCAGGACATTCATAATACGGATATTGCAAAGGTGAAGGAACAAATCACTCAGGCTAAAGCGGATCTGGCAGCTGCAGACGCCAGGATGGCGGCAGAGCGGGCCGCTTTGGATGCATAGCGTATAGGCTCATCTTTGGATCGTAACGCGTCGCATGAAGTCATGAAGAGGAAATACAGATCCCGCTTTGCCTTCAGTTTTCGAGGGAAGAGATCTCTTCAACACCCCAGAGCAGGGACCAGTAATCCGCGGTGGTAAACCGGCGGAAGCACTGGACGGGCGCGCCGGTTCAGCCCAGCGTAATAGATCTACTCGCCATCATACCGGCATGCCTCGGGCTGTGCAAACACCTCGTGTCACTACTCCAACCCGATGGATAACCTTGTTGCAGCTGCGGCACGGTTGGAGGCGATTCCAATTGAAGGCGATTCACCACAGGCGGTAGAGACGCGCCGGGTCAAGGAACCCCTTAGGGCAGCTCTGGTCCAACAGGAAGCGTATTCGTACAGCTGCGATCGGATCCACTCTACCCCCCGCCCAAGCCGGAGATATAGCAGGCGCGTGGATGAACCGGCCGTATCAAGTAATGCACGGCGCGGTGCGCCGTGGCAACAACCCGCGGGTGGTTTCGATAACGCCAGAGGTGGTAGACCGGCCCGTCACGTAGGGAGGCCGAGTTAGCAAAGACAAAGATCGGGATTATCAGCTTACGCTGGTTCGTCCGACCATCTTTGAGCCTGGGTTACCTCCAGCTCTTTGGGGTGCCTTGCCTCGTCCCCGCTTTTACGCAATGTACGCTTGCCCAAGGATTTCAAGGGGCCGCGCAAGGTGCCAAATTACACCGCCGATCTGGCCCTAGAAGCATGGATAGAGAGTTATGAGATGGCCATGGAGATGCTGGATGTGGATGAAGCCGCGTGCGCAAAGTACTTCACCATGATGCTCGAAGGCACGGCCCGTACTTGGTTGAAAAACTTGCCACCCAATTCCATCAGTTCATGGGCCCAGTTGCGGACCCGATTCATTCAGAATTTCAAAGATACATGTAAGCAGCCCATGTCTGTGGTGGACTTGGCAGCTTGTGTCCAGGCTGAGGGGGAATCAACAACCCATTGGGTACGCCGCGTTTCGGAAGTCTTACATTCTTCAGACCGGACCAACGCTGATTCTGCGATCTTGACCCTAGAGGGCAACTGCCGGTTTAAACCTTTAAAGTTGAAGCTGGGACGCATGAAGCGGTTTTGCAATGACATGGGCACTCTCATGGGCGTTTTAGTGAAGTATGCTGATTCTGGTAGTACCAAGGATCCCGAGTCTGATGATGATGATGAGACAGGGAAGGGAAAGAAGAACAGCAGCTCCAAAGGCTAGCAGCATCACTCGGCAGGTAATGATGGAAGTAAGCGTAAAGTGAACGACAACATGGACTTCGTAGCCAACACCAACGCGCGGGACAAGGGCCAGCGGCGCAAGGGTAAACAGCCGAATCGAGGTGGTGCGCCTAATCCCAATCCAGACCGATTGAACTATCTGTTGAATCAACCCTGTCCGAAGCATGGGACGAAGGAGGCGCCAGCAAACCACCTCTAGAAGGATTGTTACATTATGCGTGAGTTCAAAAGTTCTAATGCTTTCGGTATGATCAAGGTTCCGGCGGCGGTTCAGTGGTCCGGCCCGTTACGGTGGAGGAAATTCCGGTCCAGTGGTTTAATGGTAATTCGGGCGGACATAACAATCGAACAATCGAGAATAACCAAGGTGGTTACAATCAGCAGCAGCAGACGGGTTATCAGAGCAACCCAAAGCAGTTGAATGGTGGGCAGTACCACGTCTTCACCACCAGCTTGGACAAGCAAGACCGGAAGCTTCAGAAGCGGGCAGTCAACATTGTTGAACCGGCCGTGCCTTGTTACCTGCGCTGGTCAGAGCAGCCCATTGTGTGGAGTAGAGAGGATCATCCTCCCCGGGTTGACAATCCAGGTCAGCTAGCCCTGGTGGTGGCACCTCAGGTGGGAGGTTACAAGTTCACCAAGGTGCTTATGGACGGAGGGAGCAGCATCAACATCCTGTACTACGAGACCTTCCGTCGTATGGGGTTAACAGATAAACATCTCAAACCGTCCAATATAGTGTTCCATGGTGTGGTGCCTGGCAAGTCAGCGTATCCGGTTGGTAAAATAGCTCTGGAGGTGGCCTTTGGGGATGAACACGACTCGGATCGTAAACATTGACGTTTGAAGTGGTGAAAATTCAAAGTCCTTATCACGCCCTGTTTGGGCGGCCGGCTTATGCCAAATTCATGGCACGACCTTGTTATATCTATTTGCAGCTCAAGATGCCGGGTCACAAGGGGACAATAACGGTTCATGAGAGCCGCAAGATCGCTTTGAAATGTGAGGAAGGTGATGCGGCTTACGTAGAGTCGGTTTGTGCCACCGAAGAGCTGAAGTACTATAAGGATAATGTTGATCCGGCAGACATGACTCCGTTGAAGAAGCCAACTACAGAGCACGATCCGGCCCTGAAGTTTAAATCGGCAGCTGAGACTAAGCTTGTGGACTTCGTACCTGGCGATTCGTCCAAGCAGTTCAGCATCAGTGCCAACTTGGATCCAAAATAGGAAAGCGCGCTCATCGAGTTCATCCGTGAGAATCGGGACATTTTTGCATGGAAGCCTTCTGACATGCCAGGTGTATCGAGGGAGCTCGTTGAGCACACTCTTAATGTTGATCCCAAGTACAAACCGGTAAAACAGTTTCTCCACCGGTTTAACGAGGAGAGGCGTAAGGCCATTAGAGAGGAGGTTGCCAGGCTCTTAGCAGCAGGTTTTATCGTTGAAGTTTTCCATCCAGAGTGGCTTGCTAATCCGGTGCTGGTCCTTAAGAAAAACGGCACTTGGCGCATGTGTGTGGATTACACAGATCTTAACAAGGCTTGTCCAACAGATCCTTTTGCCCTCCCGCATTGACCAGATTATTGATGCTACTGCGGGTTGTGAGCGTTTGAGCTTTTTGGATGCATATTCTGGATATCATCAGATCAAGATGGCGGTTAAGGACCAGGAGAAGACAACATTTATCACTCCCTTTGTAGCCTTCTGCTATGTGTCTATGCCTTTTGGGCTCAAGAGCGCCCAAGCAACTTATCAGCGTTGCGTACAGAATTGCTTGCATGAACAGATCAGCCGTAATGTGCATGCTTATGTGGATGATATTGTGGTTAAGTCAAGGAAGAAGGAAACACTGATTGATGATTTGAAGGAAACCTTTGACAACCTGCGGGTTTACAAGATGATGCTTAACCCGGCCAAATGTGTCTTCGGTGTTCCGGCAGGCACGTTATTGGGTTTTCTTGTGTCCAACAGGGGGATTGAAGCTAATCCGGAGAAGATTACGGCTATCACCTCCTTGGCTAAACCAAAGTGTATTAATGATGTCCAGCGTTTGGTAGGCCGGATTGCTGCGCTAAGCCGGTTTATCAGTCGCCTCGGAGAGAAGGCCATCCCTTTGTACCAGATGCTGAAGAAGACAGATCAGTTTGCCTGGAGTTCAGCCGCTGATGAAGCGTTAGAGGACTTAAAGCGGCAATTGCCCAACCCTCCTGTGCTCGCCGCTCCCATCGACAAGGAGCCGCTTCTGCTGTATGTTGCTGCTAACGCCAGGGCAGTTAGCGTGGCCATTGTGGTAGAGCGGAAGGAGGCAGGGAAGGAGCATCCGGTTCAGCGTCCGGTTTATTATATCAACGAGGTGCTTATTGAGTCTAAGCAAAGATATCCGCATTGACAGAAGCTGGTGTATGGAGTTTTTATGGCAAGCCGGAAGCTGAAGCAGTATTTCCAGGGGCACCCCATCACGGTGGTCGATTCAGCTCCCTTAGGTGATATCATACGTAACCGGAGGCGATCGTCGGATTGCCAAGTGGGCTATAGAGCTTGGGCATACGGTTTGAAGTATATACCTCGAACGGCGGTGAAGTCTCAAGCACTTGTGGATTTCATTAATGATTGGACGGAGTTACAAGCGCTCAAGAAAAGCCGGATCATACCTATTGGACCATCCATTTTGACGGATCCGAGCAGTTGGAGGGCTCGGGGGCTGGAGTCGTGTTAACATCCCCACGAGGTGACAAGTTTTGTTACGTCCTCCGCTTAATGTTCCCTTGTACTAACAATGCAGCTGAGTATGAAGCCTTGCTCCACGGTCTTCGGATGGCTAAGGAGATGAACCTAAGCCGGGTTAAGTGCTTCGGTGACTCGGACCTAGTGGCTCAACAGGTGTCTGGCACTTGGGATTCCAAGGACCCACTCATGGCTGCATATCGTCGTGAGGTGGATGTTGTTGCAGGTCATTTCAAGGGCTATCAGGTGGACCATGTGGATCGTCGGAAGAATGAATCGGCGGACGCTCTGAGCCGGTTGGGCTCCCAACGCAAACCGGTCCCGCCCAATGTTTTTCTCGACGTGCTGCACAATCTGTCAGTCAAGCTCCCTGATGAAGCGGATTTGGCTATTCCTGATTCGGAGGCTCAGTTAGTGGCAGCCCTGCATGTCATTCCGGATTGGACGCTCCCTTATCTGGCGTACATGAACCGGGGCGAGTTACCAGAAGATGAGACGTTGGCCCGACAGATAGTTCGGCGGTCTAAGTCTATGACCATTGTTAATGGCGAAGTTGCATCATTGCGGTGTGTGAGGCGTTTCAACGATGTGTGTCCCCTGAGGAAGGCTGTGAAATATTGCGTGAGATCCACGAAGGAGACTGTGGTCACCACGCCGGTTCAAAACCCTTGGTGGCTAAGGCGTTCCCCCACGGTTTCTATTGGTTGACTGCCCATGCTGATGCAGAAGATCTGGTCAGACGTTGTGATGGTTGCCAAAAGTTTTCCAGACGTGCTCATATACCGGCTCAAGAATTGAGGATGATTCCAATTACTTGGCCGTTTGCGACTTGGGGGCTGGATATGGTTGGACCTTTCAAAAGGTCCAAGGACAAGAAGACACACCTGTTGGTGGCAGTTGACAAATTTACAAACTGGGTAGATGCTGAACCTGTTAGCAAGTGTGATGCGGCCACGGCGGTTCAGTTCATCAAAAGGGTGATTTTCCGGTTTGGCTTTCCACACAGTATCATTACAGATAATGGTACCAATTTGTCCAAAGGTGCCATGAAGGAGTTTTGCGAACGTGAGCACATCCGGCTTGACGTTTCTTCAGTAGCTCACCCACAGTCCAATGGTCAAGCGGAACGAGCCAATCAAGAGATCCTGAGAGGTATCAAGTCCCGGCTTATGGTCCCTTTGCAGAGGACGCCGGGTTGTTGGGTAGAAGAGCTACCGTCTGTTTTATGGAGTATAAATACTACGCCTAACAGATCCACTGGATACACGCCGTTCTTTATGGTTTATGGAGCGGAGGCGGTTCTCCCCAGCGACGTCCGTCATGACTCACCTCGTGTGGCAGCCTATGTTGAGGCAGATAACGAGACAGCACGACAGGACGCTTTGGATCGGCTGGATGAAGAACGAGATATAGCAGCTGCTCGCTCGGCGATTTACCAGCAGGATCTTCGTCGTTATCACAGTCGCCGGGTCAGAACCAGAACCTTTCAAGAAGGAGATTTCGTGCTTCGGCTCATTCAAGACCAGACGGATATGCACAAGCTATCCCCACCTTGGGAGGGACCTTTCGTGGTCAGCAAGAATCTGCACAATGGGTCGTACTATCTGATCGATGTTCGAGAGCATAAAGACTCATGCACGTCAGAAGAGGAGACCAACAGGCCATGGAACATAGCTCATCTTCGGCCTTATTATACCTGAGCCATCGGCTCTACTTATGTACATATTATGACAATGTATATATTATGAATAAAGCAATAAACCGGAGCCTCGGCTAAAGAGGGGTATCCGTTCTGTTACATCCTGCGTGGTTACATGGAGTTGTTCTGTCTTAAAGCGGCCTCCGGTTTACCCCTTGAGTTTACTTTTCAAAAGCTTTGTGATATCACTTGGGGGCTTGGTCGTATCCGAACCAATGCAACACCTTTTGATAGGCGAAAAGCCACCAGATCACTTGGGGACATGGTCAAGTCTGAACCAGTCATGCTTCTTGATCGGCCTAAGGCCATAGAGTCACTTGGGGGCTTGGTCGAACCCGAACCATTGCCACGCCACTTGATCGGCATAATGCCACGGTTTCAGTTGGGGGCCTGGCTGACTTGAACCATAGCTACACCTTATTGGGAGCTTGGTCGTGTCCGACCATGGTAACACCATCTGATCGGCTCAGTAAAGCCTCTTTTTGCAAACGGTTTTATCATTGCCTTTGCTTCCATATTTTTTTCATCCCTGTTATTTAATTTGGTTGCGTTTCTTAAATCGGCATCATTTTTAAACCGTTTTCAAAACTATCAGTTGATGGAATTCGGTCAAAATTTTAATCCGGCGATAATTTCACCGGTTTGATGTTTTTTTCTGTTAACATCCTGTTATGGAGTAACAGGGGGGGCTTATTATGACCCGGCACGGTTTACATGGTAAACCGGCAGTATAAATGACAGGAGCTGTTTTCTCCGTTGACGGTAAGGGTTTATACAACCTCCGCTTCAAGATTGGCTAAGCCAACCTTATGCCCAGCAATGGCAGGTATTTGATATCATCAATTTTGGTTATATGCCGTAAATATTCATTATATGAATACATGAATATCACAAACCAGCTGGCGGTATAAACCGCCGTGGCGGTTTAAGATTTTGTTGCTGCAGGAAATATAAGATGAAAAGTTTTGATCATTCAAGCAAGAGTATCAGCACCCATGCAAGAGTGTTGGCTATCCTATTACAAGGCAACATGGTGCCCAAATAAGATCATTGTTTCTGGACGGAATATAATAAAGCAGCTCTTCAAACCGGCTTCTGGTTCATGCTTGTTCGCTGCCCCGGTTTGATGGTTGTTGATCGTCCTGCGCCGCTTCAGCCTCTTCCTCTCTACCCATCTGCTGGAAATCAACAGTGGTCCAGTCGATTCCCATTAAAGCTTGAAAGACAGCCTCTTCATGGATCAGGGATGTTGGGTCAATATCAGGAGCATAAGTATGCTTACGGATTGGAGGGATCAGGTTCTCCGCTTGTGGATAGGTGCAACCACCGCTTGTTACGATCATCATAATCGAGCTTGATAATGCGACAAGTTGGCTTCTTCAGCTAATTGGCAAGCCAAAGGGCGCACGTCCCGGTTTATTGCTCTCAAGTCATCTTCATTGAATTCTGAGCCGTCTTCCTTCAGACTGGGATAGCCCTGAGCCGCTTCAATGGGATCGAAATCAGGCACCCATGCTTTGGCCCAGATTAAGGCGTTGATGGCGCCGGTTCGTGCAGCAGATTTATTCAGCTCTTCAATCCAGGCGGGAAGCATGGACAACCTCTTAAGGGTATCCTGAATTAAGGAAGGCACCGGATTGTTATGAGATGCGTGGAGATGATCCGCTGCGCTCTGGTATACAGCTGCTCTATTAAGGTATAGACAACCTTCAATTTTTTCCGAACATCTGACCCCAAGTGACCAATGCGTGTACCTACAACATTGCAAGAGAAATTACAAACCGGACTTATCATAAGAAAGGTCAAGATTATCATAGCAACCAGAGGAAACTTACCGAAGATGGAAGCAGTCATGGAATGCACTTGCCGCTTCACGCTGGTCAGCTCGTCTGCCACCGGTTTAAGGGCAGCCTCAACATTTTCAACCTTTTTGGTCAAAGTGGCCTTTTCAGTATCCCAGCCGGCCCGCTCAGACTTGAACCACTCCTTGAGTTGTTCCATAGTAGTTAACGCGGTTTTCAGTTCATCCTTGGCTTTGGAGGTTTCTGATTGTTGAGATTTCAGATTTTCTTGGAGGTCCTGGATTTGTGAGGCTTGTTGACGTATATCACTCTGCAACAAGGAAGCATGTTACATATCGTCATTTCAAGTCCCCGATTGCATAACCTGTTATACGCTTGGCACTTGGGGGCTAATGCATATTTAATCTTCATCTGTTAATGCAATCACAAAGTCCCAAGCTCAATACAAGTATTCAACTTGGCACTTGGGGGCTAATGGCTATTTATTCAAATATGTACTGATGTGGCGATAGAAAATACAGTCCCGGTTTAACTATGCTAAGTTGAACCAGCTCTTGGGGGCTACATCAGCGGATTCTGAAGCATTGAGTTTATATTAAGTCCCGGTTTAACTATGCTAAGTTGAACCGGCCCTTGGGAACTAGGAGAGTTAACAAAAATGGAAGTATTCAGGCAAGAAAAAAAAACATGGAAGTTACCTCGAAGTTTCTCCTTCATCATTTTCACTGTGCCAGCTTCATAGTCACGGCTGGTATACAACCGTTCAAGTAGCCGGAGTGAAGGTCTTGAGGGTTCAGAGCGGCATAAGTGGCCGATCAACATCCCACTTGCCCTTGCTCATAGTGGCAAACTCCTCCTTGGCAGAATGTTTAGATAAGGCAACTGGATTGCCCGGTTCACTGTGGCCAAAACCAGTAATTACGTCGTCGTCGTCCTTGGAGCTACCGGTTTGACCAGGAAACGTCGGTTGGTCAGCAGGCCGGAATGGACCGGTGGATTTTTCGTTGGGCTTCTAGGCTGATCAGCAGGAAGGGCGGTGTGAGTAGGCCTTTCTTCAGTAACAAGATCGTCATTTTGCTGTGGCGGATCATTGGGTGTGTCTTCGCAGTTATCCGTTTCAAGGTTTGGGATGCTCCCTGGTTCAGGGCAGTTTCTTAGTCGGCCGCTTTGCCAGACGAGCCTTTTTGCTCGGCCTAGGCTTGGCCCTGAAAAAGCACAACAAGAGTTAAATACGGCATATACAACACAGTGATGTCAGAGAAGGAATATGAAAAGTATAACTTACCCAAACACCGTTTTTAGCGGCGGCAGCTGAGTGGCTGATGACTCGCCAGATGAGGAGTGGGAAGTGACCTGATAATCAGAATCAGACGGGTTAAGGGGTTGACAAAACCAGCCTGCTTTAGGAGGAGCACCGACAAGCAAATTAGAGACCTTTGAACGGTGTTTCCGAACCGGACTGTTTGGTAAACCGGTGGAGGTAACTACTGCCGTCATTGTGCCGAGTTGTGCGGCGAGCTTCATGTTGTTGAGTCTTCATAAGAAATTTGGGATCCAAGTAAGCAAGAGGATGAGAAAATTTAATTTTTCGGTTTGCCTGACGGTTTTTTAGCGAAGGCAAAGGATTTGAGTCAGAGGAGAGAACGGTTACCTCAATGACATCAAGCAGTTATCGGCTTCAAAGATCATCCTGACAAACATCATCATTAATTAGGCGTGTGAAAGGTAAACCAAGTGAATCAAATTTTACCTCAAGGTCCGGATTACCCACATCATCATCCGCAGCCGGATCAGAAGAGGCAGTGGTTTTTCTCTTATGAGCAGTCTTCTTGACAGCTTTTGTCTTTTGCCTAAGTGGTTTTTCCGGTTTGTCTGGTTTCTCCGGTTTCTCTTGCGGGCGTTTCTTGCTCCAGAATGGATCATCGCCCTGGTTCAGCAACAGTGGGTATTAAAAGTTATACCGGGATGGCGACAATATATTCAGTAAAAAATAATAAGAAATCTTACAGCTGGCGGTTTGTTGGTAGCGCAGAAGGGGAGCAGACCGGTCCAGTACGTAGATTTTCCGGTTCGCTTCAAAGATCTTCTTCACCGCCTCGGTGACCTCGTCATCGGTAAGCTGGATGTTAATGTGTCGGAGGGGGTCGTCGACACTACCAGTGTACTCGCACATTAAACCGGAGCGCTGGGAGAGGGGCAGTATGCTCCATGATATCCAACAACGCGCAAGGTCAATTCCGGTTAAACCGTTAGCCATGAAGGCTCTGAGCTTGGAGAGTTGAGGAGCATATTTACTTCTCTCACTGGCAGTTAACCTTTGTGGAAAGGGATGTGTGTTGCTGAGTCGCTCCGGATGAAAACCAGGCAAGGGATTCTCATTGGCAGGTGAAATATCTTTGCAATAAAACCATGTTTGATTCCATTCCTTGGGGTGGCTGTGCAGTTTGACATGAGGATAAGTGACCTCATTTCTTTTCTGAATCACCACGCCACCTAATTCCGTGTTAGGCCCGTCAGTGAATTAAATGCGGCGGTTTATATGGAAGCAGTCTCTAAACAGCTCCACTGTGGGGTTCTTCTTGAAAGTATGCCTCACGAGCACTTGGAAGTGGCGTATATTGGTAATGTAATTGGGACCTATATCTTGTGGACGGAGTTGAAAATTGGCTAGCACATCTCGATAAAATTTTGAGCCGGGCGGGTTGAAGCCCCGGGCTAGGTGATCTGTGAAAACTACAACCTATCCTTCCTGAGGGGTGGGTGGACATTCTTTGACACGGACCCTCCAATGGATGCTATTTTTACTGGCTAAAGCGCCAGTCAGGACCAGGTTGTTTAATTGAGTCTCAAAGGACACGGGAAGGAGCCCAGTTGCACTCATACACTTGTTTGGCCATCTACAAAAAATATATAAATCCGGTTCAACGAAATATGGTGGGATAAAGAGAGAACCGGTGTACAATGCTAAACCGGAGTTTTATGAAGCGACAGTATCTGCTCCAGAAATTCTGGCGGTTCAACAAGAAGGCTAATGGTGTATACCGGTTTATCTAATTTTTCTATGTTAAGTTAAACCGCCTGGTCTAAAGTCTAAATATTGAAAGCAATGAAGGTTGCGAACGGCTAAGTGTGCAGAAACAGATTTCGCAAGTTTTTTCTACAACGGAGGATCTGACGCCAGATCGGAAAATAAGAAAAATATTCAAGAAAGGAAGACAGCAGAGCAGTATTGATACAATGGGCAGAGAGGATGCACGAGATCTTTGGATGCACGCACGAGACTATAGGCGGAGTATAAAAGTTGCGGCTAATCAGCGCAAAGTGTCACAGATATATTCAAGAGTCTGTTATGAACAGGAACAGTTCATGGAGTACGGCAAGGACAGGAAACCCTAGAATGGATCTAGGTCAAAAGGGAACCGAGGACCTACCTGAGTCGAGGAGAGCTGAAAGAATCTGCGCTTTCTGCAGTGCGTCAGTCGATGCAGCTGCCTAGGACGGTGCAGGCAGAGGTCGGCATGGAGCTCGAGGCCGCCGACGCGAGGAAGACGAAGAGAAAGGGGGACGAAGGGAAGAGAAGGGATGACCCTTCGGGCCTATTTATAAGGCAGGATACCTGTGTCAGGCGCGGGAATCAAGGAACCATAACCCTAGAAAGCGGAGCTGTCGCCTCGATTATCGCGGATGCTATTTTTTTGAGGACGTCGGACCGGTTTACAGCACCGGAGAAAAGTGACATCACAGCGGTTCAACGATTTTAAGAAGGCATTGAAGATAAAGGTTTTTTCTCAAGGATTGACATGAACCTGTTCAAATCAATCTGGGGCCTAATGTTGGGGATGTTACTACTGGGCGTAAACCGGCCTACCTGGGCCGGGTTAACTTTATCAGTAGTTCAATGGTGTAAAAGCCCAAGAGGCATGAGTTTAAGGGCCCAAGGCCTGTAGTCGGTTCAGAACCTGTAGCCGTAAACCGGCCTGATGTATAAACTTGTATTGTAAGTTAGGAATAGAGAGAGAGACCAACCCGGATACGAATATGAACCGGAGGTTGGGGCTCTCTGAGCCGACGGGCGTCACCCGTGTATATAAGGGGACGACCCAGGGCGGTTCAAGGGACAGAGAACAACAACTTGAGGCCTAGGTGAAGCTATTTTGCTCCCTAGTCATCGAGACCACATCAATCCCATCACAAACTAGACGTAGGCTTTTACCTTCATCGAAGGGGCCGAACTAGTATAACTCTCGTGTCTTTGCGTCCGCTTTAACCCCTCCAAGTAAACCCATAGCGATGGCTCCGCGACTAAATCCTTTCATGAGGACATCTGCCGTGACAAAACCACGACATAGTGGGTTCAAGTCTTCAAGGGCCTAGCAAGCTATAGGCATCCTCCAAACTAAAAAATACTCCTACTAGTACTAGTAAGTAGTACAACAATGAAAGAGAAGGCGAGAGGGTTAAAAAATATAATACTAAATGGAATACCTTGGTAGATGGTGATGGTCTGATCGTGGTAGATTGTGTGACCATGTTGACCATCCGGACATGGGTACTGACTGCCAAGATAGTTGATCCCAATATGCCAAAGTCAGCTACAAGGTTCCAGGTTAAACCGAATTGCGGATGCAAATGCACATCCAGGATCGGCGATCTTATTTTGATTGGGGGATGATTGGTCCCTGCAAAAATAATGGAGAACCGTTAGGGATGCAAATGATGGTTTGTGCATTCCATTTGTAATCTCCCGTACCGTAGGATGGCAACCAGATGAAACAAGTCCCCTCGCTTGTCACCACGATGATGCGGCCTAGATGGCGCATGACGTCTTCGAACATGTAGGGGTACAAATCTGTCACGGCCAACATGCACCAACCTCTGCTATTACTGCCTCTTGCATTGATGGCAATCCTTATGTCGAACACCGCGATGAGATAGTAATCATCGTAGCCGCTTCGCTCTATCGACTGGTCCACAATTGCTATCTTCTTCAATCTCATATAGGCATCATCATACATATTCAAGCCCAGCCAGTCTGGAAGGCCGATCCCAATGGTGGAGAAGGGGCCTACGGGAATGGCCACACTACTATGGATGTTGTGCAAAATTATGGTGGTATCCGGCCAAAGGTATGCAAGCCAATCTTCTTTGGCACTGACCCATACCTATATATAAGACGGTGGGCAGTGGAGAAATTATGGGATGGAAATGGAGTAACTAATTACTACATGATCAAACTCCATGACTGACTTGCTCATCGGACAAAATCCGACTACCTCTCAACGTCGGCAACTCTTGCGGAGTCAACGTGCAACCATGGCCAGGGAGCAGTGGGTTGTTCGAAGGATTGTCCCATATAAGAAACCTTCTCCTCGAGGATGCATGGAAGAAAAACAAGCATGGCCTTTTCCCAAGCCTATTTAAGCACCATCTTAGAAAAGTTGGTGCAGGAAGCACCGAGTCTTGCGACAGTGAGGACGTCGGAGCGGCGTGCGATTCCCAGAGGATCATCATCCAAGGTCTCCCAACCCCGACGAGGAGAACCGCCTGGCGAATCCATGGGAGCAGCGGAACTGCCTTCTCTTCGGGGGGACTGATGAGGAGGAGATAAGAGTGTAGTAACCGCAGGGACTCGTCCCTTCGAATTGTAGCTCCTTGATCATTCCTTAGTGAAGGGGTGGGGCTATTATTTACTACGTACTCGTACTGTAGCAGCACTAGTACCACTTTCTCAACTTGTAGTACTAGTGCGATGTACTGTACTTCTAGTATAGTGCACCAGTTTTGAACTCTTGAATCTGAGGGCCAAGGAGCTACTGTTGGAAGTTGAGGGTACTACTGTTCTCTAGAACCATCGCTGTACTTCCAATGCAGGGAAAGTACACCTGCATAGTGGGTACTCTCGGTGCTCTATTTAAGCGCATAGCTGGCCTACTGAGCCGCCCCTCTCATGCACACACTAGCAGCCTGTTTATCAGCGACGATTATTGTGGGGGCAAAACATTTGAGTTATTTGATACAGCGAGACTAGGCTTTTCACTTCCATTTTTGGAGGTGTAATGGATCTCGTCGAACCTTGTTAGTAGTTCCTTCTTGATGAATCAGATGAGGCAAAGCTTTTGCCTCTGTTTCAAAACAAACAAAAATCACGTCAAGAGGAATTTCTTTTATAGAGCCGATAATGGAGTGAAGTCCATGCGTGCAACGCCACAAGGTACAGAGTAGTAGAGTACTAGCACTTTACATACAGAGCCATATTGCACAGTTCTCAATGTCGCGCCAGGCTTTTCTGGCTCCTCAGGCTTAATTGGGAGGCGCTAGTTTAAATATGCTACTAGCTGATGAGGAAGCTGCAAGCGACGTGCGGCTAGGGCGAGCAAGTGAGCCACGAGATGATGGGACGGAAAACCCGTTCACGTGGCTGGGCTATCCAGTGCACCCAGATTGTGGTGCGACACGTCCGTTCGACTTCAAAACTCAAACTACCAGTGTACAATATTGGCTCCCAGCGAAGTTACTATTTATAAGGCAGCCATGCGTTCGGCCGGGATCGAACCCACAAAACAAGATATACACTCCCGCGACCACTAGTAGTACTCGTTTGAGTTCAACACAACCTAGAATCGCCTTTTGTTACTAGTACATTGTTCCGTACAAGAAACCACTAATAATGCCAAGAAACTACTACCACTTGCATACGTGGCGGACTTAAGATAGGACTACCTTATCAACAATTGTACATGCCCTTACCAACCAGCCCTACCAAGAAACGACTACTCTACAAAGTGTCGTTATAGGCACGTTTCGACCCATGTCGCCTGAGGGAGTCCTCGATCAGGGGGTATCCGGACAGCCGGACTGTATACAACGTCCGGACTATTGAAGCGTGAAGATACAAGACTCAAGACTTTGACCCATGTCCGGATGGGACTCTCCTTGGCGTGGAAGGCAAGCTTGGCGATCCGGATATTGTATTTCCTTCATTGTAACCGACTCCATGTAAACCCTAGCCCTCTCCGGTGTCTATATAATTCGGAGAGGTTGGTCCTTAGAAGACCGATCACAATTACAATCATACCATCATAGGCTAGCTTCTAGGGTTTAGCCTCTACGATCTCGTGGTAGATCTACTCTTGTACTACCCATATCTTCAATATTAATCAAGCAGGAAGTAGGGTTTTACCTCCATCGAGAGGGCCCGAACCTGGGTAAACATTGTGTTCCTAGCTTCCTATTACCATCAGCCTAAGACGCACAGATCGGGACCCCATACCCGAGATCCTCCGGTTTTGACACCGACATTAGTGCTTTCATTGAGAGTTCCTCTGTGTAGTCGCTACAGGGCTCGATGGCTCCTCCAGTCATCGTCAACAACACGATCCCGGGTGAGACCTTTCTCCCCGGACAGATCTTCGTGTTCGACGGCTTCGCCGTGCGGGCCAACTCGCTTGGCCATCTAGAGCAGATCGACAGCTACGCCCCTGGCCACCAGATCAGGTTTGGAACCCTGAACTACACGGCGGACATTCGCGGAGACTTGATCTTCGATGGATTCGAGCCTATGCCAGGAGCACCGGACAGTCACGAGCACGGCTTAGACCTGATGTCGGAAAAAGCTCGGGGTATCACCCCCGCAGTAGCCCCGGACCTAAATCTGGAGCAGGTAGCGCTGCCTAAGGACGAATGGATGGATCCCGCCCCGCAGGTCGCACACTCATCGTCGGTGGAGCCGAACACGGGTCTTACCTCTGTGGTGGCCTGTGACTCCGGACCCCCGGATTCGTATCCGGATGTTGGTTCCAGTCCGCGCTCTCCCGAGCCAGTCGAGTCAGGTTGGGCTCCGGTAGTGGAGTTCACCGCTGCGGATATCTTCCAGTACTCGCCCTTTGGCGACATACTGGACTCATTAAAGTCTCTTTCTTTGTCAGGAGACTCTTGGCCGAACTATGTCCGGCTCGAGTGGGAGGAAGGCGATGAAGGAATTTGTTGCCCACCCACCACCCACTTCATTGCCACGGTCGATGATTTAACAGAGGTACTGGATTTCGACTCAGAAGACATCGACGGTATGGACGACGATGCAGGAGAAGAACATGAACCACCGCTCACTGGGCGGTGGACAGCCACCTCTTCCTATGATATATATATGGTGGACACTCCGAAGGAAACAAATGGCGATGAGGCAACGGAGGATAAAACCTCAGGGAAAAAAGCAAAGAATGGGCGTCGGCGGCGCCAGTCCAATCCCCGCCACAGCAATACCAGCCCAGGAGACCAATACAATCCGAATGGTGCCGAAGAAGAATACAACCCTGATCAGCCCGCCGAGCAGGCGAGCAGAAGATAAGCAGTCAGCCGGAAAAAGCAGCGACGGGCGAATACCCGGAGGAGGACACCTACATGCCCCCCTCCGAAGACGAGATTAGCCTCGACGGCGATGAGTTCGGCGTGCCTGAGGATCCCGTAGAGCAGGAGCGCTTCAAGCATCGGCTTATAGCCACTGCGAGGAGCCTGAAAAAGAAGCAGCAACAACTGCAAGTTGATCAAGACCTGCTCACAGACAGATGGACTGAAGTCCTGGCAGCCGAGGAATATGGACTCGAGCGCCATACGGCTGACCGGCCACCTCGTGGCCGGGATAAAACGGCATATCAGCCCGCATACCAGCCAGCACCCCCACGCCAACATACTACGGCCCGGGGCAATAGGCAGGACCTGCAAGATATACTGGAAAACAGAGCAGGACGGCCAAGATCGATCTATGGATCGCGGGGGCGCGCCTCAGCACGCGACGACGACCGTCACGCTGGATACACCTTCAACAAGTCCGGCTGGGCCGAACATAGCCACCCAGAGCAATTCGAACTGTGTAGCCACATAGCCCGGCACAGAGGCGCCGCGCACCCCCTCTACTTCACCGATGAAGTGATGGATCATGAATTCCCAAAAGGGTTCAAACTCGTAGACATTGAATCATACGATGGCACAACAGACCCCGCAGTATGGATCAAAGATTTCCTTCTCCACATTCACATGGCCCGCGGAGACGATCTATACGCCATCAAGTATCTCCCCCTTAAGCTCAAAGGACGAGCCCGACACCGGGTTAAAGCGATGCGCCAAAGAAATTCCATTGGCAGCTGGGAAAACCTGGAAGACGCATTCCTCGACAACTTCCAGGGCACATGTGTGCGACCACCAGACGCTGATGACCTGAGCCACATTACTCAACAACCCGGAGAGTCAGCCAGGAAATTCTGTACTTGGTTCCTAACTAAAAAGAACCAAATAGTCGACTGTCTGGACGCCAAAGCCCTGGCGGCTTTTGAGCACAATATACGTGACGAGTGGATCGCCCGACACCTCGGCCAGGAAAAACCCAAGTCAATGGCAGCTCTCACAACACTAATGACCCGCTTTTGTGTGGGCGAGGACAGCTGGTTGGCTCGCAGCAGCACTACGCCACATTATGGCACTCCGGACGGCCGAGGCAATAACGACAAGCCACGGCGTAATAGATATAAGCGACGGAACAACAGCGACAACACTGAAGACACGGCAGTCAACGCCGGATTCAGCGGATCCAAGTCCGGTCAGTGGAAGAAGCCGTTCAAAAGAAATAATCAGGGACCGTCCGGTCTAGACCAGATATCTTTGGAGCGCTCGTGCCAAATTCATGGCACCCCGGACAAGCCAGCAAACCACACCAATAGAGACTGCTGGGTGTTCAAACAGGCCGGCAAAATAAACGACAAAAACAAGGACAAGGGGCTACACAGCGATGATGACGAAGAGCCCCAACGTCGGAACACGGGGGGACAGAAGAAATTCCCCCCCCCCCCAGGTGAAAACGGTCAACATGATTTACGACACGCACATTCCCAAGTGGGAACGGAAGCGAACACTACGGGACGTCTATGTGATGGAGCCAGTCGCCCCCAAATTTAACCCATGGTCAGCTTGCCCGATCACCTTTGACCATAGGGATCACCCTACTAGCATCCGTCGCAGCCACTCAGCCACATTGGTCCTAGACCCAATCATCGACAGATTCCACCTCACGCGAGTCCTTATGGACGGTGACAGCAGCCTGAACCTGCTTTATCAGGACATAGTGCGCAAAATGGGCATTGACCCTTCAAGGATCAAGGCCACCAAAACCACCTTTAAAGGTGTGATTCCTGGAGTAGAGGCACGTTACATGGGCTCTATAACATTGGAAGTGGTCTTCGGATCTCCGGATAACTTCCGAAGCGAAGAGTTAATCTTCGATATCGTCCCTTTCCGCAGTGGTTACCACGCACTGCTCGGACGAACCGCATTCGCTATTTTCAATGCGGTACCACACTACGCATACCTCAAGCTCAAGATGCCAGGACCACGCGGGGTCATAACAGTGAACGGAAATATGGACTGCTCTCTCCGAACAGAAGAGCATACGGCAGCCCTCGCGGTGGAAGTACAATGCGGCCTCCTCCGACAAACCAATCCGGCGACAACAACTTCATGCACCGTCAAGAGAGTCCGGAGCACCCAGCAACATGATCATCAGGCACGCCAAGAGCGCGACTAGCAGTCCGGCCTCCGCTTAAGCCCCATCAAAGCAGCATTCGTGCCACGCGTACACAATTACGCACTCAAGATACCATGGCCGTAGGCGGAGGTGCAACAATGACTCAGTCAACAGCGCAGGATAACCGGCACATACCTTCATAACCCGTCCTTCTTCTTTTTCAGGACATTGCTTTAGAGCAGCCTCTTCAGAAGAGCCGGATTGTCGGACTTACATAGGAGAGAAAACCAAGGAGGCAACAGGCTTCGCGCACAGAAGGAAACACCCAGGTGGAATATATTTACGATCATTATACCTGTTTTATATATCCATTGGATAGGACATGTTAAATAGTCCTATTTATCTCCACTTATGCATTCATTGTAAACATACGCTTAAACGTATTTTCATCAATGGGAGATTATATATAGCGTCAGCTCATTACTCTTATTTGAACATTTTTCTTACAAATGTCTTTTTGATATTGCATCCGTACACTTTGGTACGATCCATTTGCCAGGGGCTTCCTATGGTGCCCCGTTCTACGGCAAATAAAGTCTGAACACTTTAAACAGTGCGCCACCCCGAACTTATAGCACTATATGCATCAGCTCCGAATCATGTCTTGGGTCTACAGTTGGGTTAGCCCGGCTCCCTTGTTTTGGTACCTTACATTCTGTTATATCAGCTAAGGTAGCGCGGGGAGAACTACTGCGATTGTGTACCGGTTCTTCCGGACGAGCACCTCAGTAGAGAAAGCCGAAAACTGACCGGCATGACGAGGCGAGAGCTGGTCGCCGTCCGAGAGGTCTTAAAATCCTTAAGATTTTTTCCGCTTTAGGCGATGAATCGGCCTTGTCCAATTTAGGCGTATATAGCGCCCCAATTCGGCCCTCCGAATTCTAGGGGCTTCGCCGAAATTTAAAATTATAGACTTCTATGGCTCAGTGAAAGTTATAAAGACACATAGTCTGATTGCCTTGTTCGCTGCACCGGATACCTCCTTATGGGACCAAACATTTGGATAAAGAGTATCCGGGTTTTTCCAGGAACACCCCGGTACTAGGTACGTGGGGGCGGAAGCCGACGACTAGCCTACTTTCAGAATTTTATAAACAGCCGCATGATGGTAATATTTTAAATCAAAAGCAGTGCTACATAGCATGTGCAACTCTGTCCTTAAATTACAACAGCGGCAGAGGTACATTTAGTCAAAGATCTTGTCTTTAGTACATTCGTTGGCCACGAGACGGCGCCCTTCATAACGCCATCATAGTACTTCTCGGGATGGCGATGCGCCTGCCCTCCGCGGCCCGTCCCTTCACCAGCTTCTCCGCATCCAGCTTGCTCCGGTGCACCTTCAAGACGGCAAAGGCAGCGGGCACCCTCAATGCAAATGGATCGCTTGATTACTTCAAGCCGCGGACAGGCATTCACCATCCGCTTGATCAGGCCGAAGTAGCTAGTGGGCAGGGGCTCACCAGGCCACATCCGGACTATGAAGTCTTTCATAGCCACTTCGGCCGCCCTGTGGAGTTCGACCAACTCCTTCAGTTGGTCACTTAGAGGCATCGGATGTTCGGCCCCAGCATACTCGGACCAGAACAACTTCTCCGTTGAGCTCCCCTACTCGGCACGGTAGAACTCCGCGGCGTCTGAGACGCTGCATGGCAGATCTGCGAATGCCCCTGGAGAGCTCCGAATTCGGGTAAGTAAAATAAATGCCTCCTCCACATGTTTGCTTTGCATAAAGAATTTCTTACCCGCCGTTATATTTTTGGCCTCCTAGATTTCCTATTGTGCCTTCTCGGCTTCGGCCTTGGCGTCTCTCAAACTCACAAGGGCCTTCGCAAGCCCGGCTTCTTTCATCTTCAGATCATGCTCCACGGACTCGAACTTCTTGCAGAGGTCCTGGAGCTCTTGCTGTACCTCGCCCACTCTAGCACTTTGCTTCTCGCGCTCCTTGCATTCCAAGGCCGCCTTGTCTTCGGCCTCGGATAGCACTTTCTTCAGGGATGCCACTTCGGCAGTGGAATCTGTTACACAGTCACGACGCTTTGTCCTCAGACTAAACAATTTCATCTATCTTTACATACATAAGAGCGGAGAACCACTCACCCTTGCTCTCTTCGAGCCGCCTCTTCGTGAGGTCGAGCTCTCCCTGCGCCTGTTCCAGGTCCCGCTTTAGTTCGGCAACCTCGGCTGTGCAGGCAGCAGCGACAAGCAGCACGGCCTGCTTATTCACATAAACGCTTATTAGACTCTTGTGGATTACAATTGACCCTCCGTTTGGCTTTTCTTTCCGAACACCAAAGAGAGTATCAGGGGCTAGTACCTATTGGGTGGTAATTTCACACATTTTTATTACTTACCTCGAAGGCCGTCAGGAGGCTTGTGCAGGCTGCCGTTAGTCCGCTTTTGGCGGACAGAACCTTTTGAATCACCGCACTCATAAGAGTACGGTGCTCGTCATCCATGGAAGCGCCTTGAAGCGCTTCCACCAGACTATCCGGCGCCGCTGGCGCGACGGAAGTACTCGGCACGGACGGCTCGCCCTCCCTAACGAGGGGCTGCCCGCCTAAATCTGGAACCATCAAGGGTTCCGGAACAGTGTTCGGTCGAGAGTCCGCCTTGCTGCGGCTCTCATCGACTCGATTCGCGGCGATCGTGAACCCCGCGTGTCTGAAATCTGGAACTCCGCCTTGGGGCGTCTCCAGGGTCACCTCCCCCCGCTCGGGGAACCTTCGGGACAACACCTCCGTGTCGTCCGCAGGCTGAGGAGTGGTGGCCGTCGGAGCGAAGTTCATCTTCAAGCGCCAGAGACCCATCCGAAGACAACACCTCCGGATGAGCCCTGGCCGGACTGCATATATGTATGGCGTTGTTAAACAACTATGAAATAAAATCACGATAGAGTGCAGACACTTACGATCGCGCTAGGGGCTTCCCCCTGGGCAGCCACTCTTCCTAGCTATGAGCGGTCGTGGTGGAGTAGTCCGGAAGGGACGTCTTTCCCTTCTTGGGCGTCCCAGCCTCCCCCTCCGGGGCGGCTTTCCTCTTTTTCTCCTCCCCAGCGCGGGGAGGTAGAGTTTCTTCTTGCTTCCCCCCGCCTTCATGGGAGGAATCTGTTTCGTCGTCATCGGACGACATGGGTATGACGGCCTTGCGTCGAGGGCCTCTCCCGGCCCCATGGCCCGTCTCCTCAGGCCCCTCATCCTTTCCGGATGGGGCGGCTTCTTCTTCTTCTTCCTCCTCTTTGGGGGAGGAGTGCGCCTCGTCGTCTTCGGACGAGGCTTCCGGCACAACCTTACGCCGGAGACCCTTCCTGGTCCCCGGGGCCTTCTTTTCGGCCTTCTTCTCCAGTGCCTTGTAGGGCGCCGGGATCAGCATCTCCGTCAGGAGAGCATCGGCTGGATCTTCTGGCTGCGGAGCCGGATAGTCAATCTGCTCCGCTGTCTCCACATAGTCCTGATCAAATATACACAAATACTTAAGACTCTCCCATGAATGTATTGGGAAAGACCGAATCCGGTGGTAGTCCCAAAACTCACCGGACGCGGTGGCCGTGCTGCATGAAGTCCGCTGTCCTCGGATGTGGGAGGAGGTACTTCGGAGGCCTTGAACAACACCTTCCATGCGCCTTTATGTGTCATGTCATAAAGCCTCCGAAGCGTCTGGTGTTCGGCCGGAACGAACTCCCACAGATTGAATGCCCGCCTTTGGCACGGCAGGATCCGGCGAACGAGCATGACCTGGATCATGTTCACAAGCTTGATGTTCTTGTCCTTCATGCTCTTAATGCAGTTTTGGAGTCCGGTCAGCTCTGTAGGTTCACCCTAGGCCAGGCCCTTCTTTTCCCAGGAGGTGAGCCGCATGGGGGTTCCGGATCGGAACTCAGGGGCCGTTGCCCAGTTGGCGCCGCGCGGCTCGGTGATGTAGAACCACCTCGATTGCCACCCTTTCACGGTCTCCGCAAAGGAGCCATCAAGCCATGTGATATTAGGCATCCTGCCCACCATGGCCCCTCCGCACTCCGCTTGCTGGCCGCTCACGATCTTCGTCTTCACGCAGAAGATTTGCAGCCACAGGCCGAAGTGAGGCCTGATGCGGAGGAAGGCCTCACATACAACGTTGAACGCCGAGATGTTGAGGACGAAATTCGGGGCTAGATCATGGAAATCTAGCCCATAGTAGAATATGAGCCCGCGGACGAAGGGGTGAAGTGGAAACCCCAGTCCACGGACGAAGTGGGCGACGAACACGACCCTCTCGTGGGGTCCCGGGGTCGGAATGACCTGCCCAGCGTCCGGTAGCCGGTGCGCAATGTCTGCGGCCAAGTATCCGGCCGCCCGAAGATTTGCGATGTGCTTCTCCCTCACGGTGGAAGCCACCCACTTGCCTCCTGCTCCGGACATGTTTAGCTGTGCGGAGAAGACTTGGGCTTGGGCACTGGAGCTTGAGGGGGCAAGAGTGGGGAAAGGATGAAGATTGCGTGGGTAAAATGGGGAATTCTTATACCATTATAGAGGCGACGAAAGCGGTGTGCCTCCCCACTTGCTCGTTGGGAATCGCTTGCTTCCCAAGCGCCATGATTGATGGCGTGGTGGGATTTCCCATGCTCGTATTGATGAGAATCCCGTTATAAGGGGACACGATCTCTGCTTTGACAAGATGTGTCAAGGAAACCGCCTCGCAATATGCGTTGTGGCTGGTTGTGGGAAAACGGTTCGAATAATGACCCGACCGTAATGACACGTCGCGTTGCCTAAAAAGTTGTCAGCAGATTGCATTTGTGAAATACCATTCTCTCTACGGTGGCATGTGAAGATCATTTTGTGGATCCGGACACGGTTTAAGTGTTCGATAATTACTTTGGAGTACTCGGAGAAGGAACCCGCCCTGCAATGCCGAAGACAAGACTGTGCGCCATACTCATCGTCATTGAAGCCTGGTTCAGGGGCTACTGAGGGAGTCCTGGATTAGGGGGTATCCGGACAGCCGGACTGTATACAACGTCCGGACTATTGAAGCGTGAAGATACAAGACTCAAGACTTCGACCCGTGTCCGAATGGGACCTCCTCGGCTTGGAAGGCAAGCTTGGCGATCCGGATATTGTATTTCCTTCCTTGTTACCGACTCCAAGTAAACCCTAGCCCTCTCCGGTGTCTATATAAACCGGAGAGGTTGGTCCTTAGAAGACCGATCACAATTACAATCATACCATCATAGGCTAGCTTCTAGGGTTTAGCCTCTACGATCTTGTGGTAGATCTACTCTTGTACTACCAATATCTTCAATATTAATCAAGCAGGAAGTAGGGTTTTACCTCCATCGAGAGGGCCCGAACCTGGGTAAACATTGTGTTCCTAGCTTCCTGTTACCATCAGCCTAAGACGCACAGATCGGGATCCCCTACCCGAGATCCGCCGGTTTTGACACCGACATCGCCCCTTATGTCAACGCCTTCTATTCGACCGACAAGTTAGGCGTTATGACTTGTGGTACCTTCATGTCAGTCTGCACAAAAATCCCCGAGTGACCTCCTACCTCCGGCCCATCCACCTAGTCATCCTCGGCCATGGGGCGCAGCTAACACTATCGGCAGAAGGCGAGGTAAAAATTGCCGGCGGTGCGGAGCCCATCTTGCGGCAGCCCGGATGCCAGCTCCATCCGGCGCTCGCAGCCGCTAGCAAGCCAAGATAGCACACACCCTGCTAGATGCATCCAGCTGCTTGTCCGCAAGGTTTGCTAGCTAGATTGGCAAGGCGGTGGGACAGCTTGCTCGCGCGCGCCGCGCTAAGGCCAGCCATATGGCTCCAGCGAAGGCCAGCGCGGCAGCTTGCTCGCGCGTGAGTCACGCTCAGGCCAGCCTTCCAACCCGTGCGGAGGCTATCGTGGTGTCTGGCCCGTTCGGCGGAGCGGCGGCCAACTCGCTCATCACCGATGCCACCGACGAACACACGTCAGTAATGTCTGAAGTAATGTTCAGGAAAAATAATGATTTGAGGGGGAATAACAAGATAGAAGGTCAGATGTGGGTCCCTTGTGTCAACGGTCAAACAAAATGTGTTTGTTTAAGCTACCTCCTCAGCACGGACGTGTGGGCCAACCCTGTCATAAACGGGTTTAAACGAGCCTAATCGGCACTAGGTAGTAGTTTTTGGCGCGGATTAATAAATTTTGGGTATGTTTTTTTCTATTTTTTGTACAATAGCTTCTTCCGAGGGCTGGTTGAAAGTGGTAGTTTTTTGTTAAATACTCTACCTATTGTAAGAAGGAGTGAAATTTAAGCTTCGGAAGCCAATAAGCAAGGCTATTTACATAGTGCCTATGTGTACGTGATTGAAACTAAATATTAACCATGAGTGACTAATATCTTGATGGAAAACTCGAAACTATGGAAATACTAGCATTTTTGCATGGTTGGAAATACTAGCAATGTTGACGTGCATTGCAACGGATCATAATTAGAATAATACTTATTCACAAACTTGATAGAAAACACTCTAATTTTAATATACATATATCACTAGAGATTCAATCAGAATATATTCCTTGGATTGGTGAGGTGAGGAGGTATGTGGTTGATTTTAAGATACTAATTATGGGTTTTTTCTGCAAATTGGTAGACAAGTGGGATGTTGCTGAGAAAAGGCAACAACTTACGTCAAGGTCGTTAGTTGTAGATCTAATGGTCAGAAATGACGGATGGCAGACACACCATCATCACCAACTAAGTCTCCTGTAGGAGTACTAGCAAGATGTCTGTGCATTGCACGGAACATCAAGATGCATTTTTTTATAAAACACCTGTTGTGATTGACCCATGCAGGAGTAATTCCATGTGTCAAAACTACTGATATCTCGAGAAAGAGGAGATAAGGTGAAGAGGAGTGGGGCGTGGCGGTGATTGGTGGTCGGACTGAGCAAAGGCATGGGGATAGACCACGTCGGGCAGCGACCGCCATGCCAGTTTGTTCCAAAGGCTTCCTTTTTAATTGCTCAACAATGAGGTTGTTGGAGATAAGGATGAACGAGGGAAGGCCTTGTCTGCAAATGTGGAGAGAGGTGCGGGTATCTTTTAGTTTAATTTCTATCCATCAGATATAGATCGGACGGCCTATATTGCAAGATAGCACACGTACCATCATCACCAACTCAGTTTTTTTATAAGAGAAGAAATATAAGTATGGAGATACAAACGTATTATCGATGCTTGTTTCCGTAAACTAGGATCTACATTCTATTTAACGGCTCAGCATGTGGGGCCTTAGCACAATGACTTCTTGACTATGTAAAACAAAGATTTTCCCGTCGCCGATAAGGAGGGGGTGACGGTGGCGCGCTTTCGGCTTGCTCTAGTCCTAGTAGTCATACTAGGTGGTCTACGCACATGTACATTTATTATTTTTCATCTCTCGTGTTCACCGTACTGCCATGACTGTTGATGAATAGACAGTAAGTTATTCACGGGAAAACCTTTGTTGAGCGTGTGTGCGAGAGAGAGAGACAGTGTGCATGTGTGATATGTGTAGAGACCGAGGCAATGATAAGAGATTCTTTCTCTCTGTGTGTGGAGGATAGAGAGAGACATGTACATGGGGCTTTGTGTTGTGTAACATGGAGACACATAGACATAATCAGAGTGAGTGTGTGAGATACACATGCAGACATGGGGAGAGATGGAGAATTTTGGTGTGCATCTCAGCTAGACAGAGGGGGGATATATACATACCTAGAGCTGGGGAGAAAATGCAAGGGTGTGTGTCTTAAAAGAAGGATCCAGATAGATGGGTTTTTGTGCGTGTTTGTGTGTGTTTGTGCGCGTGTTTGTGTGTGAGAGGGAGTGTGTGTACGTGTAGTAGAGAGACCACTACTGATGTAAACCTAGTATATGGAAGGGGGAATGTGTGACATGTGTGTCAAAGAGAGACAAACGCATGTGTAGTAGCAGGATAGCATGGGTGCAGGCGGGAGCAGACTATTTGGAAGAGACATCGTGTGTGTGTGGGAGAGGGGTGTGAGAGCGAGAGAGAGAGCTAGCGACGGAGAGAGAGAGAGAGAGAGAGAAAGGGAGAGATAGAGATAGAGAGAGAGATAGAGAGAGATAGGAAGAGAGGGAGAGAGAGAGGGGTCGTTTGTGTGCAGAAGTGGCGTATAGATAGGGAGAAAATGTTGATGTTGTTCGAAAGTGGCCTATGTACGGAGATGCAAGGGAAGCGAGTCATCGTGTGTGTGATAGGGACTTCATGAGAGATCTAGAATAGATGGTGTAGAGAACAACATGCGAGATTGAGAAGGATGATACATTAGGGAGATATGGAAAGATTCACGGCATATATGTATACAGGGAAGGAGCTGGGGCAGGTCTGCATGTGGGAGATATAGAAAGAGGAGAGTGGTGCACAAGGAGACAAAGTGTGCTTGTTTGCAGTGGGGGTGGTGTGTGAGGTGAGCGTGGAAGAACCACATAACTAGGGAGATAGATGTTTGGGGGCAACATTTTGTGTGTATGGTAAAGATTCACTCTACATAGTGTGTGTGATTGGGAAACAGAGATGTCGGGAGACCTAGAGAGTGGGGGAAGAGATGTGTGCATGCCCGAGAGACAAAGTGATAGAGACCTATATCAGGGTCCGGACTTTAGAAGAGAGAGGGGGTTTTAATGTGCTCGTGTGTTCATGTCTGGGGGAGAGAACGACTTGTGTGTGGGGGGGCGACGCGGGGGGGGGGGGGGTGGTGGATTCAGATGAAGAGTGAGGTGGCTATATTTGAGGGACTTTAGCGTAATTGAGATATATATGGTCAATAGTGTGCACTCATGGTTGATCAATTTCTTTCAGAGTTTGGTCTATGAGATAACGATACTTTTGAACATGCGTGATATAACTTGAAGTACCAGAATTACAAACCTAAGATTGGAATTTTGGAATTCGACTCCATCATTAGCTTATTCATATATCAAATCTAGATATATACACATACGGGCATGTTCAAAATTTATAATCATCCACTTTATTCATACACATACACATTTTTGCTTTTGTCACCATATTTAGGATAAGCACATTTGGAATTTCATTTGAATTGGACCGTATGATGGTATTTTCTTGTACTAGCTGAATGATCCATATTTGAGTTGAATGGACAATCTAAGTTTCGAGTTGGAGACACTGATTTTCAAAACTTGCACTTTTTTGCATGCAAAACAAATAGATTCTCGGCCATGATATCATAGTCCGCCGTCAGGCGCCAAAAGCTTTCAAACTTCCCGCTCACATCAAAATATCTCACACCCGAAAGTTTAGCCCTGCGATATTCCTGTTTTACCCCTGTCACATGAACGGAAAAGGGCTTCTTTGGTAACTCCATTGTTTTCCCCTCTTTGCCCCCAACATTCTTCCCAGAGCCCCTCCCCTTCCCCTCCCCGACCCCTCCCCCCCAACCACGGCAAGCCGCCGAATCTAGTCCTTCGCCGCAGCGGTGGACCTCACACCCCGCCGGATCTAGCTTCGCACCTTGTAAACCCCAACTGCCAACTCACCACTTCACCAGGGCCACTTCAGTGACTGGCTTGTCCACCGCTCCAAATCTCCTTGACCTCCATCATAGTGCACCGCACCGGATCTGCTTAACCGGCACCCTCATCCACCACAGTGTAGGCCCTTCACTTACTCCCTCGTCCGCCCCATCGCTGGACCTTCATACAAGCCCTCGTCCGCCGCAACAGATCCGCCTCACCGAAAGCACTGTACACCGCGCCAGTCGACGCCTTCGTCCACTGCACCAGACCCGCTCCACGGATGCCATATTAAACTCCACCAACTCTGCTTTACTGACGCCGCAACCTCATCAGGTTATTTCAATTTGTACTCCTTCGGTTTTTCTCTTCTTTGTCGTGGAACTGTTCACTTACCACATATGAGCTTTCTTGTATGTCGACAGGCGCCGCAACCGAAGCACCGGAGCCACTTCAGCAACGGTGACAGCCGGACCAAACTCAACCGAAATACGAGCACCATTGACGATCCTTAGCTATCAAGTATGACAACGATACCCATACGCCACCAAGAATCAGGTACTATTATCCAACGGCCGGCGCCTACGTTCACTTTCTAGGGCTTAAGCACCGCACCTTTGAATTTTTTCAGGGCATCATTCAATTTTCCATGAGACGCGTTATTCTGCTTGCACCTGTAGGGCCATACTTCTGGTAGTAAACATGTTACATGCTTTAGTTTTGTCCTAAGTATTACTGTACTTCCTAGATATCATTGTCTACTATTTTACATCTTGCATGCTATATTTATGATAATGGTGCTATTCTGATGCCACCTGTTGGTTCCATCAGACTACTTCATGTTCTCTATGCTTAATTACCAATCAGCAACCTAGCATGTGGTTCCACTGCTTTTTGTTCATTTTACCCTACATTTTCTAATGCTAGCTATTACATCACTGCTCCGAGCCTCTGTTCATCACTTTTTTGTGTGTTCTTCATCTTCCCAAGTTGCATGACTAATTTGATGCTTCTATTAATTATGGAGCTGCCAACCCCATCAAGCAAAATATTTGTTCTTTTGGGGTTGGCACCTCGAACAAGCATAAAAATAGAGTGAAGCACATATATTGTCGTGTAAGCACACACCCTTCTTTCATTAGTTTGGATGAACAATTAATGATCAATTCGAACCAATGCATGCGATTAAAATTAATTTTAGCTAAATAGAGGGTGCAGAATAAACTACAAGAACTAGATTTGCAACCACGGGATGCTGACGATATCTTCAAAGAACATTGCAATAGCAGCGAGGCTTCACAGCAACATATGGTAAGCCAGTGTGTTTTAGTACATGTGAAATGTAATGCGTGTGGGCTGCTTTCTTGGCTTCTGACCTCAACCTGTAATCCTATAGAATTACAAATAGTTCAGTTGTCTGCTTTGTTGTATTGCTTGATTCGAATGCTTGTTTTTTACTTGTTAGGCTATACCTGAGTTGGCCAATATGTCAGCAGTGCCTATTGTACTATCGTAAAGAAATGCATGCCTAGTTCATTTTAGTCCTTAACTTTTCCTATGAACTTCATCACAAGACTGTCTTCGTAGTTTATATGAGGCCACACTGTGAAGTGCTTTCTCAGATTATTTCAACTGCTAAGATGCCTTGGCAACCTAAATATAGCGGTGGTACACACCCTTTTAACTAGGGATGTCAACTGGGTCCCGTTTAATCCCGATTAAAGTCCACTAGTGGTATGATAGTTCAAAAGAGTTATTTTTTTAGGAAAATGAACTAGGGAGCTAGCAAAAACTAACTAGATGGGACTGGCCGATGTCGTTTATTTTCCACTTACATCCCTAGTTTCATCTTACCATTTTAATTTCTTTTTGGCTAATGCTGCTTCAAACCATTTAAATATAGCTTGCGATGCTCGGCAATAATTCGTATGTCGTTTACCATGTAAGCTTACTGCCTGGATCATGCGATAACTATCTCTTACTTATGTCCAGCGGAAACCTTTCAGGATGTCGTTCACAATAGGACACAATGTACAACCCAAGAATCTATTTGTGGAAGTAGTGCGCCATCCATGTTACCAGATGGTAGCAGTTCAGAGGCAACACCGCCGGAGAGCAGTCTGAGCACAGATATTATAGTTCTTGAGGATCTACTAGAGGCAGAAAGAGATGGTGTGTGTCGGATTTCGGGTTCCGGCAGACCCTCTAGGTTCGAACACTGGGGTGCGCGCGGAGATCTCGCCCTCTACCTACCTGCACCTCGCCGCCTCGCTAGGATCTAAGCTATGAAAAGAACAACGCAAGAGACACAGGGTTTATACTAGTTCGGGCCACCATTGTGGTGTAATACCCTACTCTAGTTTGTGGTGTGGTATTGCCTCTTGGGCTGATGATGAACAATACAAGGAAGAACAACCTCGCGAGGGTCTGTTCTTGGCTGGTGCAATGAACTGCTAGGCGGAGTTCAGTCGCTTCTCTCTCTCTCTCTCTCTATGCAATCTCCAGATTTCTAGATGCCGGATCATATGCCCCTATTCTGTGGGTGGCTAGTCCTATTTATAGGCAGAGGCCCTGGGCCTCTTCCCAAATATTGAGCGGGAAGGGCGCCAACAATTGGCCATTTTGAAGGGGAACATCTAGTACACTTATCCTGACTAAAGTTGGTCCTCGCCTGCCAAAGGCTCTGGTGGTGACGCCGGCTTGGGCTCCACAATGACTCCCTTCCTGCCGTTGCGACGGTCTTCGTCTTGTTGCACCGAAACGGATGCCTTTGCTTGATACTCTTGCCTGCGCTTGCTCCCTTTGCACCAAAGAGGAAAGGAGGACACTGCGTGGGCTGGCGCCCACTGGCGCCCTTGGTAAATCATGGCTTGCGTCATGGGCACCTCGTGAGGTACCCGCCTTCATCTCTCCGCCTCCTCGCGAGCCACTGACGAGGCCGTGCACGAGGAAGCTTCACGTAAATCCGCCCAGCAGCCCCTCGCGAGTCGTGAGCTTGTGTTGATGAAGATGGGCCATCTTGGGCCACCCCTTGAGCCACGCCGCAGGCCGCAGGCGAGCAAGTCTGGTACCCCGTTCCCGGAACGCCCTGACAGTAGCCCCAGGCCCAAAGCGTGCGCGGACTTGGCTGAGCGAGAAGCGAAGGGGCAAGTCTGACGCCCTTGAGCCCTAACAACTCTCTGACCTTGGGTGCCGATGTGGCGGTTGGTTGGACATGGGTGCCTTAGCAACTGCGCGAATCGACAAAAGAGCGGCGTCTGTCTAGGCTTTGCTTCCTCCGGTCATTGCTCAGATCCCCTTTCTTGCGCCTTTCCTTCCTGCCTCTGAAATCTCCAGATCTACTTCGACCGCGTGCCCTAGCAAGACATGGCGCCTCGCCAGACCCCGGCCGAAGCTTGGTACTCAGCCGCCTTGGACTGGCCGAATGTGTCGGAGGAGGGCCTCGCCCGGGTGCGCCGGATGGTGGCGGCGCAAGGCATCGACGGGGCAGAGGTGTTCAAGGATGGCTCCGCCCTTTCCGAGGGCCAATGAAGCACCTTCTACCTGCTCTTCGTGAGCGCCATTGCTGCCGGTCTGGAGCCTCCCTTTTCTGAGTTCTTCTTCTCTGTCCTCCGCCACTACAAACTGCAAGCTCTGCACCTCCACCCCAACTCTGTTCTTCTTCTGGCGATCTTAGCCTACTATTGTGAGGCTCACATCGGGGTGCAGCCCTTAGTGGCCTTGCTGCGCCACTACTTCTCCCTCCGGACCTCCCGCGGTCCCGTCTCTGCGTGCGCGAGCTTTGTCGCGTATGGCAGCTCCAACGCCATCTCGAAGCCCAGGAAGAGGATTGAGGGCTTCAGGAGAAAGTGGGTCATGGGCTGATTCTGCCCACGGAGCAGCCCACGCCCATCGAGGCTTGGTATCGCGCGGAACTCGTGGATCCCCGCGCGAAGCCGGTGCTGGAGAAGATGGACGCGGATCTGCGGCCGAGCAACATGGCGGCGGCGAAGCTGACAGGTGTGTCGCTCCTGAGGGAGTTCCTGGAGCATCAGGTGGCCCCACTTCGTGAGTACTCGCTTCCGCTGTGGAGGCCCCGCCCGAGCCCCGCAGTCTTGGCCGACGAAGATCTGGCCGCGGTCCTCAAATCTTTGGTCGGGATAGACGTAGCGAGGCTGGAAGGCGCCCCTGTACCCTTGTTCCTTCGAGTTGACTGGGAGCAGGCGGTGGAAGCCATGCCCGTCTTCAAAGGGGACGGGCCCGTGCCCGCGGAGGTTCTCGAGGACCCGACGGTGAACGTGTCCTCCTGCGACTCCAGCGAAGAGGAGAAAGAAGAGGACGGGAAGCGGGGCCTGACTCCGAGGCGACCGATGGGGAGTCGAGAGCGCCCCTCCCCCGGCGTAGGTCCCGCGCTCTCCGCCTCTTGCCGAGCGATGACGACGAGGATGGCGACGAGCGGGGCGGCGAGAGCTTGCCCCCGATCCCGAAAAAGGACAGGACTGGGCTGGTCCCCCGCGGGTCTGCCCCGGCTCCGAGGCGATCCGCAGACGTGCCTCCTGCTCCCGGGCCTCTTGAGGCTGATCCCTGCAGCCGGCTCTAGGGCTTCAAGTATGGCCGGAGGTTGCTCGAGCTCGCGAGCGATGACCAGTAAGTGCTTGATTCTCGTTTTATTCCTTGCTTTGTCGCTGAGGCTTGATATCTGTATCTCTTGGCTAGGCTGGCGCCTGCGGCGAAGAAGCTAATGGGAGCTCTTGAGGCTCCGTCTGGGGCAGCGCCTCTTCCCGTGAAGGAAGGCGACGGCAAGACACGGGCCTCTCCTGCCCGGTCATCCTCGCGAGGCCTGGTGGAGCTGGCTGGGGTGAGCTCAGCCCCCATGGCCCAAGTGTCCCCTGAGGTATCCTTGCCTGATGCCACCGCCACAGCTGTTGGGGCGCAGCAGGTTCCGCCTCAGGATACTATGGTTACACTGCTGTCCTCTCGTCCTACTCCACCAACTGCTGTCTCTCCGACTCCTCCCACTGTCCTGGATCGTGCTGCTGCTGAATTGGACCGGCTGCGGCAAGATCTTCTGGGCGCCGACCCTCGTTTGGTGGATGGGCGCTTGGAGCTGGCCTCTGGCTGGATTCGCTATGACGCTTTGATTCGAGCGGCGCTGGTTCAGGCATCGACAGCGTGCGACAAGGAGAAGCAGGCCGTCCTTGGGGCGAAGGCTGCTCGCGACGCCGCCTTGGGGGAGGTAGCCAATGTCTGAGGTCGCTGCAAGGTGCTGGAGAGCGAGCTGCAGGGCCTGCGGGACCAGCTTGCCAAGGAGGCCCGCATTCGCCAAGAGAAGGAGGAAGACATGAAGGCTCGCGAGGCGGCCGTCAAGGACCGGGACGCCAAGCTTAACAGGCGACGTGACTGCCTGGGTGCGCTGGAGCAGGAGTTGGAGGTGAAGAAGGTCGAGCTGGACGTCAAGGCGCGGGTTCTTGCTGAGGACCGCGAGGCCTTCACGGAGATGGAGGTGAAGGCTCGCGCCTTGCTGAGGACGCTTTACGACAACGGCCTGGAAAGCCCGCTGGCCGGCGCCGAGGACGGCCCCGCCAAGCTGCTTCTATAGGACCTTGAAGTATGTCTAGAGGGGGGTGATTAGACTACTTCACCAATTAAAAACTTAGCCTTTTCCCAGTTTTAGAGTTTGGCAGATTTTAGCTATCTTAGGACAAGTCAAGAAATCATCACACAATTCAAGCAAGCATGCTAAGAGTATATTGGCAGTGGAAATTAAAGCATGCAACTTGCAAGAAAGTAAAGGGAAGGGTTTGGAGGATTCAAACGCAATTGGAGACACGGATGTTTTTGGCGTGGTTCCGATAGGTAGTGCTATCGTACCTCCATGTTGATGGAGACTTCAACCCACGAAGGGTAACGGTTGCCATGAAGGGTCCACGAAGTAGCAACCTTGTCTATCCCACCATGGCCGTCGCCCACGAAGGACTTGCCTCACTAGCGGTAGATCTTCACGAAGTAGGCGATCTCCATGCCCTTACAAACTCCTTGGTTCAACTCCACAATCTTGTCGGAGGCTCCCAAGTGACACCTAGCCAATCTAGGAGACACCACTCTCGAAGAAGTAACAAATGGTGTGTTGATGATGAACTCCTTGCTCTTGTGCTTCAAATGATAGTCTCCCCAACACTCAACTCTCTCTCATAGGATTTGGATCTGGTGGAAAGAGGATTTGAGTGGAAAGCAACTTGGGGAAGGCTAGAGATCAAGATTCATATGGTAGGAATGGAATATCTTGGCCTCAACACATGAGTAGGTGGTTCTCTCTCAGAAATGGTAAGTTGGAAGTGTAGGTTTGTTCTGATGGCTCTCTCCACGAATGAAGAGGAGGTGGAGGGGCATATATAGCCTCCACACAAAACTAACTATTACACACAATTTACCAGTCTCGGTGGGACCGAATCAACAAACTCGGTCAGACCGATTTTAGTAAACCTAGTGACCGTTAGGATTTTCTTGGATCGACATGCATCTCAAAGAGGACTGATATGGTTAGGGTTAGGGCATAACGTAATCTCGGTGAGTTTGATTACACAAACTCGGTGAGACCGATTTTGGTAATTAGCTAACCAGAGAGTTGGTCAGGTAAACACGGTGGGACCGATTTGCTCTTTTCGGTGAGACCGAAATGTTACAAAAGGGAAACAGAGAGTTTACATTGCAATCTCGGTGGGACTGGTCCGCTCTTTCGGTGAGACCGAAAAGTTACGAAAAGGAAACAGAGAGATTACAGTCCCATCTCGGTGAGACCGAGATCCCTATCGGTAGAACCGATTTGCCTAGGGTTTGTGGCAGTGGCTATGACATATGGAATCGGTGGCGCCGGATAGGAAGAATCGGTGAGACCGATTTGGGCTTTAGGTTTAGGTCATATGTGGATGTGAGAAAGTAATGAGGGTTTTGGAGCATATCACTAAGCACATGAAGCAAGAGGGTCATTAAGCAACACCTCATCCCTCCTTGATAGTATTGGCTTTTCCTATAGACTCAATGTGATCTTGAATCACTAAAATATAAAATGAAGAGTCTTGAGCTTTTGAGCTTGAGCCAGTCCTTTGTCATTAGCATTTTGAGGATCCACTTTCATCATCCATGCCATGCCATTCATTGAGCTTTCCTGAAATGTTCATCTTGGAATAGCATTAGCTCAATGAACTATATGTTGTTATGAATTACAAAAACCACCTAGGGATAGTTGCACTTTCAATCTCCCCCTTTTTGGTAATTGATGACAACATATAGATCAAAGCTTTGACAAATGATAATAAGATTAAAAAAACATCGTCGCTTTGAGAAGTATGTGATAAGCAAGAGCTCCCCCTAAATTTGTGCATAGATTATGATTTGCTTTGGACTGCAAATGCACAAGGAATGAGGCTCATGGTTACTCTTCCATGTCACATACATCTTGGTGGAGCGCTCAAAATGATACGAAATGAATACATGCACTCATCACCAAGCACAGTGAATGATCACATAGGATAGATTAGATAATATCATCAAACATGCATAAGTGTAGCTTATGATCAAACACATGATCATCAATGTCTCACAAACATAGTATATCAAGCAACCAAAAGCAAACAAGTTTGAAAAAACACCAAATCAAGAGAGAACAAAAGCAACACACTCTCTCTCGAATCCTATGATCTATACATTTTTCTCCCCCTTTGGCAACAAGTTACCAAAAAGTTCATAGAAAATGCATAGTGCTAGATCGACTCTCAGGCTTGATCTTCAGGTGGTGGAGTCCGGATAGCGCCGAGGACAAAAGCTTCAGTTGAAGTAGATGGAGCCGGAGCTGATGTAGGTGCTGGAGCTGGTGGCACTGAGGCTGTAGCTGGTGGAGATGAAGTTGCTCTTGTGTAAGGAAATGGCACAGCAGATGACCTCTGGGCTCTAGGCACTCTGGCAAATGCATCAGTTGTAGTTTTTTCCTTCCTCTCCTGCATGTCATATTGTAGTTGCTCCACTGCAGACTGAATCTCAGTTACTTTCACATCTAAGTCATAGAACTTTTGTTCTATCATTCTCTCTAAGCTCTCCTGATTTTGAGTGAGGGTGGCCAATCCCTTCTCAATCCTCAGGGTTGATGCTATTAAGTATCCAAGCTGCTCCTGCTTGTTCTTCAAGAAATAATCAGATGCCTCCTCTTGAGTTGGCATCCTAGCAGCCTTCTCCTTCCTTGCCTTCTCCTTCTTCTCTTGTGCTTTAACTGACGATGGATCATTCTCATTCATGACAACCTCATTGTCCTCAAAGTCTGGATAAATTGGAAAATGCTCTTTATCCAAAAGATATTTGCCTGTGCCCATCTTTGAGTTAATCAACTCCACGGATCCGAGGGGCATATCCACAACTTCTTTTCTGATCAGCTGCAGTCCTCTTAATGGTTTCAACCATAAGGCTCATGACTTTGAATTTCTGTGGCACATCAAACAAATGCAACATGTTGATTGCATGCCCTCTGATCATGTTGTGGTCACCAGACTTTGGCAGTAGGGTATGCCTTAAGATGCAGTTAATTGTTGGCAGCCCTGACAGAAGGAAGTGGACTGATCCAAACTTATGTGTCTCAATGGCTGTGTCTGGGATCTCCTTGTACATGTGTGCCATGGAATTGTGGTCCATTTTCTTCTTGGCATATACATCAAGGTCATCTTCATTCTCCTTTGGGGCATTTATCACCTTTGCCCACTCCTCAACAGTTGACTGGTACCTTGTACCTTCAGACATCCACACTATCCTGCCATCTGGATAAAGGTGTGCTGTGGAGTAGAACTGCATGATAAGTTCATCGTTCCAGTTGGTGAGCTTTTTCCCAACAAAGTATGCAACTCCAACAGCAACAAAACTGTCTTGCACTCCAGGATAGTGCTCTACATTTTCCTTTATGTAGGTCCAGTCGACCCACCTCATATCACACATTGGGCTTCTTATCGAGCAGAACAGTCTCATAAAAGTCATGATGTTCCTTGGTGTGGAATCTATAGTCCACAGCAGTTCTTCTCCTTGAGGCATATGGATCTGTCATCCTCCATAGCCTCAACCCGTTGTCTCTTCTGATCTTCATATCCTCAGCCACAGGATGGGCATCATTGTGGTCTAGTATCTTGGGCTTGAGCTTCCTCAGAACTTGTCCTTCTTCATCTTCTTCTTCAGCAACCTCAGGCACTAGGGCCTTGTTCTTCTCAGTAGCTGGAATACTCCTGGTATTCCTCTTTGGTGCAGACTTGGCCTTGGGGGCAGCTTTGGGTGCTTCCTTGGGCTTAGATGTGGCAGCCCCTAATCTTATTGCATCACCCATTAGCTTTGGTGCCTTTGGTGTTGATGCAGCTATCTCTTCTTCCTCTTCCATCATGGAAGGCTTCCCAATAACTCTGACTGTGGTCTTCTTGACCCTCTCTTTCCTTTTCTTCCCTTCAGCAGCAGCTGGCTCTTTGGGATCAGGCTTATCAGGAATTTGAGTTGATGATCTGACTTTCGGCATAGGTGTCCTCTTGGCAGGAACCTTCTTATTGAGCCCAAGCTTTGAGCTATGTGCTGAGCCATACTCCTTTTTGAGCACAACCTTCTTGGAGGTTGCTTCATCCTCTTCTGCCCTATAATCCTCATCTTCTGAATCTGAGGTTTTCTTCTTCCTTTGCCTAGTGGCAGCTTTAGGCAGATTGCTTGGGGTGCTCCTGCTACCTTCATCTGAAGAGCTGGAGGGACTAGTGCCCTCACTCATGTTCTCCTGTTCCTCGACTGTTACATTTGTCACTCACAGTCCGACATGCCGATCACTGACCCTGTGAAGAGTTATAGATGAGGTAGAGTGGATGAGCATCACAAAATGCAGAGATTTTTGCAAAAGAATAACTCAAAGATTCAGTTTAAGTTTTCCACAGAAAGCATTTCGGATCAACCAATTTTCAAACTCGGTGATACCGAAGAAGTTTTGGAACCTAAACTGATGAACTCGGTTGGACCGAGTCATAGTTCGGTGGCACCGAGACTGCTAGGGTTTCACAAAGTCCTAAAATCGGTCTCACCGATTAGTAATTCTCTGTTAGACCGAGTCTCACTAGTGCAATGGCATAAGCCAAATCGGTGGGACCGAGTTTTTCAACTCGATGGGTCCGAGATGGTTTCGGCGGAAACCTAACCCTAAATTTTCGAATCAAAACTATTCTAAGGATTGCATTGACTGGATAGGAGTGTTTCAATCGTGGCAAGAATCAATAAGAACACAATGTGCTGAGAATCGGACGAGGAAAGCACAGTGATCGAGTCCATACCCTAGTTCGGCGGAGACTCGCTACGGCGGCAACGGCTGGGTTGAATTCCGTTGACGGCGGCGGATACCAGAGACAGGGGGCGGCTGGCGACGAGGAGACGATCCGGAGACCACGGAGGCAGAGCGAGCTATTGCGCGGACGAAGAGGTTCGGACAAATATCCAAATTTTTGCCCGTGACTATATATAGCCCGACCCTGTCGGTGTGACCGAGTGGAACAAATCGGTGGCCCCGAGATGCAAAACTATGTACAGTTATTGCAACTCGGTGTGACCGAAGAGTTCAAATCGGTTGCACCGAGATTGAGAACCTAGATCGACTAAGTGATCTCGGTAAGACCGAAATGGAGGAAGCAGTAAGACCGAGAATCACAAAGAAGTTTTGGAAGTTTAAGTCTATGACGAATCGGGGACTCCGAGTGCTCCTCACACAGAGTGGTTCGAATCCGACTTGATCAAATTTTGTGATGTAGCATGAACAGAGTTTGAGACGAGAAAAGCATAGATAGCTAGAGAAGGTTCTTAGGCATTCTTGTCCATCCACTTGGCCAAAGGAAAGGAAGTCGATCAATCAAAACAACAAGTGGATGTCCTCGAATGAGTAAAGTATGCAACCAACATGCTCACACAATAAGATGGCAAATGAAATATGTGGCAAAGCATGCTCAACCAATTCTAGCATCTATCAAGCAATTGGCAATGACTAGGTCATCTATATAGGAGTATATTGACTTAGGAGTCAACTGATAGACATTTGATCATAGGTCATACTCATCGTTTAAGCTCAAGTGGGGTTACCACTTTTACATAAAGCATTTATGTGTTCACATCATTAGAGTTGCTTTGACTCAATTCTTAGAGTTAAGCTCCCCCTAGATGTGAGATCCCCCCTAAGAGGGATGAACTAACCTTGGGTTTTGTCGATGATGACTTCATGTAGGTGTTGAAGATGTGGATGATCAATGTTGATGTAGATCTTTTTGGAGCAATCCTCTGGAGTGAGTTGCACTTTCAATACCTACATGGGTTAGTCCCACAAGGAACAAACAAGTATATCCATAGACATAGAGTGATGCACACACAAAATGATGTCCATGAAATCATTAGGTTACCTTGTCCCTTGCCTTACCAATATGAGGATTTGTGACTCCTTGAACTAGTGCAAGATATGGAAGTTGATTGCACTTGTCCTTGGCATAATGATATGAGTGAAATATGTTGGCGGAGTCACCCTCAAGAACTCTCTAGTTCTTCTTCTTCTGGTTCCACATCATCTTGATGGGAATCCTTGGAGTTGTAGTTGTACTTGATGAGGTAGAACTTGACGTAGTCTTGGGAATCCACTTGACCGAGACCTTAGGTGCTTCTTCAAATGCATCAATCTCTTCTTGAAGCTTGTCCTTGCCTTTGTTCTTGTGGTCTTGTGGTGGAAGATCATCTTGTGCATGTGTTCCCTTGAAGGAAGTAGGATCATACTTCTCTTGTTGAGGAACAAACTTCATCTTGGGGTATTGATCTTCTTCCACTCAACTCAATTGGCATTGAACTTTCGTTCAAAACCAACACCTTGATTCTTCTGGTGCCTTCCTTGCTTGCGTACAATTTCCTCGAATTGCTTACTCCTGGCAAGGCTCTTGTATACACCTTTCTCTATAATTCCCTTCAATAAGCTATTTTCTTGCTCAAGTGTAACTTGGCTAAGAGAATCATTAGTGGAATCAAGAGAACTACTAGAAGCAACAATATTGGATTTAGCATTGTTATTGTTACTACTAGAAGAAGAATCTTTCTTGTTCTTGTTGCTAGACTTGACTTGAGGCATGTAAGTAGATAAGAGTAAACGCTTGGCAATGTAAGAAGAACTTTTCTTACGGAGATCATCATTGATAGCTTTTAAGAACTCATGCTCTTGCTCAAGATTGAGCTTTTTAAAGCGTAACTTCTCATGAGCCCTTAAAAGTTCTCGATGATCTTCAAAGATAGTTTCATGAGCTAACTTAAGAGTGTTTAATTCTTTAGTTAGACGCTCAATTTTCTCCTTATCATTGTCATTCGTTTCACCTTGATTAGCATGATTAATTGACATTTCATCATAGTATTCATCACTAGATTTGTCAACAAGTAAATCATCATTACCTAGCAAGTCATCTTCACCAACATCAAAAGCAATATACTCGGGGTGTGTTACCTTAGGACATTTGGCCATGAAGCATCTACCAATTCCTTCATTTGGTGATTCAAATATGTCGTAGGAGTTGGTTGACACAAGTGCTAGACTGGCAACACCTTCATCTTGAGTATATTCGGAGTTGGAGTGATAGCTTCTCTCGGAGTGATGGTCGGAGTCGGAGCCGGATACCCATTCACCAACATGAGCTTGATGTCTTTGTTTTGTGTAGCTCTTTGATGACTTGTCCTTCCTTTCCGAATCCTTGCTTCTCCGTGAGGGTCTTCGTTCATAACGATCATCTCTACTCCTCCTCTCTCATGGTGGTGATTCTTCTCTTCTACTTCTTCTTTTTGGAGAGTCTTCTCTTCTTTTGTAGGGTGTTGTACACTCATTGGAATAGTGTCCGGGTCTCCCACAATTGTAGCAATTTCGCTCTCGACTAGAAGATCTTTTGTCATTGTAATACCTAGACTTGGAGCTTCTTTCTTTTGCTTCTACTCTTGTAGCAATTTCGCTCTCGACTAGATTGCAGCAATTTCCCCTGCCAGCACCGGATCAGAGTTGATGGGCACTAAAGTCGACTTATGGAAGTCTATTTTTAGGACCATCGACGTCGCGTAGTCGCCCAGGATGGACTTCAGAACTTGCGCTTGTGAGACACAGGCCGGGAGCACAGTGATCGTGTCGTCCGCATAATGAATAACGGGTAATTCTTTGTCGAAGTGGGAAGAGGTAGCTGTAGCAGTCCACCCCGAGTGGCATCATTGATTGCTGACTGAAGAAGGTCCGCAGCAAGAACAAAGATCAGTGGGGACAAAGGATCTCCTTGTCGGACTCTTGAAGATGTCACCCTTGGCCTTGGCCCTACGGCTGAGGCCGAGGCGCGTGTCTTGTCTTCGGCAGCGCTGATGCGGGTCCTTACCCACATCTACCTTCGCGATCCCGACGTCGACCTCGACGACTGCTTTGGAGCCAATGAAGCGGTGAGCTTGCCGCTGCTGAGGCCGTGAAGGGTCGAGCGGAGGCTCTGCTGTCGAAGTTCCGGGCCGTCAGCACCAAGCCAAAGCGAGGCGCTGCCGGTCCAGCTGCTTCACGAGGCGAACCTGCTCGGCGGGGCTCCGTCGTCGACAAGTGACTCCGTTGTGGCTCCTGTTCTGCTTCCTGCAACATGTATCATGCCTCGGGGAGGCGTTTAAACTTGCATTTGGTGTCGTGATAATAGTTATGGACTGTAATATTTTCTTTTGAATTCCTTGAGATTTGCGCTTTTCCTTCCTACTTTCTTATGTTCTACGCCGGCAGAGCCCGGCCCACAAGATACCTCGGCCGCGTTAGCTACGACTGTAAAACCAGGACGGGACCAAGGAGTGAGGGGCTACGTGACAAGTTAGGCTCCTGAGTCGTGATGCTCAGGAGTCCCCCTTGGCGCACGAACAGCAAGTAGGGAGGTGAGATGTGTGGGTGAATCTACCATTCTACGTCTGCAGAGCCCGGCCCCGCTCATACCTCAGCCGCCATTAGCCTTTCGGAAATAAGGAGTGAGGGGCTACATGACCAGTTAGGCTCCTGAGTCGTGATGCTCAGGAGTCCCCCTTGACGCTCAAACGGCCTTCATACCTTGGCTCCGCTCGGGGAGAGACATGCGACGAACCAGGCCCGAGGGGCCTGGCTGGGTGGCGTGCGTCTGGGCGTGACCCAGGCGTAGCCCCCGTGCCCAGCCCCCTCGCGCGGCACTCCAAAGGGGAGGCGTTGCGATGAGGCGAGACCGAGCCTCGGGCTTCCGAGGTTGATGCGGCCGGGGCCACCTCGATTGTTTATCACCAGCGGAGCATAGCGCTTCCATATGTGTAGGGGCATAGCCGCTCCTCGGCGAAGGTCGCCAGCCAAAGACGGAGCATGGTGCTTCCATCAGTGCGTGGGAGGGGCTCCCTCCAGGGAGGAGCCCCAGGCGTGGTACCGCATACGACACGTGGCTGGCACGGTAGGGCCTGACGAGGTGTATCTGGGCACCCATGAGCCAGCGCGGGACTCACGGGGCCCTACCTCAAGGCGGGTTGCGCCTGGCACTGGGCCTTAACTTGTGATGTGTTCCTGCAAATTTGGTTAGATGCCGACGCTCTACGTCCTCAGGTCCTGGCCTCGAGCTAGTCGGCCGTCGCTGGTATGCCAGGTCGCGATGCCGTGGACAAGGCTAGAGGGTGAGGGCTGGAGAGCCAGTAGGAGCCCTGAGTCGCGATGCTCAGGTACCCCCCCTTTAACGTGCAAGCGGCCGACATGAAGGAAGAAGGGGTGCCGTAGACATGCATCAAATAACAATCATGATGGGTCGAATGCATGAACTGAGATAAACTCAAGACGGGTACATGTCGCTGGGTCTAGCCCGAGCGACTTGGGGATGATGCAGCCCGAGGGGCGCCCCCAACAAAGTAAGCTAGGAACATGAAGTAAAAGTGATACACGCCGCAGGGACGGACCCACGCGGCCTGGGAATAATGCAGCCCTGGGGGGCGCTCCCAGCTGGAAATGAAACTTGAAGGATGTCACCTGATAACGTTGAAGACGAAAGGTTGTTGAAGTAGCGGACGCCGTGGGCTGCGGAAGCCGATCTTCACGAGCCCCCAGGCCCAGGAGCCTCGGGAGGCTTTGGAGGCGCTGGTGGCTCCTCGTGGACCATCTCCATCTCCGCCAGGACTGTGGAATGCCTGGCCTCTTGAGCCTCCAGGATGCCCCTCATGAGGCCCTGGTACGTGGCGGCCGCGTTCGGCATGCCGTAGGGCATGCGAACGTAGCTGTGGGGCGGGCCTCGCATGGCGCCCAGCGTGAGGGCCAGAAGCACTCCTGAGAGGCGGCTCGGTTGAGCCCTGGGATGTCGATGCAGACGCACAGCCCACCATCCTCGCCTGGATGGGGAGCTACGGCGGGTAAGCGGCGGCTGCCACTCATGACTCTTGACTCCTGCAACTCCTGCGTGATCTTACTGACGAACTCCTGAGGGTTTGGCCCTCCTTGCCTTGCTCCGTCCTGAGGGAAACATGCTTTGAAACACGCCTCCAAGTGGTGCCCAAGCGCCTCCCTCGTGACCTTAGCAAGGTCGGTGGCCCTCCAGGAGAGAGCCCCGAGCCTTGCTTGAGGAGGGCGTCAGGCGCGCCTTCCTATCTGACGGAAGGAGGTGCCCCCTGAGCAAGCGTGCCACTCGAGGGGCTGGCGATGTCTTCTTCTTCTTGGGAGCGGTCTCAGGGAGCCTCACGCTCCTGCGATCTGAGTCTTCAAGTGATGCGGCTTGAAAGGCTCGCTCCAGGGAGCACACTGCGTCTCTCTCTTCACAAGGCACCGTGATGACTCCGCCGCTTCCTGGCATCTTGAGGATGTTGTAGCCGTGATGAGTCACGACCATGAACTTGGACAGAGCTGGGTAACCCAGGATGGCATTGTATGGCAGGCGAATGTGGGCGACATCGAAGTCGATGAGCTCGATGCGGTAGTTGTCGCGCGCCCCGAAGGTGACTGGGAGGCGGACCTGCCCAATCGGAACCGTAGAGCCATTGGTGACTCCAGAGAAAGGCTTTGTTGGCTGAAGCTGATTGTAAGGCACTTGGAGATTGTTGAATGTCTCTACGGACAGGACATTGAGCCCTGCTCCGCCGTCGATGAGGGTCCTGGTGACTTGCACGTTGCTGATGATTGGGGAACAAAGCATCGGGAGGACTCCGGCCGTGGCCGCGAACTTGAGCTGATCCGCTGAGCTGAACGTGATGGCGCACGCTGACCACCTGAGAGGGCGCGTGGCTTCAAGCTTGGGGAGGACTGCATTCACTTCGCAGGCGAACTGCTTGAAGATGCGTTGAGAGGCTGGGGCTTGAGCTCCGCCCAGGATGCAAGCGATCACAAGACGGCCATCGGAAGCCCCAGCCCCTCGTCCTGATGATGGTCCACGTTTCTCCTTGGCTGCGGCGGCAGAGGAGGGAGGCCTGCGTTTCCTTGCGGGCGATCCTCGCGAGGCTGATCCCTCTAGTCTCCCTCGCGAGGCTGATCCTCCCAGCGATCCTCGCGAGGTCGGTCACGCCACCCTTGGCGAGGGCCTCGGTCTTCCCAGCGTCATGCGTTTCTTCCTCCTCCTCGGTCGTAGCCTCGATCGTTGCGGTCGGGGCGTCGGTCGATCCTCCCTTCTCGCACGGCCCGGAGCTCTTGACATTCGTTGGTGTTGTGGGTGTGGAGGTCGTGGTACACACAGTACTGGCTGCCCTTGGAAGACTCGGGTTGATCTCTGCCCCGCTTGGTGTCTGGTTCTGCCGCGAGCACGGTAGCCCCCTTGCGCTTCACGTCCTTGGCCTTGGATTTCTTCTCTTCTAGGTCTGCGGCTGGCAGCTCGAGGAGGGAAAGGCGCCCTTCCTCAGCCCTGGCGCACTTGGTCGCCAAGTTGAACAGCTCCAAGGAAGTGCACAGATCTTCATGCATCACCTGCTCCTCCTTCATCTTGACGTTACGCACACCGTCGGAGAAGGCAGAGATGATGGCCTCCTCGGTCACCTTGGGAATCTTGAGGCGTGCGTTGTTGAAGCGCTGGATGTACTTCTGCAGGTCTCCTGGCTGCTGCTTGATGCGGCGCATGTCGCCACGGCAGGAGGCGGTCGCGAGTACCTGGAAGTTGGCGATGAAGCGGGTGCGCATCTCGTCCCAGGAGGAGATCGTGCGAGAGCCGTGTTGAGGAGCAGTGCGAGCTCCGTCCTTGAGTGCCATGGTAAACCAGTTCGCCATGACCTTCTCGTCCCCGTTGGCGGCTTCGATGCCCAGCTCATAGAGCTGGAGGAACTCCGCAGGGTCGGCTGTGCCGTCATAGCGAGGAGGCAGGTCTGGCTTGAACTTGCCGGGCCACGCGACGCTGCGCAGCTCGGTGGTGAAGGCGCGGCAGCCTGCTGTGGCCACGGGAGGCCTTTGGTGACGAAGAGCCTGGTCTTGCGGGTCCCCATGCGCTGCAGCTGGGAGCAGCGCGGGGTCTTGGCGTGCTGTAGCCGGAGCGTGGTCGTGACGAGCCGGTGCAGGGAGCACTCGGGCAGCTTCTTGGGGGCGAGGGACCTCTTGACAGCTCTGCTCTTGCTGCGCTGGCGCCGGATGGAGCGGGTTCCGCCCAGGGGCCACGCGCCTTGGGGCCAGGGCGCCTTCTTGAGGGGGAGGCGGCTGAGGCGCCCCCGGAGCTTCATCGCCCGCGCAGGGCGGGGCACGGTGCAGAGAGAAGGATGGCACGGACGAGCTCGGCGACGCGGTCGAGCAATTCCTCTCAAACATCGTCGACAGGGCAGTAGTGCAGGAGCTCGTTTGCCGCGATGAGCGCAGCTCGAGCCTCCATGGGCGCGCGGAGCGCGCGGGACAAAGAACCAGCTGGGGCGAGTGAGGGAATGGCGGTGCGGCCGTCTCGCCTCACGGACGGATGCTGGGACAATGCTTGCTGCTCGTTCCCCGCCGGGCCGTTGGCGGCGTTGACGGCAGGCGACGGGGAACGGCGGGAGCGGCCGCTGACGGGGGCCGTCTGGGCAACGCGGGAAGCGTGGGCGGCTCGGCGCTCGGCGCGAGCCCGACGAGCGTCTGACATGGATGCGATGGTCGGCGAAGAACAGGGCGGCGGAAGACGAATTCCGGCGCATCCCTACCTGGCGCGCCAAATGTTAGATTTCGGGTTCCGGCAGACCCTCTAGGTTCGAACACTGGGGTGCGCGCAGAGATCTCGCCCTCTACCTACCTGCACCTCGCCGCCTCGCTAGGATCTAAGCTATGAAAAGAACAACACAAGAGACACAGGGTTTATACTAGTTCGGGCCACCATTGTGGTGTAATACCCTACTCTAGTTTGTGGTGTGGTGGATTGCCTCTTGGGCTGATGATGAACAATACAAGGAAGAACAGCCTCGCGAGGGTCTGTTCTTGGCTGGTGCGATGAACTGCTAGGGGGAGTTCAGTCGGTTCTCTCTCTCTATATATATGCAATCTCCAGATTTCTAGATGCTGGATCAGATGCCCCTACTCCGTGGATGGCTAGTCCTATTTATAGGCAGAGGCCCTGGGCCTCTGCCCAAGTATTGAGCGGGAAGGGCGCCAACAATTGGCCATTTTGAAGGGGAACATCTAGTACACTTATCCTGACTAAAGTTGGTCCTCGCCAGCCAAAGGCTCTGGTGGTGACGCCGGCTTGGGCTCCACAATGACTCCCTTCCTGCCGTTGCGACGGTCTTGGTCTTGTTGCACCGAAACGGATGCCTTTGCTTGATACTCTTGCCTACGCTTGCTCCCTTTGCACCAAAGAGGAAAGGAGGACACTGTGCGGGCTGGCGCCCGCCTGGCACCCTTGGTCGTCATGGCTTGCGTCATGGGCACCTCGTGAGGTACCCCGCCTTGATCTCTCCGCCTCCTCGCGAGCCAGCCTGACGAGGCCGTGCCTGAGGAAGCTTCCTGTCGTCCGCCCCATGAGGCTTGGCCCCTCGCGAGGGTCTTGAGCTTGTGTTGATGAAGATGGGTCGTGCTGGGCCACCCCTTGGGCCACGTCGTAGGCCACAGGCAGGCAAGTCTGGGTACCCCCGTTCCCAGAACGCCGACAGTGTGGCTGCCATGAATGAGATAATCTTGATCTTGAGGTTGAAAATTATGCAATTAGCTGCACACATTATGCAAGCAACCCAAGAATTGGAGGAAGTAAGAATGTTGCATTTGAAGACAGGGGAGGTCTCATTGTTTACGCTTATCTCAAGCCTGTGGTTATCCAGTTCTTCTATAGATACCAGTTGAAATTGTCATTAGATTATTGTACTTGCATGTTGTGTCATGTCTCTGAATGGATTATGTTGTAAGACCCCCTATGTTGTCCATGTGTTGTAATGATTCGAATTTTTTAGGCGAGGTAATCCTGAGTACTTGTATGATTGACATAAGGTGAACTGTTTTTTGTGTGAGCATATTGTATTGGATGAAATAACTGTTTGACTCAAAGTGTATCCAACCTACTGAATTTGAATATCATGGCATTTCTAAATCATAATCATATATAAAGGTGTAATAAATCTTTGTCGTGGTTTTGAAGAAATAAATAACAAAAGTTAGAATTATCTTTGGATATTCGTAATCTAATACAAATTGGATTTGAATTTAGTTGCCAGGGCCCAGGGTAAATGTGAATGCTAATTCTCCCAAGTTTTGAACGAAGCGGCTAAACACCCACTATCATTTGTGGGCTGCCCGAAGCAAGTGTTTTGCAAGATGGAAATTACTGTCTACCCCTGACACTAGACATCCTAATCGACCGGATTTACACTGTTGTCGATAGGGGTAGACTAGTAACTTCAACCAGACGTTACACGACCGCCTCTGAGCCCACTGAGACACGGTGGGCGCAAAACATGGGCGGCAAAACGCATTTGATTCAAGCTCATCCGAAAGACATGTGTCTCTCCCTCCATTTCCCCATTCATACACGGTGGGCGGCAAAACAAACTCTCCTCATCCGAAATCGATGTAGGCAAACAATTGTGTAACTTCCCTCAGACGTGACACAACCGCCCTACGTGTCAGTCCCGTTCATACACCGTGGGCTCCAAAACACCCTCTCCTCGCCCGGAATCGCTACCGGCAAATATTTGGGAGATGCGAGTACCGTCCTATCCCCAACCAACGTCATGTCTGAAATTTTAAACGGGGGATAAGTTCGTGACTTTCCCACATTTCAGACAAGCGCACCCAAAGTTTGAGATCCCCCTCCCCCTCCATTTATCCCATTCATAGACCATCGGCGCCACAGCAACCTCCCCACTGCGGCCAGCCTCCTCCGTCCGCCACCCCATCCTCCACCTTGCCGGATCCGCTACCCTACCCCGTCATCCACTACAAGAGATGGACGTCTCTCATCCACGGCACTGGACCAGGATCCTTTCATCGCGTCCTCTCGCTTCGTCGGCACCGTCGTCCACCTTGTTGTTGCCGCTCCTACGACTACCTCATCCACGGCAATAGGATTTATCCCCCGACCCGGCCGTCTGCCGTCTAAAGTCTTCTTCCGCACCGCCGACAGCCATTGCACCCGCAGCACCCTCAACGTATCAGCAAGGGCCTACACGGCATCGCAAGATAGGTGGTACTCTTCCATATGTGCTTAAGTTATTGATCTCACCCGGAAAATAGATCGTAAATTGTTTACTGTACTTTTCTTGTGTGTACCAAGTCGTAGTGGCTAGTTGAAAGCAAACATTGGTTGCGAAGTAGCTTTGTCCGGTTTGCACCTTCAGATCTGCCATGGCACAGTCACTATATTTGTAAAGCTTATGCCCCCCCCCTTTATATTCACTACCATCATCATAGGTGCTTCGTGTCATGCTACTGCTCCTCAAGACCTCAACTCATCAAGCGAAACAACTTGCCACTCATAATTCTAAAGCTTGGCTGTTGAGATACGAATCTGATATGATGCTCATACTAATAAAACAGAGAATGTTTTATTGGTCACCTAATGTTCCTATATTTGTTTCGAAAAGCATGTGTGCCACCCACTGGTCCAGCTAGTTCCACTTTCCGTATTTTACTCGTGATGCTTAGGGTTTTCCCTTTTATCTACTCTACCATGATCTGCGTAGGTGCTTTCTGTCGTACTAGAATTACTCCACCCTTCAAGCTAAACAACACAACACTCAAAATTCGAAAGCTTAGTTGTTCAAATATGATTGTGATATGATAATGATAGTAGTTAACAGACACATTTAATTGGTTAGCTAAAGGTCCCACTTGAGTTTACAAATGCATGTCGCGATATGTAGAGAGACAGCAAAATTGCATTTCTTTGTCACTTGTTGACTGTACTTTCTTGTCCATACCAAATCTTAGTTGTTATTTCAAAGCAAACATCAGTTGCTAATTACCCTTTGCACGGTTTGCAGCTTCAGGTCTGCCATCCCACTGCCACGGTCAACACTATGCTCATCATGCTTACGGTTTCCCCATTTTATGATGACCACGATCAGCCTACGTGGTTCGTGTCATAATAGCACTGCTCCACCCATCGAGCTAAACAAGCTTAGTTGTACAAATTCAAATCTGATATTATGCTGATATTAGTAAAACTGAGAGATGTTTAATTGGTCAGCTAAATGTTCCTACTTTAGTTTCGAAATGCATGTGAGCCACATATGGAGAGACCGGAAGGAATAGTATTTCTCTGTGCGCTCTGGTTCATCATGGGTGGGCAACCCACATTGTATAAAAATACTTGTAATATCTTCAATCTGCTTGCTTTTCTGCTCTTCTTTAAGATGATCCTATTCTATTCTTTAATAAGTATGTTCCTTGTTGGTAAGAGTAGAAGAGACATTTGCGGTCGACTAGTCAGGTCGAGTTGTTCTCCCTTAGTATATTTTGAATTTCTCAGGTCAGGTAGACTTTTTCTTCTTTACTATATGTTGAAGCTGTCATCTGCGAAGTATCATCACTTCTGGAGCTCTCATATTTTGAGTAGTAGGCCACATTATATTAATGCACACACCAAATTACAGCATGCATGGCATCTCTCAGAAGAATTGCAGAGATAGCACAAAGGGGTTTACAGGGAGGCAGTATTGGATTAGAATCACTTCTGCATTACAAAGATAATCTCACTTGTTTTATGTTTTCATGCATGTCAGGTATTGAACATTATCAAAATGAATATGAGAATGGGCGCATGAGAGGAATATTGCGGAACAATCCACTGGCAAACAAACTTGGCATGGTGGAGGATGGCCTATCTTATTCACCGATCAAGGTGTTTGCTCTAACTTGGCAAGGTTGTATTGGTCGCACTTATTTTGCATCTGACCTCTTGCATTACTTCTACTTTGTTACACCATCTGCTTAGTTTAAGCAACATATATGAGTATATGCCATACCTATCCATTTTCTGTACCTATTCCATGTGTCATCATACTATGTTTTTCCAGTCAAATGTTGTTCTTTCGTAATAGATGTCCAAAAGGAAGAGGGCAAGTGCAGATCCTCAAGGAGTACAAACTAGGTATTTGGAAAAGGTAGTGCTACCTGTTAAATCAGATAGATCAGCAAACACGGAAAACACAGGCCCAACTGGACCACACATTACCCCTACTCCACTGGCCAAACCCCTATTAGAACTGTTGAGAGCCCAGCGTCAGGCACTGTCTATGATATCAATTCAAAATTTGAACTCCTAAATATCTGCATGTGCCTTACCTTCTCTCTTGTATGAAAACTAATTTCAGATGAATCTCCTTGCTCAAAGGATCATAGGATCTCACAACAATACTGAGCACTTCATTGCTCTTGTCAAGAAATACTTACACTCATTGCCCTTTGATTATGTAGCATCACTGTAAATGTTCGCTTCTTTATTCTCTCTTTGCTTGAAATTATAATATCTATATTTACTCTTCGATAAATGTAGAATTAACACAATGGTTATGAAGTTTTGGATTGCTCATGTAAGTACCTGTTGTCATGTACTCCCTCTGTATCGAATTAATTGTTGATAAATTGGATATATTTAGAACTTAATAGTGCTAGATACATCCATTTGAGCGACAAGTAATAACGGACTGTGGTGGTATTACTGTACTTGCATCACGAGATAGTTGATTGTCTAGCATTACTCTGCATCTTATCTGCCCTGCCCTCCACTTTCTCCAAATTATCATATCTACATTTACTCTTACCAAAATGTTAAATAAAGCCATTGCCAGTGCACACGTTGATGTCTGCATTCCTCTTGTCAGTACCTTTTGCCTTGTAACGTTGTACTTAATTAATTGCTTTTTGATTATGTATCATCAATCTGCACCTGAGCTTCATTATCCTTTGTTTGTTCCAATATTATTTGATCTATATTTACTCTTTGCAAAATGTAGAATAATGGCAACGCTTATAAAGAAGTTTCTTTAGGGAATTTATTGAATTATCCTTCCATCAACATGGAGAAGGGCTTTGTCCAGCCCGTGTTAACATGTAATGTAAGTTCATCCTTCTCAAGCCTTCAAACTTTGTCCTATTATAGATTTGGATAGACATCATTTCATCCACTGTTGTTTACGTTGATGTTTACATCTGATTGGATGTTTGCAACAATGCAAGCACTGAACTTATCAGTAATAGATAGTTTTATGATAAGGTAATTTGTAATGGGTAACAAGTAACAAAAGTAAACAAGGTGCAGCAAGGTGTCCAAATCCTTTTTGTAGCAAAGGACAAGCCTGGACAAACTCTTATATGAAGGAAAACGCTCCCGAGGACACATGGGAATTATCGTCAAGCTAGTTTTCATCACGCTCATATGATTCGCATTTGTTACTTTGATAATTTGATATGTGGGTGGACCGGTGCGTGGGTACTGCCCTTCCTTGGACAATCATCCCACTTATGATTAACTCCTCTTGCAAGCATCCGCAACTACAAAAGAAGTATTAAGGTAAACCTAGCCATAGCATGAAACATGTGGATCCAAATCAGCCCCTTACGAAGCAATGCGTAGGGTTTAAGCTTTTGTCACTTTAGCAACCCATCATCTACTTATTACTTCCCAATTCCTTCCTCTAGGCCCAAATAATGGTGAAGCGTCATGTAGTCGGCGTTCACATAACACCACTAGAGGAGAGACAACATACATCTCATCAAAATATCGAACGAATACCAAATTCACATGACTACTTATAGCAAGACTTCTCACATGTCCTCAGGAACAATCGAAACTAATCAGAAATCATATTCATGTTCATAATCAGAGGGGTATTAAAATGCATAAATGATCTGAACATATGATCTTCCACCAAATAAACCAACTAGCATCAACTACAAGGAGTAATCAACACTAGTAGCAACCCACAGGTACCAATCTGAGGTTTTGAGACAAAGATCGAATACAAGAGATGAACTAGGGTTTGAGAGGAGATGGTGCTGGTGAAGATGTTGATGGAGATTGACCCCCTCGCGATGAGAGGATCGATGGTGATGACGATGGTGATGATTTCTCCCTCCCGGAGGGATGTTTCCCCGGAACAACTCCGCCGGAGCTCTAGATTGGTTTCGCCAGGTTCCACCTCGAGACGGCGGCGCTTCGTCTCGAAAGCTTCCTTCTAATTTTTCTCCAGCACGAAAGACTTCATATAGCCAAAGATGGGCGCCGAAGGCCTGCCAAGGGGCCCATGATGCAGGGGGGCGCGCCTAGGGGGGTAGGGCGCACCCCCCCCACCCTCGTGGATGGTGGGCGGCCCCCTCTGGTGCTTTCTTCTCCAATATTTTTATATATTCCAAAACTGAATTTCATGGAGTTTGAGGACTTTTGGAGTTGTGGAGAATAGGTCTCTAATATTTGCTCCTTTTCCAGCCCAGAACTCCAGCTGCCGGAATTCTCCCTCTTCGTGTAAACCTTGTAAAATAAGAGATAATAGGCATAAGTATTGTGACATAATGTGTAATAACAGCCCATAATGCAATAAATATCAATATGAAAGCATGATGCAAAATGGACGTATCAACTCCCCCAAGCTTAGACCTCGCTTGTCCTCAAGCGGAAGCCGATAACGAAAAATATGTCCACATGTTTAGAGATAGAGGTGTCGATAAAATAAAATACGGACATGAGGGCATCATGATCATTCTTATAACAACAACATCTATAAATATATACATATATATATATATATATATTATCATATGATTTCTTATGCTAAAGTAACAATCTATTCACAATGTCAAGTATGAATCATAAACTTCATTGAAAACTAACAAACTATAATCTTGGTTATTGAAGCAATTGCAATTTATCATAACATCGGAAAGAGTCAATATAAGAGTTTTTCAGCAAGTCCACATACTCAACTATCATTTAGTCTTTCACAATTGCTAACACTCACGCAATACTTATGGGTATGGAGTTTGAATCGGACACAGAGAAAGATAGGGTCTTATAGTGTTGCCTCCCAACCTTTTATCTCAAGGGTAATGTCAACAATAATAGTTCATGATAACTTACATCCAATTGGATATATATATCAGAATCTTTCCAACACAATGTGCTTGCCAAAGGATAAAATGTAAAAAGGAAAGGTGAAGATCACCATGACTCTTGTATAATGTATAAGACAAGAATAAAAGATAGGCCCTTCGTAGAGGGGAGCAGAGGTTGTCATGTGCTTTTATAGTTGGATGCACAAAATCTTAATGCGAAAGAACATCACTTTATATTGCCACTTGTGATATGGACCTTTATTATGCAGTCCGTCGCTTTTATTGCTTCCATATCACAAGATCGTATAAAGCTTATTTTCTCCACACTAATAGATCATACATATTTAGAGATCAATTTTTATTGCATGCAATAATGACAACTTACTTGAAGGATCTTACTCAATCCATAGGTAGGTATGGTGGACACTCATGGAAAAACTAGGTTTAAGGATACTCGGAAGCACAAGTAGTATCTCTACTTGGTGCAAAGAATTTGGCTAGCATGAGGGGGAAAGGCAAGCTAAACATGTTGGATGATCCATGACAATATACTTTATTTCGGATATAAGAAAACATAACCCATTACGCTGTCTTCCTTGTCCAACATCAACTTTTTGGCATGTCATATTTCAATGAGTGCTCACAATCATAAAAGATGTCCAAGATAGTATATTTATATGTGAAAACCTCTCTTTCTTTATTACTTCCTATTAATTGCAACGATGACCAAAACTATGTTTGTCAACTCTCAACAACTTTTATTCATCATACTCTTTATATGTGAAGTCATTACTCTCCATAAGATCAATACGATCTCATTAATTCTTTTACTCTTTATTTTCTCTTTTATTTTTATTCCCTCAAGATCATAGCAAGATAATCAAGCCCTTGACTCAAAACTAATCTTTATTCTATATATAACTCATGGACTCTATTACATAGAACGATCATAAAGCATAACTCAAAACTAGATCATACCAAAACTTTATTCTACTAGATCAAGATATTACCAAAAGGATCGAACTAAGAAAAACGGTAAAGATAGGAGTGTGATGGTGATACGATACCGGGGCACCTCCCCCAAGCTTGGCAGTTGCCAAGGGGAGTGCCCATACCCATGTATTTATGTCTCTTTCTTCGGAGGTGGTGATGTGATATTCTTGGCGATGATGCCCCTCAGGATACGACTCTCTTCCTCAAGCTTATTGACTTGCTTCTTGAGGTCCATTATTTCCTTACGGAGCTTGCCCGTGACGGCTAAAGCTCCTTTCACCCATGGATGTTGCATAGCTGCGGGAGAACAAGTAACACTATTTTTCATATTTTCATAAGAAAGAAATCTAACATTGGAAGGGATGACCGAGTTTGGAATAGATGAGCTCTGTAGTTCCCCCATCATGAATCTTGCTCGAAAACGAGAAGTAACTTCTTGATCCTCCTCCATGGCATCTATCCTTTTCAAGTCGGCCTCCATATCTTCCTCCGTTGATGGCCCAAAGTGGTCAGCATCACTGTTTGCGCCTGATCCCGTTGTCGGATGAGACACCCGACTCTCCCCGACTGACTCTTGAGAAGACATCTTGCTCTAATCTGCGGTAGAAACAACTCAAAATAAAAACAGGGGATATTTGCGTGATACGGTGGTCCAAACCTTCGGGAGATTATATAATGAATTTTTACCGACCAAAAGAACTACCGTGCAATAAAACGGAGTCCGGAGGGCACATGAGGTGCCCACGAGGCAGGGGGCGTGCCCTCTACCCTCGTGGATGCCTTGTGTCCTCTTCGGGCTACTTCTTATTTTCCTATTTTCCTAAATATTCCAAAACGGAGAAAAATTGCTATTAGAATTGTTTTGGAGTTAGTTTAGTTACTGTACCACATACCTATTCCTTTTCGGAGTCTGAAACTTTCTGCAAAGTGTCCCTTATGTATTCCTCCGGGGTTACGATTTCAATAACATTAGTTTCAACATTTATGGGATTACCTGTGATATAATGTTTGATTCTTTAACCGTTCACCACCTTCGGATTTGTGCCTTCGAAGTTGTTGATTTTTATGGCACTGGAACAATAGACATCCTCGATAACGTAAGGACCTTCCCAGTTAGAGAGGACTTTCCCTGCAAAAAATCTTAACGAGAGTTGTATAGCAAAACATAATCACCTACATTAAACTCACGCTTTTGTATCCTTTTGTCATGCCATCCTTTAACTTCTTGTTTAAATAGTTTGGCATTCTCATAGGCCTGGGTTCTCGATTCATCAAGTGAGCTAATGTCAAATAGTCTCTTCTCAACGGCAAGTTTGAAATCATAATTGAGCTATTTAATGGCCCAATACACCTTATGTTCTAGTTCGACAGGTAAGTGACATGATTTTCCATAAACCATTTTATTTGGAGACATACCCATAGGATTTTTATATGCAGTTCTATAGGCCCATAATGCATCATCAAGTTTGTTGGACCAATTCTTTCTAGATCTATTAACAGTCTTTTGCAAAATTAATTTGATCTCTCTATTACTTAGTTCTACTTGACCACTAGATTGTGGATGGTATGGAGATGCAATTCTATGATTAGCATCATACTTAGCAAGCATTTTATGAAAAGAACCATGTATAAAATGTGAACCACCATCACTCATTAAATATCTAGGGACTCCAAACCACAGAAAAATAACTTCTTTAAGCATCTTAATAGAGGTGTTATGATTAGCACTACTAGTTGGAATAGCTTTTACCCACTTAGTAACGTAATCAACAACAACTAAAATAGGTGTATACCCATTAGAGGAAGGAAACGGTCCCATATAATCAAAGCCCCAAACATCAGATGGTTCAATAACAAGTCAATAATTCATAGGCATTTCTTGACGTCTACTAATGTTACCAATTCTTTGACATTCATCACAAGACAAGACAAACTTACGGGCATCTCTAAAGAGAGTAGGCCAATAAAAACTAGATTGCAATACCTTATGTGCAGTTTTGTCTCCAGCGTGGTGTCCTCCATAAGCCTCGGAGTGACACTTGTGTAGAATATGTTCCTGTTCATGCTCAGTTACACAACTTCTAATAATACCATCTACTCCTTCTTTATAAAGGTGTGGGTCATCCCAGAAGTAATGTCTTAAATCATAGGAAAACTTTTTCTTTTGCTGGTATGTGAGACTAGGTGGTATAAATTTAGTAACAATGTAATTATCATAATCAGCATACCATGGAGCAATACGAGAAGCATTTATGGCAGCTAATTGTTCATCAGGGAAGCTATCATCAATAGGTAGTGGGTCATCAAGAACATTCTCTAACCTAGACAAGTTGTCTGCAACGGGGTTCTCAGCTCCCTTTCTATCTATAATATGCAAATCAAATTCTTATAATAGGAGAACACATCTAATAAGTCTAGGTTTAGCATCTTTCTTGTCCATAAGATATTTAATAGCAGCATGATCAGTGTGAACAGTTACTTTAGAATCAACAATATAAGGTCTGAACTTATCATAAGCAAATACAACTGCTAAAAATTCTTTTTCAGTAGTAGCATAATTTCTCCGGTCATTGTCTACAGTTTTATACCATATTGGATAACATTTAATTTCTTATCAACTCTTTGTCCTAGAACATCACCTACAGCATAATCACTAGCATCACACATAATTTCAAAGGGTAAATTCCAATCAGGTGGCTGCACAATAGGTGCAGAAATCAAGGCTTTCTTAAGTATTCCAAATGCTTCTACACAATCATCATCAAAGACAAAAGGAACATATTTTTGTAAGAGATTAGTCAGAGGCCTAGAAATTTTTGAGAAGTCTTTAGTGAACCTCCTATGAAAACTGGCATGACCAAGAAAACTTCTTATACCTTTAATGTCCTTAGGAAACATCATCTTTTCAACAGCATCAACTTTAGCTTTATCAATTTCAATACCTCTTTCAAAAATCTTATGCCCCAAGACAATCCTTCATTAACCATAAAGTGGCACTTCTCCCAATTCAAGACAAGATTAGTTTCTTCACATCTTTGCAAACTCGATCAAGGTTGCTTAAGCAATCATCAAAAGAAGTTCCATATACGGAGAAATCATCCATGAAAACCTCAACAATCTTTTCACAAAAGTCAGAGAATATAGCAGTCATACATCTTTGAAAGGTAGCGGGTGCATTGCATAAACCAAAAGGCATATGTCTATAAGCAAAGGTACCGAAAGTGCAAGTAAAAGTGGTCTTTTCTTGATCCTCTTTTGACACAGGTATTTGAGAGAAACCCGAATAACCGTCTATAAATAAAAAATGTGTATGTTTGGATAATCTTTCTAGCATTTGATCAATAGAAGGTAAAGGATAACGATCCTTTTTATTTGCTTTATTTAGTTTGCGGAACTCAATTACCATTCTATAACCTATAACAATCCTTTGTGGAATCAATTCATCTTTATCATTAGGAACAACAGTAATAGCTCCCTCTTTAGGGACATAATGGACAGGACTTACCCACTGACTATCAGCAACAGGATAAATTATACCTGCCTCCAGCAGCTTTAGTATTTCTTTTCTTACCACTTCTTTCATCTTAGGATTTAACCGTCTTTGGTGATCAAAAACCGGTTTAGCGTCTTTCTCCAATTTTATTTTGTGCTGGCATAGAGTGGGACTAATGCCCTTAAGATCGTCAAGAGTATATCCAATAGTAGCACGGTGCTTCTTCAGAGTTTTCAATAATTTCTCTTCTTCCTGCGCTGAAAGGTTAGCACTAATAATAATAGGATATATCTTCTTTTCATCAAGATAAGTATATTTAAGAGTATCAGGTAATGGTTTAAGCTCAAACACGGGATCACCCTTGGGTGGAGGAGGATCCTCTAGAATTTCAACAGGCAAGTTGTGTTTCAAAATAGGTCCCCGTTTAAAGAATACTTCATCTATTTCCCTTCTTTCATTCATAAACATATCATTTTCATGATCTAGCAAATATTGTTCTAAAGGATCATTAGGAGGGACGGCAATAGAAGCAAGACCAATAATTTCATCTTTACTAGGCAATTCTTTATCATGGGGTTGTCCACTAAATTTAGCAAAGTTAAAATCATGAGACATCCCCTAAACCAATAGTAACAACATCCTTTTTGCAATCTATCTTACCATTAACAGTATTGAAGAAGGGTCTACCAAATATAATGGGGCAAAAGTCATCTTATGGGGAACCAAGAACAAGAAAATCAGCAGGATATTTAACTTCCCCACACAAGACTTCAACATCTCTAACAATCCCAACTGGTGAAATAGTATCTCTATTGGCAAGCTTAATTGTAACATCAATACCTTCTAACTCAGTTTGTGCAATATCACGCATAATTACTTTGTATAAAGAATGAGGTATTGCACTCGCACTAGCACCCATATAACATAGCCATGATAGAAATGATCTCCTATTTTAACAGAAATAAATGACATGCCAACAACATGTCTATGTTTATTTTTAGTATCGGGTCTAGCAATTCTAGTAGCTTCATCAGAGAATTAAATAACATGCCCATCAATATTATCGACAAAGAGATCTTTAACCATAGCAATCCTAGGTTCAACTTTAATTTGCTCAGGGGGTGTAGGTGTTCTAGTATTACTCTTATGTCAGGACCCCGATTCCAAGTTACATCGATCTAGCCGGTAACACCTCATATCACTTTGCGGCCTCACCCGCGGTATTCCCACAGGTGTCGTCTTACCATGGCCCGGGACCGTTTGCGTCTTTTGGCTCACGTATATGATAGTGTCGCTAGCATCCATATGACAGAGAACCCGGGCCGACATGGCTAGTCGTGAACCCAAAGCGGCACTAACCCATGGGGACAGGCATACATGAATCACATCGAACATGTCGGTCATCAAAGTATGAATCCGGGCTGTAGCACTGGGCTAACAGGACTCCGGTTACCCGGGCTGTAGCAGGCTAGGTAGACTCGGATGTCACCGCGTGACATCTCCCGAAGGCGATGCATATAGGAACGAAGTGAAACACATGTCGCCCAAATCAAGTGTCCAAGCAGTAGTCTTTGGGCTAGCAGGACTCCGGTGAACCGGTCAGAAGCGGACTACTATCGCCAGAAGCACTAGACTACATTTCCCCATATGAGAGGCTGCCAAGGATAAACAACTAGATTGTCGGATTACACACATACCAAGTATTTCAAACATACACACAATATGCTCAATATGTGTAAATACAACATGGCATCACAACATAACTCTACGACTCAAATATTTATTCATTAGGCTCCGGGGAGCGAGATATTACAAACATGGGTCTTATGACCCAACACTCGAAAGCATACAAGTCAAGGCACAAGCGGAAGCTTATCATGTCCGGGTACATACATCTACAAATGAAAAAGGCCGAGAAGCCCGACTATCTACCAGATCTGCCGAGGGCACAAGATCGTAGCCGAGGTATCAAGCTAAACGTCAAGGCCACGCTGAACTACTAGCAAGACCGACGCCTCTCTCGCAAAACATAAAATAAGCAAACGTGAGTACAAATGTACTCAAGAAGACTTACATCAGATCTAACTACATATGCATCATTATCAAAAGGGGTGGTGGAGTTTAATCGCAGCAAGCCAGCTTTGACTCGGTGGCTATCCCGAACTACATTTGCAAGTAACTCTTTTGAGGTGGCGCACACGAGTCCACATATTCACCATATCAATACACCACTATGGATCCGCTCCCGTCTCCCTACGAGAACGCCATCCATAGCACTCACGCTTATCTTGCACATTTTAGAGTATCCACTTTCGCTTGTCTATGAACTATGCAAGGGGTCCAAGTTTCCATATCCAAGGTATCCGGCTATTCGAATAGATAATGATAACCCTGCAGGGTGTACTTCTTCACCTGCGCTTTAGCCACTTATCGCCTCAGACACGTCATGTACCTCGGCAACCTTCAAGCGGAAGTCGGGCGAGGGAGTCGGCCACGACCGACTAACCACACAAGTCTCTCGTCCGTGTTTATCGCCTATTCGGGTTCCATCCGCAAGGAGATCCGTCCGGGTTGTCGCTCACGGCCCCAAACGATTTGAGAAGGGTTACCACGCCCACCATCCGGGTGCCACTTGGTACACCGTGCCTCTGTGCCTAGTCTATCCCTAGCCCACCTGCAAGGGTGCCACTTGGTAGACTACTAACACTACCTACAAACACCGTAAACTAGTTGCAACTCCCCGGACAGAGATCAAGTTGATTAATAAGTCGAGAGACCTTGAGCGCCCAGAGCCCAATGTGTGGTAGTAACTGTTCATGGATCACAAACACGTAACTCAGTTCCTAAGGACGGCTTCAATGAGACAACCCACCATGTACTCCTACATGGCCTCTCACCGCTACCTTTACCAAATCGTGTTCACACACTTAGCTCTCACACAAGAGGACATGTTCACGCACCTCCAATTCATCCCGATGAATCGGACTGACACAACTCTAAGCAATAGCAGGCATGACAAACAAGCATGAATGAGTAGGCACATCATGGCTCAAACAACTCCTACTCATGCTAGTGGGTTTCATCCGACATCTTGTGGAATGACAGGTCATGCGAGAGGATAAAGGGGTTCAGCTACCGCAGCAAGTAACACATGAGTCGTTGTTGTCCTAATGCAAGAAAATAGAGCAGGAGCGAGAGAGTGGGATTATATCGGAATGAACAAGGGGTTTTGCTTGCTCGGCACTTCTGAAGATAATATAGTTCTTCATCGGTGTCAACGAATTCATCGTCGGTACGTCGTCTACCGAGAGGGGACAATTACCGGCAAACAAGAAAGAACACAATCAATGCGATGCAACAACATGATGCATGATAATGATATGTCAATATGCTGGTGTTTTGAGCTAATGCAGCAGTAAGTCAAGTTAATTGAAGTGGAATTCAAACAAGGTTAAACTCCAACTCCAAATGCTAGTTCATAAGTTGCCCTAATCATGATTCATCCTATTCAGTGAGGTTAACTTGTTCAATCATGCATGAAAGTGGTACAGATGGATAGATTGGATTTTTCTGATAAATTTTCATATATAAATTATTTGATTTGGAGCTACGGTTGATTTTATATGACTTTTAGAAGTTTAGGACATTTTCTGGAATTTCCTATATAAAAATAATTCCATAAAATAAGTTACTGCATCAGCATGACATAGGTGTGACGTCAGCAGGTCAACTGGGTCGGCCAGGTCAAACCTGACCTGTGGGACCCATTGGTCAGTGACTGTGCTAATTATCAGAGACTGTTAGTGCTAATTTAATCCTAATTAAAAGTGTCAGCAGGGCTGGGCCCACATGTCAGTAGCTCAGGTTTAGCTTAGCGAGGGAATTAGCACCTAACAGTGGTGATTAGCACTAACTAGCATCTAACTAATCCAGCTAGTGCCGGCCCCACATGTCATTTACCCGGTGGGAGCCTCGCCGGGTCAAAGTAGTCAAACCCGGGCCGACGGGGTCAAACCCACCGGCGACTCGACGCCGGCGAGACCCGAGACGGCGGCGCGGCTCGGAAAACGCCCACAGGGCACGGACGAGGCCGTTCTTGGGCTCGTTGGAGAGCTCTCGCTGGCGCGCGTCGAGTGGTGGTGGCGGCAGGACCTATGGTGGCCGGAGCCGACGACGGCGAACTCCAAGGCGGCGGCCGGAGCTCGGGTGCAAGTGGGGATGGGGCTGCGGTGCGCAAACGAGCGCGGCGAGGTGCCACGGAGGCTCTACGCGATGCGGGGAGCGCGTTGGGCGCATGCCCGGGACCAAATGGTCACCGGAGCATCACTGGCGATGAGTGCGGGCGGCGGCGCGTCCGGGTGAGTGCAGTGTGGTCGCTACGGTGCGCGGCAGAGCGCACGGAGAGGGGAAGGATAGGCAGAAGCTCACGGTGATCGTTGTGGGGTGGACGGTGAGCTCGGGGGATGACCGGAGCAACGGGGCGGCGGAGGCGATCTCGACGGCCGCAGGTTGATGACGACGACGGTGAAGACGAAACGGAGCTTCCCGGCTCACTTGGCGCGGTGAGGAGGAGGAGAAGGTCGGGGCGGAGCTCTGGGATGCGTCGGGAGGTGGGGCGATGGGTGGCTGGGATTCTGGCGTCGGTGGCGGCAGTGGCGCTTCGAACGCAGCGTGGAGAAAGCAGAGGAGGGGGAGGGGTACGGGGAGAGAGTGGGGCGGTCGGGGAGGTTGCGTGGCGTCTCCGTGGCGTCGTCTAGGAGCACCGGGAGGAGCCAGGCAGGCAGGGAGGGGGAGGTCGCCGGCGCGGGGCGGCCACGCGCCTCTGTCCTTCTGGCGAGGGAGGAAACGACACGGGGGACGCGGTGGGCTGCCAGCTGGGCCGGTTGGGTGGCGCCAGGTAAGTATTTCCTTTCTGTTTTTCTTTTTCTATTTTTCTGTAACTTTGCGGCTTTATTAAAAATATGTAGGCATTTTCAAAAATCACCAAACTGTGCATGCCCAATGTATAGAATATATCCAACATGGAACATTTCAGTTTAGGAGTATTTGAACATTTAAAATATTTTATAGAATTTAAATGTCCAAATTCAAATACTTATGATTTAATTCAGTGACCTCAGGATGACCTAGAAAATTGTGCAGCACTTTTGACAGAGGCTCTGAACCAAAGCAAAGGTGATGAGCATTTTAGAAGGGCATTTCAGGTTCATTGAAAATAATTTTAGTAAACCCTAGTTGGATTCAAAAGGGGTTCTGGGGGTTCTGTCTTCCCCATTTCAACTTTCATAAAATTTAAACATGAGGAATGGATGCTAAAGCAAAAACAAGCAAGGCCTAAACTGGGGATGTGACAACTCACCCCCACTAAACAAGAATCTCGCCCCGAGATTCAAGACGTGAGGTAAGAGGAAAAGGGGAGTCACAAAAATATCACAATCTTCATGATCCATTTGCCCTTCTCGAAGATGTTGATTCATTCCATCATCTTGGTCTTGACGTCTTTGCTTTCGAGAACTCCATCCAACACGACAATGACAGAGAGGAACTCTGCAGTAATCGGTCTTCTTAAAGATCGGGCAACTCACGATCAACTCACGGAATGAGATGTTGAAACATCCCGAGTTGAGACACAAACACATCGAGAGGGATGGAAGAACAAACAACGAGGTTTGATTTGGTGGGCATCAATTCCACGCTTAGAGAGATGGTGGATGGTGTCAAGGTGGCGAGGAAATAATTGCCAGGATTCCGTAACGGGCACCTTGGGAAAAGTGACTCGAAGAACTACTCCCTTAAGTGGCAAAAAGAATTACTTTTGATCCATAGATCATTGGAACTCTTTATACCAGCCTAAGGCAATTCACAACGATCGTTTGGCGGAGTGTAAAGGAATGGTACATCCGGACTAGAATGGATGATGTGGACTACCTTGTTGAAGACAACGCAATGGATGATTTTTGCTTATCATTGGAGGTGGAGGGGACCCATGGTAAGTCCACTTTTGAGGATGATCCTAGACATCAATTACTGAGAAGGGCAGCCCATGGAAAATTGGCACGATGGGATGCAAGCTGGGAACAAAATGCAAATGTTGGGAAGGTTCCAACCATCATATCTGCCTGAGATTCAAATCTGGTTGGTGTTAGGATATTCCAGACTCATCGAGTCTAGAGTGAAAAATGAAAGTTTGCAACACAAATCGAGGAGAAGATGTCGCGAGATTCTCGGGAATGAACTACGATAGCAAGCTCCAAAACATGAGCTGGTTCTGCTACAAACCCGTGAACACGCTGTCCAAGACAAGAATGACCACATAGTAGTCTTACAATAAAATACTATCGAATTCTGGTTGGGAACCATCGTCGAGGATATCAAAGTCCTTGCATAAGGCATGCTCTTAAGAAGGAACTTCTTCTCCTTGAACAATTCAATCGGTGGCTTGGTGTGCTAGGAATACATATGGAATGAAGGTTGCAAGTCTCCGGACCACGAATACTTCGCACATATGCATGACTGATTTGGGATGATTCCAAAGGAAACAAAACAAACCTTTCTCATAATCATGGCGGCAACTTGCATCAAATGCACATGAACTAGAGGAAGTCACTTCTTCCATCCAAGCATAAGCTTCATGAACGGCACACGAAGGCATTGCTTACAAAGTTTCCAACACTAGGTTGATGTTCAACATGAATCATGGGGGAGACAAATGCTACTGATGGGCTCAATGACAACTCATCGGAATTTCCATATCACTGGACTTCCACCATCATGTGAACACGGTGATAGCATTGGTCAGACCAAAAGATGTAATGGTATATGCTCGAGGGATCAACCACGAGTACGACAACATTACGAGCATCGTTGGTACTGATTTGATTTGACGATAGCCCACACTCAAATCAAAGGATTGATAAGACAATAGGTCCAAAGAATCGATCACAGGGACCAATCGATGAAGATATCATCTTTCTTCAACACACCCTACACAAGAATATCCCTTTGGAACGAACTAAGTCAGACAAGCTTTTATTCCAACTCTCCAAGTTGTTGTTTGGCTTAACCAACTAGCTCAGAGGTATCCAACACAGATTCTTGGAGAAAGGGTGGTTCACGGGAAACCAACTTGATCACGAGCTCAACATAACAGTCAGGGGACAACCTGGTAATACTTCCGAGAAGATATTCGGAAAATCACGAACCACCGGTATGTTACTAAGCTCGGGAACAATCTTGCTTTTGAGGCAAGACGACATGATCAAATGAGTGAGGACTTGACAAGATCCTAACTCATCAATCGAAGTGTGCACCAGAAATAAGGACTAGGTAGCACGATCAATCTTAGGATGATGATTTAATAACCAACACACTAAGAATGAGGATATTGTCCATTAGCTGCCAAGCAACTCGTTGCTGGGAGTATTGATTTCACACATCACAATTCACTTGTCGGCGTTCCGGTTGCATCAACACGGGACCGAGGAATGAATAATGATAGCGAGAAGTATCACTGCGTCAAGAATCCATAAGAGAAGGTGCAATTCTCATGACGTTCCGGACATAGTGGGTAATACTTCAGGATAGAACAGAATCAAAAGCTTGATTGCATTTGATGTGCGGATTACAACTGCTTTGACCCAATCCTAGATATAGATGAGGCACTGGAGTTTGTTTCTCCTAGTCATTCCGAAATAGAATGGCTTGACGGACCACAAAAAAAATAGGCATCGATGAGGACGAGAGCACGACTACTCCTGACTATCAATTGATAGACGAGAGTCAGAATACAACTAAAAGAGGGACAACTCAAGGAACATATAAGTTTTCGAGTTGTGGAGGCATGGATTAGTATATCGAGCAAAGCTCAACATTTCTTCCAGATAACCCATGCGGAGAAGGTAGAACTGGCAGAGTCACAATTATGAATGGAGAACCACTCAAGAGTACTCTGATTGTGATCTTTTAATTCAAAGAACTTCTGCCATAAGCAGTTCACGGTATTTGGAAGAAGGAAATACCACGGACCTCGAGGACTAATGCAAAGGTTACTAATAACCTAAGGGAGCCAGCAATTACTATCAACATGAAGTAAGTAGGGTGAATCTCGGGTTCAAGAACCCAGGAATAGAATACCTACTAACTAAATTGCATCACGGGATGCTTTCGAGAATGACGGCCAGAATCATCACACTAAGAACACAAAAGCATTCCTAAGTTACTAGGTGACTTCCTAAAACAACTAGGGTCATAATAATAGTTCCAACATCTACGCCGAGGCAACGAAGTACCTCAACTTACCGATTAGTGTGCTTAATCTGGCCCAAAAGGACATCAGGAACGGGAGGAAGGAATTTGCAAATGCATTAGATAGTTTAGAAACCTGGGATGACTCGGACAGCATAACGGCTGTAAATGCTCAAAAAGATTTGAGACATCATGCAAAATGGTGGCATAGCCACTTAACAACATCATATCAAGGTTCCGAGATCAACAGTTAATCATATATAAATAGTAGGAACCGAATCGGGCGTAAAACCAACAATCTTAAGGTCTAGGGATTAGTAACACGTCATCACGATAGATAGATGAGAAGCCTAGTTCTTAAACCCGTAGAAGAGAAGAGGATGACTTCGGATCAAGGCCATGAGATATAAGGAGTAAAAAGAGCCTTACGTTCCCTTCCACAATCAATTCCCTTACATAACTAAAGCATTTCTAGACTCAACTTCGACCGGTTTGGCTTGGTAATCCCACAGCAACAGGCTCTGATACCAATGTTGTCAGGACCCCGATTCCAAGTCACATCGATCTAGCCGGTAACACCTCATATCACTTTGCGGCCTCACGCACGGTATTCCCATGGGTGTCGTCTTACCATGGCCCGGGACCGTTTGCGTCTTTTGGCTCACGTATATGATAGTGTCGCTAGCATCCATATGACAGAGAACCCGGGCCGACATGGCTAGTCGTGAACCCAAAGAGGCACTAACCCATGGGGACAGGCATACATGAATCACATCGAACATGCCGATCATCAAAGTATGAATCCGGGCTGTAGCACTGGGCTAACAGGACTCCGGTAACCCAGGCTGTAGCAGGCTAGGCAGGACTCCGGATGTCACCGCGTGACATTTCCCCGAAGGGACAGACATAGGAACGAAGTGAAACACATGCCGCCATCAAGTGTCCAAGCAGGTAGTGCTTTGGGCTAGCAGGACTCCGGTGAACCGGTCAGTAGCGGACTACTATCGCTCAGGAAGCACTAGACTACATTTCCCCATATGAGAGGCTGCCAAGGATAAACAACTAGATTGTCGGATTCCACAGATACCAAGCATTTCAAACATACACACAATATGCTCAATATGTGTAAATACAACATGGCATCACAACATAACTCTACGACTCAAATATTTATTCATTAGGCTCCGGGGAGCGAGATATTACAAACATGGGTCTTATGACCCAACACTCGTGAGCATACAAGTCAAGGCACAAGCGGAAGCTTATCATGTCCGGGTACATACATCTACAAATGAAAAAGGCTGAGAAGCGACTATCTACCAGATCTCGCCGAGGGCACAAGATCGTAGGCCGAGGTATCAAGCTAAACGTCAAGGCCACGCTGAACTACTAAGCGAGACTGACGTCTCTCTGCAAAACATAAAATAAGCAAATGGGAGTACAAATGTACTCAGCAAGACTTACATCAGGTCTAACTACATATGCATCATTATCAAAAGGGGGTGGTGGAGTTTAACTGCAGCAAGCCAACTTTGACTCGGTGGCTATCCTGAACTACGACGGCAAGTAACTCTTTTGAGGTGGCGCACACGAGTCCACATATTCACCATATCAATACACCACTATGGATCCGCTCCCGTCTCCCTACGAGAACGCCATCCATAACACTCACGCTTATCTTGCACATTTTAGAGTATCCACTTTCGCTTGTCTATGAACTATGCAAGGGGTCCAAGTTTCCATATCCAAGGTATCCGGCTATTCGAATAGATAATGATAACCCTGCAGGGGTGTACTTCTTCACACACGCTTTCGCCACTTATCGCCCTGTACACGTCATGTACCTCGGCAACCTTCAAGCGGAAGCCGGGCGAGGAGTCGGCCCACGACACGACTAACCACACAAGTCTCTCGTCCAGGTTTATCGCCTATTCGGGTTCCATCCGCAAGGAGATCCGGCGGGGTGTCGCCACGGCCCCAAACGATGTGAGCGGGGTTCCCAAGCCCACCAACCGGGTGCCACTTGGTACACCGTGCCTCTGTGTATAGTCTGTCCCTAGACCTCCTGGACCGGGTGCCACTTGGTAGACTTCTTACACTACCTACAAACACCAGAAACTAGTTGCAACTCCTGGACAGAGATCAAGTTGATTAATAAGTCGAGAGAGCTTGGAGCGCCCGGAGCCCAATGTGTGGTAGTAGCTGTTCATGGATCACAAACACAGAACGCAGTTCCTAAGGACGGCTTCAATGAGACAACCCACCATGTACTCCTACATGGCCTCTCACCGCTACCTTTACCAAATCGTGTTCACACACTTAGCTCTCACACAGTAGGACATGTTCACGCACCTCCAATTCATCCCCGATGAATCGGACACGACACAACTCTAAGCAATAGCAGGCATGACAAACAAGCATGAATGAGTAGGCACATCATGGCTCAAACAACTCCTACTCATGCTAGTGGGTTTCATCCGATTACTGTGGAATGACAGGTCATGCAGAGGATAAAGGGGTTCAGCTACCGCAACAAGTAACACATGAGTCATTGTTGTCCTAATGCAGTAAAATAGAGCAGGAGCGAGAGAGTGCGTTTATATCGGAATGAACAAGGGGGTTTTGCTTGCACGGCACGAAGATAATATAGTTCTTCATCGGTGTCATCGAATTCATCGTCGGTACGTCGTCTACCGAGAGGGGACAATTACTGGCAAACAAGAAAGAACACAATCAATGCGATGCAACAATATGATGCATGATAATGACATGGCAATATGCTGGTGTTTTGAGCTAATCCAGCAGTAAGTCAAGTTAATTGAAGTGGAATTCAAACAAGGTTAAACTCCAACTCCAAATGCTAGTTCATAAGTTGCCCTAATCATGATTCATCCTATTCAGTGAGGTTAACTTGCTCAGTCATGCATGAAAGTGGTACAGATGGATAGATTGGATTTTTTTGATAATTTTTCATATATAAATTATTTGATTTGGAGCTACGGTTGATTTTATATGATTTTTAGAAGTTTGGGACATTTTCTGGAATTTCCTATATAAAAATAATTCCAGAAAATAAGTTACTGCGTCAGCATGACATAGGTGTGACGTCAGCAGGTCAACTGGGTCGGCCAGGTCAAACCTGACCTGTGGGACCCATTGGTCAGTGACTGTGCTAATTATCAGAGACTGTTAGTGCTAATTTAATCCTAATTAAAAGTGTAAGCAGGGCTGGGCCCACATGTCAGTAGCTCAGGTTAGCTTAGCGAGGGAATTAGCACCTAACAGTGGTGATTAGCACTAACTAGCATCTAACTAATCCAGCTAGTGCCGGCCCCACATGTCATCTACCCCGGTGGGGCCCTGCCGGGGTCAAAGTAGTCAAACCCAGGCCGGCGGGGTCAAACCCACCGGCGACTCGACGCCGGCGAGACCCGAGACGGCGGCGCGGCTCGGAAAACGCCCACAGGGCACGGACGAGGCCGTTCTTGGGCTCGTTGGAGAGCTCTCGCTGGCGCGCGTCGAGTGGTGGTGGCGGCAGGACCTATGGTGGCCGGAGCCGACGACGGCGAACTCCAAGGCGGCGGCCGGAGCTCGGGCGCATGTGGGGATGGGGCTACGGTGCGCAAAAGAGCGCGGCGAGGTGCCACGGAGGCTCTACGCGATGCGGGGAGCGCGTTGGGCGCATGCCCGGGACCAAATGGTCACCGGAGCATCACCGGCGATGAGTGCGGGCGGCGGCGCGTCCGGGTGAGTGCGGTGTGGTTGCTACGGTGCGCGGCAGAGCAAACGGAGAGGGGGAGGATAGGCAGAAGCTCACGGTGATCGTCGTGGGGTGGACGGCGAGCTCGGGGGATGACCGGAGCAACAGGGCGGCGGAGGCGATCTCGGCGGCCGCAGGTTGAAGACGACAACAGTGAAGACGAAACGGAGCTTCCCGGCTCACTTGGCGCGGTGAGGAGGAGGAGAAGGTCGGGGTGGAGCTCTGGGATGCGTCGGGAGGTGGGGCAGTGGCTGTGGCGCGGGGTTACGGCGTTGGTGGCGACGGTGGCGCTCGAACGCAGCGTGGGAGAAAGCAGAGGAGGGAGAAGTGCAGGGGAGAGAGTGGGGCGGTCGGGGAGGTTGCGTGGCGTCTCCGTGGCGTCGTCTAGGAGCACCGGGAGGAGCCAGGCAGGCAGGGAGGGGGGAGGTGGTCGGCGCGGGGCGGCCACGCGCCTCTGTCCTTCTGGCGAGGGAGGAAGATGACACGGGGGGGGGGGGGGGGGGGCGGCGGTGGGCTGGGCCGCGCTGGTGGGCTGCCAGCTGGGCCGGTTGGGTGGCGCCAGGTAAGTATTTCCTTTCTGTTTTTCTTTTTCTATTTTTCTATAACTTTGCGGCTTTATTAAAAATATCTAGGCATTTTCAAAAATCACCAAACTGTGCATGCCCAATGTATAGAATATATCCAACATGGAACATTTCAGTTTAGGAGTATTTGGACATTTAAAATATTTTATAGAATTTAAATGTCCAAATTCAAATACTTATGATTTAATTCAGTGATCTCAGGATGACCTAGAAAATTGTGCAGCACTTTTGACAGAGGCTCTGAACCAAAGCAAAGGTGATGAGCATTTTAGAAGGGCATTTCAGGTTCATTGAAAATAATTTTAGTAAACCCTAGTTGGATTCAAAAGGGGTTCTGGGAGTTCTGTCTTCCCCATTTCAACTTTCATAAAATTTAAACATGATGCATGGATGCTAAAGCAAAAACAAGCAAGGCCTAAACTGGGGATGTGACATCTTACGAGCCACAGTTGAAGCTTTAGCATGATCCTTTATTCTAACATGGAAAGGTGGTTTCTCAATATAAGCGGTAGGAACAATAGGATCAACATTATAAGTGATAGTCTTTTCTTCAACTTTAATAGGTTCAACTACTTTTACTTCAATGGGAGGATGAAATTTGAACCCCTTCTCCTTAGGGAGATCAACTTGAGTAGCAGAGGATTCACAGAAAGAAGCTACTATCTCAGAGTCAAGTCCATATTTAGTGCTAAATTCACGGAAAACATCGATATCCATAACAGATTTAACACAATCAAACTTAGGTGTTATACCTGACTCCTTACCTTCATCGAGTTCCCAATCTTCATAGTTGCGTTTAATTCTTTCCAATAACTCCCATCTGAATTCAATAATCTTCATCATAAAAGAACCAGTACAAGAAATCAAGCATGGATCGATTATTGAGAGAAAGCCGAGCATAAAATTTTTGAATAATAATTTCTCTTGAGAGCTCATGTTTGGGGCATGAATATAACATTGACTTAAGCCTCCCCCAAGCTTGAGCGATGCTTTCTCCTTCGCGAGGCCAAAAATTATATATATAATTACGATCATGATGAACTAGATGCACAGGATAAAACTTCTGATGAAATTCCAATTTCAATCGGTTGTAGTTCCATGATCCAATATCATCACATAGCCTAAACCATGTCAATGCATTTCCCTTCAAAGATAAAGGGAAGACCTTCTTATTGATAACATCCTCGGGCATACCTGCAAGCTTAAATAATCCACAAACTTCACCCACATATATTAGGTGCAAATCGGGATGTAATGTTCCATCTCCTGTAAAAGGATTAGCTAGCAGCTTCTCTATCATACCCGAAGGAATTTCAAAGTAAACATTTTCAGTAGGTTTAGTAGGTTGAGGAGCAACTCTTTGCTCTACTGGTCGGGGTGAAGATACCCCGAACAAGCCCCTCAAAGGATTACTTTCCATAGTAACAAGTGACAGTAAATTTCAGCACACTATATAAATTTTTCCTTACCAAATTCCACTTACCAAAGGCGCTTCACTCCCCGGCAACGCCGCCAGAAAAGAGTCTTGATGACCCACAAGTATAGGGGATCTATCGTAGTCCTTTCGATAAGTAAGAGTGTCGAACCCAATGAGGAGCAGAAAGAAATGACAAGTGGTTTTCAGTAAGGTATTCTCTGCAAGCACTGAAATTATCGGTAATAGATAGTTTTGTGATAAGGTAATTTGTAACGGGTAACAAGTAACAAAAGTAAACAAGGTGCAGCAAGGTGGCCCAGTCCTTTTTGTAGCAAAGGACAAGCCTGGATAAACTTTTATATGAAGGAAAACGCTCCCGAGGACACATGGTAATTATCGTCAAGCTAGTTTTCATCACGCTCATATGATTCGCGTTCGTTACTTTGATAATTTGATATGTGGTTGGACCGGTGCTTGGGTACTGCCCTTCCTTGGATAAGCATCCCACTTATGATTAACCCCTCTTGCAAGCATCCGCAACTACAAAAGAAGTATTAAGGTAAACCTAACCATAGCATGAAACATTTGGATCCAAATCACCCCCTTACCAAGCAACGCATAAACTAGGGTTTAAGCTTGTGTCACTCTAGCAACCCATCTTGTACTTATTACTTCCCAATGCCTTCCTCTAGGCCCAAAAAATGGTGAAGTGTCATGTAGTCGATGTTCACATAACACCACTAGAGGAGAGAGAACAAACATCTCATCAGAGGGGTATTAATATGCATAAAGGATCTGAACATATGATCTTCCACCAAGTAAACCAACTAGCATCAACCAAGGAGTATTCAACACTACTAGCAACCCACAGGTACAAATCTGAGGTTTTAAGACAAAGATCGGATACAAGAGATGAACTACGGTTCGAGAGGAGATGGTGCTTGCGAAGATGTTGATGGAGATTGACCCCCTCCCGATGACAGGATCGATGGTGATGACGATGGTGATGATTTCCCCCTCCCAGAGGGATGTTTCCCCGGCAGAATAGCTCCGCCGGAGCCCTACATTGGTTTCGCCAGGTTCCACCTCGAGACGGCGGCGCTTCATCCCGAAAGCTTCCTTCTGATTTTTTCTAGGGCGAAAGACTTCATATTGCCAAAGATGGGCACCGGAGGCCTGCCAGGGGGGCCACGAGGCAGGGGGCGCACCCAGGGGGTAGGGCGCGCCCCCACCCTCGTGGATGGTGGGTGGCCCCCTCTAGTACTTTCTTTGCCCAATATTTTTTATATATTCCAAAACTGACTTTCGTGGAGTTTTAGGACTTTTGGAGTTGTGTAGAATAGGTCTCTAATATTTGCTCCTTTTCCAGCCCAGAACTCCAGGTGCCGGCATTATCCCTCTTCGTGTAAACCTTGTAAAATAAGAGAGAATAGGCATAAGTATTGTGACATAATGTGTAAAAACAGCCCATAATGCAATAAATATCGATATGATAGCATGATGCAAAATGGACGTATCAAACAACTACCAGTTTTAGATTGTAGTTGTAAAACATGTTCCTTATTTAGAACAGATCCATTTATTTGCTTGTATAATTGTGAAACATGTTACGTGTCTCCTTGTTTCTCTTTCAAAGTCGGATCTATTATGCCAGGCAGATCTTTAGGGAAGATAGTGAGCTAAACCATCTTGAAGAGAGCGAGATGACCCCAAGGTCATGTCTTGATGAAGACAGTGAGATGAAGCTACTCACCAGCAGCTGTGAGACAACCTCTGTGCAGTCATTTCATCAATTAGTTCAACGTATTCAGTCTCAACTTAAAGCGAAAAGGCTTGCTTCAGCTTAGCTCTGACTTGAAGTCAAAGATGCAATGAAGATATCAGAGGACTGCCTTGCGCACTATGGTTCTATATAGCTAGGGATGGAGGATCTAAGGTTGACAGAACTGAGGTCTCATCATCTTGTTCGGATGCTTGCAGGGCCCGTCCTGGCCAGGCCTAGTGCCTTCTGAAGTGCTCTCAGTTTTGTATATTCTTTTTTCACCGCGTTTATATGCACTGGTGGCGACCTTTGATGCCAAGTGTATGTAATCCGCGGTCGCGTTGCACTTCATTATCACCGGTAGAGAACTTTGATTCCCAGTGGATGCAATATGTCGTAATTTCTTTATTGTATAGTCTAGTTCATTCTTGGTCGGCATGCTGTAGTTTAGGCCGGAAGGTTCAGTGCATCTCAGTGTTGTCGGTCTTCAGGCCGGCCCATTACTCATATGGGCCAAAACATGGACCTATAATTATCTTGGGACATTAGCAGGTCTAAACCTATAGTAGTTTCCCGCCTTTAACAGGCCGAGTAAAGTTCTGGCCAGCTGGGCCAGAGAATATCATGGGCTTTTAGTCGGCTAAAACCTAGATTGGGATAGAGTTGAGCCTAAAAATTCACGGGCTAATACAGGCCGAAACTGCCTAAGGCCCATGTTTTGCCCAAATAGGACGAGCAGTTAATAGGCCAAAATATATCTCGGGCCTGTTTGGCCCAATAAAATTATGGGATTTAAGCAGGCCGGTATCCACGCGGGCCATAGGCCCAAAAGTGTCACGGGCCATTATCAGATGGGATGTAAGCAAGCCGCATTCAACGCGGGCTGTAATTAGGCCCAACTGTTACACGGGCAATTAACAGGCCGATAGGCCAGTTGAGCTGAAATTTATCCACGAAGACAAGAGGCCTAAAGTTACTTCAGACAAGAAATAGCCCAATTTCTGCATGGTCCGTTAAATGGCCTAAAGTTAAACCGGGACGACAACGTCCCAAATGCACCACGGGCCGCTAACAGGCCGAACCTATTATTGGGTCGAACTGGTAAACGGGCATTTAACGGGCTGAAATACAAACCTGTCTTAGAATGGGCCCAAAAGAATAGTGGCCTGTTAACGGGCCTGATCCAACATGGGCCGTAATTTGGCCCAAAACACAGTAGGCTATGAATGTGCCTGATCTGGTATGGGCCTCAATTTGACCCAAAATATGGCAGGTTGTTAACGGGCCATCCCACTAGTGTCTGAAAAAACATGGTGGGCCTTTAGCTAGGCCGGCCTTTTCACCGAAATCGCCCTCTGTTGGGTCATGCCACGTGTCGACGTATCGTAGGCGCCTCCTGTCCAGTGAGTGGATGACATCTATCCCAACGGTGATCCAACACGTGTTTCATCCGGTCAATGAGAATTTTACACGTGGAAAATCCCCATTGGTCCGGCTGTTAACGGGTTATTGGCTCCAAAACCGGACCCGATAGCTTAACGGCGACCTGTTACGGTCGATGCCACGTGTCAGTCACCCTTGACAAAAGCACTTCTATGACGCGTGATTTATTGTCATGGAAGTGGACACTTCCGTGATGATAATTTTGGTAATTTCATGGAACACTTCTACGACAACATATTTATGACTATCTTGATTATGTCATATAATCGTCATGGATGTACATGCATGACAGAAAACGTGACCTACTGTGTCAAACACGTATGATCACGGAAGTGTATTTTTTTGTAGTGTGAGTTACTGTATAGTAGGTCGACCCATTCCAAGCCTAGTTAAGTTTTAGTGCATGCTACGCGTCGTGAACCCTCGCTCGGTGTGGGGATTTTATGGTTGTAAAGCATGGTGCCACATCAAATTTGCGCATTGGGTATTCAAACAACACACACACAACTTCCATATACATACTTGGGCCACATGCACAGAGTGGGTTTGTCTTCATACAGTATTACCTCGCGAGGTTATCAGCGACAAGCTAGCCCATTTTGTGGGGCCGTGTGGACGTCCATCACTTTAACCAACAACGAGCGGGGAGAGGTTGTACGACCAGGTTGGATTCTGCTTGGTTCGTGTTACAACACGTCTTGGTGAGATGCCCTCCTCTCGACGTGTGTGTGTGAGGGGGCTACTTCGTGCTACCTGCAACCTCCTTGGGGTTGGGGAAGTCCGGTTAATTTGCGAGGCACATGTGCCACATCAAATTTGTGAATGGTAGTTAAATATCACACACCCCACCCTTTTCATACATATAGTGGGGCCACCCGCATGTGGTTCCTATGTGTTCTCACCCATCTCGCGCCACAAGCACACATTTGTGGGTGGGCACACGGTCCACCTTTATCGGGAAGCGAAAGGGGAAGTTTGACCATATATATATGATGGACTCCTATAGGTTTTGTGTTAGGGTGAGATTTTAGACCTAGCAATTTGGGGGCATGCATTTGTAGCTAGGATTCCTTTACCGCTAACACGAAGTGGGTTCGTAGGGGGTGGCTGACTAGCAATACTGTGCTTTTGTGCGACAGGTGCCACATCAAAGTTGTGCATTAGGTATTCCAACAGCAAACCACCCTTTTCATACATATATTTGGTCCACATGAAAGTGTGTTCATGTTCTGACCCTCTCCCGTGTTATTATTTTTGCCAAATTTATAAATAGCACACAAGTTGGATGTAGAAACCGTTTGTGATTGGGTATGCAACAGACACGATTCGGTTAGACTACCCGTGTGCCACGCCCGTGCCCAGCAGTCCCTCACATCAGCACAGTAGATTGGGCTCCACGAGGCTTGCTTCCCGGTCTCAAAAATATCTACTGCCTTGTAATCTCAAAAATATATACCACCTGGAAGGTATTAATGTTTGATAGCACATGATTAGTATGTGTGGACAGTGTGTGATGTATGTTACTCCCGCTCTGCTTCAGTCCCTTGATTCAAATTTTCAGTAGCCCCAGCATTTTACTCCCGCCTCTGCATCCCTCGCAATCTCAAAAATATCTGCTCACCCTTGATTCAAATTTTTAGTTGCCCTGCCTTTATTACTCCGGCCTCTGCATCCCTCGTAATCTAAAAAATATCTGGTTGCCCTTGATTCAAATTTTTAATTGCCCCAGCATTTTATTCCTGCCTCCGCATCACTCTCTATCTCAAAAATATCTGCTCGCCCTTGATGCAAATTTTCAGTAGACCCGCCTTGTTACTCCCGCCTAGTAAAATTTTCAGTTGCCACGACATTTCCTCAAACACCACCTTGCCCCCCCCCCTCCACACACACCACAAACTCCCCAAAACATGCGCTCACAGAGACATACACCACCCCTCCCTGGCTCGAAACCATTAGTAGGTAGCTGCCATCATCGCCGCCTCCACCTCCATACTCAACCTTTGCTTGTGTGCCGGTGAGCCTGAGGAGCCAATGGCAAAAAAGAGGTTTATGGCGGCCTCTTTGCCCGACACCGGCGAGGTGGCCGCTGAGGTGTCCCCGTCATCCTCCACGGGCTCTTCATCAATCCGCCGTCGCCAGTCGGCCAATCCACCCGCCGCTTCACCCCTACGCCAGTTCAAGGACTTCCCAGTCCTCCCTCGGGCCCGGCCACTTACGAGGTCCTACCTCGGGGTCCGGCAGCAACGTTGGGGGACGTGGGTCGCCGATATTATGGATTGGGAGACCCACACCGGCCGGTGGCTCGGTAGCTTCCACACGACCGAGCTTGCGGCCATGGAGTACGACCTGGCAGGTCTGCTACCACGACACGGCGGCTAGGCTCAATTTCCCCTTTGACACACATACAGTCGACCTCGTTCCGCCGGAGCCAGAGTGGTGAGCTCTTCTATGGCACGGGAGGACTGCGAGGAGTTGGAGTGCCTCGAGGCCGAGGCCACCACCGAAGCCTACATGCAAGAGCTTTGCCGGCAGCACCCGAAGCTCGTGGAGGTGGAGCAGGTGATCTTTGCCGGTGCGGAGGGCGGCGAGGTTATCGTACTCTCCTTCTATGATGAGGTCAAAGGCGGCGAGGACGGCGGCGCGGAGTGCGTTGAGGTAGGCGGCAAGGATGAGGAGATCGACGTCGACGAGTGGAGGAGTTTCTTCGCCAACGACCCCGACAATGGCACCGGCCTGGACCTGGCTCGCGGCACACCGTACCTGATGAGGAAGGATTGGCTCGACCTCCACTTCGACCGAAAGTAGTTTAGCTTAGTTTAAATTTATGTTTTATATTAGGTTATGCAAAACTATCTATGTTTAGGTTTGAATGCATGCTACTTTCGGTTGAACCTACTTTGAACGTGATCAAATTGAAGTTTACAACGTTAAGTTTAGGGGATCGACCAGAAATGGCCAAAAATTGTTGGACTATATATATATATATATATATATATATATATATATATATATATATATAAATATATCCACTAAGGGTTTTAGTCCGTTAACTTTTAAAGGACCGGCTAGAGATGGTCTTTATGCCTTGTTTATTTCAGTTCTTCACAGTGTGATGCTCTATATGTGCAACTATTTGCCGTGCAGTTCAATTTCATCAATAAAAGTTTCAACAATACCACTATGAATTACGATATTTGGTTGCTGTTAAGGATGTTGCAGTTAACATGCCTTTTTGTTTTTTAACAATAACTAGTGTACTTTAGACCTGCACAATACCAGTTTGAATGACTATTTGCTTCTTTTTAAATGTTATGCCTGATGAAGTTGACACATGTCAGTTTACTAGAGTAGGGGTACCCTAGTATCCCAAACATGTGCACGGGCAGTTGCAGCCCTCCGCGGCAAGGCTTACCGGGTAACCGCCAAGGTCCTCCGTGGTTCCTTTGGAGCCATTCAAGAACAAAGTATTCAAGCCAGGGAGACGAGGCCCCGACAAGAGAAGCTTGCCGGGAAGGCCACCCAAGGCACATAGGAGACAAGGCCCCGGCAAGAGGAGCTTGCCGGGAAGGCCACCCCAGGCACTTACAAGACAAGGCCCCGGCAAGAGGAGCTTGCCGGGAAGGCCCGGTGAGCGACAAGCTTCCGATCGCGACAAGACAACAACCGCGGCAAGGCGCTTGCCGCGGTAGACCACCTCTCTGTACCTACGCTCCAGCGCATCCACTAACGTGTCGCCCTGGGGCCCTTCCAGGCGCGCGTGGCGAGAGGCTGCGCAGCCAGCGGTGCGAGGTGGCAAGCAGCGCTAACAAGTTTGCCATCGTGGCGAACGGTGGCGCCCCTGACGGTCCCTGTTTGCACTGTTAAGGCGACTAGACGGTCATTTAATGCCTTTGTCCCCTGCCGTCAGGGTTAGGTATATTACACTGTACGTTGTACAAGTAGGTGTACCAACCACTAGTTTTACATTTGTACCCTCGTCTACGTTGCCACCTGTCGGAGCCCCTTTGAGCATATAAAAGGAGGCCCATGCGCAACATAGAAAGGGTTGGCTGGTCGATCAGCTCCCTCCACGCTCAGTCTCGTTAGCAGCTCGTCTGTACTGTAGCATTCGAGCGTTCCTGAGCAAGAAAGCAATACACCTAGACAAGCAGCAGTAGGAGTATTATCTCTCCGGAGAGCTCCGAAGCTGGGTAAACCCCTCGCGTGCTTCGCCTCGATACGCTCTTCGATGCGACCTCCGCTCCCGCCGCCCGAAAGGGGCTCGGTCCGGCCCCCATAGGTGTTCGTGGGCGAGATCAGCCTGCCCGACATCTTTGGCGCGCCCGGTAGAAGCGTCGAGGTTGTGTGAACTTGATCCGGCGTCCACGCGAGCTAGATCTTCATTATCTTCGTCAACATGCCACCGAAGAAGAAGGCTTCGGCGGAAGAAGCCCCGTCCGCGTCGAACCCACCATCACCGGAGCAAACAGGTGGTGGGGTAGACGCCGGTGGAAGAATGGACGGCGACGGGGGAGCTCACGGTGCTGCCAAGTCCAAGGACAAGGCCGCGCAGACCTCGACATCCGTACATGCACCACGCCCATCTCAGGAGGCGCGGGACCGACAGCGTCATGGCATTCACAATGACATACGCTCGTTGGACCGAGATCGAGCTGGAGGATCCCGGGACGTTCAAGACCAGCATGCACGCCAACATGCTGGCGCGGCGAAAGGCATCGGTCACTCGGACGGGATCTTGCTCCTTCTAACATAGATAGAAGTCCGAGCATATCCCGCTCCTCGCGCCGCTCGCCATCGCCACCCACCACTCCGGCAGAAGCTTTGGCGAGAAACACGGCTTACGGATTACCCTCAACGGCCGACAAGGTCGATGAATGGAGGGCCACCATTCAAAGTCTCATCGGCTTCGCTTAACGGCGACGCCCGCGGCAACCGAAAAGTGCGTCGCTGCCGCGGCAAGATCGCCAAACACGAGCCGGTGGCGGCAGAGACCGGTGGGGTGCGACCACCATGCACTCTCCGCCCGAAGGCCAAGATCGCCGACTTCGCCGGATCCACCTCGACAGCGACTCCACTGCGTCATCAGATCCACGAGCTCATCGCGATCAGCACCAAGTTCTTCACGGCGGCGGCAAGAAGAGGCCTTCGAACTTCGCATCGGCGCCAAGAGAAGCGCGGCGTCAATCCGACAAGCGCGCGGGCCCTCTGTCGACATGCACGCGCCAGAGGAACCAGGCGACTTGCCGTACGCGGTAGGTTGCCCTGCGTTCACTCGTGAGCTGCGGCAAGTCGATGGCCCAAAGGAAAAACTTCAAGCCGACGTACGGAGAAGTACGACGGCAAGACGCATCCGTCGGAGTTCCTCGGCATCTACACCATCGCGGTGCAGATCGCCGGGGCGAGATGACAAGATCCTTGCCAACTACTTCCGGCGGTGCTCAAGCCCAACGTCGAGTCTGGCTCATGCACTTGCCGGACAACTCCATATCTTCTTGGGCAGATCTATGCCATCAGTTTGTCGGCGCCTTTACAGGCGGCCACAAGCCCCATGGCCAAGAAAGCGACCTTCATCTGCTCGCCCAGAAGGAAGGAGAGCCCTTGCGCAAGTATATTCAAAGATTCAGCCGTGTACAGCACAACATCCCAGATGTCCACCACCGCGCGGTGATCAGCGCGTTCCATCGTAACGTCGCGAAACCACGAGAATCACGGGAGGAGATGGCGATGTGCAAGATCAGAGATGTCGATGAGCTATACGCCTGGCCGACAAGTGTGCACGCGTCTTTGAGGAGGAGGAGACTCCCGGAGAGAATACCAAGCGGGAGGATCTCGGCGGTGAGGAGACCGCCCCGGCAAAGAAGAGCCGGCGACGGGGCAACAGGAAAAAGAAAGGCACATATGTGCTAGTTGTTGAGCAGTCCGGCAACGGAGGTGGCGACAAGAACGCCAAGGCTGGTAGCTCCGGCAAGGAGGTTGCCGCTGGCGCCAACCACCTGTCTGTGGCGGCCGCCGAAAAGCAGGACGGCTCCGGCAGCGATCGCAAGATCCTCCGCACCAAGGGCCATGACCTCGAGCTGCAAGAAGGTGGAGCAGCTTGTCGAGCAGCGAAGGCTGAATCTGAACGACGCGACAAGGAGAAGGCCGGGGAGGTGCAGGAGGGCCCGGCAAGAAACGTCCGGCGGGGAGGACGCCGCGGCAAGGCCAAGCAGCGGCAAGGAGACAGACCTCCCGTGGCGCGACAAGGATGACGGCGACGGCAGCGACGATGAAGACATGGATGATGACGAGGCCGATGAGCGGGAGTTCCAGAAAGCCACGAGAGGTCTTGTGTGTTGTGGCGGTGCTTCTGCGCATACTTCACACCGCCAACTCAAGCGGTGGATGTGGGAAGTCAATGCAGCAGAACCATCCATCGAGTCACGCAAGCCTCTGGAATGGTCCAAGACGCCTATCATCTTTGATATTGAGGACCACCACGATCGGCGTAGCTGCGGTCGGGTGCTTGCCGATGTTGGTTTCACCAACTATCCGCAACCTCAAGGTCACCAAGATGTTAGTTGACCGGGGCGGCTTGAATCTGATCTCCTCCGCGGTGCTCGAAACTCCAGATCACGATGGCGAGCTCGAAGAGACGGCACCTTTCAAGGAATTAATCCGGGAAGGAGCAAGCGAAGGAAAGATCACGTTGCCGGTAACATTCGGCAATGAAGTTGAACTTCAGGACCGAGAAGGTCACCTTTGATGTTGCTGACTTTCCATTGCCTTACAATGGAATACTTGGCCGTCCAAAGACTCGCCAAATTCATGGCGGCCTCTCACTATGCCTACAACCTCCTGAAGATGCCAGGCCCGATAAGTGTCATCTCTGTCCCTTGCGACAAGAAGGATGCTCTTATCTGCGCCGACAAGATCTACCGGGAAGCAGCAGCCGTGACAGATTGCAAGCCACTTGCCGCTGAAGCTCCCGGAGGAAAGAAGAAGACCAAGTCCGGCAAGCGCACCTCTTCGGAGTGCTGCGCTACCGTCGAGGACGCACCATCGAGCTCCACCGGCAAGTATAAGAAGACGATGACATCTCCACCAGAGACCAAGAAGGTGTCCGCCAAGGAGGACGGCACTGGTGGTACCTTCACCATCAGTGCCTCCCTCGACCCTAAATAGGAAGGCGCGCTCGTTGCTTTCCTGCGGGCGAACGTCGACGTGTTTGCATGGCAACCGTCTGACATCCCCGGTGTTCCCAGGAAAGTAATTGAGCACCATCTTGCTGTTTGTCCTCATGCGCGGCCCGTCAAGAAGAAAGTCAGGAAGCAAGCAGTGGAGCGTCAAGAGTTCATCGCGGAAGAAATCAAGAAACTGGAAGCAGCAGGCCTTGTTAGAGGAGTGCTCCATCCTACGTGGTTGGCCAATCCTGTAGTTGTACGCAAGGCTAACGGGAAATGGAGGCTTTGTATCGACTTTACAGATGTCAATAAAGCTTGTCCCAAAGATCCATTTCCCTTGCCGCGCATCGACCAGATCATTGACTCCACGGCCGGATGTGATTTGCTTTCATTTCTGGATGCATATTCAGGATATCATCAGATCTTCATGGCAGAAGAGGATGAGGAGAAGACCGCATTCATCACCCCATGTGGCACATACTGTTTTGTACGGATGCCCTTCGGGTTAAAAAATGCTGGTTCAACGTTTGCAAGAGTAGTTCATGATTGTTTTGAGCCGCAAATGCACAGAAATGTGGAAGCCTACATGGATGACATAGTGGTCAAAAGCAAGGATAAGGCGACCCTAGTTCAAGATTTAGATGAAACCTTTACAAATCTGCGCAAGATCAACCTCAAGCTCAACCCTGAGAAGTGTGTGTTTGGAGTCCCTTCCGGAAAGCTTCTCGGGTTCTTCGTGTCTCAGCGGGGAATTGAAGCCAATCCCGACAAGATCAAGGCCATTGAGCAGATTGAAGCACCAAAGCGTGTCAAGGATGTACGAAGACTTGCCGGTTGCGTAGCTGCTCTCAGCAGGTTTATCTCTAGATCTGCTGAGCGCATACCGCCATTTTCAAAATTCTAAAAAGGCAGGTCCGATGCAATGGACTCGAGCGGAGGCTGCGCTGCAGGACCTGAAGAGATATCATCCTCCACTCCAACACTTGTCGCACCTAGGCCACAAGAGAAGTTGCTGCTATATATAGCGGCAACCAATCAAGTGGTTAGTGCTGCGTTAGTAAGCGGAGAGGGAGGCGGATGATGAGCTAGCAACCACGGCAAACACATCCAGCGACAAGCGAGGGGCTTTCTTGGCAAGCTCTGGTCCCGACAAGGACGAATCTGTGAGACGCATGATAAGATGCGAGAAAAGGATGGTGCAGCGCCCAGTTTACTTTGTCGGTTCCCTTCTGCAGGGGGCTAGGTCAAGGTACTACGGTGTGCGAGAAATTGCTTCGGCCTTCTCATGGCCTCGAAAGCTGCGCCATTACTTTCGAGCACATGAGATCACAGTTGTCACTCGCTTTCGCTGAAGAGGATCTTGCAAAATCCAGAGGCAACAGGCGGGATTGTCGAGTGGGCACTTTGGAACTGTCAAGCTTTGGCCTCAAGTTTGAGAGCACTTCAACTATCCAAAGCAGAGCATTGGCGGAGTTCATAGCAGAATGGACACCAACGCCAGATGAAGAAATTCCAGAAACGAGCGTCCCCGTCAAGGAAACAAGCAAAGAGTGGCTGATCTACTTTGATGGTGCCTTCTCGCTGCAAGGCGCCGGTGCGGCGTCTTTGCTTGTCGCACCCACCGGAGAGCACCTCAAGTACGTAATCGGATGCACTTTCCCAAGGAGCAAGCAACAAACAATACTGCAGAGAGTATGAAGGTTTGCTTGCCGGTCTCGAGATCGCAGTAGACCTTGGGATCAAGAAGCTCATTGTCAGGGGTGACTCACAACTTGTTATCCGCCAAGCGAACAAGAATTATCAAAGTCCGTTGATGGAAGCTTATGTTGATGAAGTGAGGAAGCTAGAAGAGCACTTTGACGGCCTGCAAATGGAATATATTCCGAGAGCTCAGAACGACATTGCTGATGACCTGTCAAAGTGCGCCGCACTTATGTTACCTGTGGAACCAGGGATTTTTGTGCTCAAGCTGACTCAACCATCTGTAACACCACCAACTGGACAGAGCAAGAAGAGGAAGTTGATCTCTGGTGACTACTTTCCGTGAGCTTCGAAGCCGCCGCCAAGAAGGTCCCCAAGATCGACACCAGCGATCTTGAGGGGCAGTCTGCTCCGACAAGCCCTGTGGTTTGTTTCATTGAAGCGGGCGCTCCCGACAAGTTTTGCTCGGCAAGCTTGCGAGGAACGATCAAGCTCCGGTGAGCCGCGAGTTCTTGCCGTGGAAGCCAATGTTCCCGCAGCAGATGTGCCTTTAGTCCTTGTTGTCGAGCCGCAAGCTCCGGCATGGGCACACAGATTGTCCATTTCGTTCGACAGGAGAACTTCCGAAGAGCAAGAAGAAGCGGAAAGAGTAGCCCGGCGGTCAAGTATGTACCAGTTTGTCGACAAAGACACTGCATGTAAGAAGACTCAACGGTGTGAAATTGAAGTGTATTCACCGGGAAGATGGACAAAAGCTGTTGGCAGAAATACATGGAGGCATATGTGGTCACCACATTGGCGCGAGAGCGCTTGCCGGCAAAGCGTTCCGGCAAGGTTTCTTTTGGCCGACAGCCCTCCAGGATGCAACTGCACAAGTAACCAAGTGTGAAGCGTGCCAGTTCCATTCCAAGCGGACACACCAGCCAGCTCAAGCTCTCCAGACGATCCCTTTATCCTGGCCATTTTCGTCCTGGGGCTCGACATCCTCGGCCCCTTCCCGAAGCTGTCGGGGCTTTGAGTACTTATGCGTTGCAATCGACAAGTTCACAAAGTGGCGGGAAGTGGAAGCAGTGAGGAAGGTGACAAAGATCGGCGATCAAGTTCTTGGTCGATTGTTTGCCGTTTCGTAATCCCTAACAGGATCATCACCGACAACCGCATTACAGTTCACAAGCCGCACCTTCATGCGGTACGTCCAAGATCTTGGCGCCAAGGTCTGCGCTTAACCCATTGCTCATCCGAGAAGCAACGGTCAAGCGGAAAGGGCAAATCCTGAAGTGCTGCGCGGGCTCAAGACCAGAACTTTCGACAGGCTGCACAAGTGCGGAAGAAACTGGATTGAGGAGCTGCCGGTGGTTCTTTGGTCGATGAGGACGACGCCAAATCGAGCCATCGGCGACGCCTTTCGCTCTAGTCTATGGAGCAGAGGCAGTTCTCCCCACGGAACTTCGATATCACGAATCGCCTCGAGTGCTCGCTACGATGAGCTTGAGCAAGAGCAGCTGCGACAAGATGACGCTGCTCCTTGAGGAAGATCGTCTTGAGCTGCTTTGTCTGAGCTGCTCGGTACCAGCAAGCTTTGCGCCGCTACCATAGCCGCAAAGTCAATGCCAGAAGTCTCGAGGAAAGGCGACCTTGTTCTTCGGCGCGTTCGATCCGCCAAGAATTCCAACAAGTTGACGCCGAAGTGGGAAGGCCCTTATCGGGTGAAACGAGTCACTAGGCCCGGCGCTGTCCGCCTTGAGACCGAAGATGGCATTCCGGTGAGCAACTCCTGGAACATTGAGCATCTTCGTAAGTTTTACCCGTAGGGCGCGGTTGCCGGAACCTGTTCCGGCAACCACCTTTTGTACAAGTCTTGCCGCTGATGCATGTAATCCTTTGTACAAAGCCGGGCGCAGACCCCGTGCATCAGTAAAGCTAGCGTGCTTCGCACACCTTGTCAATTTCATGTTTTTTACTTCTATTTGCATGCATTATCTGACACTTTGTGCAGCACCTACCCCTGGTAAGTGATAACGAGCCACAAGGCTCCATATCTTTTATTTTCTCTTCTTTCTCTTTCTCAAAGAAAGGAAGGTTCCCTCGCACACAAGTTTGCCGGGGGGGAAGGAGAAGATAATGGTGTGGACCAAGCGTCGCTCAAGGAAGTCTAACCTTACCGGGAAGCAAACGATAGAAAAGCTAAGTTGCCAAAGTTTGAGCAATCAGTTTTAAAATTTTTAAGTTTTACCTTGAACGACCGAACTTTGTATGGAAAACCTGTGCACAGAGGAACCAACTCGTAGCTAGTTGCGCCCTTACTTTGTTTCGAGTCCGCTCAACAGCTTAAGTGAGCTGCGACTAGTTGCGACAAGGTTGCTTGTCGGAAGCGGCTCCGCCAGCAGGCTGCTGACGTTCCGCACTTCAGCTTCATGCTCAGTGCCCGCGCCGAGAAGTTCCCTAAAAGCGTAAGGCAAAAACATACAAAGGAAGGAATCAAGTAAAGGAAATAGCATAGCAATTCATATCCAAAATAAAGTTATATTACAAGATAGCTTGCCGCAGCTCTAATGGATTGTTCCTATGACATGACTAGCAGCGACAAGAGCAAGAGAAAACGGGCGGCCTAGTCTCTGCGACCACCCTCAACCCTCTTGATTCCGCTCACCACATCCACAATGGGTGAGACAAGGGTCTTGAGCGCCTCCACATCGGCATCCGGGCGGCGGGGACTTGAGGGCGTTGGTGAGGTTGAGGCCTGGGTTGTGGAAGGCCACCTTCATCGGCACCTTTTGGAGGGCTCCAGCAGAGATCTGGCGCGACTCCTCGGCCAGCTGTTTTGGGGCCTCTTCCTAGAGTCGCTGGAGACCCGTCACCACGCCCTTGAAGAATAAGCTAAGCTTGGCGCTGGGTTGGAGGTGCTCGTCGGAGGAGTATCCAAGATCCACCATCCCAGCTCCATCAGCTCGCTGTGGATGGCGGCGGCAGTATCCACGAGACCTTCGGTCCAGTGCTCCACACTCTCCCTCAAGGCACCACTGGCGGCACAAAGATTCGCCAAAGAGCTCCTCGTCGGCCTTGATCTTCTCCTTCAAGGCCACCTCCCGCTCCTTGGTGCCGTCCAGCGTCTGAGTCAAAGTAGTTAGCTTCAACTCAAGGTCTGCATTGGAGTCCTGGCGGCGCCAGCTCCTTGCTCCTTTTCGTGAGGCAGCCTGCAGCTCGCCAAGAGTTTAGGCGTCCTTCTCGCGCTTGTGCTTGAGTGCAGCAAGCTCCTCGCCGCTCTTCTTGAGGCTGGCCTCCAACTGCGCCACCTTCGTCTCCAGCTCCTTCTTGGCGGCCTCGGCGGCCGCGGCAGCGTCCTTTGCCTCCTTGAGAGCCCCGCCGAATGTTTCCTCGCGCATGGCGAGATCCTCCTCGTGGCTGTCAAGGTTAACCTTCCGCTGCGCCAGCTCGCCTTCCTACGCAGACAGCTTCTCGGTGGCAAGCCGCTGTTCCTCCTCAGCTGCAGCCTTCTCGAGGATGAAGGCCTTGCGCTCCTCGGCGAGTTGCTCCCGCTCCTCCGCCATAGATCGGAGAGCTTCACAGTTGCTTGACCCGGAGCTCCTCCGCGCTTCTCAATGTCTGCTCCGCCTTGGCGACAAAGCGCCTCCGGGATGCCAGTTTGGCTTGTCGGGCGCGGTAGAGCGACAGCGGCTTCCGCAGCATTGCTCCTCCTCGGGCTCGCCGCTCTTGCTGCTTGGCGCGTCAACTAAGCGTCGGCCAATGAGGCGAGCAGCTCTTCATCGAAGGTTTCTCCTTGGTCGGCGCCACAGGCTCGACTCCCATGGGAGCTTGATGAAGACGCCGTCGCCCGGCCTTCAAGTAGGCGCTGGCTGGGGCTCTTCAGAGCCTAACGCTGCGGCAGCGGAGAGGATCGGCGGTCGATTATGGCGCTGGCGCTCCTGCAGCCTTAGGGTCGTCGGTCGATCGCGGACCCCTCGCCCGGCTTCTGCGTGGCGGCAGTGGCCTCTTCGCGGTAGGCTCGTCGGCCGGCTTCTTCTTCCACGGGCGGACCCGTCGGTATTGCAGCCAAGACGTCCTCCTCGCCGGCGACCTCGGTCTCCACTGGCTCTGTGGCGGACAGATGAAGAAAGTCAAGCAAATATTCAAAGATAAAATCAGAAGAAGAAAAACACAAGGGAAGTACTCAGGCGAGAAGGATACCTGCGCCGGGGGCTGCGGTCATGGTCTCCGCCGCCAAGGGATCGCTGGTGCCGTCCCTTGCCGGAGAGCTGCCCCTTGCCGGAGAAGGCCCTCTTGCCAGAGAAGGCTCCCTTGCCGGAGAAGGCTCCCTTGCCGGGGAGCGCTCCGTTGCCGGGGAATCCACCCTTGGCGGCGTAGTCGAAGCGGAAGGAGGCTACTCTGCTCCTACACAAGTCAACAGTCAGATATCAGCAAAGGAAGAAGCACTCATGCACGCCGAACAACAAGAAATAGACCATATACTTATGTTGGGGGCTGCGCTGGGGGCTGCTTTGAAGGAGAGTTGCCTCATCCGGCAAGGTTGTCTCGGACGCGCCTCCTGCTGTCATGATAGGTTAAATCCTCGGCGACAATCACCGGGGTCTTGGCTCTTTCGACATCCTCCGGGCCAGCGTCACGAAAAGGAATGGATTGAGTAAAGCAGATCAGATACAAGACAAGGCAACAAATCGAAGAATTACAAGTACTGACAAGGAATCTTACTCTTCCTCTTCCTCGTCGGAGCTGGCGCGAGAGGTCGAGTCTGGCCCGCCTCCGGTATGACGAGGCGGAGGAGTGGGCTCCCTTGGACGCTTGGCGGGAGCGGGACCGGTGGCCTGCGAGGGCCCCGCCCCAGTTGCCGTAGCGGTGTGAGGTGCTCCCGCGGCAACAGTGCTTGCCGAGGTGGAGCGCGTCCCGTGGCGCTGCGGCTGTTGGCCCGTCTGCCGCCCCACTGCGTCTCCGGCCCTGCGAAGACGCCTTCTTGGTGGAGCCGGTGGCTCCGCTCGCGGCAAGCTGCTTGGAGGTGGAGAGGATGCGCCCTCGGCGGGCTCGCTCGACTCGGCTTCGAGCTCGGCAAGCTCTTCCTCGCCGACGAACTCCTTTCGCTCGACAAGGCTTGCCGCATCTGCTGCCTCTGCATCCTCCACGGTGAAGCCGAACTCGCACGCGGCAGCGGCTGCTGCCGCCTCTTCTAGCCTGGTGGCGATGCGCTGCATCTCGTCGTCAGTGGTGTCGCGGGTGAGGCCCCTCTGCTCATTGGGGCGGACCGGCATCTCCACCAGATTGTCGAAGAACTGCCGCACGACGTCATCCGCCGGCTCTTGCCAAGTGGGGACAATTCCGTGGGAGTCACACAACGGCATCATTGCGCGGATGCGGTCGAGCGACGAGTTATTGCACAGCGGAACGACGCCCCTCGGCAACCTAAACATCTCCGGATGATCAGGATCAGGCTTGAACAGCTCTAAGAGCATTGCGTCAAGCTCCAAGACAGTGAAGTTGAAGTTGAGGCCTGGGCGCAGCCACATGATATCTGCTGCGTTCTGAAATTCCCAGGGAGGGCTCCTTCTCTCCTGCAAGGGGGCGATGCGGCGACGAAGAAAGTCCGCGCCAACAATCCCTACAGTGAGTCCGGCAAGTCTGAGGCGGAGGATTCGGGTAACTGCGATCTTCAGCCTAGCGTCCTCCGGGGCCAAATTGCTCCAATCATTGCCGCGTACTCATCGGGGTTTGGTATTTGGGCGGTAAAAGGCTCAGGTTCTCCTCAACAATCCGGCACCAATCTGCCCTCCACTCCTCCCATTTGCTACGGAGCTCTCCCTCTAGATAGGCCTCCTTCTTGCCGACCCTGGAGACCCAAGCAATTCCTCCGGCAAGGGGCTCTCCTCTCTCGGCTCGGGGTAAAAAGAAGTGGCGGAAAAGAGCCACATTTGGGTGGACTCCGACAAAGTTTTCGCAGAGATGTGCGAAAACTGCCATGGTCAGAACGGCGTTGGGGGTGAAATCAAGGAGGCGGAACCCGTAGGTGTTCATAATGTCACAAAAAAACTCAGAGAAGGGCGGGCAGAGCCCGCAGTAGAAGAAGAGCGCGAAGAAGGGATACCCCGTCGGGGCCAGTTCTGCAGCAGCGGCGGGGAGTACCTTCGTGCGCGGATGCGCGCGCGTCTCCGTCGACCAGAAGAGGTAGTTCTCCTCGGCTCCCTCACGGCGAGCTGAGGGGGAAGACAACCCGCTCCTTCCGCAGCGCCAAGAAGTCATGGCGCCTCGGCCGACGTCATGGTCTTCCCCTTGTCGGCTTTCGGGCCCATGGCGGAGGCGGTGGAGGAGATCGACGGCATTGAGTGTGCTGGCGGCGATGGGGGGCGGAGCGCTGCTCTCTTTTCAGCCTTGAGAAGATGGGGGGAGCAGCGGTGGTTTTTTCGATGGGACAGCAACTGGCAAGGTAGGCGACGTGCCCCTGTTTCCCCTGCTTATAAAGAGGGAGGGGACGGACGTTCCGATTTCCCGAATAAAGAAACCCCCACGACCTCGCCCATGATTTCTCACACGACGCCACATTCGATGCGTGCCGTTCGTGGGGGGCGTGGTGGGTCCGGGGTGAGTTATGGTGTGACCCGGGCCGCGTGTGCCCGTGCCCTGTTTTGGGCCTGGCCCAACAGCGCTCGGCACCGTGTGTGACCCAGGCCCGGGGGCTCCTGTCGGTGTACTAGAGTAGGGGTACCCTAGTATCCCGAACTTGTGCACGGGCGATTGCAGCCCTCCATGGAAAGGCTTACCGGTGACCGCCAAGGTCCTCCGTGGTTCCTTTGGAGCCATTCAAGAACAAAGTATTCAAGCCGAGGAGGCGAGGCCCGGCAAGAGAAGCTTGCCGGAAGGCCACCCAAGGCACATAGGAGACAAGGCCCCGGCAAGAGGAGTTTGCCGGGAAGGCCACCCCAGGCACTTACAAGACAAGGCCCCGGCGAGAGGAGCTTGCCGGGAAGGCCCGGTGAGCGACAAGCTTCCGGGCGCGACAAGACAACAACCACGGCAAGGCGCTTGCCGCGGCAGACCACCTCTCTGTACCTACGCTCTAGCGCATCCACTAATGTGTCGCCCTGGGGCCTTTCCAGGCGCGCGTGGCGAGAGGCTGCGCAGCCAGCGGTGCGAGGTGGCAAGCAGCGACAAGTTTGCCATCGTGGCGAACGGTGGCGCCCGACGGTCCCTATTTGCCTTTGTTAGGGGCGAGTAGACGGGCATTTAATGCCTTTGTCCCCTGCCGTCAGGGTTAGGTATATTACACTGTACACTGTACAAGTAGGTGTACCAACCACTAGTTTTACATTTGTACCCCCGTCTACGTTGCCACCTGTCGGAGCCCCTTTGTGAAGGAAATATGCCCTAGAGGCAATAATAAAGTTATTATTTATTTCCTTATATCATGATAAATGTTTATTATTCATGCTAGAATTGTATTAACCGGAAACATAATACATGTGTGAATACATAGACAAGCAGAGTGTCACTAGTATGCCTCTACTTGACTAGCTCGTTAATCAAAGATTGTTATGTTTCCTAACCATAGACATGAGTTGTCATTTGATTAACGGGATCACATCATTAGGAGAATGATCTGATTGACATGACCCATTCCGTTAGCCTAGCACTTGATCGTTTAGTATGTTGCTATTGCTTTCTTCATGACTTATACATGTTCCTGTAACTATGAGATTACGCAACTCCGTTTACGGAGGAACACTTTGGGTGCTACCAAAGCGTCACAACGTAATCGGGTGATTATAAAGGAGTACTACAGGTGTCTCCAAAGGTACATGTTGGGTTGGCGTATTTGAGATTAGGTTTTGTCACTCCGATTGCTCGGAGATGTATCTCTGGGCCCTCTCGGTAATGCACATCACTATAAGCCTTGCAAGCAATGTAGCTAATGAGTTAGTTGCGGAATGATGCATTACGTAACGAGTAAAGAGACTTGCCGGTAACGAGATTGAACTAGGTATTGGATACCGACAATCAAATCTCAGGCAAGTAACATACCGATGACAAAGGGAACAACGTATGTTGTTATGCTTGATACGACCGATAAAGATCTTCGTAGAATATGTAGGAACCAATATGGGCATCCAGGTTCCGCTTATTGGTTATTGACCAAGAATAGTTCTCGGTCATGTCTACATAGTTCTCGAACCCGTAGGGTCCGCACGCTTAAGGTTTCGATGACAGTTATATTATGAGTTTACATGTTTCGATGTACCGAAGGAGTTCGGAGTCCCGGATGAGATCGGGGACATGACGAGGAGTCTCGAAATGGTCGAGATGTAAAGATTCATATATTGGATGATATGTTTAGGCCAAGGGTCAAGCCCATGAGGCTTTAGGTCGGTGCAAAAGAGTTTTATGGAGGCCAGGGGCCAAACGCCGGAGACCTGGCGTCGGCCCCGGGCGACGCCGAGGCCCATGGCTTCGGGCCGACGCCAAGGATTGTGGCGTTTGGTCCTGAGTCAGTGGGACTCTTACCTTTCGGGCAAAACCGACTTTGAGGAGGCTTTTGCTCCAAGTTTCGACCCGGGGCTCAACATATAAATAGAGGGGCAGGCTAGCACCAAAGAGACAACAATTGATCCCTTGGATCTCTTAGCCGTGTCAGGTGCCCCCTCCACCATATTCCACCTCGGTCATATTGTCGCGGAGTTTAGGTGAAGCCCTGCGCCGGTAGAGCATCATCATCGTCCTGCCACGTCGTCTTGTGGAACTCATCCTCGACACTTTGCTGGATCAGAGTCCGGGGATCGTCATCGAGCTGAGCGTGTGCTGAACTTCGGAGGTGCCGTGACGTTCGGTACTTGGATCGGTCGGATCGTGAAGGCGTGCGACTACATCAACAGCGTTGTCATAACGCTTCCGCTTACGGTCTCACGAGTGCGTAGACAACACTCTCCCCTCTCGTTGCTATGCATCACCATGATCTTGCGTGTGCGTAGGAAATTTTTTGAAATTACTACGTTCCCCAACAGTGGCATCAGAGCCTAGGTCTTTATGGTTTGATGTTTTGCACGAGTAGAACACAAGTGAGTTGTGGGCGATACAAGTCATACTGCCTACCAGCATGTCATACTTTGGTTCAGCGGTATTGTGAGATGAAGCGGCCCGGACCGACATTACGCGTACGCTTACGCGAGACTGGTTTCACCATTACGAGCACTCGTGCTTAAAGGTGGCTGGCGGGTGTCATCTCTCTCACTTTAGTTGAACTGAGTGTAGCTACGCCCGGTCCTTGAGAAGGTTAAAAGCGAGTCTATTTGACAAACTATCGTTGTGGTTTTGATGCGTAGGTGAGAACGGTTCTTGCTAAGCCCGTAGCAGCCACGTAAAATTTGCAACAACAAAATAGAGGGCGTCTAACTTGTTTTTGCAGGGCATGTTGTGATGTGATATGGTCAAGACGTGATGAGATATAAGTTGTTGTATAAGATGATCATGTTTTGTTGAAGTTATCGATGGCGGCAGAAGCCCTATGGTTGTCTCTTTGTTGCATAAGATGCAAGTGCCAAATAATTGCTTTACTTTATCGTTATGCGATAGCAATAGTTGCAAGAGCAATAGTTGGCGAGACAACCATGTGATGACACATTGATGTAGATCAAGATGATGAAGATCATGGTGTCGTGCCGGTGACGATAGAGATCATGACAGTACTTTGGAGATGGAGATCAAAGGCGCCAAGATGATCATGGCCATATCATGTCACATATTTTGATTGCATATGATGTTTATCTATTATACATCTTATTCTTGCTTTGATTGACGGTAGCATTTTAAGATGATCTCTCACTAATTATCAAGAAGTGTTCTCCTGAGTATGCACCATTGCCAAAGTTCGTCGTGCCCGGACACCACGTGATGATCGGGTGTGATAAGCTCTCGATCCATCTACAACGGGTGCAAGCCAGTTTTGCACCTTGAATACTCGAGTTAAACTTGTGAGCCTAGCATATGCAGATATGGCCTCGAGCACGGAGACCGAAAGGTCGGCGTGAATCATATAGTAGATATGATCAACATAGTGATGTTCACCATTGAAAACTACTCCATCTCACGTGATGATCGGTTATGGTTTAGTTGATTTGGATCACGTGATCACTTAGATGACTAGAGAGATGTCTATCTAAGTGGGAGTTCTTAAGTAATATGATTAATTGAACTTTAATTTATCATGAACTTAGTCCTGGTAGTATTTTGCAAATTATGTTGTAGATCAATAACTCGCGTTGTTGCTTCCCTATGTTTTTATATGTGTTCCTAGAGAAAATTGTATTGAAAAATATTAGTAGCAATGATGCGGATTGGATCCGTGATCTGAGGTTTATCCTCATTGCTGCACAGAAGTATTATGTCCTTAATGCACCACTAGGTGACAGACCTATTGCAGGAGCAAATGTAGACGTTATGAACGTTTGTCTAGCTCAATATGATGACTACTTGATAGTTTAGTGCACCATACTTAACAGCTTAGAATCGGGACTTCAAAGACGTTTTGATAGTCATGGACAATATGAGATGTTCCAGGAATTGAAGTTAATATTTCAAGAAAATACCCGAGTTGAGAGATATGAAATCTCCAACAAGTTCTATAGCTAAAAGATGGAAGAGAATCGCTCAACTAATGAGCATGTTCTCAGATTATGCAGGTACTTCAATCGCTTGAATCAAGTGGGAGTTAATCTTCCAGATAAGATAGTGATTGACAGAATTCTCTAGTCACCAACACTAAGTTACTAGAACTTCGTGATGAACTATACTATGCAAGGGATGACGAAAACGATTCCCGAGCTCTTCGTGATGTTGAAATCGTGAAGGTAGAAATCAAGAAAGAGCATCAAGTGTTGATGATTGACAAGACCACTAGTCTCAAGGAAAAGGGCAAAGGGAAGAAGGGGAACTTCAAGAAGAACGGCAAGCAAGGTGCTGCTTTCGAGTGAAGAAGCCCAAGTCTGGACCTAAGCACGAGACTAAGTGCTTTTGCTGCAATGGAACTGGTCACTAGAAGCGGAACTACCCCAAGTATTTGGCGGATAAGAAGGATGGCAAAGTGAACAAAGGTATATTTGAGATACAGATTATTGATGTGTATTTTACTAGTGTTCGTAGCAACCCCTCGGTATTTGATCTTTGGTTCAGTTGCTAAGAGTAGTAACTTGAAGCGGGAGTTGCAGAATGAACAGAAACTAGTTGAAGGGGAAGTGAAGATGAGTGTTGGAAGTAGTTCCAAGATTGATATGATCATCATCGCACACTCCCTATACTTTTGGGATTAGTGTAGAACCTAAATAAGTGTTATTTGGTGTTGAGCATAAATATGATTTGATCATGTTTATTGCAATACGGTTATTCATTTAAATAAGAGAATAAATTGTTGTTACATTTACATGAATAAAACCTTATATGGTTACACACCCAATGAAAATGGTTCATTGGATCTCGATCATAGTGATACACATATTCATAATATTGAAACCAAAAGATGCAAAGTTAATAATGATAGTGCAACTTATTTGTGGCACTGCCATTTAGGTCATATTGGTGTAAAGCACATGAAGAAAACTCCATCTTGATGGACTTTTGGAATCACTTGATTATGAATCATTTGATGCTTGCGAACCGTGCCTTTTGGGCAAGATGACTAAAACTCCGTTCTCGGAACAATGGAACAAGCTCTTGACTTATTGGAAATAATACATACCGATGTATGCGATCCAATGTGTGTTGATACTGTGGCAAGTATCGTTATTTTCTGACTTTCACAAGATGATTTGAGCAGATATGGGTATATCTACTTGATGAAACATAAGTCTGAAATAGTTGAAAGGTTCAAAGAATTTCAGAGTGAAGTGGAAAAATCATCGTAACAAGAAAATAAAGTTTCTGCGATCTAATCGCAAAGACGAATAATTGAGTTCCGAGTTTGGTCTTCAATTAAAATAATGTGGAATAGTTTCACAGCTCACGCCACCTGGAACACCACAATGTTATGGTGTGTCCGAGCGTCGTAACCGCACTTTATTTGATATGGTGCGATCTATGATGTCTCTTATCGGTTTACCACTATCATTTTGGGGTTATGCATTAGAGACAGCTGCATTCACGTTTAATAGGGCACCATCTAAATCCGTTGAGACGACACCATATGAACTATGGTTTAACAATGAAACCTAAGTCATGTCGTTTCTTAAAAGTTTGGAGTTGTGATGCTTATGTGAAAAAAATTCACACGATAAGCTCAAACCCAAATCGGAGAAGTGCGTCTTCATAGAATACCCAAAGGTAACTATTGGGTACACCTTCTATCACAGATCCGAAGGCAAGTTTTTCGTTGCTAAGATAGATCCTTTCTAGAGAAGAAGTTTCTCTCGAAAGAAGTGAGTGGGAGGAAAGTAGAACTTGATGAGGTAATTATACCTTCTCCCTTGTTGGAAAGTAGTTCATCACAGAAATCAGTTCCAGTGATTCCTACACCAATTAGTGAGGAAGTTAATGATGATGATCATGAAACTTCAAATCAAGTTGCTACCAAACCTCGTAGGTCTTCGAGTAAGATCCGCACCAGAGTAGTACGGTAATCATGTTCAGGAAGTCATGTTACTAGACCATGATGAACCTACGAACTATGAGGAAGCGATGATGAGCCCAGATTCCGCGAAATGGCTTGAGGCCATAAAATCTGAGATATGATCCATGTATGAGAACAAAAGTATGGACTTTGATTGACTTGCTCGATGATCAGCAAGCCATGTTAAATAAATGGATCTTCAAGAGGAAGACGGACAATCGATAGTAGTGTTACTATCTACAAAGCTCGACTTGTCACAAAAGGTTTTCGACAAGTTCAAGGTGTTGACTACAATGAGATTTTCTCAACTGTAGCGATGCTTAAGTCTATACGAATCTTGTTAGCAATTGCCACATTTTATGAAATCTGGCAAATGGATGTCAAAACTACATTCTTTAATGGATTTATTAAAGAAGAGTTGTATATGATGCAACCAGAAGGTTTTGTCAATCCTAAAGGAGCTAACAAAATGTGCAAGCTCCAGTGATCCATCAATGGACTGGTGCAAGCATCTCGGAGTTGGAATATACGCTTTGATGTGTTGATCAAAGCATATGATTTTATACAGACTTTTGGAAAGGCCTGTATTTACAAGAAAGTGAGTGGGAGCACTACAGCATTTCTGATAAGTATATGTGAATGACATATTGTTGATCGGAAATAATTTAGAATTATTCTGCGAAGCATAAAGGAGTGTTTGAAAGGATTTTTTCAAAGAAAAACCTCGATGAAGCTGCTTACATATTGAGCATCAAGATCTATAGAGATAGATCAAAACGCTTGATAAGTTTTTTCAATGAGTACATACCTTGACAAGATTTTGAAGTAGTTCAAAATGGAACAGTCAAAGAAAGAGTTCTTGCCTGTGTTACAAGGTGTAAAATTGAGTAAGACTCAAAGCCCGACCACGGCAGAAGATAGAAAGAGAATGAAAGTCATTCCCTATGCCTCAGCCATAGGTTCTATAAAGTATGCCATGCTGTGTACCAGATCTATTGTATACCCTACACTGAGCTTGGCAAGGGAGTGCAATAGTGATCTAGGAGTAGATCAATGGACAGCGGTCAAAATTATCCTTAGTAGAATAAGGATGTGTTTCTCGATTATGGAAGTGAAAAAGGTTAGGTACGTAAAGGGTTACGTCGATGCATGTTTTATCTCTAATATAGATGACTCTGAATCTCAATCTTGATACATATTGTTATTGTGAGCATTTAGCTAGAGTAGCCCGTGCGAGCATTGTAGACATAGAATATTTGCAAAATACATACGGCTCACGAATGTGACAGACCCGTTGACTAAAATTATCTCACAAGCAAAACATGATCACACCTTAGTACTCTTTGGGTGTTAATCACATAGCGATGTGAGCTAGATTATCGACTCTAGTAAACCCTTTGGGTGTTGGTCACATGTCGATGTGAACTATGGGTGTTAACCACATATAGATGTGAACTATTGATGTTAAATCACATGGCGATGTGAACTAGATTATTGACTCTAGTGCAAGTGGGAGACTGAAGGAAATATGCCCTAGAGGCAATAATAAAGTTATTATTTATTTCCTTATATCATGATAAATGTTTATTATTCATGCTAGAATTGTATTAACCGGAAACATAATACATGTGTGAATACATAGACAAACAGAGTGTCACTAGTATGCCTCTACTTGACTAGCTCGTTAATCAAAAGATGGTTATGTTTCCTAACCATAGACATGAGTTGTCATTTGATTAACGGGATCACATCATTAGGAGAATGATCTGATTGACATGACCCATTCCGTTAGCCTAGCACTTGATCGTTTAGTATGTTGCTATTGCTTTCTTCATGACTTATACATGTTCCTGTAACTATGAGATTATGCAACTCCGTTTACCGGAGGAACACTTTGGGTGCTACCAAGCGTCACAACGTAATCGGGTGATTATAAAGGAGTACTACAGGTGTCTCCAAAGGTACATGTTGGGTTGGCGTATTTCGAGATTAGGTTTTGTCACTCCGATTGTCGGAGAGGTATCTCTGGGCCCTCTCGGTAATGCACATCACTATAAGCCTTGCAAGCAATGTAGCTAATGAGTTAGTTACGGAATGATGCATTACGTAACGAGTAAAGAGACTTGCCGGTAACGAGATTGAACTAGGTATTGGATACCGACGATCAAATCTCGGGCAAGTAACATACCGATGACAAAGGGAACAACGTATGTTGTTATGCGGTCTGACCGATAAAGATCTTCGTAGAATATGTAGGAACCAATATGGGCATCCAGGTTCGCTATTGGTTATTGACCAAGAATAGTTCTCGGTCATGTCTACATAGTTCTCGAACCCGTAGGGTCCGCGACGCTTAAGGTTTCGATGGCGGTTATATTATGAGTTTACATGTTTTGATGTACCGAAGGAGTTCGAGTCCGGATGAGATCGGGGACATGACGAGGAGTCTCGAAATGGTCGAGATGTAAAGATTCATATATTGGATGATATGTTCAGGCCAAGGGGTCAAGCCCATGAGGCTTTAGGTCGGTGCAAAAGAGTTTTATGGAGGCCGAGGGGCCAAACGCCGGAGACCTGGCGTTCGCCCTGGGCGACGCCGAGGCCCATGGCGTCTGGGCAGACGCCAAGGATTGTGGCGTTTGGTCCTGAGTCCGAGTGGGACTCTTACCTTTCGGGCAAAACCGACTTTGAGGAGGCTTTTGCTCCAAGTTTCGACCCCGGGGCTCAACATATAAATAGAGGGGCAGGGCTAGCACCAAAGAGACAACAATTGATCCCTTGGATCTCTTAGCCGTGTGCGGTGCCCCCCTCCACCATATTCCACCTCGGTCATATTGTCGCGGAGTTTAGGTGAAGCCCTGCGCCGGTAGAGCATCATCATCGTCACCACGCCGTCGTCTTGTGGAACTCATCCCGACACTTTGCTTTGGATCGGAGTCCGGGATCGCCATCGAGCTGAGCGTGTGCTGAACTCGGAGGTGCCGTGACGTTCGGTACTTGGATCGGTCGGATCGTGAAGACGACGACTACATCAACAGCGTTGTCATAACGCTTCGCTACGGTCTACGAGGGTACGTAGACAACACTCTCCCCTCTCGTTGCTATGCATCACCATGATCTTGCGTGTGCGTAGGAATTTTTTTTGAAATTACTACGTTCAGTCTCGTTAGCAGCGCGTCTGTACTGTAGCATTCGAGCGCTCCTGAGCAAGAACGCAATACACCTAGACAAGCAGCAGTAGGATTATTATCTCTCCGGAGAGGTCCGAAGCTGGGTGAACCCCTCGCGTGCTTCGCCTCGATCTGCTCTTCGTGCGACCTCTGCTCCCCGCTAAACCGAAAGGGGCTCGGTCCGCCGGCCCCATAGGTGTTCGTGGGCCAGATCAGCCTGCCCCGACAACACACCTTTCCACTTCTCGTTTTGCTTAACTAGCGTGCTTAAGCCTGCACACTAAAGCCACCATTTGTAGATTATGTTGTCTACCATGGATATATTTGGTTGATGTTTAGCCTGTTGTGCTTAACATGCTTTTATATGTACTCATACAGGAAAATATTGAGAACAGTGTTGTTTTCCATCGAGGTTAGTTTCATCGCATTGCTTATATGTACTCACTGTTCAGGATAACGGTAGCTGGTACGATATAGCCTGGGGCTGATAAGGGATTAATCGTCGAATCGGACATTTCACTGAATATATCGGTAATCCATTTATCAGTAGGTTAACTAGGGCCATATTAATATATATGAGGCTACATAGCAACATGCATTGTACTGAATGACTAAATATGCAATCCTAGGCTACATAGCAACAAGGAAGAGTGTTACCTTAATGTTCTGATGATGTCTAGATATACATGTAATTAAAATCTTATATAATGGGATGGAGGGAGTGTTGTATTACATCATTTTGCAATTGTTGTTTAGCTTCTAATATTAAATTGGTGCTTTTAGGTACATATGTCTTTGCCAAAGATCCACATTCCGACCCTTTCTGCGTATAGGGCAATGAGATATTCATGAACCAGCATCAAGTGAGGAAACTGATAAAGATTGTTATTAAAATGGGTCAAAATATGTCAATCAAACTATTTGTTTACACTTTATGCAAGACAACAGTGAACTGCAGGATGGTAAGTAAGAACTCTGTAGCCTTCTTTTTACTGTCCGTAATGAGTTGTGTTAGATGACAATGTCTGAATCTTTTTCCTTTCCAGTGGATCCTAAAGCAGTTTACTCAAGATTTCCTCTCAAACTACATGACTGGCGGCCGACCATCACAAGGGGTTGGACTAGAGTCGTGTGTGCCTTCTGCATCCAGGAGAGCACAATAGGGCCATTCCGCTTCACCTTTTTCAGCAACCAGAATGTCTGTCGCGTCTTTCTTTACCATCTATAGTACTATAAGTATAGAACACTAGTTCATCATTCTTTATTTGGTTCTTATGTAATTCTTAAACATATGTACATGTGAATCAAATAATGCATTGGTTGTTTCACCCTAATGGATATGAATGAAGCTATGGCCTACTTTCAATTTCAAATTAGGTACAATTTTAAATAGCAACAATTAAATTCGAGTGAAATTACGGTGTGCAGGTCATTACGGTGCACACGGTCAACAAAGCACAGCATGTGTGATATACATCATAATTCGACATGGTTCACAGAGAGGAAACATGTGTAAAAATGCACACAATTACCATTTCCAAAGCGTGTGTGATGTCAGGCACTATCACATACGGTGCGGGAAAACTAAGTATGTGTGATTGTCTACCTATCATACACAGTTTATAACCATGAAATATTTGTGATGTGTCAGGCATCCTAAACATAGAGCCAGTTTGATATGTGCCTGGAAAACTCCCGTGCCTGAATCTGCCTTGGTTTAGGTAAAACCAAAAAACTCCGACTATGATGGGAATGCGAGCACAAAGGATTATCAAGGATGAAGTGTTTGGGGTATTCGAGATATCGGAAACGGTTCTATAGGGGAAACTGTATGCACCAAGGCTCCCTATCCCCGACAGTTTCTGGGTCACGTGGGAAGGACCCCCCCACTATCGCCCACACTCACTTGGCGACGATTCCAAATGATGTCGCAGAAAGGGGTTAAAAACCGTTTGTATAGCACCTCGCTGTACTAGTGCTTAAGCTTAATACCTGCCTCTTTACCTTCGTCGAGTTCCGACTCTTTAGAGTTGTGTTTAATTCTTTCTAAAAGATCCCACCTGAATTCAATAGTCCTCTTCATAAAAGAACCAGAGAAGAAGTATCGAGCATGGATTTATCATCACGAGAAAGCCGAGCATAAAAATGCTGAATGATAATTTCTCTTGAGAGCTCATGATTGGGGCATGAATATAACATTGACTTAAGCCTCCCCAGAGTAGAGCGATACTTTCTCCTTCACGAGGCCAAAAATCATATATATAATTCTGATCACGATGAACTAGATCCATAGGATAAAATCTTTGGTGAAATTCCAATTTTAAACGATTCCAATTCCAAGATCCAATATCATCGCATAGCCTATACCATGCCAATGCTTTTCCCTTCAAAGATAAAGGGAAAACCTTCTTCTTAGCTTCATCTCCGGGTAAACCTACAAGCTTAAATAATCCACAAATTTCATCCACATATTAGGATGTTATGTTCCGTCTCCTGCATAAGGATTAGCTAGCAGTTGTTCAATCATACCCGAAGGAATTTCATAACCAATATTTTCAGTAGGTGCAGTAGGTTGAGGGGCAACTAATTGTGGTTCCGGTTGAGGTGAACATACCCCGAAGAAACCCCTCAAAGGATTGTTCTCCATAGTAACAAGTGACAGTAAATTTCAGCGTGTAGTATTAGTTTTTTCTTACCGATTTCCACTTACCAAGAGCGCTTCACTCCCTGGCAACGGCGCTAGAAAAGAGCCTTGATGACCCACAAGTATAGGGGATCAATCGTAGTCCTCTCGATAAGTAAGAGTGTCGAACCCAACGAGGAGCAGAAGGAAATGATAAGTACTTTTCAGCAAGGTATTATCTGCAAGCACTGAAATTATAAGTAACGGGTAGCTTGATAGCAAGATAACTTGTAACAAGCAACTAATGGTAACGGTAACAAAATTTCAGCAAGGTAGCCCAATACTTTTGAGGCAAAGGACATGCCAAAACGGTCTCTTATGATAAGCAAAACGTTGTTGAGGGTACACGGGAATTTCATCTAGTCACTTTCATCATGTTGGTTTGATTCGTGTTCGCTACTTTGATAATTTGATATGTGGGTGGACTGGTGCTTAGGTGTTGTTCTTACTTGAACAAGCCTCCTACTTATGCACTACTATAGGATACTGCTAACGTGACACTACTCTCATAGACCCTTTGCCGAAACTGTGTGCGATGCAATAATCGCAAACGGTGGTGTAAAAAACCGTCAAAAAAGGTGCAAAACGTTTGCAATGGCAAAGCCATGAAACACGGTTCAGATTTTAGTTGCGTGTGTGATGCAGGACACACAGTTAATCCATTCAAACTGTCTGCAATGAGGCAGAACAACAGAAACAGGCAGCCATAACAATGTGTGTGCGATGCAGGACACACGGTTAATCCATTCGAATTGTTTGCGATAGGGTAGAACAACAGAAATGGGAAGCCATATCAATGTGTGTGCGATATACGGCATACAGTTAACTCGAACAAACTGTTTTTGATTAGGGAACACAACAGAAACGGTTCAACTTAACAAGATGTTTGTGATATGCGGCATACAGTTCACATGGATGAACTGTTTGCGAAGAGCCAAAAGAACACAAACGGGTCGTGTAAACAAGATGTGTGTGATACGTGGCAAACAGCCGACTCGGATGAACTGTTTGCGATGAGAAATTACAACACAGACGGTCAATGCAGTTACTTCGTGTGTGATTCCGTGTGTACAAAAAACTTTGAAAATGCAGACTAGTTGCTTGCGGTGGCGTAGTATCGCACACGATGCGTGTGTGAGTACTCGTGTGTGATGATTTGTATGTTACACATATGTTTCCTTATGTTAACATGTGCGTGAATTTGCAATATGGATAGTTAATATGCAAATGCCTTCTGGTCATCGGGCACACGCTTAAACTTAATGAACTGTGTACGATACTAATACTTTCCATGAAAATTTATGAACTTGGGTAACAAAAGATTTGAGTAACATATATATAGTGGTTACACTATTCGACAAAAGGAGGATCTTCGTCACACGGTTTTGACAACCATATGGTCCATATCTACATACTTAACATAGTAACAACTATCACATTTTAAGAGGCTAAGGGCCAACAACCATATGGTCAATATCTACATACTTAACATATATAGTAATAGCTAGCACATTTTAAGAGGCTGAGGGCCAACAATCACAACTATCCACTAGAAGTAACTTGATCACGATGACTCGGCATCTCATCAATGTAAAGGAAGAACCCTCTTGTGCCTTGGTAGATCATGAGTAGAACAGTGTCTCCAATTTTCCAATATGGATGCATTGCCACGAGAAGTGAGAACTTGTTAATTTGAATGGTTCCATTTCTGCGGGAAATGCAGTACCTTGCAATCACTTTGGCATTATTAGCAGGCACAAGTGTAATTCGACCACACCGGGAAATCGATCCAGGAACTGCTACTGGGGGAAATTTTTGTTGACATGTAGAATAAAAAACAATTGTAACATATCGTTGAAGATATATATACTTTATGAGCAGCAACATTAAAGTAAGACTTTTTACCAGTGTTTTGTGCACACAATTGGTCTTGTTCAGTGTGTGCACCATAGGTCTAATTAATCCCGTCCAAAATCCAGCGTTCATACGCTGTGCTATCTCTGACAGATTATCAACAAAGTTTATGACATGCTTCAAGTCCTTCCAGTGAAATTTGGTACGCTTAGTAACATACAGATCGTTCACTATGCATCCAACATATCCTGCTTAAAATTTGGAAAGGTATTATTTATTCAGAACATGGCAGAAGAATATATAGTGTGCATAAATTGGTAAATAGAATTTGTTACTGCCTAGGAACGGAGTCGAAATATGATATCACAATTGGTTGCTTAAATAGTGACCAATTGGTTGCTTAAATAGTAATATGACAGCAACGAGGAAGTTGAAGGGACACTAACCTCGATCAGACTTTGATCGGCTGATGACGTTGGGGAAGTAAACAACCATGTTATTTAGACCAGGCTGTGGTGCACGCACTAGAATTTTATTGCCAGCTTTCAGTTCATAACACTTTGACATTTTTCTCCAAGGGACCGCATTAAAATAGGAGTGGCCATCTTTATCAAGTTTTACGCTAACCGACATTATAAATCCATGTTGCATCATCAATATGACATCCTGGGAGTCATAAGCAAAGTAAAACCCGAGATTTCCTTCTACTCCTATTCTTGCAAAGCAAGGGATGTACTGCTTGAAATGAAAATTAAGATCGTAAATTAGATATATTGAAATAACAGAGCAAGATGCAAATATGGGAGTAACTGATAGAATAAATCGATATATATATATATATATAGATGAAAACAAAGTACAAAAATATAGAATTAAAAATAGATAATGTAACAAATATTTGATGCAAATATATAGATAATGTAGCAACAGACGGTATATGTTCACAAATTTAGGCCATGCCGACCGTGGTAGGTTGAGATTGAACATACCGAGCGCTCAATGAAGTCATCTGGAATGGTGAGATAGAACTTCGTACGACTAGCCATGACAACAGTTGCCCGATTTGTGCCCGCACTGTGGACACATGAATGAACACCCACGAATCAGCTAGAACAAAAATGATTCCACGGTGATTTCCGCCGGTTGATTAACAGCGACGGACGGACTACGATAAGAGATGAGTGAATATTTTGCTAATTGAGTTGATTACCTTCTCCGTGAGAAAAATCCCCGGCCCAATCCCGTAGAAAACCCCAGTCGACCAGAGTCTAGAATGTCGGTGCAGATAGGCGGCGGAAAGGGGTGGAGGTGAAATTCTGCGTCGTTTGGAGTGCGACCTACGCCCGCTGCCAACAGCCGTCGAGCTTAGGGTGCAGAATTGCGGAGGAGTCTGTGGCGAGTGAGTGGGGACGAAGTGGGTGAGGGTTTTCTTTTCCTTTTGCATGTGTGAGTGAACACACATGGTTCGCAGAGGCGACGGAGATGAATCGTGTGCGATAGTAAATCACCGAGATTGAATGGGAATCAAAATTTCCTCCGTCCTTCATCCATGATTTTTTTTCTACGATGAACATAAACCCTGCTAATCACCGTGTTCAAATTTAACACTTTTCCGGGTTCATTAAAATTATTTAGGGGATTATGTGCATTTTGTAGGCATTAATGCACGTAATTCATATTCAAACAATCGGTGCATGAAAGGTTGCACAAGAACGGTCTGGAAAAACCATACTCGTGGTATTTAGTAATTTTTCAAGTCTTTTACAATGAATGGGCAGAGATTTCAATGGAATGTGTGGCAATAGTCAACCACAAATGCATCATTTACTGGGTTATCAACTATAGAACAATGAAATATGTGCTTGAAAAACATGACAGCTGGCATGGTGCCATGGTATGGCCTCACCGTGCCCTGGTTAAAAGCTAAGAAGGTTTGATTTATGTCGTCATGCACGCCCTTCATAAATCGAACCATAATCGAGGAAGTTCAATGCTTTCGGGAGGGAAATCACCGAGATTGAAGGGGAATCCAAATTTCCGTCCTAGTTTGTCATTCAGTTTTTTTCCAACGATGAACATACCACCTCAAATGCAACATGTTCAAATTTGACATTTTTTCGAACTCATTTACCATATTTAGGTGATTATGTTCATTTTCTAGGCATTAATTAAGCACATAATTCAAATTCGAACAATCGGTGCATGAAAAGGTGCACAAGAACGGTCTGGAAAACCATGCTTGTGCTATTTAGTACATTCTCATGCCTTTTACAAGGAATGGGCAGATATTTCACGGAAATGTGTGGCAATAGTTCACCATAAACGCGTCGTTTATTGGGTTAACAACTATACAAAAATGAAATACATGCTTGGAAAAACATGACGCCTGGTGTGGTGCCATGGTATGACCTCACCGTGCCCTGGTAAAAATGTCGCCGTGCACGCCTTTCATAAAACGAACCATCACCGAGGAAGTTTAATGGTTTTGAGGGGGAAATCACCAAGATTGAAGGGGAGGTCCAAATTTCTTTTGTCCTTTGTCCACGAGTTTTTTCTATGATGAACATACAACCTGCAAATCACCGTTTTCAAATTTGGCACTTTTCCGGGTTCATTTGCCATATTTAGGGGATTATGTGCATTTCTTAGGCATTAATGAACATAATTCAAGTTCAAACAATCGATGCATGAAAGGGTCCACAAGAACGGCCTGGAAAACCATGCTCGTGCCATTTAGTAAATTCTCAAGCCTTTTACAAGGAATAATGGATAGATATTTCGATGAAATGTGTGGCAATAGTCAACCACAAATGTTTGTTTGTTGGGTTTTCAACTATAGAAAAAAAAGAAATAAATGCTTAAAAAACATGAAGCCTGGCATGGTGCCATGGTATGACGTTACCATGCCCTGGTAAAAATTTTAGCACGTTAGGCTTATCTCGTCATGCATTCCCTTCATAAATCAAACCATCACCGAGGAAGTTCCATGCTTTCGAGAGGGAAATCCCCAAGATTGAAGGGGAATCCAAATTTTCTACGTTCTTTGCCCAGGAGTTTTTTTCTACGACGAACATACTCTCTGCAAATCACCGTGTTCAAATTTGGCATTTTTTTTCCAGGCTCATTTACCATATTTAGGGGATTATGTGCATTTTCTAGGCATTTAGCGCATATAAATCCAATCCAACTACAGGTGCGAGGGTGTGATGTGAGGGACGTGGATTGCCGTTCGATCGTGGCGCATCCTACGGTGCACATGCGTGATCCGCATGGATGGGGTTTCGGCAAATCATAACGCAACACACAGTAGGCTCAGCGCACACTGTTTCCGGAAGCGATGAAGATGAACCGTATGCGATAATGCACGAGTAAAATTGTAAGGGAAGGCAAATTTCTGTTCTCGTTTGGCGTTGAGATCTTGAATACCACCGCACTGTACGGCTGCCCGGCCCCTCCATCCCAGAGCTTTCTCCAGGCGTCGTCCATGGCACCGCGGCGCACAGTAACTGGTAAGGGAGCGATGGCATCCCGCCATGCCGCGTTCCTCGCCGCCCGCGACCGCACACATGGTAAGGAAGCGATGGCATCTCGCCGCGCTGAGTTCATCGCCGCCGGTGGCCAGACAGTTACATGGGCGGACTTTGAGGCTTCCATGGCCGAATGGGTGGTGGATCTAGAGGCGGCCAAAGCCGCACAGAAGGAGCAAAAAGGCAGAAAGCAGTCAAGAAAAGAGAGTCCGGCCACTGCAAGAAAAAAGAGGCCGCACGCCGTGGTGAGGAGAGCTTGGCAGAGATTGAAGCACGGTGGGCTGCCGCCTACAAGGCCGGGAAGGAGAACGCCGGCGTCTGGCCAGCATGCCCTGATGGCAGCATGTGAGAAGTAGTTTAAGTTTATAGTATTAGATCAGTACAAGCAGTACTTTAAGTTGTGTAGTATTAACACTGGTGCGCGTCGGTCCTAAACAAACGGTTTTTAACCCCATTCCGTAATGGCATTTGGAACGGTCGCCAAGTGAGTGTGTGCGATAGGGTGTCCTTCCCACATGACCCAGAAACCGTCGGGGATATGGAGAGTGATCCAAAGGCCTTCCAAAACGTAATCGTGTGCGATGTAGCACACACTAAATTCTTTCGCACGTGTGGTATCGGTGATTAAGCGTTTCTAATGACGCAGTGAAACCATACGGTCTGTCGTAACGAACCGTTTGGGAAACATTGTTTAAGGCACACGGGCCAACGTATGAACTGTGTGCGATTTGTGCCCCATCGCACACGAGTTTTCTGCGTAACCCGTCTGCCATGCTAGACTCCATCACACACGTTTTCCAACAATTACCATCTGCGATAATGTCCTATCACAAACGGTTCAGGAGCCCCTTCGCACACATACAAGTGATGCAAACCATTTGTGATTTGTTAGGTATCACCGACGGTTGCCGCAAGAGTGACGTGTGCTTTTCGTTTGGGATCCCACACGTTTACTAAAAAATTTACGAATGGGATTGTATTTTGCATTGGGCACGGTTTACTCCCAGTTCTCGTGTGTGATAAATATCACAAACAGTTCCGGAGAACCTACGCACACGTAGTAGCGCTGCAAATCATTTGTGATCTGCTGTGTATCACCGATGGTTCCGCTATGATTGACTTATGCTTTCCGATGTGGATCGTACACACTCATTTAGTTGAACGTGTGCGGAGCAATTGCCAGGTTAAAACAAAAATATTCCATTTTTAATCGGCACGCAAAAAGCAAATTCGCCACAATATTCAATTGAACAAATAAACAAAAATATCCCATTTTGAATCAGCACGCAAAAAGCAAATTCACCACAATATTCAATTGAACAAATAGTGTCCACAGGAAGAACATTCATCAGATTTTGCAACAATTGCAATTGAACATATGGTAGCTAAATTCCAATGATATGTCCACACATATATGCATTACATAATTAATCATAGTGTACGAAATACGAAGACCTCATCAGATGAAAAACAATGGATCCACGCATTATATGTTTAGCGGCTAACTCTTACTCAATTTTTCAGGAGAACGCATGCTGAAATCTTCATTATCACCAGTGGGATTGATGTAGTGATCCAGGAAGAAGTCGCTGATAAATCTCCGAACCATCAACAATTCACCAGCCGGGAGCGGTTTAGGGGTCCTCGGTTTTAAGATGAGCTGCAGTATTTTTAAGATCAGAATGTGCCATATGAGTGGAGTAGAAGATATTAATTAAGATAGACTTACTGGTACTAATTCGCGAGGATCATCACAACTATCAGCAGATTTGCAGATGGAGATCATGTGTCTGCAAACATAGTATCCATAAAGGTTGGTCACTGATTCTTGCTGAGGACACTGATTTTTTTTTTACAAAATTAGTCATGTATTTGTCATGATAGGAACAACCTAACCTGTGTTAGATGTATTATTTTTTCTTTGGACAAAATAGAAGTAGGTTTAGTTAGAAGCTTGAACATTTGACTAGCGTAAGGAAAGGTATTTGTAGACTGTTGGATAAATTTTCCAAAAATAATGGATTTCGGCGTGTTACCGGAGAAACGATCTCGTGCTGCACAGGTTGTTCCTCTTGAACAGGTTCCCTGGTTTAGTTTTCCACAATGCGAGCACACTGCAAATGATGGTGAATTTTGACAACATCAATTATTGAACCATATATGAAAGCAAATTAATTTCAACATCATAGAATTCAATACCTATCCAAGAATTGCTGAAGATGCGTCAGATCCTCAGCGTTTGTTGACTCTTTGAGAGAATCGATGTAGTAAACTGTGTTCTTGTTTGGAACAATGAACAACAATATCCGGTGATTGCTACATATTAAGAAATCCATGAACTTAGGAATGATGTCGAAATCTGAAACACAATCAGTGTATGCGTGATTGTTTACTTGACTTACCGTTCATGATATGGCCAGAGAAATGATTGTGCATGGGATGTGTTTTCGAAGATACGGAGGACCGTGTTAACAGCCCAGTCCTGTTGGTCCATACCATCTAATGTTGTGCCATTTGCTAATGCAGGATCTATGAAATACACACTCTCACTTTGCAGGATCTAATGTAGGATCACTCCTGGGCTGTAGGAGCAGAGGCATCGGACTGTTGAGCATGCATTCAAGCTATGTCGGGTTTCTGCGCATGTGGTGCCAACTTGTCGGTGTGCTGAGGAGGCCATGCCAATGCGTTGGTTTGCTGAGCAGGAAGTGCTGATGCATTGGTATGCCGATCACGCGCCTGTGAACCGACAGACTAATGAGCAGTCAGTTCTGGACCCATGCATCGCTTAACGGGCGGTTCAAGCATCGCATCGCTTAGCGCCTGTTCCACCTGTTGGTGTCTTGAGCATGTGCTGCAGCCGGTCTCCCCGCCGCTTGATGGTAACATCCGAACCGTGGTGCGTCATCAGCAGTTGTAGGCCTTGCCGCTGGCTACTTTGGGTGGAGGATGGCATGGCCTGTACGCCACAAAGTCGGTCTGGCTGATCACGGGTTGATGCATCCGCCCGCGAGAGCTGCTTTGGCAAGGAGAGCGTCACCAGTTGAGGGGCGATAGTGGTTGCTCTTGGCGGGGCTTCAGGAATCTCATCGGTGAACTCTATTTCCTTTCGTGGCCACTGGATGTGATGTAACAATGTTTCTCCCAAGGTCCTTTGCTCATCGGAGTCTCCTAGGACATTCTTCAGGGAAAATTCATTGAATCCAGGCTTTACTTCAGTCACGTAGCACTTCACACAGCCCGGCTTCAATGGCACATTGTCCAAGAAGAGGCCATCTTCGAAGAAGTGTGGGCAAACCCAGGTTGTTGCACATTTAAATATACCTTCATAATGTGTAAGCACGCCCTTCAGTCTATCTTTCATTCCAGATAGATCAGATATAGCATCATCACGAGCAGATGCAGTCTCAGTGTCGCTGGGGTCAGCTTATGCACAGCTACTCTTATGCAGTGTTGTCGTACAATAATCAACATCATCCATACCCGCCTCCCCTCCCATCTACTGGCTATCTGTCAGTGTTAGAGTCTTCTACATCATCATTAACTCCTCAACATCCTTTCGAACAGCCGGATAAATCTCCTTCTTCAACTTTTCAAACAATGCATTCTTCTTCATTTCACTCCTAGCTTTTTTCATGCTGAGCCTCTCTTCTTTGCTGAGTGTGAAAGCCCTCTTGTGCGGGACATTAACACCTAAACCCCTTGCATGGCCAGGGGGCTCTTTTGTGTCCAGAGCAATGGATAGAATGTCACATGGCCCTGAGTTCCTGTAGAACCTTCCAGGGATCTTGGGAGCCTCTACCATCACTTCATACAGTTTGGCGTCACGTGCGTTTTCAAAATAATAAGTTCCGTCATCACGCCTCTTTGCACGTGCCCGCAATTAGTCTCTGGCGCGTTCGCCCCTGATTTCACTAAATCCCGGATTCCACCCGCCGCTACTGCTTCTTTGTCCTCCTATTCCCATATCAATTTCATGCCGTAGTATCCTACCACACCCATACGGTGGGGGTGTATGTTCTTCTTCTGAAGTTCCGATTGCTTGAAACTCTTCTCAGAAAACTCTGGAGTTTCCCTAACCGTTTTGAATTCTTCCCAGTCTGCCATTGTAATTTGGAGGTATGCGGGGATTGGGTCCTTTCCTTCACTCAAGTACTTCTTGTACAACACGTGCTTCCAGTTTCTCCAAGCATCCCTAGCCTTCTTCAGTGCAGCGTGTTCCACCTGCATTCTCCACTGCTCTGGAACGTTGAAGTAATCCATGATCTCCTGGACTATCCTTCGTCGTGTTTCTGTGTCAGCCTTCTGAAACCCCGGGAGATTAATGTTGAGCCTTGCCCTGCCAACAAATCCACACACACTCCTGAACCTCATGCGTGTTTATCTGGTTTAGTTGGAGCCCAGGACTTCAAATCAATCTCGGCTACTTCATATACACCTTTAGGCTGGTGAGTGGGCTTCCTTGGAGCGTTCCTCCATGTCCTGACCGGAAGGGTAATTGCTGCAACTCTATCCCGTTCAAGACAACTTGATCCCTCACAATCTGCTGAAGACCTAGGGTTGTCCAAATCAGATGAAGATACATGGCTTGAATGAGTGTTGTCACTACTACTCGGCATCTACAGAGAAAAAATGCGGAACTCAGGAAAGAGGAATAAGCATAAAACTAACAACTTGGTATCAAGCTTTCTAAACATGCCATGCAATAGTTTAGAAAATGTATGGCTAATTTGTTAAGTTTGTGTGACTCGGGTGCCCGCGATCTGTAAATAGGAAGTAACTTATTATAACAAATACAGCTTATATGTAGTAAGGAAGGTATATAATGAACATATATACACTCTCCGTTATTTTATAGCCAATTTGGGAACATACGGAATGAAATTGGAAGAGGGATTGCGAGGAAATATGCCTCATGGCGATGGAGAGCAGTAACTAACAGGCTTCTTAATGCAAACCCAGCTAGACCATAGGAGAGGCGAGGGTTACCGCATCGATACGATCGAGGGTGCCTGGCGAGCAAACAAAGACGGCGAGGAGCGGGCTGCCGCGTGTTGGGAACAACAGTGCAGGTAGGTTTGACGCCGAAGAGCGGGCACACGGCCGGGGTGACCATGGCGGCGCCGGAGAGGGTTTTGCTGTGGATCTGGGGGAGGGGGAGCTGGCGAAGAAGATTGGGTGGACTAGTTGAGTGAAACGCGGGCGGACGGTGGGGGGTGTTGGCGGCCTAGGTGAAAAGGGTGAAAAATATCCCCGATCGCACACATGAAAGGCCTATGCAAACGGTTGCCTCTAAGCGCTCGTGTGCACAAACAGAATAATTTCGTTTGAAATGAAGACGTACTAATTTTGAAATAAAGATGTGAGTTCATTGTTTCGCCTCTAAATTTTTCACACGTAAACAAATCACAATTTTACCACGGGTTTGATTTGCTGGTGCATTTCAGGTCTCATATGCTATATGTAAGACATTTTTTGGCATTTACTGTGCATGTTGGCATATAAATCAATTCCTAGACGGAATGCACTTCCTGTCGAAAGGAATAAGGATTGCCATTCGTTCTGGGAGCATCCAATAGTGCAGACATACGATCCGTGGGGTTTGGGTTCTGGCCAATCAGAACGCACGGCTCAGATCACGCGCACAGCGAGGGGGGCATCGGGCACGGTTTGGTAGGCACACGGTATTCGTGTGTGAACCGTGTGCTATTTGAAAACATTTTTTTGGGAGGGGCTATTTGAAAACATGTACATGTGTTGTCGAAAGGGATGAGGATCGCTGTTCGATCAAGGGGAATCCAATGGTGCAGACGTACGATCCGTGGGGTTTGGGTTCTGGCCAATCAGAACGCACGACTCAGATCACGCACGTGGCACAGGGGTGGGGGTGCATCGGCCATGGTTTAGTGGACACACGGCTTTCATGAGTGAACCGTGTGCTATTTGAAAACATTTACATTACATAACATCTTATTTTTGTTCGAACGAAAACATGAGTATCGTTTCGCCTCCAATTATTTTCCACGGTAAGAAATCATGAGTATAGTGGAGAGTGTCATATACTAGTATCATGAATATATAGTACATATGATACGAGTGTATGATACTACCTTTAATTAATTATAGCGCATAGTATAATACATAGAGTATAGTATCATATATAGATCATATTTATTGCCATGCATGACACAAATTAGCATCAGATTTAACATGATACGGTATCTACCTACTATATGTTACTCTAACCCTCTCTGTATATATTTAATTCTTTGTCACATCAGCATACTTGCTATTTATTTAATGCATGACATAAATGGCTATGATACCACCACTATGGCCAGCCTTATATAGTGGGGAGTATCATATACTATATATATAGTATCATGCATATGATACTAGTGTATGATACTACGACGTACCTTCATAGTGCATATATAGTATCATAGAGTAGTACTAGTTTCTTCAGAACTAATATAAGAGCGTTTAGATTTCTAAATAGTGACCTAAACGCTCTTATATTAGTTTACGGAGGGAGTATATATCATACATGACTGTATTTATGGCCATGCATGACACAAAGTAGTATAGCATTTAATATATATATATATATATATTGTCGGTGCGGAACGAAACCTATGGGATCACAAGAATCCCTACTATGGTTGCCGGGGCACGGGGTTGCGAGAAGAGTAGGATTAGTAACTAGCACGAGGATCGTTTACCCAGGTTCGGGCCGCGAGGATGCGTAAAACCCTATTCCTGCTTTGGTGGGTGTATTTCAGAGAGTTCTTGAGCTCTCGAACTAGTTGTGGTGAGTGTGTGGTTCGAAAGAGCCTAATCCATCTCCAGTATGCCATGGGCCTCCTTTTATAGTCGAAAGGGGCTGCCACAGTGGCACACAGGAGGTGGAATGGCGCATAGTGCTATAAGCTTATCGCTCGTATTACAGGACAAGACGCATTTAATGCGTAGCTTAGGTGTCCCCTTGCTTTACCAGGGACGGGGGCGAGGTCTGTCCCGTCCGTCACCGCTCCTCCTTGCTTCGACACGCGCCCTGGCTAGCGACGCATGCGGTGCCACGTAGGCAGGCAGGCAGCTGAGGTGGCGCGATGGTGGAGCCTCCACGAAGATCTGCATGCCGCCACGCAGGCGTTTGATGAGTTGGCCTGGGAGCTGCATGTTGCCACGCAGGTGCCCGCCCAGCTGGTTGGGATGGCAGCCGCATGCGAACGGTGGTGGACACTTGGTTGGTGTGGGCCTTGTAGTGGCCCTGCTGGCGTCCTCGGTGAGGGCCTTGCCGGGTGGCCTGGCAATGGTCTTGCCATGGCGCGCTGTCGTCCCCGGCAAGGACCTTGCCGGGGGTCTGGTGGCCTTCCTCGGCAAGGATCCTGTCGAGGATCGTCGTCTTCTAATCCTCATGTAAACTTGAGTGTTCCTTGTCTTCACAAAGATCTGCATGCCACCATGGAGGTGCCTCCCGAGCCTTGGCCCAACGTGATGTTGGAGACCGTGGGCTCAAGGGTGGCTCACTCTGTTGGTGTGGGGCGAGCTGCCTGCTACGTCTTGAGCTTGCGTTGGATTTCCCCGAAGAGGAGAGGATGATGCAGTAGAGTAGCGTAAGTATTTCCCTCAGTTTTTGAGAACCAAGGTATCAATCCAGTAGGAGGCCACGCGCAAGTCCCTCGTACCTACACAAAACAAATAGCTCCTCGCAACCAACGCGAATAGGGGTTGTCAATCCCTTCACGGTCACTTACCATAGTGAGATCTGATAGAGATGATAGATAATATTTTTGGTATAAAGATGCAAAGTAAAATAAAAAGGCAAAGTAAAGAGCAAAGCAATAATAAAGCGTGGGAAGATTAATATGATCAAAATAGACTCGGGGGCCATAGATTTCACTAGTGGCTTCTCTCAAGAGCATAGGTGTTTTACGGTAGGTTAACGAATTACTGTTGAGCAATTGACAGAACTAAGCATAGTTATGAGAGTATCTAGGTATGATCATGTATATAGGAATCACGTCCGAGACAAGTAGACCGACTCCTGCCTGCATCTACTACTATTACTCCACTCATCGACCGCTATCCAGCATGCATCTAGAGTATTAAGTTAATGAAAACAGAGTAATGCCTTAAGCAAGATGACATGATGTAGAGGAATAAATGCATGCAATATGATAAATACCCCATCTTTTTATCTTCGATGGCAACAATACAATACGTGCATTTCTGCCCTTACTGTCACTGGGAAAGGACACCGCAAGATTGAACCCAAAGCTAATTCTCCCATTGCAAGAACTACCAATCTATTTGGCCAAACCAAACGGATAATTCGAAGAGACTTGCAAATATAACTCAATCATACATAAAAGAATTCAGGAAAGATTCAAATATTGCTCATAGATAATCTTGATCATAAACCCACAATTCAACGGTCTCAACAAACACACCGCAAAAAGAAGATTACATCGAATAGATCTCCACGAGAGAGGGGGAGAACATTGTACTGAGATCAAAAAAGAGAGAAGAAGCCATCTAGCTACTAACTATGGACCCAAAGGTCTGAGGTAAACTACTCACACTTCATCGGAGAGGCTATGATGTTGCTGTAGAAGCCCTCCATGGTGGATTCCCCTTCCGGCAGAGCTCCGGAACAGGCCCCAAGATGGGATCTCGTGGATACAAAAAGTTGCGGCGGTAGAATTAGGTTTTTGGCTCTGTATCTGATCTGACGGGGGTACATAGGTATATATAGGAGGAAGAAGTACGTCGGTGGAGCCTCGAGGGGCCCATGAGGTAGGAGGGCGCGCCCTCCACCCTCGTGGCCGCCTCAGAGCTTTCTTGACGGAGGGTCCAAGTCTCCTGGGTCTTATCCGATGAAAAAATCACGTTCCCGAAGGTTTCATTCCGTTTGGACTCCGTTTGATATTCCGTTTCTTCGAAACACTGAAATAGGCAAAAAATAGCAATTATGGGCTGGGCCTCCGGTTAATAGGTTAGTCCCAAAAGTAATATAAAAGTGGAAAATAAAGCCCAATATAGTCCAAAACAATAGATAATATAGCATGGAGCAATAAAAAATTATAGATACGTTGGAGACGTATCAGGCATCCCCAAGCTTAATTCCTGCTCTTCCTCGAGTAGGTAAATGATAAAAAGAGAATTTTTGATGCGGAGTGCTACTTGGCATAATTTCAATGTAATTCTTCTTAGTTGTGGTATGAATATTCAGATCCGAAAGATTCAAGACAGAAGTTCATATTGACATAAAAATAATAATACTTCAAGCATACTAACAAAGCAATTATGTCTTCAGAAATAACATGGCCAAAGAAAGTTATCCCCACAAAATCATATTGTCTTGCTATGCTCTATCTTCACCACACAAAATATTTAAATCATGCACAACCCCGATGACAAGCCAAGCAATTGTTTCATACTTTTGACATTTTCAAAACTTTTTCAATCTTCACGCAATACATGAGCGTGAGCCATGCATATAACACAATATGTGGAATAGAATGGTGGTTGTGGAGAAGACAAAAAGGGAGAAGATAGTCTCACATCAACTAGGCGTATCAACGGGCTATGGAGATGCCCATCAATAGATATCAATGTGAGTGAGTAGGGCTTGCCATGCAACGGATGCACTAGAGCTATAAGTATATGAAAGCTCAACAAATGAAACTAAGTGGGTGTGCATCCAACTCGCTTGCTCACGAAGACATAGGGCAATTTGAGGAAGCCCATCATTGGAATATACAAGCCAAGTTCTATAATGAAAAATTCCCACTAGTATATGAAAGGGACGAAACAAGAGACTCTCTATTGTGAAGATCATGGTGCTACTTTGAAGCACAAGTGTGGTAAAACGATAGTAACATTGTCCCTTCTCTCTTTTTCTCTATTTTTTTATTGGGCCTTTTCTCTTCTTTTTTATGGCCTCTTTTATTTTTTTTATTTTTCGTCCGGAGTCTAATCCCGACTTATGGGGGAATCATTGTCTCCATCATCCTTTCCTCACTTGGGACAATGCTCTAAAAATTATGATCATCACACTTTTATTTTTCTTACAACTCAAAAATTACAACTCGATACTTAGAACAAAATATGACTCTCTGAGTATGCCTCCGTGTATGTAATGGATATGCAATGATTCATAAGTGACATGTATAAAAGAATTATGAATGGTGGCTTTGCCACAAATACAATGTCAACTACATGATCATGCTAAGCAATATGTCAATGATGGAGTGTGTCATAATAAACGGTATGGTGGAAAGTTGCATGGCAATATATCTCGGTATGGCTATGGAAATGCCATGATAGGTAGGTATGGTGGCTGTTTTGAGGAAGGTATATGGTGGGTGTATGATACCGGCGAAAAGTGCGCGGTATTAGAAAGGCTAGCAATAGTGGAAGGGTGAGAAAAGTGCGTATAATCCATGGACTCAACATTAGTCATAAAGAACTCATATACTTATTGCAAAAATCTACAAGTTATCAAAGCAAAGTATTACGTGAATTCTCCTAGGGGGATAGATTGGTAGGAAAATACCATCGCTCGTCCCCGACCGCCACTCATAAGGAACACAATCAATAAATAAATCATGCTCCGACTTCATCACATAACGGTTCACCATACGTGCATGCTACGGAATCACAAACTTTAACACAAGTATTCCTCAAATTCACAACTACTCAACTAGCATGACTCTAATATTACTACCTCCATATCTCAAAACAATTATCAAGCATCAAACTTTTCTTAGTATTCAACACACTCAAAAGAAAGTTTTACAAATCTTGAATACCAAGCATATTATTATTAAGCAAATTACCATGCTATTTAAGACTCTCAAAATAATCTAAGTGAAGCATGAGAGATCAATAGTTTCTTTAAAACAAATCCACCACCGTGCTCTAAAATATATAAGTGAAGTACTAGAGCAAAACTATCAAGCTCAAAAGATATAAGTGAAGCACATAGAGCAAAACTATCAAGCTCAAAAGATATAAGTGAAGCACATAGAGCAAAACTATCAAGCTCAAAAGATATAAGTGAAGCACATAGAGTATTCTAACAAATTCCAATTCATGTATGGCTCTCTCAAAAGGTGTGTACAGCAAGGATGATTGTGGTAAACTAACAAGCAAAGACGCAAATAATACAAGACGCTCCAAGCAAAACACATATCATGTGGTGAATAAAAATATAGCTCCAAGTAAAGTTACTGATGGAAGTGGACGAAAGAGGGGATGCCTCCCCGGGCATCCCCAAGCTTCAACTTTTTGGTGTCCTTGGATTATCTTGGGAGTGCCATGGGCATCCCCAAGCTTAGGCTCTTTCCACTCCTTGTTCCGTAATCCATCAAAAAAATTCACCCAAAACTTGAAAACTTCATAACACAAAACTCAACAGAAATCTCGTAAGCTCCGTTAGCGAAAGAAAAACAAAAGACCACTTAAAGTTACTGTAATGAACTCATTCTTTATTTATATTGGTGTTAAACCTACTGTATTCCAACTTCTCTATGGATCATAAACTATTTTACTAGCCATAGATTCATCAAAATAAGCATACAACACACGAAAAACAGAATCTGTCATAAACAGAACAGTCTGTAGTAATCTGTAACTAACGCAAACATCTGGAACTCGAAAAATTCATCCAAAATAGGAAGACCTAGGAAATTTTTTTATTGATCAGCAGCAATTGTAATCACTATTTTATCACGTTCTGGTGATTTTTAACAATTGTTTTCGTGAACCAAAAGTTTATGGAAATTACAGCAAGATCAAATAACTATTATCCAAGAAGATCCTATAGGTTTAACTTGGCACAAACACTAATTAAAACATAAAACCACATCTAAACAGAAGGTAGATGGATTATTTATTCCTAAACAGAAACAGAAACAAAAAACTAAAAATAAAATTGGGTTGCCTCCCAACAAGCGCTATCGATTAACGCCCCTAGCTAGGCATAAAAGCAAGGATAGATCTAGGTATTGCCATCTTTGGTAGGCTATCCATAAGTGGCTCTCATGATAGATTCATATGGTAATTTTATCTTCTTCCCAGGGAACTGTTCCATGACTTTCTTTAATGGAAATTGAAATCTAATATTCCCTTCCTTTACATCAATAATTGAACCAATCGTTCTAAGGAAAGGTCTACCAAGAATAATAGGACATGAAGGATTGCAATCTATATCAAGAACGATAAAATCTACGGGCACATAATTCCTATTTGCAACAATAAGAACATCATTAATTCTTCCCATAGGTTTCTTAATAGTGGAATCCGCAAGGTGCAAGTTTAGAGAGCATTCATCAAAATCACGGAAATTTAGCAAATCACCCAAAGTTTTGGGAATAGTGGAAACACTAGCACCCAAATCACATAAAGCATAGTATTCATGATCCTTAATCTTGATTTTAATAGTTGGTTCCCACTCATCATAAAGTTTTCTAGGGATAGGGACTTCCAACTCAAGTTTTTCCTCATAAGATTGCATTAAGGCATCAACGATATGTTTAGTAAACACTTTATTTTGACTATAGGCATGCGGAGAATTTAGCACGGATTGCAACAAGGAAATACAATCAATTAAAGAGCAACTTTCATAATTAAATTCCTTGAGATCCAAAATAGTGGGTTTAGCAACATCTAAGGTTTTACTTTCTTCAATCCCACTTTTATCAATTTTAGCATCATAATCTAAAAGCTCAAATTTTTAGAACGCCTTCTAGGTAAAGGTGACTCATATTCAATCTCATCATTATCAAGACTCATATTGCAAAACAAAGATTTAATGGGAGACACATCAATAACTTTTAGATCTCCATCTTGATTTTCATGGAAATTGGAAGAACACGCTTTAATAAAGGCATCTTTCATAGCACGTATCCTAGCGGTTCTTTCCTTGCACTCGTCAATGGAAATTCGCATGGCTTTGAGAGACTCATTGATATCATGCTTAGGAGGAATAGATCTAAGCTTTAAAGAATCAACATCAAAAGAAATTCTATCAACGTTCCTAGCCAATTCATCAACTTTAAGTAATTTCTCTTCAAGCAAAGCATTAAAATTATTTTGTGAATTCATAAACTCTTTAACACTACTCTCAAATTCAGTGGGCATCTTATTAAAATTTCCATAAGAGTTGTTGTAGGAATTTCCATAATTATTAGAAGGATTACTAGGATAAGGCCTAGGATTAAAATTCCCTCTATACGCATTGTTACCAAAATTATTCCTACCAACAAAATTCACATCCATAGATTCATTACTATTCTCAATCAAAGTAGACAAAGGCATATCATTAGGATCAGAAGAAACACTCTTAGTGGCAAATAATTTCATAAGTTCATCCATCTTTCCACTCAAAACATTGATTTCTTCTATCGCATGCACTTTTTTATTGGTAGATCTTTCAAAGGTGCCATTGAGAATAATTAACCATAATATTATCTAGCAGTTTAGTAGCATCTCCTAAAGTGATTTCCATAAAAGTACCTCCCGCGGCCGAATCTAAAAGGTTTCTAAAAGCAAAATTCAATCCGGCATAATTTTTTTGTATAATCATCCACAAGTTCAAACCATGAGTAGGGCAATTACGTATCATTAATTTCATTCTCTCCCAAGCTTGTGCAACATGTTCATGATCAAGTTGCTTAAAATTCATAATATCGTTCCTAAGAGAGATGATCTTAGCGGGAGGAAAATACTTAGAGATAAAAGCATCTTTGCACTTGTTCCAGGAATCAATACTATTTTTAGGCAAAGACGAAAACCAAGCTTTAGCACGATCTCTAAGCGAAAAAGGAAATAGCTTCAATTTAACAACATCATTGTCAATATCTTTCTTCTTTTGCATATCACACAAATCCACGAAGCTATTTAAATGAGTAGTTGCATCTTCACTAGGAAGGCCTGCGAATTGATCTTTCATAACGAGATTCAACAAAGCAGTATTGATTTCACAAGATTCAGTATTGGCAAGAGGAGCAATCGGAGTGCTAAGGAAATCATTATTGTTGGTATTGGTATAGTCACACAATTTGGTATTATCTTGCGCCATGGCAACAAGTAATCCAACACACAAGCAAATAGGAAAAAGGCAAGCGCAAAAGAGAGGAGGAGATTGGGAAAGAGAGGGCGAATAAAACGGCAAGGGTGAAGTGGGGAGAGGAAAACGAGCGGCAAATGGCAAATAATGCAATGCGAGAGATAAGGGATTGTGATGGGTAGTTGGTATGCTGACTTTTGTGTAGACTCCCCGGCAACGGCGCCAGAAATCCTTCTTGCTACGTCTTGAGCTTGCGTTGGTTTTCCCCGAAGAGGAGAGGATGATGCAGTAGAGTAGCGTAAGTATTTCCCTCAGGTTTTGAGAACCAAGCTATCAATCCAGTAGGAGGCCACGCGCAAGTCCCTCGTACCTACACAAAACAAATATCTCCTCGCAACCAACGCGAATAGGGGTTGTCAATCCCTTCACGGTCACTTACGAGAGTGAGATCGATAGAGATGATAGATAATATTTTTGGTATAAAGATGCAAAGTAAAATAAAAAGGCAAAGTAAAGAGCAAAGCAATAATAAAGCGTAGAAGATTAATATGATGAAAATAGACCCGGGGGCCATAGATTTCACTAGTGGCTTCTCTCAGGAGCATAGGTATTTTACGGTGGGTAAACGAATTACTGTTGAGCAATTGACAGAATTGAGCATAGTTATGAGAGTATCTAGGTATGATCATGTATATAGGCATCACGTCAAGACAAGTAGACCGACTCACCTGCATCTACTACTATTACTCCACTCATCGACCGCTATACAACATGCATCTAGAGTATTAAGTTAATGAAAACAGAGTAACGCCTTAAGCAAGATGACATGATGTAGAGGAATAAATTCATGCAATATGATAAATACCCCATCTTGTTATCCTCGATGGCAACAATACAATACTTGCCTTGCTGCCCTTACTATCAAAGGGAAAGGACACCGCAAGATTGAACCCAAAGCTAAGCACTTCTCCTATTGCAAGAACTACCAATCTAGTTGGCCAAACCAAACGGATAATTCGAAGAGGCTTGCAAAGATAACTCAATCATACATAAAAGAATTCAGGAAAGATTCAAATATTGCTCATAGATAATCTTGATCATAAACCCACAATTCATCGGTCTCAACAAACACACCGCAAAAAGAAGATTACATCGATTAGATCTCCACGAGAGAGGGGGAGAACATTGTATTGAGATCCAAAAAGAGAGAAGAGGCCATCTAGCTACTAACTATGGACCCGAAGGACTGAGGTAAACTACTCACACTTCATCGGAGAGGCTATGATGTTGATGTAGAAGCCCTCCATGGTCGATTCCCCTTCCGGCGGAGCTCCGGAATAGGCCCCAAGATGGGATCTCTTGGATACAGAAAGTTGCGGCGATAGAATTAGGTTTTTGGCTCCGTATCTGATCTGACGGGGGTACGTAGGTATATATAGGAGGAAGAAGTACGTCGGTGGAGCCTCGAGCGGCCCACGAGGTAGGGGAGCGCGCCCTAGGGGGGCGCCCTCCACCCTCGTGGCCGCCTTGGAGATTTCTTGACGGAGGGTCCAAGTCTCCTGGGTCTTATCCGATGAGAAAATCACGTTCCCAAAGGTTTCATTCTGTTTGGACTCCGTTTGATATTCCGTTTCCTCGAAACACTGAAATAGGAAAAAAAAAAGCAATTCTGGGCTGGGCCTCCGGTTAATAGGTTAGTCCCAAAAGTAATATAAAAGTGGAAAATAAAGCCCAATATAGTCCAAAACAATAGATAATATAGCATGGAGCAATCAAAAATTATAGATACGTTGGAGACGTATCACTGCCCTGGCAAGGGTCTTGCCGGAGCTGCTGAGGCTGCCCTGGCAAGGGTCTTGCCGGGGGAACCTGCTTTGTCCCTCTGCTCTTTGTGGTCTTGGACTTGGCGTTGCTCTGGTTATCTTGGGCTTCGGTCACCTCCCCTATTCTGCTTGGTGTGACCGTGGGCGCGGCTTCGACTGCCCGTGCACAGGTAAAGGGGTACAAAAGTGCGCCCCTCCTTTTGTACACCGATAGGAGCCCCCGGGCCTGGGCCACACATAAGCGCGACACGTTGTTGGGCCAGGCCCAAAACGGTGCGCGGGCAGTCGGGGCCGTTTTTACCGCGGTAAAACTTTTCACGCGCTTTGCTTCCCACGACCCGCGCATGGCGCAGCGTGGCGTGGAGGGGTGCACGTGACGTGGGTGGCATGAGTGGGGCGGTTCCTGCATGCATGTGTCACATCGCAGTAAATGCGCAGCTCGCGCCTTCCCCATGAAAGGAGGGAGGCGTGGAGGTGCGGCTTATTTACTGCACGGGGCCAGGTTGCGGTCTCCAAGGCGTCCACACCCCACGATCACGGGGTGGGGAGAGGTCGCTTCACCCATCCTCTTGATTCTGCATGTTTGCCACGCGTCCTCCATGCGCTCGGGGTGGCAAGCGGTGGAGGCGGGAAACCGGGTCGTCGCTGGTTGGGGCAGCGGGTCGGTCTCGATTCCCCGCGCCTCTGGTGGCTGGATATGCCGAGCGGGGCAGCCGAGCCCCGACCCCACCCCTTTATAAGGAGGGGGAAGGGGGGAATGGTATCCCGCACTCTTCTGTCATCTATCTCCTCCTGCTTCCGCTTCTTCCTTTCACTCGCCATGGAGAAAGGGAATCCTGGCCCTTCGTCGATGGCGGCGAGGGTCGCCGCTTGACAGCGCTGGCCCCTCCCCTCCTAAGCCAGCGGTGGTGGAACCGCCGCGAGGAAGGGGAGGGGCGAGGCCGGGCAGAGGTCGAGTGCTCGGGGAAGAGGAGGGCCAGAGGCGGCAACCGCCCCGCCAATGATGCCTTTTCTGATGGAAGGCCATGTTGGAGACCATCCCCACGAGTTCTTCATCAGGCTGCGCCGGCCTATGCGTCGCCGTCTTTGTTTTCCCACCCCGTTTTCCCGGGAGATGCAGCGTGACCCGCCCCAATCCCTCAGATTGCACATGAGGGGCTGTGGGAATGGGGGCACGCGGGTCGACGTCGACTTCCCGGCTCCTCGGGTCATGTACCTCCGTCATGGATGGAAGACGTTCGCTCGCATGTACAGCCTGACGGCGGGGCTCGTCCTCTACTTCAAATTAATGGAGGACGGCCTGCTCTCCGTCAAGGTCTTCAGAGACTTCAGAACTCGCTTGAAGTGCTGCGTGGAGAGCTCCTCCAACGGAGATTCCGACGATGGAAGTTCTTCCTCGAGTGAAAGTGATGAGGAGGACAGCGGGGCAGATGAAGGGGACGAGTCCGACTAGGCGTCGGATGCCCCGCGCCTGGGCGGGTGCGGCAGCAGCAGCATCTGCACATGGCCGCTCCTCCGGCAGACTTTTGCCGGGGGTGGGGCCAGCTCCATGAACTTCTCGGGGCCGTCTCCTTGGGCGGCTGGCATTGGGAGGTTGCGGAAGAGGAAGAGGGCAGGCAGCAAGGCCGTCAACTCGGAGTACGCAGGCACCAACGCCTTCATCGCGTATTGCCAGTCCTGCCGCCTCGTCTTCCGGCTCCTTTCCCGGCACCGTCATCACCGGCCCACCCGTGGGCGGCCACCGAGGTGTTCTCTTGGTGCTACGCTGCTCGTAGCTTCGCCTAGGCGCTCTTTGCCCTTCGGCTCATTGACCTGCCTCCTGAGGAGAGGGACAAGAAAGGGATCACAGGCATCTTATCTCTTTTTTAATCTGTAAGCCTTCGGGCCTTGTTAAATTTAAAGCTTGTAATCCCCCTTGTACATGTTTTTCATTCCATACGGACTGTAGCTGTGTGGGATGCTTTTAATGAAAAAGGGATGTTTGCCGGGTTTTTCGTTCGTGGGTAGACCCCGCGATAAGGAGAGAATCGTTGTTACAATTTAAGATAAATGTTTTCACCCGGCAACAGGCCTTGCCATCCCCCCACTTCGCTCGACCATTCTCGTGCCCTTGGCGGAGGCAGGGATGAAGCGGGCTTAGGCTCCTCATTCTACTTCCTTGCCACCGCGTCTACAACCAAATCCAAGCCCAGGAGATAATCCTTAGGTATAGAAAAGCGGAGCACGGTGGCCTAGAAATAAAACGAGGTTTCACATATCCCAGTTCCGTTCCGAAATGCATGATAGAGGATGAAAGACTTATCTGGATCTACAGCCCCCGGCAACTATGGTTTGCTGGGGTTGGCACCGGTACGTTTCCTTTCTTCCAAGTAGCTCAGCAGAAGTGCTCATGTGCCCTGCGAAACAAAGGAGTACAGAAAAGAAACAGAAATACACGCACTCGACCTCTAGGCTAGGGGTTAGTTGCCGCTAAGCACTATCAACCCTAACCAAGGAAGAGACTCGACCTAGCATGCATGCTATAACTTAGGGCGCCAGCTCTTCATTTATTTATGCTCAGGGTCTGTGCCTGGATTTGTACAAAGGGTTACATGCCTTGCCGGCAAAGCTTGTACAAAAGGTGGCTTGCCGGGAGGCCCGGCAAGCCGCGCCTTATGGGTAAAACTTGCGAAGATGCTCGATGTTCCAGGAGTTGCTCACCGGGTCAGCATCTTCAGTCTCCAGGCAGACTGCGCCGGGCCTGGTGACTCATATTACCCGATAAGGGCCTTCCCACTTTCGCGTCAACTTGTTGGAATTCTTGGCCGACTGAACGCGCCGAAGAACAAGGTCGCCTTCCTCAAAGCTTTGGCCATGAACCTTGCGGCGCAGGGCTTGCTGGTAGCATGCTGCTCTCACAGCCGCCCGAAGACTATCTTCCTCAAGGAGCATTGCATCAGCTTGCCACAACTGCTCTTGCTCAAGCTCATCATAAGCGAGCACTCGAGGTGACCCGTATATGAGTTACGTGGGGAGAACTGCCTCCACCCCATATACTAGGGCAAAGGGTGTCTGGTCAGTGGCTCGATTTCGTGTCGTCCTAGTCAACCAAAGAACCGCCGGCAACTCATCAATCCAGTGCCTTCCACTCTTGTGCAGCTTCTCAAAGGTCTTCGTTCTCAGGCCTCGCAACACTTCAGCATTTGCCCTCTCCGCTTGGCTGTTGCTCCGTGGGTGTGCCAGGGAAGCAAAACAGACCTTGCTACCGAGGTCTTGAATGTTTCGCATGAAGGTGTGGCTTGTGAACTGCGTGCCGTTGTCGGTGATGACTCTTTTTGGCACACCAAAATGGCAGACCAGTCCCTTGAAGAACTTGACGGCTGATTGAGCAGTCACCTTTCTCACTGCTTCCACTTTCGGCCACTTTGTGAACTTGTCGATTGCAACGTACAAGTACTCAAAGCTCCTGACAACATGGGGGAAAGGTCCTAGTATATCCAACCCCCAGACCGAGAATGGCCAGGAGAGAGGGATTGTTTCAAGGGCTTGAGCTGGTTGATGAAGCTTCTTTGAATGGAACTGACAGGCTTCACACTTGGTTACTAGTGTCGCCGCATCCTGGAGGGCGGTGGGCCAGAAGAAACCTTGCCGGAACGCCTTGCTGGCAAGGGCCCTCGGCCCTATGTGGGAGCCACATATGCCTCCATGTATCTCCGCCAACAGCTCTAGTCCTTCCTCCCGGGGGATGCACTTCAATTTCACACCGTTCGGCCTTCTCCTGTACAGGACGTCACCGATGAACTGGTCCTCAGGAAGCTCCCATATTTGGAGGAATTGGACGGTATGCTGCACCCATGTCGGAGCCTGGGCTCGATGGCAAGGACCAAAGGCATCTCTTCCGCCATGGGAGCGACTATCTCTACGGCCAGGGCTTGACGCCCTGCCGGAGCCAGTTGCTCTTGGGCAAGTTCGGTGCGCACGGCAAGATCCTTGCCGGCCGTCCCAGGGGGCTCGGCGGGAAGGTACTTGTCGGGACCTGATTTCCTCCGCTTGTTATGCTCTGTTGATGATTCGACAGATGGCTGAGTTAAATGGAGCAAAAAGGTACCCGGCTCCACAGGTAGCTTGAATGCATCACACTTTGACAGGTAATCGGCGATGTCATTCTCCGCTTGGGGGACGTGCTCCGCTTGGATGCCGTCAAAGCGCTCCTCCAGCTTTCTCACGTCATCTATGTAGGCCTCCATCAATGGGCTCTGATAATCCTTGTTGACCTGCCTAACAACAAGCTACGAGTCACCCCTGACGATGAGCTTCTTAACCCCGAGGTCTGCCGCGATCCTGAGACCGGCGAGAAATCCCTCGTACTCAGCAGTGTTGTTGGTGGACATATCCCTGGGGAAGTGTATTTGGATCACGTACTTGAGGTGCTCTCCGGTGGGTGCAACGTGCAGCACACCGGCACCGGCGCCTTGCAGCGAGAAAGCCCCATCAAAGTACATGATCGATCGCGGTGCCGCTTCCTTGCCGGGAGAGTGGTCTCTGGATTTCTTCGTCAGGCTTTGCGGTCCATTCTGCAATGAACTCCGCCAAGACTCTGCTCTGGATTGTCGAGGTACTTTCAAACTTCAAACCAAAACTTGATAACTCCAAGGCCCATTCCACAATCCTTCCGGTTGCATCTGGGTTATGCAGTATCCGTTGCAACGGGAGGCGGGTGACGACAGTGATCTCGTGGGCTTGGAAGTAATGATGCAGCTTCCTCGAGGCCATAAGGAGGCCGAAGAGCAATTTCTACACACCGGAGTACCTCGATCTAGCTCCCTGCAAGAGGGAGCTGACAAACTAAACCGGGTGCTGCATCATCTTCTTCTTCTGCACCACCTCACTCGACTGCGCGGGCACTGCCTTGGTGGCATCAGACTCTGCCGGGGGAATCTTTGGCTTGCCATCCGTTGGTTCTGCCGCCGTCACTACCTCCTCGCCGACCTCCCTCTGTGCCACCAGTTCGGCGCTGACCACTTGATTCGTCGCCGCCAGATACAGCCGCAACGACTCTTGTGGTTTAGGCGCAACCAGTATTGGCGTGGAGGAAAGGTATTTCTTCGGATCCTGCAATGCTGCCTCGGCTTCTGGGGTCCACTACATTGGGCCTGCCTTCTTCAAGATTTTGAAGAAAGGAAGGGCGCGCTCGCCGGACTTGGAGATGAATCGGCTCATGGCGGCGACGCAGCCGGTGAGCTGACCCACATCCTTGATCTGCTTGGGCGCCTCAATCTGCTCAATAGCCTTGATTTTGTCTGGGTTTGCCTCGAACCCACGCTGCGGCACTAAGAACCCGAGAAGCTTGCCGGAGGAACGCCGAAGACACACTTCTCAGGGTTTAGCTTGAGGTTGATCTTGCGCAGGTTGGCAAATGTCTCTTCCAGATCTTGCACAAGAGTTGCCCCGTCTTTGGTCTTGACCACTATGTCATCCATGCATGCTTCCATATTTCTATGGAGCTGGGGTTCAAAACCAATTTGGACTACTCTTGCAAACGTCGAGCCAGCACTCTTCAACCCGAAAGGCATCCGCAAAAAGCAATACGTACCACATGGGGTGATGAATGCTGTCTTCTCTTCATCTTCTCTTGTCATGAAGATTTGGTGGTAGCCCGAGTAGGCGTCGAGGAATGACAACAGATCACACCCGGCCGTGGAGTCAACAATCTGGCCGATGCGCAGCAACGGGAAGGGGTCCTAAGGACAAGCCTTATTGATATCTGTGTAGTCAATACACAGCCTCCACTTCCCATTTGCCTTGCGCACCACTACCGGATTGGCCAACCACGTCGGGTGGAGCACTCCTCTCACCAAACCTGCCGCTTCCAACTTCCTGGTCTCCTTTGTGATGAAATCCTGCCTCTCCAGAGCCTGCTTTCTGACCTTCTGCTTGACGGGCCACACATGAGGACAGATAGCTAGGTGGTGCTCAATCACCTCCCTGTGAACACCAGGGATGTCTGATGCTTGCCACACAAACACGTCGACATTTGCTCGCAGGAATGTGACGAGCGCGCCTTCCTATTTGCTGTCGAGGGTGGAGCCTATGGTGAAGGCCCCTCCCGTGCCATCCTTCCTGACGGACACCTTCTTGGTCTGCGGCGGCTTAGCTCTGGATTTCTTGCTCTTGCCGGTAGAGCTCTCTGGCACGTCCTCGACGGTAGCACAACACTCCGAGGAGGTGCGCTTGCTGGAGTGTGTGCGAGAGGTCTTGCCGAGCTTCTTCTTTCCTCCCGGGCCTTCAGCGGCAGGAGCAGGTGCCTTGACGGCAGCTGCTGCAATAGCTTCCCGGTAGAGTTGGTCGGCGTAAATCAGCGCGTCCTTCTTGTCACAGGGGACAGAGATGATGGTCAATGGCCCGGGCATCTTTAGCATGTTGTAGGCGTAGTGTGATGCCGCCATGAACTTGGCTAGTGCCGGGCAGCCGAGGATCCCGTTGTAGGGCAAGGGGATCTCGGCCACGTCAAAGATGATCCTCTCCATCCTGTAGTTCAACTCTCCTCCAAACGTCACGGGCAGTGTGACCTTCCCCTTCGGCTGGATCCTCCCCAGATTGACCACTTGAAACGTGCCCGTTTCCGCGAGGTCTTCATCAGGAATTGGCAGCCATTTGATCACGATGGGCGAGATCAAGTTCAGGCTGGCCCCGCCGTCAACCAACATCTTGTTCACCTTGAGGTTGCGTATCGTTGGTGAGACCAACAATGGCAAACACCCGACTGCGGTCATGCGGTAAGGGTGGTCCTCGGCATCAAATTTGAGGGGCGTGCTGGACCACTTCAGTGGCTTCTGAGCGTCGAACAACGGCTCTGCTGCTGTAATCTCACACGCCCACTGCTTGAGCTGGCGGTGAGAAGTATGAAGCGAGGTGCTACCATCGACGTACATGGCCTCCGTAGCCTTCTGGAACTCTTGCTCGCCGGACTCGTTGTCCTCGTCGTGATCATCGTCTTCTTGTTTCTTGTCACGGCCCCGGGGCGGGCCTCTCTTGCTGGTTGTCCTTGCCGGGGCGGCTTCCTTGGCCGCCATGCTTCTTGCCGGATCCCTCAGCACCGTCCTGACCTTTCTCCTTGTCCCGCCTTTCATACTCGGCCTTTTGATTTTCAGCAGGCAGCTCGACTTGTCGGCAGTTCTGGAGGTCGTGGCCCTTGGTGCGGTGGATCTTGCAGTACTGCTTGCCGGAGCCCCCTGGCTTGTCGGTGGCTGCTAAGGCCCGGCAGGCGGTGCACCCGGCAATCTCCTTGTTCGAGGCCATCTGCCTTGACCTTCTTGGCAACGCCGGTGTCGTCAGACCCCTCGACGGCAAGTACGGCCTTTCCCTTGCGTTTCCTGTTGCGACGCCGGCCCTTCTTCATCGGGGTGGCGGCGTCTTCGTCGGTAGAGTCGGTTTCTGCACTGGCGTCTTCGCCGGGGTACTTCCTTCCCTCTTCAGCCCGGGCACATTAATCGGCCAGAACGTAGAGCTCGGCCACATCCTTGACCTTGGTCATCGCCAGCTCTTCGCGTATCTTCCGATTGCGCACGTTCTGCTGGAACACGCTGATCACAGCGGCGGGATGAATGTCAGGGATGTTGTACTACACCTGGCTGAACCTCTGAATGTACTTGCGCAGGGTTTCCCCTTCCTTCTGGGGAATGATATGCAGATTGCTGGCCTGGCCATGAGCTTGGTGGCCTCCTGTGAAGGTGCCAACGAACTCATGGCACAGATCCGACCAAGAAGAAATGAAATCCGCCGGCAAGTGCATCAAGCAAGACATAACATTGGGCTTCAGCGCTAGCGGGAAATAATTGGCAAGCACCTTGTCGTCCCGAGCTCCGGCCGCCTGCATCACGATGGTGTAGATGCTGAGGAACTCGGATGGATGGGTCTTGCCAGTGTACTTCTTGCCGACGTCGGGCTTGAACATGTGGTGGGAAGGCCACTGGAACTGCTGCAGCTCACGGGTAAAGGCCAGGCAGCCCACCTTGTAAGGAAGGCCGCCGGAGCCTCCCGGTGCTGGGTGGTCCATAGCAGGCCCCGCCCGCTTGTCCGACTGGTGGCATGCATCACGCCGGTGCTCAATAGTGGTCCGAGCATCTTCGTGAGCTTGTTCTCGAAGAACTTGGCGTTGGTCGCGGTGGGTCCGCGGGTCGGACGATGCTATAGAGATGTTGTCACAAGCATCGTCACGATGGGCAGGCGCCCGCGGCGGCTGGCGAGGAGGAGGAGAGTGCACCATGGCCGCAGCTCCCCCGGTCCTCCTAGTGCCAGCATGTGGTGGCTCGGTGGAGCGCCGCCCCGAGGGCCCTGCCGGTCGCGGATCATCTTTGTTGGCGACGACGACGAGGCTCCGGATGGTGGCCCTCCACTCGTCGAGCTTCTCTGCAGCAGGAGGGAAGTCGAGGAGCAGTTGCGCGCTCGCCAAAGGTTCCGCTGGCGTGGGTGGTGGCGCTAGCTGTGTGGACCATGGCGTGCTTCGACTTTTAATCATGTTAGAAGGAGCTCCACCATGACCCAGCGGCTGCGCGCCATTTTCGCCAGCACTTCGGCGGGCATCTTGAACTCCTTCATCACGCGAACGACGCACAGGGCTCTTCCCACGGCGGTGCCCAGGGTCGCTGGCGTGGTGACGCTGTTCATCGCGCACACCATGGGAAGAGCGCGCAGTGGTCGCCGGCGTGGGTGTATTGGAGGTCGTTGCGCCGCCCGGAGGTGGCACAACGACACCCCTGGAGGGCCGCGGCGCCGCCTGCGTGGGGCCCAACTCCGTCTTTGGATCTCGCGACGTGCGGCCGGTCGTCGGGCGTGCGAACGACGCCGCTCGCCAGGCTCAGACTGCCAGGGTGATGCTGGTGCGCACGGACCGCAGCCCGGGTCCTGTCCGCGACTGGGCCGCTGCTCGCCCGTAGTGGTACGGGCCGTTCGTCCCCCGACGAGCCGATCTCCGTGGCCGTCTTCTTCTTCGGAGCCACGACGATGAAGAAACACTAGGCTAGCTACTACAGCAGATTCTCACAATTGCGCCCCCTACCTGGCGCGACAAAGATGTCGGTGAGGAAAGACACCTATGGGATCACAAAAATCCCTACTACGGTTGCCGGGGCGCGGGGTTGGGAGAAGAACAGGATTAGTAACCAGCATGAGGATCGTTTACCCTGGTTCAGGTTGCGAGGATGCGTAGAACCCTAGTCCTGCTTTGGTGGGTGTATTTCAGAGAGTTCTTGAGCTCTCGAACTAGCTGTGGTGAGTGTGTGGTTCGAAAGAGCCGAATCCTTCTCCAGTATGCCATGGGCCTCCTTTTATAGTTGAAAGGGGCTGCCACAAGGGCACATGGAGGTGGAAAGGCGTCTGATGCTATGAGCTTATCGCTCGTATTACAGGACAAGACACATTTAATGCGTAGCTTAGATGTCCCCTTGCTTTATCGGGGATGGGGGCGAGGCCCGTCCCGTCCGTCGCCGCTCCTCCTTGCTTCGGCACGTGCCCTGGCTAGCGACGCATGCGGCGCCACGTAGGCAGGCAGGCAGCTGAGGTGGCGTAGTGGTGGAGCCTCCACGAAGATCTGCATGCCGCCACACAGGCGTTTGATGAGTTGGCCTGGGAGCTGCATGTTGCCACGCAGGTGCCCGCCCAGCTGGTTGGGCTGGCAGCCGCTTGTGAACAGTGGTGGAGACACAGTTGGTGCGTGCCTGGTAGTGGCCCTGCTGGCGTCTTCGGTGAGAGCCTTGCTGGGTGGCCCGGCAAGGGTCTTGCCGTGGCGTGCTGTCGTCCCCGGCAAGGACCTTGCCGGGGGTGTGGTGGCCTTCCTCGACAAGGATCATGCCGAGGATCTTCGTCTTCTAATGCTCATCTAATCTTGAGTGTTCCTTGTCTTCACAAAGATCTGCATGCCACCATGGAGGTGCCTCCCGAGCCCTGGCCCAACGTGATGTTGGAGAACGTGGGCTCAAGGGTGGCTCGCTTTGTTGGTGTGGGGTGAGCTACCCCGGCAAGGGTTTTGTCGGGGATGCTTAGGCTGCCCCGGCAAGGGTCTTGCCGGGGGAACCTGCTTCGTCCCTCTGCTCTTTGTGGTCTTGGCCTTGGCGTTTCTCTGGTTATCTTGGGCTTTGGTCTTACCTTGGCTCACCTCCCCTGTTCTACTTGGTGTGACCATGGGCGCGGCTCCGACTGCCCGTGCACAGGTAAAGGGGTACAAAAGTGCGCCCCTCCTTTTGTACACCGACATATATATGTTATGGTATCTATCTATGTTTCTGCTTCTTTGCCACATCATTATATTTTGTATTCCCGGGTGCATGATACCGGCTATGATACCCACATTATGGCCACCCTAATAAGGCTGGTCATAATATGGGAGTACCAAGCGTTATGCTGCATGCCAACTAGACTTTTTGGATGATGTGGCACACATTTAAATGATGAAAGAGACGGTGTGTGGTATCATATCATGATACCGAATCATATTAGAATGTTGTACTACTTCGTGTCATGCATGGTAATTAATAAGGAACCTAAGATACTAACTTATGATACTATGCATGCGCGCATTACGGAGGTATTGTCGATCATATACTAGTATCATGCATATATACTCCCTCCTTTCCGGTTTATAGGCTTTGTCGGATTTCGGGTTTCAGCTAACCGTCTAGGTTCGAACTCTGAGGTGCACGCGGAGATCTCACCCCCTACCTACCTGCACCTCGTCGCCTCGCTAGGATCTAAACTACCAAGGGAACAACACAAGAGACACAAGGTTTATACTAGTTCGGGCCACCATTGTGGTGTAACACCCTACTCCAGTGTGTGGTGTGGTGGATTGCCTCTTGGGCTGATGATGAACAATACAAGGAAGAACAGCCTCGCGAGGGTGAGGTGTTCTTGTGGCTAGGATCTTGATCGGACTAGATCAAGCTAAGATGAGGTGAGGTGTTCGGATCCTTCTCCTCTCTCCCTCCTCTACTGTGGTGGCTAGCTCTACTTATAGGCAGGGGTCCTGGACCTCTTCCCAAATATTGAGCGGGAAGGGCGCCAACAATTGGCCATTTTGAAGGGGAACATCTAGTACACTTATCCTGACTAAAGTTGGTCCTCGCCTGTCAAAGGCTCTGGTGGTGACGCCGCTTGAGCTCCACGATGACCTCCTTCCTGCCATTGCGACGGTATTGGTCTTGTTGCACCGAAACGGGTGCCTTTGCTTGATACTCTCGCCTGCGCTTGCCTCCTTTGCACCAAAGAGGAAATGAGGACACTACGCGGGCTGGCGCCCGCCTGGCGCCCTTGGTCGTCACGGCTTGCGTCATGGGCACCTCGTGAGGTACCCCGCCTTGATCTCTCTGCCTCCTCATGAGCCAGCCCGACGAGGCCGTGCTCGAGGAAGCTTCTTGTCGTCCGCCTCAGCAATCTGGCCCCTCACGAGGGTCTAGAGCTTGTGCTGATGAAGATGGGCCGTACTGGGCCACCCCTTGAGCCACGCCGCAGGCCGCAGGCACGCAAGTCTGGGTACCCCCGTTCCCAGAGCGCCGATAGTAGCCCCAGGGCCCAAGGTGCGATTGGACTTGGCCGAGCGAAGAAGCGAAGGGGCAAGTGCGAAGCGCCGCGGGCCCTAATAGCCTGCGGCCTTGGGCGCCGCGTGGCGGTTGATTGGACGTGGGCGTCCCTGTTCCCCCGCGCCTCCTTATTTCGCACCCAGCTAGGCGGACCCGTGGTTGCACACAGTCATCCCTCTTTTCGCTGCTCGACCGTCTCCTGTTGTTGATCGGTCGATCATACTCAACCGAGAAGGCTTGGACAAGGTCAGCTCTGCCCTCGCCACTATCGTCAACGAGTGCGGGAGGACGACGGTCTGGCCCGCGTCACACTTCTCCATTGACAGAATAGTCACCGAGGACGGGTACTTTGCTGACGCCCTGTGGGTGGGACTGGTTCCCCCCTTTTCCAATTTCTTCAACGCTATGCTTTGCCATTACCAGATCCATATGATGCATTTGGTCCTGAATCCATTACTCTTCTTGCCGTTTTTGCCTTTGTCTGTGAGGCAATGATGGGCATCCCTCCTTCAGTTGCCTTGCTGCGACACTTCTTCTCTTTGCGCCTCATCGACCCCACCCAATGCTGGGCATGCGTGAGCTTCGTTGCCACATCAGAAACAGCAGCTTCAGGGATTGATTTCAGCCTTCCTACGCCCGCGTCTGGGTTTCGCGAGCGGTGGCTGCACGTGGATGTCGGGGTGCCCAGCCCCTGCTTCGGAATAGCGTCGCCCGCTTGTCCCCAATTCAGGCTGGGGCCAGGAGACGCTCACGAGCCCCCGGCTCGTCTTCGTCTGGCATCGCTTCGCGTACTTGAGGGCGCTTGGTGTGACGGTGCCCAAGGTGGTGAATGAGTTCCTCCTATGCCGCATTGCCCCTCTCCAGCGTCACTCCCGCCGGATGTGGGCCTTCGGTGGGCGTGAGGACCGCATGAGGCTCTAGGAGGAGGACCTGACGCCTGAAGCGCTGAGGAAGGTTCTCACGGTCCTGACTGGGGATCCTTCCCCCGGCAGCATCCGGCAAGGGGGTGTTTTGTTGTACCTTTGCTCGATCATGGGTGACTTCGTGAAGCAGATGCCCAGCTTCGACGAATGGGGCTGCGCCCCGCAGGCCTCATGGGGCCTCGCGAGAACCCAGTGGTGGTGACTGCCCTTCCAGTCGCCCATGTCGGTCCCTCCTCGAGTGGTGGAGCAGGGAGGCATGGGCCACCGGAGGCTGGGGGGGCTTCCGCCGGGATGACGACGCCAGGCGGTACTCCTGAGGTGGCAGGTCCTGAGGCCCGCACTGCTGCGACTAAAGGCGTTGAGCCGCGGCCCGCGACTCCCGCGACCGAGGCCCCTGAGTCCTCAGCTACCCTTCTTGGTGAGGCGACCGTGGCGTGCGCTGGGGCAGCATACTGGCCTTGGTCACCACAGTGCTTCTTCCTCGTCGCAGGCTCACCCCTGCGCTGAACTCCTGGGCCGCTTCCGCGTGGACTTCGAGGCTCTCCGGAAGAGAAGGGAAGCCTTGGGTGACGATTACCCCTGCCGCCTGCTGAAGCGTAGGAAGTATTTCGCCATTGATGAGTAAGCCTTCCCCTTTCCTAGTTCCTTATTTTCCCGTTGCTTCGGCTGATCCTTGCTCTGCAGGGCCCTTCCTGCCGAGCTCATGGAGATGGCTGAGGAGCCATCCCCCCAGGCTTCGCCCTCTCCACCGTCTTCGAACGCTCCGAGCTCAAGCAAAGCCCTTGTGGTGAGGCCGGTCGGAGAGGTGAGGCATCCTGTGGCGCATCGTGGCTCTGTGCACCTCGCGACCCTCCTTCGCGAGCCTTCTCGGGGCATAGTCAGCCTGCCTTGGGCTCCTCGTCTGGTCGTGGATGGTGATTGGCTGAGGTCGGCCGTTCGTTCTTCGTTCGGGGATGAGCCAGCTCTAGGTCGGGCTTCTGGTGGGACGCGCCTGGCCATCCCGAGGACGCCAGCCCCCAGCCCCCTGCCCAGAGGGGGAGTGCTGATTCGTGGCCCCCCGGGAGCGCCGTGCCCTTCGCCAAGGGTTTCTCCATAGGGCGGCTGAAGCGGTGAACCAGCTTGGTGTAGAGCTTGCTGACGAAGACGCATGCCTTGAAGCTGAGGGCATGCGCCTAGCTGAAGAGGGGCGCATGCTGAAGGTGGCCGTTGCCCTCGCGCGCCACCAGCGTGACCTTGAAAATGATATAGCCGAGGCGTCGCTGGCGGCTTCACGGGAGGCCCGTTCCCGGGCTGTCGAGGAGGCCCGGGAGGCTAACCGCCGGCATGAGGCGGTGGAGGAGCGGGCGCGGGAGCTCCAGGCCTGGAGCAATTCACTGGAGCAGCAGGTGGAGCTGTGTCAGACGGCCCTTGCATCGATGAAGGGGGCTTCGGTCGACCAGGCGAAGGTCCGGAGACGCGAGGAGGCACTGACGCTGGAAGCTGCCGAGCGCGCCCGTGATCTTGAGCGGCTGGAGACGAGGGAGCGCCTGGTGACGCAGGCGGAGGATGATGTCGCTGCGCGGGAGGCCCGAGTCCTGGAAGAGGTTGAACGCCGGGTGGCGACGGCCCGCTTGAACCTTGAGCGCGAGTTCGAGGAGAGGCTGGGGTTGATCAGGGCCGAAGCTGAAGGCAGGACTGCCGCCCTGAGGGCCAAGCTGGACAAAGTGACGCGGCGGGCCGATGCTTCCCGGGCTGCCCTTGGGGTGGCGCAGGAGGAGCTGACTTCCTCCCGCGCCAAGGCGCTTCTTCTGTGTCAGGGGTGAAAGCGGCTGAGGCCGTTGCGCGGCGGAACGAGGACGAGAGGTGCCAGCGGCATATCCTGGAGCATGAGCATGGCCCTATGCTCCGGGAAAGAGCTAACACGGCCTTGGGCAACATCTGCGAGGCGGCCGTTGGCGAGCCTCATGCAGTTAACTATGCTGGCAACCTTTAGTTCTTCACTGATGTGGTGATGCAGCTGAAGGTGCGGTCGGGCAGAGCCAACAGGTTGGTGGAGGAGAGGAGCCGCGCCATGCTGGGGCGTGCCTTTTCTCGCGTCTTCAGCCATCTTCGGGACATGGACCCCAACTTTGATTTTGATGTCGCCATCGCCCGATACCCGAGCCGCCCGGGACGACCTGGCGCATTGGGTGGAAGACAACGTGGATGCCCTCGTCAGGGCCTTCGCTACTGACGATGACGGCGTGGTCGTGGCCGCTGATGAAGGCGGCGTGGTGAACGGCCCTGACACCGCCGATGGCGACGCGGAGGGCGATGGCGAGGCCAGTGACGCTAGCGGCGATTCAGGAGGTGATCTCGAGGACGCATTGGGGGATTTATCCGATTGGCTGCGTGCTACCTCTGCTTTTTATCCTGCGCAAGTAGAGTTCGGGCCTGGGCCTGAAGGTTGTAAGAGCATTTTGGGAGGGGGAGTCCCTCGTGTAAAAAATTGCAGTTAGCATATTAGTAGACGCGATATCACCCGTACGCCTGGGCCAAGTGGCTGGCCTTGCGACGAGCTGGCTGACTTGTTTACCTTCGACCCGCGTGGGCCCGAGACAGCCTGCGGAGGGCTGTGGCGTTCCGTGTGCTCCCTGAACGAGCCCATTTAACTTGTGAAGAGAACCTCCTGAGAGGGCGCGGTGATGGTGGTCCGGTCTGTGCGCATGCTAGGCTTGGCCCGGCTCGCGAGGGGCTCACGAGGGGAGGCAGCTGAGGCAAAGTGGTAACCAGAACGCGAGAGATTGCTCGAACGAGACTAAACACCCCTTCCCCGAACACACGCAAATTGCAAGCTCGAATCGAACTTATGTCCAAAGGGGGGGGGGGGAAGCGACAGCCAAGGGAAAAAGCAAGAAAAGCAGAAAAAGCCGCGTCCGGCACCTAGTCTAGTCTTGGAAGTCTTCTCACCAGCGCGGAGCTAAGTGCTGCCAGCAGGCGTGGGAGGGAGCCCCAGGGCCTGAGGCCGGCGCTCCTGAGACTCCGGGGCATGTACATCCCCACTCATTATTACGTGAGAGTGTCACGGGGCGGCGAGCATCACAGGCACTGGGCCTTCTTCACAGGTACCGGCCTTGCTTCGTATCGCCAGACGAGGGCCGCGCGTTGCACCACACTCTAGTACCACCGACGACGACCGGAAACCGAGGACGCCGCCGATGGGGTAGAGCGGTCGCCAGCCAGTTCCCCGGCGACCACGGGTCCTCTGCCGGTGATGAGCCTGAGGCACCTCCCCGGCAGAGGGCGTAACTACTGAGGACGCCTTGCTCCGAATGCCGCGGTGGTGATGCCGGATCTCGGCCCCTCTCCTGTAGCTCCCGGCGCCCTCCTCCTGAGGGGTAGGAAACTGCGGGAGTGGGGCAGCCGTCCACTGTGGTGACCTGTACCTCCTGCGATCCATGGTTAGCGTAGGCCTGCTCCTGAGGAATTAGCGGTACCCAATAATCGTTGCTTCCAGCGCGGCCGACGGGGCTTTCCCGGGCCTCCTGGAAGAGCTCAGCCTCTGGTGCCTCGTCCCCCCAGCTTGGGCCGAGGAGCGAGCTATGTTCGTCCTCCTGTGCGTGCCCTTGATCCATCATGTGGGGCACGTACTCTTCCGGGGCCGCCATCCCGAATGCTGCACCGTAGTGCCCCGTGTGCCACGCAGTCCTGTTTGAGACGCCCATTTTGGGGTGGTAGCGCGGTGGCCCACTGGGGTCTGGGGTCGTGGCGAGTCCTTCTTCGCTGGCCGGGGGCGGAGGCAGCCGCTCTTGGCCCAGTCTTGGCAACTGGCTGGCATTAGGGGTGGCCTTGGAGTCCGCTTGGAGCTGCTTGTGAGGCGTCGTGGGGCCTCCGCGTGGGCCACCCTGGACCTGAGGTGGGAGTTGGGTGTAGAAGGGGTGAGCCCCCGATGCGGCGAAGCCCAGGAGCTCTGCCACTCGTTCCAGCAGCACATCGCGACCGCCCTCCAGCAGCCTACATTGCAGTAGCTCTCTGGCCACCGTGAGCGCGGCCCTTGAGTTCACCTGCTCCCGTCGGGTGTACGGCGTCGTGGCCGCGGCGTGGTTGCAGGCCCTTGCCGCCGACCCCGCCTGCCGCGGTGTGAGAGCTGTCGTTACTGACCGCGTCGCCATGACCCCTTGGCCTCCCTGCGGACCACGAGCTACTGGGGCATGGGGTCGCCTGAGGCGGCGGTTCTGCGTGGAGCGGGCAGGCCGCCCGAGGATCGAGGTTGCTCGCTGGTCGCGGACATGATGATGACGATGCTGACGGCATAAGCAGCAGGATTCAGCGCACCTACTGGGCGCGCCAAATGTCGGATTCGGGTTCGGTGACCCTCTAGGTTCAAACTACAGGGGTGCACGCGGAGATCTCACCCCCTACCTACCTGCACCTTGTCGCCTCGCTAGGATCTAAACTACCAAGGGAACAACACAAGAGACACAAGGTTTATACTGGTTTGGGCCACCATTGTGGTGTAACACCCTACTCCAGTGTGTGGTGTGGTGGATTGCCTCTTGGGCTGATGATGAACAATACAAGGAAGAACAGCCTCACGAGGGTGAGGTGTTCTTGTGGCTAGGCTCTTGATCGGACTGGATCAAGCTAAGATGAGGTGAGGTGTTCGGATCCTTCTCTTCTCTCCCTCCTCTACTGTGGTGGCTAGCTCTACTTATAGGCAGGGGCCCTGGGCCTCTTCCCAAATATTGAGCGGGAAGGGCGCCAACAATTGGCCATTTTGAAGGGGAACATCTAGTACACTTATCCTGAATAAAGTTGGTCCTCGCTTTGTCAAAGGCTCTGGTGGTGGCCGGATTGGGCTCCACGATGACCTCCTTCCTGCCGTTCTTGACGGTCTTGGTCTTGTTGCACCGAAGCAGGTGCCTTTGCTTGATACTCGCTGCGCTTGCCTCCTTTGCACCAAAGAGGAAAGCGAGGGACAATCTTGGCGGGCTGGCGCCCGCTGGCGCCCTTTGTCATCACGGCTTGCGTCGTGGGCACCTCGTGAGGTACCCGCCTTGATCTCTCCGCCTCCTCATGAGCCAGCTGACGAGGCCGTGCACGAGGAAGCTTCCGTCGTCCGCCCAGCAATCTGGCCCCTCGTGAGGGTCTTGAGCTTGTGCTAATGAAGATGGGCCGTACTGGGCCACCCCATGAGCCACGCCGCAGGCCATAGGCAGGCAAGTCTGGGTACCCCCGTTCCCATAGCGCCGACATGCTTATCTCAAAATTTTAGTTTTTCCATTTTAGAAGGCTCAATTTGGTTGTTCCCCATCACAAGGTGCATTAAATCATTGCATGCAAGTATTAAGAGAAAGTTCACCAATGCATGTACTTTATATATGCATGCATGTATTGCAATTAATACATTGGAAAACATAAATTTTTGAGGAAAACAAAAGCACTAATTGGGTGTTTTTGCAAGCTACAAAAAGTATTCCACCACTCACCATCTACCTTGGTTGGTGAGATTTTTGAATTGAGCCCTATAAGGCTGGTTGTAATGGGGAGTATCATATATACAAGTAGTATCATGCATATATATGATAGTGTAGCTAGGATACTACTTTTGTAATGCATACTATCATAAGTTAACATCTTAGGTTGCCTTACTAATTGTCCTGCATCACACAAAGTAGTAGTACAACATTTAGACACAGTATCATGATGTGATACCACATCCTCTCTTGTGTGCCACATCATCTAGAAAGTCTAGTTGGCATGCATGATACCGCTTATGATTATACCATTACAACCAGCCTAAACCGGAAAGGAGGGAGTATGAGACTAGCCACAATGGAGAGTAGTACACTAGTAACATACACATATCCCTAGACTATATATGTTACTACCTTCATAGTGGGTAGTAACATAAGGGTAGTGTCATGCAAAGCTTCATTTCTTAGGTTCTGAGACTCATATTGCATTGGGACATGTGATGCTATAGTAACTAGATAAGTTACTGAAACTATCTCTCTCCTCATTAACTTATTGCCACATAAGCAAGTTTGCTGAGTTGGAGTCGGTGTTACTTCTGAAGTTACTCCCACTATGGCTAGTATGATACTAGCTAGTCGTCTATGATATACTAGGTACGTCACTAAGAGCATGGTTAATAATACAGCCAAGGGTCGGCTATAAGAAGTTGCCATGTCATATACAGCCAACCTCTTAGCGGGCATGTGCAATAATAAGTTTAATATACGTACTAGTTTATCAATAGTTGGCCCACCTTACATCCTCACAAAGTGTCTTGGGTCTCGTGTTGCAGGAAATGGGAAGTTCCTGGGGCTCCTTGCAACTGATCAAACAAATCATTGATCATCGGCAGTGGGTACTTTTTCTTAATCGTCACTTCATTCAATGCACGATAATCAACAACCATTCTCAAAGATCCATCCTTCTTCTCCACTAAGAGCACTGGGGCTCCCCACGGTGATGAACTTCGTTGAATGTAACCTTTCTCCAATAACTCTTTAATCTGCTTCTTAATCTCCTCCAGATCATTTGCGGGCATTCGGTATGGTCTCTTCGATATCGGTCCGGTGCCTGGCAACAGCTCTATCAAAAACTCAATGTCTCGGTCCGGCGGCATGCCTGGTAATTCCTCTAGAAATACATCTGGATAATCCTTCACTACAGGCACTTCCTCCTGAACAACTCTCGTGAAAGAATTTACTTGGGTCCTCCTCGGCGCATGCCTGGATACATACTTGAACCTTTTCCCTCAGGGGTGGTGAGCAGAATTGACTTAGTGGCGCAATCGATATTTCCTCCATACATCAATAGCCAATCCATCCCTAGTATCATATCCAATCCTTGCGACTCCAGAATTATTAAGTCTGAGGGGAAAACATGCCTACCTATGGTCACTGGTATCTGAAAACATCCTTGGCTTACCATATACTCCGCTCCTGGCGAGCTTACTAACATGCGTGTCCTAAGAACTTTGGTGGCCAACTTATACTTATCCACAAATCCCCTTGAAATGTCTGAATGCAATGCACCAGTATCAGAAAGAATGATTGCAGTAAATGACTTAACCAAAAACTTACCTATAATTGCATCTGGCTGCTCTTCAACCCCCTCCACGTTAACGTGGTTCACTTGTCCCTTATTGAAAGGGTTGGGCTTCTTCCCATAGCTTCCATTACCATTTCCATTGTTTGCTTCAGGACACTCATTGGCATAGTGTCTAGTCTTCCCGCACTTGAAACAAGTAATTTGACTTTGGTCCTTCTTGGCGGGTGTGGCTGGGTTAGAGCGGTTCTTGTTGCTGCCTGCTCCATTCCCATTTCCATTCTTGTGGCCACTGTGGTTATGCGAACTTCCTCCATTGTGCGTATGGCCTCCATGGTTATGGGTATATCCTCCCGAGTTCGGGGTAAAACAAGGCTTCTGCTGAGCACCTGAATTGTACTTCCCTTGTCCATACATCCTTTTGCGACTCTCAATCTGCTGTTGCTTCCCTTCAATCATAAGAGCCTTGTCTACCAACTCCTGATAGTTGTTAAATGTTGCCACCATTAACTGCATACTCATATCATCATTCAACCCTTTCATAAACTTCTCCAGCTTCGCGACATCTGTGGCCACATCATCTGGGGCATAGCGGGCTAACCTGCTGAACTCATCCATGTACTGCCCCACAATACGGTTTCCCTAGCGTAAGTTGCGAAACTCATGCTTCTTCATGCTCATAGCTCAAGTTGAGACATGTGTTGTGCGGAATGCTTGCTGAAACTGCTCCCAAGTGACATTGGCTATGGGGAAAGTGGTTGTGTAATTCTCCCACCATGAGGCTGTGGGTCCATCTAATTGATGTGCGGCAAAACGCACCTTCTCAGCATCTGTGCAACCTGTGGTGGTCAACTCCCTTCCAATCCTACGTAGCCAACTGTCAGCAACTATTGGCTCGGTGCTACTGGAAAACACCGGAGGCTGCAACCTTAGAAAACGGGCTAAGTTGTCAACTGGAGGTGGTGGCGGTGGTTTGTTGTTGTTGTTGTCGCCTTGGTTCTGTACTAGAAACTGCATCAAGGCATTCTGCTGTTGGATCAACTGAATGAGCTCCGGTGGGAAGACAAATCCGGGGTCACGTCTCAGAGGCATCTGATGGGTTTAGAGGGGAGAGATTAAAATAGAATGAGGTCTAGTGAGAAAGCACTACCCATATGCACCTGAGACAAACACATTCATATCAAACCAAATCAATTCAAACAAGGGCATACAATTGATCTAACTATCGTTACAGTGCTCGGGCTACTACTATATAGATGGGGGAATACTACTGATAATATGGTGGTCGACTAGAAGTTTTGGTTGGTGGAAGACTCCATGATATCCGCTCCAGCTTCATCTTCATAATCATCATCACTACTGTCGGGGTCGGAGTCAGTGTCGTCGATGATGATGTAGTCTTCTGAACGGATGTCATCGGGATGATCGTCATCTTCTCGTGGCGCGGGGTCTCCCGTGAATACACCTAGCTTCCTCGTCAGGTCGTCATTCTTCTCCACTAGTATTGCGATTTCCTCCTCATATTCGTCGCGTTTAGACTTGAGTTCCTCTTCAAGCTCCATGTTCCTGGTCATCACCTTCTTCAGGTTTATCATGCTTGCGCACATTTGGTTCTCCTGGCGATGAATGTTCTAGTTTAACTCCTGGATGAAAGCTGCAATGGACTTGTCCATCCTGGTGTTGATCATCTCCTATTGCTCATCTTGGTGCCCACATATCTGGTAGATGGTGTCCTTAAGATCCTTGTGGTAAACTTCGCCGATGCATCCCATGGCGATCTGGGATGCCATGCTCTTTCCTAGACTCCAGGTTGGTGCATCAAATGAAAACACTATGGGCTCAGTAACTGGCGTGAACGTCCTTCCTGGAACTTGAACTCGAATCATCCAATGGTCCTCTTCTGGTAAAGTGGCAGTGTAGGTCCCGGTGAAGCTTGGTATTCCTATGTTCAGGTACCTAGTGACTTCCTTCAAGTATCATCCAAAAGGTGTGTCTTCATCCGGTTGTGCAAACTTGTTCCTTGAGTCCGCCATCCTATAGTGTGGAAAATGGAGAGGAGTCAGAAATGAGTAGAGAAGAGTGGCCTATGGCTTATCCTAGTGGTCGTGTCCTACAATCAATGTGTGCTCTAATACCATCTTGTAGCGATCCGACCTCAAACGGTCAAATATCTATGCATAAGTGTCATCCCTGGATCGGTAATGCTGACCAGTACTTGAAGGATTTATAACAGAGTGCAATCACACACTTATTACATCGAATGTGTCAAAAGAGAACTTATTACAATAATATGGCTTAACGCCATCTAAATAAGATAACAACGGAAGGCTTGGAAGATAAAGTGAGCCCATCAACTCCAACGGCATAGCTGAGTGCACGGCAACGACCTAGCGGACCTTACTCTTCGTCTGAAAAGTCTGCAACATGCTATGTTGCAGCCCGAAACGGGTCAGCACATGGAATATGCTGGAAAGATAACATAATAGAGCAATGAACAAGTAAATGCTATCACTACATGCATATATGGCTGGTGAAGGCTCTATGGTTATAATGTTTTGTGAAAAGCCAATTTTTCCATACAACAAAGGAATATATTTTATTTAACTATTATGGTAGTTGATAAACATTGAGAATGGTACCCCCATCTCAATCCCAGTTAAACAATAATTATTAACCCAACAAATTAGTTAAGAGTGATGAGATCAACATGATAATCCAAGAACCAGATACTCAAGATGTCCATAACCGGGGACACGGCTAACCATGATTAGTTTGTACACTCTTCAGAGTTTTGCGCACTTTTCCCCACAAGACTCGATCTCCTCCATTGGATTTCTCGCACTACATGGTGTTTGAGAAACGGATGACCGAGACACAGTCTTTCAGAAGCATTAACTCTTTACTCTGAGTGGACAGTTACACCTACTTTCCCCTACATCTGCTAGCCCACCACTAAAGAAGGTCATGCAACATACTCAACTATTTTTAGATCCCATAATAGCTTGTGGTTGCACACGGAAGTTTCTAGCATGAATAATCTTATGACCCCTTTGAGCCTGGGTGGCGAACCAAAGGACAATACTGGTATATCCCCAGGTGCCTGCAACCAATCCACCCAGATGTGTATTTAAGTAGCCACCTTAAGTTAACCATTAATTAACAATCTCACATCTGTCATGGATCACTCAAACCAAACCACGTCTACGAGCATAGCATAGCAGTATAAGCATAACGTAGAAGTAACTCCCAAGGTTTTGATAATAAAAGGGCAATAGGTTCTACCTCATCATCTACTTCCCAATACCCACAAGTTAATCACATCCTAATCATGCAGTGTTTGAGGATTGTAGCTAATTCATAAAAACTGGGTAATAAAGGGGTATGATCAATGTGTTATTTGCCTTGTTGATGATCCGCAAAACCTAGAGACTCGTAGTAGCACGCTTCGCACTCCGGGAATTCTATCACAAACAAACAATAGCATACATAAGAACTCAAGCATAGATGCAAGAGTAAGAGCATTACTAGTAGAACCCTCAAACCCTCAAACCCTCATAGCAGTTTTAAGGGTTGAGAAGTGCCAGTTTTTGACACTTTTAAGGGTTGAAAAACAGGGGCAAAGACTATAACCCTCAAACCCAACTCGTAGAACTGCTTTAAAGGTTGGATTTGAGGGTTCTAGTCTTGCCTCAACCACAACCTTTAAAACTATCATTTCATATATCACACATTTCATCACATTTCATCATATGACATATCCCAAATTCCATCACATTTGACATAAAACAATAATCATTCTAGTTATTATTACAACACCGAATAAAACAATAATCATTCAAATTATTACAACAATGTTTGAGCAAATTACACTAATTGTTCGAATCAAATAGGACATAGAAAAGTAAAACAAAGACACATCATGGGCCAATGCGCCGCCCATCCAAGCGCCATGGTGCTCTATTAGATCATCCGGAGCCGACCATGAGTGGTTGCATCCTCAATCTCACGATGTGCTTGAAGAAAAGAGTGTATGCGAGAAGGGTTTCTTTCCGGTTGCACACGGGTACCAACATTGTCATAGAAACAAGGGAGGTTTAACCCTCTTTCATCCTCTAGGATCATGTTGTGTAGAATCACACAACATTTCATGATGTTCATCAAGGTTTTTTTGTCCCAAAACCGAGCTGGACCACGAACTATGGCAAACCTTGCTTGCAAAACACCGAAAGCTCTCTCAATATCCTTGCGGGCTGCCTCTTGTGCCTTGGTGAAATGAGCCTCTTTTCTTGTTAAGGGCACCCCATTTTTCTCCTTGATGGACTTCACAAGAGTTGCCCATTCGGGATAGATGCCATCGGTGAGATAGTATCCCATTGAGTACTCATTGTCCATGATTTTGTAGTTGCAAGCTGGAGCATCCCCGTAAATTAATCTTTTGAACAAAGGAGATCTATTGAGGATATTGATATCATTGAGTGTTCCCGCAACCCAAAGAATGCATGCCAAATCCATGTGTCCCGAGATGCTACGACCTCAAGCACAATGGTAGCATCACGGCTTTTACCGCCAATACATTCCGTGCCATGCCTTTGGGCAATTTTTCCACCTCCAATGCATGCAGTCAAGACTACCTAGCATCCCCGCCATCCCCTTTTTCATTCATTTCCATTAATCTCTTTGTATCTTCCTCGTTTGGTGCAGAAGATACTGCTCACCGCATAAACCGAATGACCAACTTGGCAAACCTACGGGCTGACTCCGTGGTTGTATCTTGCTCAATGCGAAGATACTCGTCGGTATAATCCGCGGGTATGCCATAAGCGAGTACCCGCATTGCCGCCGATATCTTTTGATATGCACTAAACCCCATGATACTGGCGGCGGATCTACAACGTTTAAAGTAATATGAGGCGGCCTCACAATCGGTGACAATCTTCACAAACAAACTACGCCGCATTCGGTACCTTCTGCGAAAGAGACGAGGAGGGTAATGAGGTACCTCGGAGAAGTAGTCTTCCATCAAATGTTCGTGTCCGAGAGCGCGGTTCCGGTAGATGGTGACTCGCCCCATCTTGACCCTCTCCTCACGATCCATCAGCTTCACGCGGTTTTCAAAGGATTGCACGTCGATGAGGAGGCTCATCATCTCGACGTCATCGTCTTGCAACAACTCATCGATGTCCGAATCGTCGGATGACGACCAACCCGACGAATCGGACAACGAGTCCATGTCGTTGTTGTTCACCTCCACCTACACAATACAACAAACAATAAATTGTGAGTGCCAACAATGAAACAAAAAGGAAAAAAGTAAAACAAAAGAAAGAAAGGAAAGCATACCTACGGGAGCTCGGGCGGGCGTGGCTGCCTCTGGCGGGCGGCGGGGCGCGGCCTGGGGCGGAGGCGGCGGGCGGGCGGCGTAGGCGGCGGGCGGGCGGGGCCGGAGGCGCTGGGCGGGCGGCCGGGGCCGGAGGCGGGCGGGCGGCCGGGGCGGCGGGCGGGCCGGGGCCGGAGGCGCGGGCGGGCGGGGAGGCGGCGGCGGGCCGGGAGGCGGCGGGAACGCGGCGGCGAGGGGAGGAGGGGGCCGATATGGGCGGGCGACGGCCGGCGTGGGAGGAGGAAGCGGGAGGTTGGGGAGGAACTTCCCTCCCGCTGACGGGGAAGGGAGTGCGGGCTGGTGTCGAGCGCCCTCCAACCCTCACTTCTACGGTTTGAATTTGGGTTTGAGGGTTGGACCCTTACTTTTTGAGGTTTGAGGGTTTAAGGGTTCTAGTCTTTGCGTTTTTTTTGTTGCAACCCGTAAAAAAGCGGTTATTTTTGAGGGTTTGAGGGTTTAGGGGTACTACTAGTAATGCTCTAAAACTCAAATAAGAAGATCCAAATCTGAAATGCCAACTGACAAGCTTCGATTTTCAAAAAGAATCAATCGAATCGGAGCTACGAAACTGAAACTACGGTCAAAAGAACTCCGAACGCAAATCTGCTTGAAACCAAATTTTAAATTGTCAAAACCATGTTCAAGTTGATTAACCAGAAATAGGGGCTCGAGACGAAGATTTTGGCGTTGGTTTCAGCGGATTTGGACGAACAGTTAAAAAGTTACGAGGGTTTTAAGATCAGGGGCTAATCTACGATAAAAATAATCGCGGATAGGTCCCTTGCCGAAAATAAATGGAAAAAGAAAAATCTACCGAACGAACGTCCGCTAACACAGACTAACGAACGAATTCGTTCTTTAAACCAAGCTAACGAACGTTCGCAAAATAACCTAATCCGAAGAAAACCGGGAAAATTGAAGTGATCTGGAAAAAAACTTATCTAGGGTTTTAAAAAACACGGCGGCGGCTATGCGGTTTTTTCTGGTTCACAGAAGAAAACCGGCGGGTCGGCGGGGTCAACGGCGGCGGACGGCGAGGCGGCTTCGGCGGGGCTCATGCGGCGGCGTGGTAGCAGTGGCGGCGGCGTAGCGACGCGGGCAAGGCTGCGGTGGTGCGCGGCAGTGGCGGTGGCGGCCGGGCGCGGTAGGCGGCGGCGGCGGCGCTGGCTGCTGTTGCTTCTGACTGCGGTGGGACGAGATGGGGAGGGGCGGCGGCGGGGTTATAAAAGGGGGTGGCGGCCGACTTGGGCAAGGGGGCGACGGGGCGCGGCTCGTAGCCAGACTCCGGCCGGTGTCCGGAGCGGACACGGCGGGGAAGGCGGCAGCGCAACGGGCCGGCTGGGCCTTTGGCCCAGTTCGGTCCAGGAACCTTTTTTTAAAATAAAATTCGCCGAAAGGAAAAATCCTAAATAAATATTAAAGAATTCTAAAAATGCCAAAAACAATTTTCACCTTCTAAATAAAATATTTAGAACATAGTGAACATTTTCTTGGCCTAAAAATGCAATTTTTTAAAAATGCATATTTTTTCTAATTCGAATAAAATAGCAATAAAAATCCAAATAAATTATTTATTTGATTTTAATATTTTTCCTCCAATATTTCTTTTATTTTGGAGAAGTCATTTTGTCTCCGCTCTTTTATTTTTTATATTGAAATATTTTGTAGAGAAAAATAGTTAAAACCGAAATGATCCTCTTTTCAATATTTGAGAAGAATTCAAATATGAAAATGAGTGAAATCCCCAACTCTCTCTGTGGGTCCTTGAGTTGCTCAGAATTTCTAGGATCAAAAACCAAAATGCTAATAAAATATGATATGCATATGATGACCTATGTATAACATTCCAGATTGAAAATTTGGTATGTTACATTATGATATGGTTTCATGATATGATACTTAACCCTCTCTTTCTTCATTTAATTAACTCTATGACAACTCATCAAAATTGCCTAGTTGGCATGCGTGATACTAGCTATGATACCCCCTTACTATTAGCCTAGCAAAGAGGCACAAATCATTTGTGCGTCGCTTTGTGAGTTTTCATCCGTTTGTTCGAGAAGCGGGGAGAAGTTTCAAACATTTCGGCCGCGAGGTGCGGCCACTAGCGTAGGCCTAGTTGGTATTTTAATTACAAAAAATTCAGATGGAGTTCGGACATCATCAAAATCGATGTGTGCCTGTGGCGTGCTCTCACGACCCCGTGGAAAAAATTGGTAAAGTTTGGCACAAGTTTTGATGACCGCTCCTTCCAAACCGGAGCATATCACATGAAGGATCATGGTTTTCCAAAAGGAGACGTGTCAATTCAAACTCCTGTGGCCAGTGACTTCATCGTTTGGCCTCATAAAAATTTCCACGATACGCAATCACCATTATACCACGGGTTTGATTTTCTGGCGCATTTCTGGTATTGTTAGCTATATTTAAGACATTTTTTGAGATTAACATGCAGTTTGTGCATAAAAATAAAATTACAACCGGAAATGCATGTGCTGTCGAAACGGATGAGAATCGTCGTTCGATATGGGAGCATCCAACGGTGCAGACGTACAATCTGTGGGGTTTGGGTTCTGGCCAATCAGAAAGCACGATTCAGATCGTGGGCGAGGTGACGGGGTTTGGTCGGCACACGGCTTTCATCAACGAACCGTGTGCTATTCGCAAACCAGATTGCATATTTTTGTTCACACATACTATAGTGAGATCGATTGACTGTGCTACCTCTATGAATAATAATAATAATAATAATAATAATAATAATAATAATAATAATAATAATAATAATAGTAACAACAACAACAACAACAACAACAACAACAACAACAAACAGTTTATATTCATTGCCTGAGCTCACAGCATATGAAGGTCAACATATTAACGGTTCTTACATCAACAGAAAACCAGGAATAACTCACAAATTCAGTACACGCGACTGTTCTAAATTGACGATTAAGTTGCAGGGTAGGCATAAAGACTAGTCTCACGGCTTCATTCACATGTACATGGGGGAACTGGGATCATTAAGTTGACCCCAAATGAACTTGGGATTTTTCATGATTTTACGTTCCTCTGTTGCACGAGTGCGTGATTCCTTAGTTGGAAACTCATCAAATTCATCGTACTCGTCCTCATCGGCAACATTGTGGACACCCAGTACCCTTCTCTTCCCATGCATCGCCAAATGGCCGTTCTTATGCAAGGGATCTTCCACAAAGAAAATCTGGGTAGCATCGCTGGCAAGAATGAATGGGTCCGCGTGATATGCCATCGTTGTCCTGTTAACACAGGTCTTCCTATACTCATCAATCCTTACCTGACCAAGAGCGGTCCATGCGCACCTGAATAATGCCACCTTAACTTTCACATAGTCAAGCTCCCAAATCTCTTTGATGGTTCCATAGTATACCCTTTTATCAGCATCATTTACAGTCATGCATTCTATTCGGACAGAGCTGTTCTGATACAAGGTCTTATTATCACGTTCCTCAGTGTAGAACGTGTATCCATTTATGTCATATGCTTGGTACGTCAACACCGTAGGTGATGGCTTTTGTGCCAACCACGTAGCAATGTCATCGATGGATCCTTGTGCCAAACGATTTTTCAGCCATTCGGCGTACTTCTTAGTGTGCTCCTTCATATCCACTTCTAATGAAGGCACCATTGGTAACAAGCTTTGGCGTATCTCCGCCAAGTGTTCTTTGGCATAAGCGATGAGAACTGGGTTGTTAAGCACTACCGTCAAATGGGCTTTCTCTACCAATTATCCGGGTGCACCATTTACGTGCCAGCAAGGACCGACTTACCTTTCAGCCTTCCCTCGTGGTGAGAGAGGGGCAAACCTATAGGTCTTTGTTGCATGTATTCGCTGCAAAACTCAACCACCTCCTCCGTGGTATAACCTTGTAGGATGCTCGCCTCTGGATGGTTTCGGTTCCGAGAAAAGCACTTCAGTAGTCCCATGAACCGCTCGAAGGGATACATTTTGCGAAGAAACACAGGACCATAATACTTTATCTCGTCGACAAGGTGCACAATGAGATGGACCATGACATCATAGAATGACGATGGGAAAACATCTCTAGGTTGGACAATATTCTTGCAATATCATCTTGCATATGATCCAACTCTTCAAGATTTACAACTTTCTGCCATAGTTGGTTGAAGAAATCACAGAGGTCAATGAGTGTGTTTCATCCATCAGATTCCTGATGGCCACCGGGAGGATTTGCGTCAACATTACGTGGCAATAATGTGACTTCATGTGTCCCAACTTCATTTTACCTGAGCTCACATCCATGAGACTTCTAATGTTTGCACAGTAGGAAGAGAGTGTCTTACCTGACAACAAATAGGTGAAGAACTGTGTTGCTTCTTTTGTGCTGAAATTGTAACTCTGGCGAGCTTTTGTGAATTTGTCATCATCTTCTGCTTCACTCTTGCATTGTGATTGATCAGCAAGCATATCGAGTCATGAACTGTCACCATCCTTTCTTTTACCTTTAATCTTGAGCAGAGTACCAAGGATGCTTTCACATACTTTGTTCTCTGCGTGCATGACATAGATGCAGTGACGTACACGTAGAATCTCCCAGTAAGGTAATTTCCAGAACACCGATTTCTTCTTAAACACTTGATCCTTGGGTGTTAGTTTCACCGTCAAAGGATGGTTCTTGCCAAGCACAACATTATTTTTTTTAGCCATGTTGTGGACCACCTCCCCTTCATAGGGTCTTGGGCCCTCAGTTGCCTCTGCCATACCATAAAATTCAGCTTTCATCTTTCAGTATGGGTGCTTTTCCGTAAGAACCTACATTGACGCAAATACACTATTTTGCACGAGTTGGGAAGTCTTCTGCTAGCTGTCCTATCCATGCATGTGACACACCCTACATCTCCCCTTGTTTTCTGCCCCGATATGTTGCCTAATGCTGGCATATCTTGAATGGTGTGCACCAGCATCACATGTAGATCGAAAATCTCCTTTATGTAAGCATCATAATATTTTACAGCAGGCGCATCTATCCACATTGTCAGCAGTTCTAATACCAGTAGCTGAAAGTAAATGTCGATGTCCTTTCTATGTTGCTTATGTCCTTGGATAATCATTGACATCATAATGTATTTTTTCTTCATACACAAACAAGGAGCTAGGTTATATATGCACAGAAGCACATGCCATGTGTCGTTATTGGTGCTCATATCGCCAAAAGGATTCATCCCGTCAGTACACTGCCCGAGCCTTATACTTTTAGGATCCTTGGCAAATTTTCCAAACTTGTTGTCGATTAATTCCCACTAAGCCCCATCTTTTGGGTGCCTCATAAACCTATCCGCAATTTTCTCATCATGATGCCACTGCAACCTCTTTGGCTCTCTAGGGTTTGCAAACAAACGCCTCAACCTTGGAATTAAAGGCAAGTACCAAACAACCTTGAATGGGATTCCTGTCTTGATCTCATCGTCCAATTTGTACTTGTCCTTTGCTCTCCTGCGCTTGTATCATGCATGCTTGCATGTGGGACATGCATGAAAATCTTTATACTCACCACGGTAGAGTATACAATCATTCACACAAGCGTGTATCTTCTGTACTTCAAGTTCCAATGGCAAACAATTTTCTTCGCTTCATTCGTGCTTCTAGGGAGCACCGTCGGCGTTCTGGGAATGGGGGTCCCCAGACTTGCCTGCCTGCGGCCTGCGGCGTGGCTCAAAGGAGGCCCAGGACGGCCCATCTTCATCAACGCAAGCTCAAGACCCTCGCGGGGCGGACGACGAGGAGCTTCCTCAGGCACGGCCTCGTCAGGCTGGCTCATGAGGAGGCGTAGAGTTCAAGGCAGGGTACCTCGCGAGGTGCCCATGACGCAAGCCATGACGACCAAGGGCGTCAGCCAGGCGCCAGCCCGCGCAGTGTCCTCCTTTCCTCTTTGGTGCAAAGGGAGCAAGCGCAGACGAGAGCATCAAGCAAAGGCATCCATTTCGGTGCAACAAGACCAAGACCAGCCCCAACGGCTGGAAGGGAGTCATCGTGGAGCCCAAGCAGGCGTCATCACCAGAGCCTTTGGCAGGCGAGGATCAACTTTAGTCAGGATAAGTGTACCCGTTGTTCCCCTTCAAAATGGCCAATTGTTGGCGCCCTTCCCGCTCAATATGTGGGAAGAGGCCCAGGGCCTTCGCCTATAAATAGGAGTAGCCACACTCAGAGCAAGGAGATCGGAACGATCGGAGATCGGAACGATCGGGGATGGAAACGATCAGCATCTAGATCTAGAACCCAGAGAAAGACAGAGACCCGATCCTCAAGCTAGAGCGACTGAACACCACCTAGCAGTTCATCGCACCCGCCAAGAACAAACCCTCGCGAGGCTGTTCTCCCTTGTATTGTTCTTCATCAGCCCAAGAGGCAATCCACCACACCACAAACTAGAGTAGGGTATTACACCACAACGGTGGCCCGAACTAGTATAAATCTTGTGTCTCTTGTGCTGTTCCGTTAGTAGTTTAGGTCCCTGCGATTCGGCGAGGTACGAGACGGTGGAGGGTCGGATCTCCAAGCGCACCCCAGTGTTCGAACCTCAAGGGTCTGCCTGAACCCGAAATCCGACATTTGGCGCGCCAGGTAGGGGTGCGCCGGAATCTGCCTTTCGTCGCCTCGTTCTTCCCCGACCACCGCAACCATGTCTGACGCCCGTCGGGCCCGCACCGAGCGCCGAGCCGCCCTCGCCTCCCATGTCGCCCAGACAGCTCCCGTCGGCGGGCGCGCTCGTCATGCCCCGTCACCTGCCAACGCCGCCATCGCCCGGCGGGGAACGAGCAGCAGCATCGCCCCAAAGACACCGTCCATGAGGCGGGACGGCCGCACCGCCACCCCTTCGCTCACCCCCACTGGTTCTTCGTCACGCACACCCCGCGCGGCCATGGAGGCCCGAGCTGCACTCATCATGGCAAACGAGCTCCTGCGCTCCTGCCCCGTCGACGACGTCTACGAAGAATGGCTCGACCGAGTCGCCGAGCTCGTCCGCGCTGCAGGAGGCGCCCCCGCGCCGTCTGTCTTGTTGCACCGCACCCTGCCCCGTGAGGGCGATGAAGCTCCCGGGGCGCCTCAGCCGCCTCCTCCTCAAGAATGCGCCCTGGCCCCAAGGCGCGCGGTCCCTGGGCGGAACCTGTTCCGCTAGGGCGCCAGCTGCAAGAGCAGAGCTGTCAAGAAGTTCCTCGCCCACAAGAAGCTGCCCGGCGCTCCCGCTCCAAAGACGTCAAGACCTGCGCTGCCACCAGCCGTGTGGCGCAGGAGGCCCACAAGACCAAGCTCTCACGTCCGAGGCCCCAGCTGCCATGGCGGGCTGCCGCGCCTTCACCTCTGAGCTGCGCAGCGTCGCGTGGCCCGCCAAGTTCAAGCCAGACCTGCCTCCTCGCCACGATGGCACGGCTGGCCCTACGGAGTTCCTCCAGCTCTACGAGCTGGGCATCGAGGCTGCCAACGGGGATGAAAAGACCATGGTGAACTGGTTCCCCATGGCGCTCAAGGACGGGGCCCGCACCTGGCTCCTGAATCTGGCCCCAGGCACGATCTCTTCCTGGGCTGAGATGCGCACCCGCTTCATCGCCAACTTCCAGGGTACTCGCGACCGGCCACCCGCCGTGAGCGACTTGCACCGAATCAAGCAGCAGCCAGGGGAAACCTTGCAAAAGTACATCCAGCGCTTGAACAACGCGCGCCTCAAGATCCCCAGGGTAACGGAGGAGGCCATCATCTCTGCCTTCTCCGACGGCGTGCGCGACGTCAAGATGAAGGAGGAGCTAGCGATGCATGAAGATCTGTGCACCTCCTTGGAGCTGTTCAACTTGGCGACCAAGTGCGCCAGGGCTGAGGAGGGGCGCCTCTCCCTCCTCGAGCTGCTTGCCCTAGATCCTGAAGAAAAGAAGTCCAAGGCCAAGGACGTGAAGCGCAAGGGGGCTGCCGTACTCGCGACCGAACCAGACACCAAGCGAGGCAGAGATCAGCCCGAGTCCTCCAAGGGCAGCGATGCTGCGTGGTACCACGACCTCCACACCCACAACACCAATGAATGCCAAGAGCTCCGGGTCAGACGCTGAAGGAAGGGTCGGCAGACGCCTGAGCGCAGCGAACGGGCTACGGCCGAGGAGGAGGAAGGAATGCAGACGCTGGGAAGACCATGCCCGCGCCAAGGGTGGTGCGACCAACCTCGCGAGGACCGCTGGCAAGACCCACCTCGCGAGGGAGGCTGGAGGGATCAGCCTCGCGAGGATCGCCCGCAGGGGAACGCAGGCCTCCCTCTGCTGCCGCCGCCGCCAAGGAGAATTGAAAACCGTCATTAGGATGAGGGGGCTGGGGGCTTCCAGGAAGCGCGTGCGATCGCCTGCATCCTGGGCGGACTCAAGCCCCAACCTCTCAGTGCATCTTCAAGCAATTCACCCGCGAAGTGAATGCAGTCCTCCCCAAGCTCGAGGCTGTCGGGGAGGCTGATCGTACCCACGAACACCTATGGGGCCGGCGGACCAGGCCCCTTTGTGGTTCGGAGGGGGGCGGAGATCGCGCGAACAGCGGATCGAGGCGGGCACACGAGCAGTTTAGCCAGCTTCGAGCTCCCGAGAGATAAAACTCCTACTGCTGCTTGTTTGATGTATTGTGTTCTTGCTAGGGAGCGATGCAAGCTACAAAACATAGCCTGAGCGTATCTGGTCTCGAGTGAGTCGAATGAATCGAACCTTCCCTACGTTGCGCATGGGCCTCCTTTTATATGCTCAAGGGGTCTCCGACAGGTGGCAACATAGGCGAGGGTACAAATGTAAAAACGGGAGTTGGTACACCTACTCGAGCGAGTGTACGATGCAAAATACCTAACTCGACGGCAAGGGACAAAAGCAATAAATGCCCGTGCGTGTCGCCCAAAGCGATTAACAGAGACCATCAGGTGCGCCACCGCTCGCCACGATGGCAAGTTTGTCAGCGCCGCTTATCGCTGCTCTCAGCTGGCTACACAACCTCTTGACACGCGCGCATGGAATGGTCCCATGGTGACACGTTGCTGGATGAGCTGGAGCGGAGATGGAGAGAGGTTGCTTGCCGCGGCAAGCGCCTTGCCGCGGCCGAATCCCTGTGTTCTGCATGCCTTGAATGGCCTTCCCGGCAAGCTCCTCTTGCCGGGGCCTTGTCTTCTTAGTCTGATACTTTGTTCTTGAATGGCTCCAAAGGAGCCACGAAGGATCTTGGCGGTGACCAGGAAAACCCTGCCGCGGGGTGCTGCAACTGTCTGCGTGCGAGTACGGGATACTAGGGTACCCCTACTCTAGTACACCGACAGAGCCCCGAACTGGGCAGACAGTGCCGAAGCGCTGTCGGGCCAGGCCCAAAACAGTGCAGTCACACGCGTGGCCTCGATCACGCCGTAACTCGCCCGGAGCCACCTCGACCCCCACTATCGGCACGCACCGATCGTGGCGTCGTGCGAGAGATCGTGGGCGTGGTCGTGGGGGTTTCTTTATTAGGAAAAGTGGAACGTCCGCCCCCTCCCCCTCTTTATAAGCGGGGGAAACAGGGGCAGGCCGTCCACTCCGCCATTGCTGTCTTGTCAAGAAAACCACCGCCGCTCCGAAAGCCGACAAGGAGAAGGGCGTCAAGTCGGCCGAGGCGCAGCGGCTCGCGGCGCTGCGCAAGGAGCGGGCCATCTTCCCCCCTCAGCTCGGCGCAAGGGAGCTGCGGGATGTCTTCTATCTCTTTTGGTCGACGGAGACGCGTGCGCATCCGCGCACGAAGGTACTCCCCGCCTCCGCTTCTGATTTGGCCCCAACTGGGTACCCCTTCTTTGCCCTTTTCTTCTATTGCGGGCTTTGCCCGCCCTTTTCCGAGTTCTTCTGCGATATCATGAACACATATGACCTCCGCCTCCTTGATTTCACCCCCAAAGCTGTCTTGACCATGGCAGTTTTCGCACACCTTTGTGAAAACTTTGTCGGAGTCCACCCAAATGTGGCACTCTTCCGCCACTTCTTCGTGCCCTGGCCGAGAGAGGAGAGCCACTTGCCGGAGGGATAGCTTGGGTCTCCAGGATTGGCAAGAAAGAAGCCTATCTGGAAGGGGAGTTCCGCAACAAGTGGGAGGAGTGGAGAGCCAATTGGTGTTGGGTCGTAGAGGAGAACCCGCAGCCCTTCACTGCCGTGCGCCAAACCCCAATAGTGCGCGGCAGAGATTGGAGTAACTTGGCACCGGAGGATGCTAGGTTGAAGATAGCTGTGACCCGGATTTTGCGCCTCAATCTTGCTGGACTAACCGTAGGCGCAGTTGGCGCAGACTTCCTTCGCCAGATCGCTTCCCTTGCAGGAGAGGAGGAGGCCTGCTTGGGAGTTCCAAATGCGGCAGACATCATGAGGTTGCACCCGGCCTGAATTGGAATTTCACCGTCCTAGAGCTGGATGCGATCTTGCTAGAGCTGTTCAAGAACGACCCCGATCACCCTGAGTGGTTTAGGTTGCCGAGGGGGGTCGTCCCATTGTGCAACAACTCGGCGCTTGACCGCATCCGCGCCATGATGCCGTTGTGCGATTCCCATGGGATCGTTCCAACCTGGCAGGAGCCCCCCGACGAGGTCGTGCAGCAGTTCTTCGATGACTTGGAAGAAGTGCCGATCCGCTCCGACGAGCAGAAAAGGCTCACCCGCGACACCACCGACGAGGAGATGGCGCGTATTGCCACCAGGGTGGAGGAGGCGGCAGCAGCCGCTGCCGCTGGAGCCTTCGGGTACACCGTAGAAGAGGCGGACGCTGCGAAGGCGGCAAGCCTTGCCGAGCGAAGGGAGATCGCCGGCGAGGACGAGCTTGTCGAGCCCGAGGCCGGGTCGAGTGGACCCGCCGAGGGCGCTTCTTCTCCACCACCCAGCGACTTGCCGCCAGTGGAGCCCTCGGCTCCGCCGAAGAGGCGTCTCCGCAAGGCCGGAGACGAGTCGGGGCGGCAGACTGGCCCACAGCAGCAGCACCGCGCGACGCGCTCTACCGCGGCAAGCGATGTTGCCGCGGGAGCGCCTCACACTGCTGCGACAACTGGGGCGGGATCTTCCCAGGCCACCGCCGACGCCTCCGCCAAGCGGCCAAGAGAGCCCACTCCCCCGCCTCGTCGCACCGGAGGCGAGCCAGAGTTCGACTTCTCCAGCGCCAGCTCCGAGGAGGAAGATGAAGAGTAAGCTCTTGAGATTGTGTTTGTATTTCTTCAATTTTGTTGCTTCATCTTGAATCTGATTTGCTTGCTTCTGGACTCTTTCCTTTTCGTGACGCCGCCCAGAGAGCGTCGAAGAGGGCCAAGATCCCGACGGTCGTCATTGAGGATGATTCCCCCGTGGCAACAGGGGACGCGTTCGAGACCCCCTTGCCGGACCCGGCAACCCTTCCTCAGAGCAGCCCCCAGCACAGCCCCAAAAGTAAGTGCGCGGTTTTCTCCTTACTATTAGGTGTGCAGGGGTGCTCCTTCTTCGTTGATACCTGATTGTTTGCCATTGTAGGAGCAGAGCAGCCTCATCTGGAGGGCCCGGAAGCCGCCCCCGAAATCCTGTCTGCTGTCACTACGCCGCCAAGGGAGGATTCTCCGGCAAGGGAGCGCCCTCCAACAAGGGAGGCCACTCCGGCAAGGGAGGCTACCCCGGCAAGGGACAGCGCCAAAGGACCCTCCGTGGTCGAGGCCATGGCGGCGGATCCTGCAGGTGTAATTTCCTTACACGAAAATCTCCCTTGGGCTTGTTTTCTTTTGTTTCTCTTTTTGAACATTTGCTTGACTGCTCTTTCTTCGTCTGACGCAGAGCCGATGGAGGTCGAGGCTGCCGGCGAGGAGGAAGCGCGCGGCAACACCAACGAGGCCGCCGTCGTGGAAGAAGAGGTCGTTGCCGTGGAAGAAGAGGTCATCACCGACGAGCCTGTCGGCGAGGAGGCCACCGAGGCTGCTGACGCAGGAGCTGGCGAGGAGTCGGGCGATCGCACTGACGGCCCTAAGGCCGCAGGAGCGCCAGGCGCTGCACCGACAGCCGACTCCCCCGCTGCTGCTGCCAGGGCTCTGAGGAGCCCCAGCCCGGCGCCTACTTGAAGGCCGGCGAGGGTGTCTTCATCAAACTCCCCTGGGAGCTGAGCTCCAGGGCGCCGGTCGAAGGAGAGACCTTCGACGGCGAGCTACTCGCCTCCGCTGGGCTGACGCTGGTGGACGCGCCAAGAAGCAGCAGCGGCGAGTCTGAGGAGGAGCAGCTGCTGAAGAAGCTGTTGTCGCTCTACCGCGCCCGGCAAGCCAAGTTGGAGACCCGAGAAGCACTTGTCGCGAGGGCAGGAGCGGACATGGAGAAGCGCCAGAAGAGCTCCGAGCGCCAACCAAGAAACTCTCCGCGACGAAAGGTAAGCGCTGGGGCAACTGCAGAAGAGCGCACGGCCTTCATCCTTGAGAAGGCCGCGGTGAGGAGGAGCGGCTGGCTGCCGAGAAGCTCTCCGCGCAGAAAGCGAGCTGGCGCAGCGGAAGGTCAACCTGGACAGCCACGAAGAAGACCTTGCCGCGTGAGGAGTCACTTGGCGGGCGCTTAAGGAAGCGGGCGATGCCGCCGCAGCCGCCGAGGCCGCCAAGGAAGAGTTGAAGGCGAAGGTGGCACAGCTGGAGGCCAGCCTCAAGAAGAGTGGCGAGGAGCTTGCCGTGCTCAAGCACGAGCGCGAGAAGGACACTTACACCCTTGGCGAGCTACAGGGCCGTCTCGCCGATAGGGGCAAGGAGCTCGACGCCGCCAAAGATTCCAAGGCGGATCTTGAGCTGAAGCTGACCACTCTGACGCAGACGTTGGACGGCGCCAGAGAGCGGGAAGTGGGCATGTTGGAGACGATCAAGGCCAAGGAGGAGCTGCTAGCGAATGTTGTCTCCACCTAGAGCGCCTTGAGGGAGAGTGTGGAGAACTGGACTGAAGGTCTTGTGGACACCGCTGCCGACGTCCACAACGAGCTGATGGAGCTAGGGATGGCGGACCTGGCATACTCCTCCGACGAGCATCTCCAACCCAGCGCCAAACTCAGTTTATTCTTCAAAGGCGTGGTGACGGGTCTCCAGCGACTCCGGGAAGAGGTCCCAAAGCAGCTGGCCGAGGAATCACACCAGATCTGTGTAGGAGCCCTCGAGAAGGTGTTGATAAAGGTGGCCTTTCGCAATCCGGGCCTCAACCTTAACGGCGTCCTCAGATCCTTGCCGCCAGATGCCAACGTGGAGGAGTTTCAAAGCCCTTGTCGCACCCATTGTGGACAAGGTGAACAAGATCAAGCGGATTGATGGCGACCGCGTAGACTAGGCCGGCAATTTTATCTTTCCCTTGTCGCTGCTGATCATGTTTAGAACACTTTGTTAGATCAGCGACAAGTTATTTTGTAATATACTCTATCTTAGGCGATCAATGCAACATTATTTCCTCTACTTGATTCTTCCTTTGTACGTTTCTGCCCTACGCATTTGGGGACTTGTCGGTGCGGGCACCCTTGCCGCGAGCGCTGAGTGCGGAACGTCAGCAGCCTGCTGGCAGTGCCGCCTCCGACAAGCAACCTTGTCGCGACTAGCCGCAGCTCACTTAAGTTGTTGAGCGGACTCGAAACAAAGTAAGGGCGCGACTAGCCTGCGAGTTGGTTCCTCTGCGCACAGGTTTTCCATACAAAGTACTCTTGTTCGAGGAAGATAACTTAAAAATTTAAAAATTGATTGCTCAAACTTTGGCAACTTAGCTTTTCTGTCTTTTGCTTCCCGATAAGGCGAAACTTCCTCGAGCGATGCCTGGTCCATAGTATTTTCTTCTCCTTCCCCCCTGGTTAACTTGTGTGCGAGGGAGCCTTCCTTTCTTTGAGAAAAGAGAAAGAAGAGAAAATAAAGTTATGGAGCCCAGCGGCTCGATTTTTCTTACCGGGTGTGGTTGCTGCATAAAACGTTAGCCAAAGCATGCAATAAAACGATGAAAGCATGAATTTGACAAGTTGTGCGCAACACACGAGCTTTACTGATGCACGGGGTCTGCGCCCGGCTTTGTACAAAGGATTACATGCAACAGCGGCAAGACTTGTACAAAAGGGGGTTGCCGGAACGGGTTCCGCAACCGCGCCCTATGGGTAAAACTTACGAAGATGCTCAATGTTCCAGGAGTTGCTCACCGGGATGCCATCTTCGGTCTCAAGGCGGACATCGCCATGCCTAGTGACTCGTCTCACCCGATAAGGGCCTTCCCACTTTGGCGTCAACTTGTTTGAATTCTTGGCGGACTGAACGCGCCGAAGAACAAGGTCGCCTTCCTCGAGACTTCTGGCACTAACTTTACGGCTATGGTAGCGACGCAAAGCTTGTCGGTAGTGAGCAGCTCGCACGATGGCCTCAAGGCGATCCTCCTCAAGGAGCAGCGCGTCATCTTGTCGCAGCTGCTCTTGCTCAAGCTCATCGTGGCGAGCACTCGAGGCGATCCGTATACGAAGTTCCGTGGGGAGAACTGCCTCTGCTCCATAGACTAGAGCAAAAGGTGTCCGCCGGTGGCTCGATTTGGCATCGTCTGATCGACCAAAGAACCACCGGCAGCTCCTCGATCCAGTTTCTTCCGCGACTTGTGCAGCCTGTCGAAAGTTCTGGTCTTGAGCCCGCAGCACTTCAGCATTTGCCCTCTCTGCTTGACCGTTGCTTCTCGGGTGAGCAACGGAAGCAAAGCAGACCTTGGCGCCAAGATCTTGGACATACTGCATGAAGGTGCGACTCGTAAATTGTGTGCCGTTGTCGGTGATGATCCTGTTAGGGATTCCGAAACGGCAAACAATCGACTTGAAGAACTTGATCGCTGACCGTCTGTCACCTTCCTCACCGCTTCCACTTCCGCCACTTTGTGAACTTGTCGATGGCGACGTACAAGTACTCAAAGCCCCGACAACTTCGGGGAAGGGGCCGAGGATGTCGAGCCCCGGACGAAAATGGCCAGCATAAAGGGATCGTCTGGAGAGCCTCGAAATTGGCTGGTGTATCTATTTGGAATGGAACTGCACGCTTCACACTTGGTTACTTGTGCAGTTGCATCCTGGAGGGCTGTTGGCCAGAAGAAACCTTGCCGGAAAGCTTTGCCGGCAAGTGCTCTTGCGCCAATGTGGTGACCACATATGCCTCCGTGTATCTCTGCCAGCAGCTTCTGTCCATCTTCCCTGGGAATACACTTCAATTTCACACCGTTGAGTCTTCTTCTGTACAGTATGATGTCGACAAACTGGTACATACTTGACTGCCGGGCTACTCTTTCCGCTTCTTCTTGCTCTTCGGGAAGTTCTCCTGTCTGAAGGAAAAGGACAATCGGCTGCGCCCATGCTGGAGCTTGTGGCTCGACAACGAGGACTAAAGGCACATCTGCTGCTGCAGGAACGTCAGCTTCTACGGCAAGAACCTGCGGCTCTGCCGGAGCTTGATGCTCCCCGGCAAGCTTGCCGGAGCAAGACTTGTCGGAAGCGTCTGCTTCAACGAAACAAACCCTAGGGCTTGTCGGAGCAGACTGCCCCTCAGCACTGTTGGAGTTGATCTTGGGGACCTTCGCAACGACGGCTGTGGGAAGCTCTGCCGGAAAGTAGTCACCAGAGATCAACTTCCTCTTCTTGCTTTGTCCGGTTGATGGTGTTACGGTTGGTTGAGTCAGCTTGAGCACGAAAATCCCTGGTTCCACAGGCAACTTAAGTGCAGCACACTTTGACAAAGCCGTCAAGCAATATCATTCTCGAGCTCTTGGAACATGTTCCATTTGCAGGCCGTCAAAGTGCTCTTCTAGCTTCCTCACTTCATCAACGTAGGCTTCCATCAACGGACTTTGATAATCTTTGTTCACTTGGCGGACGACAAGCTGCGAGTCACCCCTGACAATGAGCTTCTTAATCCCAAGGTCTACGGCGATCCTGAGACCGGCAAGCAAACCTTCATACTCTGCAGTATTGTTTGTCGCTTGCTCCTTGGGAAAGTGCATCTGGACTACGTACTTGAGGTGCTCTCCGGTGGGTGCGATAAGCAAGACGCTGGCCGGCGCCTTGAAGCGAGAAGGCACCATCAAAGTACATTAGCCACTCTTTGCTTGCCTCCTTGACGGGAATGCTCGTCTCCGGAATCTCTTCATCTGGCGTTGGCGTCCATTCTGCTATGAATTCTGCCAATGCTCTGCTTTGGATAGTTGAAGTGCTTTCAAACTTGAGACCAAAGCTTGACAGTTCCAGTGCCCACTCGACAATCCTGCCTGTTGCCTCTGGATTCTGCAGTATCCTCTTGAGCGGAAAGCGAGTGACAACTGTGATCTCATGTGCTTGGAAGTAATGGCGCAGCTTTCTCGAGGCCATGAGGAGGCCGAAAAGCAATTTCTGCACGCCAGAGTACCTTGACCTAGCCCCCTGCAGGAGGGAACTGATAAAGTAAACTGGGCGCTGCACCATCCTTTTCTGCATCTGGTCATGCGTCTGCGCGGATTCGTCCTTGTCGGGACCAGAGCTTGTCGGCGAAGCCCCCTGCTTGTCACCGGATGTGTTTGCCGTGGTAGCTGGCTCGTCATCCGCCTCCCGCTCCGCTACTAACGCAGCACTAACCACTTGATTGGTTGCCGCTATATATAGCAGCAACTTCTCTTGTGGTTTAGGTGCGACAAGTGTCGGAGTGGAGGACAGGTATCTCTTTAAGTCTTGCAGCGCAGCCTCCGCTTCGAGTCCATTTCATTGGACCTGCCTTTTTCAAAATCTTGAAAACGGCAGTATGCGCGCTTCAGCAGACCTAGAAATAAACCTGCTGAGAGCAGCTACACAACCGGCAAGTCTTCGTACATCCTTGACGCGCTTTGGTGCTTCAATCTGCTCAATGGCCTTGATCTTGTCGGGATTGGCTTCAATCCTCGCTGAGACACGAAGAACCCGAGAAGCTTGCCGGAAGGGACTCCAAACACGCACTTCTCGGGGTTGAGCTTGAGGTTGATCTTGCGCAGGTTTGCAAAGGTCTCGTCCAGATCTTGAACCAGAGTTGCTTTGTCCTTGCTTTTGACCACTATGTCATCCATGTAGGCTTCTACATTTATGTGCATTTGCGGTTCAAAAGCGTCATGGACTACCCTTGCAAATGTTGATCCAGCATTCTTCAAACCGAAAGGCATCCGTATGAAACAAAGATGTGCCACATGGTGTAATGAATGCGGTCTTCTCCTCATCTTCTTCAGCCATGAAGATCTGATGGTATCCTGAGTATGCATCAAGAAACGAAAGCAAATCACATCCAGCCGTGGAGTCAACAATCTGGTCGATGCGCCGTAAGGGAAATGGATCTTTGGGACAAGCTTTATTACCATCCGTGAAGTCAATACAAAGTCTCCATTTTCCATTTGCTTTATGCGACTATCACGGATTGGCCAACCACGTAGGATGGACCACTCCTCGACAAGGCCTGCCGCTTCCAGCTTTCTTGATCTCTTACGCTATGAATTCTTGGCGCCCACCGCTTGCTTCCTTACTTTTTGCTTGACGGGCGCGCGATGAGGACAAGCGGCCAGCGGTGCTCGATCACTTTCACGGGAACACCGGGATGTCGACGGTTGCCATGCAAACACGTCGACATTCGCCCGCAGGAAAGCAACGAGCGCGCCTTCCTATTTAGCGTCGAGAGAGGCACTGATGGTGAAGGTACCACCAGTGCCGTCCTCCTTGGCGGGCACCTTCTTGGTCTTTGGCGGATCTACCATCTTCTTCTTGCACTTGCCGGTGGAGCTCGATGGTGCATCCTCGACGGCAGCGCAACACTCCGAAGAGGTGCGCTTGCCGGAGTGGGCATCAGAGCTCTTGCCGGGCTTGGACTTTGTCTTCTTCCCCCCGGGAGCTTCAGCGGCAAGTGTTTGGCAATCTGTCGCGGCTGCTGCATCCCGGTAGATCTTGTCGGCACAGATAAGGGCATCCTTCTTGTCGCCATGGACAGAGATGACGCTTATCGGCCTTGGAATCTTGAGTAAGTTGTAGGCGTAGTGAGAGGCTGCCATGAACTTGGCGAGTCTTTGGGCGGCCAAGTATCCCATTGTAAGGCAATGGGAAATCGGCAACGTCGAATGTGACCCTCTCAGTCCTAAAGTTCAGCTTCACGCCAAATGTTACCGGCAAAGCATAATCTTCCCTTCGGCTTGCTCCTTCCCGGATTGATTCCTTGGAAGGTGCCAGTCTCTTCGAGCTCATTGCCGTCAGGATTTGAAGCTTACGGAGCACCGCGGAGGAGATCAGGTTCAAGCCGCCCCGCCGTCAACTAGCATCTTGGTGACCTTGAGGTTGCGGATGGTTGGTGAGACCAACATCGGCAAGCACCGATCGCAGATTATGCGATCAGGGTGGTCCTCAATATCAAAAGACGATAAGGCGTCTTGGACCACTTCAGGCTTGCGTGACTCCACGGATGGTTCCGCTGCATTGACCTCCCGCATCCATTGCTTGAGTTGGCGGTGGGAGGTATGTAGGGAAGCACCTCCGTCAACGCAGAGGACCTCTGTGGCTTTCTGAAACTCCTGCTCACCGGCGTAAATGCGTCTTCCATATCTTCGTCGTCGTCATCATCTTCATCCTTGTCGCGCTGGGAGGTCTATCTCCTTGCCGCTGCTTGGCCTTGCCGCGCGCCTCCCCGCCGGACGCTTTCTTGCTTGCTTCCCGGCACCTTCACGGCCTTCTCCTTGTCGCGCCGCATTTCTTAGCCTTCGCTGCTCAACAAGCTGCTCGACCTTCTTGCAGCTCGGAGGTCGTGGCCCTTGGTGCGGTGGATCTTGCAAGATTGCTTGCGGAGCCGTCCTGCTTGTCGGCGGCCGCCACAGACTGGTGGTTGGCGTCAGCGGCAACCTCCTTGCCGGAGCCACCAGCCTTGGCGTTCTTGTCGCCACCTCCTTTGCCGGACTGATCAACAGCTAGCACTTCTCTACCTTTTTTCTTCCTGTTGCCTCGCCGCCGGCCCTTCTTTGCCGGGGCGGCCTCCTCACTGTCAGATCCTGCTTCTGCATTTTCTCCTGTGAGTCTCCTCCCTTCCTCAGCGCGTGCACACTTGTCGGCCAAGGCGTACAGCTCACTAACGTCCTTGACTTTGCACATCGCCATCTCCTCCCTCATACTGCGGTTCCGCGTTACGATGAAACGCGCTGATCACCGCGGCAGGGTGGACATCTGGGATGTTGTAGTGCACACGGCTGAATCTCTGAATGAACTTGCGCAGGGACTCTCCTTCCTTCTAGGCGAGCAGATGAAGGTCACTCTCTTGGCCATGAGGTTTGTGGCCACCTGTGAAGGCGCCAACAAACTGATGGCATAGAGCTGCCCAAGAGGATATGGAGCTGTCCGGCAAGTGCATGAGCCAAGATCTGACGTTGGGCTTGAGCACGAGAGGGAAGTAGTTGGCGAGGATCTTGTCGTCCCGTCCCCCCGCAGCCTGCACCGCGATGGTGTAGATGCTGAGGAACTCTGATGGATGCATCCTGCCATCATACTTCTCCGGCACATCTGGTTTGAAATTTTTCTGGCTGGGCCACTGGACTTGCCGCAGCTCACGAAAGTGAACGCAGGGCAACCTATCACAGACGGCAAATCGCTGGCTCCTCCGGGCGCGCGATGACAACAGAAGGCCCAGCGGCGCTTGTCGGACTGATGTCGCGCTTCTCTCCGGGCGCTCGATGCGAGTTCGAAGCGCCTCTTGTTGTCGCTCATGAAGAACTTGGCGCTGATCGCGGCGAAGCTCGCGGATCCGACGACGCGGTGGAGTCGCCGCCGAGGTGGATCCGGTGAGTCGGCGATCTTGGTTTTCGGGCGGAGAGTGCATGGTAGTTGCACCTCCGACAGTCCTGCCGCCACCGGCTCGTGCCTTGTCGTCTTGCCGCGGCAACGACGGCGTTGGTTGCCGCGGAGCGTCGCCGTTGGCAAAGCCGATGAGGCTCTGGATAGTGGCCCTCCACTCGTCGGCCTGTCGGCCGTTGGAGGGTAGTCGAGGAGCAGCTAAGCTCTCGCCAGAGCTTCTGCTGGAGTAGTGGGCGGCATTGGCGAACGGTGCGAGGAGCGGGACATGCTCGGACTTCTAACTACGTTAGAAGGAGCAGCACCCCATCCAGGCGACCGTATCTCACTCATGCCAGCATGTTGGCGCGCATGCTGGTCTTGAGGGTCTCGATCCAACGACCGTATGGTGTTGTGAACGCCATGACGTTGTTGGTCCCGCGTCTCCTGAGATGGGCGCGGGGGATGCGCGGACGCCGAGGTTTGCGGGGCTTTGTCCTTGGACTTGGCAACGTCGCGAACACCTTCGTCGGCGCCCGTTCCTCCGTTGGCGTCTGCCCCACCACCCGTTTGCTGCGGTGATGGTGGATACGACGCGGACGGCTCTGCTGCTGCCGAAGCCTTCTTCTTCGGTGGCATGTTGAGGAAGATGTTGAGGATGCTGCTCGTGTGAACGTCGGATCAGATTCACACGGCCTCGACGCCCCCTACCTGGCGCGCCAAAGATGTCGGGGAGGCTGATCGTACCCACGAACACCTATCGGGCAGGTCCGCCTTCCTGTCACCTTCGGGGCTCGCGACAACTACCACACCGAGCTCATCGACTTCGACGTCGCCCACATTTGCCTGCCGTACAACGCCATCCTCGGGTACCCAGCGTTGGCCAAATTCATGGCCGTAACCCACCATGGCTACAAGGTCCTCAAGATGCCAGGAAGCGGCGGGGTCATCACGGTGCCCTGTGAAGAGAGAGACGCAGTGTGCTCACTGGAGCGAGCCTTTCAGGCCGCATCGCTAGAAGACCAAGACCACAACAGCAGGAGGCCTCCCGAGGCCGCACCCAAGAAGAAGAAGACATCGACCGGCCCGGCTCCTCAAGAGGCAGGCCCCTTAGGGCCCGCGCCGGGCCAGGGGGAGCCTCCTTCCATCGCATAGGAAAGCGCGCCCGACACCCTCCTCAGGCAGGGCTCGGGGGCTCTCCCCTGGAGGGCCGCCGACCTCGCCAAGGTCTCGAGGGAGGCGCTTGGGCACCACGTGGAGGCGTGTTTCGAAGCACGTTTCCCGCAAGCAGGAGCAAGGCAAGGAGGGTCGAACCCTCAGGAGTTTGTCAGCAAGGCCATTCAGGAGCTACAGGAGTCAAGGGTCATGAGGGGCAGCCGCCGCCTACCCGCTGTGGCCCCCCATCCATGCGAGGATGGTGGGCTGCGCGTCTGCATCGACATACCAGGGCTCAACCGAGCCGCGTCTCAAGAGCGCCTCTGGCCCTCGCGAGTGGGGCGCCAGAGAGTCCGCCCCACAGCTACGTGTGCATGCCATGTGGCCTGCCAAACGCGGCAGCCGCGCACCAGCGTCTCATGAGGGACATCCTGGAGGCTCAAGAGGCCAGGCGTTCCGCAGCCCTGGCGGAGATGGAGATGGTCTATGAGGAGCCACCAGCGCCTCCGGAGCCTCCCGAGGCCCCTGGGCCTGGGGGCTCGTGAGGATCGGCTCCCGCAGCCCACCGAGTCTGCTACACCAACACCCCTTCGTCCCCAACATCACCAGGTGACATCTTTAAGTTTTATTTCCGGCTAGGAGCGCCTTCAGGGCCGCATTATTCCCAGGCCGCGTGGGTCCGTCCCTGCGGCATGTATCCCTTTTATTTCGTGTCATTTGCCTATCCTGTTGGGGGCGCCCCTCGGGCTGCATCATCCCCAAGCCGCTCGGGCCAGTCCCAGCGGCATGTATCCTTCCTGCTTTTTCCTTAGGATTATGCTCTCGCTCCACCATGCTTGTTATTTGGTGCCTTTTCCTGGGTGGCGGAATCTTGCACGTTAAAGGGGGGGTGCCTGAGCATCGCGACTCAGGGCTCCTACCGGCTCTCCGGCCCTCACCCTCTAGTCTTGTCCATCGCAACGCTTCCAGCCTTGCCAGCGAAGGCTGAGACCAGCCCGAGAGCCGGTACCCGAGGACGAGAGTTTCATCATCTAACCCAGCTTGCGCGTTAAAGGGGGTGCCTGAGCATCGCGACTCAGGGCTCCTACCGGCTCTCCGGCCCTCACCCTCTGGTCTTGTCCATGGCATCGCGACCTGGCTTGCCAGCGACGGCTGAGACCAGCCCGAGAGCCGGGACCCGAGGACATAGAGTTGATGCATCTGACCAGGCTTGCGTGTTAAAGGGGGGTGCCTGAGCATCGCGACTCAGGGCTCCTACCGGCTCTCCGGCCCTCACCCTCTGGTCTTGTCCATTGCATCGCAACCTGGCTTGCCAGCGACGGCTGAGACCAGCCCGAGAGCCGGGACCCGAGGACGTAGAGTTGCGTCATCTAACCCAGCTTGCGCGTTAAAGGGGGGGTGCCTGAGCATCGCGACTCAGGGCTCCTACCGGCTCTCCGGCCCTCACCCTCTGGTCTTGTCCATGGCATCGCGACCTGGCTTGCCAGCGACGGCTGAGACCAGCCGAGAGCCGGGACCCAAAGACGTAGAGCACCGGCATCTGGCAAAACTTGCAGGAACACACTCGAAGATAAGGCCCAGAGCCAGGCGCAACCCGCCTTGAGGTAGGGCCCCGTGAGTCCCGCGCTGGCTCACGGGTGCCCAGATACACCTCGTCCAGCCCTACCGTGCCAGCCACGTGTCAGGGTGGGGCTGTATACGCCCCGGGGGCTCCTCCCGGAGGGGAGCCCCCTCCCACGTTCCAGTGGAAGCACCATGCTCCGCGCTGGCTGACGACACTGCCGAGGAGCGGCTATGCCCGTACGCATGCGGAAGCGCTATGCTCCGCGCTGGTGATAAACAACTGAGGGTGGCCTCCGGGTCGCATCAACCTCAGGGAGCCCAGAGCTCAGTGTCCGGCCTCGTCTGGCGCCTCCCCTCGGGAGGCGCCCAGCGAGGCTGGAGCACGGGGCTGCGCCTGGGTCACTCCCAGACGCACGCCACCCAGCCTGGCCCCTCGGGCCTGGTTCGTCGCACGTCACTTCCCGAGCGGAGCCAAGGTATGAATGATGTTTGAGCGTCAAGGGGGACTCCTGAGCATCGCGACTCAGGAGCCTAACTGGTCACGTAGCCCCTCACCCCTTAGTTCCGAAAGGCTAACAGCGGTTGAGGTATGCACGGGGCCGGGCTCTGCAGACGTAGAACGATGGATCTGCCCGCGTCTCACCTCCCTACTTGCTGTTCGTGCGCCAAGGGGGACTCCTGAGCATCTCGACTCAGGAGCCTAACTTGTCACGTAGCCCCTCACTCCTTGGTCCCGTCCTGGTTTTGGTCGAGGCTAACGGCGGCTGAGGTATCTTGTGAGGCGGGCTCTGTGGCGTAGAACATAAGCAAATAGGAAGCACAAATTTCAAGGAATTCAAAAGCAAATATTACAGTCCACACTGTTATCGCAATACCAAATGCAAGTTTAAACGCCTCCTCGAGGCATCATACATGTGCAGAAATTAAAAGCAAGACAGGAGCCACAACGGAGTCACTTGTCGGCGGTGGAGCAGCGCGGAGTGGGCTCGCCTCGTGAAGCAGCAGGGCCGGCAGCGCCTCGCCGGCTTGGTCTTTGAAGGCCGGAACTTCCCAATAGAGCCTCCAAGACGACCCTTCACAGCCTCGGCAGCGGCAGCTGCATGCTCGCCGCTTGCTGGCTCCAGCAGGCTGTCCAGGTCGACGCTGGGATCGCGAAGATAGATGTGGGTGAGGATCCGCAGCAGTGCCGCAGAAGACAAGACGCGCGCCTCGGCCTCAGCCGTGGGGCCAAGACCAAGGGCGACATCTTCAAGAGCGCGAACCAGGAAGGGAAGCAGCTTGGCGGGGCCGTCCTCTACGCCGGCCAGTAGGCTCTCCAGGCCGCTATCGTAAAGCTCCCTCAGCAAGGCGCGAGCCTTCACCTCCATATCCATGAAGGCCATGCGATCTTCAGCAAGAACCCGCGCCTTGTCGTCCAGCTTGACCCTCCTCGCCTCCAGCTCCTGCTCCAGCGCGCCTAGGCGGTCACGGTGCTTCTTCAGCCTAGCCTCCTGGTCCTTGACGGCCGCCTCGCGAGCCTTCACGCTCTCCTCCTGCTCCTGGCGGAGGCGGGCCTCCTCGGCAAGCTGGTTCTGCAGGCCCTTCAGCTCGCCCTCCAGCGTCTCACAGCGACCTTGGATGCTGGCTGCCTCCCCCAGGGCAGCATCGCGGGCAATCTTCGCCTCACGAAAAACCTGCTTCTCCTCGTCGCAAGCCGTCGAGGCCTGGACCAGCGCTGCCCGAATCAAAGCATCGGAGCGAATCCAGCCAGAAGCCAGCTCCAAGCGCCCGGCCACCAAGCGAGGGTCGGCGCCCAGAAGATCCTTCCGCAGCCGGTCCAATTCAGCGGCAGCACGATCCAGAACAGTGGGAGGAGTCGGAGAGACAGCAGTTGGTGGAGTAGGAGGAGATGGCAGCGGCGTAACCACGGTATCGTGAGGCGGGACCTGCTGCGCCCCAACAGCTGTGGCAGCGGCATCAGGCAAGGACACCTCGGGAGTCGCCTGGGTCAAGGGGGCTGAGCTCGCCCCAGCGGGCTCAGCCAGGCCTCGCGAGGACGCCGAGCAGGAGAGGCTTGGGCGTCAGGATCACCTTCTTTTTCGGGCAGAGGCACCGCCACGGATGGGGCCTCAGGAGCCCCCTTCAACTTCTTTGCCGCGGGCGCCAGTCTGGCCAAAGGACATGGACATCAGATCTCGTCGACGGAGCAATAATCAAGACGGGAAGCAGGCACTTACAGGTCGTCGCCGGTGGACTCGAGCAGCCTCCGGCCATACTTGAAGCCCGAGAGCCGGCTGCAGGGATCAGCTTCAAGGGGACCAGGAGCAGGAGGCGCGTCTGCGGATCGCCCCGGGGCCGGGGCGGACCCGCGGGGGACCAGCCCAGTCCGGTCCTTCTTCGGGATCGGGGGCAGGCTTCTGCCTCCCCGCTCATCCTCATCCTCGTCGTCGTCACTGGGGGAGGCGGAGAACGCAGGACCTGCGCAGGAGGAGCCCTTGACTCCGCCCCCGAATCAACCCCCTCTCCTGGCTCTGTTTCCTCCACCTCTTCGCTGGAGTCGGAGGAGGACACGTCCACCAGGTCCTCCGGAGCCTCCACGGGCATGGGCCCGTCCCCATTGAAGACAGGCATGGGCCCCACTACCTGCTCCAAATCCTCGTGAAGGAACAAGGGCGTGGGGGCGCCCTCCAGTCTCGCCACATCGCCCCCAACCAAGGACTTGAGGACCGTCGCCAGATCCCCGCTGGCCAGGGCCACGCGGCTCGAGTGAGGCCTCCACATCTAAGCGGAGTCTTGGCAGAGCCGAGCAGTTGGTGCTCCAGAACTCCCTCGGCAGCGCACCGGTCAGCACCAGCTGCCGCGTTGGCCGGCTTCAGATCTGCATCCATCTTCTCCAGCACCAACTTCGCGCGGGGATCCTGAAGCTCCACTCGGGACCAGACGTCGGAGCTCTCGAGGCACTCCGTGGGCAGGATCAGCCAAGGGTGGATGCGCCCAGCGTCCACCAAGACCCACTTGCTCCTGAAGCCCTCAATCCGCTTCCCGGGGTTTGAGATGGCAATGGCCCCGCCGTATGCGACGAAGCTCGCGCACGCGGAGGCGGAACCACGGGAGGTTCGGAGGGAGAAGTAGTGGCGCAGCAAGGCCACCGAGGGCTTCACCCCAACATGGGCCTCACAATAGTAGGCGAAGATCGCCAGAAGAAGGACGAAGTTGGGATGGAGTGCAGAGCTTGAATGTTGTAATGACGGAGGACGGAGAAGAAGAACTCAGAGAAGGGAGGCACCAGACCAGCAATGATGGCGCTCACGAAGAACGGGTAGAAGGTACTCCCCCGACCCTCAGGGGCGGAGGAGCCGACCTTGAACACCGCCGTTCCATTGACGCCCTGCGCCTCCGCCAACCGGCGCATTAGGGCGAGGCTCGCCCCTTACACATTTGGCGGGTCCAAGGCAGGAGAGTACCAAGCTTCGGCTGGGGCTTGGCGAGGCGCCATGACTGGCTAGGGCACGCAGGCGGAGTGGATCTGAAGGTCTTGGAAGCAGAGGGGAGAGGCGCAAGAAAGGGGATCTGAGCAGCAACTGGAGAAAGTAAAGGAGGCAAGGAAGATGCCGCTCTATTATCAACCCACGCGGTTGTAGAGGCGCACGCGTCCAATCAACCGCCACGCGGCGCCCAAGGCCGCAGGCTGTTAGGGCCCGCGACGCTTTGCACTTGCCCTTTCGCCTCTCTGCTCGGCCAAGTTCGGGCGCGCCGTGGGCCCGGGGGCTACTGTCGGCGTTCTGGGAACGGGGGTCCCCAGACTTGCCTGCCTGCGGCCTGCGGCGTGGCTCAAAGGAGGCCCAGGACGACCCATCTTCATCAACGCAAGCTCAAGACCCTCACGAGAGGCCAAGCCTCGTGGGGCGGACGACGAGGAGCTTCCTCTGGCACGGCCTCGTCAGGCTGGCTCATGAGGAGGCGGAGAGTTCAAGGCAGGGTACCTCGCGAGGTGCCCATGACGCAAGCCATGACGACCAAGGGCGCCACCCGGGCGCCAGCCCGCGCAGTGTCCTCCTTTCCTCTTTGGTGCAAAGGGAGCAAGCACATGCGAGAGCATCAAGCAAAGGCATCCATTTCGGTGCAACAAGACCAAGACCAGCCCCAACGGCTGGAAGGGAGTCATTGTGGAGCCCAAGCAGGCGTCATCACCAGAGCCTTTGGCAGGCGAGGACCAACTTTAGTCAGGATAAGTGTACCCGTTGTTCCCCTTCAAAATGGCCAATTGTTGGCGCCATTCCCGCTCAATATTTGGGAAGAGGCCCAGGGCCTTCGCCTATAAATAGGAGTAGCCACACTCAGAGCAAGGAGATCGGAACGATCGGGGATGGAAACGATCGGCATCTAGATCTGGAACCCAGAGAAAGACAGAGACCCGATCCTCAAGCTAGAGCGACTGAACACCACCTAGCAGTTCATCGCACCCGCCAAGAACAGACCCTCGTGAGGCTGTTCTCCCTTGTACTGTTCTTCATCAGCCCAAGAGGCAATCCACCACACCACAAACTAGAGTAGGGTATTACACCACAACGGTGGCCCGAACTAGTATAAATCTTGTGTCTCTTGTGCTGTTCCGTTAGTAGTTTAGGTCCCTGCGATTCGGCGAGGTACGAGACGGTGGAGGGTCGGATCTCCGCGCGCACCCCAGTGTTCGAACCTCAAGGGTCTGCCGGAACCCGAAATTCGACAAGCACATTATCTTCCGGAAGAATTTCTTTCAAAAGACCTAACATCTCTGTGAAGCCCTTGTTTGATAGGTCGTTTGCTACTTTAAATCTAAGAAGCGCCAGGGTGGCACTCAACCTGGAATATTTCTTTTTGCAACCTGGATACAATTATTTCTTGGAGTCCACATCAATGGTTGGAAGATCCTTGTACCCAATCATATCCTTTTCTGGGCCCTCGAAATCTGCAATCATAGCAGCAAAATCTGGCATATCAAGATCATCGTCATCTGCGTGGACGTCTTGGTTTTCCAGTGGGCGTTTCGGCTTCCGGTGTTCCATTGGTAGCTTAGCGCCTCTGCCTACGATGTTAGATTCAGCATCCATGTGAGACTGATCGGGGTTTGGCATCTCGCTGCCCAGGGTATCTTCATCCATGACCTCCTCTTCACCGTGTCTGGTCCAACGTGTATATCCATCCATGAATCCCCTAGAGACTAAGTGCATCTGGACATCTCCAACTTCATGTGACTCTGTATTAGCACAATCAGTACATGGACACGGGATGTAATCCGCATCACCAATTCTCCTCTTTGTACTTTCAGCCAAATTCCTGAACTCTGTCACGCCACTGATAAAATCTACGGTTTTCTGATTCTTCATCCATCAAGATCGTTCCATCTACATCAGACAAATGCTAATTAATACAAAACAACAACATTAATACACGGATTAACTGTTGCCCAGAGATGTGTGCATAAATCACAAGGTATTATTTTAATAATTACTCAGGGCGCTCCATGTTGTTATCTAGACGTGCAATGGCAAAAATTAATGGCCAGTCAATTTACATGCAGAGTACTAGTACAACACTACACTTAGGAATTGAATACCTTAATTAAGCCACTCACGAAAAGAATACCTTAATTAATTAGCCACGCGGCGACATCCACCTAGCAGACAGACAAGCGCGATGCGGCGGCACGCCGAGACAGTAGGGTCGAGGAGCAAAGCTTAGTGCGGCTGCCACGTGAAGTTCGACCTCCACTATCCCGCCATCGACCATGATGGATGTGCTCGAATCACGCCGCCACCGACCTCGATGGTTGAGCTCCTCCTATCTCCCGCTGCAGACCGAGTATTGACCTCCTATGATGCCACCACCGCCCACCAACCGAGGATTGACCTCTTCTCCGATAGCCGCTGCCTAGGAGGCCGCCGCCATCTCTATATGCAGAGTGGCTATTTTTTTAAGGATGTCCGCAGAGCGGCTGTTTACATAGTATCTCACCGTAACTCAATTATATGGACAGGGTAGTACATCACATACGGTTATGTAACGGCAACTGTGTCTAACCTACATTTTCTTCTCACATGATTTGGTGCGGAAATCGTGTGTGACGTTGTAATACCTAACACAAACGACATGTACAAACACTGTGTCGTATACAACATGTATATAGTGCCATTAGTAGTTCCCGGCCATTAGCTTATCTCCACAGTTTCCCCATTTCCCCCAAATCCCTACATAGCCTCCAAATTCCCTCGTGTGGCGCTGACATTGGGGGAATGCGGACGAGTGGTGCTGATGGTTTCGGTGCAGCTGCTCCTGCTCGTACCGCCGCCACGATGGCGGTCCCCGCCAAGCACTTGCCTCAGGTCATCAGAAGGCAGGTGTACTACGGATCCGAATCGTCCTGTCAGGTTCCAATCTATCTCGATCTTTTTTAGAATGTCCAAAGTATAGATCCTTGCTAAATCCATCCTGAATGACCCCCCCCCCAGGAAAGCGATCTGCCGCCGGATTCGGAGCTTGACTCGGACTCCGCATAACGAGTTCGACTCCGAGTTTTGCTCCACCGAGAAGTACCAAAAGCTGAGTTGTGTGCACGGGCACACTCCCGCTCGACGTGTATGCACGGAGGGATTCGACATTGGCAGGCGGTTTATCAATTACCCCTTAGAGGTTAGTGCTAATTATGTTCATCATTTTACTTCAGTTAATGCCACCACTCATCCAGAATACTATTTAACATTGGCAGGGATATGAGGCTTGTGCCTTTGTTAACTGGCTAGATGAAGAATGGCATGGCAGGGCTCAGAGTGTTATCACCAAGCTCGCGGAAGACAATGTATAGCTGAAGAAGAAACTGGCTGATCTGGAATGTACAATCAGTACGATGAAGCAAGAAAGAATCAATCACAGGCAACAGATGAAAGCAAGAGACAAGAAGGAACTAGCATGTGTAGTTTTGGTTGTCGCATTAGCCATGTTCTATGCGCTGTTTGCAATGATGATTAGGGGTTTTGTTTGACAGTACTGCTAAAGCACATCTAGATGTGCTCTAAGTAATGCACATCTAGGTCCTATGCCATTGATGTTACAAGAAGATTCGTGCATATATTTTTCTTTGTCTTTTTTCTTTTCCTTTCTAGTTTGATTATTACTGGCTTTATCAATAAGAAGAGCTCAATGTATTGCTTGCCAACTGTCCTACTCCGTTTGTACCGGTACCAGTGCATAATCCCAAAACTCGTTTTGTTTTTATCCTGAAAAAGGAAACCAACCAAATAGCCAATAGGAGTCATGCGCAACCCCGAGCATTTGGAGCAACTGGGTACAAATAATTGTGGTTGATTATATCAACGGTTAGATAATACGTCAACCCCCGTTTCAATCCCTGCTTCAATTGGCAGTTCCTCTTCTCTGCATACCCCTCTTAAGTGTCCACCATCTTCATCATCCCCGGCAGGCCGCGCTACACACTGGCACACACTCTGCAGCCATGTCGAGCAATAGCGAGGACGATAGTTTGGCCAGCAGTCTGGCGCCCGATGATAGGTCAACATCGGAATGATCCTGCTCGTCTTCCATGAGTCCGGCGTCGAGCCCAAACCTCGATTATATCCGGTTCATGGAAGAGACGCCGCCTCCGGAGTTGTCAGATGACAACCAGATGGACAAGGAGCCGTCGGAGGGTGAAGAAGAGAACAACGATGATGAGGAGGAGGAATGGTCAAACGAGGAGGAGGACGACAACGACAGCAACGACGATGAAGATGGTGGCGACGATGAAAAGCCAACGGTCAGCGGCAAGAAGCGTCCTCGCCAAGACGATGTCACGGGGCCATCCAACAAAAACAACCAAAAGAAGAAGGACTAAATTAAGCAGACTGTATATATCTCTGTTTATCCTGTCAATCTCATCGCAGATGGTTAGTAATATGTATTTGACAGAGATCTTCTACATTATCACCAACATGTTGGTTTGTTGAACTGTGTGCCCCGACGAGCACACAATTCACAAAAAAAGACAGTATGGGCTATCTATAATGATCGCACACAATTCTGATTACCGACATGTTTGCCGAGTATCACACACATCTTGTTACGCCGAATCGTTTGTGTTCACCTCACTCATCGCAAACGGTTCATCAGAGTGAATTGTATGCCGTATATCGCACACACCTTGATTTGGCTGCCTGTTTCTGTTGTCCTGTCTCATCGCAAACAGTTCGTACAGATCAACCTTATGCCCCTCATCGCACACGCAACTATAATCTGAATCGTGTTTGATATATGATTCATCGCAAACGTTTTGCATCATTTCTGACGGTTTTCATATAGCACCGTTTGCGATTATTGCATCGCACACAGTTTCCCGAAGGGTCTCTGATTGTAGTGTCGCGTTAGCAGCATCCTGCAGTAGTGTAACATACAATGTCGGTAAGAGCATCCTTTGAGGGCTTTGAGCGTTCATTAGCATGTGTGCCCGTGTGCGTTTTTTGCGTTAATCATTAGAAGGTCACAAAACACACGGTTTCTATGTCGTACCCATCTGTGCTTTTTTGCTTTAATGACCCATAAGTCAGTTACATGTGCAATGTTACCTAATAAACCAGGCGTACCATTGACCGAAAAAAATCAAGTACACGTGTACATTTTTTTGGAGACGGGATCTGCCAACTTTCTTTTTTCTCACACACCGGTATTTTATGCGCTTCGTCAGTGCTGTGTGTTTCCCCCGCCAAAGTTTCAAGTTTCGCACCGAAATTTTCATTAGGCGCATGATTTCAGAATTTATTCCTCCAACCACATCCCCTTCCCCTCAGTATCCCTCCCTCCCTCGCGCCTCCCCCTACCGGCATCTCAAACCAACGCCACCGCAACCACAGCTTCAACCACATATACGTTCTACTCGGATCCAGTCAGGTAACCCACCGATCTCTATCACGTCCCCGGCCTGATTGCTTAAATGGAGCCTGCAAAACATCCTCATGCCTCCAAATCCCCCCCACCGCCAGGAGCTGATGGCGGTCCATGGCGCGATGGTCGCTGTGCGTGTTGACCCGGAGGAACACCTCGCCTCCGCCGCCACTGCTGACATGGTGCAGGCTCTGGCCCAGATGAAGTCCCCCAACGACAACTCCCCAGGACTTAACAGGTAAGATCTGACCACCTAAATCTTACCAATAGCACTTGCAACGGCTATAAATTGTACGGTTGATGTATTAAGCATGTCTGTGCCTTGTTTATTTCAGTACTACACACTGTGTGATGTTCAAATATTACCGTGTCCAGCTCAATTTCACCAATACCAGCAACAAACTTACAATACATGACTCAAGATATCACTAGAGATGCTGCCCATTTGCTACTTTTAGTGGATGCTAACCCTGTTGAACTTAACATGCATGTACATGTACTTACGCAGGGTCATAACGGTCGATGCTTTTGTTTGCTGTCGAGGTGAGATGCATCCCATGTCTTACGATATTTCACATAATTTGTGCAATTGTAGTTTAACTTCTACCATTTACGGGTTGCATGTAGGTACACATGTCAGTGGCACTGATCCACGCTTCGACCCGGAAGAACAGCTCACCTCCGCCGTCGCTGACTTTGGGCGAGCTCTGGCCAAGATGAAGTGCCCCAGCAACTACCTCTCAGGACTTACCAAGTATGTACTCACCAGCTCAATCTTACCAATACCAGTTGCAATTAATGGCTATGTTCTGTACAGCCGATGTATTAAGCATGTTCTAGTAAACATGCCTTAACACATTTTTGCTACTTTCCCTACCTTTTTATAGACATCTGGGCCATTCTCTGCTCTGGCAGCACCTGCCTTGTGATATTTAACTATGCCAATTGCATTTTTATCAGTACCGGTTTCAATGTCTATTAAGCCTGTTGCAATTATGATTGAATCCATTTTTAAACAATTGTATGTCAATGGCTACAAACTTACAAAACATGACTTAGGATGCTGTTAAGCCTGTTGCAATTAACAGTTGTATCCATTTTTTAATCTGTCCATTTACTACCATGCTACTCTCCGCAATGAAGATATACTAGAGATGCTGCCCATTTGCTATTTTTGGTGGAAGCTAACCCTGTTGTATTTAACATGCTTGTCCATGTACTTACGCAGGGTCATAACGGCCGGTGCTGTTGTTTGCCATCGAGGTTAGCTGCATCCCATGTCTTACAGTATTTCACATCATTTGTGCAATTGCAGTTTAACTTCTACCATTTACTGGTTGCCTGTAGGTACACATGTCAGTGGCACTGATCCACGCTTTGACCCGGAGGAACAGCTCGCCTCCGCCGCCGCTGACTTTGGGCGGGCTCTGGCCAAGATGAAGTGCCCCAGCAACTACCTCTCAGGACTTACCAAGTACAACCCACCAGTTCAATCTTACCAATACCAGTTGCAATTAATGGCTATGTTTTGTACTGTCGATGTATTAAGCATGTTGTAGTAAACATGCCTAACACGTTTTAGCTATTTTCTCTGCCTTTTTATAGACAACTGGGCCATTATCTGCTCTGGCAGCACCTGCCCTGTGATGTGTAACTCTGCCAATTGCATTTTTATCAGTACCGGTTTCAATGGCCATTAAGCATGTTGCAATTAACAGTTGTATCCATTTTTAAAGAGTAGTATTTCAATGGCTACAAACTTACAAAACAGGAATTAGGATGTTGTTAAGCATGTTGCAATTAACAGTTGTATCCATTTTTTAATTCATCCCTTTGCTACCATGCTACTCTTTCGAAATGAAGATATCACTACAGATGCTGCCTTTTTATTACCATTTGCTATTTTTGGTGGATGTTAACCCTGTTGTAGTTAACATTGGCTTTCCATGTACTTACATAGGACTACAATGGGCGATGTTGTTGTTTGTCGTTGAGGTTAGCTGGATCCCATGTCTTATACACCATCTATTCATAAATATAAGTATTTTTAGAGATTCCAATATAGACAACATAAGGAGCAAAATGAGTGAATTTAGATCCTAACCTAAACTATATCTATAATTCTATATACATCCGTATGTAGTTCATATTGAAATCTCAAAAAAATACTTGTACTTAGGAACACAGGTAGTTGTATTTTACATCATTTGTGCAATCTCAGTTTAGCTTCTAACATTTACTGGTTTCTTGTAGGTACATATATGAGCGGTACTGATCCACGCTTCGATCCCTTTTGCCTATGGGGCAATGAGATATTCATGAAAGCGTCAAGTGAGGAAACTAAGAAAGATTGTTAGGCGAAAGAGACGGGTGATTGGAGTTAAGCTCTCTATTTACACTTTGTCGAAGACAACAGTGAACTTTAGGATGGTAAGTGATGTGTTACCTTTTTCCCCTGCCCACACCAAGTTACTCTATTAGACCTCAGTATCTGATATATTTCTCTTTTCAGTGGTTTCTGAAGCTATTTACTGATGATTACCTTGCAAACTACATGACCAGAGTGGAGGCAAGTAAGGTTAAAGTATATAATGCATGCTACCATGATAATGCTCTAGAAGTCTTCCTGAAGGCGGTGAAGGATGGGCGGATGATCGTCACAAGGGGTTGGACAAAAGTGGTTCGTGCCTATGGCATGCAGGAAGGCACATTATGGGCATTCTGCTTCTTCAACACCATCGGCAGTCAAAATGATTTACACTTGTCTCTTCACCTTTACCGCCTTTAAATATTGTGGTTCATCATAGTTAATTGCTGCCTAATCCTGTAATTACTGAACATATTGTACTGGCAATTTTATTTATGGATTCGTTGTTGAACCATAGTGTTGAGAATTTGAATTGCACGTTTCATATTTCAAAAATTCCAATTAGAATAATAAATTACAGGAAAAAATAAAAATAGAACAGACGGTCATGGAACTTTGCAAACGGTTCTGGTATTAAAAGCGTTTGTGAGGGATAGCCCAATGCCACACAGTTTTCTACATCAAATCGTGTGTAATGTAGTTAATGAAAGCAAACAGTTAACCAAGGCAGAGCGTGTGCGATAGTTACACCTTTCACACACGAGCGTATATATAAAATTGTGTGGGATGTACATACAAACGAAAACGTTTTCCCTGGATTGACTATGTGGGATGTACATAAGAACGGAAACGTATTCCTTGGATTGAATGTGTGTGATATACATACGAACAGAAATGTTTTTCTAGGATTCACCGTGTGGGATGTTCGTACCTACGGAAATGATTTTCTCAGATTACCATGTGGTATGTACATACCTACGGAAATGATTGGGTTTCGATGCCTCACACGATCGCACATGGCCCCAGCCTGGGTCCCAAGAGGGCCTATCCCCGACGATTTCTGGGTTGTGTGGGGAGGACACCCTATCGCACACATTCACTTGGCGACGGTTCCAAATGCCGTCGTGAAAAGGGGTTAAAAACCATTTGTTTAGGACCGACGCGTACCAGTGGTGATTAACCCCCTCGCAAGCATCCGCAACCAGGAGAAAAGTATTAACATAAAAATCTAACCATAGCATTAAAAAAATTTGGATCCAAATCAATCCCTTACAAAGTAGCGCATAAACTAGGGTTTAAGCTTCTGTCAGTCTCGCAACCCATCATCTAATAACTACTCCACAATACATTCCCTTAGGGCCTAATAAGGTGAAGTGCCATGTAGTGGACGTTCACATGACACAATGATGTCTAGTATGCAACTTTATTCTTGTAGACACGTGTTGGGCCTCCAAGCATAGAGTTTTGTAGGACAGTAGCAATTTTCCCTCAAGTGGATGACCTAAGTTTTATCAATCCGTGGGTGGTGTAGGATGAAGATGGTCTCTCTCAAACAACCCTGCAACCAAATACAAGAAATATATTGTGTCCCCAACGCACCCAATACAATGGAAAATTGTATAGGTGCACTAGTTCGGCGAAGAGATGGTGATAAAAGTGTAATATGGATGGTAGAAATATATTTTTATAATCTGAGTAAATAAAAATAGCAAGGTAGCAATTGATAAAAAGGAGCACAAACGGTATTGCAATGCTTAAAATGAGGCCTAGGGTTTGTACTTTCACTAATGCAACCTCTCAATAATGCTAATATGATTTGATCGTATAACCGCCCCTCAAAGTGCGATGAAGAATCACTCCGAAGTTCCTATCTAGTGGAGGACATAAGAATAAATTGTTTGTAGGGTACGAAACCACCTCAAAGTTATTCTTTCCGTTTGATCTACTCAAGATTTCATACTAAAATAACATAAAGCTATTCTTTCCATTTGATCTATCCTAGAGTTCGTACTAAAATAACACCAAAGCAAATTCATATTCATAATACTCAATCCAACACAAAGAACTTCAAAGAGTGTCCCAAGACTTCTACCGGAGAAACAAAGAAAAGAACATGCATCAACCCCTATGCATAGATTACCCCAATGTCATCTCGGGAATCCATGAGTTGAGTGCCAAAACATATATCAAGTGAATCAATACGATATCCCATTGTCACCACGAGTATTCAATTGCAAGACATATATCACATGTTCTCAAATCCATAAAAGAATTCAATCCGATAAAATGAAATCTCAAAGGGATAACTCAATTCATCACAAGATAGAGAGGGGAAAACACCATATGATCCGACTATATTAACAAAGCCCGTGATACATCAAGATCGTGCATCTCAAGAACACGAGAGAGAGAGAGAGAGATTAAACACATAGCTACTAGTACACACCCGCAGCCCCAAGGGTGGACTACTCCCTCCTCATCGTGGTGGCCGCCGGGATGATGAAGATGGCCACCGGAGATGGTTCCCCCCTCTGACAGGGTGCTGGAACGGGGTCTAGATTGGTTTTCGGTGGCTACAGAGGCCTGCGGCGGCGGAACTTCTGATCTAGGTTAACCTCGAGGGTTTTCGGAATATTTGTGAATTTATAGGGTAAAGAGGGTGTCCGGGAGGCCACCGAGGTGGGCACAACCCACCTGGGCGCGCATGGGCCCCCAGGCGCACCCTGGTGGGTTGTGCCCCCCTCGAGGCACCCCCGGGGGCTGCTCTGGCCCATTGGTGGTCTTTTGGTCCATAAAAATCCACAAACAATTTGGCGGTGTTTGGACTCCATTTGATATTGATTTCCTGCGATGTAAAAAACATGCACAAAACAGCAACTGGCACTTGGCACTATGTCAATAGGTTAGTACCAAAAATGATATGAAATGATTATAAAACATCCAAGAATGATAATATAACAGCATGGAACAATCAAAAATTATAGATACGTTGGAGACGGATCTGCATCCCCAAGCTTAATTCATGCTCGTCCTCGAGTAGGTAAATGATAAAAACAGAACTTTTGATCTAGAATGGTGCCTAACATGTCATCCCATATTATTTTGTTTATATCATGGACATTTAGCCTTTTATATGGTTCAAAGCAATAGTCTAGTTTTGACATGAGACTTAAATACTCAAGCATATCAATAAGCAAATATGTCTTTCAAAATATCAACACTAAAGTAAGTTATCCCTAGCCGATCATGCTCAATCATTGATCCATTCATGAAACACACTCGCATATTAGCTACACCCAATGCTCAAGTACGATCATAGTGCCCCCTAGTTGGTGCTTTATAAGAGAAGATGGAGACTCAAATTAAAAATAAAAATTGCATAAAGTAAAAGAAAGGCCCTTTGCGGAGGGAAGTAAGGATTTGTAGAGGTGACAGAGCTCAAAGCGAAAAACATAGAGATAAAAACATTTTGGGAGGCATACTTTTCCCACCAACGAAAATGGCATAGAGTTCCCAACACTTTCCATGCTAGATATATCATAGGCGGTTCCCAAACAGAAAATAAAGTTTATTCCTTTTTTTCCACCATACTTTCACTTTCCATGGCTAACCGTATCCACGGGTGCCCTCCATGCCAACACTTTCCAAGGAATTTATTATTTGACAACATAAAGTAAATTCATTTTTCAGTTCAGGACTGGGCATCCCTAATACCTTTGCCTTACTCTCGTGCAATGACAAGTGAATAAACACTCATCGTGAGAATAACACGTCTAGCATGGAAACATTGGCCACCCCTCACCACCTCGCGAGCGATACGAGCACACAAAAGAGAATTTATTTTGAAATTAGATATGGCACATACAAATTTGCTTAGAACGACAAAAGAATACCGCATATAGGTAGGTATAGTGGACTCATGTGGAAAAACTGGTTTAAAGGATTTTGGATGCACAAGTAGTGATCATACTTAGTGCAAAATAAAGGCTAGAAAAAGATTGAGAAGCGACCAACCAAGAAACCAATAATCTCATAAGCAAGCATTGAGCATAGTTAACACTGAATAATGCACCACAAGTAGGATGTAATTTCATTGCATAACTATTGACTTACGTGCTTGCATAGGAAATCACAAACCTTAACACCAATATTCTTACTAAAGCAAAATTACTCATCAACATGACTCACATATCACATCATCATATCTCAAAACTATTACAAGGAATCAAGTTTATTTTGTCCAATGATCTTCATGAAAGTTTTTATTATATCCTTCTTGGATATCTATCACTTTGGAACTAATTTTCATGTATTGCTTTTGATAAGCTCAAACAAATATAAGTGAAGATCATGAGCATAATATTTTTTCTCTCAAATTAATTTAAGTGAAGCAAGATAGAATTTCTTAAAAAATACTAAAGCACACCATGCTAAAAAAGATATAAGTGAAGCACTAGAGCAATTCCATAGAAAATAGCTTCATTGACGGGATGTGAATGCCGCTTATCTAGCCTCCCTGGCAACTATTTGAGGACTCTATTTTATTTGAAAACTTTCAGACCTAAGTATTTTATTAAAACAGCAAGCAAAACAAAACAAAATGACATTTCAAGAATAGCACAACTCATGTGAAGAAGCAAAAACTTAGGATCAACCGATACTAACCGATAATTGTTGATGAAGAAAGGTGGGATGCCTACCGGGGCGTCCCCAAGCTTAGATAATTGATACTTATTGAAATATTATCTTGGGATGCCTTGGGAATCCCCAAGCTTGAGCTTTTGTGTCTCCTTAATTCCTTTTATATCACGGTTTCCCTAAATCTTAAAAACTTCATCCACACAAAACTCAACAAGAACTCGTGAGATAAGTTAGTATAGACCAATGCAAAAACCTTATCATTCTATACTGTAGGAAATCATTAAAATTATTATTCAACATTTCATACTAAATGCCTATGCATATTTAATAGGGACAATTGCATTTTTACCCCTAGTTGGTTCCTACCCACGGGTTTTGCCCTTACTTTTCGAGCTTGCTCAGTTTTGCCCTTACTTTTTTCGTCGAGGTCCCTCGAATGCCCTTCGACTGTTTTGACCAAAACTTTGAAAATTCATAACTAATTCATATGAACTCAGAAAAATGCAAATAAGATGTCAAAATGTTCAGATAAACATTACCTTTATGCGCATATCATTTGCATTCAGGACAAAAGCACCCTTTAAACTACCTGAGGTAATTAATGTTATTAACATTCTTGAAAATAAAAAGGTATAAACAATATTTTTTCATGAATAAAAATTACATGCAAATGTAGGTGATGTTTTGTGAACATCCTGATATCTTATTTGCATATTTCTGAGTTCATTTCAACTTGTTATGAAGTTTCCAAATAATGGTCAAAGTCGTTAGAACATTCTTAATAAGATGATACGAACTCAAAAAATGCAAATAAGATATCTGGATGTTCAGAAAACATCACCTACATTTGCATGTAATTTTTATTCATGGAAAAATTATTGTTTATACCTTTTTATTTTTAATAATGTTAATAACATTAATTAACTCAGGTAGTTTAAAAGGTGCTTTTGTCCTGAATGCAAATGATATGCACATAAAGGTAATGTTTATCTGAATATTTTGATATCTTATTTTCATTTTTCTGAGTTCATATGAATTAGTTATGAATTTTCAGATTTTTGGTCAAACGGTCAAAGGGCATTCGAGGGACCACGATGGAAAAAGTAAGGGCAAAACTAAGCAAGCTCGAAAAGTAAGGGCAAAACCCGTGGGTAGGAACCAACTAGGGGTAAAAATGCAATTGTCCCTATTTAATACTCCTATACTCAAATAAAATCATTAAACAAGCAAACATATGCAAACAATGCAAACATAACAGCAATCTGCCAAAACAGTACAGTCTGTAAAGAATGCAAGAGTATTACTTCTTAAACTCCAAAGATTATGAAAATCTACCAAAATGTAGATAATTTATCAGTGCTTATTTTGCAAAATGTTTCAACTTTTTATCACATTTTGACTTTTCTAGGGAATTTGTGCAACAGCGGTATACTTTCTGTTTTGAAACAGCAACAAGTATACTTGCAAAATAAGCATGGTGAAGGCTATCCTTGACATTTTTATTGAAATAAAAGATGAAAAACTTTATTCCAAATAGCAGCAAGAAAATCCTAACAAAATAAATTGACGCTCCAAGTAAAACTCATATCATGTGACGAATAAAAATATAGCTCCAAGTGAGGTTACCGATAATGTTGGAGACAAAAGAGGGGATGCCTTCCAAAGCATCCCCAAGCTTAGTTGCTTGGACCTTCCTTGGATATTAACTTGGCGTTCATTGGGCATACCCAAGCTTAGGGTGTTCTTACTCCTTATTCTCCTCATATCAACATCTCACCCAAAACTTGAAAACTTCAATCACACAAAACTTAACGGAACTTTGAGAGAGATAGGTTAGTATGATAAAGAGCAAACCATTTCAGTTTGGTGCTGTCAAAGACAAGATTCATAATTTTTTCCACACAATTACTACTCTATCATATCATTTCCACGATTTATATTGAGCAATATAAGCCATAGAAACTAGAAAACAAGCAAACTATGCATCAAAAACAGAATGTGTCAAAAACAGAACAGTCTGTAATGATCTGCCGAATAACCGTACTTATGCTACTCCAAAAATTCTGAAACAATTAGGACCACGTGAGAAATTTGTATATTAATCTTCTGAAAAAAGAATCAACTGAAAATCACTCTTCTGTTAAAAATGAGAATTACTTTTGTGAGCGCATAAGTTTCTGTTTTTCAGCAAGATCAAATCAACTATCACCCAACATGACCCCAAAGGCTTTACTTGGCACTTTATTCAAACAAAAGCAATATAACATGATTAATACAGTAGAATAATCATTTGAACACACAAAAACAGTAGGTAAAAGTGTTGCGTTGTCTCCCAACAAGCGCTTTTCTTTTATGCCTTTTAGCTAGGCATGATGATTTCAATGATGCTCGCATAAATGATAAGAATTGAAACATGAAGAGAGCATCATGAAGCATATGACTAGCACATTTAAGTCTAACCCAGTTCCTATGCATAGGGATTTTGTGAGCAAACAACGTATGGGAACAAGAATCAACTAGCATAGGAAGGCAAAAAAAGCATAACGTCAAAACTTTGAACACATAGAGAAGAAACTTTATATTATTGCAATTCCTACAAGCATAAGTTCCTCCCTCCTAAAAATTTAAGTAGAATCATGAATAATTCAACAATATAACCATCACATAAAGCATTCTTTTCATGACACAAAAGCATAGAAAACTTATTACTCTCCACATAAGCAAATTTCTTCTCATCAATAGTAGTGGGATCAAACTCAACAAAATAACTATCATCAGGGTGAAAATTAAAATCTTGATGACAAGTTTCATGGTTATCATTATTCTTTATAGCATACATGTCATCACCATAATCATCATAGATAGCAACTTTGTTATCATAGTCAATTGAAGCCTCATCCAAAATAGTGGATTCATCACTAAGTAAAGTCATGACCTCTCCAAATCCACTTTCATCATTATAATCATCATAAATAGGAGGCATGCAATCATTATAACAAATTTGCACATCAAATCTTGGGGGAGTAAACATATCATCTTCATCAAACATAGCATCCCCAAGCTTATGGCTTTGCGTATCATTAGCATCATGGATATTCAAAGAATTCATACTAATAACATTGCAATCATGCTCATCATTTATGCCAAACATTTTATTTAATTCTTCTTCTATCAATTGAGCACAATTTTCCGAACCATCATTTTCAAGAAAGATATTATAAATATGATCAATGATATGATGCAACCTCAATCCCGTTTTTATGTAGTTTTCTTTTGTAAAGCAAACTAGTGATAAAACAAGAAACTAAAAGATTCGATTACAAGATCTAAAGATATACCTTCCAGCACTCACCTCCCCGACAACGGTGCCAGAAAAGAGCTTGATGTCTACTATGAAACTTTATTCTTGTAGACACGTGTTGGGCCTCCAAGCATAGAGTTTTGTAGGACAGTGGCAATTTTCCCTCAAGTGGATGACCTAAGGTTTATCAATCCGTGGGAGGTGTAGGATGAAGATGGTCTCTCTCAAACATCCCTGCAACCAAATACAAGAAATATCTTGTGTCCCCAACACACACAATACAATGGAAAATTGTATAGGTGTACTAGTTCGGCAAAGGGATGGTGATAAAAGTGTAATATGGATGGTAGAAATATATTTTTATAATCTGCATAAATAAAAACAACAAGGTAGAAATTGATAAAACGGAGCACAAACGGTATTGCAATGCTTAAAAATGAGGCCTAGGGTCCGTACTTTCACTAGTGCAACCTCTCAACAATGCTAATATAATTGGATCATATAACCACCCCTCAAAGTGAGATGAAGAATCACTCCAAAGTTCCTATCTAGCGGAGAACATAAGAATAAATTGTTTGTAGGGTACGAAACCACCTCAAAGCTATTCTTCCCGTTCGATCTATTCAAGAGTTCGTCCTAAAATAACATAAAGCTATTCTTTCTGTTCGATCTATCCTAGAGTGCGTACTAAAATAACACCAAAGAAAATTCATATTCATAATACTCAATCCAACACAAAGAACTTCAAAGAGTGCCCCAAGATTTCTACAGGAGAAACAAAGACAATAACGTGCACCAACCCCTACGCATAGATTACCCTAATGTCACCTCAGGGATCCGCGAGTTGAGTGCCAAAACATATATCAAGTGAATCAATACGATACCCCATTGTCACCATGAGTATTCAATTGCAAGACATATATCAAGTGTTCTCAAATCCATAAAAGTATTCAATCCGATAAAACGGAATCTCAAAGGGAAAACTCAATTCATCATGATAGAGAGGGGAAAACACCCTATGATCCGACTATATTAACAAAGCCCGCGATATATCAAGATCGTGACATCTCAAGAACACGAGAGAGAGAGAGAGAGAGAGAGAGAGAGAGATTAAACACATAGCTACTGGTGCAAACCCTCAACCCCGAGGGTGGACTACTCCCTCCTCATCGTGGTGGCCGCCGGGATGATGAATGATACGTCTCCGTCGTATCTATAATTTTTGATTGTCCCATGCCAATATTATACAACTATCATATACTTTTGGCAACCTTTTGCCCAGTGCCAGTTCCTGTTTGTTGCATGTTTTATGTTTCGCAGAAACCCCATATCAAATGGAATCCAAATGGGATAAAAACGGCCGGAGAATATTTTTGGAATATTTGGAGAATATTGGAGGAAGAATCAATGCAAGACGGTGCCCGAGGGGGGCACGAGGCAGGGGGGCGCCTGCCCCCCTGGGCGCGCCTGCCCCCCTCGTGGGCCCCCCATAAGGCGGTTGCTGCTCTACTTTGGCCGCAAGAAAGCTAATTTTTGGAAAAAAAATCACGGCGAAGATTTCAGTCCAATCGGAGTTACGGATCTCCATATATACACGAAACGGTGAAAGGGCAGCAGGGGGGAACACAGAAACAGAGAGAGACAGAGAGACAAATCCAATCTTGGAGGGGCTCTCGCCCCTCCCACGCCATGGAGACCATGGACCAGAGGGGAAACCCTTCTCCCATCTAGGCAGAAGGTCAAGGAAGAAGAAGAAGGAGGGGGGCTCTCTCCCCCTCGCTTCTGATGGCGCCGGAGTGCCACCGGGGGCCATCATCATCACTGCGATCTACACCAACACCTCCATCATCTTCACCAACATGTCCATCATCTTCCCCCCTCTATCTACAACGGTCCACTCTACCGCAACCCACTGTACCCTCTACTTGAACATGGTGGTTTATGCTTCATATTATTATCCAATGATGTGTTGCCATCCTATGATGTCTGAGTAGATTTTCGTTGTCCTATCGGTGGTTGATGAATTGCTATGATTGATTTAATTTGCTTGTGGTTAGGTTGCTGTCCTTTGGTGCCCATCATATGAGAGCGCGCGTGGATCACACCATAGGGTTAGTTTTATGTTGATAGGACTATGCATTGGAGGGCAATAGTGACAGAAGCTTCAACCTAGCATAGAAATTGATGCATACGGGATTGAAGGGGGACCAATATATCTTAATGCTATGGTTGGGTTTTACCTTAATGAACGTTAGTAGTTGCGGATACTTGCTAATAGTTCCAATCATAAGTGCATAGAATTCCAAGTCAGGGATGACATGCTAGCAGTGGCCTCTCCCACATAAAACTTGCTATTGGTCTAGTAAAGTAGTCAATTGCTTAGGGACAATTTCGCAACTCCTACCACCACTTTTCCACACTCGCTATATTTAATTTATTGTGTCTTTATTTAAAAAGCCCCTAGTTTTTATTTAAGTGCTCTTTATTATCTTGCAAACCTATCCAACAACACCTACAAAGTACTTCTAGTTTCATACTTGTTCTAGGTAAAGCGAACCTTAAGCGTGCGTAGAGTTGTATCGGTGGTCGATAGAACTTGAGGGAATATTTGTTTTACCTTTAGCTCCTCGTTGGGTTCGACACTCTCACTTATCGAAAGAGTCTACAATTGATCCCCTATACTTGTGGGTTATCAAGACCTTTTTCTGGCGCCGTTGCCGGGGAGCAATAGCATGGGGTGAATATTCTCGTGTGTGCTTGTTTGCTTTATCACTAAGTAATTTTTGCTTGTTGTTCTTAGTTGTTCTTTATCTTTAGTTATGGATATGGACCACGAAATACCAAAAAAATTAGGTGTAATTGCTGCTCATGGAGATGGGGAACCTCCTAAAACCCTCGATACTCAATATGTGAAAAATATTATGTACCACTTTGATAATCCTGAGAAAACCTCATTCAATTATGTAATGGGAGACACGTTGGATCAACGTGAATACTTTAGGGATTATCGCTTGACTCAAAAAGGGAAATTATTATGGGATCAAATTTATATGTTGAAGTGGTATGCTAGGCAACTATACTTGAGATATGATTATACTTGTTGCTCTAGGATGAAGTCTCCACACCTTCCCTTTTCATGTGAATTTAATGATAATGAAACCTTGGCTTCTTATGCTAGAGGTATATATGATTAATATGAAGTGGAACAAATAGAAGAATTTGTTGCTTTTAGGGGTGCTTATGAAATTGAATCTTTGTTTGAAAAGTATGAAGCTTTTGATGATGATGTTTATAGGCCTGGAAATTTTGCTATATTGAAATATTGCTACGAGAATTATGAATATGATTCCGATATTGATGCTTTTATTGAGAAAATCTCCGCTGTCCAAGAAGAGACTAATATTTTGCAGGAAACTATGGAAGAAGAAATTACTTAAACTGTGAGCTCATTGGATGAAAAAGATGATGAGGAGAGCGAAGAACAAAACGAGGAAGAGCGGATTAGCTACCCGTTCCCACCTTCTAATGAGAGTAACTCTTCAACTCATATATTATTTAATTCCCCTTCGTGCTTACCGAAGGATGATTGCTGTGATGACTATTATGATCCCGTTGATTCTCTTGAAATATCCCTTTTTGATGATGCTTGCTATGCTTGTGGCCATGATGCCAATATGAATTATGCTTATGGAGATGAACATGCTATAGTTCCTTATGTTAAATATGAAATTGTTGCTATTGCACCCACACATGATAGTCCTATTATCTTTTCGAATTCTCCCAACTACACTATATCGAAGAAGTTTGCACTTATTGAGGATTATATTGATGGGTTGCCTTTTACCATTGCACATGATGATTTTGATTAATATAATATGCATGTGCTTGCTTATCCTACTTGCAATTATTATGAGATAGGAACTATGTCCCCACCTCTCTATGTTTCCCACACGAAAAAATTGCAAGAAACTGTTTATACTATGCATTGGCCTTTACTATGTGTGCATGAATTGTTCTTTTATGAAATGCCGATGCATAGGAAGAGAGTTAGACTTTGTCATTGCTTTATATATGTTGCTTTGTGCTCACTACTAAATGCCAAACTATTTCTAATTAAAATTGGCTTTGATATACCTTGGGATCCGGGTGGATTCACTACTTGAGCACTATATGCCTAGCTTAATGGCTTTAAAGAAAGCACTGCCAGGGAGACAACCCAGAAGTTTTAGAGAGTCATTTATTTCTGTTGAGTGCTTTCATATAGTTTAAAAACAAAAAAATAAAGAGAGGAACCTAAAACTTTCCAAAAAGAAAAGTGAAAGTGAGATAGACGAGCATTGTGAAAGTGGGGGACGTCCCTGAACTTCGTTCATGCCCATGGAAACTTTGTGAATCTTCATTACAGAAACATATCAACAAAAATAATTTTCCCCTTGTACAATCCCATTGTATTATAAAAATAATGTGCCATGGTTTGCCTTTAGGACGTTTACAATGCTTGTTGGTTTGTACGGTGCAGGACAGAAACTTTGGCTGTAGTGTTTGATTTTTACTTTTTTACTGGACGTCAAATGGTTCTGATTCTTTTCGCACTGTCTTTCTATACAAATTTTATATTTTTCCTAATTTTGGAAGAATTTTTCAACTAACAGAAGTATGGTTAATGTTCAGATTATTACAGACTGTTCTGTTTTAGACAGATTCTGTTTTTGATGCATAGTTTGCTTGTTTTGATGAAACTATCGATTTATATCAGTGGATTAAGCCATGAAAAAGTTATATTACAGTAGACAAAATGCAAAGACAAAATATGAATTGGTTTGAAACAGTACTTAGAGTAGTGATTTGCTTTATTATACTAACGGATCTTACCGAGTTTTCTGTTGAAGTTTTGTGTGGATGAAGTGTTCAATGATCGAGAAGGTCTTGATGTGACAAGAAGGAAGAGAGGAAAGAGCTCAATCTTGGGGATTCCCGAGGCATCCCAAGTAAATATTCAAGGAGACTCAAGTGTCTAAGCTCGGGGATGCCCCGGAAGGCATCCCCTCTTTCTTCAACAAATATCGGTATGTTTTCGGATTCGTTTCGTTCATGCGATATGTGCAAATCTTGGAGCGTCTTTTGCATTTAGTTTTCTCTTTTATTATATGCACCATGATGTTATGAGATAGTACTTGGTTGATTTATAGAATGCTCTATGCACTTCACTTATATTCTTTGAGTATGGCTTTATAGAATGCTTCATGTGCTTCACTTATATCATTTGAAGTTTGGATTGCCTGTTTCTCTTCACATAGAAAACCGCCATTTGTAGAATGCTCTTTTGCTTCACTTATATTTGTTAGAGCGTGGGAATATCTTTTTTAGAAAGAATTAAACTCTCTTGCTTCACATATATCTATTTAGAGAGATGACATGAATTGGTCATTCACATGGTTAGTCATAAAATCCTACATAAAACTTGTAGATCACTGAATATGATATGTTTGATTCCTTGCAATAGTTTTGTGATATAAAGGTGGTGATATTAGTGTCGTGCTAGTTGAGTAACTGTGAAATTGAGGAATACTTGTGTTGAGGTTTGCATGTCTCGTAGCATGCACGTATGGTGAACCGTTATGTAACGAAGTCGGAGCATGAGGTGTTCTTTCATTGCTTTCCTTATGAGTGGCGGTCGGGGACGAGCGACGGTATTTTCTTATCAATCTATTCCCTTAGGGGCATGCGTAGTAGTACTTTGCTTCGAGGGCTAATAAACTTTTGCAATAAGTATATGAGCTCTTTATGACTAATGTGAGTCCATGGATTATACGCACTCTCACCCTTCCATCATTGCTAGCCTCTTTGGTACCGTGCATTACCCTTTCTCACCTCGAGAGTTGGTGCAAACTTCGTCAGTGCATCCAAACCCTATGATATGATATGCTCTGTCACACATAAGCCTCATTATATCTTCCTCAAAACAGCCACCATACCTACCTATCATGGCATTTCCATAGCCATTCCGAGATATATTGCCATGCAACTTCCATCATCATCATATACATGAATTGAGCATTTATTGTCATATTGCTGTGCATGATCGTAAGATAGCTAGCATGATGTTTTCATGGCTTGTCTGTTTTTTGATGTCATTGCTACGCTAGATCATTGCACATCCTGGTACATCGCCGGAGGCATTCATATAGAGTCATACTTTGTTCTAGACATTGAGTTGTAATATTGATTTGTAAGTAAATAAAAGTGTGATGATCATCATTATTAGAACATTGTCCCATGTGAGGTTATCAAAATAAAAGAGGCCAAAGAAGCCCAAATAAAAAATAGGCCAAAGAAGCCCACCAAAAAAAGAATAAAAAGAACAAAAAAATGAGAGAAAAAGAGAGAAGGGGCAATATTACTATCCTTTTACCACACTTGTGCTTCAGAGTAGCACCATGTTCTTCATATAGAGAGTCTCTTGAGCTATCACTTTCATATACTAGTGGGAATTTTTATTATAGAACTTGGCTTGTATATTCCAATGATGGTCTTCCTCAAATGCTCGAGTTCTTCATGAGCAAGCAAGTTAGATGCACACCCACTTAGTTTACAGTTTGAGCTTTCATACACTTATAGCTCTAGTGCATCCGTTGCATGGCAATCCCTACTCCTCACATTGACATCAATTGATGGGCATATCCATAGCCCGTTGATTAGCCGCGTCGATGTGAGACTTTCTCCTTTTTGTCTTCTCCACATAACCCCCATCATCATATTCTATTCCACCGATAGTGCCATGTCCATGGCTTGCGCTCATGTATTTTGTGAGGGTTGAAAAGGCTGAAGCGCGTTAAAAAGTATGAACCAATTTCTCGGTTTGTCATCGGGGTTGTGCATGATTTGAATGCTTTGTATGGTGAAGATGGAGCATAGCCAGACTATATGATTTTGTAGGGTTGAGCTTTCTTTGGCTATGTTATTTCAATAAGACATAATTGCTTGGTTAGTATGCTTGAAGCAATTATTGTCTTAATGTCAAATGATAGACTATTGCTTTGAATCACTCGTGTCTTAATATTCATGCCATGATTAGATACATGATCAAGATTATGCTAGGTAGAATTCCACATCAAAAATTATCTTTTTTATCATTTACCTACTCGAGGACGAGCAGGAATTAAGCTTGGAGATGCTGATACGTCTCCGTCATATCTATAATTTTTTATTATTCCATGCCAATATTATACAACTTTCATATACTTTTGGCAACTTTTATACTATTTTTGGGACTAACATATTTATCCAGTGCCCAGTGCCAGTTCTTGTTTGTTGCATGTTTTATGTTTCACAGAAACCCCATATCAAACGGAATCCAAACGGGGTAAAAACGGATGGAGAATATTTTTGGAATATTTGGAGAATATGGGAGGAAGAATCAACGCGAGAAGGTGCCCGAGGGGGGGGGGCACGAGGCAGTGGGGTGGGCCTGCCCCCCCCCCCCCGGCGCGCTGCACCCCGTGTGGAACCCCCCGTAAGGCGGTTGCTGCTCTAGTATGGCCGCAAGAAAGCTAATTTTCGGGAAAAATCACGGCGAGTATTTCAGTCCAATCGGAGTTACGGATCTCCATATATACACGAAATGGTGAAAGGGCAGCAAGGGGAACGCACAGAGAGAGATAGAGAGACAGATCCAATCTCGGAGGGGCTCTCGCCCCTCCCACGCCATGGAGACCATGGATCAGAGGGGAAACCCTTCTCCCATCTAGGGAGAAGGTCAAGGAAGAAGAAGAAGAAGGATGGGGGCTCTCTCCCCCTCGCTTCCGGTGGCGCCGGAGTGCCACCGGGGGCCATCATCGTCACCGCGATCTACACCAACACCTCTATCATCTTCAACAACATCTCCATCACCTTCCCCCCTCTACCTACAGAGGTCCACTCTCCCGCAACCCGCTGTACCCTCTACTTGAATATGGTGCTTTATGCTTCATATTATTATGCAATGATGTGTTGCCATCCTATGATGTCTGAGTAGATTTTTGTTGTCCTATCGGTGTTGATGAATTGTTGTGATTGATTTAATTTGCTTGTGGTTATGTTCCTATCCTTTGGTGCCCATCATATGAGCGTGCGCGTGGATCACACCATAGGGTTAGTTTTATGTTGATAGGACTATGTATTGGAGGGCAAGAGTGATGAAGCTTCAACCTAGCATAGAAATTGATGCATACGGGATTGAAGGGGGACCAATATATCTTAATGCTATGGTTGGGTTTTACCTTAATGAACATTAGTAGTTGCGTATGCTTTCTAATAGTTCCAATCATAAGTGCATAGAATTCCAAGTCAGGGGTGACATGCCAGCAGTGGCCTCTCCCACATAAAACTTGCTATCGGTCTAGTAAAGTAGTCAATTGCTTAGGGACAATTTCGCAACTCCTACCACCACTTTTTCACACTCGCTATATTTACTTTATCGTGTCTTTATTTAAACAGTCCCTAGTTTTTATTTACGTGCTCTTTATTATCTTGCAAACCTATCCAACAACACCTACAAAGTACTGCTAGTTTCATACTTGTTCTAGGTAAAGCGAACGTTAAGCGTGCGTAGAGTTGTATCGGTGGTCGATAGAACTTGAGGGAATATTTGTTCTACCTTTAGCTCCTCGTTGGGTTCGACACTCTCACTTATCTAAAGAGGCTACAATTGATCCCCTATACTTGTCGGTTATCAATGAAGATGGTCGCCGGAGATGATTCCCCCCTCCGGTAGGGTGCCGGAACAGGGTCTAGATTGGTTTTCGTTGGCTACAGAGGCTTGCAGCGGCGAAACATCTGATCTAGGTTAACCCCGAGGGTTTTTGGAATATTTGTGAATTTATAGGGTAAAGAGGGGGTGCGGGAGGCCACCGAGGTGGGCACAACCCACCTGGGCACGCCTGGGCCCCCAGGCATGCCCTAGTGGGTTGTGCCCCCCTCTGGGCACCACCCAGGTGCTGCTCTGGGCCATTGGTGGTCTTGTGGTCCATAAAAAATCCACAAACAAGTTTCAAGGTGTTTGGACTCCGTTTGATATTGATTTCCTGCGATGTAAAAAACATGCAAAAACAGGAACTGGCACTTGGCACTATGTCAATAGGTTAGTACCAAAAAATGATACAAGATGACTATAAAATGATTGTAAAACATCCAAGAATGCTAACATAACAGCATGGAAAAATCAAAAATTATAGATACATTGGAGAAGTATCACACAACTAAGGAAATCACAACATACATACCATCAAAATATCAAACACATATATAGTTCACATGATTACTTGCAACAAGATTTCTCCCGTGACCCCAAGAACAAAAGTAACTACTCACAAATGATAATCATTCTCAAGATCAGAGGGGTATTAAAATGGACCTGAACATATAATCTTCCACCAAATAAACCATATAGTAATCAATTACAAGATGTAATCAACACTACTAGTCACCCACAAGCACCAATCTAGGGTTCCGGTACAAATATTGAACACAAGAGATGAACTAGGGTTTGAGAGGAGATGGTGTTGTTGAAGATGTTGATGGAGATTTCCCTCCCCAAGATAGGAGAGTTATTGGTGATGATGATGACGATGATTTCCCCTTCTGGGAGGGAAGTTCCCCTGACGGAATCGCTTCGCCGGAGGGCAAAAGTGCTCATGCCCAAGTTCTGCCTCGAGACGGTGGCGCTTCGTCCCGAAAGTCCTCTTGTTATTTTTCTAGGTCAAAATGACTTATATACCAGAAGAGGGGCACCGGAGGTGGGCCGAGGAGGGCACAACCCACCAGGGCGCGCCTGGGGGCCCTGGCGCGCCCAGGTGGGTTGTCCCCACCTGGTGGGCCCCCTCTTGTAGTAATTCACTCCAAGAATTCTTATATATTCCATAAAAAATCTCCATGAAGTTTCAGCTCATTTGGAGCTGTGCAGAATTGGTGGCCTGGCGTAGCTTTTTCAGGTCCAGAATTCCAGCTGCTGGTATTCTCCCTTTTTGTGTGAACCTTGCATATTATGAGAGAAAAGGCATTAGAATTACTCCAAAAATCATTATTATGCATAAAAATTTATAAATAACAGTAGGTAATCATGATGCAAAATGGACGTATCAAAGCACGAAAGTCAATAGTTATCCTATGAAGTTACATCCTACTTGTGGTGCATTATTCGGTGTTAGTTATGCTTAATGCTCGCTTATGAGATTTTTTGTTTCTTGGTTGGATGCTTCTCAATCTTTTGCTAGCCTTCACTTGTACTAAGTGGGATTACTACTTGTGCATCCAAAATCCTTACACGCAGTTTTGCCATATGAGTCCACGATACCTACCTATATGCGGTATTTTTCTGCCATTCTAAGCAAATTTGTATGTGCCATCTCTAATCTTCAAAATTAATTTCCCTTTTGTGTGCTCGTACCGCTTATGAAACGGTAGGGGGTGGCTGATATTTTTCCATGCTAGATGTGTAATTCTCAAGAGGAGTGTTTATCCACTTGTCATTGCACGAGAGTACGGCAAAGGTATTAGGGATGCCCAGTCCCGAAATGAAAAATGATTTTACTTTATGTTATCAAATAATAAATTCCTTGGAAAGTGTTGGTATGGACGGTACCCATGGATTCAGTTAGCCGTGGAATGTGAAAGTATGGTGGAAAAAGGAATACACTTTATTTTCTGTTTGGGAACCGCCTATGATATATCTAGCATGGAAAGTATTGGGAATTACTCGATTGTTTTTGTTGACAGGAAAGGCATGCCACCCAAAATGTTTTATCTCTATGTTTTTTCGCTTTGAGCTCTGGCACCTCTAAAAATCCCCACTTCCCTCTAAAAAGAGCCTTTCTATTTACTTTATGCAATTTTTATTTTTATTTGAGTCTCCATATTCGCTTACAAAGCACCAACTAAGGGGCACTATGATCATACTTGAGCATTGGGTGTAGCTAATATGTGAGTGTGTTTCATGAATGGATCAATGATTGAGCATAATGGGCTAGGGATAACTTGCTTTAGTGTTGATATTTTGAAAGACATGGTTGCTTATTGATATGCTTGAGTATTGTAATCTTCATGTCAAAACTAGACTATTGCTTTGAATCATATAAAAGTCCAAATGTCCATGCTACAAAAGAAAAGAGTATGTGATGAACATGATAGGCAGCATTCCACATCAAAAAAATTGTTTTTATCATTTACTGTAGGATCAAAAGTAGGTCTAGAGGGGGGTGATTAGACTACTTGACCAAATAAAAATCTAGCCTTTTCCCAATTTTAAGTCTTGGCAGATTTTAGCAACTTAGCACAAGTCAAGCAATCAACCTACACATGCAATTCTAAGAGTGTAGCAACGGAAAGTAAAACATTGCATATGAAGGTAAAGGGAAGGGTTTGGAGAAGGCAAACGCGATGTAGACATGGAGTTTTTTGGCGTAGTTCCGATAGGTGGTGCTATCGTACGCCCGCGTTGATGGAGACTTCAACCACGAAGGGTAACGGTTGCGTGAGTCCATGGAGGGCTCCACCCACTAAGGGTCCACGAAGTAGGCAATCTCCTTTCCCTTACAAACTCCTTGGTTCAACTCCACAATCTTGTCGGACGCTCCCAAGTGACACCTAACCAATCTAGGAGACACCACTCTCCAAAAGGTAATAGATGGTGTGTTGATGATGAACTCCTTGCTCTTGTGCTTCAAATGATAGTCTCCCCAACACTCAACTCTCAATCTCACAGATTTGGCTATGGTGGAAAGATGATTTGAGTGGAAAGGAACTTCGGAATGCTAGATATCAAGATTCTTTTGGTTGGATTGGAATGTCTTGGTCTCAACACATGAGTAGGTGGTTCTCTCTCAGAAAATGAGTAGTGGAAGTGTAGGCCCGTTCTGATGGCTCTCTCTTGAATTCAGAAGGGGTGGAGGGGTATATATAGCCTCCACATAAAATCCAACCGTTACACACAATTGACCCAACTCAGTCAGACCGAATGGAAGAACTCGGTGAGACCGATTCATTTCAAAATGTGAATGTTAGGAATCTGGATGGGATGGATGTCCTAGGGCTAGGGAAAAACATCATCTCGGTGTGACCGATTGCATGAACTCGGTGAGACCAATTTCAGCAATGAGTTAACAAAGAGTTGGTCAGGCAAATTCGGTGGGACCGACCGCTCATTTCGGTAAGAACCAAACGTTATGAAGGGAAATAGAGAGTTTGCATTGCGAACTCGGTGGGACCCATCGCTCATTTCGGTAAGACCAAAACATTATGAAGGGAAATAGAGAGTTTGCAATGCCATCTCGGTGAGACCGAGATCCATACCGATGAGAACGAATTTTCTAGGGTTTCTGGCAGTGGCTATGTCAAAAGAACTCGGTGGCGCCGGATAGATCAAATCGGTAGGGCTGAGTTTGACTTTGGGTTTTGGACATATTCGGAAATGAGAAAGTGGCTAAGGGGCTATGGAGCAATATCACTAAGCACTTTGAGCAAGTAGTCCATTAAGCAACACCTCATCCCCTTTTAATAGTATTGGCTTTCCTATGGACTCAATGTGATCATGAATCACTAAAATGAAAATGAAGAGTCTTGAGCTTTTGCCAATCTTTTTCCTTAGCATTTTGAGGGGTCCACATGTCTAGTCCATGCCATGCCAATCATTGAACTTTCTGTAATATTTAACTTGAATGGATATTAGTTCACTGAGATATATGTTGTTATCAATTACCAAAACCACCCGGGAATTAGTTGCACTTTCAATCTCCCCCTTTTTGGTAATTGATGACAACATATAGATCAAAGCTTCGACAAATGATAATATCAATGAAATACATCATCGCTTTGAGAAGTATGTGATAAGCAAGAGCTCCCTAAATTTGTGCATTATTTAAAATTTGCTTTTGAATGCAAATGCACAATCAATTGGGATCATGGGTCACTCTTCCATATCACATACATCTTGGTGGAGCGCTCAAAATGATAAGAAATAAGTAACATGAACTCATCACCAAGGACAACCCATGATTGATCATACACAGATAATGGAGATAGCCATTCAAGCAAACATTAAAGCATAGTATGATCAAACACATGATCATAAAAATATCACACGAGCAAGCAAAAATGGTAGCATAGTAATCAAACAAGCAAACGATCAAAGTAGCAAGAGCGACAAATAAAAGGCAAAACGCGCTCTCTCTCTCTCTAAGCCTAATGATCTATAAACTTTCTCCCCCTTTGGCAACAAGTTACCAAAAAGCTCGAAAATGCATAGTGTTATGCGACACTCTAGGCACGATCTCCGGGAGCGCCTGAAGTGGTCTTCTGGCTGGTTGCTCCGGTGTGCGTAGATGGCGTGGAGAGGACAGCATCTGCAAACGGTTCTGAAGATGTCTGAGGAGCTGGAGGAGTTGCAACTGGAGGTACAACGGTGGCAGGTGCTGAAGTAGTAGCTCTAGAGTCTCTGGCAACTGGCACTGTTGAAGACCTTTGTGCCCTTGGCACTCTCTGGAATGTGTCTGTGGTAGGTCTGTTTGCCCTGTCCTCAACTTCTTCCTGGAGCTTCTCCACAGTAGTCTGAATCTCGGTGATCTTCACATCTAGATCATGAAGTTCACTCTCAAAGATCCTCTTAAGACTCTGTTGATTTTGAGTCAGGGTGGCTAGTCCTTTCTCTATTCTCGCGGTTGCCTCAAGCAAATAACTGAGTTGATCTCGTTTGGTCTTGAGATTGACAACTGAAGTATCTGGTACACTAGCTGCCCTTGCTGCTTTAGCAGCCTTTGCTCTCTCTCTCTCTCTCTCTCTCCCTCTCTCTCTCTCTCTCTCTCTCTCTCTTCTCCTGGGCTTCTACTGAAGTGGGATGTGATACATCCATGACAACCTTGTTGTCCTCAAATTCTGGCCTCGGGGGAAGGTGTTCTTTGTCAAGAAGATATGTCCATGTCCCCATCTTGGAGTTGATTAGCATCTGTATGTGAGGGGCATATCCACATGATCTTTTCTGGTCAGCTGCAGTTCTCTTCACTGTTTCAACTATTAAGCTCATCACCTTGAAATTTTGTGGCACATAAAACATATGAAGCAAGTTGATTGAGTGACCATGGATCATTCTATGATCTCCTGACTTGGACAATAGAGTGTGCCTCAATATAGTGTTCATCGTTGTTAGACCTGACAACAGATAATAGATGGATCCAAACTTGTGAGTTTCAATGTAGCATCAGGAATTGGCTTATACATGTGAGCCATAGAGTTGTGATCCTTTCTGGGCTTGGCATACACATCTGTGTCATTTTCATCTTCCTTGGGGGCATTGATCAACTTGGCCCATTCAACAATTGAAGATTGATACCTTGTTCCTTCTGTCATCCATACAATCTTGCCATTTGGATAGAAATGAGCAGTTGAATATAATTGCATAATCATTTCATCATTCCATTTTGTCAACTTTTGACCAACAAAAGTGTCAACACCGTTCATTCTGAAACTTTCATGTACTCCTGGGAAGTAATCCTCATTGTCATCAATGTAATTCCAGTCAACCCATTTCATGTCACATACAATAGGCTTCTTGTCCAACAAGACTGTCTCATAGAAATCTTGTTGTTCTTTGGCGTGAAAGTGATAATCAACAGCAATTCTGCTACTTATAGCATATGGATTAGTCTGTCTCCACAATCTCATACCTACATCCTTCCTTCCTTTCATGTTTTCAGCAACAGGATGATCATCATTATGATCAGGAATCTTTGGCTTTAACTTTCTGAGCACTTGCTGCTCCTCATCCTCTTGAACTTCAGGCACTGGGGCCTTGTTCTTCTCAGTAGCAGAAATGTTCCTAGTGGATCTCTTGGTTGCAGAAGGTTTTGGAGCTTGAGATTGAATTGGAGGCTTGGGGGCTGTCTTGGGCTTAGATGGAGCAGCCCTAGAGTTTATTGCATCCCCCATGAGCTTCTAAGACTTTGGAGGTGGTGCAGCTGCCTCTTCTTCCTCCTCCTCTTCATCATCACTTCTCCTCATACAAGGTTTTCCAAGCACCTGTAACATCCCAAATTTTCAATTTGGAATGTTCTACAATTATTAGCTAAGCATCTATGCATTTTGTTTGAATTGAGTGGCATGTGGAAATTTCAGAGGCATTTGAATTTTATTTGACTTTGAATTCAAACTGGCATTTGAAATTTATTTCAAAAAAATCCCTGACGAATACTTGTGCAAAAGTATGAGAGGAGCTAACATGACACTCCAAAATGTCAGAAGAAATGCAGAAGAACGGTAGGATTGGATGGGCACCGGCAGTGGCCCAGAGGAACTCTACGGAATACCATGTTTCGTTCGTCCCGTCTTCAAACACCAGGCTGTGCAAGGACATAAAGGAGGGAACGATTCTTGCGGGTAAAGTGCAGAAGACTCTGCAGAGTGAAAACCTAATCGATTAGTCGTGTCCCGGCTACGGACAACTGAGCCTCTAGAATTGGAGTATTTCAGAAATCTCAACACCGAACGTAATTAATTAATTGATTGGGTTATTAAAAATTTCAGGTATGAGACACTGGTTGGCGGAACAATCTCAATAACAACCAATATTTTGTAGTAATTGCAAGCAAGTCCATTTCGTTATAGGAAAAATTGGCTTTTTCGCAAAAACTTAAACTTAGAGCCCCACATCCAAATTGCATATAGAGTTAGCATTATTATTATTGTTGTTCTCTCTATGACTTGCCGACATATTCAAAATGCTGACATACACGGTTGCAACGTCTTATGTTGCAAAGTAGTTTTCCGAACAGGAGTGAGGATACAATCTACGCTCGGTGATTGCCCTATGGAGTCGAAGGGACTTGCTTATTGTCTACGCATCCACAACATTTAGTTTTTCTCATGAGTTGGCCTTCGGCCGAATTTATTATATTATAATAAAGACTCTGTATGAGAATCATGTAATAAATCAGGTGTGATTTAACTTTGAATTTTTCATAAATGTACTGTGTGTGCCAGCATGATCTTGGGATGGTACAAATACACAGAGACTTGGCCGATTTTGGGTCGGGTCGCTACAACACCTTTGTAGTGGTCGTTCTTGCTCTCTTTTTCTTCTTGCCATCCTTTGCAACCTCATCATCATCCAATTGCTCTATAGTGAACTACATAGTTTCTTTGGTAGGAACTTTCTAGGGTGTGGGCATTGGAGCTCTCCTAGGTGGATCTTTCTTAGCACCAAGTTTAGTAGCAATGGCAGCATCATACTCTTTCTTGAGAACTTTCCTCTTTGAAGTCACTTCTTCAGCAACAAAGTCATCATCCTCAGATTCTGAGGTTTTCTTCTTTCTTTGCCTAGTTGCAGCCTTAGGCAAATTGCTTGGGGTGCTTCTACTACCTTCATCATAGCTCCTGTTTGAGGGACTAGTGCCGTCACTGAGATTCACCTGCTCCTCTGACCTGTTCTGACTGTCACTGCCTTCTGACATGGCTGAAACTGACCTTGTGAATAGATGGGTATAGATAGGGTGGATAGCATCAAAAAGTGCAGCTATTTTTGCAAAATTTGTGACAAAAACTTAATTTTACTTTTCTACGGAAAGCATTTTGGAGCTACCGATATGAAAAACTCTATGACACCAAAGCAACTTTAAAGTCTAAACATACAATTTTGGTCAGACCCAAATGCAGTTCGGTGACTCCAAGATGCTAGGGTTTCACAGAGAAAGTGAACTCGGTCACACTGATTAGTACACTTTGGTCAGACCGAGTAGTACATGTGCAATGGCCTAAGCCAAATTGGTGAGACCGAAATCTTTAGAACGGTCGGTCCGAGATGAGTTCGATGGAAATCTAACCCTAAGTTTTTGCATCAAATCTATTCTAATGGAGTTTTCTGTGGATAGATTGATCTCATTCGTGGAAAGAAACTATGCATTGATCTTTGTGCAAGAATCGGAGTAAAAGGACGCACAAAGAGATCAAGTTCGTACCCTAGCTTGGCGACGATCTCGCTACAACGACAACAGTGGTGAGATTTCGGTTGACGGCGACGGAGACCAGCGGCAGGAGGGCACTAGCAATGATGGAGATGATTCGGAGACCAGGATGGGGGCAGAGCTGGGTAGGCGCGGTTGGGTGTTTGAAGAATTTTCCAAATTTCAACCCACGGTGTTTATACCCGGTCTTTATACCCGGTCACTGTTGGTGTGTCCGAGTGGAATGACTCAGTGGCACTGAGATGCAGAATCGCAAGCGATAACTGCAACTCGGTGGGACCGAACAATTCTAATCGGTTGCACCGAGGTGAAAACCTAGATCAACTCACCGAGGGGAAAGAATAAGTCAGACCGAAAGCCATTAAGAGTTTTTGGAGTTTAAGCCCTTGGCGGATCGGTGGCTCCGAGTGCTCCTCACCCGGAGGGTCCGAATTCGATTTGTTCAAACTTTGTGATGTAGCATGAATAGAGTTTGAGACAAGAAAAGCATAGATAGCTAGAGAAAGTACTTAGGCATTTTTGTCCATCCATTTGGCCCAAGAAAAAACAAACAAGCAAAACTACAAATGGATGTTCTCGAATAGAGAAAAATATGCAATCAACATGCTCACACAATAAGATAACAAATCAAATATGTGGCAAAGCATGCACAAACACTCTAGTATCTATCAAGCAATTGGCGATGACTAGGTCATCTATATATGAGTATATTGACTGAGGAGTCAAACGAGAACATTTGATCATAGGTCATACTCATCGTTTAAGCACAAGTGGGGTTACCACTTTTACATAAAGCATTGTTGTGTTCACACCATTAGAGTTGCTTTAGATCAATTCTTAGAGCAAAGCTCCCCCTAGATATGATATCTCCCCCTAAGAGGGAAGAACTAACCTTGGGTTTTGTTGATGATGACTTCATGTAGGTGTTGAAGATGTAGATGCTCAATGTTGATGTATATCATTTGGATCAGTCCATTTGAGTGAGCTGCACTTTCAATACCTACATGGGTTAGTCCCACAACAAACACACAAGGTGTAAGTGCATCTAGTGCCACCCCTAGTTGGTTTTGGAGTATTGATGACAAACCTGGTTGAGGGACTAATCTGTTTGTGAGAATTGCAGGATAACACAGGTAGTAGACCCTCATTGATTCGGTTTACCTACCGGAGATGACCCCTAAAAATGTATGAAGACATTGAAGACAATGGTGGTATATGAAGACAATCACATCAAAGCTTATGACTCGAGAAGACATTCACGTGAAGACTATCGAGTGTGAAGACATAGTTCTTTCGTAGTTTCCTTTTCTTCTTTGTTGAGTCATAGGAACCACCTTCTTTGTTAAGTGGGGTCCAAGTGAACAAAGTCGAATGATCAAGTGATGCTCAACCAAATCCTATGTCTTCGACGAAGACAATGAGAGCAAATCTTGTCCAGAGGTGGATGAGTCGACTTTACTTGTAGCCCAAGTCAAGCTGCGGCGTGTGTTTGAAATCTGACCGTTTGAACACGTGTCGGTTCCTTAGTGACCTGTGGTCATTTCAGACAAATCAGGTCGGGTTGCCTAGTGGCTATAAATAGCCCACCCCCTACACCATAAATCGGTGGCTGCTCAGAGTTAGTGCACGGCTTTTGTCGTTTGAGAGCAACCCACCTCTGAAGCTTTTGAGAGAGAGAAATCCTTGCGAGGACAAAGCCCAAAACACCCAGAGCCAAAGAGCATTAGGCATCACTAAAGTCTTTCTGTCCGCGTGACCAGAAGAATTGTTACACTTGAGGACTGTGAATCCTCCAGTCGGTTTGGCGTCGCGTTCTGAGCATCCAAGAGTCATTGTGGATTGCCGGTGAACGAATTCTGTGAAGGTTTGGAAGTCTACCTTGAAGACTTACCAGAGTGATTGGGCGAGGACTGGGTGTCCTTAGCTCAAGGGGAATAAGGTGAAGACGCGGTCTTCTGAGTTAAATCTCAGCCTCCCTAACCAGACGTACAGTTGTCATAGGAACTGGAACTGGTCCAACAAATCCTTGTCCTCAGCAAGCGACGGGTTCTATCTTCTCCCTCCCTTTACTTACAGTTTGTCTTCGTGAAGTCATTGCCTGACTGCGTTACCTGTTTGACTTCCCTGTGTGACTACTATTGTTGTTTGGCTTCATACTATATTCCTTCCTGATCATTACTACTGAGCTGCTATTAGTCTTCGTGCTTTCTCTTCATTGAATACTTGACTATGGCTTGCCTAGTGTAGTCTACCTTCCGCTGCATGTTAATAGGTTCATTTCTACTGTTTGTCTCTGAAACTTCCATGTTTTGAAGACTTTCGTAAAAGTCGCCTATTCACCCCCCCCCCCTCTAGTCGATAACTAGCACTTTCAATTGGTATCAGAGCAAGGTACTCCCTTGTTCTGTGTGATTCGGTTTAACCACCTGGAGTTTTAGCTATGTCGACTGCAGGGATAATCAAAGTCTCCGCTGCGTGCCCTGTCTTCGATGGCACTGATTACCCCTACTGGAAGAATAAGATGCGCATGCATCTTGAAGCCATTGATGTCGTTCTATGGTATGTCGTCAAGAACGGTGTTCCTAAGACTGGTGAAGGAGTCACCCCTGCTGATGTCAAGAAGTTCGTTCAACTGGATTCTACCTCCAAGAACATCATCAGTGGTCATCTGACCAAAGTACAGTATGGCCGTGTGAGTGCTCTAGAAACATCGAAGCTAGTCTAGGACTGGCTCTCCAAGGTCAACGAAGGCGTCTCAACCTAGAGAGATCAAAGGATCAGTGTTCTTCGCAACCTCTTCAATCACTTCAAGAGAAACGACAATAAGAATGTCCAGCTCACGTTTGATCGGCTCACTGACATCACAAATGAGCTTCATGCTCTTGGCGCCACTGAGATCACCAAGCATGAAATCGTCAAGACACTCCCGAGATCACTTGACAGCTCGTTTGACACCCTAGCCCTGGTGATTGAAGAACGCCCTGACTTCAATACACTCGATCCATCTGACATACTTGAGAGGCTCAACACACATGATTTTCAGCTATCTGAGAAAAGAGATATCTATGGTCCCAACTATGGCTGAACTCGCGCTTTGAAGGAAAAGGTTGTTTCCTCATCTGAAGAAGAATCTGACTGCAGTTCTGCTGATCCTGAAGACATTGGAAAGGAGCTTGCTATGCTTGTGAAGAAGTTCCAGAAGTTCACCAAGAAGAAAGGCTTCAGAAAGTCTTCACGATCCAGATCAAGAAATGATGAAGCTTCTACTCATGACCACAAGAAGAGAACATGCCACAAGTGCAACAAACCTGGTCACTACATCTCTGAGGGTCCGCAATTGGACAATGAAAACAACAAGAAGAAAAAGAGCAAGGAATATGATTCTGATGACAAGAAGAAGAAGAAATCCTCAAAGTCTTCTTCCAAATCTTCATCAAAGTCTTCATCACACAAGAAGAGCTCATCTGGCAAGGCTCGTGCTTTTGTTGGCAAGGAGATGGATTCAGAGGAGGAGTCTGCTTCTGAGGAGGCAGAGGTGGAGTGTGAGGAGGAGTCCGACTCTGGCGTTGCAAGTCTAGCTCTAGCTACAGCCTACGTTGCCAAGTCCATCTTCAACACTGAAGGCAATGGCTTCGTCACCAGCGCTGATGCTAATGACAAGGACGACTCCACTCCCACCTACTGCTTCATGGCACGCGGTGCCAAGGTAAACTCACGTGATGCTTACTTTCAAACATCAAGTGAAGATGACTCCGATTGTGAATCCAAACCCAGCTACAAAACACTTGCTAAAATTGCAACTGAACAACAGAAAGCTATGGATCATATTCAAAAACTGTTAGACAAAAGCGATGACCTGTTGGATGAGGAAATGACCCAATCTCAGTCCTTAATTGAAGACAATAAAAAATCTTCATGTTAAGTACGAAGAACTTGAAAGTCATCATGAAACGCTCTCAACAACTCATGAAAAGCTTTCCTACGATTTTCTTCAAAGGAAGCAACAACTTGAGAAATTGAGAGCGGCTCATGAAGATCTTCAAAAAGAGAATGAGTCACTTCACACTCAACAGATCAGTCCCGCTCAGGAAGGATTTGAACCACCATTCTAAAATGCCTTGAACGTGATAACGCTACTTGTGTTGCTGAATGTTCTACTGCTGCCACTGGTGCAATATCTTCAACTGTTGATGTGGTAACTAACCCCTCTGCTGAGTATGCCACTACTATTGCTGATGAAAATGCTAGGTTGAAGACATTGCTTGAGACAGGGATGCACAAAAGTCTCAAAGGGCATCAGACACTGTGCGATGTCCTCAAAAGGCAGATTATGAACCGAAACCCTAGAAAAGAGTGTGTTGGGTTCGAGAGGAAAATGAATGTTGATGGTTCTTACTGGAAGCCTGAGCAGTACCCCAAAACCACATGGGTTGCTGCCCAGGGACCTTCAGTGGATCCATCCACCTTATCTGGCTTCACTTGTGCTAACTCAATTAACATTGATGAATCCTTTGATGCAAACTATAAACTGTTTAAGAATCAGAATGGTTGAGTGTTTGCCAGGTATATTGGTACTAACTGCAGGAATGGACCACCTATGAAGAAGATCTGGGTGCCCAAAAAGTGTCTTGAGAATCTTCCTGTGAATGTCGTCATGACAACAAGGGAAGAAGACAAACCCTAGACCAAAGGCTCCGATTTTTGTATTAATAATAAATAATAATTCTGTAATTCCAAAACTAGTAATGGTAAGTTAGAATTTTGAAAAATAGGAAGGACGCAATGATTAGTAGCGTCCAGGCCTGGTCGCTGTTACAAACCACGTCCACACCTCGACGTTGTTGTTACCAGCGTCCCCTGTTTGGTTGAAACTGACATGGATTTTCTCCGTTCTTTGTTCATTTGGGTTGGTCAGGCGAACGCCGGTGTTCGTTTTTGTCCGCCAATTCGTAGGTGCGTCCAACACGAACGGAAGCATTTCTCATTTGCGCTGAATTTGAAAAATTAAAAAAATAAAACAGCCAGCAGAAGTCCTATTTATATTAGTTAAATATTTTTAATGAAAACTATAAAAACAGTTAGCGGCGGGCGGTAGATCTAGGCAGCGTCATTGTTGTCCTCCTCCTCCTTGGTCAGGTCGACGTAGACTGTCGCCACCATCCATGAGAACGCCTGTTGGAAGTCTGTCAGCTATTAATCGGCCTGCCACAACCGGTAGTGGTGGTGGAGCGGCGAGCGTGCACGGTGCACCGCACGCATAGTTGAAGCACTACCGGCAATGCTGGTCGTTCTCGGTGGTGAACCACACTTTCCAGTTTGGTAAATCCACCGCGTACGTTGGGTCGCGACGAAGGTCAGCCGGTAGTAGAGCACGTGCGGCAATGGATCTTCGTCAGCTGTGCATGGCCTGAGGCCGGCACGGCGGCACCAGAACCCTATCGAGGTTGAGGTGCCACCCGTGCGGTAGGTTCACATTGAGCTACGACGCCGGCACGCCATGCTCCCAGAAGTATTGGTATCGGTGCATCGGCATGTAGAGGCAAAAAGCACAGCCGCCGACTCAAAGTCGACTTATCTATTCTCATAAATTAGCCAATTACCAACTATATTACCCAAGAGTAACAATAGAGTCATCTATACAATCCACTAAATAAATTATACAGAATACCAAACAAAGAAGATTCAACGAGGCCGTGGAATAACTCACATGCGCCATCCGTAGGTCGAGTGGATGATCCTAATGATGAGCGAACGATCCTAATGACGAGCGGCCAATGAGACGATGTAAGGAGCGACGGCTGCATGTGTATTAGGTTTTAGAAGTTATGAAACCTCTATCTATAAGAGGAAAACGATTTGATTCAGTCTAATCAGGGCACCAATCGAACAGCATGACTGGATGCCGTCCATATTAGCATCCACACCTGGACGCTGTTAGCAATAGAGTCCACCCTGAACGCTGTTATTCTTGGCGTCCTTCCTATTTTGAAAATTTCCACCGGCCCTTTACCAGTTTTGTAATTCCAGAATTATCATTTACTATTAATAAAAAAATCGGCCAAAGGCTTCATACAGATACAGGACTCACCTGAGTCACCCTAACGCCAATGTTTTGCAGGGAAATCATGATCAAACTTATGAATATGAGTGTGTGTCATCAAACCGCTATGTTCCTGAGACTAAGAACTATTCTGCTTATTCATATGAGTACTATTCACCTCCTGCAAGGCTATTTGCTAGGGCTCCAAAGCCGAAGGTCTCAGATGCTGCACTTAGACTCATTGCTTCTAAGCCACACCTAAAAATGTGGGTGGTTAAGAAAAGTTAACTTTATTTTGCAGGGAAAGGTCTCCAGCCGGAAATCAAAGGCGTCCGATGCTTTTGCTGGGGACCTAAAACATCTTGTAGGGCACAAGATAAAATGCCAAAATGGTCTTACTATGTATTTTGTTCCTGAATCGCTTGCCAATCATCCTATAAGTCCTAACCTTGATCTGAGCTTTGATAATCCTCTTGTGCATCAAGTGTTTATGCTTCACAATACTCTTTGTGAAGCCTATCCCCCTAACTGTACTGTAGGGTATGAGACCTCATGCCTCAGAATGGATTATGGACAGCGGATGCACTAATCATATGATTGGTGATCGAAGTCTTCTCATGGACTCAACCTTACGACCATCTGACAAGAGTCACATCACATTTGCTGACACTGGTAAAAGCAAGGTATTGGGTCTAGGTAGAGTTGCAATCTCAAAGGATCAGCACATGGATAAAGTGATGCTTGTTGGATCCCTTGGTTTCAACTTAATGTCTGTCTCAATGCTTTGTGACTTGAACATGATTGTGATATTTGGAAAATATCGTTGCCTTGTACTAATGGAATCTGACAAGTCTCTAGTCTTTGAAGGGTATCGGAAAGATGATTTGTACATGGTAGATTTCTCAGCAGGACCACAGCTTGCCGTATGTCTTCTCGCAAAAGCTTCAGAGTGCTGGCTCTGTCATCGGAGGCTAGGGCATGCTGGCATGAGGAACTTGCACACTCGCAAAGAAGAAGCACGTCATAGGCATCGAGGGTGTCAAGTTCAAGAAGGATCATCTGTGTGGTGCCTGCGAAGCTGGAAAGATGAAGAGGGCCAAGCATCCCTCGAAGAAAATCATGACGACATCTCAACCCTTCGAGCTGCTTCACATGGATCTCTTTGGACCTACTCACTACTCTACTCTCACTACTATTGCTTGTCTCTATGGCTTCGTCATTGTTGATGATTATTCAAGATATACGTGGGTGCATATAATCCTCTACAAGACTGAAGTGCAGGATGTGTTCGGGCAACGCGTCAACCGTGCCATGAATAACTATGGCGTCAAGATCAAGCATATCAGAAGTGACAACGGCACAGAGTTCAAGAACACCGGCCTCGACCTTTACCTGGATACATTGGGTATCAGTCATGAGTTCTCCGCTCCATACACTCCTCAGCAGAATGGCATCATGGAGCGCAAGAACAGAACACTCACTGAGATGGCTCGGACGATGATTGATGAATACAAGACTCCAAGGAAGTTCTGGCCCAAAGCCATTGACACTTCATGCCATGTCATCAACCGTGTTTATCTTCACAAGCTTCTGAAGAAGACATCCTATGAACTCCTGACTGGTAAGAAGCGAAATGTCAGTTACTTCAGAGTATTTGGTGCTAGGTGCTGGATCAAGGATCCACATCACACTTCAAATTTGCATCGAAAGCACATGAAGGTTTTATGCTCAGTTACGGAAAGGATTCGCACTCCTACAGAGTCTTCAACCTCTTTCACTATAAAGTGGTTGAAACTGTAGATGTGCGGTTCGATGAAACTAACTACTCGCAAAGAGAGCACCTGCCAAATGTGCTAGATGAAGTTCCACCTAGTGAATCCATCAAGCTCATGGGAACTGGAGAAATCATACCGTCTGAAGCTCAGGCTGAAGAGGAACTTATCATTTCTGCACCTAATCAACCTGAAGACAATACTCAGCCTGCAGACAATCCTCCTAATGATGACATTGACCAGCAAGAGCAAAATCTTTGTCCAGTTCATCCTCGTGTTGCAAATGAAGTATAGATTGAGAAGATAATCGATAGCATCAATGCACCTGGTCCACTCACTCATTCAAGAGCAACACAACTAGCAAATTTCTGTGGGCACTTTGCATTTGTCTCAATATCAGAACCCAAGAAAGTTGCTGAAGCCTTTATGGAACCTGAATGGATTCAAGCTATGCAAGAAGAGCTTCAACAGTTCAAGCTGAACAATTTGTCGGAACTAGTCAAGCGTCCTGACCCTCGCAAACACAACATAATACCAAATAGATATATCGCAACAAGCAAGATGAGCATGGTCAAGTTGTCAGAAACAAGGCTCGTCTTGTTGCTCAAGGATACACTCACGTTGAAGGGATAGACTTCGATGAAACATTTTCTCCTGTGGCTAGACTTGAAGCCATTCGCATACTGCTAGCCTACGCAAATCATCACAACATCCTTCTGTACCAAATGGATGTGAAGAGTGTGTTTCTCAATGGAAAGATTGAAGAAGAAGTGTATGTTGCACAACCACCTGGCTTTGAAGATCCAAAACATCCTGACATGGTATACAAGCTCAATAAGGCATTGTATGGCCTCAAATAAGCCCCTCGCACTTGGTATGACACACTCAAAGACTTCCTAAAGAGCAAAGGCTTCAGACCTGGTTCCCTGGATCCCACACTCTTCATGAAGACATATGATGGTGAACTATTTGTGTGCCAGATAGATGTGGATGGCATTATCTTCGGCTGCACTAACCAAAAATACACTAATGAGTTTGGACACATGATGCAAGAGCAATATCAGATGTCCATGATGGGTGAGCTGAAGTTCTTCCTTGGTCTTCAAATTCATCAGTAGAGCAACGACATCTTCATATCTCAATAGAAATACCTCAAATACTGCCTGAAGAAGTTTGGAATGCAAGACTGCAAAGGTTACACGACGCCAATGCGAACCAAGAGTCATCTGGGTCCTGACGCCAATGGTAAAGAGTTCGATCAAATGGTATACCGCTCCATGATTGGTTCTTTACTTTATTTATGTGCATCTAGGCCAGATATCATGCTTAGTGTTTACATGTGTGCCCGATTCCAAGCGGCACCAAAGGAATCGCATCACTTAGCTGTGAAGCGAATTCTTTGATATTTGGCTTACACCCCAATGCTAGGATTATGGTATCCAAAGGGATCAGAGTTTGATCTAGTTGCATTCTCGGATGCTGATTATGCTGGTGACAAGGTGGATCGCAAGTCTACATCAGGCACATGTCACTTTCTGGGACGATCACTTGTCTGTTGGTCTTCTAAGAAGCAGAACTGTGTATCTCTCTCCACTGTTGAATCTGAATACATTGCTGTTGGATCTTGCTGCGCTCAGCTTCTATGGATGAAGCAAACACTCAAGGACTATGGCATCCATCTGAAGCAAGTACCACTCTACTGTGACAATGAAAGCACCATCAAGATTGCCAACAACCCAGTTCAGCACTCGAAGACAAAGCATGTTGAGATTCGTCATCACTTTCTTAGAGATCATGTCATGAAGGAAGATACTGATATCATTCACATCAACACTGAAGAGAAATTGGCAGATATCTTCACAAAGCCCTTGGATGAGAAAAGGTTTTGCAAGTTGCGGTGTGAGCTAAATATCTTGGAATCCTTGAATGTCCTGTGATTAGGCACACATCCTAACACTTATGCATGTTGATGACTTAGATGCGCAACACATGATGTAATGTATGTCTTCAATCAATGAAGACTTACACTCTGAGTGTGAATACATTAATGCGAAATTTGACTTCGGAGCACTACGATAATTGTGCGCCGTGTCTGGGTCTAATACTTCCTATACGGTGGGTAACGCCACCACCAAATTCTTGTTTGGAGTGTTTTTCTCTTGGCGTTACATTTGCTAAGTCTTCGCATTTGATTTATCTTCAACACTGATTTGTCTTCATGATGATCTTCACTTTGTTGATTTAGTCTTACTCAAATATATACTCATACTTGTGTTTTGTCCTCTACATCATTCACTTATAGCTATGTCTTCTCTTTTGAATCTTTTGGACTAAGTGAATGTGATCGGACCCTAACCTCTCTATGCTTCTACCTCAAATTCTATCTGTCCAAATCATATGCATTCTATTGAAACTGTCGAATCTCTTCTCTGCATCCTTGTCAGCAGAAGATACAGAGACAAACATTGAATCTGTTTTAAATGCTCAGTCTTTATTGCCTGAAACCCGGAGAAGCCGGAATGACCACCCGACAGTCCAGGCGTGCGTGGGAACATGGAACAACTTCCAATGTGTTGCATGTTCGCCATGTGTCCCTCAAATGTGAACCGCCAGGGGCACCTGCGTAATTGCGATGTGTTGTCCCTCTCCTTATAAATACACATCACATCGCGGTCAAAATCTTTCTTCCACCTCTCCACCTCGACAAACCCTAGCGCCACAGCTAGCTCTAGACGACGCCGGCGACGAAGCGCTTAGCTGTTGCGACCTCAACGACGCCATCCTCACGCCGCCCGTGAACCTCGTCTCCTCTGCCGCCGCCGTAGGTGTCCTCCGTCGCCAAGTTAGGGCACGGAATATCAAACTGCTCGGCCTCCTATCTACTTCGTCTAGCAGTTCTTTGTGTGGTAATTAAAACTCACTTTTACTACCTTTTTGATCCGATAGACTCATCCTTCTTCACCAAAAGTGGTTTCTGTGGCCACAAATTTGGATCTATCCTATTCTGCATCTCATAATATGCCTAGTATATTCACTTATGCTTCACACATAGTTAGATTCCTCACTTGTACCTATTCTTGGATTCGTACAAATCTGGAACCAACTCTCAACATATAAGTGAATGTCTTCGCGTTGTGAGGTCAATGTCTTCAAACTGATTTATCTTCAAAATCTTCTGAGAATGCATATGACCTCTTCTCCTTCCCTCGCATCTCTAATGCTGTCACAGGTACATGTCCGTGGGAGAATCCCTTGGTTCTCATAGTCTGCATTCATTTGCAGAGTTCTTACAGCATCATATCAATTCTCCCGAAGCTAGCTAGTTCTTGTCTAACTAGCAGACGGAAGCCTTTGACAGCTTTGAAGCCATTCAGTCTGAACTTCATCGCCACAGAAAAGTCTGCAAGGAAGGGCGGCAGGCAGCGCCGCGGGGGCAAGTCAAGGGATTTGCCACCAGATCTCTATGAACTGTACAAGACTGATCCAGAAGAGGATTACAATCAGCGCAAAACTCGAATCCAGTGGATTCGACGATATTGAGCTGAGCAATGGTTCAAATACAGGTTCGTGACCCAGGAGTATGCTGAGAAGAATGCCATCAAGAGTCCTTGGGGTGATATTCTCTTTCAAAATCTTCAACCCAAGAACAGATGAAGCTATTGCTCAGGGTAAGTAGCAGTAGCGAGGGTTTTTAACCCTCGCTACTAGTAACTTTCTGTGTATAGGCTTTTCCCTAGTAGAAACGTTTCTTCCCATGTATGGTCCGTGGACCACAGCCTGCCAATGTCGACCCATCATCATTGCTATGGTGCCGTGACAATAATATTTTCAAGCGCCACTTTCAGACTGCAAAGGCATCGGCCAAAGAGAACAAGAAGAGTCTAGGATGCAATTTCTACCCAGGTCCTTCTGCTCCGTGGGCTGATGGCCCACGTGATGCCAATCCCAATGTCATCGTGCCCTTCAACAACTTTGATGGTCTCCTCTCCTACATCGCTGCTCAGAGAGCCACAGTGAATCAGTCTGGAGATGAAGCTGATTCTGATGAAGCGCCTGCTCCGCCAAAACCACAAAAGCAGAAGAAACCCAAGGCTTCAAAGCCCTCCACTGCACCAAGAGCTTCGAGTGCGAAGCCTCTGGCCACTGCTCCTCCTGCACCAAGTGTGCATTCTGAAGATCTTTCTCGCATCTCCAAGACTGAGAAGAAGAAGAAGCCCATGCAGATTGCTGGTCAAGTACTAACCCCAGTTGTCGTTCTGAGGAATGAGAACGAAGCCATTGATCTGTCAAGTGATGACAACCTTGGTGACGATGCTCTCGAGCTGCTGATAAAGAGCAAGCAAGAGGCGGAAATATTCAACGATCTTCCCCTTTTTGATGTGGACATCATGAACACGTTCATTGATGAGTGGTTTGACAGCCCAAACCTCAGTTTTGATGATCTTCGGCTCCCAATTGGCCTCAGCGTCTCCTTCCATGGAGCCATTGCTCCTGAGCTGGCTCTAGCTCAGAGAATTGTTGAACTGAAGAACAAAATTGACTATGAAAAAGCCCAGTTCAAGAAGCATATGGCCAAGCTCAGTGTGACTGATGTCCAAAACTTCAAGCAAATGATGCATGAGCTCAAGGAGGCGTTTCACAAGAAACGTGACGAAGCTAAAGGTTCACGAGAGCACATGAAACTCCTCGCTGCCAAATGTGTTGAAGCTTACAATGAAGCCGAGAAGCGCAAGGCACTTGGGCGTCCTTCCATCGACCCCAAAATGGCTGCCAAGAAGAAAAAGCCTACTGTGGCCTCAGCTGAAGCATCCAGGCAGGAAGAACCTCGCATTGTCTTCCCCGCTAGTATGACAGGCATGAAGCCTAAGGTCCCCACAGTAGCTTCAGAACTCAAGAAAACAAGGACAGCTGAAGCCAAAGCCAGAAAGCGCAAGTCCAAGAACACCACTGACGATGCTCCACCAACCAAGAAAAGAAAGACCAAGAAGAAAGATCGGGCTGCTCCCACAGAGCCCCTTGTCGTCGAACCAATCTCAGTTGCTCGTCCTGCAGCCACACACCAAGAGCGTCGGTTGATAGTTCACGAGCCTGCTACCAAACAGGCTCCTGAAGCTCAAGAAAATCCAGCTGTTAACCACACCGCAGCTGAAGACATTGGTCCCCAAGACAAGGTAGATGATGATGAAGTCCTTCCTCGGATCGAGCACCAAATGGTATCATCGCCTGTTCTCACGAACAGCGAAATCATCAGCATTGGTCGTCCTTTGACGCCAATTGCTCAGGATGATTCGTGGGCTGATCACCCCCAAGACTCCCCCCGTGAAGAAGAATCACCAAGTACTCCCCCAACTTAAGTCACCACTCCGGTGGTTGATGATGATGACTTTGAGCCCCAGCCAACTCCATCCCCACAAGCGTCGCTCGTACTTCACAGGCTTCGCAAAGGACCAAGGCCCCAAGTCACTCTTTCGAGTGTTCCAGAAGGAGAAGAGCACCACCACTCAGTATCACGACAAGTGTTTTCTGAAGCCACTCCAACTGTGAACATCCCAGAGTCTGAAGCCAAAGCTGCTGAAGACATTCCGGCTGCATCAGTCGATGAACAAGAAGAACCCCGTCAAGAAGAAGAACGTGTTGCTACACCCCCGTCCAACCAAGAAGTTTCTCGAGGAGAACGTGTCCGACCCTCCAGCTACTTGAGTGGAGGTTGATAACATTGAGGCGGCCACCAACACCAATACTGAAGCCAATGATGTTGTCATGGCTGAAGCAAATGTGGCACCTGAAGTTAATGTGGCGCCAGAAGTTCATGATCCTGAAGCTTCTAATGCACCTGAAGTCAATATTGCACCTGAAGCCATTATACCCCTTGTAGCTCACGTCAATGCTGATGCTCCTGTACCACCTCCAAGCCTCATACCATTGAGATGGCTTTTGACCGCGGCCAACCTGTCATGGTTCGTTGGCCCATTCTGGTTACCTCTCCTGCTCCCGGACCACAATTCGACTATCATGTGGAGCACAGGCCTCAGGTCCAGAAGCCCAAACCAAGGCTGCCATGGTTTTCAGGTACTGCAACCTCACCAGGATCTTTCAATGTGAATGGCTTCATTGCACACAACACCTTCTTTGACAGCGACAAGAACCCATGCTCGAAGCCAAGAATTTCATCTGATCGGTTCTGGAGCTATCAGCAATGCAGTTATTACTCGTGTGTTCTTTATGATCAAGGGCGCATCTTTCCCCATATGCGTCTAGACTGCAAAGCTATTGCTGGACTACCCTGCTTAGACGAAGCCCTTGACTATTTCCGAGATGCTGGTCTGCTGCAATTTGTAACTGATAAAGAGCACTGCAACAAAGAGCTTCTGCTGCATATCTATGCCACCCTCCACATTCACGGCTACAAGAGGGATCCGAAGACATGGATCCTTGAGTGGATGACAGGAAATGTTCATCATGAAGCCAAAGCTCTTGACATTATTGAGCTCTCTGGTCTGCCCACTTCAGGTGAACTATATGAACCTAGTTGTCAGCTTCACCGTAATTCTTTGGAGAGCATCTTCCAGAAGCCTGAGCCCAACATGAGCCAAATGCTGAGCATGATGAAGCCACCGCCACGCGATGCTGAATATCCACGGGAATTCTTTGTTGAAGACCTAGAGTATCTGCCCCGCACTATTTACCATATAATCAAGCGAACTCTATGGCCTATCAAGGGACATTCTCCTGCAGCAAAGCTTGAAGGAGCAATGAAGACATTGGTTTTCTATATGTTCAATGGCATCAGCTTCAATGGCCAAGACTTCTTCATCACGCAATTCGCTGCATCTGGCTCTGATCTCTTTGGTCTAAAGTTCTAGGCTCCATGGGTTATGCGCCTTATCAAGCTTCACTCTGCTGTCAACTATCAGCCATCTGCGCGCAACCATTTGATATTCTTGCCAGAGGTTGATATGTCCGTAAAAGCCATCTACCCAGAACCTACCAAGGAGCCAATTTATCTTCACAACGCCGATCACCAAAGCTTCACTCAGCCCATTGAAGGAGTTTTGGCTGCCACTCGTGTTTATCCTTTGGCTTGCAATACACATGCACCTCATCATGCTCATACTGAAGCCACTGAAAGCACAATTGCTCAAAGACCTCGAAAGCGTTCTCGTGTTCTCAATGACCTAGAGCTTCTTGTTTCCTTGCATCAAAAGAAAGATAAGCATCACTACTGGCTGAAGCGTCAGATGCAAAGCCTCTTGGTGGATGTCAACCGTATTCGCATCCTTCCCGCTAAGAATGCATTTTCCATTCATGAAACCTGTAGGTGGTCATTGAAGAGTCTAACATTGCTCAGTGCTGAAGCTGATCTTCAAGACGATGGCTTCACCGAAAGATTCAAGTTTGATTCCACTCCTCCCAGGAATGTTGTCCTGCGTCGGACTCCCTCACTTGAAGACTCTGACTATTCATCCTTAGTTGCAACTGTTAATGCCAGAGTCATTGATGACGAAGATGATGTTACTTCACCTCCAACTTCGGCGCGTATCGACACTGCACCAAGTTCTTCTGCACCATCGATCCTCAACATCGACACTACTACTTCACCTACTCCTCATGGGAACGAGTAGAGGCTCTATGTCTTCAAACCTTTTTGGTCCTTACTGACAAAAGGGGGAGAAGCATATGAGTTGATAGTCTTCAAGCGGGTCCATATGGGTGGTTGCTATACTTTTGCCAAGTGTTTACAACTCTCACTTTCGATACATTTGGTTATTTGAGTTGTAACACTTAAACTTGATGGTTGTCTGCTACTTTTTCTTCTATTATGTGATGTGATGATAAATCCCGCACGAAGTCATATTGCAAACATCCGTTTTTCATTATGCATGTCATTATCTTCGTTAAATCTTTTCATGCATGAGGAATTGTCTTCATAAGTTGAAGAGGATCTCCACAAGTACAACCTGCCATGTGCATTTGCATTCCAAAAGCAAAATACTTATATGCACATCTTCAGGGGGGAGCCTTTTGCTAATTATGAAGACAATACCTTAATCCTTTACAATTTCACATACTTTTATCCCCGTTGAAAACTTCAAACAGTTTGCCATCAATCACCAAAAAGGGGGAGATTGTAAGTGCATATAGTGCCACCCCTAGTTGGTTTTGGAGTATTGACGACAAACCTGGTTGAGGGACTAATGTGTTTGTGAGAATTGCAGGATAACACAGGTAGTAGTCCCTCATTGATTCGGTTTACCTACCGGAGATGACCCCTAAAAATGTATGAAGACATTCAAGACAATGGTGGTATATGAAGACAATCACATCGAAGCTTATGACTCGAGAAGACATTCACATGAAGACTATGGAGTGCGAAGACATAGTTGTTTTGTAGTTTCCTTTTATTCTTTGTTGAGTCATAGGAACCACCATACTGTTAAGTGGGGTCCAAGTGAACAAAGACAGAATGACTGAAGTGATGCTCAACCAAATCCTATGTCTTCGAGCGAAGACAATGAGAGCAAATCTTATCCAGAGGCGGATGAGTCAGCTTTACTTGTAGCCCAAGTCAAGCTGTCGCGTGTGTTTGAAATCTGACCATTGGAACACGTGTCAGTTCCTTAGTGACCCAGGGTCATTTCGGACAAATTAGGTCGGGTTGCCTAGTGGATATATATAGCCCACCCCCCTACACCATAAATCGGTGGCTGCTCAAAGTTAGTGCACGGCTTTTGTCGTTTGAGAGCAACCCACCTCCAAAGCTTTTGAGAGAGAGAAATCCTTGCGAGGACAAAGCCCAAAATACCTAGAGCCAAAGAGTGTTAGGCATCACTGAAGTCTTTCTGTCCGCGTGACCTGAAGCCTTGTAACACTTGAGGACTGTGAATCCTCCAGCCGGTTAGGTGTCGCGTTCTGAGCATCCAAGATTCATTATGGATTGCCGGTGAACGAAGTCTGTGAAGGTTTGGAAGTCTACCTTGAAGACTTACCAGAGTGATTGGGCGAGGACTGGGTGTCCTTAGCTCAAGGGGAATAAGGTGAAGACGCGGTCTTCTGAGTTAAACCTCAGCCTCCCTAACCAGTCGCACAGTTGTCACAGCAACTGGAACTGGTCCAACAAATCCTTGTCCTCACCAAGCGACTGGTTCTATCTTCTCACTCTCTTTACTTACAGTTTGTCTTCGTGAAGTCATTTCCTGCCTGCGTTACCTGTTTGACTTCACTGTGTGACTACTATTGTTGTTTGGCTTCATACTATCTTCCTTCCCGATCATTACTACTGAGCTGCTATTAGTCTTCGTGCTTTCTCTTCATTGAATACTTGACTACGGCTTGCCTAGTGTAGTCTACCTTCTTCTGCATGTTAATAGGTTCATTTCTATTGTTTGTCTTCGAAACTTCCATGTTTTGAAGACTTTCGTAAAAATTGCCTATTCACCCCCCCCCTCTAGTCGATAACTACCACTTTCACAAGGATATCCATAGACATAGAGTGAAATACACATATGATTATGTCCATTAAAGCATTAGGTTACCTTGTCCCTTGTCTTACCAACAAGAGGGTTTGTGACTCCTTGAACTAGTGCAAAATATGAAAGTTGATTGCACTTGTCCTTGCCAAAGTGAATATGAGTAAAGTATGTAGGCGGAGTCACCCTCAAGAACTCTCTAGTTCTTCTTCTTTGGGACCCACATCAACTCGATGGGGATCCTTGGAGTTGTAGTCGTACTTGATGAAGTAGAACTTGATGTAGTCTTGGGAACCCACTTGACCAAGGCGTTTGGAGCTTCTTCAAAAGAATCAATCTCTTCTTGAAGCTTGTCCTTGCCTTTTAGCTTGTGGTCTTGTGGTGGAAGATCATCTTGATCTTGTGTTCCCTTGAAAGAAGTGGGATCATACTTCTCTTGTTGAGGAACAAACTTTGTCTTGGGGTATTGATCTTCTTCCCACTCAACTCCATTGGCATTGAACTTGCGTTCAAAACCAATACCTTGATTCTTCCGATGCCTTCCTTGCTTGCGTACAATTTCCTCAAATTGCTTACTTCCGGCAAGGCTCTTGTAAACACATTTCTCTATAATTCCCTTGAATAAGCTATTTTCTTGCTCAAGTATAACTTGGCTAAGAGAATCATTAGTGGAATCAAGAGAACTACTAGAAGAAACAATATTGGATTTAGCATGATTATTGTTACTACTAGAAGAAGAATCTTTCTTGCTCTTGTTGCTAGATTTTACTTGTGGCATATAAGTAGACAAGTGCAAACGCTTGGCAATGTAAGAAGAACTTTTCTTCTGAAGATCGTCATTGATTGCTTTTAAGAACCCATGCTCTTGCTCAAATTGAGCTTTTCAAAGCGTAGCTTCTCATGAGTCTTTAAAAGCTCTTGATGATCCTCTAAGGTAGTTTCATGAGCTAACTTAAGAGTGTTTAGTTCTTTAGTTAGACGCTCAATCTCCTTCTTTTCATTGTCATTCTGTCGGTGTACTAGAGTAGGGGTACCCTAGTATCCCGAACTTGTGCACGGGTAGTTGCAGCCCTCCGCGGCAAGGCTTACCGGGTGACCGCCAAGGTCCTCCGTGGATCCTTTGGAGCCATTCAAGAACAAAGTATTCAAGCCAAGGAGACAAGGCCCGGCAAGAGGAGCTTGCCGGAAGGCCACCCAAGGCACCTAGGAGACAAGGCCCGGCAAGAGGAGCTTGCGGGAAGGCCCGATGAGCGACAAGCTTCGGGACGCGACAAGACAACAACCCGGCAAGGCGCTTGCATGACAGACCGCCACTCTGTACTGCGCTCCAAAGACGTCCACTAACGTGTCATACAGGACCTTTCGGTAGCGTGGTAGGAGGCCGTGCGGCCAGCGAAGCGCGGTGGCAAGCGGCGCAGACATGCAGCCATCATGGCGAACGGTGGCGTCCCCCGACGGTCCCTGTTTGCCTTTGTTAGGGCGACGTGACGGGCATTTAATGCCTTTGTCCCCTGCCGTCGAGGCTAGGTATGATACATCGTACCTTTGTACAAGTAGCTGTACCAACCACTCCTTTTCCATTTTTACCCTTGTCTACGTTGCCACCTGTTGGAGACCCCTTTAGCATATAAAAGGAGGCACATGCGCAACGTAGGGAGGGGTTGGAGGGGTTCGAAAGGGTCGGTTCCCCACGCTCAGTCTAGTTAGCAGCTTGTGTGTACTGTAGCACTCAATGCTCCTGAGCAAGAACTCAATACACTCAGACATGCAGCAGTAGGAGTATTATCTCTCCGGAGAGCTCCGAAGCTGGGTAAAATCGCTCGTGTGCTTCGCCTTGATCTACTCTTCGTGCGACCTCCGCCCCCCGCCGAACCGAAAGGGGCTCGGCCCGCCGGTCCCATAGGTGTTCGTGGGTCAGATCAGCGCCAAGTTCTTCACGAACGACAGCAAGAAGACGCTCAAGCTCGCATCGAGCGCCGAAGAGAAGCGCGGCGTCAATCCGACAAGCACGCTGGGCCCTCTGTCGACATGCATGCGCCAGAGGAACCAGGCGACTTGCCGTACGCGGTAGGTTGCCCTGCGTTCACTCGTGAGTTGCGGCAAGTCCATGGCCTAGCAAGAAGAATTTCAAGCCGACGTGCCGGAGAAGTACGATGGCAAGACGCATCCGTCGGAGTTCCTCGCATCTACACCATCGCGGTGCAAGCTGCCGGGGCGAGACGACAAGATCCTTGCCAACTACTTCCCGCTGGTGCTCAAGCCCAATGTCAGATCCTGGCTTATGCACTTACCGGACAACTCCATATCCTCTTGGGCAGATCTATGCCATCAGTTTGTCGGCGCCTTTACAGGCGGTCACAAGCCCCATGGCCAAGAAAGCGACCTTCATCTGCTCGCCCAGAAGGAAGGAGAGCCCCTGCGCAAGTACATTCAGAGATTCAGTCGCGTACAGCACAACATCCCAGATGTCCACCCTGCCGCGGTAATCAGCGCGTTCCATCAGAACGTGCGAAACCGCAGGATGCAGGAGGAGATGGCGATGTGCAAGATCAAGGACGTCAGTGAGCTATATGCCCTGGCCGACAAGTGTGCACGTGCTGAGGAAGGGAGGAGACTCCCCGGGGAGAGAATCTCAAGCAGGAGGATCTGATAGTGAGGAGACCGCCCCGGCAAAGAAGAACCGGCGGCGGAGCAACAGGAAGAAGAAAGGCAAAGATGTGCTAGTTGTTGAGCAGTCCGGCGACGGAGGTGGCGCCAAGAAAGCCAAAGCTGGTAGCTCCGACAAGGAGGTTGCCGCTGGCACCAACTGCCAGGCTGTGGCGGTCGCCGACAAGCAGGACGGCTCCAACAAAGCGATCTTGCAAGATCCACCGCACCAAGGGCCATGACCTCCAGAGCTGCAAAAAGGTCGAGCAGCTTGTCGAGCAGCAGAAGGTTGAATATGAACGACGCGACAAGGAGAAGGCCCAGGAAGGTGCTGGAGGAGCTAGCAAGAAACGTCCCGGCCGAGGAGGATGCCGCGGCAAGGCCAAGCAGCGGCAAGGAGACAGACCTCCCCGCGGCCGCGACAAGGATGAAGACCACGACGATGATGAAGACATGGATGATGACGAGACCGATGAGCAGGAGTTCCAGAAAGCCACAGAGGTCCTGTGCGTTGTGGCGGTGCTTCTGCATACTTCACACCGCCAGCTCAAGCAGTGGATGCGGGAAGTCAATGCGAGAACCATCCGTCAAGTCACGCAAGCCTCTCGAAATGGTCCAAGACGCCTATCATTTTTGATATTGAGGACCACCACGATCGGCGTAACTGCGGTCGGGTGCTTGCCGATGTTGGTTTCACCAACTATCCGCAACCTCAAGGTCACTAAGATGCTAGTTGACAGCGGGGCCGGCTTGAACCTGATCTCCTCCGTGGTGCTCCAGAAACTCCAGTTCCCTGATGGCGAGCTCAAAGAGACCGGCACATTCCAAGGAATCAATCCGGGAAGGAGCAAGCCGAAGGGAAAGATCACGTTGCCGGTGACATTTGGCAGCGAGTTGAACTTCAAGGCTGAGAGGGTCACTTTTGACGTTGCTGACTTTCCATTGCCTTACAATGGAATGCTTGGCCGTCCAGCACTCGCCAAATTCATGGCAGCCTCTCACTATGCATACAACATGCTGAAGATGCCGGGCCCGATAAGTGTCATCTCTGTCCCTGGCGACAGGAAGGATGCTCTTATCTGTGCCGACAAGATCTACCGGGAGGCAGCTGCTGCAGCAGATTGCAAGTCACTTGCCGCTGAAGCTCCCGGGGCGAAGAAGAAGACCAAGTCCGGCAAGAGCTCTGATGCCCACTCCGGCAAGCGCACCTCTTCGGAGTGCTGCGCTACCGTCGAGGACGCACCATCGAGCTCCACCGGCAAGTGTAAGAAGACGATGTCAGCTCCACCAGAGACCAAGAAGGTGTCCGCCAAGGAGGACGGCACTGGTGGTATCTTCACCATCAGTGCCACTCTCGACCCTAAATAGGAAGGCGCGCTCGTTGCTTTCCTGCGGGCGAACGTCGACGTGTTTGCGTGGCAACCGTCTGACATCCCTGGTGTTCCTAGGAAAGTAATTGAGCACCATCTTGCCCTTTGTCCTCATGCGCGGCCCGTCAAGCAGAAAGTCAGGAAGCAAGCAGTGGAGCGCCAAGAATTCATTGCGGAAGAAATCAAGAAATTGGAAGCAGCAGGCCTTGTCAGAGGAGTGCTCCATCCTACGTGGTTGGCCAATCCTGTAGTTGTACGCAAGGCAAGCGGGAAATGGAGGCTTTGTATCGACTTTACCGATGTCAATAAAGCTTGTCCCAAAGACCCATTTCCCTTGCCGCGCATCGACCAGATTGTTGACTCCACGGCCGGATGTGATTTTATTTCATTTCTGGATGCATACTCAGGATATCATCAGATCTTCATGGCGAAGAGGATGAGGAGAAGACCGCATTCATCACCCCATGTGGCACATACTATTACGTACGGATGCCTTTCGGATTAAAGAATGCTGGTTCAACATTTGCAAGAGTAGTCCATGACGCTTTTGAGCCGCAAATGCACAGAAATGTGGAAGCCTACAAGGATGACATAGTGGTCAAGAGCAAGGACAAGGTGACTCTGGTTCAAGATTTAGACGAAACCTTTGCAAATCTGCACAAGATCAACCTCAAGCTCAACCTGAGAAGTGTGTGTTTGGAGTCCCTTCCGGCAAGCTTCTCGGGTTCTTGGTGTCTCAGCGGGGAATTGAGGCCAATCCCGACAAGATCAAGGCCATTGAGCAGATTGAAGCACCAAAGCGCGTCAAGGATGTACGAAGACTTGCGGTTGCGTAGCTGCTCTCGGCAGGTTTATCTCTAGGTTCATTGAGCATACTGCCATTTTTCAAAATCTTGAAAAAGGCAGGTCCGATGAGATGGACTCGAGCGGAGGCTGTGCTGCAGGACTTGAAGAGATACATCCTCCACTCCAACACTTGTCGCACCTAAGCCACAAGAGAAGTTGCTGCTATATATAGCGGCAACCAATCAAGTGGTTAGTGTTGCGTTAGTAGCGGAGAGGAGGCGGATGATGAGCTAGCAACTATGGCAGATGCATCCAATGACGAAGGTGGGGCTTCACCGGCAAGCTTTGGTCCCGACAAGGATAGATCTGCGCAGACGCATGAGAAGATGCAGAAAAGAATGGTGTAGCGCCCAGTTTACTTTGTCAGTTCCCTTCTGCAGGGGGCTAGGTCAAGGTACTCTGGTGTGCAGAAATTGCTTTTCGGCCTCCTCATGGCCTCGAGAAAGCTGCGCCATTACTTCCAGGCACATGAGATCACAGTCGTCACTCGTTTTTCGCTGAAGAGGATATTGCAAAATCCAGAGGCAACAGGCAGGATTGTCGAGTGGGCACTGGAACTGTCAAGCTTTGGCCTCAAGTTTGAGAGCAGATCAACTATCCAAACCAGAGCATTGGCGGAGTTCATAGCAGAATGGACGCCAACACAAGATGAAGAAATTCCGTAAACGAGCATCCCGTCAAGGAAGCAAGCAAAGAGTGGCTGATGTACTTTGATGGTGCCTTCTCGCTGCAAGGTGCGGTGCAGGCGTGCTACTTGTTGCCCCCAGGAGAGCACCTCAAGCACGTAGTCCAGATGCACTTTCCCAAGGAGCAAGCAACAAACAATACTGCAGTATGAAGGTTTGCTTGCCGGTCTCGAGATCGCATGAGACCTTGGGATCAAGAAGCTCATTGTCGGGGTGACTCACGACTTGTCATCCGCCAAGTGAACAAGAGTTATCGAGTCCGTTGATGGAAGCTTATGTTGATGAAGTGAGAAAGCTAGAAGAGCACTTTGACGGCCTACAAATGGAACATATTCCAAGAGCTCGAGCGACATTGCTGATGGTTTGTCAAGTGCGCCAAGACTTAAGTTACTGTGGAACCAGGGATTTTTGTGCTCAAGCTGACTCAACCGTCTGTAACGCCATCGACCAGACATAGCAAGAAGAGGAAGTTGATCTCTGGTGACTATTTTCCGGCAGATCTCCCCGAAGCCTCTGCCAAGAAGGTCCCCAAGATCAACACCAAGAGCGCTGAGGGGCAGTCTGCTCCGACAAGCCCTAGGGTTTGTTTCGTTGAAGCAGACGCTCCCGACAAGTTTTGCTCCGCAAGAAGCTTGCCGGGGAACGTCAAGCTCCGGCTGAGCCGCAGGTTCTTGCCGTGGAAGCAGATGTTCCCGCAGCAGCAGATGGGCCTTTAGTCCTTGTTGTCGAGCCGCAAACTCCAGCATGGGCACAACAGATTGTCCATTTCCTTCAGACAGGAGAACTTCCCGAAGAGCAAGAAGAAGCGGAAAGAGTAGCCCGGCAGTCAAGTATGTACCAGTTTGTCGACAACTCACTGTACAGAAGAAGACTCAACGGTGTGAAATTGAAGTGTATTCACCGGGAAGACGGACAAAAGCTGTTGGCGAGAGATACATGGAGGCATATGTGGTCACCACATTGGCGCGGAGCACTTGCAAAGCGTTAAAGCAAGGTTTCTTTTGGCCGACAGCCCTCCGTGATGCAACTGCACAAGTAACCAAGTGTGAAGCGTGCGGTTCCATTCCAAGCAGATACACCAGCTAGCTCAAGCTCTCTAGACGATCCCTTTATCCTGGCCATTTTCGATGCTGGGGCTCGACATCCTCGGCCCCTTTCCCGAGCTGTCGGGGCTTTGAGTACTTATGCGTTGCAATCGACAAGTTCAAAAAGTGGCGGAAGTGGAAGCGATGAGGAAGGTGACAAAGACAACGGCAATCAAGTTCTTCAGTCGATTGTTTGCCGTTTGGAATCCCTAACAGGATCATCACCGACAACAAAGACGCAATTCACGAGCCGCACCTTCATGCAAGACGTCCAAGATCTTGGCGCCAAGGTCGCTTCGCTTCGTTGCTCATCCGAGAAGCAACGGTCAAGTGGAGAGGGCGAATCTGAAGTGCTGCTGAGCTCAAGACCAGAACTTTCGACGAGGCTGCACAAGTGCGGAAAGAAGCTGGATTGAGGAGCTGCGGTGGTTCTTTGGTCGATCGGACGACGCCAAATCGAGCCATCGGCCAGACACCTTTCGCTCTAGTCTATGGAGCAGAGGCAGTTCTCCCCACGGAACTTCGTATACGGATCACCTCGAGTGCTCGCTTATGATGAGCTTGAGCAAGAGCAGTTGCGACAAGATGACACGCTGCTCCTTGAGGAGGATCATCTTCAGGCTGCTGTACGAGCTGCTCGATACCAGCAAGCTTTGCGCCGCTACCATAGCCGCAAAGTTAATGCCAGAAGTCTCGAGGAAGGCGACCTTGTTCTTCGGCGCGTTCAGTCCGCCAAGAATTCCAACAAGTTGACACCGAAGTGGGAAGGCCCTTACCGGGTGAAACGAGTCACTAGGCCTGGCGCTGTCCGCCTTGAGACCGAAGATGGCATTCCGGTGAGCAACTCCTGGAACATTGAGCATCTTCGTAAGTTTTACCCATAAGGCGCGGTTGCCGGAACCCGTTCCGGCAACCACCTTTTGTACAAGTCTTGCCGATGTTGCATGTAATCCTTTGTACAAAGCCGGGCGCAGATCCCGTGCATAAGTAAAGCTAGCGTGCTTCGCACATCTTGTCAATTTCATGCTTTTTACTTCTATTTGCATGCGTTATTTGACACTTTGTGCAGCACCTACCCCGGTAAGCAATAACGAGCCATAAGGCTCCATATCTTTATTTTCTCTTCTTTCTCTTTCTCAAAGAAAGGAAGGTTCCCTCGCCCACAAGTTTGCGGGGAAAGGAGAAGATAATGGTGTGGACCAAGCGTCGCTCAAGGAAGTCTAGCCTTACCGGAAGCAAACGACTGAAAAGCTAAGTTGCTAAAGTTTGAGCAATCAGTTTTAAAATTTTAAGTTATCTTCCTCGAGCAATCGTACTTTGTATGGAAAACCGGTCTTGGCGGAGGAACCAACTCGTAGCTAGTTGCGCCTTACTTTGTTTCGAGTCCACTCAACAATTTAAGTGAGCTGCGACTAGTTGCGACAAGGTTTCTTGTCGGCAAGAGCACCGCCAGCAGTTGGACGTCTCAAGACTCGGCGCTCATGCCTGTGTGCTAACGACAAGTTCCCTACAAGCGGGCAAAAACATACAAAGGAAGGAATCAAGTAAAGGAAATAACATAGCAATTGTTACCCGAAATAGAGTTATATTACAAGATAGCTTGTCGCAGCTCTAATAGATTGTTCTCATAACATGACCAGCAGCGGCAAGAAAAAGAGAAAGCGGGCGGCCTAATCTACGCGATCGCCCTCAACCTTCTTGATCCCGCTCACCCTGTCCACGATGGGTGCGACAAGGGTCTTGAGCGCCTCCACATCAGCATCCGGCGTCAAGGACTTGAGGATGTTGGTGAGGTTGAGGCCTGGGTTGCGGAAGGCCACCTTCATCAGCACCTTTTGAAGAGCTCCCGCATAGATCCGGCGCGACTCCTCGGCCAGCTGCTTTGGGACTTCTTCCCGGAGTCGCTGGAGGGCCGTCACCATGCCCTTGAAGAACAAGCTGAGCTTGGCGCTGGGTTGGAGGTGCTCATCGGAGGAATATCCAAGATCCACCATCCCCAGCTGCGCCAGCTCCCTGTCGATGTCTACAGCAACATCCACGAGACCCTCGGTCCAGTGCTCCACATTTTCCCTAAAGGTATTCTGGGCGGCAGCAGCATTCGCCAGCAACGCCTCGTCGGCCTTGATCTTCTCCTTCAAGGCCACCTCCTGCTCCCTGGCGCCGTCCAGCGTCTGAGTCAAAGTAGTTAGCTTCAACTCAAGATCTGCGTTGGAGTCCTTGGCGGCGCTGAGCTCCTTGCTCCTCTCGGCGAGACGGCCCTGCAGCTCGCCAAGAGTATAGGCGTCCTTCTCGCGCTCGTGCTTGAGTGCAGCAAGTTCCTCACCGCTCTCCTTGAGATTGGCCTCCAACTGCGCCACCTTCGTCTCCAGCTCCTTCTTGGCGGCCTCGGCAGGCGGGCAGCAACCTTTGCTTCCTTGAGAGCCAGCGAAATGTTTGCTCGCGCATGGCAAGATCCTCCTCGTGGCTGTCAAGATAAATCTTCTTCTGCGCCAACTCGCCTTCCTGCGCAGATAGCTTCTCAGCGGCAAGCCGCTGTTGCTCCTCAGCTTCAGCCTTCTCGAGGAGGAAGGCTTTGCGCTCCTCGGCGAGTTGCTCCCGCTCCTCTGCCAAGGCCCGGAGAGCTTCCTGGTTGAGGCCCCATAGCTCCTCCGCGCGCTTCTCGATGTCTGCTCCCGCCTTCGCGACAAGCGCTTCCCGGGATTCCAGCTTGGCTTGTCGGGCGCGGTAGAGCGGCAACGACCCTCGCGGCTGCTCCTCCTCAGACTTCGCCACGCTGCGCTGCCAGCGCGTCAACCAGCGTCGATCCAGCCGGAGGCGAGCAGCTCTTCGTCAAAAGTTTCTCCTTCGCCGGCGCCACAGGCTCGACTCCCATGGGAGCTTGATGAAAACGCCATCGCCGGCCTTCAAATAAGCGCGGGCTGGGGCTCTTGAACGACAGCACGCTGTGGCGGAGGGATCGGCGGTCGGCGTAGCTCTGGCGCTCCTGCGGCCTCGAGTCGTCGGTCGATCGCGGACCCTCGCCGACCTCTGCGGCGGCAGCTTTGGCGGCCTCTTCGCCGGCGGGCTCGTCAGCGCCAGTTTCTTCTTCGGTGGCAGCGGCGTCGTCAATATTGTTGCGCGTGTCCTCCTCGCCGTCGGCCTCGGTCTCCATTGGCTCTGTGGCAGATGGATGAAGAAAAGTCAAGCAAATATTCAAAAACAAAATCAGAAGAAGAAGAACATAAAGAAAGTTTTCATGCAAGAGGATTACCTGTGCTAGGGTCTGCAGTCATGGTCTCCGCCACCAGGGGATCGCTAGAGCTGTCCCTTGCCGGAGAACTGCCCCTTGCCGGAGAAGTCTCCCTTGCCGGAGAACGCTCCCTTGCCGGGGAATCCTCCCTTGGCGGTGTAGTCGAAACAGAAGGCATGTCAGGAGCGGCTTGTGGCACTCTGGCAAGGCTGCTCGCTCCTACACAAATCAGCCAGCCGATATCAGCAAAGAAAGGGCACCCATGCACGCCGAACAGCAAGAAGTAAACCATATACTTACGCTGGGGGCTGCGCTGGGGGCTGCTTTGAGGAAGAGTTGCCGCGTCCGGCAAGGTGGTCTCGGACGCGCCTCCTGCTGTCGCGGTGGGTTCGTCCTCGATGACAACCACCGGGGCCTTGACTCTCTTCGACACTCTCTGGGCCAGCGTCCTGAAAAGGAATGGGTTCAGAGTGAAGCAAATCAGATACAAGACAAAGCAACAAGCCGAAGAACTACAAATGCTGCAAAGAATCTTACTCTTCTTCTTCCTCGTCAGAGCTGAGCGCGGAGACGTCAAATTCTGGCCCGCCTCCAGTACGACGAAGCGGAGGAGTAGGTTCCCTTGGCCGCTTGGCGGGAGCGGAACCGGTGGTCTGCGAGGGCCCCGCTCCAGTTGCCGCAGCGGCGTGAGGTGCTCCCGCGGTAACAGCGCTTGCCGGTGGGCTGGCCAGCAGGCGCTGCGGCTGTTAGCCCGTCTGCCCGCCCGCTTCGTCTCGGCCTTGCGAAGACGCCTTCTTGGTGGAGCTGGGGCTCGCTTTCATGACAAGCTGTTTGAAGGTGGGGAGGAGGCGCCCTCGGCGGCTCGCCGACTCAGCCTCGTGCTCGGCAAGCTCCTCCTCACGGCAAACTCCCTTCGCCGACAAGGCTTGCCGCCTCTGCTGCCTCTGCCTCCTCCACGGTGAACCCGAACTAGCTCAGCGGCGGGCCTCGCTGCCGCCTCTTCCAGCCTGGTGGCGATGCGCTGCATCTCATCATCGGTGGTGTCACGGGTGAGGCCCCTCTGTTCATCGGGGCGGACCGGCATTTCTACCGGACTGTCAAAGAACTGCCGCACGACGTCATCTGCAGGCTCTTACCAAGTTGGGACAATTCCATGTGAGTCGCACAACGGCATCATTGCACGGATGCGGTCAAGCGAGGAATTGTTGCACGTGAACGACGCCCTCGGCAACCTAAACATTTACGGATGATCGGGATCGGGCTTGAACAGCTCCAAGAGCATCGCGTCAAGTTCCAAGACGGTGAAGTTGAAGTTGAGGCCTGGGCGCAGCCTCATGATATCTGTCGCGTTCTCGAAACTCCCAGCGGGTCTCCTCCTCTCCTGCAAGAAGCGTCTGGCGGCGAAGAAAGTCTGCGCCAACGGTGCCCTACGGTGAGCCCGACAAGTCTAAGGCGAAGGATTCGGTGACTGCAATCTTCAGCCTAGCATCTTCCGGGCCACGTTGTTCCAATCGTTGCCGCACACTATTGGGGTTTGGCTGGGCGATGGCGGCTGCGGTTCTCCTCGACAATCCAGCACCAATCCGCCCTCCATTCCTCCCATTTGCTACGGAGCTCTCCCTCCAGATAGGCTTCCTTCTTGCCGATCCTCGAGATCCAAGCGATTCCTCCCAAGAAGAGGCTCCCTCTCTCAACTCGGGGCATAAAGAAGTGGTGGAAAATGGCTACGTTTGGATGGACTCCGACAAAGTTTTCGCAGAGATGTGCGAAAACTGCCATGGTCAGAACAGCGTTGGGGGTGAAATCAAGGAGGCGGAACCCGTAGGTGTTCATGATGTCATAGAAAAACTTCGAGAGAAAGGCGGGTAGAGCCCGCAGAGAAGAAGAGCGCCAAGAAGGGATATCCGCTCGAGCTAGTTCAGCGGCAATGGAAGTACCTTCGCGGCGCGGATGCTTCGCGTCTCCGTCGACCAGCAGAGGTAGTAGTTCTCCTCAGCTCCCTCGCGGCGGCTGGGCGGAAAGATTGCCGCTCCTTTCGCAGCGCCGCGAGCCGCTGCGCCTCGGCCGACATCACGGCCTTCCCCTTGTCGGCTTTCGGAGCCATGGCGGAGGCGGTGGAGGAGATCGACGGCGTTAGTGATGCTAGTGGCGATGGGGGGCGGAGCGCTGCTCTCTTCGGCCTTGGGAAGAAGGGGGGAGCAGCGGTGGTTTTTCGAGATTGGACAAAGAATCGGCAAGGTGGGCGACCTGCCCTGCTTTCCCGCTTATAAAGAGGGAGGGGCGGACGTTCCGCTTTTCGAATAAAGAAACCCCACGATCTCGCCCCACGATCTCTCACACGACGCCGCATTCGACGCAGGCTGCCTGTGGAGGGCGTGGTGGGTCCGGGTGATTTACTGGCGTGACCCTGTGCCGCGTGTGCCCGTGTTCTGTTTTGGGCCTGGCCCAACAGCTTCGGACTGCAGTGTGTGGCCCGGGTTCGGGGGCTCTGCGGTGTACTAGAGTAGGGGTACCCTAGTATCCCGAACTTCGCAGACGGCGATTGCAGCCCTCCGCGGCAAGGCTTACCGGGTGACCGCCAAGGTCCTCCGTGGATCCTTTGGAGCCATTCAAGAACAAAGTATTCAAGCCAAGGAGACAAGGCCCCGACAACAGGAGCTTGCCAGGAAGGCCACCCAAGGCACCTAGGAGACAAGGCCCCGGCAAGAGGAGCTTGCCGGGAAGGCCCGGTGAGCGACAAGCTTCCGCACGCGACAAGACAACAACCGCGGCAAGGTGCTTGCCGCGGCATCACCACTCAGTACTGCGCTCCAAAGACGTCCCACTAACGTGTCGCCTGGGACCTTTCGGTAGCAGCGTGGCGGCGCCAGCGGGGCGCGGTGGCAAGCGGCGCAGACATGCAGCCATCGTGGTGAACGGTGGCGTCCCTGACGGTCCCTGTTTGCACTGTTAGGCCGACGTAGACGGGCATTTAATGCCTTTGTCCCCTGCCGTCAGGGTTAGGTATGATACACCGCATACCTTTAATCGCATACAAGTAGCTGTACCAACCACTCCTTTTCCATTTTTACCCTTGTCTACGTTGCCACCTGTCGGAGACCCCTTTAGCATATAAAAGGAGGCCCATGCGCAACCTAGGGAGGGGTTGGAGGGGTTCGAAAGGGTCGGTTCCCCACGCTCAGTCTCGTTAGCAGCTTGTGTGTACTGTAGCACTCAACGCTCCTGAGCAAGAACTCAATACACTCAGACATGCAACAGTAGGAGTATTATCTCTCCGGAGAGCTCCAAAGCTGGGTAAAATCGCTTCGTGCTTAGCCGCCTCGATCTGCTCTTCGTGCGACCTCCGCCCCCCGCCGAACCGAAAGGGGCTCGGACCGCCGGTCCCATAGGTGTTCGTGGGTCAGATCAGCCTCCCCGACACATTCGCTTCATCTTGATTTGCATGATTAATAGCAATTTCATCATAGTTGTCATCACTAGTGTTATCAAAAAGTAAATCATCATCACCTAGCAAATCATTTTCATCACTATTGAAATCAACATACTCGGGGTGTGATACCTTGGGGCCTTTAGCCATGAAGCATCTTCCAATCCCTTCATTTGGTAAGTCGAATATGTCGTAGGAGTAGGATGACACAAGTTCAAGACCAGCAACACCTTTATCTTGAGTATATTCGGAGTCGGAGTGATAACTTCTCTCAGATTAGTTGTCGGAGTCGGAACCAGATACCCATTCACCAACATGAGCTTGATGTCTTCGTCTTGTGTAGCTCTTTGATGACTTGTACTTCCTTTCCGAATCCTTGCTTCTATGAGAGGATCTTCGTTCATAACGATCATCTCTACTCCTCTCTGTTGGTGGTGATTCCTCTCTTTCATTTCTCCTTTTAGGTGAGTCTTCTCTTCTTTTGTAGGGAGTCGTACACTCATTGGAGTAGTGTCCGGGTCTTCCACAATTGTAGCAATTGCGAACACGACTAGATGATCTTTTGTCATTGTAGGGCCTTGACTTGGAACTTCTCTCTTTGCTTCTACTCTTGTAGAACTTGTTGAAGTTCTTCACCATTAAGCTCAATTCTTCATTGAAGACTTGTTTCTCACTTGATGTTGTAGGAGCATCACATGAAGCTTTGTAAGCACCACTCGATTTGTTGTGAAGCTCTTCTTTATCCTTCAGTGACATCTCATGAGCAACAATTCTACCAATGACTTCAGTGACATCTTTGTAATTAGGCATCATTTGGATCAAGGTGCACACGGTGTCATATTTTCCATCCAAGGCTCTTAGGATCTTCTTGATGATGAATCAATCGGTTATCTCTTCGCTTCCTAAACTGGCAATCTCATTTGTGATGAGAGCAAGTCTAGAGTACATTTCAGCGACTCCTTCACCATCCTTCATTTTGAACTTGTCAATTTGACTTTGAAGTACATCCAATTTGGATTCCTTAACGAACTCGGTACCTTCGTGCATATCAACCAAAGTATCCCAAATTTCCTTTGCATTCTCAAGGCGGCTGATTTTTTTGAATTTTTCGGGGCACAATCCATTGAAGAGGATATCTCAAGCTTGAGCATTGTATTGCAACATCTTCAATTCTTCCACGGACGCTTCATGTTCCGGTTATCTTCCATCCTGGAAGTATTGACCTTGCAAACCAATACGCACAATAGCCCAAACGGCGGGGTTATGACTAAGAATATGCATCTTCATCTAATGCTTCCAACTAGCAAAATTAGTACATGAAAGTAAGGACCTCTACGGTGGTAATTTCCCGCGCTAGACGACATACTCTCCTAGGTTGTGAAACCAAGGCTATGATCATCAAAGCTATGGAAATCAAGGAAAATGGAGACTGCAGCTCTGATACAACGTACGACCGAAAGTAGGTCTAGAGGGGGGTGATTAGACTACTTGACCAAATAAAAATCTAGCATTTTCCCAATTTTAAATTCTTGGAAGATTTTAGCAACTTAGCACAAGTCAAGCAATCAACCTACACATGCAATTCTAAGAGTGTAGCAGCGGGAAGTAAAACATTGCATATGAAGGTAAAGGGAAGGGTTTGGAGAAGGCAAAAGCGATGTGGACACGGAGATTTTTGGCGTGGTTCCGATAGGTGGTGCTATCGTACGTCCACTTTGATGGAGAATTCAACCCATGAAGGGTAACGGTTGCGCGAGTCCACGGAGGTCTCCACCCACAAAGGGTCCATGAAGAAGCAACCTTGTCTATCCCACCATGGCCATCGCCCACGAAGGACTTGCCTCACTCGGGTATATCTTTACGAAGTAGGCAATCTCCTTGCCCTTACAAACTCCTTGGTTCAACTCCATAATCTTCTCGGAGGCTCCCAAGTGACACCTAACCAATCTAGGAGATACCACTCTCCAAAAGGTAATAGATGGTGTGTTGACAATGAACTCCTTGCTCTTGTGCTTCAAATGATAGTGTCCCCAACACTCAACTCTCTCTCACACACACATATTTTGCTATGGTGGAAATATGATTTGAGTGGAAAGCAACTTGGGAATGCTAGAGATCAAGATTCTTATGGTTGGATTGGAATGTCTTGGTCTCAACACGTGAGTAGGTGGTTCTCTCTCAGAAAATGAGTAGTGGAAGTGTAGGCACGTTCTGATGGCTCTCTCTTGAATAGAGAAGGGGGTGGAGGGGTATATATAGCCTCCACACAAAATCCAACCGTTACACACAATTGACCAAACTCGGTCAGACCGAATAGAAGAACCCGGTGAGACCGATTCAGTTCAAAATGTCAATGTTAGGAATCTCGGTGGGCCTGATATGACCAACTCGGTGGGACCGATGTGCTAGGGCTAGGGAAAAATCTCATCTCGGTGTGACCGATTGCATGAACTCGGTGAGACCGATTTCAGCAATGAGTTAACAGAGAGTTGGTCAGGCAAACTCCATGGGACCGATCGCTCATTTCGGTAAGATTGAAACATTATGAAGGGAAATAGAGAGTTTGCATTGCGAACTCGGTGGGACCCATCGCTCATTTCGGTAAGACCAAAACATTATGAAGGGAAATAGAGAGTTTGCAATGCCATCTCGGTGAGACCGAGATCCATATCAGTGAGACCAAATTGTCTAGGTTTCTGGCAGTGGCTATGTCAAAAGAACTCGGTGGCGCCGGATAGATCAAATCGGTAGGGCTGAGTTTGACTTTGGGTTTTGTACATATTTGGAAATGAGAAAGTGGCTGAGGGTTATGGAGCAATATCACTCAGCACTTTGAGCAAGTAGACCATTCAGCAACACCTCATCCCCTTTTAATAGTATTGGCTTTCCTATGGACTCAATGTGATCTTGAATCACTAAAATGAAAATGAAGAGTCTTGAGCTTTTGCCAATCTTTGATCTTAGCATTTTGAGGGGTCCACATCTCTAGTCCATGCCATGCCAATCATTGAACTTTCTGAAATATTTAACTTGAATGGATATTAGTTCAATGAGCTATATGTTGTTATGAATTACCAAAAATACCCGGGGATTAGTTGCACTTTCATTTACATACTCGAGGACGAGTAGGAATTAATCTTGGGGATGCTGATACATCTCCAATGTATCTATAATTTTTTATTGTTCCATACTGTTATATTCTCATTCTTGGATGTTTTACAATCATTTTATAGCAACTTTATATCATTTTTTGGGACTAACCTGTTGACATAGTTGTCAGCGTCCTGGGAATGGGGGTCCCCAGACTTGCCTGCGTGCGGCCCACGGCATGGCTCCACCAGCGGCCCTGTACGGCCCATCTTCATCAGCAAACACTCAAGATCCTCGCGAGGGGCCAAGCCTCACGAGGCGGACGACTCAAGACCTCCTCCGGGACGGCCTCACCACGCTGGCTCGTGAGGGGTGGAGAGATCAAGGCGAGGGGCACCTCGCGAGGTCCCTGTGATGCAAGACCTCCTTGGGGACGGCCTCACCAGGCTGGCTCGCGAGGGGCGGAGAGATCAAGGCGAGGAGCACCTCGCGAGGTCCCTGTGATGCCAGCCATGACGACCAAGGATAGGCGGTCGCCAGCGCGCGCAGTTTACTCGTTTCCTCTTTGGTGCTAAAGAGGCGAGCGCAAGCGAGGAGTCCCGATACATTAGGAAAAGGTTTCCATATCGGTGCAAAGACCAAGACCAGCAGGACGGAGGTCACCGTGGAGCCTAGGATGGCATCACCACCAGAGCCTTTGACAGGCAAAGACAACCTTTAGTCAGGATAACTCGTACTGGTTGTCTCCCTTTAAATTTGGCTGTTGTTGGATCCCTGCCCGCCAACATTTGGGAAGAGGACTAGGGCCTCTATAAATAGGACTAGCCACCACAGTAGGAGGCAACTGATCTTGGACCATTCAGATCATCCACAACCACACAAGCTCATCGATCTCAAGGACACCTCTCATCAGGACTGTGCTGGCCCAACCCGACGCCCACGCGTCCCCGACCTCTGCCCGGAGACCGGTCGCCGCACGACATCGCCGCCGCCTCCCTTGCCATCTCCTCCACGCCTCCCAAGGCTGCTCGCCCCCCCCTCCATTTAAGCCGCCGCCCCAGCTCCTCTCTCTCTCCTCGCGCCGCTGCCCTCGCACCGCACCTCGCTGTCGCACAGCCGTTGTTGGCCCGCCGTCGAGCTGTCGTGCCCCCGTCGCTGCCTAGCCCGCGCCACTCGCCGCCTCCCACAGCTGCACACCAGAGCCATCACCGCCGCCGTCCGCTGGCTCGCCGGAATACGCCGACCTCACCGGAGTATCGGTAAACCCTAGCCCGATCCCGTCCGTCGGATCAAGATCCGACGACGTTTACGCGTTCGGTGTTTTTCCTAATCTAACAAACGTTCGTTCGTTGCTTCTTTTTAGCGAAATGTTCGTTCGTTAGGGTTCCGTAGCGAGCGTTAGCTCGTTATACTTTTCGTTTTTATTTTATTTTCTGCCAGGGACCCGTTTGTGAATAATTTATTCATAGATTAGCCCCTGATCTTAACGCTCGCGCTACTTTTTACTCGCTTGTCCAAATCCAACGAAACCAATGCCCACTTCTTCGTCATGATCCCCTCTATCCAGTAAAACAACTTAAACATATTTTTTTGAAAGTTTTAAATTTGGTTTCAAACTATTTTGAATTCAAACTTCTTTTGTCCATAACTCGAGTTTTATAGCTCCGATTTAATTGATTCTTTTTGCAAGTCGAAGCTCTTAACCTAAACTTTCTGATAAGACCAAATTCACCCAATTTTGGTACTGTCAGAAATTGTTTTCTGTTGCAAGTGTTAATTCTTATTTTCGAATTTTTCTGAGATCTTTTCTTCGATTTCTTTTGCATGATTGCTTATGTGTGGCTACTATTGCTTGCTAACGATAGATTGAACGGAGTATGACGAGTAGAACTATCAGGAGTTATGAGTGCGAATCATCTTCATCAACAGTACAAGGCAAGTTCACACTTTGATCATACTTTCATACCAAGTTTTTATGCATTAGTTTTACCCTTAAACATTGCATGAATAGGAATTGATAACATCTGGGTATTGCGAAGTAGTTGATGAGGTAGGAACCTATTGTCTTGCATGCAAACCCAGGGTATTATTATGTTATGCTTACACTGCTATGCTATGCTCCTAGACATGGATTGGTATGTGAGATTTCATGGAAGATGTGAGAGTTACTATTAACTAAGGTTTAACTTAAAGTGGCTACTTTAATACACATCTGGGTGGATTGGTTGAGGCACCCTGGAGCACCCAGTGGTTGTCTAGGCACCTAGAGCAATCCAACGTTGTCCTAGGATACCCCGGAGTACCCGTGTGATCATCCTATGGTTTGCCACCTAGGCTCAAAGGGATCATAAGATTATGCATGCTAGAAACTTCTGTGTGCAACCACAAGCCATGATGGGCTCTGGCATAGTTGAGTAAGCTGTGGGAAACCTTTCCATGACGGGCCAGCAGATGTAGGGGATTGTAGGTGTACCGACCTATCTATCGGTTAAGGGGACCTCTTCAGAAAGACTGTGTCTCAGTCATCCGTTTCTCAAACATCATGCAGTGCGAGAAATTCAACGGAGGAGATCAAGTCTTGTGGGGAAAAGTGCGCAAACCTCTGCAGAGTGTATAAACTAATCTGATTAGCCGTGTCCCCGGTTAAGGACATTTTGAGTATCTGGTACTTGAATTATTGATTTGATCTCATCACTTTACTTAATTAATTTGTTGCGTTATAATTATTATTTTGGGATTGAATTGGAGGAACCTTCTCAATAATTTTTCAACCAACTTGGTAGTTAAATAAAATATATTCCTTTGTTGTAGGAAAAAACTAGCTTTATGCAAACGATAATCATAGAGCCTCCACCAGCTATATATGCATGTAGTGATAGCTGTTATTTGTTCATTGCTCTATAGTGTTATCTTGCCAGCATATTCCATGTGCTGACCTACACAGGCTGCAACGTATTATGTTGCAGAGTTTTCAGACAAAGAGTAAGGTGCGCTAGGTCGTTTTCATGCACTCAGCTATGCCGTTGGAGTTGATGGACTCATTTATCTTCGAAGCTTCCGCTATTATCTTATTTAGATGGCCTTCAGCCATATTATTGTAATAAGTTCTCTCTTTGAGACACTCGATGTAATAAGTGTGTGATTGAACTCTGTTATAAATCCTCAAGTACTGTGTGTGTCAGCATTATCGATCCAGGGATGACACTTATGCACAGAGATTTGACCGTCTGAGGTCATATCGCTACAATTGTTAACGGTAACACTGAGTGCTCACTCCGAACCGAGGAGCACACATAAGCTCTCGTAGCCGATGTCCAGGCTGCCACAGAGGTGCCGAAGGCCAAGTCCACCATCAAGATGCTCGATGCATGCAAAGGAGCCCAAGCTACAGTTCCGGTTCCGGAGCCTTCTCGCGCTCACCCTAAATAGGGGCACGCTCCCCACAGCATGGCCCTACCATCCGCAAAATACGTACCTCGGGCGCAAAATTTTATGCTTAAAATTCCATGGGCTACTATGGGGAGAAGCGATACAAGGGTCAAGTGCTCAGCTGAACCGAGCCATGGCCGAAGATGTCCTCGGATCAGACATCGCCAACAGGCACCATCTAAGGCCTGACCAGCGTGAAGTTGATATACTGCGGTGACTTCTCAAGACCCTCTCACAAGCGAATGCCCACCGAACACCATCACCTCCACCTATGAAAACTTCATAAAGAGCAAAGGCGCAGACGTGCAACGGGGCGCAGTAGGGACATCAAACTACTCATGGGGCCCTGTGTAAAGCTTTCCTCTGATAAATTTATTTTTAAACAAAACTACCTATACTAGTTGCTTCGACAGTTCGAATTGTATGGTTGGAAATCACGAATTCAACGGAAATAAAAGACCATTTTTATGGTCGTACTGCAGTCATTTGTGTTGCATACTCCTTTCCTCCTTTTATGCTGAAATAAACTAGTTTAATACGTGCTTTTCTAGATGCGATCGGCTAATAAACCGGGGGCTTGACTATACATACTGTCCCAAGCATCAATTCGGCACTACTTTCATCCCATGTTCTTGGCATCTTGGATATTGCATTGTATGAATTAGTTTCGAGTTATCTCTTTGGTCAATAGTTGGGTTTCCCGGCTCCTGTGTTTGCCCTCTCACGTTCTGCATTGTTCAGCTGGGAAGGCAAACGGAGAACCACTGCGATTGTACTTCTAGCTCACCTGTTTATGTACCTCAATGAAGAAAGCCAAAAACTAACTGTCATAATAAGCTCGAACTAGTCGGTGACCCGATGACAAGTGTTAAACTAAAAATCGATGGAGGTTAATCCGTGGCATACGAAGTGTTTGCTATCACAGGAACCAGGTGATGATGGCATGAACCTCAGAACACCCAAATATCACACATACTTGGGGTAGTCACTAGCCCCCACCGTCAAGCTCCTATGGCTAAGTGAAAGCACTAAAGCTGCATAGTCTGGTTGCCTTGTTTTCTTTACACACCGCCGCCTCCGGGCATCAAGACGTCAGCGAAGGGTTAAAGTGTTAAAAAGAAAACAACCTTTACTGTATCTACGAGGGGGTTGATGCCAACGACTCATAACTTTCAGTTAAAACGGTCGCACGTGAGTCAAAATAAACAAACAAGGCATTACATAAAAATCCAAGAGTTGAACTATAAAGCACAAACATTTGAACTTCTTTGGATCAATGAAGATACAATCATTCATAAATTACATCCTTGGAACACCGAGCCTATATCGCTCGAGTACCATCCATCACGACAGGAAAATACTGCTCGGGGCGCCTATGCTCCTTCCCAGCAGGCGAGGGTCTGGTGGCCATTTCGGCTGGCTTGATCTTTGGCCAATGCAACATAGTCTTGCCGAAAGCTATCTGTGTCGGCGTCCTAGGAACGGGTGTCCCCAACTTGCCTACCTGCGGCTCACGACGCGGCTCCACCAACGGCCTGGTATGGCCCATCTTCAGCAGCAACCACTTAAGACCCTCACAAGGGGCCAAGCCTCGCGAGGCGGACGACACCAAGACCTCCTCCGGGGTGGCCTCACTAGGCTGGCTCCCGAGGAGCGGAGATATATATGCAAGGAGAAACTCGCGAGGTTCACGTGACGTGAGCCATGACGACCAAGGCGGTGAGGCGCCCGGGCGCAGTACCAGTTTCCTCTTTGGTGCTAAAGAGGCAGGCGCAGGCAAGGAGTCCCGAGGCATCTGGCAAAGGTTTCTATATCGGTGCAACAAGACCAAGGCCAGCACGACGGCAGGACGGAGGTCACCGCGGAGCCCACGGCAGCGTCGCCGCCAGAGCCTTTGGCAGGCGAAGAATACCTTTTGTCAGGATAGCTTCAACTAGTTGTCTCCCTTCAAAATTGGTCGTTGTGGGATCCCTTCCCACCTGATATTTGGGAAGAGGACCAAGGCCTCTATAAATAGGACTAGCCTCCACCATAGGACGCGACAGATCATTGAGACCACCCTCCTACGCACCAGCTCACCGAGCTCAAGAACACCTCTCCTCAGGAGGCTATTCTTACTTTGTATTGTTCATCCTTAGCCTCCAAGGCAATCCACCACACCACACTGGAGTAGGGTATTACACCACAACGGTGGCCCGAACCAGTATAAACTCTTGTGTATCTTGTGCGAGCGAGCTAGGCCTTGAGATCGTTGTGCGAGCGAGCTAGGGAGAGAGAGATCTTCGTGCAGACTGTCGGCATCCTGGGAACGGGGGTCCCCAGACTTGCCTGCCTGTGGCCCACGGCGTGGCTCCACCAGCGGCCCCGTACGGCCCATCTTCACCAGCAAACACTCAGGACCCTCGCGAGGCGGACGGCGCAAGACCTCCTCGGGGATGGCCTCACAAGGCTGGCTCATGAGGGGCGAAGAGATCAAGGCAAGGGGCACCTCGCGAGGTTCCTGTGACGCAAGCCATGACGACCGGGGCCAGACGGGCGCAAGCACTCGCAGCATCCTCGTTTCCTCTTTGGTGCTAAAGAGGCAAGCGCAGGCAAGGAGTCCCGAGGCATCAGGTAAAGGTTTCCATATCGGTGCAACAAGACCAAGACCAGCAGGACAACAGGATGGAGGTCACCGTGGAGCCCAAGACAGCATCACCACCAGAGCCTTTGGTAGGCAAAGACCACCTTTAGTCTGGATAACTTGTACTGTTGTCTCCCTTTGAATTTGGCCATTGTGGCATCCCTTCCCGCCTAACATTTGGGGAGAGGACCAGGGCCTCTATAATTAGGGCTAGCCACCACAGTGGGAGAGGGGGCTCAACGGACTGATCAGAGGCAACTGATCTCGAGCCATTCAGATCATCCTCATACACACGAGCTCACCAAGCACAAGAGCACTTCTCCTCAGGAGGCTGTTCTTCCCTTTGTAACTGTTCATCCTCGGCCCAAGAGGCAATCCACCACACCACACTGGAGTAGGGTATTACACCACATCGGTGGCCCGAACCAGTTTAAACCTTGTGTCTCTTGTCCTGTGAGTTCGACGCGTTGAGCCTTGAGATTGAGGTGAGGGCGAGTGCTAGAGGGAGGAGAGATCTTCGTGCGCACCCCAGTGTTCGAACCTCAAGGGTTTTGCCGGAAACCGGAATCCGACATTTGGCACGCCGACTAGGGGTGCGTCGAAGCTTTCCTTCTGTCAATCCACGCCCCGCCACCGCAGCGCCTTGCCTCCATGGCCGGCGTTGCTCTTCCGGCTGCGATGGCGGATGCCCATGGCGGGGCCAAGGGGCTCAGAGCCTTTGCCCCCTGCTATGTCTTGAGCTTGTGTTGGTTTTCCCTGAAGAGGAGAGGATGGTGCAGCAGAGTAGCGTAAGTATTTCCCTCAGTTTTTGAGAACCAAGGTATCAATCCAGTAGGAGGCCACGCGCAAGTCCATCATACCTACACAAAGCAAATAACTCCTTGCAACCAACGCGAATAGGGGTTGTCAATCCCTTCAAGGTCACTTACGAGAGTGAGATCTGATAGAGATGATAGATAATATTTTTGGTATTTCTGGGATAAAGATGCAAAGTAAAATAAAAGGCAAAGTAAGAGCAATGCAATAATAAAGCGTAGGAAGATTAATATGATGAAGATAGACCCGGGGGCCATAGATTTCACTAGTGGCTTCTCTCAAGAGCATAGGTATTTTACGGTGGGTGAACGAATTACTGTTGAGCAATTGATAGAATTGAGCATAGTTATGAGAATATCTAGGTATGATCATGTATATAGGCATCATGTCCGAGACAAGTAGACCGACTCCTTCCTGCATCTACTACTATTACTCCACTCATCGATCGCTATCCAACATGCATCTAGAGTATTAAGTTAATGAAAATAGAGTAACGCCTTAAGCAAGATGACATGATGTAGAGGAATAAATTCATGCAATATGATAAATACCCCATCTTGTTATCCTCGATGGCAACAACACAATACGTGCCTTGCAACCCTTTACATCCTTTGGGTAAGGACACCGCAAGATTGAACCCAAAGCTAAACACTTCTCCCATTGCAAGAACTACCAATCTAGTTGGCCAAACCAAACGGATAATTCGAAGAGACTTGCAAAGATAACAAATCATAGATAAAAGAATTCAGAGAAGATTCAAATATTGCTCATAGATAATCTTGATGATAAACCCACAATTCATCAGTCTCAACAAACACACCGCAAAAAGAAGATTACATCGAATAGATCTCCATAAGAGAGGGGGAGAACATTGTATTGAGATCCAAAAAGAGAGAAGAATCCATCTAGCTACTAACTATGGACCCGAAGGTCTGAAGTAAACTACTCACACTTCATCGGAGAGGCTATGATGATGATGTAGAAGCCCTCCGTGGTGGATCCTCTTCCGGCGGAGCTCCGTAACAGGCCCCAAGATGGGATCTCATGGATACGTAAAGTTGCGGCGGTGGAATTAGGTTATTGGCTCCGATTCGATCTGTTGGGGGTAATGAGGTATATATAGGAGGAAGGAGTACGTCGGTGGAGCTTCGAGGGGCCCACGAGGCAGGGGGCGCGCCCTCCACCCTCGTGACCGCCTCATGGATTTCTTGACGGAGGGTCCAAGTCTCCTGGGTCTTATCTGATGAGAAAATCACGTTCCCGAAGGTTTCATTCCGTTTGGACTCCGTTTGATATTCCGTTTCTTCGAAACGCTGAAATAGGCAAAAAAACAGCAAGAATTTGGGCCTCCGGTTAATAGGTTAGTCCCAAAAGTAATATAAAAGTGGAAAATAAAGCCCAATATAGTCCAAAACAATGGATATTATAGCATGGAGCAATAAAAAATTATAGATACGTTGGAGACATATCAGGCATCCCCAAGCTTAATTCCTGCTCGTCCTCGAGTAGGTAAATGATAAAAAGAGAATTTTTGATGCGGAGTGCTACTTGGCATAATTTCAATGTAATTCTTCTTAATTGTTGTATGAATATTCAGATCCGAAAGATTCAAGACAAAAGTTCATATTGACGTAAAAATAATAATACTTCAAGCATACTAACAAAGCAATTATGTCTTCTCAAAATAACATGGCCAAAGAAAGTTATCGCTACAAAATCATATAGTCTGGCTATGCTCTATCTTCACCACACAAAATATTGAAATCATGCACAACCCCGATGACAAGCCAAGCAATTGTTTCATACTTTAACATTTTCAGAACTTTTTCAATCTTCACACAATACATAAGCGTGAGCCATGGATATAGCATTATATGTGGAATAGAATGGTGGTTGTGGAGAAGACAAAAAGAGGGAAGATAGTCTCACATCAACTAGGCGTATCAACGGGCTATGGAGATGCCCATCAATATATATCAATGTGAGTGAGTAGGGATTGCCATGCAACGGATGCACTAGAGCTATAAGCATATGAAAGCTCAACAAATGAAACTAAGTGGGTGTGCATCCAACTCGCTTGCTCACGAAGACCTAGGGCAATTTGAGGAAGCCCATCATTGGAATATACAAGCCAAGTTCTATAATGAAAAATTCCCACTAGTATATGAAAGTGACAAAACGAGAGACTCTCTATTATGAAGATCATGGTGCTACTTTGAAGCACAAGTATGGTAAAAGGATAGTAACATTGTCCCTTCTCTGTTTTTCTCTCATTTTTTTTATTTGGGCCTTCCCCCCCCCCCTTTTTTCTAGTTTTTTTTCTTATTTTTCGTCCGGAGTCTCATCCCGACTTATGAGGGAATCATAGTCTCCATCATCCTTTCCTCACTTGGGACAATGCTCTAAAAATGATGATCATCACACTTTTATTTTTCTTACAACTCAACAATTACAACTCGATACTTAGAACAAAATATGGCTCTATGTGAATGCCTCTGGCGGTGTACCGGGATATGCAATGATTCATAAGTGACATGTATGAAAGAATTATGAACGGTGGCTTTGCCACAAATACAATGTCAACTAAATGATCATGCTAAGCAATATGACAATGATGGAGCGTGTCATAATAAACGGAACGGTGGAAAGTTGCATGGCAATATATCTCGGAATGGCTATGGAAATGCCATGATAGGTAGGTATGGTGGCTGTTTTGAGGAAGGTTTATGGTGGGTGTATGATACCGGCGAAAAGTGCGCGGTATTGGAGAGGCTAGCAATGGTGGAAGGGTGAGAAAAATGCGTATAATCCATGGACTCAACATTAGTCATAAGGAACTCATATACTTATTGCAAAAATCTACAAGTTATCGAAGCAAAGTATTACGCGCATGCTCCTAGGGGGATAGATTGGTAGGAAAAGACCATCGCCGTCCCGACCGCCACTCATAAGGAAGACAATCAATAAATAAATCATGCTCCGACTTCATCAAAAACGGTTCACCATACGTGCATGCTACGGGAATCACAAACTTTAACACAAGTATTTCTCAAATTCACAACTACTCAACTAGCATGACTCTAATATTACCACCTTCATATCTCAAAACAATTATCAAGCATCAAACTTTTCTTCGTATTCAACACACTCAAAAGAAAGTCTTACAAATCTTGAATACCAAGCACATTATTATTAAGCAAATTACCATGCTATTTAAGACTCTCAAAATAATTTAAGTGAAGCATGAGAGATAAATAGTTTCTTTAAAACAAATCCACCACCGTTCTCTAAAATATATAAGTGAAGTACTAGAGCAAAACTATAAAGCTCAAAAGATATAAGTGAAGCACATAGAGCAAAACTATCAATCTCAAAAGATATAAGTGAAGCACATAGAGTATGCTAACAAATTCCAATTCATGTATGGCTCTCTCCAAAGGTGTGTACAGAAAGGATGATTGTGGTAAACTAACAAGCAAAGACGCAAATAATACAAGACGCTCCAAGCAAAACACATATCATGTGGTGAATAAAAATATAGCTCCAAGTAAATTTACCGATGGAAGTGGATGAAAGAGGGGATGCCTTCCGGGGCATCCCCAAGATTTGACTTTTTAGTGTCCTTGAATTATCTTAGGGGTGCCATGGGCATCCCCAAGCTTAGGCTCTTGCCACTCCTTGTTCCATAATCCATCAAAAGATTTCACCCAAAACTTGAAAACTTCACAACACAAAACTCAACAGAAATCTCAGAAGTCCGTTAGGGAAAGAAACCAAAAGACCACTTCAAGGTACTGTAATGAACTCATTCTTTATTTTTTTTGGTGTTAAACCTACTGTATTCCAACTTCTCTATGGATTATAAACTATTTTACTAGCCATATATTCATCAAAATAAGCAAACAACACACGAAAAACAGAATCTGTCAAAAACAGAACAGTCTGTAGTAATCTGTAACTAACACAAACTTATGGAACTCCAAAAAATCAGTCAAAATTGGACGACCTAGGAAATTTCTTTATTGATCAGCAGAAAATGATATCACTATTTTATCACGTTCTGGTTATTTTTAACAATTGTTTTCGTGAACCGAAAGTTTCTGGAAATTACAGCAAGATCAAATAACTATCATCCAAGAAGATCCTATAGGTTTAACTTGGCACAAACACTAATTAAAACATAAAATCACATCTAAACAAAATTTATATGGATTATTTATTCCTAAACATAAACTAAAACAAAAAACTAAAAATAAAATTGGGTTGCCTCCCAACAAGCGCTATCGTTTAACGCCCCAGGCTAGGCATTGATAATTTTAATGATGCTCTCACGAAAGACAAGAATTGAAGCACAAGGAGAGCATCATATAGCATGTGAAAAACACATATAAGTCTAACATACTTCATATGCATGGGCATCTTATAGGCAAACAAATTATCAAGGCAAGCAAAAACTAGCATATGCAAGGAAGAAGAAAGAGACGATAACGATCTCAACATAACGAGAGGTAATTTAGTAACATGAAAATTTCTACAACCATATTTTCCTCTCTCATAATAATTACATGTAGGATCATAAGCAAGTTCAAAAAAATAGCTATCACATAAAATATTTTCAACACGATCCACATGCATGCAAAGTTGACACTCTTCCAAAATAGTGGGATTAACATTAACTAAAGTCATGACCTCCAAACCCACTTTTATCAAAAATACCATAAGATTGAACATTTCTCCAAGTATGTGGGATCTAAAGTTGACACTCTTCGAAACCCACTTTCAATAATATTGCAAACACTATTATGAATCTCATAATCATCATGGGGATTAAATAAATTTTCAAGATCATAAGAAGAATCACCCCAATCATGATCATTGCAACAAGTAGTAGACATAGCAAAACTAGCATCCCCAAGCTTAGGGTTTTTCATATTATTAGCACAATTGACATCAAGAAAAGTTACAGTAAAATCATCGAAATCATGCTTTTCATCGAGGGAACTATCAAGCATGGGTGCAATAGCAACGATCTCATTTTTAACATAAGGAACTATAGCAAATTTGTCTTCATAAATATTGGCATCATGGCCGCAAGAATAGCAAGCATCATGTTCATCAAGGGATATTTCAACCAAATCATCGGAATCATCATTATCTATATATTCATGCATATCATTATTTTCTTCCAAAGCAACGGTCATTCTTTCAATAAATTCTTGGACATAGACATTATGAGCCATGTTTTCATTGCAATATTTAAGTATGATGGAATTTTCAGATTTGTTGAGAGTAAAATCATACTTTTCAATCAAAGAAGCAACTTCATGAGCACCCTTAAAAACGACAAATTCTTCAATTTGTTCGATATCATAGTAGCTATAAACACCCTTTGCATAAGAAGATAAGATTTCATTATCATTGAACTCACATAGGTAGGGAAGGTGTTTTTTAGGGTTCTTAGAGCAACAAGTAAAATCACACATTTCACAATGATTCCAAGCATAGCATAGCAAACTATTTATATGATACCATAAGAGCTTCCCCTTTTCAGACAAACGATGACGCACAAAATGAGCATGCTCATCTAAAGATTTCCCATCAACTAGGCTAGTTGGGGTTTCAACACGAGCGCATAAGGATCGAAGATGATCCAAGTAGAACACTTTAAGTGGATCCATATCAATATATTTTCAACAAGCGAAGATGCAAGCATATAGAAGGCACAAGGAAACACAAACAAAGATATATACGGGAAGAAGGCAAACAAAAAAGAGAGGGAGAATAAAACGGCAAGGGTGAAGTGGGGGAGAGGAAAACGAGAGGCAAATGGAAAACAATGTAATGCGAGGGATAAGGGATTGTGATGGGTACTTGGTATGTTGACTTTTGCGTAGACTCCCAAGAACGGGCGCAGAAATCCTTCTTGCTACGCCTTGAGCTTGCGTTGGTTTTCCCCGAAGAGGAGAGGATGATGCAGCAGAGTAGCGTAAGTATTTCCCTCGCTTTTTGAGAACCAAGTTATCAATCCAAGAGGAGGCCACGCCAAGTAAGTCCCTCGTACCTGCACAAAGCAAATAACTCCTCGCAACCAATGCGAAAAGGGGTTGTCAATCCCTTCACGGTCACTTACGAGAGTGAGATCTGATAGAGATGATAGATAATATTTTTGGTATTTTTGGTATAAAGATGCAAAGTAAAATAAAAGGCAAAGTAAAGAGCAAAGCAATAATAAAGCATAGGAAGATTAATATGATGAAGATAGACCCGCGGGCCATATATTTCACTAGTGGCTTCTCTCAAGAGCATAGGTATTTTACGGTGGGTGAACAAATTACTGTTGAGCAATTGACAGAATTGAGCATAGTTATGAGAATATCTAGGTATGATCATGTATATAGGCATCACGTCCAAGACAAGTAGACCGACTCCTTCGTGCATCTACTACTATTACTCCACTCATCGACCGCTATCCAGCATGCATCTAGAGTATTAAGTTAATGAAAACAGAGTAACGCCTTAAGCAAGATGACATGATGTAGAGGAATAAATTCATGCAATATGATAAATACGCCATCTTGTTATACTCGATGGCAACAATATAATACGTGCCTTGCAACCCTTTCTGTCACTGGGTAAGGACACCGCAAGATTGAACCCAAAGCTAAACACTTCTCCCATTGCAAGAACTACCAATCTAGTTGGCCAAACCAAACGGATAATTCGAAGAGACTTGCAAAGATAACCAATCATACATAAAAGAATTCAGAGAAGATTCAAATATTGCTCATAGATAATCTTGATCATAAACCTACAATTCATCGGTCTTAACAAACACACCGCAAAAAGAAGATTACATCGAATAGATCTCCATGAGAGAGGGGGAGAACATTGTATTGAGATCCAAAAAGAGAGAAGAAGCCATCTAGCTACTAACTATGGACCCGAAGGTCTGAAGTAAACTACTCACACTTCATCGGAGAGGCTATGATGATGATGTAGAAGCCCTCCGTGGTGGATTCCCCTCCGACGGAGCTCCGGAACAGGCCCCAAGATGGGATCTCGTGGATACAGAAAGTTGCGGCGGTGGAATTAGGTTTTTGGCTCCGTATCTGATCTGTTGGGGGTACGTAGGTATATATAGGAGGAAGGAGTACGTCGGTGGAGCTTTGAGGGGCCCACGAGGCAGGGGGCGCGCCCTAGGGGGGCGCCCTCCACCCTCGTGACCGCCTCGTGGCTTTCTTGATGGAGGGTCCAAGTCTCCTGGGTCTTATCTGATGAGAAAATCATGTTCCCGAAGGTTTCATTCCATTTGGACTCCGTTTAATATTTCGTTTCTTCGAAACACTGAAATAGGCAAAAAAGAGCAATTCTGGGTTGGGCCTCCGGTTAATAGGTTAGTCCCAAAAGTAATATAAAAGTGGAAAATAAAGCCCAATATAGTCCAAAACAATAGATATTATAGGATGGAGCAATCAAAAATTATAGATACGTTGGAGACGTATCACCCACGCCTTGCGGCGGGTGCAGTGGCCGCCCAAGTTCAAGCCGGGGATGCTGACGTGTTGCGACGGCGCGGCGGACCCGTCGGCCTTCCTGTTGGTGTATGAAGAGGCCGTCCTGAAGGCTGGGGGCGACGACAAGGTCATGGCCGACTGGCTTCCCATGGCCCTCACCAGTGCACCGCGTGACTGGCTGCTCAACCTCCCAGGATCCGCGGTGGCACCTTGGGAGGAGCTGCGCGGCCTCTTCACTGCGTGTTACGCGGCGTAGGCGCCCCTCGCTGTCGCGGCCCTCCTCGGTGGCTCGCAAGCGCCACCCTCAGACTGTCACACCAAGTCGTTCTTCCATCAGATCGGCACCGCCTGCGCGCGGCAGGGGCTCCGGCGCACAAGGCCGACCTGACCTTCGACTTGGGGGATCACCCTGTCACCACCGTCTGCTCGGGCGTGCTCCCAATGCTTTGCACGCCCACCATCTGCAGCGTGGCCGTCACCAAGACCCTCATCGACAGCGGCGCCAGCCTCAACGTGCTATCTGTGGAGGCTTTTGGCCTCCTTCAGGTACCGCTCGAGTGGCTCCGCCCCAGCAAGCCCTTCTCTAGGGTCGGCGGCGGCTCCTCCAGCCCCCTGGGGCAGATTCGTCTTCCCGTGACCTTCGGCACCCATGACAACTATAACACTGAGCTGATGGACTTCGACATCGCCTGTATTAGTGTCAGGACCCCGATCCTAAGCCACATTGATCTAGCATGTAACACATCATATCACTTTGCGGCCTCACGCACGGTATTCCCACAGGTACCACCTTACCTGGCCCGGGACCGTTTGCGCCTTTTGGCTCACGTATATGATAGTGTCGCTAGCATCCATATGACAGAGAACCCGGGCCGACATGACTAGTCGTGAACCCAAAGTGGCACTAACTTACAGGACAGGCATACATGACCCAAAGAACGAACGTGTCGGTCATCGCCGAGTGAATTCGGGCTGTAGTAACTGGGCTAGCAGGACTCGGAAACCAGGTTGTAGCAGGCTAACAGGACTCAAGACACCGCTGACATTTCCCGAAGGGGATGCAGACGGATCGAAGAAGGACACATGCCGCCGCCTAAGTGTTCAAGTAGTAGCAACTGGCTAACAGGACTCCAAAGAACCGGCTGTAGCAGACTACCATGGCTCAAAGGAAGCACTAGACTACATTTCCCCATAAGAGAGGCTACCAAGGATAGACAACTAGGTTGTCGGATCCCACACATACCAAGCATTTCAATCATACACACAATATGCTCGATATGTGTAAATACAACATGGCATCACAACAAAACTCTATGACTCAAAGTATTTATTCATAAGACTCCGAGGAGTCAGATATTACAAACATGGGTCTCATGACCCAGCATTCAAGTCATACAAGCAATGAGCACATGCGGAAGCTTAACTTGTCTGAGTATAGACAACTACAAATGAAAAAGGCTGAGAAGCCTGACTATCTACAAGACCCTCCCAAGGGTACAATATCGTAGCTGAGGTAACAAGCTAAACGTCGAAGTCCACGTGGAACTACTAGTGAGACTGAAGTCTCTCTGCAAAACATAGAATAAGAAAATGTGAGTACAAATGTACCCAGCAAGACTTACATCAGAACTAGCTACATATGCATTGGTATCAATAAAGGGGTGGTGGAGTTTGACTGCAGCAAGCCAGCTTTGACTCGGTGGCTATCCTGAACTACGACTGCAAATATCTCTTTTGGGGTGGCGCACACGAGTCCACATATTCACCATAACAATACACCACTATGGATCCGCTCCCATCTCCCTACGAAAACGCCATCCATAGCACTCACGCTTACCTTGCGAGTTTTAGAGTATCCACTTTCACTTGTCTATGAATTGTACAGGCAACCCAGAAGTCCTTTACCGTGGACACGGCTATTCGAATAGATGATGTTAACCCTGCAGGGGTGTACTTCTTCACACACGCTCTCGCCACTTACCACCATGTACACGTCGTGTATCTCGGCAACCTTCAAGCGGAAGCCTGGCGAGGGAGTCGGCCACGACCTGATTAACCACACAAGTCTCTAGTCCAGGTTTATCGCCTATTTGGGTTCCATCCGCAAGGAGATCCGGGCGGGGTGTCGCTCACTGCCCCAAACGATGTGTGCAGGGTTCCCAAGCCCACCTCGACCGATGGATCTACGCTAGGTACACCGTGCCATGGTGCCTAGTCTGTCCCAAGCCCACCTATACCGGGTGCCACTTGGTAGCTAGACTACTAACACAACCTACAAACACCAGAAACTACTTGCAACTCCTGGACAGAGATCAAGGCGGTTAATAAGCCAACAGGGGTCGAGTTACCGGAACCCAATGTGTGGTAGTAACTATTCATGGATCACAAACACAGAACTCAGTTCCTGAGGACGGCTGCAATGAGACAACCCACCATGTACTCCTACATGGCCTCTCACCGCTACCTTTGCCAAATCGTGTTCACACACTTAGCTCTCAACAAGAGGGACATGTTCACCACATTCCAATTCATCCCCGATGAATCAGACCTGACTCAACTCTAAGCAGTAGCAGGCATGAGAAATAAGCATGAATGAGTAGGCACATCAGGGCTCAAACAACTCCTACTCATGCTAGTGGGTTTCATCTACTTAGTGTGGCAATGACAGGTCATGCAGAGGAAAAGGGGTTCAACTACCGCAGCATGTAACAGTTGAATCGTTGTTGTCCTACTGCATTAAAAGAGAGCAGTAGTGAGAGAGTGGGATTGTATCGGAATGAACAAGGGGTTTTTTCTTGCCTCGCACTTCTGAAGATAGTATAGTTCTTCATCGGTGTCATCGATCACATCGTCGGAACCACGTCTATCAAGAGGGGACAAACACCAGCAAACAAGGAAGAACACAATCAATGCAACGCACAATATGATGCATGATCATGACATGTCAATATGCTGTGATTTGAGCTAATGCAACTAGCAACAGGTTAAATGAGGTTGGTTTGAATCCAAGATCAAATTCAAACTCCATATGTGGAAATTCAAATGCCATTTACAGGATTTGTCCTAAAAAGTAGCTATAAGTTGTTCTAACATGCATGAAAATTGTACAGATTGATAGATTGGATTTTTCTAATCCTTTTTCATATATAATTTATCTTATTTGGAGTTATAGATAATTTTCTATGAATTTAGAAGTTTTGGGCATTTTCTGGAATTTTCTGAATTATTTTAAATCCAGAAAATTATTAACTGCGTCAGCATCACGACACTGTGACGTCAGCAAGTCAACTACGGCTGACCAGGTCAAACCTGACTAGTGGGGTCCATCAGTCGATCCTGCGATCTTGTCTGGGTCACCAACAGGTGGGGTCAGGTCAACAGCCACGTCAGCAAGTCAACGCTGACGTGTGGGGTCGGTCAACAAGTGACGTGGCCAGGTCAAACTACCTGTGGGCCCTGCGGGATTAGTTTAATCTAAACAAAACTAAACCAGGGTTAATTAGGCAGTGGGGCCCGTCTGTAAGTGGCTCTAGGGTTAATTAGCGATGTCATTAGCTGCTGATGATCGGGCCACGTCGAGCTCGCTGGAGTTCAGCCAGCGGCGACCACAGAACACGGCGGGGCACGCCGGATTTGCGCTAGAGGCGTTGTCTTAGCACGCTGAGGGCACCAGGGCATAGCCCTTGCTCGCTCGCATCAAGAGGAGGCGGAGTTGGGCGCGGGGGTCACCGGAATCATGCCGGCGACGAGATTTGGCGGCGGCCGGAGTTCGGGTGGGTGTGGGGTTGGCGCTGCGATGAGAAAACGAGTGAGGCGAAGGTCTAGCGGGGCACTACGCATTGCAGGGAGCAAGTTGGACTCGCCGGGGTGACCATTTGGTTACCGGAGCTGTGTCAGCGACGAGCTCAAGTGGCGGCGGCTACGGTCGTCAAGGGGGCGACTTCTATGGCTCGAAATCGAATGGGAGGAAGGAGTGGATCCACGCAGGAGCTCACAGCAGTTCGTTCGCTGGACTCAGCAAGCTAGGGGAAGCGTCGGAGCGGGCGCACGGTCGCCGGCGATCTCGGTGGCCCGAGGTTGAAAAAGACGGCGGTGAGGGCGTTCGAAGGCGTCCGGCGTCGCTTGGCTTGGCGAGGAGGTCGAGGACGAGGTAGCCGAGCTACTGGGCATGCCGTGGGGTCAAGGGGGAGGCTCTGGGTGCGGCAACGGCGAGCGGTGGCGATGAGCTCCGCTCGGGCTGCGCGGGAAAGAGAGAAGAGGAGGGGGAAGGGGTCCAGGGTGTCACATCCCTAGTTCTGGTATGCTCAAGGCTAGCTAGTCATGTGTCCATCATGTTTAAGTTCCATTTAAATTTGAAATGGGGATTTGTGAAACCCTCAGAAATCATTTTTGGAAATGGCCCAAATAAAAAGTGCTCCAAAAAGGTCCAAGAAAATGTTCATGTTGCTCTCTGAAAATATTGGACAGAGATAAAAATCAAACCAATATTTTCAGTTGCTCATAGATAGTTATTTTGGGCATTTCGATTAATCCAGTAATTATTTTGCCTTGGATATATATATGTTATATATATAATATATGTCCAAAAATTATGCTAGTTGTTGAGGAGCTCTGGAATAATATAACTAGCTCCTACAAAAATTGGCATAAGAAAATAAAATGATTTAGTATTTTTATTAAAACAAAACAAATGTCAGAAAATAGAAAAGAAAAACAAACGAGGAAAAAAAATTTACCTGCCGCCTCTGGCAGGCCCGTTCCTGTTCTGGCCCAGCCCACCAGCGTCGTCGTCCTCCTGGCGCCCGATCGGCCAAAGGCAGGCGTGTGCCAAGACGGCCGCGGCCGTGCCACGCCACCTACCTGCCTGGCCCCTCCCTCATCGCCTGGAAGCTCCGCGCGACGCCACGCGCCGCCCCGCACCCCTCTTACTCTCTCTCGTTCACCCTCCCCCCTGTTTCTCTCCCTCACCCCGCGGCTGAGCGCTGCCGTCGCCGCCACTCGCCATTGCCGCAGCCACCGCCTCTCCCTCGCCTCTCCGACACGCGCAGGAGCTCCGCCTCCTCGCTCTGAAGCTCTCCGCCGAGCCACGCAAGCCGGTGCGCCCCGCGGAGCCATCAACATCGCCATCTTCGCCTCCGGCCTCCGGAGATCATCCTCGCCGCCTCGCCGCTGTCCGGCCTTCCCCGAGCTCACTGACGACGCCATCGAGACCGCTGTGAGCCCCGCCGTCGATTCCCCCTACTCCCCTGCCCTTCTGCGCCCAGCCCCTCTGTCGCTCGAGCCCGAGCTCCGGCCGCCGCCGTTAGCTGTACTCCGGCGAACTCCGGCCACCCCACGCCCTCCCACTGGTCCCCCTGGATGCGCGCGAGCCTGGGCTCCTCGCTGATGGTCTCCGCCGCCCAAATGGTCGCCGGAGCGACTATCCCGAGCCCTCCGTCGCGTTCGGCCTCGCCGGCGGCTAAACGCCGGCGGGTTTTGACCCGTTGACCTCGCCGGCCTGACGTGCGGGCCCGGCCTGCCAGGTGATTAGCTTAAGGCTAATCACCAATTAAACTAAACCCTGACACTGACAGTGGGCCCCTACGCCCTAATCTTTAATTAATTAGTAAAACTAACACATGTTTAACCACGTGTCGCTGACGTGTGGACCCGACACGTCATGTCACAGCCCTAGAGCTTGCTTGTAACTAGTAGCATTGCATCCATGCATCATGTTTAATTTCCATGAAATTTGAAATGGGGATGACCAAGCCCTAGCATCAAAAACAATTCAAATAGGTTCAATTAAGAAAATATTTTCAATGAACCAAATGGCCTTCAAAAATGCTCCTCATATCTGGAAAAATGCTTTAAAACATAACCGGGGTGATGCACATTTTTTTTCATGACATTTGGACTTTTGAATTAATTCATATGGTATTTGCATTTGGGCATTTAAATACTATAAAATATTTTAAATGCTCAGATAATCATAAACTTAAATGCTTGCTGTTGGAAATATTCCAAACAGTGACATTGACCGATTTCATGATTTTTGGATATGCCACAGTATTTTTATTAAGCCAGACATAGTTACAGAAAATTAGAAAAAACTAAAACCATAAAAAGAGCAGGAACTCACCTGGCTTACCTGGCGCCCGAACCGGCCCAGTTTCTTCCCCCCCCTCGCTGGCCCAGGTGGCCCAGCCCACCTACCCCCACCGCTCATCGTCTTCCTCTGCCAGAAGGCAGAGGCGAGGCGTGGCGAGCGCTGGCGATGCCGCGGCCACCTCCTGCTACTGAGGCCTCCCCTTCGATCTGATCCGCGTCTGGGCGACGCCACGCACTTCGGGCCCTCTCACTCTCTCCCGAACTCCTCCCTCCTTCGTCTCGCTCTCTTTCCCGAACCCGAACGAGGCTCGGGCTGGGCGCCGATCGCCAGACCTGCCACAGCCGTCCCCGAGCCTCCACGACATGCCCCCGAGCTCCGCCATTGACCTCTACGCCGTCCCCGCCAAGCCACGCGAGCGGAAGCACCCCTCAGCTTCGTCCCCGACCTCGTCTTCAATCTCCGGCCGCCGGCAACCTCGTCGTGGATTCGCGAGCTCCATACCCTCCCCGACCTCGCCGTTGCCTCTGCTGGATTCGCGGTGAGCTTGCCGTGCTTCCCCTCATCCCTCTCTCGCGCATACCAGAGCCGCCCATGAAGCACCAAGCCGCCGTCGCCATGGCCGGCGAGGCTCCGTCTCGAGCACCTCTGCCTCGCTTAGTAGCTCCGGCATGCTCCTGAGCACCTCCTCCTCGCTGCCCGCTCAGCTCCCTCGCTCATGAGCTCTAGCCTCACACGACCAAAACCGAACTCCGGCCGCCTTTGAGCTCACTGCCGATCCTGCCACCCCGACCCCGGCTAACCCCACCAAGAGCTTCGGCTCCTCCCCAGCTACTCCTAGGTGCCTACCGCGACCCATTTGGTCGCCGGAATGGCAAAAATCACTCTCGCCGCTTGGCGTCGGCTGCTTGTGACTAAACGCTGGCGTCCGTGACCACGGCATGGGTTGACCTTGCCGGTTTGACCTCCCCTCTCCCTCAGCGACATGCGGGCCCCGCTCGGCTAATTAAGTTAGATTAGTATTAACTAAGTTAGGTTAGTTAGTTAGACAACGACACTCGGGACCCACCGGTCAGGATTTGACCTGGCCGCATAGTTGACCGGCCGACGTCATAGTGACGCAATCTTTGGCGCAATATTCTTTTTCTGGATTTATTTAATTCAGGAAATTCCGTAAAATACTCTAAACTTCTAAAAATCATATAAATTCAACCGTAACTCGGATGGAAATAATTTATATATGAAAAATGATCAGAAAAATATGAAGAATCTGTTTATGCCATGATCATGCATGTTTGAACAAGTTAACATCACTGAATAGGATGAATCATGATTAGGGTAATTTATGAACTAGCATTTGGAGTTGGAGTTCAACCTTGTTTGAATTCCACTTCAACTAACTTGGGTTATTATTGCATTAGGTGAATTCAGTACCTTAATATGACATGTCATTCATGTGAATGTGCATTGCATTGATTGTGTTCTCTCTTGTTTGCCGGTAATTGTCCCTCCCGTAGAGCGATGTTAAACGATTGTTCGATGACACCGATGAAGAGCTATATTATCTTCGAAGTGCTGTGCAAGCAAAACCCCTTGTTCATTCCGATATAATCCCACTCTCTCGCTCCTGCTCTATTTTATTGCATTAGGACAACAACGACTCATGTATTACTTGCTGCGGTAGCTGAACCCCTTGATCCTTTGCATGACCTGTCATTCCACAAGAATTAGATGAAACCCACTAGCATGAGTAGGAGTTGTTTGAGCCATGTTGTGCCTACTCATTTATGCTTGTTGTCATGCTCGCCATCGCTTAGAGTTGAGTCAGTCCGATTCATCGGGAATGAATTGGAATTGTTATGAACATGTCCTATTGTGTGAGGGCTAAGTGTGAACACGATTTGGTAAAGGTAGCGGTGAGAGGCCATGTAGGAGTACATGGTGGGTTGTCTCATTGCAGCCGCCCTCGTGAACTGAGTTCTGTGTTTGTGATCCATGATACAGTTACTACCATGCATTGGGCCCAAACCAATGGACCTTCTCGGCTTCTTGACCACCCTTGTCCTCATCCGGAGTTGCAAGTAGTTTGGTGTTTGTAGCATCTTTGGGGCACGCAACGCTGACCTTAGGGGTGGGTTGTGTTGCGGTAGGCACCGTGGCCCGTGTACCGAGTGCCTGCTTGGTATCTCGGGAACCCTGCACACATCGTTCGGGGCTGTATGGGAAACCTCGGCGGACTCCTGCGGATGGAACCCGAATAGGCGATAAACCCGGACTAGGGACTTGAGTGTTTAGGTAGGCCGTGGCCGACACCCACGTTGGGCTTCCGCTTGAAGGTTGCCGAGTACATGTCGTGTAAACGGCGGTAAGTGGTGAGAGCGTGTGAAGAAGTACACCCTGCAGGGTTTAATATGATCTATTCGAATAGCCGTGTCCACGGAGAAGGACTTCTGGGTTGCCTATATCAGTTCATAGACAAGTGAAAGCGGATACTCTAAAATGCGCAAGATAAGCGTGAGTACTATGGATGGCGTTCTCGTAGGGAGACGGAGCGGGTCCATAGTGGTGTATTGATATGGTGAATATGTGGACTCGTGTGCGCCACCTCAAAGAGTTACTTGCAAATGTAGTTCAGGATAGCCACCGAGTCAAAGCTGGCTTGCTGCAGTCAAACTCCACCACCCCTTTTGATAATGATGCATATGTAGTTAGTTACGATGTAAGTCTTGCTTTGAGTACAATTGTACTCACGTTTGCTTATTTTATGTTTTGCGAGAGACGCTACCTCGCTTAGTAGTTCCGCTTGGACTTGACGTTTAGCTTGTTACCTCATTTACGATCTTAGCCTTGGCAGGATCTCGGTAGATAGTCGGGCTTCTCACCTTTTTCATTTATAGTTATGCGTACTCGAGACATGATTAGCTTCCGCTTGTGCTTTGACTTGTATGTTTCGAGTGTTGGGTCATGAGACCCATGTTTGTAATATCTCGCTCTTGAGCCTAATGAATAATATCTCGAGTCGAGAGTTATGTTGTGATGCCATGTTGTATCTACGCATATCAAGTATAATGTGTGTATGTTTGAAATGCTTGGTATGTGTGGGATCCGACAAACTAGTTGTTTATCCTTGGCAGCCTCTCATATGGGGAAATGTAGTCTCGTGCTTCTGAGCGATAGTAGTCCGCTACAGCCCGGTTCACCGGAGTCCTGCTAGCCCAAAGCACTACCGCTTGGACACTTGATCTGGCCGGCATGTGTTTCACTTCGTTCCTATGTCCGTTCCTTCGGGAAATGTCACGCGGTGTTATTCGAGTCCTGCCTAGCTGCTACAGCCCGGGATACCGAGTCCTCATAGCTCCAGTGCTACAGCCCGAATATATACGTTGATGACCGACATGCTCGATGTGATTCATGTATGTCCGTCCCCATAGGTTAAGCGCCGCTTTGGGTTCACGACTAGCCATGTCGGCCCGGTTCTTTGTCATATGGATGCTAGCGACACTATCATATACGTGAGCCAAAAGGCGCAAACGGTCCGGGCCATGTTAAGGCGACTCCAGTGGGAATACCGTGCGTGAGGCCGCAAAGTGATATGATGTGTTACATGCTAGATCGGTGTGTATTAGGATCGGGGTCCTGACAGCGTTGGTATCGTGAGCCTGATTGCTCAGAGGATTACCAAGCCAAACTGGGTGAAGTTGTGTCTAGAAATGCTTTAGTTATATAAGGGAATTGGTTTTGGAAGGGAACGTAAGGCTCTTTTACTCCTTATACCTCATGGCCTTCTAATCTGAGTCATCCTCTTCTCTTCTACGGGGTTTAAGAACTAGGCTTCTCATCTATCTATCAGGATGACGTGTTACTAATCCCTAGACTTTTAAGATTGTTGGTTTTAATCCCCAGTTCAGTTCCTACTATTCTGTATGATAACCGTTGATCTCGTAATCTTGTTATGATGTTGTTGAGTGGTTATGCCACCATTTCGCAGGATGTCTCAAATCATTTTGAGCATTTACAGCCGTTATCCGTCCGAGTCATCCTGTGTCTCTAAATAGCTTGATGCATTTGCAAATCCTTTCTTTCCGCTTCGATGTCCTTTTGGTCGAATAAGCACACTAATTAGTATGTTGAGGTACTCCGCTGCCTCGGCATATATGTTGGAGCTATTATTATGACCTAGGTGTTTTAGGGAGTCACCTAGCAATTTAGCAATGCTTTTGTATCCCCGGTGTGATGATTCCGGCCATCATTTTCGAAAGCATCCCGTGATGCCATTTAGTAGTAGGTATTCTACTCTGGGTTCTTTGAACCGAGATTCATCCTACTTCATGTTGTTAGTATTTGCTAGTGCCTTTAGGATATTAGTAACCTTGTGATAGTCCTCAAGGTCCGTGGTATATCCTTCTTCCAAATACCATGAACCACTTATGGCGAAGTTTGTTGAACCAAAAGATCACAACTAGAGTGCTCTTGAGGAGTTCTCCGTTCATAATTGTGACTCTGCCAGTTCTACTTTTCTGCATGGATTTTCCGGAAGAAATGTTGAGCTTCGTTCGACATACTAATCTATGCATCCACAACTCAGGAAGTTATATGTTCCTCTGAGTTGCTCTCTTCAGTTGTATTCTGACCTTCATCTATCAATTGATAGCCAAGGGTATGTGTGCATTTGTGTTCATCGATGCATTTTGTCCTTGTGGTCCGTCAAGCCATTCTATTCCGGAATGACTAGGAGAAACAAACTCGATTACCTCATCCATACCTGTGGATTGGGTCAAAGTAGTTGTATCCCGCAGATCAAAACGCCAATTCAGCTTTTGTTCTGTTCTACCTTGGAGTGTTACCATCTTTATGTCAAGAGTGTCATGGAAATTTCACAACCTCTTATGAATTCTTGACGCAGTGATACTCTCGCTATCATTATTCATTCCTCGGTTCCGTGTTGTTGTAACCGGAATGCCGGCAAGTGAATTGTGATGTGTGAAATCAATACCTCGAGCAACTTGTTGTTTGGTAGTGAATGGACAAAATTCTCATCCTTAGCGTGTTGGTTATTAAACCATCATCCTAAGATTGATCGTGCTACCTAGTCCTTATTTTCGGTGCACTCTTCGATTGATGAGTTAGGATCTTGTCTAGTCCTCACTCATTTGATGATATCCTCTTGCCTCGAAAAGCAAGATTGCTCTCGAGCTTAGTAACATACCGGTGGTTCGTGATTTTCCAAATATCTTCTTGGAAGTGTTACGGGTTGCTTCACGACTGTTATGTTGGGCTCGTGATCAAGTTGGTTTCTTGTGAACCACCCTTCTCCAAGAATCTGTGTTGGATACCCACGAGCTAGTTGGTTAAAGCCAAACAACAACTTGGAGAGTTGGAAGATAAAAGCTTGCCTAACTTAGTTCGATCCAAAGGGATATTCTTGTGAAGTGTGTGTTGAAGAAAGATGATATCTTCATCGATTGGTCCTCGTGATCAGTTGTTGGATCTATCGTCCTACCAATTCTTTGATTTGAGTATGGGCCATTGTCAAGTCAAATCAGAACCAACGATATTCGTAATGTTGTCTTACTCGTGGTTGATCCCTCGAGCATACACCATTATATCTTTTGGTCGACCAATGCTATCACCGTGTTCACATGATGGTGGAAGTCCGTGATATGGAAATTCCGATGAGTTCTTTGTTGAGCCCATCAAGAGCATTTCGTCTCCCCATGAGTCGTGTTGAACATCAACCTAGTGTTGGAAAATTGTGTAAGCATTCCTTCGTGTGCCGTTCATGAAGCTTATGCTTGGATGGTTGAAGAGACTTCCTCGAATTTATGTGTTTTAGGTGTAAGTTGCCGCCATGAATTTGAGAAAGGTTTGTCTTGCTTCCTCTGGAATCATTCCAGGTCAGTCATGCATGTGCAAAGTATTCTGTGGTTGATAGACTGATCATCTTCATTCCGTATGTATTCCTAGCACACCAAGCCACTGACTGATTTGTTCAAGGAAAGGAGTTCTTTCATAAGAGCTAATCATGACTTATGTTAAGACTTGATATCCTCGATGATGTTTCCCCACCCGAACTTCGGTAGTGTTTTATTATAAGACTACCATGTGGTCATGCTTGTCTAGGACAACGTGTTCACATGTTTGTAGCAAAACCAGCTCATGTTTTGGAGCTTGCTATCGTAGTTCATATCCCGAGAATCTCGCAACGCCATCTCGTCGAATTGTGTTGCAACCCTTCCTTTTCAGACATGATGAGTCTGAAATATCCTAACATCAACCAGATCTGAATCTCAGGCAGATATGATGGTTGGAACATTCGAACAGTTGTATCTCGTTCCCAGCTTGCACCCCATTGTGCCAATTTCCATGGGCTGCCCTCTCATTAATTGATGTCTAGGATCATCCTCAAAAGTGGACTTACCATGGGTTCCCTCCACCTCCGACGACAAGCAAAAATCATCCATTGCGTTGTCTTCAACAAGGTAGTCTACATCATCCATTCTAGTCCGGTGTACCATTCCTTGCATTCCACCAAATGATCGCTTGTGAATTGCCTTAGGCTAGTTTAAAGAGTTTCAATGATCCCTGTATCAAAAGTAATTCTTTTTGCCACTTAAGGGAATAGTTCTTGCGTCACCTTTCTCGAGGTGTCCCGTTACGGGATCATGATAAATATTTCCACGCCATCTTGACACCATCCACCATCTTTCTAAGCGTGGAATTGTTGCCACCAATCAAACCCCATCGGTTGTTCCTCCATCCCTCTCGATGTATTTTGTGTCTCAACTCGAGATGTGTCACCGTCTCAGTCCGTGAGTCGATCATATTTGCTTGATCTCCGTGAAGATCGAATCATGCAGGGTTTTCCCCTTTCTTTCTATTGTCGTGTCGAGTGAAGATCTTGAAAGCAAAGACGTCAAGACTAAGATGATGGAATGAATCAACGTCTTCGAGAAAGGCAAATGGATCATGAAGATTGTGATAGTTTGTGACCTCCCTTTTCCTCTTGCCTCACGTCTTGAATCTCGGGGCGAGATTCTTGTTTAGTGGGGGTGAGTTGTCACAGCCCTAGAGCTTGCTTGTAACTAGTAGCATTGCATCCATGCATCATGTTTAATTTCCATGAAATTTGAAATGGGGATGACCAAGCCCTAGCATCAAAAACAATTCAAATAGGTTCAATTAAGAAAATATTTTTCAATGAACCAAATGGCCTTCAAAATGCTCCTCATATACGGAAAAATGCTTTAAAACATAACCAGGGGTGATGCACATTTTTTCATGACATTTGGACTTTTGAATTAATTCATATGGTAATTGCATTTGGGCATTTAAATACTATAAAATATTTTAAATGCTCAGATAATCATAAACTTAAATGCTTCTTTGTTGGAAATATTCCAAACAAAGGATGACATTGACCAGTTTCATGATTTTTGGATATGCCCTGGTATTTTTATTAAGCCAAACATAGTTACAGAAAATTAGAAAAAAACTAAAACCATAAAAAGAGCAGGAACTCACCTGGCTTACCTGGCGCCCGAACCGGCCCAGTTTCTTCCCCCCTCCTCGCTGGCCCAGGTGGCCCAGCCCACCTACCCCCACCGCTCATCGTCTTCCTCTGCCAGAAGGCAGAGGCGAGGCGTGATGAAGGCCGGGCGATGCCAAGCCACCTCCCCGCTTGCTACTGAGGCCTCCCCTTCGATCTGATCCAGCGTCTGGCGACGCCACGCACTTCGGGCCCTCTCACTCTCTCCGAACTCCTCCCCTCCTCCGTCTCGCTCTCTTTCCCGAACCCGAGCAGGCTCGCTGGCGCCGATCGCCGTACCATGCCACCTGGCCGTCCCGAGCCTCCACGACATGCCCCCGAGCTCCGCCATTGACCTCTACGCCGTCCCGCCAAGCCACGCGAGCGAAGCGCCTCGGCCGTCCCGACCTCGTCTTCAATCTCCGGCCGCGGCAACCTCGCCAGTGGATTCATGAGCTCCATACCCTCCCGACCTCGCCGTTGCCTCTGCTGGATTCGCGGTGAGCTTGCCGTCGCTTCCCTCATCCCCTCTCTCTCACAAGGCGCCAGTAGCCGCCGCCCATGAGCACCAAGCCGCCGTCTGCCATGGCCGGCGAGCTCCGTGCCCCCGAGCACCTCTGCCTCGCTTAGTAGCTCCGGCATGCTCCCGAGCACCTCCTCCTCGCTGCCCGCTCAGCTCCCTCGCCCATGAGCTCTAGCCTCACAAGACGACCAAACTCCGAACTCCGGCCGCTTGAGCTGGGCCGTCGATCCCGGCCACCCGACCCGGCTAACCCCACCAAGAGCTTGGCCTCCTCCCATTCTCCTAGGTGCCTTCATGACCCATTTGGTCGCTGAATGGCAAAAATCACTCTCGCCCGGGCTGGCTCGGCCGGCTAAGCTGGCGTCACGACTACTGACCCGGCGGCATGGGTTGACCCACCGCCGGTTTGACCTCCCTCTCCCTCACCGACATGCGGGCCCGCTCGGCTAATTAAGTTAGATTAGTATTAACTAAGTTAGGTTAGTTAGTTAGACACCGACACTCGGGACCCACCGTCAGGATTTGACCTGGGCCGCTGATTGACCGCTGACGTCATAGTGGCCTTAATCTTTGGCGCATAATATTCTTTTTCCGGATTTATTTAATTCAGGAAATTCCGTAAAATACTCTAAACTTCTAAAAATCATATAAATTCAACCGTAACTTCGGATGGAAATAATTTATATATGAAAATGATCAGAAAAATATGAAGAATCTGTTTATGCCATGATCATGCATGTTTGAACAAGTTAACCTCACTGAATAGGATGAATCATGATTAGGGTAATTTATGAACTAGCATTTGGAGTTGGAGTTCAACCTTGTTTGAATTCCACTTCAACTAACTTGGGTTATTATTGCATTAGGTGAATTCAGTACCTTAATATGACATGTCATTCATGTGAATGTGCATTGCATTGATTGCGTTCTCTCTTGTTTGCCGGTAATTGTCCCCTCTCAGTACACGATGTTCCGACGATTGTTCGATGACACCGATGAAGAGCTATATTATCTTCAAGTGCTGTGCAAGCAAAACCCCTTGTTCATTCCGATATAATCCCACTCTCTCGCTCCTGCTCTATTTTATTGCATTAGGACAACAACGACTCATGTATTACTTGCTGCGGTAGCTGAACCCTTGATCCTTTGCATGACTGTCATTCCACAAGAATTAGATGAAACCCACTAGCATGAGTAGGAGTTGTTTGAGCCATGTTGTGCCTACTCATTTATGCTTGTTGTCATGCCTGCTCTTTGCTTAGAGTTGAGTCAGGTCCGATTCATCGGGAATGAATTGGAATTGTTATGAACAAGTCCTATTGTGAGAGGGCTAAGTGTGTGAACACGATTTGGTAAAGGTAGCGGTGATAGGCCAAGTAGGAGTACATGGTGGGATGTCTCAATGAAGCCGTCCTCAGTAACTGAGTTCTGTGTTTGTGATCCATGATCTGATTACTACCACGCATTGGGCCCGAAACCAATGGACCCTCTCGGCTTCTTGACCACCCTTGTCCTCGGTCCGGGAGTTGCAAGTAGTTTACGGTGTTTGTAGCATCTTTGGGGCATACGCAACGCTGACCTTAGGGGTGGGTTGTGTTGCGGTAGGCACCGTGGCCCGTGTACCGAAAGTGCCCGCTTGGTATCTCGGGAACCCTGCACACATCGCTCGGGGCTGTATGGGAAACCTCGGCGGACTCCTGCGGATGGAACCCGAATAGGCGATAAACCCGGACTAGGGACTTGAGTGTTTAGGTAGGCCGTGGCCGACACCCACGTTGGGCTTCCGCTTGAAGGTTGCCGAGTACATGTCGTGTAAACGGCGGTAAGTGGTGAGAGCGTGTGAAGAAGTACACCCTGCAGGGTTTAATATGATCTATTCGAATAGCCGTGTCCATGGAGAAGGACTTACGGGTTGCCTATATCGGTTCATAGACAAGTGAAAGCGGATACTCTAAAATGCGCAAGATAAGCGTGAGTACTATGGATGGCGTTCTCGTAGGGAGACGGAGGCGGGTCCATAGTGGTGTATTGATATGGTGAATATGTGGACTCGCAGCGCCACCTCAAAGAGTTACTTGCGATCGTAGTTCAGGATAGCCACCGAGTCAAAGCTGGCTTGCTGCAGTCCAAACTCCACCACCCCTTTTTGATAATGATGCATATGTAGTTAGTTACGATGTAAGTCTTCTTGAGTACAATTGTACTCACGTTTGCTTATTTTATGTTTTGCGAGAGACGTCGGTCTCGCTAGTAGTTCCGCTTGGACTTGACGTTTAGCTTGTTACCTCAGCTACGATCTTGTGCCTTGGCAGGATCTCGGTAGATAGTCGGGCTTCTCAGCCTTTTTCATTTATAGTTATGCGTACTTTCGACATGATTAGCTTCCGCTTGTGCTTTGACTTGTATGTTTCGAGTGTTGGGTCATGAGACCCATGTTTGTAATATCTCGCTCTTGAGCCTAATGAATAATATCTGAGTCGTAGAGTTATGTTGTGATGCCATGTTGTATCTACGCATATCAAGTATAATGTGTGTATGTTTGAAATGCTTGGTATGTGTGGGATCCGACAAACTAGTTGTTTATCCTTGGCAGCCTCTCATATGGGGAAATGTAGTCTCGTGCTTACGGCGATAGTAGTCCGCTTCTGCCGGTTCACCGAGTCCCGCTAGCCCAAAGACTACCGCTTGGACACTTGACTGGCGGCATGTGTTTCACTTCGTTCCTTATGTCCGTTCCTTCGGGAAATGTCACGTGGTGTTATTCGAGTCTGCCTAGCTCGCTACAGCCGGGATACCGAGTCCTGTTAGCCAGTGCTACAGCCCGAATATATACGTTGATGACCGACATGCTCGATGTGATTCATGTATGTCTGTCCCCATAGGTTAAGCGCCGCTTTGGGTTCACGACTAGCCATGTCGGCCCGGTTCTTTGTCATATGGATGCTAGCGACACTATCATATACGTGAGCCAAAAGACGCAAACGGTCCCGGGCCATGGTAAGGCGACACCCGTGGGAATACCGTGCGTGAGGCCGCAAAGTGATATGATGTGTTACATGCTAGATCGGTGTGACTTAGGATCGGGGTCCTGACACGTCAGGTTTGACCAGTCGGCGCTGTTGACTTGCTGACGCAAGCATGATGCAGTGCTGACGCAGTTATTCTTTTTCTGGATTTAAAATAATCAGGAAAATCCAGAAAATGATTCAAACTTCAAAAAATCAAAGAAATTCAACCGTAGCTCAGATTGAAATAATTTATATATGAAAAATTATCAGAAAAATGCAATCTATCCATTTGTCCTAGTTTCATGCATGACAAACCAACTTATACCTACTGTATAAGTGAAACACTAAAATGGCACTTATAAAGGGCTTAACTTGGAGTTGCATTTGAATTCTTGATTCAAATGGACTTCAACCTAATGAATGCTAGTTGCATTAGCTCAAACAACTTCACATCTTCATGCCATGTTCATGCATCATATTGTTGCATATGCTTGTGTATTGATTGTTGGCACCGTTCCTTCTCGATAGGTCTTGCTCCGGAGACCGTTCTAGAGTACCTGTCTGTGAAGTAGTGCCTCCTCTGTTGATCTACCTGGGAAGCAAACCCCCTTGTTCATTCCGATACAATCCTACTCTCTCGCTCCTGCTCTCAGTTATTGCATTAGGACAACAACATTCAACTGCTACTTTGTGCTGCGGTAGTTGAACCCATTCCTCTGCATGACCCGTCATTGCCACAGTAAATAGTTGAAAACCCACTAGCATGTGTAGGAGTTGATTGAGCCATGCTGTGTTCCTACCATGCCATGCCTGCTATTGCTTAGAGTTGTGTCAGGTCTGATTCATTGTGAATGAATTGGAGTGTTATGATATGTTCTGGTGCTGAGAGTTAAGTGTGTGAACACAATTTGGTAAAGGTAGCGGCGAGAGGCCATGTAGGAGTACATGGTGGGTTGTCTCACTAGAACCGTCCTTAAGCACTGAGTTCTATGTATGTTGTCCAATGACTCGATACTACCACACATTGTGCTCTGGGCGCTCCAAGCCCTCTCGACTTATTAACCAACTTGATCTCTTTCCAGGAGTCGCAACTAGTTTCTGGTGTTTGTATGTAGTGTTAGTAGTCTACCAAGTGGCACCCGGCCAGGTGGGCTTGGGACAGACTAGGCACAAGTGGCACGGTGTACCAAGCGTAGATCCATCCGGCGAGGTGGGCTTGGGAACCTTGTACACATCGTTTGGGGCTGTGAGCGACACCCCGGCCAGATCTCCTTGCGGATGGAACCCGAATAGGCGATAAACCTGGACTAGAGTCTTGTGTGGTTAGTTAGCTCGTGGCCGACACCCTCGCCAGGCTTCCGCTTGAAGAGTGCCGAGATACATGACATGTGCATGGGGGTAAGTGGCGAGAGCGTGTGTGAAGAAGTACACCCCTGCAGGGTTAACATGATCTATTCGAATAGCCGGGTCAGCGGTTATGGACTTCTTGGATGCTTACGTGGTACATAGACAACTTGAAGTGGATACTCTAAAATGCTCAAGACAAGTGTGAGTGATATGGACGGCCTTCTCGTAGGGAGACAAGGATGAATCCATAGTAGTGTATTGTGTGCTGACTAGTGGACTCGTGTGCGCCATATCACCTCAAAGAAGTTCTTGTAGTCGTAGAACAGGATAGCCACTAAGTCAAAGCCGGCTTGCTGCAACTAAACCCCACATTACCTTCTTGATACAAATGCATGTATGATAGGATCTGATGTAAATCTTGCTGAGTACCTTTGTACCCATGTTGCTTTATTTATGTTTTTGCAGCAGAGACCTCGGTCTTACTAGTGTTCTCGTGGGCTTCGACAAGTAGCTGGTAGCTCAGCTACGATCTTGATAGGATGTTGTAGATAGTCAGGCTCTTCGGCCTTTTCCATTTGTAGATGTCTGTACTCAAACATGTAATGCTTCCGCTTATTGCTTGTTTGCTCTGAATGTTGGGTCATGTGACCCCTGCTTGTAATAAATGCTATGATGGCTCTTTGAGCCTTGTCTATATGAGTTGTTGAGTTATGCTGTGATGCCATGTTGTACAGCACATACTTGCATGTTATGCGTACGTGTAATGTGTATTGCTATGTGTGGGATCTGACTATCTAGTTGTTTATCCTTAGTAGCCTCTCTTATCGGGAAATGTCTCCTAGTGCTTCCACTGAGCCCTGGTAGCTTGCTACTGCTCCGGAACACTTAGGCTGGCCGGCATGTGTCCTTCTTCATTCCTGTGTCTGTCCCTTCGGGGAAATGTCATGCGGTGTCTACCGTAGTCCTGTTAGCCTGCTACAGCCTGGATCCTCCAGAGTCCTGCTAGCCCAGCTGCTACAGCCCGGATTCACTCGCTGATGACCAACACGTTCGTTGCTGGGTCATGTATGCTTGTCCCTGTAAGTTAGTGCCACTTTGGGTTCACGACTAGCCATGTCAGCCCGGGTTCTTTGTCATATGGATGCTAGCGACACTATCATATACGTGTGCCAAAAGGCGCAAACGGTCCCGAGCATGGTAAGGCGACACCCGTGGGAATACCATGCGTGAGGCCACAAAGTGATATGAAGTGCTACATGCAAGATTGGTGTGACTTTGGATCAGGGTCCTGACAGCTTTGGTATTAGAGCCTGACTGCCTGTAGGATTACCAAGCCAAACTGGTCGAAGTTGAACTAGAAATTCTCTAGTTATGTAAGGGAATTGATTGTGGGAAGGAACGTAAGGCTCTTTTTACTCCTTATACCTCGTGGCCTTCTGATCTGAGTCATCCTATCGTTCCTACGGGGTTAAGGAACTAGGCTTTCTCTTCCGTCTATTAGGATCACGTGTTACTACTCCGTAGTCCCATAGGATTGGTTGGTCAGAGTCATATTCCAGTTTCGAGTACTTCCGGTGTAGCCTGTTCAGTATTATCTCAGAACCTTGAGTGATGATGTTGAGTATGTTACTACCCCATTTTAGCATGATGTCTCATTCTGAGCATTTTACTGCCGTTATGCTGCCGGAATTGCCCTAGGAGTTCGAGAGTTACTAATTTCATTGCCCTACATTCTACAGTCTATAGTTGATGCTGATTCATCCTTGGTTAAGTTTCCCAGGATGTCATCAGTTAAGCGAAGTTTTGTTGCTCGTAGCCAGAACCATGGAGATGGTAGGGATGAGGATCCTCCCGACCAGCCTTCATTGACAGAGTTCATGTTAGAGATGGAGAGGAACAAGCGTGAGTCTAACCGCTTGTTGGCGCGTATCGAGGAGAACACCGCACATCAGTTCAAAGGGTCTGCAACCATTCATGACTTCATTCGCTTGCACCCACCTACCTTTCATCATTCCATCGAGCCACTCGATGCAGATGACTGGCTCCGTAGCATCACTCATAAGCTGCGTTCCGCGAACGTAGCTGAAGATGACAAGGTCACCTATGCTACATACCACCTGGAAGGTCCTGCTAGTCTTTGGTGGCAGAACTATGAGGCTATGCTTCCAGCTGGCCAGATTCCTACTTGGAGGGATTTCACCGAGGCTTTTCGCGAGCATCACATTCCTCGAGCCCTCATCAATCGCAAGAGAGAAGAGTTCTGTAGTTTCACCCAGAGTAAGAGGGTTGTTGATGCTTATAGTAGAGAGTTTGAAAACCTCGCCCGTTATGCCACAGAAGAGGTGTCCACGGACGCCAAGAAGCAGGCTAGGTTCCGGAAGGGTCTCAACCCCAAGTTGCGTCGTGATCTCCACCTGCATCATTGTGATACATTCCGAGCTCTTGTGAACAAAGCCATTAATGCAGAGACAGCTCAGCTCACTTACGAGGAGTCCCGTAAGCACAAACGTGATTTGGGTTCTTCCTCTGGTTCTAGTTCTCAGAAGCGCCGGATTTGGGTTCCGAACTCCGCTCTTCCACCCAGATATGTACCGAGGCCATCTTATGTGGCACCTCATCCAGTTCAGCAGTATGCTCCACCCAGGCCTATTGATGGACCACCTACCAATGTGGGTCCACATCCTACCTCCAAGATTTGTTACAAGTGTGGACAGCCAGGCCACATTGCCCGTATTTGCACTCAGACCAGTGTTGCTCCACCCCAGCCCGAGAAGTCTGTTGGCTGTGGTAAGCCATCACGCAAGATGATCGGTGCCAAGTCAGCTCACCCTAAACATGGACGTGTGCATCACGTCTCAGCTAAAGACGCTCATGATGATCCGAATGTCATTCTTGGTACACTCCTTGTCAACTGTCATCCAAAGATCGGTTACGCTCGACATCGAGCGTCTCATTCCTTCATTTCTGAAAGCTATGCCCGCTTGCACGACATGTCATTTTGTGATATGCCATCTCCGCTACTCATTCAAACTCCTGGATCCAAATGGCAAACTTCTAGTGTAAGCCATGGTAACGAAATCCTTGTAGACAGACTTGTATTCCTTGCATCACTTATAGCCCTCAAGTCTACATATATTAACATCATCTTGGGTATGGACTGGATGAAAGCTCATTATGCCAAGATTTATTGTTACACCAGGTCCGTTCAGCTTACACACCCATCTGGAAAAATAGTCACTGTCTCCACTAGAGTTGCAAGGCGTCAGCTCTATTCTCTTAATGCCAGCCCTCTTCCAGATCTTGAAGATATTCCGGTAGTCCGTGACTTTTCGGATGTCTTTCCAGAGGAACTGCCAGGTGTTCCACCTGACAGAGATGTAGAGTTTGTCATAGATCTTATTCCAGGAACCGCTCCAATCTCTAGGAGACCTTACAAGATGGCACCCTTAGGACTAGCCGAGCTTAAGAAACAACTTGATGAGTCCTTGCAAAAGGGTTTCATCCGTCCTAGTTCTTATCCTTGGGTTGGCCCCGTCCTCTTCATCAAGAAGAAGGATGGTACGGACCGGATGGTTGTAGATTATTGTCCCGCTAATTTGGTCATGATAAAGAACAAGTATCCGCTCCCCAGGATCAACGATCTGTATGATCAGCTCGCTGGATCCTCAGTCTTTTCCAAGATGGATTTGAGGTTAGGCTACCACCAAATCAAGATCCGAAATGGGGACATTCCTAAGAAGGCCTTTGTTACTCGTTATGGCCAGTACGAGTACACCGTCATGTCCTTCGGTCTAACCAATGCCCCAGCCACTTTCTCCCGCTTGATGAACTCGATCTTCATGGAGTACTTAGATAAGTTCGTCGTGGTTTACCTCGATGATATTCTTATTTACTCGAAGAACGAGGAAGAGCATGTCGAACATCTTAGACTTGTGTTAGAAAAACCCAGAGAGCACCGCCTTTATGCCAAGTTCTCCAAGTGTGAATTTTGGTTGCCAGAAGTGACCTACCTAGGCCACGTAATCTCTGGTAAGGGCATTGCTGCCAATCTCGAGAGAGTTCAGGCTGTTCTTGATTGGACTCCACCTGAAACGGTTAAACAAGTTAGGAGTTTCCTTGGTCTAGCCAGCTATTGTCGCCGCTTTGTTGAAAACTTCTCCAAAGTTGCCAAACCTCTCACGGAACTTCTCAATAAAGATAAAAAGTTTGAGTGGTCCCCACAGTGTGAGTACAGTTTTCAGGAACTGAAAAGGCGCCTGAATTCTGCTCCCATACTTGTGCCACCGGATTTCACCAAGGACTTTGTTATCTACTGCGATGCCTCACGACAGGGACTAGGTTGCATTCTTATGCAGGATCGTCATGTGATTGCCTATGCATCTCGATAGTTGCATCCACATGAGGAGAATTATTCTACACATGATCTAGAGCATGCAGCCGTAGTCTATGCACTCAAGACCTGGCGACATTACCTTCTTGGTAAACCTTGCGAGATCTACACCGATCACCAGAGTCTCAAGTATATCTTCACCCAACCAGATTTGAATCTTAGGCAAAGACGTTGGTTGGAGGTGATCTCGGATTATGATCTAGGGATTAATTACACTCCAGGCAAAGCCAATGTCATGGCTGATGCGTTAAGTCGTAAATCCTATTGCAACAACCTCATGTTGCAGCAGGGTCAACCACTTCTCCATGAGGAATTCTGCAAGCTTAATCTTCACATAGCTCCTCACGGGTTCCTTTCTACCTTGGTGGCGAAACATGATCTTGAGGATCGGATTATCGCAGCTCAAAAGCAGGACACGGGAATTTCCCGTATCAAGAGAAACATTAAGAAGGGAGTTGGTGGATGTTTCTCTATGGATGATCGCGGTGTTGTTTTCTTTGTGAATCGCTTGGTGGTTCCCAAGAATCAACATCTGCGACATATGATTCTTAAGGAGGCACATGAATCTTCTCTCACGATTCATCCCGGTAGTACTAAGATGTATCAGGACCTACGCCAGAGGTTCTGGTGGACTAGGATGAAGAGAGAAATTCTCAGTTCATTGCTAACTGTGAAGTTTTTTGTCGCGTTAAGGCAGAGCATCAATGACCTGCTGGCACCCTTCAGCCTTTAGCTATTCCTAAATGGAAATGGGATAAAGTTGGTATGGACTTCATCACTGGCTTTCCCAGGACCAAGAGAGGGAATAATGCTATCTTCGTAGTCATTGATCGTCTCTCCAAAGTGGCGCACTTCCTACCTATTCGAGAGAGTATCACCGCTAGTCAGCTCGCTGACCTATATATTTCTCGAATAGTTTCACTTCATGGTGTTCCACTAGAGATCAATTCAGACCATGGTAGTCTTTTCACTTCTCATTTCTGGGAGAGTTTCAAAACTGCCATGGGAACCCATCTTTCTTTCAGTACCGCTTTTCACTCTCAGTCGAGTGGTCAGGTGGAAAGGGTCAACCAAATTCTCAAAGACATGCTTAGAGCTTGCGTTATCTCATTCGGTATGGATTGGGAGAAATGCCTTCCTTTTGCCGAGTTTGCTTATAACAATAGCTATCAATCCAGTCTCAAGAAAGCTCCTTTTGAGATTCTCTATGGACAAAGATGTCGAACACCTTTGAACTGGTCACAAACCGGTGAAAGACAATTCTTTGGACCGGACATGATTCAGGAGGCAGAAGAGCAAGTTCGCATCATTCGTGAGAATTTGAAAACAGCCCAGTCTCGTCAAAAGAGCCAGTATGTTCGTCATCATAAGGATATGACTTATGAAGTTTGCGACAAAGCTTACCTTCGGGTTACTCCTTTGAAGGGTACCCATCGTTTCGGTATCAAGGGCAAGTTGGCTCCTTGTTACATTGGTCCTTTTCGCATTCTCGTTAAACGAGGAGAGGTTGCCTACCGCTTGGAACTACCCCCACATCTTTCTCGAGTTCATGATGTCTTCCACGTCTCTCAACTCAGGCGTTGCTTCTCGGATCCTATCCACGGAGTGGACCATGAAACGCTTGATCTCCAAGATAACCTCACATATCGAGAGTACCCTGTTCGCATTCTTGATCAAGCAGAGCGTGTCACTCGACGTCATAACATCAAGTTTCTCAAGGTTCAGTGATGTCATCATTCCGAGAGAGAAGCTACTTGGGAGCGAGAAGATCGTCTTCGACTAGAGTACCCCACCTTCTTTCCGTCAGCCCCTGAATCTCGGGATGAGATTCTTTCAAGTGGGGGCGAGTTGTCACATCCCTAGTTCTGGTATGCTCAAGTCTAGCTAGTCATGTGTGCATCATGTTTAAGTTCCATTTAAAATTGAAATGGGGATTTGTGAAACCCTCAGAAATCATTTTTGGAAATGGCCCAAATAAAAAGTGCTCCAAAAAGGTCCAAGAAAATGTCCATGTTGCTCTCTGAAAATATAGGACAGAGATAAAAATCAAACCAATATTTTCAGGAGCTCATAGATAGTTATTTTGGGCATTTGGATTAATCCAATAATTATTTTGCATTGGATATATAGATGTTATATATATAATATATGTCCAAAAATTATGCTAGTTGTTGAGGAGCTCTGGAATAATATAACTAGCTCCTACAAAAATAGGCATAAGAAAATAAAATGATTTAGTATTTTTATAAAATCAAAACAAATGTCAGAAAATAGAAAAAAAATAAAACAGGAAAAAAAACCTTACCTGGGCTTCTTACATGGCGCCTCTGCCGACCCGTTCCTGTTCTGGCCCAGCCCACCAGAGTCGTCGTCCTCCTGGCGCCAGTCAGCCAGGCGTGTGGCCAGCGTGCGTGCATGGCCGTGCCGCCACACCACCTGCCTGCCTGACCCCTCCCTCGTCGCCTGGAAGCTCCGCGCAACGCCACGCGCCACCCTGCACCGCTCTCACTCTCTCTCTTTCACGCTCCTCCCCTGTTTCTCTCCCTCACCCTGCGGCCGAGCGCTGCCATCGCCGCCACTCGCCATTGCCACAGCCACCGCCTCCCCCTCACCTCTCCTACATGTGCAGGAGCTTCGCCTCCTCGCTCTGCAGCTCTCCGCCGAGCCACGCAAGCCGGAGCGCCCCGTGGAGCCGTCAACATCGCGATCTTCGCCTCCGCCGCCTGAGATCGTCCTCGCTGCCACGCCGTCGTCCGGCCTTCCCCGAGCTCGCTGACGACGCCATTGAGACCGCTGTGAGCCCTGCCGTCGATCCCCCCTACTCCCCTACCCTTCTGCCCCCTCCAGCCCCTCTGCCGCTCGAGCCCGAGCTCCGGCCGCCGCCGCGAGCTCTGCTCCAGCAAACTCCGGCCACCCCACACCCTCCCACTGGTCCCCCTGGATGCGCGCGAGCCTGGGCTCCTCGCTGATGGTCTCCGCCGCCCAAATGGTCGCCGAAGCGACGATCCCGAGCCCTCCGTCGCGCTCGGCCTCGCCGGCGGCTAAACGCCGGCGGGTTTTGACCCGTTGACCTCGCCGGCCTGACGTGTGGGCCCGGCCCGCCAGGTGATTAGCTTAAGGCTAATCACCAATTAAGCTAAACCCTGACACTCACAGTGGGCCCGTGCGCCCTAATCTTTAATTAGATTAGTAAAACTAACCCCTGTTTAACCACGTGTCACTGACGTGTGGACTCCACACGTCAAGTTTGACCAGTCAGCGTTGTTGACTTGCTGATGCAAGCATGACGCAGTGCTGACGCAGTTATTCTTTTTCTGGATTTAAAATAATCAGGAAAATCTAGAAAATGATTCAAACTTCAAAAAAATCATAGAAATTCAACCGTAGCTCAGATTGAAATAATTTATATATGAAAAATTATAAGAAAAATGCAATCTATCCATTTGTACTAGTTTCATGCATGTAAAACCAACTTATACCTACTGTATAAGTGAAACACTAAAATGGCACTTATAAAGGGCTTAACTTGGAGTTGCATTTCAATTCTTGATTCAAATGGACTTCAACCTAATGAACGATATTTGCATTAGATCAAACAACATCACATCTTCATGCCATGTTCATGCATCATATTGTTGCATATGCTTGTGTACTGATTGTTGGCACCATTCCTTCTCGATAGGTCTTGCTCCGGAGACCGTTCCAGAGTACGTGGCTGTGAAGTAGTGCGTCCTCTGTTGATCTACCAGGCAAGCAAACCCCCTTGTTCATTCCGATACAATCCTACTCTCTCGCTCCTGCTCTCAGTTATTGCATTAGGACAACAACGTTCAACTGCTACTTTGTGCTGCGGTAGTTGAACCCATTCCTCTGCATGACCTGTCATTGCCATAGTAAATAGTTGAAAACCCACTAGCATGTGTAGGAGTTGATTGAGCCATGTTGTGTTCCTACCATGGCATGCATGCTATTGCTTAGAGTTGTGTCAGGTCTGATTCATTGAGAATGAATTGGAGTGTTATGATATGTTCTGGTGCTGAGAGTTAAGTGTGTGGACACGATTTGGTAAAGGTAGCGGTGAGAGGCCCTGTAGGAGTACATGGTGGGTTGTCTCACTGGAACCGTCCTTAAGCACTGAGTTCTATGTATGTTGTCCAATGACTCGATACTACCACACATTGGGCTCCGGGCGCTCCAAGCCCTCTCGACTTATTAACCAACTTGATCTCTGTCCAGGAGTCGCAACTAGTTTCTGGTGTTTGTAGGTAGTGTTAGTAGTCTACCAAGTGGCACCCGACCAGGTGGGCTTGGGACAGACTAGGCACAAGTGGCATGGTGTACCAAGCGTAGATCCATCCGGCGAGGTGGGCTTGGGAACCCTGTACACATCATTTGGGGCCGTGAGCGACACCCAGCCGGATCTCCTTGCGGATGGAACCCGAATAGGCGATAAACCTGTACTAGAGTCTTGTGTGGTTAGTTAGGTCGTGGCCGACACCCTCGCCAGGCTTCCGCTTGAAGTTAGCCGAGATACGTGACGTGTGCATGGCGGTAAGTGGCGAGAGCGTGTGTGAAGAAGTACACCCCTGCAGGGTTAACATGATCTATTCGAATAGCCGGGTCCGTGGTTATGGACTTCTTGGATGCTTACGTGGTACATATACAACTTGAAGTGGATACTCTAAAATGCTCAAGATAAGTGTGAGTGCTATGGATGGCCTTCTCGTAGGGAGACGGGGATGAATCCATAGTAGTGTATTGTGTGGTGACTAGTGGACTCGTGTGCGCCATATCACCTCAAAGAAGTTCTTGTAGTCGTAGAATAGGATAGACACTGAGTCAAAGCTGGCTTGCTGCAACTAAACCCACATACCTTGTTGATACAAATGCATGTATGATAGGATCTGATGTAAGTCTTGCTGAGTACCTTTCTACTAATGTTGCTTTATTTATGTTTTTGCAGCAGAGACCTCAGTCTTACTAGTGTTCTCGTGGGCTTCGACAAGTAGCTGGTACCTCAGCTACGATCTTAATTGGATGTTGTAGATAGTCAGGCTCTTCGGCCTTTTCCATTTGTAGATGTCTGTACTCAGACATGTAATGCTTCCGCTTGTTGCTTGTTTGCTCTGAATGTTGGGTCATGTGACCCCTGCTTGTAATAAATGCTATGATGGCTCTTTGAGCCTTGTCTATATGAGTTGTTGAGTTATGCTGTGATGCCATGTTGTACAGCACATACTTGCATGTTATGCGTACGTGTAATGTGTATTGCTATGTGTGGGATCTGACTATCTAGTTGTTTATCCTTAGTAGCCTCTCTTATCGGAAATGTCTCCTAGTGCTTCCACCGAGCCCCGGTAGCTTGCTCTCGCTCCGGAACACTTAGGGTCGGCCGGCATGTGTCCTTCTTCATTCCCGTGTCTGTCCCTTCGGGGAAATGTCATGCGGTGTCTACCGTAGTCCTGTTAGCCTGCTACAGCCTGGATCCTCCAGAGTCCTGCTAGCCCAGCTGCTACAGCCCGGATTCACTCGCTGATGACCAACACGTTTGTTGCTGGGTCATGTATGCTTGTCCCTGTAAGTTAGTGCCACTTTGGGTTCACGACTAGCCATGTCAGCCAGGGTTCTTTGTCATATGGATGCTAGCGACACTATCACATACGTGTGCCAAAAGGCGCAAACGGTCCTGGGCATGGTAAGGCGACACCCGTGGGAATACTGTGTGTGAGGCCGCAAAGTGATATGAAGTGTTACATGCTAGATCGGTGTGACTTTGGATCGGGGTCCTGACACAGGGAGTGTGAGAGAGATCCAGGCGGTCGGGGCAATGTACGTGGCCTCTTCGGCCACGTCAGGGAGGAGCCAGGCAGGCAGGGAGGGAGGAGGTGGCTGCATGGCGGTGCACGCACATCAGGCACGCGCCCGTCCTCCTGGCAAGGAGGAAGACGACAGGAGGAGGTGGCCAGGTGGGCTGGGCCGCCAGCTGGGCTGCACAAGACCTGGGCCATCCAGGTAAGGCCAGGTAACTCTCTCTCTCTCTTTTATTTTTATTTTTCTATTTTCTGTAATTGTGTTTGGCTTTATTAAAAATGCCAGAGCATTTCCAAAAATCATGCAACTGACTGTGGCTACTGTTTGGAATATTTCCAACAGTGAACATTTCAGTTTGTGATTATTTGGGCATTTAATATATTTTATAGGATTTAAATGCCCAAATGCAAATACTTGACCTAGAAAAATGTGCAATATTTTTGGCAGAGGTTCAAGACCAATCCAAAGATGATGAACATTTTTGGGAAGGCATTTTGGGTTCATTGAAAATATTTTTATTTAAACCTAGTTGAATTCTTTCTGATGCTAGGGTTTGGTCAATCCCCATTTCAACTTAAATAGAATTTAAACATGATGCGACAAGATGCAAAACACCAGGCAGTACCAGAAGCTAGAGATGTGACAACTCACCCCCACTAAAGAAGAATCTCATCCCGAGATTCAAGACTTGAGGTAAGTAGAAATAGGGGACACAAAGATAACACGATCTCATGATCTGAACTTTCCTTCTCGAAGAAGTTGATTTATTCCTTCAAATTGATCTTGACGTCCTTGCTTTTGAGATCTTCATCCAACTATGATGAGGAACAGAGGAAACTCGACAAAATTCGATCTTCACAAAGATCAAGCGATACACGATCAACTCATGGAATGAGGCGAAAGAACGTATCTTGAGCCGAGACATAAGACACACATCAGGATGGTGATGGAGAAGCAGATGACAAAGGTTCAATTTGGTAGGCAACAACTCCACGCTTGGGTAAGATGGTGTATAGTCTCAACGTAGCGAGGAGTTGAGTTGTCATGACACCATAACGAGACATCTTAGAGGAGGTGAATCGTAGCATTATTCCCTTAAGTGGCAAAATGAATTACTTTTGATCCATAGATCATTGAAACTCTTCATACCAGCCTAAGGCAATTCACGATTGATCGTTTGGAGGAATTCAAAAAATGACATACTAGGACTAGTATGGATGATGTGGATTACCTTGTCGAAGACAACGCAAGGGATGATTTTTCTTATCATCGGAAATGGGTGGAATCCATGGTAGGACCACTTTTGAAGATGATCCTGAATAAGAATTACTATGGAGGCAGCCCATAGTGAAATGGCACAAAGACTGTGCAAGCTAGGAACAAAATGCAAATGTTGGAATGTTCCAACCATCATATCTGCCTAAGATTCAGATCTGGTTAGTAACAAAATACTTCAGACTCAACATGTCTGCAAAAGAAAGTTTGCAACACAATTCGATGAGATGACGTTGCGAGATTCTCGGGAAATGGACTACGGTAGTAAGCTCCAAAACACGAGCTGGTTCTGCTACACACATGTGAACACGCTGTCCCAGACTAGCATGACCACGTAGTAGTCTTACAATGAAACACTACCGAGTTCTGGTTTGGAACCATCAACGAGGATATCGAAGTCCTTACATAAGTCTGAGTTAGCTCTTAAGAAGGAACTTCTTCTCCTTGAACAAGTCAATCAGTGGCTTGTTGTGCTAGGGATACATATGGAATGAAGGTTGCAAGTCTCCAGACCACAGAATACTTCGCACGTCATGAATAACTTGGGATGATCCCAGAGGAAGCAAAACTACTTTCTTGAATTCATGGCGGCAACTTTCACCAAATGCACGTGAATCAGAGGTAGTCACTTCTTTCCTCCAAACATATGCTTCATGAACGAAACACTAAGAAATGCTTAGACAAGTTTCCAACAATAGCTTGATGTCCAACAACATCATGGAGGAGATAAGGATGTTGTCGATGGGCTCAACAACAATTTATCAAGATTTCCATAAAATGGAATTCCACGACTATGTGAACAAGGTGATAGAATTGGTCAGACCAAAAGATGTAATGGTGTATGCTCGAGGGATCAACCACGAGTAAGATAACATTATGAACATCGTTGGTTCTGATTTGATTTGACGATAACCCACACTCAAATCAAAGATTGGATAAGATAATAGCACCGACAACTGATCCCGAGGATCAATCAATGAAGATATCATCTTTCTTCAACGCACACACACAAAAAGATATCCCTTAACACGAACTAAGTCAGACAAGCTTTTATCTTCCAACTCTCCAAGTTGTTGTTTTTCTTAACCAACTAGCTCAGGGGTATCCAATACAGACTCTTGGAGAAGGGGTGTGAGGGAGTCCCGGATTAGGGGGTGTCCGGATAGCCGGACTATGACCTTTGGCAGGACTCCTGGACTATGAAGATACAAGATTGAAGACTTCGTCCCGTGTCCGGATGGGACTTTCCTTGGCGTGGAAGGCAAGCTTGGCGATACGGATATGTAGATATCCTACCATTGTAACCGACTCTATGTAACCCTAACCCTATTCGATGCCTATATAAACCAGAGGGTTTTAGTCCGTAGGACGAACAACAATCATACCATAGGCTAGCTTCTAGGGTTTAGCCTCCGATCTCGTGGTAGATCTACTCTTGTACTACCCATATCATCAATATTAATCAAGCAGGAGTAGGGCTTTACCTCCATCGAGAGGGCCCGAACCTGGGTAAAAATATCGTGTCCCTTCTCTCCTGTTACCATCCACCTAGACGCACAGTTCGGGACCCCTACCGAGATCCGCCGGTTTTACACCGACATTGGTGCTTTCATTGAGAGTTCCTTCCGTGTCATCGCCGTCAGGAAGGATGCCTCATCCCGTCTTTAAAGATGGGACTGTTGCTAAAGAAGCTTTGGCTGTCGGCCAAACTCTCCGGCTAAGCGGTTTTCTTATGACCGCCTGTTCGGCCGCCGCGCCGACGATGACTTCTCGGGTCATCGAAAGCAATCTTCACGTTAACTCGGAGCTTGCCGAGCAGTTAGATCCGATGGAGTTCTCTTCCTTAAACGAGCTCTTGAATCGCATCGCCGCCCTAGGAGTCGCTACAGACTATGATCGGATTGGGCCTAAACCTGATCTGAGAGAGATTAACTCTCCCCAGGTTACCCACCACGTTGCTGTGGTGGAGGAACAATACGGCGACCCTTCTTAAGGACTAGCCACGTCCGGATTCCCAATCCCTCCATGCCGGATTCCCACAGAGGAGAGGACGGCATTCAAGCCCTGAACCTAAAGTCAGGCAACGGGCTAGATTCATTGGACAACATCCAAGAATCCAAGCTTCCAAGTTCGGAAGCTCCTCGGCCCTTAAGTTTCAGATTGGGCGCGGTTCCGAATTTAATTCCACCCGCCCACCCAAACATAAGCGACCTATCTCAAATTCGGCAAGAGCCCGCAGAAATAGTACATCATTACTGGGCCAGATTCCTCCTGGTTATGGATAGGATAAAGGACTGCCGCGAGGAGGACGCAATCTCATTATTCTGCAACAATTGCACGGACAACGGATCCTAAATGCTATAAGTCGCCGTGACATTACACGCTTTGCCGACTTGGCGACCATAGTACGAAAGTACTATGCGATGGAAAGCGCCTGGAAAACCAAATCAAGATTTTGGGCCAATCCGGCCTTGAATACAACCCCAGTCTGAAATAAAAGGGTGCATCATCGCCAGGCACCTGGGTTAAATACCAAAAAGCAAAAACCCTCTATAGGGCAGGGAACCGTACTGGAGGGATGGCTCAATGGACCTGTAAAATTCATAATCTGAGGGCGCCACTCCAACTCATAGCCTTAGAGCATGTTGGATACTACGGCAGGTGGCCAAAAGTGGCGAAGAGCTTCTAGCTCTAGAGCACCAACCCAAGGATACCAGTACGGTATTAACAATCTTCGGGACTTTGCATCAAATAATATGCGGAAACGAACACTCCGTAGCCTCGCCGAAGTCTACCAAATAGCAACAATAAACCCATGGAGTGACACGGCTATTACCTTTAATGCCAGTGACGAACACAAATTCCGAACAGCCCGAGCACCAGCCGCATTGGTCCTCAGTCCGATAGTGGACGGCTTTCGCCTTACCAAGGTACTCATGGACGGTGGCAGCGGATTGAACCTCATTTACGAGGAAACCCTTCGAAAAATGGAGATAGACTGGAGCCGCATTGAGCGAAGCAGCACAACCTTTAGAGGAATAATCCCCAGTCACGAAGCACGCTGTACAGGAAAAATCACACTGGATGTGGTGTTCGGCACGCCGGATAATTACAGGTCCGAGAATTCACATTCCAAGTGGCCCCGATCAGCAGCGGATACCATGCTCTATTAGGGCGAGGGGCATTCACAATTTTTCAAGCTATACCCCATTATGGGTACATGATGCTCAAAATGCCCGGGCCCAACGGAATCATTAATCTTGCTAGTGACCCGGACATAGCACTCCGCGCCGAAAATAAGACAGCCAAGACCGGCCCTTGAGGCACTATCCAAGCCCTAGCGGCTGAGGAACTCACAATTGCGCTCCACGGTGAATAGGGACGATGTGATACTCGATAAGAGATCCAAATCCACTTCCTTCAAACCACCGGATGAAATAGTCAAATTCCAAGTCCATCCAACGGACCCTACCAAAACGGCCTCCATCGGGGCATAATTAAATCCTGATGTACACGCCGCACTAAGAGAATTCCTACACGAAAATTGGGACATTTTTGCCTGGCACCCTTCGGACATGCCAGGAATCCCACGCCGGCTGGCCGAGCACAGCCTAAACATCCTAAAAGGATTCAAGCCAGTCAAACAGGCTCTTCGGCATTTCTCCGAACCAAAGAAACGGGTCATGGGAGAGGAGCTAGCCAAACTATTTGAGGCCGGATTCATCACAGATATAAAACATCCGGACTGGCTAGCAAACCTGGTGATGGTACCAAAGAAGGATAAATCCTGGCGCCTATGCGTCGATTTCAAGGACCTCAACAAGGCTTGCCCAAAGGATCCCTTCCCCCTCCCCCGCATCGATCAAATCATCGACGCTACCGCAGGACACGATGCATTGTGTTTCCTCGACGCATACTCCGGCTACCACCAAATTAAGATGGCAGAACCTGACCAAGCCGCAACGGCATTCATCACTCCATACGGCCCATTCTGCTTCAACACAATGCCCTTCGGGCTCAAAAATGCCGGCGCAACATATCAGTGCATGATTCAGACATGTCTGGCAAAACAGATCGGCAAAACAGTGGAGGCATACATAGACAATGTGGTCGTAAAAAGCAAGCTCTTGGGCTTCATTGTATCCGGTAGAGGAATCGAAGCAAACCCAGCCAAGATCCGAGCTCTGTCACAATTGGATATCCCAAAAGACCTCAAACAAATATAAAAATTAACTGGATGCGTATGCTCTAAGCCGCTTTATCTCCCGCTTGGGAGAAAAGGCATTACCCTTTATCGCCTCCTCCGACGCATCAACACTTCGAGTGGACGGATGCCGCCACGGCCGGACTCGAAGAAATAAAAGCCATATTGGCAACAAACCCGGTCCTGGACGCGCCCAACATGGGCGAACCAATGCTATTATACATCGCGGCAACTCATCAAGTTGTAAGTGCGGTGCTTGTTGTCGAACGAGAAGCGGACGGACACAAGTTCCCTCTTCAAAAACCAGTTTACTACGTGTCCACTGTCCTAACTCCATGCAAGTCACGATACCCACATTATGAAAAGATAGCGTACGCGGTGTTTATGGCATCCCGGAAGCTGCGACACTACTTTCAAGAGTGTTCAATAACAATAGCCTCTGAAGTACCCCTTAACGACATTATTAACAACCGCGACGTGACGGGCCAGATTGCCAAATGGGCCATTGAGCTCCTTCCATTCGACATAACCTATAAGCCACAGAGAGCTATTAAGTCGCAAGTTTTGGCCGACTTCGTCGCCGAATGGACCGAAGCCGAACTCCCTAAAGAGTACGGCGCATATTCCAACTGGATAATGCACTTCGACGGCTCCAAAATGTTGGCTGGCCTGGGAGCTGGCGTCGTTCTGACGTCCCCAACCGGAGATACAGTTCAATACGTACTCCAGATAATGTATACGGACTCCAACAACGCAGCCGAATACGAGGCCCTTCTACATGGTCTCCGGATGGCAGTCTCCATGGGCATTCAACGCCTAGAGGTGCGCGGGGATTCGAACCTCGCGATATCACAAATAAATGGAGACTTTGATGCCAAGGATCCGAAAATGGCAGCCTATCGCAATGCAGTCCTAAAAATGTCATTTCGGTTTGAGGGGCTCGAATTTCACCATATAGCCCGGACAACAACCAGGCAGCAGACGTGTTAGCACGCATCGGTAGAAGCGCAATGCTGTCCCCCCCCCCCCCCAACATCTTCCTAGAGAGGCTGTTCAAGCCATCCGTATTATGGGAGGGAGAGTCCAGAAATAACAATCCAGACCCAACCGCACTGCCCTACACCGAACATTCTGACACAGTTGGTGGTTCTACCACCGAAATAACATCCTCAGCCCACGTAATAATCGCAGTCATTGCCCCGTGGACAGAACCATTCCTAGCCTACCTAACCAGGCAGGAACTCCCCGAGGACCAAAACAAGGCCCGCTGCATAGTGCGGCGATCTAAAGCCTACAAAGTCCATGAGTGAGAGCTTTATAAGAAAAGCACAACCGGAGTCCTTCAAAGGTGTATCTCCAAGAAGAAGGGCGGAATCTTGGCTGAAATACATGCGGACTCGGCGGGCACCACGCCGCAGCCCGGGCCCTTGTAGGCAAGGCCTTCCGTACAGGATTTTATTGGCCGACGGCCCGGGCAGATGCTCAGGACTTAGTCCAACGATGCGTCGGATGCCAGCTCTTTGCTAATCAGAGCCACATGCCACCCACCACCCTCAAAACTATACCCATCACCTGGCCCTTCGCGGTCTGGGGGCTTGACATGGTCGGACCCCTTAAAGGGGGAACCCACAAGCAAAAATACCTACTGGTCATGGTGGATAAATTCACCAAATGGATAGAGGCCAAGCCTGTTAAGATGGCTGAATCCGGACCGGTGATAGAATTCATATCAGGGGTCGTACGCCGTTACGGTGTCCCCACAGCATCATCACTGATAACGGCACGAACTTTACGGCCGACGAGGTCAAACTCTGGTGCAAAAACATGGGCATTAAGCTCGACTATGCCTCAGTCTATCACCCTCAAACTAACGTTCAAGTTGAGCGAGCAAATGGTCTAATTATGAGTGGCATCAAACCCAGATTAGTGCGGTCCCTCAAGAAATCTAACCCGCACTGGGTAGAGGAGCTCGACTCCGTACTCTGGGGGCTGCGGACCATTCCGAATCGCACGACCGGATTCACACCATTCTTTATGGTATACGGCGCAGAGGCAGTTCTGCCCTGCGACATAATTCATGACTCACCTCGCGTGCGCATGTACGAAGAAAGAGAAGCCGAGCTTGATCGGCAGGACAGTTTGGACGCCTTGGAGGAGGAGCGTGACGTAGCAAAAGCCCGTTCCGCATTCTATCAACAACAGGCTCGAAGATATCAAAGCAGAGAAGTACGAGCCAAAACTTACAATGTTGGAGAGCTAGTTCTACGCCTGCCGGACAAGAAAAAGGACAAACTAAAGCCCAAATAGGAAGGTCCCATTATCATCGACCAAGTCCTGACCGGTGGAGCGTACCGTCTGCGAGATGCATCGGATAACCGACTCGAGCCGAACCCATGGAACGCAGCACGTCTCCGAAGATTCTATGCGTAGCGCCGGATTCTGAGTTCGTCTCCTTCCTCTGTCCATATTTTACATTTTAGTTGTCTTATATTTTTCTCCTTCTCCCTCCTTTTTTCATTCAAGCCTTGGAAGGCTCGTTAGCGCATTGTTCGCACACCCTTGACACGCTATCCGTGCTCATTGTACCTGGGGGCTTCTTTCACAGAAGCTTAATTATAAGGGCTTCATGCCCAATACATGTGTCACACTCCCGCATGTACCTTTTATTCGCCATTATATGCATCGATATGACTTAAGTTTTGGCCAAGCTGGGTTGCTCGGCTCGTGGCTTACCCCTACGTTCCCGATTGTTCGGCTAGGTGGTAAAGGGCGACATCTGCGATTGTTATCGACGGGTCAGCCGGATGTGTACCTCAGACCGGGTGAAGCCGAAAGCTAGCGTTCTTAAGAGAATATTCGGTCGGTGAACTAAAAGAAGATTTCTTACCTATTTATTTATCTGCCCCAGATGTTTTTCTCTTTTTTCGTAGTCAGGACATGCACTTTAGGGCATGCCTCCTGTGGAAAGGAACCCCTAACGAAACTATTCTCCCTGGAAGATGTTTCTTACTAACCATGTAACATAACATAACTAGTTGGGCACTTGTCTGATAAAGCACTAATGACCCCTACGCCTGGTCTCCACACATGCCCCAGTTTTTATATAACCGCGAGGGTATTCGGACACACTCCGGACTATCGGGTCCCGAGGTTGAAGCGAAAAGGTCCGCTAAGACAAACGATCTACAATCCGGCTAGAAGGCATTTTACCTATCACTTAAAATCACATAGTCAATTTGACTAATTGTATTCCTCTTCTATACCATCTAACAGGTTGTCTAGTTTACAGTCCTGCTGGGAATACTTTGCGGCCAATTCCACCTGGCCATACACTAAGCTTACAGGGATCTCCTTCCTATCTGGCCCCACAGGTCCGACCTCGGCCATGTGGTTTGGGTCAGCCTTCGTGTACCGCGTCTTCACCATGGCCTGTGCCTCCTGGCGCCTTTGACGGCAGGCCGATATCTTCCATAACCGGAAGCGCCGCCCCTGGAGCCTCTCTCTCGCAAGCTCCCCAAGGCCTTCGGGCAGGGAGACAGATGGCCACAAGGCCTGGGTGACGCCTTTCATCACCTGCCGAACCCGTTCGTGCAGTTGTAAGAGCTCGGGAAGTAGGTCACCCGTAGAACCGGGGATTTCCTCTGCAGGACGGCATGTGAGCATACCTACAGACATAACTCTCTCAGTCGACTTCCTCGTCGAACTCTTTTTTCAAAGTTCGTTTAAGCACTTACTAAAAATGCCGCGTCGAAGCCGTCGATTCTCCTTAACGGAGTCGCAATTTGAGCACGAACATCCTTTAGCTCCTCACCCAGCTCGGTGTTGGCATCTTGGAGATTATTTTTCTCCTGCCTCACCCTCGTAAGCACATTCTCGCCGGCCTTTAACCGGTGCAAGAGCTGTCGCTTGTCCGGATCTACCCGGTGCCATCTGCAATGTCATTGTCAGATCTATACACACACCGCACTTCATAACATACTTATCTTTTAAAAGTGTATGTTACCAGAGGGGGTCTCCTTGGCTTCTCCTGTCGCGGCTTGTGCGGCCTCAAGTTGGGCTTTGCACTCTTCAAGCTCCCCGGGACAATTGGGTATTCTTTTACGTAAGATCCTCAAGACAATAAATGATCCTTAAATCAGTTATTCTAACTATTTTAAGTCTCGGGGGCTACTGGTATATATAACCATCACATTTTCTCACCCTTATGTCTTTCACATACTGCTCCGTGGCTTTGGCTAGACCATTTTGAGCAGCATGGAGGTGCGCATCTCCCGAATTGAAGGCATCCAATGCCTCTTGGGAGAAACATGCATCACGAAGAACAGTCCGGCGACGCCTGTGATTCATGGCACTCTCAACCTTGGAGTTGGTGGCGGACAATCTGTCGGCATCCTCTGTCGGAGGAGCGTCCGACGCACGCCTAGTGTACGCCACCGCACGGGCCTGGCTTTGAAGCCCGGGCGGAGGCTCGATTGGCAACCTCTTCGGATTTAGTCCGGCGAGCGCTCTTTTTCCTGAAAAGAGCGCGAGCGTTAGCATGCCTTCAGGAATAAAACCTGGGAATAAGGCGACACGCCATACCGTTGCGCCGGCGCTTCAGTCCGGACCACACTTCTTTTTAGCCTGCTGGGCCGTGCTGCCCCTTGTTGGCTAGCCACCGCAGGCTCGACCTTCCGCCTCAAGGGCTCCCCCTGCAGAACGCCATTGATATACGGTGGTCAAAGGTAAGCACGGAGGGATCATTTCTAAAGTATTGGGACTTTGATCTCAATTACCTGTGAGGCTGTGAATATTCCGGGGTAATCGGCCGTAATGGCAACCAAGGCATTGTCGATGCTCAGTTGGTAAAATACCCCATCAATCAGCTCCACAGATATGTCCGGATCCTCTTGGGAGGCCAGATCGAGGGACCGTTCTGGATCCTCAGGTTGTGGAGGTGGGCTGTTTATATCCTTTACGGCCCGGCGCAACTCCTGCGTCAAAATCACAAGATAAGGTACTTAACTATGGGAATATGGAACGGATGGGCGTAAAGAAATGTCCTCTTACCCAGCTTGGAGGATTGTTCATAGAAAACCCGTCCTGAGGATTGACGCGAAGAAATTCTTCCTCTTCTCCCTTGTACAATGTGGACAAGATCTTCATCAGATCGGCGACCGATCCCGGCCCCTTACGGCCATGACGGGTGGCATCATCCTCCCCGTTGAAATCCCACATGGGGTGGCCCATATACTGGAGCGACTACACTCCCCGCATAATGCATGTGGCCATGACCCCGATCATGGTCAATCCGGAATGAGCCAACAACCTTATTCGGCTCATCGTAAAGGACGCCCATGTCATTCTCCTCTGGGGCTCCGAGGACGCCAGACTTAGGCGCTTTCTTCAGAGGAGCATTATCAACTCCGGAGGCTGATCCAACAGGTCCGCAGGGGATGTCTTCTATATAAAACCATTCCGACGGCCAGAGTTCGGACGCCTTCTTCGAGGTTCCGGATAGATATCCGATCCCGGCGATGCGCCAAAGTTCGGCTCCGCCCACTTGATATATCGACCCCTCCTGAGAACGGGGTACGAGGCGTAACAGCCTCTTCCACAGCGAAATGAGCCTCGATGCCCAAAAACAGCTCGCAAAGGGCCACGAAGCCCGCAATATGCAGAATGGAGGCACGCGTAAGGTTGTGCAACTGGAGGCCATAGAACTCCAGGAGCCCCCGGAGAAACGAATGAATTGGAAATCTGAGCCCTCTTATCAAAAAAGGGACAAGGCATACCCGCTCTCCTCGGGAGGGACTGGGGACGCTCTCCGCTTGTTTTCCGCCCTTATAGGTGGCGAATCCGGCTCGAACCGGAACCATGAAGGCCGGGGGAAGAAACCCCTTGGTTTGGAGCGTCACTAACTCGTTGTGCAGGACGGAGCATCTCTCCCAATCTCCAGGCTGAGGACTAGGAGGGCGAGAGGAGGAGCCGCGTCGACTGTCCATGATGGAATGGGTTTCTGTCAGATGCGCTCCGATGAAAGCTCGCGAAGGGAAGGTGGTGTGATTTGGATCTAGATTCTCGTCCTTTATATAGGCAGCTCATTTGCGCAGCTAGGCGGATAAATGTAAAAATACCCTGGCTTTTCGCATTCATTCAACACGTGGAAGATAGCCATTATTGGGCGTGGAAGCCAAGGAGCGCGATGTTTACAAGAAGCCAGACACTATTCAAACAGGGACACAGGATTTGGAGAAGAACCCGCCTTGCAATGCCGAGGACAATCTACGCGCCGGACTCGTTGTCATTGAAGCCTGGTTCAGGGGCTACTGAGGGAGTCCCGGATTAGGGGGTGTCCGGATAGCCGGATTATGACCTTTGGCCGGACTCCTGGACTATGAAGATACAAGATTGAAGACTTCGTCCCGTGTCCGGATGGGACTTTCCTTGGCGTGGAAGGCAAGCTTGGCGATACGGATATGTAGATCTCCTACCATTGTAACCGACTGTGTAACCCTAACCCTATTTGGTGCCTATATAAACCGGAGGGTTTTAGTCCCGAGGATCTAACAACAATCATACCATAGGCTAGCTTCTAGGGTTTAGCCTCTCGATCTCGTGGTAGATCTACTCTTGTACTACCCATATCATCAATATTAATCAAGCAGGAGTAGGGTTTTACCTCCATCGAGAGGGCCCGAACTTGGGTAAAAATATCGTGTCCCTTGTCTCCTGTTACCATCCGCCTGGACGCACAATTCGGGACCCCCTACCTGAGATCCACCGGTTTTGACACCGACAGGGTGGTTACAAGAAACCAACTTGATCACGGACTCAACATAGCGGTCAGGTGACAACCTGGTAACACTTCCGAGAAGACATTCGGAAAATCACGAACCATCGAAATGTTATTAAGCTCGGGAGCAATCTTGCTTTCGAGGCAAGATGATATGATCAAAAGAGCGAGGGATTGACACAATCCTAACTCATTGATCGAAGAGTGCACCGGAAATAAGGACTAGGTAGCACGATCAATCTTAGGGTGATGATTCAACAACCAACACGCTAAGAATGAGATTATTGTCCATTAACTACCAAGCAACGGGGTTCCTAGGAGTATTGATTGCACACATTACGATTCCCTTGTCGGTATTCCGGTTACTACAACACGGGAATCGGGGAATGAATAATGATGGCAAGAAGTATCACTGCGTCAAGAATTCATAAGAGGTGGTGCATTTCTCATGATCCTGACATAGAGTGGGTAGTACTTCGGGGTAGAACAGAATCAAAGATGGATGGCATTTTGATCTGCGGAATACAACTACTTTGACCCAATCCTGGATATGGATGAGGTACTGGAGTTTTTTCTCCTAGCCATTCTGAACCAGAACGGCTTGACGGACCACAAGAGTAAAAGGCATCGATGAACATGAATGCACACATGCTCTTGACTATCAACTGATAGATGAAGTCCGAAATACAATTAAAGAGGAACAACTCAAAGGGACATATATCTTTTCTGAGTTGTGGATGCGTAGTTAGTATGTCGAGCAAAGCTCAACATTTCTTCCGGATAACCCATGCATAAAGGTAGAACTGGCAGATTCACAATGTAGAATGGAGAACTCATCAAGAGAACTCTGGTTGTGATCTTTTGGTTCAAAAGAACTTCTGCCATAAGCAGTTCATGGTATTTGGAAGAAGAGAATACCACGGACCTCGAGGACTATCACAAAGGTTACTAATATCCTGAAGGAACTAGCAAACACTATCAACATGAAGTAAGTAAGGTGAATCTCGGGTTCAAGAACCCAGGAATAGAATGCCTACTAACTAAGTGGCATCACGGGATGCTTTCGAGAATGATGGCCAGAATCATCACACTGGGAATACAAATCAGAGCTAGATTACTGGGTGGTTCTCTAAGACACCTAGGGTCATAATAATAGCTCCAACATATATGTCGAGGCAATGAAGTACTTCAACACACCGATTAGTGTGCTTAATCTAGCCCAAAGGGACATCGAGAACGGGAGGAAGGGATTTGCAAATGCATCAGACTAGTAAGAAACCTGGGATGACTCGGATAGCATAACGGCTGTAAATGCTCAAAAGATTTCAGACATCCAACAAAATGGTGGCATAACCTCTCAACATCATAATATCAAGGTTCTAAGATAACTAACAACACACGGAAGTAGTAGGAACTGAACTGGGGCTTGAAACCATCAATCATGTAAGTCTACGGATTAGTACACGTGATCCTGATAGAAAGATGAGAAGCCTAGTTCTTAATCCCTGCAGAAAAGAAGAGGTTGACTCAGATCAGAAGGGCATAAGGTAAATGAGTAAAAAGAGCCTTACGTTCCCTTCCACAATCAATTCCCTTATATAACTAAAGCATTTCTAGACTCAACTTCAACCAGTTTGGCTTGGTAATCCTACAGGCAATCAGACTCAGATACCAAAGATGTCAGGACCCCGATCCTAAGCCACATCAATCTAGCATGTAACACATCATATCACTTTGTGGCCTCACGCACGGTATTCCCACGGGTGCCACCTTACCTGGCCCGGGACCGTTTGCGCCTTTTGGCTCACGTATATGATAGTGTCGCTAGCATCCATATGACAGAGAACCCGGGCCGACATGACTAGTCGTGAACCCGAAGTGGCACTAACTTACAGGTACATGCATGCATGACCCAGCAACGAACATGTCGGTCATAAACGAGTGAATTCAGGCTGTAGCAACTGGGCTAGCAGGACTCCGGGAATCCTGGCTGTAGCAGGCTAACAGGACTCCGAAGACACCGCGTGACATTTCCCCGAAGGGCCGACACAGGATCGAAGAAGGACACATGCCGGCCAGTCTAAGTGTTCCGGAGCAGTAGCAACTGGGCTAACAGGACTCCTGTAAAGCGGGTTGTAGCAGACTACCACGGCTCTGGAAGCACTAGACTACATTTCCCCATAAGAGAGGCTACCAAGGATAGACAACTAGGTTGTCGGATCCCACACATACCAAGCATTTCAATCATACACACAATATGCTCGATATGTGTAAATACAACATGGCATCACAACAAAACTCTATGACTCAAAGTATTTATTCATAAGACTCCAAAGAGTCAGATATTACAAACATGGGTCTCATGACCTAGCATTCAAGTCATACAAGCAGTGAGCACATGCAGAAGCTTAACTTGTCTGAGTACATACAACTACAAATGAAAAAGGCTAAGAAGCCTGACTATCTACAAGACCCTCCCAAGGGTACAAGATCGTAGCTGAGGTAACAAGCTAAACTTCGAAGTACACGCGGAACTTCTAGTGAGACTGAAGTCTCTCTGCAAAACATAGAATAAGCAAACGTGAGTACAAATGTACCCAGCAAGACTTACCTCAGAACTAGCTACATATGCATCGGTATCAATAAAGGGGGTGGTGGAGTTTGACTGCAGCAAGCCAGCTTTGACTTGGTGGCTATTCTGAACTACGACTGCAAGTATCTCTTTTGGGGTGGCGCACATGAGTCCACATATTCACCATAACAATACACCACTATGGATCCGCTCCCGTCTCCCTACGAGAACGCCATCATATCGCTCACGCTTATCTTGCGAGTTTTAGAGTATCCACTTTCACTTGTCTATGAACTCTACAGGCAACCCAGAAGTCCTTTACCGTGGACATGGCTATTCGAATAGATGATGTTAACCCCGCGGGGGTGTACTTCTTCACATATACTCTCGCCACTTACCACCATGTACACGTCGTGTATCTCGACAACCTTCAAGCGGAAGCCTGGCGAGGGAGTCAGCCACGACCTGACTAACCACACAAGTCTCTAGTCCAGGTTTATCGCCTATTTGGGTTCCATCCGCAAGGAGATCCGGCCGGGGTGTCGCTCACGACCCCAAACGATGTGTGCAGGGTTACCAAACCCACCTCGACGGATGGATCTACGCTCGGTACACCGTGCCACGGTGCCTAGTCTGTCCCAAGCCCACCTGTACCGGGTGCCACTTGGTAGACTACTAACACGACCTACAAACACCAGAAACTAGTTGCAACTCCTGGATAGAGATCGAGGCGGTTAATAAGTCGAGAGGGGTCGATTTACCAGAACCCAATGTGTGGTAGTAACTATTCATGGATCACAAACACAGAACTCAGTTCCTGAGGACGGCTGCAATGAGACAACCCACCATGTACTCCTACATGGCCTCTTACCGCTACCTTTACCAAATCGTGTTCACACACTTAGCTCTCAAAAGTAGGACATGTTCACCACATTCCAATTCATCCCCGATGAATCAGACCTGACTCAACTCTAAGCAGCATGTAATAGTTGAATCGTTATTTTCCTAATGCAGTAAAAGAGAGCAGTAGCGAGAGAGTGGGATTGTATCGAAATGAACAAGGGGGGTTTTGCTTGCCTGGCACTTCTGAAGATAGTATAGTTCTTCATCGGTGTCATCGATCACATCGTCGGAACCATGTCTATCGAGAGGGGACAAACACCGGCAAACAAGGAAGAACACAATCAATGCAAAGCACGATATGATGCATGATCATGACATGTCAATATGCTGTGATTTGAGCTAATGCAACTAGCAACAGGTTAAATGAGGTTGGTTTGAATCCAAGATTCAAATTCAAACTCCATATGTGGAAATTCAAACGCCATTCACATGATTTGTCCTAAAAAGTAGCTATAAGTTGTTCTAACATGCATGAAAATGATACAGATGGATAGATTGGATTTTTCTGATCATTTTTCATATATAATTTATCTTATTTTGAGTTATAGATAATTTTCTATGAATTTTATAAGTTTTGGGCATTTTCTGGAATTTTCTGAATTATTTTAAATCTAGAAAATTATTAACTGCGTCAGCATCGTGACACTGTGACGTCAGCAAGTTAACTGCGGCTGACCAGGTCAAACCTGACCAGTGGGGTCCACTGGTCAGTCACACAGTGCTGTCTGGGTGACCAACGGTTGGGGTCAGGTCAACAGCCACGTCAGCAAGTCAATGCTGACTTGTGGGGTCGGTCAACAGGTGACGTGCCAGGTCAAACTGACCTATGGGCCCTGTGGTGTTAGTTTAATCTAAACAGAACTAAACAAAAGTTAAAAAGGCAGTGGGACCCGTCTGTAAGTGGCTCTAGGGTTAATTAGCGATGTCATTAGCTACTAATGATGGGGCCACATCGAGCTTGCCGGAGTTCAGCCGGCGGTGACCACAGAACATGGCGGGGCACGCCGGATTTGCGCTAGAGGCGTCGGCTTAGCGCTACCGAGGGCACTGTGGCATAGCCTTGCTCGCCCGCATCAAGAGGAGGCGGAGTTGGGTGCGGGGGTCGCCGGAATCATGCCGGCGACGAGCTTTGGCGGCGGCCGGAGTTCGGGTGGGTGTGGGGTTGGCGCTGCGATGCGCAAACAAGCGAGGCGAAGATCTAGCAGGGCACTACGCGTGCTATGGGAGCAAGTTGGACTCGCCGGGGTGACCATTTGGTCACCGGAGCTGCGTTGGCGACGAGCTCAAGCGGCGGTGGCTACGGTCGTCAAGGGGGCGACGTCTACGGCTCGAAATCGAAGAGGAGGAAGGAGGGGATCCACGCAGGAGCTCACAACGGTTCGTTCGGTGGCCCGAGGTTGAAGAAGACGGCGGTGAGGGCGTTCGGGGGCGTCCGGTGTCGCTTGGCTTGGCGAGGAGGTCGAGGACGAGGTAGCCGAGCTACTGGGCATGCCGAGGGGTCAAGGGGGAGGCTCTGGGTGCGGCAACGGCGAGCGGTGGCGACGAGCTCCGCTCGGGCTGCACGGGAGAGAGAGCAGAGGAGGGGGAAGGGGTCCATGGAGAGTGAGAGAGATCCAGGGGGTCGGGGCGATGTACGTGGCGTTGTCGGCCGCGTTGGGGAGGAGCCAGGCAGGCAGGGAGGGAGGAGGTGGCCGCGCGTCGGTGCGCACGCGTCAGGCATGCCCGTCCTCCTGGCAAGGAGGAAGACGACAGGAGGAGGTGGCCAGGTGGGTTGGGCCGCCAGCTGGGCTGCATAGGACCTGGGCCATCCAGGTAAGGCGAGGTAACTCTCTCTCTCTTTTTATTTCTATTTTTCTATTTTCTGTAATTGTGTTTGGCTTTATTAAAAATTCCAGAGCATTTCCAAAAATTATGCAACTGACTGTGGCTACTGTTTGGAATATTTCCAACAGTAAACATTTCAGTTTGTGATTATTTGGGAATTTTATATATTTTATAGGATTTAAATGCCCAAATGCAAATACTATATGATTTAATTTAGTGACCCCCAATTGACCTAGAAAAATGTGCAATATTTTTGGCAGAGGTTCAAGACCAATCCAAAGATGATGAACATTTTTGGGTACGCATTTTGGGTTCATTGAAAATATTTTTATTTGAACCTAGTTGAATTATTTCTGATGCTAGGGTTTGGTCAATCCCCATTTCAACTTAAATAGAATTTAAACATGATGCAGAAAGATGCAAAACACCAGGCAGTACCAGAATCTAGGGATGTGACAATTGGCCTCTCGTACAACGCCATCCTTGGGTACCCGGCTCTGGCTCAGTTTATGGCAGCAACCCATCCGGCCTACAACCTCATGAAGATGCCCGGGAGCAAGGACGTCCTCACCATAGTTGGAGATACCAAGGAAGCTCTGGTAGCGCTCAAGCTTGCCCTGCAAACCGCCACGGCAGCGCGACCGGCCGACGAGGTCATCTCCGGGGTTAAGGAGGCAGCACCAGCCAAGAAGAAGGAGTTGTTCACTCAAGATCGGGCAGAAACCAAGCAGGTGTCGGTCGAGGAAGATGGGTCCTCTGGAGCCACCTTCACCATAGGTGCTAACCTTGACCAGGATCAAGAGTAGGCATTGGTGAAGTTCGTGCACGCAAACAAGGAAGTATTCTCCTGGGAGCCCAAACAGCTGGCAGGGGTCCCAAGAGGGGTGATCGAGCATCACTTGAGGGTGTGCCCCAATGTGCGCCCTGTGAAGGTGAAGGCGTGGAGACAGTCCACGGAGAAGCAGTCCTTCATCATCCAGGAAACCCGCAAGGTGGAGGCAGCAGGTGTCATTCGCGAGGTTCAGTACCCTGAGTGGCTGGCTAACCCCGTCGTTATGCCAAAGAAAGGCGACAAGGAGCACATGTGTGTCGACTTCACCAACCTCAACAAGGCCTGTCCCCAAGATCCGTTCCCGCTTCCACGCATCGACCAGATCGTTGACTCCACCGTCGAGTGCGACCTGCTATGCTTCCTGGATGCGTTTTCAGGCTATCACCAGATCAAGTTGGCGGTAGAGGATGTGGATAAGACGGCCTTCCTTACCCCGTGCGGGGTGTACTGCTACACTTGCATGTCGTTCGAGCTGCGCAACACAGGCGCGACCTTCCAACGGCTGATGCACATCACCCTGGGTCAGCAGCTCGGGTGGAACGCTGAAGCCTACGTCAATGACATTGTTGTAAAGTCTCGGGAGGCGAGGACATTTATTCAGGACCTGGAAGAAACCTTCGTGAGCCTGTGTAAGGTGGACTTGCGGCTCAACCTGGAGAAGTGTGTATTTGGTGTCCCCTCCGGCAAGCTGCTGGGCTTCCTTGTGTCCCACAGGGGGACCGAGGCCAACCCGGAGAAGGTCAAGGCGATCGAAGACATGAGCCCACCAGAAACCCTCAAGGAGATGCAGAAGCTTGCCGGCTGCGTGACTTCGCTGGGGTGCTTCATCTCCAAGCCGGGAGAGCGTGCCCTACCGTTCTTCAAGCTGATGAAGAAGAAGAGCCTGTTTGAGTGGACCCCGGAGGCTGACCAAGTGTTTCAAGACCTCAAGAGATACCTGACCAGCCCTCCGGTGAAGCTGGCGCCCCGCCCTCTCGAGCCCCTGGTGCTTTACCTTGCCGCCACTCCTTACTCCGCCCGCGCAGCTCTGGTGGCGGTCCGGGAAGAGCGCCAGGCCAAGGATGCGTCACGCCGAGCCGCTTCCCCAGCCGAGGCGATACAAAACCAGAAGGGCACTGCAAGGGCTGCAGCAGCGACAACGGATGACCAGGCTCAGCAAGACGGCGCCCTTAGGCCTGCAGAGGCCCCAATGAGCGACCATGCTCCGGGGGTTCCATCGCCTCAAGAGGCGCCTCAACCTCCGATAGACGTAGGCCCCGTCGATGCGCCCGCCCATGTCGAGCACCCAGTGTATTTTGTCAGCACGGTACTGCGGGAAGCAAGGGCACAGTACCCCATGCCTCAGAAGCTCTTGCTCGCGCTCTTGGTGGCCTCGCGCAAGCTACGACACTACTTTCAAGGTCACCCAATCAAGGTCGTCTCGGCCTACCCACTGGAGAGGGTACTCAGGAGCCCCAACGCTGCTGGAAGAGTCACCGAGTGGAATATCGAGCTGCAGGCATTCCAGCTGGAGTTTAGCACAACCAGGGTCATCAAGGAAGCCGCGCTCGCCGACTTCGTGGCAGAATGGACGGACGCCCCGGAGCTTGAAGCATGCGAGGATCGATCCATCTTGCCAGGAAGTGAAGCGCCAGACGGCTGGGTTATGTATTTTGATGGCGCATTTGCGCGCTAGGGCGCGGGGGCTGGAGCAGTGCTCATCTCGCCCACTCAGGACAAGCTCTACTACACCGTGCAGCTTTGCTTCCAGCAGGGCGAGAAGGTCTCCAACAACATAGCGGAGTACGAAGGCCTCATAGCTAGCCTTCAAGCTGCGGTGGCCCTGGGGTGAAGTGCCTCACCATCAGGGGCGACTCGCAGCTTCTCGTCAACTTCTCCAACAAGGTGTACAAGCCGAGAGACGAGCACATGGAGGCATACCTCGTGGAGGTCCGCAAGATGGAAAAGTAGTTCTTGGGCCTAGAATTGCAGCACGTGCCCCGTGGGTTCAACAAGGAGGCCGACGACATCGCCAAGAGTGCATCCAAGCGACTACCCCAAGAGCCTGGCATCTTCGAGGAGCGGCTCTTCAAGCCGTCAGCAGCACCTCCACTTTCAAGGTCGGCGCCGCCTCAGGAGGAGCTCCCCCAACCACCTGCTTCGGGAGCCCCGGCCTACGGCCCGACCTCGGGAGTGCGCCTACTCTTGGCGCTCGAGCCTCAGGAGGGGTGCTAGACCAAGGAGTTCAAGGAATGCCTGACGCAAGGGACTCTGCCGGAGAAAGAGTAGAACATGGAGCGCGTGGCCCGACAGGCCACTGCATACTGCATCCAGGACGGTGAGTTATACAGGAAGAGGTCGAGTGACGTTACCCTGCGTTGTATCTCCAGGGAACAGGGGAAAGAGTTTCTAGCCAAAATACATGGCGGAGACTGCGGGCATCACTCATCGTCACGAACCCTCGTCGGCAAGGCATTCCGCAGCGGGTTCTACTGGCCTACGGCGCTCAACGACGCAACCTAGCTGGTGAAGTCCTGCGAGGCCTGCCAATTCCATGCCAAGCAGATCCATCAGCCGGCTCAGGGCCTCCAGACCATCCCGCTCTCGTGGCCATTCGCAGTATGGGGGCTGGATATTTTGGGCCCGTTCCCTCAAGCGCCTGGGGGCTACTGCTACCTCTACGTCGCCATCGACAAATTCACCAAATGGGCGGAGGTAGAAGCTATCCGCACCCTCCTAGATGGGTCTGCGGTCAAGTTCATCAAGGGTCTCGTAAGCCGGTTCGGGGTCCCTAATCGCATCATCACCGACAACGGCTCACAGTTCACTAGTAATCTCTTCAAGACATATAGTGCTAACCTTGGGACGTAGATCTGATATGCTTCGGTTGCACACCCTAGGAGCAACGGTCAAGCCGAACACGCCAACGCGGAGGTCCTGAGAGGCCTCAAGACTAGGACCTTCAAGAAGAAGCTCGAGGCCTGCGGTAGGGGCTGGCATGACGAGCTCCAGTCTGTGCCGTGGTCCATCCGCACCACCGCCACCAAGCCAACAGGCGAGACCCCATTCTTCCTCGTCTACGGAGCAGAAGCGGTTCTCCCACACGAGGTCATGCATCGCTCCGCGCGGGTCCTGGCATTTGATGAGACGCAGCAGGACGCCATGCGGGGGATGGATCTTGTGTTGGGGGAGGAACACCGCTGCGAAGCCACGCTTCGAGCTGCAAGATATCAGCAGGTGCTGCGGCGGTATCACTGCCGCAGCATCCGCTCCAGGATGCTCGAGGTGGGTGACCTCGTCCTAAGGCGGGTGCTCTCCAGGGAAGGGGCTGCACAAGCTCTCGCCCATGTGGGAGGGCCCGTTTAGGGTCGCCCACGTCTCCAGGCCTGGTGCCGTGCGCCTGGAGATGCAAGACGGGGTCCCCATCCAGAACGCCTGGAACATCCAGCACCTCCGGAAGTTCTACCCATGAAGCAAGGCCCAGCGCCTGTGAAGCAAGGCCCTGTTCCTGTGAAGGTCTCCACTCGTGACACTCTTACGTAATAATGAGTGGGCATGTACACGTCCCGGAGTCTCAGGAGTGCTGCCCTCGGGCCTTAGGGGCTCCCTCCCACGTCCTAGTAGCAACACTTAGCTCCGCGCTGGTGAGAAGACTAGACTAGGTGCCGGGCACGGCTTTTCATTTGCTTTCTGTAGTTGGCTTGCCCCTCTTTAATGGAAGTTTGCATTCTCGTGTTTCTTGTCATCTTGGTTTGATCGCCTTTTCCTCTGTTCTTCCCTCGGTTCTTTGTTTTGGCATGTACTCTCCCTCACATGCCTCGCAAGGGGGCTAGACAGGTGCACTCATGAGCGTTTGTTTTCTTGTTCTTCGAGAGGCACCCTCGCTCGAGCTCGCAAGCTGTCGCACCTCCCTCTTTTAAGTCCGTGCCCCTCGGGTACCGCGACGTGGAGTGCTGGGTCATGGTCGGCCACGCCTAGGGCCCTGGGCTTGGAAGAACAATAGTTCCTTAACAATTTTTTGTAGTTCCTCGACGCCTCCCAAGCCTACGGCAAGGAGGTCTCACCAGGTGCTGGGAGATGCGCGCCTCACGAGGCATAAACTACTTCTGACACGTCAAGCTAAGTTATATCTACACGCCTACGTAAAACACTGATGCTGCAACACAACGCAGGAACAATAAACATAACATAGCAGCTTGAAAATCATGGTTAGTTGCACGCCCTTGCAGGGCCCCATACTGTTTACTTTTCAAATGCAGGAAGGAAAGAACAAAACAAAAGCGGCGTGCACCCCCGCGGCGGTTCGTGAGGGTAGGCCCTCGGTGCCCCCCTGGACTCAACCAGACCCCTCCTGGCGCTTCACTAGGGCGCGGCAACAAGACGAGCCGCTACCGCCTTCAAAGCGGGCGCGGCAGTGTGGCGGCTAGTCATAGCCACCGCTGTTGGAGCTATCACCGGAGGAAGAGCCGCCGTAGCTGGACGAGCCATGGCCAGCGCTGAGGACGAGTCCACCTTCACCCTCGCCACGACCGTCGCCAAGCCCGAGCACCTCGCCGCTGTTGTTGTCATCGGGGCAGCATCCAACACGGCGACCATCTTCCCTGAATACCCGCATGTAGAGGGTCGCGTCGCCGTCGTGCATGAAGTGGAGGGTAGACCGCCTGCCCAGGCCGCGCGCTCGGGCAAACGTCTGCCAGCCACGGGCTAGGACTGTGTTGCCCGCGACGAAGACTTCCACCGCGACCCACGAAGCCTTGCTGCACCAGCCGTCCGCGTGCAGCTAGAGACCGCCTGGACCTGCGGCCAACAGTTCGCCAGCGAAGAAGCGCAGGAGCTGAAGCCAGGTGTCGGCCGGGTTCTCCTACCACACGGCAAACTCTGGCAGCAGCTCTGCCGAGTGGAAGCGCGGCCGGGGAGGCCGTGCAACCATGGCGCACCTCACTTCATCGACGGGACTGCCACGACCTGGGCGGCCCCCACCGCATGGGAGGCGCCACCGCAGCCGCGAGGGGCCACGGTGGGGTGTCGGTGCCAAAACCGGCGGATCTCGGGTAGGGGGTTCCGAACTATGCGTCTAAGGCAGATGGTAACAGGAGGCGGGGGACACGATGTTTACCCAGGTTCGGGCCCTCTCTATGGAGGTAATACCCTACTTCCTGCTTGATTGATCTTGATGATATGAGTATTACAAGAGTTGATCTACCACGAGATCGTAGAGGCTAAACCCTAGAAGCTAGCCTATGGTATGATTGTTGTTTTCCTACGGACTAAACCCTCCGGTTTATATAGACATCAGAGGGGGCTAGGGTTACACATAGTCGGTTACAAGGGAGGAGATCTACATATCCGTATCGCCAAGCTTGCCTTCCACGCCAAGGAGAGTCCCATCCGGACATGGGACGAAGTCTTCAATCTTGTATATTCATAGTCCAACAGTCCGGCTAAGGTATATACTCCGGCTCTCCGAGGACCCCCTAATCCAGGACTCCCTCAGTATCCCTTGAACCAGGCTTCAATGACGATGAGTCCGGCTCGCAGATTGTCTTCGGCATTACAAGGCGGGTTCCTCCTTCGAATACTCCATGGAAGATTTCGAACACAAGGATAGTGTCCGGCTCTGCAAAGCAAACTCCACATACACCATAGAGAGAATAATATTTCCACAAATATAAACTGCTGACACATTCTGCAGCATGACATCACACCACGGCCCGGTCATTATTCAAACCGTTTTTCTCAACCTGCAACTGCACATATTGCGAGGCGGTTTTCTTGGTACGTCTTGTCGAAGCAGGGATCGTGTCCCCTTATCACGGGATTCTCATCAATACGGGTGTGGGTAACCCAACCACGCCATTAATTACGGCGCTTGGGGAATAAGCCAGTTTACCAGGCAGGTGGGGAGGCGTATAGTTTCTTCCGCCCTTATTAAGGGACAAGGATTCCTCTTTTTCACCCACGCCCTCTTCCTCCTTGCTCATACATTCTTGCGCACTCAATCCCCAGCACCCAAGTTCGCATCTTCTCCTCAAACCACTCCAAGCATGTCCGGAGCGGGAGGCAAGCGGATGGTCTCCTCCGTTACGGAGGAGGACATCACAAAGTTACGGAGAGCAGGATATCTGGCCACGGATATCGCACATCGGTTGCCAGATGCGGGGCAGATCGTCCCTACTCCAGAACCCCATGAGAGGGTGGTTTTTCTTACCCACTTCGTCCGCGGACTGGGATTTCCCCTCCACCCGTTTGTCCGCGGGCTCATGTTCTACTACGGGCTGGACTTCCACGATCTGGCCCCCAATTTCATCCTCAACATCTCGGCGTTTATCGTCGTGTGCGAGGCCTTCCTCCGCATCAAGCCCCACTTCGGCCTATGGCTGAAGACCTTCAATGTTAAACCGAAGGTGGTTGTCGGCCAGCAAGCGGAGTGCGGAGCCGCCATGGTGGGCAAAATGCCCAACGTCATCTGGCTCGAAGGCTCCTATGTGGAGACCATAAAGGGGTGGCAATCGGGGTGGTTCTACATCGCCGAGCTGCGCGACACCAACTGGGTGGCGGCCCCCGAATTTTGATCCAGAATCCCCATGCGGCTCACCTCCTGGAATGAGAAGGGCCTATCCTGGGGTTCCTCGGTAGAGCTGACCAGACTCCAGACCTGCGTCAAAAACATGATGAGCAAGAAAATCAAGCTTGTCAACGTGGTCCAAGTCATGCTCTTCTGCCGGATCCTCCCGTGTCAAAGACGGACATTCAATTTGTGGGAGTTCGACCCGGCCGAACACCAAACATTGTGAGAGCTCTTTGACACGACGCACAAGGACATCTAGAAGGTGTTGTTCAAGGGCGCCGAGGTACCTCCTCACCTTACCGAGGATCGCGGACTCTGCGCAAAGCGCCCTGCCAATCCGGTAAGTCTTTCATATCTCATAAGATGTTCATTTTCCCCAGTTTAACCATGCATGGGATCTAAGCCTCCACACCCTTTAATAGGACTGGGTAGCGACAATGGAGCAGATCGACTGTCCAGCCCCCCTGCCTGAAGATCCAACGGATGCTCTCCTAACGGAGATGCTGGTTCTGGCGCCTTATGAGGTGCCGGCGAAGAAGGCCAATAAGAAGGCCACGGGGACCCGAAAGGGTCTCCGGCGCAAGGTTATATCAGACTCATCATCCGAAAACACCATCGCACTCCTCCCATGAAAACGAGGAGGAAGAAGAGGAAAGTTCTCCCCCCCCCCCCCGAAGCCGGGGGAGACAAGAAAAGGAAGGCCGCCCCATCTGGGGAGGCCGAAGTGTCCAATAAGGGAAGGACCCTCTTCCCGGACTGCTCCACGACGGCCGCCTATAGCGACGACGAGTGGTTGCCCAGGGAGAAGCCCCTGGCGAAGTCGTAAGTATCCGAATATTGTAATAATTCTTGATATGTTTTATTGCACTTCTTCACATCACACCGAACATGATTATGCAGTCCATCCCGAGCCCATATCGACGTATCTTCGTCGGATGGTTCTTTGGACCCGTCGGATATGAACAGCAATTCACTCCCGACCGCCTCCTCCCCCCGCCCTACGGATGACGCCGAGGTGTTGTCTTGAGGGGCACTGAACCAAGGGGGATAGTTCCGGAGGCGCACCCAGGCGACATTCCAGGCGCTAGGCGCCTGAAGGGCAAGACTCCCCTGGGCCCTGACGCCGGGGGCAGCAAGTCTAGCCCCAAGCCGAATACGGCGCCAGAACCTCTAGTGGTTCTGGATTCTGTCGGGCAACACCTTGCTAAGGGGGACAAGCCATCTATGCCGATGGCCTCTGTTCGTCCAGAGGCGTCGGACAACCTGCTGGAAGTGCTTCGCGGCGCTTCCATTAACGAAGAGCACCGCACTATTATGAGTGCGGTGGTCAAAAACGATCAGTCCACCAAGAGCGGTATGACTGAAGCCTGCGCCAGCCTCCTAACAGGCTTTGGGGTGAGTAACCAGATTATAAGAGAATGTTACCGCATAAACAATAGCCCCTGATACTCTGTTTGGCGTTCGTGAAGAAAGGCCGAAATAGAGGATCAAATAATAACTGCAGGAGTCTAATCAGAATATGTCTATGTGCATATGCGGTGCTTCATCATTGCCGCCAAGACGCATTCACGGAGGTCGCCAAGATTAAAGCAGGACCTTGAGCGGTCCAAGGAAGAGCTCGACCTTACGAAGAGGCATCTCGAAGAGAACAAAGGTAAGTGATACCCCGTCTGTATATTGATAAATAGAAATATGGTTTTGGAATGATAGGATCGTCATGAATTTTGCTAGGGGCCACGACCGAAGTGGTGGCCCTGAAGAAGGCGCTATCCGAGGCCGAAGACAAAGAGGCCAAGGAGCGCATCGAGCGAGAAAAGCAAGAAGCCTGAGTAGTCGAGGTGCAGCAAGAGCTCCAGGCTCTCACCAAAAAACACGAGTCCTTGCAGCTTGACTCTAAGACGCAAGGGTCTGAGCTTGCGAAGGCCCTCGAAAGTGCACAACATGCCAAGGCCGAAGCCCAAAAGGCCCTCCAGGAAATTGAAGCGGTTAAGAAGATAGTGGCGGGTAAGGCACTCTTTATGCAAAGCAAGCATGTGAAGGAAACTTTCTTTTTACTTACCCGAGTTCGGAGCTCTCCAGGAGTGTTCGCAGATCTACCCCGCAGTGTATCGGATGCCGCGGAGTTCTACCGGGCTGATGAGGGGAGCTCGACGGAGAAGTTGTTCTGGTCTCAAAGATATCGGGACCGAACACCCAATGCCCTTGAGCGACCAGCTGAAGGAACTGGTCGAGCTCCACAAGGCGGCCGAACAGGCCATGAAGGGTCTTATAGTCCGGATGTGGCCTAGCGAGCCCCTGTCTGATAGCTACTTCAGTCTGGTGAGGCGGCTTGTGAATGCCTGCCCACGGCTTGAAGTCATAAAGCGGTCCGTCTGCATCGAGGGTGCATGCAGGGCTTTTGCCCGGGCGAAGGTGCACTGGGCGAAGCTGGACGCCGTAATGCTGGCGAAGGAGGGGCCGCCGGAAGGCAAGGAGCATTGCCACCCTGAAATGTATTATGACAGTGTCCTGAAGGGTGCTCTCCTTGTGGCGGAGGAATGTGCTAAGGATGTAATATTTGAATGAATGTACTCATGTGATCCTGTAATATGAAACGAGTTCATTTGCGCTATGCAACGCTTGTTAATTTAAAATATTACCTTACATGCGGCCGTTTATGAAATCTGAGAGTTGGCTACCATCGCTTCGCCCCATGTAACTAGTAATCGAGGTGTTCGGGATAAACCTGAGCACTCTTTATCCCAATTTTGGGTCCTTCAAGGAGGTGTTCAAAGACAACGAACCAGTGCAATCGGACTATAAAGCTTTATCACTCTCACTTAGCCATAGAAGTCTACAATTTTAAATTTTGGCGAAGCCCCTAGTGTTCGGAAGGCGAATTTGGGGCGCTATATCGCCTAAAGTCGGACAAGGCTAACTCCTCGCTTGAGCGAAAAAAAGTCTTGAAGGACTTGAGACCTCTCGAACAGCGACCAGCTCTCGCCTTATCATGACAGTCAGTTGTGGCTTTCTCTACTGAGGTGCTCGTCCAGAAGAACCGGGACACAATCGCAGTAGTTCTCCCAGTGCTACCTTAGCCGATATTGCGGAACGTAAGGTACCAAAACATGGGAGCCGGGCAAACCCAACTATTGACCCAAGACATGATTCGGAGCTGATGCATATAATGCTATAAGTTCGGGGTGCCGCACTATCAAAAGTGTTCGGACTTCTCACGCCGTATTATGGGGTATACTGAAGCCCCTGGCGTACTAGTCGTACTAGAATGTACGGGTGCAATCTGTCGTAAATAAGCAGACAAGAGAAAAAAAGAACGGGTAATGCAATAATATGCTAACGCTATGCATTGTTATTAAATAGTACGCCAAAGCGTATGGATACAAGTAGTGCAATAAGAAAAAAATAGGACTATTTGACATGTCCTATCCAAGGGCATGCTGCGTATGGGTATGTAAAACAGGTATATCGATCGTTATCAGAGACCACCTGAGGATTCCCTTGTACGTCAGACCGTCTTGCTTCCTTGGTATTTCCTTACCGCAATGAGTCCAACGATTAGACCGCCGGAAAGGGCTTCCGGAGAGTAAGGTCCTGAAAGAGAGAAAAATGATAAAGGTATACAGCCCCTGGGGCGGTTGAGCCGCATTGTGGGACGTGCCGTAGTGGTGCCTCCGCATGTGCCCATGGTATCTTGAGTGTGTAGTTATGTACGCGTGGCACATATTTCGCCACTCGACTTGGACTAGGATGGAGGCCAAATTGCTAGTCTAGCTCAAAACGTGCCTGCCAATCCGCCTACGGGGTACTCCGGACTCGCTTGAAGGTGTCCGGGGTCTTTTTCACCGAATTGTCGGCTTGCCTAATAAGGCTGCTTTGCGCTTCTGCTGCGAGAGCCGCAGTGTGCTCCTCTGTGCGGAGCGAGCGCTCTTTGTTTCCATTAACTGTTATAACCCCGCGTGGTCCTGGCATTTTGAGTTTGAGGTATGCATAATGTGGTACCGCATTGAATCTGGCAAATGCGGTTCGTCCGAGCAGTGCGTGATAGCCACTACGAAAGGGGACGATATCGAAGATTAACTCCTCGCTTCGAAAGTTGTCCGGAGACCCGAAGACCACTTCCAGTGTGATTGAGCCCGTGCAACAAGCCTCTACACCTGGGATTACCCCTTTAAAGGTGGTTTTTGTGGGTTTGATCCTCGAGGGATCTATGCCCATTTTGCGCGCTGTATCCTGATAGAGCAGGTTCAGGCTGCTGCCACCGTCCATAAGGACTCGAGGGAGGTGAAATCCGTCAATGATGGGGTCAAGGACCAATGCGGCAGATCTGCCATGACGGATACTAGTGGGGTGGTCCCTGCGATCAAAGGTTATCGGACCAGAGGATCATGGGTTGAATTTTGGAGCGACTGGCTCCATCGCATAGACGTCCCTTAGTGCATGCTTCCGCTCCCTCTTGGGAATATGGGTTGTGTATATCATGTTCACCGTTTTCACTTGTGGAGGGAACCTCTTCTGTCCTCCTATGTTCGGCGGCCGAGGCTCTTCCTCGTCATCGCTATGCAGCCCCTTGTCCTTGTTTTCGGCATTCAACTTGCCGGCCTGCTTGAACACCTAGCATTCTCTGTTGGTGTGATTGGCTGGCTTATCAGGGGTGCCGTGAATTTGACACGAGCGATCGAGTATACGTTCCAAACTGGACGGGCCCTGATTGCTTCTTTTGAACGGCTTTTTCTGCTGACCGGATTTAGAGCCACTGAATCCGGCATTGACTGCCATGTCTTCGGCATTATCGCCGTTGTTGCGGCGCTTGTGTCTATAACGACGTGGTCTGCCGTTAGTATCTTTGGCATCTGAAGTGCCAGGATCCCTTGATGTGTTGTTGCTGCGAGCCAGCCAGCTATCCTCATCCGTGCAAAAGCGAGTCATAAGTGTCGTGAGGGCTGCCATGGACTTCGGCTTCTCTTGGCCGAGATGTTGGGCGGGCCACTCATCCCGGATGTTATGCTTAAATGCCGCTAAGGCCTCGGCATCCGGACAGTCGACGATTTGGTTCTTTTTAGTTAGGAACTGAGTCCAGAATTTCCTGGCCGATTCCCTGTGCTGTTGGGTTATGTGGCTCAAGTCATCAAGACATCGGTGGTCGCACATAAGTGCCCTGGAAGTTGTCAAGGAATGCATCTTCCAAATTCTCCCAACTGCCAATGGAGTTTGCTAGCAGGCTATTCAGCCAATGCCGAGCTGGTCCTTTGAGTTTAGTGGGAGGTACTTGATGGCATGTAGATCATCACCGCGAGCCATGTGGATGTGGAGGAGGAAATCCTCGATCCATACCGCGGGGTCTATTGTGCCATCATATGACTCAATGTTCACGGGTTTGAATCCCTCTGGGAATTCATGATCCATTACTTCATCGGTGAAGCATAGGGGTGTCTTGGCGCCTACATGCGGGCTATGTCACCAGCAGTTCATCTGAGTCTTGTCTCTTGATTTGGCCCGGCCGGATTTGCTTTTAGTGTATTCGGCGTGGCGATCATAAATCGCCACGCTAGCGCGACCCCGTGATCCGTAGATCGATCTTGTATGCCCTGCTTTGTTTTCCAATATGTCTCGCAGGTCCCACGAGTTGCCCCAGGCCTTGGTGTTTTTGGTTGTCTGGCGACGGGGTGTGAGCTGGACTTCGGTCTGATATGCCCCTCTGTCTCAGCCACGAGGTGGTCGGTCCGCCGCATCATACGCTGGTGATGTAGGTTTTAATGCTTCCTCCTTGAGTTGGGGTAGCAACCTGCGCTTTGGGTAACTCTTGGTTGGGTGTTCGAGTTCGTATTCCTCAGCCGCAAGGACTTTAGTCCATCTATCCGCTAGCAGATATTGATCAGCTTGAAGCTGTTGTTGCTTTTTCTTCAGGCTGTTTTCTGTGGCTATAAGCCGGCGCTTGAAGCGCTCCTGCTCGACGGGATCCTCAGGCACGATAAATTCTTCATCGCCGAGGCTCACCTCGTCTTCGGAGAGAGGCATGTAATTCTCATCCTCTAATTCTTCGTTTGTTGCCTATCCCGGAGGGCTAGCTTGTTTATCCTCCCGCTCAAGGTCTGGCTGGAGGGGATTGTCGTTGTCTTCGGCACTATCCGGAGCGTTATTGTCTCTTGTGCCGGTATCGCTGCTTTTGCTATGGCGCCGCTCTAAGTCGGTGCTTGGATTGCTTCTTGGAGGGATTATCCTCCGCTGTCTTATCGCCATCGCCTTCTTTGGGGGTGTCCACCATGTATATGTCATATGATGAGGTGGCAGTCCAGCGCCCTGTGGGTGGTGGTTCTTGTTCGTCTCCTGCATCGTCGTCCATACCGTCGATGTCTTCGGAGCCGAATTCGAGCATGTCGGTTAAATCATCGATAGTGGCTACTAAGTGGGTGGTGGGTGGGGAGCGAATTTCTTCATCGTCCGCACCCCATTCTAGCCGGACATAGTTCAGCCAAGGGTCTCCTGACAGAGAGAGAGACCTCAACGAGTTTAGCACGTCACCGAAGGGCGAGTGCTGAAAGATATCCGCGGAGGTAAACTCCGTGATCGGTGCCCAATCGGGTTGGTGACCACCCCAAGGGTCGCCATTTGTACGGGTTCGATGACCGCCCTCAAGGGTCCCTTATTGGAATAACGGCATCTTGCATTGTGCGAGGGCGTGAGGAGATTACAGTGGCCCTAGTGGCTTCTTGGGGAGCATTGTGCCTTCACACCGCTCCAAATGGAGATTAGCACCCGCAAGGGTGTGAACTTCGGGATACATCGTCGTCTCCGCGTGCCTCGGTTATCTCTTACCCGAGCTCTTTACTTATCCACTTTACTTTGTGATAGCCATAGTGTTTCATGTCATATATCTTGCTATCACTTAGTTGTTTATCTTGCTTAGCATAAGTTGTTGGTGCACATAGGTGAGCCTAGTTGTTGTAGATTTTGTGCTTGACAAATTAACCACTAGGTTTATTCCTCATTTGTTCAAGCCTAAACCGTAATTATTTTAAAATGACTATTCACCCACCCACCCACCCTCTAGGAGACATCCATGATCTCTCACCCGGACATGTCTGCCACGTTGGATATGACAGGCCGGATCCACATCAAATCCCCCCAAATTGACCAAACCAACCGTCATCTCTCTTGCATCCCACGCCCATGTTGGCGCCCTCCTCCGCCATTGCTTTGTGTCTATGTTACCGACCTCCTCCTCGTCGTCCTAGCTGTCGACACTCACTACGCCATCCGCCTGCTGGAGTCCGCCGGAGTCCCTACCCTCATGAACAAGGCGAAGACCACTGCCCGAAGAAAGTGATAACCCACGAGTATAGGGGATCACAACAGTTTTCGAGGGTAGAGTATTCAACCCAAATTTATTGATTCGACACAAGGGGAGCCAAAGAATATTCTCAAGTACTAGCAGCTGAGTTGTCAATTCAACCACACCTGAAAGACTTAATATCTGCAGCAAAGTATTTAGTAGCAAAGTAGTATGGAAGTAACGGTACCGATGGCAAAAAATGTGATGGCAGTTTTGTAGCAATAAATAAAGTGGCAACGGAAAAGTAACTTAGCAAAGATCAATATGAGACGAACTCATAGGTAATGGATCAATGATGGATAATTATGTCGGATGGCATTCATCATGCAACAGTTATAACATAGGGTGACACGGAACTAGCTCCAATTCATCAATATAATGTAGGCATGTATTCCATATATTGTCATACGTGCTTATGGAAAAGAACTTGCATGACATCTTTTGTCCTACCCTCCCGTGGCAGCGGGGTCCTATTGGAAACTAAGGGATATTAAGGCCTCCTTTTAATAGAGAACCAAACCAAAGCATTAACACTTAGTGAATACATGAACTCCTCAAACTACGGTCATCACAGGGAAGTGTCCCGACTATTGTCACTCGGGGGTTGCCGGATCATAACACGTAGTAGCTGACTATAACTTGCAAGATAGGATCAAAAACACAAATATATTCATGAAAACATAATAGGTTCAGATCTGAAATCATGGCACTCGGGCCCTAGTGACAAGCATTAAGCATAGCAAAGTCATAGCAACATAAATCTTAGAACATGGTGGATACTAGGTATCAAACCCTAACAAAACTAACTCGATTACATGATAAATCTCATCCAACCCATCACCGCCCAGCAAGCCTACGATGGGATTACTCACGCACGGCGGTGAGCATCATGAAATTGGTGACGAACGATGGTTGATGATGACGATGGCGACGATTTCCCCTCTCCGGAGCCCAAAATGGACTCCAGATCTGCCCTCCCGAGGAAGAACAGGAGGTGGCGACGGCTCCGTATCGTAAAACGCGATGAATCCTTCTCTCTTATTTTTTTCTCCCCGAACATGAATATATGGAGTTGGAGTTGAGGTCGGTGGAGGTCCAGGGGACCCACAAGACAAGGGGCACGCCCTCCGCCCTGGTGGACAGCAGTTGGGTCCCCCTCTATTGATTCTTTCGCCAATATTTTTTTTTATTACAAAATATTCTCCATGAAGTTTTAGGTCATTCCAAGAACTTTTATTTCTGCACAAAAATAACACCATGGTAATTCTGCTGAAAACAGCGTCAGTCCGGGTTAGTTCCATTCAAATCATGCAAATTAGAGTCCAAAACAAGGGCAAAAGAGTTTGGGAAAGTAGATACGATGGGGACGTATCAACTCCCCAAGATTAACCCATTGCTTGTCCTCAAGCAATTCAGTTGACAAACTGAAAGCGATAAATAAAAACTTTTACAAACTTTGTTTGATCTTCTTGTTGCAAATATGTAAAGCCAGCATTCAAGTTTTCAGCAAATATTATGAACTGACCATATTCACTATAACATTTAGGTCTCACATTTACTCATATCAATGGCATAATCAACTAGCGAGCAATAATAATAAATCTCGGATGACAGCACTTTTCCAAAACAATCATGATATGATATAACAAGATTTTATCTCACTAGCCCTTTCTGAGACCGCAAAACATAAATGTAGAGCACCCCTGAAGATCAAGGACTGACTAGACATTGTAATTCATGGCAAAAGGGATCAAGTCACAGTCACACTCGATATCAATTAATAGCAAAGCATACAGATGACAGTGGTGCTCTCTAACTGGTGCTTTTTATAAGAGGATGATGACTCAGCAATAAAAGTAAATAGATAGGCCCTTCGCAAAGGGAAGCAGGGATTTGCAGAGGTGCCAGACCTGGAGCTTTAAAACAGAGATGAATAATATTTTGAGCGGTATGCTTTCATTGTCAACACAACAACCAAGAGATCTCAATATCTTCCATACTAGATACATTATAGGCGGTTCCCAAACAGAATGGTAAAGTTTATACTCCCCCACTACCAACAAGCACATTCCACAGCTGGTCCGAAACAACGGGTACCGTCCAACTAACAACAATCTTGGGGGAGTTTTGTTTGAAGTTATATTTTGATTTGATTTGAGCATGGAACTGGGCATCCCGATTACCAGCCATTTTCTTGTGAATGATGAGCGGAGTCCACTCATCGTGAGAATAACCCACCTAGCATGGAAGATAATGACAACCCCAGTCGCTACATGAGCGATCCGGTCATACAAGACATATTATCATTTGAAGGTTTAGAGTTTGGCACATGCAAATTTACTTGGAACAGCAAGTAAATACCGCCTATAGGAAGGTATGGTGGACTCATGTGGAACAACTTTGGGTTTATGGAAGTGGATGCAGAAGCAGCATTCCTGCATAGTACAAGTGAAGGCTAGAAAAAGACTGGGGAGCGACCAACTAGAGAGCGACAACGGTCATAAACATGCATTGAGATTAAACAACATTGAATGCAAGCATGAGTAGGATATAAATCACCATGAACATAAATATCGTGGAGGCTATGTTGATTTTGTTTCAACTACATGCGTGAACATGTGCCAAGTCAAGACACTCGAATCATTCAAAGGAGGATGCCATCCTATCATACTACATCACAACCATTTTAAAAGCATGTTGGCACGCAAGGTAAACCATTATAAACTCCTAGCTAATTAAGCATGGCATGAGTAACTATAATCTCTAATTGTCATTACAAACATGTTTCATTCATAATAGGCTGAATCAGGAACGATGAACTAATCATATTTACAGAAACAAGATAGGTCAAGTTCATACCAGCTTTTCCTCATCTCAATCACTTCATCATATATCGTCATTATTGCCTTTCACTTGCATGACCGAACGGTGTGGATAATAATAATAGTGCACGTGCATTGGACTAAGCTGGAATCTGCAAACATTTATTCAAAGGAGAAGACAAGTTAATATGGGCTCATTGTTAGATCAACAATAATGCATATGAGAGCTACTCAACATTTTCATCGTGGTCTTCTCCTCTTGACCCACAAAGAAAATAAAAGAATTTCAAAGAAACACACTGAAATGTTTTTGGAATTTTTGTTTTTCTGAAGAAAGTAAAATAAGAACGAGAAAAACTATTTACACGGGAAAGCTCCCAACAAGCAAAAGAAGAACGAGAAATATTTTTGGGTTTTCTTTTAATACTACAACTAAATAAACATGGAAAATAAACTACACTAATTTTTTGTTTTTTCTTAAGGTTTTTCAAACACACAAGAACAAAGCGAGAAAAATAAATAAACTAACATGGATAATACAATGAAAAAATGTGAACTCCTACAACTGGAATGAGTGTGTGAACATGAATGTAATGTCGGTGAAAAATACATACTCCCCCAAGCTTAGGCTTTTGGCCTAAGTTGGTCTACGCCCATGGATCAAAGTGACCCTCTCCGATGTACTGAGGAGGATCCTAGGGGTTCCACTGGTTAGTGAGCTCCTACGTCTTCCACTGATAAATAGGCTCCTAATATGGATCAGGTGATGGCTCTGGCTCGTGAACTGGGGATCTCGTCCGCTCCCAGTATGCATAAATGTCCTCCGATAAAACGAGGTATGTTCCTGAATGAATATTGAACAAGGAAGGTGCAGGCAAGGTAATAATCTGACAAGTCTTTTCGCTACCAGGTTATAGATGAGTCTCTTTTCCTTATCATAGTGAATAAAATCATGTGCTACCATACTGTTATAATCTAAGTATAAAGTGGGTAGTAGCATCTCCTCTCTCTCTCTCTCTCTCTCATCGGGCCTAATGGGTAGCTCAAAGCGTTTAGCAAGATGGGAGGCATAGATACCTCCAAATATAGGACCATTCATACGGTTTAAACTCAATCGTCGAGCAACCATAGCGCCCAAACTAAAAGTTATATCATGAAGTAAAGCATGGTGCAAAATAGCAAGGTCAGGAGCTCTAAGGCCTCCACTCTCCCCGCGACCAATTAAACATCTCCCAGCAAATAATGAGTAGTAGTGTAAAATAGGAAAATGTAAACTAGCCACTCTCGCTCTGCTATCCTCAACGTTAACTTTATCAATAAAATCTTCCACATCTCTAGGACGTGGTTCCTCGATGCTGCCCTCAAAAGGTAATTTACAGACCTCACAAAAATCATAACGTGTCATCTCCTTATACTCATCATATAAGTAAAAATCGACCATGGGTGGTGATCTCCTAGCATGAAAGTGAAAATTTTGCACAAGTTATTAGTGAGTAGGAAGTATTGATCACACTTATCGTGGAGGAAGTCGGTGATGCCTGCATTCTCAGCCAAATAATAAAAATCCTCATAAATTTTGGCCGCCCCCAAGAATGCATCACATGGCCATTCACACGGCCGAACCTCCGTGATGCGAGGAAGATTGTACTTGGGCTTTTTTCTCCTCATTTTCTTTTTCCTTTGAACCCTGGCTCGAAGAGCCTCCCAACAATCTCCTCATCATTTTCTCCCTCTAAAAAATTCTGAAATTTTTAGTGACTCAAAATAAAAGTGAACCAAACTCAACAAAATTGATAGTGACTACTCCTACGAGTGTCTAGAGGCTAAATCATGCATCAAAACTAATTTGGACCATATAAATTTGACATGCAAGCTCAATAACAAAGTCACCACAGTAGCAAAAATTGCAATAAATAAAGCACTAGAACAAAAACTAATTGGACCATTGGAGGAGTCACATACCGAAGAACAATCCCCCAAAATAGTTTTGCAAATGGAGCTTTGCACAAGGAGATTGAAAATGGCAGCAAGATGAGCAAGAACACGGGTTTGAGCAATGGGATGTTTTTTTCTAGAGGAAGATGAAGTGGATGGGTGCTGGAATAAGTGAGGGGGCCCACGTGGGACCCACAAGGCAGGGGGTGCACCCTCCACCCTTGTGGCCCACTAGTGAAGCCCCCGGTGTGTGTTCAGTGCCAAAAATTCTAAAATATTTTATAAAAAAGCATACTAAATTTTCAGGGCATTTGGAGAACTTTTATTTTTGGGACATTTTTTATTGCACGGATAATTCAGAAAACAGACAGAAAATACTATTTTTGCTTTATTTATTCTAAATAGCAAAAAGTAAAAAGTGGGTACAGAAAGTTGTGCTTTCTAAATTCATCCATCTCATGCCCATCAAAAGGAATCCATTAACAAGGTTGATCAAGTCTTATTAACAAACTTCTTCCGAATGACATGAAACAGGAGAACTTTCGAATAACACTAGGTTACCTCCACGGGGATATGCATCTCCCCAACAATAAGAATTTCATATTTCTTTTTGATAGTAGGAAGAGGGAATTCAAAACCTCCAACAGTAATAGTTGAAAATTTTCCAATAGAATTGATACTATGAACTTGAGGTTCTTTATTCGGAAAGTGTACCATATGCTCATTACCATTAACATGAAAAGTGATATTGTCTTTGTTGCAATCAATAACAGCCCCTGCAGTATTCAAAAAGGGTCTACCAAGGATGATTGACATTTTGTCGTCCTCAGGAATATCAAGAATAACAAAGTACGTTAAGATGGTAACGTTTGCAACCACCACAGGCACATCCTCACAAATATCGATGGGTATAGCAATTGATTTATCAGCCATTTGCAAAGAAATTTCAGTAGGTGTCAACTTATTCAATTCAAGTTTACGATATAAAGAAAAAGGCATAACCCTAACACCGGCTCCAAGATAGCAGTTTTAACATAGTTTCTTTTAATGGAACATGGTATAGTTGGTACTCCTGGATCTCCAAGTTTCTTTGGTATTCCACCTTTAAAAGTGTAATTAGCAGGCATGGTGGAAATCTCAGCTTCCGGTATCTTTCCTTTATTAGTAAGAATATCTTTCATATACTTAGCATAAGGAGACATTTACATATCGGTCAAGCATGATACATAAAAGATAGGTCTAATCATTTCAGCAAAGCGCTCAAAATCCTCATCATCCTTTTTCTTGGATGGCATAGGAGGAAAGGGCATGGGTTTGTGAACCCATGGTTCTCTTTCTTTACCATGTTTCCTAGCAACGAAGTCTCTCTTATCATAACATTGATTCTTTGATTGTGAATTATCAAGATCAACAACAGGTTCTATCTCAACCTCATTATCATTACTAGGTTGAGCATCAACATGAACATCATTATTAACATTATCACTAGGTTCATGTTCATCACCAGATTATGTCTCAGCATTAGAAATAGAAACATCATTAGGATTCTCGGGTGTATACAGGTTCACTAGAAGCATGCAAAGTCCTATCAGTTTTCTTTTTCTTTTTGTTACTAGGACTAAGAGCATCAGTATTAGTTCTTTGAGAATCTTTCTCAACTCTCTTAGGATGGCCCTCAGGGTACAAAGGTTAATGGGTCTTTTTACCACCTCTAGTCATAACCCTAACAGCATTATCATTATTCTTACTATTCAACTCATTAAGCAAATTATCATGTGCCTTAAGTACTTGTTCTACTTGAGTTGTAACCATGGAAGCATGATTACTAATAATCTTAAGATCATTCACAGTTCTACTCATATAATCACCCAAGTAGTCAAGCATGTGAGCATTGCATTTCCATTGTCTACTAACATAAGCATTGAAATTTTCTTGTTTAACAATAAAATTATCAAACTCATCCAAGCATTGACTAGCAGACTTATTATGAGGAATATCACCTTCATCAAATCTATAGAGAGACTTTACCTCTACTACCTGTGTCGGGTTATCAAGACCATGTATTTTTTCTTCAATAGGCGGTAAATTCTTAACATCTTCAACTTTAATACCTTTTTCTTCCATAGATTTCTTTGCCTCTTGCATATCTTCAGGACTGAGAAATAGAATACCTCTTTTCCTCAGAGTTGGCCTAGGAGTTGGTTCAGGAAGTGTCCAATCATTATCATTACTCAATATATTATTCAATAGCAATTCAGCTTGCTCAACAGTTTGTTCCCTGAAAACAGAACCAACACAACTATCTAGGTGGTCCCTAGAAGCACCGGTTAGTCCATTATAAAAGATATCAAGTATTTCATTTTTCTTGAGAGGATGATCAGGAAAAGCATTAAGTAATTGGAGAAGCCTCCCCCAAGCTTGTGGGAGACTCTCTTCTTCAGATTGCACAAAGTTAAATATTTCCTTTAAAGCAGCTTGTTTCTTATGAGAAGGGAAATATTTTTTAGAGAAGTAGTAAATCATATCCTGGGGACTACGTACACAACCAGGAGCAAGAGAATTAAACCATAACTTAGCATCACCCTTTAATGAGAAAGGAAACAATTTAAGAATATAGTAATAGCAAATTTTTTCCTCATGGGAAAATAGGGTGGCTATATCATTCAATTTAGTAAGATGTGCCACAACAGTTTCAGAATCAAAACCATAGAAAGGATCAGATTCAACCAAAGTAATTAACTCAGGATCGACAGAGAATTCATAATCCTTATCAGTAACAAAGATAGGTGAAGTAGCAAACTTAGGATCATATTGCATTCTAGCATTCAAATACTTTTCTTTCAGCTTAGGTAACAGTTTCTTAAGATCATCTCTATCATTACAAGCAAAAAAGTCTCTAGCAGTTTCTTCATCCATAATATAACCCTCAGGTACAACAGGAAATTCATATCTAGGGGGAGAATCATAATCTTCAGTTTCAGTAATTTCATTCTCTCTAGCCCTAGCAAGTTGTTCATCAAGAAATTCACCTAGTGGCACAGCATTATCAAGCAGAGAAGTAGTATCATCATAAGCATCATTCATAGCAGAAGTGGCATCATCAATAACATGTGACATATCAGAATCAATAGAAGGTGTAGGTATCGCAAGTTTACTTAAAACAGAAGGTGAATCAAGTGCAGAGCTAGATGGTAGTTCCTTACCTCCCCTCGTACTTGAGGGAAAAATCTTGGTTCTAGTATCTTTCAAATTCCTCATAGTGATCCATAGATATAAATCCCAAGTGACTCAAAGAACAGAGTTATGCTCCCCGGCAATGGTGCCAGAAAAAGGTCTTGATAACCCACAAGTATGGAGGATCACAACAGTTTTTGAGGGTAGAGTATTCAACCCAAATTTATTGATTTGACACAAGGGGAGCCAAAGAATATTCTCAAGTATTAGCAGTTGAGTTGTCAATTCAACTACACCTGAAAGACTTAATATCTGCAGCAAAGTATTTACTAGCAAATTAGTATGGAAGTAAAGGTAACAGTGGCAAAAGTAATAGTAGTAGTTTTGTAGCAATCGCAACATTGGCAATGGAAAAGTAACTTAGCAAAGATCAATGTTAGACGAACTCGTAGGCAATGGATAATTATGTCGGATGGCATTCATCATGCAACAGTTATAACATAGGGTGACACAGAACTAGCTCCAATTCATCAATATAATGTAGGCATGTATTCCGTATATTGTCATATGTGCTTATGGAAAAGAACTTGCATGACATCTTTTGTCCTACCCTCCCGTGGCAACGGGGTCCTAATGGAAACTAAGGGATATTAAGGCCTCCTTTTAATAGAGAACCGAACCATAGCATTAACACTTACTGAATACATGAACACCTCAAACTACGGTCATCACCGGGAAGTGTCCCGACTATTGTCAATCCGGGGTTGCCGGATCATAACACGTAGTAGGTGACTATAACTTCCAAGATAGGATCAAGAACACAAATATATTCATGAAAACATAATAGGTTCAGATCTGAAATCATGGCACTCGGGCCCTAGTGACAAGCATTAAGCATACCAAACTCATAGCAACATCAATCTTAGAACATAGTGGATACTAGAGATCAAACCATAACAAAACTAACTCGATTACATGATAAATCTCATCCAACACATCACCGTCCAGCAAGCCTACGATGGGATTACTCACGCACGGCGGTGAGCATCATGAAATTGGTGATGGAGGATGGTTGATGATGACGATGGCGATGATTTCCCCTCTCCGAAGCCCAAAACAGACTCCAGATCTGCCCTCCCGGGGAAGAACGGGAGGTGGCGGCGGCTCCGTATTGTAAAACGCAATGAATCCTTCTCTCTGATTTTTTTTCTCCCCGAACGTGAATATATGGAGTTGTAGTTTAGGTCGGTGGAGGTCCAATGGACCCACAAGACAGGGGGGCACCCTCCACCTAGGTCCGAGCTAGAATTTACGGGGTTTTCCTTGCCCCATATGCTTTTCAGATAAATTTTAGGATGGTAGCTTCATTGTGATGCATCTTTAGGACTTATTCAAGATGGTTTCATAAATGGCGGTCAAGAACCTCCAACTTATGAAATGGGTGATACCAATTCTGTAAGTGCATCTAGTGCCACCCCTAGTTTGGTTTTGGAGTATTGACGACAAACGTGGTTGAGGGACTAATGTGTTTGTGAGAATTGCAGGATAACACAGGTAGTAGTCCCTCCTTGATTCGGTTTACCTCTAGGAGATGACCCTAAAAATGTATGAAGACATTGAAGATAATGGTGGTACATGAAGATATTCACATTGAAGACTATGATGAAGAAGACATTGAGTGAAGACTATGGAGAGCGAAGACTTAGCAGTTTTGTTGTTTCTTTTCTTCTTTGTTGAGTCATAGGAACCACCGCCTTGTTAAGTGGGGTCCAAGTGAACAAAGTCGAGTGGTGATGTGATGCTCAACCAAAATCCTATGTCTTGACGAAGACAAGGAGAGCAAATCTTATCCAGAGTCGGATAAGTCAGCTTTACTTGTAGCCCAAGTCAAGTTGTCGCGTGTGTTTGAAATCTGACCGTTGTGACACATGTCAGTTCCTTAGTGACCCAGGGTCATTTCAGACAAATCAGGTCGGGTTGCCCAGTGGCTATAAATAGCCCACCCCCTACACCATAAATTGGTGGCTGCTCAGAGTTAGTGCACGGCGTTTGTCGTTTAAGAGTGTAACACCCCGGATGTAACTTTCCATATTTGTAACTCCAACTCTTGCCATTTTCGGCATTGTGATATGATATTCCCTCCGTGGTTGGGTTTTTCTTCATTTTGCTTTTTGTCCATCTCATGCATTTTTTTTTATCGTGTCATCATGTGCATCGCATTTGCATACGTGTTCGTCTCATGATTCCGAGCATTTTTCCCGTTGTCCGTTTTGCAATCCGGCGCTCCTATCTCCCCCGGCGGTCCCTTTTACGTTTTCCGGTATGCGGGTACTAAACCTTCTCGGAATGGACCGAGGTTTGTCTAGTGGCCTTGGTATACCACCCGTAGACCACCGGTCAAGTTTCGGGTCATTTGGAGCTCGTTTGGTACTCCAACGGTTAACCACACTCTCGCAAAGGCCTCTTTTAAGTTGCAGCCCAACACCCCTCCAAAACAGCCCAATAACCCATCTAAGTCACTTCCATGCTCTCCGTTGTTCGATCACGATCGTGTGGCGAAAACTACACCTCATTTGGACTCTCCTAGCTCCTCTATGCCTATTTAAGCAAACCCCATTCCAATCTCGGGTCTAACCCTAGCCTTCCCCTACCTCGCGGGACGAAACTCCGCGCCGCCGGACACGTCCGTCCCCAGCGCCAGCGCCGTCCGAACCAATCGAGGCGCGCGTGTGCCCGCCGCCGCGCCATGGCCGGCGGCGCGGCCCGACCAGCGCCCGCCTCCGCGCCCTCCGCGCCATGATGCGCCTCCCGCCCGCCGGCTCTGCGCCACCTCACCGGCCGCCGGATCTCCCGCTCCGCCGGGCCTCCCGCCGCCCGCCACGCCACCGGCCGCGCCACCTCCTCCGTGGCGCCCCCCCTCCCGGCCCCACCTCCTCTTGGCGGCAGCTCCGGCCACCGGAGGAGCCGCGCCGCCGCCTCCCCGATCCGATCGGATCCGGATCGGCGCCTCCCCGTTGACTTCTTCCCCCCTCTATTTTCTTCCAAGTTTTTAATTCTGTGGATATTTCGTGGCATTTTCATCATAGCTTATCATTGCATCTGTAGCTCCATTTTGCGTGTATAATATATCAAAATGTTCGTATAGAAGATTAGATCATTCCATCTCATTGAATCATTTTAATTTGAGCTCATCGTGATGCCCGAAATGATGTTAGAAGAGGGCTATGTGATGATAGTTTCTGTTTCTTAACAGAACTTGCACTTTTGTTATTTTTGGCTATGATTAATGTGTGCATCCTATGAAGTTGAGTCCTACATGTGTTTTGTAATATGTCATGCCATCTTTCCAGGGGTGTATGCCATGTATTTTTGTGATCTATGTGGTGAATAGCACAAGCATGCAAAGTAGGTGTCCTGATGTTGCTGATTTCAGCTCTGTTTTGCTGATATTTTGATGCCATGTTAACTTGATGCTACCGAGAGATCCATGCATAGTTTGAGATATTTCAGTAAGGATGTTTTGTTAAACATGTCCTTCTCTATCCATACATGTCCTTGTTTGCAATTATGGAGTACCATAGCTTGAGTCAATCGAGCTCTACTTTTGCTATAAAATGTTTGCTGGCAGATTGTTTACATGTTACTCAATTTTGCCGAGGTTGTTGTGGTTGATCCATGTATGCTATGTTATTGTTCTTGCCATGTATGTCTTCTATGCCATGTCTTCTTGATGTATGCATGCTTAGTTTATCATATAAGGCTCTGTAGTGAGTGCATTGAGCTTGTAAACATGCCTACTTGTTATCAGTTTTGACATGCCATGTTGCTGAATCTATTATGAAACTTTCAATATTGACATGGGTGTTACTATATTTTCTGATCCTTTTTGGCTTATGGTCAGTAAGGGACTTTTGTTCTATGCTTTGAGTAGATTCATTCCATACCTTGGTTTGCTATTTTAAGTTCCTGTAGCATGTAGTTTGCTTGCTCTGAACATTGCAACCTGATGCTGTTTTTGTCATGTCCAGCCTGATATTTTGTGCACTTTTGCCATGCTTGTTTGAACCTGTTATGATGTGATTTAGCCGAAGCTCAGTGCTCATCTTTTGTCAATCATCTTGTGTAGATCACTGCCACATACTTTGTTGGTACGTTTGGGTGCAGTACCTTAATTTGTTGTTGCTTGCTAAGTGGCATCATGCTGTTAATGGCAGATTTGTGCCATTCTTGTTTTGCTTGTCATTTCCAAACCGTGCATCCGATTCCGGTGATCTTTATATCGATTTCAACCGAAATCATCTCATATTTCCAGTGGCATACTTGGTTTGCCAAGTTGATGCCTGGTTCATCATTTTCCTTTCGGGCCTTTTATCGCATTGCATATCACATCCGCATATCATGCCATGTTTTGCATCATGTTGATTGTGCATTGCACCGTGATTTATTGTGGTTCCTTTGTTTGTGTTGTTGCTTTGGGTAGAGCGGAAGGCGATGCGTGAGCGAGGAACCTGTTAAGAACGCTTACGAGGATCAAGCTTTCGACAACTCACGAGAACATTGCGAGCAAGATGGCCATACCCTCGAAATCACTTCTATCTTTGCTATGCTAGTTGCTCGCTCTTTTGCTATGCCTATGCTGCGATGCCTACCACTTGCTATACCATGCCACCCATATTGCCATGTCAGCCCTAACCATCCTTTCCTAGCAAACCGTTGATTGGCTATGTTACCGCTTTGCTCGGCCCCTCTTATAAGCGTTGCTAGTTGCGGTGAAGTTGAAGTTTGTTCCTTGTTGGAACATGGAGATGGTGTTCCTTCTCGGAACATGTTTACTTGTTGGGGATATCACAATATATATCTGCTATAATTAATACATCTATATACTTGGTAAAGGGTGGAAGGCTCGGCCTTATGCACAGTGTTTTGTTCCACTCTTGCCACCCTAGTTTCCGTCATACCGGTGTTATGTTCCTTGATTTCGCGTTCCTTACGGTTGGGTGATTTATGGGACCCCCTTGACAGTTCGCTTTGAATAAGACTCCTCCAGCAAGGCCCAACATTGGTTTTACCATTTGCCACCTAAGCCTTTTTCCCCCGGGTTTTCGCGAGCAGGGTCATCTTTATTTTAACCCCGGACCAGTGCTCCTTGAGTGCTTTGGCAAACGAAAGCGATCAAGGGGCCACCACGGGGAAACTCGAGGTTTGGTTTTACTCGTAGGATGTCTCATCCGGATGTGCCTGAGCGAGATTTGTGCAGCTCCTATCGGGATTTGTCGGCTGTCAGGCGGCTTTGCTGGTCTTGTTTTATTCTGTCGAAATGTCTTGTAGTCCGGGATTCCGAGATTGATCGGGTCTTCGGTAGAAGGAATATCCTTCGTTGACCGTGAGAGCTTATAATGGGCTAAGTTGGGACACCCTGCAGGTAATATCTTTCGAAAGCCGTGCCCATGATTTATGAGGCAGATGGGAATTTGTTAATGTCCGGTTGTAGAAAACTTCGAAGTTGACCTTAATTAAAAATACACATCAATGGCGTGTGTAACCGTGATGGTCTCTTCTCGTGGTCCGGGAAGTGAACACGATGTTGGAGTTATGTCGGCGTAAGTAGTTGAGGATCACTCCTTGATCGCTACTAGCTTCACGACCGTGCTTTGCTCCTCTTCTCACTCTCTTTTGCGAAGTAGCCACCATATATGCTAGTAAACTGCTGCAGCTCCACCTTACAACTCTGTCCTTCCTATAAGCTTAAATAGTCTTGATCTCGCGGGTGTGAGATTGCTGAGTCCCGTGACTCACGAGATACTTCAAAACAGTTGCGAGTGCCGGCGATGCGGTGCAGGTGACTCAACCAAGCTCAAGTGGGAGTTCGGCGAGGAACGTGGTCGTTACTATGTGTCTTTTCGAGGATGATCGGTAGTGGTGCCCGGTTGGGACGATCGGGGATCCGTGTAGCATTTGGGGTATCTTCTTTATTTTGGTTCCGTAGTCGGACCTTGAGTGTACTACTGAATGATGGATGTTTATTTATGTATTGTGTGAAGTGGCATTTGTAAGCCAACTATGTATCTCTTTCCCTTATGTATTACATGGGTTGTGTGAAGATTACCTCACTTGCGGCATTGCTTTCAATGCGGTTATGCCTCTAAGTCGTGCCTCGACACGTGGGAGATATAGCCGCATCGAGGCGTTACAAGTTGGTAATCGAGCCTTCCCGACTTAGGAGCCCCCTACTTGATTGTTTCTTTGGCGTTGTTGAGTCTAGAATGGAAAAATGTTTTGAGTCTTAGGATTATATATATCGGAGTAGGATTCTTTTTACTTCCCGGTCCCTTAAATCGCTCTGGTGAGGTATCTGGCGTAGTTTTGACTCTTCTCTCCTCAATTTTCACTAAAAAATTTTTAGGATCACGTGGGTATCTTGGAATTGTTAGATGGTTTTGTGGCGAGAACATTGTTCTTGGTGCCTCGACATTTAGGGGTTGTGGAAGTGTCCGGGGAGTTGAGCTCCGAGGTGTTGTCGTCACAATTTTATCGTTGCGATTACGGAATACACGAGTTTTGCCGACATCGAAATCTCTTTTGTGCAGTTGTTGGTGAGATAACCCCGATAGCCCGATTGAGGCGAGTCGGGAGTATTGCCATGACTTGTATAACGGATGTTTTTGAAGGTCGAGGTACCACGATTTCGAGGATTTCTTGGTTATCGTTGACGGATGGATACTGTTGGATCTAGGTATTGTTAGTTTGGGTGATATATTTTGTGTCCCTGTATCCCCAACACCAGATTGCATAACCAGAAAGTTTGGGAGTTTATAGGTGGGAATTCTAGTAGCTTGTGAGTTTCTTTCCGAGCGGATGTATGATTTGAGATTGGGGTTCAAAGTTTAGTGGTCCGCCCATTCACGGTCGATTCTGATTGGTGTGAGGCGTCTTAAAGAATCCTTGGCTATGCTGATTCAGGGGCGTCTTGTTTGTCATTCGTGACGGCCGCTATCGTCGTGCCCGTGTGGGCCCCACCACGAACACTTTGGCGAAAATCTCTATCATGTGTTTGTTCGGCTCATTCTAGAAGCCAATCTTTTGTTTTCAGTTGTGATATTGATTTGTTTCTAAGGCGGATGTTGTTTCCATATCTTTATCTAAGTGGCTTCTCACCTTAATGGGCGTGTGATGATTAACTTTTGGAATTCATTCATTCATTCTTGTTGAATGTTTATTGTGAAGACTATATGTTGCAATTTCTATCCGTTGATTCTACTTGACTATTTGTCTATCAAAGGACTAACGGATGTCACCCTCTCGAGGATGGCTCCGTAGCGTACGAATCCGGATCGCAATGATGGGGATCGATCAGAACCCTCCACCTCCACCTCCACCTCCGCCTCCGGAGGCACGGCAAGCTATCATGGCAGCCACCAATGCCAATGCTCGAGATGATTTTGCGGCTCTTGCAAGAACGTACTCAAGGGCAAGGCAGTCAAGGAAATCAGGGTCAAGGCAACAATCAGCCGCACTTTGCTACTCTCGATCGGTTCCTCGCTAATCAGCGAAGTCTTTCGGTTTACGTAGCCGAGGCCACAGGCAATGACGATTGGCTTGTGGACATCTGCAAGCATTTTGATTGTAGCAATGTCGGACACGAGGACTTTGTCAAGTTTGCATCGTTTCAACTCAAGGATCAAGCTGCTTTGAGTGGTACCGACAATACAAAGATTCGAGAGGAGGTTGTGTCATTACAGGATGAGTTCCGCCGTGATTTGAGCTCATCACATTCGAAAAGTGTTGTTGAGAGCAAGCGTGAGGAGTTCCGCAATCTCAAGCAGGGCAACATGTACATCTATCAATACAATATCCAGTTCGAGCTCGCTTCGTTTTGCTAAGCAAGGCGTTCACGATGAAAAGAGTATGATCTATCAATTCAGAGGTGGTGCGAGAGAAGATCTGCAATTAGCTCTTGTGCTTTTGAGCGAGATAAGTATGATGATTTCTACAGCATGGCCTTTGAAGCAAGAAGCTGCCCAGCTCAAATGTGAGGCTTCTAAGAAGAGAATCGGGGATGCTTGATTCGGTCTTCTTCTTCCTCTCAAGTGGCAGCTAAGCAGCAGAAGTTTTACCTTCCTCCTCCTCCGTTTAAATCGGCCTTATCGGCGAGAAGAACTTCGGTGGCCGTGGATCTTCCCACCCACCCAACCCAAGCTATCGAGAACAAGTCTAATTCTCAAGCTCCAAGGTCAAGTGCTCCTTACCACCGTCCGCTCTACGAGGTGACTTGCAACAAATGTCGTGAAAAGGTCACTATGCGAACAAATGCTTCAACCAAAGGCGCCTTCCGCCTCCTCCTCTGTGAAATCTTCCGGCAATGCGGTGGTCAAGCATAATCCCAAGTACGCAAGGTGAATATGATGAATGCAGCTCAAGCGGAGGAATCTTACGATGTGATAATGGGTAATCTTCCAGTTAATGATATTCCTGCAAAAGTCTTATTTGATACTGGTGCATCACATTCTTTCATGTCATATCCTTTTGCATCGAAGCACAATGTTGACACATAGATTTTGTCCAAAGTTATGCAAGTTATTTCTCCCGGAAAGTTTATGACTTCTAGTTTGTTTGCTCCCGATGTCACTATCAAGATGGACGATTATAGATTTCTGGCTAAACCTAGTTCTTGGTGACTCGGATATTGATCTTATTCTCGGGATGGACTGGCTTTCTCAGCACAAAGCTCAGCTTGATTGTGCTGCCAGGGAAATTCAATTGACTCACTCTTCTAATGATGTGATCATCTATGCCGCTCGTGATGAAACCATTCGGTTGTTTTCTCTCAATGAGAAGGCGAGTTGGATGCTATCTCTCGATTCCGGTCGTTTGTGAGTACCAAGATGTCTTTCGGAAGAGCTTCGGGTATGCCTCCTCATCGGCCCGATTGAGTTCGTTATTGATCTTGAGCACGGCCTTTGAACCCGTTTGCAAGCGTCCATACAAGCTTGGACCTAATGAGCTGAAGGAATTGAAGAAGCAGCTTTCGATGAACAAGAGCGTCTGGGTTTGATCAGACCGAGTTCATCTCCTTGGGGTTGTGGCGTTCTTTTTGTCCAGAAGAAGGATGGCACGGACCGACTTTCCGTCGATTACCGTCCATTGAATAAGAAGACAATCAAGAACAAGTATCCACTTCCCAACATCAATGAGCTTTTCGAGCAACTCAAAGGTGCTAAAGTGTTCTCCAAGCTTGACCTTCGTATGGGTTATCATCTGATTCGCATTCATGACAAGATATTCCCAAGGCGGCATTGAGAACAAGCTTTGGTTCTTATGAATATCTTGTCATGTCTTCGGCCTCGTCAATGCTCCTCCAACATTCTCTCGGATGATGAACTTCATTTTCAACCCTACACCAATGAATTTGTCTTGGTCTATCTTGATGATATTTTGGTCTTCTCCAAGAATAAGAAGGATCATGCCAAACATTTGCGATTGGTGCTAGACAAGCTTCGAGAGTATCAATTCTGTCTGAAGTTCTCCAAATGTGCATTTTGGCTTGATGAAGTGCTTTATCTTGGTCATATCATCTCCGCCAAGGGCATCGCTGTTAATCGAGAAGGTGTCCGCAATTGTGAATTGGGAATCTCCTCGGAATGTCAAGCGACTCCATGATTTTCTTGGTCTTGCTAGCTATTGCGAAGATTCGTTGAGAACTTCTCCAAGATTGCAAAGCCTCTTTCCAACCTCCTCCGAAGCATGTGAAGTATATACGGTCTCTGATTGTGATGTTGCTTTCAATACTCTCAAAGAGAAACTCGTCACAGCTCTGTCTTGACTCCTCTGATGAATCCAAGCCATTGAAGTTTTACGTGATGCTTCTCTTCAAGGTCTCGGTCTTTGTGTTAATGCAAGAGAAGAGAGTTGTGGCTTATACCTCTACTTGATTGAAGCCCAGCGAAAAGAACTACCCCACTCACGATCTTGAGTTGGCGGCGATTGTCCATGCATTGATAACGTGGAGACATCTCTTGTTGGGAAGGAAAGTGGACATTTTCACCGATCACAAGAGTCTCAAGTACATTTTCACTCAGCCCAACCTCAACCTCGAGGCAGACTCGATGGGTCGAAATGATTCAAGAGTACAACCCAAGTATTGAATATACTCGGGCAAGGCCAATGTCATTGCGAGATGCTTTGAGCGGGAAGGCTTCTTTGCAGTCTAATCCTCAAGCCCTTTCGGCGGATCTCTCGTGAAGCTTTCCATAAGCTGAATCTTCAAGTTGTTCCTCAAGGCTTTCTTGCCAACCTCATAGTCTCTCCTACTTTGGAAGATCAGATTCGTGAGGCTCAACTTGGATACCATGGTGAAGAAGGTGAAGCGTGGTATCGACAAGGGCATTTCCAAGTACAAGTGCTTCCACGTTGATGACAAAGATACTCTTTTCTTTGAGGACCGGATTGTGGTTCCTAAGGGTGATCTGAGAAAAGTCATTATGAACGAGGCTCACAATTCGCTTCTATCCATTCATCCTAGAAGTACGAAGATGTACCATGATCTCAAGCAGTCATATTGGTGGACTCGAATGAAGCGAGAAATTGCTCAATTCGTGAATGAGTGTGATGTCTGCGGAAGAGTGAAAGCGAACACCAAAGACCAGCTGGTCTACTCCAACCTCTTGCTATTCTAGAATGGAAGTTTGATCATATCGAGATGGACTTATTGACTGGATTTCCAAAGTCCAAGCGTGGAAATGATGCTATCTTCGTTGTCATTGACAAGCTTACTAAAGTGGCTCATTTTCTTCCTATCAAAGAATCCATCACAGCAGCTCAGTTGGAAGAGCTTTACACCTCCAGGATTGTCTGCTTGCACGGCATTCCACAATTGATCTCTTCAGACCGTGGCAGCATCTTCACCTCCAAGTTTTGGGATTCTTTTCAGAAGGCCATGGGCACCAACATTCGTTTCAGCACAGCTTTCCATCCTCAAACAAGTGGCCAAGTCGGCGAGTAAATCAAATCCTTGAAGATATGCTCGGGGCTTGTGTCATTTCTTCGGTATGAAGTGGGAAGATTGTCTTCCATATGCCGAGTTCTCCTACAACAACGACTTCCAAAGCGAGTTCGGGCAAGGCCCCATTCGAAATTCTCTATGGAAGAAAGTGTCGTACTCCTCTCAATTGGTGCGAGACGGTGAGCGCCAACTTCTTGGAAATGACTTGATCCGCGAAGCGGAAGAAATGTGCCAAGTCATTCGTGAGGAGAAATCTCAAAGCAGCGCAATCGCGCCCGGAAGAGCTATTATGATGATAAGCACCGTGATGTGGCTTTTTGAAATCGGAGACCATGTCTACCTCGCGTCTCTCAATGAAAGGCACTTTCGTCGCCCCGGTATCAAAGGGAAGCTTGCCCCTAGATCGTGGGTCCTTTCAAGATAATTGGCAAAAGAGGCGATCTCGCCTATCAACGAGCTTCCATCCAACTTTGCAAGCGTAACGATGTGTTTCACGTGTCACAACCGCAAGTGCTTCAAGACTCTGAGCACTATCAACTTGAAGAAATTGACCTTCAAGAAGATCTCTCTTATCATGAGCACCCGTTGCTATTCTTGAAGAAACCGGCGCAAGACTACGCAACAAGTCAATCAAATTCACGAAAGTGAAGTGGTCACACCATTCCAACGAGAAGCTACACGGGGCGCGAGGATCACCTCCGTTCGAATATCCGGAGTTCTTTCAGTCCTAGATCTCGGGGCGAGATCCTCTTGTAGTGGTGGAGTGTTGTAACACCCGGATGTAACTTTCCATATTTGTAACTCCAACTCTTGCCATTTTCGGCATTGTGATATGATATTCCCTCCGTGGTTGGGTTTTCTTCATTTTGCTTTTGTCCATGTCATGCATTTTTTTATCGTGTCATCATGTGCATCGCATTTGCATACGTGTTCATCTCATGATTAGAGCATTTTTCCCGTTGTCCGTTTTGCAATCCGGCTCCTATCTCCCCGGCGGTCCCTTTTACGTTTTCCGTGTGCAGGTACTAAACCTTCTCGGAATGGACCGAGGTTTGTCTAGTGGCCTTGGTATACCACCCGTAGACCACCGGTCAAGTTTGGTCATTTGGAGCTCGTTTGGTACTCCAACGGTTAACGCACTCTCGCAAAGGCCTCTTTTAAGTTGCAGCCCAACACCCCTCCAAAACAGCCCAATAACCCATCTAGGTCACTTCCATGCTCTCCGTCGTTCGATCACGATCGTGTGGCGAAAACTACACCTCATTTGGACTCTCCTAGCTCCTCTATGCCTATTTAAGCAAACCCCATTCCAATCTCGGGTCTAACCCTAGCCTTCCCCTACCTCGCTTGGGACGAAACTCCTTGCGCCGGACACATCGGTCCCAGCGCCGCCGCCATCCGAACCAATCAGGTAGCGCGCCACGTGGCACGCCGCGCCACCGCCCGCCATGCCGCCCTGACCAGCGGCCCGCCCAGGCACGGGCCGACCGCGCCCAGCGCCTCCCGCGCCGCAGCTGGCTCGCCACCTTAACCGCCCGGATCTCCCGCTCCGACCACGGGCCTCACGCCGCCACGCCGCCGGCCGCCGCATGCCTCCCTCCGCCGTGGCGCCCCTTGCCCGGCCCGCCTCCTCTCCGGCAGCAGCTCCGGCCACCGGAGGAGCCGCGCCGCCGCCTCCCCGATCCGATCGGATCCGGATAGGCGCCTCCCCGTTGACTTCTTCCCCCCTCTATTTTCTTCTAAGTTTTTAATTCTGTGGATATTTCGTGGCATTTTCATCATAGCATATCTTTGCATCCGTAGCTCCATTTTGCGCGTCTAATATATCAAAATGTTCGCCTCGAAGATTAGATCATTCCATCTCATTGCGTCATTTTCATTTGAGCTCATCTTGGTGCCCGAAATGCTGTTAGAAGAGGGCTATGTGATGTTAGTTTCTGTTTCTTAACAGGACTTGCACTTTTGTTATTTTTGCTATGATTAATGTGTGCACCCTAAGAAGTTGAGTCCTACATGTGTTTTGTAATATGCCATGCCATCTTTCCAGGTGTGTATGCCATGTATTTATGTGATCTATGTGGTGACTAGCACAAGCATGCAAAGTAGGTGTCCTGATGTTGCTGATTTCAGCTCTGTTTTGCTGATATTTTGATGCCATGTTAACTTGATGCTACCGAGAGATCCATGCATATTTTGAGATACTTCATTAAGGATGTTTTGTTAAAAATGGCCTTCTCTATCCATAAATATCCTTGTTTTCAATTATGGCGTACCATAGCTTGAGTCAATCGAGCTCTACTTTTGCTATAAAATGTTTCCTGGCAGATTGTTTACATGTTATTCAATTTTGCCGAGGTTGTTGTGGTTGATACATGTATGCTATGTTATTGTTCTTGCCATGTATGTCTTCTATGCCATGTATTCTTGATGAATGCATGCTTAGTTTATCATATAAGTCTCTGTAGTGAGTGCATTGAGCTTGTAAACATGCCTACTTGTTATCAGTTTTTGACATGCCATGTTGCTGAATCTGTTAACGAAACTTTCAATATTGACATGGGTGTTACTATATTTTCTGATCATTTTTGGCTTATGATCAGTAAGGGACTTTTTTTCTATGCTTTGCGTAGATTCATGCCTTTCCTTGTTTTGCTATTTTAAGTTCCTGTAGCATGTAGTTTTCTTGCTCTGAACATTGCAACCTGATGCTGTTTTTGTCATGTCCAGCCTGATATTTTGTGCACTTTTGCCATGCTTGTTTGAACCTGTTATGATGTGATTTGGCCGACGCTCAGTGCTCATCTTTTGTCAAGCATCTTGTGTAGATCACTGCCATATACTTTGTTGGTACGTTTGGGTGCAGTACCTTAATTTCTTGTTGCTTGCTAAGTGGCATCATGCTGTTAATGGCAGATTTGTGCCATTCTTGTTTTGCTCATTTCCAAACCGTGCATCCGATTTCGGTGATCTTTATATCGATTTCAACCGAAATCATCTCATCTTTCCAGTGGCATACTTGGTTTGCCAAGTTGATGCCTGGTTCATCATTTTCCTTTCGGGCCTTTGTCGCATTGCATATCACATCCGCATATCATGCCATGTTTTGCATCATATTGATTGTGCATTGCACCGTGATTTATTGTGGTTCCTTTGTTTGTGTTGTTGCTTTGGGTAGAGCCGGGAGGCGAGTGCGTGAGCGAGGAACCTGTTAAGAACGCTTACGAGGATCAAGCTTTCGACAACTCGAGAACATTGCGGTGCAAGATGACCATACCCTCGAAATCACTTCTATCTTTGCTATGCTAGTTGCTCGCTCTTTTGCTATGTCTATGCTGCGATGCCTACCACTTGCTATACCATGCCACCCATATTGCCATGTCAGCCCTAACCATCCTTTCCTAGCAAACCGTTGATTGGCTATGTTACCGCTTTGCTCGGCCCTCTTATAGCGTTGCTAGTTGCAGGTGAAGTTGAAGTTTGTTCCTTGTTGGAACATGGAGATGTTGTTCCTTATCGGAACATGTTTACATGTTGGGGATATCACAATATATATCTGCTATAATTAATACATCTATATACTTGGTAAAGGGTGGAAGGCTCGGCCTTATGCAGTGTTTTGTTCCACTCTTGCCACCCTAGTTTCCGTCATACCGGTGTTATGTTCCTTGATTTCGCGTTCCTTACGGTTGGGTGATTTATGGGACCCCCTTGACAGTTCGCTTTGAATAAGACTCCTCGGCAAGGCCCAACATTGGTTTTACCATTTGCCACCTAAGCCTTTTTCCCCGGGTTTCCATGAGCCCGAGGGTCATCTTTATTTTAACCCCGGACCAGTGCTCCTTGAGTGCTGGCCAAACGAGCAGATCTGCGGGGCCTACGGGAAACTCGAGGTTTGGTTTTACTCGTAGGATGTCTCATCCGGATGTGCCACGAGAAGCGAGATTTGTGCAGCTCCTATCGGGATTTGTCGGCACAATCGGTATTTCTTTGGTCTTGTTTTATTCTTTGTCGAAATGTCTTGTAGTCCGGATTCCTCGATTGATCGGGTCTTCCCGGTAGACGGTATTTCCTTCGTTGATCATGTGAGCTTATTATGGGCTAAGTTGGGACACCCTGCAGGTAATATCTTTGAAAGCCGTGCCCTTGATTATGAGGCAGATGGGAATTTGTTAATGTCCGGTTGTAGAAAACCCGAAGTTGACCTGAATTAAAAATACACATCAAGCGCGTGTGTAACCGTGATGGTCTCTTCTCGGCGGAGTCCGGGATTGAACACGGTGTTGGAGTTATGTCTGACGTAAGTAGTTCAGGATCACTCCTTGGTCGCTACTAGCTTCACGACCGTGCTTTGCTCCTCTTCTCGCTCTCTTTTGCGAAGTAGCCACCATATATGCTAGTCGCTTGCTGCAGCTCCACCTTACAACTCTGTCCTTCCTATAAGCTTAAATAGTCTTGATCTCGCGGGTGTGAGATTGCTGAGCCCCCATGACTCACAGATACTTCCAAAAACAGTTGCAGGTGCAAGCGATGCGGTGGGTGACTCAACCGAGCTCAAGTGGGAGTTCGACGAGGAACGTGGTCGTTACTATGTGTCTTTTCAGATGATCGGTAGTGGTGCCCGGTTGGGACGATCGGGGATCTGTGTAGCATTTGGGGTATCTTCTTTATTTTGGTTCCGTAGTCGGACCTTGAGTGTACTACGAATGATGGATGTTTATTTATGTATTGTGTGAAGTGGTATTTGTAAGCCAACTATGTATCTCTTTCCCTTATGTATTACATGGGTTGTGTGAAGATTACCTCACTTGCGACATTGCTTTCAATGCGGTTATGCCTCTAAGTCGTGCCTCGACCGTGGGAGATATAGCCGCATCGAGGCGTTACAAAGAGCAACCCACCTCAAGCTTTTGAGAGAGAAATCCTTGTGAGGACAAAGCCCAAACACCCAGCCAAAGAGTGTTAGGCATCACTTGAAGTCTTTATATCCGCGTGATCTCAAGACTTGTTACACTTGAGGACTGTGAATCCTCCGACCGGTTAGGCGTCGCTTCTGAGCATCCAAGAGTAATTGTGGATTGCGGTGAACGAAGTCTGTGAAGGTTTGGAAGTCTACCTTGAAGACTTACCAGAGTGATTGGGCAAGGACTGTGTGTCCTTAGCTCAAGGGGAATAAGGTGAAGACACGGTCTTCTGAGTTCAATCTCAGCCTCCCTAACCAGATGTATAGTTGTCACAGCAACTGGAACTGGTCAAACAAATCCTTGTCTTCACAACACACTGGTTCTATCTCTTACTCTCCTTACTTACAATTCGTCTTTGTGAAGTCATTGCCTGATTATTTTACCTATTTGTCTTCACTGTGTGACTACTTGTTCTGATTGGCTTCATACTATCTTCCATCTTGATCCTACTACATAGCTGCTATCAGTCATCATGCTTTAGCTTCATACTTGTCTGACTATGGCTTGTCTAGTGTAGTTCATCTTCTGCTGCATGTTTATAGGTCCGGTTTTCATGTTTGTCTTCGAAACTTTCATGTTTTGAAGACTTTCGTAAAAATCGCCTATTCACCCCCCCCCCCCCCCCTCTAGTCGATAACTAGCACTTTCAATTGGCATCAGAGCAAGCTACTCCCTTATTCTGTGTGATTCGGTTTAACCACCTGGAGTTTTAGCTATGTCGACTGCAGGGATAATCAAAGTCTCCGCTGCGTGCCCTCTCTTCGATGGCACTGAATATCCCTATTGGAAGAATAAGATGTGTATGCATCTTGAAGCCATTGATGTCGATCTGTGGTATGTCTTCAAAAACGGTGTTCCCAACACTGGTGAAGGCGTCACCGCTGCTGATGTCAAGAAGTTCATTCAACTCGATTCTATTGCGAAGAACATCATCTGTGGTCATATGACCAAAGGGCGGTATGGCCGTGTGAGTGCTTTAGAAACGTCAAAGCTAGTCTGGGACTGGCTCTCCAAAGTCAATGAAGGTGTTTCAACTTAGAGAGATCAAAGAATCAGTGTCCAACGCAACCTCTTCAACCGCTTCAAGAGAAATGACAATGAAAATATTCAGCTCACGTTCGATCGTCTCACTGACATCACAAACGAGCTTCAGGCTCTCAGCGCCACTGACATCACCATGCATGAAATCGTCAAGACGCTTCTGAGATCTCTTGACAGCTCATTTGACACTCTAGCTCTTATGATTCAAGGCATACGACTTCAAGACACTTTCGATCCATCTGACATACTTGAGAGGCTTAACACACATGAGTTCCAGCTATCTGAGAAAAGAGATATCTATGGTCCCAACTAAGGCCGAACTCACGCTTTGAAGGCAAAGGCTATTTCCTCATCTGAAGAAGAATCATTGCGATTACGGTGAAGTGAAGACCTTGGAAAGGAGCTTGCTATGCTTGTGAAGAAGTTCGGAAGTTCACTAAGAAGAAAGGCTTCAGAAATTCTTCACGATCCAGTTCAAGAAATGATGAAGCTTCTTCCAATGACCACAAGAAGAGAACCTGTCACAAGTGCAAGAAACCTGGTCACTACATCTCTGAGTGTCCACAGTGGGACAATAAGAAGAAAAATAAGAAGAGCAAGGAATATGATTCTGATGGCAAGAAGAAGAAGAAATACTCAAAATCTTCTTCCAAGTCTTCATCACACAAGAAAAGTTAAATGCAGCAAGGCTCGTGCTTTTGTTGGCAAGGAAATGGATTCATAGGAGAAGTGCATACGAGGAGGCGAAGTGGTGGAATCTGAGGAGGAGTCGACTCTGGCGTTGCAAGTCATCTTTAGCTTCACCCTCGTTGCCAAGTCCATCTTCATGGCGAAGACAATGTATCCATCACCAACGCTGATGCCAGTGACAAGGACGACTCCGCTCCTGCTTACTGCTTCATGGCACGCGGTGCCAAGGTAAACACACGTGATGCTTACTTCCAAACATCAAGTGATGATGACTCTGATTGTAAATCCAAACCCAGCTACAAAACACTTGCTAAAATTGCAACTGAACAACATAAAGCTATGGAACATATTCAAAAATTGTTAGACAAAAGTGATGATATGTTGGACGCTGAAATGACCCGATCTCAGTCCTTAATTGAAGATATAAAAAATCTTCATGTTAAGTACCAAGAGCTTGAAGGTCGTCATGAATCACTCTCAACTAACCATGAAAAGATTTCCTATGATTATCTTCAAAGGAAGCAAGATCTTGAGAAGTTGAGAGCAGCTCATGAAGATCTTCAAAAGGAAAAGCGAGTCGCCGCTCAGCAGATCAGTCCGCTTCGAGAAGGATTTGAACCACCATGTTTAAAATGTCTTGGCGTGATAACGCTAATTCTGTTCTTTGAGTGTTCTCTGCGCTCTTTGTTTCCAATATCTTCAACCGTCGATGTGGTAACTAACCCCTCTGCGGAGGATGCCCTTCTTGTTGCTAATGAGAATGCTAGATTGAAGACATTGCTTGAAACAGGAATGTACAAAAGTCTCAAGGGGCATCAAACACTGTGTGAGGTCCTTAAAAAGCAGATCTTGAACCGAAACCCTAGGAAAGAGGGTGTTGGCTTCGAGAGGAAAATGAATGTTGATGGTTCTTCTTTGGAAGCACGAAGCGGTACCCCAAAACTACATGGGTTGCTGCAAAGGAACCTTCAATGGATCCAACTACCTTATCTGGATTTACTTGTGCTAACCCAATTGCTATTGATGAATCCTTTGATGCAAACTATAAACTGTTTAAGAATCAGAATGGTGAAGTGTTTGCCAGGTATATTGGTACTAACTGCAGGAATGGACCACCTATGAAGAAGATCTGGGTACCTAAATAGTGTATTGAGAATCTTCCTATGAATGTCATCATGACACCACCAAGGAAGAAGACGAACCCTAGACCTATGGCTTCATATGGCCCAAAGGCTTCATACAGATACAGGACTCACCTGAGTCACCCTAACGCCAATAAAGACAATAACGAAGCCATGTGAGAGTAGAGTAGTGAGTGGGACAAAGGCTCCACATGCAACTGGTTGTCTCTATGGCTTCGTTATTGTTGATGATTATTCAAGATACACTTGGGTGCACATAATTCTCTTCAAGACTGAAGTGCAGGATGTCTTCAGATGCTTCACCAACTGCGCCATGAAAAACTACGGCATCAATATCAAGCACATTAGGAGTGACAACGGCACGGAATTCAAGAACACAGGCCTCGACCTTTATCTTGACACCTTAGGCATCTCTCATGAGTTTTCTGCTCCCTACACACCTCAGCAGAATGGCATCATGGAGCGCAAGAACAGAACCCTTATTGAGATGGCTCGGACGATGCTTGAAGAATACAAGACTCCAAGAAAATTCTGGCCTGAAGCCATTGATACTGCATGCCATGTCATCAACCGTGTTTATCTTCACAAGCTTCTGAGGAAAACATCCTATGAGCTTCTAACTGGTAAGAAGCCAAACATAAGCTACTTCAGAGTATTTAGTGCTAGGTGCTGGATCAAGGATCCACATCACACTTCAAAATTTGCACCAAAAGCACATGAGGGTTTTATGCTTGGTTATGGAAAGGACTCGCACTCCTACAGAGTCTTCAACCTCTTTCACTATAAAGTGGTTGAAACTATGGGTGTGCGGTTCGATGAAACTAACGGCTCGCAAAGAGAGCACCTGCCAAATGTGCTAGATGAAGTACCTGCCAGTGAATCAATCAAGCTAATGGGAACAGGAGAGATCATACCATCAAATGCCTAGCCTGAAGAGGAACTTACTATTTCTACACACGATCAACTTTGAAGACATTACTCAGCCTGAAGATAATCCTCCAAATAATGACAATGATCAGCGGGAGCAAAATCTTCGTCCAGTTCATCCTTGTGTTGCAAATGAAGTACAAATTAAGAAAATAATCGATAACATCAATGCACCTGGTCCACTCACTCGTTCAAGAGCAACATAGCTAGCAAATTTCTGTGGGCACTTTGCATTTGTCTCAATCTCTGAACCCAAGAAAGTTGTTGAAGCATTCATGGAACCTGAATGGATTCAAGCTATGCAAGAAGAGCTACAAAAGTTTGAGTTGAACAATGTGAGGGAATTACTCAAGCGTCCTGATCCTCGCAAGCACAACATAATAGGTACAAAATGGATATATCGCAACAAACAAGACGAGCATGGTCAGGTAGTCAGAAACAAAGCATGGCTCGTTGCTCAAGGATACACACAAGTTGAAGGAATTGACTTCGATGAAACATTTGCTCCAGTGGCAAGGCTTGAAGCCATTAGCATCTTTGCTAGCTTACATAAATCATCATAACATCCTTCTGTATCAAATGGATGTGAAGAGTGCCTTTCTCAATGGAAAGATTGAAGAAGAAGTATATGTTGCACAACCGCCTGGCTTTGAAGACCCAAAACATCCTGATATGGTATACAAGCTCAACAAGGCACTGTATGGCCTCAAACAAGCCCCTCGTGCTTGGTATGACACACTCAAAGACTTCCTGAAGAGCAAAGGCTTCAAACCTGGTTCTCTAGATCCCACTCTCTTCACGAAGACATATGGCGGTGAACTGTTTGTGTGCCAAATCTATGTGGATGACATTATCTTGGCTGCACCAACAAGAAATCTGATGATGAATTTGGTCACATGATGCAAGAACAATATCAAATGCCCATGATGGGAGAGCTGAAGTTTTTCTCGGTCTTCAAATCCGTCGACAGCATAGCGGCATCTTCATATCTCAAGAAAAATATCTCAAAGATTGTCTGAAGAAGTTTGGAATGCAAGACTGCAAAGGATACACGATGCCAATGCCAACCAAAAGTCATCTAAGCCCCGACGTTAATGGTAAAGATTTCGATCAACAGGTATACCGCTCCATGATTAGTTCTTTACTTTACTTATGTGCATCTAGGACAGATATCATTCTTAGTGTTTGCATGTGTGCCCGATTCCAAGCGGCACCAAAGGAGTCGCATCACTTAGCTGTGAAGCGAATTCTTCGATATTTGGCTTACACCCCAACACTAGGATTATGGTATCCAAATGGCTCAGAGTTTGATCTGGTTGGTTTTTCGGATGTTGATTATGCTGGTGACAAGGTGGATCGCAAGTCTACATCAGGCACATGTCCCTTTCTGGGTCGATCCCTTGTCTGTTGGTCTTCAAAGAAGCGGAACTGTGTATCACTCTCAACTGTTGAATCTGAATACATTCTTCTTTGGATCTTCTTTTTCGGCTTACCGTGGATGAAGCAAACTCTTAAGGACTATGGCATTCACCTGAAGCATGTGCCGCTCTACTGCGATAATGAAAGCGCAATCAAGATTGCCAATAACCCAGTTCGGCATTCGAAGACAAAGCACATTGAGATTCGTCATCACTTCCTCAGAGATCATGTTATGAAAGAAGATATTGATATCATTCACGTCAAAACAGAAGATCAGTTGGCTGATATCTTCACTAAGCCCTTGGATAAGAAAAGGTTTTGCAAGTTGCGGTGTGAGCTAAATATCTTGGAATCCTCAAATGTCATGTGATCAGGCACACATCCTAACACTTATCCATTTTGATGACTTAGATGTGCAACACACGAAGAAATGTATATCTTCAATCAATGAAGACATACACTCTAAGTGTGAATACATTAATGTGGAAATTGACTTCATAGTGCCACGATAATTGTGCACCGTGTCCGGGTCTAATACTTCCTATACGGTGGGTAATGCCACACCAAACTCTTATGAAGTGTTTCCTCATGGCGTCATATTTGCAAAGTCTTCTCATTTGATTTAACTTCAACATTAATTTGACTTCGTGATTACTGATTTGGGTTTACTCTGTTATATATATATATATATATATATATATATATATATATATATATATATATATATATATATATATATATATACTGTATTATGTCCTCTACAGCATTCACTTATAGCTATGTCTTCTTATTTGAATCTTTTGAACTAAGTGAATGTGATCGGACCCTAACCTCCCTATGCTTTCTATCTCAAGCTCTATCTATCCAAATCATATGCATTCTGTTGAAACTGTTGAATGTCGTCTCTGCGTCCTTGCCAGCAGAAGATACAAAGACAAACATTTATATCTAGTTTTTATGACATATCCTTTTGCCTGAAACCCGGAGAATTCGGAACGACCACCCCGACAAACCAGGCACACGTGGGAACGTGGAACAACTCACAATGAGTTGCATGTTTGCCACGTGTCCATCAGATGTGAACCGCCAGGGGCACCTGCATAATTGCGCGGTGTTGTCTCTATCCTTATAAATGCTTGTCCCGTCTCAGTCAAAATCCTTCTTCCTCCTTCTCCATCTCTACATAAAACCCTAAGCGCCTCGCTAGCTCTCGGCAACGCCCGGCTGACGAAGCGCTTAGCTGCCGCGACCTCCTCGACGCTGTCCTCACGCCGGCCGCGGACCTCGTCTTCTCCGTTGTCGCCGTAGGTGTCTTCCGTCGCCAAGTTAGGCACGAGAGATCGAACTGCTCGGCATCCATCTTCGCTCCGTCTAGCAGTTCATCGTGTGGTAATAAAAGTTTACTTTTTACCGTCTTTTTGATCCGATAGATTCATCCCTTCTTACCTAAATGGTTTCTAGATCTTCGAACATGGATCTATCTCTTTCTGCATCTCATATTCTGCCTAGTATGTTCACTTATGCTTCTTCACAAGTTAGATTCCTCACTTGTACTTATTCTTGGATTTGTACAACTCTGGAACCAACTCTCATCATATAAGTGAATGTCTTCGCGTTATGAGGTCAATGTCTTCAAACTGATTTATCTTGAGAATCTTCTGAGAATGCATATGACCTCGTCCCCTTCCCTCGCACCTTTAATGCTGTCACAGGTACATGTCCGTGGGAGAATCCCTTGGTTCTCATAGTCTTCATTCGTTTGCAGAGTTCTTGCAGAGTCACATCAACTCACCTGAAGCTAGTTCCTGTCAGTCCAACCGTTCGAAGCCTTTAAAAGTACTGAAGCCTTTCAGTTTACACTTCATGGAAACTGGAAAATCAGCGAGAAAGGGAGGCAGACAGCGTCGCGGTGACACTTCGAAGGATTTACCACCTGATTTGCATGAGATGTACAAAACTGATCCAGAGGAAACCTATACTGAATGCAAGAATCGAATCCAGTGGATTCGAAGATATTGGGCAGAAGAGTGGTTCAGATACCGCTTCATCACCAAGGAATATGCAGAGAAGAATGCCATCAAGGCACCATGGAATGATATTCTGTATAGAAATCTTCCACCCAGGAATCAGGCTGAAGCTATTGAGCAAGGCTTCTATCCTTGCATGGTGCGCGGACCACATCCTGAAAATGCTGACCCGTCTTCACTGCTCTGGTGTCATGAAGACAGTCTGTTCAAGCGAAACTACCAGTCCGCCAAAGACTCAGCTACAAAGAACAAGAAGGATTTAGGGCTTGACTTCAACCCTGGTCCTTCCTCACCTCGGGATGATGGCACCCGTGAAGCCAATGAAAACAGGATTGGCCCCTTCTACAATCTTCCTGGCCTCATCACTCACATTACTATTCGTGGTGCCAAGGTGGATCATTTTGATGATGACACTGACACCAATGAAGCTCCTGCTCCTCCTCCAAAGCCTAAGAAGCAAAAGAAGACTAAAGCTTCAAAATCATCTGCTGCTCCAAAAGCTTCAAGAGTGAAGCCTTTGGCAACTGCCCCTCCTACTCCAAGCAATAACTCTAAAGATCTCTCTCGCATCTCCAAGAGGCGTGAGAAGCCACAGAAGACACCAGTTCAGAAACTGAGTCATGCACTAACGCCTGCTGCCATTCTGAGGAATGAGTCTGAACCCATTGACTTGTCTTCTGATGAAGAATTTGGTGAGGATGCTCTGGAACAGCTGATCAAGAGCAAGCAAGAGGCGGAGATCTTCAACGATCTGCCCCTCTTTGATGTCAACATTCTGAAGAACTTCATTGATGAGTGGTTTGATAATCAGGATCTCAGCTTTGATGACCTTCAACTTCCCATTGGCGTCAGCGTTGCTTTTCAAGGCGCCATAGCTCCTGAACTTGCTCTGGCTCAGCGCATCATTAAACTGAAGCAAAAGATCGACTTCGAGAAGGAACAGTTCAAGAAGCATGTCGCCAGGCTGAATGTGGCTAATGTGCAAAAGTTCAAGGTGATGCTGAATGACCTCAAAGAGTCGTTTCGGAAGAAACGCGAGGAAACTAAAGGCTCAAGAGAGCGCATGAAAGCACTCGCTGACAAATGCGTTCAAGCCTACAATGAAGTTGAAAAGCGAAAAGCACTTGGCCGCCCTGGCATTGACCCCTCAATGGCTGCCAAGAAAAAGAAGGCATCTGAAGCCAACACTGATGCACCACAGCAGGAAGAACCTCGCATTGTCTTCCCTGCCAGCATGCGCAGCTCAAATCCCAAGGCTCCTTCAGTGGTTTCTCAATAGAAGAAAACCAAGGCAGCTGAAGCCGAAGCCAGGAAGAGGAAAACCAAGCGCACCACTGATGAAGAACTAGCCCCTAACAAGAGAAAACCCAAGAGAAGAGATCAGGCTACTCCCACAGAGCCCCTTGTTGTTGAACCCCTTTCTTTTGTTCCCCCTCCGTCCGCAAACCAAGAGCGTCGGATAATTGTTCATGAGCCTGCTTCCACAGAGGCTCTTGAAGCTCAAGAAGTTCCAGTCGTCGACCCCATCGCGACTGAAGATATTGCTCAAGATGATGTAATACTTCCTCAGATCGAGCGCCCATCGGTATCATCGCCTGTTCGAACGAACAGTGAGCTTATCAGCATTGGTCATCCTCTGACGCCAATATCACAAGATGCATCGTGGGCTGATCACCCCCAGCAAGCTACCCCACAAGACTCACCAAGTACACCCCAGCCGTCAAGTGTGCCTGTCATCGGCCCCATGCCAAATGATGACAACTACATGGAGACATCACCATCACCAAAGGCGTCGCCCGTATTCCAACGGCTTCGCAAAGGCCTGAGGCCATCCGTCTCCATGACCACCATCATAGAAGAGGCCTCAAACTTGTCATGTTCAGTGGCACGTCAAGTGTTTCCTGAAGACAATCATACGTGACGGTCCACAATATGCGAAGCCATTCTTCTTTGAAGACCCTCCATTACATCGGTAGGAGCAACACAAGAAGAAAAGCGTGTCGCTACTCCCCCTGCAAGTCAAGAAGAAGTTCATGAAGAGAATCAATCTGTGCCAGAACCTCCAGCTACTCAAGGGAAGGGTGAGAATCCTGAGGCTGCCACAAATGACATTCCTGAAGCCAGTGACGTTGTCATGGCCGACGCTAATGTGGAACCTTCAGTGGTCAATGCACCAGTGGCCAATGAAATCAATGAAGCCCATCAAGCAGATGAAGTCAATGTCGCACCTGTCTCCAATCTGCAGCCTAAAGTTAATGCCACTGCTCCTGTTCCGCCTCCAAGGCCACACACTATCGAGCAAGCATACAACTATGGCCAGCTTATGGCTTGTCGAGATGGCCTATTCGATTCCTCCACCTGCTGCTGGTCCTCAATTTGATTACCATGTCGAGCACAGGCCTCGGGTTCAGAAGCCAAAGCCAAGACTGCCCAGATTTCCAGGTACTTCCACTTCACCAGGATCGTTCAATGTCAACGGATTCATTGCACACAACACCTTTTTTGATTGCGCCAAGAACCCCTACACCAGGCCCAAGATTTCATCTGATCGTTTCTGGAGTTATCAGCAGCGTAGCTACTATTCATGCATTCTGTACAACCAAGGCCGCATATTTCCGCATATGCGCCTTTGATCTGGCCATAATGGCCTGCCCTACTTAGAAGAAGCTCTCGATTGCTTGGAGAGCACAGCTTCTTGCATTTTTCAGCGATAAGAACCTTTGGAATGAAGAGTTCTTGCTCCAATTCTACGCCACTCTGCATATCAGAGGCTACTACAGGTATCCTAAGACTTGGATACTTGAGTGGATGACAGGAAATGTCCATCATGAAGCCAAAGCATTTAATGTCATTGAGCCCACTCCAGGGGATCTCTATGAGCCTGGTTGTCAGCTTCACACTGCAGCTTTGGAAAGCATCTTTCATAAGCCAGAACCCGACATGAGCCAGATGCTAAGCATGATGAAGCCATTGCCTCCGGATCACGAGAATATCCTACGGAGTTCTTTGTTGAAGACCTTGAGTATACGCCACGCACAATCTATCACATCATAAGGCGAACTCTACGGCCTATCAAAGGACATTCTCCAAAGGCTAAGCTAGAAGGTGCAATGAAGACATTGGTCTTCCATATTCTTCATGGCAAAAGCTTCAATGCAGGGATTTCTTCATCCGCCAACTTCTTTGCATCGAGGATCGACATTCTTGGTTTGAAGTTCTATGCTCCATGGATCATGCGTGCGATCAAGCTTCTGCTTTGCTTTCAACTATCAGCCATCTGCGCGCAACCACATTATCTTCTTGCCAGATGTCGATTTGTCGGTTGAAGCCATCTATCCGGAGCCTGACAAGGACCACTCTATCATCATAATGCTGATCGTCAGAGCTTCACTCAGCCCATTGAAGGTGTGATGGCTGCCACTCGAGTCTATCCGTTGGCTGGTACTACACGTGCACCTCACCGTGCCCCTACCGAAGCCACCAACAGCACCATTGCTCAACGGCCTCGAAGGCGATCTCGTGTTCTCAATGACCGAGAGCTTCTCATTGGCCTGCATTAGAAACAAGATAGGCATCATGATTGGCTCAAGCGCCAGATGCAGAGCATCATGACTGACGTCAATCGCATTCGCAACCTTGCAACCAAGAATTCCTTTGTCACGCATGAAACACAGCCGATGCACATGGAAAGGGCTGACGCTTATGTGTGCTGAGGAAGATCTTCAGGACGATGGCTTCTCAGAAAGATTCAAGTTTGATTCTACTCCGTCCAGAAATGTTGTTCTGTGGCGCACTCCATCTCTTGAAGACTCAGAGTACTGCTCTTCTGCTGCAACCGTGAATGCTTGTGTGATCGATGATCAAGATGATGCCACTTCGCCACCTCCAACACGAATCGACCTGCTTTCGAAGTTTATGCGCCTTTGCCAAACCTCGACACCAACCTGCATCTTCTCCTACTCCTTGAGGCACGAGTAGAGGCTCAATGTCTTCAACCCTTTTTGGTCCTTACTGACAAAAGGGGGAGAAGCTATGAGTTGATAGTCTTCAAGCGGGTTCATATGGGCGGTTGCATTACATTTTGCCTAGTGTTTACAACTCTTGCTCTTGATACTTTTGGTTCTCTGAGTTGTAACACTTAAATTCGATGGTCGTCTGCTACTTATTTGCTATTTTGTGATGCGATGATAAATTCCGCATGTGCGACGATAACGTCCGCACTTAAATCATTTTGCAGACGTCCATTTTTCATTATGCATGTCATTATATTCGACATCGCATCATGCATGATGAATTGTCTTCATAAGTTGAAGAGGATCTCCACAAGTAGAACCTGCCATGTGCATTTGCATTCCAAAAGCAAGTTATTTATATGCACATCTTCAGGGGGAGCCTTCTGCTACTTACGAAGACAATACCTCATCCTTTACAATTTCACATACTTATATCCCCGTTGAAAACTTCAACCAGTTTGTCATCAATCACCAAAAGGGAGATTGTAAGTGCATCTAGTGCCACCCCTAGTTTGGTTTTGGAGTATTGACAACAAAGCGTGGTTGAGGACTAATGTGTTTGTGAGAATTGCAGGATAACACGGTAGTAGTCCCTCCTTGATTCGGTTTACCTCTAGGAGATGACCCTAAAAATGTATGAAGACATTGAAGATAATGGTGGTACGTGAAGATATTCACATTGAAGACTATGACAGAAGAAGACATTGAGTGAAGACTATGGAGCACGAAGACTTAGCAGTTTCGTTGTTTCTTTTCTTCTTTGTTGAGTCATAGGAACCACCGCACTGTTAAGTGGGGTCCAAGTGAACAAAGTCGAGTGGTGAGCCGATGCTCAAACAAAATCCTATGTCTTGGCGAAGACAATGAGAGCAAATCTTATCCAGAGTCGGATAAGTCAGCTTTACTTGTATCCCAAGTCAAGGTATGCACATGTTGAAATCTGACCGTTGTGACATGTGTCAGTTCCTTAGTGACCCAGGGTCATTTCGGACAAATTAGGTCGGGTTGCCCAGTGGCTATAAATAGCCGACCCCCTACACCATAAATTGGTGGCTGCTCAGAGTTAGTGCATGGCTTTTGTCGTTTAAGAGCAACCCACCTCCGAAGCTTTTGAGAGTGAGAAATCCTTGTGAGGACAAAGCCCAAACACCCAGAGCCAAAGAGTGTTAGGCATCCTTGAAGTCTTTACATCCGCGTGATCTGAAGACTTGTTACACTTGAGGACTGTGAATCCTCCAGCCGGTTAGGTGTCGCGTTCTGAGCATCCAAGAGTAATTGTGGATTGCCGGTGAACGAAGTCTGTGAAGGTTTTGAAGTCTACCTTGAAGACTTACCAGTGTGATTGGGCGAGGACTGTGTGTCCTTAGCTGAAGGGGAATAAGGTGAAGACACGGTCTTCTGAGTTCAATCTCAGCCTCCATAACGGACATCACGGTTGTCACAACAAGCTGGAACTGGTCGAACAAATCCTTGTCTTCACAACACACTGGTTCTATCTCTTACTCTCCTTACTTACAGTTCGTCTTTGTGAAGTCATTGCCTGATTACTTTACCTATTTTTCTTCACTGTGTGACTACTTGTTCTGATTGGCTTCATACTATCTTCCATCCTGATCCTACTACATAGTTGCTATCAGTCATCATGCTTTAGCTTCATACTTGTCTGACTATGGCTTGTCTAGTGTAGTTCATCTTCCGTTGCATGTTTATAGGTCCAGTTTTCATGTTTGTCTTCGAAACTTTCATGTTTTGAAGACTTTCATAAAAATCGCCTATTCACCCCCCCCCCTCTAGTCGATAACTGGCACTTTCAGATTCCCCTTCTACAATGTTGGGAAATCATCTGGCACTCAACAAAGAAGACACCAAAGACAAGAGGACCATCATTCTCAACCATGAAGATGTCTTGTTGTGTAGAGCTTGGTTGGCCACAATCATGGATCTTATATGTAGAACTGAGCAAAAGGTCTCATAGTATTGGCAAAAAAATCCATGCTTGGTACCATGAACACAATCACTATGTGGAGCCATAACACCCGCAATGAGGGCTCTCTCCAACATAGATGGGCCACAATCCAAGAGTCCATGAACAAGTTTTACGGTTTCTATGCACATGTGGTGAATAAGCAACAAAGTGGAGTTGGACTCAAAAGCCATGTAAGTTTTGCTTGCTTCACACGGTCGTTATTTTTATCGCTCAGTTCGTTTGTGCCATTATGTTGACGTGTGATTTTTTTCTTGCTAGATGAGGTTTGAGGGTGTCATGCAGGGCGTCATGGACTAAGGGGTCCTCGCGGCGACGTCCCATTGTACATGGACCGGATTGGTGGAACCATATAATGACAGGAGATCTGTGAAGCCGTGGTGTGCCCTCCAAGTCAAGAAGGCGCGGGATCTCTTTAAACCTTTGTTGTAATCTATCTTCGGTAACCCTAACCCTACTGGTGCCTATATAAACCAAGGGTTTTTAGACTTTAGGGCTAGAGCTACATTCATCACCTTAGGGTTTAGCTCATACTGATCTCGAGGTAGATCTACTCTGTAAACCACATCATACATCCAATACAATCAAGCAGGACGCAGGGTTTTACCTCTTCGAGAGGGCCCGAACCTCGGTAAACATTGTGTTCATCGTCCCTTGTTCCCCATCGATCCTAGATCCACAGCTCGGGACCCCTACCCCGAGGTCTTCCGGTTTTGGCACCGACATTGGTGCTTTCATTGAGAGTTTCGATGTTGGATCGCCGGAAGAATCGGTGGCTCAACCGGTCATTAGAGACCACGCTCATACCAAGGGTGTCCCCACCACTGGATGTCTCCCCGTCTTTGGCGGCATATTGGTGTGCGCTGATCCCATTGGTCGTTTCGACCAGATTGAAGGCTTTGTCCCCATAGAGGAGTTCACCAGTTCGGGGCATCAACCCCAAGGCCAGCAGACTTTCTAGAATTGTGTATCACTCAGTGTCCGGCTTTGAAGCCTAGATCTGACAGACCGCTCGTGAGATCTCCCTCTGAATCGCCGGGGTGTCCGGCACCCCCATGTGTCCAATCTATGGACCACTTGGTGAGTCTTTTCCGTGCAATGGGAATCTCCGTCACCAGGCCCACGGCTTATGATCGGATCGGGCTCAAACCCGACGACCGAGAAACCAGCACCTCTCTGGTCACTCACCTCGTAGCCACCATCGAAGATGCCCAGGAAGGTCCACATCCACCCAAGTTAAGAACGGTGTACACTCGAGCCTCCAGTTCAGAGTCAGACACCAGCCCAAAAAAACACCCGAACCCAAGCACCAATGCTAGATCCGGCCTTGAGTCGATCCAGACACGCACTAGTCCGGATCCAAACCTCGCAAGATTAGAGCCCGACATGACTCGGCCACCCATCAAGGATAGTCCGGGTCCGCTGTAGGAGGGAATTCTTGAATTTGTCCACCCGCCCACCACACCGAATACTCTTCGAATTCGGGAAAGCCGGACATATGGGACCTCATGTATATCAAACAGCTGCCAAACGAGACAGTCCATCATTATTGGGCTAGGTTCCTCCTGGTAAAGAACAGGATGGCACCCAGCTGTGACAAAGAGATAATTAAAGCCTTCCAGTTCAACTGCAAGGATGAGGGCCTCTTAAACGCCCACGCACATCGCTGAGTTCAAAGCTTCATCGAACTATAAGACATGGTATGCAAATATTGTCCATGGAGAACACGTGGAGGGCGCAACAGATGAACATGGGGCCATCGCCCGCCTCGCAGCACGGAAGGTCCCTCTTTAAACGGGCATATACAAATCGGCTGCTGGAGCACGAGCCGAACGAAAATAAGATGAGGCCCAGATCAGTGATGGACGAATTGTTGGATAAACCATGCCCAATACACTCAGTCTTGCTAGACACGAACCCAACCTACTGACTTCGAGCCCGTTGGATGGTAAGACAAGTAGCCAAATACGGCGAACCAATCTTGGGCCTCACACTTCCAGATAAGCAGTCCACGGCCTCACCACCGGACCATAATGTCCTCACAGTATACAAGACGTTTGCCTCAAACAATAAAAGGAAAAAGACTCTTCGAGAGCTCAAGCAGATATATCAGGTAACAGCCACAGATCCATGGGCAGCCATGCCTATTACCTTCATCGAAAAGGACGAGCCAAGCCCCCGTAACAGCCATGCACTAGCCGCACTAGTCCTCGACCCTACTGTCGACGGCTTCCGACTAACTAAAGTGCTAATGGATGGAGGCATCGGCCTCAACCTCATTTACAAGGATACTCTCGATAAGATGCAATTCAACAGGTCTCGCATCGAACCCAGTCATACCACATTCTGAGGTATAATACCCGGTAGGGAGGCACACTGCTCGGGACGCTTAACCTTTGACGTTGTGTTCGGCACATTCGACAACTACAGATCAGAACCCTTCCTATTTCACATTGTGCCCTTCCGTAGCGGATATCATGCCCACCTAGGACGTGAGGCTTTCTCAAGATTTCAGGCCATACCACATTATGGGTATATGAAACTCAAGATGCTAGGGCCCAACAGGGTAATCTTGCTTAAAAGAGACCCTAGAAAAGCCTTCCAAGCCGAAAACAAAATGGCATCCCTCACCCTAGAGGCACTATTTGAAGCCTTCATGGCCGAAGAGTTGACAGCGCTACGCACTACAGTCGATAGGGACAATGTGGTTCTTACTAAAAGACAAAAACCCACATCATTCAAGCCAGCCGATGAAATAGTAAAATTCCAAGTGCACCCAACAGACCCCAACAAAACTGCATCCATAGGAGCACAGCTGGACCCCGCAGTCGACGAGGCGCTAAGGCTACTCCTACACGAAAATTGGGAAATATTCTCGTCGCACCCATCAGATATGCCAGGAATCCCACGCAGGCTAGCAGAGCACAGCCTCAACATTCTAAAAGGCTTCAAGCCAGTGAGGCAAACTCTGTGCCAATTTTCCAAACCCAAACGGCAGGCTATGGGCGAAGAACTTGTAAAACTGCTAGAGGCCGGATTCATCCGTGAGATAAAGCACCCCGAATGGCTAGCAAATCTGGTTATGGTACCAAAGAAGGACAAGTCCTGGTGGCTCTGTGTCGACTTTAAAGACCTCAACAAGGCTTGTCCATTCCCCTTGCCCAGGATAGACCAGATCATCGACGCCACTGCCGGACACGACTCGTTGTGCTTCCTTGACGCATGCTATGGATACCATCAGATTAAGATGAAAGAATCAGATCAGGCGGCAACTGCATTCATCACCCCTTACGAGCCTTTCTGCTTCAACACCATGCCGTTCGGGCTAAAGAATGCAGGCGCCACATACCAGCGCATGATTCAAACATGCCTTGAAAACCAAATTGGTAAAATAGTCAAAGCATACGTGGATGACGTGGTTGTCAAGAGCAAACACATCGATCAACTGATAGACGACCTACGCCAAACCTTCGACAACCTGCGAGCCTACGATATATGACTCAACCCGGAGAAATGCGTCTTTGGGGTCACTGACGGAAAGCTACTCAAATTCATAGTCTCCCATGGAGGAATCGAAGCTAATCCGGCAAAGATTAGAGCGTTGTCTCAGCTCGCAATACTAACAGAGCTCAAGCATGTCCAAAAATTAGTAGGATGCGTGGTAGCCTTGAGCCGCTTTATATCTCGCCTCGGAGAAAAGGCATTACCATTCTACAAACTGCTCAAAAAGACCAAGAACTTCCAGTGAACAGGCGAAGCAGCCACGACACTCGAGGAGATTAAAACACTCCTCGTCGGCAACCCTATCCTGGCCGCACTCGGCATTGGTGAACCCGTGCTACTGTACATTTCAGCCACCAATCAGGTGGTCAGCGCGGTGCTCATCGTGGAGCGGGAGTAAGAGCGCCACAAGTTGCAAGTCCAGAAGCCGGTCTACTACGTGTCCAAGGTACTAACACCATGTAAATCACGATACCCGCACTATCAAAAGATAGCCTACACGGTCTTTATGGCATCCCGAAAGTTGCGACACTACTTTCAAGAGTGTTCGGTCACAGTGGCATCGGAGGCTCCCTTGAACGATATACAATAACAGGTACTCCACAGGCCGCATCGCCAAATGGGCCATCGAGCTCCTCCCCTTCGAGATAAGATACAAACCACACCGAGCCATTAAATCTCAGGTGTTGGCCGATTTCATAGCCGAATGGACCGAGGCCGAACTACCCCGGGAGTACTCTACATACTCACACTGGACAATGTATTTCGACGGCTCAAAGATGTTAGCCGGACTGGGGGTTGGAGTCATCCTAATCTCCGCCATAGGCGACATTGTTCGGTACGTCCTCCAGATAATGTACACGGACTCCAACAACGCGGCCGAGTACGAAGCACTACTACATGGTCTTCGCGTGGCCACGACAATGGGCGTACAACGCCTCGAGGTAAGGGGAAACTCAAACTTGGCGATCTCTCAAGTCAACGGCAAATTCCACGCCAAAGACCCCAAGATGGCAGCATACAGAAACGCGGTCCTCCGGATATCGGCCCGATTTGAGGGCCTAGAGTTTCACCATGTCTCTAGAGACAGCAATCAAGCAGTCGACGTCCTCGCACGCATGGGCGCCAAGCGTGACCTGGTTCCCAAGAACACCTTCCTCGAGCGGCTCTTTAAGCCCTCCGTGGTGTGGCAGGACAACGTCACCAGTGCATTATCCAACGAGCCCGCTCACACGCCTGAAATGAACAAAACGATCATGTCATCGGCGGCTCCACACTCGAGGAAACACCTTCCGCACACGAAGTAATGGCCATAATCCCACCATGGACAGAACCCCTACTAGCCTACCTCACACAACATCAGCTTCTGGAGGATCAAACAGAAGCACGACACATAGTCTGGCGCTCTGAAGCATACAAGGTCCATGAGGGTGAACTCTATAAGAGGAGTACCACATGAGTTTTACAAAGATGCATCTCCGAAGAAGAGGGACAGCAGCTCTTGGCAGAGCTACACACGGCATGGGCAGACACCACGCGGCATCTCGGGCTTTGGTCATCAAGGCTTTCCGAGCAGGGTTTTCTGGCCTACCGCCCGTGAAGATGCCCGAACATTAGTCCAACATTGCCTCGGATGCCAGCTATTCGCAAATCAAAGCCATATGCCCCCCACAGTTCTTCGCACGATACCGATCACATGGCCTTTTGCGATCTGGGGTCTCTACATGGTCGGACCACTTAAAGGGGTACAAACAAAAAGAAGAACCTATTGGTCATGGTCGACAAATTCACAAAGTGGATCGAGGCAAGATCCGTCACTTCGGCAGAGTCCGGACCAGTCGTCGACTTCTTACCCGACGTCGTACACCATTATGGTGTCCCCCACAGCATAATTACCGATAATGGTACCAACTTCACCGCCCAGGAAGTTAAAGACTGGTGCAGTAAAATGGGCATTAAGCTCGATTACGCCTCGGTGTACCACCCACAGACCAACGGACAGGTCTAATGAGCCAATGGACTCATTATGAGCGGCATTAAACCTCGCCTAGTTCGATCCCTTGAACAATCAGACTGCCACTGGGTCGAGGAATTCGATTCCGTACTATGGGGGCTGCGCACCACTCCTAATCGTTCAACCGGATACACACCATTTTTTATGGTATACAGTGCGGAAGCAGTTCTCCCATGTGACCTTATCGATGACGTGCCTAGACTGTGCATGTATGAAAAAAAGGAAGCCGAGCTCGATCGGCGGGATGATCTGGATGCCCTGGAAGAAGAGCGGGACATAGCTCGAGCTCTGTCCGTTTTCTATCAATAGCAGGCGCGACATTACCACAACCTTGAAGTCCGGGCGAAGACATATAACATGGGAGACCTCGTCCTCCGACTCCCCGAGAAACAGAAGAATAAACTATCACCTAAATGGGAGGGACCATACATCATCGATGAAGTACTAATCAGAGGAGCATATCGTCTCCGCTGCCCTTCCGACGAGTGCCTCGAGCCGAACCCGTGGGACGCGTTTTTACGCCTGAGCTTGACATACATCTCCACCTTTCTCCTTTTTTATTATTTTTCTTATTTCTTTCTTTTCAACATGGTGCTAGTTCGGCTAAACCGAGCCATACCAATCTCGTATAATATACATCACTGAATGTAACACCCCGCTACGCATGGGGGCTCACTACAAAGAGCCAAAATAAATGTATAAATTGCACTCGTACTGATTGCGTCCTTCTCATACATGTTAAGCCAACATATGCACTTGTTTGACTTAAGATCTTTGCAAAGTTGGGTTGCCTAGCTCCTGTGTTTACCCCTACGTTCCCGATTGTTCGGCTAGGGCGTAAAGGGAGCACCTCTGCGATTGCTACGACCAGGTCACCCGGGACCGTACCTCAGACGGGTGAAGCCGAAAGCTAGTGTTCTTACAGAATATAACAAGTCGTCCTAAGGGAAGTGATTATAGCCTCGAGATTACTACCAGGGTTGTTTTTTAAAACCATTGGTGTCCGTTGATCTTACGTACCCAGACTATAATTTTACCCAACGAAAGGAACCTTTGGAGGAACTATTTTCATCGAAAGATGTTTCTTACATTAAACAGTAATATAAAATAACTCTCCACACATGTTTCGTCTGTTCAAACCAGATGGCCGGATTGCCTGGTTCCCGAATTTTTGCCTTGTTTCCCACGGCACACAGTACGGAATACTCCCAGATCTCTGGTTAGGGGAGCAGAAGCCGATGGACGATCAAGACAACATTCTATCAAAAAAATAACAATAATAAAGTGGATAGAGCATGGTCAACGTGAAGTACATAGACAGATAGAATTGACAAGATCACTCATTCTCGACATTGTCTATCAATTGCTCTAAGGCACAATCCTTTTGAGAATAGCGAGCGGCTTGCATCACTTCATCGTACACCAAGCTCAGTGGTATCTCTTGGTCGACAGAGCCCATGGGACCAACCCGGGCCATATGCACCGGGTCTAGCTTGGTGAAGCGGGTCTTTACCATAGCCCATGCCTCGTGCACTCCTTCTCGACAGGCCGAAACCTTCCACAATTCAAACCTTCGCCGAGACCCTTTAAAGCGACTGGCCAGTTCGGCCATACTCTCAGGCGGCACATCCGACGGCCATAACGCCTTCACCATGCTCTTCATGGCTTTCCGGGCCCTTTCATAAGTCTTCATCAGCTCCTTTAAAAGGTTCCCGTCATAGGTACCCGCCTCTTGCTCGGGCCGTCTAGTCAAGAGACCTAGAAAGCAGGTGTTGCATACCATCATTAACAGATCAAACGGTACTTGCCAACATCACGGTAAGATCAGCGCTTACCAAATATGCCACCTTTAAGCTTCTGGTTCTCCTCCAGCGCTTGGGCCAGCTGAGTCTTCAAACTCTTAATCTCCTCGGCTTTCCGCTGATTCTCCGCCTTGAGCTCATTTTTCTCCGCCTAGCTTCACGTCAGTACTCGTTTACCAGCCTCCAACTCCTTCCGCGGCTCATTTACAGTGCCCGCGCCTATACGGAGTATACGGTGTTAATGCTCAGCATACAACATATACCTACAAAAGCAGTCTCTCCTACTCACCGGACAATTCACTGCTGGCTTTTCGAGCCGCATCTAGTTCGGCCTTAGTCTCGACCAATTCTGTTCGACACAATTCCAGGTCCTCGGACAGCTTTGTGTTCTGCTCTCTTGCGGCCAACAAAAATAATATCATTAGATACCCTTAAGTCGGTCGTCCCACCCGTATTAAGGCTTGGGGGCTAGTTGGTTAGGGAACATGATCTGCTTTCAAGCCACATACCTGCACCTTGGCGGCAAAAAGACTAGTGATCCCTTCAAGACCCGTCCGGACCGAATTGATAGCACTAAATTCATGTTCAGCAAAGGCAGTATGACGAGAAGTCTCCCTTCGGCGGTGATGATTCATTACGCTCTCAACTTCGGAATTAGTGACTGATACATCATTGGAATCCGTTGGAGGTACACCGGCCGCCGCATGTTCGGAGGAGGGCCTGGCTAGTACCAAAGACTTGGGACCGAAGCTGCTATTTGGCGTGTCCAGGAAATCTTTGGATTGGTGCAGAGGCATGCGCCTTCTGCAAAATCGAGCAATTTTCAATAAAAAAGTACCAACGGCAACCGTCGCTGCAATCCCAAAATACCTTACCTCTGCACCGAAAGGGCATGTGCCTCCACTTCGGCGGAAGCTTTCCGCTTTGATCTCCCTTCAAGGTATGGGGCTCACGCGGTCCGCACTCCTCCTGAGGCGTTCTTACACGTAGTACGGCGACCCTTGGGAGTAGAAGTCAGCATGTGGGGGTGGCGCGAGATGATCGCCCTGTTCAGGAAGGGGTCTTCTTTTCACTTACTCTAGAAGAGGGAAGAGCCCCAGGGTGGTCGGCTGTTACAGTCATCTTGGCGCCGTCAAGGCCCTCCTAATAGATCACCCCGTCTTCAAATTCGATCGACGTATGTGGGTCGTCATGATACCCCGGATCATCGTCGCAAGAATGATCCTCTGGTTGAGGAGAAGGACAATTAATGGACACAACCTGACGGCTCCATCCCTATTCAGTTACGAACAGTAAGAATTCAGGCGTAATCAATGGGCTCAAAATAATGGATAATGGCTTACCCAGTCCGCTGGATTGTATCCGAAGCAGCGTTCCCGAATACTCATGCGAGCGAACTCTGCTTCTTCTCCCTTAAAGAGATCAGCCAGCATCTTAGCCAGGGCCACCTTGTTGTCTGGCCCTTGCCGCTGGTAATGGGTCACATCGTTGGTTCCGTTATAGCACCATAAAGGGTGCCCCCGTAGTTGGAGGGGTTGCACGCATCGGGTGATGGCGATAGCCATTACTTTGACCTGTTGGGGAACGTAGTAATTTCAAAAAAAATCCTACGCACACGCAAGATCATGGTGATGCATAGCAACGAGAGGGGAGAGTGCCGTCCACGTACCTTCATAGACCGTTAAGAGGAAGCGTTATGAAAACACGATTGATGTTGTCGTACATCTTCACGATCGACCGATCCTCAGTACCGAACGTACGGCACCTTCGCGTTCAGCACAAGTTCAGCTCGGTGACGTCCCGCGAACTCACGATCCAGTAGAGCTCGAGGGAGAGTTTCGTCAGCACGATGGCGTGGTGACGATGTTGATGAATCTACCGACGCAGGGCTTTGCCTAAGCACCGCTACGATATGACCGAGGTGGATTATGGTGGAGGGGGGCACCGCACACGGCTAAAAGATCAATGATCAATTGTTGTGTCTATGGGGTGCCCCCTTGCCCCCATATATAAAGGAGCTAGGGGGAGGCGGATGGCCAAGGAGGAGGGCGCGCCAAGGGGGGAGTCCTAATCCCACCGGGAGTAGGACTCCACCTTTCCTAGTAGGAGTAGGAGAACGGAAGGAAGGGAGAGAGGAAGAGAAGGAAAAAGGGGGGCGCCGCCCCCCCTCCTTGTCCAATTCAGAATAGAGAGGGAGGGGCGTGTGGCTGCCCTGGCCGCCCATCCTCTTCTCCCACTAAGGCCCATTAGGCCCAATATACTCCCCCGGGGGTTCCGTTAACCCCCCGGGTACTCTGGTACATGTCCGAAACCTCCCGAAACCTTTCCGGTGTCCGAACATAGTCGTCCAATATATCAATCTTTACGTATCGACCATTTAGAGACTCCTCATCATGTCCGTGATCATATCCGGGACCCAGAACTACCTTTGGTACATCAAAACACAAAAACTCATAATATCGATCGTCACAGAACTTTAAGCGTGCGGACCCTACGGGTTCGAGAACTATGTAGACATGACCGATACACGTCTCCGGTCAATAACCAATAGTGAAACCTGGATGCTCATATTGGCTCCTACATATTCTACGAAGATCTTTATCGGTCAAACCGCATAACAACATGCGTTGTTCCCTTTGTCATCGGTATGTTACTTGCCCGAGATTCGATCGTCGGTATCTCAATACCTAGCTCAATCTCGTTACCGGCAAGTCTCTTTACTCGTTCTGTAATGCATCATCTCGCGACTAACTCATTAGTCACATTGCTTGCAAGGCTTATAGTGATGTGCATTACTGAGAGAACTCCAGAAGATACCTCTCCGACAATCGGAGTGGCAAATCCTAATCTCGATCTATGCCAACTCAACAAGTACCATCGGAGACACCTGTAGAGCAGCTTTATAATCACCCAGTTACGTTGTGACGTTTGGTAAGACACAAAGTGTTCCTCCGGTAATCGGGAGTTGCATAATCTCATAGTCATAGGAACACGTATAAGTCATGAAGAAAGCAATAGCAGTAAACTAAACAATCAAGTGCTAAGCTAACGGAATGGGTCAAGTCAATCACATCATTCACCTAATGATGTGCTCCCATTAATCAAATGACAACTCATGTCTATGGCTAGGAAACTTAACCATCTTTGATCAACGAGCTAGTCAAGTAGAGGCATACTTGTCGACGTTCTGGGAACGGGGGTCCCCAGACTTGCCTGCCTGCGGCCCACGGTGTGGCTAAGTCAGCGGGCCGTACGGCGCATCTTCATCAGCCAGGCATCCAAGACCCTCGCGAGGGGCCAAGCCTCGCGAGGCGAATGATGCAAGACCTCCTCAGGAGTGGCCTAGCCAGGCAGGCTCACAAGGAGCGGAGATATCAAGGCGGGGCAAACCTCACGATGCTTTCGTGACGTGAGACATGACGATCAAGACCAGGGGGGCACCAGGCGAGCGCCAGCGCGCGCAACGTCCTTGTTTCCTACTTGGTGCTAAGGAGGCAAGCGCAGGCGAGGAGTACCGAGGCATCAGGCAAAGGTTGTCATATCGGTGCAACGAGACCAAGACCAGAAGGACGGCAGGACAGAGGTCATCATGGAGCCCAAGACGGCGTCACCACCGGAGCCTTTCGCAGGCGAAGACCACTTTTGTCAGGATAGCTTGTACTAGCTGTCCCCCTTCAAATTTGCCCGCCGTTGTTGGCTCCCTTCCCGCTCAATATTTGGGGAGAGGACCAGGGCCTATATAAGTAGAACTAGCCACCACAGTAGGGGCATCTCAGCTTGATCTGATCTGATCGAGAGCCTACCTTAGCCACAAGAACACCTCAACCTCAGGAGGCTGTTCTTCCCCTTGTACTGTTCATCATCAGCCCAAGAGGCAATCCACCACCACCACACTGGAGTAGGGTATTACACCACAACGGTGGCCAGACGATATAAATCTCGTGTGTCTTTACGTATTTGCGATTTCGTCGAGTTCGTCCGTGAGATCTTAGTGAGCTAGGGCGTGGATCGGTAGGAGGGAACGACTTCGCGTGCACCCCAGAGTTCGAACCTTAAGGGTTTTGACAGAACCCCACATCTGACATTTGGCGCGTCGGGTAGGGGTGCGCCATAGCTTCCCTTCCATCGATTCGTCGCTCCGTTGCTCCGTCGTCTCCATGGCAGACGCTAGCCGCGCTCGAGCTGAGCGTCGGGCTGCCCTCACCGCCCGCGTTGCTCAGACGGTTCCCGTCGGCGGGCCACCTCGTCGTTCTCCGTCTCCCGCCGCCAACGCTGCCACCGGCCCGACGGGGAACGAGCAACAGGTGTCCTCGCTGCATCCATCGGTGCGGCAGGACGGCCGCACCGCCACTCCGTCGCTGACCCCGGTCGGTTCTTCGTCTCATGCACGCCGCGCTCCCGTGGAGGCGCGGGCCGCGCTCCTCGCGGCGAACGAGCTCCTGCGCTACCGCCCAGTCGACGACCTCTACGAGGAGTGGCTCGACCACGTCGCCGAGCTCGTCCACGCAGCAGGGGGCTCCCCGGCGCCGTCCCTCCCTCTGCCTCACCCTCCGCCAACCACAGGCGACGTGGCTCATGGCGCGCCTCCACCACCTTTGCCCCAAGACTGCGCCTTGGCGCCAAGGCGCGCGGCGCCACGGTGTGATCCGCCACGTCCGATGCCCGTGCGTGAAGAGAGAAGCTGCCAAGAAATCCCTCGGCCGCGAGAAGCTGCACCTGCGCTCCCCGCGCCGCCTCGTCAAGACCGCGCGCTGCCTGCGGTGGCGCCGCGCGGACCTCATCAAGACCAAGCTCCACCTCCGAGGTGGGCCACGGCAACCACGGCCGGCTGCCGCGCCTTCACCCCAGAGCTGCGTAGCGTCCCCTGGCCAGGAAAGTTCAAGTCGGATCTGCCTCCCCGCTACGACGGCACCTCCGATCCCGCGGAGTTCCTGCAGCTCTACGAGCTGAGCATCAAAGCAGCCAACAGCGACGAGAAGGTCATGGCAAACTGGTTCCCTATGGCTCTCAAGGATGGTGCCCGCTCCTGGCTCCTGAACCTACAGCACGGCTCGATCTCCTCCTAGGATGAGATGCGGGACCGCTTCATCGCCAACTTCCAGGGCACCCGCGACCGCCCGCCGGCCGCAGGTGACCTACGCCGCATCAAGCAACAGCCAGGGGAGAATCTCCAGAAGTACATCCAGCGCTTCAACAACACCCGCCTCAAGATCCCCAAGGTCACGGACCAAGCCATCATCTCCGCATTCTCAGATGGTGTCTGTGACGTCAAGATGAAGGAAGAGCTCGCTATCCATGAGGAGTTGTGCACATCTCAGGAGCTGTTCAACCTGGCGACCAAGTGCGCAAGAGCTGAGGAGGGGCGCCTCTCCCTCCTCGAGCTGCCAGCCGCGGGCACAGAGGAGAAGAAAGCCAAGGCCAAGGACGTGAAGCGCAAGGAAGCGGCAGTGCTCGCAGCGGAGCCCGACACCAAGCGGGGCAGAGATCAGCCCGAGTCATCCAAGAACAGCCGACCGTTCTGCGCCTTCCACAATCTGAACACCCACAACACCAGTGACTGTCAAGAGCTCAGAGCCATCCCTGAAGGACGCTTCGGTCGAGGCCCCGAGCGTAGCGACTGGGGCTACAGCCGTGGAGGAGGACGTGGAGGCGGACGCTGGGACGACCGTGGCCCGCTCCAGGAGTGGCGCGACGGGCCTCGTGAGGACCGCTGGTAGGACCATCATCGCGAGGGCGACTGGAGGGACCAGCCTCGTGAGGATCGCCCCCAGGGCAACGCTGGTCTTCCCCCACTGCCGCCACCAAGAAGGAACGACAATCACCATCAGGATGAGGGGGTTGGGGGCTTCCAAGAGCCGCGGCAATCGCCTGCATCTTGGGCGGCGCGCAGGCCCCAGCCTCTCAACGCATCTTCAAACAGTTCGCTCGTGAAGTGAACACGGTGCTTCCCAAGCTCGAGGTCACGCGCCCACTCAGGTGGTCCCAATGCACCATCGCTTTCAACTCGGCAGATCAGCTCAAGTGCGCAGCCACCATCGGCGCTCTCCCGATGCTTTGTTCACCAGTCATCAGCAATGTGCAAGTTACCAACACCCTCATCAACGGCGGCGCAGGGCTCAACGTCCTGTCCGTTGACACATTCGACAACCTCCAAGTGCCATATGAGCAGCTTCAGCCTAACAAGCCTTTCTCTGGAGTGACCGACGGCTCCACCACACCGATAGGGCAGGTCCGCCAGCCTGTCACCTTTGGGGAGCGCAAGAACTACCGCACCGAGCTCATCGCCTTCGACGTCGCGCACATCCGCCTGCCGTACAACGCCATCCTCGGGTATCCAGCCTGGCCAAGTTCATGGCAGTCACCCATCACTTCTAGCGTCCTCAAGATGCCGGGAAGCGGCGGAATTATCACGGTCCCATGTGAAGAGAGAGATGCGGTGTGCTCCCTCGAGCGCGTCTTCCAAGATGCAGCAATCAACGACCCCGACCGCAAAAGCGAGGGCCCTCCTGAGGCCCTCCCCAAGAAGAAGAAGTAGTTGCGCCGGGCAGGATCTCGGGGAGGCGGCGGCGGCTGGAGCCTCATCAGGATCAGCGCCCGCTTCAGGCGCGCCTCCCTCCATCGCATAGGAAGGCGCGCCTGGTGCCCTCCTCGGGCAGGGCTCGGGGGCTCTCTTTTGGAGGGCCTCGAACCTTGCCAACCTCACGAGGGAGGCGCTTGGGCACCACTTGGAGGCGTGCTTCGCGGCACGTTTCCCTCGGGAGAACACAGGGCAAGGAGTGCCCACCACTCAGGAGTTCATCACCAAGACCACTCAGGAACTGCAAGACGCAAGAGCCATGCGCGGCGATAGCCGCTCACGAGGCGCAGCTCCCCATCCACGCGAGGATGCTGGGCTGCGTGTCTGCATCGATGTCCCAGGGCTCAACAGGGCCACATCTCAGGAGCGTTTCTGGCATTCGCGTGTGGGCCATTGCGAGGGCCCGCCACACAACTATGTTCGCATGCCCTTCGGCTTACCGAGCGTGGTGTCAGCCTATCAGCGCAACATGCGGCGCGTCCTGGCGGCTCAGGAGGCCAAGTACCACGCCGTCCTGGAAGAAATGGAGACGGTCTTCAAGGAACCTCCCGAGCCCCCAGAGCCTCCCGAGGCTCAGGGCCCCGGTGGCTCGTGAAGAGTCATTCCTTCGACGCTCGCCTTCAGCTGCACCAACTCTACTTCGTCTACAGAACCAGGTGACATTTTCCAGGCTCGTTTAGCTGGGAGCGCCCCTCGGGCTGCATTATTCCCAGGTCGCATGGGTCCGTCCCTGTGGCATGTATCCCTTTTGCTTATGTCTTTATCTTACCTTGCTAAGGGCGCCCCTTGGGCTGCATCATCCCCAAGCCGCTCGGGCCGGACCTAGTGGCATGTATCTTCCTGCATTTGCCCAAGCTGATTTGCCTTCCATGCTTAACCTTCCTACGGTTATCACCTACTCGATCGCCACCCGCCATGGGTCCATTCATCCATTCATCCCGTGCAATTCGCTTGCGCGTTAAAAGGGGGGCTCCTGAGCATCACGACTCAGGAGCTCTTACTGGCTCTCCAGCCCTCACCCCCTGGCCTTGACCACGGCATCGCGACCTGGCATACCAGCGCGGCTGAGCTCGCTCGAGGGCCAGGACCTGAGGACGCAGAGTGCTTGCACCTAACCGCGTTGCAGGAACACACAGCAACCAAGACTCAAGACCAGGCGCAACCCGCCTTGAGGTAGGGCCTCGTGATTCCTGCGCTGGCTCACGAGTGCCCATATACACATCGCAGCCCTGCCGTGCAAGCCACGTGTCAGGGCCAGGCTGTACACGCCCCGGGGGCTCCTCCCAGAGGTGGGCCCCCCTCCCACGCACAAGTGGAAGCACCATGCTCCGTGCTGGCCGTCGACACTGCAGAGGAGCGGTTATGCCCGTGCACAAGCAGAAGCACTATGCTCTGCACTGGTGATAAACAACTCAGGGCAGCTTCACGGTCGTACCAACCTCAGGGAGCCCAGAGCTCAGCGTCCTGCCTCACTGCAACGCCTCCCCTCGGGAGAGCCGCGCGAGGGGGCTGGGCACAGGGGCTGCGCTTGGGTCACGCCCAAATGCACGCCACCCAACCAGGCCTCCCGGGCCTGGGGGCTGCTCTCGGGTCACGCCCAAGCGCACGCCGCCCAAACAGGCCTCCCAAACCTGGTCGTCGCACGCCCCTCCCGAGGCCTCGGCGAGGGAAGGTATGGAGATTGTTTGCGCGTCAAGGCGGACTCCTGAGCATCGCGACTCAGGAGCCTAACTAGTCACGTAGCCCCTCACTCCTTGGTCCGTCCTGGTCTCCGGTCGGCCCAATGGCGGTTGAGGTATGCGCGGGGCCGGGCTCTACCAACGTGGAACATCAACCTATCCTCGCGAACTCTCCCTATATGTTGTTCGCGCGTCAAGGGGGACTCCTGAGCATCGCGACTCAGGAGCCTAACTAGTCACGTAGCCCCTCACTCCTTGGTCTGTTTTGGTCTCCGATCGGCCCAATGGCGGTTGAGGTATGCGCGGGGCCGGGCTCTGCCGACGTAGAACACAAAGTAGATAGGAAGGAAAGCACAAAATCTCAAAGCAAATATTACAAGCACATTCTTCTCACAATACCAAATGAAAAGTCTAAACACCTCCACGAGGCCTGATACATGTTGCAGGAACAAAACGGGAGCATAGCCACAGGTCACCCCTGGACACCGCCATCGCTTGCGGAAGGTGCTCCTCCATGGGTGACGTCGTCTTCACCTTCATCACCAGCTGCAGGATCGGCGGCATTACCGGACAAAGGAGCGGAGACAAAGCCGCGGAACTTCTTCAGCAAGGCCTCCACTTGACCTTGTACAGCTGTGGCGGCGGCGGCGGCTGCGCTAAGATCATCGGCTACGGGCTCCAGCAGCTCGTCAAGGCAAGCGTTGGGGTCGCGGAGGTGCAGATGGCTGAAGACGCGAGTCAATGCAGCTGAATACAGGACGCGAGCTTCTGCCTCCGCCATGGGACCGACACCATCAACGACTTCCTTGAGCGCCTTCACCAAGAGAGGAAGTAGCCGGGCGGAGCCGTCCTCATCGGTGGCCAGCGACTTCTCCAGGCCGTGCTCGTAGAGCGTCTTCAGTGCCTTGCGAGATCTCTTCTCAAGATCGGCAAAGGACACGCGGTCTTCAGCCAGGACTCGCGCCTTAGCGTCAAGATTGGCCTCCCTCGCCTCCACCTTCCGCTCCAGCTCTTCCAACCGGTTGCGCTCGGTGGCCTGCGTCTTCCCCAACTCCGCCAGCTCAGTATCACGGTTCTTGGCGGCGTCCTCCCGGGCGTTCATCTCCTCCTCCTTCGCTTGGCGGCAGCGTGCTTTCGTGGCGTGCTTGTCGCCCGGGCTCTTCAGCTCGTCCTCCATCTCTCGGAAGCAGTCGCGGGCGGCCTTGGCGTCCTTCAGTGCCGCCTCACGATCGGCTGCAGCAGTGGCAGCGCTCTGCTTCTCCTTTTTGGAGGACGCCGCGGCCTGACTCAGCGTCGCGCGAACAGCCAAGTCGGAGTGAAGACAGCCAGAGGCCAGCTTCAGGCACCCGGCCACCAGGCGCGGGTCCGCGCTCAGGAGATCTGCCTGCAACTGGGTCATCTCCAAAAGAGCACGCTCCAGGACAGCAGCAGAGGTAGAAGAACCTGGGAGTGAAGGTGCGGCAGTAGGAGGAGGCGACGTCGTCGCCAGGGCCCGGGAGATTGCAGGTTCCGGAGCAGCTGGGACCTCATCAACCGTGCCAGACGCCGGCACTTCCGGAGCCAGCGGGGCCATGGGGGCTGATTCCACACGGTGATGTTCCTCTTGGCCTCGCGAGGACGACCGGGTTGGGGAGGTGTGGGCACTGCTGCCTCCTTTCTCTGTGGAGGAAGGCACGACCGTCGTATCCTCCTTCCTCTTCTTCACTGAAGGTGTCGGCCTGATCGACCAAGGGCGAACGTCAGGAAATAACAAGTACAAACAGGGACAAGGCGAAGCTTAAGGCACTTACCGATCCACTGCAACATATTTCCGCTTGGGGAGCTTGAAGCCTGACAGCGTCGGGACCTGAGGAGTGGGCACGCGGGCCTCGACGATAGAAGGGCCGGAGCCGGCCTCAGGAGGCGTCCAGACAGGGGCGGCATCTCAAGGAACCAACGACGACCTGCCCCTTGTCGGGATGAGGGGCTGCTCCCTCTCCTCCTGGCGGGCGTCGGCCTCGGCATCGTCGGGCAGGGCGTGGAGGATCTCGGCCTTGCTCAAAGGAGAAGTCTCCCCCACCTCTTCAAGAGTCTTCTCCGAGTCCACCTCCTCCTCCTCCCCTCCACGGGACTCGTCGGAGGACACCTCCACCGGCTTCGGTGCTGCAGGAGCTCCTGCGAGCGCCGGCGGCACCAGCCCGCGCGCGTCAAAGGTCGGCCTGGAGGTGACAAGTTCCTCCGAGTCCTTGCGGAGGAACAAAGGAACGAATGCACTAGGCGGGTACTCCTGGTTGTCCCCAACTATGAGGTGTAGGACAGCATCCAATTCGTCGCCAGGAAGGGCCCCAGGCCTCAGACGGGTCTTGTTCCCCTCTTCTTCAAGCTCCCACAAGGGGCGGGAGCGCGCCTGGAGAGGGGCAACTTGCAGCATCAAGAACTCCCTCAGGAGCATTGCCCCCATCACCTTGGCTGCCTTCGCATTGCCCGACTTCAAGTCAGTCGTCATCTGCCCCAACACAGACAACGCCCGCTCATCGGCAAGCTCCGCCTTGGGCCACCCCTTGTTGAGCTGGGGCGCCTCCGTCGGTAACACCAGGCGCAGATGGGCACGCTTGGCATCCATCATGACCCATTTGGATCGGATATTGTCGGCCCTCTTCCCAGTGCTCGAGATCGAGTTGGCCTTGCCAGACGCGACGAAGTTGGCGCATCCGGAGAGTGGCCCATCGGTGATGCCAAGGAAGAAGTGGCGCAAAAGCGCCACGGATGGCAGCACGCCCAGGTACGCCTCGCAGTAGTAGGCAAAGATGGACAAGAGGAGGACAGAGTTGGGATGGAGGTGCAACGCCAGCAGCCCGTAGTGATCGAGAACCTCATAAAAGAAGTCGGAGAAAGGATGGACCAACCCAACGGCGACGCTGCTCGAGAAGAAGGGGAAGAAGGTGCTTCCCTCAGGCTCCGGCACATCGGAGGCGAGCCGGAGCTCCGTCTTCCCCCACTCGTTGCTCTCCCCCACCGTCAGCAGGCGCACGGAGGCGAGGCTCTTCTCTGTGATGGTAGGTGCTTCAAGAGCCGGCTCATACCAAGCCGGCACTGAGGAAGTCCTCACCTTGCGTGGCGCCATGGGTCGCATATGCGGAGCGAGATTGGAGCAGATCTGAGGTAGCGGTGGCGAGGAGCAAGAAAGGGGATCTGGAGAAAGGCGAGGAAGAAACAATGAAGGCAAGCGCTGTCCGCGCCAGCCTTTTGTCCAATCGAGCAGTTGTCGAGGCAGCATGGGGAAGCGGAGACGCCCACGTCCAATCAACCGCCACGCGTCAACCGAGGCCGCAGGCTTTTGGGGCCCGCGGTGCTCTGTACTTGACCCTTGGCTTCGCCGTGAAGCCCAGACCGAGCGCACCTTGGGCCCGGGGCTCTTGTCGGCGTTACGGGAGCAGGGGTCCCAGACTTGCTCGCTGTGGCCTGGCGTAGCTAACTTAGCGAGCCGTCTGACGGCCCATCTTCATCAGCAATTCATCCAAGACCCTCGCGAGGCGGACGACACAAGACCTCCTCAGGAGTGGCCTAGGCAGGCAGGCTCAAGAGGAGCGGAGATATCAAGGCGGGGCAAACCTCACGAGGCTTTCGTGACGTGAGCCATGACGATCGAGAACAGGCGGGCGCCAGCGCGCGCAGCGTCCTTGTTTCCTCTTTGGTGCTAAGGAGGCAAGCGCAGGCGGGGAGTACCGAGGCATCAGGCAAAGGTTGCCATATCGGAGCAACAAGACCAAGACCAGAAGGACGGCAGGATGGAGGTCATCGTGGAGCCCAAGACGGCGTCACCACTAGAGCCTTTCGCAGGCGAAGACCACTTTTGTCAGGATAGCTTGTACAAGCTGCCCCCCTTCAAATTTGCCCGCCGTTGTTGGATCCCTTCCCGCTCAATCTTTGGGGAGAGGACCAGGGCCTATATAAGTAGAACTAGCCACCACAGTAGGGGCATCTCAGCTTGATCTGATCTGATCGAGAGCCTACCTTAGCCACAAGAACACCTCAACCTCGGGAGGTTGTTCTTCCCCTTGTACTTGTCATCATCAGCCCAAGAGGCAATCCACCACCACCACACTGGAGTAGGGTATTACACCACAACGGTGGCCCAAACCAGTATAAATCTCGTATCTTTCTGTGTTGCGAGTTCGTCGAGTTCATCCGCGAGATCTTAGTGAGCTAGGGCGTGGATCGGTAGGAGGGAACGACTTCGCGCGCACCCCAGAGTTTGAACCTTAAGGGTTTTGCCGGAACCCCACATCCGACAATACTAGTGATACCATATTTGTCTATGTATTCACACATGTATTATGTTTCCGTTTAATGCAATTCTAGCATGAATAATAAACATTTATCATGATATGAGGAAATAAATAATAACTTTATTATTGACTCTAGGGCATATTTCCTTTAGTCTCCCACTTGCACTAGAGTCAATAATCTAGATTACACAGTAATGATTCTAACACCCATGGAGTTTTGGTGTTGATCATGTTTTGCTCGTGGAAGAGGCTTAGTCAACGGGTCTGCAACATTCAGATCCGTATGAATCTTGAAAACTCTATGTCTCCCACCTAGACTTGATCCCAGATGGAATTGAAGCGTCTCTTGATGTGCTTGGTTCTCTTGTGAAATCTAGATTCCTTTGCCAAGGCAATTGCACCAGTATTGTCACAAAAGATTTTCATTGGTCCTGATGCACTAGGTATGACACCTAGATTGGATATGAACTCCTTCATCCAGACTCCTTCATGTGTTGCTTCCGAAGCAGCTATGTACTCCGCTTCACATGTAGATCCCGCCACGACGCTTTGTTTAGAACTGCACCAACTGACAGCTCCACTGTTCAATGTAAACACGTATCTGGTTTGCGATTTAGAATCGTCCGGATCAGTGTCAAAGCTTGCATTGACGTAACCATTTATGATGAGCTCTTTGTCACCTCCATAAACGAGAAACATATCCTTAGTCCTTTTCAGGTATTTCAGGATGTTCTTGACCCTTGTCCGATGATCCACTCCTGGATTACTTTGGTACCTCCCTGCTAAGCTAATAGCAAGGCACACATCAGGTCTGGTACACAACATTGCATACATGATAGAGCCTATGGCTGAAGCATAGGGAACATTTTTCATTTTCTCTCTATCTTCTGTAGTGGTCGGGCATTGAGTCTGACTCAACTTTACACCTTGTAACACAGGCAAGAACCCTTTCTTTGCTTGATCCATTTTGAAATTTTTCAAAACTTTGTCAAGGTATGTGCTTTGTGAAAGTCCAATCAAGCGTCTTGATCTATCTCTATAGATCTTGATGCCCAATATGTAAGCAGCTTCACCGAGGTCTTTCATTGAAAAACTCTTACTCAAGTATCCTTTTATGCTATCCAGAAATTCTATATCATTTCCAATCAGCAATATGTCATCCACATATAATATTAGAAATGCTACAGAGCTCCCACTCACTTTCTTCTAAATACAGGCTTCTCCAAAAGTTTGTATAAATCCATATGCTTCGATCACACTATCAAAACGTTTATTCCAACTCCGAGAGGCTTGCACCAGTCCATAAATGGATCGCTGGAGCTTGCACACTTTGTTAGCTCCCTTTGGATCGACAAAACCTTTCGGTTGCATCATATATAACTTTTCTTCTAGAAATCCATTCAGGAATGCATTTTTGACATCCATTTGCCAAATTTCATAATCATAAAATGCAGCAATTGCTAACATGATTCGGACAGACTTAAGCATTGCTACGGGTGAGAAAGTCTCATCGTAGTCAAACCCTTGAACTTGTCAAAAACCTTTCGCAACAAGTCGAGCTTTGTAGACAGTAACATTACCGTTAGCGTCAGTCTTCTTCTTGAAGATCCATTTATTCTCTATGGCTTGCCGATCATCGGGCAAGTCAACCAAAGTCCACACTTTGTTCTCATACATGGATCCCATCTCAGATATCATGGCCTCAAGCCATTTTGCGGAATCTGGGCTCACCATCGCTTCTTCATAGTTCGTAGGTTCGCCTTGGTCAAGTAACATGACCTGCAGAATAGGATTACCGTACCACTCTGGTGCGGATCTTACTCTAGTTGACCTACGAGGTTCGGTAGTAACTTGATTTGAAGTTTCATGATCAACACCATCAGCTTCCTCACTAATTGGTGTAGGTGTCACAGAAACCGGTTTCTGTGATGAACTACTTTCCAATAAGGGAGTGATAATCCCCAAGTGCAGGGAATCATCGTAGCAATTTCCAAAGGTGGAAGTGATAAGTATGGAGTGTCGAACCCACAAGGAGCTAAAGGTAAGATCAATATTCTCTCAAGTCATATCCGCCATCGACACGACTCTCACGCATAATCAACGTTTGCTTCCAACTAGAAACGAGAAATAAAACTACGGTGTGGGTATGAAGAGGATAACTTTGCATGATATCGGAGAGCTAAAATATAAAAGTAGGTGTTGTTATCATGAAGTTAGAATATATTACTAAATATTATAAATAGCGAGTGTGGAATAATGATGGATCGGTATGCGGAATTGTCCTAAGCAATTGTTAACAAGACCGGTAGTCGTCATTGCAATTTCATATAAGGGAGAGGCATAAGCTAACATACTTTCTCTTATTGGATCATATGCACTTATGATTGGAACTCTAGCAAGCATCCGCAACTACTAAAGATCATTAAGGTAAAACCCAACCATAGCATTAAAGCATCAAGTCCCTTTATCCCATACGCAACAACCCCCTTACTCGGGTTTATGCTTCTGTCACTCAAGCAACCCACTATAAGCGAATCATAAACGTATTGCAACACCCTACAATGGGAATCCCTCACGCTTGCGCGACACGGAGGGCACAATAGGACAACACCAAAATAAAACATACAACTCATACCAATCTATATCATCAATCAACCCAAAGACAAAGGATATCTACTCAAAACATCATAGGATGGCAACACATCATTGGATCATAATATGTGGCATAAAGCACCATGTTCAAGTAGGGATTACAGCGGGGTGCGGGAGAGTGGACCGCGTAAAATAGATGAGGATGGTGATGATGATGGTGATGTTGATGAAGACGATCACCGCGGCAATGATTCCCCTCCCGATGGCACTCCGGTGCCACCGAGACAGAGGAGGAGATGTTCTCCCCCTTGTGCTTCCTCCTCCATGGCCTCCCCCTAGATGGGGAGAGGTTCTCCCTCTGGCCCTTGGCCTTCATGGCGATGATGGCCCCTCCGGGATCCTCTTCCATGGCTTCCGGTGATGATGGCCCCCTCTGGCAGGGTGCCAGAGAGGGCCTAGATTGATTTCTCGTGGCTACATAGGCTTGCTGCGGCTGAACTTCTGATCTAGGTTATTTTCTGGGGGTTTCTGTATTTATAGGAATTTTTGGCGTTGGTTTCACGTCAGGGGGGTCTCCGAGTCGTCCACGAGGCAGGGGCCCATGCCCAGGGGGTGGGCGCGCCCCCCACCCTCGTGGATAGCCCGGGACTCTTCTGGCCCAACTCTTTTCCTCCAGGGGCTTCTTTTGGTCCATAAAAAATCAACAAAAATTGGCGTCAATTAGACTCTGTTTGGTATTCCTTTTCTGTAAAACTCAAGAACTAGGAAAAAAACAGAAACTAGCACTGGGCTCTAGGTTAATAGGTTAGTCCCAAAAATCATATAAAATAGCATATAAAATAGCATATAAATGCATATAAAACATCTAAGATGGATAATATAATAGCATGAATACTTCATAAATTATAGATAAGTTGGAGACGTATCAGCATCCCCAAGCTTAATATCTGCTCGTCCTCGAGTAGGTAAATGATAAAAGAAATAATTTATGAAGTGTGAATGCTAGCAGGTGCACAAGTCTGATCAATGATAATTTCAATCACCTTTTCTAGCATCATTATATGTCATAACAGTAGCTCATCTCAGAAAACTTTTCATGATCAAGTAACAAGCTATTCACATGTTAAAGTATAGATCATAAACTTTCTTGAAAACTAACAAACAGTGCTCTTAGTCATCAAACAATTGCAATTCATCTTATTTTCGGGAAGGGTCTATGTAAGAGCTTTGATTCGACGAACTCCACATACTCAACTATCAGTTAATCTTTCACAATTGCTAATACTCATGTGATATTTATGGATTCAAAGTTTTAATCGGACACAGAGAAAGATAGGGGCTTATAGTTTCGCCTCCCAACCTTTTACCTCAAGGGTAATGTCAACAATATTAATTTATGAAAACCTACATCCAAGTGGATATATATATATACATATCCGGATCGCTCCAACACAAAGTGCTTGCCAAAGGAAAAAGTGTAAAAAGGAAAGGTGATGATCACCATGACTCATGTATGAGGGTAGAAGATAAAAGTAAAAGATAGGCCCTTCGCAGAGGGAAGCAAAGGTTGTCATGCGCTTTTATGGTTGGATGCACAAAATCTTAATGCAAAAGAACGTCACTTTATATTGCCTCTTGTGATAAAGACCTTTATTATGCAGTCCGTCGCTTTTATTTCTTCCCTATCACAAGTTCGTATAAGGCTTATTTTCTTCGCACTAATAGATCATACATATTTAAGGAGCAATTTTTATTGCATGCACCGATGACAACTTACTTGAAGGATCTTACTCAATCCTTAGGTAGGTATGGTGGACTCTCATGGCAAAACTGGTTTAAGGGATGTTTGGAAGCACAAGTAGTATTTCTACTTGGTGCAAAGAATTTGGCTAGCATGAGAGGGAAAGGCAAGCTCAACATGTTGGATGATCCAAGAAAATATAACATTTCGGATATAGGAAAACATAACCCATTAAGTTGTCTTCCTTGTTCAACATCAACCTTTTAGCATGTCATATTTTAATGAGTTCTCACAATTACAAAATATGTCCAAGATAGTATATTTATATGTGAAATCTCTCTTCCTTCAATATTCTTTCATGAATTGTTCAAGTGACCAATTCAATGTTTGCTAACCTTCAATAAATTTACCACCTCTACTTATATGTGAAGTCATTACTCCCCATGGGATAAGCATATGAAACATATATAAATTCATATTTATATTATTCAATTCATTCAACCATTTACTCATAGGATATACGTGAAGCACGTGAGTAAATGACAAACTGCTCCAAAAGACATAAGTGGAGGACATTGAGTAGTCAAATAATTAACTAGACATGGGAGGATTCTTTTTCATTCAAGATTTCAGATCCAATGATTTTATTCAAACAGCAAGTAAAATAAAAAATACGCTCCAAGAAAAACACATATCATGTGACGAATAAAAATATAGCTCCGAGTAAGGTATACCGATAGTTTTGAAGGCGAAAGAGGGGATGCCTTCCGGGGCATCCCCAAGCTTAGGCGCTTGAGTCTTCCTTGAATATTACCTTGGGGTGCCTTGGGAATTCCCAAGCTTAGGGTATTTCCACTCCTTATTCTCCTCATATCGATATCTCACCCAAAGCTTGAAAACTTCAATCACACAAAACTTAATGGAACTTCGTGAGATAGGTTAGTATGATAAAGAGTAAACCATTCACTTTGATACTGTCAAAGACAAGGTTCATAATTGTTCTCACACAATGCCTACTGTACCATATCATTTCTAGAATTTATATTGAGGAATATAAGCCATAGAAACTAGAAAACAAGCAAACTATGCAATGAAAACAGAATCTGTCAGAAACAGAACAGTCTGTATTGATCTGAACAGCAACCATACTTCTGCTACTCCAAAAATTATGAAATAAATATGTGGACGTGAGGAATTTGTCTATTAATCTTCTTCAAAAAGAATCAACTCAAAAGCACTCTTTTGTAAAAAAAAATGACAGCTAATCTCGTGAGCGCAAAGTTTCTGTTTTTTACAGCAAGATCACGTTAACTTTCACCCAAGTCTTCCCAAAGGTATTACTTGGCAATTTATTGAAACATAAGCTATAAAACATGATTACTAAAGTAGCTTAATCATAAAAAAATAGTAAGGGTAAATATTGGGTTGTCTCCCAACAAGCGCTTTTCTTTAATGCCTTTAGCTAGGCATGATGATTTCAATGATGCTCACATAAAAGATAAGAATTGAAACATAAAAGAGAGCATCATGAAGAATATGACTAGCAAATTTAAATCTAACCCACTTCCTATGCCTAGGGATTTTGTGAGCACACAATTTATAGGAACAACAATCAACTAGCATAGGAAGGCAAAACAAGTATAACTACAAAACTTCAAGCAAATAGAGAGGAAACTTGATATTATTGCAGCTCCTACAAGCATGTATTCCTCCCTTATAATAATTTTCAGTAGCATCATGAATGAGTTAAACAATATAACCATCACATAAAGCATTATTTTCATGATCTACAAGCATAGAATCTTTTCTACTCTCCACATAAGCAAAATTCTTCTCATTCGGAATAGTGGGATCACTAATTCCTAAAGTTGACACTTCCCCAAACCCGCTTTAGATGATAGTATTATTCATACTCCAAAAGGTATTAGTGAAGATCATGGAGAATTCTACAAATAATATAGACTAACCAATATCCAAGCTCAAAATATGTAAGTGAAGCACACGAAGCATTCTATAAAACCATACTCAAAAGATTTAAGTGAAGCACAAAGAGCAATTCCATATGATCATACTTAAAAGATATAAGTGAAGCACATGAAGTATCCTATAAATCAGTGAAGTGCTATCTCATACTAGCATGTTTCTTAAAGGAAAAACAAAGACACAAAGGGCACAAATTATGTGAACAAAACAAAAACCGAAGTATACCGATATTTGTTGAAGAAGAAAGATGGGATGCCAACCGGGGAATCCCCAAGCTTAGATGCTTGAGTATACTTTCAAATATTTACTTGGGTTTCCTTGGGCATCACCAAGCTTGAACTCTTGCCTCTCTTTATTCTTCTCATATTGATAGCTCCTCGATCTTCAAACACTCCATCCACACAAAACTTTAACGAAAACTTTGTGAGATCCGTTAGTGTAATAAAGCAGACTACCACTTTAAGGTATTGTAATGAACTCATTCTTTATTTATATTGGTGTTAAACCTACTGTATTCCAACTTCTTCATGGTTCATACCCCCCGATACTAGCCATAGATTCATCAAAATAAGCAAACAACACACAAAAAACAGAATCTGTCAAAAATAGGACAGTCTGTAGTAATCTGGAAGTTTAGTAAACTTATGTAACTCCAAAAATTATTAAATAAATTTCAAAATATGAAACAATTGTACATAAGTAATGTGCAAAAAGTTTCAGACCCATTTGACCTTCCAGTAAAAAATGTAAAATCACGCACTATAGCCAAAGTTTCTGTTTTTTGTTCTGCACATAGTAAACAAGCAATCTAATCATCCTAAAACCAAAGCTTGGCACATTATTTTTATAATACAATGGATATACACAAGGAGATAATTATTTACATAGAAACTTCCATGAAAAATTCTACATTGTTTTCGTGAGCATGAACACAAGTGCTCAAGGTCGACCCTCACTTCTTCAACGCATAACTTTCCAATCACTTCTCTTTTTGAAAAACTTTTTAGGCAAGGAAGGCAAGTAAATTTTTTTGTATTTTCATTCTTAAATTTTTTTGTATGTTTCACCCACAACTAAACAGAAAAATGAAGGAAAAACAAAATCTACTTAGTGAAGAAAGCAAACAAGCACACACGAGAATATCAACCCCACGCTATTGCTCCCCGGCAACGGCGCCAGAAATGAGCTTGATAATCCCCAAGTGCAGGGAATCATCGTAGCAATTTCCAAAGGTGGAAGTGATAAGTATGGAGTGTCAAACCGACAAGGAGCTAAAGGTAAGATCAATATTCTCTCAAGTCCTATCTGTCACTGATATGACTCTACGTACACCGAACGTTTGCTTCCAACTAGAAACGAGAAATAAAACTACGTTGTGGGTATGAAGAGGATAACTTTGCATGATATCGGAGAGCTAAAATATAAAAGTAGGTGTTGTTATCATAAAGTTAGAATATATTACTAAATATTATAAATAGCGAGTGTGGAATAATGATGGATCGGTGTGCGGAATTGTCCTAAGCAATTGTTAACAAGACCGGTAGTCGTCATTCCAATTTCATATGAGGGAGAGGCATAAGCTAACATACTTTATCTTCTTGGATCATATGCACTTATCATTGGAACTCTAGCAAGCATCTGCAACTACTAAGGATCATTAAGGTAAAACCCAACCATAGCATTAAAGCATCAAGTCCCCTTTATCCCATACACAACAACCCCCTTACTCGGGTTTATGCTTCTGTCACTCAAGCAACCCACTATAAGCGAATCATAAACGTATTGCAACACCCTACAGCGGGAATCCCTCACGCTTGCGCGACACGGAGGGCACAATAGGACAGCACCAAAATAAAACATACAACTCATACCAATCTATATCATCAATCAACCCAAAGACAGAGGATATCTACTCAAAACATCATAGGATGGCAACACATCATTGGATCATAATATGTGGCATAAAGCACCATGTTCAAGTAGGGATTACAGCGGGGTGCGGGAGAGTGGACCGCGTAAAATAGATGAGGATGGTCATGATGATGGTGATGTTGATGAAGATGATCACTGCGGCAATGATTCCCCTCCCGATGGCACTCCGGTGCCACCGAGAGAGAGGAGGAGATGTTCTCCCCCTTGTGCTTCCTCCTCCATGGCATCCCCCATAGATGGGGAGAGGTTCTCCCTCTGGTCCTTAGCCTTCATGGCGATGATGGCCCCTCTGGGATCCTCTTCCATGGCCTCCGGTGATGATAGCCCCCTCCGGCAGGGTGCCAGAGAGGGCCTAGATTGATTTCTCATGGCTACAGAGGTTGCGGCGGCGGAACTTCTGATCTAGGTTATTTTCTGGGGGTTTCTGTATTTATAGGAATTTTTGGCGTTGGTTTCACTTCAGGGGGTCTCCAAGTCGTCCACGAGGCAGGGGCCCATGCCCAGGGGGTGGGCGTGCCCCCCACCCTCGTGGACAGCCCGGGACTCTTCTGGCCCAACTCTTTTGCTCCAGGGGCTTCTTTTGGTCCATAAAAAATCAACAAAATTGGTACGTCAATTAGACTCTGTTTGGTATTCCTTTTCTATAGAACTCAAAAACAAGGAAAAATAGAAACTGGCACTGGGCTCTAGGTTAATAGGTTAGTCCCAAAAATCATATAAAATAGCATATAAATGCATATAAAACATCTAAGATGGATAATATAATAGCATGAATATTTCATAGATTATAGATATGTTGGAGACGTATCAGGGAGGGAGCAGGTACAGTTACCTCATCAAGTTCTACTTTCCTCCCACTCACTTCTTTCGAGAGGAACTCCTTCTCTAGAAAGGATCCATTCTTTGCAACAAATGTCTTGCCTTCGGATATGTTATAGAAGGTGTACCCAACAGTTTCCTTTGGGTATCCTATGTAGACACATTTCTCCGATTTGGGTTCGAGCTTATCAGGTTGAAGCTTTTTCACATAAGCATCGCAGCCCCAAACTTTAAGAAACGACAACTTTGGTTTCTTGCCAAACCACAGTTCATAAGGCATCATCTCAACGGATTTCGATGGTGCCCTATTTAACGCGAATGCAGTCGTATCTAAAGCATAACCCCAAAACCATAGCGGTAAATCAGTAAGAGACATCATAGATCGCACCATATCTAGTAAAGTACGATTACGACATTCGGACACACCATTACGTTGTGGTGTTCCGGGTGGCGTGAGTTGCGAAACTATTCCGCATTGTTTCAAATGTAGACCAAACTCGTAACTCAAATATTCTCCTCCACGATCAGATCGTAGAAACTTTATTTTCTTGTTACGATGATTTTCCACTCACTCTGAAATTCTTTGAACTTTTCAAATGTTTCAGACTTATGTTTCATTAAGTAGATATACCCATATCTTCTCAAATCATCTGTGAAAGTGAGAAAATAATGATACCCGCCGCGAGCCTCAATATTCATTGGACCACATACATCAAGATGTATGATTTCCAACAAACTGCTGTTTCGCTCCATTGTTCAAGAACGGCGTTTTAGTCATCTTGCCCATGAGGCATGGTTACGCAAGTACCAAGTGATTCATAATCAAGTGATTCAAAAAGTCCATCAGTATGGAGTTTCTTCATGCGCTTTACACCAATATGACCCAAACGACAGTGCCACAAGTAAGTTGCACTATCGTTATCAACTCTGTATATTTTGGCTTCAACAGTATGAATATGTGTATCACTACTATCGAGATTCATCACAAATAGACCACTCTTCAAGGGTGCATGACCATAAAAGATATTACTCATATAAATAGAACAACCATTATTCTCATATTTAAATGAATAACCGTTTCGCATTAAACAAGATCCAGATATAATGTTCATGCTCAACGCTAGCACCAAATAACAATTATCAGGTCTAAAACTAAACCCGAAGGTAGATGTAGAGGTAACGTGCCGACGGCGATCACGTCGACTTTGGAACCATTTCCCACGCGCATCGTCACCTCGTCCTTAGCCAGTCTTCGCTCAATCCGTAGTCCCTGTTTCGAGTTACAAATATTAGCAACAGAACCAGTATCAAATACCCAGGTGCTACTGCGAGCTCTAGTAAGGTACACATCAATAACATGTATATCACATATACCTTTGTTCACCTTTCCATCCTTCTTATCCGCCAAATACTTGGGGCAGTTCCGCTTCCAGTGACCAATCTGTTTGCAGTAGAAGCACTCAGTCTCAGGCTTAGGTCCAGACTTGGGTTTCTTTTCTTAAGCAGCAACTTGTTTGCCGTTTTTCTTGAAGTTCCCCTTCTTCTTTCCTTTACCCTTTTTCTTGAAACTGGTGGTCTTGTTGACCATCAACACTTGATGCTCCTTCTTGATTTCTACCTCCACAGCCTTTAGCATTACGAAGAGCTCGGAATTGTCTTATCCATCCCTTGCATATTATAGTTCATCATGAAGCTCTTGTAGCTTGGTGGCGATGATTGAAGAATTACATCAATGGCACTATCATCCGGAAGATTAACTCCCAATTGAATCAAGTGATTGTTATACCTGGACATTTTGAGTATATGTTCTTGTGAACTATTCTCCTCCATCTTGCAGCTGTAGAACTTATTGGAGACTTCATATCGCTTAATCCGGGCATTTGCTTGAAATATTAACTTCAACTCCTGGAACATCTCATATGCTCCATGACGTTCAAAACGTCGTTGAAGCCCCGGTTCTAAGCCGTAAAGCATGGCTGCTCGAACTATCGAGTATTCATCGACTTTGCTCGCCAGACGTTCTTAACGCCGCTGGCCAGATCTGCAGCAGTTCGGCACCCAACGGTGCTTCCAGGACGTAATTCTTCTGTGCAGCAATGAGGATAATCCTCAAGTTACGGACCCAGTCCGTGTAATTACTACCATCATATTTCAACTTTGCTTTCTCAAGGAACACATTAAAATTCAATGGAACAACAACACGGGCCATCTGTCTACAACAACATAGACAAGCAAAATACTATCAGGTACTAAGTTCATGATAAATTTAAGTTCAATTAATCATATTACTTAAGAACTCCCACTTAGATAGACATCCATCTAATCATCTAAGTGATCACGTGATCCATATCAACTAAATCACAACCGATCATCACGTGAAATGGAGTAGTTTTCAATAGTGAACATCACTATGTTGATCATATCTACTATATGATTCACGCTCGACCTTTCGGTCTCAGTGTTCCGAGGCCATATCTGCATATGCTAGGCTCGTCAAGTTTAACCCGAGTATTCTGCGTGTGTAAAATTGTCTTACACCCATTGTAGATGAACGTTGAGCTTATCACACCCAATCATCACGTGGTGTCTCGGCACGACGAACTTTGGCAACGGTGCATACTCGGGGAGAACACTTTTACCTTGAAATTTAGTGAGAGATCATCTTATAATGCTACCGTCAAACAAAGCGGAATAAGATGCATAAAGGATAAACATCACATGCAATCAATATAAGTGATATGATATGGCCATCATCATCTTGTGCCTTTGATCTCCATCTCCAAAGCAATCACATGATCACCATCGTCACCGGGCGCCGACACCTTGATCTCCATCGTAGCATCGTTGTCGTCTCGCCAACTATTGCTTCTACGACTACCGCTACCGCTTAGTGATAAAGTAAAGCAATTACAGGGTGATTGCATTGCATACAATAAAGCGACAACCATATGGCTCCTGCCAGTTGCCGATAACTCCGTTATAAAACATGATCATCTCATACAACAAATATAGCATCATGTCTTGACCATATCACATCACAACATGCCCTGCAAAAACAAGTTAGACGTCCTCTACTTTGTTGTTGCAAGTTTTACGTGGCTGCTATGGGCTGAGGAAGAACCGTTCTTACCTACGCATCAAAACCGCAACGATAGTTCGTCAAGTTAGTGTTGTTTTAACCTTCTCAAGGACCGGGCGTAGCCACACTCGGTTCAACTAAAGTTGGAGAAACTGACACCCGCCAGCCACCTGTGTGCAAAGGACGTCGGTAGAACCAGTCTCGCGTATGCGTACGCGTAATGTCGGTCCGGGCCGCTTCATCCAACAATACCGCGGAACCAAAGTATGACATGCCGGTAAGCAGTATGACTTTTATCCCCCAAAACTCACTTGTGTTCTACTCGTGCAAATAACATCTACGCATAAACCTGGCTCGGATGCCACTGTTGGGGAACGTAGTAATTTCAAAAATATTCCTACGCACACGTAAGATCATGGTGATGCATAGCAACGAGAGGGGAGAGTGCCGTCCACGTACCCTCGTAGACCGTTAAGCGGAAGTGTTATGACAACGCGGTTGATGTAGTCGTATGTCTTCACGATCAACCGATCCTCAGTACCGAACATACGGCACCTCCGCGTTCAGCACACGTTCAGCTCGGTGACGTCCCGCGAACTCATGATCCAGTAGAGCTCGAGGGAGAGTTTCGTCAGCATGACCGCGTGGTGACGATGTTGATGAAGCTACCGACGCAGGGCTTCGCCTAAGCACCGCTACGATATGACCGAGGTGGATTATGGTGGAGGGGGGCACCGCACACGGCTAAAAGATCAATGATCAATTGTTGTGTCTATGGGGTGCCACCTTGCCCCCGTACATAAAGGATCTAGGGGGAGGCGCCGGCCAAGGAGGAGTGCGCGCCAAGGGGGGAGTCCTACTCCCACCGGGAGTAGGACTCCATCTTTCCTAGTAGGAGTAGGAGAAGGGAAGGAAAGGAGAGAGGAAGAGAAGGAAAAGGCGCCCCCCCTCCTTTTCCAATTTGGACTAGAGGGGGACGGGGCCGCGGATGCCCTGGCCGCCCCTCCTCTTCTCCCACTAAGGCCCATTAGGCCCAATATACTCCCCGGGGGGTTCCGGTAACCCCCCGATACTCCGGTATATGTCCGAAACCTCCCGAAACCTTTCCGGTGTCCGAACATAGTCGTCCAATATATCGATCTTTACGTCTCGACCATTTCGAGACTCCTCGTCATGTTCGTGATCATATCCAGGATCCCGAACTACCTTCGGTACACCAAAACACAAAAACTCATAATACCGATCGTCACAGAACTTTAAGCGTGCGGACCCTACGGGTTCGAGAACTATGTAGACATGACCGAGACACGTCTCTGGTCAATAACCAATAGCCGAACCTGGATGCTCATATAGGCTCCTACATATTCTATGAAGATCTTTATCGGTCAAACCGCATAACAACATACGTTGTTCCCTTTGTCATCGGTATGTTACTTGCCCGAGATTCGATCGTCGGTATCTCAATACCTAGCTCAATCTCGTTACTGGCAAGTCTCTTTACTCGTCATGTAATGCATCATCCTGCAACTAACTCATTAGTCACATTGCTTGCAAGGCTTATAGTGATGTACATTACCGAGAGGGCCCAGAGATACCTCTCCGACAATCGGAGTGACAAATCCTAATCTCGATCTATGCCAACTCAACAAGTACCATCGAAGACACCTGTAGAGCACCTTTATAATCACCCGATTCACGTTGTGACGCTTTTGTATCACACAAAGTGTTCCTCCGGTAATCGAGAGTTGCATAATCTCATAGTCATAGGAACATGTATAAGTCATGAAGAAAGAAATAGCAGTAAACCAAACGATCAAGTGCTAAGCTAACGGAATGGGTCAAGTCAATCACATCATTCTCCTAATGATGTGATCCCGTTAATCAAATGACAACTCATGTCTATGGCTAGGAAACTTAACCATATAGAGGCATACTAGTGACACCATATTTGTCTATGTATTCACACATGTATTATGTTTCCGGTTAATACAATTCTAGCATGAATAATAAACATTTATCATGATATGAGGAAATAAATAATAACTTTATTGCCTCTAGGGCATATTTCCTTCATGACCATGGTCAGCTTGCAGCTCGTTAACAGCCTGATCTTGGCGGACAGCGCTCGCACCTCTTCGTTGTCTTGTTCGGAAAGACCTCTGGGCCGATAGTTGAACCACTTAATGGGCGAATCGTTTGAGTATTCGGGTAACCCTTGCCGAATTGGATCGGGGAGGGGAACGTCTTCAATATAGAACCACTCTGAGGTCCCGACTGGGTACCCTGTCCCAGCTATTCGCCATACTTTGGCACCGCCTACCTCAAATATGGATCCCTCCCATGGCGAGGGACAAGACATAACTACTTCCTCCACAAGTCGAAGTGGGGCTCGCAACTCAGAAATATCTCGCACAAGGCCACAAAGCCCAAAATATGCAATATGGACCCTGGGGTGAGGTTGTGGAGCTGGATCCCATAGAACTTCAATAGACCCTGTAGAAAGGGATGAATAGGAAAACCCAAGCCTCTTAGAAGGAACGGCACGAGACATACCCTCTCCTCCTTGCTTGGGGCGGGTGAGTTCTTGGCAAGGGCACGGCCATCAACGGAGCTGAGACCGGCGCGGACTGAGACCAAATATGCCGGAGGGAGGAAGCGCTGCGTCTGCAAGCGACTCGGTTGAAGGTATGAAACGGAATAGCTCGACCAATCGCCTTGGAGCGGGCCGTGTGGGCACGAGGATGAACCTGGAATTTCGGCCATGGCGTCGGAGGATTTCTTCGGTGTCGTATTTTGTGAAGGAAGGGGGTAATTGTTCCCCACATCTATGGATCTATAAATAAGCATCTCATCGTGAAGCTGAAAGGACGGGTGCGCGGAAGGACGGCATTGGGACGCACGCCCTCTGGAAAGGTGTGCGAAGCCCTTGCCCCGAGGAACGTCATTTAACTCTGATGGTCCCACCCCGATCCCGAGATATCTTCGGATTCAAGATCTTGGAATCATCCGGACCCAAGTATATTAGAGCAGGTTCCGGATAGTGTTCGGCGAAATTGACACGGCTTCAAACGGAATGAAGGAATAAAGAACTCGTCTCGCAAGCCGATGATGTAAAGATTCCAGAAGACGATCCCCTGCGTTGGAGGCAAGTTCGGAGGCTACTGAGGGAGTCATGGACTAAGGGGTCCTCGGGGCGACGGCCCATTGTACATGGGTCGGACTGGTGGAGCCATATAATGACAGGAGATCTATGAAGCCGTGGTGTGCCCTCCAAGTCAAGAAGGCGCGGGATCTCTTTAAACCTTTATTGTAATCTATCTTCAGTAACCCTAACCCTACTGTTGTCTATATAAACCAAGGGGTTTTAGGCTTTAGGGCTAGAGCTACATTCATCACCTCATCACCTTAGGTTTAGCTCATACTGATCTCGACGTAGATCTACTCTGTAAACCACATCATACATCCAATACAATCAAGCATGACATAGGGTTTTACCTCTTCGAGAGGGCCCGAATCTGGGTAAACATTGTGTTCGTCGTCCCTTGTTTCCCACCGATCCTAGATCCACAGCTCAGGACCCCCTACCCCGAGGTCTGTCGGTTTTGACACCGACAAGGTTCGCCGCTACTTTGTACCATCAAGTTGAGAAAAATCTATTCACCCTGTCCCATTTGTGGATAGCGTTGAATGGGAGACCGAATTGGCGCACCCCTTTATGAAGATCTCAAGAACCATGCCAAGAAGACGAAGAACAACTATGGCTCAAGCTCTCATCGACCTATTAGATTAGATGACGACGATAAGCCAAGTGAAGGGGCGGACGGACAAGGGACTGTGCCAAAAAGGACTAGACATGTGATGGGGAAGAAGTGGGAGAAGGAAAGGCTAGTGTGTGCGACAAGCAAATTGTCTGCCACATGGACGTACATCTTTTACAACAAGGGGGTGACCTTGATGAAAATGCAAAAGAAAAGAGAGGACAGAAGGATGAGTGGTACATGTTCTTCTTGGATGTGCAAAAAGAGAGGATAGAGTTCAATCGAGAGAGGGTGCAAGACAGGTGAACATTGAGAGCCAAAGGATAGACATGGAGAAGTGAAACGAAAATAAAAATGAAAGCTTGAAAAGGCGAAGACAGTGGAGTCAACTGAGATTGAGAAGAAAGCAAGGCTTGTGTGGTTCACGGAGTCAAGGATCATGGCTTTTCTTTTAACAGGGAGAGTCGAGGATCATGTTGCAGGACACTAGTTTCTTGGATGAAGAAAGTGGCCTCTTGGATGACGAAAGAAGTGGTTCATCAACAAGCAGATGGAGATCAATGAGCACAACAAAGGTGGTGATTGATTCATTATGTATGGTTGTGTATGAATTGGTAAATTTTATCTTGGCTTGTGTTGAATTGCGGTTTATTTTGGTTTGCGTTGAATAAATTGTGTGCTATATGATCTACATGCATGTGTTTGGGGGTCAAATTTGCCCATGCTGGTTTGCGTTGAATTAACTGTGTGCTATATGATCTACATGCATGTGTTTGGGGGTCAAATTTGCCCATGCTATAACGTCACTATTAAATCTAACCTGTTTGTTTTGTTTTGTTTGTGTGAATGTAAGCTACGGAGTAGAACACAACAAGGCCAAACTCAATATTACTCGACCCAAAATTGTCTGAAATTCTCTTCAAAATGGCGGAAGAGCAGTTATCAATCATACTCTCATTGTAATGTTCGTTAATTGCTCGACACATTATTTTTGTTGACATGAGCACAGCCGTTAGTCCTAACCCACAATATACAGGTGAGGTCAATACTATCTGACAAGAGTTGTGAATGTGTTCCTTTCGGGACATGGTATACTACATGTACAATTTGCTATATCTACTTCACATGGGTTTCAATTTCAATTTTACATCCCGCATCTCCTGAGGGCCTGTAGAATGTCAACCACAAGACACCTTTCGTTGTTTAGTGACTCTAGCCAAGTTCTCTGAAACCGCCCGGGTTAGGTTCTGATCCTCAAATCTGATATCCCGATTAAACCTGAGAAAGGCACATGATACTGGGTTTATAAGCAGCATAGATCAACTAAAGGCGTATGGAAAAAAGGAGGTGAAGATCTCTACAGTTCTACGCTCAAGGATATAAAAATTAAGTGCACCTACTTGGGATCAAGGGTTATTTTCTGAATTTCTTTGACAGCGGAACTTGCTGCATATAGAGCTATCTTTCCAACCTGCATGTTTGATGACAAAACTCGTAAGGTTCCTTTTTGTTCCGAACAGTAAGTGGCATAGGCATAAAGCAACTGCTCGATGACCAGCTCAGTTGTGAGGTACCTCAAGCATCTTCAGTTTTGCATTATGATGATTTGGCAGGCAGCGTATCTCTTGGCCCATACGAGCCGACTCCCGCAAACTCTCAGGCGACAAAAAATCCAGAACCAACTGAACCGTAGACTGAACCATTTTTAACAAAAGACAATGTAACTATATTTGCATTCGATGAACCATTTCAAAGAGTATATCATCCAAAGCAGTAAGGTTCAGTGTAGCAATCTGAGATAGCACAAAATCACTAGAAGCATACCTGGAGATTTTTTACTTGGTAGGGACAGCCAGCTGGAACAAAAACAGCCTCGCCAATATGTTGTTCAAATGTCCGAGGTTCAATTCCTGTAAGAACGTACAAATACAGGTGACATAACACATTAAAAATATACAAATAAGATGCAGCTAAATCATTAGTCTGCCTCGTATGAGATATTACTAGCATACTGCTTGGACTTCGACAATTCGCCAAAAGGGGGGATGTGATTTCTTGCCACTGCTTACTTGGGCCTTCGACAATTTGCCTCTGGCTACTTTGCAATTGATATTTTGCACTTTTTAGTTGGGACTTTGAGGATTTGCCTCTTACAGGTGGGGCCCACATGAAATCCCCAAATTGCCCATGTCCTCGATCAACCAAGCCAACAGACAAGCTCTTCCTGTTTGTTCATTTCCCATCTCTCTTGTGACTTGCCACGGGGAGCGGATCCGGAGTTGGCGGCCATGGTCGCGCTGGCCAACACGACCAGGAGCCATGCAGGTCCACATCTCTGCATCACAGTCCCCCCGTCAGACCAAGATATGATGCCTCTGGCTCTATCCGTCGCCGGTGAGCAATCCACACAGAAAGTGCTAGATTGATTATTCCATGGCAGCACGGCAAGCATGCAAGCAGCTGATCAATTCTTCCATGGAAGCAAACACGGGATTTTGTGACGCTAATACACATCAGTGATTTATCCTGCTCCAAGCGCAAGGACTGTGTGTTGCATCAGCTGTCGTTCAGAACACAAGAGTATACCCGGCTGACCACTGTGGAGCCAAGAGGTGCGAGCAGCACCAGCAGCACTACGTGCAGCAGCGGCAACCAGCAGTACCTGTTGTAGAACCAGTAGGTGGCCACGGCGGCGAACAAGGGCAGCACAGGGCAGGCGGGGCGTGACTGGCAGGGCTGCTGAAGCATTTGCCAGCGCCATTCCGCTCCCCAGCCGCTGCGGCACGCTCGGCTACACACGGTTCAGGGACGCCGCTGTCACCGTGCAGGCCCTCGGGCTTCCTCTACGAGGGCCACCTATCGCTCGTCTCCACAGTGCCGGCCGTGCTAGTTCACGCCCACCCAGGACCTACCATGGGACCTCCTCTACAAGTTCATCTTCATTGGCGCCGGCAGAGAGAACTCGAGAGGCGGAAGAGCTGGGACATTGGGGATTTCTACTTAATTTTCTGCCTCTTCAGTCAAACAGGCACAAGGGTATTGTTGTCCACTGTTTTGTGCATATATTATCTAAAACACTTGTAACTACTACTATTGTTTTTTACTGAAGAAGGGCAAATCCTCAAAGTCCCAACTAAGAAGTGGCAAAATATCATTTGCAGAGTAACCAGTGGCAAATCATCAAAGTCACAAGTAGTGGCGAAAAATCATATTCCCCGCCAAAAAGGATGTAGATAGAAGTATCAGGTTGGGATTTCCCAGTAAACAAGACCTAGCAAGCAGACATTTGGTTGCTCTCTTTCAAGCAAAGAATTGGTATAGTTACATTTATTGATTCGGTAGGAATTTACTCCCTCCGTCCCAATAATGCACTAGTCAAAAAACGTCTTACATTATGGGACAGAGGGAGTAGATGGCACATCATCTGCTTGATGGGGTATTGCAATAAAGTAGTATTATGGATTGCCCAAGTCTGAGAAGTTGGCAAAGTAAATGAAATAAGCTGCTATTGTGCATCAGTGAAAGGAAGTCGGTAACTATTACATCTACCAACTTCAAAGTGATAATCTTTATTTGGTGTACTTACCATATTGATCCTTTAATACCCTTTTATGATGCTCCCTGAGATATACAGCTTGATCATAAATAGGATGCTTCACCTGAAACCAAAGAAATAGTATTCTCAACATAAACATACAAAAGTGGTTCAACCAAATTTGGCAGAGTAGTGAGAAGTAAGTACAGAGAGCATCGCCTGACTGTTATTTGTAAGTTCCTCCCAGTTAGAAGCTAAATATTTATTCAGCATCGGCACATCCTGCCTGCGGAAGACATCCCAAAGAGCACCAGGCTGAGATCTTTCTACACCATTAGTTTTTGGTTGCTCCGAATGTGATGAACTCGATAGTTCAGCAGAAGAGCCTACAGAAGGGCTGCAAGACTTAGAAACTGTGTGTTCAGGTGATTGTTCCCCCATATCCAGATTCAAATTTTGCACAGGTGCATGAGCATTTACATGCACTGCCATCCCATTAGCAATCCTTTCCGGCTGCTCAGGTTGTAGACTCTTTGGACATAGGTAACGCATTTCAGCTCTATGCATTAACATGTGTACCTATATACAGAAAAACATAGCATTAGCCATGTGGTGTATTTATTGTATTTCATTAATTTATTAAATTGCCAAGAAACAGATCAAAAGGTAAGTTGCGACATCAGCCAGCATTCTCTAGTAAACGGATGTTTGACTTCAGTAAAACGAAAAGAAATTTGAAGTGTAAATTATAGCAAAAGGGCAACTTACCACATCACCCATCTTAACCATCAGATTTGTCACTGAATCGCTTTTACCAGGTTGTTGCTGCCTTCCATATGCAATAAGCAGTTTTAGGCCTACTTCAGACTGTAGGGCATCCGGGGGTAACTTAGCCGCAAGGTTAAGAAAGCCCCACTTAGAATGGATAAAGTCTACTAAGGGAAAATTGACAATGAACTCTGGTCGCTGGCATAACAGAAACTCCTCTAATACGCTCACTGGAGGCCAATCTTTCAGTTTCAGCATCATTAACTTGCCATCTTCTCCCTTGTGACCATCTGAATAACCTTTGATAAATTGGTTGAGCTTGATATGCACCTGATTTTTTTTGTAAAGCAGCATATAGATTTTAGGATAGACATAGTACACAAAAGGTGTTTAGTTTTCTACTCCCTCCTTCCCAAAATATAAGGCGCGATTAACTTTTTACGGTCTTTGATGCACAACTTTGACCACTAATATATATCAAAGTATATGGATTGAACATGTATAAATGACATCGCTGTATTTGCCTTGCAAAGCAATTTTATTTCATATGTATGTATAATAATTTTATAGACATATAATACATAAAAAATATAATCAAAGTTGTGCAACGAAGACCAGAAAAGTCAAACCGTGCCTTATATTTTGGGAAGGAGGGAGTACTATCTTTCCTTTTCACTTCTTCAGTCATGATTATAGAATGGGGTAATGATGTTTAAGAAATCCTTGTACAAACAAAAGTAATTTTCATCACGACATCTCTCTTGGGGTAAAGTAATGCTTCTTACAGTCAAAGCCGACTAGCAACAGTAATATTATAAGTAATAGCATGCCAATTCAGAGTCTATAAACAGAAGTCGCAGTGATAAGATCATTTCAAATAGAAAGTGAACAAGTGTTAGTTAGATAGATAAACTAGTAAGTAATACTCCCGTTTTACCTCTGATTGGTTTGAGCAGTCCACAGCTTTAACTATGGCATTTTCATCCAATTTTTCATCCATGATCTCCTGGATTCCTCGCCAAATACTTAACGGGTCCCAACTTGAAGATAAAGAAGGCTCAAATGCATTCCTAATAATTACAGGCTCCCCATTTATCCAGTGTTTACGGAAATGGACAATACCCTCGTATTTTAAGTTCTCCAGTACAGAAGAGTACACAGAGTTCCCATCAATACCATCACTATCTGAACATTTTGAGAGACCAAAGTTATGGCGACCAATTGAGTCCAATCTTCTGCTATCGTTACAGGATGAGCATCCATTCTCAAGATCATGTGCTTTGCAACCATTAACCATTTCTTGAGAACTCTTTACAAGCTTACCAATCCAGTTTATTTTGAATATTCGCCTTAATACCAGCTTTGAGGAGCCACAACCACCAGCCTCATGAGGCCCACAAGTGATGCTGCCATCATTGTTGACTCTCCATGTAGGAAACAAAGATCTGATGCCAATATCATTTGCATCTATCGGCTGTGGGAACAACTTATCGTTGACACTTGCTGCAGATGGTTCCAATCTTGCTCTGTCACTCGCACTATCTTTATTTGTCTCCACCACAGGACCTTTACTTTCAGCATATTCACCTCTGACTACATTTGTCTGAGAGCGCCTAATGTCTCGACAACAGTCGAGGCATAAGTCATACAAACATCTTGGACAGTGTCGATGATAATCAAACACTGGCACTTTGCAAAAGTCACTGCAGAAAGGTAATTTATAAGGTATTACACTATAGCTTAAAATTATATTGTAGGAATAATAAAATCCCAATGATAAAAGCAACAGATAGAAGAATGCAAAAGCAGTACCAGCACATTTGCTCATCAGAATTCATCTTTGCCCTAATGATGTCCATCTTGGGCCCTATTGCATATAATATGTTATGGTGCTGTTTGAAACATGCAGAGTTACACAAAGGAGGGTAAGAGGGAAAATAAGGTACCGTAAGCTCTTGTTTCAACACCTATTTCAAAGCATTGGTCGGAGTAAATCTGCTTTAGCACTGGAAGAACATATGCCAAAATGCTATGAAGATATTTCAACTTATCTACAACAGATATCTCCTGCACCCTTGCCTTAAAAGAACAAAAGAAGTGTTACATAAGAAAACTCAGTAGAGGATCGAAATCAAATACATGGAAAGAGCAAAGGAAGAAAACTCCCAACAGGCATATTTGGTTGGATGTCACATGTTGAAACACCTAAGTTAACCAACTTGTGGCATGCCACAGCTTAGGCAATGTATGACAAAAAGATGTGTCAACTACATGTGGGGCATAGTGATCAAATAGTGGAACATGTTACAAGTTTGGCAAAGAAACAAACACTAGGCTAAGAAAGTCAAGTTGGCTAACTTGATGTTGCAAGCTGTGCAAATTGTGGAATTTGACTCGGTTAGAGCTATGGTTTAGCATCAAGAAGGCAGTTTTGCAAAAGCAACAGTAAGAATTGCTCAGATACCCTGCCATCAACCAAATATGCCCTACATACCTTAATTAAGTTGTCTCCTTGTAAGCAAACTTTGCAGTTACAAATGCCACGGCATGCTGGACAAACCTTTTGAATATCATCTATTGCAATGTCAGAGTACCTACATTACATATTCTATTAGTAAGGAAAAGTAATAATGAGTCTGTAATCGGATCTATAAAGCCGAAATGGCCAAGTATGCACACCGTACAGTGTAAGGTGCCAACATACGCAAATTTCTAACATGCTAACCAAGCATAACCAATAGCCACAAAAACAAGGTGCTTCCTTGAAAATGCAACAGTCCCCACGGTGAAACTAAAATTGATCTTGCGCGATATATTTGAGATCCTAATGAACTCAACATCATGAAAATATTTTTCAAGTCAAGCGCACTCTCATTTTCATATGATCACTCAAAATAAAAACAAGATGTTACTGATCAGAAGTCAGTGGCTCGACAGAACTGTTTCTACTGTGACCCAAAATATGAGGGGGACTAGTAAACCTGGACGGAGGTAGTACATGTTATTGTTAAGACCCAACACAGAACCATTAAACTCTAAGCAAGAAAATATTCTTCCTGTTTAGCCAGCTCAAAGAGCATGAAACATTAGCTGTTAGTCTGTCACCCTGAACACCTATTCATCCCACAACCGTTGCAACTGATCCTCTTAGTCCTTAGCAACTTTTTCCAATGTGCACAGCCGGTGCATGCTCCACTTCCCACACTGACTGTTTCTCATACACTGATTGTGGAGTTCATAACTTGTGTTACCCGCATCATTGCCGTCAGCATTGATCGCCATCCCAGTTCTTTGACGGTGTCTCTCCATCAAATTGGTAGTGTACCAAAAAGGTGTGTTTGTCCTTGATATTTTGTAAAAATGTAATTGGGTGAGATCAGATCTGATTCTCTTTTCAATTAGGTCATATTGAGCTTGTTCTTAAGAAGGGACCGTCAGAAAAAAATAAATCATATGGGTTGTGGAACATTAACTTTCTATTGTTATGAACCAAGATAATGATTAATTTTTCCTTTAAAAGGCCAAGGCAGAGGCTATGCTTCTGAAATTACAAGACAAGACACTAACCAGGAACATCTCTATGTGCTTCAGCAACATGTTCCAACAAGAATGCCTTCCTCTAGGATTTGAACCAACATGTTATGAGCCAACATGTTCCTATGATTTGGCAGTTCCTATGGACAAGTGCCTTCCTCTAGGATGGAACTATTTTTGAATTAAGATTGACACTCTTAATAATAAGTGTAGAACAGTATAATCCATATCGCAATATACCATCTGGAGATGCAGCCGCCGCAATACCCCCTCCTGTCACAGCTGGTACACCAAACGGCATTGACACTCCTCCGGCATTGGTGGCAACTCGTCTTCACCTCCACGCAGCCTTGCAGCCCTACAGAGGCTCTCCCGACTAGCTCCTGCCGTCACCGACATGTATCACCAACCCTGATCAGCACCCAAAGCAGCGCAAGCCACACACACACACACACACACACACGACGAGAGAGAGAGAGAGAGAGAGAAGAGGTAAAACCAACTGACGGCTGCGGTGTGCGAGCCGATAGCATTGGTGAGGGGCAGCCCCCTCCGCACCGCCGGCTCCGCCACGTAGACAGGCTCCCCGACGACGCTGCCGTAGAAGGGCCTCGCGACAGCCATTGGCAGGGGCAGGTCAGCGTCGGCGTCGGAGTCGCCCTCGAGGGGCTGCGCGTAGGAGGCGGCGGCGTAGGAGGGGGAGGACCTGCGGAGCGTGGCGCGTAGCGCGGAGGAGGCGGCGCGCTTCTTGGCCTGGACGTAGTGCTTCTCGCAGACGGTCTTGTCGGCCATGGAAGGGGCGCTGCAGCGCCACTGCTTGCCGTCGGAGCGCTTGCAGCGGAGGTCCTCCGGCACGGCGTCCATCCCCCCGGCCCGTCACGCCTCCATGGGCGGATCCCAGGGGAGGGGGTTAGGGTTTGGGGAGGAGATCGGGGAGGGGAAAGTGGTGGCGATGGTGGCGGTGGCGTATAAGTGGTGGTTGGGCTCCGTGTTGTAATTTGGAGCTTTGCAGTGGGCTGCGCTGCAACAAGTCTCCATCCATCTCCGGCCCTGGCCTGCCCTGCCCTGGTGCCTCCCCCTCCCACTGCTGTGCTGTGCTGTGCTAGGCTAGGTTGGTGGTGGTGGTGGTGGAGTAACTCCCCTTCCTATTTGGTGGTGGGTGCCTTTGCCTTGCCGGCGTGTCCGGGTACGGAAGGAAAAGCAGCATCTGCGTGTGTGAGCAGGGGAAGGAAGAAAGAAAGCCACTGGCAGGCAATCAAGCCGTGGCGGAAGGGGTTGCAGGGGGGAGGCGGTCTGGTTCGGGGGTATTTCTGGCTGGCCATGCTCACCTCGCCTTTCCTTTTTTAGGGGACCTCGCCTTCCTTCATGTGGATGGGAGGAACGGAAAAACGCTGCGTGCCCAGTCACACTAGACCTTACTGGCGCGCGTTGCCGCACCCATCAATTGTGGCAATAAAATTGTAGTCATTTTTATATCTGTATATGCAGAGACACCGAATATGAAAGTGAAATTCGCATGAACCTACTTCTTTGTTAGTCTGAAAGAAGTGTTTTGTCGCGCCAAGAACGAACGGAAAAAATAATTGAACATTATAGTGGCAGGACATCAGAGTTAGGGAAATTATTTAGATTCAAAACTGATCCACCGACATGCAAATTCTTTGTACGCAACAAAGAATGATGATGTTTCATTGAACCATCTCAAAATAAGAACTCTGATAAACTTCTCTCCTCCGTTAGTGAACCCATATACATACATGAATTTCAGCATTTTCTGTATTAGTTCACCGTGTAAATTTTGTCCACAACTATTTAGAATTTAATTGCAGAGCGGTGCTTGTTTTGCCCTTCTTTTAAGCTGTATCAACATAACTCTTCAGCAAAAAATACATCATGCAATTTAGCTTATTTTCCTATGAGTTAGCAAGCTCTTTTAGGGCATCTCCAACGCCAGATGGCAGGATAGATTTCCTATTGATTTCCCGGCCGATTAGCAGTTAGCCCATAAAATCCTAGCTTCAAGTGTGGCGTCGATGCAAAGGTTTGCATCGGGCGTAGGTCTTTTTTCTTTGCTCCGCTAGGCATACATCTTCCTCAACGTGAGAATGCATCATATAATTTATACATGCAATTCACTGTTGCTACCAGATCTAAATAATTTCACCTTGTATTGAGATAATTTGAAAGCGAGAGGGTCGGGAAGGTGTAACCTGTAAGTTACATAGGATGAATTTTCAGATGTGAAACAATTACACAAAAATTTGGAACAACCAGGAAAAGTATCAAGCATTTTTCATGCAATCGACAATGATACTCTGTTGATAGATAATCGTAAAGCCAAGAGGTAGATGAGTCTACATGTTGTTCTAATCTTGTACCTAACGTTGCTCTAGAATCTAAACCACGTAAACAATTACGGACAAGACTCATCGTCGTGTTAGTTACGTAATTGGAGCGATTACATGACATCGGGAATGGGAGCAGGATGCCAATTATTCCCCACGGATGGATCTGCAAGGTTGAAATAAATCAGGACAAGACACATCTCGTATCGATTCTGTAATTGGAGCAAGCGAGGAAATCGGGAATGGGAGCAGGATGCCAATTCCACATGGATGTATCTGCAAAGTTGAAATAAAGATCGGACCTGCTGCGAGGAGGCGACATGGGTTGTAGAAGAGCTCCTCGCACAGGATCCGCCGCCGCATCGCCTAAGGCCCACTTAATTATCATCGCCTCTCCTCATCAGAAGAAAGAGAATCAACAAAAGATGAACTCCAAATCCGATGGCGAATGACCTGGGATGGGATGAAGCCTTGAAAGGGGGTGGGGATGGAACAGCCGAACCGAGGAGACTATATGGACGCGAAACATCATAGATCGGCATGGAAACTGACTTGAAATTATCCACCGCCCCATCGCCCGCCATTAAAGTCCCACATTGATTTTCTTCCCGAATCTCCGGCTACTTGACTTCAATCGACAAATGACGGTTTGGTCGGCGAGGCGTGAAGGCCGCCAGACATGCCGCTTACCCACCGCTGGCGAGTGCGTTGTGGTGGATATTCTTTTTCACTTGGGACGGAAGAAATCGATGACACGGGCCCATCAAAGCCCAAACAACAACAGATCGTTGATTTTGTTGCAGAGCAATGCCCGCCGCCTACCGCTCCCAGCGGGGTGGAAGGTGCATCGAACGGCCAAAAACGCGTAGAAGTGCTGATCCGACGGTTGAGGTGCTAATAGCCTGAGAAGGCTGGAAAAGTGCTCGGTTGTAATGTTTCTAAATAATCATATACGAGGATTGGCCATTCACCCTCAAACCGCCTCATCCTGTCGCGCGATCCGGACGTGTTTTACCATCTAACGCAGTTTTGTATTCGTGTGTTGACGTTTTTTTCACGCGAACCGGAAGCAAATCAGGGGCTTTGTCGGCGTCCGGACCGCTGTCAGTCACGCACGCCTCCGACAACCCTTGCACACCCAAACCCTCTCCCTCGCCCGCGCCCTTTCCCGCCCAAAGCGTCAGTGCCGCATTCATGTCGGTCTAGAGCAGACGCGACCTCTCTGTTGAACACAATATCTGGCGCATGTGTACGCGGTCGTAACTTGTGTAGTTACAAGATATTCGGTTTGTTACTATTGTACATATCTCTATCTCCTTCCTCCTCGTATATCTCTCCAGTTTGGTTTAAACCACCGAGACCTTGTACCACAAATCATCATCGATATATAAACATGTGGGCTCCTAGTGTATGGGAGTTGAGACAGTTTACCCATTGTCTAACATAGTATACAGAGCAAGCTTCTATGCAACATCTAGCTCGCACCATCCACCTTCCATCTATCTCCCTTGTAGCCTCCACCAAAACCCTAATCTTCGTCGAACCTCCCAGCAATCATGTCATCTTCCACCTCTGCCATCACCTCCGGCCTGAACAACAATATATCTGAGCCACTTACCCATAGCAAAAACATTCTTTGGTGTGCCCAAGCCAGATCCCAGATCATGGGCGCCGGCCTCTATGGCTATCTTGATAAAACTACCCAAGAACCCCCACAAACCATCACAACCAAAAACTCCAAAAGGAAGGAACATGTCGTCCCAAACCCTGCCTACCCCCTGGCTCATCCAAGATCAGCAGATAGTCGCCTACCTTCTCAAAAACCTCTCCAAGGAAGTCCTGGTTCAAGTTGCATCAACTGGAAAAATCACATGCAAATATGGATCGCGCTGGGGAACATGTTCTTTGCCATGTCTCTCTCACGCGCCAACAAATATTCAGCTTGCCTCACCAACGGCAGAAGGGCTCCCAATCAGCAGCCGCCTACTTCAGCACATAAGGGCCCTCTCAGACAAGCTCGCGGCAACGGGAAAACCGATCGGGGAAGACAAGCTTCTCTCGTTCATCATCGCCAGCCTGGATATGAAGTACCAGCCAATTATCTTGGTGCTAGATGCCCGCACCGAGCCGGTTCTCCGTTGACAATCTCTTCTCCATGGTGGCGAATTTCGACCAGCACGTCGAGATGTTCCATGGAACAGGCGCTGGGGCGTTCAAGTCGTCCGCCAACGCTACCTCCGCGGTCGCCAAGATTCTACCAGAAACTATCGAAACCAGAAAGGTGGAGGTGGTGGTGGATCTCGCGGTGGTGGTCAGTATAACGGTGGTGGCGGCTACAACGGCTCCGGTAACGACAGAGGATACAATCATGGAGGCGGCGGTAGGTACAACCCGGGTGGTGGCGGTGGCTACCACCAGAACAACGACGGCGGCCACAACCCGGGTGGTGGCGGTGGCTACCACCAGAACAACGTCCGACGACCACAACCGGGGTGGTGGCGGTGGCTATCACCAGGGGAACAACAACAACCGGTGCCCCTTCCCCCAGCAATAACAATGGGGGTGCAATTTTCAGGTTACGAAGGTTATGAAGGAAAGTGTCAAATATGCGAAAAGACTAACCATCTCGCTAAGGACTGTGATTGGCGCCATGCTGATGACAGTTCCCAAAAGAAAAAAATTACAGGTGTCGCCGACGCATCATATGGCGTAGATACCAATTGGTATATGGATACAGGTGCCACCAATCACATCACTGGAGAACTACATAAGCTGACGATGCATGAGAAGTATTGTGGCCATGATCAAATCTACACCGCAGCAAATGGTGCAAGTATGGAGATAAGTCATATTGGTAATTCAATCATCAAAACCCCACACACAAATCTTGCTATCAATGACATCTTGCATGTTCTTAATGCCTCCAAAACTCTTCCATTTGTCCATAGTCTAGCTCTTGATAATAATGCGTTTCTAGAGTTTCACCCTTTCTTCTTTTTGATCAAGGATCAGGTCACAACAAGAATTCTTCATATGGTTCTCTGTGTGCAAGGGCTCTACTTGTTGCTTCCCAAGTATTGCAAATTCGATAAACAAGTGTATGGTACCATCAAGCTCTCTGCTGAAAGGTGGCACCGTCGCTTAGGTCATCCATCTTTTGCTACTGTTCATCAAATTCTTAGTACAAATAAACTCCTAGTTGTTGGTGAGAGAAATTCAGAAACTGTTTGTGATTCATGCTAATGTGCAAAAAGTCATAAATTACCATATCATGTCTCTACTAGTGTATCTACCAAACCTTTCCAACTTATTTTCTTCAATGTTTGGGGTACAAACACCCACTTCTGTTGGTAGACATTCATATTATGTGAGCTTTATTGATGACTTTAGCAAGTACACTTGGATCTACCTTCCTAAAAAGTGTTCCGATGTATTCCAAGTCTTTCATAATTTTCAAACCCTTGCTGAGCGTAAATTTGATAGCAAAATCATTGCCATGCAATCAGATTGGGGGTGGTGAATATGAGAAGTTAAACTCCTTTTTTCAGCAAATGGGAATATCTCAACATGTCTCTTGTCCACATGCACACCAACAAAATGGTTTTGTCGAATGCAAACATAGGCATATTGTCAAAGTAGGCTTAGCTCTTTTAGCTACAGCCTCTATGCCATTAATTTTTTGGGACGAAGCTTTTCTTACTGATGCTCATCTTATTAACATGTGGCCTAGTCGTACCATCTCCAATGGAACACCCACAGAATGCCTCTTGCATGTTACACCAGATTATCATAGCCTTAGAGTTTTTGGTTGTGCCTGTTGGCCAAACCTTCGTCCCTACAACACAGGTAAACTTATGCTTCGTTCCATCCAATGGGTATTTCTTGGTTGCGGTGCTCAACATAAGGGTGTGAAATGTCTTGACGTCTCCACTAGTTGCGTCTATATTTCTCGATATTGTGTTTGATGAGACACAATTTCCAATCGGAAAACTCCATCCTAACGTCGGTGCTCTTCTCAGGAAGGAAATTCTTCTCCTTCCTTCCCACCTTTCCAAAGTTGGTCGTGTGGTTAATGATGCTACTAATTATCCATTTTTGACTAATTCTTCTACTGCTACACATGAGTTCTCTTTCTGAGAATACCAAGGAAGAAAACGGTGTGCACAATGGTGAAAATCCTGTGAAAATAATGCAACACGATGCTCTCCGTGACCACAAATGAACGGTGCGATTTTCTTCAGGATCATCGCACCTGACAACATTAGATTTCGTTGAATGCGCATCGGGATCAACGCCTCACTGACTAATTCCTTTGGTGATCCGGAAATGGAGCAGGAAGGATTCTCGCCTTTTTCCCTAGAGGTGCCCCTGTGTTTTCGAACCCATGGGAGGAAGATCCCCTTTAAGCTAGGGCTCAAACAAGTTTTTGTTAAAGAAACAATTCCAGCTTTTGACTGAATGAAAATAAAACAACTGAAGGGAAACACTTATAACAAAAATAGGCATAGGTATGAGGTCTTAATGCTTACAACCATATATTTGTGACAGGACCAAATATGATCTTAATTTGTGCGATGGAAGTCACCCATCGAGATGTGCTTGTTATGAACCAAAGTGGGGGATGTGTCCAAATTACATCTTGACCAAGCGTAAGGCCCTACATCAAGAGTTAGTTTTCCAACTGAAAGCCCTATCTGCTCTCAAGGGGGCGGCGTCGATAATTAATATTGAAATAATCAGACAAAAGCATTGGGCGTTTAATGACTACACCTCTTGAATCCCCAGAGATAGGATCCGTGTTACCATACTAAACCTTCATGTCATTGGTGTTCAGAATAACACTTCACAGTCTCCCTGCCCTTAGCCTCTCCTGGCTCGTCCTCCATGATCTTGGGTACCTGCAGGGATGAAGAATGCAAATAAGACAAGAGACATCTATGGAACAGTTTTATTTCACACATACGGGACGTTAATTCAAAGCACTTCCATTGATCCCTCCAACAAATACATCGGGTTGCAAGGCCCTTACCTCAACCGATACCTTACTGAACTACTCATACATGGACATCATATCACATGAAGAACACATCATAGAAGACATCATGAAGGTAGATTGATTGATAATATGTCTTACAATGAATGCCGTGTGTGATACACGATTACAAGTATGATCTAGAGGAGGAATAACTATGGTGGAAATGGAGATGGTGGCTATGAAGATTGGAAATGACGGCGGCTAGGGTTGATGAAGATGGGATGAAGATGACTCTGTGTTGGCTCTGCTCATGGTTATTCTCTTGACATTTTGGCCTCGACCCCTTTATAAAAGTTGTTCAGGTGGATGAGGAGCATCGTTTTCCACACCATACGACTGCCATGCGATTGGTCGCAGTCGCATGAAACACCATATGTTGCTCTAGAATTGATGGCGCGCCTCCACTTGATTTCTTCTATCTCCTCCTTTACTCATTTTCTTGTCTCACTTGATTTCATACATATATACCCCATTTCATGTGGAAACACAATAAGGAGAGGATTTGTGGAATCCTATGCATACGTTAGTCATAAGTGGCAATATCGGAGTGAATATCTCGGTTTTAATGAAATATATCGTTTAAACTAAGGATAGAGGAGAGTAAGTATATCACTCGTCACTCGCCAGGCGACACGCTCCAGCCCCAACACACCCATCCCGCGCCAATCTACGCCTACCACGCGTCGGCCTACTGATGAGCCGGCCTCTGCGGGCACGCCACACCAACCAGCGCATGGGGACTGATATGTCTCCAACGTATCTATAATTTTTGAATGTTTCATGCTATTATATTATCAAACTTAGATACTTTATATGCAACTTTATATCATTTTTGGGACTAATCTATTAACCTAGTGCCCGGTGCCAGTTGTTTTCTGCTTGTTTTTGGCTTTTCAGAAAATCAATACCAAACAAAGTCCAAACACGATGAAATTTTACGGTGATTTTTTATGGACCAGAAGGGACCTTAGAAGGTTCTAAGGAGGCCAGAAGCCCTACGGGAGAGCCACAAGCTCACATAGTGCTTCCCTAGGGCGGGCCACCTGAGCTTGTGGGTCACATGCAGCTTTATTTGACTTAATTCCACCTTTCACAGTCTCATCTGTAGGCCTTTTCCGGTACTCTGTCGAAGGGGGAATCGATCATGGATGGCTTCTACATCATCCTTGCTGCACCACCAATGATGTGTGAGTAGTCTACCACAAACCTATGGGTCCATAGTGATTAGCAAGATGACTTATTCTCTCTCTCCGGTCTTCCGTACAATGTTCTACTCGAATTTCTATTCGATGTGATCTTCTATTGCAGTGTGTTTGTTGGGATCCGATGAATTGTGGGTTTATGATCAGATTATTCATTGAAATTAATTCAGTCTTTGATGAACTTTATTATGCATGATTATTACAGCCTTGTATTTCTCTCTAAACTATCCGTTTGGTTTGTCCAACTAGACTGAGTTATCTTTAGTGGAAGAGGTGCTTTGTAGTGGGTTCAATCTTGCGGTGTCCACACCAATGAAAGTAGGGGTAGAAGGCACGTATTGATTATTGATACTATGGGTCAAACGGGGGTTTAATCATATTGCTTAGTTTTATTCTATCTACATTATGTCATCTTGCTTAAAGCGTTACTCTATTTGTCATGAACTTAATACCCTAGATGCATCTTTGGATAGCGGTCGATGGGTGGAGTAATAGTAGTAGATGCAGGCAGGAGTTGGTCTACTTGTCACAGACGTAATGCATGTATACATGATCATTGTCATGAATAACATCATAACTATGTGCTTTTCTATCAATTGCCCAACAGTAATTTGTCTACCCACCATATGCTATCTTTATGAGAGAAGCCTATAGTGAAAACTATATGATAACATGGTATCTCGCTAGCCTGCTCGAGGCGCAGAAACATAAATGCAGAGCATCTCTGAGGTTCCAGCAGTGACTGAACATTGTAATTTGTCGGATTTCGGGTTCCGACAAACCCTCGTGAGGTTCGAACTCTGGGGTGCGCACGAAGAACTCTCTTTCCTTAGCTCGCACGCTCAACGATCCCACGGCCTAGCTCGATGAACCCAAAGAACAAGAGACACAGAGGTTTATACTGGTTCGGGCCACCGCGTGGTGTAATACCCTACTCCAGTTTGGTGGTGGATTCCCTTGAAGGGCTGAGGATGAACTAATATAGCGGGTGAACATCAGGAGGAGAGGTGTTCTTAAGCTCAATGAACTGGCGGATGTGAGGATGGAATGGATCCAATCAAAGATGAGTTTCTTCCTATGATGGTGGCTAGGTCCTATTCATAGGGGCCTTGGTCCTCTTCCCAAATGTTAGGTGGGAAGGGATCCCACAATGGCCAAGTTTGAAGGGGGACAACCAGTACAAGCTATTCTAACAAAAGTAGTCTTCGCCTGCCAAAGGCTCTGGTGGTGACGCTGCTGTGGGCTCCGCGATGACCTCCGTCCTGCCATCCTACTGGTCTTGGTCTTGTTGCACCGATATGGAAACCTTTGTGTGATGCCTCGGGACTCCTCGCCTGCGCTTGCCTCTTTAGCACCAAAGAGGAAACTGGTACCTTGCACCCGCTGGCGCCCGCCTGGCCTTGGTCATCACGGCTCATGTCACGTGAACCTCGCGAGGTGTCCCTTGCATAGATATCTCCGCTCCTCGGGAGCCAACCTAGTGAGACTGCCCCCAGGGAGGTCTTGGTGCCGTCCGCCTCGCGAGGTTTGGCCCCTCGCGAGGTTCTTGGGCTCTTCTTGCCGGGCCATACCAGTCGTTGGTGGAGCCACGCCACGTCAGCAGTGCAAGTCTGGGCACCCCAGTCCCTGCAGCAGCAGTTGCCCTTGGGCCCAAGGCGCGTTCGAACTTGGCTTCGAGGCGAAGCCAAAGGGCAAGTGCGGAGCACCGCCGACCCCAACCGCCTACGGCCTTGATTGATGCATGGTGATTGATGGGACGTGGGTGCCTCCGCTTCCCCATGCTACCTCGGCAACCGTTCTCGCCTGACAAAAGGCTGGCGCACGCTACAGAGCCTTCATTTCCTTCCTTCGTCTTGCTCCAGATCCCCTTCTTCTTGCCTTGAGAGACTCCGGTGTTGGAAATATGCCCTAGAGGCAATAATAAATTAGTTATTATTATTATATTTCCTTGTTCATGATAATCGTTTATTATCCATGCTATAATTGTATTGATAGGAAACTCAAATACATGTGTGGATACATAGACAACACCATGTCCCTAGCAAGCCTCTATTGGCTAGCTCGTTGATCAATAGATGGTTACGGTTTCCTAACCATGGACATTGGATGTCATTGATAACGGGATCACATCATTAGTAGAATGATGTGATGGACAAGACCCAATCCTAAGCCTAGCACAAAGGTCGTAGTTCAGGTATGCTAAAGCTTTTCTAATGTCAAGTATCATTTCCTTAGACCATGAGATTGTGCAACTCCGGATACCGTAGGAATGCTTTGGGTGTACCAAACGTCCACAACGGCTGGGTGACTATAAAGGTGCACTACGGTATCTCCGAAAGTGTGCATTGGGTTGTACGAATCGAGACTGGATTTGTCACTCCGTGTGACGGAGAGGTATCTCTGGGCCCACTCGGTAGGACATCATCATAATGTGCACAATGTGACCAAGGGGTTGATCACGGGATGATGTGTTACGGAGCAGTAAAGAGACTTGCCGATAACGAGATTGAACAAGGTATCGATATACCGACGATCGAATCTCGGGCAAGTACAATACCGTTAGACAAAGGGAATTGTATACGGGATCGATTGAGTCCTTGACATCGTGGTTCATCCGATGAGATCATCGTGGAACATGTGGGAGCCAACATGGGTATCCAGATCCCGCTGTTGGTTATTGATCGGAGAACGTCTCGGTCATGTCTACATGTCTCCCGAACCCGTAGGGTCTACACACTTAAGGTCTGGCGACGCTAGGGTTATAAAGGAAGTTTGTATGTGGTTACCGAATGTTGTTCGGAGTCCGGATGAGATCCCGGACGTCACGAGGAGTTCCGGAATGGTCCGGAGGTAAAGATTTATATATGAGAAGTCCTATTTTGGTCGCGGAAAAGTTTAGCACTTTATCGGTATTGTAAGGAGTGCCGAAAGGGGTCCGGGGTCCACCGGGGTCCACCTGCCTGGGGCCACATGGGCTGTAGGGGTGCGCCTTGGCCTATATGGGCCAAGGGCACCAGCCCCAAGAGGCCCATGCGCCAAGGAAACTTGGGGAGGAAGAGTCCTCAAGGGGAAGGCACCTGAGGGTGCCTTGGGGAGGATGGACTCCTCCCCTCTTGGCCGCACCCCTTCCTTGGAGGAAGGGGCAGGCTGCGCCTCCCCTCTCCCTTGCCCCTATATATAGTGGAGGGAGGGAGGGCATCCACACCTGAGCCTGGCGCCTCCCTCCCTCCCGTGACACCTCCTCCTCTCCCGTAGGTGCTTGGCGAAGCCCTCGCAGATTGCCACGCTCCTCCACCACCACCACGCCGTTGTGCTGCTGTTGGATGGAGTCTTCCTCAACCTCTCCCTCTCTCCTTGCTGGATCAAGGCATGGGAGACGCCACCGGGCTGTACGTGTGTTGAACGCGGAGGTGCCGTCCGCTCGGCACACTAGGATCTCCGGTGATTTGGATCACGACGAGTACGACTCCTTCAACCCCTGTTCTCTTGAACGCTTCCGCTTAGCGATCTACAAGGGTATGTAGATGCACTCTCCTTCCCTCTTGTTGCTAGAATCTCCATAGATTGATCTTGGTGATGCGTAGAAAATTTTGAATTTCTGCTACGTTCCCCAACAGTGGCATCATGAGCTAGGTCTATTGCGTAGATTCTTTGCACGAGTAGAACACAAAGTAGTTGTGGGCGTTGATGTTGTTCAATATGCTTACCGTTACTAGTCCAATCTTGTTTCGACGGTATTGTGGGATGAAGCGGCCCGGACCGACCTTACACGTACTCTTACGTGAGACAGGTTCCACCGATTGACATGCACTTGGTGCATAAGGTGGCTAGCGGGTGCCGATCTCTCCCACTTTAGTCGGAACGGATTCGATGAAAAGGGTCCTTATGAAGGGTAAATAGCAATTGGCATATCACGTTGTGGTTTTGCGAGGTAAGAAACGTTCTTGCTAGAAACCCAAAGCAGCCACGTAAAACATGCAAACAACAATTAGAGGACGTCTAACTTGTTTTTGCGGGGTATGCTATGTGATGTGATATGGCCAAGAAGAATGTGATGAATGATATGTGATGTATGAGATTGATCATGTTCTTGTAATAGGACTCACGACTTGCATGTCGATGAGTATGACAACCGGCAGGAGCCATAGGAGTTGTCTTTATTTATTGTATGACCTGCGTGTCATTGAACAACGCCATGTAATTACTTTACTTTATTGCTAACCGGTAGCCATAGTAGTAGAAGTAATAAGTTGGCGAGACAACTTCATGGAGATACGATGATGGAGATCATGATGACGGAGATCATGGTGTCATGCCGGTGACAATGATGATCATGGAGCCCCGAAGATGGAGATCAAAAGGAGCAATGTGATATTGGCCATATCATGTCACTACTATATAATTGCATGTGATGTTTATTATGTTTATGCATCTTGTTTACTTAGAACGACGGTAGTAAATAAGATGATCCCTTACAAATTTCAAGAAGTGTTCTCCCCGACTGCACCGTTGCTACAGTTCGTCGCTTCTAAGCACCACGTGATGATCTGTGTGATGGATTCTTACGTTCACATACAACGGGTGTAAGACAGATTTACACAAAGAAAAACACTTGGGGTTAACTTGACGAGCCTAGCATGTACAGACATGGCCTCGGAACACGGAGACCGAAGGTCGAGCATGAGTCGATAGTAGATACGATCAACATGAAGATGTTCACCGATGTTGACTAGTTCGTCTCACGTGATGATCGGACACGGCCTAGTTGACTCGGATCATGTAATCACTTAGATGACCGGAGGGATGTCTATTCGAGTGGGAGTTCATAAGATGAACTTAATTATCTTGAACATAGTCAAAAGACCTTTTGCAAATTATGTAAAGCTCGCGCTTTAGTTCCACTTTGTTTAGATATGTTCCTAGAGAAAATATAGTTGAAAGTTGAAAGTAGCAATTATGCGATCAAGAGAAAGCTTATGTCCTTAATGCACCGCTCGGTGTCTTTGAACCCCAAACGTCGCTTGTGGATGTTGCGAACATCGGACATACACGTTTTGATAACTACGTGATAGTTCAGTTGAACGGTTTAGAGTAGAGGCACCAAAGACGTTTGAAACATCGCGGAACATATGAGATGTTTCGAGGGCTGAATTGGGATTTCAGGCTCGTGCCCACGCCAAGAGGTATGAGACCTCCGACGAGTTTTCTTAGCCTCGCAAACTAAGGGAGAAAAGCTCAATCGTTGAGCTTGTGCTCAGATTGTCTCGAGTGCAACAATCACTTGAATCGAGTGGGAGTTGATCTTCCGGATGAGAAAGTGATGTTTCTCCAAAGTCATTACCACCAAGCTGCTAGAGCTTCGTGATGAACTATAACATATCGTGGATAGATATAATGATCCCTTGAGGTATTCACGTTGTTTGACATCACGAAAGTAGAAGTCAAGAAGGAGCATCAATTGTTGGTGAAACCACTAGTTTCAAGAAGGGCAAGGGCAAGAAGGGATACTTCATGAAACGGCAAATCAGTCTTTGCTCTAGTGAAGAAACCCAAGGTTGAACCCAAACCCGAGACTAAGTGCTTCGTAATAAGGGGAACAGCCTTTGGAGCAAAGATTACCCTAGATACTTGGTAGATAAGAAGGTGGCAAGGTCGATAGAAGTGTATTGGATATACATTATGTTAATGTGTACTTTACTAGAACTCCTAGTAGCACCAGGGTATTAAGATACCGTTCGGTTGCTAAGTGTTAGTAACTCGAAATAAAAGGCTACGGAATAAACGGAGACTAGCTAAAGGTGAAATTTGACGATATGTGTTGGAAGTGTTTCCAAGGTTGATGTGATCAAGCATCGCAGCTCCCTCTACCATCGAGATTGGTGTTAAACCTAAATAATTGTTATTTGGTGTTTGCGTTGAGCATATACATGATTGGATTATGTCTATCGCAATACGATTATTCATTTAAAGAGAATAATGGTTACTCTATTTATTTGAATAATACCTTCAATGGTCTTGCACCTAAAGAAATGGTTTATTGAATCTCGATCGTAGTGATACACATTTTCATGCCAAAAGATATAAGATAGTAATGATAGTACCACCTGCTTGTGGCACCGCCATTTGAGTCATATTGGTATAAAAGCATGAAGAAGCTCCATGTTGATGGATCTTTGGACTCACTCGTTTTGAAAAGTTTGAGACATGCGAACCATGTCTATTGGTGTATACGCATGAAGAAACTCCATGCAGATGGATCGTTTGGACTCACTTGATTTTGAATCACTTGAGATATGCAAAACATACCAAATGGGCAAGATGACTGAAAAGCCTCGATTTCAGTAAGATGGAACAAGATAGCAACTTGTTGGAAGCAACACATTTTGATATGTGCAGTCCAACGAGTCTTTGAGGCGTCTTGATGAATATCGTTATGTTCGACTTCACAGATGATTCGAGTAGATGTTGAGTATATTTACTTGATGAAACACAAATCTGAATTATTGAATGGTTCAAGTAATTTCAGAATGAAGTTTAAGATCTTCGTGACAAGAGGATAGAATGTCTATGATATGATCATAGAGATGAATATCTGAGTTACGAGTTTTGGCACACAATTAAGACATTGTGCAAATTGTTTCACAATTAATACCGCTGGAACACCATAGTGTGATGGTGTGTCCGAACATCATAGTTGCACCCTATTGGATATGGTGTGTACCATGATGTATCTTATCGAATTACCACTTTCGTTCATTGGTTAGGCATTAGAGTCTACCTCACTCACTTTAATTAGGTACCACGTAATTCCGTTGAGATGACACCGAATGAACTATGGTTTAGAGAAACCTAAGCTGTCATTTCTTAAAGGTTTGGGGCCGCGACGCTTATGTGAAAAGTTTCAGGTTGATAAGCTCGAACCCAAAGCGGATAAAATGCATCTTCATAGGACACCCAAAAATAGTTGGGTATACCTCCTAATTCAGATCCGAAAGCAATAGGGATTGTATCTTGAATCGGGTCCTTTCTCGAGGAAAAGTTCGTCTCGAAAAGTTGAGTGGGAGGATGGTGGAGACTTGATGAGGTTATTGAACCATCACTTCAACTAGTGTGTAGCAGGCACGAGGAAGTTGTTCCGTGGCACCGCACCAATTGAAGTAGAAGCTTATGATAGTGATCATGAAGTTTCGGATCAAGTCAGCGACGTACCTTGTAGGGTGACAAGGATGCGTACTACTTGAGTGGTACGCAATCCTGTCTTGAAGGTCATGTTGCTAGACAACAATGAACCCACGAGCTATGGAGAAGCAATGGTGGGCCCAAATTCCGACAAATGGTTAGAGGCCATGAAATCCGAGATAGTATCCATATATCAGAACAAAGCATGGACTTTGGTGGACTTGCCCGATGATCGGCAAGCCATTGAGATGAATGGATCTTTAAGAAGAAGACGGATGTGGACGGTAATATCACCGTCTATGAAGCTCGACTTGTGGCGAAGAGTTTTTCACAAGTTCAAGGAGTTGACTACGATGAGATTTTCTCATCCGTAGCGATGCTTAAGTCCGTCGGAATCATGTTAGCATAAGCTGCATTTATGAAATCTGGCAGATGGATGTCAAAACGAGTTTCCTTATTAGTTTACGTAAGGAAAGGTTGTATGTGATACAATCGGAAAAGTTTTGTCGATCCTAAGGATGCTAAAAAGGTATGCTAGCTCCAGCGATCCTTTCTAAGGACTGGAGTAAGCATCTCGGAGTTGGAATGTGCGCTTTGATGAGATGATCAAAGATTTTGGGTTTATACAACGTTTATGAGAAACTTGTATTTCCAAAGAAGTGAGTGGGAGCACTATGGAATTTCTGATAACAATATGTTGTTGACATATTGTTGATCAGAAATGATGTAGAATTTCTAGAAAGCATATAGGGATGTTTGAAAAGTGTTTTTCAATGGAAAACCTGGATTAAGCTACTTGAACATTGAGCATCAAGATCTATAAGGATAGATCAAAAATGCTTAATGGTACTTTCAAATGAGCATATACCTTGACATGATCTTAAGAGTTAAAGCTCGACCACGGCAGAAGAGAGAGAAAGGACGAAGGTCGCCCCCTATGCTTCGCATTTAGGCTCTACAAGATGCTATGTTATGTACCGTGACCGAAGTGTGCCTTGCCATGAGTCGGTCCAGGGGTACAAGAATGATCCAAGAATGGATCATTGGATAGCGGTCAAAATTGTCCTTGGAGTAAATAAGGACATGTTTCTCGATTATGGAGGTGATAAAGAGTTCGGCGTAAAGCGTTACGTCAATGCAAGCTTTAACACCTATCCGAAAGTGACTCGAGTAGCAAACCGGATACGTATAGTGGAGCAACCGCTTGGAATAGATCCAAGTGGAGCGTGGAAGCAGCATTTACAATATGACATAGAGAATTGCAAAGCACACACGGATCTGAAAGGTTCAGACCCGTTGACTAAAACCCGTTGACTAAAACCTCTCTCACAAGCAAAACATGATCAAACCTCAGAACTCATTGAGTCTAAATCACATGATGATGTGAACTAGTTTACAGACACTAGTAAACTCTTTGGGTGTTGGACACATGGCGATATGACCTATCAGTGTTAATCACATGGCGATGTGAACTAGATTATTGACTCTAGTGCAAGTGGGAGACTGTTGGAAATATGCCCTAGAGGCAATAATAAATTAGTTATTATTATTATATTTCCTTGTTCATGATAATCGTTTATTATCCATGCTATAATTGTATTGATAGGAAACTCAAATACATGTGTGGATACATAGACAACACCATGTCCCTAGCAAGCCTCTATTGGCTAGCTCGTTGATCAATAGATGGTTACGGTTTCCTAACCATGGACATTGGATGTCATTGATAATCGAGATCACATCATTAGTAGAATGATGTGATGGACAAGACCCAATCCTAAGCCTAGCACAAAGGTCGTAGTTCAGGTATGCTAAAGCTTTTCTAATGTCAAGTATCATTTCCTTAGACCATGAGATTGTGCAACTCCGGATACCGTAGGAATGCTTTGGGTGTACCAAACGTCACAACGTAATCGGGTGACTATAAAGGTGCACTACGGTATCTCCGAAAGTGTACATTGGGTTGGCACGAATCGAGACTGGATTTGTCACTCCGTGTGACGGAGAGGTATCTCTGGGCCCACTCGGTAGGACATCATCATAATGTGCACAATGTGACCAAGGGGTTGATCACGGGATGATGTGTTACGGAACGAGTAAAGAGACTTGCCGGTAGCGAGATTGAACAAGGTATCGGTATATCGACGATCGAATCTCAGCAAGTACAATACCGCTAGACAAAGGGAATTGTATACGGGATCGATTGAGTCCTTGACATCGTGGTTCATCCGATGAGATCATCGTGGAACATGTGGGAGCCAACATGGGTATCCAGATCCCGCTGTTGGTTATTGACCGGAGAACGTCTCGGTCATGTCTACATGTCTCCCGAACCCGTAGGGTCTACACACTTAAGGTTCGATGACGCTTAGGGTTATAAAGGAAGTTTGTATGTGGTTACCGAATGTTGTTCGAGTCCGGATGAGATCCCGGACGTCACGAGGAGTTCCGGAATGGTCCGGAGGTAAAGATTTATATATGAGAAGTCCTATTTTGGTCATGGAAAAGTTTCGCACTTTATCGGTATTGTACCGGAGTGCCGAAAGGGGTCCGGGGTCCACCGGGGTCCACCTGCGGGGGCCACATGGGCTGTAGGGTGCGCCTTGGCCTATATGGGCCAAGGGCACCAGCCCCAAGAGGCCCATGCGCCAAGGAAACTTGGGAGGGAAGAGTCCTCAAGGGGAAGGCACCTGAGGGTGCCTTGGGAGGATGGACCTCCCCTCTTAGCCGCACCCCTTCCTTGGAGGAAGGGGCAGGCTGCGCCTCCCCTCTCCCTTGCCCCTATATATAGTGGAGGGAGGAGGGCATCCACACCGAGCCTGGCGCCTCCCTCCCTCCCGTGACACCTCCTCCTCTCCGTAGGTGCTTGGCGAAGCCTGCAGGATTGCCACGCTCCTCCACCACCACCACGCCGTTGTGCTGCTGTTGGATGGAGTCTTCCTCAACCTCCCTCTCTCCTTGCTGGATCAAGGCATGGGAGACGTCACCGGGCTGTACGTGTGTTGAACGCGGAGGTGCCGTCCGTTCGGCACTAGGATCTCCGGTGATTTGGATCACGACGAGTACGACTCCTTCAACCCCTGTTCTCTTGAACGCTTCCGCTTAGCGATCTACAAGGGTATGTAGATGCACTCTCCTTCCCTCTTGTTGCTAGAATCTCCATAGATTGATCTTGGTGATGCGTAGAAAATTTTGAATTTCTGCTACGTTCCCCAACAGTGGCATCATGAGCTAGGTCTATTGCGTAGATTCTTTGCACGAGTAGAACACAAAGTAGTTGTGGGCGTTGATGTTGTTCAATATGCTTACCGTTACTAGTCTCTTGTTTCGACGGTATTGTGGGATGAAGCGGCCCGGACCGACCTTACACGCATTTCCACGTGAGACAGGTTCCACCGACTGACATGCACTTGGTGCATAGGGTGGCTAGCGGGTGCCAGTCTCTCCCACTTTAGTCGGAACGGATTCGATGAAAAGGGTCCTTATGAAGGGTAAATAGCAATTGGCATATCACGTTGTGGTTTTGCGTAGGTAAGAAACGTTCTTGCTAGAAACCCAAAGCAGCCACGTAAAAACATGCAAACAACAATTAGAGGACGTCTAACTTGTTTTTGCAGGGTATGCTATGTGATGTGATATGGCCAAGAAGAATGTGATGAATGATATGTGATGTATGAGATTGATCATGTTCTTGTAATAGGACTCACGACTTGCATGTCGATGAGTATGACAACCGGCAGGAGCCATAGGAATTGTCTTTATTTATTGTATGACCTGCGTGTCATTGAACAACGCCATGTAATTACTTTACTTTATTGCTAACGGTAGCCATAGTAGTAGAAGTAATAAGTTGGCGAGACAACTTCATGGAGATACGATGATGGAGATCATGATGATGGAGATCATGGTGTCATGCCGGTGACAATGATGATCATGGAGCCTCAAGATGGAGATCAAAAGGAGCAATGTGATATTGGCCATATCATGTCACTACTATATAATTGCATGTGATGTTTATTATGTTTATGCATCTTGTTTACTTAGAACGACGGTAGTAAATAAGATGATCCCTTACACAAATTTCAAGAAGTGTTCTCCTCGACCGTGCACCGTTGCTACAGTTCGTCGCTTCTAAGCACCACGTGATGATCGGGTGTGATGGATTATTACGTTCACATACAACGGGTGTAAGACAGATTTACACAACAAAAACACTTGGGGTTAACTTGACGAGCCTAGCATGTACAGACATGGCCTCGGAACACGGAGACCGAAAGGTCGAGCATGAGTCGTATAGTAGATACGATCAACATGAAGATGTTCACCGATGTTGACTAGTCCGTCTCACGTGATGATCGGACACGGCCTAGTTGACTCGGATCATGCAATCACTTAGATGACCGGAGGGATGTCTATCTCGAGTGGGAGTTCATAAGATGAACTTAATTATCTTGAACATAGTCAAAAGACCTTTTGCAAATTATGTCGTAAGCTCGCGCTTTAGTTCCACCGTTTAGATATGTTCCTAGAGAAAATATAGTTGAAAGTTGAAAGTAGCAACGAGGGAGGAGGGACCGTGCTTTGGATTGGCTCCGTCGAGCCGGAGGCCCCGGGTAGTACCTTATACCCCTTCTTCATGCATAGAGTCTTCGCAGGGTTGGTCCCCCCTTTCTCTGAATTTTTCTACACCGTCCTCCGCCATTACAAGCTCCACGCCCTCCATCTTCATCCCAATTCCGTTCTCCTCCTGTCAATCTTCGCCTTTTACTGTGAAGCGTTCGTGGGGGTGATGCCGTCTGTGGCGCTGCTTCGCCACTTCTTCTACCTCTGGAGCAAGGATGGCCCATGCTCGGGGTGTGCCAACTTCGTCGCGGGCTCACGGCCAACGGAAACAACGCAATCTCGAGAGCCGGGAAGAAGGCGGAGGGCTTCCAGACCAAGTGGGTCCTCATGGACGCCAAGAGCCCCTACCCTCGGCTGGTGCTACCGACGGGGAGGACCGTGCCTCACGACGGGTGGGGTAGCGCGAAGCTCACCGACCCGTGGGCGGAGCAAATGTTGGCTAGGATGGCGGCTGACCTGAAGCCTGACGATCTGAAGGCGGAGAAGCTGACAGGGGCCATGATCGTCAAGGAGTTCCTGTCGCAGCGTCTGGCTCCGCTCTAGGTGCGCTCGCGCCCCTTGTGGAAGCTCTCGGACGAGGGAGGCGACCTCCGCCTGCGCCCGGATGATTTGTCCGACGAAGAGCTGGACAAGGTTCTCCACCTCCTAGTTTCGGAGGATCATGGGTATCCGCCTGATACCCATCTTCCGCTGTACTGCCACTCGGATGGGGCAAAGATTGCCGCCACTATGCGCGTCTTCAACAAGCACGGGCTCGAGCCACCGGTGCCTACCGAGGCCCCTGTGGTGGTGGCCCCGGTGATGGTGTCCTCTGGCGAGTCCGGCGAGGAGGAGAGGCCCGACTCGGAGGCGACCCCGGAGAGGAGGGAGAGACTTCTCCTCTTCCGGTGGCGGATATCCTCCGCACCTTCCCTGACGACGACGAGGCCGGCGAGCATCCAGTGAGGGAGTCGTCGAACCCCGCCGGGGTCACGACAAGGTCCGGGGGCACCCTTCCAAGAAGCCACGACCGGGTCTCAAGAAGAGCAGATCGGGCGCTGATCTCCCGAGATGATGCTTTTGCTCCATCGCCAGCCAGCCGGGCGCCGCTGCTGGTCCGCCGCCGTACTTTGCCTGCCCCGGGCTCGTGCTAGGGCCCCAGCCGAAGCCTCCGGGCTTGGTTCTTCAAGAGGCCAAGGGAGTATGCCGCCATAGACCGCTGAGTGCTTCGTCCTAATCCTTTGTTCCTGTTCTTGCCATAGTTTCTTGATGTCCCTCTTTGCATTGATAGGCCAACGCCAGCAGGTGAAGAAGAAGAAGGGGCGATCAAGAACCCCTCGAGGCCCACCGCTGGCCGCCGCCTCCTTCAACGCGGAAGGACGGCGAGGGCTCCCGAGCCCCAGCATCCGTGTCGTCCTCGCAAGACCCAGGAACCCATCCTCAGGAGGAGGCAATCTCCGCAGCCAAGCTGGCTCCTGAGGCCTCCGCCCCTAGCTCGCCTGCTGAGGTCGCGAAGGATCAGGAGTCCCCGGCTCCTTCTGTTGCCGCAAATCTGCAGATATGGTGCCGCTGTCGTCTCTCCCCCCTTCCATCGCACCGCCGGGCTGTGATCCCCCTGCTTCGCCTGACGCCCAGGAGTAGGCTCTTTCCGCACTGACCCAGCTCCAGGACGACCTTCAGGGTGCCGGCCGTCGCCTGGCGTCAGGGCGCCTGGAGCTGATTTCGGGGTGGCTGTGATCCAATGCGTCCGTGAGGGCGGCATGGGGTCAGGCCGTGGCAGCTTCCGAGGAGGGTAAGCGGGATGCCGACGTGGACGCGGCCGCCCGCGAGGTGGCGTTGAAGGATGCCGAGGCCACCAAGGAGCACTGCCGGGTGGCGGAGGCCGAGCTGGAGACCCTGCGCAATGAATGCGCTGCCGAGGCTCGCCAGCACGGGGCACGGGAGGAGGAGTTGAAGGCTCGGGAAGACACGATCGCCCGGTCGTGATGCTTGGAAGCCGATCGGGCGGCGCAGGCCGCCGTGGAGCGCCGCTGGAGGAGCTGGAGAAGAAGGTGGAAGCAGAGAAGGCCCAGCTGGAAGTCAGGGCGAAGGTTCTCGGCCAAGATCGTGTGGCCTTCAAATCCCTTGAGCTGAAGTCCCGCGAGGCACTGCGAGAGCTCTACGGAAAGGGCTTGAAGAAGCCATTGGCCACTGATGAGGAAGGCCCCGCCAAGCTACTTCCTCAGCTCGTCACCGCGCTCGAGGGCGTTGTTAACGGGATCGGCCCCATGGTAGAGGGGGAAGTTCGCGCGCTCTCCTCCTCGGCCATGACGCGCGTCTTCAGCCACCTCTACCTTCACGACCCGAGCGTCGACCATGGGGCTCTGCTTGAACCTCTGGACGAGAAGCACTGTGCAGCTGCTACCGACGCCGTGAAGGACTTGGTGGAGGCCCTGCTGAAGAAGTTCCTCGCCATCGACCCTACGCCTCTGGCTGATGGTGCCGCCGATCCCACGACCGCGGCCGATTTACACGGGCGACGGCACAAGGGCGCCGGCTGTGGGGGCTTCTTGACGACAGCGCCCAAGGACGAAGAGGAGGCTTGCTGGTGGCGCTCCTTCCCATTTTTACTTCCCTTCAATATGCACCGTGCCTCGTGGAGGCGTCAAAACTTCTGTTTGGTGTTTGAGGAACAATATGTTTTGTACTAATTTGTTAAGACTTCGCGATCTCCTTTCCGTTTGCTTGATGTTCTACGTTGGCAAGTCCCGGCCCCGCGCATACCTCAGCCGTCGTTGGGTCGTCTAGATCACCAGGTCGAGAACAAGGGGTGAGGGGCCACATGACCAGTTAGGCTCCTGAGTCGCGATGCTCAGGAGTCCCCTTTGATGCACAAACGGCCCGCTGGAAGGAGATGCAAAAGTAGGCCTTAGTGTTCTCAGGTCGACAGGTTCGCCCCGCGTGTACCTCAGACGCCGTTGGGTCATCCGTACCGCCAGGACGAGACCAAGGGGTGAGGGGCTACGTGACCAGTTAGGCTCCTGAGTCGCGATGCTCAGGAGTCCCCCTTGACGCACGTAATGCACCTCCGCACTGTCCTCATCGAGGTCCCGCTCGGGAGGGGCGCGCGACGACCAGGTCCGAGGGACCTGGCAGGGTGGCGTAAGCTTGGGTGTGACCCGAGCGTAGCCCCCGTGCCGAGCCCCCTCACGCGACTCTCCCGAGGGGGAAGTGTTGCTACGCGGCTGGACACTAAGCCTGGGGGCTCCCTGAGGTTGGTACGGCCATGGGGTTGCCCTCAGTTGTTTATCACCAACAAGAGCATAGCGCTCAAGACTTGCACGGGCATAGCCTCTCCTCGACCGTGTCGACTGCCAGCACGGAGCATGGTGCTTCCTCTGGTGCGTGGGTGGGGGCTCCCTTTGGGTGAAGCCCCTGGGGCGTGTATAGCCCCGCCCTGGCACGTGGCTTGCACGACAGGGCTGGATGAGGTGTGTCTGGGCACTCGTGAGCCAGCGCGGGACTCACGAGGCCCTACCTCAAGGCGGGCTGCGCCTGATCTTGGCTCTTGATAGTTGTTGTGGTCCTGCGAGATGGTTAGGTTACCTGCACCGAATGAATCTCCTGAGGTGATCACAAGAGAAGGCCAAACACTAACGACCCTAGGAGGTGACGTGAATAGGGCCGACCGGCTAGATAGAACTCAATCGTTGGGTTTATCAACGCTACAGGGATGGACCTGAGCACAGACGCCGTGCCCAGTCTTCTCATGCAAATAATCCTGAAGAAAGACAACCGACGCGGCTGCCTCGTGGTGGCGAGGCACCGGTCACGCGCCTCGCTCGTCTGCAGCGATTAGCTCATGCGAGAACAAGGCACCAAGGGCCATGGGAGGTGACATACACGGGAGCTGGCCCGCGAGCCAGAGCTCAGCATCTTGGGTTTAGCAACACTGCAGGGACGAACCCGAGCACAGACTCCGTGCCAGTCCTTAATCATGGGGCGGTCGTGGGTGGGCTTGCAAGGGCGCATAACGCTCATGGTATCGGGCACCGAACAGGTGTGATAATCATAAGGTTACTCATGCAAGGAGTCAAGCTAGTTCAAATAGATGCAAGAACGATACATGCCACAGGGACGGACCCATGCGGCCTGGGGATGATGCAGCCCGAGGGGCGCCCCCAACAGAGTAAGCTAAAGATGCAAAAGGATACATGTTGCAGGGATAGGCCTGTGCGACTTGGGGATAATGCTGCCCGAGGGGCGCCCCCAACTGAATGAACCGGAGAGAGTCACCTGGTACCGTTGTTGAAGAGATGTTAACGTGGCCGAGACGCATGTTGAAGGGGTTGCTCCTCACGAGTCGCTTGGGCCCTGAGCCTCGGGAGGCTCCGGGGGCCCGGGCGGCTCATGAAGAACCATCGCCATCTCTGCCAGGACAACGTGATGCCTGGCCTCCTGAGCTGCTAGAATGCTCCGCAAGTGGCGCTGGTGGGTGACAGCCGTGTTCGGCAAGCCGAATGGCATGCGAACATAGCTGTGAGGTGGACCCTCGCACCGACCAACGCATGAAGGCTAGAAACGCTTCTGAGATGCCGCCTTGTTGAGTCCTGGGATGTCGACGCAGACGCGCAGCTCGTCGTCCTCGCCAGGACGTGGTGCTGCGCCAGGTGGTGGGCGGCGGTCGCCGCGCATGGTTTTCGCCTCTTGGAGCTCCTCGATCGCCTTGGTGATGAACTCCTGAGCACCAAGCACTCCATGCCTTGTGCCCTCTTGAGGGAAGCATGCAGCGAAGCATGCCTCCACGTGGTGCCCGAGCGCGTCCCTCGTGACATGGGCTAGGTCAGAGGCCCTCCAGAAGAGAGCCCCCGAACCCAGCCTGAGGAGGGCGCCAGGCGTGCCTTCCTATGTGAGGGAGGGAGGCGCCCATCCGTGGGCGCAGGTCCTGAGGTGGTGCCGCTGGAGACACCGCTCTCCTGAGGCCCTTGGCAGAGTAGTTGCTTCTTCTTCTTGGGACTGCCTCAGGAGGGTAGGTGGCACCTTCGTTATCTGGGTCTTCGGCCGCTGCAGCCTGGTAAGCGCGCTCGAGAGAGCACATCGCGTCCTTTTCCTCGCAGGCGACCGTGATGACGCCGCAGCTCCCTGGCATCTTGAGGACATTGTACAGTGATGAGTCACTGCCATAAACTTGGCCAGGGCTGGGTACCGAGGATGGCATTGTACGGCAGGAGGATGTGGGCGACGTCGAAGTCGATGAGCTCGGTGTGGTAGTTGTCGCGCTTGCCGTAGGTGACAGGGAGGCGGACCTGCCCTATCGGGGTGGTGGAGCTTCGGTCACACCTGAGAAGGCCTTGGTAGGCTGTAGCTGATCATATGGCACTTGGAGGCGGTCGAATGTCTCGACGGATAGGACATTGAGCCTTGCGCCACCGTCGATGAGGGTCTTGGTGACTTGGACGTTGCTAATGATGGGTGAGCAGAGCATCGGGACGACGCCGGAAGTTGCCTCACACTTGAGGTAATGGTGCACTTGGACCACCTGAGCGGACGCCTAGCCTCGAGCCTGGGGAGAGCCGCGTTCACCTCCGGGGCAAACTCCTTGAAGATGTGCTGGGAGGCTGGGGCCTGAGCGCCACCCAAGATGCAGGCGATGGCGCGCGGCTCCTAGAAGCCCCCAGCCCCCTCGTCCTAGTGATGGTCGTCGTTCCTCCTCACCTGGCACACCAAATGTCGGATTTTGGGTTCCGCAAACCCTTGTGAGGTTTGAACTCTGGGGTGCGCATGAAGAACTCTATCTGCTTATCTCGCACGCTGAATGATCCCACGGCCTAGCTCGATGAACCCAAAGAACAAGAGACACAAAGGTTTATACTGGTTCGGGCCACCGCGTGGTGTAATACCTACTCCAGTGTGGTGGTGGATTGCCTCAAGGGGCTGAGGATGAACTAATACAGCGGGTGAACAGCCTTAGGAGGAGAGGTATTCTTGAGCTCGATGAGCTGGCGGATTTGGGGATGGAATGGATCCAATCCAAGATGAGTTTCTTCCTATGATGGTGGCTAGTCCTATTTATAGAGGCCCTGGTCGTCTTCCCAAATGTTAGGCGGCAAGGGTTCCCACAACAGCCAAGTTTGAATGGGGACAACTAGTACAAGCTATCCTGACAAAAGGCGGTCTTCGCCGCCAAAGGCTCGTGGTGATGTTGTGGGCTCTGTGGATGACCTCCGTCCCCGCCGTCCCGCCGGTCTTGGTCTTATTGCACCGATATGGAAACCTTTGCACGATGCCTCGGGACTCCTTCCTCGCGCTTGCCTCTTTAGCACCAAAGAGGAAACTGGTACTGCGTCACCGGGCGCCCGCTGGCCTTGGTCGCCACGACTCACGCCACGTGAACCTCGCGAGGTGTCCCTTGCATAGATATCTCCGCCTCGGGAGCCAGCCTTAGTGAGACTGCCCCAGGAGGAGGTCTTGGTGTCTCCGCCTCATGAGGCTTGGCCCCTCATGAGGGTCTTGGGCTGTCAAGCCGGGCCATACCAGGCCGTTGGTGGAGCCACGCCACAGGCCGCAGGCAGGCAAGTCTAGGCACCCCTGGTCCCAGAACGCCGACATAATTCATGGTAGAAGTGATCCGGTTATGGTCACATCCAACATTAACTAGATTCAATGCATGTTAAACTAAGAACGGCAATAACACACTCAAAGTCGGTGCTTGAATGAGAAGGTGATGACTCAAAAATAAAAGTAAATAACATGAAAGTAAATAGAAGGGCCCTTCGCAGAGGGAAGCAGAGATTTGCAGAGGTGCCAGAGCTCGAAGCTTAAAACAGAGATGAATACATTTTGAGAGGTGTGCTTTTCCTGTCAATGTCACGACAAAGGATTTCAATATCTTCCATGCTAAACACATTATCGGTGGTTCCCAAGCAAAAAGGTAAAGTTTACTTCCCTCAACCATAAAAACACAAGCCATGGCTAGCCGAATCCTTGGGTCCCCTCCAAACGATCAACTTTCCGGGGGAGTTTGTTTTATTTTAATTTTCTTTGTTTTTGATTGCAGGACTGGCCATCCCTATTACCAACCTCTCTCATGCAATGACAAGTGAAGAAACATCCATCCTGATAATGACCTGCTTAGCATGGAAGATACTGACCACCCCGTTGTCGGTGTCAAAACCGGCAGATCTCGGGTAGGGGTCCCGAATTGTGTGTCTGAGGATCAATGGTAACAAGGGACGATGGGGACATGATGTTTACCCAGGTTCGGGCCCTCTTAAAGGAGTTAAAACCCTACGTCCTACTTGATTGTATTTGATGAATATAGGGGTTACAAGAGTTGATCTACCTCGAGATCGTAATGGCTAAACCCTATCAGTCTAGCCTATGAGAATTCTGATAGCCTCTACGGACTAAAACCTCCGGTTTATATACTCACCGGAGGTGCCTCGCCACGTCTCCAACGTATCTATAATTTTTGATTGTTCCATGCTATTATATTATCAATCTTGGATATTTTATATGCATTTATATGCTATTTTATATTATTTTTGGGACTAACCTATTAAACTAGAGCCCAGTGCCAGTTTTTGTTTTTTTCCTTGTTTTTGAGTATCGCAGAAAAGGAAAACCAAACAGAGTCCAATTGACCTGAAATTTCATGGAGATTATTTTTGGACCAGAAGAAGCCCATGGAGTATCGGCGATGGGCCAGAAGAGTCCCGAGGCACCCACGGGGGTGGGGGCGCGCCCCCCTATCTCGTGGCTGCCTCGGAGACCCCCTGACTTCTTCCCAACGCCAAAACCTCTTATATATACCCAAACTTCCAGAACATAACCTAGATCGGGAGTTCCGCCGCATAAGCCTCCTCAGAGCCACCAAAACCAATCGGGACCCTGTTCCGCACCTGCCGGAGGGGGGATCCCTCACCGTGGCCATCTTCATTATCCCGACGCCTCCATGATAAGGAGGAGTAGTTCACCGGGGCTGAGGGTATGTACCAGTAGCTATGTGTTTGATCTCTCTCTCTTTCTCTCGTGTTCTTGATTAGGCATGATCTTGATGTATCGCGAGCTTTGCTATTATAGTTGGATCTTATGATGTTTCTCCCCCTCCACTCTCTTGTAATGGATTGAGTTTTCCCTTTGAAGTTATCTTATTGGATTGAGTCTTTAAGGATTTGAGAACACTTGATGTATGTCTTGCATGTGCTTATCTGTGGTGACAATGGGATATTCACGTGATCCACTTGACACAGGTAAACTTATGCTTCGTTCCATCCAATGGGTATTTCTTGGTTGCGGTGCTCAACATAAGGGTGTGAAATGTCTTGACGTCTCCACTAGTTGCGTCTATATTTCTCGATATTGTGTTTGATGAGACACAAATTCCAATCGGAAAACTCCATCCTAACGTCGGTGCTCTTCTCAGGAAGGAAATTCTTCCTTCCTTCCCACCTTTCCAAAGTTGGTCGTGTGGTTAATGATGCTAGTAATTATCCATTTTTGACTAATTCTTCTACTGCTACACATGAGTTCTCTGCTACAGGAATACCAAGGAAGAAAACGGTGTGCACAATGGTGAAAATCCTGCTGAAAATAATGCAACACGATGCTCTCTGGCGGCCACAAATGAACCGGTGCGATTTTCTTCAGGATCATCGCACCTGACAACATTAGATTCCGTTGAATGCGCATCGGGATCAACGCCTCACTGACTAATTCCTTTGGTGATCCGGAAATGGAGCAGGAAGGATTCTCGCCTTTTTCCCTAGAGGTGCCCCTGTGTTTTCGAACCCATGGGAGGAAGATCCCCTTTAAGCTAGGGCTCAAACAAGTTTTTGTTAAAGAAACAATTCCAGCTTTTGACTGAATGAAAATAAAACAACTGAAGGGAAACACTTATAATAAAAATAGGCATGGGTATGAGGTCTTAATGCTTACAACCATATATTTGTGATAGGACCAAATATGATCTTAATTTGTGCGATGGAAGTCACCCATCGAGATGTGCTTGTTATGAACCAAAGTGGGGGATGTGTCCAAATTACATCTTGACCTGCGCGTGTCCTACATCAAGAGTTAGTTTTCCAACTGAAAGCCCTATCTGTCTCACGGGGCCGCATCGATAATTAATATTGAAATAATCAGACAAAAGCATTGGGCGTTTAATGACTACACCTCTTGAATCCCCAGAGATAGGATCCGTGTTACCATACTAAACCTTCATGTCATTGGTGTTCAGAATAACACTTCACAGTCTCCCTGCCCTTAGCCTCTCCTGGCTCGTCCTCCATGATCTTGGGTACCTGCAGGGATGAAGAATGCAAATAAGACAAGAGACATCTATGGAACAGTTTTATTTCACACATACGGGACGTTAATTCAAAGCACTTCCATTGATCCCTCCAACAAATACATCGGGTTGCAAGGCCCTTACCTCAACCGATACCTTACTGAACTACTCATACATGGACATCATATCACATGAAGAACACATCATAGAAGACATCATGAAGGTAGATTGATTGATAATATGTCTTACAATGAATGCCGTGTGTGATACACGATTACAAGTATGATCTAGAGGAGGAATAACTATGGTGGAAATGGAGATGGTGGCTATGAAGATTGGAAATGACGGCGGCTAGGGTTGATGAAGATGGGATGAAGATGACTCTGTGTTGGCTCTGCTCATGGTTATTCTCTTGACATTTTGGCCTCGACCCCTTTATAAAAGTTGTTCAGGTGGACGAGGAGCATCGGTTTCCACACCATACGACAGCCATGCGATTGGTCGCAGTCGCATGACACCATCTGTTGCTCTAGAATTGATGGCGCGCCTCCACTTGATTTCTTCTATCTCCTCCTTTACTCATTTTCTTGTCTCACTTGATTTCATACATATATACCCCATTTCATGTGGAAACACAATAAAGAGAGGATTTGTGGAATCCTATGCATACGTTAGTCATAAGTGGCAATATCGGAGCGAATATCTCGGTTTTAATGAAATATATCGTTTAAACTAAGGATAGAGGAGTGTAAGTATATCACTCGTCACTCGCCAGGCGACACGCTCCAGCCCCAACACACCCACCCCGCGCCAATCTACGCCTACCACGCGTCGGCCTACTGCTGAGCCGGCCTCTGCGGGCACGCCACACCAACCAGCGCATGGGGACTGATATGTCTCCAACGTATCTATAATTTTTGAATGTTTCATGCTATTATATTATCAAACTTAGATACTTTATATGCAACTTTATATCATTTTTGGGACTAATCTATTAACCTAGTGCCCGGTGCCAGTTGTTTTCTGCTTGTTTTTGGCTTTTCAGAAAATCAATACCAAACAAAGTCCAAACACGATGAAATTTTACGGTGATTTTTTATGGACCAGAAGGGACCTTAGAAGGTTCTAAGGAGGCCAGAAGCCCTACGGGAGAGCCACAAGCTCACATAGTGTTCCCCTAGGGCGGGCCACCTGAGCTTGTGGGTCACATGCAACTTTCTTTGACTTAATTCCACCTTTTGCAGTCTCATCTGGAGGCCTTTTCCGGTACTCTGTCGAAGGGAGAATTGATCATGGATGGCTTCTACATCATCCTTGCTGCACCACCAATGATGTGTGAGTAGTCTACCACAGACCTATGGGTCCATAGTGATTAGCAAGATGACTTATTCTCTCTCTCCGGTCTTCCGTACAATGTTCTACTCGAATTTCTATTCGATGTAATCTTCTTTTGCAGTGTGTTTGTTGGGATCCGATGAATTGTGGGTTTATGATCAGATTATTCATTGAAATTAATTAAGTCTTTGATGAACTTTATTATGCATGATTATTACAACCTTGTATTTCTCTCTAAACTATCCGTTTGGTTTGTCCAACTAGACTGAGTTATCTTTAGTGGAAGAGGTGCTTTGTAGTGGGTTCAATCTTGCGGTGTCCACACCAATGAAAGTAGGGGTAGCAGGCACGTATTGATTATTGATACTATGGGTCAAACGGCAGGGTTTAATCATATTGCTTGGTTTTATTCTATCTACATTATGTCATCTTGCTTAAAGCGTTACTCTATTTGTCATGAACTTAATACCCTAGATGCATGCTGGATAGCGGTCGATGGGTGGAGTAATAGTAGTAGATGCAGGCAGGAGTTGGTCTACTTGTCACAGACGTAATGCATGTATACATGATCATTGTCATGAATAACGTCATAACTATGTGCTTTTCTATCAATTGCCCAACAGTAATTTGTCTACCCACCATATGCTATCTTTATGAGAGAGAAGCCTATAGTGAAAACTATATGATAACATGGTATCTCGCTAGCCCGTTCTGAGACTGCAAAACATAAATGCAGAGCATCTCTGAGGTTCCAGCAGTGACTAAACATTGTAATTTGTCGGATTTCGGGTTCCGACAAACCCTCGTGAGGTTCGAACTCTGGGGTGCGCGTGAAGAACTCTCTTTCCTTAGCTCGCATGCTCAATGATCCCACGGCCTAGCTCGATGAACCCAAAGAACAAGAGACACAGAGGTTTATACTGGTTCGGGCCACCGCGTGGTGTAATACCCTACTCCAGTGTGGTGGTGGATTCCCTTGAAGGGCTGAGGATGAACTAATATAGCGGGTGAACATCAGGAGGAGAGGTGTTCTTGAGCTCAATGAACTGGCGGATGTGAGGATGGAATGGATCCAATCAAAGATGAGTTTCTTCCTATGATGGTGGCTAGTCCTATTTATAGAGGCCTTGGTCCTCTTCCCAAATGTTAGGTGGGAAGGGATCCCACAATGGCCAAGTTTGAATGAGGACAACTAGTACAAGCTATCCTGACAAAAGGTGGTCTTCGCCTACCAAAGGCTCTGGTGGTGATGCTGTTGTGGGCTCCGCGATGACCTCCGTCCTGCCATCCTACTGGTCTTGGTCTTGTTGCACCGATATGGAAACCTTTGTGTGATGCCTCGGGACTCCTCGCCTGCGCTTGCCTCTTTAGCACCAAAGAGGAAACTGGTACCCTGCACCCGCTGGCGCCCGCCTGGCCTTGGTCATCATGGCTCATGTCACGTGAACCTCGCGAGGTGTCCCTTGCATAGATATCTCCGCTCCTCGGGAGCCAACCTAGTGAGACTGCCCCCAGGGAGGTCTTGGTGCCGTCCGCCTCGTGAGGTTTGGTCCCTCGCGAGGTTCTTGGGCTACTGCTGCCGAAGCTGGGCCATACCAGGTCGTTGGTGGAGCCACGCCACGGGCCGCAGGCAGGCAAGTCTGGGCACCCCCAGTCCCAGAACGCTGACAGTTGCCCTTGGGCCCAAGGCGCGTTCGAACTTGGCTTCGAGGCGAAGCCAAAGGGCAAGTGCGGAGCACCGCCAACCCCAACCGCCTACGGCCTTGATTGACGCGTGGTGATTGATGGGACGTGGGTGCCTCCGCTTCCCCATGCTACCTCGACAACCGTTCTCGCCTGACAAAAGGCTGGCGCACGCTACAGAGCCTTCATTTCCTTCCTTCGTCTTGCTCCAGATCCCCTTCTTCTTGCCTTGAGAGACTCCGGATCCGCACGAACTCCTCTCCAAGCTTGCAGTAGATGGCGTCCGACAAGGCGAAGGCCGTGCGCTCGGCTTCCTGGTTTGAGCCCGCCCTGAGCATGCCCAATGTCTCGCAGAAGAACTTCGCCACCGCGCTCCTGGTGGCGGTGTACGACAACAACGAGGGAGGAGGGACCGTGCTTTGGATTGGCTCCGTCGAGCCGGAGGCCCCAGGTAGTACCTTATACCCCTTCTTCATGCATAGAGTCTTCGCAGGGTTGGTCCCCCCTTTCTCTGAATTTTTCTACACCGTCCTCCGCCATTACAAGCTCCACGCCCTCCATCTTCATCCCAATTCCGTTCTCCTCCTGTCAATCTTCGCCTTTTACTGTGAAGCGTTCGTGGGGGTGATGCCGTCTGTGGCGCTACTTCGCCACTTCTTCTACCTCTGGAGCAAGGATGGCCCATGCTCGGGGTGTGCCAACTTCGTCGCGGGCTCGCGGCCAACGGAAGCAACGCAATCTCGAGAGCCGGGAAGAAGGTGCTGGACAAGGTTCGGATGCCCGGATGCTTTGTCCGACGAAGAGCTGGACAACGCAATCCCAATCTCGCGCCCGGATGCTTTGTCCGACGAAGAGCTGGACAAGGTTCTCCACCTCCTAGTTTCGGAGGATCATGGGTATCCGCCTGATACCCATCTTCCGCTGTACTGCCGCTCGGATGGGGCAAAGATTGCCGCCACTATGCGCGTCTTCAACAAGCACGGGCTCGAGCCACCGGTGCCTACCAAGGCCCCTGTGGTGGTGGCCCCGTGATGGTGTCCTCTGGCGAGTCCGGCGAGGAGGAGAGGCCCGACTCGGAGGCGACCCCGGAGAGGAGGGAGAGACTTCTCCTCTTCCTGTGGCGGATATCCTCCGCACCTTCCCTGACGACGACGAGGCCGGCGAGCATCCAGTGAGGGAGTCGCCGAACCCCGCCGGGGTCACGACAAGGTCCGGGGGCACCCTTCCGAAGAAGCCGCCGACCGGGGTCTCGAAGAAGAGCAGATCGGCGCTGATCTCCTGAGATGATGCTTTTGCTCCATCGCCAGCCAGCCGGCGCTGCCGCGGGTCCGGCCGCCGTGCCCTTGCCTGCCCCCGGGGCTCGCGTGCTAGGGCCCCAGCCCGCGAAGCCTCCGGGCTTGGTTCTTCAGAAGAGGCCAAGGGAGTATGCCGCCATAGACCAGTGAGTGCTTCGTCCTAATCCTTTGTTCCTGTTCTTGCCATAGTTTCTTGATGTCCCTCTTTGCATTGATAGGCCAACGCCAGTGGTGAAGAAGAAGAAGGGGGCGACCGCAACCCCTGAGGCCCAGCTGCCAGCTGCTGCCGCGCCTCCTTCAACGCGGAAGGACGGCGAGGGCTCCCGAGCCCCAGCATCCGTGTCGTCCTCGCAAGACCCAGGAACCCATCCTCAGGAGGAGGCGATCTCCGCAGCCAAGCTGGCTCCTGACGCCTCCGCCCCTAGCTCGCCTGCTGAGGTCGCGAAGGATCGGGAGTCCCCGGTTCCTTCTGTTGCCGCAAATCTGCAGACCATGGTGCCGCTGTCGTCTCTTCCCCCTTCCATCGCACCGCCGGGCCGTGATCCCCCTGCTTCTCCTGACGCCCATGAGTAGGTTTCTTTCGATCGACCCAGCTCGGGGCGACCTTCGTGGTGCCGGCCGTCGTCAGCGCCGTGGCGCCTGGAGCTGATTTCGGGGTGGCTGTGATCTGATGCGTCCGTGAGGGCGGCATGGGGTCAGGCCGTGGCAGCTTCCGAGGAGGGTAAGCGGGATGCCGACATGGACGCGGCCGCCCGCGAGGTGGCATTGAAGGATGCCGAGGCCACCAAGGAGCACTGCCGGGTGGTGGAGGCCGAGCTGGAGACCCTGCGCAATGAATGCGCTGCCGAGGCTCGCCAGCACGGGGCACGGGAGGAGGAGTTGAAGGCTCGGGAAGACACAGTCGCCGGTCGTGATGCCGAGCTGGAGCAGTCGGCGCGGGCGCAGGCCGTGGAGCGCGGCCGCCTGGAGGAGCTGGAGAAGAAGGTGGAAGCAGAGAAGGCCCAGCTGGAAGTCAAGGCGAAGGTTCTCGCTGAAGATCGTGTGGCCTTCAAATCCCTTGAGCTGAAGTCCCGCGAGGCACTGCGAGAGCTCTACGGAAAGGGCTTGAAGAAGCCATTGTCCACTGATGAGGAAGGCCCCGCCAAGCTACTTCCTCAGCTCGTCACCGCGCTCGAGGGCGTTGTTAACGGGATTGGCCCCATGGTAGAGGGGGAAGTTCACACGCTCTCCTCCTCGGCCATGACGCGCGTCTTCAGCCACCTCTACCTTCGCGACCCGAGCGTCGACCATGGGGCTCTGCTTGAACCTCTGGACGAGAAGCACTGTGCAGCTGCTACCGACGCCGTGAAGGACTTGGTGGAGGCCCTGCTGAAGAAGTTCCTCGCCATCGACCCTACGCCTCTGGCTGATGGTGCCGCCGATCCCACGACCGCGGCCGACGACACGGGCGACGGCGACGCTGCCGACAGGGGGGGCTTCTTGACGACAGCGCCCAAGGCTGAAGAGGAGGCTTGCTGGTGGTGCTCCTTCCCATTTTTACTTCCCTGCAATATGCATCGTGCCTCTTGGAGGCGTCAAAACTTCTATTTGGTGTTTGAGGAACAATATGTTTTGTACTAATTTGTTAAGACTTCGCGATTTCCTTTCCGTTTGCTTGATGTTCTACGTTGGCAGGTCCCGGCCCCGCGCATACCTCAGCTATCGTTGGGTCGTCTGGATCACCAGGTCGAGAACAAGGGGTGAGGGGCCACATGACCAGTTAGGCTCCTGAGTCGCGATGCTCAGGAGTCCCCTTTGATGCACAAACGGCCCGCGGGAAGGAGATGCAAAAGTAGGCCTTAGTGTTCTGCGTCGACAGGGCCCGGCCCCGCGTGTACCTCAGCCGCCATTGGGTCGTCCGGACCGCCAGGACGAGACCAAGGGGTGAGGGGCTACGTGACCAGTTAGGCTCCTGAGTCGCGATGCTCAGGAGTCCCCCTTGACGTACGAACAGACCTCCGTACCTGTCCTCATCGAGGTCCCGCTCGGGAGGGGCGCGCGATGACCAGGTCCGAGGGACCTGGTAGGGTGGCGTAAGCTTGGGTGTGACCCGAGCGTAGCCCCCGTGCCGAGCCCCCTCACGCGACTCTCCCGAGGGGGAAGTGTTGCTACGCGGCTGGACACTAAGCCTGGGGGCTCCCTGAGGTTGGTACGACCATGGGGTTGCCCTCAGTTGTTTATCACCAGCGCGGAGCATAGCGCTTCCGCACTTGCACGGGCATAGCCTCTCCTCGACCGTGTCGACTGCCAGCACGGAGCATGGTGCTTCCTCTGGTGCGTGGGTGGGTGCTCCCTCTGAGTGAAGCCCCCGGGGCGTGTATAGCCCCGCCCTGGCACGTGTCTTGCACGACAGGGCTGGATTAGGTGTGTCTGGGCACTCTTGAGCCAGCGCGGGACTCACGAGGCCCTACCTCAAGGCGGGTTGCGCCTGATCTTCGCTCTTGATAGCTGTGGTGGTCCTGCGAGATGGTTAGGTTACCTGCGCCGAATGAATCTCCTGAGGTGATCACAAGAGAAGGCCAAACACTAACGACCCCAGGAGGTGACGTGAATAGGGCCGACCGGCCAGATAGAGCTCAATCGTTGGGTTTATCAACGCTGCAGGGATGGACCTGAGCACAGACGCCGTGCCCAGTCTTCTCATGCAAATAATCCTGAAGAAAGACAACCGACGCGCGGCTCCTGTGGTGGCGAGGCACCGGGTCACGCGCCCTGGCTCGTCCGTCCGCGATTAGCTCATGCGAGAACAAGGCACCAAGGGCCATGGGAGGTGACATACACGGGAGCTGGCCCGCAAGCCAGAGCTCAGCATCTTGGGTTTAGCAACACTGCAGGGACGAACCCGAGCACAGACGCCGTGCCAATCCTTAATCATAGGCGGTCGTGGGTGGGCTTGCAAGGGCGCACAACGTTCGCGGTATCGAAGTACCGAACAGGCAGGTGATAATCATAAGGTTACTCATGCAAGGAGTCAAGCTAGTTCAAATAGATGCAAGAACGATACATGCCACAGGGACGGACCCATGCGGCCTGGGGATGATGCAGCTCGAGGGGCGCCCCCAACAGAGTAAGCTAAAGATGCAAAAGGATACATGTTGCAGGGATAGGCCTGCGACTTGGGGATAATGTTGCCCGAGGCGCCCCAACTGAATGAACCGAGAGAGTCACCGTACCGTTGTTGAAGAGATGTTAACGTGGCCGAGATGCATGTTGAAGGGGTTGCTCCTCACGAGTCGCTTGGGCCCTGAGCCTCGGGAGGCTCCGGGGGCCCGGGCGGCTCATGAAGAACCATCGCCATCTCTGCCAGGACAACGTGATGCCTGGCCTCCTGAGCTGCCAGAATGCTCCGCAAGTGGCGCTGGTGGGTGACAGCCGCGTTCGGCAAGCCGAATGGCATGCGAACATAGCTGTGAGGTGGACCCTCGCACCGACCAACGCATGAGGGCTAGAAACGCTTCTGAGATGCCGCCTTGTTGAGTCCTGGGATGTCGACGCAGACGCGCAGCTCGTCATCCTCGCCAGGACATGGTGCTGCGCCAGGTGGTGGGTGGCGGTCGCCGCGCATGGTTTTCGCCTCTTGGAGCTCCTCGATCGCCTTGGTGATGAACTCCTGAGCACCAGGCACTCCACGCCTTGTGCCCTCTTGAGGGAAGCATGCAGCGAAGCATGCCTCCACGTGGTGCCCGAGCGCGTCCCTCGTGACATGGGCTAGGTCAGAGGCCCTCCAGAAGAGAGGCCCCGAACCCAGCCTGAGGAGGGCGCCAGGCGTGCCTTCCTATGTGAGGGAGGGAGGCGCCCCATCCGTGGGCGCAGGTCCTGAGGTGGTGCCGCCGGAGACACTGCTCTCCTGAGGCCCTTGGCAGAGTAGTTGCTTCTTCTTCTTGGAGACTGCCTCAGGAGGGTAGGCGGCACCTTCGTTATCTGGGTCTTCGGCCGCTGCAGCCTGGTAAGAGCACTCGAGAGAGCACATCGCGTCCTTTTCCTCGCAGGCGACCGTGATGATGCCGCAGCTCCCTGGCATCTTGAGGACATTGTACAGTGATGAGTCACTGCCATAAACTTGGCCAGGGCTGGGTACCGAGGATGGCATTGTACGGCAGGCGGATGTGGGCGACGTCGAAGTCGATGAGCTCGGTGTGGTAGTTGTCGCGCTTGCCGAAGGTGACAGGGAGGCGGACCTGCCCTATCGGGGTGGTGGAGCTTCGGTCACACCTGAGAAGGCCTTGGTAGGCTGTAGCTGATCATATGGCACTTGGAGGCGGTCGAATGTCTCGACGGATAGGACATTGAGCCTTGCGCCGCCGTCGATGAGGGTCTTGGTGACTTGGACGTTGCTAATGATGGGTGAGCAGAGCATCGAGACGACGCCGGAAGTTGCCGCACACTTGAGGTAATGGTGCACTTGGACCACCTGAGCGGGCGCGTAGCCTCGAGCCTGGGGAGAGCCGCGTTCACCTCGGGGGCAAACTGCTTGAAGATGTGCTGGGAGGCTGGGGCCTGAGCGCCACCCAAGATGCAGGCGATGGCGCGCGGCTCCTAGAAGCCCCCAGCCCCCTCGTCCTGGTGATGGTCGTCGTTCCTCCTCACCTGGCACGCCAAATGTTGGATTTTGGGTTCCGCAAACCCTTGTGAGGTTTGAACTCTGGGGTGCGCATGAAGAACTCTATCTGCTTAGCTCGCACGCTCAACGATCCCACGGACTAGCTCGATGAACCCAAAGAACAAGAGACACAAAGGTTTATACTGGTTCGGGCCACCGCGTGGTGTAATACCTACTCCATTGTGGTGGTGGATTGCCTCAAGGGGCTGAGGATGAACTAATACAGCGGGTGAACAACCTTAGGAGGAGAGGTATTCTTGAGCTCGATGAGCTGGCGGATTTGAGGATGGAATGGATCCAATCCAAGATGAGTTTCTTCCTATGATGGTGGCTAGTCCTATTTATAGAGGCCCTGGTCGTCTTCCCAAATGTTAGGCGGCAAGGGGTCCCACAACAGCCAAGTTTGAATGGGGACAACTAGTACAAGCTATCCTGACAAAAGGTGGTCTTCGCCTGCCAAAGGCTCTGGTGGTGATGCTGTTGTGGGCTCCGCGATGACCTCCGTCCCGCCGTCCTGCTGGTCTTGGTCTTATTGCAATGATATGGAAACCTTTGCCTGATGCCTCGGGACTCCTTGCCTGCGCTTGCCTCTTTAGCACCAAAGAGGAAACTGGTACCCTGCGCCCGCTGGCGCCCGCCTGGCCTTGGTCGTCACGACTCACGTCACGTGAACCTCGCGAGGTGTCCCTTGCATAGATATCTCCGCTCCTCGGGAGCCAGCCTAGTGAGACTGCCCCCAGGGAGGTCTTGGTGTCGTCCGCCTCGCGAGGCTTGGCCCCTCGCGAGGGTCTTGGGCTGCTGCTGCTGAAGCTGGGCCATACCAGGCCGTTGGTGGAGCCACGCCACGGGCCGCAGGCAGGTAAGTCTAGGCACCCCTGGTCCGAGAACACCGACATAATTCATGGTAGAAGTGATCCGGTTATGGTCACATCCAACATTAACTAGATTCAATGCATGTTAAACTAAGAACGGCAATAACACACTCAAAGTCGGTGCTTGAATGAGAAGATGATGACTAAAAAATAAAAGTAAATAACATGAAAGTAAATAGAAGGGCCCTTCGCAGAGGGAAGCAGAGATTTGCAGAGGTGCCAGAGCTCGAAGCTTAAAACTGAGACGAATACATTTTGAGAGGTGTGCTTTTCCTGTCAATGTCACGACAAAGGATTTCAATATCTTCCATGCTAAACACATTATCGGTGGTTCCCAAGTAAAAAGGTAAAGTTTACTCCCCTCAACCATAAAAACACAAGCCATGGCTAGCCGAATCCTTGGGTCCCCTCCAAACGATCAACTTTCCGGGGGAGTTTGTTTTATTTTATTTTTCTTTATTTTTGATTGCAGGACTGGGCATCCCTGTTACCAACCTCTCTCATGCAATGACAAGTGAAGAAACATCCATCCTGATAATAACCTACTTAGCATGGAAGATACTGACCACCCCGTTGTCGGTGTCAAAACCGACAGATCTCGGGTAGGGGTCCCGAATTGTGTGTCTGAGGATCAATGGTAACAAGGGACGATGGGGACATGATGTTTACCCAGGTTCGGGCCCTCTTAAAGGAGTTAAAACCCTACGTCCTAGTTGATTGTATTTGATGAATATAGGGGTTACAAGAGTTGATCTACCTCGAGATCGTAATGGCTAAACCCTATCAGTCTAGCCTATGAGAATTCTGATAGCCTCTACGGACTAAAACCTCCGGTTTATATACTCACCGGAGGTGCCTGCTACGTCTCCAACGTATCTATAATTTTTGATTGTTCCATGCTATTATATTATCAATCTTGGATATTTTATATGCATTTATATGCTATTTTATATGATTTTTGGGACTAACCTATTAACCTAGAGCCCAGTGCCAGTTTCTGTTTTTTTCCTTGTTTTTGAGTATCGCAGAAAAGGAAAACCAAACAGAGTCCAATTGACCTGAAATTTCACGGAGATTATTTTTGGCGTATCGGCGATGGGCCAGAAGAGTCCCGAGGCACCCACGGGGGTGGGGGCGCGCCCCCCTATCTCGTGGCTGCCTCGGAGACCCCCTGACTTCTTCCCGACGCCAAAACCTCTTATATATACCCAAACTTCCAGAACATAACCTAGATCGGGAGTTCCGCCGCCGCAAGCCTCTGTAGCCACCAAAAACCAATCGGGACCCTGTTCCGGCACCCTGCCGGAGGGGGGATCCCTCACCGGTGGCCATCTTCATTATCCCGACGCTCTCCATGATAAGGAGGGAGTAGTTCACCCTCGGGGCTGAGGGTATGTACCAGTAGCTATGTGTTTGATCTGTCTCTCTTTCTCTCGTGTTCTTGATTAGGCATGATCTTGATGTATCGCGAGCTTTGCTATTATAGTTGGATCTTATGATGTTTCTCCCCCTCCACTCTCTTGTAATGGATTGAGTTTTCCCTTTGAAGTTATCTTATTGGATTGAGTCTTTAAGGATTTGAGAACACTTGATGTATGTCTTGCATGTGCTTATCTGTGGTGACAATGGGATATTCACGTGATCCACTTGACGTATGTTTTGGTGATCAACTTGCGAGTTCAGTGACCTTGTGAACTTATGCATAGGGGTTGGCACACGTATTCGTCTTGACTCTCCGGTAGAAACTTTGGGGCACTCTTCGAATTTCTTGTGTTGGTTGAATAGATGAATCTGAGATTGTGTGATGCATATCGTATAATCATACCCACGTATACTTGAGGTGACATTAGGGTTTTGGTTGATGTCACGCCCAAGATGCGACCCTATCCTAAAGGAACTGGAAGGTCTCACCAAGGATAGAAGCGCATCTTGAAGACGCTTTTGTTGGGGAACGTAGTAATTTCAAAAAAATTCCTACGCACACGCAAGATCATGGTGATACATAGCAACGAGAGGGGAGAGTATTGTCCACGTACCCTCGTAGACCGTAAGTGGAAGCGTTATGACAACGCGGTTGATGTAGTCATACGTCTTCACGATCCGACCGATCCAAGTACCGAACGTACGGCACCTCCGAGTTCAGCACACGTTCAGCTCGATGACGATCCCCGGACTCCGATCCAGCAAAGTGTCGGGAATGAGTTCCACAAGACGACGGCGTGGTGACGATGATGATGTTCTACCGGCGCGGGGCTTCGCCTAAACTTCGGCGATGATATGACCGAGGTGGAATATGGTGGAGGGGCACCGCACGGCTAAGGAACGATCACGTAGATCAACTTGTGTGTCATGGGGTGCCCCCTGCCCCCGTATATAAAGGAGCAAGGGGGGAGGAGGCCGGCCCTAGGAGGAGGCGCGCCAAGGAGGAGTCCTACTCCAACCGGGAGTAGGACTCCTTCTTTCCTAGTCCAACTAGGAGAAGGGGGGAAAGGAGGGAAGTGGAGAAGGAAGGGAGAGGGGGGCCGCGCCCCAAACCCCTTGTCCAATTCGGACTGGGCTTGGGAGGGGCGCGCGCTACCTCCTGGCTCCTTCCAACTAAGGCCCATTATGGCCCTATACTCTTCCCCGTATTCCCGTAACTCCCCGGTACTCCGAAAAATACCCGAATCACTCGGAACCTTTCCGAACTCCGAATATAGTCGTCCAATATATCGATCTTTACGTCTCGACCATTTCAAGACTCCTCGTCATGTCCCCGATCTCATCCGGGACTCCGAACTCCTTCGGTACATCAAAACTCATAAACTCATAATATAACTATCATCGAAACCTTAAGCGTCACGGACCCTACGGGTTCGAGAACTATGTAGACATGACCTAGAACTATTCTCGGTCAATAACCAATAGCGGAACCTGGATGCTCATATTGGCTCCTACATATTCTACTTAAGATCTTTATCGGTCAAACCGCATAACAACATACGTTGTTCCCTTTGTCATCGGTATGTTACTTGCCCGAAATTCGATCGTCGGTATCCAATACCTAGTTCAATCTCACATCTTGGCAAGTCTCTTTACTCGTTATGTAATGCATCATTCCGTAACTAACTCATTAGCTACATTGCTTGCAAGGCTTATAGTGATGTACATTACCGAGAGGGCCCAGAGATACCTCTCCAGACAATCGGAGTGACAAAACCTAATCTCAAGTACGCCAACCCAACATGTACCTTTGGAGACACCTGTAGTACTCCTTTATAATCACCCAGTTATGTTGTGACGTTTGGTAGCACCCAAAGTGTTCCTCCGGTAAACGGGAGTTGCATAATCTCATAGTTACAGAAACATATATAAGTCATGAAGAAAGCAATAGCAATGTACTAAACGATCAAGTGCTAGGCTAATGGAATGGGTCATGTCAATAACATCATTCTCCTAATGATGTGATCCCATTAATCAAATGACAACACATGTCTATGGTTAGGAAACATAACCATCTTTGATTAATGAGCTAGTCAAGTAGAGGCATACTAGTGACTATATGTTTGTATATGTATTCACACATGTATCATGTTTTCGGTTAATACAATTCTAGCATGAATAATAAACATTTATCATGATATGAGGAAATAAATAATAACTTTATTATTGCCTCTAGGGCATATTTCCTTCAGCTTTTGCAAGGTGGATATCATTACATCAACATTACATAATAGTGGGGATACAACCAAGACATACAATCTCACAAGAATACAACAATACATCATATACAAGATCAACATCCGACTACGGATGAAACATAAACAGAAACTCAAACGACATCCACCCTGCTAGCCCAGGCTGCCGACCAGGAGCCTAACCCTCAATCGAAGAAGAAGCAGAAGAAGAACTCCAACACAAATAGACATCGCTCTCACGTCAAGATCATCGCATAACCTGTACCTGCAACTGGTGTTGTAGTAATATGTGAGCCACGAGGACTCAGCAATCCCATTACCATGGGTATCAAGACTAGCAAAGCTTAATGGGTAAGGAAAGGGATAAAGTGGTGAGGTTGCAGCATCGACTAAGCAAGTATGGTGGCTAACTTACGAAACAAGAGTGAGAAGAGGAGCTTAGCAAACGGTCGTCAACTAGTAATGATCAAGAAGTGATCCTGAACTCCTACTTACGTCAAACATAACCGGAAAACCGTGTTCTCCTCTCGAACAACCCCAAAAAAAGACCATCACGGTCATGCACACGGTTGGTGTATTTTAGAAGAGTTTACTTCAAGTTTACTACAACCGGATATTAACAAATTCCCATCTGCCACATAACCGCGGGCACGGCTTTCGAAAGTTCAAACCCTGCAGGGGTGTCCCAACTTAGCCCATGATAAGCTCTCGCAATCAACAAAGGATATTCCTTCTCCCGGGAAGACCCGATCAGTCTCGGAATCCCGGTTACAAGACATTTCGACAAAGGTAAAACAAGATCAGCAAAGCCGCCCGATGTGCCGACAAATCCCTATAGGAGTCGCACGTACCTCGTTCTCAGGGCACACCGGATAAGTCAAGCTACGGGTAAAACCAGGCCTCGAGTTTCCCCGTGGTGGCCCCGCAGGCTGCTCAGTTCGGACCAACACTCCCGCCGAGTACTGGCCCCCCCCGGGGGGGGGGGGGGGTGGCTAAAATAGAGATGACCCTTGGGCTCCGGAAACCCAAGGGAAAAAGGCTTAGGTGGGGCAAATGTAAAACCAAGGTTGGGCCTTGCTGGAGGAGTTTTATTCAAAGCGAACTGTCAAGGGGTCCCATAAATCACCCAACCGCATTAGGGACGCAAAATCCGGGAACATAATACCGATATGACGAAAACTAGGGCGGCAAGAGTGGAACAAAACACCAGGCATAAGGCCGAGCCTTCCACCGTTTACCAAGTATATAGATGCATTAATAATATAAGAGATATTGTGATATCCCAACATAAACGTAATCCAACATGGAGCAAACTTCATCTTCACCTGCAACTAGCAACGCTATAAGAGGGGCTGAGCAAAGCGGTAACATAGCCAAACAACGGTTTGCTAGGAAGGGTGACAAAGGTTAGAGGTTCATGGCAATTTGGGAGGCTTGAGGAGCAGGTGGTAGCTAACGCAACATAGCGATAGAACGAAGCATCTAGCATAACAATGATAGTAATGAGATCCAAGGTGACGGTCATCTTGCCTGAAATCCCGCTAGGAAGAAGAACGAGTCCATGAAGAACATGAAGCCACGAAGACGAACCGAGCATAGACGAACGAATCCTCATGATCGCAACGAAACGGGAACTATCGAGAAGAAGCACACAACATGGTAAACACACCACACATGAACAAGGCATGATGCTCAACCAAGTATGATGTATGACAAGGCTACATGAGGCTACGCATGGCAAGAGATGATGCATATAAAAGCAACACATCAAAGCAAGTTTAAATGAGGCCGGAAACAACATATAACAACTGCGGTAAGTCCTCATATGCAAATTTCGAAATTGGTTCAGATCTGAATAAACCTTATGTTCAAGTTGTTAAACAGAAAGTTAAGATGCACCACAATGATCTACACGAAATTCTAGTCAAGTTACATATAAAGTTCATTTAATTTGGTGCTACGGCCTAGAAGATACGAGCAAAGCAAGTTAACATGGCATTGATGCAAAATGCATTCAAACATCAAGCAAACACATTCAAAACATGGATCCAATAAGGTAATATGAAGCTACATGCAAAACTAAGCAAGTTTCATGTAGAGCACACTCAAAATGGAGCAACGGTTCAACACATACACTCTATACAAGTTTAAAGGACAAGCTGTCCAAAACAGCAACTAGGCAACTTGCAAGCATCAAAACAACATGCTACAGGATCTCAATATAAAAACAAAAGGTATGAACATGATGTACAGGTAAAGCATGACAAAACATGAACACTGAGATATTTCCAGAAACTAATAGAACATTCTCAAAAGGACATGGCAAGATTGCAAATGATAACAGGTTCACAGACTTGGCAGAAATCACTGGACAAGACAGAAATAACATCAGGTTGCAATGTTTAGAGCTATCAAACAACATGCTACAAGAAATTATCATGGCAACCAAAGGAACGGAATGAATCTACTAATTGCATAGAGAAAAAGTCCCATACTGGTAATGAGCCAAAAAGGCACAGAAGATACGATGGCACCCATGTAAACATAACAAGTTTTATTACAGTTTCAGACTTGGCAGAAAAACAGAGCATGGCATAAACAGAATTATGAAGGCATCTTTGCGAGCTTGAATCACTCATCACAAAGCACTGCATGACAAGACAAGCATACCTACAGAAAGATGACATGTTCATGAAGCTAACCATGGCAAGAGCAAGTTCATAGCATGCTTGGAATACTAAAAACAACCATGGCAAAATTGATTAACATGTAAACAATCTACCAGGAACATTTTATAGCAAAAGTAGAGCAAGATTAAGACATGCTAGAGCACTCCATAAATGCAAACAGGAGCATGTATGGATAGAGCATAACCATATGTCCAAAACATCCGTACTGAACATACTCAAAAGAGGCATGGACCTCACTGTAGCAACATGAATACATGGCATAGAAATAATAGGAGAACAAAGACTGAAATTCCAAGACCCTGAAATCAGCAACATCACAGAGGCTACTTTGCAAGCTTGTAACAATCAACACATGGCATATCATGAAGAGTGGATTGCACCACAGCAAAGATGACATGTTGTAGCTCATAACGCATGTAGACTTCATGCTCAAAAGAAAATCCCACAAAAAGATGCAAAAAAATGAAAAATGAGCATGTTCTGATAAACTACAGCAGACAACATTATATAGCACTCTTGCAACAATGATTAGGGCATCAAAATGGACTCAAATGAACATTGCACAATGTAACACAATGAATAGCACATCCTGATGAACATTTCGATATATTACACGCATAAAACGGAGCAGTACACGCAGAATTATGGCATGTCAAAGTGGGCATAAAAATGTCACAGATTCGGGACTTAGAAGATTTCAACCTCGAGGGGGAAAAATCAACGCGGCGGATCCTGCCGGAGTAGTCGCTGGAGGAGCTCAGGGAAGAAGGGGGGCCGCCGGATCTAGGCGGGGACGAGCCGGATCCGTGCGTGGCGCAGGCGCCGGCTGGTGGTGGCGCCGTGGCGACTTGCGAGGAGGCGGCGCAAGGCGGCGGCGGGCGGCGGCGGCGAACGGCGGCGGGCGAGGCGTACAGGCGGCGGCGGGCCATGCGGACGCTGGGCAGAAAGCAGGCGAAGCGGCGGCGGCGCGAAGCGTTCGGCTTCAGAAGTGCTCGGGCGGGCCTCGCATGGGCTGGCGCGGGCAGCGGCGCTGGGCGTGGAGGACAGAGAGAGGCTGGGGCTGACGTGGAGGCGGTGGATTCGTCCGACGCGACGGCTGGACGTGTCCGGCGGCGGAGTGGACATGTCCGGCGCGCGGAGGAAGAGGAAGGCTAGGGTTTGCACCGCGAAATTTCAGGGGGAGGTGCAAATATATAGGCAGAGGGAGCTAGGAGTGTCCAAATGAGGAGAGGTTTTCGGCCACGCGATCGTGATCTAACGACCGAGAGCATGGAGGGGGTTTGTATGGGTTATTGGGCCACTTTGGAGGGGTGTTGGGCTGCACACAAAAGAGGCCTTTGCGGCTACCCGGTTAACCATTAGAGTATCAAACGGGCTCCAAATGGCATGAAACTTGGCACGCCGTCTACCGGTGGTGAACCAAGGCCGCGTGGCAAATCTCGGTGCATTCCGAGAATGTTTAACACCCGCACATGAAAAGAGGTAAAATGGGGCGCCGGATGACATAGGAGTGTCGGATTGCAAAACGGACAACGGGGAAAATGCTCGGATGCATGAGACGACCACGTATGCAAAATGAGATGCACATGATGACATGGAAAAATGCGACACGCAAGAAAACGACATGGCAACGACGGCGAATAACTGGCAGACACCTGGCGCATCAAATCCGAGGCGTTACAGTTGATTTCTGTCTTAAGGTGTTATTCTAGTACGAACTCTAGGATAGATCGAACGGAAATAATAGCTTCGTGTTATTTTACTACGGACTCTTGAGTAGATCGATTAGAAAGGTTAACTTTGAGGTGGTTTCATACCCTACAATAATCTCTTCGTTTGTTCTCCGCTATTAGTGACTTTGGAGTGACTCTTTGTTGCATGTTAAGGGATAGTTATATGATCCAATTATGTTATTATTCTTGAGAGAACTTGCACTAGTGAAAGTATGAACCCTAGGCCTTGTTTCGAAGCATTGCAATACCGTTTGTGCTCACTTTTATCATTACTTACCTTGCTGTTTTTATATTTTCAGATTACAAAAACCTATATCTACCATCCATATTGCACTTGTATCACCATCTCTTCGCCGAACTAGTGCACCTATACAATTCACCATTGTATTGGGTGTGTTGGGGACACAAGAGACTCTTTGTTATTTGGTTGCAGGGTTGTTTGAGAGAGACCATCTTCACGCCTCCCATGGATTGATAACCTTAGGTCATCCACTTGAGGGAAATTTGCTACTGTCCTACAAACCTCTGAACTTGGAGGCCCAACAACGTCTACAAGAAGAAGGTTTCGTAGTAGACATCAAGCAATTTCTGGCGTCGTTGCCGGGGAGGTGAGTGCTTGAAGGTATATCTTTAGATCTTGCAATCGAATCTTTTAGTTTCTTGTTTTATGGTAAATTTTTATTTTTGCCACTCTAGATTTTTCCAATTTTCCTTATGCCACTCTAGATTTTGACATTTCATTTTTGCCACTCTTAGATTTTGACAAATATCACAATTGCCATTATGTGGCTAAACCAAAATAAATGAGAGTGACAATTGTGATACATAGTCAAAAGCTAGAGTGGCAAAAGTGAAACAAAATTAATTTTCTTTTGCCACATAATGGCAATTGTGATATTTGTCAAAAGCTAAGAGTGGCAAAACTGAAATGTCAAAATCTAGAGTGGCATAAGGAAAATTGGCAAAATCTAGAGTGGCAAAAAACAAAATTTTCCCCTATTTTATAACTAGTTTAGTCTATAAAAGGAAACTACAAAAAATGGAATTAAGGGTGCCTCATATGCTTCATCTTTTTAATGTCTTTCGTGAAAATGATGGAAAGGAAAATTGTGCTCAAGTACTAGAAGAAGAATTACATAGAATGCTTGGCATAAATTATGTGAATGATGAGCATGATTGCAAATGTTGTTAGTATGAATTCTTTGAATACCCATGATGCTAATGATATGCAAAGCCACAAGCTTGGGGATGCTATGTTTGATGAAGATAATATGTTTTGTCCCCCAAGTTTTGATGAGCAAATTTATAATGATGATAGCATGCCTCCTATTTATGATGATTATATTGATGAAAGTGGGTTTGGAAGAGTGTAAACTTTAGGAAGTAATGATCCCACTATTTTGGAGGGTGTTGAATCTTATTGTGATAATTATGAAAGTGGATTTGGAGAGTTCATGACTTTATTTAGTGATGAATCCACTATTTCAGAAGAGGTTCCAATTGATTATGAGAATAAACTTGCTATCTATGATGATTATTGTGATGACATGTATGCTATAAAGAATAATTATAACCATGAAACTTGTCATCATGATTTTAGTTTTCAATTGTATTATGCCTCACATGATAGTTATTTTGTTGAGTTTGCTCCCACTACTATTCATCAGAAGAAATTTGCTTATGTGGAGAGTAATAAAAATTCTATGCTTGTAGATCATGAAAAGAATGCTTTATGTGATGGTTATATTGTTGAATTCATTCATGATGCTACTGAAAATTATTATGAGGGAGGAACATATGCTTGTAGGAATTGCAATAATATCAAGTTTCCTCTCTATGTGTTGAAAATCTTGGAGTTATGGTTGTTTTGCCTTCCTATGCTAGTTGATTATTGTTCCCATAAGTTGTTTGATCACAAAATCCCTATGCATAGGAAGTGGGTTATACTTAAATGTGCTAGTCATATTCTTCATGATGCTCTCTTTATGTTTCAATCCTTATCTTTTATGCGAGCTTCATTGAAATCATCATGCCTAGCTAGGGGCGTTAAACGTTAGCGCTTGTTGGGAGGCAACCCAATTTTATTTTTGTCCTTTGACTTTTGCTCCTGTTTAGTAATAAATAATTCATCTATCCTCTGTTTAGATGTTGTTTTATGTTTTAATTAGTGTTTGTGCCAAGTAGAACCTTTGGGAAGACTTGGGTGAAGTCTTTGCGATCTTGCTGTAAAAAACAGAAACTTTTGCGCTCACGAGATTAGCTGCCAGTTTTTAATGGAGAGTGATTTTAGGTTGATTATTTTTGCAGATGATTAATAGACAAATTACTAAGGTCCACCAATTTATTTCAGAATTTTTGGAGTTCCAGAAGTATACGTTTGATACAGGTTACTACAGACTGTTCTGTTTTTGACAGATTCTGTTTTCTATGTGTTGTTTGCTTATTTTGATGAATCTATGAGTAGTATAGGAGTGTATGAACCATAGAGAAGTTGGAATACAGTATATACTACACCAATATGAATTTATAATGAGTTCAGAACAGTACCTAAGTGGTGATTTATTTTCTTATACTAACGGAGCTTACGAGTTTTCTATTGAGTTTTGTGTTTGTGAAGTTTTCAAGTTTTGGGTAAAGATTCGATGGACTATGGAATAAGGAGTGGGAAGAGCCTAAGCTTGGGGATGCCCAAGGCACCCCAAGGTAATATTCAAGGACAACCAAGATTCTAAGCTTGGGGATGCCCCGGATGGCATCCCCTCTTTCGTCTTCGTTCATCGGTAACTTTACATGGAGCTATATTTTTATTCACCACATGATATGTGTTTTGCTTGGAGCGTCATTTTTTTGCTTGCAGTTTGAATAAAATACCAAGATCTAAAATTCTTAAATTTTAGAGAGTTTTCACATAGTTACATAATTATTCAACTACTCATTGATCTTCACTTATATCTTTTGGAGTAGTTTGTCGTTTGCTCTAGTGCTTCACTTATATCTTTTTAGAGCACGGTGGTGGTTTATTTTGTAGAAATTATTGATCTCTCATGATTCATTTATATTATTTTGAGAGTCTTTTAGAACAGCATGGTAATTTGCTTTGGTTATAAAATTAGTCCTAATATGATGGGCATTCAAGATGGGTATAATAAAAACTTTCATATAGAGTGCATTGAATACTATGGGAAGTTTGATACTTGATAATTGTTTTGAGATATAAAGATGGTGATATTAGAGTCGTGCTAGTTGAGTAATTGTGAAATTGAGAAATACTTGTGTTGAGGTCTGCAAGTCCCGTAGCATGCACGTATAGTAATCGTTGTGTGACAAATTTGAAGCATGAGGTATTCTTTGATTGCCTTCCTTATGAGTGGTGGTCGGGGACGAGCGATGGTCTTTTCCTACCAATCTATCCCCCTAGGAGCATGCGCGTAGTGCTTGGTTTTGATGACTTGTAGATTTTTGCAATAAGTATGTGAGTTCTTTATGACTAATGTTGAGTCCATGGATTATACGCACTCTCACCTTTCCATCATTGCTAGCCTCTTCAGTACCGTGCATTGCCCTTTCTCACCTTGAGAGTTGGTGCAAACTTCGCCGGTGCATCCAAACCCCATGATATGATACACTCTATCACACATAAAACTCCTTATATCTTCCTCAAAACAGCCACCATACCTACCTATTATGGCATTTCCATAGCCATTCCGAGATATATTTCCATGCAACTTTCCAACGTTCCGTTTATTATGACACGCTTCATCATTGTCATATTGCCTTGCATGATCATGTAGTTGCCATCGTATTTGTGGCAAGGCCACCATGCATAATTTTTCATACATGTCACTCTCGATTCATCCCAGTACACCGCCGGAGGCACTCATATAGAGTCATATTTTGTTCTAGTATCGAGTTGTAATCCTTGAGTTGTAAATAAATAGAAGTGTGATGATCATCATTATCAGAGCATTGTCTCGAAAAAAAGGGGAAAAAGAGAAAGCCAAATATAAAAAAAGAAAGGCCAAAAAAAGAGAAAGGCCAAATAAAGAGAAAGGCCTAGAAGGGACAATTCTACTATCCTTTTTCCACACTTGTGCTTCAAAGTAGCACCATGATCTCCATGATAGAGAGTTTCTTATATTGTCACTTTCATATACTAGTGGAATTTTTCATTACTGAACTTGTCTTGTATATTCCAACAATGGGCTTCCTCAAATGCCCTAGGTCTTCATGAGCAAGCAAGTTGGATGCACACCCACTTAGTTTCTTTTGTTGAGCTTTCATACATTTATAGCTCTAGTGCATCCATTGCATGGCCCTCGCATTGACATCAATTGATGGGCATCTCCATAGCCCATTGATTAGCCGCGTCGATGTGAGACTTTCTCCTTTTTTCTCTTCTCCACACAACCTCCATCATCATATTCTATTCCACCCATAGTGCTATGTCCATGGCTCGCGCTCATATATTGTGTGAAAGTGGAAAAAGTTTGAAAATGCTAAAGTATGAAACAATTGCTTGGCTTGTCATCGGGGTTGTGCATGATGGGAGCATTTTTTGTGACGAAAATGAAGCATGGCCAAACTATATGATTTTTTAGGGATGAGCTTTATTTGGCTATGTTATTTTGATAAGACATAATTGCTTGGTTAGTATGCTTGAAGTATTATTATTTTTATGTCAATATTAAACTTTTGTCTTTAATCTTATGGATCTGAATATTCTTGCCACAATTAAGAAGATTACATTGATAAATATGTTAGGTAGCATTCCACATCAAAATTTTCTATTTTAATCATTTACCTACTCGAGGACGAGCAGGAATTAAGCTTGGGGATGCTTAATACGTCTCCAACGTATCTATAATTTTTGATTGTTCCATGCTATTATATTATCAATCTTGGATGTTTTCTATGCATTTATATGCTATTTTATATGATTTTTGGGACTAACCTATTAACCTAGAGACCAGTGCCAGTTTCTATTTTTTCCTTGTTTTTGAGTATCGCGGAAAAGGAAAACCAAACGGAGTCCAATTGACCTGAAATTTCACGGAGATTATTTTTGGACCAGAAGAAGCCCACGGAGTATCGGAGATGGGCCAGAAGATTCCCGAGGCACCCACGAGGGTGGGGGCGTGCCCTACCCCCTGGGCACGCCCCCTACCTCGTGGCCGCCTCAGAGACCCCCTAACTTGTTCCCGACGCCAAAACCTCTTATATATGCCCAAACTTCCATAACATAACCTAGATCGGGAGTTCCGCCGCCGCAAGCCTCTGTAGCCACCAAAAACCAATCGGGACCCTATTCCGGCACCCTGCCGGAGGGGGGTTCCTCACCTGTGGCCATCTGCATCATCCGGGCGCTCTCCATGACAAGGAGGGAGTAGTTCACCCTCGGGGCTGAGGGCATGTACCAATAGCTATGTGTTTGATCTCTCTCTCTCTCTCTCTCTCGTGTTCTTGATTCGACACGATCTTGATGTATCACGAGCTTTGCTATTATAGTTGGATCTTATGATGTTTCTCCCCCTCTAATCTCTTGTAATGGATTGAGTTTTCCCTTTGAAGTTATCTTATCGGATTGAGTCTTTAAGGATTTGAGAACACTTGATGTATGTCTTGCATGTGCTTATCTATGGTGACAATGTTATATTCACGTGATCCACTTGACGTATGTTTTGGTGATCAACTTGCATGTTCAGTGACCTTGTGAACTTATGCATAAGGGGTGGCACACGTTTTCGTCTTGACTCTCCGATAGAAACTTTGGGGCACTCTTTGAAGTTCTTTGTGTTGGTTGAATAGATGAATCTGAGATTGTGCGATGCATATCGTATAATCATACCCACGGATACTTGAGGTGACATTGGAGTATCTAGGTGACATTAGGGTTTTGGTTGATTTGTGTCTTAAGGTGTTATTCTAGTACGAACTCTAGGATAGATCAAACGGAAATAATAGCTTTGTGTTATTTTACTACGGACTCTTGAATAGATCGATCAGAAAGGATAACTTTGAGGTGGTTTCGTACCCTACAGTAATCTCTTCGTTTGTTCTCCACTATTAGTGACTTCGGAGTGACTCTTTGTTGCATGTTGAGGGATAGTTATATGATCCAATTATGTTATTATTGTTGAGAGAACTTGCACTAGTGAAAGTATGAACCCTAGGCCTTGTTTCAAAGCATTGCAATACCGTTTGTGCTCACTTTTATCATTAGTTACCTTGCTGTTTTTATATTTTCAGATTACAAAAACCTATATCTACCATCCATATTGCACTTGTATCACCATCTCTTCGCCGAACTAGTGCACCTATACAATTCACCATTGTATTGGGTGTGTTGGGGACACAAGAGACTCTTTGTTATTTGGTTGCAGGGTTGTTTGAGAGAGACCATCTTCATCCTACGCCTCCCACGGATTGATAAACCTTAGGTCACCCACTTGTGGAAAATTTGCTACTGTTCTACAAACCTCTTCACTTGGAGGCCCAACAACGTCTACAAGAAGAAGATTGCGTAGTAGACATCAGGGCCTAGGGTTGTACAGAGTCAGTTTACAGAGAAATGAAACAACATATCCGGACGCCAAACTTGCCATCCACGCACATAGGAGTCCTATCCGGACACGTGGCATAGTCTTCTGTTTTTATCTTCACGGCCCACCAGTCCGGCCCATATTGAATAGACTGGACACCTTGAGGACCCCTAATCCAGGACTCCCTCAGTAGCCCTTGAACCAGTCTTTGATGACGATGTGTTCAGCACGCATAGTATCTTCGGCATTGCAAGGCGGGTTCCTTCTCTTGAATATTTGAAGTTAGCTCCCTGCATAGAGGAACTGTGTCCGGCTCTGCACTATCAATACAACCCTTAGCCACGAAGGCAGTAAACCAAAACTGGTACAATATTTTTTACTCACAACTTTTTTGGCGAAGCGTCACACTCGACTCTTTGACGTTTTGAACCGTTTTCATGCCTCCCGTTTCACATTTCGTGGCTTAGCCCCTATTGGCACGTCTTTTCAAAGCAGAGATCGTGCCCGCCCATTACGGGATTCACATCAATGTGGTTTGGGTAACCCAACCACGCCCTACGCACGATTTCGTTGGGAACAGGCGAGTTTTATGGCTCGATAGGGGTACATTTGGTATTTTTACCATCTATAAGAGGATAAAGATTCCTCCTTTTTCCCATGCCTTCTTCTTGCTCCTACTTCCCATCCTTCAAGCTCCAACGCCCAAAACTCCGATCTCCTCCGAAGTGGCTGGGTCCGGTTCCAAGGGCAAGTGGGAGGCCTCCTCCGTCATCGAGAAGGACATCAAGGATCTCCGGAGCGCGGGTTATCTGTCCGTGGACATCGCGCACAAGCTCCTTGGAAATGATCAGATCATCCCCACTCCGGAGCCTGGTGATAGGGTCATGTTCATCCCCCATTTCCTCTGAGGGCTAGGGTTTCCCCTCCACCCATTCGTTCGGGGCCTCATGTTACTACGGGCTAGATTTCCATGATCTAGCCCCGAATTCCTTCCTCCACATCTCGGCATTTATCGTCGTGTGTGAGGCTCTTCTCCGCATCCCCCCACACTTCGGCCTATGGCTCAAGGTCTTCAATCTGAAGCCGAAGGTGGTCGATGGTCAGCATGCGGACTGCGGCTGGGCCATGGTAAGCAAGCTCCCCAACGCCGTCTAGCCCAAAGGGGCATCTGTCGAGACTGTCAAGGTGTGGCAGCAGGAGTGGTTCTACATCACCGAACCCCGCGACGCCAAGTGGGCGGCCATGGCTAACTTCGGATCCGGACCCCCCACGAGACTCACCTCATGGACCGCCAAGGGCCTTGATTGGGGGTCCCAACTGGAGGTGAAGATGCTGCAGAAGTGCATCTCCAATGTGTTGAGCAAAAACACTGGCCTCACAAACATGATTCAAGTGATGCTCACCCGCCATGTTCTTCCTTGCCAACTTCTGGCCTCCCCCATGTGGGAATTCAATCCGGAGGAGCCGCGGACCTTGAAGTGCTTCTTCGGCACCACGCACGAAGATATATGGAAGCAACTCTTCAAGGCCCAAAAAAGTTGGCCGATGAAGACCGAGGACATCGGACTCGACCGCGAGAACCCGGCCTCAGCGGTAAGCATAGCCTTTCCGAAGACCTATTCGGTCAGTACTTCAAATATAGTAAAAATTATATCGCCTGCCTTCCATACAGAGCTGGACGGCAAAGGCAGAGCTGATCGACTATCCGGCGCCGCTGCCTGAGAATCCGGTCACACCCCAGCTAACAGAGATGCTGGTCCCGGTGCCATATCAGGTACCGGAGAAGAAGGCCAAGAAGACGAAGGGCAAGGAGGCCAAGGGTGGCCCCCGCCACAAAGGTCCTTCGGACACAGTGTCCGGAGAGACCGAAGCCCTCTCTTCCCGTGGAGCAGACGAGGAAGAAGAGGAGGAGGAAGTGGAAAGCGAATCCCCTCGCAAGGGGAGGAAGAAGAAGAGGGCAGCCTCCGAAGACCTGAAGGGGAGGCGCCCAAAAGAGGGAAGATGACCCTCCCGAACAGTTTGGATTCGGATTCCAAACTGGTCCCCAAGAAACTTCCCAGGGCGAAGCCCCTAGCCGAATCGTAAGTATTCAGAAACTTACTTGTTTATCTTTGGTTTTATTGTTTCCATCATATAAGTTATTTTGTTATTTGCCTTTCAGCCCTCCCCTTGAGCTCCCCCACACTCTGTTATTGGAGGCGAACTCTCCGCCGCCCGAGATGGCGGAGAGCGAGATGCCGCCACGAGCCCCCTCGCCTATCACCATGGAGGACATCGAGGTGTCATCCTGAAGGACCTCTCCTAACCGAGGGGGGGGGAGCAAGGCCGTCGAGAAGGTGCCCGAGTTTAATACCTCGGTCGCCGAAGAGCTAGGGAGACGAACCCTATGAACGCCGACGGTGGGGAGCCCCAACAATACGAGCCCCAGCCGAACACCATCCCGGAGACCAACGCGGCTCTGGATTGGATAAGCAACCCCCTTCAAAATAGGGAGGAGGAACATCAGCTCCATCGGCGGCCTCCACTAATCCGAAGGATCCCAACGCTTTAGAGGAAGCACTACAACATGCTTCCATCATGGAGGAGCACCGCACCCTGATGGGTGCGGTGATGGAGAAGGTTCAATCCGCTAAAAGCGGATTGAACGAAGCCTACACCAGCCTACTGACAGGCCTTGAGGTATGCGACGTAATGTTGTAAAAAAATTCATACGGAAGAATAAACCTGTATATAGACAGTAGCCCCTGAGGCTCTGTCTGGTTCAGAAAAACCCGAACAGAGGATCCATATAACAATCAGGAGACTAACATGATGTGTTATTATTTTAACAGGCTTCCCTGTTAGCGGCAACTGCCCAGGCCGCCAAAGTTTCTAAACTCAATCGAAAGCTTCAGGTGGCCGATGAGGAAATCGACCGCATTAATAAGCGGTTCGACGAGACGCAAGGTATGCGTATGATGTTAAAAAAGGAATTTACTTACATATCAAAAGTGATATATATATATATATATTGATAGGCTAACTTCTGGAATGCTTTACAGCTGGCGTTGCCGAGGTCGAGACCCTCAAAGGCGCCCTTGCCCAAGCCAAGAAGGAGGCGGAGGCTAATAAGGCAGCCGCTGAGAAAGCGACTGCTGAACTAGAAGCCGAACAAGTTGCCCGCCGCCAACATGAAGCTCGGGTGGTCGAAGTAGGGCAGGAGCTGAAGAATGCCATCCGCAAATGCGACATATTGGAGCAAAAGACTTCGGCCCAATCATCCGAGCTTGCCAAGGCCCTCCAAGATGCCAAAGAGGCGCGGAGCAAGTCCCACAGTGCTCGCAAAGAGATCCGTCAGGCAAGGCAGATAGCGGCTGGTAAGGCCTTTTTTTGCAAAGTATCTTTGGAGGTCAGAGGTACATTTTGCTCACACGAGTGTGGAGTTCTCCCAGCGCGTTTGTGGAACTTCCGAAGAGTGTTGCCGATGCCGCACAGTTCTTCCGAGCTCAGGAGGGGAACTCAACCGAGAAGCTGTTTTGGTCGCAGTATCTTCTGCCGCAGCACCCGGTGTTGCTGAACGACTAGCTGAAGCAGCCTACGGAGCTGCATAGCATGGCCGGCCTAGCCATGAAGGACGTAATAGTCCGACTCTGGCTGGCCGAGCCAATTCCTAGCGGCTACTTCAGTTTGGTGAAGCGGCTGGTCGATGCGCTGCCGTGGATCGATGCTGTGAAGCGCTCGGCCTGCATAGAGGGTGACCGGATGGCCTTTGCCCGTGTCAAGATGCAATGGGCGAAGATGAAGGCCACCGACATGGCGACCACTAGTCCACCCAAAGGCAAAGATCATCGGAAGCCGGAGAGGTACTTCGACGACGTCCTGGAAGGGGCCCGAATAGTAGAGGGCCAATGTTCTAAGGACGTAATATTTGATTAGATGCGTTCGGGTTGTACAAACTATGTGACGAACCCATGCTGTGATATATTTATGCTTGCGCCTTTTGTTTCAAGCATTTTTTCCTCCTGTGCGGCCGTTTATTGTTGTATTTCTGAAAGTTGCCAGTCGTCGGCTTTAGCTCCCATGTAGATGCTACCGGGGTGTTCGGCATAACGCGTGACCACGCTTTATCCAACGTCTTGGTCCATAAAGGAGGTGGCTGCGAGGTGAACCAGGCAATCAGACTATGCAACTTTATTATTTTCACTTAGCCATAGGAGTTTGACTGTGGAGCTAAGTACTGGCCCCTGGTGCGTGTGCGGCTATCCGGACTATGGTTCCTTTTCCACGCGGCCGGACGAAGACCAGCCCCTCGTATAACACGGGGTGAATCGCTAACGATATGTAGTATAATACTAAGTCAGCGAATTGCTGACCAGCTCTCACCTATCATGACAGTCAGTTTTCGGCTTTCTCTACTGAGGTACTTGACCGGACAAACCAAAAATACAATCGCAGTAGTTCTCCCTTTACTACCTTAGCCGAACAGGCGGAACGTAAGGTGGTAAGCATAGGAGCCGGGCAACCCAACTATAGACCAAAGACATGATTCGGAGCAAATGCATATAATGCAGTATCTGGGACGCCGAAGAGTTCACTATAGGTGTTCAGACTTTGAAATGTGCAGGGCCGAATACAGCCCCCAGTGTGAAGGCCGGACTAAAGCACGTGTGGCAGCCTGAAGCAGGGAGGGAATATAGATGATGAAAAATAAAAAAATGAAGCGAAGTACAAATAAAAGTGGAGATCAATTGTTTCCTTTTATACCCTGATTAATACGTCGAACTGTGTTTTTACAGAGAATGCCGTGAATATCAAAGCCATTTTACATGTCGAGAGTTTTCACAAGGGAAAGTTCTACACATGGCCTAAAAGTGGTGGTTTGAAGATCCCAATGGTGCCCTGCTGCACGTCTGCATTGTTTCTCCTTGGTGAGAAATCCTTTGAGAGGAGGAGTCCATGGTCGCCTGCAAGAAAGAAGGACCTAAAAAAAGAGCCCTTCTACAACCATAGAGTAGGCAGGTTTTTAGCAAACCTGCAGTGGGAAAAATATTAAGGTCCGAATAGGGTCAAGCCGTACAATAGACCTTGTCCACGGTGTGCCTCCGGTGTTTCCCAAGGTATTTTAAGTGCGTAATTATGTATGTGCGGTACGTATGCCGCAACCTTATGAGGCGACCGATGGAGGCTGGACTGCTATTCAAGCTCCGGATCCGCCGAGCTATCGCTCTGTAATGCGGACCGGACTCGCTTAGCGGTGTGTGATACATCCATTTTGCATCATGCTTTTATATCAATATTTATTGCATTATGGGCTATTACTTCACATTATGTCACAGTACTTATGCCCTTTTTCTCTTATTTTGCAAGGTTTACATGAAGAGGGAGAATGCCGGCAGCTGGAATTGTGGGCTGGAAAAGGAGCAAATATAAGAGACCTATTCTGCACAACTCCAAAAGTCCTGAAACTCCAAGAAAGTCAGTTTTGGAATATATTAAAAATATTGGGCGAAGAAAGCACCAGAGGGGGCCACCCACTGTCCACGAGGGTGGAGGGCGCGCCCCCTGCCTCGTGGGCCACCTGGAAGCCCCCCAATGCCCATCTTCTGGTATAAGGTGTCTTTTGCCCTGGAAAAAATCATAAGGAAAATTCTGGGATGAAGCGCCACTGTTTCGAGGCGGAACCTTGGCGGAATCAATCTAGGGCTCCGGCGGAGCTGCTCTGCCGGGGAAACATCCCTCCAGGAGGGGGAAATCGTCACCATCATCATCACATCGATCATCTCATCGGGAGGGGGTCAATCTCCATCAACATCTTCAGCAGCACCATCTCCTCTCAAACCCTAGTTCATCTCTTGTATCCGATCTTTGTCTCAAAACCTCAGATTGGTACCTGTGGGTTGCTAGTAGTGTTGATTACTCCTTGTAGTTGATGCTAGTTGGTTTATTCGGTGGAAGATTATATGTTCAGATCCTTTATGCACATTAATACCCTCTGATTATGAACATGAATATGATTTGTGAGTAGTTACGTTTGTCACGAGGACATGGGAGAAGTCTTGTTATAAGTAGTCATGTGAATTTGGTATTAGATTCGATATTTTGATGAGATGTATGTTGTCTTTCCTCTAGTGGTGTTATGTGAACATCGACTACATGACACTTCACCATTGTTTGGGCCTAGGGGAAGGCATTAGGAAGTAATAAGTAGATGATGGGTTGCTAGAGTGACAGAAGCTTAAACCCTAGTTTATGCATTGCTTCGTAAGGGGCTGATTTGGATCCATATGTTTCATTCTATGGTTAGGTTTACCTTAATTTTTCTTACGTAGTTGCGGATGCTTGCAAGGGGGGTTAATCATAAGTGGGATGCTTGTCCAAGGAAGGGTAGTACCCAAGCACCAGTGCACCCACATATCAATTATCAAAGTAACGAACACGAATCATATGAGCATGATGAAAACTAGCTTGACGATAATTCCCATGTGTCCTCGGGAGCGCTTTCCTTTATATAAGAGTTTGTCCAGGCTTGTACTTTGCTACCAAAAGGATTGGGCCACCTTGATGCAACTTTTTTACTTTTATTACTTGTTACCCGTTACGGATTACCTTATCACAAAACTATCTGTTACCGCTAATTTCAGTGCTTGCAGAGAATACCTTACTGAAAACCGCTTGTCATTTCCTTCTGCTCCTCGTTGGGTTCGACACTGTTACTTATCAAAAGGACTACGATAGATCCCCTATACTTGTGGGTCATCAAGACTCTTTTCTGGTGCCGTTGTCGGGGAGTGAAGCACCTTTGGTAGGTGGAATTTGGTAATGAATTTTTTTATAGTGTGCTGAAATTTACTGTCACTTGTTACTATGGAAAATAATCCTTTGAGGGCTTGTTCGGGGTTTCTTCACCCCGACAAGTAGAGCAAAGAGTTGCTCCTCAACCTACTGAACCTACTGAAAATGTTTACTTTGAAATTCCTTCGGGTATGATAGAGAAACTGCTAAGCTAATCCTTTTACAGGAGATGGAACATTACATCCCGATATGCAGCTAATCTATGTGGATGAAGTTTGTGGATTATTTAAGCTTGCAGGTATGCCCGAGGACGTTATCAATAAGGAGGTATTCCCTTTATATTTGAAGGGAAAGGCATTGACATGGTTTAGGCTATGTGATGATATTGGGTCATGGAACTACAACCGATTGAAATTGGAATTTCATCAAAAGTTTTATCCTATGCATCTGGTTCATCGTGATCGTAATTATATATATAATTTTTGGCCTCGCGAAGGAGAAAGTATCACTCAAGCTTGGGTGAGGCTTAAGTCAATGTTATATTCATGCCCCAATCATGAGCTCTCAAGAGAAATTATTATTCAAAGTTTTTATGCTCGGCTTTCTCTCAATAATCGCTCCATACTCGATACTTCTTGTACTGGTTCTTTTATGATGATGACTATTGAATTCAGATAGGATTTATTGGAAAGAATTGAATGCAACTCTGAAGATTGGGAACTCGATGAAGGTAAGGAGTCAGGTATAACACCTAAGTTTGATTGTGTTAAATCTTTTATGGATACCGATGCTTTTCATGAATTTAGCACTAAATATGGACTTGACTACGAGATAGTAGCTTCTTTACGTGAATCATTTGCTACTCATGTTGATCTCCCTAAGGAGAAGTGGTTTAAATATCATCCTCCCATTAAAGTAAAAGTAGTTGAACCTATTAAAGTTGAAGAAAAGACTATCGCTTATAATGTTGATCCTATTGTTCCTACCGCTTATATTGGGAAACCACCTTTCCCTGTTAGAATAAAGGATCATGCTAAAGCTTCAACTGTGGTTCGTGAGAGTAATGCTAGAACACCTATACCATCTGAGCAAATTAAATTTGAACCTAGTATCGCTATTGTCGGTGTCAAAACCGGCGGATCTCGGGTAGGGGGTCCCGAACTGTGCTTCTAGGCGGATGGTAACAGGAGACAAGGGACACGATGTTTTTACCCAGGTTCGGGCCCTCTCGATGGAGGTAATACACTACTCCTGCTTGATTAATATTGATGATATGGGTAGTACAAGAGTAGATCTACCACGAGATCAAGGAGGCTAAACCCTAGAAGCTAGCCTATGGTATGATTGTTGTTAGTCCCTACGGACTAAAACCCTCCGGTTTATATAGACACCGGATAGGTTAGGGTTACACAGTCGGTTACAATGGTAGGAGATCTACATATCCGTATCGCCAAGCTTGCCTTCCACGCCAAGGAAAGTCCCATCCGGACACGGGACGAAGTCTTCAATCTTGTATCTTCATAGTCTTGGAGTCCGGCCATCGGTAAGAGTTCGGCTATCCGGACACCCCCTAATCCGGGACTCCCTCAGTAGCCCCCGAACCAGGCTTCAATGATGATGAGTCCAACGCGTTGATTGTCTTCGGCATTGCGAGGCGGGTTCTTCTCCGAATTCCATATACTTTTCGAATAGTGTCCGGGTTCTGACAAATACTGCGCTCCTCGGCTTCTACGCCCAATAATGGCCATCTTCCACGTGTTTGAATGAATGCGAACAGCCGGGGTATTATTACAATTACCCCCTAGCCGCGCAAATGAGCCGCCTATAAAAGGGGCAATGATCTAGATCTGAGTCACACCATCCCCCCTTTGCGAGCTTTCATCGGAGCGCCTCTGACCAAAGCCCATTCCATCATGGACAGTCGACGCGGCTCCTCCTCTCGCTCAGCCCTCGGCCAGAAATTGGGAGAGATGCTCAGTCCAGCATAGCGAGCTAGTTATACTCAAGCCAAGGGATTTCTCCCCCCGGCCTTCATGGTTCCGGTTCGAGCCGGACTTGCCACCTACAAGGGCGGAAAGCAAGCGGAGAGCGTCCACGATCCCTCTAAAGGAGAGCGGGTATGCTTCATCTCTTATGTAGTAAGAGGCCTCGGATTTCACATCCATCCGTTTCTTCGGGGGCTCTTGGAGTTCTACGGCCTCCAATTGCACCACCTTACTCCTGCCTCCATCCTGCACATCGCGGGCTTCGTGGCCCTTTGCGAACTATTCTTGGGCGTCGAGGCTCATTTACATTGTGGAAGAGAATATTACGCCTAGTACCCCGTTCTCATGAGGGGTCAATATATCAAGTGGGCGGAGCCGAGCTATGGTGCATCGCCGGGACCAGATACCTATCCGGAACCCCAAAGAAGGCATCCAAGACCGCCTTGAATGGTTTTACATGGAGGGCGTCCGCTGCCGGATCCTGTTCGGATCGGCCATACGGAGTTCAGCAATGCTCCTCTGAAGAAGCGCCTAAGCTGGCGCCCTCGGATCCCCCGGAGAGAAGATGACCGGGATGTCCGTTATTTGATGAGCCGAATAAGGTTACTGGCTCATGCCGGATTGACCATGACAGGAGTCATGGCAATCTGCATTATGATGGGAGTGCAGCCGCTCCAATACAGGGGCCACCCCATGTGGGACTTCAACGGGGAGGACAATGCCACCCACCATGGCCGCAAAGGGCCAGGATCGGTCACCGAACTGGTGAAGATCTTGTCTGCCATGTACAAAGGAGAGGAGGAGGATTTCCTCCGTGTCAACCTTGAAGGAGTTTTCTTGAATAATCCTCGGCTGGGTAAGCAAACATCCTTGTGACCTGTCCGATCCATGTTCCCGTAGTTAAATATCTTATTTCATGGTTTTCTTGAGGAACTGCGCCGGACTATGGAGAAGATACACAGCCGCCCCACAACCCGAGGATCCGGAGCGGTCCCTCGATCCGACCTCGAAGAGGATCCGGATATAACGGTGGAGTTGATCGACGGGTGTTCTACCAACTTAGCATCGACAATGCTTTGGTAGCCATTACGGCCGATTACCGGAATACTTCCAGCCCTGTAATTGAGACCAAGATCCCAAAACCACGATAATGACCCATCCGCTTACTTTTGATCACCGTATACCAATGGTGTTTGAGGGTACCTTGGTAAGGAAGCCGAGCCTGCGGCGGCTGGCCAACAAGGGGCAGCGCGGCACCGCAGGTTAAAAAGAAGTGCTGTCCGGATCGAAACTCCGCCGCAACGGTATAGCATGTCACCATACTCCTCGGATTGATTCCTGGAAGGTGTACTAACGCTGATGCTCCTTTCAGAAAAAAGAGCGCTCGCCGGACTGTGTCCGGAGAGATTGCCAATCGAACCTTCACCGGCCAAGCTTCAAAGCCGGGTCCGGAGGCTGAGGCGAGCACGAGACGTGCGTCGGATGCTCCTCTGACAGAGGATGCTGACAGGTTGTCCGCCACCAACTCTGAGGTGGAGAGCGCCTTGAATCACAGGCGTCGCCGGACAGTTCTTCGTGACGCATGTTTCTCCCAAGAGGCCTTGAATGCCTTTGATTCGGGGATCGCACCTCCGTGCCGCTCAAGATGGTCTAGCGAGCCACGGAGCGGTATGTAAAGGACTTACGGGTAAGAAAATCTGGCGATTATATATGCCAAGAGTCTCCCGAGACTTAAAATAGTTAGAATAACTGATTTAAGGATCATTTGTTATGCATGATCTTCTGAAAAGAATACCCGACTGTCCCAGAGCATGAAGAGTGCAAGGCCCAACTTGAGGCCGCACTAGCCTTCTGAGGGGAGCTCTGAGGCCCCTTTGGTAATATATGCTTTTTAAAAAAATAAATAGTTTATAAAGTGCGGCGGGTGTGTAAATCTGACCAAAACATTGCAGATGGCGCCGGACTAGATCCGGAGAAACAACAGCTCTTACGCCAGTTAAAGGCCGGCGAGAGCGTGCTTACGAGGGTGCGGCAGGAGAAGAATAACCTCCAAGACGCCAACACCAAGTTGGGTGAGGAACTAAAGGACATTCGTGCCCAGTTGTCTGACTCCATAAAGGAGAATCGGCGGCTTTGTCGCGGTATTTTCAGTAAGTGCTTGAGCGAACTTTGAAAAGAGTTCGGCGAGGAAGGCCACTAACATAAACATGTATGTAGGTTTGCTCACAGGTCGTCCTGAGGAGGAGATGCCCAGTTCTCCGGGTGATCTTCTACCCGAATTGCGTCAGCTGCACGAACGAGTCCGGCAGGTGATGAAAGACATCGGCCAAGCCTTGTGGCCATCTATCTCCCTGCCCGAAGGCATTGGGGAGCTGGCGGAGCGGCTTCAAGGAGCATGGCGGCGCTTCCGGCTATGGAAGATATCGGCCTGCCGTCAAGGCGCCAGGGAGGCCTAGGCCATGGTGAAGACGCAGTACACGAAGGTGACCCAAACCACATGGCCGAGGTCGGACTGTGGGGCGGATGGGATGGAGATCCTCAGTAAGTTAGTGTACGGCCAAGTAGAATTGGCCGCCAAGTATTCCCAGCAAGATTGTAAATTAGATAGCCTATTAGATGGCATTGAGGAGGAATACAATGAGTCGAATTGACTATGTAAAAATATGACATGAAAAAATGTCTTCTAGCCGGATTGTAGATCGTTTGTCGTAGCGGACCTTTTAACCCGACCTCCGGACAATAGTGCAGGTGTGTCCGAATACCTTCGTGGTTATATAAGAACCATGGTATGCATGGAGACAGGCGTGGGGGTCATTGTTGCTGTATCAGGACAAGTGCCCAACTAGTTATGTTATATTACATGGGTAGTAAGAAACATCTTCCAGGAGAATAGTTCCGTTAAGGGTTCCTTTATTTGGGATGCATGCCCTAAAGTGCATGTCAAAGCTGCTATGAAAGCAGAAAATCATCTGGGGGCAGATGGGTAAATAGTTAAAAATCATCTTTCAGTTCACCGACCGAATATTCCCTTAAGAACGCTAGCTTTCGGCTTCACCCAGTCTGAGGTACACATCCGGCTGACCCGACAAGAGTAATCGCAGAGGTGCTCCCTTTACCACCTAGCCGAACAATCGGGAACGAGGGGTAAGCATAGGAGCCAGCAACCCAGCTTGGCCAAAACTTAAGTCATATCGATGCATATAATGGTGAGTAAAAGGTACATGCGGAAGTTTAACACATGTGTGGGCATGAAGCCCGTATAAATAAGCACATTAAAGAAGCCCTCAGTATAATGAGCGGACATAGCGTCAAGTGTGTGCGAAAAAAGCGCAAACGAGCCTCTAGAGGCTACAAGAAGAAGAAGGGGAAGGAGAGAAATAAAAGACAGCAAAAAGCAAAAATAAAGAATGCGGACGGAGGAAGGAGACGAACTTGGAGTCCGGCACTTAGGCGTAGAATCTTCGTAGACAGGCTGCGTTCCATGGGTTCGGCTCGAGTCGGTTATCCGATGCGTTTCGCAGACGGTATGCTCCGCCGGTCAGGACCTGGTCGATGATGAAGGGACCTTCCCATTTGGGCTTGAGTTTGTCCTTTTTCTTGTCCGGCAGGCGTAGAACTAGTTCGCCAACGTTATAAGCTTTGGCCCGTGCATTTCCTGCTTTGATATCTTCGAGCTTCTTTGTTGATAGAATGCGAACGAGCTTTTGCCACGCCGCGCTCCTCCTCCAATGCGTCAAACTGTCCCGCCGATCGAGCTCGGCTTCTCTTTCTTCATACATGCGACGCCGAGGTGAGTCATGTATTATGTCGCAGGCAAGATCGCTTTCGCACCGCATACACCATGAAGAATGGTGTGAATCCGTAGTACGATTCGGCGTGGTCTGCAGCCCCAGAGTACGGAGTCGAGGCTCCTCGACCCAAAGGTCGTGTTAGATTCCTTGAGGGACCGCACTAGTCTGGGTTTAATGCCGCTCATGATTAGACCGTTTGCCCGTTCAACTTGGCCGTTGGTTTGAGGGTGATAGACTGAGGCATAATCGAGCTTGATGCCCATGTTTTTGCAGCATGATTTGACCTCATCGGCCGTGAAGTTGGTGCCATTGTCAGTGATGATACTGTGGGGGACACCGTAACGGTGCACTACCCCGATATGAAGTCTATCATCGGTCCGGATTCGCCGTTTTAACTGGTTTGGCCTCTATCCATTTGGTGAATTTGTCCACCATGACCAATAGGTATTTTTGCTTGTGGGTTCCTCCCTTGAGGGTCCAACCATGTCAAGCCCCTGCATCATGACGGGGTGATGGGTATAGTTTTAAGGGCGGTGGGTGGCATGTGGCTTTAGTTAGCAAAAAGGCTGGCAACCGGCGCATCGTTGGACTAAGTCCTGCGCAGATCTGCCCGGCGTCGGCCAATAAAATCCTGTCTGGAAGGCCTTGCCTACAAGGGCCCGTCTTTAAGGCGTGGTGCCCACCCAGTCCGGCATGAATTTCAGCCAGAGGTTTCGCCCTTCCTCTTCGGAGATACACCTTTGAAGGACTCGGTAGTGCTTTTACGATAAAGCTCTCCCTCATGGACTTTATAGGCTTTAGAGCGTCGTACTATGCAGTGAGCCTCATTTTGGTCTTCGGGAGTTCCTGCCTAGTTAGGTAGGCTAGGAATGGTTTAAATCCGCAGGCGATGGCCGCCATTATTTCGTGAGCAGAGGGTGTTATCTCGGGGCGGAGCCTCGGTTGTGTCGAGTGTTCGCGTCGGGCGGTGCGGTTGGGTGCGGATTGTTATTGCGGACTCCCTTCCCATAGTACGGATGGCTTGAACAGCCGTTCCAAAAAGATATTGGGTGGGACGGCATCGCGTTTTGCACCGATGTGTGCCAATATATCCGCCGCCTGGTTGTTATCCCGGGCTATATGATGAAATTCGAGCCCTTTGAACCGTGCTGACATTTTTAGGACCGCATTGCGATATGCTGCCATTTTCGGATCTTTGGCGTCAAAGTCTCCGTTTATTTGAGATATTGCGAGGTTTGAATCCCCGCGCACCTCTAGGCGTTGAATGCCCATGGAGACCGCCATCCGGAGGCCGTGCAGAAGGGCCTCGTATTCGGCTGCGTTGTTGGAGTCCGTATACATTATCTGAAGGACGTATTGGACTGTGTCCCGGTTGGGGACGCGTCAGACGATGCCAAATTTCGTGCCAGCCAACATTTTGGAGCCGTCAAAGTGCATGACCCAATTGGAGTATGCGCCGTACTCTTTAGGGAGTTAAAGCCAGATTGCTCGACCACGAAGTCAGCCAAAACCTGTGACTTAATAGCTCATCGTGGCTTATAAGTTATGTCGAATGGGAGGAGCTCTATGGCCCATTTAGCAATCCGGCCCGTTGCGTCGCGGTTGTTTATAATGTCATTAAGAGGTACTTCAGAGGCTACCGTTATCGAACACTCTTGAAAGTAGTGTCGCAGCTTCCGGGATGCCATGAACACCGCGTATGCTATCTTTTGATAGTGTGGGTACCGGGACTTGCATGGGTTAGGACAGTGGACACATAATAAACCGGTTTTTGAATAGGGAACCGGTGTCCATCCGTTTCTCGTTCGACAACGAGCACCGCGCTGACAACTTGATGTGTTGCGCGATATATAATAGCATTGGTTCGCCCACGTTGGTATGCGGCCAGACCGGATTTGTTGCCAAAATGGCCTTTATTTCTTCGAAGTGCGGCCGTGGCGGCATCCGTCCCACTCGAAGTGTTCGGTCTTGGCGGAGGAGGCGTAAAGAGGTAATGCCTTTTCTCCTAAGCGGGAGATAAAGCGGCTTAGAGCCGCCACGCATCCCGTCAATTTTTGTATTTGTTTGAGGTCTTTTGGAATATCCAATTGTGACAGAGCTCGAATCTTGGCTGGGTTTGCTTCAATTCCTCTCTAGGACACAATGAAGCCTAGGAGCTTTCCGTTTGGAACGCCAAGACTCATTTTTCCGGATTGAGCTTGATGTCATATTTTCAAGATTGTCGAATGTGAGCCTCAAGTCGTCTACTAGAGTTTCGGCGTGCTTGGTTTGTGACCACGTCATCTACATATGCTTCCACCGTTTTGCCGATCTGGTTTGCCGGACATATACGAATCATGCGCTGATATGTTGCGCGGCGTTTTAGAGCCCAAAGGGCATTGTGTTGAAGCGAGCGGGCCGTATGGAGTGATGAATCTTTGTCGCAGCTTAGTGCAGCTCCGCCATCTTGATTTGGTGGTAGCCGAGATGCGTGTCGAGGAAGCACAACGAGTCGTGTCCTGCTGTAGCGTCAATGATTTGATCAATTCGAGGGAGGGGGAAGGGATCCTTTGGGCAAGCCTTATTAAGGTCTTTGAAATCAACACATAGGCGCCAGGATTTATCCTTCTTTGGTACCATCACCAGGTTCGCTAGCCAGTCCGGATGTTTTATATCTCGATGAATCCGGCCTCCAAAAGTTTGGCTAGCTCCTCTCCCATGGCCCGTCTCTTGGGTTGGAAAAGCGCCAAGAGCCTGTTTGGTAGCTTGAATCCTTTTAGGATATTTAGGTGTGCTCGGCGGTGACGTGGGATTCTGGCATGTCTCAAGGGTGCGAGCAAAGATGTCCCGATTTTCTTGAAGAAATTCTAGAAGTGCGGCGTCTACATCAGGGTTTAATTGTGCCCCGATGGAGGCCGTCTTTGCAGGGTCCGTTGGGTGGACTTGGAATTTGACTATTTCATCCGCTGGTTTAAAAGAGGTGGACTTGGATCTTTTATCAAGTATCACATTGTCCCTGTTCACCGTGGAGCGCATCGCGGTGAGTTCCTCGGCCGCTAGGGCTTCAGATAGTGCCTCGAGGGCTAGTGCGGCTGTCTTATTTTCCGCACGGAGTCCTATGTTCGGATCACTAGCGAGAGTGACGATTTCGTTGGGACCGGGCATTTTAAGCTTCATGTACCCATAATGGGGTATAGCTTGAAAAATTGTGAATGCCTCTCGTCCTAATAAAGCATGATATCCGCTGTTGAACTGGGCCACTTGAAATGTGACCTCCTCAGACCTGTAATTGTCCGTGAGCGAACACTACGGCCCAGCGTGATTTTTCCCTGTGCAACATGCTTCTCGGCTGGGATTATTCCTCTAGGTTGTGCTACTTCGCTCAATGCGGTTCGATCTATTTCCATTTTTCGGAGGGTTTCCTCATAGATGAGGTTTAGTCCGCTGCCGCCATCCATGAGTACCTTAGTAAGGCGAAAGCCGTCTACTATCGGGCTGAGGACCAATGCGGCTGGTGCCCGGGCGGTTCGGAATTTAGGTTAAATCGGCATTGAAGGTAATGGCCGTGTCCTCCATGGATTTATTGTTGCTACTTGGTAGACTTGACAAGGTTGCGGAGTTGTCGTTTCGCATGTTATTTGATGCGAAAGTCTCGAAAGACTATTAACACCGAACTGGTGTTCTTTGGGCTGGGATTATGAAGCTAGAAGCTCTTCGCCACTTTTGGCCACTGTAGTAGTATCCAACATGCTCGAAGGCTATGAGTTGGAGTGGCGCCCTCTATGCTATGAATTTTGCGAGGTCCGTTTAGCCAACCCTCCAGTACGGTTCCGTACCCTTTAGGGGGTTTTGGTTTTTTGGTATTCAACCCTGGTGCTTGATAATGATGCACCCTTTTGTTCCGGACTAGGGATGTATTCGGGGCCGGATTATCCCAAAATTTACTTTCGGTTTTCCAAGCGCTCTCCATCGCACAGTACTTTTGTACGATGGTCACCAAGTCAGCAAAGCGTGTAATTTCACGACGACTTATGGCGTTTAGGATTCCCTTGTCCGTGCAATTATTGCAGAAGATTGGTATTGCGTCCTCCTCTCGGCAGTCCTTTATCCTGTTCATAACCAGGAGAAATCTGGCCCAGTAATGATGTACTGTTTCGGCGGGCTCTTGCCGAATTCGAGAGAGATCGCTAATGTTTGGGTGGGTAGGTGGCACTAAATCCGGAACCCGCCCAATTTAGGACTCAAGGGCGGGAAGTTTCCGAACTCGGAAGTTTGGATTTTTGAGTGCTATCCAATGAGTCCGACCCGCCGCCTGACTTTAAGTTTAGGGCTTGATCGACATCCGTCCCTCCGCAGGAATCCGGCATGGAGGGATCGAGAATCCGGACATAGCTAGTCCTTAAGATAGGAGAGGAGTCGCCGCATTGCTCCTCTATCACAGCAACATGATGGGTAGCCTGGGGATAGTTGATCTCTCTCAGATCGGTTTTAGGCCCGATCCGGCCGTAATCTGTGGCGACTCGAGGCGGCGATGCGATCCAAGAGCTCGTTTATGGAGGAGAGCTCGATCGGATCTAACTGCTCGGCAAGTTCTGAACTAACATGGAGATTGGTTTCGATGACTCGAGAGGCCATCGTCGCCTTGGGCGGCGAACTAGCGGTCATGAGAAACCGCCTAGCCGAAGAGTTCGACCCGTGGCCAAGGCTTCTTTGGCGATGGTATCGTCTTTAAAGACGAGATGAGGCATCCTACCAGACGGCGACGGCACAGAGGAACTCTCAATGAAGGCACCAATGTCGGTGTCAAAACCGGCGGATCTCGGGTAGGGGGTCCCGAACTGTGCGTCTAGGCGGATGGTAACAGGAGGCAAGGGACACGATGTTTTTACCCAGGTTCGGGCCCTCTCAATGGAGGTAATACCCTACTCCTTCTTTATTAATATTGATGATATGGGTAGTACAAGAGTAGATCTACCACGAGATCAAGGAGGCTAAACCCTAGAAGCTAGCCTATGGTATGATTGTTGTTCGTCCTCTGGACTAAAACCCTCCGGTTTATATTGACACGGATAGGTTAGGGTTACACATAGTCGGTTACAATGGTAGGAGATCTACATATCCGTATCGCCAAGCTTGCCTTCCACGCCAAGGAAAGTCCCATCCGGACATGGGACGAAGTCTTCAATCTTGTATCTTCATAGTCTTGGAGTCCGGCCATCAGTAAGAGTTCGGCTATCTGGACACCCCCTAATCCGAGACTCCCTCAGCTATGGTTAAGGATCTCTTGGTCGATAATATTGATGGGCATGTTATTTACTTCTGTGATGAAGCTGCTAGAATTGCTAGACCTGATACTAAAAATAAACATAGACCTTTTGTTGGCATGCCTGTTGTTTACATTAAAATAGGAGATCACTATTATCATGGCTTATGTGATATGGGTGCTAGTGTCAGTGCAATACCTTATACTTTATATAAAGAAATTATGCATGATATTGCACCTGCTGAGATAGAAGATATTGATGTTACTATTAAGCTTGCCAATAGAGATACTATTTCACCAATTGGGATTGTTAGAGATGTTGAAGTCTTGTGTGGGAAAATTAAATATCCTACTGATTTTCTTGTTCTTTCTTCCCTACAAGATGAATTTTGTCCCAGTATATTTAGTAGACCCTTCTTGAATACTCTTGATGCTAAGATAGACTACAAAAATGATATTGTTACTGTTGGTTTAGGGGATATGTCTCATGATTTTAATTTTGCTAAATTTGGTAGACAACCACATGATAAAGAATTGCCTAGTAAAGATGAAATTATTGGTCTTGCTTCTATTGTTGTGCCTCCTAATGATCCTTTAGAACAATACTTGGTAGACCATGAGAATGATATGTTTATGAATGAAAGAAGGGAAATAGATGAAGTATTCTTTAAACAGGGATCTATTTTGAAACACAACTTGCCTGTTGAAATTCTAGGGGATCCTCCTCCACCCAAGGGTGATCCCGTGTTTGAACTTAAACCATTACATGATACTCTAAAATACGCTTATCTTGATGAAAATAAGATATATCCTATTATTATTAGAGCTAACCTTTCAGAGCAGGAAGAAGAGAAATTATTGAAAACTCTGAAGAAGCACCGTGCTGCTATTGGATATACTCTTGATGATCTTAAGGGCATTAGTCCCACTCTATGCTGTCGGTGTATGATGCAGCAAAGTAGCGTAAGTATTTCCCTCAGTTTTTGAGAACCAAGGTATCAATCCAGTAGGAGGCCACGCGCGAGTCCCTCGTACCTGCACAAATCGATAGCTCTTCGCAATCAACGCGATTAGGGGTTGTCAATCCCTTCACGATCACTTACGAGAGTGAGATCTGATAGAGATGATAGATAATATTTTTGGTATTTTAGATATATATAAGCAAAGTGAAAATTAAAAGGCAAAGTAAAAACAAATCAAGTATTAAAGTGATGGAGATTGATATGATGAGAATAGACCCAGGGCCATAGGTTTCACTAGTGGCTTCTCTCAAGAGCATAAGAATCTACGGTGGGTGAACAAATTAATGTTGAGCAATTGACAAAATTGAGCATATTTATGAGTATATCTAGGTATGATCATGTATATAGGCATCACGTCTGAGACAAGTAGACCGAAACGATTCAGCATCTACTACTATTACTCCACTCATCGACCGCTATCCAGCATGCATCTAGAGTATTAAGTTAAAAACAGAGTAATGTCTTAAGCAAGATGACATGATGTAGAGGAATAAATTCATGCAATATGATAAATACTCCATATTGTTATCCTCGATGGCAACAATACAATATGTGCCTTGCAACCCTTTCTGTCACTGGGTAAGGACACCGCAAGATTGAACCCAAAGCTAAACACTTCTCCCATTGCAAGAACTACCAATCTAGTTGGCCAAACCAAGCGGATAATTCGAAGAGACTTGCAAAGATAACCAATCATACATAAAAGAATTCAGAGAAGATTCAAATATTATTCATAGATAAGCTGGATCATAAACCCACAATTCATCGGTCTCAACAAACACACCGCAAAAACAAGATTACATCGAATAGATCTCCACGAGAGAGGGGGGGACATTGTATTGAGATCCAAAAAGAGAGAAGAAGCCATCTAGCTACTAGCTATGGACCCGAAGGTCTGAAGTAAACTACTCACACTTCATCGGAGAGGCTATGGTGATGATGTAGAGGCCCTCCATGGTGGATGCCCCTCCTCGTGGAGCTCCTAACAGGCCCCAAGATGGGATCTCGTGGATACAGGAAGTTGCGGCGGTGGAATTAGGTTTTTGGCTCCGTATCTAATCGTTTGAGGGTACGTAGGTATATATAGGAGGAAGGAGTACGTCGATGGAGCAACAGGGGGCCCACGAGGCAGGGGGTGCGCCCTAGGGGGGGCGCCCCCCACCCTCGTGACCGCCTCTGTTGTCCCTTGGAGTAGGGTCCAAGTCTCCTGGATCACGTTCGGTGAGAAAATCATGTTTCCGAAGGTTTCATTCCGTTTGGACTCCGTTTGATATTCCGTTTCTTCGAAACACTGAAATAGGCAAAAAACAGCAATTCTGGGCTGGGCCTCCGGTTAATAGGTTAGTCCCAAAAATAATATAAAAGTGGAAAATAAAGCCCAATATAGTCCAAAACAGTAGATAAATTAGCATGGAGCAATCCAAAATTATAGATACGTTGGAGACGTATCGTGCATCCCCAAGCTTAATTCCCGTCGTCCTCGAGTAGGTAAATGACAAAAGAGAATTTTGACGCGGAGTGATACTTTGGCATAATTTCAATGTAAATCTTCTTAATTGTGGTATGAATATTCAGATCCGAGAGATTCAAGACAAAAGTTCATATTGACATAAAAATCATAATACTTCAAGCATACTAACTAAGCAATTATGTCTTCTCAAAATAACATGGCCAAAGAACGTTATCCCTACAAAATCATATAGTCCTGCTATTCTCCATCTTCCGCACACAAAATATTTAAATCATGCACAACCCCGATGACAAGCCAAGCAATTGTTTCATACTTTAACATTTTCAAAACTTTTTCAATCTTCACGCAATACATGAGCGTGAGCCATGGATATAACACTATATGTAGAATAGGATGGTGGTTGTGGAGAAGACAAAAAGGGAGAAGATAGTCTCACATCAACTAGGCGTATCAACGGGCTATGGAGATGACCATCAATAGATATCAATGTGAGTGAGTTAGGGATTGCCATGCAACAGATGCACTAGAGCTATGAGTATATGAAAGCTCAACAAAAGAAACTAAGTGGGTGTGCATCCAACTCGCTTGCTCACGAAGACCTAGGGAATTTGAGGAAGCCCATCATTGGAATATACAAGCCAAGTTCTATAATGAAAATTCCCACTAGTATATGAAAGTGGCAAAATGAGAGACTCTCTATCATGAAGATCTTGGTGCTACTTTGAAGCACAAGTGTGGTAAAAGGATAGTAACATTGTACCTTCTCTCTTTTTCTCTCATTTTTTTATTTGGGCCTTTTCTCTTTTTTTATGGCCTCTTTCCTTTTTCTTTTTCTTTTATTTTTCGTCCGGAGTCTCATCCCAACTTGTGGGGGAATCATGGTCTCCATCATCCTTTCCTCACTTGGGACAATGCTCTAATGAATGATGATCATCACACTTTTATTTTTCTTACAACTCAACAATAACTCGATACTTAGAACAAAGTATGACTCTATATGAATGCCTCCGGCGGTGTACCGGGATATGCAATGAATCAAGAGTGACATGTATGAAAGAATTATGAATGGTGGCTTTGCCACAAATACGATGTCAACTACATGATCATGCTAGCAATATGACAATAATGTAGCGTGTCATAATAAACGAAACGGTGGAAAGTTGCATGGCAATATATCTCGGAATGGCTATGGAAATGCCATGATAGGTAGGTATGGTGGCTGTTTTGAGGAAGATATATGGTGGGTGTATGATACCGGCGAAAAGTGCGTGGTATTAGAGAGGCTAGCAATGGTGGAAGGATGGGAAAAAGTGCATATAATCCATGGACTCAACATTAGTCATAAAGAACTCATATACTTATTGCAAAAATTTAGAAGTTATCAAAGCAAAGTATTACGCGCATGCTCCTAGGGGGATAGATTGGTAGGAAAAGACCATTGCTCGTCCCCGACCGCCACTCATATGGAAGACAATCAATAAATAAATCATGCTCCGAGTTCATCACATAACGGTTCACCATACGTGCATGCTACGGGAATCACAAACTTCAACACAAGTATTTCTTAAATTCACAACTACTCAACTAGCATGACTCTAATATCACCATCTTCATATCTCAAAACAATTATCAAGCATCAAACTTTTCTTAGTATTCAACGCACTCAAAAGAAAGTTTCACATATCTTGAATACCAAGTATATTAATATTAAGCAAATTACCATGCTACTAACGACTCTCAAAATAATCTAAGTGAAGCATAAGAGATCAATAGTTTCTTTAAAAAAAATCCACCACCGTACTCTAAAAGATCTAAGTGAAGCACTAGAGCAAAAATTATTACGCTCAAAAGATATAAGTGAAGCACTATGAGCAAAATTATCAAGCTCAAAAGATATAAGTCAAGCACATAGAGTATTCTATCAAATTCCAATTCATGTATGGCTCTCTCAAAAGGTGTGTACATAAAGGATGATTGTGGTAAACTAACAAGCAAAGACGCAAATAATACAAGACGCTCCAAGCAAAACACATATCATGTGGTGAATAAAAATATAGCTCCAAGTAAATTACCGATGGAAGTAGATTTAAAGAGGGGATGCCTTCCGGGCATCCCCAAGCTTTGACTTTTGGTGTCCTTGGATTATCTTGGGGGTGCCATGGGAATCCCCAAGCTTAGGCTCTTGCCACTCCTTGTTCCATAATCCATCAAAAGAATTCACCCAAAACTTGAAAACTTCACAACACAAAACTCAATAGAAATCTTGTGAGCTTCGTTATAGAAAGAAAACAAAAGACTACTTTAAGTTACTGTAATGAACTCATTCTTTATTTATATTGGTGTTAAACCTAATGTATTCCAACTTCTCTATGGATTATAAACTATTTTACCCATAGATTCATCAAAATAAGCAAATAACACATGAAAAACAGAATCTGTCAAAAACAGAACAGTCTGTAGTAATCTGTAACTAACCAAAACTTCTGGAACTCGAAAAAATCTACCAACATTTGAAGACCTAGAAAATTTGTTTATTGATCAGCAGAAATTGGAATCAGTATTTTATCACGTTCTGGTGATTTTTAATAATTCGGGCACTGAGCACAAAGTTTCTGGAAATTACAGCAAGATCAAATAACTATCATCCAAGAAGATCCAATTGGTCTAGCTTGGCACAAACACTAATTAAAACATAAAACCACATATAAACAGAGGCTATATGGATTATTTATTCCTAAACAGAAGCAAAAACAAAAAAACTAAAAATAAAATTGGGTTGCCTCCCAACAAGCGCTATCGTTTAATGCCCCTAGCTAGGCATAAAAGCAAGGATAGATCTAGGTATTGCCATCTTTGGTAGGCAATCCATAGGTGGCTCTCATGATAGATTCATATGGTAATTTTATTTTCTTTCTAGGGAAGTGTTTCATGCCCTTCTTTAAGGTAAATTGGAATAAAATATTCCCTTCCTTCATATCAATAATTGCACCAATCGTTCTAAGGAAAGGTCTACCAAGAATAATAGGACATGAGGGATTGCAATCTATATCAAGAACGAAAAAATCTACGGGCACATAATTCCTATTTGCAACAATAATAAAATCATTAATTCTTCCCATAGGCTTTTTAATAGTGTAATCCTCAAGATGCAAGTTTAGAGAGCAATCATCAAAGTCACGGAAATCTAGCAAATCACACAAAGTTTTGGGAATAGTAGAGACACTAGCACCCAAATCACACAAGGCGTTAAACTCATAATTTTTATTTTTAATTTTAATAGTAGGTTCCCACTCATCACAGAGCTTTCCAGGGATAGAGACTTTCAACTCAAGTTTTTCTTCATAAGATTGCATCAAGGCATCAACAATGTGTTCAGTAAAGGCCTTATTTTGACTATAAGCATGAGGAGAATTTAGCACGGATTGCAACAAGGAAACACAATCAATTAAAGAGAAATTTTCATAATTAAATTCCTTGAGATCCAATATAGTGGGTTTAGCAACATCTAGATTTTTATTTCTTTCAATCCCACTTTTATCAATTTCATCATCAAGATCTAAAAACTCCGAATTCTTAGAATGCCTTCTAGGTAAAGGAAGATCATATTCAGTTTCATCAAGATTCATATTGCAAAACAAAGATTTAATGGGGGACACATCAATAACTTTTGGATCTTCATCTTGATTTTCATAGGAATTAGAAGAACACGCTTTAATAAAGGCATCTTTGGAAGCACACATCCTAGCGGTTCTTTCTTTGCACTCATCAATGGAAATTCTCATAGCTTTGAGAGACTCATTGATATCATGCTTAGGAGGAATATATCTAAGCTTTAAAGAATCAATCTCAAGAGAAATTCTATCAAAGTTCCTAGCCAAATCATCAACTTTAAGCAATTTCTCTTCAAGCAAAGCATTAAAATTGTTTTGTGAATTCATAAACTCTTTAACACTACTCTCAAATTCAGAGGGCATCTTATTAAAATTTCCATAAGAGTTGTTGTAGGAATTTCTATATTTATTAGAAGGATTACTAGGATAAGGCCTAGGATTAAAACTCCCTCTATATGCGTTGTTACCAAAATTATTCCTACCAACAAAATTCACATCCATAGATTCGTTATTATTCTCAATCAAAGTAGACAAAGGCATATCATTAGGATCAGAAGAAATACTCTTAGTAGTAAATAATTTCATCTTTCCACTCAAAACATTAATTTCTTCTATCGCATGCACTTTTTCATTAGTAGATCTTTCGGTATGCCATTGAGAATAATTAACCACAATATTATCTAGAAGTTTAGTAGCATCTCCTAGAGTGATTTCCATAAAAGTGCCTCCTGTACGAATCTAAAAGATTTCTAGAAGCAAAATTCAATCAGGCATAAAAGTTTTGTATAATCATCCACAAGTTCAAACCATGAGTAGGACAATTACGTATCATTAGTTTCATTCTCTCCCAAGCTTGTGCAACATGTTCATGATCAAGTTGCTTAAAATTCATAATATCGTTCCTAAGAGAGATAATCTTAGCGGGAGGAAAATACTTAGATATAAAAGCATCTTTGCACTTGTTCCAAGAATCAATACTATTTTTAGGCAAAGACGAAAACCACGCTTTAGCACGATCTCTAAGCGAAAAAGGAAATAACTTCAATTTAACGACATCATTATTGACATCTTTTTTTTTTGCATATCACATAAATCAAAGAAGCTATTCAGATGAGTATCGGAATCTTCAATATGAAGGCCGGCTAATTGATCTTTCATAACAAGATTCAACAAAGCAAAGATTGATTTCACAAGATTCAAGATTGGCAAGAGGAGCAATCAGAGTGCTAAGGAAATCATTATTATTGGTATTGGTGAAGTCACACAATTTGGTAGCATCTTGAGCCATTGCGACAAACAAGCAATCCAACACGCGAGCAAACAAACGGACGAGGAAAAGGCAACGGGAAAAAGAGGAGGAGATTGGGAAAGAGAGGGCGAATAAAACGACAAGGGTGAAGTGGGGGAGAGGAAAACGAGAGGCAAATGACAAATAATGTAATGCGAGAGATAGGGATTGTGATGGGTACTTGGTATGTTCACTTTTGCTTAGAATCCCCGGCAACGGCGCCAGAAATCCTTCTTGCTACGTCTTGAGCTTGCGTTGGTTTCCCTCGAAGAGGAGAGGATGATGCAGCAAAGTAGCGTAAGTATTTCCCTCAGTTTTTGAGAACCAGGTATCAATCCAGTAGGAGGCCACGCGCGAGTCCCTCGTACCTGCACAAATCGATAGCTCTTCGCAACCAACGCGATTAGGGGTTGTCAATCCCTTCACGATCACTTACGAGAGTGAGATCTGATAGAGATGATATATAATATTTTTGGTATTTTTGATATATAGAAGCAAAGTGAAAAGTAAAAGGCAAAGTAAAAACAAAGCAATTATTAAAGTGATGGAGATTGATATGATGAGAATAGACCCGGGGCCATAGTGTAAGTGCATCTAGTGCCCCTTAGTGATTTTGGTGTATTGAAGACTTATAGGTTAAGGGACTAATGCATTTGTGAGGGTACACAGGTCTATAAGTCTATGAGGAGTTTGATATTTACAGAGAAAGTCGACCCCTAAAAATGAAGTTCTTCGACTAAAGACTTTGATATTCTGAAGACTTTCTGAAGACTTTGAAAGTGAAGAAATTGGTGTGACCTTGAAGACTTGGTATTCGTTTGAGGAACATGAAGCGTGAAGGCTTTTGTTTTTGTAGTTTCGTTTTCTCTTTCTTGAGTCGTACTATTAAAGGGGGTCGAGGAAATACTAAGGAAAAATTTCCATGTGATGCTCAACTCAAAATCCTACACCCACCAATCCCTTCGAGTGAAGCCTTTGGAAATCTCATACAGTTCAGTCACTTTCTTCAGTGACAGAGACGAAGTTCTTCTGGTCGCTGAGGAATTTGTTCTGACTGAGGAGTTAGGAATTCGCCAGTGCGGATTGCCTACACAGTGAGGAACATGATAGCCCCGAGGAATTTGAAAGTCAAATTTCCGACTGCTTTGTCAGCTGCAAGCTGTCCCAAAATATCTTATCCACCTAACGGTCATATCATTGAAGGGAATTTATGTCTTATCATGTCGGGCTGCTCCCTAGGCTATAAATAGCTGCCCCCTACAACCACTAGCTGGTTGGCTGCTCCGAAAGACTTGACACTTGTCATTTGAGAGCAACCCATCCTCCGAGGACTTTGAGCGAAAATCATCGAAAAGCGGAAAATCCAAAACCAAACCCCTACAAACCCAAAGTGATTGAGCATCATCAAGAGATTGATCCTGCGTGGATCCAACGCTTGTTACCTTTGAAGATTGTGCTTCTTCCAGACGGTTAGGCGTCATGGTCTAGAGCATCCAAGAGGAATTGTGGATCGCCGAGTGACCGAAGTCTGTGAAGGTTTGGAAGTCGCTCAAGACTTACCACGAAAGTGAGTGGACGAGGTCTCAGTGTGACCTTAGTTCAAGGAGAATACGGTGAGGACTTGGTGTCCCGAGCTGCGTGCTTTCGCCGATCGGGTGTCTGGACTGTGTCCTCGAGTTTAAATACTCACCGCTCCAACCAGACGCATAACCGAGACAACAGTTGGAACTGGTCTACCAAATCATTGTCTTCACCAACCTAATTGGTTCTATTTCCTCAACTCTTTCATTTCCTCATTACTGTGTTGAGTGTTCATTCATATCTGTGTTTGAAGACTTTGACGGAAGACTTTCTCAATTTCCTCAGTTCAATTTCTTGATCTGCTTTGTCTTCATCTTGTGCTATCCCTGTGTTTACGCTTTACATGCTCTTTGATTGTCTTCATTTCATCATGATGACCATGCCCGCATTCTCTTATGCTTACTTCTGAGTACTTATTCCGCTGCAAGTAGTTCTTCACTTAGGAATTTCCTCACCGGCAAATTCCTCATTGAAGAGTTCATAAAAATCGCCTATTCACGCCCCTCTAGTCGATATAACGCACTTTCAATTGATATCAGAGCGAGGTACTCCCTTGTTCTGTGTGATTTTGGTTTAACCACCTGGAGTTTTAGTTATGTCGACCGCATGTATGATCAAGGTCTCAGCTGGGTGTCCTACCTTTGATGGGACGGACTACCCCTACTAGAAGAACAAGATGCGAATGCATCTTGAGGCAATTGACAACGATCTCTGGTATGTTGTGGAAAATGGTGTTCCCTCTGTCTCACCCTCACTGAACGCAACCGATGTGAAGAGATTCATATCATATGTGGCCATCTGAGTAAAGGACAGTATGGAAGAGTGAGTGCTTTGGAAACTGCTAAGCTTATCTGGGATAGGCTGTCCAAAGTAAATGAAGGAGTCTCAACTCAGCGTGACTCCCGAGTTGATGTTCTTCGAATCTCTTCAACCGCTTCAAAAGACTCGACAATGAAAATGTTCAACAAACCTTCGATCGCCTCAATCGACATCTCAAATGAGCTTCAAGCGCTTGGTGCCACCGACATCACCGACCATGAGGTGGTGAAGAAATTGTTGAGATCACTTGATTCCTCATTTGATACTCGCACCGATGATACAAGAGCGTCGACTACAAGTCACTTGATCCGGTGATATCCTCGAGAGGCTAAATACTCATGAGTTCCACTTTGAAAAGAGATCTCTCTATGGTTCTAGCTATGGAAAATCACGTGCCTCAAGGCCAAGGCTGTGTCTCGAATCTGATTGTGAAGACTCGTAGTAGCCTTGGAGATCCTGAAGAATTGAGCCAGGAGCTACCCGCCGTGAAGAAATTCGAGAAGTTCTCAAGTCGTGGTCGCTTTGGAAAATCCTCAAGGAGCAAAGTGATTCCTCATCCAAAGGACTATAAGAGAAGACTATGCCACAAATGCAAGAAACCTGGTCACTACATTCAAGATTGTCCTCGATTGGGAAAAGGAATTAAAGAAGAAGAAATACAAGGATTACCGCTCGATGACACTAAGAAGAAGAAGAAATCGTCGAAATCTTCATCATCAAAATCCTCAAAGTCTTCTTCTCACAAGAAGAGCAGCTCCAAGAAGGCTCGGGAATTCATTGGCAAGGAAATGGACTCTGAAGCTGAATCTGAGGAACATGAGGAAGAGGAGGCATCAGAAGAATACGAGTCTGGTGTGGCGAGTCTGGCTCGCCATCGCTTTCGTCGACAAGTCCATCTTCTACTCGAAGAAAATGACCTCACCAACAAAGTCGATGAAGATAGTGATGACTACGCTCCCACCTATTGCTTCATGGCAAAGGGTGCCAAGGTACTCAAATATACCTCCTCCGAATCTAGTGAAAATGAATCTGATGAAGATCTCAAGCCCAGCTACTCAAAACTTGCTAAGATTGCTGTAAAACAACAAAGGGCTTTTGAAAAGGTTCAAAACATGCTAGACAAAAGTGATGATATGCTGGGTGAAGAAATGGATCGCACTAAAGCCCTGACTGAAAATCTTCAGAGACTTCAGTCTAGGTTTGAAAGCCTTCAAGGTCAACATAACTCTCTCTTGTCTGATCATGAGAAACTTTCTTATGAATTTCTTCAAAGAAAGCAAGATCTTGAAAAGCTAAGAGTGAGTTATGAAGATCTTCAGAAGGAGCGCGATTCATTACTTGCTCAACAAATCAGCTCTTCTCAAGAAGAATTTGTTCCTCCATGCTTAAAGTGCATTGAACGTGAATCTGCTAATTCTTCACCTGAATGTTCAAATGCTTCAACTGTTACAAATTCCTCACCTGCTCCTGCTATCACTAATTCCTCATCTGAGGACATTGCTAGTATCACTGACGATGCAGGGCTGGAGGAATTGTACATGAAAGGTATGTACAAAAGCCTCAAACGGCATCAGACTCTTTGTGATGTGTTTAAAAAGCAGATCCTCAACAGGAACCCTAGGAAAGAGGGTATTGCCTTTGAGAGGAAACTCAATGCTAATGGACATATTGGAAGCCTGAGCAGTACCCCAAAACCTCATGGGTTGCTGCAAAGGGACCTCCAGTTGATCCATCTAACTTGTCTGGCTTTACATGTGAATCTCTTCATTCTTCTGATGACTCATTTGACTCCAACTATAAACTGTTCAAAAATCAAAATGGTGAAGTATTTGCTAGATATGTTGGCACTAACTGCAGGAACGGTTCCCCTATGAAGAAAATATGGGTTCCCAAGAAGTGCCTTGAAAGTCTTCAGGTGAATGCCCTCATGACACCACCTGTGAAGAATAGGAACCCCAGATCAAACTCTTCATATGGACCAAATTCTTCATATGGATCCAAGTCCTCATACGGACCAAATTCCTCACGTGGATCAAATTCCTCAAAAGGATCAAAATCCTCATATGATTATCATCATGCTAACAACTCGCTTTCGCAGGTAGAGCTAAGGGCTATGAATATGTGCATTATTCTTCAAACCAATATGTTCATAAGTCCTCGAAGAATTTCTCTGCTTATTCATATGCTTACCCTAACCCCTCTTATGTGAAATGAAATGGATTGGCCTCTATGCCACCATTCTCATATGGAGCTCGCAGAGTGATGAACTCTTTGCCACCCCTTTACATGTGGGTGTGAAGAAAAAGAACTAATCTCTTCTGCAGGTTCAGGTCTCCAGGCGTGCTTTAACGTTTGAAGAATTTGCTGGGGGCCTGACAAAAATGTCTGAAAGGACGCAGGCTAATCATGAAGAAATGAACTTTCATTTCACACGTCCTCATACTGCTTATACATTAACGCTCGATGAAATTCATCTCGATGAAATTGATATCATATTCTTCATCGATGAAGTATATGAGATCGTAAGTTGCACTAATTCATCTGCAGGATGATCAACCCAAAGCCAATGAGTGGGTCCTCGATAGTGGATGTACAAATCACATGACCGGTGACAAAATCTATTGATGGATGCTCCCTTATCACCGTCACATCTCAAGCATATCATCTTCTTTGCCGACAAAGGCAAAAGTCAGGTATTGGGTCTTGGTAAGGTTGCGATCTCTAAGGACATACACATGGACAAAGTCATGCTTGTTGAGTCCTTAGGATACAACCTCATGTCAGTGTCCATGTTTTGTGATCTTGATATGGTTGTTGTCTTTGGTAAGTGTCGGGGAGGCTGATCGTACCCACGGACACCTGTGGGGCCGGCAGAGCAGGCCCCTTTGTGGTTCGGAGGGGGGCGGAGGTCGCACGAAGAGAGGATCGAGGCGATGCACACGAGCGGTTTTACCCAGCTTCGGAGCTCTCCGGAGAGATAAAACTCCTACTGCTGCTTGTTTGATCTATTGTGTTCTTGCCAGGGAGCAATGAGGGCTACAAAACCTAGCGTGAGTGTATCTAGACTATGGCCAGTCGAACGGACCGAACTAGCCGAACCTTGCCAAGAATGCGAACCGAACCCCCTCTACGTCGCACTCGGGCCTCCTTTTATATGCTCAAGGGGTCTCCGACAGGTGGCAACATAGGCGGGGGTAACAAATGTAAAAACAGGGGTTGGTACACCTACTTGAACAAAGGTATGATGCAAAATACCTAACTCGACGGCAAGGGACAAAAGCAATAAATGCCTGTCGTTGTCGCCAAACAAGGTGTAACAGAGACCGTCAGTGCGCCTCCGCCGCCACGATGGCGAGCCTGTCAGCGCCATCGCCGCTTCTCCGCTGCTGCATGTACCCGCCGACACGCCGCCCATGGAACGATCCCATGGCGACACGTCGCCGGGTGAGCTGGAGCGGAGTCGGAGAGGAGTTGCATGTCGCGGCAAGCGCCTTGCCGCGCCGAATCTTGTCCCGCCCGGGAGGCTTGTCGCGCCTGGCCTTCCCAAGAAGCTCCTTCTTGCCGGGCCTTGTCTTCTGCGTGTTCGAGTGGCCTTCCCGACAAGCTCCTCTTGTGGGACCTTGTCTTCTCAATCTAATACTTTGTTCTTGAATGGCTCCAAGGGAGCCACAGAGGAGATTGGCGGTGTGACGAGGCAAACCTTGCTGGCAAGTGTCAGAATCGTCTGCGGTACGTAGCACGGGATACTAGGGTACCCCTACTCTAGTACACCGACAGCAAGTATCATTGTGTTGTGATCATGGAAGCTGACAATTCCAAAGTCTTCGAAGGCTTTAGGAGAGGAGACTTGTATATTGTTGATTTCTCTATAGGACCACAACCAGCCGTGTGTCTACTTGCAAAAGCTTCGAAGGCTGGCTATGGCATCGACGACTTGGTCACGCAGCATGAGGAATTTGCACACGCCATGCGAAGAAGCATGTCATTGGCATTGAGAATGTCAAATTCCTCAAGGATCACTTGTGTGGAGCCCGTGAAGCTGAAAAAATGACCAAGGCCAATCATCCAAATGAAGACTATCATGACCACTACTCATCCATTCGAATTGCTTCACATGGACCTCTTTGGTCCTAATCATTACTCAAAGTCACTAATGATGCATCTCTATATGGCTTTGTTATTGTTGATGATTACTCTCGTTACACATGGGTACACATTGTTACTTACAAACATGAAGTGCAGGAAGTCTTCAAACGATTTTCCTCGAGGGCTTCAACCAACTTTTGTGTGAAGATCAGACACATCAGGAGTGACAATGGAACTCAGTTCAAGAGTTCTGGTCTTGATGACTATCTTGATGAACTTGGTATTACTCATGAGTTATCTGCTCCCTATACTCCTCAGCAAAATGGCGTCGTGGAGAGCAAGAACAGAACTCTTGTTGAGATGGCTCGCACTATGCTTGATGAATACAAAACGCCTCGTCGTTTTTGGATTGATGCAGTTGATACCGCGTGCCACATCATCAACAGAATATATCTTCACAAATTCTTCAAGAAGACTGCCTATGAACTCCTCACTGACAAGAAACCCAATGTGAGTTATTTCAAAGTCTTCGGTGCTAAATGTCGGATTAGAGATCCTCATCACAATGCTAAATTTGCACCGAAAGCACATGAAGGTTTTATGCTTGGTTACGGAAGGACTCGCACACCTACTGAGAGTCTTCAACAATGTTCTTTACAAGATTGTTGAAACCGTAGATGTGCGGTTTGATGAAACTAATGGCTCGCAAAGAGAGCACCTACCTTCATGGATAGATGAACCAACACCGAGGAATCTATCAAGTTCAAGGCGCATCGAGGATGTCATTCCCATCAAGAATCGGCCGAAGAATTCATTCCTCGTGACACGAAGAACGTCGATGATGCACCGAAGATAATGTGAAGAAAATGGTCAAGAAAATGCTGATCAAATTCCTCGACGACAACCAGCTCATCCTCGCGTTGCAAAAGAAGTGCAAGTTGACAAGATCATCGATGACATTAAAGCGCCAGGTCCTCTCACACACTCAAAAGCTTCACATTTATCTAACTTTTGTGGGCACTATGCTTTTGTCTCTATCATAGAGCCCACTAAGGTAGATGAAGAATTTCTGGAGCCTGAGTGGATTCAGGCAATGCAAGAAGAATTACATCGATTCGAGCTCAACAATGTCCGGAACTGGTCAAACGTCCAGATCCTCGCAAGCATAATATCATTGGCACAAAGTGGATCTACCGCAACAAGCAAGATGAAAATGGCCTTGTGGTGAGGAATAAGGCACGACTTGTAGCTCAAGGCTACACACAGGTTGAAGGAATTGATTTTGATGAAACTTTTGCACTGTTGCTAGACTTGAGGCTATTCAGCATATTACTTGCTTATGCTAACCATCATAATATCACTTTATATCAAATGGATGTGAAAAGTGCATTCCTCAATGGTAAGCTTGAGGAAGAAGTATATGTTGCTCAACCCCGTGTTTTGAAGATCCAAAGAATCCCGACAAAGTCTTCAGACTCAACAAGGCCCTCTATGGTCTCAAACAGGCCCCCGCAGGCGTGGTATGATACATTGAAGGAATTCTTCGTGAAGAATGGCTTCACACCAGTTCACTCGACCCTACTCTCTTTACTAAATCATATGATGGTGAACTGTTTGTGTGCCAAATATATGTTGATGATATTATCTTTGGGTCAGATCTTGACCAACGTTATAGTGATGAATTTTCCTATCCGATGAGTGAAGAATATCAAATGTCTATGATGGGAGAATTGAAATTCTTCTTAGGTCTTCAAATTCACAACAACACAATGGCATATTCATATCTCAGGAGAAATACCTCAAAGATGTCCTGAAGAAATTCAGCATGCAAGATTGCAAAGGTGTCAAAATTCTTATGCCCACAAATGGCCATCTATGCACTGATGAAAATGGTATTGACTTCGATCACAAGGTATACCACTCCATGATTGGTTCTTTATTGTACTTATGTGCATCTAGGCCAGATATAATGCTTAGTGTTTGCATGTGTGCCCGATTTCAAGCTACACCGAATGAATCACACCATAAGGCTGTGAAGCATATTCTTTGATATCTAGCTCACACACCAACACTAGGATTATGGTACCCCAAGGGCTCTACTTTTGATCTCATTGGATATTACGACTCGACTATGATGGTGATCGTGTGGACCGCAAGTCAACATCCGGTACTTGTCATTTCCTCGGACGATCTTTGGTCCGTTGGTCCTCGAAGAAATGTAACTGCGTATCACCGCTTCATCATGCGGAAGCTGAATACATTGCTGCTGGCTCTTGATGTGCTCAATTGTCGTGGATGAAGCAAACTCTCAAGGACTACGGCATCAACGTGAAGAATGTGCCTTCTCTTTGTGACAATCAGAGTGCCATCAAGATTGCTCACAACCCGATTCCAAAGACACTTTCAAGACAAAGCACATGCAGATTCGTCATCATTTTCTTCGTGATCATGTGTTGAAGGTCGACATCTCCATCGAGCATGTGAAGACTGAAGAACAGCTAGCCGATATCTTCGCAAAGCCCTTGGATGAGAAGAGATTTAGCTAGTTGCGGTGTGAGCTAAATATCTTAGAATCTTCGAATGTTCTTTGAAAAGGACACACATCCTGACACTTATGCAAAATTGATGACTTAGATGTGCAACACATGAAGAAACGTTTTCTTCAATCAATGAAGAATAACACTCTAAGTGTGAAGAAATTAATGAAGAATTTGATTCTCGAGAACCCTACGACAACCGTACGCTGTGTCTGAAATCATCATTCTTATACAAAGGTCACGCCACCACCAAAGTGAAAATCTTCAATTTGAGTTTTTCCTCAGTTTTGAAATTCTTCAGTTTTTCAAATTCTTCAACTTTGCAAAATCTTCACTGTTTCCGATGTCTTTCTTCATTGACTATATATATATATATATGTATGTATGTATGTATATATATATATATGTATGTATATATATATATATATATATATATATGGGTTTATGTCCTCTACAGCATTCACTTATGGCTATTTCTTCAAGTTGCTTTTTCTGCTAAGTGTATGTGATCGGACCCTTCCCCCTCTATGCTATACTCAACCCAAGCTATTCACAAATTCTTCATGTGCGTTCTATTTGAAACTCGTTCAAAATCTTCACTGTGTCCTTGTCAGCTGAAGACATTGCGAACGGAACTTTTAACTTATCTTACCCAAATTTTCGGCTTTGCCGCTCAAACCGTTCCGCATCCCACGATAAACTTATCTATTCACCCACGATCTAACACAATCTCCACTTTTCAGTACATGGGTGACACATGTCAAGCGAATGAGAAGGGTCAGGGGCACGTTCGTCCCAAATCTTCAGGCGAACAGTTTTTCACTGTGGCTATATATACCCCCTCTCTCCTTCCTCACTTCCTTTACTACGCTAGACCGCTCTCTCTCTCTCTCGCTTGAGCTTCTCAAACCCTAGCGCCGCCGCTACTCCATCATCGCCGGTCAGGAAGAGCTTCACTGCCTCAACCCTCGCCGTCGTCATTAGGCCCGATCATGAAATCTTCACTCCGCCACCGCCGTAGCTGTCTTCCTCCGCCGAGTTAGGGCGTGGGAGATCTGACCTGACGAACTTCTAATCTACACTTCTCAGTTCATCGTGTTCTTCAGTTCGGGTAATTAAAAGTTACTTTTATTACTCGCTTTGATTCTCAAACCTTCACGAAAATCTTCAAAGGTGTTTATTCTTCAAATCTTCACACATATGAACACCTCAAACGAAATATGCTCTTGATTCGCTTCTCTAAGCAATGATTTTTCTTCAAGATTCCTCAATTGTGTGGATCCTCGATCTATACAACTCTGGAACCTAAGACAAAGATCGCTTAGTGAAATTCTTCAAGGCTCATCTGGTCAAATTCCTCAAACTAGTTCTTGTTGACAAACCTTCGAACGAGAACGCATATGACCTCTCCAAATTCCTCGCAACTATACTACATTCACAGTACTCATGTCATTCTTTGAATCACTAGGTTCTCATTAACTTAACTCATCTCGCAGCGTTCCTCGAAGAAAAGTTGCATACTTCTTGAGAAAATTCGATTGTTCAAATTCCTCACCAAGAATATGGCGAAGGAAAGAAGCAACAGAAAGGAGGAAAGAGGATCGAGGTCATGACTACGTTTGAGATTCCTCGAGGACATCTATGCTGATTATTGCACACCGATGAAGCCAAGTTTGGCAAAGAAAACAAAAATCAGCGCAAGGTGCACATTCAAAGGATTGAAAGGAGATGGGCAAGGGAATGGAGGGAGTACAGATATGTTACTCCAAAGTACATGAAGAAATTCGCACTGAATCCTCCATGCCCAAGAGCTCCATTGGCACTTGGCCAAGAAGCTGACCCCACCGGCATCAAGCATGGTGAGGACTTTCCTGAAGAATGGGTCAAGCGCCAAGCCAAGTTGGCGAGACAAGCCAATGAGGCAGTGAGGAAATTTAATGAGGACTTCACATCGTCTGCCATCGAGGCCACTATCAAGCCAAGAAAATCTATGGCAAAGAAGCCCGCACACAAGCCAAGTGCTTCACCACCGTGCCCTCACGGCCAATTTCCTCAAAGAATGCCCTCACGGCAAATTCCTCATGCTGCTCCTGCTCCTCCCAAATCCTCGGCTCCTACAAAGTCCTCAGCAGTTCCGACAAAGTCCTCGGCACCTGTACATCTGGCCACATGCCAAAGGACTGCAGGCATCTCTGTCGGTGTCAAAACCGGCGGATCTCGGGTAGGGCGTCCCGAACTGTGCGTCTAGGTGGATGGTAACAGGAGACAAGGGACACGATGTTTTTACCCAGGTTCGGGCCCTCTCGATGGAGGTAATACCCTAGTCCTCGCTTGATTAATATTGATGATATGGGTAGTACAAGAGTAGATCTACCACGAGATCAAGGAGGCTAAACCCTAGAAGCTAGCCTATGGTATGATTGTTGTTCGCCCCACGGACTAAAACCCTCCGGTTTATATAGACCTTTGGATAGGTTAGGGTTACACAGAGTCGGTTACAATGGTAGGAGATCTACATATCCAGACGCCAAGCTTGCCTTCCACGCCAAGGAAAGTCCCATCCGGACATGGGACGAAGTCTTCAATCTTGTATCTTCATAGTCTTGGAGTCCGCCGCGATGATAGTTCGCTATCCCGGACACCCCTAGTCCAGGACTCCCTCAAGAGCCTCGAACCAGGCTTCAATGACGACGCAGTCCGGTAAGGCATATTGTATTCGACATTGCAAGGCGGGTTCCTCCTCCGAATACTTCATAGAAGGTTTTGAACACAAGGATAGTGTCCGCTCGCAAAACAAGTTCCACATACCACCGTAGAGAGAATAATTTTTGCACAGATTCTGGCCGACGTATTCCACGGCGTGACATCACACCCGACCAAGCCTTTATATGAATCGTTTTTACTATTCCACCTCAAAGACGCTTAGCGAGGCGGTTTCCTTGGCACGCCTTATCAAAGCATAGATCATGCCCCCTTATTCCGGGATTCCCATCAATACGGACATGGTAACCCAAACGCGTGCTGGCACGCCTTCTCTACCGAAGGCGCAGTCCTAATCGACCACGGGGAGGGCTCTTGGTATTCAACCTCTTTATAATGAGACCAAGGCCCTCTTCTTTTACACCCTCCATCGAAGTTCGCCTCGCCGAAGTTCTAACACCCAAAGCTTCAGATTTAGGCGCTTGCACCTTCGACGATGTCCGGCTACGATCAACATGGCAGATGGATGACTTCTTCCGTCACAGAAGAAGATGTGCTAAAGCTGCGAGACGCCAGGTATCTGACCGGCGAGATTTCACATAGGCTGCCTGCTCCAAGGCAGGTCATTCCCACTCCCGAGCCCGGCGAGAGCGTGGTGTTCGCGTCACACTTCCTTTAGGGTTTAGGCTTCCCGACGGATCCCTTTGTGCGGGGGCTCATGTTTTATTATGGGCTGGATTTCCATGACTTGAATCCGGAGTCCATCCTCCATATCTCGTCATTCATTGTCGTATGTGAGGCCTTCCTCCATATTACCCCTCACTTTGGATTGTGGCTCAAGACCTTCAAGGTGGAGCCAAAGATGATCGAGGGGCGACAAGCAGAGTGCGGAGGGGCGGTCATAAAATGTGCTGATGCTCCGTGGCCCGAGGGCTCTTTTCAAGAGGAGCTTGGTTTGTGGCAACGGGAGTGGTTTTATATCACCGCTCAAGGGGCATCAAATGGTGGCGCCACCCGCCTTCTTCGCCAGTCCACCACAGCCGGCTGGCATCATGGGTCAACAAGGGCTCGACTGGGGCCGCCCAAGGACGTTCCTCTTTGCGGGCCGTATTCGAGACCTCCAAGAAAGAGAGATCAATCTGGTCGCAGTGCGCGAGGTTATGTTGATTCGGCGCCTACGCCATGCAAGCGCCCCCTTAAATGCGTGGGAATTTAATCCGGAGGGACTGCGAGCTCTCCAAAATTTTATGGGTACGACGCCCGTGGAGATGTATAAACTGTTCTTCGGATCACAAGAGAAGTGTCCGGACCTGACTGAGGACGCAGGACTAAGCTGCAATCGCCAGATACTCGAGTAAGTAGTCCTCAGAACCGGACAGGCTGTTCATTCATTTATCATATACATGCCCTTTAAAGGAGCCGTTTCTTGAACAGGAGTGGATAGCCAAGGCAAAGTTAATAAGGTGTCGGGCTCCCCTCCCAGAGAACACGCCGGATCCCATGCTGGCCAAGATGTTGAAGGCCGCGCCTTTTAAAGAAGGCGAGGGGAGCGGGGAAGCAACTGCCTCCACGAAGGAGGCCTTTGAGGAAGGAGGGATCAAAAGTCCCACCCTCCAAGGAGAGAAGAGGACCGCTTCAGAAGATCTAGAGGTCAAGGCCTCGAAGAGGGGAAAGAAATCTTCGTCAGAGAGTCCGGCGCTGGGAAGTACCCCAGCTGCACTGTTTTCCCAAGGGGATCAGCCCTCCAGCGAGCCGTAAGTAAAAAGAAGGGGTCTTGTAAGTAAGGAACATCTCTGTATTTATTTCTAAAGATAACTGAAATTGTACCTTGTAGTTCGGATCTCAGCCCTTCTCGTGAGCTCGTCTTGGGGATCTTTCTTCCCGGAGATGATGGAGAGCGAAATGCCTCCACCGTCGCACTCTCATGCAGGCGGACGACCTCGAGGTGTCGCCACGGAGGGTTTCCCAAGTCCGGCGTGACGGGAAGGTCGGCGCCAAGTGGGTGCGGTCGTAGGGAGTGAAGGATCTGCTCGGGCGGCGGCTATCTCGAAGGATCACCGTGTGCTAATGGGTACGGTGATTGAAATAATTGCATCCATGGAGAGCGGATTGCATGAAGCCGCCGAAGCTTACCGACGGGGTTCGAGGTATGCAAAAATGATGTACCTTCCTACGCTTATGCATATAGAGTGCTCAGATAGATAGTAGCCCACGAGACTCGGTATGTTGTCAAAATTGACAGCTGCGTCCGAGGATCAAAATCTCGATTATAACATATCGCCGCTCCTAAATAGGTGGCGGGGCATCCTGGTAGCCGGATTGACGAATATGCCGAACTAAAGCGGCAACTTGACGAGGCGGATGCGGACATCGCTACCGGGTCAATAAACGGGTTTGACGAGTCACAAGGTATGCGACTTCTACCGGACACCGGTAAGGGAGCTTGACACCCATGCCTTACTACTTGTATGCTTAATGCAGATGGTGCCGCTTTCTTTGTGGAGGAGTCATGGGCGGAACTTCGCCGAGCGAAAGAGCAAGCCAGAAATAGTAATGCGACCGCTTTAAGGGCGGCCGAAGAGCTAGAAGCCGAACGGGCTGCTCACTGCCGAAGCAAAGAGGAAATGGCTGATATGGCCATGAAGTTGAAGAATACTACCGACCGCTGCGAGGTTCTTGAAAAAGAACGGCAAGCGGAGCAAGAGGGCTGAAAAGGCCACCGCCAATCCTGGATGCCCGTCTTTGCTTTGAGAGCTGCCAAGGAGGAGCCGAGTCGCCGAGCTATTGCGGGCCGGAAAACCGCTTTCACGCGGAGGAAATATACTGGATCCGAAGTATGCTCGCTTGGACAAGTTGTGGAGTTCGGAGGATGCTTATCCGGACTTAGCGGCGAAGCGCCAAGGACGCGATTGAGCACTTCCGAGGGCGGAAGGGTACATAAGGGAAGAGCTATATTGGTCGCAATTCCATAGTCCGGAGCGTCCTCTTCCGTTGACCGATCGGTTGGCCGAATGGGCCGAGCTGAGTCGGTTATCCGGACTTGCCATGAAGCATGTCATGACTCGTTTGTGGCCAGGCGGACCCCAGCCGAAGAGTTATTTTAGTTTAGTGCAGCAATTCCTTGGTGCGGTACCGCGTATCGACGCAATGAAGCGGTCGGCGCGGTATTGAGGGAGCGGATGGCTCTAGCCCGTGTCAAGACATCTTGGGCGGAGATGAAGGCCACCAACGTTGCATCCCAAGATTCGGACAGAAGCCGAGTACCGCCGAGCACTATTTTGAGGAAGTCTGCAGGCGCTTGCTTAATAGAGACGCAAAGGTTTCAAGGATATTATGTTTAAATGACATGTATGATTTGTGAAAACAATGTTTCAATATAATATAAGATATTTTTATACTTGTGCGTTCAAGTAGTAAACTACTCCTTGTGCGGCCATTTATGTATATGTATATATAACCTGAAAGATGGCAGTCCTTGGCTTCAGCCCCCACGCACATAGTGCGGGGGTGTTTGCAAAGAAGGCACTTTTTCACACTTAATCCAATGTCTTGGTCCTGTTAAGGAGGTGGTAGCGTAGCAAACTAGGCAATCGGACTATAATGCTTTATCACTTTCACTTAGCCATAGGAGTTCGAGGGTGGGGCTACTATATAGCCCCTGGGGGCACCGCACTCTCCTCGAATTAAAGTGCGTATGCTCGACCGAAAAATGGTCCTTCGTTAATGCGGAGGAATTATAAACATTCCGGTGAGTCATCGAGTGGTTGACCAGTCTCTCGCTATATCATGACAGCCAGTTTTCGGCTTTCTCTACTGAGGTGCTCGCCCGGCCGAACCGGGGCACAATCGCAGTAGTTCTCCTGGTGCCGCGTTAGCCGATAGAACGGAACGTAAGGCAGCAAAACACAGGAGCCGGGCAAACCCAACATTGGACCAAAGACAAGATTCGGAGCTGATGCATATAAGGCCTAACTCGAGACGCCGAATACTCCCTAAGGTATTCGGTCTTTATGAAAATGGGCAGAATAATGCCCTAAGCCCCACAGTGTCCGTGCACGCATAAAAATTCAGTGCGGCCAATGCCAAACATGCCACCTCCTCCTCGGTTATAGTAAGAAACCGGGGGATGTATATCAACAAGATACAGTAAAAAAGGTTTACGCAGGGCCTTAATCTGAAAAGAATCCTTGCAACGGGTCCCTACTGCACGTCTACGCCTGTATCTCCGTTGTGCCGTATCCTGGACGGGTGTAGCACGTTGTTCATCTGTAAAAGAGAGAAACTTAGTTTAAAAGAAAAAGAATCGTGCAAAAGATGTACTTTATATTAAATAAACAGAGTACTATTTGAAGAAGTGAATAAAATTGAGCTTTATTGTCTCTTGTTGTACATGCAAGCAGCCCCTTGTATGGGGGTATGCCGCTAGTAGGCGCCGGACTCGTCTAGCCGTGTCCGGGGTTTGAATGACCTTTTCAGGTTCTTTGACTAGCGGAGCCGGATAGGTGTGGGGCTGTCAAGGCAGTCTCACGTTCTTCCGTGCTCGAGTAACACTTAATACTCCTTTTAATGAGATGATGCCGCGTGGACCGGCATTTTAAGTGTTAGAGATGCATAATGCGGTATTGCATTAAAGCGGGCTTAAAAGCTTAGCGTCCCAATAGTGCTTGATGGCTACTTTTAAATGGGGCGACATGGAAGACTAACTTTTCACGACGGAAGTTGTCGGATGAACCGAACACAACTTCTAGCGAAGGGGAGCCCGCATTACAATGGGCATATGGGCCTGGCATTACGCCTTTAAAGGAGGTGATGCTATGGCGAATTTTGGTTGGGTCTATCCCCATCCTGCGGATTGTGTCCTGATATATCAGGTTTATGTCACTGCCGCCATCTATGAGGACTTGTGTAAATTGGAATCCATCGATTATAGGGTCCAATATCAAGGCAGTCCATCCTGCGTTCCGGATACTTTCGGAATGGTCCTGATGGTCGAAGGTGATTGGTTTTGACAACCAGTGTTGGTACTCCACTAGGGTAGTTTGTGCGACGCACATTTTAGTGGGCGCCGCTCTGTTTTTCCCTTTGATCGCGTGAAGTGAGTTTACTGTTTTAACCTCTTGTGGGAAATTCTTTTGTTTTCCGAGGCTCTGCTTGTGGTGCTCGTCATCGTCTTCACTTGGTGTGTCGAGCCCCTTGTGTTCGGCGTTGAGTCTGCCGGACTGTTTGAAGACCCAGCAATTTCTATGGGTATGGTTTGCAGGCCTCCCAGCAGATCGTGGATTTGACATATCTTGTCCAAGATTTTGTTTAGGTTGGATAGCTCATCGCTATTGTCCTTAAGGGCAGTTTTTATTGTTCTGCTGTGAGCTTTTGAATCGGCGTTGGCCGGCGCTCTTTGGACCGTTCCCTTTAATCCGGGCGCTGGTCCTTGTTAGCCATGGTTTCCCATTTCCATCCCCGACTTTGGATGTACTTGGGTCATTGGTGCTGCATCTTGCTAGCCAGCTATCCTCTCCGCAGCTAAAAGCGGGTCATGAGGCTTGTTAATGCGGCCATTGTTCTTGGCTTTTCTTGGCCGAGGTGTCTGGCAAGCCATTCGTCTTGGACGTTGTGTTTGAAGGCTGCTAAGGCTTCAGCGTCCGGACAGTCGACTATTTGGTTCTTTTTAGTAAGGAACCTGTTGCAGAATTTCCGGGCTGACTCTTGGGGCTGTTGAGTTATGTGACTTAGATCGTCTGCATCGGGAGGGTGGACATAGGTCCCCTGAAAATTTGCCCGAAACGCATCCTCGAGCTCTTCCCAGCTTCCAATGGTATTTTCGGGGAGGCTTTTAAGCCAATGCTGAGCTGGCCCTTTGAGTTTGAGGGGTAAGTATTTTATGGCGTGGAGATCATCTCCTCGAGCCATGTGTATGTGGAGGATGTAATCCTCAATCCAGACTCTAGGGTCTGTTGTTCCGTCGTATGCCTCTATGTTTACGGGTTTGAGTCCCGCTGGGAATTCATGATCCAGCACCTCATCGGTGAAACACAGGGGATGTGCGGCGCCCCTGTATTTGGGTGTGCCGTGATGTTCGGATATTTGGCGTGTTGCATTGCTTTGAAGAACTTCCTTTCTCGGCCCATAGATGGACCTAACTGGGCCATCCTTTTGATGTGAATCCTTATGCGGATCGCAGCATCAAGCTTGTGTGCGGCGCCATTTGCCGCTCTCTTTTTGCCGTGGGGTCATCCATCCGACCGGGTGGCCTTCTTACTTTTTGATTGTGGGGGCTCTAAGGCCTCCTCATCAAATTCGGGCAGTAGTTTTCTTTTTGGGTAGCTCTTTGTTCGGCGATTGTCGCCGTATTTGTCTGCGGTGTTGAATATTTTGCTCCATCTGATTCTGAGTGCATCTTCCGCTGTTTTGAGCTTCCGCTTCTGCTTGTTCAGGCTACTGTGATGGCGAGCCTTTTGTGGAGGTTATTCTGCTCCAACAATTTGTCCGGGCGTGAGATCGTCCGGATCGTTGTCTTCGCCGGGACGGGTTGTTTATCCAAGTTGTCTTGTTCGGACGATTGCTCGATAGCATGTTCGTCGTCCACCTGTTCGCCTCGCTTTCACGGCTGGGTCTTTGTTGAGGCGGGACTTGGTTCGGCGTTTACGCTGCCGCTTTGACTGCCGAGGATTTATCCTTCGTGGCGTCCCGTTGTTCCTCGTCTTCATTTCCTTTAGGTGTATCCACCATGTATACATCATGGGATGAGGTGGTTGTCCAAAGATCCTATAGGCGCTGGTTCATGGTTGTCTCCTACATCGCCGCCCATACCGTCGATGTCTTCGGAGTCGAAATCGAGCACGTCGTGTAAGCTTTCGACAGTGGCTACGAAGTGGGTGGTAGGTGGGCGTTGAATTTCTTCATCGTCCGCATCCCAACCTTACTGACCGTAGTCCGGCCATGGCTCTCCGGATAAAGAGAGAGACTTTAGTGAATTCAGGATGTCGCCAAAGGGCGAATGCTGAAAGATGTCCGCGGCAGTGAACTCCATGACTGGCGCCCGATCGGATTCTGGACAAGGGCGCGGAGGGTTCGAGTCCGGAGAGGAGTCCGACACCTAGGAGTCACGGTCTTCGCAGCGATGGGATTGTGTTCGCTTAATCGCCAGAGATTTCAGCCTCCGAGGTGGTGTCCAACCAACCATCCTCGATCGGCGAGATCGGCTCCGAATCAATGTTCGGAGCGGACACTAGTGCGGCCTCCAGGACACTGTTCGGCGGCAGAGTTAGATCATGCCCATCGAGACAGTGCGGCGCGCTTGGCTGTGGCTCGAATCCGTCGAAGATCAAGTCTCCGCGGATGTCGGCCGTATAATTCAAGCTTCCAAATCTGACCTGATGGCTAGGGGCGTGGCTTTCGATCTGCTCCAGATGGCCAAGCGAATTGGCCCGCAGTGCAAAGCTGCCGAATACGAAGATCTTTCCGGGGAGAAAAGTCTCACCCTGGACCGCGTCGTTGTTGATGATCGAAGGAGCCATCGGGCCTATAGGTGACGACACAGAGGAACTCTTAATGAAAGCACCAATGTCGGTGTCAAAACCGGCGGATCTCGGGTAGGGGGTCTCGAACTGTGCGTCTAGGCGGATGGTAACAGGAGACAAGGGACACGATGTTTTTACCCAGGTTCGGGCCCTCTCGATGGAGGTAATACCCTACTCCTGCTTGATTAATATTGATGATATGGGTAGTACAAGAGTAGATCTACCACGAGATCAAGGAGGCTAAACCCTAGAAGCTAGCCTATGGTATGATTGTTGTTCGTCCCACGGACTAAAACCCTCCGGTTTATATAGACACCGGATAGGTTAGGGTTACATGAGCCGGTTACAATGGTAGGAGATCTACATATCCAGATCGCCAAGCTTGCCTTCCACGCCAAGGAAAGTCCCATCCGGACACGGGACGAAGTCTTCAATCTTGTATCTTCATAGTCTTGGAGTCCGTCCGCGATGATAGTTCGGCTATCCGGACACCCCCTAGTCCAGGACTCCCTCAATCTCCATTGCCTCTGGTGTCTCAGCAAGTTCCTCGGCTGCACCAAATTCTTCATCAGGCCCAACTCTGCTGAAGACTAAGGCAACAGCTGGACGAGGTCCTCGGCCAAGTCCCAAGAAGAAACAGGCCGCCTTCCATGAGCCACACGAAGATGATGAGGCCGATGATGATGAACTTGCGGAAATCATCGAGATAGGCAACTAAGGGTCATAGAGCCAAAGGCACACCTGCGTGCCTCTGTTGGATCCAAGAGCGATCCTAGACTACATTGATCTCTGGCACAAGGACCCAAACACTCCTATGCCTCGACTTCAAGTTGACACCGCCAAAGTCACATGTCGACTCATTTCATCCAAGAGGAGAAATGGAAATTTGATAAGGCCAGAGAGATCAAGAAATCGCAGTAGAGAAAAGAGAAACTGCTGAAGAAAAATGTTGTCAAGATGACAACTGAAGAACTTGTCAAGATGCAGGCTGACATCAAAGCCCGTAGCGACAAATTTGACTCATATTATGCTGACTGGCAAGGAGCCAAAGTCAGATTCGTCAACCCGACGAAGAAGTTCACAAATGTTGCAGCCCTAACGCAACAAGAAATTCCTCAAGCTGAAGCTTCGCTCCTCTTTGAAGAACATGACAAAGACCACCGATGAAGTTCAGACTTGAAGAAAATGCTAGTTCTGTGGCTGATGACTCCATTCGAGCATTGAAGAAATTGCTGGGCATCCACTAGTGGTGAGCCCGAAGAAACTGAAGAATTCAGTGGCAACTGCATCGATTGCTCGAGGAAATTCACCCAGATTCCTCAGCTCCCCTCGCTACTACACCAACTCCAATCCTTCCATCTGCATCGATGTGAAGAAGACCAAGGCTGCAGAGCAAGTTTACGTGAAGAAAAGGAAAGCATCACCGCCTTCAAATTCTTCAAATTTCAAAGAAAATGAAGCCTATGACAAGCTCTTTTGAAAATCCGATCGATGCTGTTCCACTTTCTCCATTCCATCAAAGGACCTTGTTCCTTTGATGAAGAGTATGAGATCCCAAGCCGGATCGATGAAGAAAATCATTCTGTTGCTTCGTCAGAGCAGATTGATGAAGAAATTGAAGTGGAAGCAATCCCTTCAACCCCAATCATTTCCTCGCCTATGCCTCAGTTCACAACTGAAGAGGCTGGTGTTGAGGAAATTGAAGAAGATGTGGATATTGGAAGCACAACGCCAGTGATGAACGATGACTTTTGGGAAAGTCAGCATCCAAATTCTCCACTCTTCACCCCAATCCAACAGATTCCTCAGTCCCCTGCTCCAATAGTTCAAATGGGTTCTGAAGAAACTCATCCCACTTCATCTGTACATGAAGAAATTCCAGCCACTAGCGCCGATGAACTCCGCTCATTGGCCGATCCTCGATCAAGACATGAAGAGGAACCAGAAATTCCTCATTTTGAAGAACCCGAGATTGCGATTCGAGAGGTCGTGATGCAACTCATCGACACTCCACCGCCAAAGCTAAAGAATCCATTCTCAACAAAGCAAAAGTTCAAGGCTGAAGATTTCTTCACGAGCACATATTCTTCATCGACATAATCCATATGATTACGTCGCATAAGGAAGAGGCGTTTCTGGACTGCTAGTCAAGCCAATTTCTATTCCTCAGTGCTGTTCAACAAAGACAAAGTCTTCGATCATGCACATATTCCTCATGTGGACATGGAACCTCTGCCAGGCTTCGAGCCAGTCCTCAGTGTTCTTCACGATGCAGGACTCCTAAATTTCTGCACTGACATCTGTGATTGGAATGAAGAACTCATTCTTCAATTCTATGCGATGCTGCACATCACCGGACGTCAAGATGTGAACTCATGGGTGTTGGATCGATGTCTGAAAATACTCACTACAAGGCACCAGCAACTGAATTGCTTCGTGTCCTTCCTCTCAGTCCTCCCTTGATGGTGCTCGTTGCATCTACAACAAACCCGAGCTTTCAAATCATTACATACAAGTGCTGATGAAGCCTTTGAAGCCGTGGCAGGCCCCACGAACCAAATTCCTCGTCAAGGAATTATTGTATGTGCCTCTTGACTGTCTATCGCATTCCGACGAAGACAATGAGTCCTATCAAAGGCCATGACTCAAATGATGAAGAAGTCGTTGGCATCATGAAGAATATGCTTTTCAAGATCATTCATGGCGCTCCGCCAACTTCCATGATTTCTTCATGAGGACTCTGGCGAACATTGCTATGTCACCATTTGAGTCAAGCCTTATGCACCATGGATTATGAGGTTCATCAGACAAGGTCTTCACTCAATTACAAGGTCGATACTCCGAACCATCGCAGCTACTTGCCTCCAATTGAAGTCCTCAAATGGACATTTTCCTCAGCTGATGACAAGGGCCAGGCAACTGTTGTGATAGATAAAGGCATTCGTCCATTGGATGGTCAATTTCGCAAAGCTGCATCCTACTCCACCAATGATGACTCTGCCACACATGACTCTGCCGCCAATACCTCAGCCAAGCAAAATCCTCAAGCCACAAAGACTGTGGTGATGACTGATCGTGAGTTACTCCTCAGTCTTCATCAGAAGGTTGATAGCAATCATAAATGGGTCAAGCGTCAGTTTGGTTCAATTCTTCACAACATGACCTCTACACACAATGCAGTGAAGAAAAACCAATACTACCTCCATGAAACCTTCAACCGCACCTGGGCTGTTCTATCTCATGTCTATAGCGCAGAAGAACTGAAGACAATGGGTCTCAAGGAAGAATTTGACTGGTCTGCACCTCCACCGAAGAAATAAAAGAAGGTCAAGGTTCCTTCCTTGGTAGCCAGCTCCTATTCTTCATCGCGCGACACTGATGAAAATGAAGACTTGGACGACACTGTGTCGGGGAGCCTGATCTGACCCACGAACACCTATGGGACCGGCGGACCGAGCCCCTTTCGGTTCGGCGGGGGACGGAGGTCGCACGAAGAGCAGATCGAGGCGAAGCACATGAGCGATTTACCCAACGAGCTCTCCTGAGAGATAACACTCCTACTGCTGCATGTCCGAGTGTATTGAGTTCTTGCTCAGAGCTGAGTGCTACAAGACACACAAGCTGCTAATCTAGACCGAAGCGTGAGCGCTTAACCTTCGAACCCCTTCTACGCTATGCATGGGCCTCCTTTTATATGCTAAAGGGGTCTCCGACAGGTGGCAACGTAGACAAGGGTAAAAATGGAAAAGGAGTGGTTGGTACAGCTACTTGTACAGTGTACAGTGTATAGTGTATCATACCTAACCCTGACGGTAGGTGACAAAAGCATTAAATTCCCGTCTACGTCGCCCTAACAGTGCAAACAGGGACCGTCAAGGACGCCACCGTTTGCCACGATGGCTTGCATGTGTGCACCGCTTGCCACCGCGCTCCGCTGGCCTCACGGCCTCTTGCCACGCGCGCCTGGAAAGGTCCCAGGGCGACACATTAGTGGGTGTGCCGAGCCTTGGTACAGAGTGGTCTGCATGCAAGCGCCTTGCCGCTGTTGTTGTCTTGTCGCGCCTAGAAGCTTGTCGCTCACTGGCCTTCCCGCAAGCTCCTCTTGCCGGACCTTGTCTTGTAGGTGCCTTGGGTGGCCTTCCGGCAAGCTCTCTTGCCGGGCCTTGTCTCCTTTGCTTGAATACTTTGTTCTTGAATGGCTCCAAAGGAACCACGGGGACCTTGGCGGTCACCGGTAAGCCTTTGCCATGGAGGGCTGCAGAATCGCCCGTGCACAAGTTCGGGATACTAGGGTACCCTACTCTAGTACACCGACAGGAGCCCCGGCCCTGGGCCACACACGCAAGCCGAAGGGCTGGGCCAGGCCAAAAGCAGGCATCGGGCACACGCTGCCTGGGTCACGCCGTAACTCACCCCGGACCCACCACGCCCTCCACTTAACGGCACGCGCGTCGAATGCGGCATCGCAGAGAGATCGTGGGCGAGATCGTGGGGGTTTCTTTATTCAAAAACGGAACGTCCGCCCCTCCCTCTTTATAAGCGGGAAACAGGGCAGTCCGCCCATCTCGCCAGCTTGTCGCCCCATCTCGAAAAACCTCACCGCTTCCCCCTTCTTCCCAAGGCTGAAGAGAGCAGCGCTCCGCCCCCCATCGCCACTAGCATCACCAACGCCATCGATCTCCTCCACCGCCTCCGCCATGGCTCCGAAAGCCAACAAGGGGAAGGCCGTGAAGTCGGCCGAGGCGCAGCGGCTCGTGGCGCTACGAAAGGAGCGGGCAATCTTTCCCCCCAGCTCGCCGCGAGGGAGCTGAGGGAGAACTACTACCTCTTCTGGTCGACGGAGATGCGAGCGCATCCGCAGTAACGGCGGTACTTCCACCGCTGCTTGAAACTAGCCCCGAACGGATATCCCTTCTTCGCGCTGTTCTTCCATTGCGTGCTCTCGCCTTTCTCTGAATTTTTCTGTGACATCATGAACACCTCACGGGTTACGCCTCCTTGATTTCACCCCCAATGTTGTTCTGACCATGGCAGTTTTCGCACATCTCTGCGAAAACTTTGTCGGAGTCCATCCAAACGTAGCCCTTTTCCGCCACTTCTTTATGCCCCGAGTTGAGAGAGGGGAGCCTCTTGCCGGAGGAATCGCTTGGATCTCGAGGATCGGCAAGAAGGAAGCCTATCCGGAGGGAGAGCTCCGTAGAAAATGGGAGGAATGGAGAGCAGATTGGTGCTGGATTGTCGAGGAGAACCCGCAGCCATTTACCGCCCAGCGCCAAACCCCCAATAGTCTTGGCAGCAACGATTGGAGCAACGTGGCCCGGAAGATGCTAGGCTGAAGATTGCCGTCACCGGATCCTGCGCCTCAGCTTGCCGGGCTCATCTGTAGGCACCGTTAGCGCAGACTTTCTTCGCCGCGACGCCCCCTTGCAGGAGAGGAGGACACCACCGGGAGTTTCGTAACGCCGCAGATATCATGAGGTTGCGCCCAGGCCTCAACATTAACTTCACCGTCTTGGAACTTGACGCGATGCTCTTGGAGCTGTTCAATCACGAACCTGATCATCAAGAAATGTTTAGGTTGCCGAGGGGCGTAGATCCTCAGTGCAACAATTCCTCGCTTGACCGCATCCGTGCAATGATGTCGTCGTGCGACTCGCATGGAATTGTCCCAACTTGGCAAGAGCCTGCAGATGACGCCGTCTGGCGGTTCTTTGACAATCTGGTAGAAATGCCGTCCGCCCGATGAGCGAAGAGGCCTCACCCGCGACACCACCGATGATGAGATGCAGCGACGCCACCAGCCGGAAGAGGCGGCAAGAGCCGCTGGGCGAAGTTCGGATTCACCGTGGAGGAGGCAGAGGCGCAGAGGCGGCAAGCCTTGTCGAGCGGCGAAGGGAGTTTGCCGGGCGAGGAGGAGCTTGCCGAGCCCGAAGCTGAGTCCAGCGAGCCGAGGGCGCCTCCCACCTTCAAACAGTTGTCATGAAAGGCAGCCCCAGCTCCACCAAGAAGGCGTCTTCGCAAGGCCGGAGACATAGCGGGGCGGCAGACGGGCCAACTGCCGCAGCGCTGCGCGACGCGCTCCACCGTGGCAAGCGCTGTTGCCGCGGGAGCACCTCACGCCACTGCGGCAACCGGAGCGGGGCCCTCGCAGACCATCGCTTCTGCTCCCGCCAAGCGGCCAAGGGAAACTACTCCTCCGCCTCGGCCGTATTGAGGCGGGCGACTTGATCTCTCCGCGCTCAGCTCCGACGAGGAAGAAGAAGAGTAAGATTCTTTGCAGCATTCGTAGTTCTTCGGCTTGTTGCTTTGTCTTGTATCAGATTTGCTTTACTCTGAACCCATTCCTTTTCAGGACGCTGGCCCAGAGAGCTTTGAAGAGAGCCAAGGCCCCGGTAGTTGTCATCGAGGACGAACCCACCGCTGACAATGAGGAGGCGCGTCTGAGACCACCTTGCCGGACGCTGCAACTCTTCCTCAAAGCAGCCCAAATAAGAGCCCCCAAAGTGTAAGTATATGGTTTACTTCTTGCTGTTCGGCGTGTATGGATGCTCTTTCTTTGCCGATATCCGTCATTGATTTGTGTAGGAAGCAGAGCAGCTCGACCGGAGTGCCCTCAAGCCGCCTCGACATGCCTTCTGCCGACTACACCGGCCAAGGGAGGGTTCCCGGCAAGGAGCGTTCTCCGCAAGGGAGACTTCTCCGGCAAGGGGCAGTTCTCCCAAGAGGACAGCACCACGATCTCGCGGCGGAGACCATGACTGCAGACCTAGCACAGTAATCCTCTTGCTTGAAAACTTCCCTTGTGTTCTTCTTCTTCTCGATTTTCTTTTTGAATATTTGCTTGACTTTTCTTCATTTTCAGGTCGCCCACAGAGCCAATGGAGACCGAGCTGCGGCGAGGAGGACGCGCGCGGCAATATTGACGACGCCGATGCCACCGAAGAAGAAGCTGGCGCTGACGAGCCCGCCGGTGAAGAGGCCGCCAAAGCTGCCGCCGCAGAGGTTGGCGAGGGGTCCGGCGATCGTGACCGACGCCCCGAGGCCGCAGGAGGCGCCAGCGCCACGCCGACCGCCGATCCCTCGCTGCCCGCGGCAGCTGTCCGGGTTCGAAGAGCCCAGCCTGACGCGCCTATTTGAAGGCCGGCGATGGAGTCTTCATCAAGCTCCCATGGGCGCCGAGCTCTGTGGCGCTGGGTCAAGGAGAAACTTTCGATGAAGAGCTGCTCGCCTCCGGCTGGCCGACTGGTTGACGTGCCAAGCGGCAGCAGCGAGTTCGAGGAGGAGCGATTCTTTGCGGAAGCTCCTGCCGCTCTACCGCGCCCGACAAGCCAAACTGGAATCCGGAAGCGCTTTGTCGCGAAGCGGGAGCAGACATCGAGAAGCGCGTGGAGGAGCTCCGGGCCTCAACCAGGAAGCTCTCCTGCCTTGGCAGAGGAGCGAGCAACTTCGCCGAGGGGCGCAAAGCCTTCCTCCTCGAGAAGGCTGAAGCTGAGGAGCAACAGCGGCTTGCCGCCGAGAAGCTATATGCGCAGGAAGGCGAGTTGGCGCAGAGGAAGGTATATCTTGACACCCACGAGGAGGATCTTGCCATGCGCGAGCAAACATTTGGCGGGGCTCTCAAGGAAGCAAAGGATGCTGCCGCAGCTGCCGAGGCCGCCAAGAAGGAGCTGGAGACGAAGGTGGCGCAGTTGGAGGCCAATCTCAAGGAGAGCGGCGAGGAGCTTGCTGCACTCAAGCACAGCGCGAGAAGGACGCTTACACTCTTGGCGAGCTGCAGGGCCGTCCTTGCCGAGAGGAGCAAGGAGCTCAAGGCCGCCAAGGACTCCAACGCAGATCTTGAGTTGAAGCTGACCACCTTGACCTGTGACCGGACGGCGCCAGGGAGCAGGAGGTGGCATTGAAGGAGAAGATCAAGGCCGACGAGGCGCTGCTGGCGAGTGCTGCTGCCGCCCAGAATACTTTTAAGGAGAATGTGGAGCACTGGACCGAGGGTCTTGTGGATGTTGCTGCAGCCATCGACGAGGAGCTGACGCAGCTGGGGATGGTGGATCTTGGATATTCCTCCGATGAGCACCTCCAACCCAGCGCCAAGCTTAGCTTGTTCTACATAGGCGTGGTGACGGCCCTCCAGAGACTCGGGAAGAAGTCCCAAAGCAGCTGGCCGAGGAGTCGCGCCCGGATCTGTAAGCGGAGCTCTTCAAAAGGTCTTTGGTGAAGGTGGCCTTCCGCAATCCAGGCCTCAACCTCACCAACGCCCTCAAGTCCTTGTCACGGATGTCGATGTGGAAGCGCTGTCGCACCCATCGTGGGACAGGGTGAGCGGGATCAAGAGGGTTGAGGGCGATCGCGTAGATTAGGCCGCCCGCTTTCTCTTTTCTTTTCCACGCCGGGTCATGTTATGAGAACAATCTATTAGAGCTGCGACAAGCTATCTTGTAATATAACCCTAATTCGTAGCAATTGCTATGTTATTTCCTTTACTTGATTCCTTCCTTTGTATGTTTTTCCCTACACTTTTAGGGAACTTGTGCCAAGCAGGCACTGGGCATGGCCGAAAAGTCTGGGACATCAAGAACTCCGTCGGGCGGTGCCGCTCCGACAAGTAACCTTGTCGCAACTAGTCGCAGCTCACTTAAGTTGTTGAGCGGACTCGAAACAAAGTAAGGGCGCAACTAGCTACGAGTTGGTTCCTCCACAGTTTTCCATACAAAGTACTATTGCTCGAGGAAGATAACTTAAAAATCTTAAAACTGATTGCTCAAACTTTAGCAACTTAGCTTTTACATTGTTTGCTTCCCGGTGAGCTAGACTTCCTTGAGCGACGCTTGGTCCACACCATTATCTTCTCCTTCCCCCGGCAAACTTGTGTAGGGAACCTTCCTTTCTTTGAGAAAGAGAAAGAAGAGAAAATAAAGATATGGAGCCTTATGGCTCGTTATTGCTTATCGGGGCAGGTGCTGCACAAAGTGTCGAGATAATGCATGCAAAATAGAAGTAGAAAGCATGAAATTGACAAGATGCGAAGCACATTAAGCTTTACTTATGCACGGGTTCCATACCGGGCTTTGTACAAAGGATTACATGCAACATTGACAAGACTTGTACAAAAGGTGGTTGCCGTAACAGGTGTTCCGCAAGAACCCGCCTTACGGGTAAAACTTACGAAGATGCTCAATGTTCCAGAGTTGCTCACCGGAATGCCATCTTCGGTCTCAAAGCATGACAGCGCCAGGCCTAGTGACTCGATTCACCCGGTAAGGGCCTTCCCACTTTGGTGTCAACTTGTTGGAATTCTTGGCGATTTAACGCTACCGAAGAACAAGGTCGCCCTCCTCGAGACTTACGGCATTAACTGCGGCTATGGTAGCGGTGCAAAGCTTGCTTTGGTACCGAGCAGCTCGTCTGACAAAGACTGAAGGCGATCCTCCTCAAGGAGCAGCGTCATCTTGTCGCAGCTGTTCTTGCTCAAGATCATCATAAGCGAGCACTCGAGGTGATCCGTATCACGAGTTCCGTGGGGAGAACTGCCTCTGCTCCATAGACTAGAGCGAAGGTGTGCGGCGGTGGCTCGATTTGGCGTCGTCTGATCGACCAAAGAACCACCGGCAGCTCCTCAATCGATTTCTTCCGCACTTGTGCAAATTGCCGAAAGTTACGGTCTTGAGCCGCAAGACACTTCAAAGATTCGCCCTCTCCGCTTGACCGTTACTTCTCGGATGAGCAATAGAAGCGAAGTAGACCTTGGCGCCAAGATCTTGGACGTCTTGCATGAAGGTGCGGCTCGTGAATTGCGTGCCGTTAGCCGGTGATGATCTGTTAGGGATTCAAAGCGGCAAACAATCGACTGAAGAACTTGATCGGCCGATCGCGTGTTGTCACCTTCCTCATCGCTTCCACTTCCGGCCACTTCGTGAACTTGTCGATTACAACGCATAAGTACTCAAAGCCCCGAACAGCTTTCGGGGAAAGGGGCCGAGGATGTCTAGCCCCTGCACCAAAAATGGCCAGGATAAAGGGATCGTTCTGGAGAGCTTGAGCCGGGTGTATCTGCTTGGAATGGGCAGCACGTTTCACACTTGGTTACTTGTGCGGCTGCACCACGGAGGGCTGTCGGCCAAAGAAACCTTCTTGGGCAACGCTTTTGGCAAGTGCTCTGGCGCCAATGTGGTGACCACATATGCCTCCATGTATCTCTCGCCACAGCGACTTTTGTCCGTCTTCCCGATGAATACACTTCAATTTCACACCGTTGAGTCTTCTTACATGCAGGTGTGATGTCGACAAACTGGTACATACTTGACCGCCGGGCTACTCTTTCCGCTTCTTCTTGCTCTTCGGAAGTTCTCCTGTCTCAAGGAAATGGACAATCTGCTGTGCCCATGTTGGAGCTATGCGGCTCGACAACAAGGACTAAAGGCACATTCGCTGCTGCGGGAACATCGGCTTCTATGGCGAGAACTCATGCGGCTCGAGGCTTGACGTTCCCCGGCAAGCTTGCCGGAGCAAAACTTGTCGGGAGCGTCTGCTTCAACGGAACAAACCCTAGGGCTTGCCGGAGCAGACTGCTCCTCAGCACCCTTGGTGTTGATCTTGGGGACCTTCTTGGCAGAGGCTTCGGGGAGCTCTGCTGGAAAATAGTCACCAGAAATCAACTTCCTCTTCTTGCTCTGTCCGGTTGATGGTGTTACAGACGGTTGAGTCGACTTGAGCACAAAATCCCTGGTTCCACAGGTAACTTAAGTGCAGCGCACTTGACGAACCATCGACAATGTCGTTCGAGCTCTTGGAATATATTCCATCTCAGAGGGCCGTCAAAGTGCTCTTCTAGCTTTCTCACTTCATCAACATAAGCTTCCATCAACGGACTCTGATAATTCTTGTTCACTTGGCGGATGACAATTTGTGAGTCACCACGACAATGAGCTTCTTGATCCCAAGGTTCATCTGCGATCCTGAGACCGGCAAGCAAACCTTCATACTCTGCGGTATTGTTTGTTGCTTGCTCCTTGGGAAAGTGCATCTGGACTACGTACTTGAGGTGCTCTCCGGTGGGTGCAACAAGTAGCACGCCCGCACCGGCGCCTTGCAGCGAGAAGGGACCATCAGAGTACATCAGCCACTCTTTGCTTGTTTCCTTGACGGGGAAGCTCGTTTCTGGAATTTCTTCATCTTGTGTTGGCATCTATTCTGCTATGAACTCCGCCAATGCTCTGCTTTGGATAGTTGAAGTGCTCTCAAACTTGAGGCCAAAGCTTGACAGTTCCAGTGCCCACACGACAATCCTGCCTGTTGCCTCTGGATTTTACAGTATCCTCTTGATTGAAAACGAGTGGCACTGTGTGATCTCATATGCCCGAAGTAATGGCGCAGCTTTCTCGAGGCCATGAGGAGGCCGAAAAGCAATTTCTGCACACGGAGTACCTTGACCTAGCCCCCTGCAGAAGGGGCCGACAAAGTAAACTGGCGCTGCACCATTCTTTACGCATCTTCTCATGCGTCTCATGAGATCCGTCCTTGTCGGGACCAGAGCTTGCCGGGTGAAGCCCCACCTTGTCGCTGGATGCATCCGCCATGGTTGCTAGCTCATTATCCGCCTCCCTCTCCGCTACTAACGCAGCACTAACCACTTGATTGGTTGCCGCTATATAGCAAAGCAACTTCTCTTGTGGCTTAGGTGCGACAAGTGTTGGAGTGGAGGACATGTATCTCTTCAAGTCTCTGCAGCGCAGCCTCCGCTTCGAGTCCATTTCATCGGACCTGCCTTTTTCAAAATTTTGAAAAATGGCGAGGCCTTCAGCAGAACCTAGAGATAAACCCGCTGAGCAGCTACATAGCCAGCAAGTCTTCGCACATCTTTGGCCAGCGCTTTGGTGCTTCGATTTGCTCAATGGCTTTGATCTTGTCGGATTGGCTTCAATTCCCCGCCGAGACCACGAAGAACCGAGAAGCTTGCGGAAGGGACTGCAAACACACACTTCTCGTGGTTGAGCTTGAGGTTGATCCTGCGCTGATTTGCAAAAGTTTCGTCTAAATATTGTATCAGATTCGCCTTGTGCTTGCTTTTGACCTCTATGTCATCCCTTTAGTCTTCCTAATTTATGTGCATTTGCTGCTCAAAAGCGTAATGGCCTACTCTTGCATTTGTTGAACCAGCATTCTTTAATCCGTAAGGCATCCGTGCTGAAGCAAATATGTGCCACATGGGGTGATGAATGCGGTCTTCTCCTCATCCTCTTACGCCATGAAGATCCGATGATATCTGAGTATGCATCCGAAATGAAACCAAATCACATCCGACCGTGGAGTCAACAATCTGTCGATCGCGCCGCAAGGGAAATGGGTCTTTGGGACAAGCTTTATTGACATCGGTAAAGTCGATACAAAGCCTCCATTTCCCGTTTGCCTTGGCGTATAACTTCTGAGGATTGGCCAACCACGTGGGATGGAGCACTCCTCCGACAAGGCCTGCCGCTTCCAATTTCTTGATTTCTTCTGCGATGAATTCTTGGCGCTCCACCGCAGCTTCGACTTTTACGCTTGGCCGGGCGGCGCGCGCGAGGACAAGCGGCAAGATGGTGCTCAATTACTTTCACAGGAACACGGGGATGTCGACGGTTGCCATGCAAACACGCCGACGTTCGCCGCAGGAAAGCAGCAGCGCCTTCCTATTTAGGGACGAGAGTGGCAGCGATGGTGAAGGTACCACCAGCTGCCATCCTCCTTGGCGGACACCTTCTTGGTCTCGTGGAGCTGCCATCATCTTCTTACACTTGCCAGTGGAGCTCGATGGTGCGTCCTCGACGGTAGCGCAGCACTCCGAAGAGGTGCGCTTGCCGGAGTGGGCATCAGAGCTTTTGCTGGACTTGGTCTTCTTCTTCGCCCCGGGAGCTTGATGACAAGTGGCTTTGTAATCTGTTGCAATTGCTGCTTCCGGTAGATCTTGTCGGCGCAGATGAGAGCATCCTTCTTGTCGCCGAGGACTGAAATGACACTTACGGGCTGGCATCTTGACAGATGTTGTATGCATAGTGAGAGGCTGCCATGAATTTGGCGGTATTTGGGCCCAAGTATCCCATTGTAAGGCAATGGAAAGTCAACAACGTCAAAAGTGACCCTCTCGATCCACGAAGTTCAACTTCATGCCAAATGTCACCGACAGCGTGATCTTTCCTTCGACTTGCTCCTTCCCAAATTGATTCCTTGAATGTGCGGTCTCTTCGAGCTGCGCCATCGAGGGATCTAGAGTTTACGGAGCACCCTTGAGAGGAGATCAGGTTCAGCCGCCGTCAACTAGCATCTTAGTGACCTTGAGGTTGCGGATAGTTGGTGAAACCAACATCGGCAAGCACCCGACCGCGATTGCAGCGATCGTGGGTGGTCCTCAATATCAAAGATGATAGGCGTGCTGGACCATTTCAGAGGCCTGCGTGACTCGACGGATGGTTCTGCCGCATTGACTTCCCGCATCCACTGCTTGAGCTGGCGGTGTGAAGTATGCAGAGAAGCACCGCCGTCAACGCACAAGACCTCTGTGGTTTTCTGGAACTCCTCCTCATCGGTCTCGTCATCATCATGTTTTCATCATCGTCGTCGTCTTCATCCTTGTCGCGGCCGCGGGGAGGTCTGTCTCCTTGCCGCTGCTTGGCCTTGCTTGGCGTCCTCCTCGGCCGGACGTTTCTTGCTAGCTCCTCCGGCACCTTCACAGGCCTTCTCCTTGTCGCGTCGCTCGTATTCAGCCTTCTTTGCTCGACAAGCTGCTCGACCTTTTGCAGCTACGGAGGTCATGGCCCTTAGTGCGGTGGATCTTGCAAGATCTTGTCTGTTGGAGCCGTCACCTTGTCGGCTGACCGCCACGGCTGGTAGTTGGTGCCAGCGGCAACCTCCTTGCCGGAGCTACCAGCTTTGGCTTTCTTGGCGCCACCTCCGTTGCCGGACTGCTCAACAACTAGCACATCTTTGCCTTTCTTCTTCCTGTTGTTCCACCGCCGGTTTTTCTTTGCCGGGGCGGTCTCCTCACTATCAGATCCTCCTGCTTCAGTATTCTCTCCGGGGAGTCTCCTCCCTTCCTCAGCACGTGCACACTTGTCGGCCAGGGCATATAGCTCATCGGCGTCTCTAATCTTGCACATCGCCATCTCCTCCGCATCCAGCGGCAAATGCGATTCGATGGAACGCGCTGATTACCGCAGCGGGGTGGACATACGGGATGTTGTGTTGTCTGTGGCTGAATCTCTGAATGTATTTGAGGGGCTCTCCTTCCTTCTGGGCGAGCAGATGAAGGTCGCTTTCTTGGCCATGGGGTTTGTGGCCACCTGTAAAGGCGCCGACAAACTGATGGCATAGATCTGCCCAAGAGGATATGGAGTTGTCCGGCAAGTGCATGAGCCAGGATCTGACATTGGGCTTGAGCACCGCGGAAGTAGTTGGCGAGGATCTTGTCGTCTCGCCCCGGCAGCTTGCACCGCGATGGTGTAGATGCTGAGGAACTCCGACGGATGCGTCTTGCCGTCGTGCTTCTCTGGTACATCGGCTTGAAATTCTTCTTCTTTGGGCCCTTTGGACTTGCCGCAGCTCACGAGTGAACGCAGGGCAACCTCACAGCGTCTGACGGCAAGTCACCTGGTTCTTCGGGCGCATGCCGCGTCGACAGAGGGCCCAGTAGCGCTTGTCGGATTGACGCTTGGCGCTTCTCTTGGCGCTTCGATGCGAAGTTCGGCGTCTTCTTGCTGTCGTTCGCGAAGAACTTGGCATTGATCGCGACGAGCTCGTGGATCCGATGATGCGGTGGAGTCGCTGTCGAGGTGGATCCGGCGAGTCGGCGATCTTGGCCTTCGGGGCGGAGAGTGCATGGTGGTTGCATCCCCACCGGTTTCGTCGCCACCGGCTCGTGTTTGGCAGTCCTGCCGCGGCAGCGATGCACTCGGCTGCCGCGGAGTGTCGCCGTTGGCAAGGCCGATGAGACTCTGAATGGTGGCCCTCCATTCATCGACCTTGTCGGCTGTTGGAGGGTAATCCAGGAGCAGTTGAGCTCTCGCCAAAGCTTCTGCTGGAGTGGTGGGTGGCGATGGCGAACGGCGCGAGGAGCGGATATGCTCGGACTTCTAACTATGTTAGAAGGCGATATCCCGTCCGGCGACAAATGCCTACGCTTTCGCGCCGACATGTTGGCGATGCATGCTGGTCTTGAGCATCCCAAGATCCTCCGGCTCGATCTCGGTCCAACGGCGTATGGCATTGTGAATACCATGACGCTGTCGGTCCCGCGCCTCCTGAGACGGGCGCGGTGCATGTACGGACGCCGAGGTCTGCACAGCCTTGTCCTTGGACTTGGCAGCACCGTGGGCTCCCCCGTCGACGTCCATTCTTCCGCCAGCGTCTACCCCACCACCCGTTTGCTCCGGCGGTGGTGGGTTCGATGCGGACGGAACGTCTGCCGCCGAAGCCTTATTCTTCGGTGGCATGTCGATGAAGATGATGAAGATCTAGCTCGCATGGACGCCGGATCAGGTTCGCACAATCTCGACGCCCCCTACCTGGCGCGCCAAAGATGTCGGGGAGGCTGATCTGACCGAGCCCCTTTCGGTTCGGCGGGGGGCGGAGGTCGCACGAAGAGCAGATCGAGGCGGCTAACACTGCGGTTTACCCAACGGAGCTCTCCGAGAGATAACACTCCTACTCTTGCATGTCCGAGGTGTATTGAGTTCTTGCTCAGAGCGCTGAGTGCTCTGATACACACAAGCTGCTAACGAGACCCGGCGTGAGTGTCGAACCTTTCGAACCCCTTCTACGTTGCGCATGGGCCTCCTTTTATATGCTAAAGGGTCTCGGCGGTGGCAACATAGACAAGGGTAAAATGAAAAAGGAGTGGTTGGTACGGCTACTTGTACGATGTCACGATGTACGATGTATCATACCTAACCCTCGACGGCGGCAGGGACGAAAGCATTAAATGCCCGCTCACGCCGCCTCTAATAAAGGCAAATAGGGGACCGTGGGGACGCCCACCATTCGGCCACGATGGCTTGCATGTCTCAAGGCCGCTTGCCATCACAGCTCACCGTCAAGACGGGGTTTCTGCCACGCCAGCTCGGAGAGGTCCTGTGGCGACACGTTAGTGGGTGTCTTTGAGCCTTGGTCTGAGTGGTCTGCTGCATGACAAGCGCCTTGTCATGATTGTTGTCTTGTCGCTACCGAAGCTTGTCGCTCATTGGGCCTTCCCGACAAGCTCCTCTTGACGGGGCCTTGTCTTGTAGGTGCCTTGGGTGGCCTTCCCGGCAAGCTCCTCTTGCCGGGGCCTTGTCTCCTTGGCTTGAATACTTTGTTCTTGAATGGCTCCAAAGGAACCACGGGGGACCTTGGCGGTCACCCGGTAAGCCTTGCCGCGGAGGGCTGCAACTGCCCGTGCACAAGTTCGGGATACTAGGGTACCCCTACTCTAGTACACCGACACACTGCGGCGGGCCCTACTACGACAACCGACCCCGACAACGCTAGCGCTCCTTCATCAACTTGAAATTCTTCAGGGGCGTTAGTCCTCAGTTTCAATCCTTTTGGTCATTTGATGACAAAGGGGGAGAAATTTGAGTTAGTCTTCAAGCGGGTCTATTATATGGGCAATTTTTTGCTAAATTACAACTCTCGTTCTTCTGAAACTTTTATTGGATCGAGTTGTAATCTTAAACCCGATGGTGCTCTGATACTTTTGATGTGTTCCTCTGCATGCTTATTCCTCATTATATGTTAATACACGCATCTTTGAACTACATCGATCACCATATTTCATCATGCATTTCAAATTCTTCATATTATATGTCAAATGCGTGTATGAATTACAAGATATAGGGGAGATCTCCATGATTCAACTCTTCAAGTGTGCATTGCCTCAAAAGCAAATTCCTCACTATGCACATCTTGGGGGAGTTCTTCTATATCTTGCAATCAAATTCCTCAATATCAGTATTTACACTTCATATGTTTATCCCGTTGAAAACCTAACCTATATTGTCATCAATCACCAAAAGGGGAGATTGTAAGTGCATCTAGTGCCCCTTAGTGATTTTGGTGTATTGAAGACTTATAGGTTAAGGGACTAATGCGTTTGTGAGTGTACACGTGTCTATAAGTCTATGAGGAGTTTGATATTTACAGAGAAAGTCGACCCTAAAATGAAGTTCTTCTAATGAAGATTTTGATATTACGAAGACTTTACGAAGACTTTGAAAGTGAAGAAATTGGTGTGACCTTGAAGACTTGGTATTCATTTGAGGAACATGAAGCGTGAAGACTTTTGTTTTCGTAGTTTCGCTTTCTCTTTCTTGAGTCATAGGAAACACTGTACTGTTAAAGGGGGTCAAGGAAATACTAAGGAACAATTTCCATGTGATGCTCAACTCAAAATCCTACACCCACCAATCCCTTCGAGTGAAGCCTTTGGAAATCTCATACAGTTCAGTCACTTTCTACAGTGACAGAGATGAAGTTCTTTCCGTCACCGAGGAATTTGTTCTGACCGAGGAGTTAGGAATTCGCTTGATGCGGATTGCCTACGATGAGGAACATGATAGCCACGAGGAATTTGAGAGTCAAATTTCCATATGTCATCTGTCTACCTTGTCCCAAAATATCTTATCCACCTAATGGTCATATCATTGAAGGGCATTTATGTCTTATCATGTCGGGCTGCTCCCTAGGCTATAAATAGCCGCCCCCTACAACCACTAGCTGGTTGGCTGCTCCGAGAGAACTTGACACTTGTCATTTGAGAGCAACCCCTCCTCCGAGGACTTTGAGCGAAAATCATCGAGGAAAAACCCAAAAACCAAACCCCTACAAACCCAAAGTGATTGAGCATAACTGAAGAGATTGATCCTGCGTGGATCTGACGCTTGTTACCTTTGAAGACCGTGCTTCTTCCAGATGGTTAGGCGTCATGGTCTAGAGCATCCAAGAGGAGTTGTGGATCGCCGAGTGACCGAGTCTGTGAAGGTTTGGAAGTCGCCTGAAGACTTACCACGAGTGATTGGACGAGGTCTGTGTGACCTTAGTTCAAGGAGAATACGGTGAGGACTTGGTGTCCGAAGGCGCTGGGCCACGACTGATCGGGTGTCCGGATCGTGTGTCCTCGAGTTTAAATACTCGGCCGCTCCAACCAGACGATAAATTGAGACAGTTAGCTTGGAACTGGTCTACCAAATCATTGTATTCACCAACCTAATTGGGTCTATTTCCTCAACTCTTTCATTTCCTCATTACTGCGTTGAGTGTTCGTTCATATCTGTGTTTGAAGACTTTGACTAAAGAGTTTCTCAATTTCCTCAGTTCAATTTCTTCACCATTTGTCTTCATCTTGTGCTATCCTCGTGTTTACGCTTTTCTGTACTCTTTGATTGTCTTCATTTCATCATGATGACCATGCCCGCATTCTCTTATGCTTACTTCTGAGTACTTATTCCGCTGCAAGTAGTTCTTCACTTAGGAATTTCCTCACCGGCAAATTCCTCATTGAAGAATTCATAAAAATCGCCTATTCACCCCCCTCTAGTCGATATAACGCACTTTCACATAGGTTTCACTAGTGGCTTCTCTCAAGAGCATAAGTATTCTACGGTGGGTGAACAAATTACTGTTGAGCAATTGACAAAATTGAGCATAGTTATGAGTATATCTAGGTATGATAATGTATATAGGCATCTCGTCCGAGACAAGTAGACCGAAACGATTCTGCATCTACTACTATTACTCCACTCATCGACCGCTATCCATCATGCATCTAGAGTATTAAGTTAAAAAGCAGTAACGCCTTAAGCAAGATGACATGATGTAGAGGAATAAATTCATGCAATATGATAAATACTCCATCTTGTTATCGTCGATGGCAACAATACAATACGTGCCTTGCAACTCTTTACATCCTTTGGGTAAGGACACCGCAAGATTGAACCCAAAGCTAAACACTTCTCCCATTGCAAGAACTACCAATCTAGTTGGCCAAACCAAACGGATAATTCAAAGAGACTTGCAAAGATAACCAATCATACATAAAAGAATTCAGAGAAGATTCAAATATTATTCATAGATAAGTTGGATCATAAACTCACAATTCACCGTTCTCAACAAACACACCGCAAAAATAAGATTACATCGAATAGATCTGCACGAAAGAGGGGGAGAAAATTGTATTGAGATCCAAAAAGAGAGAAGAAGCCATCTAGCTACTAGCTATGGACCCGAAGGTCTGAAGTAAACTACTCACACTTCATCGGAGGGGCTATGGTGATGATGTAGAAGCCCTCCATGGTGGATGCCCCCTCCGGCGGAGCTCCAGAACAGGCCCCAAGATGGGATCTCGTGGATACAGGAAGTTGCGGCGGTGGAATTAGGTTTTTGGCTCAGATGTCGATCGCTTGGGGTACGTAAGTATATATAGGAGGAAGGAGTACGTCGGTGGAGCAACAGGGGGCCCACAAGGCAGAGGGGCGCGCCCTAGGGGGGGGGGGGCATCCCCACCCTCGTGACCGCCTATGTTGTCCCTTCGAGTAGGGTCCAAGTCTCCTGGATCACGTTCGGTGAGAAAATCACGTTTCCGAAGGTTTCATTCCGTTTGGACTCCGTTTGATATTCCGTTTCTTAGAAACACTGAAATAGGCAAAAAAACAACAATTCTGGGCTGGGCCTTCCGTTAATAGGTTAGTCCCAAAAATAATATAAAAGTGGAAAATAAAGCCCAATATAGTCCAAAACAGTAGATAAAGTAGCATGGAGCAATCAAAAATTATAGATACGTTGGAGACGTATCAATGTACAAAAGTAGGGGCACTCCTTTGTACCCCTTTACTTGTGCACGGGTAGTCGGAGCCACGCGCCACGACCACTCTTAGCAGGGCAAGGGAGGGAAGCCGGAGAGAATCCAAAGGCACAAGACAACCAAGACAACACCAAGAACCGAAACACAAAGAGCAAAGGGGCAAGGTGGACTCCCCCCCGGCAAGACCCTTGCCGGGGCGGCCTCCGCGGCCTCGGCAAGAACCTTGCCAGGGCAACTTGCCCAACACCCGCGGAGTGAGCCACCCTTGAGCCCAAAGGTTCCAAACACCGTCAACAACTACATTGGGACCAGGGGCTCGAGAGGCACCTCCGCGGTGGCATGCAGATCTTTGTCAAGACCATAGATATATGAGGTCAGATGAGAACCAGAAGACAACAACCCTCGGTGGGATCCTTGTCGAGGAGATCCACAAGACCCCCGGCAAGCGCCATTCCGGGGACGACTACAACGCCACGGCAAGACCCTTGCCGGGCCCCCGGCAAGGCCCTTGCTGAGGGCGTCAGCGGGGCCACAGCCAGGCCCACGTCGACCAAGACTCCACCGCCGTTCCCAAGTAGCTGCTAGCTCAACCAGCTGGGCAGGCACCTACCTGGCGACGGGCGGCCTCTACGCCAACTCAGCAAGCACCTGCGTGGTGGCACGCAGATCTTCGTGAAAACCCTACCACCGCGCCACCTCAGTTGCCTGCCTGCCTACATGGCGCCGCATGCATCGCTGGCCTAGGCACGTGTCGAAGCAAGGCGAGGCGGGAATGGACGGGACGGGCCTCGTTCCCATCCCCGATAAAGCTAAGGGACACCTAAGCAACACATTAAATGCGTCTTGTCCTATAATACGTGCGATAAGCTCGTGCACTGTAGACATTTCCACCTCCTGTGTGCCACTGTGGCAACCCCTTTTGCCTATAAAAGGAGGCCCGGGCGACTAGGAGAGGGATTCGGCTCTTTTGAACGGCACAATCACCATAGCTAGTTCGAGAGCTCAAGAACACTCAATACATCCACCAAAGCAGGACTAGGGTTTTACGCTTCCTCGCGGCCCGAACCTAGGTAAACGATCCTTGTGCTGGTTCCTGTTAGACCTGCTCTCCTCACGACCCTGCGCCCGCCGACCGTAGTAGGGATTCCTGTGATCCCATAGGTGTCGTTTTCCACCGACATCTTTGGCACGCCAGGTAGGGGGCGCAGTTGTGGGGATCTTGTTTAGCAACCAGCTGAGCAGTTCCTCGTGGCCGTGGTTTCTAACGAAGAAGGCGGCCAAGGGAACAGCGCTGCCTGCAAGCGCGAAGGGCGCCAGTGCGGCGACAGGAAAGCTAAGTCATGCCAAACTTTAAGTATTTCCTTTTTATATAAGGTTATTCCCCTCGGAGATCTTGTTCTTTGTATGGAAAACCTGCACTCTAAGGGGCCCTCTCACGATCGGCAACGCCCTCGTTCTGTTTCGAGTCCGCTCAACAGCTCAAGCGGCCGCGCCGAGAGGGGCAGGGTAACCTTCCACAACCGGCAACACTCTCGATTCTGACTCGAGTCAAGCTCGACAGTTCGAGCGGTCGCGTTGGGGGCGGCAAGGTGGTTCGCTTGGCTGCAAGAACACCCGGCAGGCCATTGGGGATCCGTCCTCAAGACGTTGTCCTGGGTTTACACACCGGCAAGCCTACCCGGTAAACGTAGGGTGGACATACAAAGAAAGGTTGAACATGAGAATAACGTGCATCATATCAAAAGTACTGCAGAGTTATATCACATCAGATTGTTGCTATGGTTCTAACTAAAGATAGAAATTGTCTTGGTCATGAACCTGCAGTGACGATAAGAAACGGGGTGCCTAATCCCGGCGCTGGCCCTCCACCCTTTGAATTCTGTCGATGAGGCTGATGATGGGCTCGATACGCTCCTTGACGGCATGAGGTCAGTACCCTCCGACAGGCTCTCCAGCGCGGAGTCAAAGTCAAGGGTGGGGTTCCAGTACGCCACCTTGGTGAGGACCTTGGTCATGGCACCCCGGCAGAGCCTTCGGTTCTCGTCGGCCAGTGAAGCCGCCCTGTTGGAGTGGAACTGCTCCAGGGCCCCGAGAACACCCTCAAAGAACAGGGTCACTTGGCGTTGGTGGTCCCACAAGGCCTGGGCGTACCTCACATTTGGCATCCCCATGGTAGCTAGCTGCACGGTGATCCTGCCGGCGACGTCCACGAGACGGCCGACCCAGCGGTTCTGACCGTCCAAAACATCCTTGTGGTTGGCAGCCTCGTTCTTCTGTACCTGCTTCTCATTCTCCAGATCCTTGGCTAGGATCTCCTCCTAGGCCTTGCTCTCCGACAGCATCCCCTCGAGACCCTCTAGCTTCATCTTGAGGTCTTTGATTGAGTTGTTGGCCTCGGAGAGCTCCCCGGCCATGCTGACGGCCGCGCCATGCGCCTCTGTCAGGGCGCCTTTGAGCGTTTCTCTCTCCTTTGACATCTTTAGGGCCTGCTCCTTTAGCCCGTCCCGCTCCAACTCCAGCTCCTTCACCCTGCCGGCGTGAACCAGAGCCTGGGCATCGAGCGCCTCCCTGTGGCTCTGCTCCAGCTCTTGGGACTGCTGCACGACGAGCTTCTCCACCTCCTCGTCCTTGCCGCGGAGCATTGCGGCAAGCTTCTCCTCACGCGTGGCAAGGTCCTCCTCCTGGGAGTTCAGCGCGGCCTGGTGCTGGGCTCGAGTGGCCTTGGCTGCGGCGGCCAAGTTCTCCGCCGTCTCCTGGGCCTTCTTGATGTCGGCCTGCTTCATGGTGAGCTCCACGTCATGCTTGGCCAGCTCGCCCTAGGCGGCCTTCAGATCCTTGCAAGCCTGGCGGAACCAAGTCTGCGTCTCGGTGACGCGCACCTTGAGGTCCGCCTCCGCCTTGTCCACCGTTGCCATCCTGGACTTGGCCTTGTCGAGGCGGGTGCGGTGGAGCGCCTGGAGCTTCTGGAAGTTGGCGCCCATGGCCTGGAGGAGCCGCTCCGCCTGAGAACCGTCGCCACCGGCGCTCGGCTCGTCAACAACCTCGAGCCCGGTGGCGGCAAGCACTTCCTCATCAAACACCTCTCCCTCGACGGGCGCCCTGGAGCTCAACGCCCCTGGAAGGTGGACGAAGAGGTCGTCGCCCACCCTCAGATACCTGCCGAAGCCAGAGGCAGCGGAGGAGGAAGGCTGGTCGTCGACCACCTCCTCCTCGGCAGCGGCCTTGTCGGCCTCCCCGGCAGGTCCCTTGCCGGCCTCCCTAGTAGGTCCCTTGCCGGCTCCCCGGCAGGCCCCTTGGCAGCGTCCTCAGCACCGCCCTTGGTGTTTTCCTCGACGGCAATCTTCTCGGCCTGCGCCGTGGCATCCTTGGCGACATCCTCGATGACGGTGTCGATGTCCTCTGGGTCCACCAAGGGGAAATCTAAATACCGAGAAGGGGATGAGGCAAGGCCAAGATCAAGATTCAGGAAGAAAAAGGAAAGGTAAACAAGAACGGAAGGCGAATTGCTTACCCGTGCCGGGCTGGGAAGCAGAGGTCCCCTCCCCGCCATCATGTGGCACCGAGGAAAGGCCACCGGCACCTGAGTTTGCCTCCTCCTCCTATGTGTGCATGGGCTCGGGGCTTGGCGCCCTTGCCGGGGACGCCCCTTGGGGCGGCGTGGTCGATGGGGGCGGCGTGTTGGGGGTAGCCCGCTGTGGCTCCTCCTGCTGCTGTTCTCCTCCTGCAACCACGACAAGGTCAGCGCCAACTGATCCTACCCCCAACACACGTTGGCGGAGGGCAAGTGTTGGACTCACGCTGGGGGCTGGGCCGGGGCTGTTGTCCGGACTGCTTAACACCACTAGTGGTGTGCCAGAGGTGCCTGTCGGGAGCTGGCCGCTCGTTAAGGTCCTGGCCCTCTTCACCCTCTGGGCCAGCATCTCCACGTCCCTGCAAAATGAAAATAATTCAAGATAGGCGGCACTGTTTGAGGAAACGGAGATGACAAAAAGGGGAAGCAAAGCTTACTCCTCCTCCTCCTCTGCTGCCTTCCTCTTCCTCCGCGGGCTGAGGGACCCAAAGTCAAAGACGACCCCCACGTCAACGCTCGCTGAAGGAGGGGAAGGAGGTGGGGTCTGGGCGCGTCTGGACTAAGAAGAAGCGGATGCTTCTTCTTTTCCACCGCGGCCTTCACCACTTTCTTCGCTGCCGCGGCCTCGTCTGGCGCGCGGACGTCTCCTGGGCCTGCTGCAGCTGCGCGTCCCTGCCGGGCCGGATCGGCTCGCCGGAGGTGGCCCGCCGCAGAATTCGCCGAGGGTCGATGGCCTCGCCCTCCTCCTCAGACGACTCGTCGACCACATCCTCGACGAGAGGAGCCCCGGTGCTGGCGCTGTTGGCCTCCCGAGCGGCCTCCGCCCACTGGGCGAGCTCCTTCTCCTCCGCTTTCGCCGCAACCTTGTCCTCCACGCCACCTGCGCTGCCGACCTCCTCGGAAAGCTTCGCCTCCATCGCCCTGGCAGCGATGTAGTCCAGCTCCGCCTGGGTGGTGTCCTGGACGAGCCGCGGCTCGGCAGTGACGTACCCCTCATGCAAGGTGTCGAAGAACTCTTGCACTTGAATTTCCTCCGGCTCGACCCAGCTCAGGTCAAGGCCATGCGCGTTGAAGTCCGGCATCATGGTGATGATGTAGGTCTGGCGCGAGTTGTCGCTCAGCGGGACCACTCCCGCTGACAACTTAAACAAGGGCCCCTTGGCGACCTTGCCGGCCTTCACGGCGGCCCTCGCGGCCTTGCCGTTCGCTCGACCTCGCCGTCGCGGTTCATGTCGAGCTGGAAAAGCCGCTGGCAGAAGTGGGCGTGCCCCATCACCTGAAGTTGTGGTCGAGGCCGGGGCGAAGCCTCATGATGTTGGAGGCGTTCGTGAAGAGCCAGGCTGGCCTCCCTTGTTGTGCAGTGGAGCAATTCGGTGGCAGATGAAGTCCGCCCCGATCATATCAAGGGTGAGCCCGACCTCGGTGAGCCGAAGGATCCTGGTGGTGGCAGTCATGAGTTTCTCGTCGTTGACATCGACATCGCTCCAATCGCTTCTACGGACCGACGGCGCTTGGCGAACCTCGCAGAATGTTGGCGGATCCTTCTCTTCAATCCAGCACCACCGGCCCTGCCATTCTTCCCACCTCTCCTTCATGGTGCCCTCCAGGTATGCCCCCTTGATCCATGGGATCCAGGCGACACAACCGGAAATGGCGCCCCCCGGTTGGATCCGAGGGAAGAAGTAGTGGAGGAAGAGCACCGTGTTGGGATGCACCCCGGGGAAGCCCTCGCAGAGGTGCGCGAAAAGAGCCATGCATGCCACGACATTCAGAGTAAAATCCAAAAGGTGGTAGCCGTAGGTGGGCATGACGTCATTGGAGAAATTGGAGAAGGGGGGACAAAGCCCGCAGGAGAAGTAGTCGACGAAGAACGGGTACCGATCCGGGGCGGCCTCGGTGCAGTTGGCAGGGATGATGCGCGTGGCTGGATGTCCCTTCGTCTCTCCCCCTATCTTCACCCCCCACAGGTGCTTGAAGCAGTCCCAGAGCTCGACTACGTCGACCGTCGAGGGGAAGTAGGCAAGTTGCATCCGCTGCGCCACCAACACACTCTTCGGCGGCTCCGTCGCCCCGGCATCTTTGGCCACTCCCTTGCCCTTGGTGGATTTGAGAGCCATGATGGCTGCGAGGAGCAGGGGGCGGAGGATAGCAAAGGCACAACGGCGGAAAGCAAAGGCGAGAGCTCGAGAAGGAGGAAGAAAGGGGGGCGGCGGCTCTGAGATTGGAGAAGATGCAGGAAAGGGGGTAAAGTGAGCAGCGCGCGCGCAGTTATTCCTTTTTACGGGGAAGGCGCGGGGCGCCTCCTTTCCCATTAACTGCAATCTGACGCATGTGTGCGGGAACCACCCCACGCATGCCCCCCACGTCATGCACGACCCCCTGACGTCACGCGTTCAACGCCGGTCGTGCGGAAGCGCGACGGCGGAACAAGCATCGGTAAAATCCGCCCACTCGCTCACAAGACCGCCTGGGCCTGGCCCAACAACGTGTCGCGCTTATGTGTGGCCCAGGCCCGGGGGCTCCTGTTGGTGTACAAAAGTAGGGGCACTCCTTTGTACCCCTTTACTTGTGCACGGGCAGTCGGAGCCACGCGCCACGGCCACTCTTAGCAGGGCAAGGGAGGGAAGACGGAGAGAAGCCAAAGGCACAAGACAAACAAGACAACACTAAGACCAGAAACACAAAGAGCAAAGGGGGCAAGGTGGACTCCCCCCGGCAAGACCCTTGCCGGGGCAACTTGCCCAACACCCGCGGAGCGAGCCAACCTTGAGCCCAAAGGTTCCAAACACCGTCAACAACTATGTTGGGACCAGGGGCTCGGGAGGCACCTCCGGGGTGGCATGCAGATATTTGTCAAGACCATAGATATATGAGGTCAGATGAGAAACAGAAGACGACAACCCTCGGCGGGATCCTTGCTGAGGAGATCCACAAGACCCCCAGCAAGCGCCTTGCCGGGGACGACTGCAATACCACGGCAAGACCCTTGCCGGGCCCCCGGCAAGGCCCTTGCCGAGGGCGTCAGCGAGCCACAGCCAGGCCCGCGTCGACCAAGACTCCACCACCGTCCCCAAGCAGCTGCTAGCTCAACCAGCTGGGCAGGCACCTACGTGGCGACGGGCGGCCTCTACGCCAACTCAGCAAGCACCTGCGTGGTGGCATGCAGATCTTTGTGAAGACCCTACCACCGCGCCACCTCAGCTGCCTGCCTGCCTACATGGAGCCGCATGCATTGCTGGCCTAGGCGCGTGTCGAAGCAAGGCGAGGCGGCAACGGACGGGACAGGCCTCGTTCCCGTCCCCGATAAAGCTAAGGACACCTAAGCAACGCATTAAATGCGTCTTATCCTGTAATACGTGTGATAAGCTCACAAGATCAGTAGACCTTTTCCACCTCACGTGTGCCGTAGGCAACCCCTTTTGCCTATAAAAGGAGGCCCGAGGCGACCAGGAGAGCGATTCGGCTCTTTTGAACGGCACTGCCACCGTAGCTAGTTCAAGAGCTCAAGAACACTCTATACATCCACCAAAGCAGGACTAGGGTTTTACGCTTCCTCGTGGCCCGAACCTGAGTAAACAATCCTTGTGCTGGTTCCTGTTAGACCTGCTCTCCTCATGACCCCACGCCCGCCGACCGTAGTAGGGATTCCTGTGATCCCATAGGTGTCGTTTTCCACCGACATATGCCAGCACAAAATAAAATTGGAGAAAGACGCTAAACCAGTTGTTGATCACCAACGATGGTTAAATCCTAAGATGAAAGAAGCGGTAAGAAATGAAATACTAAAGCTTCTGGAGGCAGGTATAATTTATCCTATTGCTGATAGTCAGTGGGTAAGTCTTGTCCATTGTATCCCTAAGAAGGGAGGTATTACTGTTGTTACTAATGATAAAGATGAATTGATCCCACAAAGAATTGTTATAGGTTATAGAATGGTAATTGACTTCTGCAAATTAAATAAAGCTACTAGAAAGGATCATTACCCTTTACCTTTTATTGATCAAATGCTAGAAAGATTATCCAAACATACACATTTTTTGCTTTCTAGGCAGTTATTCTGGTTTCTCTCAAATACATGTGTCAAAAGAGGATCAGGAAAAGACCACTTTTACTTGCCCTTTCGGTACCTTTGCTTATAAACGTATTCCTTTTGGTTTATGTAATGCACCTTCTACCTTTCAAAGATGTATGACTGCTATATTCTCTGACTTTTGTGAAAAGATTGTTGAGGTTTTCATGGATGATTTCTCTGTGTATGGAGCTTCTTTTGATGATTGCTTAAGCAACCTCGATCGAGTTTTGCAGAGTTGTGAAGAAACTAATCTTGTCTTGAATTGGGAGAAGTGCCTCTTTATGGTTAATGATGGTATTGACTTGGGGCATAAAATTTCTGAAAGAGGTATTGAAGTTGATAAAGCTAAAGTTGATGCTATTGAAAAGATGTCGTGTCCTAAGGATATAAAGGTATAAGAAGTTTCCTTGGCCAAGCCGGTTTTTATAGGAGGTTCATTAAAGAATTCACAAAAATTTCTAGGCCTCCGACTAATCTTTTACAAAAAGATGTTCCTTTTGTTTTTGATGATGATTGTGTAGAAGCATTTGAAATACTTAAGAAAGCCTTGATTTCTGCACCTATTGTTCATCCACCTGATTGGAATTTACCCTTTGAAATTATGTGTGATGCTAGTGATTATGCTGTGGGTGTTGTTCTAGGACAAAGAGTTGATAAGAAAGTAAATGTTATCCAATATGCTAGCAAAATTCTAGACAGTGCCCAGAGAAATTATGCTACTACTGAAAAAGAATGTTTAGCAGTTGTATATGCTTGTGATAAGTTCACACCTTATATTGTTGATTCTAAAGTAACTGTTCACACTGATCATGCTGCTATTAAATATCTTATTAAAAAGAAAGATGCTAAACCTAGACTTATTAGATGGGTTCTCTTGCTACAAGAATTTGATTTGCATATTATTGATAGAAAGGGAGCTAAGAACCCCGTCGCACACAACTTATCTAGGTTAGAGTATGTTCTTGATGACCCACTACCTATTGATGATAGCTTTCCTGATGAACAATTAGCTGTCATAAATGCTTCTCATACTGCTCCATGGTATACTAATTATGCTAATTACATTGTTGCTAAATTTATACCATCTAGTTTCACACACCAGCAAAAGAAAAAGTTTTTGTATGATTTAAGACATTACTTCTGGGACGATCCACATCTTTATAAAGGAGTAGATGGTGTTATTAGATGTTGTGTACCTGAGCATGAACAGGAACAGATCCTACGCAAGTGTCACTCCGAGGCTTATGGAGGACACCACGCTGGAGATAGAACTGCACATAAGGTATTGCAATCCGATTTTTATTGGCCTACTATTTTCAAAGATGCCCGTAAGTTTGTCTTGCCTTGTGATGAATGTCAAAGAATTGGTAATATTAGTGGACGTCAAGAAATGCCTATGAACTATTCACTTGTTATTGAACCATTTGATGTTTGGGGCTTTGATTATATGGGACCGTTTCCTTCCTCTAATGGGTATACACATATTTTAGTTGTTGTTGATTATGTTACTAAGTGGGTAGAAGCTATCCCAACTAGTAGTGCTGACCATAACACCTCTATTAAGATGCTTAAAGAAGTTATTTTTCCGAGGTTTGGAGTCCCTAGATACTTAATGACTGATGGTGGTTCACATTTTATTCATGGTGCTTTTCGTAAAATGCTTGCTAAGTATGATGTTAATCATAGAATTGCAGCTCCATACTACCCACAGTCTAGTGGTCAAGTAGAACTGAGTAATAGAGATATTAAACTAATTTGGCAAAAGACAGTTAATAGATCTAGAAAGAATTGGTCCAAGAAACTTGATGATGCATTATGGGCCTATAGAACTGCATATAAAAATCCTTTGGGTATGTCTCCGTATAAAATGGTTTACGGAAAAGCATGTCACTTACCTCTCGAACTAGAACTTAAGGCATATTGGGCCATTAAAGAGCTCAATTATGATTTCAAACTTGCCGGTGAGAAGAGAATATTTGACATTAGCTCACTTGATGAGTGGAGTACCCAGGCCTATGAGAATGCCAAACTGTTTGAAGAAAAAGTTAAAAGATGGCATGCCAAAAGGATACAAAAGCGTGAGTTTAATGTCGGTGATTATGTTTTGTTATACAACTCTCGTTTAAGATTTTTTGCAGGAAAACTCCTCTCTAAATGGGAAGGTCGTTACATTATCGAGGAGGTCTATCATTCCGGTGCCATAAAAATCAACAACTTCGAAGGCACAAATCCGAAGGTGGTGAACGGTAAAAGAATCAAACATTATATCTCAGGTAATCCCGTAAATGTTGAAACCAATGTTATTGACACTGTAACCCCGGAGGAGTACATAAGGGACACTTTCCAGAAAGTTTCAGACTCCGAAAAGGAATAGGTATGTGGTACAGTAAGTAAACCGACTCCAAAATAGTTCTAATAGCAATTTTCTCCATTTTGGAATATTAAAAAATAGGAGAATAAGAAGTAGTCCGAAAGGGACACAAGGCATCCACGAGGGTGGAGGGCGTGCCCCCTACCTCGTGGGCACCTCGTGTGCCCTCCGGACTCCGTGTTCTTGCACGATACTTCTTTTGGTTGGTAAAAAATCATTATATAATCTCCTGAAGGTTTTGACCATGGTACCACGACAAAATCCTCTGCTTTTGTTTCGAGCTGTTTTTCTGACAGATCTAGATCACCATGATGTCTTCAAGCGCCCCCAAGGATTTTTTTTTGAGAAGGTCATCAACCCCTACCTCGTGGAGGTGCTGCAACACCCTCAAACCGTTGAGATGCGTGAGGGGGTGCTGCACATCCGCGATGTTGAGGGACCAAGGAGGACCGGAAGCGTGGAGACAAGATTCAAAGCAATGGAGCAACAAGTTTTCAAGTGCCAGGGGATGGTGGAACACGGACTCAACGCCAACCACATGATGATCGCGGAGTTCACCAACAACCACAAGCTGGATGCCAATAACATTGGGGAGACCATCTTCAAGCTTCACGAGAAAATCGAGCACCTCCAAGCCTAGATCTATGACCTGCAAAACCAAAACTGTGAATATGAATATAGATTCAAGATGATGAGTTTGGCTACAAATTTGAGGATCCCGGAGACTCAATCATCCTTCTATGATGGTGAGCCTATGCCTTGGAAGATGGACAACAAGCCTCCATCATCACCACCTCCTAAGAGATATGTATAAATACATGGGTATGGGCACTCCCCTTGGCAACTGCCAAGCTTGGGGGAGGTGCCCTGGTATCGTATCACCATCACACTTCTATCTTTACCGTTTTTCTTAGTTTGATCCTTTTGGTTATATCTTGATCTAGTAGAATAAAGTTTAGTATGATCTAGCTTTGAGTTTTGTGTTGATCCTTATCTATGTAATCGAGTCCGTGAGCTATATATAATAAATATTAGTCTTGAGTCGAGGGCTTGGTTATCTTGCTATGATCTTGAGGGGATAAAAGAAAAAAGAAAGAATAAAAAGAAATAAAGAGATCATATTGATCTTATGGAGAGTAATGACTTCACATATAAAGAGTATGATGAATAAAGTTGTTGAGAGTTGACAAACATAGTTTTGGTCATCGCTGCAATTAATAGGAAGTAATAAAGAAAGAGAGGTTTTCACTATAAATATACTATCTTGGACATCTTTTATGATTGTGAGCACTCATTAAAATATGACATGCTAAAAAGTTGATGTTGGACAAGGAAGACAACGTAATGGGTTATGTTTTCTTATATCCAAAATAAATTATATTGTCATGGATCATCCAACATGTTGAGCTTGCCTTTCCCCCTCATGCTAGCCAAATTCTTTGCACCAAGTAGAGTTACTACTTGTGCTTCCAAATATCCTCAAACCTAGTTTTGCCATGAGAGTCCACCATATCTACCTATGGATTGAGTAAGATCCTTCAAGTAAGTTGTCATTGTTGCAAGCAATAAAAAGTGCTCTCTAAATATGTATGATCTATTAGTGTGGAGAAAATAAGCTTTATACGAGCTTGTGATATGGAAGAAATAAAAGCGATGGACTGCATAATAAAGGTCCCTATCACAAGTGGCAATATAAAGTGACGTTCTTTTGCATTAAGATTTTGTGCATCCAACCATAAAAGCACATGACAACCTCTGCCTCCCTCAGCGAAGGGCCTATCTTTTATTTTTGTCTTATACCTTATACAAGAGTCATGGTGATCTTCACCTTAACTTTTTAGACTTTATCCTTTGTCAAGCACTATGTGCTGGAAAGATCCTGATATATATATCCAATTGGATGTGGGTTTTCATAAAGCATTATTGTTGACATTACCCTTGAGGTAAAAGGTTGGGAGGAAAAACTATAAGCCCCTATATTTCTCCGTGTCCGATTAAAACTTGATACCCATAAGTATTACGTGAGTGTTAGCAATTGTGAAAGACTAAATGATAGTTGAGTATGTGGACTTGCTAAAAAGATCTTATATTGACTCTTTCCGATGTTATGATAAATTGCAATTGCTTCAATGACGGAGATTATAGTTTGCTAGTATTTCAACGAAGTTTCTGATTCATACTTGACATTGTGAATAGCTTATTACTTTAGCATAAGAAATCATATGACAATATATATATATATATACATATATATATATATATATATATATATATATACATAAACACTATTCTCGATCATGGGATCGTAATAATATTCGATCACAACCGACCGCCCTACTAGTAGTACGTTGAACTTCCCTGTGAACTAGGTTGAACTTCCGCCAACATTGCCCAAATGGAGCTTGCGATATACCGTTGGAAAGCTATGGACACAAATATCATGACCCAACTTAAATTTTTGGCAAAATATAAGCGGTTTAAGAGCAGTTTTGAAAACCGTTTTTTTCTTCACACAAAAAACATGAATTGTATTTTCGATCGCATTTCTAAACCGTTTATCGGAATGAGGCATATAATATGGCGTTGGAAAGCTGCTGCAAAACCGCTCCTTACACATGTTGAAAGTTTTCTCTAATTACCTATGGTTAAAGAGTAATTTGAAAAAACGTAAAATTTCATAAACCGAATAGCTGAGTTCGTATTTTTGATGTCATTTCTAAACAGCTAATCCAATTGAGGCATATGATATGGCGTTGGAAAGCTTAAGAAAATGCGCTACTTTTGCATATTCAAAGTATTTTTCTAATTTTGAATGGTTTAAGAGTAATTTAGAAAATGGTCCAAGTTCTACCGAGTTCGTATTTTCGAGCGAATTTTTTAACCGTCCGTCCGAATGCAGCAAACGATATGGCCTTGGAAAGCTTGAACAAGTGCGAAACTTTATGGTATGTATTATTTCTCCCAATTCTTTACGGTTTTATGTCAGTTTTGAAAATTACGAAAAACGTATTTTCGCCGTATTTTCTACAAACTTGAACGGAAAGGCGCAAATAATATACTGTTGAAAAGCTACAAAAAATGCGAAACTTTTTCATGTTGATGGTTTTCTCTGATTCCTAGCCGTTTTCAAGTAATTGCGAAAATGGCAAGATCATTCGTTCTGCTTTGATCGCGAAACAGATTCTTCGAAAATGCACCGCGTGAAGAACCTGAACTTCTTAGCGCGTGAACCTGAACTTCACTCTGTTTTTCACGTGATTTTTTTGCTCATAGCTCTCGATCCACTGGCTCTCCATCCACTCACCGGAATTGGGCAAGTGATATACCGATGGAAAACTGTTGTAAATACGCAACTTTTCCGTGTTGATCGTTTTTTCATACTCGTGACGATTTTAAAAGCTTTTTATCTGAAATTCATTCAGCGTAGTAGTTGAACTTCATGTTGTTTTTACGTTGAACTTGTGTGACGTATTTTTGTTTGTACACGCGCCTGAACTTCCCTCTTTACGAACCCGACCTTCGGGCTATCGTTGCAACCGTGGCTTCCCACCTAATTATTACGGTTAGTTGTGTTCTATATGATGTTAGTGTAATCTAGAAACGGTTTTTAACAACTAAATACCCATTTTAAATAGGAATCTCGCCAGGGCGGATTTTGCTCTCGGATTGTGATGAAATTGCATTTTTGCAATTTTATCGCTCGAGTTGTTCGACCTGAACTTCTCCGAGTGCTAGGTTGAACTTCCGCCAACATTGCCCAAATGGGGCTTGCGATATACCGTTGGAAAGCTATGGACACCAGTTTCATGACCCAAGTTAAATTTTTGGTAAAAAGTTAGCGGTTTAAGAGCAGTTTTGAAAACCGTTTTTTCTTTATACAAAAAACCTGAATCGTATTTTCGATCGCATTTCTAAACCGCTTATCGGAATGAGGCAAATAATATGGCGTTGGAAAGCTGCTGTAAAACTGCTGCTTCCACATGTTGAAAGTTTCTCTAATTCCTTATGGTTAAAGAGTAATTTGGAAAGTTGTAAAATTTCGCAAACCGAACAACCGAGTTCGTACTTTGGATGTGATTTCTAAACGGCTAATGCAATTGAGGCAAATAATATGGCGTTGTAGATCTTATGAAAATACGATACTTTATCATGTTGAAAGTTTTTTCTAATTTTGAACGGTTTAAGAGTAATTTGGAAAATGGTACACGTCCTACCGAGTTCGTATTTTCGAGCTCATTTTTTAACAATGCATCAGAATGCAGCAAATGATATGGAGTTGGAAAGCTTGAACAAATGCGAAACTTTTTGGTATGTATTTTTTCTCCCAATTCTTGACGGTTTTAAGTCAGTTTCGAAAATGACGAAAAAGGTATTTTCACCGTATTCTCTATAAACTTTATCGGAATGGCGCAAATAATATACCGCTGAAAAGCTACGAAAAATGTGAAACTTTTTCATGTTGATGGTTTTCTCTGATTCCTTGCCATTTTCAAGTAATTGCAAAAATGGAGAGATCATTCGTTTTGCCTTTATCGCGAAACTGATTCTTCGAAAATGCACCGCGTGAAGAACCTGAATTTCTCGGCACGTGTACTTGAACTCCACTCTATTTTTCACGTGCTTTTTTTGGCTCGCAGCTCTCCACCCACTCACCGGAATTTAGCAAGTGATATACCGATGGAAAGCTACTGTAAACACGCAACTTTTCCGTGTTGATCATTTTTTCATACTCGCGATGGTTTTAAAAGTTTTTCATCCAAAATTCATTCAGTGTAGTAATTGAACTTCCTGCTGTTTTCACGTTGAACTTCTTGCTATTTTCACTCTGACGTATTTTTAATAACGAGGGAATTCTGAGTTTTCTATAATCATCGAACTTCTCCATCTTTTTAATATGAACTTCTTGGTTTTATTTCTTAATCTTTTTTGTGAATAAAAATATTTTAAGACACCAAAACAACATTTTTGTGTGTGTTTTTGCATTGGTTTGCACATCAAACCGCGTCATCTTTAGAAATTGAACTTCTCCTTTTCTTTTTATTTTCTTTCAACATTGTTTAGCACGTCGAACCACGTCATCTTTAGAAATTGAACTTCTCCTTTCTTTTTGTTTTCTTTCAACATTGGGTTGCACGTCGAACCGCTTCATCATTAGAAATTGAACTTCTCATTTTCTTTTTGTTTTCTTTCAACATTGGGTTGCACGTCGAACCGCTTCATCTTTAGAAATTGAACTTCTCATTTTCTTTTTTTTCTTACAACATTGATTTACACGTTGAACCGCGTCATCTTTAGAAATTGAACTTCTCTTTTTTTTCTTGCATGTTTAATTTTATTGTGAACTTGCTAAGATAACACACTAGACCTTCTCGAACACAACATTTTGACCTTCGCAATACATATATTAAAGCCAAATTTTTGACCTATAGAGCATGTATAATTTTCTCCACTTTTTCAAGAATAAGCGCTGAATCGCCCCGTTAGTTTGACTTGAACTTCTGCCGCACATGAATAAGCTGTTGAAAACACGCAACTTTCCTGCTCCGTTATTTAAATTTAAATTTGAACTTCAGGGGTTTTTTAAGAAATGGGAAAATCCTTTTTTTCTAAACTTTTTGAACTGCTCTGTTATTTTAATTTGACCTTCTTGGATTTGCAGTAAATATTGAACTTCTCCGTTATTTAAATTTGACCCTCTACATCTTTTTGGAAACATGGAAAATCCATTTAAAACAAGTGTATTGCTCTATTTTTTCAATTTGAACTTCTTGTGTCATTATTTACAAAGAGGGAAATGCTAATTTTGTAATAAAAATTGAACCACTCTGTTATTTAAATTTGAACTTGTAGGTTTCTTTTAGAAACAGAGACATCTATTTTTTAAATGTGAAACTTCTTATTTTTTAGATGGAAGAAAAAACATTTTTTTATAAAAGCGAGGATATTTTCTAGAAACATTGAACTCCTCAATTGTTTTATTTTGAACTTCTATGGTTCTTTTTCTAAACCGAGGAAAAAATTCAGCATCTTCTTTGCGCCCTTGTTTTTTTTTATTTAGTTCTACGACCTTTTATTCGGGTGATGGATATTCTTTTTTTTCTATCTTTTATTCTCTTTTACTATCTTATCCTTCAAACTTCCTTGGTTTTTAGATTACATTATATTACAAAATGGATCATTCTATACTTCTTTGGATTTCACAATTGACTCATTAGTAGATTTTTTTTGTGTTTGGTTCTTTATATTCGCATACACCCAAGATGTGTGTTTTTTCGATAGCGAACATTTTGAACTCTTTGCGGCACAAACTGTGAACTTCTCATCGACTGTTTTTTTGTGCGTGTATCCACATTTATTTCCAGAGAACACATATACCATGATTTGTAATTTATATTTATGGAGAAGCATTTTGATCTCTATCAAGAACAACACACACAAGCAATGTTCAGGCCAAAGTGGAAACTAATCACCATTAGACATCAAATGCTAACATATATAAATATTGCTTCTCGGTGGCCTTCATGCAAACACAGTACTCCATGTGCATTCCCATACATACACACTGAACTTTTACAAATGATACGCCTGAACTTCCTAACACAGACCGGAAAGGAGCACAAGAAACAAGCTCCCACACAGTGAGCGCGCACACACACACGAAACACCAGACCCAGCACACACACCACATGACATGATGCTCTTTTAGTTATTTTTGGGTCTTCCTTGAACTTCTTAATATAGTTTTTACAAGCTTGAGGCCATCAGGTTTCAGTGCCCGAACAGTTAGTTATTTGAGCTCTGAGGAATACTACTTCAGTTATAGTGGAACTTCTCTTATTCATCCCTGCATATATTTTTGCAGCCAAAATACAATGATGAAACTGGAGAGCAAACCAAATGCCATGCCAGGAACACCTTTCTGTTGAATAGCTATATTTTGCATATTGAACTTTTAACAGAGTTTCAGATATCACAACAGAGGAGTCGTGCGTCGTGGTGCTCGACGAGGCTGAGATAAATTCTTGGGAAAAACACACCAAGAAATACATAGATATGAACTCCTATACTCAAACCACAACAAGATTGCGAAATGATTTTTTTCCAGCACTCGTAAGCATATGAACAAACACGTACAGGGCAGCCGGAATCTCATGTGAAAGCTTGCCAAGATCGGATCAGTACATGTTCACACACGTGAAAATATGGGCATGGAACCAATTAGTACACACAAGAAACTACGTGCATGAATCAATTAGAGAGATTGTGCAGGGAAAATCAATTATAGAGAACGGACCAGGGAGAACACATGAGTCGTGGGAAGCAGCCAATTTTTCGAGCCTCTGCATCTCAGTGCCGCACACTGCCATGGATAATGTGGGCTCGATATAGCCACGCCGGGAGCCAGCCGGAGGATGCGTCATTGACGCTGATGGAGCCACTCTAACGCAGCAGCGGCAAGATGATAGGTAGGTCTTTCCAAAAACAAAAGTGAGAGAGACACTGTTTGATCCTTAGGCATTACACCGAACAGCTGTGGAGCGCCATCTTTGGCCAATGAAAAAGAAAACCCAACAAAGATCAGGCATGGACACTTCGCTGTAGCACATGGTACATCGGTGTGAAAATTATGAGCTTGTGGATCATTTTTCCCGTGGATCTTGTGGGGTTGCGGTAGAGTTGGAATTTCGTCCGTCCGCAGCTATGGCCGGTGAACTTCGTGTGACGGCGCAGTTGACCTGCAGGAGCATGGTGGGGAAGACCGAAAATGGATCCCTAAATGTGGTGGTATGCCTAAACACCCTTTCTACACACAAAAAGAAAAAAGAAAATGTGTGCCACGTGAGAGATGTGGCCTTCTGTGCACCACATGTTGCCTTTCTATCTTGTCAAGCTCTGTCTACTGAGCTATGTGCTCTCGACCAAAGGTAGCATGGCAGGAGAAACTAGTACTTGCTTCATGAGAACAAAAAAACAGCTAAGCACAAAAATGCTTCAGTTGTAGCACGCATAATAGCAAACACATAGAGTGCACCCGGTTCACATTCAGAATACATAAAGATTGGCTTTCTGGCTAAGCATCTCTACTTCCAATTTTAAGAGTAACAAAAAACATGGGTGTGCCAAACTGAGATAAGAGAGACTGAGAGGGTAGCATTAGCACATGAGACTGGAGAGAAAGAAAGAGCTTCAGCCACACATCGACACATGCCCAAAAGCTACGTGCGTAGTGAGTCGAAGTAGGAGCTCACTGTTGGCTTTGAGCCAGCTGGCTATAGGAGTTAAACGGCGTGGAGGGGCTGCGTCAAACTGCTGCATCTCCCGCCGGCTCGAGCCACCTCCGTGTGACACCCTTGCAGCCTAGATAGTTAAGTTATGTGCAGTTCAATCAGTCGAGATGGTAAAGTTCAGTTAACAAAACTGAAGAAACGAGAGAAGAAATGCATCAGTTTTGTACAGAAGAAACACAAAATCCGGCAACCACTAGTCGAGGTCGGCGACATCCGCTGCGGGGAATGAGATTGCGTGGCTAGTGGGAGCTCGGTGTGAGTAGCCTCGAAGCAAACACCCGCAACCGAGTAGATCCAAACAGAGCAGCAGGGGCGAGCTTGATTCCTCGTCCAAAAATGGCCATGTTCTGGGAGCGAGCCCCATGGACGCACATGAGGTAGAGAAGAGCTTGACCGAGGTGATGCACTAGCGACCGATCTAGCAACAACAGAGAGTATCCAACGACGGCGTGTGGAATCCGTCCCTCTGCTGCTATGCCATTTGAGCTTCGGGCAGCAGCAGGGGAGGCCTGCATGGCATGGGCAAGGCAAGAAGCTAGGGGCACGCGCCCAGATCCAGGTGCGGTTGGCGACCGCCCTATTCCCCGGCAGCGGCGGGGTGGAGGCGATGTGGAGGCGCGGTGGCAGGAAGAAGGCAGGGCGCGACGGCGGTGCCCATGGTGGCCGAAGGTTTCTGTGGCGGTAGCACGCTGGGAGCGGGGTGAAGGCCGTGACCTTCGTTGAGGTGGCGCCGGAGCTCGTCGGGAAGCAGGGACCCGGTCGTCGGCGGGGCTGTTGGAGGTGGGGCTACGACGGGATCTTGGTGGAGGCGGAGCGGCGCATCGAGGGGAGGTGGTGAGAAGCCGGGACTGCGACGCGTCGGATGGAGGTGGTGGGATGGTGCCGCGGCGGTGGTCGGAAGCTGGGCCGGCGGCGCGGCGGTTGTGGCGGGGGTCGAGACCTCGAGGACGATGGACGGGGGAGGTTGGGGACCGAGGAAGTGGTGGACGAGCAGGCGTGGGCGTGGACTTTTTTGTTTTTTCTCTCTGCAGGTTTAGGAGTTCGGGAGGGCCTGTCGGGCCCTATATAGGTCCTCGTGATCCAAATAGTTATTCTAATCCCAGGATTAGAATAGTGCCAATATATATATATATATATATATATATATATATATATAGGGTGAGTCTATTATGATAACATTCTTAAGACCTTATTCGGCACCTTAAAAATGCTTATTCTGCTAACACTAGCGATCCCTCGTCCCTCGACCCACCTCACCACACCCAAATCCCTGCGTCACTCCCCCGATCCCCCTCCACCGTCTTCCTGCCACACCCCGATCCCCTTCCACCTTCTTCCATCGAGGCGCCATGCCCCGCCGGCGCTCTCGACCCCGAGCACCACCTCCCCCGCACCTCCTTCCTCCCACCTCCGGCCGTCCCATCCCCGCACCACCAGTGGCCTCCCACTTTATTAGAAGTTTTTCCTGCAAGAAAACTAACAATTTGGTCATCATTCTTGCATCTGCAGAAGGAACAAAACACGCTGACCATCTATGGGCTTGACACCCAGATGGCAAAGTCAGACACGCGAGTGCAGTGTACGAGATCGAGATAGGCTAAAATCGAGCACTCTCTTCACGGCGACAGAGACTAAGAGCCCACAAAGTACCTAGTGCGCCACAACCACCGCAAAACTATGCGTGTGGGCTCAAAGACGCATTCCGTGTGGTTGCACGAGACCCTGGGAGAAACATATGAGTGCGAGTGGTGCTATGGGACCACATGTAAGGACTACAAAAAGATGTTACATCTTGTACTACTTTCTTTGCAAAGTTTTTGTTTGAATGAAATAACAAAAACATGCACCTCTTCCAAAAACAAATACATGTCTTTTCAAGGCCCATGTCCCGTGCATGATGCATACAATTAAATGAAAGCGTTCGAGAAGAAATACATACTCGGAGATACACCAAACGCGAACATCCAACTAAGATTTGACATAAATGACTTGAGGACGATGGCGCCAAACAAGGCATCCCAATACTGCATTGAAAGCTCATCACGACGCCGAACATGAGGGTGCATGAAAAAGCTTGAGAAGCCAAGAGCAAATGGCAAGGACGCGAGTCGTCATGGACAAACTTGAACAAGAACTCGACGCCATGCATTCTGCTGAAAATGGAGGTGTCGCAGACAATGAAGCCATTGAGCAGGATATTGCTACAATGTTATCCGAAATGAATCATATGGGAGCTATTGACCCATTTGAGAACGAGGAAGACGAGCAAAGAAGAATCGGAGCTTGCCCGTGTGCACACTCAAGAGCACCGACAAACTCACATGCGAGATCATGAGCTCGATGGTGTCAGAGGCGTAACGACATGACAATAGCACATCCTACCAAGGCGGCAGGAAAGGGTGATTAAACCCCCAATATTCTCAAACACAAAGGGGAGGAAGAGCAAGACGCAAGCAGCAGCCAAAAAGCCGCCACGCCCCATCAGGCGCGTGCAATTTGGCCCGGACGACAAACCCCTCGGGGTAAGGGCATGCATATTCTGCAACGTCGTGAGCAACCATAACTACCGCACATGCCCACTCCGCACAGATGCCATCACAACAAGAACAAGCAGATTGGAGCCACCCAGCTTTCTACCAATGGAGACAACACACGAATAGCCTACACTTGCCGCAAGTGTGGCGGAACTGACGGACATAATGCCCGCACGTGCAAAGTGGGCAAGGAGGTCAGTGGAGTTGAACATAAACAGGGTAACGTACAAAATTCCAAGCAATCAAATGAAGACGATGAAGAAGAAGAGTTTGATGACAATGACGGCCAATTAGACAAAGACAATGAAGATGACAGTGTCGGGAGCGAGGAAACTGAAACTGAAGATGAAGCTGCCAAGGCTAAACCTGGAAAGAGCGCCGGCAAGGTACAACATTCGGGGAAAGTTAGGAGAAGCTCAAGACTGAACAATACATAGTGGTTTTCCTGCTGCGTCAACTAAAAAATAACCTTGTAGTCTCAGTTGCATCAGCACACAATGAGGAAGCATTTCACAAAACAATCGTTACAAAAACTTATTTAGCTTTATCGTCGATTTCTCTATCGTAACTAAAGTTATTTTTAGTTTCCGATTTGTGCTCGCCAAGTAGTGACATTATTATGTAAACCATTTGAGAATCATTTTGAATGCAGTCACGAAATACGTTTGAAAAAACTTATCTGGATATATCCGACACAAAACGCTACTGTGAACCAGTAACTCAGGGAAAAAATATGTCAAGGAAAATTTTAAACTCTTGTAGCACATCAGTACTGATAACTCTCATTCACAAGATTACAAGGCAGAGTACATCAGTCTTTGATATAATTTCTGATTTTTGCTGAAGCAGTGAAATTATTATTTAAACCATTTGATAATCCTTTTTAATGCAGTCAAAAATAAAATTGAAAAAACTTATCTTGATATATCTGACGCAAAACGCTATTGTGAACCAGTAACTCAGCAAAAAAATGTCAAGGAAAAATTTAAACTCTTGTATTACATCAGTACTGATAACTCTCTCGGGCAGTACAAAAGGCATAGTAATAACAAACACACCAATGAACGACTGAAAAAAATCGCTTTCAAAAAACAAAGCTATGCCTCGCTCCCCGCCAAATTCCCAATTCGGAAAGACCATCAAGACATAAAAATAATTACCTCAAGCAAAATGCGAATATAATACATCACATCTTGGTGAAAATCTAATTTATCTATAAAAATACTCACAGGTTATCTTGATATAAACAATCCTTAAAAATACGAAAATTGTTTTAAAAAACATTAGCACCACACATAGTCTCATTTGGTAATTGGTACGTTCAATTACACTTCAATCACCAGTCCGAGTACGACGAGAGGAGTTCAGACCTCCACCAACACCGACGCCGACACGTGCAAGTGGGATAAGCGGTGATAAGTACAGCTTGACTATACGAATCGGTGCCACAGTAAACTGCCATCATCACAACCGCAGAGACGTGCAAGTGGGATTTTGCAGGTCATAAGTACAGCTTGACAAGACTAGTCAGTTCAATAGTAAAAACCATTTAAATTGGACGGTTAGTTCTTCGACGCCACCACCCGCGCCACCCACTGGGCGGTTGCCACGACGCACTGCAAACGGCGACCCCACGCCACAACACCCACTACACACACGCCCCCGACGAACCGCCTCCCACACACCACCGTCACAAGACCGAAAAATACCCCATTGTCTTCCATCTCTCCCTTGTTCCCACAAACCACCATTGCCGCTTCCATTTCCACTGCACACAAACCTCTAGCGTCTCTCTCCAAAGCCCAAAGTCGCCGGAGGAAGGCCATGGCAGAGGAACCGTCCGCCAAGCGTCATCATGCCGAGACGTCGGACAAGAGGAGCAACCTCGTCGACATTAAAGTCCCCGGCGAGAAGCGCGACTACACCAGAACGCTCAAAGGGGTTGAGCTCCACGGCAAGGAGACGCTGGAGATCGTCTGCACCAAATGAACCGCATAAGGCCGACGAGGTGATCTCCAGGCTCTGGAGGAAGCTTGGTGGCAGGTTTCGTAGGATCGTCGGCGTTGGTGTGCACTACACAAACGAAGATGAACCTCCCCAGATGGCGGCAGTCCTGCAGTTGTGCGTCGACGAACTCTGCTTGGTGTACCACATCGCCGCGGCCACAAAATGGTGAGAAATCCTATTCATTTGCCCTGCATATGGTTTATCTGTTTTATTAGTACTGTATCCTGAAAATTTAATCACACTTGTTTCCCAATTAGATGTACTAGTGTGGTTTGTGAAAAGTGGATGCACTACTGCATTTTCTCAAGTAGATATACTATAAATGTATTTTTGAACCTGATGCACTGAATTACTATTTGGAAAATCTTGCGGAAGATTAAATTCTGAAGTTGATCGACTAGTGTAGTTTATGAAGTTGATACAATAGAGTAGTCTATGTACTCGATGTATTAATAAAGAAATTTCTGAACTTGATGTAGTGAAGTATTTTCTGAATTTGATGTATTGTTATTTTCGTAAGAAATTAAACTAAGGACTTGGTGAAGCACTGGTTCTGTGTTATCCTATTTCAACAAAAGTAGACTAAACTAGTACCAATGCAGAACATACAACATTGACTGAAACTATGTATAATCCAAGAAGAAGAATAACATGATGTACTTAATTTAATTTCAGAACTTTCTTTACTAGTTTTTGAAGTACATTTATCCATTGTTTATCCTACATAAACAACTACTTCATGGATTCATCACTTGTAAAACAAAACAAAAATGGATAATTCAAACATCAAAGTAATGCTAATATTCAAAATGTCTCTGCCCTTGTAGGCCCAAGCGCCTGACCGACATGCTGTAGCATGACAAGTTGTTCACATTTGCCGGTTTCAGCATTGAAACCGACAAAGAGAAGCTGAAGTTGTCCGGTATGGAGATCAACCCCAACAAGTTCATCGACATTCAGCACAAGTGGAGAGTTCCATACACCGGAAAAGAGTACGACTCCTTGATTGATGTTGCAGCCAGCGTCATCCACCCATTCTACAAAGGCATGAAGAACAAGATCAACATGCGGGAAGGCGCAAACCTGTGGGGACAAGCGAGCTGCCAGACAACCTCATCGAGTACGTAGGAGTAGATGCGTACGCCGCGTACAAGTCATGGTTCATGATCGACTACATCACAAATGGTTCGGAATTTGCGAAAGAGCGAGAGGCTAACAACTTCTACGACCACCCCTATTGACCCTTTTCGGGATGAAGATACATCAGAGTCTTCCTTCGTTTTACTTCCGCTTGTGCTTGCCTTTTATCGTGTTGTTTCAAATTAGTAGTTTGCTCTTGTTGGGTGGAACCAGTATGATTATGTCGTGCTTGTCATGTTTGAACAAGTTTAGTTATGTCATCAAGTACAATGTTTTGCTTATCTCATTATATAAGTTTGGTTTGGTAGCTTCGTATGTTGTTAATCCATCATTTCAAAATTGAAAAGTAGCTTACGAATGGAACGTTGTCGTTGCTCTAAAGTACTAGTTATGATGCAACTAATCACACAACGTTGTTCCATGTCAAGACAACTCAAAGACACTTGATCGGACGTTACATACTTACTACAATAAAAAGTACAAAGAAACATCAGTCCGTAAGCGCTACTATGAATGCACTATCAAGACAACTCAGTCTACACGCAAGTATCATAGTTACGAAAATGACACCGTAAGACACTTGAGAATAATCACAAAAACAAACACAAAAAATAAGGCAAAAACTCAAATGAAAAAGTTTACACTCACACAAAACCGACAAGAACTAGAACAAAAGTATCAGTCCAAATTCTTTGGAGGAGTCAAGTACTAGATTCAAACAAACAAAAAAATTGACCGCCCAAGGTCAGGTGCAGGCCCTGACAATGCTAGATACTTCAACTCGAGCCCGTGGGCGAATCCCTAGTAATCCGAACAACACAGGACCCGCCGACCAGGGCCCACAGGTCAAGAGAGAGAGCGAGCGCCGTGTATAAGCGCTCAGGTAAGTGTTCAGAGGAGTTCGACTGGTGAGTGTCGGCTGCGCTTATAAACAGGTCCGGAGCCCCCTCGACTAGCAAGGTGGGACTAAACCCAGAGCAAGACGCCAAGACGACGCAAGACAAAGCAAAGGCTGGACGAGCTATCTCTGGAAACGCCCAATAGCCTACATCACAACAAAACACCCCACCAAATAGTCCTGTATACAAACCAGAGGGCGACAAAGAAATATAAACCACAAGAAAAATGTTTGTCAATTAACCTCTACAAGAAAAAGGTAAAAATATGATACAAAAACAATGAACCTCTTAAAAGAACAAAACTTAATAGCCTTTTACATTAAATGTACATAATTTAAAAAACAGAATTAAATATTACTTTCAAGTTCAACTACTAAAACTAAAAAACTTCAAAACATATAATGTTTGTCAATTATGCTAATTTTTTTATTTATATAAAAACTGACAAGTTCAACTACTAAAGCTCAAAAAGTTCAAACATATAATGTTTGTCAATTATGCTAAAATTCTTATTTATAGAAAAAGCGACAAGTTCAACTACTAAAAATCTAAAAGTTCAAACATATAATGTTTGTCAATTATGCTAAAATTCCTATTTATATAAAATCAGACAAGTTCAACTACTAAAATTCAAAAAGTTCAAATAGAATTTATTTGTCAATTCTGCTAAATCTATTATTTATATATAATCTGTCTACACCACAACGAACGATCCGGTCGTAAAATAATCTCAAACCCCACCCCCAACCTAAGTTATAAAAAAATCAGTTCAAACATACATACAACATCGATTACTAAACAGCAGGATCGGCCAAAGCACTTTCGCACCACTCGACACCAAATTTCAAACCCATGCGCTGTTTGAAATTACAATTCAGTTCACACAGTACTAAAACATAAGTACACTAAAAATGAGAATACAAAAACTATAAAGGCCTAACTTAGGTTGGTGCGAGATGAAAATAAAATAAGTACAATTTATGAGCAACAACTCCTGTGGCCTTTGAAAAAATGTTTTGACATACACTGGTGTATAATGTCTTTAATGGAAAATCAATACTTAAAACTCCACCTCAAAAACATCACAGATCCATAAGTACAGCTTGACTATACGAATCGGTGGCACAGTAAAATGCCATCATCACCACCGCAGAGACGTGCAAGTGGGATTTAGTAGATCGTAATACAGCTTGACAAGACTAAACAGTGCACCAGTAAAAAACATTTGTCTTGGACGGTTAGTTCTTCCACGCCACTACCCGCGCCACCCACTGGGCGGTTGCCACGACGCACTGCAAACGGCGACCCCCCACGACCACTACACACATGCCCCCGACGAACCGCCTCCCACACACCACCGTCGGCGCACTGAAAAAAATACCCCATTGTCTTCCATCTCTCCCTCGTTCCCACAAACCACCATTGCCGCTTCCATTTCCACTGCACACAAACCTCCAACGTCTCTCTACAAAGCCCATACCGTCAGAGGAAGGCCATGGCGGAGGAACCGTCCGCCAAGTCATCATGCGAGACGCGTCGGACAAGAGGAGCAACCTCGTCGACATTAACGTCCCCGGCGAGAAGCGCGACTACACCAAAACGCTCAAAGGGGTTGAGCTCCACGGCAAGGAGATGTTGGAGATCGTCTGCACCAGCGAACCAGACAAGGCCGACGAGATGATGAGCAGGCTCAGGAGGAAGGGCGGCGGCATGTATCCGAGCTTCATCGGAGTTGATGTGGAGTACACCGACGACGAAAAACCTCCATAGATGGCGGCAGTCCTGCAGTTGTGCGTCGAGAAACTCTGCTTGGTGTACCACATCGCAGCGGCCACAAAATGGTGAGCAATCCTACTCATTTGCCCTGCATATGGTTTATCTGTTTTATTAATCAGTATCCTGAAAATTTAATCACACTTGTTTCCCAACTAGATGTACTAGTGTGGTTGGTGAAAAGTGGATGCACTACTGCATTTTCTAAAGTAGATATACTATAAATGTACTTTTGAACACGATGCAATCGGATTACTATTTGGAAAATCTTGCGGAAGATTAAATTCTGAAGTTGATCGACCGGTGTAGTTTATGAAGTTGATACAATAGAGTAGTCTATGTACTTGATGTATTAAAAAGATGTTTACGAACTTGATGTATCAAGTATTTTACGAATATTATGTAATGTCATTTTCAAGAAAATAAACTAAGGACTTGGTGAAGCAATCGGTTACGTGGTTATCCTATTTCAACAAAAGTAGACTAAACTAATACCAATGAAGAACATACAACATTGACTGAAACTATGTATAATCCAAGAAGAAGAATAACATGATGTACTTAATTTAATTTCAGAACTTTCTTTACTAGTTTTTGAAGTACATTCATCCATTGTAATTCATACTACTGTTCATTCATCTGTTGTACCAGTACTAGTCACTAAAAACTTAATTAAAAATTGTTTCCCAACTAGATGAACTACTATAGTCTATGAAGTGGATGCACGATTACATGTTTATCAAGTTACATGCATTTATGAAACCGTGAAGTGGATTGTTTCACCAGATTAGCATCTGAAAAAAAGTTTATATCATTCTGAACTTTATGCACCAAATTAATTTCTGAACTTGATGAACTAGCATAGATTCTGATCTTGATGCACTAGTATAGTTTATAGAATTGATGTATTAAAAGATCTTTGGTGAAGTGGTATTGGTCCATATCTTGATGCACATGTTTCTCAAACTAATTTTTGAACTTGATATAAAATTAATGCACAAAGATGTATCAAGCACTGGTATAGGTCTTTTATTCAACAAAAAAGAAAACTAAACTTGAATCAAGCAGCGCATATATCATTGACTCTAGTAAAATGATTCTCTAATTTGGTGAAGCATTTGGTAAAGCAAAGAAAATAGCAAAAAAGAAAAAATAACACGGTGTAGTTGAATTTAATTTCAGGACTTTGTGTACCAGTTTCTGAATTACATTCATGCATGACTCATAATATATAAGCATCTACCTCATGGATTATCACTTGTAGAACAAAAAAAAGCAGAAGAATTAAATCCTCAAAAAAGAAGACTAATCTATAAATGTGTGTCTCCCCCCTTGCAGGCCCAAGCGCCTCAAAGACTTGCTGCAGTAGGAGAAATTGTGCACATTTGTTGGTTTCAACATTGGAGGTGACAAGCGGATGCTGGAGAAGTCTGGTTTGGAAATCAACCCCAACAACTTCATCGACATGCAGCGCAAGTGCAAAGATCCAAAGACCAACAAATACTACGAATCCTTGGCCGATGTTGCAGGCGACGTCATCCACCCATTCTACGAAGGCATGAAGAAGAAGATGAACAGGGAAGACCACAAACTGTGGGGGAACAGCCCGCTGCCAGACAACCTCATCACGTACGCAGGAATAGATGCGTACGCAACGTACAAGTCATGGAAGACAATCGACAACATCGTGACAGGTTGGGATATTTCAAAAGAGCGGGAGGTCGACCCATACTACTACCGCAACTTCGCGGATGAAGATGCATGAAAGTCTGCATTTGTTATGTTGAACCGGATACCTTATGCTCTGTGTGTCCTTAGCATTGTTGTTTCAGATTTGTAATTTGCTTTCGTTATGTTGAACCAGACTACCTTATGCTATGTGTGTCGTGGTTTGAACAAGTTTGCCTATGTCTATCAAGTACATCGTTTGCTTATGTTGTCCAACAAATTTGCGACTTCCTATTTTGTTCATCCATCATTTGAAGTTGAAGTAGGTTGAAGTTGAAACTTGATGGCTGCCACGCAGCAAAGACTAGTCATGGAGAAAAAAAATAACACATGAATATTTTCGCAAAAAAAAGTGGCAGACTAAATAAAGGCCAAAAGCAAATAGCAGCCTTCGACGCTCAGTACAGCTTAGACATGAACGGAAGTACTATCACGCTAAAAAAATCAGTTTTTAGTTTCAAACGAACACTAAAAAGACTAAGTTTCAGCCGAGGACAACATTCAGTACTAAAAAGCATCATGGTAAAAAGTAGTTAGAAATTCACTAAGTACTGCATGAGAAAAAGCAAAGAAACACCAGTACGTATTTCCTAGTCACTAGCATCCTAGGACTGAAAAGTTCTGGTACAGTTGAACACATAGTACGTTCATTCTACAAATATATAAAAAGGAACGGGAAGCTTCAGTTCACATTCCTTAAAAAAGTGACATACTAAGAATTAACACTGGCAATACAACTGAAATCTCAGTACAACTTAGTCTATCTGACAAGTGCTAGGATTATACCAAACATTGCACGGAGAAGAACCACGACCTAGAAAAAAAGAATGCCAAAACCTAAATCAAAAATATATAAGTTAGACAAAAGAGAAAAATCAGAAGAAACACAACAGAAGAGATACTAGCATCAAACAACACAAACAATAAATAATTAATCAAAAGTACTAGCACAATGGGAATCTCAAGACAACTAAGTTTATTCGGTAAGTGCTATGATGATACCAATTAATGCATTGAGAAAGAAATAGTTTTGAACTTAATAGGACTATCTCTTAAACGTAGCTAATTTAAACCAAGAATTTAACTTTTACTATGAAGTTCAACTACTAAAGTTCAAGAAGTTCAAAAGAAATTTGGCACTAAAATTTTGGAAGCCTTATTTGAATGAGACTACAAATCAAGACTAACGAACTATATCATAAGTACAAGAAAACGAGAGTACGTAAAACTATAAAGGTCCAAGTTAGGATGGAATCACATAAAAATAAAATAAATCTCACTTTCTCGAGCAACAACTCGAAAATACACTTGAAAAAAATTGTTTTCAGTTCAACTACTATATAAGTCTTCAAGATAAAAAAACTTAACCAAAACGAATTCCCGATGAAACATTGTGCCACTCTTAAAACACAACACAAAATATACTAGTTATTACATAGTACTCGACAAGACATCAAACACTTCAAAATAGAGCCTACAATGTTTTCAAGAGATATATCACACAACTATCCAATTCACTATGCAAATGATGACCATTTATCCTATGCATCAGGAGCCAAAGTCTGAACCTCCTTGGGAAGCTCCGTCACCATAAGATGGTTATTCCGGTTGAACACAACTCTATACAGATCCTCAGCGTTCCAATCAACAATGCGTGGCTGCAAAACAATAAAACAAATTATCAAAAATCATGACACATAAAAAAGGATGCACAATAAGCCAAAAACAGAAATTGAAAAGCTCAACAAGAAACCCACGTCATTATTTCGAATGTTCTCAACGAACTTTTCACCATCATAGCATCCCGCATACTTCACAGTATAATGGCCACATTCATTTTTCCCTTGAAGTGGAACCTTGACAAACGTTGGTTTCTTTGCAAACAACTCCCAATTGGGCTGCTTGCTTGCATTGTAATCGAGCATCACCATACAGCCTTCATTACTTTGACCAATCTAGAAATCAGAAAAACAAAACAACCGACACGCTTTTAGGTCTCGTAAACAGCAGAAACAAAGATGCGTAAATATTAATCCGGTATAGATAATAAATGTCACTCACAATCTTCTCAGAGTCTTTGTGATAGGTGTTCTTCGAAGGACGGTGGTTCTTCGGATAAGGTAAAGAGTCAAACCATAGGCTTGAATAGAGGCATCATGATCTAAAAACAAATGACCAAAAAAGAGATGTTAAATATTCAAAGTAAAAACCAGCATCACAACAAACAAATAAAAACCAAAAATCAGCTAGTAGATCTCACAAGGTCGGCCTTGAGCAAGTCTTCATTAGCTTTAACATAGCTCTTGAAATCTCTCGCTGCACTCTCCACATTAAACACTTTATTTTCATCCTCAGAAACTAATACCAAGCACAACCCGCAAAAAGCCAAAATAGAAAATAGACAACGGAAAAGAATCAACAAGCAAAGTATTATTAAAAATCATAAAAACAATAGACAGTCTTGTTCAACATAAAGAAACCGATCTGATTGATTACCGTGATGAAATATGGACTCAGCAATATCCTTTTCCCAGATGCAAAATCGGCATTTCTATCGGGATCTTGCTTCCAATCATCAATGAGGAAGTCCATTACATCACCCTCCATCATTTGCCCAAGTGAAAAAACTTCCCAGATGCGATTCCCAGTGAAGTTAGTTACGTTTCCATCAGGCTGAGGTATCATTGAGAATGTATTCTGCAAAGCACACACAAGAAAAAAAAGAAGGAGAAGCAAGATAAGGCATTCATAGCAGTTCGAGTTGTATAAAAAGGAACAGTTCAGGCCATATTTATCTAGCAGTTACAAACAACACAAGAAAAGGAAGAGGAAAAATAATGTGAGATACTCACTCGCCATACTTCTCACGCCATTCATCACTAATCAACAGATTATACAACCTTCAAGCCTTGTCCAGGTGAGGGAATTTATAAGGGTGAAGTCTTTGTGAGGAGCAAAACTTTATAGGAGCTCGGGCACGCTTCGTGCTTACAACATTGCTGTAATCCAAAGCGGGATCTTTCCTAGCACCACCAGCTTTCACGAGCCACTAGCCACTATTCCAAAGAAGGGAGATAAACTTTGGCAGCGCTCCTCGTGACTCTTCCAACGCCAGCAATCTTGTCAAACACATCATCATCGCTATTTATCAATTCCACAATGGGATTCTTGGGTGTAGTAGGGCTATCTGCACAAGCAGCCGTAAAACCTTTCAGAGCTCCCAACCGCCCCTTCATAACACCAGATCTTGTCTTTTCGGGAGAACGCCCCTGGCTAAGATCAATAGCTACGCGCTCGAGCTCCAAGAACGGCTACCAAAGAACACGTAGTCATGCTCACCAAGATCCAGCCACTCACGAAAAAAAGAAGACCGCACAAAGCGTAAGTTCAAATACATATTTCGTGACGATACTAATAGAGAAGTACAAGCTGCAAAAAATTACAAAAAGTCCATGCACACGCACAGGTTCGATGCCAAACAAACCCGGAAGTCAACATCAAACAAATCGCTAGTTGCGCAGTATACAAAGAAAGTCTTCCTAATGTCCAAAATGTCTTCATGGCTGTAATCGACCATTTCAATTACACCATCCTCCCGGCAATAATAGGTCTTGCAGTTTTGTAGCATAAAGAATCCACAATCATGCACGTAAACAAAGGAAAAATAAAAATGGTACAACACAAAATCCAAAAAATACAGGAACAACATCCTCCAGCAACAAAAACAACCAGCAAAAAATCATTAAAAACGGATACTCACGTGTTTTCCTGCTGAGGCACCCGCACAAACTCGCAAGAGAAACCATCAATATGCGCAGGTGAGAACGGTTTGGCCCTGTCTACACTGGACTCCCTCCAAAGCTTCTTTATATTATCTGTCATATTCCTTAAGAATCTAATTGCATCACCCCAGGTTTCATCACGGAGTGAATCAAGACACTCGAAACGACGGAACTTCAAATTCAGAACAACCAAGCACCAATGCCGAGATTCTTCACTAGGCTTCATGGTATCCACAAATGACGGCGGATCAAATGTAGGGAAAAGAAGCTGAAAAAAAATCACAGAGGAAAAATGAATTTACCAAATCATAATGAAACAAAAAATTCAGCCTCCAAACAATAAAATAAAAGAGGGAAATTGAAATTCATAAGTACAAACAAAAAATCACATAATCATAAAAAATTATATCCACCGCCCAAAATTGAGGAACAATCATATCAGTTCAATTCCCTTGCAACAATAAGTACAACTTTAATAAAAGAAGCACAGATCAAGTTCATTCCCCCCCACATCCCAAAACTTCAAAGAAAACATGACAGTTCTAGTTAATGAGTACAAAAAGTCCAAGTTCACCTACTTGGTCAAAACCATCAAGACTGATCTTGTGAACCAATTTAGCACATTGGAATCAATATTTCCATCACGGATCTTGGTCTGTTGTACAAAAGAACAACAATAGTTAGAAAATTGGCAAAACAAGTTATCTCCTATTTACAAAAAGCAAAATCTTGACCGTCACCCATCTGGAACTATCAACTTGTCGGTGTCTCGGCATTTCCGACGAGAGAATATAAAACAACATCAAGATCGTTCGAGTTGAGCATGCCGGTGGGGACAAACGCTTTAGCAATAGAACCAACACCGGCATCACATGCTTTATTTTGAAACATCGGCTTGTGACTAGAAAAACACAAAAGATTACATGAATTAAAACTACCGCAACAACAACAATAATCAAACTAGAGAAAGAAAAAGAGACAAAAAATGGTACGGCAAAATCCCAAACTAACCATTTCAGACGGTTCGTGGCGCAACCTCGTAAATAAGAAAAACGTATCAACCTTAACAACATTACCACTTTCTCGCTTGCGTAAAATGATGAAAAATAATAAGTTCAACAACTTCAAGAGAACATGTCCAAAATGCCAAAATTGAGAAGTACACCCCATCTACAAGTCCTTACCTGGACTATCAGGGTTTGACGACGACGGTAGTTCCTGTGATGAGACCATTATGCCTCCAGTTTCAGGGTTTGACGATGGGACATCTTGAGAGGACACCAATATTGATGCGCTTTCAGGGTCTCAGAGAAAGAAAATCACAGGACGACAAGAGCGCCTCCTGCGTCAAGGGGTCAGAAGAAATTGATAGAAGTAAACCATCATCCTCGGATGGCACCTCCTCCACGCTAGAAGCATCTTGCAATGCATCACCGTAATCAAGACCTCCAAAGCGGAAATTCTCCGTGCAAATCTTCACAACCGTAAACATTTTCATTCCCAACAATACCAACACCAGCGATTTGACATCAAGTATGTCGGCAGCACCAAAGCATCCTCATCAAGAACTTTGGTACCAACATTGCGCCCACTACTCAATGGAACATCATGAGCATCATCTCCACCACTAAGGACAACCTCACGCTCAACATCAATAATCTGATGAAAATAAAAGTTCAGAAAAAGTGAATAATATGAACAAAACTAACAATAAAAATAAGCTACCAATAGGTGCACGTAAAAATAAACCTTGGAAGCATTCACGGCAACATCATCGAACTTGCTGCGCTAACATTCAAAGCAACATCACCAACAGGCAAACAAGGCTCATCGCCAACAATAGGACCCTGATTCAAATGTAATGAGACAAAAAACAATGCTATTATGAGCAACAATAAACGGTGTGGGATAGAAAAATGAACAAGCAAGACACATCGGTGCGCATGAAATTTTAAGAAAATATTAATAAACACAATGAAAATAAACATAACCTTGCACTTATCAGTGGATAGATCATTAACTCCACCGTCAATGTAACCCTCAACATTATGATTGGTCTCACGCATGAAAAGAAAAATTAATAAACAGATGTAGATCAGGAAGTTCAACTACAATCTCGACAATGAGAACAACATAGTAAAAACATACAAACAATGAGGACTGACTCACATCAACAACAGGGTGTCATGAGCCAACATCATTCAGACGTTGATCGTAAACATTAGCCTCGGTACCATCATCAGCCACACTATCGGTGCCGCAGCCTCATCGTGATCAATCTGCATGAAAGAAAATTATTAATAAATAGATGAACATGAGGAAGTTCAACTACAACACCGACATCGGGACAACAACATAAAAATTGCAAACACCAACGATCGACTCACATCAACATCGGGACGCTCAAAGCCAACATCATTCGCTTCGTGATAAAAACATTAGCCTCAAGACCATCACCAGCCCTCGCTGCCGGTGGCGCAGCCTCATCCTCGCTAAAACCGCTTGATAACAACATTTGCACTTTCTTCATATGGCTTGCAGCGAGAGTTTTGCGTAGTTCTGAAACGCTTCATGTTGTTCAACAGACGAACCGAGCTCTGAACTAGATTAGCGGCACCGTCGCGCATATCACCGATCAATGTAGTCAACAGCTTCCTCAGCGTTAAATTGATGACCTTCAGGAAGGATACCATTGATACATCTCAAGCGCTCAACTGTCGTTGGGACCTTTTGCAGCTCGTAACACACATTACTTAAGATATGCTCAAGCGCTCCAACGATGAAACAACAACATCAATACCAAAACCCTGCCTCTGTGAAGCACTAGCATTACTAGGGCCAGGGGGGCATAACCAGCACCCTCAACACCACGGCCATCCCTCAACTCATCGGGCAGAGATGAAAACTTGAACTCGAGACGACGGCATCTCCAGGACTGGCCGTTTATACACTCGGAAAAAAACAACCTCCTCTTGAGTTTTCCACTACAAACAAAAGGGAAAAATAGTTAATCAATCAACACAACACATAGGGAAAAATAATTCATGATATTAACAGATTTAAAATCAACACCACTAATAAAACTTTAACTGTCATTGCCAATTTGTTAGTATTTACCAACAAGCCAGTTGAACAAAGTTATTCAGTTCAACAACACATGAAACAACAGTACTAAAAAACCATACCTAAACCATACAAAATATAAACAGACAACTCTACAGTACACATGTCCACTACAGCAAAAAATAGCTATACCTAAAAATAAATAAAAAGGTCTGCAAGACACAAAACAAACAAAACTCACCGAAGCTTCCCAAACACCCAAATCTTTGGATCTGCATTGCCTTTTTTTTATCAAATCTGCATCAACCAGATCAGAAAGCTTGGCAGGATCCATGTAACATATGCGGGGGACTCGCATGTCAGGCTCCGCAGTTTTGCCATGGATAAGGCAGTCAAGGTACATTAGTACAGGCCCTATGGCACAGCCTGTGATTGCCTTCCCCATGGTATGACCACTTTGGTACTTGGCAACAGCCCTTCTAAGCTCATCAACCATCAGCTGGCAATAATCCATATTTGCCATGTCCTCAAAGACGAGACCCTCAAACATTGCTGCCTCCCTGGAAACACGCGGGGCAGATCCAGGCAACACAATCTTCATAAACACAATAATGAAGAACACTTTCAGAGCAAGGTCATCTTTGCTAGGATCCTTGACGAGCACCTTGAGCTTATTCCTCAAATCCTTTGTCTTGATATCTTTGTCCCTCGCTAATGTCAAGCTCCGATCTTAACTTCATCGAGGCGTCATCATATCCGCCCTCCGACGGCCTTGGCGCAGAAACGACCACCACGAGGGAAACCAAATAATTGTTGTATACCATCGCTAGTGATGCGAAGCTTCTTATTAGCCTCACCCATGTCAAGAGTCATTGTATCACAATCTATCCTCAGTACAAAACTCCCATCGAGGGCGGAAATGTTAGACTTCACCTCCACCAAGATAGAACCAAAACCAGATGCATGAACCCTAGCCACATGCCGACTCTCGAGCAATTTAGCACAATCTTCAACCTCTCTCAACGAACATCGCACAGTTAAGTTCAATTTCCGTTGGTCACCTTCATCCAAGGCAACTTTTCCGGCATTGCCTCTCACCGGCTTGACCGGACTCATAACGCTAACAGGCTGTAAATGAAAACAAAAAAGCCACACCTTAAAAAAATGAATATAGAAAACAACAAAAGCATATGAATGCAAGTAAAAAGAAAAAGAAAAGATTGCACAAGTTCAACTATTAAAACAACATCAGTACCACCCCTCAATTGATGCAAACAATGATCAGCCTAACTCGCCGCAATACCAAAGAAACACAATTAAATCATTGAAAGTACAACTAGTAAATCACATGCAGTACAAAACACAAACCACTACAAAGAATGAATATAGAAAACAAAACAAGCATACGAATGTAAGTTAAAAAAAGATTGCACAAGTTCAACTATTAAAACAACATCAGTACCACCCTCAATTAATGAATACAATGACCAGCCTCACCTGGCCAGCATACCACCCCAAACACAAATTGAATCATTACAATTACAATTAGTAAGTCACATGCTCAACAAAACAGATACCACTGCAAACAATGAATATAGGAAACAAAACAAGCATATGAAGGCAAGTAAAACAAAGAAAAGTTTGCACAAGTTCAATTATTAAAACAACATCAGTACCACAATCAAAATAGATGCAAAACAATGACCAGCCTCACCTGGCCAGCATACCAGCCCAAACACAATTAAATCATTGCAAGTAGAACTAGTAAGACACATGCAGTACAAAACACATACCACTGCATATTCATCTTACGAATCAACTTCAATATCATCTTCTTCGGATGCAGCATCTTGACTTCAACACGAGCACGCCAGAACGCCCCGATGCGGCTATATCTCCCACGTGTCGAGGCACGACTTAGAGGCATAACCGCATTGAAAGCAATGTCGCAAGTGAGGTAATCTTCACACAACCCATGTAATACATAAGGGAAAGAGATACATAGTTGGCTTACGATGCCACTTCACACAATACATAAATAAACATCCATCATTCGTAGTACACTCAAGGTCCGACTACGGAACCAAAATAAAAGAAGATACCCCAAATGCTACACAGATCCCGATCGTCCCAATCGGGCACCACCATCGATCATCGTGAAAAGACACATAGTAACGACCACGTTCCTCGTCGAACTCCCACTTGAGCTCGGTTGAGTCACACACCGCATCGCCGGCACTGCAACTGTTTTGAAGTATCCGTGAGTCACGGGGACTCAGCAATCTCACACCCGAGATCAAGACTATTTAAGCTTATAGGAAGGACAGGGTAGTAACGTGGAGCTGCTGCTTTACTAGCATATATGGTGGCTACTTCGCAAAAGAGAGCGAGAAGAGGAGCAAAGCACGGTCGTGAAGCTAGTAGCGATCAAGAAGTGATCTGAACTACTTACGCCGACATAACTCCAACAAGTGTTCACTTCCCGGACTCCGCCGAGAAGAGACCATCACGGTTACACACGCGGTTGATGTGTATTTTTATTTGAGGTCAACTTCGGGTTTTTACAACCGGACATTAACAAATTCCCATCCGCCTCATAACCGCGGCACGACTTTCGAAAGATATTACCTGCAGGGTGTCCCAACTTAGCCCATTATAAGCTCTCACGGTCAACGAAGGATATTCCTTCTACCGGAAGACCCGATCAATCTCGGAATCCCGGACTACAAGACATTTCGACAGCAATAAAACAAGACCAGCAAAGCCGCCCGAATGTGCCGACAAATCCCGATAGGAGCTGCACATATCTCGTTCTCAGGGCACACCGGATGAGCCAGACGTCGGGTTGGCATAAACCCTGATTGCCCAAGGGGCGCCGGACATCGCTCAAGTTGGACCAGCACTCGAAGGAGAAGCGGCCCGGGGTTAAAATAAAGATGACCCTCGGGCTCGCGAAAACCCGGGGAAAAAGGCTTAGGTGGCAAATGGTAAAACCAATGTTGGGCCTTCTTGGACGAAGTCTTATTCAAAGCGAACTGTCAAGGGGTCCCATAAATCACCCAACCGTGTAAGGAACGCGAAATCAAGGAACATAACACCGGTATGACGGAAACTAGGGTGGCAAGAGTGGAACAAAACACTGCATAAGGCCGAGCCTTCCACCCTTTACCAAGTATATAGATGTATTAATTATAGCAGATATATATTGTGATATCCCCAACAAGTAAACATGTTCCAGCAAGGAACAACATCTCCATGTTCCAACAAGGAACAAACTTCAACTTCACCGCAACTAGCAACGCTATATAACAGGGGCCGAGCAAAGCGGTAACATAGCCAATCAACGGTTTGCTAGGAAAGGATGGTTAGGGGCTGACATGGCAATATGGGTGGCATGATATAGCAAGTGGTAGGCATCGCAGCATAGGCATAGCAAAAGAGCGAGCAACTAGCATAGCAAAGATAGAAGTGATTTCGAGGGTATGGTCATCTTGCGCAATGTTCTCGAGTTGTCGAAAGCTTGATCCTCGTAAGCGTTCTCAACGGGTTCCTTGTTCACGTACTCGCCTCCGGCTCTACCCAAAGCAACAACACAAACAAAGGAACCACAATAAATCACGGTGCAATGCACAAACAACATGATGCAAAACATGACATGATATGCGAGATGTGATATGCAATGCGTATGTGCGCTCCGGAAGGTAAATGATGAACCAGGCATCAACTTGGCAAACCAAGTATGCCACTGGAAAGATGAGATGATTTCGGTTGAAATCGATATAAAGATCACCGGAATCGGATGCACGGTTTGCAAATGACAAGCAAAACAAGAATGGCACAAATCTGCCATTAACAGCATGATGCCACTTAGCAAGCAACAATAAATTAAGCTACTGCACCCAAACGTATCAACAAAGTATATGGCAGTGATCTACACAAGATGCTTGACAAAAGATGAGCACTGAGCTTCGGCTAAATCACATCATAACAGGTTCAAACAAGCATGGCAAAAGTGCACAAAATATCAGGCTGGACATGGCAAAAACAGCATCAGGTTGCAATGTTCAGAGCAAAAAAACTACATGCTACAGGAACTTAAAATAGCAAAACATGGCATGGCATGAATCTACTCAAAGCATAGAACAAAAGTCCCTTACTGACCATAAGCCAAAAAGGAACAGAAAATATTGTAACACCCATGTCAATATTGAAAGTTTCGTTAACAGATTCAGCAACATGGCATGTCAAAAACTGATAACAAGTAGGCATGTTTACAAGCTCAATGCACTCACTACAGAGCCTTAAATAATAAACTAAGCATACATACATCAAGAAGACATGGCATAGAAGACATACATGGCAAGAACAATAACATAGCATACATGGATCAACCACAACAACCTTGGAAAAATGGAATAACATGTAAACAATCTGCCAGGAAACATTTTATAGAAAAAGTAGAGCTTGATTGAATCAAGCTATGGTACTCCATAATTGCAACCAATGACATGGATGGATAGATCAAGACATGTTTAAGAAAACATACTTACTGAAGTATCTCAAAATATGCATAGATCTCTCGGTAGCATCAAGTTAACATGGCATCAAAATATCAGCTAAACAGGGCTGGAATCAGCAACATCAGGACACCTACTTTGCATGCTTGTGCTAGTCACCACATAAATCACAAAAAAACATGGCATACACCCCTGGAAAGATGGCATGACATATAACAAAACACATGTAGAACTCAAATTCATAGGGTGCACACATTAATCATGGCAAAAATAACAAAAGTGCAAGTTCTGATAAAAATCAGAAACTAACATCACATAGCACTCTTTCAACAGCATTTAGGGCATCAAGATGAGCTTAAATGAAAATGATTCAATGAGATGAAATGATCTACTCTTCGAGGCGAACATTTTGACATATTATACGCGCAAAATGGACCTACAGATGCAAAGTTACACTACCGAGAAAATGCAACAAAATCATAGATATGAAAAGACTTGGAGAAAAATGAGGGTGGAGAGAGGTCAACGGGCGTGGGAACCGAGATCGGATCGGGGCCCGACCCGATCGGATCTGGCGACGGCGGTGGAGGAGCTTCGCCGAGGAGGCGGTTGGGTCGGGCGCCGGCCGGAGGTGGCTGCCGGCGGCCGGAGCGGCCGGCGAGGCGCTGGTTTGCATGAGGAGGTCATGGCGGCCGAGCCGGGCGGGCGGGCGGCGGCCAGCCGGGCGGCCGAGGTGGCAGCGGACGGCGGCGGGCGGGCGGGCGGGCGCTCCATGGCGGCGGCGGCGGGCGGCGGCCGGTATACGGGCGGCTTGCCCGGAGGGCGGCGCTGGCCTCAAGGGTCGGGCGCGGTGCGGCGATGTGGGCGCCGGCCGACGTGGTAGCCTGCGATTGGCTAGCGGCGACGGGCGGACGCGTTCGCCCGAGACGTGTCCGCGCGCGGAGTGAAATTTGCTAGGGTTTCGGGTTGGAGTTGATCCTAATTTTCGGGAGGTGTTTAAATAGGCATAGAGGGAGCTAGGAGAGTCCAAATGAGGTGTAGTTTTCGCCACACGATCGTGATCGAACGACGGAGAGCATGGAAGTGACTTAGATGGGTTATTGGGCTGTTTTGGAGGGGTGTTGGGCTGCAACTTAAATAAGCCTTTGCGAGAGTGCGGTTAACCGTTGGAGTACCAAACGAGCTCCAAATGACCCGAAACTTGACCGGTGGTCTACGGGTGGTATACCAAGGCCACTAGACAAACCTCGGTCCATTTCGAGAAGGTTTAATACCCGCACACGGAAAAACGTAAAAGGGGCCGCCGGGGGAGATAGGAGTGCCGGATTGCAAAACGGACAACGGGAAAAAAGCTCGAAATCATGAGACGAACACGTATGCAAATGCGATGCACATGATGACATGATAAAAATGCATGACATGGACAAAATGCAAAAATAAAGAAAAACCCAACCACGGAGGGAATATCATATCACAATGCCGAAAATGGCAAGAGTTGGAGTTACAATTATGGAAAGTTACATCCGGGGTGTTACAACACTCCACCACTACAAGAGGATCTCGTCCCGAGATCTAGGACCGAAAGAACTCCGGATATTCGAACGGAGGTGATCCTCGCGCCCCTGTGTAGCTTCTCGGTCGGAATGGTGTGACCACTTCACTTTCGTGGATTTGATTGACTTGTTGCGAGTCTTGCGCTCGGTTTCTTCAAGAATAGCACTGGGTGCTCATGATAAGAGAGATCTTCTTGAAGTTCAATCTCTTCGAAGTTGATAGTGCGTTCAGGAGTCTTGAAGCACTTGCGAAGCTGTGACACGTGAAACACATCGTGCACGTTTGCAAAGTTGGATGGAATCTCAAGTTGATAGGCGAGATCGCCTCTTTTCCCAATGATCTTGAAAGGACCCACGTATCTAGGGGCAAGCATCCCTTTGATACCGGGCGACGAAAGTGCCTTTCATTGGAGAGACGCGGAGGTAGACATGGTCTCCGATTTCAAAAGCCACATCACGGTGCTTATCCTCATAATAGCTCTTCTGGCGCGATTGCGCGGCTTTGAGATTCTCACGAATGACTTGGCACATTTCTTCTGCTTCTGTGATCAAGTCATTGCCAAGAAGTTGGCGTTCACCTGTCTTAGACCAATTGAGAGGAGTACGGCACTTTACGCCATAGAGAATTTCGAATGGGGCCTTGCCCGAACTCGCTTGGAAGCTGTTGTTGTAGGAGAACTTCGGCATATGGAAGACAATCTTCCCACTTCATACCGAAGGAAATGACACAAGCCACGAGCATATCTTCAAGGATTTGATTGACTCGCTCGACTTGGCCACTTGTTTGAGGATGGAAAACTGTCTTTGAAACGAATGTTGGTGCCCATGGCCTTCAAAAGAATCCCAAAACTTGGAGGTAAAGATGCTGCCACGGTCTGAAGAGATCACTTGTGGAATGCCGTGGAAGGAGACAATCCTGGAGGTGTATAACTCTGCCAACTGAGCTGCTGTGATGGATTCTTTGATAGGAAGAAAATGAGCCACTTTAGTAAGCTTGTCAATGACAACGAAGATAGCATCATTTCCACACTTGGACTTAGGAAATCCAGTCACGAAGTCCATTTCAATATGATCAAACTTCCATTACGGAATAGCAAGAGGTTGAAGGAGACCCGCGGGTCATTGGTGTTCTGCTTTCCCTCCTCCGCAGACATCACAGTCATTCACGACTTGAGCAATTTCTCGCTTCATTCGAGTCCACCAATATGACTGCTTGAGATCATGGTACATCTTCGCATTTCCGGGATGAATGGATAGAAGCGAATTGTGAGCCTCGTTCATAATGACTTTTCGTAGATCACCCTTAGGAACCACAATCCGGTCCTCAAAGAAAAGAGTATCTTTGTCATCAACGTGGAAGCACTTGTACTTGGAAATGCCCTTGTCGATACCACGAAACACGTTTTACACCAAGGTATCCAGGAGTTGAGCCTCACGAATCTGGTCTTCCAAAGAAGGAGAGACTATGAGGTTGGCAAGAAAGCCTTGAGGAACAACTTGAAGATTCAGCTTATGGAAAGCTTCACAAAGATCCGGTGAAAGGGCTTGAGGATTAGACTGCGATAAGCCTTCCTGCTCAAAGCATCTGCAATGACATTGGCCTTGCCGGAGTATATTCAATACTTGGGTTGTACTCTTGAATCATTTTGACCCATCGAGTTTGCACGAGGTTGAGGTTGGGCTGAGTGAAAATGTACTTGAGACTCTTGTGATCGGTGAAAATGTCCACTTTCCTTCCCAACAAGAGATGTCTCCATGTAATCAATGCATGGACAACTGCCGCCAACTCAAGATCGTGAGTGGGGTAGTTATTTTCGTTGGGCTTCAACTGACGAGAGGTATAAGCCACAACTCTCTTCTCTTGCATTAACACAAAGACCGAGACCTTGAAGAGAAGCATCACGAAAACTTCAAATGGCTTGGATTCATCAGGAGGAGTCAAGACAGAGCTGTGACGAGTTTCTCTTTGAGAGTATTGAAAGCAACATCACAATCGGGAGACCGGACATACTTCACATGCTTACGGAGGAGGTTGGAAAGAGGCTTTGCAATCTTGGAGAAGTTTTCAACGAATCTTACGCAATAGCTTGCAAGACCAAGAAAATCATGGAGCTGCTTGACATTCTGAGGAGGTTCCCAATTCACAATTGCGGACACCTTCTCGGGATTAACAGCGATGCCCTTGGCGGAGATGATATGACCAAGATAAAGCACTTCATCGAGCCAAAATTCACATTTGGAGAACTTCGCATAGAATTGATACTCTCTGAGTTTGTCTAGCACCAATCGCAAATGTTTGGTATGATCCTTCTTATTCTTGGAGAAGACCAAAATATCATCAAGATAGACCAAGACGAATTCATTGGTATAGGGGTTGAAAATGAAGTTCATCATCCGAGAGAATGTTGGAGGAGCATTGACGAGGCCGAAAGACATGACAGTATATTCATAAGAACCAAAGCTTGTTCTGAAAGCTATCTTGGGAATATCTTGTTCACGAATGCGAATCTGATGATAACCCATACGAAGGTCAAGCTTGGAGAACACTGTAGCACCTTTGAGTTGCTCGAAAAGCTCATTGATGTTGGGAAGTGGATACTTGTTCTTGATTGTCTTCTTATTCAATGGACGGTAATCGACGCAAAGTCGGTCCGAGCCATACTTCTTCCGGACAAAAAGAACACCTAACGCCAAGGAGATGAACTCGGTCCGATCAAACCCAGACGCTCTTGTTCATCGAGCTGCTTCTTCAATTCCTTCAGCTCATTAGGTCCAAGCTTGTATGGACGCTTGCAAGCGGGTTCAATGCCGGGCTCAAGATCAATAACGAACTCAATCGGCCGGTGAGGAGGCATACCGGAAGCTCTTACGGAAAGACATCTTGGTACTCACAAACGATCGGAATCGAGAGATAGCATTCAATTCGCCCTTCTCATTGAGAGAAAACAACCGAATGGTTTCATCACGAAGCGGCATAGATGATCACATCATTAGAAGAGTGAGTCAATTGAATTTCCCTGGCAGCACAATCAAGCCGAGCTTTGTCCGAGAAAGCCGATCCATCCCGAGAATAAGATCAATATCCGAGTCACCAAGAACAATTGGTTTAGCCGTAAATCTATAATCGCCCATCTTGATAGAAACATCCGAACCATGGAGCTTGCATGCATGAATTTACCCGAGAGACAACCGATAATGGTTTAGGCAAATCTTGAAAAACCAACTCATGCTTAGATGCAAAAGGTCTTGAAATGAAAGAATGCGATGCACCAAAGTATCAAATAAGACTTTTGCAGGAATATCATTAATCGGAAGATTACCCATTATCACATCAAGATTCCTCCGCTTGAGCTGCATTCATCATATTGACCTTTGCAGACTTGGGATTATGCTTGACCACCGCATTGCTGGAAGATTTCACAGAGGAGGAGGCGGAAGGCGCCTCTGGTTGAAGCACTTGTTCGCATAGTGACCTTTCACGACATTTGTTGCAAGTCACCTCGAGAGCGGACGGTGGTAAGGAGCACTTGACCTTGGAGCTTGAGAATTAGACTTGTTACGATAGCTTGGGTTGGGTGGGTGGGAAGATCCACGGCCACCGAAGTTCTTCTACGATAAGGCCGACGGAATGGAGGAGGAGGAAGGTAAAACTTCTGCCGCTTAGCTGCCACTTGAGAGGAAGAAGAAGACTGAACTGCATCCCCGATTCTCTTCTTAGAAGCCTCACATTTGAGCTGGGCAGCTTCTTGCTTCAGAGCCATGTTGTAGAAATCATCATACTTATCTCGCTCAAAAAGCACAAGAGCTAATTGCAGATCTTCTCTCGCACCACCTCAATTGATAGATCATACTCTTTTCATCGTGCACGCCTTGCTTAGCAAAACGAAGCGAAGCTTCGAACTGGATATTGTATTGATAGACAGACATGTTGCCCTGCTTGAGATTGCGGAACTCCTCACGCTTGCTCTCAACAACACTTTTCGGAATGTGATGAGCTCTGAAATCACGGCGGAACTCATCCTGTGTAATGACACGACCTCCTCTGGAATCTTTGTATTCTGGAACCACTCAGCAGCTTGATCCTTGAGTTGAAACGATGCAAACTTGACAAAGTCCTCGTGTCCGACATTGCTACAATCAAAATGCTTGCAGATGTCCACAAGCCAATCGTCAAGGTTCCGTGGCCTCGACACGTAAACCGAAAGACTTCGGCTGATTAGCGAGGAACTGACTGAGAGTAGCAAAGTGCGGCTGATTGTTGCCTTGACCTTGATTACCTTGATTGCCTTGCCCTTGAGTACGCTCTTCCAAGAGCTGCAAAATCATCTAAGCATTGGCATTGGTGGCTGCCATGATAGCTTGCCAGGCCTCTGGAGGCGGAGGTGGAGGTGGAGGGTTCGACTGATCCCCATCACTGCGATCCGGATTCAGACGCGTAGGCGGAGCCATCCTGAAGAGGGTGACATCCGTTAGTCCTTTGATAGGCAAAAGATAAGTTGAATCAACGGATAGAAATTGCAACATATAGTCTTCACAATAAACATTCGAACAAGAACGAACGAATGAATTCCAAAGTTAATCATCACACGTCCATTAAGGTGAGAAGCCACTTAGATAAAGATATGGAAACAACATCTGTCTTAGAAACAAATCGAATATCACAACTGAAAACAAAAGGTCGGCTTCTAGAATGAGCGGAACAAACACATGATAGAGATTTACGCCCAAAGTGTTCGTGGTGGGGCCCACACGGCACGACGTATAGCGGCCGTCACGAATGACAAACAAGACGCCCCCGAATCAGCATAGCCAAGGATTCTTTAAGACGCCTCGCGACCAATCAGAATCGACCGTGAATGGGCGGACCACTAAACTTTGAACCCCAATCTCAAATCATACATCCGTCGGAAAGATATCACCGTAAGCTACTAGAATTCCCACCTATAAACTCCGAAAACTTTACGGTTATGCAATCTGGTGTTGGGGATAATAGGGACACAAAATATATGACCCAAACTAACAATACCTAGATCCAAATTGTATCCATCCGTCAACACATAACCAAGAAATCCTCGGAAATCGTGTACCTCGACCTTCAAAAACATCCGTTATACAAGTCATGGCAATACTCCCGACTCGCCAAGATCGGGCTATCGTGGTTATCTCACCAACAATCGCACAAAAGAGATTTCGATGTCGGCAAAACTCGTGTATTCCGTAACTGCAACGATAAAATTGTGACGACAACACCTCGGAGCTCAACTCCCGGACACCGCCACAACCCCTAAATGTCGGAGGCACCAAGAACAATGTTCTCGTCACAAAACCATCGGAACGATTCCAAGATACCCACGTGATCCTAAAATTTTTTAGTGAAATTTGAGGAGAGAAGAGTCAAAACACTACGTCAGGATACCTCACAGAGCTGACGAAGGAGACCGGGAAGTAAAAGAATCCTACTCTCCGATATATATAATCCTAAGACTCAAAACATTTTTCCATTCTAGACTCAACAACGCCAACAAACAATCAAGTAGGGGGCTCTAAGTCGGGAAGGCTCGATTACCAACTTGTAACGCCCCGATGCGCGGCTATATCTCCCACGTGTCGAGGCACGACTTAGAGGCATAACCGCATTGAAAGCAATGTCGCAAGTGAGGTAATCTTCACACAACCCATGTAATACATAAGGAAAGAGATACATAGTTGGCTTACAAATGCCACTTCACACAGTACATAAATAAACATCCATCATTCAGAGTACACTCAAGGTCCGACTACGGAACCAAAATAAAAGAAGATACCCCAAATGCTACACAGATCCCCGATCGTCCCAACCGGGCACCACTACTGATCATCAGGAAAAGACACATAGTAACGACCACGTTCCTCGTCGAACTCCCACTTGAGCTCGGTTGAGTCACCCGACCGCATCGTCGGCACCTGCAACTGTTTTGAAGTATCTGTGAGTCACGGGACTCAGCAATCTCACACCCGCGAGATCAAGACTATTTAAGCTTATAGGAAGGACAGGGTAGTAACGTGGAGCTGCTGCAGTTTACTTAGCATATATGGTGGCTACTTCAAAAAGAGAGCGAGAAGAGGAGCAAAGCACGGTCGTGAAGCTAGTAGCGATCAAGAAGTGATCCTGAACTACTTACGCCGACATAACTCCAACACCGTGTTCACTTCCGGACTCACGAGAAGAGACCATCACGGTTACACACGCGTTGATGTGTATTTTTATTTGAGGTCAACTTCGGGTTTTTACAACCGGACATTAACAAATTCCCATCCGCCTCATAACCGCGGGCACGGCTTTCGAAAGATATTACCTGCAGGTGTCCCAACTTAGCCCATTATAAGCTCTCACGGTCAACGAAGGATATTCCTTCTACCGGAAGACCCGATCAATCTCGAATCCGGACTACAAGACATTTCGACAAAGAATAAAACAAGACCAAAGAAGCCGCCCGAATGTGCCGACAAATCCCGATAGGAGCTGCACATATCTCGCTCGTGGCACACCGGATGAGCCAGACGCCGGGTTGGCATAAACCCCGATTGTCCAAGGGGCGCGGACATCGCTGTTGGACCCGCACTCAAGGAGAACTGGCCTGGGGTTAAAATAACGATGACCCTCGGGCTCGCGAAAAACCGGGGGAAAAAGGCTTAGGTGGCAAATGGTAAAACCAATGTTGGGCCTTGCTGGACGAGTCTTATTCAAAGCGAACTGTCGGGGTCCCATAAATCACCCAACCGTAAGGAACGCTAAATCAAGGAACATAACACCGGTATGAAGGAAACTAGGGTGGCAAGAGTGGAATAAAACACCAGGCATAAGGCCGAGCCTTCCACCCTTTACCAAGTATATAGATGTATTAATTATAGCAGATATATATTGTGATATCCCCAACAAGTAAACATGTTCCAGCAAGGAACAACATCTCCATGTTCCAACAAGGAACAAACTTCAACTTCACCGCAACTAGCAACGCTATAAGAGGGCCGAGCAAAGCGGTAACATAGCCAATCAACGGTTTGCTAGGAAAGGATGGTTAGGGCTGACATGGCAATATGGGTGGCATGATATAGCAAGTGGTAGGCATCGCAGCATAGGCATAGCAAAAGAACGAGCAACTAGCATAGCAAAGATAGAAGTGATTTGGAGGGTATGGTCATCTTGCGTGCAATGTTCTCAGAGTTGTCGAAAGCTTGATCCTCGAAGCGTTCTCAACGGGTTCCTCGCTCACGCACTCGCCTCCCGGCTCTACCCAAAGCAACAACACAAACAAAGGAACCACAATAAATCACGGTGCAATGCACAAACAACATGATGCAAAACATGACATGATATGCGAGATGTGATATGCAATGCGACAAAGCGCCCGGAAGGTAAATGATGAACCAGGCATCAACTTGGCAAACCAAGTATGCCACTGGAAAGATGAGATGATTTCGGTTGAAATCGATATAAAGATCACCGGAATCGGATGCACGGTTTGCAAATGACAAGCAAAACAAGAATGGCACAAATCTGCCATTAACAGCATGATGCCACTTAGCAAGCAACAATAAATTAAGCTACTGCACCCAAACGTATCAACAAAGTATATGGCAGTGATCTACACAAGATGCTTGACAAAAGATGAGCACTGAGCTTCGGCTAAATCACATCATAACAGGTTCGAACAAGCATGGCAAAAGTGCACAAAATATCAGGCTGGACATGGCAAAAACAGCATCAGGTTGCAATGTTCAGAGCAAAACAACTACATACTACAGGAACTTAAAATAGCAAAACATGGAATGGCATGCATCTACTCAAAGCATAGAACAAAAGTCCCTTACTGACCATAAGCCAAAAAGGATCAGAAAATATAGTAACACCCATGTCAATATTGAAAGTTTCGTTAACAGATTCAGCAACATGGCATGTCAAAAACTGATAACAAGTAGGCATGTTTACAAGCTCAATGCACTCACTACAGAGCCTTAAATAATAAACTAAGCATACATACATCAAGAAGACATGTCATAGAAGACATACATGGCAAGAACAATAAGATAGCATACATGGATCAACTACAACAACCTTGGAAAAATTGAATAACATGTAAACAATCTGCCAGGAAACATTTTATAGAACAAGTAGAGCTCTATTGACTCAAGCTATGGTACTCCATAATTGCAAACAAGTACATGGATTGATAGAGCAAGACATGTTTAACAAAACATCCTTACTGAAGTATCTCAAAATATGCATAGATCTCTCGGTAGCATCAAGTTAACATGGCATCAAAATATCAGCTAAACAGGGCTGGAATCAGCAACATCAGGACACCTACTTTGCATGCTTGTGCTAGTCACCACATAAATCACAAAAAAACATGGCATACACCCCTGGAAAGATGGCATGACATGTAACAAAACACATGTAGGACTCAAATTCATAGGGTGCACACATTAATCATGGCAAAAATAACAAAAGTGCAAGTTCTGATAAAAATCAGAAACTAACATCACATAGCACTCTTCCAACAGCATTTCGGGCACCAAGATGAGCTTAAATGAAAATTATGCAATGAGATGAAATGATCTACTCTTCGAGGCGAACATTTTGACATATTATACGCGCAAAATGGACCTACGGATGCAAAGTTACGCTACCGAGAAAATGCAACAAAATCATAGATATGAAAGGACTTAGAGAAAAATGAGGGGGGAGAGAGGTCAACGGGCGCGGGAACCGAGATCGGATCGGGGCCCGACCCGATCGGATCTGGCGACGGGCGGTGGAGGAGCTTCGCCGGAGGAGGCGGCCGGGTCGGGCGCCACGAGGGGCGGTGCCCGGCGGGCCGAGCGGCCGGCCGGCGAGGCGCGGGTGGCGGCGAGGTCATGGCGGCCGGAGCCGTGGCGGGCGGCGGGAGCCGGGCGCGAGGTGGCGGCGGCCGGTGGGCGGGGCGGGCGGCGGGCGGGCGCTGGCACGGGCGGCGCTGGTCCGGAGGTTGCCATTGGGCCTCAAGGGCAAGGGCGATGGGCGCCAAGGGCCGACGTGGCAGCTCGCGATTGGCTGGCGGCGACGGCGGACGCGTCTGCTCGCCTGACGTGTCCGCGGCGCGGAGGAAATTTGCTAGGGTTTCGGGTTGGAGTTGATCCGAATTTTCGGGAGGTGTTTAAATAGGCATAGAGGGAGCTAGGAGAGTCCAAATGAGGTGTAGTTTTCGCCACACGATCGTGATCGAACGACGGAGAGCATGGAAGTGACTTAGATGGGTTATTGGGCTGTTTTGGAGGGGTGTTGGGCTGCAACTTAAATAAGCCTTTGCGAGAGTGCGGTTAACCGTTGGAGTACCAAATGACCCGAAACTTGACCGGTGGTCTACGGGTGGTATACCAAGGCCACTAGACAAACCTCGGTCCATTTCGAGAAGGTTTAATACCCGCACACGGAAAAACGTAAAAGGGGCCGCCGGGGAGATAGGAGTGCCGGATTGCAAAACAGACAACGGGAAAAAAGCTCGAAATCATGAGACGAACACGTATGCAAATGCGATGCACATGATGACATGATAAAAATGCATGACATGGACAAAATGCAAAAATAAAGAAAAACCCAACCACGGAGGGAATATCATATCACAATGCCGAAAATGGCAAGAGTTGGAGTTACAATTATGGAAAGTTACATCCGGGGTGTTACACACGCTTCTTCACACCTTTGTTCACTTTTGCAGGATTGAACTTTACGCTTCTTATTTTCTTTCAACAAAGACCGCTCTTGAAGAGGAGACGAAGAAGGCTTCTTATTTGTCAAACCTCGTGGACTCCGACGAACAGAGGAGCCACTAAGTTTGCTTGGACCATTTTTCACAGCAACACTATCCGCATCAGCTTTGCTATTACCAGGTTGGGAAACAACTTTCACACGTGGACTACGCCTCTGTGTGCCATCAGGATTTCGATCTGACATCTTCCTCTTCAAAATAGCTTTCTTCTCCTTAACTCCATCACGATCAAACACTTGCGTCAAACGAGTTTGCATCAAGTTTGTCTTCACAGGCATGTCACTTCCATGAGATCCGACATGAACAGTTGAAAAACCCGCGTCACCACCTTCATCACCTACGCATTTAGGAGCTTGAGCAACATCAACATCACTTTCTGGCACACAGGCAGCCTTTTGACGCCGTTCCAATTCCTTTCTCTTCTGAAATTCATACTTCTTCTTTCTTATCCTTTCGTCCTCGAACAGAATCGCATAGGAACATCCTCGGCTTGGGTAATGTGCTCGGTGCCATCAACACTTTGAGACTGAGTAATGCATAACCGCAAGCTGCCATCACCATCATCAACGTTAAGTGAATACATTCCATCATTAATATCTTTAACAACATCACCAATGTCCTTCGAACACCATGGCTGTCATTAATCGCATAAACCAATAATGTAACCATGCACATAAAAATTAAAACACAATTAACATTGCAGACACAAAGATAAATAAAGCGCATAGCATCAGACACAAAACAAAACGGAACAACTGATGTAACTAAGCATATATATGTATTAAAGGCTGATAAAAATAGAGCAAATATAAGGGAAACACCAGCAACTTTCGCAAGTTCTTCTAGAGGATTTGGTGTCTCAAAATAACATTCACAAGATCTTGAAAGCACTACGATTTGTCGAATCAGGGAGGCACCGCACTCCAACATCCGCAACAACATCATAATTAGCAAAAAGTACAAGAACAATCAATCGGTTCAACTATGTGAACACTACAAGTTCACCGAATAAAACAAATATGAACCCACCACTTGCGTAACAAACTTCGTAAAACACAACTCTTTCAACACCATACTAGTTCTTCATTGACTACTACAACCTATTCAAATGCAGGACATCAGTTCAAAATACACATGGTGATAAGTACTACATCCCGTCTGCAGGTTGCATCAATCGCCAAAGCCATACACGCCATACAATCCAGGACAAAATTAACACATATCAAAATACATACAACTTATAAAGTCGACACGACAACAACTGCATTTACATAAAAACCAGATCTATTAAAACATCATCCAAAATACACGGAAAATCACCTGCATTCAATTTGTCCGGACCGGATGATGTACCCATTGAGATCTACAGTCCTAAAATCTGCCGAACCAGATCTGCAAGACACATGAACAAAATTTAGGGATTTGAACTATTTCAGAAATGAAGCACGCCATACAAAAGCAAAACTCTTACCAGCAAACACAAAATCCGCCACGCAATCCAAAGTATCACCGCCGCCAAACGCTGCTCAACAGCAAAGGAACCCTAGCGAGTGCAGCTGGGACAAAGAAAGAGAGCAAGAGATTAGAAATAGAGAGAAAATCTGAACATAAGAGGACGCAAGCAAAGTCAATGGCAGAGCAAAAAGAACAAAACAGAACACCCGGACCTCCACCCCTGGGGTTGAGCCCTCCGGCCGACGCTCCCGCGGCGAAACAGGAGTAACAACTCCCCCTCCGAGAAGAGAAGAAGAGGGGAACGAAGACTGAATCGATTTGGGGACGAGAGAGGAGCGGAACGGGGAAGATCGGAGGTTAAAAGGTGAGTGGGAGGGTTAAAAGATGACTGGGAGAAAACGGACGGCTAAAGCCCACAACCGTGGCGAAGCCCACTATCTCTAGCCAGTTACAAAAGATAATACCAAAAATCAAATACAAATAAAAAAATTAATATAGATGGTGAAAACAAACGGCTAAAGTACAAATAATAACTCACAACAGTACAAAAAATTATCAAACAAGTACAAATGAAAAAATAATTCATAACGGTCATGTTTTTCCCTAAAAAGTAAAGATAAGATAATGGGGCAAGTCATGTTACGGACTGCGCCTCCGCATGCGGCCATGACACGCCCGGCGTCGTTGCCTGCTTCTGACTCGTTCTGGCTCGGCCTCGCGGATGGGGGTCCTCCCCCTCCCCGGCTCGGCCTCGCGCTAACGCGGCAGTGCGCTCGTTTGATAGGTGCAGTGCGGTTATTCTGTTTGCCCCCACCCCACGCACCCACACCCCTAATATAGATAATGGGGCAAAGTCCATACAAGGAAGATGTGTCAGCACAACTATGCCCCTCGGTACGGTTCGGTGCGGGGGCAAGTCATGTTTCCCCCACGCACCCACACCCATAAAGATAGAAAACGCGGTTATTCTGTTTCCCCACGCACCCACACCCCTAAGATAAGATAATGGGGTAAGTCATGTTACGGACTCGCCTCGCATGCCGCCGCATGACGCAGCGTCGTCGCTGCCACTTCGTTCTTGGCTCGGCCTCGCCAGATGGGGAGGGGGTCCCACCCCTCCCCTGTGCTCGGCCTCGCGCTAACGCTGGCAAAGGCGCTCGTTTGACAAAGCGCACGGTTATTCTGTTTGCCCCCACCCCACGCACCCCACACCCCTAAGATAGATAATGGGGCAAAGTCCATACAAGGAAGATGTGTCAGTACAACTATGCCCCTCGGTACGGTTCGGTGCGGGGGCAAGTCATGTTTCCCCCACGCACCCACACCCCTAAAGATAGAAAACGCGGTTATTCTGTTTCCCCACGCACCCACACCCCTAAGATAAGATAATGGGGCAAGTCATGTTACGGTCTCACCTCCGCATGCGACGCCGCGGCACGCCGCGTCGTCGCCTGCTACGGCTCGTTCCTGGCTCGGCCTCACCGGGATGGGGTGGGGGAGGGGTCCCACCCCTCCCCGGCTCGGCCTCAGCGCTAATGCGGCAAAGGCGCTCGTTTGGCGCCTTGCGGTTATTCTGCTTCCCCACCCCACGCACCCACACCCCTAAAAAGATAGATAATGAGGCAAAGTCCATACAAGGAAGATGTGTCGGTACAACTATGCCCCTGATGCAGTTCGGTGCGGGGGCAAGTCATGTTTCCCCCACGCACCCACACCCCTAAAGATAGAAAACGCGGTTATTCTGTTTCCCCACGCACCCACTGTTGGGGAACGTAGTAATTTCAAAAAATTTCCTACGCACACACAGGACCATGGTGATGGCATAGCAACGAGAGGGGAGAGTGTTGTCTACGTACCCTCGTAGACCAAAGCGGAAGCGATCACAACGTAGAGGAAGTAGTCGTACGTTCTCCTCGCGATCCTGCCGATCCGGTTGCGTTACTCGGCACCTCCGAGTCGATGATGACGTAGAGGAAGTAGTCAGACGTTCTCCTCGCGATCCAGCCGATCCCAGCGCCGTTACTCCGGCGCCTCGAGTTCTTGGCACACGCTCAGCTCGATGGCGCTCCTCGGGCTCCGATCCGGCAAAGCTACGGGAGAGGGAGTTCCACAAGACGACGGCGTGGTGACGATCTTGATGTTTCACCGACGCAGGGCTTCGCCTAAGCACCGCTACGATATGACCGAGGTGGAATATGGTGGAGGGGGGCACCGCACACGGCTAAGGAACGATCTCAAGGATCAACTTGTGTGTCCTAGGGTGCCCCCCCCCCCCCGTATATAAAGGAGGGAGGGAGGAGGTGGCCGGCCACAAGGGGGGGCGCACCATGAGGAGGGGGAAACCTACTCCAAGTAGGTTTCCCTCTCTTTTCCTTATCTTATTTGGAGGGGGAAGGAAGGAGTACTAGTATTTAGGAAGTAGTACTAGTAGTAGGAATAGGAAGAGGGGGAAGGAGAAAGGAAGGGGGCGGCCCCTTCCCCAATTCGGATTGGGCTTGGGGCGCGCCTCCCTTGTTCCTTCTCCTTCCTCCTACATGGGCCCAATAAGGCCCATATACCTCCCGGGGTTCAGTAACCTCCGGAGCTCCAAACTTCTCGGAACCTTTCCGGTGTCCAAATATATCCGTCCAATATATTAATCTTTATGTCTCGACCATTTCGAGACTCCTCGTCATGTCCGTGATCATATCCGGGACTCGAACAACCTTCGGTACATCAAAATACACAAACTCATAATATAACCGTCATCGAAACCTTAAGCGTGCGGACCCTACGGTTCGAGAACAATGTAGACATGACCGAGACACATCTCGGTCAATAACCAATAGCGGGACCTGGATGCCCATATTGGTTCCTACATTTTCTACGAAGATCTTTATCGGTCAGACCGCATAACAACATACGTTGTTCCCTTTGTCATCGGTATGTTACTTACCCGAGATTCGATCGTCGGTATCGAATACCTAGTTCAATCTCGATTCTTGGCAAGTCTCTTTACTCGTTCCGTAATACATCATCTCACAACTAACTCATTAGTTGTAATGCTTGCAAGGCTTATGTGATGTGTATTACCGAGAAGGCCCAGAGATACCTCACCGACAATCGGAGTGACAAAACCTAATCTCGAAATACGCCAACCCAACAAGTACCTTTGGAGACACCTGTAGTACTCCTTTATGATCACCCGATTACGTTGTGACGTTTGGTAGTACCCAAAGTGTTCCTCCGGTAAACGGAGTTGCATAATCTCATAGTTACAGGAACATGTATAAGTCATGAAGAAAGCAATAGCAACATACTAAGCGATCAAGTGCTAGGCTAACGGAATGGGTCATGTCAATCAGATCATTCTCCTAATGATGTGATCCCGTTAATCAAATGACAACTCATGTCTATGGTTAGGAAACATAACCATCTTTGATTAACGAGCTAGTCAAGTAGAGGCATACTAGTGACACTCTGTTTGTCTATGTATTCACACATGTATTATGTTTCCGGTTAATACAATTCTAGCATGAATAATAAACATTTATCATGATATAAGGAAATAAATAATAACTTTATTATTGCCTCTAGGGCATATTTCCTTGATCTCCCACTTGCACTAGAGTCAATAATCTAGATTACTCAAGAATGATTCTAACACCCATGGAGTCTTGGTGCCGATCATGTTTTGCTCGTGGAAGAGGCTTAGTCAACGGGTCCGCAACGCTCAGATCCGTATGTACTTTGCAAATCTCTATGTCTCCCACTTGGACTTGGTCCCGAATGGAATTGAAGCGTCTCTTGATATGCATGGTCCTCTTCTGATATCTGGATACCTTTGCCACGGCAATTGCACGATATTGTCACGAGAAGATCTTCATTGGTCCCGATGCACTAGGTACAACACCTAGATCGGAAATGAACTCTTTCATCCAGACTCCTTCATTTCTGCTTCCGAAGCAGCTATGTACTCCGCTTCACATGTATATCCCGCCATACGACGCTTTGTTTAGAACTGCACCAACCGACAGCTCCACCGTTTAACAAAAACACGTATCCGGTTTGCGATTTAGAATCGTCCGGATCGATGTCAAAGCTTGCATCGACGTAACCATTTACGACTAGCTCTTTGTCACCTCCATATACGAGAAACATATCCTTAGTCCTTTTCGTGTATTTCAGGATGTTCTTGACCGCTGTCCGATGATCCACTCTGGATTACTTTGGTACCTTCCTGCCAAGCTTACACTAAGCATACGTCAGGTCCGGTACACGGCATTGCATACATGATAGAGCCTATGGCTGAAGCATAGGGAACATCTTTCATTTTCTCTCTATCTTCTGCTGTGGTCGGGCATTGAGTCGACTCAATCTCACACCTTATGTCTGGTAAAAACCTTTCTTTGCACGATCCATTTTGAACTTCTTCAAAACTTCGTCAAGGTATGTGCTTTGTGAAAGTCCAATTAAGCGTCTTGATCTATCTCTATAGATCTTGATGCCCAATATGTAAGCAGCTTCACCAAGGTCTTTCATCGAAAAACTCTTGTTCAAGTATCCCTTTATGCTATCCAGAAATTCTATATCATTTCCGATCGGTAATATGTCATCTACATATAATATCGTAAATGCTCTGAGCTCCCACTCACTTTCTTGTAAATACAGGCTTCTCCAAAAGTGCATATAAACCCAAATACTTTGATCACACTATCAAAGCGTTTATTCCAACTCCGAGATGCTTGCACCAGTCCATAAATGGATCGCTGGAGCTTGCACACTTTGTTAGCTCCCTTTGGATCGATAAAACCTTACGGTTGCATCATATACAACTCTTCTTCCGTAAACCCATTCAGGAATGCGGTCTTTACATCCATTTGCCAAATTTCATAATCATAAAATGCGGCAATTGCTAACATGATTCGGACAGACTTAAGCATCGCTACGGGTGAGAAGGTCTCATCGTAGTCAATCCCTTGAACTTGTCGAAACCCCTTTGCGACAAGTCGAGCTTTGTAGACAACAATATTACCATCACCGTCGGTCTTCTTCTTGAAGATCCACTTGTTTTCTATTGCTTGCCGACCCTCGGGCAAGTCAACCAAAGTCCACACTTTGTTTTCATACATGGATCCTATCTCGCATTTCATGGCCTCAAGCCATTTTATGGAATCTGGGCTCACCATCGCTTCTTCATAGTTCGTAGGTTCATCATGGTCTAGTAGCATGACTTCCGAACAGGATTGCCGTACCACTCGGGTGCGGATTTTATTCTGGTTGATCTACGAGGTTACGTAGTAACTTGATCTGAAGTTTCATGATCAACATCATCAACTTCCTCACTATTTGGTTAGATATCGCATGAAACTAGTTTCGTGATAAACTACTTTCAAATAAGGGAGAAGGTGCGATTACCTCATCAAGTTCTACTTTCCTCCCACTCACTTCTTTCGAGAGAAACTTCTTCTCTAGAAAGGATCCATTCTTAGCAACAAATGTCTTGCCTTCGGATCTGTGATAGAAGGTGTACCCAACTGTCTCCTTTGGGTATCCTATGAAGATACATTTCTCCGATTTAGGTTCGAGCTTATCAGGTTGAAGCTTTTTCACATAAGCATCGCATCCCCAAACTTTAAGAAACGACAACTTTGGTTTCTTGCTAAACCACAGTTCATAAGGTGTCGTCTCAACGGATTTTGACGGTGTTCTATTCAGCGTGAATGCGGCCGTCTCAAGAGCATAACCCCAAAGCGATAGCGGTAAATCTGTAAGAGACATCATAGATCGCACCATATCTAGTAAAGTGCGATTACGACGTTCGGACACACCATTGCATTGCCGTGTTCGGGTGGCGTGAGTTGCGTAAACTATTCCGCATTGTTTCAAATGTAGACCAAACTTCGTAACTCAAATATTCGCCTCCACGATCGGATCGTAAAAACTTTATTTTCTTATTACGATGATTTTCAACTTCACTCTGAAATTCTTTGAACTTTTCAAATGTCTCAGACTTATGTTTCATTAAGAAGATATACCCATATCCCTTAAATCATCTGTGAAGGTGAGAAAATAACGATATCCGCCACGAGCCTCAACATTCATTGGACCACATACATCTGTATGTATGATTTCCAACAAATCTGTTGCTCTCTCCATAGTACCGGAGAACGGGGTTTTAGTCATCTTGCCCATGAGGCACGGTTTGCAAGTGCCAAGTGATTCATAATCAAGTGACTCCAAAAGTCCATCAGTATGGAGTTTCTTCATGCGCTTTATACCGATATGACCTAAACGGCAATGCCACAAATAAGTCGCACTATCATTATCAACTCTGCATCTTTTGGTTTCAACATTATGAATATGTGTATCACTACTATCGAGATTCATTAAAAATAGACCACTCTTCAAGGGTGCATGACCATAAAAGATATTATTCATATAAATAGAACAACCTTTATTCTACGATTTAAATGAATAACCGTCTCGCATCAAACAAGATCCAGATATAATGTTCATGCTTAACGCCGGCACCAAATAACAATTATTTAGGTCTAAAACTAATCCCGAAGGTAGATGTAGAGGTAGCGTGCCGACCGCGATCACATCGACTTTGGAACCATTTCCACGCGCATCGTCACCTCGTCCTTTGCCAGTGTTCGCTTAATCTGTAGTCCCTGTTTCGAGTTGCAAATATTAGCAACAGAACCAGTATCAAATACCAGGTGCTACTGCGAGCTCTAGTAAGGTACACATCAATAACATGTATATCACATATACCTTTGTTCACCTTGCCATCCTTCTTATCCGCCAAATACTTGGGGCAGTTCCGCTTCAAAGGACTGATCTGGCTTATGAGAGGCACTCGATTTCAGGTTTAGGTCCAGACTTGGGTTTCTTCCCTTGAGCGACAACTTGTTTGCTGTTCTTCTTGAAGTTCCCTTCTTCTTCCCTTTGCCTTTCTTCTTGAAACTAGTGGTCTTATTGACCATCAACACTTGATGCTCCTTCTTGATTTCTACCTCCGCAGCCTTCAAAGATTGCGAAGAGCTCGTGCATAGTCTTTACTAACCCTTGCATATTATAGTTCATCACGAAGCCTTTGTAGCTTGGTGGCAGTGATTGAAGAATTTCATCAATGACACAATCATCCGGAAGATCAACTCCCGGTTGAGTCAAGTGATTGTAATACCGGACATTACGAGTATGTGCTCACCGATGCACCCATTCTCCTCCATTTTGCAGCTATAGAATTTATTGGAGACTTCATATCTCTCAATCCGGGCATTCTGTTGAAATATCAACTTCAACTCTTGGAACATCTCATATGCTCCACGACTTTCAAAACGTCGTTGAAGACCCGGTTCTAAGCCGTAAAGCATGGCACCTGAACTATAGAGTAGTCATCGACTTTGCTCGCCAGGCGTTCTTAACGTCGTCGGTTGCATCGGCGGGCAGGCACCTAGCGGTGCATCCAGACGTAACTTTTGTGCAGCAATGAGGATAATCCTCGGGTTACGGACCCAGTCCGTGTAATTGCTACCATCATCTTTCAACTTTGCTTTCTCAAGGAACGCATTAAAATTCAACGAAACAACAAAGACGAGCCATCTATCTACAAACAGACATAGACAAGCAAGATACTATCGGTACTAAGTTCATGATAAATTTAAGTTCAATTAATCATATTACTTAAGAACTCCCACTTAGGCAGACATCTCTCTAGTCATCTAAGTGATCACGTGATCCAAATCAACTAAACCATAACCGATCATCACGTGAGATGGAGTAGTTTTCAATGGTGAACATCTTATGTTGATCATATCTACTATATGATTCACGCTTTCGACCTTTCGGTCTCCGTGTTCGAGGCCATATCTGCATATGCTAGGCTCGTCAAGTATAACCTGAGTATTCTGCGTGTGCAAAACTGGCTTGCACCCGTTGTAGATGGACGTAGAGCTTATCACACCCGATCATCACGTGGTGTCTCGGCACAACGAACTTTGGCAACGGTGCATACTCAGGGAGAACACTACTTGATAATTTTAATGAGAGATCATCTTAAAATGCTACCCTCAATCAAAGCAAAATAAGATGCATAAAGGATAAACATCACATGCAATCAATATAAGTGATATGATATGGCCATCATCATCTTGTGCTTGTGATCTCCATCTCCGAAGCACCGTCATGATCACCATCGTCATCGGTGCGACACCTTGATCTCCATCGTAGCATCGTTGTCGTTTACGCCATCTATTGCTTCTACGACTATCGCTACCGCTTAGTGATAAAGTAAAGCAATTACAGTATGCGTTTGCATTTCATACAATAAAGCGACAACCATATGGCTCCTGCCGATTGCCGATAACTCGGTTACAAAACATGATCATCTCATACAATAAAATATAGCATCACGTCTTGACCATATCACATCACAACATGCCCTGCAAAAACAAGTTAGACGTCCTCTACTTTGTTGTTGCAAGTTTTACGTGGCTGCTACGGGCTGAACAAGAACCGTTCTTACCTACGCAATAAAACCACAACGATAAAACGTCAAAAAGACACCGTTTTAACCATCACAAGGACACCGAGTAGCCACACTCGGTACAACTAAAGTAAGAGAGACAGACACACGCCATCAACCTTAAAGCACGAGTGCTCGTAGCAGTGAAACCAGTCTCGCGTAAGCGTCTGGCGTAATGTCGGTCCGGGCCGCTTCATCTCACAATACCGCTGAACCAAAGTATGACATCTTTGGTAGGCAGTATGACTTGTATCGCCCACAACTCACTTGTGTTCTACTCGTGCATATGACATCAACGCATAAAACCTGGCTCGGATGCCACTGTTGGGGAACGTAGTAATTTCAAAAAAATTCCTACGCACACAGAGGACCATGGTGATGGCATAGCAACGAGAGGGGAGAGTGTTGTCTACATACCCTCGTAGACCAAAGCGGAAGCGATCACAACGTAGAGGAAGTAGTCGTACGTTCTCCTCGCGATCCTGCCGATCCCAGTGCCGTTACTCCGGCACCTCCGAGTCGATGATGACGTAGAGGAAGTAGTCGTACGATCTCCACGCGATCCAGCCGATCCCCGCGCCGTTACTCCGGCGCCTCCGAAGTTCTTGGCACACGCTCAGCTCGATGACGCTCCTCGGGCTCCGATCCAAAGAAAGCTCCGAGGAGAGGGAGTTCTGTCGACGACGGCGTGACGATCTTGATGTTTCACCGACGCAGGCTTCGTCTAAGCACCGCTACGATATGACCGAGGTGGAATATGGTGGAGGGGCACCGCACACGGCTAAGGAACGATCTCAAGGATCAACTTGTGTGTCCTAGGGTGCCCCCCACCCCGTATATAAAGGAGGGAGGGAGGTGGCCGGCCACAAGGGGGGCGCACCATGAGGAGGGGAAACCTACTCCAAGTAGGTTTCCCTCTCTTCCTTATCTTATTTGGAGGGGAAGGAAGGAGTACTAGTATTTAGGAAGTAGTACTAGTAGTAGGAATAGGAAGAGGGGAAGGAGAAAGGAAAGGGGGCGGCCCCTTCCCCAATTCGGATTGGGCTTGGCGCGCCCCCTCCTTGTTCCTTCTCCCTTCCTCCTACATGGGCCCAATAAGGCCCATATACCTCCCGGGGGTTCGGTAACCTCCGGAGCTCCAAACTTCTCGGAACCTTTCCGGTGTCCAAATATATCCGTCCAATATATTAATCTTTATGTCTCGACCATTTCGAGACTCCTTGTCATGTCCGTGATCATATCCGGGACTCGAACAACCTTCGGTACATCAAAATACACAAACTCATAATATAACCGTCCTTGAAACCTTAAGCGTGCGGACCCTACGGTTCGAGAACAATGTAGACATGACCGAGACACATCTCGGTCAATAACCAATAGCGGGACCTGGATGCCCATATTGGTTCCTACATTTTCTACGAAGATCTTTATCGGTCGAACCGCATAACAACATACGTTGTTCCCTTTGTCATCGGTATGTTACTTACCCGAGATTCGATCGTCGGTATCCAATACCTAGTTCAATCTAGATTCTTGGCAAGTCTCTTTACTCGTTCCGTAATACATCATCTCACAACTAACTCATTAGTTGTAATGCTTGCAAGGCTTATGTGATGTGTATTACCGAGAAGGCCCAGAGATACCTCTCCGAGCAATCGGAGTGACAAAACCTAATCTCGAAATACGCCAACCCAACAAGTACCTTTGGAGACACAGTAGTACTCCTTTATGATCACCCGATTACGTTGTGACGTTTGGTAGTACCCAAAGTGTTCCTTGGTAAACGGAGTTGCATAATCTCATAGTTACAGGAACATGTATAAGTCATGAAGAAAGCAATAGCAACATACTAAGCGATCAAGTGCTAGGCTAACGGAATGGGTCATGTCAATCAGATCATTCTCCTAATGATGTGATCCCGTTAATCAAATGACAACTCATGTCTATGGTTAGGAAACATAACCATCTTTGATTAACGAGCTAGTCAAGTAGAGGCATACTAGTGACACTCTGTTTGTCTATGTATTCACACATGTATTATGTTTCCGGTTAATACAATTCTAGCATGAATAATAAACATTTATCATGATATAAGGAAATAAATAATAACTTTATTATTGCCTCTAGGGCATATTTCCTTCACCCACACCCCTAAGATAAGATAATGGGGCAAGTCATGTCACGGACTCGCCTCCGCATGCGACGCCGCGACACGCCGCATCGTCGCCTGCTACGGCTCGTTCCTGGCTCGGCCTCGCCGGGATGGGGGAGGGGGGGTCCCGACCACCCCTTCCCCCCGGCTCGGCCTCGCGCTAACGCGGCAGTGCGCTCGTTTGACAGGCGTAGTGCGGTTATTCTGTTTCCCCCCACCCCACCCCACGCACCCACACCCGTAAAAAAGATAGATAATGGGGCAAAGTCCATACAAGGAAGATGTGTCAGTACAACTATGCCCCACGCAGTGCAGTTCGGTGCGAGGGCAAGTCATAAAGTACTATATTCAAACAAACAAAAAAAAAAAAAAAAGAAAAAATTGACACAAGGACAAAAAAGTACCAGTCAAATTCTTTGGTGTAGTCAAGTACTAGATCCAAAAAAAAATTGACCGCCCAAGGACAGGCACAGGCCCTGACAATGCTAGATACTTGAACTCGAGCCCGTGGGCGAATCCCTAGTAATCCGCACACCCGCAGGGCCTGCCATCCAGGGCCCACGGGTCAAGAGAGAGAGAGAGAGAGAGAGAGCACCGTGTATAAGCGCTCTGGTAAGTGTTCAAAGGAGTTCGACTGGTGAGCGTCGGCTGCGCTTATAAACAAGTCTAGAGCCCCCTCGACTAGCGAGGTGGGACTAAACACATAGCTCATGCAAGACGCTGCGCCGCATGTACCTGCCGAGAGAAGCTATCCGGGCCGAATACAACGACTCCAGCCGATGGCCCAACAAAGTACTTCGCCTCATTATAAAAATCCAGTAGATCACGCACGACAAAAAAAATGAAAATAATTAAAAAAACTCACAAGAAAAATCAGTTAATAAACAAAAATATTGTGACAAAGTTCAAACACATCTTAATGGTAAGAAGTAAAAAAAATATAAGACTGTAAATAAAAATTTCATAAACGAATTTACAAAAAATTTCAACTACTACAATTCATAAGGTTCAAGTACAAATAAAAGAAAGTATCTTGTCTGCGAAGATTATTATTTTATTTTATAAAATACCAAAACTATCATTATTCATCTATAAAAATAAAAAAACATGCTCCAAAATTCATGTAAAAAGTAAGAAAAAATATTATACAACAAACAAATTTGATTGGTAATTGACAGCCTAAAATAGAGCGGTACTATCATTAATGTAATGTAAGTTCAAAGAAACTCAATAACAAAAGGGGTTCTAAAAAAAATCATCGGTATAGCACCGTCTCCTAGTTATGAACATGAAAAATATACCAGCCAAAACAAAGGATGCCCATCAGTTCAACTATAGAAATTGTTCAAGTACTAATATAAAGAATGTATAAATAAAACACTTATAATTGAGCAGAACAATAGGAAAAACATTACGTAACTAGTTCCATACCATTCTGATAAAACAATACAATTCAACCATCTCACATGCAAATGTTTTAAAAGAAAAAATCGTAACATAATCAACCATACACAAATCTCAAAGTCAAGGCGTCATTTGCCACATTTAAACCTACAACACATAAATTACGAGCGTCGAGTCGTCTTCTCTCAAGAACATAACCATAACCAGATCACCATCCTCAAATCCAGACTCACCGCAAACTCCTTCCACCCAAAGAGTTAGGTTGATGCAACCATTAAAGTCGATGTGGTAGGCAACATCCATCAACCGATACCCATTCTTGTGTGAAGTCTCCATCTTCGTAACACCGGAACTAGGAGCAACAATCCCGATCCTCGGGTGACATTTTACGCAAATGGACATGGGAGTACAAAACAAAATGAACACACGACATAACTGAATTTTTACACGAGATATAGGAGCGATTTGCATAACAAACTAAAATGGAAAAAATTTGAACCAAAACAATAACACAAAACTAACTAGACATGTGAACTGACTAAACTGAAAAATATACATATCAATACACCTACAGTAAAAACATCTATTCATAAACAGATCAGGGATTATACAAAAAATGGTTTAAATCTTTGTTAAGTAATGAACAAATACACACAGAAATCCCTGTTGTTAAAATCCAACAAAACCTAATTAAAAAAATATATACAAGCTATTCATAAGACAAAACTGCAGATCCAGTCCATGGGTTTCGAACAGAAACCAACAAGAAAGTAGAAAACAAAACGAATAGAAACACATACCCATGATTCCTTCAAGTCACCATCTGTCAGGCGACAAACATAGGGTGTACGAAACCCATGGTTGCCGTACAACAATCAAGAAAGTTGCCCACGCCGCTGAGTCTGAGTGAGCTCCAAACCAGACTCGTACACACAACCGTCAGCTATGCACGCCATCTTTACCAGGCATCCGCATGAACAATCCTCCATCGAACACACAGGAACAGAGAAAAAGGCAACGAAGAGAAGAGAGAGGAACCTAGATCTGATTCTGGATGAATGAATAAAAGGGAGGGGGAAGACTTGGCCACACACCACACATAGATGGTTAACGTTTATAGTCAGGGACACTTGCAGATTATAAAAATAATAAATAGGCAGATGGGCAGCCAGCTGGTAGGAAATAGTTATTACACAAGACATCCAACATTTGACCGCAAATCAGTTCAACTTCAGAAAACCAAGCAGTTCAAAGGTGCACATGTCGAACATATGCGAACAAAACAACACATTCAGAGACAAAACAAAGTTGAATTCATTTAGTCATTCGAACATCTCGCTCCCTCACAACAAAAATCTTAAAAACATAATATTCACTACTTGATCATAACGATCAAAGAAACGACGCCATTTTGCCTCGGTAGATGGATGTGGAGCCGTGGCTGCTCTCGCCTAGCCCAACTAATGATTTGAATATGGTTCCTTCCCTTGCCCTCTGGAAAGAAGCTCCAATTCATTGGAGTTGCAAGTATCCATCACCTCACGCGCAAGTCGCCCTGTTGAACTCTGCCTCCGGTTCCTCCTCGGTAGCACGTCGCGCCATCACTGCGCTGCGCCTCCTCCTCCTCTGCCCGCTCTTGCAGCCCTCACATCTATGGCGTCCCCCTCCTCCTCTGTAACCTCTCCCATTTCAGGATCCATCTCCCTTTTCTTTGGTTGCAGCTCGAAGAATGAAACCGACAGAGGGCTCGGGCTTTATAATCAAAGTGCGAGAACCATCGGTGCGGCTCCGATGTCAACACACGTAACAAATCTTTGACACGGCAGCAGTCCAACTACACATACGGGCATCAATTCAAAACAACACTGAAAAACACACAACTGAATTACACAGTTTGACCAGATTACCCGAAATCGCAGCTTACAGTCAGCCGCCATACACAACCTCCGCCGACGACAAAACAACATGGGAATCCGGGGTAGAAACAACTCAAAAAAGCAAAATTGACAACGCAAATCTTTTCATACAGTCCTTATATCTCTCCGCAACACCAATTCGAAAGTAAAACAACAGAAAAAGAAGAACAGATTTCCATGGCGGGCGTGGAAAACGACCAAGAACACAAAAACCTGTAATCATAAATTACAGATGAAAAAAATCTCAAAAAACTATAACATACCGATAATTCTCACATCAAAAATGACAAACACGACGTAATTTGAGGCCCACAAACACCACAGTAAACACTGACGCCCAAAATCACGTCCACCGCCAAAATGCCCACGCCGTCACCTCCGGTGACTACAGATCGCAAAACTCATTCAGCTGAGCGCGCAGACGTGTGGAACCCCTTACATGTCTCCTCTAGCAACGAATGGCCCGCAACATCGCGCCGGGGAACGACCGGAAGCTCCACGTTGCATCCTCTGTTTCCGTCCGTCGTGCACGCAGGAAGATTAGTTCTTGTTGAAAAACACATCCGTCCAAACTATGAACCACGTCAGTACAGAGAGGGTAACAGAATAATATTCTGTTACACGTAACAGAATAGCCCAGATGTGTGTGTGTGTGTGTGTGTGTATATATATATATATATATATATATATATATATATATATATATATATATATAGAGTAGCACTATTCTCGATCCTGTGATCAGAATAGTTATTTGATCTGATCGGCCCTATAAGGGCCCGATCGATGTTTCAACATGCCGGACCCGTGCGCCCACGATCCGTTCCCAGACCCGCATCCCCTCGATCTCGTTCCTAGCCCCCCACCCCCGCGCACCCGGCCCTAATCCTCCCCACCCGCGATCTGCGGCTACCCTCCCCGAATCAGGCCACCACCACCGCCGCCCTCCCGAATCGCGCCACCACCGCGGCCGCCCTCTCGAATCGCGCCACCACCGCCGCCCCGCCCCACGGCGTGCAGCTCCCGGCCTCCCAGCGAGTCGCCGCCCGCCCAGTGCCTGCCTGCTCTCCCAGCTGAAGCCACCCCGCCCCCGGCGCACCGCTGCTCCGCGAGGCCTCCCGACCACCGCCGGCGGGCGCTGCTCCACCATCCCAATGCCGCACCCCTCCTCTCCTGGAGCTTTCCCAACAAGGATCTGGATCAGGGATCATCGAGGTGCTCGCCGTGGACGAGGAAGGCCACCAACCGCTGTGGGCGTGGCCTCCCGGCTCCGCCTCACCCATTCCTCCTCGTTGTTTTGCCTCCGGCCATGCCTGCGCTGGCGGCCCAATCATCCATCTCGAGTAAGCAGTCCAACACCTTGCACGGGAGAAGTCCATCCAGGTTCTGGCCGTGGGTCTCCCATAACACACTCGGCGACCTGCCCGAGGCCTGAGAGGTGACCTTCCCTAGTCCGCTGGTAGTGTATCCCATGCGCCGTCGCCGAGCTCTAGATGGCCCGCCAGGCCATGTTGCACATCTGCTCACCAACGCTGCTATGCACGCATTCACTGTTGCCGAGCCCCAACGCCACCGTCTCTAACCTCCCAACGCTGCCCTGACCGCCCCACTAGCGCTGGTAGCTCCTGCACCGGCCGTCCCCCGAGCGAGACATTGCAAGACAGTATGCGCAGCTTTCAGTTCAGGGGTCGGTTCGGAGAGGTTTTTTTTCTTGTTTTTTTGGTGTTTTCAGTAACCACTCGTACTGTCCGTAGAGTGGTTCTGCATGTAGTTCAATCGTCAATGCGTATATTACAGAAGGAAAAGTAAACAACATGTGTGGTTCAATTTGTATATTCCAGGAAGGAAACAGAAAAGACATGTGAATGGGAGCGTCAGTGCATGGTTGTAGTTTTTTCTGAGTGTGTCTGCAATCGATGGAGCTCTCATGATATTCAAAGATGAAAACTAGGTAATTTTGAGAGAAAAGTAAAAGTTCAAAAAAGAAGTTCAAATAAAAAGTTAGAGAGGTTCGATGTATATAAAAAACTCAGACTTTTTCTGTTACGAAAGCAAAACAGAGAGAAGTTCGGTTTGATAACTGTCAGAAGTTCATTTACTGTGTGGTGTGCATTTCGTATGAGAGAAAAAAGAATAAAAAGGCAAAGTCCAAATATTTTTTTGCTAGAAGTTCAAGTGCTCAACCCGAGAAAGTTCAAAAATTCTTGTGAGAGAGGTTGAACAAAAATATGTGACAGAAGTTCAATGTGAAAACAATAAGAAGTATAACTAGTGCAAGGAATGCATTCAGGAAGTTCAAGGTGAATACAAAAGGAATATTATTTGTGTAACACTGACGAATGGATGAGAAAATTACAAAGAAAAATACGTCACAGAAGTTCAAGGTGAATGCATTTCAGGAAGTTCAAGGTGAATGCATTTCAGGAAGTTCAAGGTGAATACAAACAAAAATACGTCACAGAAGTTCAAGGTGAATGCATTTCAGGAAGTTCAAGGTGAATGCATTTCAGGAAGTTCAAGGTGAATACAAAAGGAATATCATTTGTGTAATAGTAACGAATGGACGGGATAATTACAAATGAAAATACGTCACAGAAGTTCAACGTGAAAACAACATGAAGTTCAACTACTATGCTGAATGAATTTCAGATGAAAAACTTTTAAAACCATCGCGAGTATGAAAAAACGATCAACACGGGAAAGTTATGTGCTTACAGCAGCTTTCCACCGGTATATCACTTGCTCAATTCCGGTGAGTGGATGGAGAGTTACGAGCAGTGGATGGAGACCTACGATCAAAAGAATCACGTAAAAAACAGAGTGAAGTTCAGGTACACGCGCCGAGAAGTTCAGGTTCTTCACGCGGTGCATTTTCGAAGAATCTGTTTCGCGGTAGAGGCAGAACGAATGATCCCGCCGTTTTTAGAATTACTTGGAAACTGCAAGGAATCAGAGAAAACCATCAATATGAGAAAGTTTCGCATTTTCCGTAGCTTTTCAACAGTATATTATTTGCCCAATTCCGATAAAGTTTGTAGAAATTAATGCAAAAATACGTTTTTCGTCATTTTCGAAACTGACTTAAAAACGTAAAGAATTAGGAGAAACAATACATACCAAAAAGTTTCGCATTTGTTCAAGCTTTCCAACGGCATATCATTTTCTGCATTCGGACGCACAATTAAAAAATTAGCTCGAAAATACGAACTCGGTAGGACTTGGACCATTTTCTAAATTACTCTTAAACCATTCAAAATTAGAAAAAAAAACTTTCAGGATGAAAAAGTAGCGCATTTTCATAAGCTTTCCAACTCCATATCATATGCCTCCATTGGATTAGCCGTTTAGAAATGACATCGAAAAAACAAACTCAGCTGTTCGGTTTTACGAAATTTTTTGTTTTTTCAAATTACTCTTTAACCATAGAGAATTAGAAAAAACTTTCAACATGTGGAAGGAGCGGTTTTGCAGCAGCTTTCTAACGCCAGATTATATGCCTCATTCCGATAAACGGTTTAGAAATGCGATCGAAATTACGATTCATGTTTTTTGTGTGAAGAAAAAACGGTTTTCAAAACTGCTCTTAAACCGCTTACATTTTGCGAAATTTTTTACTTGGGTCATGATACTCATGTCCATATCTTTCCAACGGTATATAGCAAGCCCTATTCGGGCAATGTTGCGGGAAGTTCAACCTAGCACATTGGGAAGTTCAGGTCGACCAACTCAGGCAGTAAAATCGCAAAAAACGTGAGTTCTTCACGACCCGAGTGCAAAATCCGCCTATGAGCGAGATTCCTATCTAAAAAGGGTATTTAGTTGCTAAAAATCGTTTGAAGATTACACTTACATCACATGGAACACGACTAATCAGAAAAACTCGCGGTAGAAGGCACGGTTGCGAAGATAGCCCGAAGGTCGGGTTCGTACACAGAGAAGTTCAGGTGTGTTACTCAGGCAGTTCAGGTTGTGATCAGAATATTATTCTGATCCCATGATCAGAATAGTGTTTATGTATGTGTGTGTATATATATACATACATACATACATATACATATATATATATATATATATATATATATGTATGTTTCTATTCTAAGAATGATCATGATGCCCTCATGTCCGTATTTTATTTTATCGACACCTCTATCTCTAAACATGTGGACATATTTTTTGATATCGGCTTCCGCTTGAGGACAAGCGAGGTCTAAGCTTGGGGGAGTTGATACGTCCATTTTGCATCATGCTTTTATATCGATATTTATTGCATTATGGGATATTACTTCACATTATGTCACAATACTTATGCGTTTTCTCTCTTATTTTGCAAGGTTTACATGAAGAGGGAGAATGCCGGCAGCTGGAATTCTGGACTGGAAAAGGAGAAAATATTAGAGACCTATTCTACATAACTCCAAAAGTCCTGAAACTCCACGAAAGTCAGTTTTGGAATATATTAAAAATATTGGGCGAAGAAAGCACCAGAAGGGGGCCACCCACTGTCCACGAGGGTGGAGGGCACGCCCTACCCCCTGGGCGCGCCCCCTACCTCGTGGGCCACCTGGAAGCCCCCCGATGCCCATCTTCTGGTATAAGGTGTCTTTTGCCCTGGAAAAAAATCATAAGGAAGCTTTCGGGATGAAGCGCCGACGTTTCGAGACGGAACCAATCTAGGGCTCCGGTGGAGCTGTTCTGCCGGGGAGACATCCCTCCGAGAGGGCGAAATCATCACCATCGTCATCACCATTGATCCTCTCATCGGGAGGGGGTCAATATCCATCAACATCTTCACCAGCACCATCTCCTCTCAAACCCTATTTCATCTCTTGTATCCGATCTTTGTCTCGAAACCTCAGATTGGTACCTGTGGGTTGCTAGTAGTGTTGATTACTCCTTGTAGTTGTAGCTAGTTGGTTTATTCGTTGGAAGATTATATGTTCAGATCCTTTATGCACTTTTATACCCCTCTGATTATGAACATGAATATGGTTTGTGAGTAGTTACGTTTGTTCTTGAGGACATGGGAGAAGTCTTGTTATAAGTAGTCATGTGAATTTGGTATTCGTTCGATATTTTGATGACATGTATGTTGTCTTTCCTCTAGTGGTGTTATGTGAGCGTCGACTACATGACACTTCACCATTGTTTGGGCCTATGGGAAGGCATTGGTAAGTAATAAATAAATGATGGGTTGCTAGAGTGACAGAAGCTTAAACCCTAGTTTATGCGTTGATTCGTAAGGGGCTGATTTGGATCCATATGTTTCATGCTATGGTTAGGTTTACCTTAATTCTTCTTTTGTAGTTGCGGATGCTTGCGAGGGGGGTTAACCATAAGTGGGATGCTTGTCCAAGGAAGGGCAGTACCCAAGCACCGGTCCACCCACATATCAAATTATCAAAGTAACAAACGCGAATCATATGAGCATGATGAAAACTAGCTTGACGATAATTCCCATGTCTCCTCAGGAGCGCTTTCCTTTATATAAGAGTTTGCCTAGGCTTGTCCTTTGCTATAAAAAGGATTGGGCCACCTTGCTGCACCTTGTTTACTTTTATTACTTGTTACCTGTTTCGAATTACCTTATCACAAAACTATATGTTACCGATAATTTCAGTGCTTGCAGAGAATACCTTACTGAAAACCGTTTGCCATTTGCTTCTACTCCTCATTGGGTTCGACACTCTTACTTATCGTAAGGACTATGATAGATCCCCTATACTTGTGAGTCATCGGTGTCATGGGTCTTGGTGACTAATGAGCTATTCGACTTAATGAGGCCGCCCTGTCCCTCAGCTGCCAGGGCCGTGCTATGCTCCTCAGTACGGAGGGAGCGCTCGATATTTCCATTTACTATGATGACGCCACGTGGTCTGGGCATTTTGAGCTTCAAATAAGCATAGTCTGGGACTGCATTAAGGCGGGCAAAAGCAGTTCGTCCCAGCAGTGCATGATAACCACTGCGGAAAGGGACAATGTCGAAGATCAGTTCTTCGCTTCGAAAGTTGTCTGGAGAGCCGAATACTACCTCCAGTGTTAAGGAGCCCGTGCAACGGGCCTCCACGCCGGGTATCACTCCTTTAAAGGTACTGTTGCTAGGCTTGATTGTTGACGGGTCGATACCCATCTTACGGACAGTATCTTGATAGATCAAGTTGAGACTGCTGCCGCCGTCCATTAGGACTCGAGTGAGAGTGTATCCGTCGATGATGGGATCGAGCACCAGGGCCGCCGAACCTCCGTGACGGATACTGGTTGGGTGGTCCCTGCGATCAAAGGTGATCGGACAAGCCGACCATGGGTTGAATTTTGGGGCGACAGGCTCTACGGCGTAGACGTCCCTTAATGCGCGTTTGCGCTCCCTCTTGGGAATGTGAGTGACATATATCGTGTTCACTATCTTCACCTCGGCGGGAAACTTCTTCTGTCCTCTGGTGTTTGGAGGGCGGGGCTCATCATCGTCCTCGCTTTGAGGTCCTTTCCCTTTGTGTTCGGTATTTAACTTACCGGCCTGTTCAAAAACCCAGCAGTTTCTGTTGGTGTGGTTGGCAGGCTTGTCAGGGGTGCCATGGATCTGGCAGGGCCTATCTAGTATTTTGTACAAACTGGATGTACCGTCTCTATTTCCTTTGAACGGCTTCTTTCGCTGAGCGGGTTTTGAGTCACTGAATCCGGCGTTTACTGTCGTATCCTCTGTTTCTTCATTGTTGTTCCGACACTTGTTTTTGCTGTGTCGTGGCCTTCCGTTGCCATCCTTGGCCTCAGAGGTGCCGGGGTCGCCGTACTGTTGCTTCTACGAGCCAACTAGCTATCTTCGCCCGCACAGAAGCGGGTCATGAGTGTAGTAAGAGCTGCCATATAGTCTTTGGCTTTTCCTGACCGAGGTATTGGGCAAGCCATTCGTCACGGACGCTGTTCTTAAATGCCACTAAGGCCTCGGTGTCCGGACAGTCGACGATTTGGTTCTTTTTGGTTAAGAACTAATTCCAAAGTTTGCAGGCTGACTCTCCAGGTTGCTGGACTATGTGACTCAGGTCATCAGCATCCGATGGCCGCAAATAAGTGCCCTGAAAGTTGTCCCGAAAAGCGTCCTCTAGTTCTCCAATGGAGTTCTCTAGGAGGCTGTTCAACCAGTGCCATGCTGGTCCTTTTAGCTTTAGAGGGAGTTATTTGAAGGCGTGGATATCATCTCCGCGAGCCATGTGAATGTGGAGAAGAAAATCTTCAATCCATACAGCGGGATCTGTCGTTCCATCGTAGGGCTCGATGTTTACGGCTTTAAACCCTTCTGAAAACTGGTGTTACCTCGTCGGTAAAGCACATGGGGTGTGCGGCACCTCTATACCGGGCGACATCACGGTGGAGTTCGGATGACATATGAGTTCGGTGCTGATCCCGGACTTGATTATGTTTGTCGCGCCAGGCTTGATGGCCGTCGTCTCGTGTTGGGGCATGTCCTCTTGATCCATAAATTGATCTGGTCTGGCCGGCTCTATTGGTCAAGTCCTGACGTAAGTCGTACGTGTAGCCTGGAGCCGCTGTCTCTCTGCCTCTAAGGTGAGGGGGCGCGGGATGGTATTCGGCATAATTGGCCATTTTATCCCGTCCATGTGGTGGCCGGTCTGGTTGATCATCTTGATTGTATTTTGACAGTATTGGCTCAAGGGTCTCGTCATCGAACTGCGGCAGCAACCTACGTTTGGGGTAAAAAAATTTTGGTGCTCGAAGCCATATCCTTCTTCGGCAGGCTAGACCTGGGTCCATCTATCGTTGAGCGTAACCTGTTCAGGCTCTGCACGGTGGCGATGAGCTGTCCCTTGAAGTGTTCTTGCTCAAGGGGTTCCTCTGGGATGATGAATTCTTCGTTACCGAGGCTAACATCCTCTTCGGAGACAGGTAATAAGTAGTTGCTATCTTCCGAATCCTCGTGATCGGCGAGTTCGTCAGGGTTGACCTGACCCTCTTCTATCTCATCCTGCTAGAATGCAGGCTCTTATACGCCTCCGGCGTATCTATAATTTTTGATTGTTCCATGCCAATATTCTACAAGTTTTACATACTTTTCGCAAATTTTTATACTATTTTTGGGACTAACATATTGATCCAGTGCCCAGTGCCAGTTCCTGTTGGTTCCATTTTTTCTGTTTCACAGAAAATCCATATTAAACAGAGTCCAAACACAATAAAAACTTCCGGAGATTTTTTTTGGAATATATGTGATTTTTGGGAAAAAGAATCAACGCGAGATGATGCCCGAGGAGTCCACGAGGCAGGGGGCGCACCCTGGGCCCTCGTGGAGACTCTGTAAGGCAGTTGGTGCCCTTCTTTCGCCACAAAAAGCCAATATTCAGAGAAAAATTGTGTCCAAATTTCAGCCCAATCGGAGTTATGGATCTTTGGGAATTTAAGAAACGGTGAAAGGGCAAAATCAGGGAGCGTAGAAACAGAAGGAAACAGAGAGAGAGATCCAATCTCGGAGGGGCTCCCGCCCCTCCGCCGCCATGGAAGCCAAGGACCAGAGGGGAAACCCTTCTCCCATCTAGGGGGGAGGTCAAGGAAGAAGAACAAGAAGAAGGGGGATCTCTCCCCCTCTCTCCCGGTGGCGCCGGAAAGCCGCCGGGGCCATCATCGCGATAACGATCTACACCAACAACTTCACCGCCGTCATCACCAAATCTTCCCCCCTCTATGTAGAGGTGTAACCCCTCTTTTACCCGCTGTGATCTCTACTTAAACATGGTGCTCAACGCTATATATTATTTCCCAATGATGTATGGCTATCCTATGATGTTTGAGTAGATCTGTTTTGTCCTATGGGTTCATTGATGACCGTGATTGGTTTGAGTTGCATGTTTTATTATTGGTGTTGTCCTATGGTGCTCTCCGTGTTGCACACGCGTGAGGGATCCCCACTGTAGGGTTTGCAATATGTTCATGATTTGCTTATAGTGGGTGGCGTGAGTGACAGAAGCACAGACCCGAGTAAGTAGGTTGTTTGTGTATGGGAATAAAGAGGACTTGATACTTTAATGTTATGGTTGGGTTTTACCTTAATGATCTTTAGTAGTTGCGGATGCTTGCTAGAGTTCCAATCATAAGTGCATATGATCTAAGGAGTGAAAGTATGTTAGCTTATGCCTCTCCCTCATATAAAATTGCAATAGTGATTACCGGTCTAGTTATCGATTGCCTAGGGACAAATAACTTTCTTGTGTGACAAAAAGCTCTCTACTAAAACTAACTTAGTTGTGTCTTCATCTAAACAGCCCCTACTTTTTATTTACGCGCTCTTTATTATCTTGCAAACCTATACTATCACACCTACAAAGTACTTATAGTTTCATACTTGTTCTAGGTAAAGCGAACGTTAAGCGAGCGTAGAGTTGTATCGGTGGTCGATAGAACTTGAGGGAATATTTGTTCTACCATTAGCTCCTTGTTGGGTTCAACACTCTTACTTATCAAAAGAGGCTACAATTGATCCCCTATACTTGTGGGTTATCAAGACCTTTTTCTGGCGCCGTTGCCGGGGAGCAATAGGGTGGGGTGAATATTCTCGTGTGTGCTTGTTTGCTTTATCACTAAGTGGATTTTATTTGCTGTTCTAAGTTGTTCTCTATCTTTAATTACCGATATGGAACACGAAATACCAAAAATAATAGGTTTACTTGCTACTCATGGAGATGGGGAACCTCCTAAAACCCTCGATGCTCATTATGTGAAAGATATTATGCACTACTTTAATAATCCTGAGAAAGCCCCATTCAATTATGTAATGGGGGACACGTTGGATCAACGTGAATACTTTAGGGATTATCGCTTGACTCAAAAGGGGAAACTATTATGGCATCAAATTTATATGTTGCGTTGGTATGCTCGGGATCTATGCTTGAGACATGATTATACTTGTTGCTCTAGGATGAAGTCTCCACACCTTCCCTTTTCATGCAAATTTAATGATAATGAAACCTTAGCTTCTTATGCTAATGGTATATATGATTACTATGATGTGGAACGTATAGAAGAATTTGTTGCTTTTAAGGGTGCTTGTGAAATGGAATCTTTGTTTGAAGAGTTTGAAGATTTTGACGATTCAGTTTATAGACCTGAAAATTTAGCTATCCTTAAATATTGCTATGAGAATTATAAATACAATTATGATATTGATGAATTTATTGAGAAAGTCTATGGAAGAAAAAATTGATGAAACTGTTTCTCATTGGATGAAAAAGATGATGAGGAGAGCGAAGAAAAAAAAGGAGGAAGATCGGATTAGCTACCCGTGCCCACATTCTAATGAGAGTAACTCTCCAACTCATACATTATCTAATGTCCCTTCGTTCTTACGGAAGGATGAATGCCATGATAATTGTTGTGGTCCGGTTGATTCGTTTGAAATATCCCTTTTTGATGAACTTGATGCTTGCTATTCTTGTGGCCAAGATGCCAATATGAATTTTTCTTATGGAGATGAACTTGCTATTGTTCCTTTTGTTAAACATGAAATTGTTGCTATTGCATCCACACATGATAGTCCTATTATCTTTTTGAATTCTCCAAACTACACTATATCGGAGAAGTTTGCACTTATTAAGGATTATATTGATGTGTTGCCTTTTACCGTTGCACATGTGCTTGCTGCTCCTACTTGCAATGATTATGAGAGAGGAACTACATATCTGCCTCTCTATGTTTCCAACACGATAAAATTGCAAGAAACTTCTTATGCTATGCATTGGCCTTTACTTGATGTGCATGAATTGTTCTTGTATGACATGCCGATGCATATGAAGAGAGTTAGACTTTGCCATTGCTTGATATATGTTGCTTTGTGCTCACTACTAAATGCCAAATCATTTCTAATTCAAATTGGCTTTGATATACCTTGGTATCCGGGTGGATTCATTACTTGAGCACCTTATGCCTAGCTTAATGGCTTTAAAGAAAGCACTGCCAGGGAGACAACCCAGAAGTCTTAGAGAGTCATTTGTTTCTGTTGAGTGCTTTTATAAAGTTTAAAAACAAAAAAACAAAGAGGGGCACCCAAAACTTTTCAAAAAGGAAAGTGAAAGTGAGAGAGTCAAGCATTGTTGAAGTGAGGGAGCTCCTTGAACTTTGTTCATGCTCACGGAAACTTTGTGAATCTTGATTACAGAAACTTTTCAACAAAAATAATTATCCCCTTGTACAATTCCATTGTATTGTAAAAATAATGTGCCAAGATTTGCCTTTAGGATGTTTAGATTGCTTGTTGGTTTGTGCGGTGCAAAACAGAAACTTTGGTTGTACTCCGCGATTTTACATTTTTTACTGGAATGTCAAACGGTTCTGAAATATTTTGCACTGTCTTTCTATAAAAATTGTTTATTTTCCTATTTTTTTACATTTTTTGGAGTATCATAAGTATGGTGAATGTTTAGATTACTACAGGCTGTCCTGTTTAAGACAGATTCTGTTTTTGATGCGTTGTTTTGCTCGTTTTGGTGAAACTATCGATTGTATCAGTGGTATAAGCCATGGAAAAGTTATATTACAGTAGCTACAATGCAAAAATAAAATATGAATGAGTTTGCAATAGTACTTAGAGTAGTGATTTGCTTTATTATACTAAGGGATCTTACCGAACTTTCTGTTGAGTTTTGTGTGGATGAAATGATCAAAGATAGAGGAGGTCTCGATATGAGGAGAAGGAGGAGAGGCAAGAGCTCAAGCTTGGGGATTCCCAAGGCACCCCCAGTAAATATTCAAGGATACTCAAGCGTCTAAGCTTGGAGATGCCCCGGAAGGCATTCCCATCTTTCTTCAACAAGTACCGGTATGTTTTCGGTTTCGTTTCGTTCATGTGATATGTGCAAATCTTGGAGCGTCTTTTGCATTTAGTTTTCACTTTTCTTTGATGCACCATGCTGGTATGAGATAGTTCTTGGTTGATTTATAGAATGCTCTTTGCACTTCACTTATATCTTTTGAGTATGGCTTTATAGAATGCTTCATGTGCTTCACTTATATCTTTTGAAGTTTGGATTGCCTATTTCCCTACACATAGAAAACCACCATTTGTAGAATGCTCTTTTGCTTCACTTATATTTGTTAGAGCGTGGGTATATATTTTGTAGTAAGAATTAAACTCTCTTGCTTCACTTATATCTATTTAGAGAGTTGACAGGAATTGGTCATTCACATGGTTAGTCATAAAATCCTACATAAAACTTGTAGATCACTGAATATGATATGTTTGATTCCTTGCAATAGTTTTGCGATATAAAGGTGGTGATATTAGAGTCATGATAGTGGGTAATTGTGAATTTGAGAAATACTTGTGTTGAGGTTTGCAAGTCCCGTAGCATGCACGTATGGTAAACTGCTAGTAACAAATTTGAAGCATGAGGTGTTTCTTTGATTGTGTTCCTTATGAGTGGCGGTCAGGGACAAGCGATGGTTTTTTCCTACCAATCTATCCCCCTAGGAGCATGCGCCTAGTGCTTGGTTTTGATGACTTGTATATTTTTGCAAATAAGTACGTGAGTTCTTTATGACTAATGTTGAATCCATGGATTATACACACTCTCACCCTTCCATCATTGCTAGCCTCTTTGGTACCGTGCATTTCCCTTTCTCACCTCGAGAGCCGGTGCAAACTTCGCCAGTGCATCCAAACCCCGTGATACGATACGCTCTATCACACATAAGCCTCCTTATATCTTCCTCAAAATAGCCACCATACCTACCTATTATGGCATTTCCATAGCTATTCCGAGATATATTGCCATGCAACTTCCATCATCATCATATACATGACTTGAGCATTAATTGTCATATTGCTTTGCATGATCGTAAGATAGCTAGCATGATATTTTCATGACTTGTCCATTTTTTGATATCTTTGCTACGCTAGATCATTGCACATCCGTTACATCACGGAGGCATTCATACAGAGTCATATCTTTGTTATAGTATCGAGTTGTAATATTGAGTTGTAAGTAAATAAAAGTGTGATGATCATCATTATTAGAACATTGTCCCATGCGAAGCTATCAAAATAAAAGAGGCCAAAGAAGCCCAAACAAAAAAATAGGCCAAAGAAGCCCACCAAAAAAATGAGAGAAAAGAGAGAAGGGACAATGTTACTATCCTTTTACCACACTTGTGCTTCAGAGTAGCACCATGTTCTTCATGTAGAGAGTCTCTTGAGTTATCACTTTCATATACTAGTGGGAATTTTCATTATAGAACTTGGCTTGTATATTCCAACGATGGGCTTTCTCAAATGCCCTAGGTCTTCATGAGCAAGCAAGTTGGATGCACACCCACTCCGGAGGCATAGTCTAGCATGTCGGTTAAGTCCTCGACAGTGGCTATCAAGTGGGTGGTGGGTGGGATGTAAAATCGCCTACTCTCAGCCCCTAATTTAGGATGGGCATAGTTCGGAGGTGATACATCCGTGATGGCAAGATATTGTATTAAGTCTAGAGCTTCATCTAAGAGCGAACGCTGGACGGGCGTTTGAGGACCTGCGGAACTAGGTTCGGTAACAACCACTTGACCGAGCCCGATGGACGTAGATCTCGACAGTTTGGAGTTGACATCTAGAGGCGAGTCCGGTTTCCCGATGATAGGGAGAGTCCCGTTTGACACCGGGTCTGCTGACAGCATGGTCGCTTCTAGGTCTTTGTTAAGAAGCTCCGTAATGGGAGAGAGTCCGACGGGGCTTATCCTTCTGTCTTCGGATGAAGTAGTCCGCCTTGGATCTAAGGCTAGGGCGGAGGTAGGCATCGACCCTTGAGAGGAATATGATAGTGGATCCGAAGGGCCTCCTTCATGTGGATGGGGAGCGGCGGCCGAGGCCGGGAACCCCTCGAAGATCAAGTCTCCTCGGATATCGACGTTGTAGTTTAAGCTTCCAAACCTGATATGGTGACCAGGGGAATAGCTATCGATCTGCTCAAGGTGACCGGTCGAGTTGGCGCGTAGCGCAAAGCCGCCAAACACGAAGAGTGGGCCAGGGAGAAAGGTCTCCCCGGAAACAGCGTCGTTGTTGATGACGAGGCGAGTCATCGATCCTTCTATCGACAACACGATGTAACTCTCAATGAAAGCACAAATGTCGGTGTCAAAACCGGCAGATATTGGGTAGGTGGTCCCGAATTGTGTGTCTGAGGATCAATGGTAACAAGGGACTATGGGGACACGATGTTTACCCAGGTCCGGGCCCTCTTAAAGGAGGTAAAACCCTACGTCCTGCTTGGTTGTATTTGATGAATATGGGGGTTACAAGAGTTGATCTACCTCGAGATCGTAATGGCTAATCCCTAGTAGTCTAGCCTATGAGAATTCGGATAGCCTCTGCGGACTAAACCCTCCGCTTTATATACTCACAGGAGGGGCCTAGGGTTGTACACAGTCGGTTTATAGAGAAAGGAAACAACATATCCGGACGCCAAACTTGCCATCCACGCACATAGGAGTCCTATCCGGAAACGGGGCATAGTCTTCTATATCTTCACGGCCCACCAGTCCGGCCCAAATTGAATAGACCTGACGCCCTGAGGACCCCCTAATCCAGGACACCCTCACCCGTCGCTCCATGAGCGATACAGACACACAAAACATATGTTTACTTGAATGATTAGAGGTGGCACATGCAAATTTACTTGGAACGGCAGAGTAATACCGCATATAGGTAGATATGGTGGATTCATGTGGAACACCTTTGGGATTAAGGATTTTGGATGCACAAGAAGCATTTCCGCTTAGTACAGGCGAAGGTTAGCAAATAGATTGAGAAGCAACCAACTAGAGCGACAACAGTCATAATCATGCATTGCGAATATTTAACATTGAATAAGAACATGAGTAGGATATAAACACCTTGAACATGAATATCATGAAGGATGCATTGGTTTTGAATCAACTACATGGGTGAAATGTGCCAAGTTGATAACCCACACGTATAAGGGATCGCAACAGTTTTCGAGGGTAGAGTATTCAACCCAAATTTATTGATTCGACACAAGGGGAGCCAAAGAATATTCCCAAGTATTAGCAGTTGAGTTGTCAATTCAACCACACCTGAAAGAGTTAATATCTGCAACGAAGCATTTAGTAGCGAAGTAGTATGATAGTAATGGTAACAGTGGCAATAGTAGTAGTAGTAGTTTTGTAGTAATTGTAACAGCAACACAGCAAAAGTAACTTAGCAAAGATCAATATGTGAAAAGCTCATAGGCATTGGATCGGCAATGATAATTGTGTTAGATAATATTCATTATGTAGCAGTCATAACCTAGGGTGACATAGAACTAGCTCCAATTCATCAATATAATGTAGGCATGTATTCCGTATATAGTCATAAGTGCTTATGGAAAAGAACTTGCATGACATCTTTTGTCCTACCCTCCCGTGGCAGCGGGGTCCATAAGGAAACTAAGGGATATTAAGGCCTCCTTTTAATAGAGAATCGGAACAAAGCATTAGCACTTAGTGAATACATGAACTCCTCAAACTATGGTAATCACCGGAAAGAATCCCAATTATTGTCACCTTGGGGTATGCGGATCATAACTCGTAATAGGTTCCTACAACTTGCAAGATAGGATCAAGAATGCAAATATGTTCATGAAAACATAATAGGTTCAGATTTGAAATCATGGCACTTGGGCCCAAGTGAAAAGCATTAAGCATAGCAAAGTCATAGCAACATCAATCTCAGAACATAATGGATACTAGTGATCAAACCCTAACAAAACTAACTCGATTACATGATAAATCTCATCCAACCCATCACCGTCCAGCAAGCCTACGATGGAATTACTCACTCACGGTGGTGAGCATCATGAAATTGGTGATGGAGGAAGGTTGATGATCACGATGGTGACAGATTCCACCCTCCGGTTCCCCGAACAGACTCCAGATCAACCCTCTCGATGAAGAACATGAGGTGGCGGCGGCTCTGTATCGTAAAACGCGATGAATCCTTTTCTTTGGTTTTTTTCTCCGTGAATAGGTATATATGGAGTTGGACTTAGGGTTGCCAGAGCTCCAGGGCCCCCAGAAGCCTGGGGGCGCGCCCTGGGGGGTAGGCACACCCCAGGGCTTGTGGCTCCTGGGTGCCCCCCTCTGGTATCTTTTTCCACCAGTACTTTATATATATTCCACGCATATTATCTGTAATTTTTTTAGTCAATCCAATAACTTCTATTTTTGCACAAAAATCACACCATGGCAATTCTGCTGAAAACAGCGTCAGTCCGGGTTAGTTCCATTCAAATCATGCAAATTAGAGTCCAAAACAAGGGTAAAAGAGTTTGGAAAAGTAGATACGATGGAGACGTATCAACTCCCCCAAGCTTAACCCGTCGCTTGTCCTCAAGCAATTCAATTGACAAACTGAAACTGACAAAGAAAAACTTTTACAAACTCTGTTTGATCTTGTTGTTGCAAATATGTCTAACCAATGTTCTGGTTTTCAGCAAAGATTATGAACTAACCACATTCACAAGAACATTTAGGTCTCACATTTACTCATATCAATAGCATAACAAACTAGCGAGTAATAATAAGATATCTAGGATGACAACACTTTTTCAAGACAATCATGATACAATATGATATAATGGTATCTTGCTAGCCCTTTCTAAGACCGCAAGAGCACCCCTGAAGACCAAAGACTGACTGGACATTGTAATTAATGGCAAAAGAGATCCAGTCACAGTCATATTTAATATAAAAAACAAAGCATATAAATGACAATGGTGTTCGCGAGTTGGTGCTTTAATAAGAAGATGATGATTCAACAATAAAAGTAAATAGACAGGCCCTTTGTAGAGGGAAGAAGGGATTTGCAGAGGTGCCATAGCTCGAAGCTTTTGAAACAGAGATGAATATAATTTTGAGAGACATGCTTTGATTGTCAACATAACAACCGAGAGATCTCACTATCTTCCATGATAGACACTTTATAGGCGGTTCTCAAACAGAATGGTAAAGTTTTTACTCCCCCTCCACCAACAAACACAAGCCATGGCGAGCCGAATCACTACAAAAAAAAGACACACCCGTGACATTTTGGGCCGAACGAATTTTTTCTGTCATACATATGACACTTCTATGATGATAATAGTGACAAAACCCGGTATCATCATAGATGTGGTGGGCTCCTGCTTCTATGACAAAAAAATCATGCCAGAAAATGGGCTTTTCATCCTGGGCGGGCCGGAGACGCAGCTGCATGACATTCTTTGGGCCGTCCATGATGGAAAAAACCGTGGTAGAAGCGAGGGGGAGGAAATTTCGGGAGTTCAGTTACGGTGGGAGGTCGGGGCGGCGATGCGCTGCTTTCTCCAGACACGTGACGCGTGTGTGCGAGGCGTTGGCTCTAATCGAACCCGGCGAGGCGTTGGGCTCTAACCGAACCCAAGCGACAGACCGCAAGCTAAGCGTTCGAACCCGAGCGAACGATCGATGGTTGTTAATCGAACTCGATCGGCGATTCTTCGCCATCGCTGTTAATTGAAGCCGATCGATTGGATGAACGGTGAGCGCTATGGGGGGGGGTTGACGAGCGATGGCGGTGGCGTTGCCTCCGGATGAACATGACCCGTGGTGTGGAGGGCTGGATGAGCGATGAAGCGGTGGAGGGGTGGCCGTGGAGGGTGGTTGAACAGGACCCGTGGTGTGGAGGGTTGGATGAACAATAGACGGTGGAGGGGTGGTTGAGCGATGGCGGTGGAGTAGCGGCGGTGGAGGCTGGATGAACAGGAGCTCGTGGAGGTGGAGGAGGTCGACGGTAGCCCGTGGAGGCCGGAGGAGGTCGACGGTGGAGATGAACAGTATCCGTGGAGTCCGTTTATGCGTTACGCCACACATCTCCCAATGAACAGGACCCCGGTTCGACCGTAGGAGGTCCGTTCGTCTGCTTTGCGGCACGCCACACCCTCCCGATCACGGGACCCCGTTTCGACCGTGGGAGGTCCGTTTCCTCCGCTTGGCGGTACGCCACACCCTCCCGATCAACATGACCCCTGCTTTGTAGGAGGTCCGCTTTCCTCCGTTTTGCGACGCCACACCTCCCGATCAACGGGACCCGTTTGAACATGGCGGTCGAACACAAGGCCGCTTTCCTCCATTGTGCGGTACGCCAGCCTCGCTTCCATTGCTCGTTTCGCCCAAGCCGGTTCCACGCTGTCCGTTGCCTCCCGATGAACACGACGCATTCCGTTGCCTCTCGATGAACACGACGCATTCCGTTGCCTCCCCATGAACACGACGCATTCCGTTGCCTACCCATGAACACGACGACGACGCTGTTTCTCCGTTTCGACCCAGCCATGTACACGAGCCCTCGCCGTACGTATGCGCGAGTAGGCGTTCGAGACCCCGCCCGTATGTACACATACGTGGTCGTATTTCCTTTCTTGCACCCTGGCTGCTGTACGTACGTGTACATGCTACGTGTGCGCCTGTACTACGACACATACGCGCCTCTACTATGACACGTGCGCGCCTCTACATCGACTAGTATATATGTATGCATATCGTCACATCAGAATGACAACGCCACGCACGCTTCAACCAGTGGGTCCGGTATCGGGCACTTCCTTGCGTGCGAAGATGTAGCTGGTGGGTCCCAATGATCGGCGAATCATTTTTTTGCGGACGCACTTCCTTGCGTGCGAAGATGTAGCCGGTGGGTCCCAGCAGTCAGGGGGCAAATCGTTTTTTTGCCCGGACGCACTTCCTTGCATGCGAAGATGTAGCTCGTGGGTCCCAGCAGTCAGGGGGGCAAATCATTTTGGTTTTTCGGACGCACTTCCTTGCGTGCGAAGGTGTAGCCGGTGGGTCCCAAAGATCGGGAGGGCTTAATTGTTTTTCGGACGCACTTCCTTGCGTGCGATGGTGTAGCAGTGGGTCCCAGCAATGGGGCGAATCGCTTTTTTGGACGCACTTCCTTGCGTGCGAAGATGTAGTCAGTGGGTCCCGGTGGGCGAATCGTTTTCTTTTTCCGGACGCACTTCCTTGCATGCGAAGATGTAGCTCGTGGGTCCCAGCAGTCAGGGGGCGAATCATTTTTTTCACGAAATACGGTGGCCCGTCCGGTGGGTCCCCTCTGTCAGGTGGAAGAATAATTATTTTGCGCGTAATAAGGAGGCACTTCCTTGCAGCTACCGTGGACCAAATTGCCGCCTCTCCACGCATCTGATCCACGCCCCGGTCAAGTCGTTCCTTGACCATATTGACCATGCCGCTACCGAGAGCACCACGGCGGTGGACAACGGCGAGGCCTAGGAAGGGGACGACGGAGCCGGGAAGACGCGACGGTGGATGCACACGGAGAGGAGTACGAGGGTTCACCGGTTCCGCCAGATCATTGCCGCCGCAGAATAACAGGGGTGTGGGTGAGTGGAGGGATGGCCCGCCAGCGGGAGTAGTAGGCGGTGAGGCCTCATGGCGGCCTGACAAACCCACGGAGGTAGGAGCAAAGCACGACCGGCGCTGCTTTGGGCGGCTGGAGCAAGAAGACCAGAGGTTGAAGAAGCACGACGGCCGTTGGATGGACATCGTATGGTCACTGCAGCTAGAATCGTTTATATTGACTAAGTTGACAAATCCCTTGGTACGTCAACTTAGTAGGCCCACGTGCCGACTTAAAGCAGTACGGCCCAGATGTCGTGGGAGGAATCATTTTTCGGCGGGTGAAGCTAGAATATCCGAGATTGAAGAAGAAGCACGGCATTCGTTGGATGGACATCCAACGACCACTGCTGCTAGAACCGTGTGTTGACTATAAGTTGACAAAGCCTTACATACGCGTCAACTCTATTTTTTTAGGGGATGCGTCAACTTAAAGAAGTGTGTGGCAGAGAACTTACAGCCCATCTGAGATTTGTAAGAATGTGTAGCCCATTTTTGAATTCTAATGGAATTTACTACAGCCCATTTACAGTTTGTTAAATGTACAACCCATTTCAACCAACCGTTCAAAACAGAATTCAATAAAATTTCCCACATTTTGATGGGATCCGAAATATTTTTATCCCGAATCTAGTCAGATTAAATACAATTTCAATATAAATTTATATTACGTAAAAATCCAACGAAACATTGCGCTCGTAAAAATTAATGAAATTAAAATTTTCAATATCCAAAAATAATAATTTATAAAGTAATCACGTGTTTGGTGCATTTTTATAGTTCTTGCCAGCTTTTTACAATTACATCCCATTTATTATTTCTTAAGCCCATTTTCTTGTTAAGCCTAATGCATCCCTCCTAGAAAATATTTGCAGCCAAGCGGAGAATAACAACTTGACCTTGCTCAGGTATTCCTAAAAAAGTATATTGGGCTAGCCATTTTTCACCTTGAAAAAATTAATATGTGGGCTGGATATCCTGCTCGAGCTAGACGGGCCACAGCTCGCCAAGTTAGTACCTGCATGATGTTTTCGTTGTTGTTCAGAGGAGAAAAATTAATATCTGGGCTAAACATCAAAAAACTCTGCACAAATACTGCCGAGCTGCTTGGTCCCAAATTGTACCGCTTCTTGTGCAATTCTCTCATTTATTGACTACTCCAGGAGATTGACAATGGTGTGGGACCGTGATGTCGTGAAACCAGGGAGGAAGCAAAATAAATTATAGTTATATATATATATATATATATATATATATATATATATATATATATATATATATATATAGGACAAGGCTATCTTGTTACAGGTTACTGAATATTATTCTGTTACCCTGACCCTATATAGACGCGCGTCACACATTTTCACAAGTCCAGACAAAAGAGAAAAAGAAAAACAACCCCACCCCGCACGACCCACTAACCCACGCCCCTCTCACTGTAACCACCGTCGCCGCTTCCTTTGCCCACGTCGGCGGCCTCTCTCCACCGCGCGCCGCCGTCCTCCTTCCCCGACGCCGGCCGCCGCCCTCCACCACGCGCCGCCGTCCTCCTTCCTCGACGCCGGACGCCGCCCTACACCACGCGCCGCCCTCCTCCTTCCCCGGTGCCGGCCGCCTCCCTCTACTACATGCCGCTCCTTCTTCCCCGGCGCCGGACGCCTTCCTCCACCACGCGCCGCCCTCCTCCTTCCCCGGCGCCAGCGGCCTGCCTCCACCACGCGCTGCCCTCCTCCTTCCCCAACGCCGGCCGCATGCCTCCACCAGCGCCGCCCTCCTCCTTCCCCGGCGCCGGCCGCATGCCTCCACCACGCGCCGCCTTCCTCCTTCCCCTGCGCCGGCCACCTACATCCATCGCGTAGATCCCGCCGCAGCCCCAAAACCTGAACGGCGCCGCCGCTGTCATCCCGCACTGGATCGACCCGCTGCTATCGCTCTGCTGTCGTGTACACGCGGTTCAACGCCTCAGCCCCAGGCCGTTCACTGCCTCGCCGGCCTGCGGCTCCTCCATGGATGCCTAGCTCCTCTACTAGAGCCACCGCGGCCCACGACAGCCCAAGGTGGCGGAGTTCGTTGCATCCATCAGTCCAAACCCATGGCTTCAGGGTGGCCGAGTTTTGTCGCGGCCGTCAGTTCGGACACCTGCGTCACTGCATTCCTTGCTACCACTGCCATTTGCGTCACTGCGTGCTCCGTCACCGGCCTCATGCGCACTGTGACCCCTGGCGCACTCCTTCCTCTCCGTGACGTAGCTCGTGCCGTCCCTGGCTTGATCTCCTGCTACAGCGATGAGCTCATGTACATTGCTGAAGTACCATACCTGACGGCACCAGAACGAGGATGCAGCAGCCAGGCTGGACCCCAGTTCGTGCCTCCCTCTCTCTCCCTTAGCTACATCATCAATGTTGCAGTGCTGCTGATTGATTTCTTGTAGTGAACTGTGATGCTCTACTGATGGAGAGAAGTTTGGGAAACTGCACAAATATTGGTATTTGGAGTTATGAATTTGGTGCTCCGTAGGTGCCTGTTGGTATATGCAAGTGAGGGCCAGCATTTTTTCTTCAGATTCTTGTGTTTGTACAAGGGCTAAAAGTATTTAGTTGTACAAATTGAAATTCCATATAATCCTCTGACTGCAAGTTTTACTTGTGACTTTGATGCTTCGTAGGTGCTTAAAAGTATTTAGGTGGGTGGTCCGACACCGCTGCGTCCAGCAGTCCAACACCGCTGCCGGAGGCCGTTCACTGTCGCAATGCCTACTTTTGCCCGCGCCTCTTCCCGGTCATCGTGAGGTAAACCCTGCTCGAAATCTCTCTTCTCCATCTCCCGGCGGCGAAGATCTCCATGCCTCCTGTTTGAACCGACATTTTATTTTGAATTGAACTAGTGCCGCTTTGATTCAGACCTGACGGAAGAAGGCAGAACCTCTGTCTTGTATGCAGTAATATTGCTCACTCATCTCTCATCTCGTTGGCAGTAATATTTTGATGAATGTGATACAAAACAAATGTCGTATTGACATTCCGTAGCTTAGAGAGAGTAGCACAGAGAAACGTTGTTGTGTTGTGGATGACAAAGAACACATGTGACATCAAGTCTAGGTACTACTACATCGGGAGTACAAAATTACTTTTGTTGAGAGATCACGTGAATCATTACTTATCTCTTGTACTGTTAATTTTATTTTCAAAACCGAACTTGTACTGGGTACATTAGTTCCGATAGTAGCTTCTCTTTCACAAATTTTACATAATCAAGCATTCTTGATGTGCTGCCTTTCTTCCAGATATATAGATTCAGTTTTGAATTCGATTCTCAAATCAGACAATCATAATTCTATTGCCAATTCTGAAACAAAGAAATGTTTGCGTAACAGTCCCATAAACAATACCAAAAACGAATCCCCATCCTTGGTAAATTGCTGGCTTTGATCTTCCAGGGCAGCATGAATGATCAGTACTCCCTTTAATCACTGTGCGCTCATCGAGCCATAGTAGCATCTCATTTGTCCTACTCTTCCACTCTCTTGAAACAAAGTCCTGGAATGGATGTGAACAGAGTATACTCCCATGGTTTTGCGAGAAATCGTACATTAAGAGTACCGTTCACTATATATTTTATCATCAGTTCAAAAATAATCACAGAAAAAGTTCAATTTGTGTTATTGAAACAACTCAATTTATAAGTTTTATATTATATGATAAGTGATGCATAGGGATGTTGCAACAGTTCGACGAAAAAACAGCACAAGGCATGTCAGTTCGTGCAAAGCATATCAGTCTTTCAGTTTGTGAGCTCGTCAGTTCACCGATGGGATCCGCAGGTCAGCCCCTCATCTTCCACAAATTACTCTTCAGTCTTCTATGAGTATTACTTCAACTACTGACTGAAATGTGTAGCTTGGACTGAAGTTTTAAAGATCTGATTTACTGCTTACCTGCCGCAGCTGCCAGGCGGTTCACAGCCGCCACCCTAGTCCGTTCATCACTGCCAATCGAGGCCGTTCGACGATGCAACATTGAGGTCGGTCAACGATGCAATGGTTAGAGTCTCTTTCTCTCTCTCTCTCTCTCTCTATTTTTCTTCTACCTGTATGAATGTTTCCTGACTTTTCTTGGCTTTGCCTCTTCTTAGCCTTTGTTTTTTGATTTGGAGACTGAACGAGTGCAGTTCATCGAGGGATTTAATGTGCTGACCACTTAATATACATGGTTGGCAGGATCACTAGTATTTATGTTCTCAAGATATGAGAGACAAATCTTTATTGGAATGTTTGTATGATTGTGGCTGGTTGGAGCGTATGGTCTGGTGGAGATCATGCATATTATTTGCTTATGACACGATGTATATATATACTGTTAGAAGTTCTAGTACATATATTACAAAAAATCACTGATAAAAAATGTATCAGTCCATTATGTGTAGCACATGTTTAACACATATAATTACGAAAACAGTTACTTGAACTATATAAGAGTTAAGCTTTCACTTGATTTTCAGTTCAAATTTTGCGTTCTTTTCAGTACATCAACTTTAATGTGTAGAACATTGAGGAAATCCTGAAATATTATATGTGCACTCTACTTATTTTATTATGCTAACAAGAATTCAGCCCTGTTTGCTTATGTATGGTACTGAACTAACCATGTTGTGTTGTCGCTAAATCTGAACTTGTGTTCACCTTATGTATTACAATGGCCATGGATGCACCCAGCGAAGGACAACGACATGCAAAAAAACATACTAGTGCAGCTGCTTGCCTCCTCTTCATATTCCATACCAGAAAATATCCTTCTCCCCTCTGTTTTCTTAAGTAAGTTTTCACTAAAAGACCTGAGAATAGCAAGTAGAAGTTTGACAAAAGGACCTACATCAGTTCAACCGCAGAAAGATAACAAGTCCATGAGATGATCTATAATTAAGTTCAAAATTACTACATGGTTAATGTATTTAACATCAAGTCCATGTATTACTACATGAGACTACATCCGTTCTCAGGAATTCTACTTCAGTTCAATTTCTAAATTTGGTTTAGTTCAATTCAGTTGAATATATTTGTGCCAATTTCTTCTTGTGATGCTTATACATAGCTAGAAATGCAGATGTTGTTGTTTTAGAATTTATCTTTCGGTATGGAATTAGGTGTGGTGTATAGTCAGTTAGTGTCTGTTGTTTATTTAGCTAGTTTGGTAGTACATGATAGTGGATGTCTCAAAAGTATTTGTATGGAATTAGGTGCGGTGTGCAGTCACTATTGCTCCATTTCATGTGTGAAAAAAACTTCCTTTTGTGCATGTCATCTGTTTGTAGAATATTTCTGAGGGAGGACACAAACAGTATACACATATATAATGTCAGTACTTAATAAGAAGAACAAAAAGTTCAATCTCAAAACTTTAAAAAGTTAAGCACATCAAGGTTCACAAATATTGCTCAGTAAGTACCTCAATTGACCCTAATTTTGAGCTACTAGGACACATCATGGTCTTTAGCTATCACATCTCATTTTTCATTTATATTTTTAGATCCTAAGGAACTGTTGTTGTCGCTGGTCGTTGCTGTCGGAGCCGCAGCGTGTCAACAAGATCCTGCAGAGCCATGAGCTGTGTATCCGGCAAGCCGGCTGCCGGTCATGGTTCCACAAAGGTGATCGACCGACCACCTCACACAATGAAATGCATGCTAATTAATTCCCCTGGAACCGCCATTGCTAACCCGATTCTTCTTTTTCTCGATAGGAAACAAGAGGGAGCGGCGGCACTGAGACCGAGGGAGACGCACACATGCTAGACCCCCTGTGTAGAACGCTTGAATTCTTTGAAGTGAGTAAATTCAGATTTTTTATGAATCTTGTTCATTCTGTACAAAAGTTTGGCCTTTTGGAGGTTTAGAATATAATGTCAATGCAGTACAGGCTTCTGGTTGAGAAAGTAATTGAAAATGTCTAGTTCATCAGTTCATAGATAAGCACATCTATGAGTGCATGCATCCGTTCTATAATGTCAAAACCAAGTCAATACTCAATAATGTCAATTTTGTGATGCATCTTCTTTCCATTGTGGAACTGCTGGAGTTTGGGCCAAGGAATAGGAAAATAGGTTTACTTTGAGTGGGTTTTACAAGTAGAACCGTTCAGACTTCACTTGAACTTATAACATCATTCTTTATATTGTATTTTTTTAGCATTCTTACAACCCTATTAACAACATCTTTTTGTACAGTGTTTTTACGTGCTTCTGTTTGCAAACCTAGAAATGGGCGTTGGGCCAACCACAAGGCAATGCCACCAGGTAGGGCGCGAGACGGCTGCCAAGCGCGACATGAGCCTTTCCGACCCCATTTCCAGGTGCAGCGCCAGGGATCTTACTGTGGGGTGCATGAAGGCACTAGCGACTCTGCTTCCATTTCTCTTCATAAGTTCTACTAACCAATTAGCAACTGATGAGATGACTTTGCTTCCAACTAGCCACTGAAAGTTGTGGCCATTTAATGTCACCTTCTACATTTAAGATAGGTCAAACTGTAACCTTCCAATGTTACCGTTTGGTGGCTTAAGATGCTTTATGTTTTGTTGATCTACAGAGTGGCTATCTGAGAGCTATGTTGAACTTTCTTATTATAGTTTATACTTCTTTAAAAATCTGAGTTGATTCTAAATGTGTTTTCCTCACCAGTTCTAAAAATCCCAGAGCATCCGTCCAACTTTGTATCAGGATATACTATGTTGCTTCTTCGATTTCTGTATGGTTTTGTACTGACTGCTCTCTCCTGCCTATTTTGGTTGATGTTCACGAATGGGCAAAAAATGTATTGGAAATGTTCTATTATTACTAGCATATAAGTACAGAAAAAAATTCAACACGATGTCCCAGATAAGTTTGAAAAATAGCTCAAACAAAAAACCATCCAAATTCAAAATGGTAAAAGTTCAAGTGGTAAAATGAGAGAAGTCCAAAATATCGTCGCAAAACAATGTTGAGTTCAAAAGAAAACAGAAAATTTATACTGAAAATACAGAGTAAAGTCTAGTATGTGAAAACACGCTCAGTACAAAACCATACATACATTCGTTCAAATACTCCTTTTCCCGAACATATATTCATCCGTTCTATAAAGGAAAAATGGTTGAATTAAAAATATTGATCAGTACAAGTTAAAAATGATGGTCCGTTCGGAATAAAAGAAATGACAGAAATTCAACTTTTAAAAGTTCAAGCAAAAAGAAATCCCATGCAATTCAAAAGAGAAAAGTACCAGTCGTAAAATAAGAGAAGTCCAGAACATCGTTGTAAAAAATGTTTAGTTCAAAAAAAATTGAAAAAAATATAATTCAGTTTTTATGATATAAACCATGCAAGTACAGGGGTGATGATACAATAAACCACTGAAAACTTACAAGCAAAAATATAACCCAAAACAGACAAAGCCTAGTTAGTAAAAACATGCTTAGTACAAACCCATGCAAACATCAGTTCAAGTACTATTTTTTTGGAACCTTTCAAAATTACTCTCAGAAGAATGCATCAGTACAAACGCATACGTAGATCAGTACAAGTACTCTGTTTTTTCTGACGGAAAAACAACACGACCGGTCTCACCGTAATCCAAATTACTCTTCAACGAATGAAAATATGAGAAATCGTTCAACATGACTAAGTTTCGCATTTTTGATACCTATCCAACTGTATATTGTTTGCCCCATTTCGACAAACTTTTAAAAAAATCACGTTCGAAATCTAATTTGACTGTATTCGAATTCGTTTTTAAACCGTAAGGAATTAGAAAAACATTTCAATACGAAAAAGTTGCGCATTTTCCGTAGATTTTCAACGCCGTATCATTTGCATCAATCCGACAAACCATTTGCAAAAAATCGCGAAAATACGTTTCACCCAGAATTTCATCGTTTTCCAAATTACTTTTAAATCGTACAGAATTAGAAAAAATAATAGATACATGGAAGATGCGGATTTTCACAAGCTTTCCAATGCCATCTTATTTGCTCAATTCCGACAAACCGTTCGAAAATTGTGTACAAAATACGGTTCACGTTTTCGGTTTTGAAAAAAACGGTTTTTCCAAAACTGCTCTTAAACCATAATGATTTTGCAAAAACGTTCAATATAGTTGAAACATGGTTGTCAAGAGCTTTCCAATGATATATTACACGCCCCGTTCCAACGAAAAAATTACAAAAAGTTTTTGAACTAAAGAAGACGATCTGTTAAACACAACTGAAAGCATCAGTTCAACCGCTTCGAAAACATCAGTACAACCACCTGAAACGGTCAGTTCAAAAAGGGTATTCTGTTACGCATAACAGAATAGCCCAGATGTATATATATATATATATATATATATATATATATATATAGAGAGAGAGAGAGAGAGAGAGAGAGAGAGAGAGAGAAAATCCATCCTACCACCCGGTGGTAGTTACCCCACATATCTCATATACTATCATGTAGTACTATATATACTATTTTATTATTTTAAACATGTTCATATACTATATCTAAGATATTTCAAAGCAAGTTACATGAAAAAATTGCATATGAGCCCATAGTTTTTGGTATATTTGTGAAATACATACAAATTTGTACGTAAAAAAGAGCATACTCAAAACATGGTACATACTACCTAAAAATTAGTATATATACTACCTAATCATTGTTATATACTACATACTACACGTACATATTCTCGGTTTCGATAGATACTACATACAACATACAAAACACAAGTGGTGGTAACTACCACTGCTTGTAGGAAACATTTGTCATATATATATATATATATATATATATATATATATATATATATATAAATATAAATATAAGAAGGAGGCACTTGCGTACGTGAGGCTATGGACCTGCTGGGTCCCCATTGTCATCCTCTCCAAGTAAAGTCATCTCTCGCCCTGCTTCTCCGCCAAGCTTGATCGCGCCCGCCCTCTTCCGGTGCAGGCGATTGTTCGCCTTCAAACGACACAAGTGTCGTCCCGTCAAGATCCATCTGCCGCCCACATTAATGATACGCTGTTGCCGAGGCGGCTACTCGGCGCCACACGTCCGTCCCTCCGCCCGCCCACCATTGCCATATAAATCGCTGCTACGCCATAGCCGCAGCCATTCGTGATCCGCTCCCTTTCTCCTGTCCCACACCACTATCGCCCACCATGGCTTCCTCGTGCTCCAGCGCTCTTCGGGATGGGCGGACGACGGACCACAAGGAGATGGCAGCCATTGCCGCCGATCGGCCGGCCGACAGCCGGAGGAGGACGACGACGTCCCAATGGAGAACATGATAGTCGACGATCCAGCGCCAAACCCCTCCTCCGCGCCATCCTTGCGGGTGCATTGCACCATGACCATCGGCGAGGCCCATGCCCAATATATGGATAGGGTGAGGCAGATGCATGAGGAGCAGTTCCGGGAGGCGCAGGCCGACGCCACCTACAACCACCATCTCCTCCAGGAGCATCTGCAGGCGGAGGAGCAAATCGCCATGAGCGGGCGGAGCAGAGGCGCTGCCGATTGCACCGGCCCGACCGCAAGGGCCGTCTCGAGCGCTGGTGGTACCGCATGCGTGTGGCGGAGGCTGCGGCCGCCTACAAAGAGGCTAGCAAAGAGGGCGATGAAGTGAGCGAGGCGCTGTTTGGCGAGACCGAGGACGACGCAGAGGACGATGCCGGCTCCGACGAGTCCCCGCCCTGCCGGCAACGTGGGGGAGGATTTCCACCGCTCCGCTGAGGCGCCGCCCGCCGGCAACGAGACATAGGACATCGCCGGCTCCGCCGAGGCCCGTCTCCACTGCCAACGAGGCCGCGCCACATAGAAAACAAGGAAGAGTAGAACACGGTAGGTCGCCGCCGCTCGGGTCCAAGTAAGGCCACCGCTGCTACCCTCCGGTTGAAGCCAAGCTAGGCGGGTGACCATTGACGGCCGGTTAGCTTCTTGGCGGCGACGTGGAGTCGGAGAGCTGCTACCGAGAAGAACGCCGCTTCTACTTAATCGCTGGTGCGATTGGTCGATCGACACGTGGGCCCAACAGGCCACATGTCGATTACGTAACTGCACCTATAGTTAAGTCATCAAGCTTCGCTCGCCTGGGCCGGGACATGTGGGTAGCTTCGGTTAATTAATTAGACCTCCAACGCACCCTTTTAGTTGAAGAATGTATGAAATGTAATGAAATCCGCATGTTTATATGAAATCCGACCGTGTATTAATGAATTTATTTCGATTAGTTCAATTCCTGTATCACCGGCATTGGATGAACATGCAAAACAATACATACTAGCATTATTCCTGTGGTGATCACCTCGCTTGCAAGTTTCACATGTACTCCCTCCGGTCCTTTCTAGTCTGCATACAAGTTTTGATCGCAGCCAAAGTATCTCTACTTTGACCAATCTTATACAAAAAGTATGCACTTTCACAATGTGCGAAGTAAAAAGGAATGTATGAGTACAAAGAGTTTGAGCAGCTTTTTAGCGCTTTCAGACATTGCAATCAAACACACAGCTGGCAATTCATAGAGAACATTCAAAACAATCGATGATTATGCATCTCAAAGGACTCACATGTCGAGGCAATATTTACTTCACAACTAAAGAATAAAGAAAAATTGATCGACGCTTTGACAAAGAAAGGGCGTCCCATTCAAAAATATCAAACACATGTCTTGCTAAAATCAATGAGAAAAATTTGACAAGGTTGTCCCATTCCAAAATATCAAATGCCTACGATTGTGGAATGGGCAGGGTTTGCCATCAGTTTGTACATTGACAAGGCACCTCGTGCTAAATAAACCAGCTGTTATTTTTGTGCAGTTCCACCTAAATCAACCAAATTCCTGCGTAGCTTGTATGATTTCGCCCTTATATGTTGCAACGCCTTGAACTTATCGGCACCTCCTTTCTTGTGGTGGAAATGAATGATTCGATGTATTCATGAACATTTTGTGCGATTACCATTGAAATCAAGTCGAGCACCCTGTTTGCACAAATACAAAAAAGTGATTAGTATAAAGCAAACTATACTATGCTTTGACAGTTTCAACAGCACATACACGGTCCATGTAGAGCACACTTTTAGAAAAATGGAACTCACCGTAAAGAATCCTAGAACAACATTGTACTCAAGGCGTCACAACAAAAAAATGGAGATTTGTCACCCTTCCGAAAGCTGAAGTTAGTTTGGTCTTGTGGGGAGTAATGTAACCATCCTTCAACTGCTTCCTTCCGATGAGAAGATAGACAGGCTTCTTCATCCTGGCATAATCGGAACTAGTCACTTCACGTACTCCATATTCTTCTTCAGAGGAAGATGATCTTGTTGTGCAAAGACAAGAGGACTACTAAATGCTAGCATCCATGTTTGCTCAAAAAAAGGAAAGGAAATATTTAAAACAACACAAATGAAGCACTTCTCAAGGACAATACCACTTTTTTATGATAGTATCTAAACAGTAGCACAACACCAATAGAGATGACAAAGCTCAATCATATGGATGAAATCAGTGGGCGAGTACCAACCTTTGTCAGGAGGCTGATTGTGTAGAGCATACATATGAAGCACTTTTCCGGAACCATCTGTTGCTATCTACGGGGGTGGCCATGCTTACTATATACTCCTCGATTAGTTTAATGTTTCCAATATCTTCTTGTGTAGTTCCACTAAAATATATGGTATCTTCAAAGAAGATCCCTGTTTGCACAAGTAGAGATAATTACATATGGCATCAACTCAGTGGCAAAACAATTGCTCGTTCCAGCCATAGCAATAAATTAAGATGCAAAACTATATCATTACTTGTGTCATCACAGCCCAAAGTGCTTCATTGCAGCACCGGGAGTTGATTTTTGTTTTTCTTCCGCTTGTTCTTCCCCTTCATCACTTGGTTCAATAGCAGACAAGCATCGCCTTCAACGTAAGATTTGGCATGTCAATTAGGGAGCACAAGTATAGTACTAAACTTAATTTTATGATGAAAGTGGCAAAATACAGTGCCATAGCCAGTGAAATATCCTTATCTTACCTCAATGGGATATTACGGTGCACATACAGATTGGAAGTCTTGTCTCCATTTGTGCAGTTCACTAAAATCAAGCAACATTATCGTACAAGTAGCACAACATATGAAAGCACACTGCAGAATCATGTGAAAGAAGGCTAGTACTAACCTCTCATGATGTGGAATTCAAACAACTCACAAGAAGAAGATCTGAACCAAATTTGCCTTAGCGGATAGGAAGTAAGATCTCCTCTTGTGCAGTTCCACTAAGACAAGCAATCAAGCAACGTTGTTGGTGTGACATTTTGGTTGAACTGCACAAAACACTCTTAAAATGTATGTTTTGTGCAAAGGCAACAAAAGGTCACAATGGCAACGTAGGTGAAGTAGATAACCCTGTTTACACAGAGGTGCAAAGGAAACAATTAGTGGTCAATAATGGTGGATGACACAGAAGCCAACAAAAAGAAGCATCTACCTTATCTAAATGGGAAAGAAAGCAAGATAGTAGCATTTCTCAAACGGGGGCATTGATTAATATTAACATAGAGTTATATTAACAATAAAATTCATTAAACATGTAATTTGCTTTTAACCGTGGCATTGCATCAATTTTCCAAATGGCATTATTAGAGGGTGTTTGTTTACAGGACATTTGGTGTAGGGACTAAAAAACTCCGTGTCGGTCCCATCTAAACCAAACAGAGGGACTTTTAGGGACTAAAGGTGGGCATTTGGGACTAAAGAAAGAAGACCCCTAGGGAGTCTTTTGGGACTTTTTCCAACAGTTGCCCTCGCCACGCATCGCACCTTGTTTCTATTAGTTCATTACTAGGGTAACATGGTCTTTTAGCATGTCATTTAATAACCTCTAGTCCATGTTTAGTCCCCGGAACCAAGCGGTAGGGACTAGGGAGTTTTAACCAAACAGGGCCTTAGTTTAACAATAGCTAATGAGTTGCACGAGACGGTGGACGACCAAAGACACCATGCATCTACCGATGTCTTGTGGTCATGCACGATCTGTTGCAACAAAGAACAAACAACCAAGGAGCATATTTGTGTTGGTCCCAGTTTTGTTATCTTTAGACACCTTTCCCTATTTGAGCGCAGCAAATCTAGTCCAGCTCAAACTCTACAGCCTTGTCCCTTCCTTTTTTTTGAACTAGTACTTTCACCCCTTCCTTTCCTCTTTGAACCCCGTCCTAGATTTATGGGATACAACTTTCCCCACTACTTCCCCACATTCCTTTCCTCTTTGAACCACGTCCTAGATTCATGCTATACAACTTTCCCCCTTCATTTCCTCTTTGAACCACGTCCTAGATTCATGCTATATAATTCCTCCGTTCCTAAATATAAGTCTTTGTAAAGATTCCACTATGAACCACATACAGATGTATATAGATGCATTTTAGAGTGTAGATTCATTCATTTTGCTCCGTATGTAGTCCTAGTAAAATCTCTACAAAGACTTATATTTAGGAACGGAGGAGTACAACTTTTCCCACTACTTTCCCCCACTCCTTTCCTCTTTGAACCACGTCCTAGATTCATGGTATACATGCAGCTAGAGCAATGCATGTGGAGTAAGTAAATTATACCTTAAGGTTCTTGGGGCATGGTTCGGTGGGTGACGGGACGGTGGCGAAGAAGAAGGGGTCGGAGGCCCACCCGCGCTGCCGCTGGGTAGAAAGTGAACAACTGCGCCGGTAGTGGATTCCCTCCCTCGCCGACGGCGACAGCGTTAAGCCTCCTTCCCTTCCCGGTGGACGGATCCTGCCGGCTTTTTGAGCAGCAGTGATGGGAGAGAGAGAGGCCAACGAAGTCTTGTTTAGTTCTGGAGAGGGCGAGAGAGTGTGAAGAGAGCAACTACAAGCGCTGAGGCTCCAGCGGGAGAGGGCGAGAGAGTGTGAAGAGAGCAACTACAAGCTACCGAGGCTCCAGCGTGTCTATATATACTGGAGAGAGAGTGTGAAGCGTGCAAACCCTAGAAAACATTGTGACCAGTCAAAGAATCCTCTTGGCAAAAATTATGCTCGAGTGTAGTTATCGAACCCGAGACCTCAAGTTTGATGAGCGAACAGGCTAACCAGCTACACAACCCTCCCGTTATGTTCAACGAGAGGAAAATAACCTTTTATACATTCCTGCATTCGTGTGACAAGCATGTCGTGTTTTTGTGTGTGTGTGGGAGTCATTGGGATTTCAATCATAATCGTGTCATGTGGCTTTGGTGGTAAGACTATCCACAGTGGTGCAGAAATAATGCAGCCTTAGTCACCTTACCTCTCTCCACGGCACGTTGGGTCCCACCAAATGAGGGTGAAACAAACAAACTAATAAGAAAATATTAAAAGCGCCCGGTGTATCTTACCTCACACATCTTGCTACCGCCGAACATTTGTCCAATTGATCCCTCCGTTGGCTCACGTACTATTTTAAGTGAATCCTTATTATAACATGCACATAAATTTTGGGCACTTGTATTCGACTTAAGTCAAGTGCCATCAGATCTCAGATACTTACTACTCCCTCCGTCTAGGTGTAATAAGTCACGTTAGAAGGTGTAACAGGAGCAAGGTGCGTGCGTGTGCGTGTGTGTGTTTAACAACATGTGTGTGTTAGAGAGTGCGACAGATCGACCTACTCCTACAGAGAGATGGTGTGTCGTGTACGATTTTAGCCGCGAGAGTCGGTGCATCCACTCGTTTCCGGGCATGTCCAATAGGGACATGCGGATAGCTGCCACGCCCGCCCTCGACCACTGGCCCACCCAAAGCCCTCCATCGCCTGCGTGCTTCCCGCCTCAAACGGTCAGCGCCGCCCAAAGAATCGGTGCCGCATTCATGCCCGGACAGAGCGGACGCGACCTCTCACCGGGCGCAAGAGTGATGGTTGCTTCGCCCATCCAACTTCTTCTGGGTCTATGTGATTTGAAGGCTCATTGGTCTTTATTACCGAGGTGGTAGGATCTTTGAATGTCCCACGCTTTCGGTGAAAGGAGGTACTACTACTAGATTACAATTTTCTACATTCTTACAAATGGAGGAGTGCAAGAGCGGTGAAAACACGCAGGCTCGGTGATTACATGGCCCACCTCACACTATCACCATGCGACACCTAACTCTTTACATAGTACTCCCTCCGCTCCTAAATATTACTAGATGAGTCCTCGCTGTCGCAGTAACAACGGTATATCTCTCTGCAAGAAAATTATCGATTTCATAGAACTAAAAAACTCTATAACCGCATGACAAATGTGGTAGCCAAACTAAATAAACTCCCCTCATCATTTAGATCATCCCACGTAAGGAAAAAGATCAGCCAACTCCTACTGCATAATGGGATTATATTTTTCTTTTTGACATGTTAAGGGACTTAAAAGCTCACTTACATGCATGCTACCGGTGCATGCTTGCATGCAGACATGTTGATGTGATTTAAAACCCACTCACATGTATGTGCCACGGTATTTCTGCATGCTTGCATGTGGCTTAGTCTTGAGCCTCTCAACGCCTAGATCAGATTTGCTATTATGTTCTGATTTACTTCATCTAATGGCTACATCAATTTTGATGATGTGGCTCAAGGAGAGGATAGATAATTCCTAGTAGTGGGGGATAGCTATTACTAGTAGATAAGTCTTTGTAGAGATTCCACTAGGTGAACTACATACGGAACAAAATGAATGAATCTACACTTAAAATGCATCTATATACATCCGCATGTGGTTCATGGTGAAATCTCTACAAAGACTTATATTTAGGAACAGAGGAAGTACTAGTATAGTATGCATCGTAATTTATCAATGAGATAAATTTGTACAATGCTATGAAGCTTCCAAATTTCCGTTACATGTATCTTGCGTCCAAGGTTGCCCGTTGCAACATTTCATCAAATACAAAGGAGACTAACATGCATGCTATTGCATCTCAATGATTGACAGATCATAGCAAATATGTACTCCCTCCGTTCCAAAATAAGTGTCTCAACTTTGGGCAAACTTTAGTACTAAGTTGTACTACTACTAAAGTTGACACTTATTTTGGAAAAAAGGCAGCTAAATAAAAAATGATCCATGCAGTCCCTAGCCCTTGAACCGTGAACCCTGACCAGGCTTCAATTTGCTGGCAACGTTCGAGCTTCCTAATAAATGAAGTTTGCAACCTTTTGACCATCGGATCATTTTGTGCAGTTTCACCAAAATCAAGATGAGCATCCATGTGGCAAAGAAATTGAAGAAGCGTGATTAGAATAAGATTACTGGGACTAGTTGATGAGACATAAACTCATCACAAATACAGTACGTAGAAGCCAGTAGAGGTATGTGCGGGGCAAATAAGTAGAGAAATATCCACATGGAGTGATGTGGGCAGCTGGAGCAGTGGTGCAAGCCGGCTGTAAAGGGAGTTGTACCTGAGGGACGTAGCTAAACCTTGAGGAGGGCGGCGGGAGGCGGCAACTTCCCACGTCGCGGCAGTGAGCATGGGACGAAGGCAACCTCACCTGCTTTGTGAGAGAGAACGGCGGAGACCCCTGACCGGGACGTGGCGACAGTGGGTTTTCGCCGTCGGCGACGGCCACAGCATCTACACTAAGCATCCACCCCTTCCCCAAGCGGACGTGATCCACCAGGATGTTAGAGATGTGGCCACAGTCGTTTTGTGCGAGAGAGTGTGAAGAGAGCAACCCCAGCAAGCAACCGTGTAGGCTGGCCCGTCCTGACTATGTATATAGTGGAGCTGTTTCCTTTTCTCTCCATATGAACCTATCATATTGCAGACGTGCATCAAGAAAAAAAAAACTTTATTTATAAATGACGCGGCTCCTACTACTCGTTCTCCTATAACTTTGCACTTGGCATCTCCGAAATATTAACCTTGCGATTGGCTCTTCGCCTCTTCAGGAAGTCGAGCAATAATGGTAGTGCAAAGATATATCGCTCGGCTATATGAGACCGAATGAATTGCTGCACTTCCACCACATGGGCGAGGGTCGAGGGCGAGGGAGAGTGCTACATACGAAGCAAAATGAGTGAATCTATACTCTAAAATACGCCTATATACATCAGTGTTTGGAGTATGTACTAGTAGTTCATATTGAAATCTACTAAAGGACATATATATTCCAAACAATATGATATAATCTCTATAACCAAGGTAGTAGGGACGAGGAGTAAATGGAGGAGTAGTAAATTTTTCTCCTCGTCTCCTGCGAGCCACCGCGCATGGGCGTAGGGAGCGGGCGAAGGCGGAGCAAGCTTCACCTCATCCTGCGAGCCACCGCGCCTGGGCGGGGAGACGACGTACTAAGCAAGCTTCTCCTTGTTTTATGAAGTTAACGGGACACATCAAAAGTCTTGCCTCTAAGGTAGGCCCCACATGGTTTGCCTCTTTTTTAACATAACACGTCAAGTCGCAATTTGTTTGTTCAACCGTGGTAGACGATCCTCCCTCCACCAAGTGGACAACCAAAGACACGTGCCAAATTACCATGTGGGCTGCCTTTTCAGCATGTAATTGAGCTCCACCGTGTACCAAGGCTGGTGTGGTTGGGAAAGAGATGGGAGTACGTGCGCCGTGCATGCACCTCTTCTCTTCCTGCACGTCCCCTACCTACGTGGGTGTGTGTGAGAGATACAAACCGCGTTCGTGAGTGTTTTTTATTTTGGGGTGGGGATGGGGGTGGGGTGGGGGTTGATTTCATGAATTATTTGTGGGAATATGTTTCGATGACATCTAAAACAAAATTTTGCATGCAATGTGTGTGAAATGGAGGCCTATCCATATCATACATAGAGGGTCGGGCAATCCACAAGAAGAGAGGGAGGGGTCATAGCTATCGATAGTCTTAGAGAGGATCAAGTGGGTGGGTGCGAGATCGATGAAGAGAGCCATCGAAATTGTGTGTGTGTGTGTGCAAGTCAAAGATATAGGGCGACTGGCCTACCGGAACGTTAGAGGGCACATGTCAAGTTTGTGTGTGGCAGGGAGACATGACTAGAGCGCTCGATGTATCGGTGTGTGTGGGGGGAGGGGGTGGGGGAGGGGTAGGCAGAGGCCTAACTATAGAGGTAGAACGACTCGTATATGTGTTGAGAAGGAGAGACCCAGCTATGTCTTGAGGGATATCGGTCGACATCCATACATAACTGAAGGACGGGAAATATGATGGGACAGAGAGAGAGAGAGAGGAGAGAGAGGGGGAGGGAGATGGAGGGAGAGGGGTAGAGTGTTGGATGGGTGATGAAGTTTCTTCTCGGAGATGGTGGGAGAGGCCTACTAGACAAACTGAGGGTGGAACTGCAATGTTATCAATAAGAGTGGGGATGTGTTTCTGTGTGTGCCTGTGCGTGATAGATCTGTCGGGACGCATCCATGGATGATGAAGGGGAACCATGTGTTTGGTAAGCAAACCTAACTAGATCGGTAGATCAATTGTTGTTTGTGGGAGGAAGGGAGAGACACAACTAATGAGGTAGATCAATCGACGTGTGGGTAAAAACGAGTTAGAAGGACCTAGCTAGCTATATGTATAACGAGAGACTGGTCGGTGTACGTCCATTTGTTAGAGGCAAATAAGGCCCAACAAGACGGATAGACAGAGAGAATGGAGCTAGGAGGTGGTGCGAGAGGCCCAACTACTAGCTAGATAGGGGGAGGAGTGTGCGGTTGTGAGATCGGTGAAAAGAGGGGCGAGAGTTTACGTGTGTCCCGACTGCATGAGAGATACGAGGCAAGGACACATAAAGGAGGAGATTGAAGGTGTGTGTGTATGTTGTAGGCAGGCATCGCTGGAGAGGTTTATCGATCTGTGTGTGTCGGAAAGGAGTTGTGGAGACTCTGGGAGAACGACCTAAAGAAAAAAATGAATGTGCCCGGTGGATAGAATGCCAAGGGAGGGGGAGGGAGAGGAGGGCGTGTGCATGCACGAGAGAAAATTAGTGGTAGCTACAAAGGTTAGAGGATTGTGTGGGTGTAAGAGACTAACAAAGATCATAATTTGATATGAAAGCGGATTCATATATTTGAACAGGAGATCATAGTGTTTTAAACATTGCATGCATGAATATAGCAGTGATACACGTGCTGTGCACATGTTATACCATAATGTGATAATGCATGGCGTTTGCAACTCACAACTAAATGCCGAACAATCTAAACCATACTATACATGAAACAATCTCACATTTTATTGAAATTGTGATAATGTGTGGCGTTTTCAGCTTACAACTAAATATCGAACAATCTAAACAATACTATATATCGAACATTCTCACATTTTATTTGAATTTGTGGTAATGTGTGGTGTTTGCAACTAACATCTAAATATTTGTAGGTGTAGGGGGCGGGGCACCATACATAATGTGATAAACACATTATACATATGGGACATGGTTTAGATTATGAAGATCTAGCTAGAGCTAGAAATGTAATGTGATTTGAAATCAAAATAAAGTGGATTCAAAAAATCTAGTTCGAGTTCATATAGTACACATAGTTCATATGTAACTCGAGACTAATCATGTGGTGTGCTATGAAGATAATACACAAACGATGGTTTAACTTGACAATAATGATGATTGTAGATCTTATTAAAACAGAGAAACGAATTCAAATGCTTTGACTTCACAACAATCATTCTTGTAGATCTTATTCAAATAGAGAAACGAATTTAAATTTAGTTCATATGGAAGCGATAGTATATACGTTTGGAATGCACTAACACGATCATATGAGTAGTAGGTTGCATGCATTATACACGAAGCGGAATATTTTAATTGAACATAACATGACTTCAAAGTTTTGAATGACATTTGTAGTGCGCATTGATTTGGTACAAGACACGTTACGCTTTGTCCGGAAATTTCAACCCGCGCCTTGTTAGCCCGAAATATTTAAGATATATCTTTGTCTCACAGTTCGACTAACTCCCTCCATCTCAACTCGCGCCTTGCTATTCCGAAATTACAACGCTGCGAAAACTCCCACCTCGTGGAAATCCCGACACGCCGAAATGCCCGTGGTACCCCTGAACCGAAAGAACCGCCTCAAATCGGTGTGTGGGGGTACTTTCGTAACTTATCCCACATTTCGGACAAGCGCGTCTCTAAGCCATGGTTCCCCACTGCCATCCCATCTGCCCACCCATTCATACGCCAAGGCCACGAAAACCCGCGACGAAACCCCACACCCTGCTCCGTCCGCCACCCAGCCGGAGCCTCTTCCCCGACGACGTCGTCTACAGGAACACCTCGAAGTCCCTCATCCACCGTACCGGATGAGGGTCCATCGTCGATATCATCGTCCCGCAGGTTCAGCCACCCCGTCCTCCATCTCCAAGGAGCTGCCCCGATGTTCCCCTCGTCTTTCGCGCCACCTCCATTCCCACACCGCCGTCTTCACCTGCACCACCGGAAGAGCATCATCATCACCGTTTCCTCGGATGAAGCTGCGCCCTAATCGGGCGCCACCAAAGAGGTTGTACACTAATCACCGCATTTTCTTCTTGATTCGATCTCACGGTGTCGCCGACACTCGGTTCCGAGCCGACACGGCGCTGCTCCATCCACGGCGTGGCGTAGCCGCCACTTCCTCCACGGCGTCACTCCCTCGTGGCGGCGTCCACATCGAGAGGAGCTGCTGCTGCTTTAGCTCTCGCCACGCTGCTGCTTTCTGCTCTTGCTCTCGGTCCCCCGCCTGGTCTGCTTGTTTGTTCTTTGCTCTCGCTCTTGCTCTTGCTTGTGATGCTGCTCCGATTTAGCTACACTTCAATGACCGAATCAACTTTTGGGTCACCGATTTTGGGTGGGGGGCTCATGGCGTGAAGGAAGAACCAGCCAGCTGGGAGGGGGGGCTCACGGGAGGTACCCCACTATCTATCTTAGGGGTTCAGGATGGGGGCGGTGGTCGCCGGTGGTGGCGGGGCGGTGGCGTGGGGATCACGGGAGAAAAGCTCGGGGTCCTAGAGGGATGGCCGGGCGGCGCGGACCGGGCGGTGGGGAGTGTTTTCGGGGCGGGCGGGGCGGCGGCGGGCTGCTGTTTGGCCGGTGGTGGCTGGCGGCTCAGGGGGGGGTGGAGGTTGAAGAAGAACCGCAGGCCCTTGATTTCGTATCTAACGGCTGCAAAATCGACTGATCAAAGATGAAAAAGTCAGTCGACCGACGTGTAGCCTCACCTTGCTAGTGCGTTCAGTTTCGACAACAAAATTCAGTTTAAATGACAAAATTCTGTTTGACGATTAAGTTCGATCGGCGATTAAGTTCAGTTTTGTGATTAAGTTCAGTTGACGGTTAAGTTCAGAGATGAGCGGCTGATGTATTTTACATCTAGCACTTTGTGGTTATGTATTTTACGTCATGTATTGGAGATGCTATTAGAATTCCACTCAGGTTAACGTTGTTCGTTGTCTCTCTTGTCCTCGCTTCACCTCGGCGTCGTACAACTCACCGGAGTTGCTCCAACGATTTAAACCCTCCATCACAATGAGCAAAGACCTCGGCTCCATCTCCAGACGCCTAAGATCTTCTTCCCCTCCTCCAATAGCAAAGTCAGCCGGAGCATCCTCACCGGCCAAACTAATCACGCTGAGATCGACATGGCTTCGGCAAAGAGGTTGTACACTTGTTGCATCTCTTTTTTACTCTACATGTTATATATATTGTCCACTGAGCACACGGATTTGTTCCTTTAGTGTCTCCTTGAAAGAAAAAACTTAGGAATTTTAATTTTCACATGTTCTCCTTTTCAAATTCCTATTCATGAAGCAGAAGACTAAGATATAGTAGCATAATAGCATTATAACCATACATTTTCTTGTGGTTTGACTTAATCTCACCATGCTTCTTTGCATCCTGTAATCTTCCAATTGTTGTGAATCAAACACCAGATTGGCGTAAATCCTGTGTTTTTGAATTCCCTGTTTTGCACGTACATTCCTATCCTATTCCTGTCTATTTCCTATCCCTGCATTGTTGGAATCCTCCAATTCAAACGAGCACTTACAGAATTACTTCTCTTATAGATAGTTGTCAAAGAAAACCTTGCGTGGTTTGTCCCGCTCCTGCTGCGCCGTCGTCCACCCCAGCTCAGCTGCTCCAACGATAGAAGGGTCCAGCACAGCAGGGATCCGGCCTCCAGACTGTCTTTCGCCGCCTCAGATCTTCTTCCCCGCCGCTGGCAGCCATGAAAACTGCATTACCATCATCAACCGAGCAGATGACCTCGAGGACTACACGGGTCCGCAAGAGAGGTCGCACTCCTTCGTGGTTCCGCCACGTTATGCATCGCTTAATATTACATGCTACTTTATCGCCCTGTTCATCGATTAGACTCGAGTCACTCCAAACTAATGGTCAAACTTGAGTTTTTAAATGGTTGTGCAAGTACATATCGGGCCGCTATCAATAGTATCTATCTACTATCCGGTTAATCTCCGGTGTCTACTATGAGTTTCATGTTGGGTGGGAAACAAACAAAGAAAGAAGCCATTATCTGTATTTTTTAACTGAAGCCATTATCCGCTCGCTATTATTGGTTTTGGGTCTATCCACGTGTTGCTACCATCACTGGATTTCTGCATGCACTCCTTACATAATGTCACTATGTTTTATTCCTATGCATGACAGCTTATTGTAAACAATGGAACTGAACATGTAGAGCAAAGAGACGAGCCTTGCGTGGCAATAAAATTTCATGCAGATGTCGCCCATGGTAGGCGCAAAGGCAGCCCCCTCCACGCATTTCGGATTGTAATCGAGAGGAAGATATCATTACGAGGGGGATTCGGAAGGAGAAGACAACTCCTATTTACCCCTGAGGTCTTCGCTCTAACTTGGCATCTTGATGTTGGTTATATCATGCATATGGTGTCTTGCATTGCTTACTTTATACATCAAATATGTCATCTCGCTTAGTTTAGACATCCTTTGTCCGAATGCCATCTGCTTAGTTTATTCATCGTTTATGTGAATTATGCAACGCCATCTTGTTTAGCCAGGCATCATATATGTGAATTTTGCAATGCCATCCTACTTAGCCACCATCTTATATGTAAATTATATCAGGCCATCCTTTTTATGCGTTACATGTTACATTTGTCAACAATGTTAGTACATTCAATCGCTTCTTCGTGGTGCATCAGCCATTTGACACGGTGATGGCAAATTCTCGAGTGAAAACAAGGTCTTCAGAGCAGACTATGCTATCTCGACGAAGCTCATATCTCATTGGTTACAGATAGCTCCTCAGAGGAGGATTCAGAGACAGATGACCAGTCCTATCCCCCCCGAGGTGTATGCTCTAACTTGGCAGGGTTATGTTGCTCATATCGTGCGTATGGTGTCTCGCATTGCTATGTCATTTGATTAGTTTAGACATGCTTTGTGTGAACGCCACCTATTCAGTGTCTAATTACCATATATGTGAATTATGCATTGCCATCTTGTTGCAAGACATTATATATGTGAATTATACAATACTATCTTGTTGCAAAGGCATTATATATGTGAATTATGCAATGCCATGCTGTTTATCCAATCATCATGTATGTGAATTATATCATGCTATCATTTTTTTTGTATTATGTGTTCCATTTGTCGACAACGTTTGTATATTCAACTACTCTTCCTGTGCATCAGCCATTTAAAGCGGTGATGGAAATATCTGGAGTGAAAACAAGGTATTCAGAGCGCATAATGCTACCTCCTGAAGCAAACATCTTGTTGGTTCTGAGAGAGCTCCTCAGAGGAGGATTCGAGACCGATGACCAGTCCTATTTCCCCGAGGTCTATTCTCAAACTTGGCAGGGTTATATTACCCATGTCATGCATGTTGTCTTGCATTGCTTAGTTTTTACATGATATATGGATTGCCATCTGCTTACTTGCTTACTATATAAAACATATATTTGAATTATATCATGCCATCATATTTACATAGTACATACACATCATCTATCTGAATTATGGCATGGCAACCCATTTAATAAAGACATCATATAGTTATATCATCTCATCCTGTTTAGTGTTTACAGTCATCATATTTTGAATTATGGCATTCTATCCTTGAATGTATGTGAATTATGGCATGCCAACCTATTTAATAAACACATTATATAGTTATGTCATGTCATCCTGTTTACATAGTCTCATATTTTGAACTATGTCTTTCCATCTTTTTAGTTAGCCATCATAATGTGAAATTGTGTCATGCTATCCTGTTTAGTTAGCCATCATATATGTGAAATTGTGTCATGCTATCCTGTTTGGTTAGACAACATAAATATGAATTATTTCATGCCCTCTTTTATTCCCCACTATCCATTGCACCTGTCTATCATACAATGTCTATACTTTCAATTACTTTTCTTGTTTATCAGCCATTTGAATTGGAGAGCGTGATGGCAATATCTAAGGGAGTAACAACACGGTCTTCAGAAAAGATAGTGCTACCAGTTGATGCAGATAGAACCATGGTTGTACTTGCCCAAGGACCAGATCCACCACGCATAACCTAGACTCTCGCAGATTGTACCCCTACCCAGTTGGACAGAGAACCAACTACACCCCTTCTAACCCCAACCCCGGCAGATAGTAACCCAGTTCCAGTTGACACAGCACCATCTCCACCACAGAGCACCCAAACACGAGCAGTTAGTAAGGGAACTGCAGTGCCCAAAGCACGAGGACCACCACTCTGAATCCCAACTCAACGCTTAAAGGAGAAGAAGATTTGTTCTCGTGTCAGTTACGTAGCTATGGTTCATACTCCTTCTTTGTTGCATTCTTGTATTTACTCATACCAACTATTTTCAAATTTGAAGGATGGAATTGAAACTCCAATGGCGCAATGGTATGTTTTAAACTTGTTTCTTTAAATGGTTTACTGTTGTAACCTGCTCTATGTTGATTTCAGTTTCAATTGAATAAACAGTTATGTTCTCATGTCATGCACATTACAAGTGTTGTTATTGCTCTATAGTTACCCACACTTATATTCTGTCTTTTCTGCTTTGTCTTGAACAAATATTATTTGAACTGTGTCTCTATCTTGATTTGGCAACAAAAACTAAAATGATATAGACCATAAAGTGACCATGGTACATAGATATATGTTTGTTTCATGCTGTTATCCTGTCCACTTTACTATTGAACTCATTTACCAAAATGTGTTTCATATACAACATGGTAAACATGTGATGTGTCTGCTTGTTTCTCTTTTAGAATGATGAAAAAATATTGGAGAACAAAGACCACGTTATCCAATGGTAAAGGAAGTAATGCAGATAAGGTTCAAGATAGTGAGACATCCTTGTTGGTCTCCAAGAAAGCTGATCAAAACTATCTTGACGACAGTGAGGGAGCCCAAAAGTCCTGTCTTGATGTAGTGTTCGAAAGCATCGGCCACTACCGCTGGCACAAGCTCTTCGAACTCGCCGCTCGAATCAGTTGCCTTCTTGAGTCTCAACTTCAAGTTGAAAGACATCAATCGATGTCATGACAGAAGTCAAGGATCGAGGGAGTCCTCGCAGAATTCAGATGCATATTTTACGGTGCAACAAAGAAGTTACCGGAGGATTTAAGCGCCAAACAAGAGAAAGTTAATAAGCTTGCTAAGCATCTTGCCAGCATTATGGGTACCCAGGATATTGTTTCTTGAGATCTTCTGAAGTGGTTTCAGTTCTAGATTTGTTTTGTTGCGGCGTTTATTTGCGCTGGTCGCCAACTTTGACAACCAGTGTATATGATATGCTGCTTTGTTCCTATATTTGCACCGGTGGCGAACTTTGATGCCCAAAGTGAATGTAATATGTAATAATAGCCGTGATAGCCTAGCGTTAATTGCTTGCTTATTTATTTCCTTGTTGTCTTGTTTATTTGTTTGCTTGTAGTCATTGCGATTTTTTCCGCGGTTTGCTAGTGGCTGCAATAACCTATTTTTAAAACTAGGCCACAATAACCATGGGCTAATATTTACGTAGTGACACCGGGCCTCCTCTTGGCCGTCAGAAAGCGATGGGCCTTCTACGGGTCGTAGAAACAATGGGCCTTCTACGGGCCATAGAAACAATGGGCTTCTGCGGGCCGTATCATCAATGGGCCTTATACGGCAAGATGATCGACACAAACATGGGCCAAACAGACCGCATTATGGCCGTAAATGGGCTAGAGTTGGAATCATCCGTTCATGGGCCGACCATAACGGGCCATCGTTAATAGGTCGTATTTGATGACGCTATGAAAACGGCCCAACGTATTAACGAACCACAAACGGGCCGACTGTAACCACAGGCTGAATTTGGGCCACAAGCAAAAATGACAAGATGGGCCGTAAGTAAACGAATCTTTGGAAATGAGCCCAAGAATAAATGGGCTCGAGAAGGCCGAAGATAACATAATGAAACGGCCCAACGGAATAACGGGCCGTTAATAGGTATAAAGTGATACATCGTTCATTACGGGCCAGTTTCACCACGGGCCGTTAATGGGTGTAAAGTGATACATCGTTCATTACGGGCCGCTTTCACCACAGCCGTTAATAGGCCAAGAGTTACATAGGGCCTCATATGGGCGAAAGACGTCATGGGCCATACATGCGCCGAAGTGAAAACGGGCTAGAATCATATTGGATGGCCGGATGACGCCATCGGGCCTAATTCGGATTGGGCATAACGGGCCTTGGGTTAGCGGGCTGTAAATGGGCTATATGCGAACAGTCCGTTAACAGGCTTTCCATGGGCCGGCCCGCCACCTTTTGACCAAGTCAAACGGGCCGGCCTTTTCACAGGAATGGGCCTCTGTTGGGTCGTGCCACGTGTCGACGTATCATAGGCGCCTTACGTCCAATGAGTGGATGGCATCTGTCCCAACGATGAGCATACACGTGTTTCCTCCAGTCAATGATAATTTTACACGTGGAAAATCCCCATTGGTCGGGGCTGTTAATGGGTTATCGGATCCAAAACCCGACCCGATAGCTTAACGGCGTTCCGTTACGGTGGATGCCACGTGTCGGTCACCCTTGATGAAAGAACTTCTGTGACACGCAATTTATCGTCATGGAAGTGGACACTTCCGTGATGATAATTTTAGTAATGTCATGGAACACTTCTACGACAGCACATGTATGACTATCTTGATTCTGTCATAAAACCGTCATGGATGTACATGCATGACAGAAAACACGTATCATCACGGAAGTGTATTTTTTTGTAGTGAATCCTCGGATACCCTCCATACAAACAACAATCCAGGGGAGTTTTGTTTGATTATTATATTTTGATATTTATCATAGGACTGGGCATCCCGATTACCAGCCACTTTCTCATGAATGACAAGTGAATAAACACTCATCATGAGAATAACCCACCTAGCATGGAAGATACTCACAGCCCCCAGTCACTACATGAGCGATTCAGGCATACAAAACAGATTATTATTTGAAGATTTTGAGTTTGGCACATGCAAATTTACTTGGAACAGCAGGTAAATACCACATATAGGTAGGTATGGTGGATTCATATGGAACAACTTTGGGTTTAAGGAAGTGGATGCACAAGCAGTATTCCTGCTTAGTACAAGTGAAGGCAAGCAAAAAGATTGAGGAGCGACCAACTAGAGAGCGGCAATAATGGTCATAAACATGCATTGAGGTTAATCAACATTCAATACAATCATGAGTGGGTTATAAATCACCATGAACATAAATATCGTGGAGGCTATGTTGTTTTTTATTCAACTACATGCGTGAACATGTGCCAAGTCAAGCCACTTGAATCATTCAAAGGAGGATACCATCCTATCATACTACATCATAACCATTTTAAAAGCATGTTGGGAGACATGATAAACCATAAATTATCCACTCCTAGCTAATTAATCATGGCATGAGTAACTATAATCTCTAATTTTCATTGCAAACATGTTTCATTTATAATAGGCTGAATCAAGAACGATGATCTTATCATATTTTCAAGGGTTAATTATCCTTTTGCCCTTAGTGGTGTCTATGTGCTCAGTTTTTCCCTCAGATGCAAATTGTGCTCAGTTTTGCCCCTAGTCCATGCACAACTACTATGACGAGGCCAAACGGCCATATATGAGTCCATTCCGCCCGCCAGCATTAGTGGTTGTGGGTCCGGAGCTTACACGTGGGACCACGTGGACGTGGTCCCGAGTCGACATGTAGGCCCGTGCAACTAAATCCCCAAATCATTCGTCGCTCACTCTGCCCATCCGCTTCCCCGCCGGCCGGCTGACCTGCGCCGCCGCCGGCACTTGCGCCGCGGCCATCACCTGCCCTCCCACCAGCTGCACGCCTACTCCACCGCTACCTTTCTGCGCCTACGCTCCACAGCTACCTGCGACGCCCGCCACCTTCCTGCAACGCCATGGGTGGGGCGCCCTCCACCTGCTCGACCCGCGGTGCAGCCTCCTTCCGTGCGCCCGGCCGGAGCTCTCAAAGGTGGGGGGCTGCTGGAGCTATTTGAACTAGGAGGAAGAACCCTAGGGCGAAATGGAGAGCAACAGCGACCCCGGAGTATTTGGCGAGGCAGGCATCGGGTCGGAGATCCGCCGCGTCCACGACTGGCTTCCCGAGGGGTAAGTCTCGCCTCCTGTTTAGATTGAGCTTAGTTGTGCATTTGAACACTCGATTCGAGTAGGTTTGCCCAATTAGTGTGCTGATTGCGTCTCTGTTTTTCGCCGGTTAGGATGGTGTTGCGGTTTGCTTTCTTGATGCAAATTAGAAGGGACCGGTACACGTTCGATGCAAAGGATCAGAAGAAATACCAAGGAGGTTTTGATTATCGGTTGCCAATGGCTAGTAACTGGAGTTTCAGACAATTTGGGGAGGTAATTTGTAGCTAATATCCTTGGGGTTTGCTTGATGAAGTGGTATACAAATACTATGATGGGGAAAAGAAATGGGTGGCAGTTAGTAATGATGAAGAGCTAGCTACCATGTTTGTTAGGCATAAAGAGAAAGATAAATTTTCATGTGAGGCTGCAAGTTGATGTGCTTGAGTAGGCATTTGAACCTAGGATGACGGGTGCAACATCTCGGGGAGAACCAAGTCGTCGTAATGGCATCTCTTGCCAGAACAGTTCAGTTGGTGCATGGCGACGTGGTGGCTCGACAAGTGTGGGCAACAGCAGTAGGGTCCCCCTTGAAGTGGAGCCTGATGACTACAATTCTGGGGTTGATGAAGAGAAGCTATATTCTGATGTTATTCAGAATTTACGACAAACACCTCGGGCTGATAACCAAGATGAGGCTCACAATGCAGTCCGTGTGGATGATGACGCGGTGGGTGAGGACGAAGACCTTGCAGCTGTTGAATGGGACCCTTTGAACCCTCATTTGGAAGAAGGTATAGTTTTTGCATCCATGAATGAGTGTAGAAATGCACTTGTGACATACTACATCAAGGTAGAACATACTTTCAAAGTTGACAAGAGCGATCAAGTACGTTACAGAGTGCACTGCCAGACTGAGGGTTGTCCATGGAGACTGCTCACATCTAAAATGTGAAATAGCACTAATGTTCAGGTCAAAGTGAACCCTTTTAAGCACACATGCCAGGAATCAACCCTTAGGAAGGATACAATCAGTAGAGCCAAGTCAAGATGGGTGGCAGAAGAAGTAAAGAAGTGGGTGAAAGAAAACCAGCAAGTGGGTCCAAAGGAATTGCAGAAGAACATCAAAGATAAATTCAAGATAGATTTACCATACATGAGGTTGTTCAATGGTAAACAACATGCTATGGATTCTATTTATGGTAACTGGCAGGAAAGTTTTCAATTGTTGTATTCATTCAAAGGTGAAGTGGAGAGGACAAGCCCAGGTAGTATTGTAGATATTGATCACCACACTGTGGAGTACACATTCAGGGGAGTGACAAAGACCAAGGAATGCCTTAGGAGGGTTTTTGTCTGTTTGAGGCTTGTCGCCGGGGTTTTTTGGCAGGTTGCAGGCCTTATTTGGCTATTCATGCCACTTTTCTCAGAGGGAGGTTTAAAGGACAGTTAGTAGCAGCTTGTGCAGTTGATGCACACAGTTTTGTATTTCCAGTTGCCTACGGTGTCTTTGGAGACAGTCTGAGGAGAGCTGGACTTGGTTTTGCATAATCTGCACCGGGCTATTGCACATCCCAATGGGTTGGTCATTCATACAGATGCCTGCAAAGGTTTAGAAGTGGCCGTGGACAATGTGTTCCCTGGAGTAGAGCATAGGGAATGCATGCGTCACCTTGCTGCAAATTTCATGAAGAAATTCAAAGGAAAGGTGTATACCGACAATTTAAGGCCAACATCTTTGACTTGCAGTGTGAAGAAGCACAACTAGCACTTGAGGCAGTTATACATGAATCCCAAAGTGAAAGAATACTTGGAAACACACCACTCCAAGTTATGGGCCAGAAGCCAATTCAGTGAACTGAGCAAAGTTGACTATGTGCACAATAATCTAGCAGAGTCTTTCAACTCAACAATCTGGAAACTAAAGGGTCATTATGTGGTGGATTTGCTGGACATGATAAGGATAGAATACATGCAGAAATTTCATTATCATGCAGGAATAGCCGAGGCAAAATTCATGGGCCACATTATCATCCCTGCCGTGATGAATGAACTGATGCAGAAAACAACAGGCTTGGAAATGAACATGACTCTTTGCTCGGGTACCACAGCAGAGATATCATATTTGGATAAAGAGAAGAGGGAATGGAGATATCCAGTGGATTTAGAAGCTAGAACTTACAGTTGTAGGCAATGGCAGATAACTGGGTTGCCATGCATTCATGCCTTGTTTTTCATCACTTCTCTCCTGTGTCCAAAGAGGGAACATTCAGCAGTATGTGCATGATTACTACTCTATTGCAAGGTTCAAAGCCACATATGCTTATGCCTGGCCTGCTATGGAGGGAAAACAACAATGGGACATGGTGGACCCTGGATTCAAGCTTTGCGCTCCAGTTCTGAAGAGAGCAGCAGGTAGACCAAGGAAGAGTCGAATCAGACCTCACGGCAAAGGAGCTAGACTTGGAGCGAGGAAGCGTAAGTGCACAAGATGTGGTGGGTCTGGTCATTTCGGTAAGTATTGTGATAACACATTAGATCCAGCGTTCAGAGAGAGTTTCGATGAAGGCTTCGATGAAAATGTTGGTCGACAGTCGGTTGCCTCAACAGATGATGAAAATGATGGACAAATTTGGTTGCGTCGGATGAGGATTTTGACGAGGTTTAAAATGATGATGGTCAATGACCGCATGATTTTGATGATGATCCAAGTGAGGCTCCAAATAGTGATCATGGTGATCCAAGTGAGGCTCCAAATAGTGATCATGGTGATCCAAGTGAGGCTCCAAATGATGATCATGGTGATCCAAGTGAGGCTCCAAATGATGATCATGGTGATCCAAGTGAGGCTCCAAATGATGATCCAAGTGAGGCTCCAAATGGTGACCAACCTTACATTGTTGTGAGTTACGCTAGGTATGTAAATCTTGCAAGGGTCAAATACTACTGTACATTTATGGGTCACTTGACATGATCTCATTACCCTTTATGTTTTGCACAGCTCTATGATAGGTTTGAAGAAGATGCACAAGGTACCGACAACCAAGAGGAGAAGAGAAGAAGCAATGAGCACGAGGTGCACGAGGAGCAAAGTGATGGCAAGAAGCTCAAGGAAATGCATGTAAGCCCTAACGTTATATGTGAATAATTACGAAACATTATGAATAATGTTGTATTTCTGTTGGATGATGTTGGACCTATGTTAGAACTATGTTTGACATGATGTTTAAATCTGTTGGATGATGTTTGAATGAGCACATGGTTTTTCCTTTTTTTTTTTGATTTTTTTGAATTTTGTTTTGCTCATTTGAATTCTGGTCCAGCCTAACTTTGACCAAGATTTAAACAAGTCTAAAACATCAAAATGAAGAACTAAGCCTGGATCCTTCTTAGTCAATCCAAAATGAAGCTGTGATGAGGTTTTTGAAATTTTCATGAAAAATGTGCTAAAATGAGGGGTCCAAAGGTAGGGTAAATGGCCTCATTTCTAAGCAAGGTTTTTTTCGACCTTGTATAAATCAGCCAAATAACTTTCCTAAACATATATTCTATATATTCTATATATACGGACTATGTGCGCTGGTTTTTCCATTTTTTGATTTTTTTTAAATTTGTTTTCCTCATTTGAATTCTGGTCAAACATAACTTTGACCAAGATTTAAACAAGTGTAAAACATCAAAATGAAAAACTAAGCCTGGATCCTTCTTAGTCACTCTAAAATGAAGCTGTGGTGAGTTTTTTGAAAATTTCATGTTTATTTCCCCAAAACACTTCTCTTCACTTCATACAAAAGAGTTTGAGATACTCGAGATATCATACAATACACATGAACTTATCGTTTAAATGTATGTAAACCTTGTTTATCAACTTAAATCGTTAGTATATGACATAAGAAGACTATGTGCGCAGGTTTTTTATTTTTCTGATTTTTATTTAATTTATTATGCTCATTTGAAATCTGGTCAAACATAGCTTTGACTGCTCCAAACCCCTCCCAAACCCCGCTAACCCTAGCACTGAACCAGGACTGTTCATCTAACCCTAGCGCTGAACAAGGGCCGTCGATCTAACCCTTCTAGAAGGAATCTGCGGGGAGGAGGGGGCGATCCGCGAGATGCAATCTGATTGGATGGGAGATTCTTTTTTAAAACAAATATCGGGCGCGCTGGATGGACCGTTGGGCCGTCTCGTTGTCTGGGGCTGAGACCGCAGTAAATAGCCCGTCTTAGCCTTTCCAGGCCTTGCATGCATGCATGGGAGGCGGCGACGTGCATAGGCTGCAGCGTGGGTTTACATCGGGGAGGCTGCACCGTGCATAAGGCTGCGGCGATGCATGCATGCGAAGCGAGGCGTGCTAAGGGCGCGCTTAGGCTAGCGAGGCCAGCTAGGTGGTTCAACGAGTCAGATGCACCGTCCGGTCAAAGAGCTATGCAGTGATTCAAATGCACACACGCGCCCCATGCATGCATCATTTTTGTGCAAAAATTTAAGAGTGCAAAGCATAACGGATACACACACGCGTTCGGATTCACACACGCACCGTTCTCATACTTTCTCTCTTCCTCTCCCACCCACAGGCCTATAAATGGGGTGCCTATTTTCCTCTCCCACCCATAAGCCAGGTCCGATCCATTCTCTCCAACTTCAAACACCCAATCGACCGAGCCCTCCCCAAGCGAGACCATGCAGTTCAACGGGCCGACCTTCAGCCGTCCGCCTGTCATGCCGGAGCTGCGCTACCCACCGGGCATGCTCGTGGAGAGGGAGCTCCGCGTGTGGGCTTTTTCAAGGTCGAGGGGTTCCGTCGAACTCACCCGCATCTTCCTGAGAGCCGGCTATGCCCACCTCCCATGGGGCTCGCCGAGGATGTTCACCCTCAACAAGGTTCGTGACCGCGGCGGCATCCTCCTACTACTCACGGTCACCTTCACCAACCCGTTTGACGTGTGCGATCTCCTCGGCCAAGTCTTTTGGTGCGGCTGCGAGGCCATCTTCTTCACCGTCTACAACATCTACACCAACTACGAGAACATCTTCCCCACTCTAGCCGGGATGCACTCCCTTCCCTACGACGACGAGGAGGAGGTGTGAAGATGAAGACCGTGTTGAAGGGGCGCGCGCGGCCAAAGTGGAAGGAGGAGATCAAGATGAAGACTGTTTCGTTTTTTATTTGTTGCTTTTCTATGTCGTGTCGTGTCATGTTTCGTCATGTGTCCGTGAACTGTCCGTGAACTTATTATTGTAATGGTACTTGTGTTGCATCTTATCTAAGTTATTTATTAGGGTTTATTATGTGTGTTAAAAAATGTTCGTGCCCAAGCATATAATTTCTTCCCTAAACCAAGTCATGAAGCTCGAGAACTTGTGGTTTTCATTAATGAAAATCGGAGGGGGTGAGAATCCCTCTGTTTTATTCAAAAAAAATAAGTCATGAACTAACATGCAAATTTATTCCGTTTAAATCCTAAACCAAGTGCCACTCTAACACTAAACCAAGTGCCACTCAAACCAAAACCACGGGGCAGTGCAAACATACGTTTTCAACCTTCCAACCCTCCAAAATTTCAGTGCAAAACAAAGGAAAACCACTCTCAAGCGTGTGCAAACATTCACGGTCTCACTATTTTTTTTGACAAATTTCACAGTCTCACTATGTATACATTCCTTCCCTACGCATGTCAAACTCTTGCCATCTGTCGTAGCGGTTACCAGCGCAGCCCTAAACACCACAAACCCACGCGGTCTTGGGTTCGAGTCCCCAGCCGCACCAATTTTTTGTGCATTTTCCACCCTTCATTTTTTAGACAAATTAGTTTTTACTCAATGTAATGCCCTTAAAAAATGTTCATTTATTTTGGCACTAGGTGTAAACATCTACCAGAGCTGAGGCACTTTTTCCATGACATTTTGGTCTTTGATTTAAATCATGATGTATTTGAATTTGAATTGGATTACTTAAATTGCTATTAAATATTTAACAGCTCCAAAAAATTTCTAACCTTAATTGTTTGGCTCTGGAATAATTCATTAGCTGCATTTCATTGATCAAAAGTTTCTAAATTCCTCATTTCTTCTCCTTTTTTTCAACATATTTAAATGTTGGTCACTTCTTCTCTTTTTTTCAACATTTAAACAACTTTGACCAACATTTAAACTAGGTGAATTTCTCATACAATTTCAAGATTACAAATTCCTCCATAATTCATGCCTTTCCATACATGTTCAACATTAAAACCAGTGCGATTACCATACCTACAAATGCCCAAAAGTATTTGCAAATGGGTATTGGTAGTGCTTGATCTTCAAGCTTCCTAACCTTCTTCTTCAACATCCTAAGCTCAACAGCTAACTCTCTGTCAGTGCGTGCTTCGCCCTCCATCTCTTCTTTCGAAGCTCGTGCTGCAGCCACTGTGGTTTGGGGCAGCATGCGCAACCATTCTTCATGCTCTTCTTGCAGTTCATTTATCAGAGTCTTGGCCAGAGCATCGACCCAAAGAAAGAAGCATGTCACCTGCATGAACACGGAACAGATCAATCGGTTGATCAAAGATCCCGACCATGAAAATGGTGCAATTGCCTCGATTCTTACCCCATTCTCGCTGCACACGTAGAACGGACGATTGTGGTTCCTCGGTGTGTGAGAAACCCTCCAATCAACGCTCGCCCGGCACCACGGACAGACGAGGACAGACATATCCACATGCACCCGGCTTTGCATCCGCGAGGTGGCGCGGGAGCTTGCGGAAGACATGGAGCTCGGAGCCGAACGAGATCTCAACGCCGCCGCGCCCTCCATAGCTAGCTTCCCACCGCCGTGCCCTCCACAACTAGCTTCCCACCACCGTCGTGCTCTCGCTCTCTCGCCGTGGTCAGCGCTGTGCTCTCTATCGTCGTGGTCACCGCCGCTGTCGCCCGCTTATATAGCACACCCGCAACGGCTCTATGCTCAACGGCTCTCTGCTGGGTCCCGCAAGCCACACGTGCAACGGTATGAATAAAATTGGCCGCGTCTGCCGCCTGTTCCCACCTGTAAGGGCCGAGTCAAAACATTGACCTGACGGAGACGCCAAAGTTCACAGAACGAGTCGGTGCGCACGGACTAGGGGCAAAACTGAGCACAATTTGCATCTGAGGGCAAAACTTAGCAGATGGACACCACTAAGGGAAAATGGATAATTAACCCTATTTTCAAAAACAAAATCGGCCGAGTTCATACCAGCTTTTCCTCATCTCAATCATTTCATCGAATTTCCTCATTATTGCCTTTCACTTGCATGACTGAATGATGTGAATAATAATAAGGGTGCATGTGTCATGGACTAAGCTGGAACGTGCAAACATTTATTCAGAGAAGAAGACAAAGTAATATGGGCTCTCTGTTAGATCAACACTAGTGCATATGAGAGCCACTCAACATTTTCATCGTGGTCTTCTTACGACCCAAAGAAAAGAAAAGAATTTCAAAGAAACACACTGAAATATTTTTGGACCTTTTGTTTTTCTCTAGAAAGTAGAATGAAAATGAGAAAAACTATTTACATGGGAAAGCTCCCAACAAGCATAAGAAGAACGAGAAATATTTTGGGGTTTTCTTTTAATACTAAAACTAATTAAACTAGAAAGAAAAACTAAAAAGTAGCAAGAAATATTTTTGGATTTTATCAAAGTTTTTCAGACACGCAAGAAGAAAGGGAGACAAATAAACTAACATGGATTACACAATGAAAAAGGATGAACACCGACAACTAGAATGAATGTGTGATGCATGAATGTAATGTCGGTGAGAAATACGTACTCCCCCAAGATTAAGCTTTTGGCCTAAGTTGGTTTATGGCCACGGCTCGAAGTAACCCTTTCCTGGATACTATGGAGGATCCTGGGGGTTCCACTGGTTGGCGAGCTCTTGTAGCTCCCACTGGTAAATAGGCTCCTGATATGGCTCATGTGCCGGTGCTGGCTCAGGCACTGGGGGTTGTGAAAGACCCCAACTACTGGAATCAGGATCTTTGCCATGATCATCCAGCTGACGACAAAGAAGGTCTTTGCCATCAGCTTACAAAAAACTAACGACAAAGAAAGAGCTGACAGCAAAGACCATGTTTGCCGTTAGCCAGCTCTTTGACGTCTGCTAGCAGACGATAACGAGGGAGGGTGGCCCACTAACGAGAACCACCTAAAGGCCACTTTCTTTGTCGTTTGCTAGCAGACGGCAAAGAGCGTAGCCAACCTAATGGTCATCCCCCCCAGCATCACCCCACAAGCTACGCTCTTTGCCGTCTACTAGCAGACGGCAAAGAAATTCAACCTAACTAAAAAACAGTCGGCCCCGCTCCCCACCCCTCTCCCCCCCTCTCTCCCCTCATCTCACCCGCGCCACCCCCGTGCCCGCCGTCCCCGCCCCCGTCGCCGACCCGCACCGCACCCGACCCCCACCGTCCCAACCCCCAAGGCCGCCCGCCAACCAGCCACTTAGGCCGCCTCACGCCTGCTGCCCATCAAGCCCGCCTGGTGAGGTTTCTTCCCTTTTTTCTTTTTTTTTCTTGCAGTTTTTTTGATTTAGGTTGATTTAGGTTAGTTGATTTAGGTTGTACTGTTAGTAATTTAGGTTAGTTGATTTTTTAGGTTAGTAGATTTTAGGTTAGTTTTTCTATATTTAGTCATATTCTAGGCTAGTCATATTTTAGGTTATTAGTACATTTTGTGAGATGAAAAAAGAAGAAAAGAAGAAGAAGTAGAAGTGGCGAGAAAAAAGGAGAATAAGGAAAATGAAGAATAAAAATAAGAGAAGAGGAAGAAGGAAAGGAAGGAAGAAGAAGAAAAAGAAGGAGAGGAAAAGGGAAAATAAAAGAAAGTTGGAAAAAAGAACATTATATTTTTAGAAGAAGAAAGTTTAGGTTAGTGGTAGGTTTAGGTGTAGCGCCCAAGATGCGATTCTATCCCAATCACGTGATGAATTCATGATTGGGGCACAGTCACATTTCGAGTGAGAATACAAGATAAAGGCTTACAATCGCCACAAGCTACATCATGAATACAACAGTTCATCAATGCATCGCAATCATCAAACAAAAGAGCAGGATCCGACTACGGATGAAATCAAACGAAAAAGGAGAACGACATCCACCCTGCTAGCCCAGGCTCCCCGACCCGGAACCTATCCCTTGATCGAAGAAGAAGAAGCAGAAGAACTCCAGAACAAGCAAGCATGACTCTCACGTCATGATCATCGCATTACCTGTACCTACAACTATTGTTGTAGTAATCACTCAGCAATCCCATATCCATGGGTATCAAGACTAGCAAAGCTTAATGAGTATGGAAAGGATAAGTGGTGAGGTTGTAGCAGCACTAAGCATTTTATGGTGGCTAACTTACGCGTACAAGAATGAGATGAGAAACTACGCAACGGTCGCAAACTAGTAATGATCAAGAAGTGATCCTGAACTACTTACGTTCAAACATAACCCAACTGTGTTCTCTTCCTGAACTTCGACGAAAAGAGACAATCACGGTTACAGACGCGGTTGGTGTATTTTAATTCAGATCTAGTGTCAAGTTCTATTCAACCGGATATTAAAAACTCCCATCTGCCACATAACCATGGGCACGGCTCTCGAAATGATTAAACCCTGCAGGGGTGTCCCAACTTAGCCCACAACAAGCTCTTCGCGATCAACGGAGGAAAATCCTCCTCCCGGAATAAGCCGATCAAGCTCGGAATCCCGGTTCACAAGACATTTCGACAATGGTAAAACAAAACCAGCAAGACCTCCCGACGTACCGACACCCTGATAGTAGCCGCGCATATCTCGTCTCAGGCCACGGTCGGATGAGCGCAGCGTCCAGCAACTGAGACCCTAGTTGCCCCGGGGGAAGCCGCACACGACTCTGTTTTTGACTAGCACTCATGAGGAGCACTAGCCCGAGTTATTGACTAAGAAACCTCGGGTGCTAGACGGTCCCTATGCAAGTTTTAGTTGTTATTAGGCAAATGGTAAAACCAATGTTGGGCCTTGCTGGAAGAGTTTTATTCAAAGCGAACTATCAAGGGGGCCCATAAACCCCAACCGTGTTAGCGACGCAAAATTAAGGAATATAACACCGGTATGACGAAAACTAGGGCGACAAGAGTGGAACAAAACACCAGGCAAAAGGCCGAGCCTTCCACCCTTTACCAAGTATATAGATGCATTAATTAAATAAGAGATATTGTGATATCCCACGATATCCATGTCCCAACATGGAACAACCTACAACTGCACCTGCAATGCTATAAGAGGGGCTGAGCAAATCGGTAACATAGCCACACAACCAAGGTTGTCAGAATCGCGATTCTATTGTACGATTCTACGACTTTACGATCCAAACTAACCCCTCTGATTCTATGATTTTGGTCTCTAGAATCTACATTTCTACAATCCTGATAGTGAAGATTGTACGATTTGCGATCCTATCATCAAAGCTCCGATCTGATTTAGAATCACGATTCTGACAACCTTGCACACAACAGTTTGCTGGGATGGTGGAAAAAGGTTAGAGGCTATCATGGCAATTTGGGAGGCTCGATAAACAAGCAGTAGGTAGCGCGACATAGCGATAGCATCGAGACAACTAGCAAGCAAAGATAGTAGTGGTATCGAGGGTAACGGTCATCTTGCCTGAGACGCCGCTAGGAAGAAGACCAAATCCATGAAGTAGAAGAACCAACATAGTCGAACGAGTCCTCACAATCGCAATGTAACCGGAACTATCAAGGAGAAGCGCAACCGGAAAGAAGCAAACAACATGGTAAACCAACAAGCATAAACATGGCATGATGCACAACCAAGTCTGATGCATGTCCGGTTTAATGAGGCATGGCATGGCAAAGTGCAACAAACAACACTACAAGTTAAGTGGAGCTCAATATGCAACGAGTTGCATATTGACGAAATACCACATTCAATCATTTAGTTCGCTCTCGTTTATGCTACTCATCAATATTAAATGTTGGTTAACATGGCAAGAGGTGAAGCATAATTAAACTAACTATTTAGGCAAGTTTCAATGAGGTCGGGAATAACAAACAACAATTCCGGAAAATTCCCATATGCATATTTTGAATTTAATGCAAACAACAATTTTAAACATTTTAAATATTGTTATCATGATGTGGATGACATGTACAAGTTTTATTCAATTATGAAAATGTTGACATGAGCATGTTATGAAGCATTTGTCACCGTGGCGAAACGAAAGAGGTGCCACAACAACTACAACGGAAATGGTGCCACGACAACATTCCGTTGATCTGACAATTCATTGAGATACCGGTGCAAAAGAGCAAGTGTGAATGTACGGAATATGCAAAAGATGGTGGCGTGATCCTGGTTACCGGGTTCCCACGGGTCGATGGCATGGCAAACGAGGAGGAATGTGCAATGACAACTCGGACATGGTGCAAACACGAGCATCTCATACAACACACATGCATTCGTTCACGGGCGTCATCTCGGGGTTATACCTTCGAAGCTTGCATTTCCGAAAAGGATCAAGTTCGTTGAGGAAAGTAGTGGTTCATGAGTCGAAGAGGAAGTAGTCGATCATGTTCGGGGAGCGGTAGTGGTACACGGTGATCGAGGAACTTGACGAATCTGCGGTCTTCGAGGTTTGACGGTAGTGGTACACATGTTGTCGAGGTACTTGTCGGTCCGGTCTTGGTGTAGATGTACATGGCAAACATAGTGGTACTATGCGTCGGTCGTTGAGGGACTTGCCGAAATCCATAGAGTTGGTATGGTTGTTCGGGCATCGGTCTTGCGGGTGGGGTACTTGGCAAATCCACGTAGTCGTACACGAGTCGTATGGTACTTGGCAAATTCCACGGGGGCGGTCGTGGCATGCGACGAATAACGACACGATGTACAGCCGTAGCTGTGGTCTTGGCATCCAGCGACAACAGTACAGGAAGGCAAGGGCATGGCCGATGGTGAGGTTGCAGCGGTGTCGGGAAACGACACCTATGGGATCACAAAGAATCCCTTCTACGGTTGACAGGGCGCGGGCCTGTGGAAAGAGCGGGATTAGAAGATCAACGCGGGGGAGTTTATCCAGGTTCAGGCCGCAAGCGATGCGTAATACCATACTCCTGATGGTGTATGTTTATCTGGTGTTCTTGGACTTGCTATAGAGTGTGCAGGGTGCAAAAAGTTTCGAATCCTCTCTCAGTACACCGTGGACCTCCTTTTATAGTTAAAGGGGACACCACAGTGGCAGACAGGAGGTGGAAAGTTGTACAGTAGTCGAGTTTATCCCTGGCACCATAGGACAAAATGCATTTAATGCACTACTGACATGCCCTTCTTGCTTTATCGGGGACGATAAGGAAGCTTGTCCCACCTGTCGCCGCCTCGCCTTGCTTCGACACGCGTCCAGGCTGACGAGGCGTGTAGTGCCACGCTGGCTGGCTGGCTGCTGAGTAGGTGTGGTGGTAGAGTCTTCACGAGGATCTGCATGCCACCACGCAGGTGCTTGCTGAGTTGACTTGGGAGCCGCATGCCGCCATGCAGGTGAAGGCCTAGTTGGCGGGCTGGCAACTGTGTGGGAACGGTGGTGGAGCCTTGGCGTGGGCCTGGCTGCAGCCTCATAGATGTCCTTGACAAGAGCCTTGCCGGGGTCCTGCAGGTGTCCTCGGCAAGGGTCTTGCCGGGGGTCTTGTGGGCGTCTCCGGCAAGGATCTTGCCGGAGGTCTTCGTCTTCTGGTTCTCATCTAGTCTTGTATGCTCTTGGCCTTCACAAAGATCTGCATGCCATCATGGAGGCGCCTCCTAAGCCTTGGTTCCAATGTTGTCGATGGTGTCGGAACTTTCCGGTTCAGGAGTGGCGGCCTTGCTGATGTTGGGCAGGTTTCCCCGGCAAGGCTCTTGACGGGGCCGTGAAGACCGCCCCGGCAAGGATCTTGCCGAGGGAGTTCACTTTGCCCCTTCGCTCCTCATGCTTCTGGTCTTGAGCACTGCTCTGGTAGTCCTGCGTCCTTGCCTCCTCTGCCCCGCCAAGCGTGGTCGTAGGTGCGGCTGCAACTGCTCGCGCACAAGTAAAGGGGTACCAAAAGGACCCCTACTTTTGTACACCGACAGGAGCCCCCGGGCCTGGGCCACACATAAGCACAAAGCGTTGTTGGGCCAGGCCCAGAACGGTGCGCGGGCACGCGAGGCAGAGTTTTTACTGCAGTAACTCCCTTACTCGTTGCGCTTCCCCACGACCCGCATTGAATGCGTGACGTGGGGGTCATGCATGACATGGGAGTCATGCGTGACGTAGGGGCCAAGCGTGGGGCAGCCGCAGCGTGCTTGCGTCACGTCGCGGTAAATGGTAAAGAGGTGGCCCGCATTTTCCTCATAAAAAGGGAAAACCGCAAGGGCACTGCTCATTTACCCTCTGCGCCCTCTCCAATCTCAGAACCACCGTCCCCTCCTCTTCTTCCTCAAGCTCTTGTCGAAGTTCTTGCCCCTGCTCGCCACTGCCGCACCCCCATTGCCCTTGATTCTTCGCCCTCTCCCAGTCACCATGGTGCCCAAGACAGGCAAAGGCAAGGGAGCGGTCAAAGATGGCGGAGGGAAGGAGTCGCCCGAGAGTGAGCTGGTGGCGCTATGGACGCAGCGCGCCCTCTTCCCCCCGATGGTCGACGCGATCACCCTCAGGGACTGGTTCAGGCCCCTGTGGGGGAGGGAGACGACGGCGCACCCCGCTATGCACATCATCCCCGCCGACTTCGCCAAGGCCAGTCCAGATCGGTACCCTTTCTTCGTTGACTACTTTTCTTGCGGGCTCTGCCCCCCTTTCTCTGATTTCTTCAACGACATCATGCACACCTACGACTTTCAACTCCTCAACTTTACGCGGAATGCCGTGGCATGCATGGCCTTCTTCGCCCATCTCTGTGAGGGCTTTGTCGGAGTGCTCCCAGCACGGCGCTCTTCCGACACTACTTCTATCCTCGCATCCAGACAAGGGACGCCATTTCTGGGTGCATCACCTCGATCCCGAGGACCCAGGAGAAGGGCACGTACTCGGAGGTGCCCAGAAGGAGAGGTGGGACGAGTGGTGGGGCCGGTGGCTCTGGATCAGGGAGAAGGATTCGCAGGAGTTCTGCCGAGTTCGTCAGAGTCCGCCGACCCGCCGCAAGGACTGGCGCGACCTCGACGCCAACGACAAGAAGCTCACGGTCGCCACCACCAGGATCCATCGCCTCACCATGGCTGGGCTCACCCTTGAGATGATTGGTGCCGATTTCATCCGTCGCCAAATCGCCTCGCTGGACAACAAGGGGAGGCCGGCCTGTGGCTTCAGGAATGTGGCCGATATCATGAGGCTCTGCTCTGGCCTGAAGCACAACTTCACGGTGCTGGGGAATTCCCATTTTTGCGAGAGGCTCTTTCAGCTCAATGTGGACGGCGACGACAGGGCTGAGAGGACCGGCAAGGCCGTGAAGACCAGCAACACTGTCAAGGGGCCTCTGTTTGGGTTGCCGGCGGGAGTGGTCCCGCTGAGCAACAACTCTCGCCAGTCTGCTATCATCGCCATGATGCCGGACTTCAACATGCACGACCTCGACCCGACCTGGGACGAGCCGCCAGCAGAGAAGGTGCAGGAGTTTTTGGACAACTTGTCGGAGAACTATGTCCGCGATGAGCCACTGCTCATCCGCGACACCACCAAGGAGGAGCTGGACTACATCGCTGCCAGGGCGGCGGAGGCGGCGCTTGCCAAGGAGGCCGGCAGCATCGGCACCATGGAGGACGAGGCCGACGCAGCCGCGGAGGAGAAGGAGCTCGCCCAGTGGGTGGAGTCTATCGGGGAGGCCGGTGGCGCCAGCACCGTGGCCCCCCTCGTTGAAGACGTGGGTGAGGAGCCGTCCGAAGAGGAGGCCGAGGCGGATGACCCTAACCCCCCGGCCGTGGGGATGAAACGCGTCCTGCGGCGGGCCAGCTCTGGCGAGCCGGTCCAGCCCGACAGGACCACACAGCGGCAACCGGCTCAGGAGCAGCTCATGCACCAGACGAGGGCGATGAAGTCCGCGGCAGCGAACAAGACGGTGAAGGCCGCGGTGGCGAAGAAGCCAGCGACTGCCTCCTCCTCATCCAAGCGGCGCCAGACCCCATCCCCTTCTCCTCCTCCTTGGGAGCCGAGCACGACCTCGGGTCCTTCAGCCCAAAGACGAAGAGGAGGCAAGAGGCAGAGGACGAGTAAGCACCATGCCTTTCATCATTTTTGACCCTCAGCTGGTGTTATCCTCTTTAATGTGATCTTGTGCTTGTAGGGACATGGAGACGCTGGCTCAGAGGGTGGCGAAGAGGGCCAAGATGTCGACGGGCGGCAAGCCCCCGATGAGCACTTCGCGCACGCCGGAGTTAGTGGTGATCAGCCCAGACAACAGCCCCCTGCGCCACCCCCGCTTCAGCCCCCAGCATGACTACACTACTCATCTCCTTGTCGACGGGCACTGGGGTGTGAATAGTTGATGCTGATCTTGCCGGGATCGTAGGAGGAGAGCGGCAGCAGGAGGAGCCAATGAGGGCCACACCAAAAAAGCCGCCCCCATCGACCATGCCGCCCAGAGGGGCGTCACCGGCGAGGACGCCCACCACCGGGCCCACACACATGGAGGAAGAGGGGGCCGGCATGGGCGCTGGTGGCTTCGTCCCGGCAACGGACGTTGGCGGGGAGGGAAACACTTCCCAGCTTGGCACAGGTGAGTTGTCTGTTTCCCATTTCTTGTCGCTCGGTGTGTTTTTTTTCTTTTGTTCTGAACCTTGGCCTTGGCCTTGCTTTATCTTCTCTTCTGGCTTCCAGACCTTCCCTCGACGAAACCGGAGGACGTCGACACCGTCATCGAGGAGGTCGCCAAGGATGCCGAGGCTGAGGCCGACAAGATTGTTGCCGAGGAGGCCGCCAAGACCACCACTGAGGAGGCTGCCAAGGGGCTTGCCGGGGAGGCCGGCAAGGATACTACCGAAGGGGCTGGCGAGGCCGCTACTAGGGAGGCCGATAAGGCTGCCGTCAAGGAGGAGGTGGCCAACGACCAACCGTCCTCCCCTCCGGCCCCCGCCCCGGGCAGGTACTTGAAGGTGGGCGACGGCCTGTTCGTCCACCTCCCAGGGACGGCAGGAACTAGGGCGCCAACTGAGGGGGAGTTGTTTGACGACGAGGCGCTCGCCACCGCCGGGCTCCAGGTTGTCGACGAACCGAGCCCCGACGACGGCGGTTCCCAAGAGGAGCAACTTCCCCGGGCCATGGGCGCCAACTTTCAGAAACTCCAGGCGCTCCATGATGCCTGCCTGGACAAGGTGAAATCCAGGATGGCGGCGGTGGACAAGGAGGAGCGTGTCACTCAGATGAAAGCTTGGTTTGGCGGGGCCTGGGATGAATTGAAGGCTGTCCAGGATGAGCTGGCTGAGTGCAAGCGGGAGCTCGTCCTGAAGAAGGCCGACGTCAAGAAGGCCTAGGGGTTGGAAATGGAGCAGGCCGCCAAGGACGAGACTGCTCGGCAACAGCACCAGGCTCTGCTCAACTCCCACGAGGAGGATCTTGCCGCTCGTGAGGAGGCGCTTGCCGCCACACTCCATGGCAAGGATGAGGAGATTGAGAAGCTCATCGCGCAGCGGACCCAGGAGATGGAGCAGAAGCACAAGGATGCACTCCGCGCTCTGGCCCTGGACCACGCCGGCAATGTGAAGGAGCTGGAGGTGGAGCGGGATGGGCTGAAGAAAGAGGTCATGGAGCTGACGGAGGAGAAGGACAGGGCCAACAACGCTTCTGCAGATGCACAAGCTGTAGTCCTCGGCAAGGCCGAGCTACTCTCCAAGGTCAACGACTCCATCAATGACCTAAAGCTGAAGCTGGATGGCCTGGAGGGGGCGCTTTCGGAGTCCAGGGCTCGTGAGGAGACCCTGAGCCAGGCCCTGGAGGACGAGAGGCAGCAGAGGAAGAACGACGCGGCCAACCACGAGGACTATGTGGCCAGCGTGGAGCTCTGGATCAGCCGCCTGATCAACGTCGCGGGGAAGCTCACCGCCCAGCTAGCCGTCATGGGCATGCCAGACGTCAGGCTTTCCAAGGACAGGAACATAAGCCCCAACGCCAGGCTGATCTTGTTCTTCGAGCGCATCCCCGACACCCTGGATCAGCTCCACTCCAACCGGGCAACTTATCTGGCCAACGAGGCCCAGAGGCTCTGTCGGGGTGCCCTGACCAAGGTGCTCACCAAGGTGGCGTTCTGGAACCCCACCGTCAACTTCGCCGACGCGCTAGAGAGCTTGCCGGAGGAGGCGGACCTCGCGGCGCTCAAGGAGCATTTCAAGCCCATCATCGACTGCGTCGACGGAGTCCAGAGGGTGGAGGGCCATCGCTGGGACTAGGCACTCCATTTCTCATTGCCGCTGCAAGTTCAAGACCAAGACAATTTTATCTTAAGTTAGAACCGCAACAATTACTTGATGTAACATAACTTTGTAGTACTTTAAGATCAAGCATGCTATCTTCCTGTTAGATCCTTCTTTGAATGTTTGCACCCTACGATTGGTTGGATAAGGCTGCCGGCGCATAAACCCATGCCGTGGTGCTTTGAGTGCGGATCCTTAGCAGCATGCCAGGGGGCGCTTGCTGCCAGGCAAACCACCTTGCCGCTCCCAGCGCGGTCGCTTGAACTATCGACTGGACTTGAAACAGAACAAGGGCGCTGCGAATAGTGGGTAGGCCACCTTGCCGTTCTCAGCGCGGCCGCTTGAACTGTTGAGCAGGCTTGAAACAGAGCAAGGGCATTGCCAATAGCGGAAGGGTCCCATTGCATGCAGGTTTCCCATACAAGGAACGAGATCTTTCGAGGAAGACAAACTTATATAAATGAATTTACTCAAAATTTTGCGTGACTTAGCTTTTCGTGGCCACGCGGATGACACTAGAGGGCGGTTGATCGACGTCGCCTTCTCCTCTCGAGCCCTCCCCATGGAAAAGTCGATGCGTCGGCTTCAAAACTGGATTCTCAAAGCTTGCGCCCCTTCCTGGTGTGCCAAAGATGTCGGGGAAATGACACCTATGGGATCACAAAGAATCACTTCTACGGTTGATAGGGCGTGGGGCTGTGGGAAGAGCAGGATTAGAGGATCAACGCGGCGGAGGAGTTTATCCAGGTTCGGGCCGCAAGCGATGCGTAATACCCTACTCCTATTGGTGTATGTTTATCTGGTGTTCTTGGGCTTGCTATAGAGCGTGCAGGGTCCAAAAAGTGCGAATCCTCTCCCAGTACGCCGCGGGCCTCCTTTTACAGTCAAAGGGGCTGCCACAGTGGCACACATGAGGTGGAAAGTTGTACAGTAGTCGAGTTTATCCCTAGCACCGTAGGATGAAATGCATTTAATGCGCTGCTGAAGTACCCTTTTTGCTTTATTGGGGACGGCAAGGAAGCTTGTCCCACCTGTCGCTGCCTCGCCTTGCTTCGACACGCGTCCAGGCTGACGAGGCGTGTAGTGCCATGCTGGCTGGCTGGCTGCTGAGTTGGTGTTGTGGTAGAGTCTTCACGAAGATCTGCACGCCACCACACAGGTGCTTACTGTGTTGACCTGGGTGCTGCATGCCGCCACGCAGGTGCCTGCCTAGTTGGCGGGCAGGCAGCTGTGTGGGAACGACGGTGGAGCCATGGCGTGGGCCTGGCTGCGGCCTCGTAGATGTCCTCGGCAAGAGCCTTGCCGGGGCCCCGGCAAGTATCTTGCCGGGGTCTTGCAGGCGTCCCCGGCAAGGGTCTTGCCGGGGTCTTGTGGTCGTCACCATCAAGTATCTTGTCGGAGTTCTTTGTTTTCTAGTTCTCATCTAGTCTTGTATGCTCTTGGCCTTCACAAAGATCTACATGCCACCATGGAGGCGCCTCCTGAGCCTTGGTTCAAATGTTGCCGATGGTGTCGGAACTCTCAGGTTCAGGGATGGAGACCTTGCTGGTGTTGGGCAGGTTGCCCCGGCAAGGCTCTTGCCGGGGCCGTGAAGGCCACCCCGGCAAGGATCTTGCCGGGGGAGTTCACTTTGCCCCTTCGCTCCTCATGCTTCTTGTCTTGAGCACTGCTCTGGTAGTCCTGCGTCCTTGCCTCCTCTGCCCCGCCAAGCGTGGTCGAGGTCTTGGTACTGCTGCTTTCGCGCGACAAGTAAAGGGGTACCAAAAGGACCCCTACTTTTGTACACCGACAAACGGGCCTTGGGCGTGAACTCCGGTGACGGGATGACAGGGAACAGCGAGATCCCAGACAGAGGAGGTTGGGGCCAGCTGGATCTGGCCGAAGTAGGGGTGGAGGTGGCGGGGCGAGCTCGACGGAGGTCGTCGGCGGTCGGACGAAGCAACAGTGGCAGCAAGGCACGACAGCATGGGCAAAGCTACGGGCCAGCATGGTGACCTCCATGGTCGGCGGTCATGCGGGTCGCGCAAGGTGAAGGGGCGCCGCAGTAACGGAGTCGTCGATGGGCAGAGGAGATCAGGCGCGGGGTCGAGGCGAGTAGGAGAAGAAGGAGGGCGAGGGGCGGGGTTGGCAGCGCGCGACAATGGTTGCGACATCGTTGCCGGCAGCGTCCTTGGCGCGAAACAGGGGAGGCGGACCAGTGGAATGAAGTGGCCGGCGTGCTGTAGAGCCGGCATCAGGCATGAGGAGCAGAAGGGAAGGAGGGAAGCAGGGGATTGGTGGGGCATAGCCGGCGACGACGCTCATCGGCGGGAGTAGAGACGGGGTCGCAGCCCCATGGGGATGGAGGTGCTCGCAAGCAGGAGAGCTCGGGTGCGAGGCACTGCTATTCTCTCTCTCTCTCTCTGGCAGCACACATGAGGGAGAAGGGATCGAGAGATGGGGATCGATCGAGGGGGCTAGGGTTAAATAGGGGGTGCAGGAGTTGGGCTGGATCGACTGGGCTGCTGGGAGCAGGCCGAGCTGCGGTAGCTGGGAGGTCCAGCTGGGCTGGCTCTCTTCTCTCTCTCTATTTCAAAGAAACAGAAACTTAGAATAAATGTCGAGAGAGATTAGAGCGGAGTTTGGGCATGGAGTTAATTTTCCTAGACTCACAAAATTGTGCATGGTCCATGAAAAATAGGAGTGGACATGATTGTAAGAATTAAATTCAAAGTCATTTGAATTTAATTCAAATGGTTTGAACAAGGATTAGGAATTAGAAGTGTCCAAAAATGTTGAGAATTTAGGAAGAGCCTCGATAAAAGGAAAATTGTTGGCAAAGTTTGGAGGTGAAACTTGAAGCAGAAGAGGCATGGAATTAAGTCGCAAATGTGTTATCATGATTCCAAAGTAAATGGAATATTTTAATATAGCTCCCTAATAATAGTAGGAGACTTTGAATATGTTTCAAAGAGAAATAACCATGTGCATATCCCTCAATTTAAATGGATCAGAGATCCATGACATTTATTTATTTGAGTTGCAAAGATTTAGTGGCATGATTACATGATACAATGCAAATGATGTCATGATGAATGCGACAAACAAATAAAAACACATGATGATAAGGAAAACATGGAAGGCGTCTGGAGTGTCGGTCTCGAGTCGTTACAACTCTCCTCCACTTACAAGAGATCTCGACCTGAGATCAAGGGACGACAAATGTAAGTGGAAGAGAAGAGGTAATACAAAGTTGCTTCTTTGACAAACGAGTGAAATCACGAACCTTGAGAGGCTGAACGGCTTGAAAGAAAGAATACAATGGAGATGAGCGAGATTGCAAACACTCCGTTAGCAAAGAGGAACAAGGAACATTACGAGAACCTTGTAGGTTGAAAGACATGAAATAAGAGCTTCACGAACCAAAAGAATATGTAACCACACATGTATAACTAGGTAGCCAAGGAACAAGAATGATAGAATTTGGACAGCACTCCGGTTGAACATGGAAGGAATGGAACATGAACTTGACAAGATGGGATGATACTTGACGAGAGCAACAACACAACGTCTCTGAAACAAATGAAGAATGTAATGAAAAGAACGGAGAAGAAGCGAACATCTTGTCCACAATGAGTTTGAAGAGGATCCTTATGGAGAAGGGTTGAACGGAGTTGTTGAAAAATCAACAACAAAAATATATGATTCATGTGGACTTATGGAAAACATCTCAAATTATGAGTTGAGGACTAGCCACTAAAGGAAACAATTGCTTGCTTTAGATCAACGAAGAGATGGAAAACCTCTTCCACCAAGATGATAAGGAGATAACTTGGATCATTGATAAGCACCATAATAGCAACATTCCTTAGGGAAGGCTTTAGGTGAAGTATAACCCAAATAACTCCAATGAAGAGATTGATGGGTTGCAAAGGATCTCCTGAACGAAGAGAAAATGATGGGTTTAAATGTCTCATTCTTAACAACTTGTGAACCTTGAAACAGAAAGGGAAATTGTCAAGAATGACATAACACCACCTCAAAAGATAAGGTAGAAATAATTGCACTTCGGGATGCACGATGAAGAATGCTTGAACTCCTCAAACACGAATATTGATGAACACTTGAAGAATGAATTTAATCCTTGATGAACCATCATGTAGAGCCTCTGTCGGTGTTCTGGGAACGGGGGTCCCCAGACTTGCCTGCCTGCAGCCCATGGCCTGGCTCTGCGAGCGGGCCCGTACGACCCATCTTCACCAGCAAGCTCTCAAGACTCTCGCGAGGGGCCAAGCCTCATGAGGCGGACGACACAAGACCTCCTCGGGAGCGGCCTCACCAGGATGGCTCGCGAAGGGCGGAGAGATCAAGGCAAGGCAAACCTCGCGAGGTTCCAATGACGTGAGCCATGATGATCGAGACCAGGCGGGCGCCAGCGCGCACAGTGTCCTTGCTTCCTATTTGGTGCTAAGGGGGCAAGCGCAGGCGAGGAGTATCGAGGCGTCAATCAAAGGTTTCCATATCGGTGCAACGAGACCAAGATCAGCAGGACGAAAGGACGGAGGTCATCATGGAGCCCAAGACGGTGTTACCACCAGAGCCTTTAGCAGGCGAAGACTACTTTTGTCAGGATAAGCTGTACTAGCCGTCCCCTTTCAAATTAGTCATTGTTGGCTCCCTTCCCGCTCAATATTTGGGAAGAGGACTAGGGCCTCTATAAATAGGGCTAGCCACCACAGTAGAAGGCAACTCAGCCTGAGCTGATCGGATCCTCACTTACCAGAACTCATTTGGAGCGATCCTCATCCATAGACCACTCACAAAGCACAAGAACACCTCTCCTCAGGAGGTTGTTCTTCCCCTTGTACTGTTCATCCTCAGGCCAAGAGGCAATCCACCACCACCACACTGGAGTAGGGTATTACACCACAATGGTGGCCCGAACCAGTATAAATCTTGTGTCTTTGTGTTCTTTGGGTTCGGCGAGCTAGTCCGTGAATTCATGAAGCGTGTGAGTGCTTGACCGATGAGGGGGAGATCTTCGCGCGCACCCTGGTGTTCGAACCTTAAGGGTTTTGCCGGAACCCGAAATCCGACATTTGGCACGCAAGGTAGGGGTGCGCTAGAGCCTCCCTCCCGCCAGCTGATCCATCGACGCTTCGCGGTTCCGATGTCCGCCGACCCAAGAACCAATGCCGACCGCTGGGCGGCTTGGCCAGCCCGGGCGGCGTCGTCCACCCAGGAGCATGTTGACCCCGTGCTCCAGGTGGCACGAGGACCACCTAGCGCTGCGGGGCGTGGGCGGCGTGGCCAGGCACCGTCCACCCTTACCCCACGACAGGCGCGTGCTGCTGCAAGGGCTGCAAGCCATGCCGCAGCGACGACGCCGCACACCCGGCGAGAGCAGGCAAACACGCGGGCTGCCCTCACGGTGGTGCGGGAGCTGCTATGATGCCGACTAATGGAGAGTGGCCGGGATGCACTACTGGAACGCGTCACTGAGCTACTGGACGCAGCGGCCACGGGAGCACCGCCCTTCTGCTACAAGCTCACGCTCCAGGCAGCGGCCGGATCCCACGGCGGGCCTCGCCGCGCCCGCGTACCCGAGTGCGCCCAGGGTCTCATCAACGTCCGCGCGGTCCACGGCATTGACCGCACCCTCGCACCCGTACCACCCCCAATGGGTGCGGGTATGAGCATTGCCGCAGACGGCCCCAGCGGGGCACCACCCAACCACCCTCAGGACAACGTGACGGGCCGGGCGACATGGAGCGCGGAGCACTTCGGCAAGGTCTTTGGGGCAACGGCCACAGAAGCCTACGTGCCTCGCATGATGAACCAGGAGTACACACCAGGAGATGACGCCGACTCGTTCCTCGAGCCAGGCTGGGAAGAGGAGGCGCTAGGAGCTGAGGCCTTCCAGGAGCCGCCCGAGAGCCCTGCCAACCACGCCATCGACAACAGCTACCGAGTACCAGTAATCCCCCAGGAGCAGGCTTACACTAACCGTGAATCGCAAGTTTATCAGGTCACATCACCAGGTGGCAGTTCCGGCACGATGGTACCCGTCCCGCCAGGAGAGGCTCGCCGAGGGCTGCGTGGGGGGAGCTTGGAGCAAGGCCCTACCCCGCGTCGCACGGAGCAAGGCGTTACCCGGAGATAGGCCCTATGTCGGGGAGGTGCCGACGAGCCCTCCCCCGGCAGAGGCCCCGTGGTCGCCGAGGGCGCCGCTGGCGTCCCCTTTGCCCCCTTTGGTTCCATCCTGGTTTCCGGTCGTCCCAACGGTGATTGAGGGTGGCGCAAGGCGGGGCCCTTGTCTGGCGATAAGAAGTAAGGCTCACGCTAGTGAAGGTCTCCGCTCGTGACACTCTCACGTAATAATGAGTGGGGCTGTACATGCCCCGGAGCCTCAGGAGAGCCGCCCTCGGGCCTCGGGGGCTCCTTCCCACGTCCTAGTGGCAGCACTTAGCTCCGCGCTGGTGAGAAGACTCGAAGACAAGAAGACTAGACTAGGCACCGGACGCGGCCATTTGCTTTGGATCTCTTTTCTGTAGCCTTGCCTTCTGGATTTGGATTTAAGTTGAAGTTGAATTTTCATTGATGCGTGCGGGGGGTGCCTTTTCTCGTTCAAGCGATTTCTTGCTATCTGGTTCTTGCCTTAATTCAGTGTTCGCGCCTGTTGCTTTTCCCTCGCGGGCCCCTCGCGAGCGGGGCTGGGCACGGCACACACGCGCCACGCGCATGCCCTACCACGACTGGCGCTTGCTCCTCGCGAGGCCCTTTCGGGCGGATCGACAGGCGCCTCGGGAACTTCTCAGGAACTCACAACCTCGTGAGTCAGTTCGGAACCTGCCAGGTCAAGGTAAATTACAGCAGAAAACTCGCCAAGAGACTCGTGAATGCACGAAGGGGCATAATCAGCTTGGCCCAAAAGAACAGGGGCAGTAATCTATTTACATGAGGGGCTCCCCCTCCCAAAATGCTCTTACAACCTCTGGGCCGCGCCCAAGCTTTTGCGTGCAGGATAAAAAACAAGGAAACATGGGATCAATCGGACATATCGCTCATCTCGTCCCCTGGGACGCCTTCGGATGCGTCGCTGGCATCATCGTTACCTTCGCTGGCATCATCATCTCCTTCGACGGCGCCGCCATCACCATCGTCGACCACGTCGCCCTCATCTGCCGCGACCATCGCCGCGTCGTCTTCGGAAGCGAAGGCCCTGACCAGCGCGTCCATGTTTACCTCCACCCACCGCACCAGTTCACCCCGAATGCCTCTGGTACAGGGGCGATGGCGGCGTCAAATTCGAAGTTGGGGTAAGTGTTCTGGAGATGGCTGAAGACGCGGGAGAACGCGCGCCCGAGCAGGCTGCGGCTCCTCTCTTCAACAAGTTGGCGAGCTCTCTCGGAACGTTTCTCCAGGCGCGTCACCACCTCGGAGAAGTAGCGGAGGTGACTGGCATAGTCGTTCGCGTGGGGATGAGGAGCATTCTCATCGGAGATGTGGCCCAACGCCACGTTGGCCCTGTTCCTGAGGCCCTCGAGCATAGGGGCGTGCATGCGCTCCAGCGTTCGCCGTTGAAGCACTTCCTCCCTGTTCTACTGCGCGATGGACTCGGCATTGGTGACCCGTTGCTGGAGAGGAAGCAGCTCGGCACGGGCAGAGGCTAGCTCAGCCTGCACCGAGGCTAGGGCGGCTGCGGTGCCCTCCTCGCGCCGCTCCACCTCAGTCAGCCTAGACTTGAGGGTAGCGGTGCTGCCCGCGGCCTCGGCCGCTATGAACTCCAACTTCAGATCATACCTACCTTCAATATCTGCACGAGCCTCGGCCACCCGGCGACCGACCTCCTCCTGGGCCCTGGACTCGTGCGCGCTAACGGTGTCCTCCGCTTGGGCAACCTGACGCTCCCTCATCTCCAGTCGCTCGAGCTCGAGGCTACGCTCCACGGCTTCCAGCGCCAACGCCTCCTCGCGCTTCCGGATCTCTTCCTCTTCGGTAGGCGTCCCCCTGAACGATGCGAGGGTGGCTCTGCGCGCCTCCACTTGCTGCTCCAAGGAGGCGCTCCAGGCTTGGGAGTAGGCCTTTCACGAGGCTGCGAGGGAGGCCTCGGCCTTCGCGTTATCAAGCTCGCGCTGGTGGCGCCCGAGGTTGATAGCCACCTTCAACTTATGCCGCTCCTCCGCCAACCGAAGATCCTCGGCCATGAGGCGCGCATCCACATTCACGAGCTCTTCACCAAGCCGGTTCATCGCGCCCAACGCCTCCTGGAAGAGCTCGTGGCGGACGACGCTCCCTTCTTGCGCCGACTTGAGCATGCTGCTGACTCCGTCCTCCGCCGCGGGGGCCATAGAGGGGGCCCGAAGCGGCTCACCCCCTCTCAGCAGGGGGCTGGGGGCTGGCACCCACCTGGTTGCTTGGCCAGGCCTCGTGAGAGGCACGAGCAAACAGAGACCCGCCGCCTAAAGAGGACCCCAGGACCGAAGCCAACCAGCCGCCGTCCATGATCAGGGAAGGGGCCCTTGGCATGCTCGTCCCGTCCCAAGCAAAGCCACCAAGAGAAGGCGGCGAAGGCATGAGCTCAAGGCGCCCAGCTGGGTGGCTGGCTACCCGGGCTGATCCCACTCTGGGGGCAGCGTGCGGGTTCGCAGCGCTTGAATCTGGTGAAGGAAGCAAAGCGAGAGGAGGTTGCTTCTGAGGAGATTCCGTGGCCTTGGCAGAAGGGATCCTGAGGAACCAACCGTCAGAAAGGGAAGCGGCACGCAAGGAATGACAGAGACAAGGTACTTACTCATCAATGGCGATATACTTCCTCCGCTTCAACGGCCCGAAGACGCCGCTGCTACAGCTTGGGGATCCCTTCCTCTTGCGGAGCTCCTCAAAGTCCACACGGAGCCAGCCGAAGCGTTGGACGTGGCGACCATCACGAGGTGCAACTGGGGAAGCGCCCCAGGAGGCCTCAGGAGCGCCAACCTGGGGGAAGCTGCCGGGCTCCGCCTCGCGACGACTTGTCGATGCCTCGGGAGCTTCGACCTCAGGAGCAGCGGGCTGCGTCGCCCCCTCAGCTGCCGCCCCGTCGTGGGAATCACGGGTTCCCGAGGATGACGCCTCGGGAGCCTCAGGCAGCATCGACACATCTGCACCAGCACCCACGGCCTCCGACGGTGCTTGCCCCCCAGCGTCCACTCTTGGGGCAAGATTGGGGCTGGTGGCAAGGAGAGGAACCACGACGATGGGGTTCTCGCGGGGCCCCATCAGACCAACTGGACGCAACCCCCACTCATCAAAGGAGGGCATGCGCTCCACAAATTCCACCTTGTTCGAGCAGCGGTACAGCAGGCAACTCTTCCCCGGCATGTGATCTGGCAACGGGACACCCGTCAGGACCTCGAGCACCATTCGTTGCGCCTCCTGGGGGAGCCTGGACTCCTGAAGTCTCATGTGGTCGTTGCTGCTGAGCAAGGCCCACATCGGTCGGGAGTGTCGCTGAAGCAGAGCAACCCGACGTCGGATGAACTGCTTCACCACCATAGGCGCAGTTACGCCACGGTCTTTCAGCCTCTTCAGCCTGAGCCATATCGGGACAAAGCGCGGATCGGCGAGCCTTTGGTGGCACCAACCGGAGTTGGGAATGGCGGGCGCCGACGGAGAAGAGAGCAGGGGGCTGAGACGTCAACAAATACCCACCGTGTCCGAAACTCGCTCGTGGATGGCGGAAGCTCAAAGTCAATCCCCGCACCGGCCGTCGCCGCCATGGCCTGGAAGCTCAAACACCCCAAGCTCTACCGGGGATCAATTAGGTGCAACGAAAAGAAGTGGCTGGAGAAGAGCCACGCAAGGAGCAATGCCCACCATGGCCTCGCAAACAAAAGCGAAGACGACAAGAAGGGTCACGGATTGAGGGTCAAGGTGCAGCATGTGGATCTGATAATGGGCAAGCACTGCGTTGAAGAAGGCGGAGAAAGGAGGAACCAGGCCTGCCCAGAGGGCGTCGATGAAGAATGGGACCTCGGTGGCCGTCCTGTCGACACGAGCTCAAGATGCAGGCCAGGCCACCGTTCTTCCCCACTCATTGAAGCTGGAGGCGAGCATGGGGCGCACCTTGTCCATGGCTTCTTGGTTAAGCACCAGCGACCTGCCAACGGCGGGCTCAATGGCCGGGCGCAGTTCGGCGGAGGACCGGGGCTCCTTCCCTTTCTCCGTTTGATCCGGTGCCATGGCGATGGGAGGACTGAGCTCAGATCGGATTGAGAGAAGGGTAGAGCTTCGAAGAGGCGAAAGAATTGGGGAAGTGTGGCGCAACGATGGGAAGGAAACCGCGTAAACCGCGCTGACCGCCTAGCCAGGCGGGTACCAAGGCAACATGGGGAAGCGGACACGCCCACGTCCAATCAACCGCCACGCGTCGACCAAGGCCGCATGCTGTTGGGGCCTGCGGCGCTACACACTTGCCCTTTGGCTTCGCCTCGAAACCAAGTCTGAGAGCACCTTGGGCCCGGGGGCTACTGTTGGTGTTCTAGGAACGGGGGTCCCCAGACTTGCCTGCCTGCGGCCCACGGCGTGGCTCTGCGAGCGGGCCCGTACGGCCCATCTTCACCAGCAAGCTCTCAAGACCCTCGCAAGGGGCCAAGCCTCGCGAGGCGGATGACACAAGACCTCCTCGGGAGCGGCCTCGCCAGGCTGGCTCGCGAGGGGCAGAGAGATCAAGGCAAGGAAAACCTCACGAGTTTCCAGTGACATGAGCCATGACGATCGAGACCAGGCGAGCGCCAGGCCGGCGCCAGCATGCACAGTGTCCTTGCTTCCTCTTTGGTGGTAAGGGGGCAAGCGCAGGCGAGGAGTACCGAGGCGTCAAGCAAAGGTTTCCATATCAGTGCAATGAGACCAAGACCAGCAGGACGGCAGGATGGAGGTCATCGTGGAGCCCAAGACGGCGTCACCACCAGAGCCTTTGGCAGGTGAAGACTACTTTTGTCAGGATAAGCTGTACTAGCTGTCCCCTTTAAAATTGGCCATTGTTGGCTCCCATCCCGCTCAATATTTGGGAAGAGGACGAGGGCCTCTATAAATAGGGCTAGCCACCAAAGTAGAAGGCAACTTAGCCTGAGCTGATCGGATCCTCACCTACCAGAACTCATCTGGAGGGATCCTCATCCATACACCACTCACCAAGCACAAGAACACCTCTCCTCAGGAGGCTGTTCTTCCCCTTGTCCTGTTCATCCTCAACCCAAGAGGCAATCCACCACCACCACACTAGAGTAGGGTATTACACCACAATGGTGGCCCGAACCAGTATAAATCTTGTGTCTTTGTGTTCTTTGGGTTCGGCGAGCTAGTCCGTGAATTCGTGAAGCGTGTGAGGGCGTGATCGTTGAGGGGGAGATCTTCGCACACACCCTAGTGTTCGAACCTTAAGGGTTTTGCCGGAACCCTTAATCCGACAACCTTCATGAAAAACTCCGGTAATAAAAGGATGATAGAAAGAAAAAGAAGTTGAAAACACTAGGTGAGGCCTTGCAATGATTAAGATGGAGCTTCACGATGATATAACCGAGAAAACTTCGAACTCCGGAAAAGGAAAAGCTAAAACACTAGAACCGATAATTTATTTCATCATGAACAAACTCCGGAAGAAGGAATTAAATCACCTCGAGGAAAACACAAATAAGAATTATGTCATGCTTACCCTTTATCAACTTAAATTGATGACAAGCAACATGTAGGCATGCTACTTATTCTTGTTGAAAGGGATTATGGAGAGATAAAGTGCGAACTTGGGAAGGTCTTCAACAAAACACCGGTAGGATTTGGGATGGACGAATGAATTGATACGATAACCAAGGAAGAGAACTCTTGAATGAACCACTGTAAGAATCTGAAACGAACAAAGAAAAGAGAACGAAACACCGGGAAGAATTAGAAAAATGAACAAAGATACTTGAGGGAATTGAGATACAAGAGAACGAAGAGATCACGAGCTGACTAGAGAATAGTTGAACAAAGCACTAGAAGAATATGGAGACGAGCGAAGATGCATCATTTTCAAATAATTAGAGAATGAAGCCGAATGAGAAGGGAGAGACATCTTGAATGCAACACCTGAAGAATTGGAGAACAAGAGCTGAAAGTTGAGAATTGAAGAATTTTGAAATGATGGCCTTCGGAGGAATAAAATGGAAATAACTCATGAAATGTTTCAGATGGGTATGAAAATAATTCTCACAATCGAAAACAATTATGAGAGGATGGCATCAAGCTTGAACTACGCACCTTTGGAAGAACGGGTAAGGATTTAAGAGGAACTCTTCTTCGGTCTTCAAAATCTGATAATGACAACGAGAAGCACCACCATGAATTGTTGAGGCACTCTGGAATGAAAATTAGAAAGGTTGAACCGACAATGAAAGAATTTGAAAGATCTTGGAAAAAGACATATGACTAATGATAATTCATTCTTACGTCAAACTTTAAAAAGAATTTGAGAATAGCTCCGGAAGAATTAGAGGAGTCAGGTAAGATCCTGGAAAAAGACTTGTGGGTTAGGGCCCACTCAAAAGAAAACACCGTTGGGAATGATTGCTTAGAAGAGAGATTGCACTGGTTGAATTAAATGGCTTGAATTTGATAACAACCTCAAAATGGCTTGAACGGATTAAGAGTGGAAACATGCATCTTCTGAGATATCTTTGGCACTCTGGAGAAGAAATAGAGGGGGATGAATAAATAAGAGAGCCTTGGATATAACTTCCAACATGACAAAGCGCTTAACAAAATGAAGGGATATGATCAACACTTAAAGCTTGGATTGAATCCACCAGAGAAGAAAATGAGAATGAATAACGATGAACTTGTAGCTCCTGAGCATGTTCATGAGAATCACCGGATAAGAACACTGAAGGAAGAAATGGAGAGATTTCTCATTGTCAGTGTACTAGAGTAGGGGTACCCTAGTATCCCGAACTTGTGCACGGACAGTTGCTGCACCCCGCGGCAGGGCTTGCCTGGTCCCCGCCAAGATCCTCCGTGGTTCCTTTGGAGCCATTCAAGAACAAAGTATTTAACCAAGAAGACAAGGCCCCGGCAAGAGGAGCTTGCTGGGAAGGCCACTCAAGGCACGCAGAAGACAAGACCCCGGCAAGAGGAGCTTGCCGGGAAGGCTCGGAGAGCGACAAGCCTCCAAGCGCGACAAGGATTCAGCCGCGGCAAGGCACTTGTCGCGGCAGGCAACCTCTCTTCATCTCCGCTCCAGCTCATCCATCAATGTGTCGCCATGAGACCATTCCATGCGCGCGTGTCAAGAGGCTGTGCAGCCAGCGGAGAGCAGCGATAAGCGGCGCTGACAGGCTTGCCATCGTGGCGAGCGGTGGCACACTGACGGTCTCTGTTACCTTGTTTAGGCGACCTGACGGGCATTTAATGCTTTTGTCCCTTGCCGTCGAGTTAGGTATACTGCACTTTGTACCTTTGTTCAAGTAGGTGTACCAACATACTGTTTTTCCATTTGTACCCTCATCTACGTTGCTACACCTGTCGGAGCCCCTTTTGCATATAAAAGGAGGCCCATGCGCAACGTGGGGGTTCGACTCATTCGAGACCAGAGACACTCACGCTAGGTTTTGTAGCTCTCATCGCTCCCTAGCAAGAACACAATACATCGAGACAAGCGGCAGAGGGAGTATTATCTCTCGGAGAGCTTGAAGCTGGGTAAACTGCTCGTGTAAGCCGCCTCGATCCGCTCTTCGTGCGATCTCCGCCCCCCTCCGAACCACAAGGGACTCGGCCCGCCGGTCCCATAGGTGTTCATGGGTCCGATCAGCCTCCCCGACATCTTTGTCGCGCCAGGTAGGGGGCGTCGAGGCTGTGTGAACCTGATCCGGCGTTCACATGAGCAACATCTTCATCATCTTCAACATCTTCATCAACATGCCACCGAAGAAGAAGGCTTCGGCGGCAGCAGAGCCGTCCGCGTCGTACCCACCATCACCGGAGCAAACGGGTGGTGGAGCAGACGCTGGCGGAAGAACGGGCACCGGCGAGGGAGTTCGCGACGCTGCCAAGTCCAGGGACAAGGCCGCGCAAACCTCGGCGTCCTCACATGCCCCGCGCCCTTCTCCGGAGCCGCGGGACCAACAGCGTCATGGTATTCACAATACCATATGCTCGTCGGATCAAGACCGAGCTGGGGGATCTCGAGACCCTCGACACCAGCGTGCACGCCAACATGCTGGCACGAGCGAGATACGGTCGCCTGGACGGGATGCTGCTCCTTCTAACATAGTTAGAAGTCCGAGCATATCCCGCTCCTCGCACCGTTCGCCATTGCCACCCACTACTCCAGCAGAAGCTCTGGCGAGAGCTCAACTGCTCCTCGACTACCCTCCAACGGCCAACAAGGTCGACGAGTGGAGGGCTACCATACAGAGTCTCATGGGCTTCACCAACGGTGACGCTCCGCGGCAACCAACTACGTCATTGCCGCGGCAAGACGACAAGGCACGAGCCGGTGGCGACGAGACTTGCGGAGGTGCAACCACCATGCACTCTCCGCCCCGAAGGCCAGGATCGCCGACTCGCCGGATCCACCTCGACAGCGACTCTACCGCGTCATCGGATCCACGAGCTCGTCGCGATCAGCGCCAAGTTATTCATGAGCGACAACAAGAAGACGCTCGAACTCGCATCGAGCGCTGAAGAGAAGCGTGGCGTCAATCCGACAAGCGCGCTGGGCCCTCTGTTGACATGCAGCGCCCGGAGGAACCAGGCGACTTACCGTCAGACGCTGTAGGTTGCCCTGCGTTCCCTCGTGAGCTGCGGCAAGTCCGATGGCCCAGCAACAAGAACTTCAAGCCGTGACGTGCGGAGAAGTACGATGGCGGGGCGCATCCGTCGGAGTTCCTCAACATCTACACCATCGCGGTGCAAGCTGCGGGGGACGACGACAAGATCCTCGCCAACTACTTCCCACTGGTACTCAAGTCCAATGTCAGATCTTGGCTCATGCACTTGCCGGACAGCTCCATATCCTCTTGGGCAGACCTATGCCATCAGTTTGTTGGCGCCTTCACAGGCGGCCACAAGCCTCATGGGCAAGAGAGTGACCTTCATCTCGCCGCCCGAGAAGGAAGGAGAGTCCTCGCAAATTCATTCAAAGATTCAGCCGTGTACTACAATATCCTGACGTCCACCCCGCCGTGGTGATCAGCGTTTCATCGGAGCGTGCGGAACCGCATGAGATGAGGGAGGAGATGGCGATGTGCAAAGTCAAGGACGTTAGTGAGCTGTATGCCTTGGCCGACAAGTGTGCACGCGCTGAGGAAGGGAGGAGACTCCCAGGAGAGAATGCAGAAGCAGGATTTGACAGTGAGGAAACCGCTCCAGCAAGGAAGAGCTGGCGGCGAGGCAACAGGAAAAACAAAGGCAGAGAAGTGCTAGCTGTTGAGCAGTCCGGCAACGGAGGTGGCGAAAAGAACACCAAGACTGGTGGCTCCGGCAAGGAGGTTGCCGCTGGCACCAACCCCAAGTCTGTGGCGGCCGCCGACAAGAAGGACGGCTCCGGCAAGCAGTACTGCAAGATCCACCGCACCAAGGGTCACGACCTCCAGAGCTGCAAGAAGGTCGAGAAGCTTGTTGAACAGCAGAAGGCTGAGTACGAGCGACGCAACAAGGAGAAGGCCTAGGAAGGTGCTGGAGGAGCCAGCAAGAAACGTCCCAGTCAGGGAGGGCGCCGCGGCAAGGCCAAGCAGCGGCAAGGAGACAGGCCACCCCGCGGCTGCGACAAGGATGAAGATGACGACGACGATGAAGATATGGATGATGACGATGCCGATGAGCAGGAGTTTCGTAAAAGCTACAGAGGTCCTCTGCGTTGATGGAGGTGCTTCCTGCATACTTCCCACCGCCAACTCAAGCAAAGTGGATGCGGGAGGTCAATGCAGTGAACGATCCATAGAGTCACGCAAGCCTCGAAGTGGTCCAAAGACGCCTATCATCTTCGATATTGAGGACCACCCTGATCGCATAACTGCGGTCGGGTGCTTGCCGATGTTAGTCTCACCAACTATCCGCAACCTCAAGGTCACCAAGATGCTAGTTGACGGCGGGGCCGGCTTGAACCTGATCTCCTGCGCGGTGCTCCAGAAGCTTCAGATCCTCGACGGCGAGCTCAAGAGACTGGCACTTTCAAGGAATCAATCCGGGAAGGAGAAAGCGAAGGGGAAGATCACGTTGCGGTAACATTTGGCAGCGAGCTCAACTTTAGGGTGAGAGGGTCACATTCGACGTTGCTGATTTCCCATTGCCTTACAATGGGATACTTGGCCAGCAAAGCACTCGCCAAGTTCATGGCAGCCTCTCATTATGCATACAACTTACTCAAGATGCCAGGCCCGATAAGCATCATCTCTGTCCATGGCGACAAGAAGGATGCTCTTATCTGCGCCGACAAGATCTACCGGGATGCAACAGCCGCGACAGATTGCAACCCACTTGTCGCTGAAGCTCCCGGGGGGAAGAAGAAGACCAAGTCCGGCAAGAGCTCTGATGCCCACTCCGGCAAGCGCACCTCTTCGGAGTGCTGCGCTACCGTCGAGGACGCACCATCGAGCTCCACCGGCAAGTGCAAGAAGAAGATGGCAGCTCCGCCAAAGACCAAGAAGGTGTCCGCCAAGGAGGACGGCACTGGTGGTACCTTCACCATCAGTGCCTCTCTCGACCCTAAATAGGAAGGCGCGCTCGTTGCATTCCTGCGGGCGAACGTCGACGTGTTTGCATGGCAACCGTCTGACATCCCCGGTGTTCCCAGGAAAGTGATTGAGCACCGTCTCGCAGTTTGTCCTCATGCGCGGCCCGTCAAGCAGAAAGTCGTGAAGCAAGCGGTGGGCGCCAAGAATTCATAGCGTAAGAGATCAAGAAATTGGAAGCAGCAGGCCTTGTCGGAGGAGTGCTCCATCCTACGTGGTTGGCCAATCCTGTAGTTGTGCATAAGGCAAATGGGAAATGGAGACTTTGTATTGACTTCACGGATGTTAATAAAGCTTGTCCCAAAGACCCGTTTCCTTGCCGCGCATCGACAGATTGTTGACTCCACGGCTGGATGTGATTTGCTTTCATTTCTTGATGCATACTTAGGATATCATCAGATCTTCATGGCGAGAAGAGGATGAGGAGAAAACCGCATTCATTACTCCATGTGGCACATCTTGTTTCATACGGATGCCCTTCGGTTTGAAGAATGCTGGTTCAACGTTTGCAAGAGTAGTCCATGACGCTTTTGAGCCGCAAATGCACAGAAATGTAGAAGCCTACATGGATGACATAGTGGTCAAGAGCAAGGACAAAGCAACTTTGGTTCAAGATGTGGATGAGAACTTTGCAAATCTGCGCAAGATCAACCTCAAGCTCAACCCCGAGAAGTGCGTGTTTGGAGTCCCTTCCGGCAAGCTTCTCGGGTTCTTTGTGTCTCAGCGGGGAATTGAAGCTAATCCCGACAAGATCAAGGCCATTGAGCAGATTGAAGCACCAAAGCGCGTCAAGGATGTACGAAGACTTGCCGGTTGCGTGGCCGCTCTCAGCAGGTTTATCTCTAGGTCTGCTGAGCAGCATACGCCATTTTTCAAGATTTTGAAAAAGGCAGGTCCAATGAAATGGACTCGAAGCGGAGGCTGCGGCTGCAGGACTTGAAGAGATACTGTCCTCCACTCCAACACTTGTCGCACCTAAGCCACAAGAGAAGTTGCTGCTATATATAGCGGCAACCAATCAAGTGGTTAGTGCTGCGTTAGTAGCGGAGAGGGAGGCGGATGATGAGCTAGCAACCATGGCAGACACATCCAGCAACAAGCAGGGGGCTTCGCCGACAAGCTCTGGTCCCGACAAGGACGGATCTGCGCAGAGGCAGGAGCAGATGCAGAAAAGGATGGTGCAGCACCCAGTTTACTTTGTCAGTTCCCTTCTGCAGGGGGCTAGGTCAAGGTACTCTGGTGTGCAAAAATTGCTTTTCGGCCTCCTCATGGACTCGAGATAGCTGCGCCATTACTTCCAAGCACATGAGAGCATAGTTGTCACTCGCTTTCCGCTGAAGAGGATACTGCAGAATCCAGAAGCGACAGGCAGGATTGTCGAGTGGGCACTGGAACTGTCAAGCTTTGGCCTCAAGTTTGAAAGCACTTCAACTATCCAAAAGCGAGCATTGGCAGAATTCATAGCAGAATGGGCGCCAACACGGATGAAGAAATTCGAGACGAGCATTCCCGTCAAGGAAGCAAGCAAAGAGTGGCTGATGTACTTTGATGGTGCCTTCTCGCTGCAAAGGCGCCGGTGCGGCGTCTTGCTTGTCGCACCCACGGAGAGCACCTCATAATGCGTAGTCGGATGCACTTTCCCAAGGAGCAAGCAACAAACAATACTGCAGAGTATGAAGGTTTGCTTGCGGTCTCGAGATCATGATGGACCTTGGGATCAAGAAGCTTATTGTCGGGGTGACTCGCAGCTTGTCGTCCGCCAAGTGAACAAAGATTATCGAGTCCATTGATGGAAGCCCTACGTTGATGAAGTGAGAAAGCTAGAAGAACACTTTGACAGCCTACAAATGGAACATGTTCCAAGAGCTCGAGAATGATATTCTTGATGGCTGTCAAAGTGCGCTGCACTTAAGTTGCACAATGGAACCAGGGATTTTTGTGCTCAAGCTAACTCAACCAACCATAACACCATCAACTGGACAGAGCAAAAAGAGGAAGTTGATCTCTGGTGACTACTTTCCGGCAGAGCTTCCCGAAGTCGCCGCCAAGAAGGTCCCCAAGATCGACACCAACAGAGCTGAGGGGCAGTCTGCTCCGACAAGCCCTGTGGTTTGTTTTGTTGAAGCGGGCACGCTCCCGACAAGTTTTGCTCGGCAAGCTTGCCGGGGAACATCAAGCTCGGCGAACCGCAGGTTCTTGCCGTGAGAAGCTGATGTTCCCGCAGACAAATGTGCCTTTAGTCCTTGTTGTCGAGCCGCAAGCTCCGGCATGGGCGCAGCAGATTGTCCATTTCCTTCAGACAGGAGAACTTCCCGAAGAGCAAGAAGAAGCGGAAAGAGTAGCCCGGCAGTCAAGTATGTACCAGTTTGTCGACAGCACACTGTACAGAAGAAGACTCAACGGGGTGAAATTGAAGTGTATTTGCCGGGAAGATGGACAAAAGCTGTTGGCAGAGATACATGGAGGCATATGTGGTCACCACATTGGCGCAAGAGCACTTGCCGGCAAAGCTTTCTGGCAAGGTTTCTTCTAGCCGACAACCCTCCAGGATGCAACTGCACAAGTAACCAAGTGTGAAGCGTGCCAGTTCCATTCCAAGCAGATACACCAGCCATGACTCAATCTCTTGGGACGATCCCTTTATCCTGGCCATTTTCGGTGCAGGGGCTCGATATCCTTGGCCCCTTCCCCGAGCTGTCGGGGCTTTGAGTACTTATGCGTCGCCAATCGACAAGTTCACAAAGTGGCGGAAGTGGAAGCGATGAGGAAGGTGACAACCTGATCGGCAGTCAAGTTCTTCGTGTCGATTGTTTGCCGTCTGGAATCCCTAACAGGATCATCACCGACAACGGCACGCAATTTCTGAAGTCGCACCTTCATGCAAGACGTCCAAGATCTTGGCGCCAAGGTCTGCTTTGCTTACATTGCTCATCAGAAGCAACGGTCAAGCGAGAAGGGCAATGCTTTGAAGTGCTGTAGCGGGCTCAATACCAGAACTTTCGACGAGGCTGCGCAAGTGCGGAAGAAAGCTGGATTGAGGAGCTGCCGGTGGTTCTTTTGGTCGATCAGACGACGCCAAATCGAGCCACCGGCGGACACCTTTCGCTCTAGTCTATGGAAGCGAGGCAGTTCTCCCCACGGAACTCGTATACGGATCGCCTCGAGTGCTCGCTTATGATGAGCTTGAGAAAGAGCAGCTGCGACAAGATGAAGCGCTGCTCCTTGAGGAAGATCGTCTTCAGGCCGCTATACGAGCTGCTCGTTACCAGCAAGCTTTGCGTCGCTACCATAGCCGCAAAGTTAGTGCGGAAGCCTCGAGGAAGGCGACCTTGTTCTTCGGCGCATTGATCGCCAAGACTTCAAACAAGTTGACACCAAAGTGGGAAGGCCCTTACCGGGTGAAGCGAGTCACTAGGGCCTGGCTGTCGCCTTGAGACCGAAGATGGCATTCCGGTGAGCAACTCCTGGAACATTGAGCATCTTCGTAAGTTTTACCCGTAGGGCGCGGTTGCCGGAACCTGTTACGGCAACCACCATTTGTAAAATTATTTCCGATGTTGCATGTAATCCATTGTAAAAAGCCGGGCGCAGACCCCCTGCATAAGTAAAGCTCAAGTGTTACGCACAACTTGTCAAATTCATGCTTTCATCATTTTATTGCATGGTTTGGCTAACACTTTGTGCAAAGAACCACACCCGGTAAGCAACATCGAGTCAATGAGCTCCATAACTTCGTTTTCTCTCCTTTCTCTTTTCTCAAAGAAAGGAGGGCTCCCTCGCGCACAAGTTAACCAGGGGGAAAGGAGAAGATAATACTATGGCCCAAGCGTTCCTCGAGGAAGTTTCGCTTTATCGGGAAGCAAACGACAGAAAAGCTAAGTTGCCCAAGCTTGAGCAATCAGTTCCTAAATTTTTAAGTTATCTTCCTCGAGCGATAGTACTTTTGTATGGAAAACACATGTGAGAGGAACCAACTTCAGGCTAGTCGCGCCCTTACTTTGTTTCGAGTCCGCTCAACAACTTAAGTGATTTGCGGCTAGTCGCGACAAAGTTGCTTGTCGGAGGCAGTACCGCCAGCAGGCTGGCGACGTTCGCACTCGGCGCTTCATGACAAAGGTGCCTGCACCGACAAGTTCCCTAAATGCGTAGGGCAAAAATGTACAAAGGAAGGAATCAAGTAGAGGAAACAACATTGCAATCATCGCCTAAGATAGAGTTATATTACACAGTAACTTGTCGCGGATCTAATAAATTGTTCTAAACATGATCAGCAGCGACAAGGGAAAGATAAAATTGGCGGCCTAGTCTCGCAGCGGTCGCCATCAATCCGCTTTGATGTTGTTCACCTTGTCCACAATGGGTGCGACAAGGGCTTTGAGCGCCTCCACGTCGGCATCTGGCGGCAAGGATCTCGAGGGCGCCGTTGAGGTTGAGGCCTGGATTGCGAAGGCCACCTTCATCAACACCTTCTCGAGGGCTCCTGGATCTGGCGCGATTCCTCGGCCCAGCTGCTTTGGGACCTCTTCCGGAGTCAGCTGGAGGCCCGTCACCACGCCCTTGAAGAATAAGCTAAGCTTGGCGCTTTGGGTTGGAGATGCTCGTCGAGGAGGTATGCAAGATCCACCATCCCGGCTCCATCATTTCGTTGTGGATGTTGGCAGCGGTATCCACAAGACCTTGGTCCAATGCTCCACACTCTCCCTCAAGGCGCCTGGTGGCGGCGGCATCCGCCAATGACAGCTCCTCTTTGGCCTTGATCGCCTCCAACAGGCCCACCTCCCGCTCCTTGGCGCCGAATCCAGCGTCTGCGTGAGTGGTCGGCTTCATTTGAAAGATCTGCCTTGGAATCCTTGGCGGCTTCGAGCTCCTTGCTCCTATCAGCGAGTCGGCCCTGCAGCTCGCCAAGAGTGTAGGCGTCCTTCTCGCGCTCGTGCTTGAGCGCGGCAAGCTCCTCGCCGCTCTTCTGGAGACTGGCCTCCAGCTGCGCCACTTTCGTCTTCAACTCTTCCTTGGCGGCCTCGGCGGCTGCGGCAGCATCCTTTGCTTCCTTAAGAGCCCCGCCAAGTGACTCCTCGCGCGCGACAAGCTCTTCCTCGTGGCTTTCCAGGTTGACCTTCCGCTGCGCCAGCTCGCTTTCCTGCGCGGACAGCTTCTCGGCGGCAAGCCGCTGCTCCTCCTCAGCTGCGGCCTTCTCGAGGATGAAGGCCGTGCGCTCTTCAGCGAGTAGCGCCCGCTCTTCCGCTACGTTCCGAAGAGCTTCTTGGTTGGCGCTCCAGAGCTCTTCTGCGCGTTTCTCCATATCTGCTCCCGCCCTCGCGACAAGTGCTTCCCGGGACTCCAACTTGGCTTGTCGGGCGCGGTAGAGCGACAGCAGCTTCTTCAGCAGCTGCTCCTCGAACTTCGCCGCTTGCTGCTTGGCGCATCCACAGCGTCGGCCAGCGGAGGCGAGCAGCTCTCCGTCGAAGGTCTCTCCTTCGACCGGCGCCCTGGAGCTCGACTCCCATGGGAGCTTGATGAAGACGCCGTCGCCGACCTTCAAGTAGGCGCCGGGCTGGGGCTCTTCGGAGCCTGACGCTGCAATTGGCGGGGAAGTCGGCGGTCGGTAGGCGCTGGCGCTCCTGGCCGGGGCCGTCGGCGATCGCCAGACCCCTCGCCAGCTTCTGCGGCGGCAGCCTCAGTGGCCTCCTTGCCGGCAGGCTCGTCAGCACCGCCTCTTCTTCCATAATGACGGCTTCGTCGGTGTTGCCTTGTAGCGTCCTCCTCGCCGGCGACCTCGGTCTCCATCGGCTCTGTGGCGGACAAAGAAAGAACAGTCAAGCAAATGCTCAAAAAGAAAAATAGAAGAAAACAAGCCCAAGGGAAATTTTCACGTAAGAGGATTACCTGCAATGGGACCTGCAGCCATGGTCTCGACCACTGGAGGGTCACTGGCGCTGCCCCTTGCCGGGTAGCCTCCCTTGCGGAGGGCGGCTCCCCTTGCCGGAGAATCCTCCCTTGGCCGGCGTGGTCGAAGCAGATAGAATTTCAGAGGCGGCTTCCGAGCCCTCTGATGAGGCTGCTCTGATCCTACACAAACCAACAGTTAGATATCAATGAAGAAGGAGCACCCATGCACACCTGATGAAGGAGAAAACCGCATACTTACCACAGGGCTGTCTGGGGCTGCTCTAAGGAAGGTTGCGGATCCGCAAGGGGGTCTCAGATCGCCTCCTGTTGCAGCGGGTGGATCGTCCTCAACGGCGACCACGGGGTCTTAGCTCTCTTCGACGCTCTGGGCCAGCGTCACAGAAAGGAAAGAGTTGAGAATGAAGCAAATCAGATTCAAGATGAAGCAACAAAATTGAAGAAATACAAGCACAATATTGAAGCTTACTCTTCTTCTTCCTCCTCGGAGCTAAGCGCGGAGAAGTCAAACTCGGCTCGCCTCCGGTCTGACGAGGCGGAGGAGTGGGCTCTCTTGGCCGCTTGGCGGAGGCGTCGCGGTGGCACGGAGGATTCAGCCCAGTTGTCGCAGCAGCGTGGGGTGCTCAGCGGCAACATCGCTTGTCAGCGGTGAAAGCTGCGTCGCGCCAGCGCTGGCTGTGGTCCCGTCTGCCGCCCGTCTCGTCTCCGGCCTTGCGGAGGCGCCTCTTTAAGCGGGCAGGGGGCTCCGTTTGCGGCAAGCCGCTGGGTGGTGGGGAAGAAGCGCCCTCGGCTGGTCCGCTCGACTCGTCCTCGGGCTCGGCAAGGCTTGCCGCCTTTGCTGCATCTGCCTCCTCCACGGTGTACCCGAAGACGCCAGCGGCGGCAGCAGCTGCCGCCTCCTCTAACCTTGTGGCGATGCGTGCCATCTCTTCGTCGGTGGTGTCGCGGGTGAGCTTCTTCTGGTCGTCGGGGCGGATCGGCACTTCTTCCAAGATGTCGAAGAACTGCCGCACGATGTCGTCGGAAGGCTCTTGCCAGGTTGGAACGATCCCATGGGAATCGCTGACAACGGCATCATGGCGCGGATGCGATCGGCGCTTGAAGTTGTTGCACAATGGGGCGACCCCCTCGACAACCTAAACCACTCGGGGTGATCGGGGTCATTCTTGAACAGCTCTAGCAGCATCGCATCCAACTCCAAGGCGGTGAAATTCCGATTAAGGCCGGCGCAGCCTCATGATGTCCGCTGCGTTTTGGAACTCCCAAGCAGGCCTCCTCCTCTCCTGCAAGGGAAGCGTCTGGCGCGGCGAAGATAATCTGCGCCAAGCTGCGCCTCACGGTGAGTCCGGCAAGCCCGAGGCGCAAAATCCGGTCTGACTATCTTCAACCTAGCATCCTCGGCGTAAGTTGCTCCAATCGTTGCAGCGCACTATTGGGGTTTGGCGCCTGGCGATGAAGGGGCTGCGGGTTCTCCTCTACGATCCGAAACCAATTGGCTCTCCACTCCTCCCACTTGCTGCGGAACTCTCCTTCCAGATAGGCCTCCTTCTTGCCGACCCTGGAGACCCAAGCGATCCCTCCGGCAAGCGGCTCCCCTCTCTCAACGCGGGGCATGAAGAAGTGGCGGAAGAGGGCTACGTTGGGGTGGATCCCGACAAAGTTTTCGCAAAGGTGTGCGAAAACTGCCATGGTCAGAATGGCGTTGGGGGTGAAATCAAGGAGGCGGAACCCGTATGTGTTCATAATGTCGTAGAAGAATTCAGAAAAGGGCGGACAGAGCCTGCAATAGAAGAAAAGGGCAAAGAAAGGATACCCAGTTGGGGCTAAGTCCGAAGCGGTGGCGGGGAGTACCTTCGTGCGCGGATGCGCACGCGTCTCCGTCGACCAGAAGAGGTAGAAGCCCTCCCTCAGCTCCTTGCGTCGGTGGGGAGAAGATAGCCCGGTCCTGCGCGGCGCCGCGAGCCCGCTGCGCCTCGGCCGACTTCACGCCTTTCCCTTGTCGGCTTTGAGCCATGGCGGAGGCGGTGGAGGAGGTCGGCGGCGTTGAGTGTGCGGGTGGCGAAGGGGCGGGCGCTACTCTCTTCGCACTAGAGAAGAAGGGGGCTGGCGGTGGTTTTCGTGACAAGACAGCAATGGCGAGGTGGGCGACCTGCCTGTTTCCCGCTTTATAAGGAGGAGAGGGGGCGGACGTTCCGCTTTTCCTAATAAAGAACCCCCCACGACCTCGCCCACGATCTCTCACGCGACGCCACGTTCGGTGCGTGCCGTTAGTGGGGGACGTGGTGGGTCCGGGGCAAGTAACGGCGTGATCAAGGTCGCATGTGACCGTGCACTGTTTTGGGCCTGGCCCAACAACGCTCGGCACCGTGTGTGGCCCATGCACAGGGCTCTGGCCGGTGTACTAGAGTAGGGGTACCCTAGTATCCCGAACTTGTGCACGATTGCAGACACCATGGCGAGGCTTGCCCGGTCACCGCCAAGATCCTCCGTGGTTCCTTTGGAGCCATTCAAGAACAAAGTATTTAACCAAGAAGACAAGGCACAGGCAAGAGGAGCTTGCCGGAAGGCCACTCAAGGCACGCAGAAGACAAGACCCGGCAAGAGGAGCTTCTTTGGGAAGGCTCGAGAGCGACAAGCCTCCAAGCGCGACAGGATTCAGCCAGCGGCAAGGCACTTGCCGCATGGCAGAACCTCTCTCTTCATCTCCGCTCCAGCTCATCCATCAACGTGTCGCCATGAGACCATTCCATGCGCGCGTGTCAAGAGGCTGTGCAGCCAGCGGAGAGCAGCGATAAGCGGCGCTGACAGGCTTGCCATCGTGGCGAGCGGTGGCGCACCTGACGGTCTCTGTTGCACTGTTTAGGCGACATAGACGGGCATTTAATGCTTTTGTCCCTTGTCGTCAGATTGGGTATCTTGACCGCATTACCTTGTTCAAGTAGGTGTACCAACTACTGTTTTTCCATTTGTACCCTCATCTACGTTGCCACCGCCGGAGCCCCTTTGTGCATATAAAAGGAGGCCCATGCATAGCGTGGGGGGTTCGACTCATTCGAGACCAGAGACACTCACGCTAGGTTTTGTAGCTCTCATCACTCCCTAGCAAGAACACAATACATCAGACAAGCAGCAGTAGGAGTATTATCTCTCCGGAGAGCTCCGAAGCTGGGTAAACTGCTCGTGTGCTTCGCCTCGATCCGCTCTTCGTGCGATCTCCGCCCCCCTCCGAACCTCAAGGGACTCGGCCCGCCGGTCCCATAGGTGTTCGTGGGTCCGATCAGCCTCCCCGACACTCATGAATAAAATGGATACTTGATTAAGATATATGAGTCCTTGAAGTAAAGGGTGGGATGGTGGAAAAACAAAGGCAACTTGGGATGGATGAAAAAAACACTGTTGCGAAGAACTGATAATTGATCTAGCAAATATTGGAAGGATAGGGTTCACTTGAAGACAAGCACACCGGTTGGAACAAATTGAGATGACAATCTCAATGATCAAGAAGAATTAGTACTTCCATAGAAATATGAACACTGATTAGGAAAGACATGGAATCAATACTTGACTTCGAAGCAACTCGAATACCACAACTCAAAACAAAACAAAGGATTGGCTTGGGAAATAAGCCGGAAACAAACATATGATAGAGATTTCGCCCAAAGTGTTCACGATGAGGCCCCACGGGCACGACGTACAGCGGACATCATGAATGACAAACGGGACATCCCCGAATCAGCATAGCCAAGGATTCTTTAAGACATCTCGCGACCACTGTAAATAGACCATGAAAGACGAACCACTAGACGTTGGACCCCAATCTTAACTCATACATCAGTCGAAAACAAATCCTGGGTAACTACTTGAATTCCCACCTATGAACTCCCAAAATTGTCTGGTTCTGCAATCTGGTGTTGGGGATACAGGGAGGCACAAATATCTCACAAAACTAACAAATCCTACATTCCAACTGCATCCATCCGTCAACACATAATCAAGAAAAATCTTAGAAATTGTGTACCTCAGACCTTCGAAAACATCCGATATACTAGCTGTGGCAATACATCTGATCGCTCTCCCCAGTACTAGGTGTCGTCAAACTACTCTCACCACAAAGAGTATAGAAGCATTTTCGATGACCGTGACCTCTGGTATTCCAGAACTGAAACGATAAGCACTGTGACAAAAACACCTTGGAGCTCAACTCCCCGGGACACTGCCACAACCCCTAAATGTCAGGAGGCACCAAGACAGAATTCCCGTCACAATGATATCAGAACAATTCCATAATACCCGCGTGATCCTAAATTTTTTTTGAGTAAAAAGGATAGAAGAGTGGGAAAACACCTACGTCACGAGTCCTCACGAGAGCGACGAAGGGGATAAGGAGTAAAAATAATTCCTACTCTCCGATATATAACTAGACTCAAAATAGTTTTCTTCTAGACTGAACAACGGCAGCGGTTCGATCAATCAAGGGGGCTCCTAAGGTCGGTGTCGGTGTCAAAACCGGCTGATCTCGGGTAGGGAGTCCCGAACTGTGCGTCTAAGGCGGATGGTAATAGGAGGCGGGGGACATGATGTTTACCCAGGTTTGGGCCCTCTTGATGGAGGTAATACCCTACTTCCTGCTTGATTGATCTTGATGATATGATTATTACAAGAGTTGATCTACCACGAGATCGAGAGGCTAAACCCTAGAAGCTAGCCTATGGTATGGTTGTTGTTGTCCTATGGTATGGTTTTTATTGGCACGTCTTGTCGAAGCAGAGATCGTGTTCCCCTTATCACGGGATTATCATCAATACGGGTATGGGTAACCCAATCGTGCCTGTTGGTGTGACTCCTCGATTTTAGGCAAGTTCCAAACGGCCACGCGGAGGATGCTTGATATTCACCCTCTTTATAAAGAGGCCAAGGCTTGTCCTTTTCTTCTCGCGCTCAATCGAATCCTTCCCCCGCCTCGAGTTCCAACACCCAATGCTCAGGCTAGGCATTTCGGACCTTCAATCATGTCTGGATCCAACCTTCAAGGTCGGTGGATGCCCTCTTCTGTCACAGAGGAGGACATCAAGAAGCTAAGAGAAGCCAGGTATCTGATCGCCGAAATCTCACACAGGCTGCCTGCTCAAGAGCAGGTCAACCCCACTCCCGAACCAGGCAAGAGTGTCGTATTCGTCTCCTACTTCCTCCGAGGGCTAGGCCTTAGTCTAGATCCCTTTGTTAGAGGGCTCATGTTCTATTACGGGCTTGATTTCCATGATCTGGCCCCTGATTCCATCCTTCACATCTCCTTGTTCATCGTCGTGTGTGAGGCCTTCCTCCACGTCACCCACACTTGACTTATGGCTCAAGACCTTTAATGTGAAGTCAAGATGATTTGTGGGCGACACGCCAGAATGTCACGAGAGAGTGCAAGTAATAAGCAAAGGCGCCAATGTTCCATGGCCAAAGGGTTCCTTCCCGGAGGTGTCCAGCCTTTGGCAACGGGAGTGGTTTTACATCACAGCTCCCCGAGGTACTAAGTGGGTAGCCGCCCCTGCCTTCTGCTCGGGCCCCCATCAACAACTTGTGTCATGGATCAGCAAGGGACTGGACTGGGGGCCAATATATGATGTGCCGATATTGCAGAGTCGCATCGGAGATCTCCTCGAGAGAGATGTCAGCCTAGTCACGGTAATGCAAGTCATGCTAGTTCGTGGAATCCTGCCTTGCAAACGTCGACCTCTCCATATGTGGAGTTCAACCCGGAAGGACCGCGAGCTATTCAGCACTTCTTCGGCTTGACGCTCGAACAGATGTACAGATTGTTCTTTCGATCACAAATAAAGTGTCCGGACACCATCGAGGATGCGGGTCTGAGCTGCAATCGTCCAGATACCCAAGTAGTAGTTCTTCAGCCGAACATGCTGTGTATTTATCACAACATCATTCTGAAAAGTCGCTCTTTGACCAGGACTGGGTAAAAAAGGCAAAGATGATCAGCTATTCGGCCCCCCTTCTCGAAGGCTCAGCAGATCCAGTGCTGTCCAGAATGCTTGAGCTCGCGCCTTATCAAGCGCCCTCAGGGGAAGATAAAGGGGGGAATAAAGAAGCCGAAAGCGGGCCTCACTCATTATTCATCCAGACCAGGGGAATTATTGCCTCCGCGAAGTAGGATAACCGGGGAGAAGAATCTAAAATTCCCTCTCCCCAGGGAAGGAAGAGGACCGCCTCTGAAGACTTGGAAACAATGGTTTGCAAACGAGGGAAGAAATCTTCGCCAGAGGGTCCCACCCCGGAGGGTATCCTTACCGCACAGTGCCCGCAAGGGGATCAGCCCCTCACCAAGCTGTAAGTAGACAAGAGTACTTTATAGTAAACATATCCTATGTTATTTCCGAGGAAAATAACCGAGACGTATGTCCTGCAGTTCAGATCGTAGCCCTTCTCGACAGAGTTTGTCTTCCGGGGATCTTCTTCCGAAGATGATGGAGAGCGAAACACCTCCCCATGATTCCCCGCCTAATGAGGCGGGCGACCTTGAGGTGTCGTCACGAAGGGTTTCTCCTGATCCGCCAAGGCAGGAAGGTAACCCTTCGGCCACCCGGAGTCTGGAGTATTCGACTCCTAAGGGGAGCAACAGAAAGAGTCCGGAGCTGTCCGGGGCGCGACCAGACTCATTGCGGAATCTTCTGGAGCAAGCGGCTATCTCAGAAGCACACTGTATGTTAATGGGTACGGTGGTTGACAAGATTTCATCCGCCAAAAGCGGGCTGCATGAAGCTTTTATGAGCCTCCTGAGAGGCTTTGAGGTACGCAAAGTAATATGTATATTTTTGATGGTACAACACACGCCAGGTGTGCCCTATGTAGATAGTAGCCCCTGAGACTCTGGTTGCTGTCGAAAAAGGCTGCAAACAGAGGATCATAGTCCCAGGTAATAATGATGCCGCCTTCATGTGCACGTGGCTGAAGGTCCGGTGGCTAGCCGGACTGGTGAGTTTGCCGAACTGAAGCGGCAACTTGATGCGGCAGATGCCGACATCGTGCTTGTAAACAGGCGGCTTTACGAGGCACAGGGTATGTATTCTTCGATGGTCAACATATATTAAGAGGAGCATAATGCTAGTATCTATAATATGCTGTTTCTGCAGATGGAGCTGTCACCGTGGAGATCCTTCAGGCGGAACTTGCCCGAGCCAAGGAACAAGCTAGGAGGAGTGATGCAGCCGCCCTAAAGGCGGTCGAAGAGTTAAAAGCCGAACAGGATGCACATTGCGAGAGCAAAGAGAAAATAGCCAAGATGGCTATTGAGCCGAAAGACGCTGCCGACCGCTATGAGCTTCTCGAAAGGGAAAGTCAAACGAAGACGGCGGACCTGGAGAAAGCCATGGTAGCAGCTAAGGAAAACCGCTCTAAAATTAGAGCGGCGAAGGAGGACCTACGTCAAGCCGGAAATATCACGGCTGGGAAGCGCTTTTTCTTGCGGACGAAGTTCGGAGATCCTAAGTATGCCCTTCTGGATCAATTATGGAGTTTCGCAGACGCGTACCTGGATTTGGCAGCGAGTGCTGCTGATGCGACCAAGTTTTTCGAAGATCACAAAGTGGAAAAGTTGTTCTGGTCGCAGTTCCATGCTCCGGCTCGTCCGCTGCTATTAAACAAGCAAATGGCCGAGTGGGCCGAGCTCCATAGGTTGTCCGGGCTTGCCATGAGGTCTGTCGTGGATCGTCTCTGGCCGGAAGGACCAAGGCCGAATAGTTATTTTGGTCTTGTGCAACAATTCCTTGGTGCTGTGTCGCATATTGACGCGGTAAAGAGGTCGACATGCATAGAGGGTGCACGGATGGCTCTTGCCCATGTCAAGACATATTGGGCGGAGATGCAAGCCACGCGATTGCAACCCAGAATCCGGCCATAGGCCAGATTTCTGCCGAGCACTATTTTGAAGAAGTCCTGGAAGGTGCTCGTTTAATAGAGGCTCAGTGCTCGAAGAGTGTCATGTTCAAGTGACATGTATTTAGATTGTAATAACAATGCTATTTAAATCACAAAGGCTGTGTTTATAATTTTGCCTGAAAGTATTATGGTGCCTCCTTTGCAGCCGTTTATGTATACATGTATATAACATGAAAGTTTGCAGTCGTCGGCTTCAGCCCCCACGCACATAATGCGGGGGTGTTCTCAAAAGCGCGTGTTCACACTTGATCCAACGTCTTGGTCCATTAAGGAGGTGATAGCACGGCGAACGAGGCAATCGGACTATATTGCTTTAACACTTTCACTTAACCATAGGAGTTTGATTGGGGCTACTATATAGCCCTGGTACTTCCGCGTTCATCCGAATACGAGGCGGCAGACGTACATGACCGGAAAACCGCCCTTCGTTAATCACGGAGGAATCCGAAGATTCCGCTAAGTCATCAAAGTGATTGACCAGTCTCGCGCTTTATCATGACACAGGTTTTGGCTTTCTCTCTTGAGGTGCTCATCCGGATGAACCAAGGCACAATCGCGATAGTTCTCCGGTGCCACCTTAGCCGATAGAGCGGAACGTAAGGTAGCAAAACACGGGAGCCGGGCAAACCCAACATTTGACCAAAGACATGATTCAGAGCTGATGCATATAAGGCCAAACTCGCGACGCCGAACACTCCCTAAAGTATTCGGTCTTTACAACATATACCGGGCTGGGTAACGCCCTTGATAATGAACCCCTAGTGTCCAGGTACGTGCATTATTCTGACGTGGCGAAATGCCAATAATGTCAGCATCCCTCTCGGTTGTACTGAGTATCCGAAGGATGTGAAGCAACAAGAGACAGTAAAAAAGGTTTACACAGGGTCTTAATCTAAAAAGAAACCTTTGAGCGGGGCCCTGCTGCACGTCTGCGCCTGTCTCTCCGTTGTGCGTATCCTGGAAGGGTGTAGCACGATTATCATCTGTAAAAGTGAAGACATTAGTTGAAAGTTGTCGTGCATAAAATTCGTTATTCTCAATAAACCATTAAAATTCAAGAGTGAGGTCGAGCCAAACTGTAGTCCTTTTTACACGCGGGAAGCCCCTGGTACTGCCTATGGGGGTATATCCGTCAAACCAATCTCAGGTTTATCTAAGCTGTTATAGCTAGTGATGCACCGGACTCGTCTAGCCATGTCCGCGGTCTTGACGACCGATCATTTATTCTGGTTGGAGAGGCCGTTTTAGTGTTCGGCTGCTAAAGCCGCCACCCCTTCTTCCGCGCGTAAGGAACGCTCAACATTTCCGCTAACTGTGATGATGCCACGTGGACCGGGCATCTTAAGCTTAAGAGAGGCGTAATGCGGGACTGCATTAAAACGAGCGAAAGCTGCTCTTCCGAGTAGTGATTGATAGCCACTTCGGAATGGAGCGATTTTGAAGGTTAAATTTTCACTTCGAAAGTTGTCGGTAGAACCGAATACAACCTCTAGTACTAGAGAGCCCGTACAATGGGCCTCTGGCCCTGGCATTACTCATTTAAAGGTAGTATTGCTTTGGCTGATTCTCGTCGGTTCTATCCCCATTTTGCGGACTGTGTCCTGATATATTAGATTAAGACTACTGCCGCCGTCCATGAGGACTTGGGCGAGATGGTATCCGTCGATAATTGGGTCTAGCACCAAGGCAGCCAATCCTCCGTGTCGGATACTTGTCAGGTCATCCCTGCGATCAAAAGTGATCGGGCAGGCCGACCAAGGGTTGAACTTAGGGGTGCAGGGCTCTACGGCGCATAAGTCTCGGAGTGTATGTTTGCTCCTTCTTTTTGTTACGTGAACCATGTTCACTGTTTTGACCTCTGGTAGGAATTTTTTCTGTCCCCCAGTGCTTTGCTGGCGAGGCTCATCCTCATCTTCACTTGGTGTTCCCTCCCCTTGTGTTCGTCATTTAACTTACCGGCCTGCTTGAAGACCCAACATTCTCTGTGGGTGTGATTTGCAGGTTTATCGGAGGTGCCATGAATCTGACATAATTTGTCTAGAATCTTGTTTAGGCTGGACGGTCCATCTCTGCTGCCTTTGAAAGGCTTTTTCCGCTGACCGGGTCGAGAGCCCCTAAATCCGGCGTTTACCGCCGTGTTGTCTAGGTTGTCTTCGTTATTTCGACGCTTGCTTTTACTGCATCGTGGTTTTCCATTGCCATCCCTTACTTCAGATGTGCCTGGGTCACTGGTGCTACTACGGGCCAGCAAGCTATCTTCGCCCGCGCAAAAGCGGGACATGAGGCTTGTTAGGGCTACCATTGTCCTTGGCTTTTCTTGGCCGAGGTGTCTGGCGAGCCATTCGTCTCGGACGCTGTGTTTGAAAGCTGCTAAGGCTTCGGCATCCGGGCAATCGACGATTTGATTCTTCTTAGTGATAAATCTATTCCAAAGCTTTCGGGCTGACTCCTAGGGTTGTTGAATTATATGACTTAAATCGTCTGCGTCTGGAGGTCGGACGTAGGTCCCTTGAAAGTTAGCCCTAAAAGCATCCTCAAGCTCCTCCCAACTTCCAATGGAATTTTCGGGGAGGCTCTTCAGCCAGTGCCGAGCTGGTCCTTTCAACTTGAGGGGCAAGTGTTTGATGGCGTGGAGATCGTCTCCGCGAGCTATATGTATATGGAGGATGAAGTCCTCAATCCAGACCCCAGGGTATGTCGTTCCGTCGTATGCCTCTATGTTCACGGGTTTGAATCCCTCTGCGAATTCATGATCTAGTACCTCATTGGTGAAGCATAGGGGATGTGCGGCACCCCTATATTTGGATATATCGTGGCGTTCTGACGGTTGTAGTGTTTGGTTTTGATTCTGCGCTGGAGCTCGCTTCCTAGATCCGTAGATGGATCTGGTAATGCCGTCTTTTTGATGCAAGTCCTCACGTAAATCGTGTGCTGACTTATGTGCGGCCTCGTTAGCCGCCCTATCGCGACCACGAGGTGGTCGATCCGACCGATCAGCCGTTTTATTTTTCGGCTATGTAGGCTCTAAGGCCTCGTCATCGAATTTAGGTAGTAGCTTGCGCTTTGGGTAACTCTTTGTGTGGCGGCCACCTTGCATTTACTTTCCGCAGTGTCCAGCACTTTGTTCCATCTACTGATGAGTGTATTTTGTGCGGCCTTAAGCCTTTGTTTCTGCTTCTTGAGACTCCTCGCAGTGGCAATAAGCCTTCTGTGGAGGTTCTCTTGTTCCAAGTTCCTTTCCAAGATGATATGTACATCGTCATCCGGACTATTCTCCTCTCCGGAGACAGGTTGATGATTTCTACCCTCGGCGTCGCCATGATCGGACAGTGGCTCCGTACCACGTTCGCCGTCCACTAGCTCGTCTTGCTCTATTGCATTGGAGTCGACCAGGGTCTCATTATTTCTTGCGCTGTTCTCGCTGTTTTTGCCGAGGCGGGATTTGGAGCGGCGTCTGCATCATCGCTTTGGTTGCCTCTCGAGGGGTTATCCTTCGCTACATCCTCCCGTTCCTCATCATTGTATTCTTTGGGTGTATCCACCATGTATATATCATGTGATGAAGTGGCTGTCCAGCACCCTGTGGGCGATGGTTCCTGTTCGTCTCCTGCATCGTCATCCATACCGTCGATGTCTTCGGAGCCGAAATCGAGCATGTTGGTTAAATTGTCGACAGTGGATACTAAGTGGGTGGTGGGTGGGGAGCGAATGTCTTCGTCGTCCGCATCCCGTTCTAGCCGGAGATAGTTTGGCCAAGGGTCTCCTGACAGAGAGAGAGACCTCAAAGAGTTTAGCACGTCGCCAAAAGGCGAGTGCTGGAAAATATCCGCAGAGGTAAACTCGATGATCGGTGCCCAATCGGGTTCAATAGGCACGGATGCAGGCGGCTCGGAGCCCATGGCCGGGGACGAATCCAACGGTTTGGCAACACGGGTCTCGTAGGAGGTGAAGTCAGTATTCTGCTCTATCGCCACTAAGAGTGCAGCCTCCGTGGCGGGGTCCATCCACCCGTTCTCAGATGGCGCGATTTGTTCCGGATTGAGGGCCAGAGTAGTTGGAGGTGCGATCTCCGGAACACTGTCTGACGGCAGAGCTAAGTCATGCTCGTCGTGACTGTGCGGCGCACTTGACATGGGCTCGAATTCGTCGAAGATCAAGTCTTCGCAGATGTCGGCGGTATAGTTCAAGTTTCCAAACCTGACCCGATGGCCAGGGGCGTAGCTCTCGATCTGCTCCAGATGGCCAAGCGAATTGGCCCACAGTACGAAGCCGCCGAAATGAAGATCTGTCCGGGGAGGAAAACCTCACCCTGGATCGCATCGTTGCCGATGATCGAAGGAGCCATCAAGCCTTGTGGTGATGGCAGAGTGGAACTCTCAATGAAAGCACCAATGTTGGTGTCAAAACCGGCGGATCTCTGGTAGGGAGTCCCGAACTGTGCGTCTAAGGCGGATGGTAATAGGAGGCGGGGGACACGATGTTTACCCAGGTTCGGGCCCTCTCGATGGAGGTAATACCCTACTTCCTGCTTGATTGATCTTTATGATATGAGTATTACAAGAGTTGATCTACCACGAGATCGTAGAGGCTAAACCCTAGAAGCTAGCTTATGGTATGGTTGTTGTTGTCCTACGGACTAAACCCTCCGGTTTATATAGACACCAGAGGGGGCTAGGGTTACACAGAGTCGGTTACAAGGGAGGAAATCTACATATCCGTATTGTTAAGCTTGCCTTCCACGCCAAGGTGAGTCCCATCCGGACACGGGACGAAGTCTTCAATCTTGTATCTTCATAGTCCAACAGTCCGACTAAAGTATACAGTCCGGCTGTCCGAGGACCCCCCAATCCAGGACTCCCTCAGTTGGTAAGGCTCTGATACCAACTTGTAGCGCCCAAGATGCGATTCTATCCCAATCACGTGATGAATTCATGATTGGGGCACAATCACATTTCGAGCGCATAGCAATGTGGATATCATTACAACATACCATGCACTGAATAGATGAGAAACAAGATAAAGGCTTACACTCGCCACAAGCTACATCATGAAGATAACAGTTCATCAATACATCACAATCATCAAACAGAAGAGCAGGATCCGATTATGGATGAAATCAAACAAAAAAGGAGAACAACATCCACCCTGCTAGCCCAGGCTCTCCAACCAGGAACCTATCCCTTGATCGAAGAAGAAGAAGCAGAAGAGCTCCAAAACAAGCAAGCATCGCTCTCACGTCATGATCATCGCATTACTTGTACCTGCAACTGTTGTAGTAGTAATCTATGAGCCACGAGGACTCAGCAATCCCATTACCATAGGTATTAAGACTAGCAAAGCTTAATGAGTATGGAAAGGATAAGTGGTGAGGTTGCAGCAGCACTAAGTATTGGATGGTGGCTAACTTACGCGTACGAGAATAAGATGAGAAACTATGCAAGGTTGCAAACTAGTAATGATCAAGAAGTGATCCTGAACTACTTATGTTCAAACCTAACCCAACCGTGTTCTCCTCCCGTACTTCGTCGAAAAGAGACAATCACGGTTACACACACGGTTGGTGTATTTTAATTCGAATCTGGTGTCAACTTCTCTAGAACCAGATATTATAAACTCCCATCCACCACATAACCGTGGGCACGACTCTTGAAAAGATTAAACCCAGCAGGGGTGTCCCAACTTAGCCCACGACAAGCTCTTACGATCAACGGAGGAAAATCTTCCTGCCGGAACAACCTGATCAAGCTCGGAATCCCGGTTCACAAGACATTTCAAAAATGGTAAAACAAAACCAGCAAGACCTCCCGACGTGCCGACACCCTGATAGTAGTCGCGCGTATCTCATCTCAGGCCATGGTCGGATGAGTGCGGGTACAACAACTAAGACCCGAGTTTCCCCGGGGGAAGCTGCACACGACTCTGTTTTGGACCAGCACTTATGAGGAGCACTTGTCCGGGTTATTGATTAACAAACCTCGGGTGCTAGCCGGTCCCTATGCAAGTTTTAGTTGTTATTAGGCAAATGGTAAAACAAATGTTGGGCTTTGCTGGAAGAGTTTTATTCAAAGCAAACTGTCAAGAGGGGCCCATAAACCCCAACCGTGTTAGGAACGCAAAATCAAGGAACAAAACACCGGTATGACGAAAACTAGGGCGGCAAGAGTGGTACAAAACACCACGCAAAAGGCCGAGCCTTCCACCCTTTACCAAGTATATAGATGCATTAATTAAATAAGAGATATTGTGATATCCCATGATATCCATGTCCCAACATGGAACAAACTACAATTGCACCTACAACTAGCAACGCTATAAGAGGGGCTGAGCAAAGCGGTAACATAGCCACACAACGGTTTGCTAGGATGGTGGAAAAAAGTTAGAGGCTATCATGGCAATTTGGGAGGCTCGATAAACAAGCGGTAGGTAGCGCGACATAGCGATAGCATCAAGATAACTAGCAAGAAAAGATAGTAGCGGTATCCAGGGTAACGGTCATCTTGCCTGAGATGCCGCTAGGAAGAAGACTGAATCAATGAAATAAAAGAACGAACGGACGAACGAGTCCTCACAATCGCAACGTAACCGGAACTATCAAGGAGAAGCGCAACCAGGAAGAAGCAAACAACATGGTAAACGAACAAGCATAAACATGGCATGATGCGCAACCAAGTATGATGCATATCCGGTTTAATGAGGCATGGCATGGCAAAGTGCAACAAACAACACTACAAGTTAAGTGCAGCTCAATATGCAACGAGTTTGCATATTGATGAAACACCACATTCTATCATTTAGTTCGATCTCGTTTATGCTACTCATCAATATTAAATGTTGGTTAACATGGCAAGAGGTGAAGCATAATTAAACTAACTATTTAGGCAAGTTTAAATGAGGCCGAAAATAACAAACAACAATTCCAGAAAATCCCTATATGCATATTTTGAATTTAATGCAAACAAAATTTTTAAACATTTTAAATATTGTTATCATGATGCGGATGACATGTACATGTTTTATGCAAATTACGAAAATGTTGACATGAGCATGTTATGAAGCATTTCTCACTGTGGCGGAACGAAAGGGGTGCCACGACAACTACAACGGAAATGGGGCCACGACAACATTCCGATGATCCGACAACTTGTTGAGATACCGGTGCAAAAGAGCAAGTGTGGATGTACGGAACATGCAAAAGATGGTGGGGTGATCCCGGTTGCCGGGTTCCCACGGGTGGATGGCATGGAAAACGAGGAGGAACGTGCAATGAAAACTCGGACACGGTGCAAACACGAGCATCTCATACAACACACATGCATTCGTTCACGGGCGTCGTCTCGGGGTTATACCTTTGAAGCGTGCATTTTCGGAAAGGATCAAGTTCATTGAGGAAAGTAGTGGTTCATGAGTTGAAGAGGAAGTAGTCAATCATGTTTGGGGAGAGTTAGTGGTACACGGAGATCGAGGAACTTGATGAATCCTCGGTCTTCGAGGTTCGATGGTAGTGGTACACACATTGTCGAGGTACTTGTTGGTCCAGTCTTGGTGTAAATGTACATGGCAAACGTAGTGGTACTATGCGTCGTTTATCGAGGGACTTGCCGAAATCCACAGAGCCAGTGTGCTTGTTCGGGCGTCGGTCTTGCCGGTGGGGTATTTGGCGAATCCATGTAGTCGTACATGGGTCGTAGTGGTACTTGGAAAATTCCAAGGGTGATGTCTTGGTATGCAACGAACAACGGCACGATGTACAAGTGTAGCGGTGGTCTTGTCATCTAGGCAAGGGCATGGCCGATGGTGAGGTTGCAGCGGGCCTTGGGCGTGAACTCCGGCGACAGGACGACGGCAAACTGCAAGGTCCCAAACGGATGTGGTCGGGGCCAGCTGGATCTGGGCGGAGTAGGGGCAGAGACGTCAGGGCGAGCTTGATGGAGATCGTCGGCGGTCGGACCAAGCAACAGCGGCAACAAGGCACGACAGCGCGGGCAAAGCTGCGGGCCAGCATGGTGGCCTCCATGGCTGGCGGCCGTGCGTGCCGCGTAAGGTGAAGGGGTGGCGCGGAAACGGAGTCGTCGACGGGCAGAGGAGATCGGGCTCGGGGTCGAGGCGAGGAGGACAAGCAGGAGGGCGAGGGGCGGGGTTGGCGGCGCGTGATGATGGTTGCGACACTGTTGCCGGCAGCGTCCTTGGCACGAAGCAGGGGAGGCGGACCAGAGGAACGAAGTGGCCGGCATGATGCATAGCCGGCGTCGGGCATGAGGAGCGGAAGGGAAGGAGGGAAGCAGGGAATTGGCAGGGCATAGTCGGTGACGACGCTCATCGGCGGGAGAAGAGATGGGGTCGCAACCCCATGGGGATGGAGGTGCTCGCAAGCAGGAGAGCTTAGGTGCGAGGTGCTGCTTGTCGACGTTCTGGGAACGGGGGTCCCTAGACTTGCCTGCCTGCGGGCCGTACGACCCGTCTTCATCAACAAGGCATCCAAGACCCTCGCGAGGGGCCAAGCCTCGGGAGGTGGATGACGCAAGACCTCCTCAGGAGTGGCCTAGCCAGGCGGGCTCACGAGGAGTGGAGATATCAAGGCGGGGCAAACCTCACTAGGCTCTCGTGACGTGAGCCATGACGGTCGGCACCAGGTGGGCGCCAGCGCGTGCAGCGTCCTTGTTTCCTCTTTGGTGCTAAGGAGGCCAGCGCAGGCGAGGAGTACCGAGGCATCAGGCAAAGGTTGCCATATCGGTGCAACGAGACCAAGACCAGAAGGACGGCAGGACGAAGGTCATCGTGGAGCCCAAGACGGTGTCGCCACCAGAGCTTTCCGCAGGCGAAGACCACTTTTGTCAGGATAGCTTGTACTAGCTGCCCCCCTTCAAATTTGCCCGCCGTTGTTGGCTCCCTTCCCGCTCAATATTTGGGAAGAGGACCAGGGCCTATATTAGTAGAGCTAGCTACCACAGTGGGGCAATCAAGTCCTCACTCACACAAGTTCGGCAAACATAAGAACACCTCAACCTTAGGAGGCTGTTCTTCACCTTGTACTGTTGATCATCAGCCCAAGAGGCAATCCACCACCACCACACTGGAGTAGGGTATTACACCAGAACGGTGGCCCGAACCAGTATAAATCTCGTGTCTTTCTGTGTTGCGAGTTCGTCGAGTTTGTCCGCAAGATCTTAGCGAGCTAGGGCGTGGATCGGCAGGAGGGAAAGACTTCGCGCGCACCCCAGAGTTCGAACCTTAAGGTTTTGCCGGAACCCCACATCTGAAATTTGGCGCGCCAGGTAGGGGTGCGCCGTAGCTTCCCTTCCACCAATTCGCGCTCCGTCGCTCCGTCGTCTCCATGGCGGACGCTCGCCGCGCTCGGGCTGAGCGCCGGGCTGCCCTCACCGCCCGCGTTGCTCAGACGGCTCCCGTTGGCGGGCCACCTCGCCGTTCTCCGTCTCCCGCCGCCAACGCTGCCACCGGCCCAACAGGGAACGAGCAGCAAGCGTCCTCGCTGCATCCATCGGTGCGGCAGAACGGCCGCACCGCCACTCTGTCACTGACCCCGACCGGTTCTTCATTTCACGCACGCTGCGCTCCCATGGAGGCATGGGCCGCACTCCTCACCGCAATCGAGCTCCTATGCTACCGCCCGGTAGACGACCTCTACGAGGAGTGGCTCGACCGCGTCCCCAAGCTCGTCCGCGCCGCAGGGGGCTCCCCGACGTTGTCCCCCTCTCTGCCTCACCCTCCGCCAGCCACATGCGATGTGGCTCATGGCGCGCCTCCACCACCTTTCCCCCAAGACTACGCCTTGGCGCCAAGGCGCGCTGCCCCACGGCATGATCCGCCACGTCCGGCGCCCCCGTGCAAAGAGAGAAGCTGCCAAGAAATCCCTCGGCCATGAGAAGCTGCACCTGCGCTCCCTGCGCTGCCTCATCAAGACCGCGCGCCTCCTGCAGCGGCGCCGGGCGGACCTCATCAAGACCAAGCTCCGCCACCGAGGCAGGCCCCGGCAACCACGGCCGACTGCCGCGCCTTCATCCCCGTGCAGCGTAGCGTTGCCTAGCCAGGAAAGTTCAAGCCGGATCTGCCTCCTCGCTACGACGACACTACCGACCCCACGGAGTTCCTGCAGCTCTACGATCTGAGCATCGAAGCGGCCAACGGCGATGAGAAAGTCATGGCGAACTGGTTTCCCATGGCTCTCAAGGATGGAGCCCACTTCGGCTCTGAACCTGCAGACTGCGGCTCGATCTCCTCACAGGGCCGAGATGCGCGATCGCCTTACGTCGCCAACTTCCGGGGCACTTTCGCACCCGCGCCCGCCCGAGTGACATGCGTCACATCAAGCAACAGCCAGGAGAGACCCTCCAGAAGTAAATCCAGCTCTTCAACAACACCCGCCTCAAGTTCCCCAAGGTCACGGACGAGGCCATCATCTCCGCATTCTCAGACAGTGTTCGTGATGTCAAGATGAAGGAAGAGCTCGCTATCCATGAGGAGCTGTGCACGTCTCAGGAGCTGTTCAACCTGGCGACCATGTGCGCAAGAGCTGAGGAGGGGCGCCTCTCCCTCCTCGAGCTGCCGGCCGCGGGCATAGAAGAGAAGAAGGCCAAGGCCAAGGACGTGAAGCGCAAGGAAGCGGCAATGCTTGCAGCGGAGCCCGACACCAAGCGGGGTAGAGATCAGCCCGAGAAGTCCAAGAACAGCCGACCGTTTCTGCGCCTTGCACAACCTAAACACGCACAACACCAGTGACTGTCAAGAGCTTAGAGCCATTCGCGAAGGACGTTTCGGTCAACGCCCCGAGCGCAGTGACCGGGGCTATGGCCGTGGAGGAGGACGTGGAGGCGGACGTTGGGACGATTGTGGCCCGCGCCAAGAGTGGCACGACAGGCCTCGTGAGGATCGCTGGCAGGACCATCCTTGCGAGGGCGCCTGGAGAGACCAGCCTCGTGAGGTTTGCCCCCAGGGCAACGCCGGTCTTCCCACGCTGCCGACACCAAGAAGGGACTGTCGGTGTTCTGGAATGGGGGTCCCCAGACTTGCCTGCCTGCGGCCCACGTCGTGGCTAAGCCAGCAGGCCGTATGGCCCATCTTCATCAACAAGGCATCCAAGACCCTCACGAAGGGCCAAGCCTCGCGAGGGGGACGATGCAACACCTCCTCAGGAGTGGCCTAGTCAGGCAGGCTCACAAGGAGCAGAGATATCAAGGCGGGGCAAACCTCATGAGGCTCTCATGACATGAGCCATGAAGATCGACACCAGGCGGGCGCCAGCGCGCGCTGTGTCTTTGTTCCCTCTTTGGTGCTAAGGAGGCCAGCGCAGGCGAGGAGTACCGAGGCATCAGGCAAAGGTTGCCATATTGGTGCAACGAGACCAAGACCAGGAGGACGGCAAGACAGAGGTCATCGTGGAGCCCAAGACGGCGTCACCACCAGAGCTTTTCGCAGGCGAAGACCACTTTTGTCAGGATAGCCTGTACTAGCTGCCCCCCTTTAAATTTGCCCGCCGTTGTTGGCTCCTTTCCCGCTCAATATTTGGGGAGAGGACCAGGGAATATATAAGTAGAGCTAGCCACCACAGTAGGGGCATATGATCTTGGACTAGATCCACACACCCACAAGTTAGCCAATCACAAGAACACCTCAACCTCAGGAGGCTGTTCTTCCCTCTGTACTGTTCATCATCAGCCCAAGAGGCAATCCACCACCACCACACTGGAGTAGGGTATTACACCACAACGGTGGCCTGAACCCGATATAAATCTCGTGGTCTTTACGTGTTGCGAAGTTCGTCAAGTTCGTCTGAGATCTTAGCGAGCTAGGGCGTAGAATAGGTAGGAGGAAAGACTTGGCCGCAGACCCAGTGTTCGAACCTTAAGGGTTTGCCGGAACCCCACATCCGAAATTTGGCTCGCCAGGTAGGGGTGCGCCGTAGCTTCCTTTCCATCAGTTCGTCGCTCTGTCGCTCCGTCGTCTCCATGGCGGACGCTCGCAGTGCTCGAGTTGAGAGTCAGGCTGCCCTCACCGCACGCGTTTCTCAGACGGCTCCTGTCGGCGGGCCGCCTCGTCGTTCTCCGTCTCCCGCTGCCAATGCTGCCACCGTCCCGTGGGGAACGAGCAACAGGCATCCTTGCTGCATCCATCGGTGCGGCAGGACGGCCACACCGCCACTCCATCGCTGACCCCGGCCGGTTCCTCGTCTCACACACGCCGCACTCCCATGGAGGCGCGGGCCGCACTCCTCGCCGCAAATGGACGCCTACGCTACCGCCCAGTCGATGACCTCTACAAGGAGTAGCTCGACCGCGTCGCCGAGCTCGTCCGCGCCGTAGGGGGCTCTCCGGCGCCGTCCCTCTCTCTACCTCACCCTCAGCAAGCCACGGACGATGAGGCTCATGGCGCGCCTCCGCCACCTCTGCCCCAATACGGTGCCTTGGCACCAAGGCGAGCAGCCCCGCAGCATGATCCGCCACGCCCGGTGCCCGCGCGTGAAGAAAGAAGCTGCCAAGAAATCCCTCGGCCGCGAGAAGCTGCACCCGCGCTTCCCGCGCTGCCTCGTCAAGACTGCAGCACCGCCATTGGCGGGCGCCAGCGCGGACCTCATCAAGACCAAGCTCCACTTCCGGGCGGGCCCCAAAGCAACCATGGTCGTCACGGCGCCTTCACCCTCGAAAGGCGTGAGGCGTCGCTGCTAGGCAATTTTAAGCCGAATCTGCCTCCTCGCTACGACGGCACCGCCGACCCCACGGAGTTCCTGCAGCTCTATGAGCTGAGCATCAAAGCGGCCAACGGCGATGAGAAAGTCATGGCGAACTGGTTTCCCAAGGCTCTCAAGGATGGAGCCCGCTCCTGGCTCCTTAACCTGCAGCACAGATCGATCTCCTCCTGGGACGAGATGCGCGACCGCTTTGTCGCCAACTTCGAGGGCACTAGCGACCGCCCGCCGGCCGCGGGTGACATGCGTCGCATCAAGCAACAGCCAGGAGAGACCCTCCAGAAGTAAATCCAGCTCTTCAACAACACTCGCCTCAAGATCCCCAAGATCACGGACGAGGCCATCATCTCCGCATTCTCAGATGGTGTTCGTGACGTCAAGATGAAGGAAGAGCTCGCTATCCATGAGGAGCTGTGCACGTCTCAGGAGTTGTTCAACCTGGCGACCAACTGCGCAAGAGCTGAGGAGGGGCGCCTCTCTCTCCTTGAGCTGCCAGCCGCGGGCACAGAGGAGAAGAAATCCAAGGCCAAGGACGTGAAGCGCAAGGAAGCAGCAGTGCTGGCAGCGGAGCCCGACACCAAGCGGGGAAGAGATCAGCCCGAGTCATCCAAGAATAGCAGACCGTTCTGCACCTTCCACAACCTGAACACCCACAACACCAGTGCATGTCAAGAGTTCAGAACCATATGAGAACGACGCGTCGGTCGATGCCCCGAGCGCAGCGACCGGGGCTACGGCCGAGGAGGAGGACGTGGAGGCGAACGCTGGGACGACCGTGGCCCGCGCCAGGAATGGTGTGACATGCCTCGTGAGGACCACTGGCAGGACCATCCTTGCGAGGGGGCCTGGAGGGACCAGCCTCGTGAGGATCACCCCCAAAGCAACGCCGGTCTTCCCCCACTGCCGCCACCAAGAAGGAACGACGACCACCATCAGGACGAGGGGGCTCGGGGCTTCCAGGAGCCGCGTGCAATCGCATGCATCTTGGGCGGCGCCAGAACTGACCTCTCGGCGCATCTTCAAACTGTTCGCTCGTGGAGGTGAGCGCGGTGCTCCCCAAGATCGAGGCCACGCGCCCGCTCAAGTGGTCCCAAAGGCGCCATCACTTTCAACTCGGCAGCACCAGCTCAAGCGCTTGCTGCCACCACCGCGCCCTCCCGATGTTGTGTTCCCCGATCATCAGCCAATAGGTAGGTGTCGGCGTTACGGGAACGGGGTCCTGTGGACTTGCACTGCGACTGCTGGCGTGGCTCAAGTGGGGCCCAGTGGCGCTGGGCGCACTTCATCACTCAAGCTCAAGACCCTCGCAGGGGCAAGCCTCATGAGGCGGGCAGATGTGAACCTTCCTAAGAAGCAGCCTCGTCAGGCGGGCTCACGAGGAGGCGGAGAGATCAAGGTAGGGTACCTCACGAGGGTGCCCCGTGACGCAAGCCATGACGAGCAAGACCAGGCAGTCGCCAGGCGGGCGCCAGCCTGCGCAGTGTCCTCGTTTCCCCTTTGGTGCAAAGGAGGCAAGCACAGGCCAAGGCATCAGGCAAAGGTTACCGCTTCGGTGCAACAAGACCAAGACCAAAGAGAGCGGGCAGGAAGGAGGTCATCATGGAGCCCAGGCAGGCGTCACCGGCCGTGAGCCTTTGGCAGCCGAAGACCAACTTTAGTCAGGATAAGTGTACTAGATGTTCCCCTTCAAAATGGCCAATTGTTAGCGCCCTTCCCGCTCATTATTTTGGAAGAGGCCCAGGGCCTCCCTCTATAAATAGAGCTAGCCACCACAAAGTAGAGGCAATCTGATAGAGCCCTAGCAGAGAGAGAGAGAGAGAAGCGACTGGACTCACCCAAGCAGTTCATCGCACCAGCTCAAGAACAGCCCCTCGCGAGGCTGTTCTTCCTTTGTACTATTTCATCATCAGCCCCTGAGGCCATCCACCACACCACACACTGGAGTAGGGTATTACACCACATCGGTGGCCCGAACCAGTATAAACCTCGTGTTCCTTGTGTGTTCTTCGTTCGTAGTTTAGATCCCTCGCTAACCATTCACGCATGAGCTGGTAGGGGAAAGATCTCCGCGCGCACCCCAGTGTTCGAACCTCAAGGGTCTGCCGGAACCCGAAATCCGACATTAGGCGCGCGGGTAGGTGCGCTTGTAGAATATCTCTTCCGCTGGTCGTGTGTGATCCTCCGTCGTGTCCATAGTGGCCTTCGCCGAGCTTCGCGCTGAAGCGCTCGAAGCTTCTCGCGCCGCTCGAGTCGCCCGGCAGCTCCCGTCGGCGGACACCCCGTCGTTCCCGTCGCCGCTTAACGCGCTACCACTGCCCGGCGAGGAACGAGGAGGAGGCCTCGTCCCAACATCCATCGGTGAGGCGAGAAGGCCGCACCACTACTCCTTCGCTCGCCCCAGCTGGTTCTTCGTCCCGCGCACACCGCGCTCCCATGGAGGCTCGACCCGTGCTCATTGCGGCAAACGAGCTCCTGCGCTACCGTCCCATCGACGACGTCTACGAAGAGTGGCTCGACAGCGTCGCCGAGCTCGTCCGCGCCGCAGGGGGCTCCCTCGCGCCGTCCCTCTCGCTGCCTCGCCCTTCAACCCGTGCGGGAGGTAGGGAGCCGGAGGTGCCCCCGCCACCTCCTTCCCAAGAAGGCACCCTGGCTCCAAGGCGCGTGGCCCCGGGCCGAGACCCTCCGTGTCTGGCGCCCGCGCGCCAAGAAAGGAGCTGCCAGGAGATCCCTCATCCCCAAGAAGGTGCTCGCGTGCTCCCAGAACCGGAGCGTCAAGACCCCGCAGTGCTCCAAGCAGCGGTGCGCGGGAATCCACAAGAGCAAGATCCGCATCAGCAGAGAGCCCCTGTGGCCACTGCAGGCTGCCGCGCCTTCACCGCCGAGCTATGCAGCGTCGCATGGCCCGGCAAGTTCAAGCCAGACCTGCCTCCTCGCTCTGGCACCGCCGACCTCGCTGAGTTCCTTGACTCTGAGCTGGGCATCAAAAGCCGCCAACAGGACGAAAAAGTCATGGCGAATAAGTTCCCCATGGTCTTTGAAGGACGAGCCAACTTTGGCTCCTGAACACGGCTCCCGGCATGATCTCTTCTGGGGCGAGATGCGCACTCCGCTTCATCGCCAACTTCCAAGGCACTCGCGACCGGCCTCCGGCCGTGGCGACATGCGCCCGCATCAAGCAGCAGCCGGGAGAGACCCTGCAGAAGTAAATCGGCGCTTCAACAACGCCGCCTCAAAATCCCCAAGGTGGCGAGAAGCCATCATCTCAGCCTTCTCCGATGGGCGTGTGTGGCGCCAAGATGAAGGAGGAGCTAGCAATGCATGAAGACACTGTGCACATCCACGGGCTGTTCAACTTGGCGACCAAATGCGCGGGGGCTGAGGAAGGGCGCCTCTCCCTCCTCGAGCTTCCAGCTGCCGATCCAGAAGAGAAGAAGCCCAAGGCCAAGGACGTGAAGCGCAAGGGGGCTGCCGTGCTCGCGGCAGAACCAGACACCAAGCGAGGCAGGGATCAGCCCGAGTCATCCAAGGGCAGCCAGTACTGCGTGTCTGACGACCTCCACACCTACAACACCTGCTTGAATGCCCGAGCTCGGGGGCCGTGCGAGAAGGGCGTACTGGCCGACGCCCCGAGCGCAATGATCGGGGCTACGGCCGAGGAGGAGGAAGAGGTGCAGGACGATGGGAAGACCGTGGCCCTCGCCAGGGATGGCGTGACAGACCTCGCGAGGACCATTGGCAGGACCAGCCTCGCGAGGGAGGTTGGAGGGACCAACCTCGCGAGGATCGCCCTCAAGGCTAAGCAGGGCTCCCACCTCTACTGCAGCCGCCAAGGAGGTACGAAGACAATCATCAGGATGAGGGGGCTTGTCGGTGTTCTTGGAACGGGGGTACCCTGACTTGCCTGCCTGCGGCCTGCGGCGTGGCTCAAGGGGTGGCCCAGCATGGCCCATCTTCATCAGCACAAGCTCAAGACCCTCGCGAGGGGCCAAGCCTCGCGGGGCGGACGACAAGAAGCTTCCTCAGGCACAACCTTGTTAGGCTGGCTCGCGAGGAGGCAGAGAGATCAAGGCGGGGTACCTCACGAGGTGCCCATGACACAAGCCATGACGACCGAGGCGCCCGTGGCATCAGCGCCCACATGCCGGTTGATGTCGTCGTTTCCTCTTTGGTGCAAAGGAGGCAAGCGCAGGCAAGAGCATCAAGCAAAGGCAGCCACTTCGGTGCAACAAGACCACGACCAACGCAACGGCAGGAAAGAGGTCATCATGGAGCCCAAGCTGGCGTCATCGTCAGAGCCTTTGACAGGCGAGGACCAACTTTAGTCAGGATAAGTGTACTAGATGTTCCCCTTCAAAATGGCCAATTGTTGGCGCCCTTCCCGTTCAATATTTGGGAAGAGTATAAATAGGACTAGCCACCCACAGGGTAGAGGCATCTTGGATCCGGAATCCAGAACAGAGCTAGAGGTCAAGCAATCTAGAGAGAGAGAGAGAGCGACCGAACTCCCCCTAGCAGTTCGTCGCACCGGCCAAGAACAGACCCTCGCGAGGCTGTTCTTCCTTGTATTGTTCATCATCAGCCCCTGAGGCAATCCACCACACCACACACTGGAGTAGGGTATTACACCACAATGGTGACCCGAACCAGTATAAACCTTGTGTCTCTTGTGTTGCTCTTTTTGTAGTTTAGATCCTCGCGAGGCGACGAGGTGCAGGTAGGTAGGGGGTGAGATCTCCGCGTGCACCCCAGTGTTCGAACCTAGAGGGTCTGGCGGAACCCGAAATCCGACATTTGGCGCGCCAGGTAGGGGTGCGCCAGAGCTTTCCCTTCCGCCGACCCGCTCTCCGCCGACATCGCGATTTGCCCTACGATGAGCAGTGCGCCGCCCACTCCGGTCGCCAGCGCCGGCGCAGGGGCCAGGGGGCTCTGAGCCTTGGCCCCAGTCTTGCGACAGGTGCAGTGGCCGAAGAAGTTCAAGCCGGAGACGCCACCGCGCTTCTAGCAACGCACGACTGATCCATCAGGCCTTCCTCTTTGGCGTCACGAGGAGGCCGTCCTCGAAGCGAGGCGATGGCGAGGTCATGGCTAGCGGCTTCCCATGGCCCTCACGGTGCCCAGCGCATGTGCTGCTCCACCTGCCAGTGACTTCGGTAACCTCTTGGGAGGAGCTGCGCAACCTCTTCCTCGCCCCGACATGCTGCGAAAAGGCGCCCCGGTCATCGCAGCTCTCTGGGCGGCTCACAGCACCACCTTGAGCCGCCACGTCAAGCCATTCGTCCATGATTGGCGCTGCCTCCCTTGGCGGGGATCCCAGGTCGGTTGGCGCCCAAGGCCGATCGGCCTTGAGCTGGAGGACCACCCTCAACTCCAGCTGCTTTCAAGCGCTCCCAATCTTTGTGCACCCCACCATCTACCGAGTGGCGTTACCATGACCCTCATCGGCGGCGCGGGACTCAGCGTGCTCTCGGTTGAAGCCTTAAGCCTCCTCCACTTTCCGCCGGTTCTGCTTCAGCCTTGCGGACTCTTCTTGGTCGTCGGAGGTGGTTCAGCAGGCTCCCTGGGTCAGATCCGTCTTCCGGTGACCTTCGGCACCTCGACAACTTCCGCCGCGAGGCTAATCGACTTGACGCCGCCCCATCGGCCTCCCATACAACGTCATCCTCGGCTACCCAGCACTAGCCCGATTAATGGCCGCGACTCACCCAGCGTACAACCTCATGAAGATGCCCGGGAGCAACGGCGTCCTCACCGTGTCCGGAGACGCTGGGGATGCGTTGCAAGTGCTCAAGCTTGTCTTCAAGACTGCAGCGGCGGCACAGCCCGCCGACTCAGATGCCCCTGACCCCAAGGGGGCTGCGCCAGCCAAGAAGAAGCAGTTGTTCACCCAAGACAAGGCAGAAACCAAGCAGATACTAGACGACGAGGACGGATCCACTAACGCCACCTTCACCATAGGCGCCAACCTCGAGCCCGAGCACGAGGAGGCCCCTGTCAAGTTCTCGCGAGCGAATAAGAAGGTATTCGCATGGGAACCAGATCAGTTGGCAGGGATCCCAAGAGGCGTAATCGAGCACCACCTTAACGTGTGCCCCAACGTACGTCTCGTGAAGCAGAAAGCGAGACGGCCGTCCATTGAAAAGCAGACTTTCATCGTCCAAGAGACCCGCAAACTAGAAGCGGCAGGGGTCATTCGCGAGGTCCGATACCCAGATTGGTTGGCTAACCCGGTTGTCGTGCCAAAGAAAGGGGGGAAGGAACGCATGTGTGTCGACTTCACCAACCTCAACAAAGCTTGCCCGCAAGATCCATTCCCGTTCCCTCGTATCGATCAGATTGTCGATTCCACCGCCGAGTGCGACCTGTTATGTTTCCTGGATGCCTTCTCTGGCTATCACAAGATCAAGATGGTGGTAGAAGACGTGGAAAAATGGCCTTTCTGATCCCGTGTGGAGTGTACTGCTACACATGCATGCCGTTCGAACTGCGCATAGCGCGGAAGCGACCTTTCGTGGTGATGCACATCACCTTGGGTCCGTAGCTCGGGAGGAATGTTGAGGCCTACGTCGATGACATTGTGGTGAAGTATCGGGAGACCAAAACCCTGATACAAGACATGGAAACCTTCGCGAGCCTCGACGCAGTGAACCTGCGGCTCAACCCGGAGAAGTGTGTGTTTGGGGTCCCCTCGGGCAAGGTCTTGGGCTTACTCGTGTCCCAACGGGGCATCGAGGCTAACGAGAAAAAGGTCAAGGCAGTCGAGGACATGAGCCCGCCGAAGACCCTCAGAGAAATGCAGAAGCTCACTGGGCGCGTGACCGCGCTAGGACGCTTCATCTCCAAGTTGGGGGAACAAGCGCTACCCTTCTTCAAGCTAATGAAGAAAAATGGCTCCTTTGAATGGACTGAATAGGCCGGCAAGGCGTTCCAAGATCTCAAAAAGTACTTAACCAGCCCCCCGGTAATGGTGGCTCCACGCCCCCAAGAGTCCCTGGTGCTCTACCTTGCAGCCACCCCCTACTCTGCCAGCACAGCCCTGGTGGCGGTTAGGGAGGAGCGTCGGACCAAAGCCACAGCAGCTGCCCGGGTCAAGGCGAAGCAGGATCAAGGGGGCCTCACAGAGACCACTACCACAACCGAGGAGGATCAGCCGTCGCAGGGAAGCGCACTCGGGACAGAAGCGACCCCTACCCTAGCCACTTGGGGTTCCACTGCCTCAGGAGGCGCCACGGCCTTCGGAGGACGCCAACGACACCAACACTCCCAACATCGTCGAACACCCTGTGTACTTCGTCAAGACCACGGTTAAGGGACGCGAGGGCGCAGACTCCATGCCCCAGAAACTCCTCCTCGCTCTTGGTGGCTTCAGCGCCAAGTCACAGCACTATTTTCAGGGCCATCCCATCAAGGTTGTCTTGGCGTACCCCTTGGAAAGGGTGCTTAGGAGCCCCAACTCGGCCGGAAGAGTCGTTGAGTGGAACATCGAGTTGCAAGCGTTTCAGCTAGAATTCAGCACCACCAGAGTCATCAAGGGAGCCGCGCTAGCGGACTTCATGGCGGAATGGACGGAGGCGCCGGGCCTCAAGGCTGGTGAGGATCGATCCCTCTCCCCGGGAAGCGAGGCACCGGACGGTTGGATCATTTACTTGACAGGCGTTCTCAGTTCTGGCGGGAGGCTGGCCTTGAGTGCTTATATCTCCTACCCAAGACAAGCTCTACTACGCCGTGCAGCTCTGTTTCCAGCACGGAGAAAAGGTCTCCAACAACATAGCTGAATATGAGGTCCTGATAATAGGCCTGAAGGCCACGGCTGCCCTGGGAGTGAAGCGCCTTACCATCAAGGGTGATTCACAACTCCTCGTCAACTTCTCCAACAAAGTATACGAGCCAAGGGATGAGCACATGGAAGCCTACCTCGCAGAGGTCCACAGGATGGAGAAGCAGTTCTGGGGACTGGAGTTGCAGGATGTGCCTCGTGGTACCAATCAAGAGGCTGACGACATCGCCAAACGGGCATCTAGGCGGCTACCTCAGGAGCCCGGCATCTTCGAGGAACGGCTCTTCTAGCCCTTGGCAACGCCATCGCTGTCAAGCACGGTGCAGCCTCAGGAAGAGCTCCCCCAGCCACCTGCCTCGGGAGCCCCGGTCTGTGGCCCGGCCTCGAGGCCTGGCGTCTGCTCCTAACGCTGGAGCCTCGGGAGGGATGCTTTGGATCACGGAGACTCTGGAGCTACTCGGGACGCATAAGGGACCTTGCGGAAAATGAGGAGGAAGCGGAGGCGTGTGGCGCGGCAAGCCACGACATCTTGCATCGAGGGATGGAGAGCTCTAGGAAGCGACCAAATGATGTGTCCCTGCGGTGCATCTCCAGGGAGCAAGGGAAGGAGCTGCTGGCAGACATAGACGGTGGAGACTGTGGGCATCATTCGTCATCACGGACCCTCGTTGGCAAGGCGTTCAGCAGCGGGTTCTATTGGCCCACTGCACTCAATGATGTTGCGGAACTGGTGAAGGCTTGCGAGGCCTGCCAATTCCATGCCAAGCAGATCCATCAGCCGGCGGGAGGTCTGCAAACTATACCCCTCTCGTGGCCATTCGCAGTTTGGGGGCTGGATATCCTGGGCCCGTTTCCTCTGGCGCCAGGAGGCTATCGTTACCTCTACGTCGCCGTGGACAAGTTCACCAAGTGGGCTGAAGTGGAAGCCGTCCGCACCATCCCCGCAGGGTCTGCGGTCAAGTTCATCAAGGGCATCGTGAGCCGGTTCAGGGTGCCGAACCACATCATCACCGACAACGGTTTGCAGTTCACCAGTAACCTCTTCAAAACATATTGTGCTAACCTTGGGATGCAGGTATGGTAAGCTTCGTAGCGCACCCGCGGAGCAATGGTCAGAGCCGAAGAACGCAGAGAGGTCTGAGGGGCCTCAAAACCAGGACATTCAAGAAGAAGTTGTAGGCCTACGGCAGAGGCTGGTACGACGAGCTTTACTCCGTATTGTGGTCCATCCGCACGACCACGACCAAGCCGACTGGCGAGACCCCGTTCTTCCTGGTCTATGGAGCTAAAGCAGTCCTCCCTCACGAGGTCAGACGTCGTTCCACACGGGTCCTGGCGTTCGACGAGGCGCAGCAGGACGCCATGCGGGGGATGGACCTCGTGCTGGGGGAGGAGCATCGTCGAGAGGCCGTGCTACGAGCGGCGAGGTACCGACAAGCACTGCGGTGATATAACTGCCGCAACATTCACCCCAGAACTCTTGAGGTAGGGGACCACGTGCTCAGACGGGTTCTCTCCAGGGAGGGACTGCATAATCTTTCTCCCATGTGGGAGGGCCCATTCAAGGTTGGTCATGTTTCGGGCCGGATCCAGCGGCGCTTGGAGACTCGGGAGGGTGCCCGTCCAGTAACGCGTGGAACATCCGGCACCTCTGGAGGTTTTACCCCTAAAGGCCCGGTGCCCGTGAAGAAGGCAAACACCGTGAAGCTTATCTTTACGAGAAAGGCCGGTGCACGTGAAGAAGGGAAATGCTGTGAAGCTTATCTTTACGAGAAAGGCCGGTGCTGTGAAGCTTATCTTTACGAGAAAGGCCGGTGCTCGTGAAGAAGGCAAGCGCCATGAAGCTTATCTTTACGAGAAAGGCCCGGTGCTGTGAAGAAGAAGGCCAACGCTGTGAAGCTTCGCCGCCCGTGACACTCTCACGTAATAATGAGTTGGGGCTGTACACGCCCGGAGTCTCGAGGCGCCCGGCATCAGGCCACGGGCTCCCTCCAGCGCCTAGTGGCAGCACTTAGCTCCGTCTTTGGTGAGAAGGCGTCGAAGACTAGATTAGGTGCGGACGCGGCTTTTTTCATTTGCTTTCTGCGGTTGGCTTGTTCATTCCCATTTGAAGTTTTATTGAAGGTGTTGCCGTCTTTGGCTTCTTGACTCTTTGCCTTCTTTGCTCTCCTACCTCGATTTCTCTCGCGCGAGTCTCGCGAGGGAGCAACGCAGGCACCCTCGCGAGTGTTTTCTGCCCCTACTGTTTGAGGCTTCCCTAACCGGGTTCGCAACAGGAGCACCCTCCAGTCCGTGCCCCACGGGCACCGCGACGCGAACACATGACCTGGGTCGGTCGCCTCCACGACTCAGGCCGGAAACTACCTCTCCTGGCTAATCTTTGCAGGGAATGAAGCGTTCGACGAGACCTCAGCCTCGGGAGGCGAGGCCATGACAGTCGCACCCAAGCTAAGTAATTTCTACGGCGGTGGTGTGTGGCATAGAATCCCTAATCTGAAAGTAGCGTAAATAAAGACGATAATTAAACAAAGAACAGTCCAAGCACGCCCCATGGGCCCCTACACTACCACTGTCTTTTCGCGCAGGAAAAGGAAAATAACAAGGCAGTGGCTCGCTTGACACCAACTCATGGCGGAGGCTCGAACTGCCTCCGGAGCTCAAGCAGACTCCCTCTCACGCTTCACCGAGGCGCGACGGCGGGCGGATCCGCTAGCTCCCTCCAGGCGGGCGCGGAGGCTGGTCACAGCCACCGCTGGAGGAGCCGCTGTCCGAAGAAGAGTCGCTGAAGCTTGACGAACCCCGAGCGCCGCCAACCATGCGCGCGCCGTCATCTTCGTCTCGATCACCGCCGGGATCAGGCCCAAGGCCGCGGTCGTCGTCCTCGGGGCAGCACCCAGCGCGGCGACCGTCTTCCCCGAACACCCTCACATAGAGGGTGGCGTCGCCATCGAACTTGAAGTGCAGGGTGCACCGCCGGCTCAGACCTCGCTGGAAGCGAAGCGTTTACCACAGCCGTGGATCAGGACCACGCTCCCGTGGCGGAGACCTCTAGCCGAAGCCTCAGGAGGCGGCTTGGCAAAGAACCGTCCGCTGGAGCGAGGCAGGCCCGGGGCGCCGGCCGGAAGGTCACCTAAAAGGAAGCGGGGGAGCTGGAGCCAGGTGCTGGTCGGTTCCGCCGACCACGCGACAAACTCCGGCAGGACCTCTGCCGAATGGAAGCGCGACCTAGGGGGTCACGCGGCCGTAGCGCGCCCCCCATCAACGGCCTGACGACCGTCGCCGCGCTGGAGATCGCCTCCACGCCCGCGAGAAGCCGCTGCGGGAGCCACAGGGTGCTTGCGAGGACGACCTCGACCGCGCTTGGCTGGGGGAGAGTCAGGCCCCACCTGGCGGGCCTTTCCCTTCTCCGCGGCCGAGAACCTCTTCGGCGGAGACATGGAAAAGAAGGAGAAGCAAGGAGAGATGGACCGGAAGGGCACGCGTTGTTCCATACTTATAGCCGGGGAAGGCCAACCGTCGACCTCCACGATCACAGGTAATCATGACCCGCTTTGCATGCAGGGACTTGTCAATTCGATGCGATCGCCCGGCGTCGTGGGGAAGCAGAGACGCCCACGTCCAATCAACCGCCACCTTGTGGCGCCCAAAACCACCGGGCTGTTAGGGCCCGTGGCGCCGTGACTTGCCCTTTCGCTTCTGCTCGGCCAAGTCCAGCGCCTTGGGCCGGGGGCTCTTGTCGGCGTTACAGGAGCAGGGGTACCAGACTTGACTGCACTGCGGCCTGCGGCGTGGCTCAAGGGGTGGCCCAAGACGGCCCATCTTCATCGGCACAAGCTCAAGACCCTCGGGAGGGCCAAGCCTGTGGCGGACGTGACAGGAAGCTTCCTCGAGCCGCAGCCTCGTCGGGCTGGCTCGCTTGAGGCGGAGAGATCAAGGCGGGGTACCTCACGAGGTGCCCATGGCATAGCCATGACGACCGAAGCGCCCGTGGCGCCAGCCTCATGGTGTCCTCGTTTCCTCTTTGGTGCAAAGGAGGCAAGCCTTGAGCAAGAGCATCAAGCAAAGGCAGCCACTTGATTGCAACAAGACCACGACCAACGCAAGCAGCGGGGAAAGAAGAGGTCATCATGGAGCCCAAGCTGGCGTCATCGTGGAGCCTTTGACAGCGAGGACCAACTTTAGTCGAGGATAAGTGTACTAGATGTTCCCCTTCAAAATGGCCAATTGTTGGCGCCCTTCCCGCTCAATATTTGGGAAGAGGCCCAGGGCCTCTGCCTATAAATAGGACTAGCCACCCACAGGGTAGAGGCATCTTGTATCCGGAATCCAGAATAGAGCTAGAGGTCAAGCAATCTAGAGAGAGAGAGAGCCAAGAACTCCCCTAGCAGTTAAATCGTCATGACGGCCAAGAACAGACCCTCATGAGGCTGTTCTTCCTTGTATTGTTCATCATCGCGACTGAGGCAATCCACCACACCACTCCTTTGGAGTAGGGTATTACACCACAATGGTGGCCCGAACCAGTATAAACCTTGTGTCTCTTGTGTTGCTCTTTTTGTAGTTTAGATCCTTGCGAGGCAACAAGGTGCAAGTAGGTAGGGGGTGAAATCTCCGCGTGCACCCCAGAGTTCGAACCTAGAGGGTCTGCCGGAACCCGAAATCCGATAGGGCTGGGGGCTTCCAGGAGCCGCGCGCGATCGCTTGCATCCTGGGTGGCGCTCAGGCCCCAGTCTCTCAGCGCATCTTCAAGCAGTTTGCTCGCGAGGTGAATGCATTCCTCCCCAAGCCAGAGGCCACGCGCCCTCTCAGGTGGTCGTCGTGCACTATCACGTTTAGCTCGGCGGATCAGCTCAAGTGCGCGGCAACGACAGGAGTCCTCCTCATGCTTTGCTCACTACCATCAGCAACGTGCAAGTCACCAGGACCCTCGTCGACGGCGGAGCAGGACTCAACGTCCTATCTGTCGAGACATTAAACGATCTCCAAGTGCCATACGATCAGCTTCAGCAGACCAAACCCTACCCAGGAGTAACCGATGGCTCCACCGTCCTGATAGGGCAAGTTCGCCTCCCCGTCACCTTTGGGCAGCGCAACAACTACCGCACCGAGCTCATCGACTTCGACGTCGCCCACATCCGCCTGCCATGCAATGCCATCCTCGGGTACCCAGCTTTGGCCAAGTTCATGGCAGTGACTCACCATGGCTACAATTTCCTCAAGATGCCAGGAAGCGGAGGAGTCATCACAGTGCCTTGAGAGGAAAGGAATGCAGTGTGCTATCTTGAGCGTGCCTTCCAAGCCGAAGCAATCGAAGACCCAGATCACAGGAGCAGGAGACTTCCTGAGGGGATCCCTAAGAAGAAGAAGGCTTCGCCTTGTCCAAGCCCTCGTGGGGCAGGCACCTCCGGAGGCGTGGAAACAGGACCCGCGCCCGTTCAAGGGGCGCCACCCTCTGTCGCATAGGGAGGCGCGCCCGACGCCCTCCTCAGGCAGGGCTCGAGGGCTCTTTCATGGCGAGCCACCGACCTAGCCGGGGTCATGATTGAAGCGCTTGGGCACCGCTTGGAAGTGTGCTTCAAGGCATGTTTCCCTCAGGAAGGTATGAGGCAAGAAGGGCCAAACCTCAGGAATTCATTGCGAGGAAGACCCAGGAGCTACAGGAGTCAAGAGTCATGCGGCTGCCGCCGCTTACCTGCCGCGGCCCCGCATCCAGGCGAGGATGCTGGGCTGCGAATCTGCATCGACATACCAAGGCTCAACCGAGCCACGTCCCAGGAGCGCCTCTGGCCCTCACGCGTGGGACGCTGCGAGGGTCCACCTCACAGCTACGTTCGCATGCCTTTCGGCCTGCCGAATGCGGTCGCCGCCCATCAGCGCCTGCTGAGGTCCGCTCTGGAAGCTCGGGAGGTCAAGCAACGCGCGGTCCTGGCAGAGATGGAGATTGGTCTCGAGGAACCCCCCGTACCCCCGGAGCCTCCCGAGGCTCCAGGTCCAGAGTGTTCGTGAGGGCCGGCTTCCTCACCACGCGTCATCCGCTACCTCAACGTCCCGCCATCTCCGACCATATCAGGTGACACCTTTCCAAGTTCCGTTTTCAGCTGGGAGCGCCCCTCGGGCTGCATCATTCCCAGGCCGCGTGGGTCTGTCCCTACGGCATGTATCTGTTTTTCCTATGTTCTTTACTTACCTTGTTGGGGGCGCCCCTCGGGCTGCATTATCCCCAAGCTGCTCGGGCCAGACCCAGTAGCGTATGCTTTCTCCGCGCCTATCTAGATGGATTTGCTTATTCATACATGACATGCTTGACCTAATCGCTTGCTCGATTGACACCTACCTTTGGAGCCGCTCGCTCAGGCACGACACTTGCGCACGGGTCCGTCCCTGCAACGCCGACAAATCTGAGTGGCTGAGCTCTGGCCGCGGCAGCCCCGCAAGGCGCCACCTCACCAAGCCCTCAGTGCCTCCGATCACTCCCTCGGAGCAACCAATGGTTGGCTGGCAACCGTAATGACGAACCTTGTTTCCTCTCGTGACTCATACACAGGACCTGCTCCAAGAGTAAGGCTGGTGGTATCGTGAGCCTTCTCTCCTCCTCTCCGGCGCGATCCGCTTACACGTTAAAAGGGGGGTACCTGAGCATCGCGACTCATGGGCTCTTACTGGCTCTCCAGCCCTCACCCCCTGGCCTTGACCCACGACATCGCGACCTGTCATACCAGCGGCGGCTGAGCTCGCTCGGGGGCCGGGACCTGAGGACATAGAGCATTAAGGAAAGCGCTGGCGAGAGGGAAGAAGCTCGCGAGGTCCCAACCCAGCAGCACCTCATTTGCCGTCGCGCAGACACGGCACATCATCGAGCACCTCTCCAAACCCGCAAGATAAGCCACGCAAAAAACTGATCCAACTCAGTGTTAAACCCTCGCCTACTGCTGCTCTGTCGCGGCGAAGCTGCCTACCTTTCTTGCCCAGCGAAGGCTGCTTGAGCGCTAAAGGGGACCTCCTCATCATCGCGACTAAGGGGCACGTTCTGGTCCCCGGGCCGCTCACCCCCTGTCCTTGACCCACGGCATCGCGACCTGTCATACCAGCGGCAGGTGAAGCCTACACAGGGACGGACACTGTCGGTATAAAGCACCAAGCCCTCGTGAGGAAAGAAAGGGGAGCTGGTAGGCGAGAACAAGCATCTCGCACCGATTCATCATGAGGATATAATATTCACAAAAACATGTCCAGTGCCTTACATACCCCCGCGGGGTGCTACTTCGATTCTTTGCAGGAAATAAAAGGGTGCTAATCCTAAGGAACGCAGACTACGCAAGCCTCCGTAGGAGACGCCATCATCAACAGTGGGCCGCTAGGCACCGGCGCCAACCCCATCCAGATCACCGGCGCTGGTAGCCTGAAGCGCCCGCCCGACCTCGGCGTGGCGCTTGAGCGAGCTCGGGCTCAGAGCTGCCTTCGCTCGTCTCTCGAGTCGCCAGAAGCTCGGCGGAGGCGCTGGACCCTCCGTCCCCTTCGCTGCTGCTCGAGGAGCTGCCGAGGGGGCGACCGGCGGGCCTAGTCCTCTCAACGATGGCGCCCCGACCGCCCTTCTTGGGGCAGCATTCCAGCCGGCGTCTTTCCGCGTCGAAGACCTTGAAGAACATCAAGGAGGCGCCATCGTATTCCAGGTGGATCACGAGGGCGCCCCTCGTCCGGCAGACCCGGGCGATCTCGTCCCAGCCTCGGGTCATGTAGACCTTGCCCGGAGCGACGAACGCAACCTCCGCTCCGATCGCAGGGGTGCTGCAGCTAGCATGCTGCAACCAGAGCTCCAGAGAGCCCCTCTGCGGGATCTCTAAGGCGAAGGAGGGAGGAAGGCGAATCCAAGATTGAGGAGGCATGGCGGCGTGAAGCACAAGCTCTTGGGAGGAGCCCTCGGCATGGACTCCAGGAGGAACAACGCGCACCGCCGTGACCCGCCGGCACCGACGGTGGCGTCGTCCGTGGCGCTCGGCGTCAACTCCTCTAGGGCCCTCAATGCGGGCATACAAGGGCAGCGGGAACCCTGGCGGTGGCCGCTCGTACCAGGGCCTCGACACCTCCTGCCGGGCGCCCTCATCTCGGCGGCAGAGGACTAGCCATTTCTTCGGCGGAAGCGGATCGGGACCCTCTGGGGGGGGCCTTTCCCTTCTCTTCTGCAGAAAACCGGCGGATCAGAGCCATTGTCGCAATGTGGAGCAAGGGCAAGGATGGAGAGGAAGGAGCAGCAAGAAGAGATGGACTGGAAGGGCTCGCGCCGTTCCGTACTTATAGCCGGAGGAGGCCAACCATCGGCCTCCACGATCACAGGTAATCATGACCCGTTTCTGCGTGCAGTGACTTGTCAAGTCGTGCAGTTCCCGAGGCGTCATGGGGAGCGGAGACGCCCACGACCAATCAATCGCCACGTGGCGCCCAAGGCCGCAGGCTGTTGGGGCCCGCGGCGCTTCGCACTTGCCCCTTTGCTTCTCTGCTAAGCCAAGTTCGGGCACGCCTTGGGCTTGGGGGCTACTATCGGCGTTCTAGGAACGGGGGTCCCCAAACTTGCCTGACTGCGGCCTGCGGCGTGGCTCAAGTGGTGGCCCAGCGCGGCCCAGCTTCATCAGCTCAAGCTCAAGACCCTGTGAGGCAAGCCTCATGAGCGGGCAGCGAGAACCTTCCTAAAGCAACCTCGTCGAGGCGGGCTCACGAGGAGGCGGAGAGATCAAGGCAGGTACCTCACGAGGGTGCCCGTGATGCAATCCATGACGATCAAGACCAGGCGGCGCCAAGCTACGCGATGTCCTCGTTTCCCCTTTGGTGCAAAGGAGGCAAGCCTGAGCCAAGGCATTGAGGCAAAGGTTACCGCTTTGGTGCAACAAGACCAAGACCAGCAGGAGGCGGGGAAGGAGGTCATCGTGGAGCCGGGGACGGGCGTCACCGTCGAGCCTTTGGCAACTGAAGACCAACTTTAGTCGGGATAAGTGTACTAGATGTTCCCTTCAAAATGGCCAATTGTTGGCGCCCTTCCGCTCATTATTTGGGAAGAGGCCGGGGCCTCCCTCTATAAATAGAGCTAGCCACCACAAAGTAGAGGCAATCTGATAGAGCCCTAGCAGAGAGAGAGAGAAGCAGCTGGACTCACCCAAGCAGTTCATCGCACCAGCTCAAGAACAGCCCCTCATGAAATGTTCTTCTTCCTTTATCTTGTTTCAACATCAGCCCCTGAGGCAATCCACCACACCACACACTGGAGTAGGGTATTACACCACATCGGTGGCCCGAACTAGTATAAACCTCGTGTTCCTTGTGTGTTCTTCATTCGTAGTTTAGATCCCTCGCTAACAATTCACGCATGAGCTGGTAGTAGAAAGATCTCCGCGCGCACCCTAGTGTTCAAACCTCAAGGGTCTGCCGGAACCTGAAATCCGACAGCAGGTTACCAAGACCCTCATCGACGGCGGCGCAGGGCTCAACGTCCTGTCCGTCAACATGTTCGACAACCTGCAAGTGCCATATGAGCAGCTCCAGCCTACCAAACCTTTCTCAGGAGTGACCGACGGTTCCACCACACCAATAGGGCAGGTCCGCCTGCCTGTCACCTTCGGAGAACACAAGAACTACCGCACCGAGCTCATCGATTTCTACGTCACGCACATCCGCCTGCCGTACAATGCCATCCTCGGGTATCCGACCCTGGCAAAGTTCATGGCGGTCACCCACCACGGCTACAACGTCCTCAAGATGCCGGGAAGCGGCGGAATCATCACCGTCCCATGTGAAGAGAGAGATGCGGTGTGCTCCCTCGAGCGCGCCTTCCAAGCCGCAGCAATCAACGACCCCGACAACAGAAGCGAGGGCCCTTCGGAGACCATCCCCAAGAAGAAGCGATTCGCCACACAGGGACCTCGGGAGGATGGCGTTGCGGCGGGGAGCCTCATCGGGATCGGCGTCCGTCCTGGGGCGCCTCCCTCCATCGCATAGGAAAGGCGGCGCGGCGCCCTCCTTGGGCAGGGCTCGGGGGCTCTCTTCTGGAGGGCCTCAGACCTTGCCAACCTCACGAGGGAGGCGCTTGGGCACCATTTGGAGGCGTGTTTCACGGCACGTTTCCCTCAGGAGAACACAGGGCAAGGAGCGCCCACCACTCAGGAGTTCATCACCAAGACCACTCAGGAGCTGCAAGATGCAAGAGCCTTGCGCAGCGACGGCCGCTCACGAGGCACGGCTCCTCATCCAGGCGAGGATGTTGGGCTGTGTGTATGCATCGGCGTCCCAGGGCTCAATAGGGCCGCATCTCAGGAGCACTTCTGGCCTTCGCGTGTGGGCTGCTGCGAGGGCCCGCCACACATCCACGTTCGCATGCCCACGCCCGGCTTGCGGCGTGGCGTCGGCTTATCAGCGCAACATGCGGCGTGTCACTGGCGGCTCGGAGGCGGTACCACGCCGTCTGGAGGGAATGGAGGCGGTCTTGAGGAACCTCCCGAGCCCCAGAGCCTCCGAGGGCTCGAGGGCTCGGTGGCTCATGAAGAGTCATTTCTTCAGCCTGCACGCCTTCAGCTGCACCAACTCTGCCGTCTGAGAACCATGTGACATCTTCCAAGCTCGTTTAGGCTGGGGCGCCCCTCGGGCTGCATTATTCCCAGGCAGCGTGGGTCCGTCCCTGCGGCATGTACCCCTTTTGCTTATGTCTTTAGCTTACCTTGCTGGGGGCGCCCCTCGGGCTGCATCATCCCCAAGCCGCTCGGGCCAGACCCAGTGGCATGTATCTTCCTGCATTTACCCAAGTTGATCTGCTTTCCATCCTTAACCTGCTTACGGTTATCGCCTACTCGATCATCGCCTCCCACGGGGCCTCCTCACAGGCACGGCGCTGGTGCATGGGTCCATCCCTGCCACGTCGACAAATATGAGTGGTCGAGCTCTGGCTCGCGGCACGCCCCGCGCATGTCACCTCACCAGGCCCTCAGTGCCATCACTTCATCCAGACAAACAAGCGGCAGGCTGGCAGCTATAACGGCAAACTGTGTTTCTTCTTGTGCCTATTCACAGGGATCCCATGGGGAGGATAGCAGGCGGCGCCACGAGTCTCCTTTCCTCTCATGCAATTCGCTTGCGCGTTAAAAGGGGGGCTCCTGAGCATCACGACTCAGGAGCTCTTACTGGCTCTCCAGCCCTCAACCCCTGGCCTTGTCCACGGCATCGTGACACAGCATACCTGCTTGGCCCGGTGAGCTCACTCGAGGGCGGGACACGAGGGCCTTGAGCACTAAGTAGAGCATGGGGAAGGGAAACTCATATTGGCCGGCCTGGCTATGTGGCACAAGTTGGCGCGCAGGCCTAGCTCACCATCAGGAATCGCCACGAAGTCAACAAGATAAGTCCCGCTCTCGGATCAGCTAAATGTTGGGGCCTAATGGTCACCCTCGCCTTGCCGCAACCCCATTGCGGCCACGTAAACTCCCTTTCTTGCCTTACCATGGCTGCTTGAGCGCTAAGGGGGACCTCCTGAGCATCGCGCCTCAGGGGCTCTTCTTTGGACCTCGGGCGCATACCTCCTGGCCTTGACCACGGCATCGCGACACAGCATACCAGGCCCGGTACATGCTTTGCACTGAGGTCCGGGACCTGTCAGCGTAGAGCAACAAGCTATCGCGAGGAAAGAAAGGGGGACCGAGCCTTAACGGGACATGCGTTCATGTCAGGACCCCGATTCCAAGTCACATCAATCTAGCCGGTAACACCTCATATCACTTTGCGGCCTCACGCACGGTATTCCCACGGGTGTCGCCTTACCATGGCCCGGGACCGTTTGCGCCTTTTGGCTCACGTATATGATAGTGTCACTAGCATCCATATGACAGAGAACCCGAGCCGACATGGCTAGAATGAACCCAAAGCGGCACTAACCCATGGGGACATGCATACATGAACCACATCGAGCATATCGGTCAACAGCGTGTGAATCCGGGCTGTAGCACTGGGCTAACAGGACTCCGGGAACCCGGGCTGTAGCAGGCTAGGCAGGACTCCGGATGTCACCGCGTGACATTTCCCGAAGGACAGAACCATGAGAGCAGTGAAACACATGCCCGGCAGTCAAGTGTCCTCGGCGGTAGTCTTTGGGCTAGCAGAGACTCCGTGAGCTGAAACATGGCGGACTACTATGGCTCAAGGAAGCACTAGACTACATTTCCCCATAAGAGATGCTGCCAAGGATAAACAACTAGATTGTCGGATCCACACATACCAAGCATTTCAAACATACACACAATATGCTCGATGTGTAAATACAACATGGCATCACAACATAACTCTACGACTCAAGTATTTATTCATTAGGCTCACGAGGAGCGAGATATTACAAACATGGGTCTCATGACCCAACATTGAAACATCCAAATCAAAGCACATGCGGAAGCTTAACATGTCTGAGTATAGACATCTACAAATGAAAAAGGCTTGGAAGCCTGACTATCTACCAGATCCTGCCGAGGGCACAAGATCGTAGCTGAGGTAACAAGCTAAATGTCGAAATCCACGCGGAACTACTAGCGAGACTGAAGTCTCTCTGCAAAAAACGTAAAATAGGCAAACATGAGTACAAATGTACCCAGCAAGACTTACGTCAGAACTAACTACATATGTGTCGGGGAGGCTGATCGTACCCACGGACACCTATGGGGCCGGCGGACCAGGCCCCTTGTGGTTCGGAGGGGGGCGGAGATCGCACGAAGAGCGGATCGAGGCGATGCACCTGGCCAGTTTACCCAGCTTGGGAGCTCTCAGGAGATAAAACTCCTCTGCTGCTTGTTTGATCTATTGTGTTCTTACCCGAGAACAATCACGAGCTACAAAACCTAAGCGTGAGTGTGTCTAGTCTGACGGTCAGATGAATCGAACCAGCCCAACCTGCGGAACCCATGGAACCGAACCTTGTGAAAAGCGAACCCGAACCCTTTCACGTTGCACTCGGGCCTCCTTTTATATGCTCAAGGGGTCTCCGGCAGGTGGCAACATAGGCTTGGGTACAAATGTAAAAACAGGAGTTGGTACACCTACTTGAGCGATTATGCGATTGCAAAATACCTAACTCGGCGGCAAGGGACAAAAGCAATAAATGCCCGTCGTTGTCGCCCAAACAGTGTGGCAGAGACCGTCGAGGTGCGCCTCCGCTTCGCCACGATGGCGAGCCTGTCCAGCCGCCGCTTATCGCTGCTCTCCGCTGGCTGCACAGCCGCTCGACACGCGCCCATGGAGCGGTCCCATGGCGACCGTCGCTGGGTGAGCTGGAGCGGAGAGCGGAGAAAGTTGCATGCAGCTGACAAGCGCCTTACTGTGGCCGAATCATGTCGGCGCCCGGGAGACTTGTCGCGCCCGAGCCTTCCCGGCAAGCTCCTCTTGCCGGGGCCTTGTATTCTGCGTGCACAGGTGGCCTTCCCGACAAGCTCTTCTTGTAAGGGGCCTTGTCTGTGTGCCTAGAAGAGGCCTTCCCGGCAAGCTCCTCTTGCCGGGGTATTGTCTTCTGAATGGCTGCGGAGGGTCTTGGCGGGCCTTGGCGAGGCTTGCCCGCAGGGAGACGCGACTGCCCGTGCACAAGTTCGAGGGTACTAAGGTACCCCTATTTTAGTACCAAGCAGGAGCCCAGTGCAGGGCCATACATGGTGCCGGCGCTGTTGGGCCAGAGCCCAAAACAGAACGCAGACGCGCAGGCCTGGGTCCAAACCAAACCCACTCCGTATCGCCCGCGTTCCCCGTAGCAGCCGCGTCAGTGCGGCGTCGTGGGGAAGTGGGCGGTGTCTTGGTCGCTTCACCCGTCGCCTCAGTTCTGCATCCCGCCACGTGGTTCCCATGCTTTTGGGTTCGCCAGACGGTGGAAGTGGAAAACTGGGCCGATTCTGAGAGGCAGGCAGGTCGGCCCGATTCCTGCTCTTCATATGCCTGATTTGTCGGCCGGGCGGTCGAGCCCCACCTTGCTTCCTTAAAAAAAGCGGAAGGGGCCTTGAAGACCGCACTCTCCCATCTCCTTCTTTCCTCGGTTTCTGCTCCCCTTTCTCTCATTCGTCATGGAGAAAAGGAACCTTGGTTCTTCATCGGTGGCGGCGGTCGCCGCTAGACAGCGCTCCTCCCAACCCCACGCCCGGGCGTGAGCCAGCCACAAGAGGAAGAGGGAGGCGAGGTCGTGGGCAGGTCGAGGCGCTCGGGGAAGAGGCGGGCCAGGCGGCGCGCCGTCTCCGCTCTGCAGTTCCCCTCCTGCGGCCGGTCCATACGAGGGGACGACCCTTGCGAGTTCTTCGTCAGGCTGCGCCCGGGCGCCTCGTCGTCGCCTCCGGCTTCAGGCTCCGTTCATGGCGCTGGCGATGGAGTCGAATCCGCCCGAGACTCTTGAGACTGCACATGAGGGGCTGTGGAATCAGCGGCATGCGAGTCCGTGTTGTATTCCCAGCCCTAATGTGATGTATCTTGATCGTGGGTGGAAGGCGTTCACTCGCATCCGCAGCTTTGAGGCGGGATTTACCCTCCATTTTAAGTTAATGGAGGTGATCTCCTCTCCGTCAAGGTCTTGAGGATCTCGGTACTTTCGAGGCGAAGTGCTTTGCGTGGATAGCTCCTCGACAGCCGAAGATTCCCCTCGGCGAAGTGGCGAGGAGGAGAAGCGATAGCGACGACGAGAATGGCGGGCCCGATTGGTTGTCGAGGCGCCGCCGTCGTCTGGCGACCCCATCATCCGCGTCGCGGCTCCTTGAACTCCCGGAGTGCGTCTCCTTGGGCGATTGGCGTGGGGAGGCTGCGGAAGGGAAGAGGGGTGGCGACAAAGGCCGTCAAGTCGGATGCGAGGCGTAGTGCCCTCGACAGCGTCTTGGCGTCCTGCCGCCCCGTCTTCGAGCCCCGCTTCCGGCGCTGCCATCTCCGTCAAGCCCTCGGGGAGCTCCCGGGATGTTCCTTTGGTGCCTTCTGGCACCTGTAGCTCGCCTAGGCGTTTCTTTTGCCCTTCTCACCTCCTTGACCTACCTCCTGAAGAGAGGGACAGAAAAAGGATTACGGGCATCTTATCTTTTTAATTTGTAAGCCTTCGGGCCTTATCCGCATTTAATACTCGTAATCTTCCCTTTCATGTTTTTCATTCCCCACGGATTGTATCCGAGTAGAATGTTTTTAATGAAAAAGGGATGCTTGAAAAAAGACGAAGGGCTTATCTGATATCTCAGCCCGGCAACTCGGCTTGCCGCAGCTCCGGCAACTCGGCTGCGGCAGCCAGCAACTCTGACTTGCCGGGGCTTGGGTACCAATGCGCCCTTCTTCTCCTCTTCATTTGTTATTTCAGTTCGAGAACAATTTAGCCAGTGTCGTGATAAGTTATTTTTGTAATATAACTTTATTCTGGGCAACATTTGCTACGTTACTTCCTTTACTCGACTCTTGGGTTTGTATGTTATTACCCTACGCTTTTCAGGGAAACTTGCGGTCTTGAGGCACCCTTGCCTTGGCGCCGAGTCGCGGAACTTCAGCAACTTCTTTGGCGAGTCGCTACCGACAAGCAACCTTGTCGCGAACTAGCCGCAGCTCACTTAAGTTGTTGGCGGACTCGAAACAAAGTAAGTAGCGCGACCGATCACGATTTGGTTCCTCTGCGCTTATGTTTTTCCATACAAAGTACTATCGTTCGAGGAAGATAACGAAAATTTAAAATTGATTGCTCAAACTTTGGCAACTTAGCTTTACATTTCTTGCTTCCGATGAGAAACTTCCTCGGCGGTGCACGGTCCATAGTATTATCTCCTCCTCCCCTTTGGTTAACTTGTGCTTGAGGCCTTCTTTCCTTTGAGAAAAGAAAAGAAGAGGAAATAACATTATGGAGCCTAAGCGGCTCGATTCTGCTTACCGGGTGTGGTTGCTGCACAAAGTGTTAGCCAAAGCATGCAATAAAATGATGAAAGCATGAACTTGACAAGCTATGCGCAACACATGAGCTTTCTTGATGCAGAGTCTGCGCCCGGCTTTATGCGAAGGATTACATGCAACAACGGCAACACTTGTACAAAAGGTGGTTGCGGGCGGATTCCGACAACCGCGCCCTATGGGTAAAACTTACGAAGATGCTCAATGTTCCGTGAGTTGCTCACGGAATGCCATCTTCGGTCTCAAGGCGGACAGCGCCGAGCCTAGTGACTTCGTTTCACCCGATAAGGGCCTTCCCACTTAGGCGTCAACTTGTTTGAATTCTTGGCGGACTGAGCGCGCGAAGAACAAGGTCGCCTTCTCGATACTTCGGCACTAACCCTGCGGCTATGGTAGCGATGCAGGGCTTCTTTATAGCGGCGGCTCGCCTGACGGCGAAGGCGATCCTCCTCGAGGAGCAGCGCGTCATCTTGTCGCAGCTGCTCTTGCTCAAACTCATCATAGCGAGTACTCGAGGCGATCCGTATCTGAGTTCCGTGGGGAGAACTGCCTCTGCTCCATAGACTAGAGCAAAGGGTGCACGGCGGTGGCTCGATTTGGCGTCGTCTGATCGACCAAAGAACCACCGGCAGCTCCTCGATCCAGTTTCTTCCGCACTTGTGCGACACTGTCGAAAGTTCTGGTCTTGAGCCCGCACAGCACTTCAGCGTTTGCCCTCTCTGCTTGACCGTTGCTTCTCGGGTGAGCAACATAAGCAAAGCAGACCTTGGCTCCAAGGTCTTGGACGTACTGCATGAAGGTGCGACTCATAAATTGCGTGCCGTTGTCGGTGATGATCCTGTTAGGGATTCGAAGCGACAAACAATCGACTGAAGAACTTGACTGGCTGTATGCCGTCACCTTCCTCCACTGCTTCCACTTCCGGCCACTTTGTGAACTTGTCGATGGCGGCGTACAAGTACTCAAAGCCCCGACAACTTCGGGGAAGGGGCGAGATGTCGAACCCCAGACGAAAATGGCGGGATAAAGGGATGCGTCTGGAGAGCTTGAGCTGGCTGGTGTATTTGTTTGGAATGGAACTGGCACGCTTCACTTGGTTACTTAATGCGATTGCATCACGGAGGGCTGTCGGCGGAAGAAACCTTCTTAGGAAAGCTTTGCGGCAAGTGCCCTTCTAACGCCAATGTGGTGACCACATGTGCCTCCATGTATCTCGCCATAGCGACTTACGTCCATCTTCCACGGCAATACACTTCAATTTCACACCGTTTAGTCTTCTTATTAATACGATATGCTGTCGACAAACTGGTACATACTTGGCTGCCGGGCTACTCTTTCCGCTTCTTCTTGCTCTTGAGGATGTTCTCTGTCTGAAGGAAATGGACAATCTGCTGCGCCCATGTTGGAGCTATGCGGCTCGACAACAAGGACTAAAGGCACATCGCTGCTGCGGGAACATCGACTTCTACGGCAGAGCACGTGGCTCTGAGGACTAGATGCTCCCGACAAGCTTGCCGGAGCAAGACTTGTCGGGAGCGTCTGCTCAACGGAACAAACCACAGGGTGCAGCCGGAGCGGACTGCTCCTCGGCCTTTGTTGGTGTTGATCTTGGGGACCTTTACAGCGGCGGCCGGGAAGCTTCTGTGGGAAAAGTAGTCACCAGAGGCCAACTTCCTCTTCTTGCTCTTCAATCCGGTCGGCGGTGTTACGGTTGGCTGAGTCAACTTGAGCACGAAAATCCCTGGTTCCACAGGTAACTTAAGCGCAGCGCTTGCTTGTGAGCCGTCGGCAATATCATTACGAGCTCTTGGAACATGTTCCATTTGCGGGCCGTCAAAGTGCTCTTCTAACTTCCTCACTTCATCAACGTAGGCTTCCATCAACGGACTCTGGTAATGTTTGTTGACTTGGCGGACGACGAGTTGCGAGTCACCCCTGACAATAAGCTTCTTGATCCCAAGGTCCACTGCGATCCTGAGACCGGCAAGCAAACCTTCATACTCTGCGGTATTGTTTGTCGCTTGCTCCTTGGGAAAGTGCATGCAGACTGACGTACTTGAGGTGCTCTCTGGTGGGTGCGATAAGCGACCTTGCCCGGCACCGGCGCCTTGCAGCGAGAAGGCACCATCAAAGTACATCGACCACTCTTTCTTTGGCTTCTTTGGCAGGAATGCTCGTCTCAGGAATCTCTTCATCTGGCGTTGGCGTCCATTACGCTATGAATTCTGCCAATGCTACGCTTTGGATAGTTGATGTGCTTTCAAACTTAAGACCAAAGCTTGACAGCTCCAAAGTGCTCCACCGACAATCCTGCATGTAAACACGGATTCTGCAGTATCCTCTTGAGGGAAAGCGGTGACAACTGTGTGATCTCATGTGCTTGGAAGTAATGGGCGCAGCTTTCTCGAGGCCATGAGGAGGCCGAAAAAGCAATTTCTGCACACCGTAATACCTTGACCTAGCCCCTTGCAGGAGGGAGCTCACAAAATAGACTGGGCGCTGCACCATCCTTTTACGTATCTGTTCATGTAATACTGGCGGATTAGTCCTTGTCGGGACCAGAGCTTGTCGTGAAGCCCCACCTTGTCGCTGGATGTGCTTGCCGCGGTTTCTTTGGCTCGTCATCCGCCTCCCTCTTCGCCACTAACGCAGCACTAACCGCTTGATTGGTTGCCGCTATATATAGCAACAACTTCTCTTGTGGCCTAGGTGCGACAAGTGTTGGAGTGGAGGGCAGTATCTCTTTAAGTCCTGCGGCGCAGCCTCCGCTTCAGAGTCCATTTCTTGGACCTGCCTTTTTCAAAATCTTGAAAAATGGCGAGGCGCTCAACAGAACCTAGAAATAAACCTCTTTGAGAGCAGCCACGCAACCAGCAAGTCTTCGTACATCCTTGGCGCTTTGGTGCTTCAATCTGCTCAATGGCCTTGATCTTGTCGGGATTAGCTTCAATCCCCGGCTGAGACCACGAAGAACCCGAGAAGCTTGCGGAAGGGACTCCAAACACGCACTTCTCGGGGTTGAGCTTGAGGTTGATCTTGCGGCAGATTTGCAAAGGTCTCGTCCAAATCTTGAACCAAAGTTGCTTTGTCCTTGCTCTTGACCACTATGTCATCCATGTAGGCTTCTACATTTACGTGCATTTGCGGCTCAAAAGCGTCATGGACTGCCCTTGCAAATGTTGAACCAGCATTCTTCAAACCGAAAGGCATCGGTATGAAAGCGGTATGTGCCACATGGTGTGATGAATGCGGTCTTCTCCTCATCTTCTTCAGCCATGAAGATCTGATGGTATCTGAGTAGGCATCAAGAAACGAAAGCAAATCACATCCAGCCGTGGAGTCAACAATCTACATTTCAATGCACGGCAAGGGAAATGGATCTTTGGGCAAGCTTTATTAACATCCATGAAGTCAATACAAAGTCTCCATTTCCCATTTGCCTTCTTGCCACGACTACGAGGATTGGCCAACCACGTGGGATGGAGCACTCCTCCGACAAGGCCTGCTGCTTCCGGTTTCTTGATCTCTTGGCTATGAATTCTTGGCGCTCCGCTGCGTGCTTCGACTTTTTGCTTGGCCGGGCGGCGCATGAGGACAAGCGGCGAGCGTTGCTCAATCACTTTCACAGGAACACCGGGGATATCGGGCGGTTGCCATGCAAACACGTCGACATTCGGCCGCAGGGAAAGCAACGAGTCGCCTTCCTATTTGGGGTCGAGAGAGGCGCGATGGTGAAGGTACCACCAGCGCCGTCCTCCTTGGCGAGCACCTTCTTGGTCTTGGTAGGAGCCACCATCTTCTTACGCACTTGCGGTGGAGCTCGATGGTGCGTCCTCGACGGTAGCGCAGCACTCCGAAGAGGTGCGCTTGCGGAGTGAGCATCGAGCCCTTGCGGACTTGGACTTGGTCTTCTTCCCCGGAAGCTTCAGCGGCAAGTGTCGGCAATCTGTCGCGGCTGCTGCATCCGGAAGATCTTGTCGGCACAGATAAGGGCATCCTTCTTGTCGCCATGGACAGAGATGGCGCTTATCGGGCCCGGCATCTTGAGTAGGTTGTGGAGGCGTAGTGAGAGGCTGCCATGAACTTGGCGAGTCTTTGGGCGGCCAAGTATCCCATTGTAAGGCAATGGGAAATCGGCGACGTCAAGCGTAACCCTCTCGATCCTGAACTTCAGCTTCGCTGCCAAATGTGACCGGCAACGTAATCTTCCCCTTGACTTGCTCCTTCCCGGATTGATTCCTTGGAAGGTTCCGGTCTCTTCGAGCTTCGCTGTCGAGGATTTGAAGCTTACGGAGCACCGCGGAGGAGATCAGATTCAAGCGGCCCGCCCGTCAACTAACATTTTTGTGACCTTGAGGTTGCGGATGGTTGGAGAGACCAACATCGGCAAGCACCCGACCGCGATTATGCGATCGGGGTCGTCCTCAATATCAAAAATGATAGGCGTCTTCGGACCACTTCGTAGGCTTATGCGTGACTCTACGGATGGTTCCGCTGCATTGACCTCCGCATCCATTGCTTGAGTTGGCGGTGGGAGGTATGCGAGGAAGCACCTCCGTCAACGCAGAGAACCTCATGGCTTTACGAAACTCCTGCTCATCGGCGTCGTGCGTCCTCCATATCTTCATCGTCATCATCATCTTCATCCTTGTCGCGGCGGCTGAGGTCGATCTCCTTGTCGCTGCTTGACTTTGCAGCGGCGTCCTCCCGGCCGGGGCGTTTCTTGCTTGCTCCCCGGCACCTTCTGGGCCTTCTCCTTGTCTCGCGCTCGTACTCAGCTCTCTGCTGTTCGGACGAGCTGCTCGACTTTCTTGCAGCTCACGGAGATCGTGGCCCTTTGTGCGGTGGATCTTGCGATCTTGCTTGCGAGCCGTCACGCTTGTCGGCGGCCGCCACCGGCCCGAGTGGTTGGCGTCGTGACAACCTCCTTGTCCGAGCCACCAGCCTTGGTGTTCTTGTCGCCGCCTCCGTTGCCCGAACTGCTTTCGACAGCTAGCACTTCTCTGCTTTTCTTCTTCTGTTGCCTCGCCGCCCGGCCCTTCTTTGCAGGCGGTGTCATCCTTGTCGATCCTGCTTACGCATTCTCTCTGGAGTCTCCTCCCTTCCTCGGTAGCGCACACTTGTCGGCCAAAGGCGTACAGCTCAGCGGCGTCCTTGACTTTGCACATCGCCATCTCCTCCCTCATCCTGCGGTTCCGCACATTACGATGAAATCTTGGCTGATCACCTTGGCGGGGGTGGACGTCTGGGATGTTGTAGTGCACACGGCTGAATCTACGAATGAACTTGGCGAGGACTCTCCTTCCTTCTGGCGAGCAAGTGAAGGTCGCTCTCTTGGCCATAAGGTTTGTGGCACTTTGTGAAAGCGCCAACAAAGCGATGGCATGAATCTGCCAAGAGGATATGGAGCTGTCCGGCAAGTGCATGAGCCAAAGATCGGCGTTGGGCTTGAGCCTGGCGGGAAGTAGTTGGCGAGGATCTTGTCGTCCCGTCCCCGTAGCCTGCAGCGATGGTGTAGATCTTTGAGGAACTCCGGCCAGGGTGCGTCCTGCCATCATACTTCTCCGCACGTCTGGTTTGAGATTTTTTGGCTGGGCCCTTTGGACTTGCCGCAGCTCACGAGTGAACGCAGGGGCAACCTACCGCGTCTGACAGTCGCTGGCCCCTCCGGTAGCGTGCATGTCAGCGAAGGCCAGTAGCGGCAGCCGGATTGGCGTTGCGCTTCTCTTGGCGCTCGATGCGAAGTTCGGCGTCCTCTTGTTGTCGCTCATGAAGAACTTGGCGCTGATCGCGGCGAGCTTCGCGGATCGGCGATGCGGTGGAAATTATTTGTCGAGGTGGATCCGGTGAGTCAGCGATCTTGGCCCTCTTGGCGGAGAGTGCACGGTGGTTGCACCTCCGGCGATCTCGTCGCCACCGGCTCGTGCCTTAATCGTCTCGCCGCGGCAATGATGGCGTTGGTTGCGGCGAGTGTCGCCGTTGGCAAAGCCGATGAGGCTCTGGATAGTGGCCCTCCACTCGTCGACCTTGTCGGCCGTTGGAGGGTAGTCGAGGAAACAGCTGAGCTCTCGCCCGAGCTTCTGCTTTGGAGTAGTGGGTGGCATTGGAGAAGCGGTGCAAGGAGGCGGGACACGCTCGGACTTCTAACTAAATTAGAAGGAAGCAGCACCCGTCGAGGCGACCGTATCTCACTCGTGCCGGCATGTTGGCGCGCATGCTAGTCTTGAGGGTCTCGATCCAGCGAGCGTATGGCATTGTGAGCGCCATGGCGTTGTTGGTCCCGCGTCTCTGAGGCGGGAGGCGGAGATGCGCGGGACGCCGAGGAGTTTTGCGGTGCCTTGTCCTTGGACTTGGCAACATCGCGAACACCGTCGGTGCAGATTCCTCTGCCAGCGTCTGCCCCACCACCCGTTCGGCCGTGGTGAGGGTAGGTGACAGCCGACGGCTTCTCTGCCGCCGCGAAGCCTTCTTCTTTGGTGGCATGTCGAGGAAGATGTTGATAGCGCTGCTTTCGTGTGAACGCGGTTCAGATTCACCGGCCTCGGCGCCCCTACAGCGCGCCCGAGAGATGTCGGGAGGCTGATCGTGCCCACGGACACCTATGGGGCGGCGGACCAGGCCCCTTGTGGTTCGGAGGGGGCGGAGATCGCCGCGAAGAGCGGATCGGCGATGCACACAGCGGTTTACCCAACCGGAGATCTCGGAGAGATAAAACTCCTACTGCTGCTTGTTTGATCTATTGTGTTCTTACCGAGGAGCAATCGAGCTACAAAACCTAAGCGTGAGTGTGTCTAGTCTGACGGTCAGAATGAATCGAACCAGCCCAACCTGCGGAACCAGCGGAACCGAACCTTGCGAAAAACGCGAATGAACCCTTTCACGTTGCACTCGGGCCTCCTTTTACTCGCTCAAGGGGTCTCCGGCAGGTGGCAACATAGGCGGGGAGTACAAATGTAAAACAGGAGTTGGTACACCTACTTGAGCAGTGTACAATGCAAAAATACCTAAGTCTGGCGGCAAGGGACAAAAGCAATAAATGCCCGTCGTTGTCGCCCCAAGCAGTGTGTGACAGAGACCGTTAGGTGCGCCTCCAGCCCAGCCACGATGGCGAGCTGTCAGGCGCCGCCTCGCTGCTCTCCAGCTGGCTGCCACGGCCGCTCGACCTGCGCCCATGGAGCGGTCCCATGTCGACACGCGTCGGCTGGGTGAGCTAGGCGGAGAGCGGAGAGAAGTTGCATGCATGACAAGCGCCTTGCAGCGGCGAATCCTTGTCGGCGCCCAGGAGACTTGTCTCGCCCGAGCCTTCCCGGCAAGCTCCTCTTGCCGGGGCCTTGTCTTCTGCATGCCTGGAGTGGCCTTACCGACAAGCTCTTCTTGTCGGGGCCTTGTGTCTGACTAGAGAGGCCTTCCCGGCAAGCTCCTCTTGCCGGGGTCTTGTCTTACGAATGGCTGCGGAGGGTCTTGGCGGGCGCCTTGGCGAGCTTGCCTGCAGGGGACGCTGCGACTGCCCGTGCACAAGTTCGGGGTACTAAGGTACCCCTATTTTAGTACACCGACAATATGCATCGGTATCAACAAAGGGGGTGGTGGAGTTTAACAGCAGCAAGCCAGCTTTGACTCGGTGGCTATCCTAAACTACGACTACAACTCTTTTGAGGTGGCGCACACGAGTCCACATATTCACCAATCAATACACCACTATGGATCTGATCCCATCTTCCTACGAGAACGCCATCCATAGCACTCACGCTTATCTTGCGCATTTTAGAGTATCCAACTTCACTTGTCTATGAACGGTTATAGGCAACCAAGAAGTCCTTTACCGCGGACACGGCTATTCGAATAGATGATGTTAACCCTGCAGGGGTGTACTTCTTCACACACGCTCTCACCACTTATCGCCGTTTACACGACATGTACTCGACAACCTTGACGCGGAAGCCCAGCGAGGGTGTCGGCCCGCGACCTGACTAAACACACGAGTCCCTAGTCCAGGTTTATCGCCTATTCGGGTTCCATCGCAGGAGTCGGCCGAGGTTTCCACTGCGGCCGAGCGATGTGTGCAGGGTTCCCGAGACACCAAACGGGCGAATCGGTACACCATGCCACGTGCCTACCGCAACACAGCCCACCCCTAAGGTCAGCGCTGCATGCGGCCCCCAGCATGCTACAAACACCAGAAACTACTTTGCAACTCCCGGATAGAGGACAAGAGTGGTTAATAAGTCGAGAGGGTCAATTAAGGATCCCAATGTTTTGTAGTAACTGTTTCATGGATCACAAACACATAACTCAGTTCCTAAGGACAGCTGCAATGAGACAACCCACCATGTACTCCTACATGGCCTCTCACCGCTACCTTTACGAAATCGTGTTCACACACTTAGCTCTCAACAGTAGGAAATGTTCACACACCTCCGATTCATCCCCGATGAATCAGACCTGACTCAACTCTAAGCACTAGCAGGCATGACAAACAAACATGAATGAGTAGGCACATCAGGGCTCAAACAACTCCTACTCATGCTAGTGGGTTTCATCTATTCTTGTGGCAATGACAGGTCATCTTTGAGGATAAAGGGTTCAGACTACATGACAAGTAATAGATGAATCGTTGTTGTCCTAATGCGATAAAGAAGGCGGGGAGCAAGAGAGTGGGATTGTATAGGAATGAACAAGGGGTTTTTCTTGCACAGCACTTGAAGATAGCATTGAGTCTTCATCGGTGTCCAGCGATCACAACGTTGGTACAACGTCTACCGAGAGGAACAACACCGCAGAGAGAGGAAACACGATCAATGCAATGCACAATATGATGCATGCTATGACATGGCAATATGAATGTGTTTTGGGCCAATGCAAGGTAGAACAGATTGACATGAGTCCATTTGAACCAAAGATTCAAATGCAAACCCATTTTAAGAGGTCATAATAGTGCATTAACTTGTTTCACCTAAACAGCAAGGTTAAAATGTTCTAACATGCATGAAAACAGTATAGATGGATAGATTGGATTTTTCTGATCATTTTTCATATATAAATTATTTGATTTGGAGCTACGGTTGATTTTCTATGATTTTTGAAGTTTGCAACATTTTCTGGAATTTCCTATATAAGAATAAATCCAGAAAATAAGTTCTTCTTGTCGACATGACATAGGTGTGACGTCAGCAGGTCAACTGGGTCGGCCAGGTCAAACCTGACCTGTGGGACCCTTACGTCAGTGTCTCAGGCTGGTTTTTGGTGTATGACATGTGGGACCGGTCAACGTTGACTTGACCAAAGTCAAAGCTCACACGTGGGGTCCACACAGATTAGTACTAATCTTAACAGAAAATAAAGCTAGAGTTAATTAGGGAGTGGGGCCCAGGTGTCAGTGAGCTAGGTGGGTTAGTTAGGGCGTCATTAGTGGCTAATGACAGCGCCACGTCGGCCCGGAGATTCTGCCGTGGCGACCAAAACCGTGGCGGAAGATCGCGGAGTGGCGCTATGGGCGGTTTTGGGCCAAGCCAAGGGCACCAGGTTGCCCTTGCTCGCCCGCCTCGAGGAGGCAGCGGGAAGCAGCAGGGTGGAAACGAGCTTCGCCGAGTCGAGCTCGTGGCGGCGGCCGGCGTTCGGGCACCTGCGGGTTTGGCGTTGTGGTGCACGGGAGGGGGAGCTGGTGGGTGAAACGTGCTCCTGGGGGTGTACTGAGTACGGTGACGTGCTTGGTTTGAACGGAGGTCGGCCAAAATGACGACGGCGACATGGCCGGTGCCGGCGAGGTCTCGGTCTCGACGGAAATGAGAGCTAGAGCTCGAATTAGCGCATGGGAGTAGAAGCGGTTGAGAGGCTCACAACGCATCGCATGGATGGGTCGGCACCTCGGGGAGGCCTGAGGCAGCCGGAGTGGCGGCAGCGATCGCGGAGTCCAAGGAAGAAGACGGAGCCGATGGCGGCGTTGTAGGAGCTCCATGGCGTGGCTCGGTGAGGAGGAAGAAGAGGGGTCGAGGCGGAGCCTCTGGCGCATCGGGCGGCGAGGTAGTGGCTGTGGGCGGGGTTATGTGGCGCGTCCATGGAGGTTTCGACCATGGCGGGAAAGGGCGGGGAGAGGAGTTGAGGCGAATGGAGGGTCCAGGGTCGGGCGGCAGCGTGGAGGTCGTCCAGATGTCCAGGGGCGCAGGCGGCAAACATGAGGTGGCGCACGGTGGTGCGCGCGCGTCGGGCACGCGACCGTCCTCCTGGCAAAGGAGGAAGACGACACGGGAGATGGCGGTGGTGGGCTGGGCCAGTTGGCTGGGCCGGCAAGCTGTCGTCTTTGGGCCGCCTGAGGCCAGGTGGGCTGCTTTCGAGGTGAGGCAGTAAGCTCTCCCTCTCTTCTGTTTTCTAATTTGTTTTTGTTTTCTAATTATTTGCCTCTTTTTTGAGCTTAGGAAAAATACCAAGGCATTTCCTAAAATCCTGAAAATATTCATGGACACTTGCCCAAAAATAGTTCCAACATTATTTGAACATTTAAATTATTTATAGTATTTAAATGCCCAAAGTCAAATTCAATAAGATTTAATTCAAAAATCCAGAATGGCCTAGCAATATGTGCATCATTTTTGGCAGAGGTTTTCACCTTTAACAAAAATCATGAACTTTTCTAAAGGTCATTTGGGTTCATTGAAGATATTTTTTATTGAACCTAGTTGAATTCATTTGGTGTTAGGGTTTTAACAATCCCCATTTCAACTTTTCTGGGAAATTTAAACATGATCACATGAATGCCTTAATGCAACTAATAACAAGCATATTCTAGGGTTGTGACAGTTCACTAAATTCTCATAACAGGGAAGATAAGCACAAAAGACATTACAGATCCTTACATGCCCCCACGGGGTAATTCATGATTCTTCGTAGGTAAAAAAAGCTAAAACTAAGGGGAATCCTATCTACACCCTCCCGTGGCAGACACCATCATCAACAGTCGGCCCTGGGAGGCCGGTGCCAACCCCATCCAGGTCAGCGGCGGCGACGGCCGGACACCGCAGCTCTGCTCCGAGCGCGGCGAGAGCTCGGGGGCACGTAGCCGTCATTGCTCGTCTTGGGAGTCTCATAGAGCTCAGGAGAGCTGCTGAACTCCCAAGGGCTGCTGCTGCAGGAGTGGCCGCGAGCGGGGCGCGCGTCAGCTTGGCACTCCTCTCCGGAGCAGCACTCTAGGCGGCGGCCCTCAGCATCGAAGATATTGGAGAAGAGCGTGGAGGCGCCGTCGTACTCAAAGTGGATCGCGAGGGCGCCCCTTGCACGGCAGACTTGCACAACCTCGCCCCAGCCATGAGTCATGAAGATTTGGACGGAGGGGACCACTTAGATCTCTGCTCCGGTTGCTGGAGCGCTGCAGTCGGCGTGCTGCAACCAGAGCTCGAGCGGCCCCCTCGGCGGCATCACGTTGGAGAAGAACCGCCGGAAGCGGATCCAGGAGCTTGGAGGCATCGGCGCCCACAGCACCAGCTCACGCGGGGAGTCCGCGGCATGGATTCCGAGGGCGACGGAGTGCGTCGTTGTCGGCGTTCTGGGAACGGGGGTACCCAGACTTGCCTGCCTGCGGCCTGCGGCTTGGCTCAAGGGGTGGCCCATCAAGGCCCATCTTCATCAGCACAAGCTCAAGACCCTCGCGAGGGGCCAAGCCTCGCGGGGCGGACGACGTGGAGCTTCCTCAGGCACGGCCTCGTCAGGTTGGCTCGCGAGGAGGCGGAGAGATCAAGGGGGGTACCTCACGAGGTGCCCATGACGCAAGCCATAGCGACCAAAGGCGCCCGGTGGCGCCAGCCACTACAGATGTCCTCCTTTCCTCTTTGGTGCAAAGGGAGCAAGCACGAGCAAGAGTATCATGCAAAGGCATCCGTTTGATTGCAACAAGACCAAGACCATCGCAACGGCAGGAAGGAAGTCATTGTGGAGCCCAAGTCGGCGTCACCACCAGAGCCTTTGATAGGAGAGGACCAACTTTGGTCCGGATAAGTGTACCAGCTGTTCCCCTTCAAAATGGCCAATTGTTGGCGCCCTTCCGCTCAATATTTGGGAAGAGGCCGGGTCTTTGCCTACAAATAGGACTAGCCACCCGCAAGGTAGAGGCATGTAGAGAGAGGATCCGACATCACGGGATCAAGCGAGAGAGAAGCGGCCCGAACTCCCACTAGCAGTTCATCACTCCAGCCAAGAACAGACCCTCGCGAGGCTGTTCTTCCTTGTATTGTTCATCATCATCAGCCCAAGAGTCAATCCACCACACCACAAACTAGAGTAGGGTATTACACCACAATGGTGGCCCGAACTAGTATAAACCCTGTGTCTCTTGTGTTGTTCCTTTCATAGCTTAGATCTTAGCGAGGCGGCTAGGTGCAGGAAGGTAGAGGGTGAAATCTCCACGCACAACCCAGTGTTCAAACCTAGAGGGTCTGCCGGAACCCGAAATTCGACATTTGGCGCGCCAGGTAGGGGTGCGCCGGAACTTGTCTTCTGCCGCCCTGTTCTTCGCTGACCACCGCATCCATGTCAGGCGCTCATCAGGCCCGCGCCGAGCGCCGAGCCGCTCTTGCTTCCCGCGTCGCCTAGACGGCCCCCGTCGGCGGCCGTCCCCGCCATTCCCCATCGCCTGCCATCAACGCCGCCATCGGCCCGGCGGGGAACGAGCAGCAAGCATCATCCCAGCACCCGTCCGTGAGGCGAGACGGCCGTACCGCTACTCGCCGCTCGCCCCGCTGGTTCTTAAATCGCGCTCGCGCGCTGGAAAACTCGAGCTGCGCTCATCGCGGCAAACGAGCTCCTGCGCTACCGCCCTGTCGACAACGTCTACGAAGAGTGGCTCGACCGCGTCGCCGAGCTCGTCCGCGCCGCAGGGGCTCCCCCGTGCCGTCCTACTTGCTGCACCGCCCCACCCTGTGCGGGCGATGAACCTCTAGGGGCGCCTCAGCCGCCTCCCCCCTCAAGAAGGCGCCTTGGCCCCAAGGCGCGTGGCCCCTGGGTGGAACCCGCTCCGTCTGGCGCCAGCGCAGCAAGAGCAGAGCTGCCAAGAAGTCCCTCGCCCCCAAGAAGCTGCCCGAGTGCTCCCTGCACCGGCTCGTCACGACCACGCTCCTGCTCCAGCACGCCAAGACCCGTGCTGCTCCCAGCTGCAACGCATAGGGACCCGCAAGACCAGGCTCTTCGTCACCAAAAGCCTCCCGTGGACACAGCAGGCTGCCGCGCCTTCACCGCCGAGCTGCGCGGCGTCGCGTGGCCCGGCAAGTTCAATCCAGACCTGCCTCCTCGCTACGACGGCACGACCGACCCTGCGGAGTTCCTCCAGCTCTACGAGCTGGGCATCGAAGCCGCCAACGGGGACGAGAAGGTCATGGCGAACTGATTTCCCATGGCACTCAAGGACGGAGCCCGCACACGGCTCTGAACACAGCTCTGGCACGATCTCCTCCTGGGACGAGATGCGCACCCACTTCATCGCCAACTTCCAAGGTACTCGCGACTGGCCTCCTGCCGTGAGCGACATGCGCCGCATCAAGCAGCAGCCAGGGGAGACCCTGCAGAATTACATCCAGCGCTTCAACAACGCACGCCTCAAGATTCCCAAGGTGACTGAGGAGGCCATCGCCTCCGCCTTCTCTGACGGTGTGCAAGACGTCAAGATGAAGGAGGAGCTAGCGATGCATGAAGATCTGTGCACTTCCTTGGAGCTGTTCAACTTGGCAACCAAGTGCGCTAGGGCTGAGGAAGGGCGCCTTTCCCTCCTCGAGCTGCCAGTCGCGGACATAGATGAGAAGAAATCCAAGGCCAAGGACGTGAAGCGCAAGGGGGCTGCCGTGCTCGCGGCAGAACCAGACACCAAGCGGGGCAGAGATCAGCCCGAGTCTTCCAAGGGCAGCCGGTACTGTGTGTACCATGACCTGCACACCCACAACACCAACGAATGTCAAGAGCTCCTGGCCATGCGAGAAGGGAGGATCGGCCGACGCGCCGACCACAACGATCGAGGCTACGGCCGAGGAGGAGGAAGAAACGTAGGACGCTGGGAAGACCGTGGCCCTCGCCAAGGGTGGCGCGACCGACCTCGCGAGGATCGCTGGCAGGAGCATCCTCGCAAGGGAGACTGGAGGGATCAGCCTCGCGAGGATCGCCCGCAAGGAAACGCAGGCCTCCCTCCTCTGCGCCGCCCGTAGCCAAGGAGAAGCGAGGACCATCATCGGGGCCGAGGGGCTGGGGGCTTCCAGGAGCCACGCGCGATCGCTTGCATCCTGGGCGGAGCTCAAGCCCCAGCCTCTCAACGCATCTTCAAGCAGTTCGCCCGTGAAGTGAATGCAGTCCTCCCCAAGCTCGAAGCCACGCGCCCTCTCAGGTGGCCAGCATGTGCCATCACGTTCAGCTCAGCGGATCAGCTCAAGTCTTGTGACCACGGTCGAGTCCTCCGATGCTTTGTTCCCCAATCATCAGCAACGTGCAAGTCAAAAGGACCCTCATCGACGGCGGAGCAGGGCTCAATGTCCTGTCCGTAGAGACATTCAACAATCTCCAAGTGCCTTACAATGAGCTTCAGCCAATGAAGCCTTTCTCCGGAGTCACCGATGGCTCCACGGTTCCGATTGGGCAGGTCCGCCTCCCTGTCACCTTCGGGGCGCGCGACAACTACCACACCGAGCTCATCGACTTCGATGTCGCCCACATTCGCCTTCCATACAATGCCATCCTCGGGTACCCAGCTCTGGCCAAGTTCATGGCCGTGACTCATCACATCTACAACGTCCTCAAGATGCCAGGAAGCGGCGGAGTCATCACGGTGCCTTGTGAAGAGAGAGAGACGCAGTGTGCTCCCTAGAGCGAGCCTTTCAAGCCGCATCACTTGAAGAACCAGATCGCAGGAGCGTGAGGCTCCCTGAGACTGCTCCCAAGAAGAAGAAGACATCGCCAGGCCCGACCCCTCTGGAGGCAGGCCCCTCAGGGTCTGCAGCTGCCCAGGGGGCACCGCCTTCTGTCGCATAGGAAGGTGCGCCCGGTGCCCTCCTCAAGCAAGGCTTGGGGGCTCTCTCCTGGAGGGCCACCGACCTCGCCAAGGTCACGAGGGAGGCGCTTGGGCACCACTTGGAGGCGTGCTTCGAAGCACGTTTCCCTCAGGAAGGAGCAAGGCAAGGAGGGCCAAACCCTCAGGAGTTCGTCAGTCAGATCACGCAGGAGTTGCAGGAGTCAAGAGTCATGAGTTGCAGCCGCCGCTTACCCGCCGTAGCTCCCCATCCAGGCGAGGATGGTGGGCTGCGCGTCTACATCGACATACCACGGCTCAACCGAGACGCCTCTCAGGAGCGCTTCTGGCCCTCACGCGCGGGGCGCTGCGAGCCCACCCCACAGCTATGTTCGCATGCCCTACGGCCTGCCAAACGCGGCCGCGACGTACCAGCGCCTCATGAGGAGCATCCTGGAGGCTCAAGAGGCCAGGCGTTCCGCAGTCCTGGCAGAGATGGAGATGGTCCACGAGGAGCCACCAGCGCCTCCGGAGCCTCCCGAGGCTCCTGGGCCTGGGGGCTCGTGAAGATCGGCTTCCGCAGCCCATGATGTCCGCTACTTCAACATCCCTTCGTCCTCAACGTTATCAGGTGACATCCTTCAAGTTTCATTTCCAGCTGGGAGCGCCCCCCAGGGCTGCATCATTCCCAGGCCACGTGGGTCCATCCCTGCGGTGTGTATCCCTTTTACTTCATGTTCTTAGCTTACTTTGTGGGGAAGCCCCTCGGGCTGCATCATCCCCACGTCGCTCAGGCCAGACCCAGCGATGTCTGCCTTCCCTGCATCTATCTAAATGAACTTGTTTCTTCGTGATTAACGTGCTTGACCTAGTTGCCTGCTCAACTAACACCAACTGATGGAGCTACTCCCGTGGCACGGCGCGCTTGCGCATGGGTCCCGTCCACCTGCAACGCCGACGAACTGAACGCCCGAGCTCGGCGCGGCAGCCCGCAGCGCCACCTCGTCGGGCCTTGATTGCCTCGTCACCTCTCGAAGCAACCCACGGTGGCCTTCGCTTGTCATAGCGGACTCTTGTTCTTTTTATGGTGAGCCTGCAGGATCCCTTCAAGGCAAAGCGCCAGGCAAGGCCCTCGCGGCGTCTTCTTCACTCTCGCCCACGTGAACCGCTTGCATGTTAAAGGGGGTACTGAGCATCGCGACTCATGGGCTCCTCGGCTCTCCAGCCCTCACCCTCTGGCCTTGTCCACGGCATCGCGACACAGCATACCAGCGGTGAGAGCCGCTCGAGGGCCGGGACCCGAGGACGTAGAGCAGAAAGGGGAGCAAAGGCGTGAGGGAAGAGGCACGCGGGGACCTCGCCTGGCAACCCCTCGCCAGCCGATGCGCGGACCAAGTGCCGCACCAGGAAGCGGTTCCTGACTCTCGAGATAAGTCACCCTACGGAAACACTAGCTGCCGCAGCACCGTCCCCGCACCCAATGCAATCCCGTTTTAGCAACGTCACGCTCCTTTGTCACCGAACGATGGCTGCTTGAGCGCTAAAGGGAACCTCCTGAGCATCGCGACTCAGGGGCTCTTACTTGACCCCGGGCCGCTCACCTCCTGGCCTTGACCACGGCATCGTGACCTGGCATACCAGCGACGGCTGAAGCCTGCCTTGGGACCGGGACCTGTCAGTGCAGAGCACCAAGCCCTCGTGAAGTTCGAAAGGAAGAACTAAGCTAAGACGGAATGAGCATCTCGCACTACTTCATGGCAAGGACTATATTAACAAACAGAACCGCAGGCACCTTACAAGCCCCCACGGGGCGCGCTTTTCCGATTCCTCGCAGGGAACAGATCCTAAAGAACGCTAACTACACGTGCCCCCGCAAGAGACGCCATCATAAATAGTGGGCCGTCGGGCACCGGCGCCAACCTCATCCAGATCAGAGGCGGCGGCGGCCTGACGAGCCCGTCCTGCTCCGAGAGCGGCGCAGGCTCGGGGGCTCGTAGCTGTCGTCGCTCGTCTCCGGAGTCGCGAAGAGCTCAGCGGAGTCGCTAGACCCTCCGCCGCCTCTGCCGCCTGAGGAGCCGCTGAGGGAGCGATCGGCGAGCCTGGTCCTCGCCGCGGCATGGCCCCGACCGCCTCTCTCAGGGCAGCACTCCAGCCGGCGTCCGTCCGCGTCGAAGACCTTGAAGAGCATCATGGGCGTCGTGCGTACTCGGGTGGATCGCGAGGGCGCCCCTCGTCCTGCAGACCCGGGCGATCTCGCCCCAACCTCGAGTCATGAAGACCTTGCCCAGGGCGACGACCGCGACCTCAGCTTCGGTGGCGAGGGTGTTGCAGCTGGCATGCTGCAACCAGAGCTCCAAGTATCCCCCTTGCGGCATCATGAAGGCGAAGGAGCAAGGAAGGCGGATCCAAGACTGAGGAGGCATGGCAGCGTGGAGCACAAACTCTCGGGAGGAGCCCTCGGCATGGACTCCAGGAGGGACAACGCGCACCGCCGTGACACGCCGACGCCGACGGCGGCGCCGTCCATGGCGCTCGGCATCAACTCCTGCAGGGCCCTCAAGGTGGGCGTACAAGGGCAACGGGAACCCTGGCGGCGGCCGCTCGCACCAAGGCCTCGACACCTCCTGCCGGGCGCCATCATCTCGACAGCATAGGGCTAGCCGTTTCTTCGGCGGAAGCGGGTCGGGACCCTCTCGGGGAGCCTTTCCCTTCTCTTCCGCGAAGAACCGGCAGATCGGAGCCATTGCGGCAAGGTAGAGCAAGGACGGAGAAGAAGGAGAAGCAAGAAGAGATGGACTGGTAGGGCACGCGCCCTTCCGTACTTATAACCGAAGAAGGCCAACCGCCGACTTCCACGATCACAGGTAATCATGACCCGCTTTGCATGCAGGGACTTGTCAATTTGTGCAGTCGCCGAGGCGTCATGGGGGAGCAGAGCCGCCCACTTCCAATCAACCGCCACGCGGCACCCAAGGCCGCAGCTGTTAGAACTCATGGGCGCTTCTCACTTGCCCTTCGCTTTCTACGCTCAACCAAGTCCGCTTTCGCGCCTTGGGCCGGGGAGCTACTGTCGGCGTTGCAGGGAGCAGGGGTACCCAGACTTGCACACTGCGGTCTCGGCGTGGCTCAAGGGTGGCCCATCAAGGCCCATCTTCATCAGCACAAGCTCAAGACCCTCGCGAGGGGCCAAGCCTCGCGGGGCGGACGACAGGGAGCTTCCTCAGGCACGGCCTCGTGAGGTTGGCTCGCGAGGAGGCGGAGAGATCAAGGCGGGGTACCTCACGAGGTGCCCATGTCGCAAGCCATGACGCCCAAGAGGCGCCCGGGCGGGCGTCGGCCAGCAGCGATGTCCTCCTTTCCTCTTTGGTGCAAAGGGAGCAAGCGTAGGCAAGAGTATCAAGCAAAGGCATCCGTTTGATTGCAACAAGACCAAGACCGTCGCATGAACGGCGGAAGGAAGTCATTGTGGAGCCCAAGCCGGCGTCACCACGAGCCTTTGACGAGGACCAACCTTAGTCAGGATAAGTGTACTAGATGTTCCCCTTCAAAATGGCCAATTGTTGGCGCCCTTCCCGCTCAATATTTGGGAAGAGGCCCAGGGTCTTTGCCTATAAATAGGACTAGCCACCCGCAAGGTAGAGGCATCTAGAGAGAGGATCCAGCATCTGGGATCAGCAGAGAGAGAGCGACTGAACTCCCCCTAGCAGTTCATCACTCCAGCCAAGAACAAACTCTCGCGAGGTTGTTCTTCCTTGTATTGTTCATCATCATCAGCCCAAGAGGCAATCCACCACACCACAAACTAGAGTAGGGTATTACACCACAATGGTGGCCCGAACTAGTATAAACCCTGTGTCTCTTGTGTTGTTCCTTTCATAGCTTAGATCTTAGCGAGGTGGCGAGGTGCAGGAAGGTAGAGGGTGAAATCTCCACGCGCACCCCAGTGTTCGAACCTAGAGGGTCTGCCGGAACCCGAAATCCTACAGTCGTTGTTGCGCGGCGACCCCGGGCGCGGCGTGGGCAATGCTGCTCGTCGCTCCGTCCTCCCGAGCCCTCATCTCGGGCGTACAATGGTAGAGGATACCCTGGAGGAGGCCGCTCGCACCAAGGCCTCGTCACCACCTACATCACCGCTTCGTCACGGCGGTGGACCGACCTCTTCTTCGGCGGAAGTGGCCATGGGTCATCCCGGGGGGGGGGGGGGGGCTTTCCCTTCTCTTCGGCAAAAAACCTTCTTATAGGCGCCATTGTTGTTAGCAGTGGAGCAAGGAGGAAGAAGCAAGCAAGCGAGGAAGAAGCAATGAAGGCAAGTGCTGCCCGCGCCAGCCTTTTGTCAAGTCGTGCAGTTGCCGAGGCGGCGTGGGGAAGCGGAGACGCCCAAGTCCAATCAACCGCCATGCATCAACCGAGGCCGCAGGATTTTGGGGGCTGTGATGCTCCATACTTGACCCTTGGCTTCCCCGCGAAGCCCAGCCTGAGCGCACCTTGGGCTCGGGGGCTACTATCGGCGTTCTGGGAACGGTGTTCCCCATACTTGCTTGCCTACGGCCCACGGCGTCGCTAAGCCAGCAGACCGTATGGACCATCTTCATCAACAAGGCATCCAAGACCCTCGCGAGGGGGACGACGCAAGACCTCCTTAGGAGTGGCCAAGTCAGGAAGGCTCACGAGGAGTAGAGATATCAAGGCGGGGAAAACCTCACGAGGCTCTCATGACGTGAGCCATGACGATCGACACCAGGTGGGTGCCAGCGCGCGCAGCCTCCTTGTTTCCTCTTTGGTGCTAAGGAGGAAAGCGCAGGTGAGGAGTACCAAGGCATCAGGCAAAGGTTGCCATTGTCGGTGTACAAAAATAGGAGCACATTTTTGTACCCCTTTTCCTGTGCATGGGCAGTCAGAGCCGCGCCCACGACCACACCAAGCAGAACGAGGGAAGTGAGCCAAGGTAAGATCGAAGCCCAAGACAATTAAAGCAACGCCAAGGCGAAGAACACAAGGAGCAGAGGGATGAAGCAGGTTCCCTCGGCAAGACCCTTGCTGGGCGGCGTCAGCGGCCCCGGCAAGACCCTTGCCGGGACAGCTCGCCCCGCACCAACAGAGCAGCCACCCTTGAGCCCACGGCCCCCAGCGCCATCATCAGCGTGAGGCCAGGGCTCAGAAAGGCACCTCTGTGGTGGCATGCCGATCTTTGTGAAGACATATTCAAGGTCAGATGAGGATTAGAAGACGACGATTCTCGGCAAGATCCTTGCCGAGGAAGGCCACCAGACCCCCCCAGCAAGATCCTTGCCGGGGACGACAGCACGCCACGGCAAGACCCTTGCCGGGCCATCCGGCAAGGCCCTCGCCAAAGACGCCGACGAGGCCACCGCCAAGCCCACGTCAACCAAGCTTCCACCATCGTTGACATGCAGCTGCCAGCCCAACCAGCTGGGCGGGCACCTGCGTGGCAACATGCAGCTCCTAGGACAACTCATCGAGCACCTGCGTGGTGGCATGCAGATCTTCGTGAAGGCTCCACCACCGCGCCAACTCAGCTGCCTGCCTGCCTACATGGCACCGCACGCATCCCTGGCCGAGGCGTGTGTCGAAGCGAGGAGGAGTGGCGACGGACGGGACGGGCCTCGCCCCCATCCCCGATAAAGCAAGGGGACACCTAAGCTATGCATTAAATGCACCTTGTCCTGTAATACGAGGTATAACCTCGTGCCATCAGAGACCTTTCCACCTCCTGTGTGCCACTGTGGCAACCCCTTTTTCCTATAAAAGGAGGCCCGAGGCGACCAGGAGAAGGATTCGGCTCTTTCGAACCGTGCACTGACCATAACTAGTTTGAGAGCTCAAGAACTCTAAAAAATACACCCTCAAAAGCAGGACTAGGGTTTTACACATCCTCGCGGCCGAACCTGGGTAAATGTGACACCCCCAAAATTTAACCATGTTTTGTTTATTCAAATTTTGCCAGGAAACTTAAACTTTTATTTTCTGGATTTCCTTTTGAATTCAGAGCCATTCTTTTCTTTTTTTATTATGGAGTTTTTACCCCAAGTGAAACAATTTCAATCATTATTGGACTTATTTACCCTCTCAAATAGAACAATTCTTTTATCAGTGGGATTATTTATATAATTATTTATCCCTGAGCTTTATCTCTCTAAAATGGTTTTTCATAAGTTTAGGGTCCCATTTGCACTGCAACCCTTTTATAAATTCATTCAAAAATTCCACCGAAATTTGGGGATGTCATGTGATGTTTTTAAATCACTTTTATGCAAAAATATATTTCGTTCATTGGATATTTTGAGTTCTACACCAAGTTTTCAAATCTGGTCCAGTGGGCAATTTTGCACTACAACCTAATTAAATATTTCTTTAAAACTTCCACCAAAATTATGGGATGTTAATAGGAGTAGGTTATTCAACTTTATGCAAAAACCCCAGTGTTGTTCTTTGAAAAATTTGAGTGAATCATCCTCATTTGCATTCTGGTTCAACTTGGTGATTTGTACTACAACCATATATTTGCATGCTCTTTCTCCCTGGATTCTTTCTCCTAATTGTAGACCACCCTACCAAACCCATAAGTCCAGGGGAGTGGACCCATTGGAGGATTTTTAGTGCAAGCAATGATGCCATTTACCTTCTGTCCAGAATAGAAGATTTGCAAAACTTGCACTAACAAGTTTCTGTTTTTGACAAACTAACTTTACCACCCTCTTATTCATCCAAAGAGATTATGATCTGGGGACTTTGGCCACCCCAAGAGTTGCCTAGATGCCATTGGCATTTTGTCAAACACCTTGAGTGCATGGACAGTTTTGACATGAGTTTTGTCTTTGCACTGTGACCTTGCATCTCTGGACAGACTAGCATGTCCACTAAGCCCCTAGGTGACCCTAACCCAGACCTGTTGAACCCCAGCCTCACCCAAGACCTCTGGCACGCCCTGGCATTGCATCAAGCACCTGGTGTGCGTGCGCTGGGCGTGCCCAGAGCGTGTGTTTTGCATGTGCGTGCGCCCGTGCCGCCGCATTGTGCCCCTGGCCCTTGCTCGCCTATAGAGTCGCGCCCGCCCTCATCCACACACCGGAGCCCTCCAAGACAGCCACTGGAGCCCTCTGGCGCTTGTTGTCGGGTCGGCCCGTGGCGGCTAGCGGCCCGGCCACACCGCCTTTGCCCGCAGACGGCGCCGGCCGAAACCACGCGCTTCGCCCATTTCGCCGTTGAGCAGTTCTAGCTTATCCCCTCGCCCTGCCAGACCCCGCCAACCATCGCCACGCGCCCCCCAGCTACAGAACGGCGGTCGCCGACGATCCTATCCACGGCCACCGCGAACCGACCTCGCTATGCTATAAATGGAGAACCCGAGGCTCGTCCCCAAAGACTCGTGCAACCACAAGCCATCTCCCTAGGACCCCCCACAGCCAGCAATCGACGGCAGGAGGTCTTCTTCCCCGCCTCCGGCCAGCTCGGCCGCCGCCACGATCCGGTCCCACTCGTCGTAACCAGGGCCTCTCCCATCATTCCAGCGCCACCGCTCGACTGCCCATGACCCTACAGAGCCGCCCAACACCTCAAACCCGCTCGGGAACCACCGCAGCCCAGGACCCCAAACTCACCCGACGGCCACCGTCCGCTGCGGAGCTAGACGCCGGCGACTCCGTCCACCCCAGGGACCATAGAGACCACCGAAGGGACTGCCTCAACCCCCCTGAGCCCGCGGATGGCCTCGGTTTCTCGAACGGTGCCGCCGTTCACCGGCGAGCATCGCCGGAGTCCCGCCATCGCTCGGGCAGAGGAGAAGGGAGGGAGAGGTGACTGGTCAAACCTGACCAGTGGGCCTCTTGGACCCACTGTCAGTGACCCATCGCCGGTCCACGCTGGCGTAAGTGGAGACATAAAACCAGAGTACGCCTTCGACGTGTTCAGTTTTCGAAACATTTTTCTTTTTTCTGTTTTATTTTAAAAACAGATTTGACCAAAACTTTGACTCGCTATATCTTTTAAAATAAAACTCCAAATGAGTTGATTCTTTTTCCTACCTCTCTCAAATTTAGTCTAGTTTATTTTTAGATTTATTTAAAAAAAATTCAGACAGCTCTTTTGTACTGTTTTAAAGCTATGAGTTAATTTGAATGATTTCAAAAATAGGTTTTTGAAGAAGAAGTCGGATTTCAAAAGGCACATCCCACTTGCATACTCTTGAAGGCAAGCATTCTGAACCCTGGAATGATATTTTTGTGTGTTAGTTAATACGATTATAACACCACCTTAATACGGCGAGCTCGTTATTTTATGTGGTGATACGATCATTTGCATGAATGCATATTGGAAACTTCCTTGCTATTGGAAGTGGATGTACTTGTGATAGTAATCGTCCTCGTATGCCTTACATGCATGCCGAAAAGAAATCCGGGAAAGCCTCTGCCTTGGGTAGGCGTGAGCTTGTCTCCGGTCTCCGTCGGGACGGTTATGTCCGGTATGGCATAGTAAGGTATAATGAGTGGTGATTACATTGGTTGAAATATCTTTGTTATACATATCATGCAGGGAATTTTAAACCTCCTGAGTCGACCGTAGATCGAGTCTTGTTCCAGTAACCCCCATACTTGTTTCGTACTACCACGTGTCCCTGCCATAGGTAGGGTACGCTTCAGTAAGTTGTCAACCCCTTCCTAGCAAACACCGTACAGAGAGGCCATGGTGGAAGATACCGGCTGCATCCGGTAGGCATGCCACCTGGTCCGGGGGCATGGGTGTTTCCGGTTGGGACCGAGAGGGAGGCACCCCTTAGAGCGCGCGATATAAATTTGATCCCATGCTACGTGAGGTTGTAGCCTCCCCACTTAGAGCTTTGCTTAACAAGTGTCATGGGTGATTCCAGACACCTGTAAGTTAAGCTGGTGTGTGCAGGTCAGGTGTGTTCTCAATTAAAGACCGTAAATGGAATTAGTTCCGATGGACTAAAGGAATCTGTTACTCGTGGGTAAAGAGTACACCCTCTGCAGAGGTTAAATATATTCGAATAGCCATGTCCATGGTTAAGGACTACAATCTGGGATGGGTCAAGTGTCGGTCTTGGTGTCGGTCTTCGGAGGAGAAACTGCTAAACCAGAACATGGATCATGACTTGTGAGTTGTGTTGATTATGATGATTGTGATTATTATTATTGCGGACTAAGCCATTATACTACTTGAATTATTGAGTATCCCTGGGACGGTTCTACCTCCTGGGTATTCACTGTGACCATTTACCTTATAAGCCCTTTATGTGGTGTCGCTCAGACGCCCGACTGTGGCATGCTTGTTATTTATTTACTTTATAAGCCCTTTATGTGGTGAAACATAGACGCCCGACTGTGGCATGCTTGTTATTTATTTACTTTATAAGCCCTTTATGTGGTGTCGCATAGACGCCCGACTGTGGCATGCTTGTTATTTATTTACTTTATAAGCCCTTTATGTGGTGTCGCGTAGACGCCCGACTGTGGCATGCTTGTTACTTATTTCACTTATAAGCCCTTTTATGTGGTGTCGCTCAGACGCCCGACTGAGGCATGCTTTATATTATTGTCCTTTCGAGGCGTCGCTTCAGACACCCGATGGGTGCATTCTATTTTTATTCTCTGATTTCATACTCCTGTTTTAGATGAATAACCTACTTGCATGCACCAGGGATTTTATTTTACGACTGACAATGTGATCATAGAATATTTCAGAGCATGATTATCGTTTGTTATATTATACCCGTGTTCATAATGTTTGCGAGCACATTCAAAAGTACTCACTGGCTTGTCCCTGGCTATTGTCTTGGCCAGATTTATTGCTTGGAGAGGAGCATTGCGATGACAGCCCTGAAACCTAAGCAACGGTGATTGCAGCCTCGCGAAGATAGGAGTTAACCTGGTCAGCTGTCCTGTGGGGAAATGGAGTCCCATAGACGCTGATGATCCACAAACCGCTCCGCCATCAACCACTAGAAACCATTTGTTGTACTCATAGGACTGCATGGTCTTTTACTACATATTATGTATTTTGCTTGGAATTTCTGTATCAAGTTGGTGCCTCATCATCTAACAGTAATCCTGGGGCTGGTGAACACAAGGGCCATTTCTTGGAAATTAATATCCCGAAAATCTGGTCCTGACGAACTTGGTATCAGAGCCAGGCTGACCATTGGCTAATCCTATCTTAGCCAGGTCGAAAAACCTAGGTAAACCAACCCACCAGACCTTAACCAAACCCCGGCCAAGCTTCTCGTGCAAGATAGCCACACAGTGACCCCGACACTTTCAGTCGGTGCTCAACCTATCAGCCTAACCTGTCGATCACGCGCTAGTGACCGACACCTATATTGTCCCATTCGCAAGCATGCGAAGGAAGACTCCGTCCCCTTTTTCTATAAAAAGGGCACGCTAGCCTCAACGTAGCACAGCACAAACTCTTCCCCAAACCGAGCTATAATGCCTGGCCCCGTCGTGCACAATGAGACCACAGCAACCAACCTTGGAGGTTTTGTGACCGTGCTCGCGAACCTCACCCGCCGTGCCTTTGCATTAGAAGAACCCCCAAAATATGTTGTGTACCAAGGACCCATGAGCGGTGAGAGCCGTCAATTCTAGGCCACCGTGGACATCTATGGTAGGGATCTATCTCCAGAACGCCCCTACAGGTTCACCAGAAGGACAACTTCCTTTGAGCCACAAGCCATCCAACTAGCTGCTCGAGAGGCTGTAGTTCAACTCCGGCACTTGTCACCGAGAGTTAACTGTCGCTCGTTCTACTACTACCCCAGCCGCGACGGGTATGGTAGACCACCCCAAGTTGCCAATGGAGATCACGAGACGGATCCTGCACTATTGCATCTGGTGCGCTATGTAAGTGCACTAGAGGATATGTTCGATTAAATCACCCATGATCTGATCGCAGCTCGTGGAGAGCTGATTCGCCGAGCTCCGACAAGAGGATAAGTTGAGCCCAACACTGACAACCCAGTCGTGCTGTTCGGACAACCGATCGAGTCTTTGAGATCTGCCCCAGTCATCGACCAAAACACCTTGATGTCCCCAGAAGTGCTTCATCGCCTTTTGGGAACACGCTCCAACGGGATTGTGGCCAACAATCCTCGAGATGGTCATCACCGCTACCCCGACCCTGCAGTCCCTCAACCCCCTCCCGCTGATCCCAACGGTGAAAACCGTGGAGAAGCCTCGACGTCCACAAGGCAAGCCCGCTTAGATATTAACGAGGTAGATTCGAGTCACTCAAGTAGTACCGAGTCTTAGTATGTCCATGCCCTGTAATTGTGTGATCCTGTATCGTCGTAATTAAATGTTGTTTGCTTGTACGCCCCTATTTTAAATAACAGCCACGCATACGTACGTTGGTGTGCGTTTGCAATTTTAACCCGGACATAGCTGCCAACCCCGACGACACAAAGTCTGTGCTTTTTGGTTTCAACTAACAGGAAAGATATTTTCGAAGACAACTCTTAACAAATCTCGAGGACGAGATTTTTTTCTTAAGGGGGGTAGTGTTGTGACACCCCAAAAATTTAACCATGTTTTGTTTATTAAAATTTTGCCAGGAAACTTAAACTTTTATTTTCTGGATTTCCTTTTGATTTCAGAGCCATTCTTTTCTTTTTTATTATGGAGTTTTTACCCCAAGTGAAAAAATTTCAATCATTATTGGACTTATTTACCCTCTCAAATAGAACAATTCTTTTATCAGTGGGATTATTTATATAATTATTTATTCCTGAGCTTTATCTCTCTAAAATGGTTTTTCATAAGTTTAGGGTCCCATTTGCACTGCAACCCTTTTATAAATTCATTCAAAAATTCCACCAAAATTTGGGGATGTCATGTGATGTTTTTAAATCACTTCTATGCAAAAATATATTTCATTCATTGGATATTTTGAGTTCTACACCAAGTTTTCAAATCTGGTACAGTGGGCAATTTTGCACTACAACCTAATTAAATATTTCTTTAAAACTTCCACCAAAATTATGGGATGTTAATAGGAGTAGGTTATTCAACTTTATGCAAAAAAAAAGACAGTCTTGTTCTTTGAAAAATTTGAGTGAATCATCCTCATTTGCATTCTGGTTCAACTTGGTGATTTGTACTGCAACCATATTTTTGCTTGCTCTTTTTCCCTGGATTCTTTCTCCTGATTGTAGACCACCCTACCAAACCCTTAAGTCCAAGGGAGTGGACCCATTGGAGGATTTTTAGTGCAAGCAATGATGCCATTTACCTTCTGTCTAGAACAGAAGATTTGCAAAACTTAAACTAACAAGTTTCTGTTTTTGACAAACTAACTTTACCACCCTCTTATTCATCCAAAGAGACTATGATCTGGGGACTTTGGCCACCCCAAGAGTTTCCTAGATGCCATTGGCATTTTGTCAAACACCTTGAGTGCATGGACAGTTTTGACATGAGTTTTGTCTTTGCACTGTGACCTTGCATCTCTGGACAAACTGGCATGTCCACTAAGCCCCTAGGTGACCCTAACCCAGACCTGTTGAACTCCAGCCTCACCCAAGACCTCACACGCATACGGCATTGCATCAAGCACACAGTGTCGTGCGGCTGAGAAGCGCCAGCGTGTGTTTTGCGTCGTCTTGCGCCCGTGCCGCCGCGTCGTGCCTCGGCCCTCGCCTATAGAGTCGCGCCCGCCCTCATCCACACACTGGAGCCCTCCAAGACAGCCACTGGAGCCCTACAGCACCGCCGTCAGGTCGGCCGTGGCGTCTAGCGGTCGGCCACAGCCGCCTCTGCCACGGACCGCGCCGCCCGAGCCACTAGCGCTCGCCAGCTCGCCTCTGAGCAGTTCTAGCTTATCCCCTCGCCCTGCCAGACCCCGCCAACCGTCGCCACGCGCCCCCTAGCTACAGAACAACGATCGCCGATGATCCAATCCACGGCCGCCGCAAATCGACCTCGCTATGCTATAAATGGAGAACCCCGAGCTCGTCCCAGCACTCAGGCAACCACAAGCCATCTCTCTAGGACCCCCCACGGCCAGCAATCGATGGCAGGAGGTCTTCTTCCCCGCCTCCGGCCAGCTCGGCCGCCGCCACGATCCAGTCCCATTCGTCGCAATCAAGGCCTCCCCCATCATTCCAGCACCACCGCTCGACTTCCTATGACCCTACGGAGCCGCCCAACACCTCAAACCCGCTCGGGAACCACCGCAGCCCAGGACCCCAAACTCACCCGACGGCCACCATCCGCTGCGGAGCTAGCCGCCGGCGACTCCGTCCACCCCAGGGACCATAGCGACCACCGAAGGGACCGCCTCAACCCCCTTGGCCCGCGGATGGCCTCTGTTTCTCGAACGGTGCCGCCGTTCGCCGGCGAGCATCGCCGGAGTCCCGCCATCGCTCGGGCAGAGGAGAAGGGAGGGAGAGGCGGCTGGTCAAACGACCGATGGGCCCCTGGACCTTGTCAGTGACCCAGCGCCGGTCCACGCAGGCGTAAGTGGAGACGTAAAACCAGAGTACGCCTTCGACGTGTTTAGTTTTCGAATCGTTTTTCTTTTTTCTGTTTTATTTTAAAAACAGATTTGACCAAAACTTTGACTGGCTATATCTTTTAAAATAATACTCCAAATGAGTTGATTCTTTTTCCTACCTTTCTCAAATTTAGTCTAGTTTATTTTAAGATTTATTTGAAAAAAATTCAGAAAGCTTTTTTGTACTGTTTTAAAGCTATGTGTTAATTTGAATAATTTCAAAAATAGGTTTTTGAAGAAGAAGTCAGCTTTCAAAAGGCACGTCCCACTTGCATACTCTTGAAGGAAAGCATTCTGAACCCTGGCATGATATTTTTGTGTGTTGGTTAATACGATTATAACACCACCTTAATACGGAGAGCTCGTTATTTTATGTGGTGATACAATCATTTGCATGAATGCATATTGGAAACTTCCTTGCTGTTGGAAGTGGATATACTTGTGATAGTAATCGTCCTCGTATGCCTTGCATGCATAACGGAAAGAAATCCGGGAAATCCTCTGCCTTGGGTAGGCGTGAGCTTGTCTCCGGTCTCTGTCGGGACGGTTATGTCCGGTATGGCATAGTAAGGTATAATGAGTGGTGATTCTGTTGGTTGAAATATTTTTGTTATACATATCATGCGGGGAATTTTAAACCTCCTGAGTCGACCGTAGATCCCCATACTTGTTTCGTACTACCACGTGTCCCTGCCATAGGTAGGGTACGGTTCAGTAAGTTGTCAATCCCTTCCTAGCACACACCGTACAGAGAGACCATGGTGGAAGATATCGGCTGCATCCGGTAGGCATGCCACCTGGTCTGGGGGCATGGGTGTTTCCGGTTGGGACCGAGAGGGGGGCACCCCTTAGAGCGCGCGATATAAATTTGATCCCATGCTACGCGAGATTGTAGCCTCCCCACTTAGAACTTTGCATAACAAGTGTCGTGGGTGATTCCAGACACCGGTAAGGTAAGATGGTGTGTGCAGGTCAGGTGTGTTCTCAATTAAAACACCGTAAATGGAATTAGTTCCGATGGACTAAAGGAATCCGTTACTCGTGGGTAAAGAGTACACCCTCTGCAGAGGTTAAATCTATTCGAATAGCCGTGTCCATGGTTAAGGACTACAGTCTGGGATGGGTCACGTATCGGTCTTAGTGTTAGTCTTCGGAGGAGAAACTGCTAAACCAGAACATGGATCATGACTTGTGACTTGTGTTGATTATGATGATTGTGATTATTATTATTGCGGACTAGCCCATTATACTACTTGAATTATTGAGTATCCCTGGGACGGTTCTACCTCCTGGGTATTCACTATGACCATTTACTTTATAAGCCCTTTATGTGGTGTCGCTCAGACGCCCGACTATGGCATGCTTGTTATTATTTACTTTATAAGCCCTTTATGTGGTGTCCCATAGATGCCCGACTGTGGCATGCTTGTTATTTATTTACTTTATAAGCCCTTTATGTGGTGTCGCATAGACGCCCGACTGTGGCATGCTGGTTATTTATTTACTTTATAAGCCCATTATGTGGTGTCACATAGACGCCCGACTGTGTCATGCTTGTTACTTATTTCACTTATAAGCCCTTTTATGTGGTGTCGCTCAGACGCCCGACTGAGGCATGCTTTATATTATTGTCCTTTCGAGGCGTCGCTTCAGACACCCGATCGGTGCATTCTATTTTTATTCTCTGATTTCATACTCCTGATTTAGATGAATAACCTGCTTGCATGCATCAAGGATTCTATTTTACGACTGACAATGTGATCATAGAATATTTCAGAGCATGATTATCGGTTGTTATATTATACCCATGTTCATAATGTTTGCGAGTACATTCAAAAGTACTCACTGGCTTGTCCCTGGCTATTGTCTTGGCCAGATTTCTTGCTTGGAGAGGAGCGTTGCGATGACAGCCCCGGAACCTAAGCAACGGTGATAGCAACCTCACAAAGATAGGAGTTAACCTGGTCAGCTGTTCCTGTGGGGAAATGGAGTCCCATAGATGCTGATGATCCACAAACCGCTCCGCCATCAACCACTAGAAACCATTTGTTGTACTCATAGGCCAGCATGGTCTTGTACTACATATTATGTATTTTGCTTGGAATTTCTGTATCAAGTTGGTGCCTCATCAGCTAACAGTAATCCTAGGGCTGGTGAACACAAGGGCCATTTTCTGGAAATTAATATCCCGAAAATCGGGTCCTGACAGTAAACGATCCTTGTGCTGTCTACTAGCCCTGCTCTCGTCGCAACCCTACGCCCCGGCAACCGTAGTAGAGATTCTTGTGATCCCATAGGTGTCGTTCAACACCGACATCCTTGGCGCGCCAGGTAGGGGCGCAATTGTGAGAATCTGGTCTAGTAGTCAGCCTAGCAGTTCTTTGTCGCCATGGCCCCTCAGAAGAAGACGGCCACGGCGGTCGAATCGTTGGGAGCCGAACGACCCATGCCGGTGCGGACGAGAAGCGGACCGGTCGCAGACAGGACACGGGTCGCGGCCCATGAGCACCAAAGATCGCTTGAGCGGTGAACTGGCGAGCGGCGTCGTTCGTGCGCCAGACGATCGGCTACGTGTTGCCGGATCCAAAGACGGAGCTGGGCCCCCCGCAGGCGGCGCGGGGCCCTCCAGGGGCGTCGTTGTGCCGACTCCGGACGGCGCGGCAACCTCCAGGACGCCTACAACAGCGACCAACACGTGTTCTTCCTATGGTGTGCGCGCCTAGCAGCGTCACCACGTTGGTGACCCTGGGCACCACCGTGGGAAGAGCCCCGTGCGTCATCGGCAAGATGAAGGGGTTCAGCACGCTCACCGAAGCGCTGGTGAAAATGGCATGCAGCCGCTGGGTCGTGACGGAGCTCCTTCTAACATGGTTAGTAGTCGAAGCGCGCCGCCATCCACGCAGTCGTCGCCGCCGCCCACGCCAGCGGAAGCTTTGGCATGCGCATAGCTACTCCTCGACTTCCCTCCTGCTGCGGAGAAGCTCGACGAGTGGAGGGCCACCATCCGGAGCCTCGTCGCCGTCGCAAACAAAGACGATCTGTGACCGGCGGGGCCCTCGGGTCGGCGCTCCACCGAGCCACCACATGCTGGCGCTGGGAGGACCGGGGGAGCTGCGGCCACGGTGCACTCTCCTCCTCCTCGCCAGCCGCCGCGGGCGTCGGCCCGTCGCGACGACGCTTGTGATAACATCTCCATAGCGTCGTCCGACCCGCGGACCCTCCGCGACCAGTGCCAGGTCCTTCGGGAGCGAGCTCATGAAGACGCTCAAACCACCGTCGAGCGCCGCGGTGAAACGCGCCGCCAGTCGGACAAGCGGGCGGGACCCGCTATGGACCACCCAACACCAGGGAGCCCCGGAGGCCTACCTTACGAGGTGAGCTGCCCGGCTTTTACCCGTGAGCTGAGGCAGTTCTAGTGGTCGTCCCACCGCACGTTCAAGCCCGACGTCGGCGAGAAGTATACTGGCAAGACCCTCCTTCCGAGTTCCTCAGCATCTACACCATCGCGATGCAGGCCGCCGGGGCTCGCCACGACAAGGTGCTCAAGCCCAATGTGATGTCTTGGTTGATGCACTTGCCGGCGGATTCCATTTCTTCTTGGTCAGATCTATGCCATGAGTTCGTTGGCGCCTTCACAGGAGGCCACCAAGCTCATGGGCAGGCCAGTGATCTATATATCATTCCCCAAAAGGAAGGGGTGACCCTGCGCAAGTACATCCAGAGATTCAGCCGGGTGCAGTACAACATCCCTGACATTCATCCCGCCGCTGTGATTAGCGCGTTCCACCAGAACGTGCGCAATCGCAAGATGCGCGAGGACCTGGCGATGACCAAGGTTAAGGATGTTGCCGAGCTCTACGTTCTGGCCGATAGGTGCGCCTGGGCTGAAGAGGGACGGAAGTACACCGGTGTCACGTCCAAGATGCGACCCTATCCTAAAGGAACTCGAAGGTCCCACCAAGGATAGAAGCGCATCTTGAAGACGCTTTTGCAAGGTGGATATCATTACATCAACATTACATAATAGTGGAGATACATACAATACATACAATGTCACATGAATACAACAATACAACATACAAGATCAACATCCGACTACGGATGAATCATAAACAAAAACTCAAACAATATCCACCCTGCTAGCCCAGGCTGCCGACCTGGAACCTATCCCCTGATCGAAGAAGCAGAAGAAGAACTCCAAAACAAGCATACATCATTCTCGCGTCAAGATCATTGCATAACCTGTACCTGCAACTGTAGTTGTAGTAATCTGTGAGCCACGAGGACTCAGCAGTCCCATTACCATGGGTATCAAGACTAGCAAAGCTTAATGGGTAAGAAAGGGGTAAAGTGGTGAGGTTGCAGCAGCGACTAAGCATGTATGGTGGATAACTTACGCAAATAAGAGCGAGGAGGGAAGCAAAGCAAGCGGTCATCAACTAGTAATGATCAAGAAGTGATCCTGAACTCCTACTTACGTCAGACATAACCCAGAAACTGTGTTCTCCTCTCAAACAACCCCGAAAACACAGGGTGAAGCCTTGCGCTGATTTAGAAGGAGCTTCGCGAGATAATGCCGAAAACTTGGAACTCAGAAAAGAAAGGTGAATCAACTCGAACCGAGAATGTGACATGATGAACAACTCTGGAAAGAAGAAACTAGATCACTTGGATGAAACAATAATAAGAATTACGTTATGCGTATCCTTCACCAATTTAAATTGATGACAAGTAACAGATTTGGCATACTACTTATTCTCGTACAAAGGATTAGGATAGATATGGCGCAAACTTGGGAAGGTCTTCAACGAACCACCGGTAGGATTGGAAAGAACGAATGAATCTATATGATAACAAAGGAAGAGAACTCTTGAACGAACCACCATAAGAATTGAAAATGAACGTAGCAAAGGCACAATTCACCGGGAAGAATTGGAAAACGAATGAAGATGCTTGAGAGAATTTAGATACAAGAGAATGAAGAGATCAGGAACTGATTAGAAGGATATTTGAACAATTCACCGGTAAGATTGGGAGAACGGTAGCTACACGCTGAGAATGAAGAATTATGACATGATGGCCTTCGGAAGAAAGAAATGGAAACAACTCATGAAATGCTCCGGATGGGTGAAAAGAATTCCCACAATCGAAAACAATTATAAGAGGATGGCATCAAACTTGAACTATGCATCTTTGGAAGAACGGGTAAGGATTTAAAAGGAACTCTTCTCCGGTCTTCAAAATCCGAGAATGACGACGAGAAACACCACCATGAATTGTTGAGATACTCCGGGAGAATGAAAAGCGAAGAGGTTGCGTGAACAATGAAAATAATTCGAAATCGATCTAGAAAAGCATTTGACTGATGAAAATTCATTCTTACGTCGAACTTTGAAAACACTAATTTGAGAATAACTCCAGGAAAATTAGAAGAGTCAGGTAAGATCCTGGAAAAGACCTGTGGGTTAGGGCCCACTCGAAAGAAACATCGTTGAAGGATTTTAAAGAGAGGTTGCACCGGTTGAATTAAATGACTTGAATGAGATAATAATCTCCAAATAGCTTGAACAGATCTTGGAAGAAAAGACGAGCCTTCTGAGATATCTTCAAAGACTCCAGACAAAGGAATAGCGAGAAGTGAATGATTAAGAGGTGCATCGGCATGAGAAATCATTAGAAACGAGAAAAGGAATATGATGAATATCGAAAGCTTGAATTGGATCCACCGGAGAAGAAACAACAATGAAGGATGATGAACTTGAAACTGTTGAGCATCTTCATGGGAAATCACCGGATAAGAACATTGAAAGAAAAGAATGAAGAGACTTCACATGAATAAATGGATACTTGATTAAAATATATAAGTCCTTGCAGAAAAGGGTGGGAGGGAGGGAAAACAAAGACAACTTGAGATGGATGAAACAAACACCATTGTGAAAACTTAGAATTGATCTCGCAAATGTTGAAATGATCGGATCCACTTAAAGAGAAGCACGCCGGTTGGAAAAGAATTAGCATGACGACCTCGCTGATCAAGAAGGATTATTATTCACATAGCAATATGAGAACACCGTTTAGGGAAGGTATGGATTCAACATTTGACATCGAAGCAACTCGAATACCACAAATAAAACAAAACAAAGGATTTGGCTTGCAGAATAAGCCGGAACAAATACATATGATAGAGATTTACCCAATCCCATATCATGCATCTGTCGGAAAGATATTCTAGGAGCTACTTGAATTCCCACCTATAAAACTCCCGAAACTTTCTGGTTATGCAATCTGGTGTTGGGGATACAGGGGACACAAAATATATCACCCAAACTAACAATACCTAGATCCAGCTGTATCCATCCTTCAACACATAACCAAGAAAACTCCGGAAATTGTGTACATCAACCTTCGAAAAGCATCCGTTATACAAGCTATGGCAATACTCCCGAACTCCCCAGTACTGGGTTGCGTCGAGGTTATCTCACCAACAACTGCATAAAAGAGATTTTCGATGTCGGCAAAACTCAGGTATTCCAGAACTGCAACGATAAAATTGTGACGACAACACCTCGGAGCTCAACTCCCCGGGACACTGCTACAACCCCTAAATGTCAGGAGGCACCAAGAACAATGTTCTCATCACAAGAATATCGGAACGATTCCGAGATACCCGCGTGATCCTAAAAAATTCGTGAAATATTGAGGAGAGGAAAGACAAAACATCTACGTCAAGAGGCCTCACCAGAGCGACGAAGGGGGCTGAGGAGTAAAAAGAATCCTACTCTCTGATATATAATCCTAAGACTCAAAATAGTTTTCTAGACTCAACAACGGCCAACAATCAAGGGGGCTCCTATGGTCGGTCGAGGCTCTGATACCAACCTGTCTCGCCCAAGATGCGACCCTATCCTAAAGGAACTCGAAGGTCCCACCAAGGATAGAAGCGCATCTTGAAGACGCTTTTGCAAGGTGGATATCATTACATCAACATTACATAATAGACGGGGATACATACAAGAGGCATACAATGCCACACGAATACAACATCACAATACATAAGAGCACCATCCGACTACAGATGAAACACAAACAGAAACTCAAACGACATCCACCCTGCTAGCCCAGGCTGCCGACCTGGAACCTATCCCCTGATCGAAGAAGAAAGCAGAAGAAGAACACCAAAACAAGTAAACATCGCTCTCACGTCATGGTCATCGCAAAACCTGTACCTGCAACTGTTGTTGTAGTAATCTGTGAGCCACGAGGACTCAGCAATCCCATTACCATGGGTATCAAAACTAGCAAAGCTTAATGGGTAAGGAAGGAGGGTAAAGTGGTGAGGTTGCAGCAGCGACTAAGCAAGTATGGTGGCTAACTTACGCAAATAGGAGCGAGAAGAGAAGCAAAGCAAGCGGTCGTCAACTAGTAATGATCAAGAGGTGATCCTGAACTCCTACTTACGTCAGGCATAACCCAGAAACCGTGTTCTTCTCTCGAACAACCCCGAAAAGAGACACTCACGGTTACGCACACGGTTGGTGTATTTTAGAAGATTTTACTTCAGTTTACTACAGCCGGATATTAACAAATCCCCATCTGCCACATAACCGCGGGCACGGCTCTCGAAAGTTTATACCCTGCAGGGGTGTCCCAACTTAGCCCATGATAAGCTCTCGCGATCAACGAAGGATATTCCTTCTCCCAGGAAGACCCGATCAGTCTCGGAATCCCGGTTTACAAGACATTTCGACAATGGTAAAACAAGACCAGCAAAGCGGCTGATGCGCCAACAATCTCGATAGGAGCTGCACATATCTCGTTCTCAGGGCAACACCAGATAGGTCAGCCTACGAGTAAAACCAGCCCTCGAGTTGCCCCGAGGTGGCCCCGCAGTCTGCCCGGTTCGAACCAGCACTTAGAGAAGCACTGGCCCGGGGGGCTAAAATAAAGATGACCCTCGGGTTGGCCGACCCAAGGGAAAGGGTATAGGTGGTGGTGAGGCAAATGGTAAAACCAAGGTTGGGCCTTCTTTGGAGGAGTTTTATTCAAAGCAAACTATCAAGGGGTCCCATAAATCACCCAACCGCGTTAGGGACGCAAAATCCGGGAACATAATACCGATATGACGGAAACTAGGGCGGCAAGAGTGGAACAAAACACCAGGCATAAGGCCGAGCCTTCCACCCTTTGCCAAGTATATAGATGCATTAATTAAATAAGAGATATTGTGATATCCCAACATAAACATAATCCAACATGGAGCAATCTTCACCTGCAACTAGCAACGCTATAAGAGGGGCTGAGGAAAAGCGGTAACATAGCCAAACAACGGTTTGCTAGGAAGGGTGACAACGGTTAGGGGCTATCATGCAATTTGGGAGGCTTGAGCAGCAAGTGGTGGGTAACATAGCATAGCGATAGAACGAAGCAACTAGCATAGCAATGCTGGTAATGAGATCCATGGTGACGGTCATCTTGCCTGAAATCCCGCTAGGAAGAAGAACGAGTCCATGAAGAAGATGAACGGAAGTAGTCGAACGAATCCTCACAATCACAACATTACCGGAACTAAGAAGCAACACCGGAAAGAAACAAACAACATGGTAAATGCACAAGCATAATCATGGCATGATGCACAATCAAGTATGATGCATGTCCAGTTTAATGAGGCATGGCATGGTAAGGTGCAATAAACAATACTACAAATTAAGTGGAGCTCAATAGGCAATGACTTGCATATTGACGAAACACCACATTCGAGTTATTTAGTTCGTTCTCGTTTAGGTACTCAACAATATTAAATGTTATTAAACAAGGCAAGGGGTGAAGCATAAGTAAACTAACGATTTAGGCAAATTAAAATTAGACCGGAAATAAGAAACAATAATTCCGGAAAATCCCCATATGCATATTTTAGATTTGGTACTGTTCTGCCCTAAACCATATTTATTGGTGTTAAACAGGAAAATAAACTGCACCATGTTAAACTAGGCATTTTTCCACCCCATTTACATATAAAGTTTATTTAAAACCGAGCTACGGTTATTTAGTTATGAAATAAATCATTTTAACATGGCATTTAAGCAAATTTAAACAAACAACAAGTTTAAACATTTTAAACATGGATGAAAGTGGCATATTATGAAACTAGACAAAATTCTAAGCATTTTACATATATAAAACATATTAATCCGATGCATGGGTTGTGAGATATTAAATGCATGAACATGAGGGTTTTTCTGCAATTCTGTAAATCCTGGGATAATTAGACAAATACGCAGGCAGGAATAAAAACATGCACTAGGCTGAATCTGGATCTGGGCGAGGGATTTGGGTGGCTCACCATGGGCCAAGGCCCAATAGGCAGAGGAGAGGGGGAGGCCGGCAGGGCGCGCTGGGCCGGCCTGCTTGCGATGCCCAGGAGGAGCGCGACCAGGGGTCAACGCGCGGAGGGCGCCTCGTCCTCCCGAACCAGAGGACGAGCGAGGCGGCGGCAAACTGGAGCAGGTTGTCACACCCGCACCTGCTACTGCCAGGGTGGACAGCAACAACCAATAGGAATGCGAGGGACAAGTCATCGCTAGGCCAGGTCACAGGGTGGGCCCTAGCGAGCCAGTGTATTTAGCCTGCCCCTGCGTGGGCGAGAGGCATGTGTGTAGTGTGATCTGAATCATCTTCTCTCTATCTGTACTTTGAACCTACCCCTTTGGCAAGAAAGCTTTCCTACGTCCTTGCCCAAATCCTCATCTCCCTTCTCCTCCTCTCCCTCGAGTGCGATCCTCTACTCCTCGGGTCGTCACAACTGGTAATCAGAGCCATCTCGATTCCGGCCAAAATTTTCTTCCCGCCCCCCCCCCCCCCCGCGTTCGCCAGTTGATCTGTAACATCCACTGCTCTGGGTGTTGAATTGCTGCGGCAAATCAACACAAAATCCCAAGCAGGGTTAGATTGATCGAGCAGATACGGCGCCATCATCCAAGCCGTCGGCTCAGACCAAGCATATCCTCCTCGCCATGGCAGAATCGTCGGACGAACTCAAGTCCATGCTCTCGTCCCTGCTCACCCGTTTCGACGATAGTAAACTCGCCGGCGACAAACAAGCGGAGGCGCCGATCGCCTTCAACAAGCAGGTCTCCGCAGATCTCGCTCACCTGCGCCGCCAAATGGATCTGACGCAGGCCGACGTCGACGAAGTATGCCAGCAGCGCGAGACCGCACCACCACCACCTGCAACCTCGCCGCGCGGTCTCCATCCAAGTACGCCACGGGGAGACTCCATGACCGGTTCGTCCGGGGCACCGGTGGATCCACAAGCGCAGCAACCCCGCCTCGTCAACAATGGACCGCCTCTTCTTCAACTACGACACGGCAAAGGACACGTCGACGAACCACACCCCGACGAACCCGCTCCAGGCCACCACGACATGGAGATGCCGCGGCACGAGGAGCACTTCACCAAGCCGCCCAAGCACGATTTCCCACGGTTCGACGGCTCAGCCCCGTACCTGTGGATCGATCGTTGTGTCGCCTACTTCGAGTTGTACCGCGTGCCGCCACATAACTGGGTGACCATGGCGACGCTGTACATCGAAGGACAGGCAGCTCACTGGCTTCAAGCGTATCGGCAAGCTCATCGCGCACTCGGGTGGGATGCCTTCTGTGCGGCGATCCGCGAAGAATTCGGGGCGGACGAGTTCGAACTGGAGATGCATCAGCTTCTGCAACTAGGGGTGGAAACGGATCGGATGCGGATCGGATAGTGCTCTTACCACTTCCGTTTTCATATTTTCAAAACGAATACAAATGCGAATACGGATGTTATCGGATACAGATGCGGCTCGGATGTTATTCGAATACGGATACATATCAGCTATTTTCTTGATTCGGAGCGGATACGAATAATAGTAACATCTTGCTTAAGTATATCAGTCAATAGCTATGTGACACGAAATAATCAACTTGTGACATACAATAAGTCAATGATAAATAGTTTCATAAATAAATACTATTGTAATGCATAATAGTTTGTAAGTTTAATCATGCAAAGAGTAAAATTTGACCACTTATTTGGCATTTACGTTGGGTAATTAGAATACTTGGGCAACAATTTTGAAAATTACCTCCCATAATATTATTCGGATACGGATATATCCACTTCCATATCCATATTTGTGTCAAAATCTCATGCCATATTTTATTTTTTATCTGTTAAATAAATTCGGATACAGATAATTTCCATTTCAATTTTAGTTCGGATGCGGATGTTTCAGATACGAATAGGCATTTTCTCGAATACGAATATCGGATATTTCGTATTATCCGTTACCACTTTCCACCCCTATCTGCAACTACGGCAAACCGGCACGGTGGCAGAGTATCGAGCGGCCTTTGAAGCTCACATGTACCATCTACTCGCCCTCGACGCCTCGTTGAGCCTGCGCTTCTTCGTCACCCAGTTCCTCCTCGGCCTGCGGGACGATCTGCGCGCTGCGGTGCGACTGCAGGCGCTGACCAGCATCACGCGTGCCTCGGTACTGGCACGCATCTAGGAGGAAGAAAACAACATTCGCCGTCCGCGACCTCGACCGATTCCAGCAGGCTGGCCCCCGCCTCTGCCCGCCGCGATTCCTCCGCGGCCTCTGGCAGCGGCAGCAGCGGCTCGTCCGGCCAACAACGAGTTCGCCCGCGAGCGCCAACTCCGCGACTTCCGACGCGCCAACGGGCTCTGCTTCAAGTGTGGGGACAGATACTCCCGCGAGCACCGTTGCAAGCAACAGACGCAGTTGCTCACCATTCAAGTGGGCGACTACAGCGAGGTGCTCACTGACGAGGCAGTGCACGCACTCGACCTGTTGGACGTGCCGGCGCCGGAGCAACCTACACCAGAGTGCTGCCTCATCTCCACCCACGCGGTCTCTGGCGGGGACTCGCCGCGCACTATCCGCCTTAGAGCCATGGTGGGCAATCAGGTGATGCTGCTGCTCATGGACTCGGGCAGCACACACAGTTTCATATCGCAAGCGTTCGCGGAGCGGATCAAGGCCACAAGCACGCCCTTGCCACCCGTGGAGGTGCGTGTCACCAATGGGGAGTGCCTGGTTTGTGACAGCATGATTCCGACTGTCAAGTGGTGGTGCCAGGGGCACACATTCAGCACGGACATGCGCCAGCTTGCGCTCGGGGCGTACGATGGCGTGCTGGGCATGGACTAGCTCGAGCAGAACAGCCCCATGAACTGTCACTGGCTGGACAAGACCATCTCCTTCGCGCACCAGGGCGAGACGGTGACCTTGCAAGGTGTTCGTCCCTAGGGCACCACTACCAACATCGACTACATTGAGCCGGATCAGTTCGCCAAGTGGCACGCCGGGAATGATATCTGGTACATGGCGGTGGTGGATTGGCACGCACCGAGCACAGACAAGGACAAGCCCCCGCCCCCAGCAGTGCAAGCGGTCCTCGACGACTTGGCCGACGTGTATGGCGAACCCAAGAAGCTGCCACCACACCGGCAGTATGACCATGCAGTCACCCTGGTGGACGGCGCACCACCGGCGAACGGTCGCCCATACCGGTACTCGCCACTGCAAAAGGATGAGATCGAACGCCAAGTTGAAGAAATGCTGCAATCTGGCGTCATCACTCACAGCGTGAGCCCTTTCACAGCACCAGTCCTCCTTGTCAAGAAGAAGGACGGGACCTGGCGATTCTGCATCGATTACAGGCGACTCAACGACACCACCATCAAAAATCGGTTTCCATTGCCAATCGTCGACGAGCTGCTGGATGAACTGGTCGGCGCGGCATTCTTCTCCAAACTTGATCTCCGCGCCGGCTATCACCAAATCCGCATGCGAGAAGAGGACGAGCACACAGCGTTTAAAACACATCACGACCATTTTCAGTTTCGGGTAATGCCGTTTGGCCTGACGAACGCACCGGCAACCTTCCAGTGTCTGATGAACGCGATCTTCGGCAAGCACGCGCGCAAGTTCGTCATCATCTTCCTCGACGACATCCTTGTCTTCAGCGGCACCTTGGAGGAGCACGTTGAGCATCTGCGGCAAGTGTTCGAGCTTCTCCGTCAGCACGAGCTGTTCGTCAAGGCCTCGAAGTGTTCATTCGCGCAAGACAGCATCGAGTACCTGGGACACATCATCTCCAAGGAGGGAGTGGCCACGGACGCCGACAAGACGCAGGCGATGCTGCAGTGGCCTGTGCCAACGATGGCCACGGAGCTCCGCGGGTTCCTCGGCCTGACTGGCTACTACAGGAAGTTTGTAGCGCGCTATGGCATTATTGCCAAGCCGCTCACAAACCTACTGACAAAAAAGGGCTTCGAGTGGTCTGAACAGGCGCAAACTGCATTCGATCTGCTCAAGCGCGCCATGGCCAGCACACCTGTTCTTGCTCTGCCTGACTTTGACAAGCCGTTCGTCGTGGAGACCGACGCGTGTGACACGGGCATCGGCGCGGTGCTTGTCCAGGAAGGCCACCCAGTGGCATATTTCAGCCAGGCCCTGGGTGTTCGCAATCAGAAGCTGTCTGCATACGACAAAGAGTTTCTTGCAGTGAAGATGGCAGTGGAGAAGTGGCGTGCCTACCTTCAGCGGGGGCCATTCACCATCCTCACAGATCACAAAAGCCTGTCCAATTTTGGGGATCAGCAACTGGAGACGGATCTGCAACGCAAGGCTATGTCCAAACTGGTGGGGCTGCAGTTCACGTTCCAGTACAGGCGAGGACCAGAAAACGATGCAGCCGACGCCCTGTCTCGGGTGGGCGCGGCACTAAGCGTGGCCGCGCTCACCCTCTGCCAGCCAGCATGGGTGCAGGAGGTCGCCAACTCGTACGCGACAAATGCCACCGCCCAGGAAATGCTGTCCCATCTTGCCATCCGAAGCCCAAACGAGGAAGGATTCGAGTTGCACAAAAGCTTGATTCGTCGCGGCGACCGGCTCTGGATCGGCAACAACATGGTGCTCCGCACCAAGCTCGTCAGCGCTTTCCATGACAGCGCGGTGGGTGGCCACTCAGGCATTACAACCACTCACCAGCGCGTCAAGAAGCTGTCCATCTGGCCAGGACAAAAGCGCGATGTGGAGGAATACGTCAAGCAGTGCCTGGTGTGCCAGCAGGCCAAGCACGAGCACTGCCGACCGCCCGGTCACCTGGCTCCCCTGCCCGTGCCCACGGCCCCGTGGCAGGAGCTCACGATGAATTTCATCGAAGGACTGTCGAAGTCGGAGGGGTACGACTCCATCATGGTGGTCGTGGATCGCCTCACCAAGTTCGCCCACTTCATTCCTCTTCGTCACCCCTTCAATGCCGCCAAGGTGGCGCGGGCGTTCTGGGACAATGTCGTCAAGCTCCACGGCGTGCCCAATTCGATCGTCTCGGACCGCGACCGTGTCTTCACCAGCGCACTCTGGCGTGAACTGTTCGCGGCCGCGGGCACCAAACTGCTGTACTCTACTGCTTACCACCCCCAGACGGACGACCAGAGTGAACGGGTCAATCAGTGCATGGAGATGTACCTGCGATGCGCGATCCACGATGACCCCCACCACTCGCGCCGGTGGCTGCCGACCGCCGAGTTTTGGTACAATTCTTCTTTCCACGCCTCCATTAACAGTACCCCATTCAAAACCCTCTACGGATCGGAGCCGAACCTCCGCGCCACGGCACTCTGGGACGAAAAGACGGCGCCGGTCCTCGACAGCGAACAGTGGGACTGGGGTGCGCACACCACGCGCCTTCGCGATCAACTTCTTCGAGCTCAACGGCGCTTCAAGAAGAAGGCGGATCGCCACCGCACGGAATGAAGCTTCCAAGTGGGCGAGGAGGTACTGCTCAAACTGCAGCCCTACGCCCAATCCTCCGTCGTCAACCGTCCCTGCGCCAAGCTCGCCTACAAGTTCTTCGGGCCATTCAAGGTGGATGCCAAGATCGGAGCACTCGCCTACAGACTGGCTATTCCGCCGGACAGCCGCATCCACAACGTCTTCCATGTCTCCCAGCTCAACCCCTATACTCCCAGCTACACGCCTGTCTTCGCCGAGCTGCCCAAGCCACCAGACCTGTCCCAGACAGAGACGGCGCCCGTGGAGATCCTGGACAGACGCATGGTAAAGCGCGGCAATGCTGCTCTGGTGCAACTGCAGGTTCGTTGGTCTTCTTGTTCTCCGGCGGCCACAACATGGGAAGACTACGACACCCTCAAACTTCGCTTTCCGACGGCGGCGATCTGGCAAGGGGCGGCCGGAGCACCAGGTGACGCTCCTTCTGATGGGGAGGGAAATGTCACACCCGCACCTGCTAGTGCCAGGGTGGACAGCAGCAACCAATAGGAATGCGAGGGACAAGTCATCGCTAGGCCAGGTCACAGGGTGGGCCCTAGAGAGCTGCAGATTTAGCCCGCCTCACGTGGGCGAGAGGCATGTGTGTAGAGTGATCTGAATCATCTTATCTCTGTCTGTACTATGAACCTACCCCTTTGGCAAGAAAGCTTTCCTCCGTCCTTGCCCAAATCCTCATCTCCCTTCTCCTCCTCTCCCTCGAGTGCGATCCTCCACTCCTCGGGTCGTCACACAGGTCAACGAGGCAAGGGACCGAGAGGGACTTGGCGGGGCGACGGCTCCTTGCTGCGGCAAGAACAGAGAGAAAGATGTGTGAGAGAGTGCTAGGGAAGGGAGAGAGTAGGGAAAAAGAGGAGCGGGACGAGGCCGGTCCTGGTCGGCGGCGAGGCAAACGGCGGCGGGGACGGAGCTGCAGCGACAAGGGAGGAACGGCGGGGCGGCAGGATCCACCAGATCCGGCGAGGAGGAGGCCGGGGCGGCCGGGGACGCTAGGGCGAAGCTGGGTCGCGGTTGCTAGAGCTCCTCGAGCAGAGACGAACGGCCGGTTGCAGGGGACTCGCGGCGGAGCTCGGTGCCTCGCCTCGCTGGAAGACGAATGGGACGGCAGCGACCGGCGCTGGTTCATTAACAGCAAAGAGAGAGATGGTTAGAGGAGGAGAACCAGAGAAAGGGGGAGAAGGGGGCGCGAGGAGTCGGCGACCTGCTTGGAAAAGGATCAAGGAGGCTTGCGAGGTTGGGGATGAGGTCGAGCGCGGGAGGCCGGACGTGGGGTGGACTTCTGCCGGAGCTGGGGTGCTCGGGCGCCATGAGCAGGGGAGCCTTGCTCCGGTCGAGGCAGAGGAGAAGCGAGGAGGTGGCTGCGGGATTGGATGGATCGAGGGGAGGAGGAAAGTGGCTGTGGTTGGCTCGATGTGGAATTCGAGGAGGATTTTGGAGAGAGTGGCGGCGACGGACAGGGAATGGAGGATGGGACAGCTTCCTAGGTTTTAGGGTTGGGAACTAGTTTAAATATTAAGGGAATTAGGACAGGGGTTAACCCCGTCCGTCCGATCGAAATCGGGCGGTCCAGAAAAAATATAGGTTAGAAGTCCAATTAAGAAAACAGAGATATTTTATAGATGTTTGGGGATGATCTGGATTCATCGGTAACGACAGACCGGTTCGGGTTCGGGTAAGTTTCGGACACGCACACGAGGGGGACACGACAACTACGAACGGGTGCAAGCTTTATGAAAACATGTGGATGCAATGCACATGATGCCATGAGATGAGATGCAAGACATGAACAAAATGCAAAACAAAAGGCAAACCCCAACCACGAAGGAAATAATATATCGCATCTCCGGAAAAGGCAAGAGTTGGAGTTACGAATATGGAAAGTTGTATCCGGGGCGTTACAAACGGTCACGACAGCTCGGGTCGGGTTCGGGAAAGGTTTCGGACGCGCACGCGAGGGGATTGAGAAAGGTCAAAGAAGAGGGCGGGGCGAACCGGCTACTACGAACGGATGCGGGTTTTATAAAAATGGCGGCATCGAAGTGCCGATGCAATGCAAATGATGACATGATGAAATGCATGACATGAACAAAAAGCAAAACGAAAGACAACACCCAACCCTGAAGGGAAATATCATATCGCATCTCCGGAAAAGGCAAGAGTTGGAGTTACAATTATGGAATGTTACATCCAGGGTGTTACACCCGGCGAAGCCGCCGGCGCGAAAACCGACTCTACTGATGAAGACGCCTCCACCCCGATGAAGAAGAGTCGGCGTCACAACAGGAAACGCAAAGGCAAGGCCGTGCTTGCTGTTGAGGGATCGTACGATACCGGTGCCGATAAGAAGGTCAAGGCAGATGCCCCCGGAAAGGAGGTTGCCGGGTGCGCCGCCTGCCGGGCCCTGGCGGCTACCGACAAGCCAGGAAGCTCCGGCAAGCAATACTGCAAGATCCACCGCACCAAGGGCCACGACCTCCAGAACTGCCGACAAGTCGAGCTGCTTGCTGAGAAGCAAAAGGCTGAGTACGAAAGGCGGGACAAGGAGAAGGACCAGGACGGTGCTGAGGGATCCGGCAAGAAGCATGGCGGCCAAGGAGGCCGCCCCGGCAAGGACAACCAGCAAGAGAGGCCCGCCCGGGGCCGCGACAAGAAACAAGAAGACGACGATCACGACGAGGACGACGAGTCTGGTGAGCAAGGGTTCCAGAAGGCTACGAAGGTCGTGTGCGTTGATGGCGGTGCCTCACTGCATACCTCTCATCGCCAGCTCAAGCAGTGGGCACGTGAGATTACGGCAGCAAAGCCGTCGTTCGACGCTCAGAAGCCGCTAAAGTGGTCTAGCACGCCCCTCATCTTTTACGCCGAGGACCACCCTGACCGCATGCCACATCCTTAGTCTTGGTATGCAGTAGACTAGCCCTTCATGTGTGCATCATGTTTAACTTTTGAAATAAACTCGAAATAGGGATTGCCTAAACCCTAGAATCAAAGGAATTCACTAGCTTCAACAAAAATAATTTCAGTGAATCCAAATGGCTTTCAAAAATGTTCATCATTTCTGGAAAATGCTAGAAGCAATAACCAGAGGTGTTGCACATTTTTCCATGACATATTTGGGCTCTGAATTAAATCTTATAGTATTTGCATTTGGGCATTTAAATGCTATTAAATATTTTAAGTGCTCAAATAACCATAAACTAAAATGTTTACTGTTGGATATATTCCAAACAGTACTCATGATTAGTTTCATGATTTTTGGAAATTCCCTGACATTTTTAATAAAGCCACGAGTTCTGAAATAATAGAAAACATGAATTAATAAAAAGAAAGGAACTTACCTGGCAAGGCCCACATGGCCTGGCACTGTAGCAGCCCAGCTTGGCAAAGCCAGCCCAGCCCACCTGGCGCCTCCCCTGTCGCCTTCCTTCTTGCCAGGAGGACGAGAGCGTGGCCGCTGTGGCGCCGACATGCGCCCGGCCACCTCCACCCCTACGCCTGTGTCCCTCGCTGGATCTCTCCTGCCGCCACGCACCTCCCTCTCTCTCTCTCATTCTCCCGCGCTCACCTCCTTCCTGGATCTCTCTCTCACCGCTCCCGTCGCCGCCGCTCGCCGCCCGCGCAGCCACAGCCGTCCCCTCGCCCCACGGTCGTGCCCCCGAGCTCTGCATCCTCGCGCAGCTTCTCCAAGCCGAAGGAACCAAGCCCGGACAGCCTGCAGCGTCGCCGCCATCGCCATCTTCGACCTCGGCCGCCCGAGATCGCCGTCAACGTTCCGTCGCCGTTCGTCCTTCCGCGAGCCCGCTGAGCACGCCCATCGACCCGCCGTCAGCTACCCTCCGTTTCCCCTCCTTCCTCGTGCTCGTTTTCGCACCGCAGCGCTGCCTGCGCTCACGCCCGAGCTCCGGCCACGCGGCCGAGCTCCCCGCCGTCGCCTCCGGCCACCACAGGCCGGACTACCGCCACAGTTCGACGCGCGCCAGCGAGGGCTCTCCAACGAGCCCAAGCACGCCTCGAACCGAGCCCTGTGGGCGATTCCGAGCACCTCCGCCGCACCTCACCGAGCCTCGCCGCCGCTAAAGCTCGTCCCCGGCAACTTTCCGGCTACAACAGCACCACCCGTCACCACCACTAGCAGCACCACAACGCCAGGAACCCGTAGAGCCCTCCCGCGCACCAAACCGGCCACCGAGTAGCAATTGCGGCGTGCCTCCGCCGTTCATTGAGGTCGCCATTGCTAGTCCATAGCCGCTACCGACATGGCTGGCTTAACTAACCACTAATCACCGCCCGTGCCAATCGGCGTACCGGGCCCCACCGTCTAACTAAACATGGTTTAGTTTTTGTTTAGATAAAACTAACCCCGCTGGTCCCACAGGTCAGTTTGACCTGGCCACGTCACCGTTGACCTGACCCCACCTGCCAGTGACACTAAACGCCACTTGGTCATTGACCAGTGGACCCCACTGGCCAGGTTTGACCTGGACCGCCCCTGTCGACTTGATGACGTCACACCGACGTCATGTTGACGCAGTTAACCATTTTCTGGATTTAAAATAATTCAGGAAATTTCAGAAAATAGCTAAAACTTCTAAAAATCATAGAAATTCAACCGTAACTCCAAATGAAACAAATTATATATGAAAAATGATCATAAAAATCCAATCTATCCATCTGTACCATTTTCATGCATGTTAGAACAACTTTTTTTCACTGTTTAGTTCAAATCATTTAAATGGCATTTGAATAATCACATATGGAGTTTGAATTGGAATCTTGCATTCAAACCAACTTCATTTAATCTGTTGCTAGTTGCATTGGCTCAAATGACAGCATATTGCCATGTCATGATCATGCATCATATTGTGCACTGCATTGATTGTGTTTCTTCTTTGTTTGTCGGTGCTTGTCCCCTCTCAGTAGACGTGTACCGGCGATGTGATCAATAACACCAATGAAGAACTATACTATCTTCAGAAGTGCCAGGCAAGCAAAACCCCCTTGTTCATTCCGATACAATCCCACTCTCTCGCTCCTGCTCTCTTTTACTGCATTAGGACAACAACGATTCAACTGTTACATGCTGCGGTAGCTGAACCCCTTCCCTCTCCATGACCTGTCATTGCCACAGTTAATAGATGAAACCCACTAGCATGAGTAGGAGTTGTTTGAGCCATGATGTGCCTACTCATTCATGCTTGTTTGTCATGCCTGCTATTGCTTAGAGTTGTGTCAGGTCTGATTCATCGGGAATGAATTGGAAAGTGGTGAACATGTCCTACTGTGTGAGCTAAGTGTGTGAACACGATTTGGTAAAGGTAGCGGTGAGAGGCCATGTAGGAGTACATGGTGGGTTGTCTCATTGCAGCCCTCCTCAGGAACTGAGTTCTGTGTTTGTGATCCATGAACAGTTACTACCACGCATTGGGTTCCGTAACTCGGCCCCTCTCGGCTTATTAATCAACTCGATCTCTGTCTGTGAGTTGCAAATAGTTTCTGGTGTTTGTAGGTAGTGTTAGTAGTCTACCAAGTGGCACCATGCATGTGGGCTTGGGACAGACTAGGCCTGATGGTCTGTGTACCAAGTGGCACCCGGTTGGTGGGCTTGGGAACCCTGTACACATCGTTTGGGGCCGTGAGCGACACCCCGGCCGGATCTCCTTGCAGATGGAACCCGAATAGGCGATAAACCTGGACGAGAGACTTGTGTGGTTAGTCAGGTCGTGGCCGACTCCCTCGCCAGGCTTCCGCTTGAAGGTTGCTGAGGTACATGACGTGTCTGAGGCGATAAGTGGCGAGAGCGTGTGTGAAGAAGTACACCCCTTGAGGGTTATCATTATCTATTCGAATAGCCGGATTCCTCGGATATGGAAACTTGGACCCTTGCATAGTTTATAGACAAGTGAAAGTGGATACTCTAAAATGCGCAAGATAAGCGTGAGTGCTATGGATGGCGTTCTCGTGAGGGAGACGGAGCAGATCCATAGTGGTGTATTGATATGGTGAATATGTGGACTCGTGTGCGCCACCTCAAAGAGTTACTTGCAGTCGTAGTTCAGGATAGCCACCGAGTCAAAGCTGGCTTGCTGCAGTCAAACTCCACCACCCCCCTTTATTGATACTGATGCATATGTAGCTAGTTCTGATGTAAGTCTTGCTGAGTACATTTGTACTCACGTTTGCTTAATTTATGTTTTGCAGAGAGACTTCAGTCTAGCTAGTGGTTCCTTGTGGACTTCGACGTTTAGCTTGATACCTCAGCTACGATCTTGTGCCCTCGGCAGGATCTGGTAGATAGTCAGGCTTCTCAGCCTTTTTCATTTGTAGATGTCTGTACTCAGACATGTTAAGCTTCCGCTTGTGCTTTGACTTGTATGCTTTGAGTGTTGGGTCATGAGACCCATGTTTGTAATATCTCGCTCCTCGGAGCCTAATGAATAAATATTTGAGTCATAGAGTTATGTTGTGATGCCATGTTGTATCTACACATATTGAGCATATTGTGTGTATGTTTGAAATGCTTGGTATGTGTGGGATCCGACAATCTAGTTGTTTATCCTTGGCAGCCTCTCATATGGGGAAATGTAGTCTAGTGCTTCTGAGCGATAGTAGTCCGCTTCTGCCCGGTTCACCGGAGTCCTGCTAGCCCAAAGACACTACTGCTTTGGACACTTGGTGGCCGGCATGTGTTTCACTTCGTTCCTATGTACATCCCTTCGGAAATGTCATGCGGTGATATCCGAGTCCTGCCTAGCCTGCTACATGCCGGGATACGAGTCCTGTTAGCCCAAAGGTTACAGCCCGGATTCACACATTGATGACCGACATGCTCGATGTGATTCATGTATGCATGTCCCCATGGGTTAGTGCCGCTTTGGGTTCACGACTAGCCATGTCGGCCCGGATTCTCTGTCATATGGACACTAGTGACACTATCATATACGTGAGCCAAAAGGCGCAAATGGTCCCGGGCCATGGTAAGGCGACACCCGTGGGAATACCGTGCGTGAGGCCGCAAAGTGATATGAGGTGTTACCGGCTAGGTCGATGTGACTTGGAATCGGGGTCCTGACACCGCACTACTGCAGTCGGGTGTTTGCCATTGTTGGTCTCGCGAACGATACGCAGCCTCAGGGTGAACAAGATGTTGGTTGAGGGCGGGGCCGACCTGAACCTGATCTCGCCTGTCGTGATCAAAAGGTAGCAAATCCCTGATGGAGACCTCGAGGAAACGGGCACGTTTCAAGGGGTCAATCCGGGGAGGAGCCAGCCAAAGGGAAAGGTCACACTGCCTGTGACATTTGGAGGAGAGTTGAACTACAGGACGGAGAGGATCATCTTCGACGTGGCCGAGATCCCCTTGCCCTACAACGGGATCCTTGGCTGCCCGGCACTAGCCAAGTTCATGGCGGCGTCACACTAAGCCTAGAACATTGTAAAGATGCCCGGGCCGTTGACCATCATCTCCGTCCCCTCCGACAAGAAGGACGCGCTGATCTGCGCCGACCATCTCTACCGGGAAGCAGTTGCAGCAGCTGTCGTCAAGGCACCTGCTCCTGCCGCTGAAGGCCCGGGAGGGAAGAAGGATCCCGGCAAGACCTCTCGCACCCACTCTGGCAAGACCTCTCGCACCCACTCCAGCAAGCGCACCTCCTCGGAGTGTTGTGTTACCATTGAGGACATGCCAGAGAGCTCTACCGACAAGAGCAAGAGATCCAGAGCCGAGCCGCCGCAGACCAAGCAGGTGCCCGTCGGGGAGTATGGCACGGGAGGGGCCTTCATCATAGGCTCCATCCACGGCAGCAAATAGGAAGACGCGCTCGTCAACTTCCTGCGGGCAAATGTCGACGTGTTTGCATGGCAAGCGTCCGACATCCCCAGTGTTCACACAGAGGTGATTGAGCACCACCTAGCCGCTCGCCCCACGCGGCCCGGCCAAGCGTAAGGTCGTAAATCAGGCTCTGGAAAGGCAGGAGTTCATCACAGAGGAGATCAGGAAGTTCGAAGTGGCAGGTTTGGTGAGAGGGGTGCTCCACCCGACGTGGTTGGCCAATTCGGTAGTCGTGCGCAAGGCGAATGGGAAGTGGAGGCTATGTATTGATTACACAGATATTAATAAGGCTTGTCCTAAGGACCCCTTCCCGTTGCCGCGCATCGACTAGATTGTTGACTCCACGGATGGGTGTGATCTGTTATCGTTCCTCGACGCCTACTCAGGCTACCACCAAATCTTCATGACAAGAGAGATGAAGAGAAGACAACATTCATCACCCCATGTGGTACGTATTGCTTTTTACGGTTGCCTTTCGGGTTGAAGAGTGCTGGCTCAACATTTGCAAGAGCAGTCCAAATTGGTTTTGAACCTCAGCTCCATAGAAATATGGAGGCCTACATGGATGACATAGTGGTCAAAACCAAGGATGGGCCAACTCTTGTGCAAGATCTGGAAGAGACATTTGCTAACCTGCGCAAGATCAACCTCAAGCTGAACCCTGAGAAGTGCGTCTTCGGCGTTCCGTCCGGCAAGCTTCTCGGGTTCTTTGTGTCACAGCGCAGGATCGAGGCAAAACCAGACAAGATCAAGGCTATTGAGCAGATCGAGGCGCCCAAGCGGATCAAGGATGTGCGTCGGCTCACCGGCTGCGTTGCCGCCCTGAGCCGATTCATCTCCAAGTCCGCCGAGCGCGCCCTTCCCTTCTTCAAAATCTTGAAGAAGGCAGGCCCAATAGAGTGGACCCCAGAAGTCGTGGCAGCACTGCAGGATCTGAAGAAATACCTTTCCTCCACGCCAATACTGGTTGCGCCTAAACCACAAGTCATTGCTGTTGTATCTGGCGGCAACGAATCAAGTGGTCAGTGCCGCACTGGTGGCACAGAGGGAGGTCGACGAGGAGGCAGCAATGGCAGCAGAACCAGCGGATGGCAAGCCAAAGATTCCCCCGACAGGGCCTGGTGCCGACAGGGCGCGGCCCCCGGCAGAGTCTGGTGCCACCAAGGCAATGCACGCGCAGTCGGGTGAAGTGGTGCCAAAGAAAAAGATCATGTAGCACCCGGTTTACTTTGTCAGCTCCCTCTTGCAGGGGGCTAGGTCGAGGTATTCCGGCATGCAAAAATTGCTCTTCGGCCTCCTTATGGCCCCGAGGAAGCTGCATCACTACTTCCAGGCCCACGAGATCACTGTCGTCACCCGCCAGCCGTTGCAACGGATACTGCACAACCCGGACGCAACCGGAAGGATTGTGGAATGGGCCTTGGAGTTGTCAAGCTTCGGTTTAAAGTTTGAAAGTACCTCGAAAATTCAGAGCAGAGTCTTGGCGGAGTTCATCGCAAAATGTACCTCGACGCCTGACAAAGAAATCCAGGAGACCACTCTCCCCGGCAAGGAAGCAGACCGCAACTGGATCATGTACTTTGATGGGGCTTTCCCGCTGCAAGGCGCCGGTGCCGGTGTGTTGCTCGTCGCACCCACTGGAGAACACCTCAATTACGTGATCCAGATGCACTTCCCCAGGGAGATGTCCACCAACAACACCGCTGAATACGAGGGATTGCTTGCCGGTCTCAGGATCGCGGCAGACCTCGGGGTTAAGAAGGTCATCGTCAGGGGTGACTCGCAGCTTGTTGTAAGGCAGGTCAACAAGGATTATCAGAGCCCATTGATGGAAGCTTGCGTAGATGAGGTGAGGAAGCTGGAGGAACACTTTGACAGTATCCAGGCAGAGCACGTCCCCCGAGCGAAGAACGACATCGCCGATTACCTGTCAAAGTCTGCCGCATTCAAGCTACCTGTGGAACCAGGTACCTTTTTGCTCCGGTTAACTCAACCATCCGTCGAACCATCTGCGGGGCAGAGCAAATGGAGAAAATCAGGTCCCGACAAGTACTTTCCTACCGAGCCCCCTGGGGCTACCGGCAAGGGTGCTGCCGTGGACGCTGAGCCTACCCAAGATCAACTGGCTCCGGTAGGGCGTCAAGCCCTGGCCGTAGAAACAGCCACTCCGATGGCGGAAGAGATGCCTTTGGTCCTTGCCGTCGAGCCCCAGGCTTCGGCATGGGCGCAGCATACCGTCCAATTCCTCCAAACAGGGGAGCTTCCTAAGGAGCAGGAAGAAGCGGAGAAAGTAGCCCGTCGGTCCGCCATGTACCAGTTCGTCGATGACGTCCTGTACCGGAGAAGGCCGAACGGTGTGAAACTCAAGTGCATCCCCCGGGAGGAAGGACAGGAGTTGTTGGTGGAGATACATGGAGGCATATGTGGCTCCCACATAGGGTCGAGGGCCCTTGCCGGGAAGCCGTTCCAGCAAGGTTTCTTCTGGCCCACCGCCCTCCAGGATGCGACAGCACTAGTAACCAAGTGTGAAGCGTGCCAGTTCCATTCAAAGAAGCTTCATCAACCAGCCCAAGCCCTTCAAACAATCCCTCTCTCCTGGCCATTCTCGGTCTGGGGGCTCGATATACTGGGCCATTTCCCCCGCGCTGTCGGGGGCTTTGAGTACTTGTACGTTGCAATCGACAAGTTCACAAAGTGGTCGGAGGTGGAAGTAGTGAGGAAGGTGACTGCTCAGTCAGCCGTCAAGTTCTTCAAAGGACTGGTCTGCCGTTTTGGTGTGCCAAACAGAGTCATCACCGACAACGGCACAGTTCACTAGCCACACCTTCATGCAGTACATCCAAGACCTCGGCAGCAAGGTCTGTTTTGCTTCCGTGGCAAATCCACGCGAGCAACGCTGCCGGAGAGGGCAAATGCTGAAGTGTTGCGAGGCCTGAGAACGAAGACCTTTGACAAGCTGCACAAGAGTGGAAGGCGCTGGATTGATGAGTTGCTGGTGGTTCTTTGGTCAATCAGGACGACGCCAAATCGAGCCACCGGCCAGACACCTTTTGCCCTGGTATACGGGGCACAAGCATTTCTCCCCACGGAACTCATATACGGGTCACCTCAAGTGCTCGCTTATGATGAGCTTCAGCAAGAGTCGTTGCGCCAAGATGACGCGACGCTCCTTGAGGAAGATCGTCTTCGGGCAGCTGTGAGAGTGGCACACTACCAGCAAGCCTTGTGCCGCTACCATAGCCGCAAGGTTCATGCCCAAAGCTTTGAGGAAGGCGACCTTGTTCTTCGGCGCGTTCAGTCGGCCAAGAATTCCAACAAGTTGTCACCGAAGTGGGAAGGCCCTTATCTGGTAATACGAGTCACCAGGCCTGGCGCAGTCCGCCTGCAGACCGAAGATGTCGTCCTATTGAGCAACTCCTGGAACATCGAGCATCTTCGCAAGTTTTACCCATAAGGCGCGGCTTGCCGGGCCTCTCGGCAAGCCACCTTCTGTACAATCTTTGCCTTCAAGGCATGTGACCCTTTGTACAGAGCCAGGCGCAGACCCTGAGCATAAATAAATGAAGTGCTGGCGCCCTAAGTTATAGCATGCATGCTAGGTCGAGTCTCTTCCTTGGTTAGGGTTGATAGTGCTTAGCGGCGATTAACCCCTAGCCTAGAGGTCGACTGCGCGTCTATCTGTTCCTTTTCTGTCCTCCTTTGGTTCGCAGGGCACATGAGCACTTCTGCTGAGCTACTCGGAAAGAAGGAAATAGACCGGCGCCCCGACCCCGACAAACCAGAATTGCCGGGGGCTGCAAGCACAAGGATCCAACCGCGGCAAGATGAGATTGCCGGGGACTGCAGCTCCAGATAAGTCTTTTATCCTCTGTCATGCATTTCGGAACCGGACTGGGGTATGTGAAACCTCATTTTTATCTCTAGGCTTTCGTGCTCCCCTTTTTCCTATACCTAAGGATTATCTCCTGGGTCCGGATTTGGTCATAGCCGCCACGGCGAGGAGGTGGGACGAGGATCCTGAAGCCCACTTCATCCCTGCCTCCGCCAAGAGCGCGAGAACGGTCGAGTGGAGTGGGGGGACGGCAAGGCCTGTTGTCGGGCAAAAAATGTTTATCTTAAACAATAACAAGGATTTGCTCCTTGTCGCGGGATTTACTTGCAAACGAAAACCCCGGCAAGCATCCCTTTTTCATTAGAAACATCCCATACAGGTACAGTTCGTGCGAGATGAAAAACATGAGCAAGGGGATTACAAGTTTTAAATTTAACAAAGGCCCTTGGTGACAAACTAAAAAGAGATAAGATGCCCGTAATCCCTTTCTTCTCCCTCTCCTCGGGAGGCAGGTCAAGGAGGCGAAAGGGAAAAAGGCGCCTAAGGCGAGCTACGAGCAGCAGAAAGCACCAAGAGAACACCTCGGTGGCCGCCCACGGGCAGGCCGGTGATGACGGTGCCGGGAAAGGAGCTGGAAGACGAGGCGGCAGCACCGGAAATACGCGATGAAGGCGTCGGTGCCCGCGTACTCCGAGTTGACGGCCTTGCCGCCCGCCCTCTTTCTCTTTCGCAGCCTCCCGATGCCAGCCGACCAAGGAGACGGCCCCGAGAAGTCCAAGGAGCTGGCCCCGCCCCCGGCAAACCTCTGCCGGAGGAGCGGCCAGGTGCAGATGCTGCTGCTGCCGCACCCGCCCAGGCGCGGGGCGTCCGACACCTAGTCGGACTCGTCCCCGCTATCCGCCCCGCTGTCCTCCTCGTCACTTTCGCTCGAGGACGAGCTTCCATCGTCAGAATCTCCATCAGAGGAGCTCTCCACGCAGCATTTCAGATGAGTTCCAAACTCTCCGAAGACCTTGACGAAAAGCAGACCATCCTCCTTTAACTTGAAGTAGAGGACGAGCCCCGCCGTCAGGCTGTGGATGCGGGCGAACATCTTCCATCCACGGCGGAGATACATAACTCGAGGAGCCGGGAAGTCGACGTCGACCCGCGTGCCCCCGTTCCCGTAGCCCCCCATGTGCAACCTGAGGGTCTGGGGCGGGGCACGCTCCATCACCTGAGCGAACGGGGTAGGGAGACGAAGACGACGATGCGGGGGCCGGTGGAGCCTGATGAAGAACTCGCAAGGCTGGTCTTCAACATGGCCTTCCATCGGGGAAGGCACCATTGGCGGGGGCGAAGCTGGCACGCCACCCCGTCCTCCTCTTCTCCGAGCACTGCGACCTCTGCCCCGGCCTCGCCCACGGCCACACCCCCTCCCCCTTCCCCTCGCAGCCGGTTCCGCCACCGTGGGCTCAGGAGGAGGAGGGACGCGCTGTCGAGCGGCGACCCTCGCCGCCACTGTTGAAGGACCAGGGTTCCCCTTCTCACTAGTGCAAAACCGGCTTTTAATGCCAGTTTGTGACGGCCTTTAGTGCAGGTTCGCCAACTGGCACGAAAGAGTGGGGACTAAAGGTCCCCCCCCCCCTTTAGTACCGGTTCGTCATGAACCGGCGCTAAAGTGCAAACACGTGGCACGAGCCAGGCCCATGTGCGCGTAGGTCTTTTGTACCGGTTGGTAACACCAACCGGTACTAAATGTTTGGGTGTTTTTTATTAATTTTTGCTTTAATTTTGTGTTTTCAATTTGGCTTTATTGTCCATTTAATTATTTTTTGTTTGCTGGTATTTCACGATACTACAAATTGTACACGTTATGCATATATATATAAATAGATTTTCTCGTACGTAGAACCGCATATATATATATATATATATATATATATATATATATATATATAATATAATCGAATTGTCTCACAGCCAACACAATAAAAAATTCACACAAAAACATGTATATACATATACAATTTCTCCTACATGTTGCCTTGGTGCTTTGAGCATGCACGATGACAAGTGGTTCATGGGGCGGTAGCGGGTAATAGTATTCTCCTTTGGGATCTATGACCTGGTCGAGAAAAATCCGGCTATTTTCTCTTGAAGTGCTAGTATCGCTCCTCGGGTAGGAGCTTATCCCGCACCTCTCTGAACTGTTAAGAAGGAGATCAATATGCATGTGTATTAGTTGTGTTACAAGATATCGATAATGGTGTGAATAGAGTTCTAACAACGTACCCATTCCTGTCTTTGAGATCTGCTCCTTTCGGACGCCATCATGCGAATGTTCTCGCAAACATAGAATGCACAAAGATCATTCCCGGCGCTACCGCTTCGTGGCCTTTACGAGAATGGAATTGAATCGATAATGATTAATCAAGCATGATAATTAATTAATGGTATTGAAACAAGAATTAAAGAGATGGCTAGCTAGCTAGTACTACTTAATTACTTACCCTTGGTCGATGCCAAAACAACTTTTTGGCCAATTGCTCGAGTCACCTTGATGAACTTTGCCCAAGCCCTGCCCGCCGCAAGCAAAGAAAATCAATAATGGGGTTATTAAATAGTTCATATCAAGAAATGGCGAACTAATAATAGGCCGAGATATAGTTAATAATGATTGAAATTACTGTTGACTATCCCTTCATGATGGTGTAGTCTTTATCTTCTTTAAGTAGCGAGTCGAGTACTTCAATTGTTGCTTTGTCAACTTTAATAACTAACAAGATCCAGTGGAAACTGCATGCGCTGCGTTTGCATGTCTTAATTAAGCAGGCATGTGCATAAAATTAATCAACTATATATCGTAAACCCTATACACTTAGTTATTAACATCTAGCTAGCTTGTAAGCAAAAACAGAATTTGTATTAACTCACGTGAAGTTGTAAGGAAGTAGTATATCTTCATTGGTATTGAGGCACTTCAAGAACTCTAGCATGCTTTCCTCTACACCTGCTTTATAAGTTGCAAGATTCCATGTGTACTCATTAATGGTATTTGGGTCAATGAACCCAATGCCATAGCGGCCCAGATTTTTTCATTTCATACATCTTCATCCTGCATATAATACCACATAAAATAATATATAGTGAGGATAATTACATGTAATGATTGATCAAAAATTACAGAAAGAAATCACTTACAAACAATAGCAACTGATGAGAGATTTGTCGAGTGCGTCTTGATTGTATAACTGATATAGTTCTGAATACTCAACTAAAAGCACAAGTGCTCCCTAGGTGGTTTTGGTAATTAATGACAACATATCTCTTGTTGGACTAACACTTTTATCTAGTATGTTTCAGATAAGTTCAACAATGGAGTGGCATGGACTAAAGGATGTGGGAACTCCTTCAAGATGCTAAGGACAAAGGATTGGCTAAAGCTTCAAGCTCAAGACTCTTCATTTTACATTTTAGTGATCCAAGATCACATTGAGTCTATAGGAAAAGCCAATACTATCAAGGAGGGATGACGTGTTGCTTAATGAGCCTCTTGCTTCAAAGTGCTTAGTGATATGCTCCAAAAACCCTCAACTACTTTCCCACTTCCACACATATGTCCTAAACCTAAAGTCAAACTCGGCCCCACTGATTCTTTCTATCCGGCGCCACCGAGTTTGGATGTCTTAGCCACTGCCACAAACCCTAAGCAAATCGGTCTCACTGATAGGGATCTCGGTCTCACTGAGATGGGATTGAGATCTCTCTGTGTATGTCCATTATCAAAATCGGTCTCACCGAGTTTGAGCAATCGGTACTACCGAGATTACAATGCAAACTCTCTCGTTAACTTATTATCAAAATCGGTCCCACCGAGTTTGATAATCGGTCAAACCGAGTTTGACTGACCAACTCTCTGGAAAGCCTATTACCAAAATCGGTCCTACCGAGTTTGCGTAATCGGTCTTACCGAGATTACGTTATGCCCTAAGCCTAACCGAATCGGTCCCACCGAGTTGCATTCCGGTCCCACCGAAAACCCTAACGGTCACATTATTTGCTAAATCGGTCCGACCGAAGTTTAACGATTCGGTCCCACCGAGTTTGGTAGATTGTGTGTAACGGTTAGATTTTGTGTGGAGGCTATATATACCCCTCCACCTCCTCTTCATTCCTGGAGAGAGCCATCATACTGAACCTACACTTCCAGCATCCTAATTCTGAGAGAGAACTATCTACTCATGTGTTGAGGCCAATATATTCCATTCCTACCATATGAATCGTGAAGATCTACCGTTAGTGAGGCAAGTCCTTCGTGGGCGACAGCCATGGTGGGATAGACAAGGTTGCTTCTTCGTGGACCCTTCGTGGGTGGAGCCCTCCGTGGACTCATGCAGCCGTTACCCTTCGTGGGTTGAAGTCTCCATCAACGTGGATGTACGATAGCACCACCTATCGGAACCACGCCAAAAACATCCGTGTCTCCAATTGCGTTTGAATCCTCCAATCCCTTCCCTTTACATTCTTGCAAGTTGCATGCTTTATTTTCCGCTGCTCATATACTCTTTGCATGATTGCTTGCTATGTTTTATGAATGTTAAACTTGTGCCTAAACTCCACTCAAACTTTAAAAAAACTTAAAAACTGCAACTTTGGTACTTAGTGTCTAATCACCCCCCCTCTAGACACCTCTTCTCAAGGTCCTACAAGTGATATCAGAGCATTGGTCTCCATTGCCTTGGTTTAATCACCATTGGAGGAAGATGGATGAGTCTACTTTGGGGAGTCTTAGACATAGAGTGCCTATTCTTGATGGAGAGTATTTTCGTGAGTGCAAAATGAGATGCTTGTTATTTTCAATCAATATCATTTTAACAAGTACATTGCTAGCCCTTGTGCACCTTATGTTGATCCTATGCATCCTACCCTTGATGAAGCTATTGCCATGACTAGAAATCTTAGAACTGTTAATCTTATCACTAGAGGCTTGCCTAGAAACTTGATTAGTATCTTGCCTACTTTTGAGTGTGCCTACACTATATGGAAATTTCTTGAGGAACGATTTCCAAATTATTCCTTTAAAAATCTAGATGAAATTCTCTATAAGTCTATTGCTTTGAGTAGAATGAATACTAGTGATCCTACGTTTGGTGATCGTCTATTTGAGCTTACAAACCTTATGCGTGCCAAAGGAAATGTTGGTATTATTAGTGACATTATTTCCGAAGCTATAAGAATTCATAGACAAGATTATTGTCAAACTCGTTATAATGAATCACCCTCTCTAGGATTTGATCCACCACATGACGATGTTGAACATGGATACTATGATGAGGATGATGATAGTGACTTCGATCTTGATGATGCAATGAGACATTTTGGTCTTATGGCAAATCTTCGGGGATATATGTCGGGAGGAAAGGAATGGGTTCTTGATAGTGGATGTACCGATCACATGACCGGAGATAAAGACATGTTTCGTGAGCTTGCTGAAAATGATGGTCCTCGAAAGTTTGTCACTTTCGGTGACAACTCAAAGGGTAAGGTGGTTGGCCTCGGTAAGGTAGCCATCTCACATGATAGCTCCATACAAAATGTTATGCTCGTTGAATCTCTTGGCTACAACTTACTATCAGTATCTAGACTTGCTGATTTCGGTTTCAATGTTCTATTTATCAAGTAGATTGCCAAGTGTTTCGTCGAGATAATCATAAAATGGTCTTTACTGGTGTGCGTAGAGGTGATCTATACATTGTTGATTTCACTAAAAAGGCTCAACCTAAAACTTGCTTCATTGCCAAATCCTCGAAAGGCTGGTTATGGCATAGACGATTAGGTCACGTTGGCATGAGAAACCTTGACAAGCTTATTAAGGGGAATCATATCCTTGGAATTAATGATGTCATATTTGATAAGGATAGACTTTGCAGTGCTTGTCAAGGTGTAAACAGGTTGGAGGAAGGCATCCCGTGAAGAACATCATGACCACGAAGAGGCCACTCGAGCTACTTCACATGGATCTCTTTGGTCCCAACTCTTACAAGAGTCTCGTGGAAATTATTTTGGTCTAGTTATAGTTGATGATTTTTCTAGATTTACGTGGGTGTTCTTTCTCGATGATAAATCGCAGGTCCAAAAGATCTTCAAAAACTTCGCTAGGAAGGCCCAAAACCAATTTGAAGTGAAGATCAAGAAGGTTCGCAGCGACAATGGAACGGAGTTCAAGAACGCAAATGTGGACACCTTTCTTGATGAAGAAGGGATTTCACACGAGTTCTCGGCTACGTACACACCTCAAAAAAATGGAGTCGTTGAGAGGAAGAACCGGACGGTCATCGAAATGGCGAGAACGATGCTCGATGAGTACAAGACGGCGAAGCACTTTTGGGCAGAAGCGGTTGAGACAGCTTGTCATGCAACAAATCGATTGTATCTTCACAAGCTACTAGGCAAGACGGCATACGAGCTACTCACCGGTAACAAACCCCAAGTTGGATACTTTCGAGTATTTGGCTCAAAGTGCTACATTCTTGATAAGCATCGTCATTCTAAATTTGCTCCTAAGTCTCACGAAGGTTTCCTACTAGGTTATGGCTCAAACTCTCACACTTACCGTGTCTACAACAATTTCACCCGAAAGGTTGAAGAGACGGTAGATGTGAAGTTTGATGAATCTAACGGCTCGCAAGTAGAGCAATTGCCAAGTGATGTAGGAGACAAAGATCCTTCGGAAGCAATCCAAGACTTGTCTATTGGCAAGGTCTGTCCAATGGAGGTGAAGGAGAGTACCTCGTCCGTCCAAGTGGAAGCTTCTACTTCACGACAAGGTGAACCGAGAGTTGATACGGAAGCATCCACAAGTGGGACACACCAAGATGAAGAAAACAAGGAAGTGCATCAAGATGAACGTCAACAACCTCCTTCTCCGCCACGACAAGAGAACGACAACGCCAACAATGAAGAAGGCCAAGAAGAAGAACAAGATGAAGAAGATGTTCAACGAAGACCCAAGCAAAAGCTTTCACGAGTTCGAGCAAGAATTGCTAAAGACCATCCCATCGAGCAAATCTACAATGATATTCAAACCGGGAGAATCACTCGCTCTAAAACTCGTTTAGCTAACTTTTGTGAAAACTATTCGTTCATCTCTAGCATTGAACCCATGAAGGTCGAAGAAGCATTGGAAGATCCGGATTGGATAAATGCTATGCATGAAGAGCTACACAACTTTGAGAGGAACCAAGTTTGGACATTGGTTGAGAAGCCCGACAACAACCGAAACATCATCGGTACCAAATGGGTGTTTCGCAACAAGCAAGATGAAGATGGACAAGTAGTTACGCAACAAAGCACGCCTCGTCGCCCAAGGCTACACACAAGTCGAAGGTATGGACTATGGTGAGACTTACGCCCCGTTGCTAGACTTGAGTCCATTCAAGCATCTTACTTGCCTATGCTAATCACCATGATATCACCTTGTACCAAATGGATATTAAAAGTGCTTTTCTAAATGGTGAAATAGAGGAGGAATTTTATGTTAAACAACCTCCCGGCTTTGTCAACCCTAAGAAACCCAGTCATGTTTACAAACTTCACAAAGCTCTTTATGGACTTAAACAAGCTCCTAGAGCATGGTATAAATGCTTGACCAAGTTCCTTATTGAAAAAGGCTTTGAAATTGGGAAAATTGATTCTACTCTTTTACTAAAAGGGTAAATGATGAACTCTTTGTGTGCCAAATTTATGTTGACGATATTATATTTGGTTCAACTAACTCTCATTTTAGTGAAAAGTTTGGGAAGCTAATGTCAGAGAAGTTTGAGATGTCTATGATGAGTGAACTCAAATTCTTTCTTGGTTTGCAAATCAAGCAAACTAAGGAAGGTACTTTTGTCTCGCAAACAAAGTACACCAAGGACTTATTCAAGAAGTTCAATATGCAAGAATGCAAAGGTATGACTACACCCATGCCTACTAGTGGACATCTTGACTTAACCAAAGATGGTGAACCGGTTGATCAAAAGGTTTATCGCTCTATGATTGGTTCATTGTTATATCTATGTGCTTCACGTCCCGATATTATGCTAAGTGTGTGCATGTGTGCATGATATCAGGCTGCCCCTAAAGAATGTCATCTTAAGGCCGTGAAAAGGATAGTGAGATACTTAGTCCATACACCAAATTTTGGCATTTGGTATCCTAAGAGGGCCTCTTTCGATCTTGTTGGCTATTCCGACTCGGACTATGCTGGAGACAAGGTTGATAGAAAGTCCACTTCAGGTACTTGTCAATTTCTTGGTAGATCTCTTGTGTCTTGGTCCTCCAAGAAACAAAACTCGGTATCCTTATCCACCGCGGAAGCTGAATATATTGCCGCTGGTTCATGTTGTGCTCAATTACTTTGGATGACCCAAACTCTTAAAGATTATGGGATATATGTGAGACATGTTCCATTGCTTTGTGATAATGAAAGTGCTATCAAAATTGGTCATAATCCTGTGCAACATTCTCGAACGAAGCATATTGAAGTTCGTCATCATTTCATTCGAGATCATGTTGCTAAGGGTGACATTGATCTTAAGCATGTTCGCACCGAAAAGCAATTAGCGGATATATTCACTAAACCTCTTGATGAGAAAGTGTTTTGCAGGTTAAGAGGAGAATTGAACATCATTGATGCTTCAAACTTGGAGTAGAAAATCCATTGGATACATGCAAGACATGAGCTTATGACTAATCCTTGATATTTCTCTTATGATGAAAAACTTATGTCTTGGATATATTTATATCTTGCATGTTATCTAACCCATGTAGGTACTTGGTTGAATCAAATTCCATGAGGTTGAAACCTACTCATATCTTGAGCAATCTCTACATCACCAAGTCTCTACACAAGGTGGTTGAAGACAAGTAAGCACGAAACCATTCAAACATATCCTTTGACAAATTCTATGTTGATTTTCATGATTGTCATTTTTGGATATACAAGTGCTCTTCCTTGCAAGAACTAACCCATGTAGGTAGATGGACTCAAATTCCAAGTGGTGCTCCAAATTCTTGATGAGCTACATCAACCTTGAGCAACCCACGCAAGTTCAACTACATGGACAACACCACCAACCTAGGTATGTTATTCCATCTTAGAGAAGCTTTACTCCGAGTCATGAGTTAAATCAACTCGACAAGATGTGAATACATCAAGATGCTTAAACGAAAAATGGAAACCCCATTTTGAGCTTAAACGATGAGTATGGCCTATGATCAAGTGATCTCACTTGACTCCTAAGTCAATATACTCTAACATAGGTGACTTTGTCGCCGACCATCTCTAGATGAAGTTCTCATGTGTTCTTTTCTGAGTTTTTGCATTTGTCTCATGCATTTGTGTTTTCCCTTTCAAAAAAACTTCATCTAGATTTCTTTCTGTTTTTCTCTGCATTTTCTGCATCTAATTCCTTGCATATCTTTCAGTTAATTCCTTGAAAATCTTTGTGAGATCTTACTAGTCTAGTGAGCTGAGGTGACAAGTGTTCTCTCTGCGATGAACTCGGTTACACCGATTTGTTGTTTTTGGTCCAACCGAATCCTTTCGGTGCAACCGAAGCCTACAACTCGGTGCCACCGATTTCACCACAGGAAAAATAGTTTGCCACTTATTCTGTTTTTCTTCTGATCCAGCTCCACTCAATGAATCTTGTCCTCTACAAGCATCACATTTTTATCAGTGCTTTATGTTGTGACTCAAGGATCAAACCCATTCTCGACAAATTCCAGAGGGAGAGAGAGAGAGATTACATCTTTATCAAGCCCTTTTTGGAAATTGATGTCAAAGGGAGAGAGAGATCACATCAAAGCTTATCATTTAGAAAGAGAGATCACATCAGAGAAGGAGAGAGAGATCCTTTAGGGGGAGAGAGAGATCTCCAGGGGGAAAGAATACTAGTAGAAAGTATTTCTCAAGGATCCCAGATGCTTGGTGTTCAAGAGGAGAGATGTCCACTGTCTTCTTGAGGGGAGAGACATGTTCATATGATCTGTGTGCTCAATTTTGCATGAGCATACATTAGCTCTGAACTTTAGCTCTGATCATCATTCATATCCTTCCGCTCTGTTTTCCTTCAGCTCCGATTTTCTGTTCCCTATCTTCTCCCGATATCCCATGTTAGATTCAGGGGGAGCAAGACATCTAAGGAAAAGAGATCATTTAAATTCATTGCATATCTTTACTCTTTGGGACATGTCTAATCCAATGTGGTACTCAGTACTCACTCTCTCCATGTCATCCCAGTCTTGGTATTCTTGTGGTTTCTCTGTTTGCTCTGGCTAGTGAATGCATATGTGTTATCTAACCTTGTTTACGCAGGTTCATTCCATCCTAAGCCAACTCAAGACCACAAGGTAAGTATATGCATCGCAATCTTGTGTATGAGGAATTCTTGCTGATGTACATATTGTTTGCAAGAAGGACTCATGGGCATGAAGGTATTCTCTTTAATACTTTTTGCTCTGATGCATATAGCCAAGATACATGTAACACATTGCCTGCTCTATCATGGTTATGCTATCACATGCTTCTATATTTCATTTTCACATGATTGCATACATGTAGGGGGAGCCTATGCTTGTTACATGTCTTTCCAAAGCTTTACTTGCTATTTCTTTATATCTTTATCTAAAGCTTTGATGTATGTTGCCATCAATTGCCAAAAAGGGGGAGATTGAAAGCACAAGTGCTCCCTAGGTGGTTTTGGTAATTAATGACAACATATCTCTTGTTGGACTAACACTTTTATCTAGTATGTTTCAGATAAGTTCAACAATGGAGTGGCATGGACTAAAGGATGTGGGAACTCCTTCAATATGCTAAGGACAAAGGATTGGCTAAAGCTTCAAGCTCAAGACTCTTCATTTTACATTTTAGTGATCCAAGATCACATTGAGTCTATAGGAAAAGCCAATACTATCAAGGAGGGATGAGGTGTTGCTTAATGAGGCTCTTGCTTCAAAGTGCTTAGTGATATGCTCCAAAAACCCTCAACTACTTTCCCACTTCCACAAATATGTCCTAAACCTAAAGTCAAACTCGGCCCCACTGATTCTTTCTATCCGGCGCCACCGAGTTTGGATGTCTTAGCCACTGCCACAAACCCTAAGCAAATCGGTCTCACCGATAGGGATCTCGGTCTCACCGAGATGGGATTTTAATCTCTCTGTGTATGTCCATTATCAAAATCGGTCTCGCCAAGTTTGAGCAATCGGTACTACCGAGATTACAATGCAAACTCTCTGGTTAACTTATTATCAAAATCGGTCCCACCGAAGTTTGATAATCAGTCAAACCGAAGTTTGGTGACCAACTCTCTGGAAAGCCTATTACCAAAATCGGTCCTACCGAGTTTGCGTAATCGGTCTTACCGAGATTACGTTATGCCCTAAGCCTAACCGAATCGGTCCCACCGAGTTGCATTCCGGTCCCACCGAAAACCCTAACGGTCACATTATTTGCTAAATCGGTCCGACCGAGTTTAACGATTCGGTCCCACCGAGTTTGGTAGATTGTGTGTAACGGTTAGATTTTGTGTGGAGGCTATATATACCCCTCCACCTCCTCTTCATTCGTGGAGAGAGCCATCAGACCGAACCTACACTTCCAGGATCCTATTTCTGAGAGAGAACTACCTACTCATGTGTTGAGGCCAAGATATTCCATTCCTACCATATGAATCTTGATCTCTAGCCTTCCCCAAGTTGCTTTCCACTCAAACCCTCTTTCCACCAGATCCAAATCCTATGAGAGAGAGTTGAGTGTTGGGGAGACTATCATTTGAAGCACAAGAGCAAGGAGTTCATCATCAACACACCATTTGTTACTTCTTGGAGAGTGGTGTCTCCTAGATTGGCTAGGTGTCACTTAGGAGCCTCCGAGCAAGATTGTGGAGTTGAACCAAGGAGTTTGTAAGGGCAAGGAGATCGCCTACTTCGTGAAGATTTACCGCTAGTGAGGCAAGTCCTTCGTGGGCGGCGACCATGGTGGGATAGACAAGGTTGCTTCTTCGTGGACCCTTCGTGGGTGGAGCCCTCCGTGGACTCACAAGAGCCGTTACCCTTCGTGGGTTGAAATCTCCATCAACGTGGATCTATGATAGCACCACCTATCGGAACCACGCCAAAAACATCCGTGTCTCCAATTGCGTTTGAATCCTCCAATCCCTTCCCTTTACATTCTTGCAAGTTGCATGCTTTATTTTCCGCTGCTCATATACTCTTTGCATGATTTCTTGCTATGTGTTATGAATGTTAAACTTGTGCCAAAACTCCACTCAAACTTTAAAGAAACTTAAAAACTGCAACTTTGGTACTTAGTGTCTAATCACCCCCCCCCTCTAGACACCTCTTCTCAAGGTCCTACATCAACGCACAGAGATTTCTCATGGTAGTAATGCTCCTTCTTGAAATTCACCATGAGGGACTCTCGATTGGAAATCTTGGTAATGTTCATGTACCATTGATGCAATTCATACATTCTCGTTGGGAGGTTCTTGACCTTGTCTAGGTTGACCAAAGGTTTGCCCCGGGCATATTTCCATTTTATTTCCTCCTCTCTAAGCAGAGACATGGGCTCAATTTCAAGGAGTTGTCCAACAGAGATCTTGAGCATTTCAGCCTGCATTATATGCTCCTCCGTTATTACCACATCGCCTAGCTGGGGAAGTTTAACGGTTTGCCCACAATAATATTGGGCGCGCGGCCTCCTCTCATGTGTTTTTGTTGGCACAACAAGCGGGGAGATCGATTGTGCCGCCTGTTCTCCCAGCTGGGGAACGGCTTTCCCGCATTTTTTGGCCGCTGCTGGTTGGCTCTAGCTCGAGCTCGCTTCCTTCTTTAGTCGTTCTCGATGTAGTTTCCTGATTTGGCGCTCATAGTCCGAGTCAACAGGCTTGGGAGCTGGTTCTCTAGCCATTTTAATGAAGTGGTCAATTACTTTCTCAGGCACTTACTCCTTTGGCGGCGATGCCGGTTTTGGTCCAAAATGGGCGTCCACTTGGGCCTGCACTATGGCTGCGTTTTGCTCCTTAGTCATGTCGTAAGGCCTTTGAGGAAGAGGAGCGAGGCTTGGACCATATTTATATCGCTTGTCTCCTTTGTACTTCCTGAACTACCTCGACTTCGTGCCGCTCGCACCATAGCTGCGGCATGTCTCTTCTGCGATTGCTTTGAGACGGGCGGAGAGGCCGACGTGGCTGAGTTGGACCAGGAGAAGTGGCTGACGATGTGCGGACTTGAAGCAAGAGGTGTGGCCTGACACGGTGCCGGACTTGAAACCGGAGAAGTGGCATGACGCTGTGCCGGACATGAAACCGGAGGAGTCAGCTCACGCGTTCAGGGACTTGGAGGAGGTGGCGGACTTCAAGGAGGAGTCGGCTCACGCGTTCGTGGACTTGGAGGAGCGGGAGTCTGCTGACTCGGTGGCGGAGTCGGCAGACGACGCGGTGTCGGTGGACTTCGAAAGATGATGCAATCCTTTCTCCATAGGATGATACGATGTATGGCCTCTCCCAAGCAGCGCTCGTCTTCACCTCCAGGAAAGTCAAGCTGTAGCCCCGAATATGGGTCCACCACTTCATCAACCATGACACGAGCATAGCCCTCTTGAATCGGGATGCAATGGAAGGTTGCTTCAAGGGTAACTGGAAAAGCAACGCCGTCCGCCACCTTCATGGATATGTTCTTCATTTTGGAGTGTAGCTCACAGTTAGTGTTCTCTATGATGTCATCCATGTGGTATGTATCTAGCGATTGTGTTGCGAGGCGTAACCAACGCTGCTTCTCGGCATCGATGGGACGGTGCTATCCAATGCTGGACGATCATCCGCTTGCTGCTGCTGCTGCTGAGACCCCCTTTCCAGGCTAAGTGAGTCGATCTGTTGCTGCTGCTGTAATTTGAGTGCCAGGTCCGCGTGCCTTGCTTCTAGGCCTTGAAGGCATTCTGCGTCCTGCTTCCTCTGCTCCTCCTCCAGCTTCCTTTTCTTCTCCTCCTCCATCTTCCTTCTTGCACGGGTCCTGTAGTCCTCGTTCCATTCTGAAAAGCCCTCATACCAGGGAATAACGCCTTTGCCTCGTGTTCTTCCCGGTGTTCAGGATTTCAGTATGCGTAAGCTTGTCGTTCTCTGTTGGGCGTGAACACCCCGTTTCGAGCTTCTTCTATTGCGTCAATTATTTTTTGTTCGGCTCCTTTTAGACTTGCCTTCCGAGAAACTTAGCATGTCTTCGGGTCAAACGCACCCCCATGCGCATATAACCAAGTTACGCACTGGGGGCCAGTTCCTAGTAACCGGTGTGACCCCTGCATCCTCCATCTCTTGCTCAGACTTATCCCACTTAGGCAATCCCAACGCGTAGCCACCTGGACCCAGCCTATGGAACTGCGTCTTTTTTGCGGCATTTGACTTGTTTTTCATCGACCATTCCTTAGCTAATTCCGAATCCTTGAAGGTCATGAAATCGTCCCAGTGCTCTCTTTGATTCTCAAGTGTTCCCGTGAATTCAGGAGTCTTCCTTTCATTAGCGAGGTAGTTGGCCCATACAGTTTTCTTGTGGGTGTTGAATGCAATTGCCATCTTCTTAAGAGCAGCGCCCTTGACTTTCTCCACATCTGCTTCAAAGGAAATGATCTGGTAGGGTGAAATGTTCCATCGAGATTTCCAAAGAGCTTTTTTGGCTCATCGTAAATCGACCCAAGTAACACACAGACGTTTAGTCTTTGGCTCTTTCCATTCTTGAATGGAGATCGGGAGTTTGTCCTTCACAAGAACTCCTTGACCGACGAGTCCACTTGTTCGCAATGTTCTTAGGCGTGAGGGGTTCACCACTAGGTTTGATGGATTCGATGTTGTACTTTACACCATCCTTCAACAATCTGCCTGGGCCTTGCTTTGTCCTGCTGTCTATAGAAGAAGATTTGCTCGATCCAGAGGGCTGAAAGAAGAATGATCGATTCGTTAATATATCTTCAATAAAGAAACATGTGATGATCACCATGATGCCCGCTTATATAAATATACCTCGCCGGTAGTCTTTGTGATTTGAAGATCAGCATTGTCTGTGTCATCACAAACATTGTCTGTGTCATCATAATCATAATCATAGTTCATGACTTCATCAGCTCGGTCGTCGAGATCGAATATCTTTTCATCGCCCTCTTCGGTATTGTTCAGATATTGGGAGCCGTCATCTGCTTCATTCAAATCATCTAGCTTGTCAGGGCTACGTATGATGTCGAACAATTCCTCTTCTCTCTCTCTGCCGGTATTGTCCGCCATAGCTTTTACTTAACTAATACTGAAGAAATATAAAACAATTTAATTAGTATTCAAATTACAAAGCATGGATGCAATCAATAAGGAAAAACTGAATCTCGAATACATCGTCTTAATATATATAATCTCGAATACATCATCGTCTTAATATATATAATCTCGAATACATCGTCTCGAATATTATATATCTAATACATCAACGGCTAGGTACGTAATAAAGATCGAGTACTACTGAGAAGAATCTAGGGCGCCACTCGCGGTTCACGGGCGCGCGGTGCACACCCAAAGAGAAGGAACCATCACAGGATCATATCTCCGGTCATCTGCCCAAAGAACCCGCCAAGTAGTGGAGAACCTGATTGCGTCCATAGCAGCGATGTAGCGATGGACGTGCTCATCTTCCTCCCTGACACGGCGACGCACCACCTCCGGCGGGGCCGGCTGCCTCTGCACCGAATGTGGCCCACGCGAACGCCACCAAAGTAGATCGGGTCGACGATGGGACCCGAGGTCGGGTTCCTCACCAAGCGGTGCGCCCCTCCGTAGCACCTCCAGTGCCGACCAGTGAGCCCAGCCCAGCATGGGTCCTTCAAGCGAGACATCGTCGCGAACGGGTCGACGGCGAGGATGCGGGCCGGGCATATCGTCGAGAACAAATACTATATGCCCGCGAAAAGTAACATTTTTTAAATGATTTGATTGTGATAACTAAAATTCTATATATATATATATATATATATATATATGCAAATCCTAACAATTAGACATTAATCTAATTCATCTAACTAAAACTAATTATAAAATTTAACAAATACTATAGGCCCGCAAAAACTATTTATATAACTAAAAACAAAAAAATTGCTTACATTTCTATAAATATTTCTATAACTAAAAAACAGAAAACATTTATAACATTTCTATATAACTAACAATTCTAATATTTATATAACTAAAAAATAGAAAAATTGCTAACATTTCTATTAATATTTCTATAACTAAAAAACAGAAAACATTTATAACATTTCTATATAACTAACAATTCTAATATTTATATTACTAAAAAACAGAAAAATTGCTAACATTTCTATAAAAAATGGCGTGTGTGTGTGTAGTGTGTGTGTGTGTAGTGTGTGTGTGTGTGGACAACTAGACATGGCGGCCGGGGCGAGCTCACCGGCGAGGCGACGACGAGGCGGCGACGACGGGGGCGGGGCGGCGACGACGGGGTGGCGGGACGGGGCGGCGATGACGGGGCGGACGACGACGACGGGCGATCGACGGGCGGCGACGACGGGCGGCGGGCGCGGCGACGGGACGACGGGGACGGACGGGGGCGGCGACGCCGACGGGCGGCGACGAGGGCGGCACGGCCGGGTCGGCGATGAGGGCGAAGCGGCGACGTCGTGACGGGACGGCGTCGATCGGGCAGGGCCAAGGAGGGAGGAAACCGAGGGAAACTGAAATTTTTTCAAGTGTTCTGTATATAGGATGGACCTTTAGTACCGGTTGGAGCCACCAATCGGTAATACAGGTCTGTTTTCGCCAGCTGAAGCGGCAGGAAGCACCCACCGTTAGTACCGGGTCGTGGCACCAACCGGTACTAAAGACCCACCCCTTATTACCGGGTGGTTCCACGACCCGGTACTAAAGAAATCTTATTAGCCTTGATCTTGGTCTGACAAGTTTAGTCCCACCTCGCTAGCCGAGGGGCTACCGTGACCGGGTTTATAAGCCCAGCGGCGGTAGCTCTCGAGCTCCTCTCCTAAGCAGGCCTACTGGGCCTACATGTTCTCTTCTTCCTAGTGGGCCTACTCGGCCTTTGCGGGCCTGCATCCTGGCCAAACAAAAGGTTGGGTTCCTAGTCGTATGCAGGCCGCTTTGGCCCAGTAGGCGGGCTTTTTTATTTTCTTAATTTTTTTCGCTTTATTTATTTTTGTTTTATTCATTTTTCAGTTGTTTTTTGCTGTATTTAGAGTTTATTTGTGAATATTTTTGCTTTAGGTACAAAAAATTACAAACTTTCTGTTAGTGCCGGTAGTTTTCAAATTTGAATAGTTTAAATTTTGAATTATTTGAAATTTGTGTGAATCACTAGTTTGTGAATAACTTAACTTTGAAAAAAGATTTTTCAGTGATTCTTTTATCTTATGTTTTAATATTTGTGTTTTTTATCATTATGTTCAATTTGGTAATGCTTAGGTTATTTAAAAATGAAATGCCTTTGTAACAATTGAGCTTTCGTGGAAACCACGATACTTGAAGAGATTGTCCATTTTGTACACGAAGTGCATCCAGTTTTTGCCGTAACCCTCTCTACTTTTGTTTGCACATAAAATTTCTTCGTGTTTCAAATGCCAAAACACATAACTACCCTAACTATTACAGAGATTCCCTCCTGGGTGTGAAACACAGAAGAAAGTGATGATAGTGAAGCCGATCACATCCCAGATCTTTGGGTGTGAAACTTTTTCTTCATGTGTGTCCCTTTGCGCCGTAGCCATGGAAAATATTCATCATTTAACTGGATGCTCAGGTCAATATTCACTGCGAATGGAGGAATTTCATCAAACTTTTCATAATCTTCTGACATGTCTGTCTTGTCATCCACTCCCACGATGTTTCTTTTTCCCGAAAGAACTATGTGGCGCTTTGGCTCTTCGTATGATCCATTCGCTTTCTTATCTTTTCTTTTTCTCGGCCTGGTAGACATATCTTTCACATAAAAAACCTGCGCCACATCATTGGCTAGGACGAATGGTTCGTCTGCATACGCAAGATTGCTGAGATCCACTGTTGTCATTCCGTACTGCGGGTCTTCCGTTACCCCGCCTCGTGTCAAATTGACCCATTTGCACCGAAACAAAGGGACCTTCAAATCACCTCCATAGTTAAGTTCCCATATGTCCACTATGTAACCATAATATGTTTCCTTTCGCGTGTTGGTTGTTGCATCAAAGCGGACACCGCTGTTTTGGTTGGTGCTCTTCTTATCTTGGGCGATCGTGTAAAATGTATTCCCATTTATCTGGTACCCTTTGAAAGTCATTATATTAGAAGATGGTAACTGGGACAGCGAGTACAGGTCATTTTGAATATCGCCGGCATTCAGGGCACATTTCTGCAACCAACTGGCGAAAGTCCTCGTTTGTTCACGTGTAATCCAGTCGTCAGACTTCTCCGGGTGTTTGGAGTGTAGAAAATTCTTGTGTTCCTCCATATACGGAGCCACCAAGGCGGAATTCTGTAGAATTGTGTAGTGTGCTTCAGTGAGAGAATGCCCGTCCATACATATTATTTGATGCCGTCCTAGCGTGCCTTTTCCTTCGGTCTGCCCTTATGCCGCGATTCAGAACACCAATCGGCTTAAGGTCGAATAAAGTAAATAAAAACTCAATGACCTCCTCATTTTCATGGCCCTTCGAGATGCTTCCTTACGGCCTAGCACGGTTATGAACATATTTCTTCAAGACTCCCATGAACCTCTCAAAGGGAACATATTGTGTAGAAATACGGGACCCAAAACGTTAATCTCTTCGCAAAGGTGAACTAGGCGTGTGTCATGATGTTGAAGAAGGATGGTGGGAACACCAACTCAAACCGACAAGACATTGCACCAAATCATTACGTAACCTTGGTATGATTTCTGTATCGATTACCTTCGAGAGATTGCATTGAGGAATGCTCATAGCTTCACAATGGCTAATCAAACGCTTTTCCCAGAGAAGCCCCTCAATGCAACCGGAAGGAGTTGCGTCATAATCACGTGGCAGTCATGAGACTTTAGGTTCTGGAACTTTTTACGTGCCATATTTATTATTCCCTTTATATTCGACGAGAAGCCAGACGGTATCTTCATGCTGAGCAGGCATTCGAAGAAGATTTCCTTCTCTTCTTTGGTAAGAGCGTAGCTGGCCTGAACCTGATGTATGCCGTCTTTTCCGTGCATACGTTGCTGGTCCTCCCGTGCCTCTGGTGTATCTTTTGTCTTCCCATACATGCCCAAAAAGCCAAGCAGGGTCACGCAAAGATTCTTCGTCACGTGCATCATGTCGATTGCGGAGTGGACCTCTAGGTCTTTCCAGTAAGGTAGGTCCCAAAATATAGATTTCTTCTTCCACATGGGTGCGCGTCCGTCAGCGTCCTTTGGAACAGGTTGTCCGCCAGGACCATTTCCAAAGATTACCTTCAAATCCTTGACCATATCATGTACATCAGCACCAGTACGGTGGCGAGGCTTCATCCGGTGATCTGCCTCACCTTTGAAATGCTTGCCTTTCTTTCTTACGGGATGCCTTGTCGGAAGAAATCGACGATGTCCTGTACACATTCTTCCTACAACTATCCAAATATATACTGTCGGTATCATCCAAACAGTGCGTGCATCCGCGGTATCCCTTGTTTGTCTGTCCTGAAAGGTTACTGAGAGCAGGCCAATCATTGATGGTCACGAACAGCAACGCCTTTAGGTCAAATTCTTCCTGTCTGTGCTCATCCCACGCACGTACACCTGTTCCATTCCACAGCTGTAATAGTTCTTCAACTAATGGCCTTAGGTACACATCAATGTCGTTGTCGGGTTGCTTACGGCCTTGGATGAGCACTGGCATCATAATGAACTTCCGCTTCATGCACGACCAAGGAGGAAGGTTATACAAACATAGAGTCACAGGCCACGTGCTATGGTTGCTGCTCTGCTCCCCAAAAGGATTAATGCCATCTGCGCTTAGACCAAACCATACGTTCCTTGGGTCACTGCAAACTCCTCCCAAGTACTTTCTCTCTATTTTTCTCCACTTGTGAACCGTCGTGGGTACTCTCAACTTTCCGCCTTTCTTACGGTCTTCTGCGTGCCACCGCATCGCCTTCACATGCTCTTTGTTTTGGAACAAACGTTTCAACCGTGGTATTATAGGAGCATACCACATCACCTTGGCAGGAATCTTCTTCCTGGGGTGCTCGCCCTCACCATCACCAGGGTCATCGCGACTAATCTTATAACGCAATGCACCGCATACCGGGCAAGCTTTCAAATCCTCGTACTCACCGCGGTAGAGGATGCAGTCATTAGGGCATGCATGTATCTTCTGCACCTCTAACCCTAGAGGGCAGACAACCTTCTTTGCTTCATACGTACTCTCGGGCAATTCGTTGTCCTTTCGAAGCATATTCTTTATCATTACCAGCAACTTTCCAAATCCCTTGTCAGATACACCATTCTTTGCCTTGCATTGCAGCAATTCAAGTGTGGTGCCCAAATTTTTTTTGTCAGCTTCACAATTCGGGTACAACAATTTCTTGTGATCCTCTAACATGCGCTACAACTTCGTCCTCTCCAGATCACTTGCGCAGTTTCTCTTTGCATCGGCAATGGCCTGACCTAGATCATCAGCGGGCTCATCCGATGCCTCTTCTTGACTTCTTCCCGCATTGCCGCTCAGCTTCTTCCCCATTCTTTGTATCATCGTATTCAGGGAACCCATGGCCAGGATAGCCGCTGCCGTCCTCTTCTTCTTCATTGTCTTCCATCATAACCCCTCTTTCTCCGTGCTTGGTCCAAACATTATAGTGGGGCATGAAACCCGGACTCAAATAGGTGGACGTGAATGGTTCTTGACGTAGAGTAATTGTGACCATTCTTACAGCCAAAGACATGGACAAGGCATAAAACCATCCGCCCGCTTGTTTGCCTCGGCAAAAGCGAAAAGTATGAACGCCATTAATGAACTCGAGAGCATCGGTCATCATACATCCATTGTCGACTCATCTTCATTACACAACACCGAATAGACCAAATTAATACAAGTTCATACATAAAGTTCATACATAAAGTTCATATACAACACTTAATTAAATGCAACATACAAATAACTCTCTAGCTAAAGAATTTAAATGCAACAACAAATGCGATCAAGATCGCAACTAAGGTAACAATTGATCCAACAACATAATGATACCAAGCCACACTATCAATGGCATATTTTCTAATCTTTCTAATCTTCAACCTCATTTTCTCCATCTTGATCTTGTGATCATCGGCATTTACATTGGCAACATGCAACTCCAATTCCATCTTCTCCCCTCAATTCTTTTCAATTTTTCTTTCAAATACTGCTTTTATCTTTCAACTAAATTTAACCTCTCGACAATAGGGTCGGTTGGAATTTCCGGTTCACATACCTCCTAGATAAAAATATCTATATCAACTTGATGGGCATAATTTGTAATAAACACGAAAATCAACAACTAGTTTTAAAAGAGAATATACCACATCCGAATCATAACAAGGACGAGGGCCGACGGGGACGGATATCAAAACCATGGCACTATGTATAACAAACAACGTGCAAGTAAGATAATTATACGAGTAACTATATATCCAAATCACGCAAACATCAATTTGGTAATGTAAAACATTCATGAACAACAGCCTCACCACAAGGTGGTGCCGGCGACGGGACGGTGCGGGCGATCGACGGTGGTTACGATGGAGACTTAGAAGGCACTAAGTAAACCACACCTACATATGCAAACTAAGTGTTATTTTTTACCTCAAATTGCATATAGATCAAATACTAGCACATATAATTCCTTCCAAATTACTAAACTCACAAATTAATCATTATACAAAGCATTGCAAGAGCTAATCTAGCAATGAGAGATGAAAGGACAAAGTTGCTAACCTTTGTGATCATTTGGATGGATGGGGGCCTTCATATCTTGACAAATTTTGGGCAAAATGTGTGATGAGCTCGAGGAAGAGAGGTGAAGAACAGAGGAGGAGAGGGGAAAGGGGAAGAACAGAGCGAGCTCGGGTGGACGAAGGGTTTATGTACGTCGACCTTTAGTACCGGTTCGTGCCACGAACCGGTACTAAAGGTGCTGGACGGGCCTGCATCGACAACATCCTGCCACCACTCTCTTTAGTACCGGTTCGTGGCACGAACCGGTGCTAAAGGTTCGCCACGAACCGGTACTAATGAGAGCGGCCGGCTAGCCGTTGGAACCGGCACTAATGGACACATTAGTGCCGGCTCGAAATACAACCGGTACTAATGTGTCTTAGATTTGCCCCTTTTTCTACTAGTGTCTCCATGGCGAGTGAAAGGGAGGAGCAGAAGCAAGAGGAGACAGATGACACAAGATGTGCGGGGCGCCATCCCCCCTTCCCCCTCTTTATAAAGAGGCGGGGTCGGGGCTCGGCTGCCCCGCTCGTCCAATCCAGACACCGAAGGCGTAGGGAATCAGGACCGACCTGCTGCCCCAACCAGCGATGGCCTGGTTTCCCGCCTCCACCGTTTGCCACCCCAAGCGCATGAAAGACGCGTGGCAGACGTGCAGAACTGAGGGGACGGGTGAGGCGACCTCTCCCACCCCGAGATCATGGGGAGTGGACGCCTTGAAGACCGCACTCCGGCCCCGCTCAGTAAATGAGCCGCGCCTCCACGCCTCCCTCTTTTTACGGGGAAGGTGCGAGCCGCCTCTTTACTGCGATGTGACGCATGCGTGTGAAAACCGCCCCACGCATGCCGCCCACGTCACGCACACCCCTCCACGCCGCGCCACGCGCGCGGGTCGTGGGAGGCGGAGCGCGCGAAGAATCTTACCACGGTAAAAACCGCCCCACCTGCCCACGCACCGTTTTGGGCCTGGCCCAACAACGTGTCGCACTTATGTGTGGCCCAGGCCCGGGGGCTCATGTCGGTGTACAAAAATAGGGGCGCGTTTTTGTACCCCTTTTCCTGTGCACGGGCAGTCAGAGCCGCGCCCACGACCACACCAAGCAGAACGAGGGAGCTGAGCCAAGGTAAGATCGAAGCCCAAGACAATTAAAGCAACGCCAAGGCCAAGACAACAAAGAGCAGAGGGACGAAGCAAGTTCCCCCGGCAAGACCCTTGCCGGGCGGCCTCAGCGGCCCCGGCAAGACCCTTGCCGGGATAGCTCGCCCCGCACCAACAGAGCAGCCACCCTTGAGCCCACGGCCCCCAACGCCATCATCAGCGTGGGGCCAGGGCTCGGAAAGGCACCTCTGTGGTCGCATGCAGATCTTTGTGAAGACATATTCAAGGTCAGATGAGGATTAGAAGACGATGATTCTCAGCAAGATCCTTGCCGAGGAAGGCCACCAGACCCCCGGCAAGATCCTTGCCGGGGACGACAGCACGCGACGGCAAGACCCTTGTCGGGCCACCCGGCAAGGCCCTTGCCAAAGACGCCGTCGAGGCCACCGCCAAGCCCACATCAACCAAGCTTCCACCGCCGTTCACATGCAGCTGCCAGCCCAACCAGCTGGGCAGGCACCTGCGTGGCAACATGCAGCTCCCAGGCCAACTCATCGAGCACCTGCGTGGCGGCATGCAGATCTTCGTGAAGGCTCCACCATCGCGCCAACTCAGCTGCCTGCCTGCCTACATGGCACCACACGCATCCCTGGCCGAGGCACGTGTCGAAGCGAGGAGGAGCGGCGACGGACAGGATGGGCCTCGCCCCCGTCCCCGATAAAGCAAGGGGACACCTAAGCTATGCATTAAATGCACCTTGTCACATGTACGAGGGATAACCTCGTGCCACTGTAGACCTTTCCACCTCCTGTGTGCCACTGTGGCAACCCCTTTTTCCTATAAAGGGAGGCCCGAGGCGACCAGGAGAAAGATTCGGCTCTTTCGAACCGTGCACTGACCACAGCTAGTTCGAGAGCTCAAGAACTCTTAGAAATACACCCACCAAAGCAAGACTAGGGTTTTATGCATCCTCGCGGCCCGAACCTGGGTAAACGATCCTTGTGCTGTCTACTAGCCCTGCTCTTCTCGCAACCCTGCGCCCCGGCAACCGTAGTAGGGATTCTTGTGATCCCATAGGTGGCATTCCACACCGAGAATTGGTGCAACGAGACCAAGACCAGGAGGACGTCAAGACAGAGGTCATCGCGGAGACCAAGACGGCGTCACCACCAGAGCTTTTCGTAGGCGAAGACCACTTTTGTCAGGATAGCTTGTACTAGTTGTCCCCCTTTAAATTTGCCCGCCGTTGTTGGCTCTCTTCCCGCTCAATATTTGGGGAGAGGACCAGGTCCTATATAAGTAGAGCTAGCCTCCACAGTAGGGGCATCTGATCTTGGACTGGATCCACACACCCACAAGTTAGCCAAGCACAAGAACACCTCAACCTCAGGAGGCTGTTCTTCCCTCTGTACTGTTCATCATCAGCCCAAGAGGCAATCCACCACCACCACACCGGAGTAGGGTATTACACCATAACGGTGGCCCGAACCAGTATAAATCTTGTGTCTTTCTGTGTTGCGAGTTCGTCGAGTTCGTCCGTGAGATCTTAGCGAGCTAGGGCATAGATCGGTAGGAGGGAAAGACTTCGCACGCACCCCAGTGTTTGAACCTTAAGGGTTTGCCGGAACCCCACATCCGATAGGAACGACGATCACCATAAGGACGAGGGGGCTGGGGGCTTCCAGGAGCCGTGTGCAATCGCCTGCATCTTGGGCGACACGCAAGCCCCAGCCTCTCATCGCATATTCAAACAGTTAAACGCGAAGTGAGCAGCAGTGCTCCCCAAGCTCGAGGCCACGCGCCCGCTCAAGTGGTCCCAATGCGCCATCACTTTCAACTCGGCAGATCAGCTCAAGTGCGCAGCCACCGCTGGCGCCCTCCCGATGCTGTGCTCCCCAGTCATCAGCAATGCGCAAGTTACCAAGACCACTTAGGAACTGCATGACGCAAAATCCATGCGCGGCGATAGCCGCTCACGAGGCGCAGCTCCCCATCCAGGCGAGGATGCTGGGCTGCGTGTCTGCATCGACGTCCCAGGGCTCAACAGGGCCGCATCTCAGGAGCGTTTCTGGCCTTCGCGTGTGGGCCGTTGCGAGGGCCCGCCACACAGCTACGTTCGCATGCCCTTCGGCTTGCTGAGAGTGGCGTCAGCCTATCAGCGCAACATGCAGCGTGCCCTGGCGGCTTAGGAGGCTAGGTACCATGCCGTCCTGAAAGAGATGGAGATGGTCTTCAGGGAACCTCCCGAGCCCCTAGAGCCTCCCAAGGCTCAGGACCCCGGTGGCTCGTGAAGAGTCGTTCCTTCAACGCACGCCTTCAGCTGCACCAACTCTACTTCGTCTACAGAACCAGGTGACACTTTCCAAGCTCGTTTAATTCCCAGGCCGCATGGGTCCGTCCTCGTGGCATGTATCCCTTTTGCTTGTGTATTTAGCTTACCTAGCTGGGGGCGCCCCTCGGGCTGCATCATCCCCAAGCCGCTCGGGCCGGACCCAGTGGCATGTATCTTCCTGCATTTACCCAAGCTGATTTGCCTTCCCTGCTTAACCTGCCTTCTGATTTATCACCTGCTTTCGATCGCCACCATGGCGGGTCCATTCACCCCGTGCAATTCACTTGTGCGTTAAAAGGGGGGGCTCCTGAGCATCGTTACTCAGGAGATCTTACTGGCTCTCCAGCCCTCACCCCCTGACCTTGATCACGACATCGCGACCTGGCATACCAGCGACGGCTGAGCTCGCTCGAGGGCCGGGACCTGAGGATGTAGAGTGCTTGCACCTAACTGCCTTGCAGGAACATACAGTCACCAAGACTCAAGACTAGGCGCAACCCGCCTTCAGGTAGGGCCTCGTGAGTCCCGCGCAGGCTCACGAGTTCCAGATACACCTCGCAGCCCTGCCGTGCAAGCCACGTGTCAGGGCGGGGCTGTACACGCCCCGGGGGCTCCTCCCGGAGGGGGGCACCATCCCACGAACAAGTGGAAGCACCATGCTCCGTGCTGGCCGTCAACACTGCCGAGGCGCGGCTATGCCCGTGCACGAGCGGAAGGACTATGCTCCGTGCTGGTGATAAACAACTGAGGGCGACCCCACGGCTGTGCCAACATCAGGGAGCCCAGAGCTCGGCGTCCAGCCTCACCGCAATGCCTCCCCTCGGGAGAGCCACGTGAGGTGGCTGGGCATGGGGGCTGCGCTCGGGTCACGCCCAAGCGCACGCCACCCAACGAGGTCTCCCGGACGTGGGCGCCGCGCGCCCCTCCCGAGGCCTCGGTGAGGGCAGGTTTGCAAATTGTTTGGACATCAAGGGGGACTCCTGAGCATCGCGACTCAGGAGCCTAACTGGTCACGTAGCCCCTCACTCCTTGGTCCGTCCTGGTCTCCGGTCGGCCCAATGGCGGTTGAGGTACGCACGGGGCCGGGCTCTGCCGACATAGAGCACTATCTATCCTCGCGTACTCTCCCTATAAGTTGTTTGCGCGTCAAGGGGGACTCCTGAGCATCGCGACTCAGGATCCTAACTGGTCATGTAGCCCCTCACTCCTTGGTCCGTCCTGGTCTCTGGTCGGCCCAATGGAGGTTGAGGTCTGCGTGGGGCCGGGCTCTGCCAACGCAGAACACAAAGCAGATAGGAAGAAAATTGCAAAATCTTGAAGCAAATATTACAAACATATTGTGCTCACAATATCAAATGAAAAGTCTAAACGCCTCCACGAGGCCTGGTTCATGGTGCAGGAACAAAACAGGAAACTAGCTGCAGGTCACCCCTGGACATCGCCGTCGCCTGCAGAAGGTGCTCCATCCCGGGTAGTGATGCCTTCACCTGCACCACCAGCCGTAGGGTCGGCGGCATCGCCAGACAAGGGTGAGGAGGCAAAGCCACAGAACTTCTCCAGCAGGGCCTCCACCTGACCTTGCACAACTGCGGCGACGACTTTGCAGTCATCCTCAGCCACAGGCTCCAGCAACTCCTCAAGGAAAGCGTTGGGGTTGCGAAGGTGCAAATGGCTGAAAACGTGGGTTAATGCAGCTGAAGACAAGACGCGAGCCTCTGCCTTTGCCATAGGGCCGACGCCGTCAACGACTTCCTCGAGCGCCTTCACAAGAGAGGAAGCAACCGGGCGAGGCCGTCCTCATCGGTGGCCAGCGACTTCTCCAGGCCGTGCTCGTAGAGCGTCTTCAGTGCCTTGCGAGATCTCTTCTCGAGATCGGCAAAGGCCACGCGGTCTTCGGCCAGGACTCGCGCCTTGGCATCAAGATCGGCCTCCCTCGCCTCCACCTTCCGCTCCAACTCTTCCAACCGGTTGCGCTCGGCGGCCCGCGTCTTCCCTAACTCCGCCAGCTCAGCATCACGGTTCTTGATGGAGTCCACCCGGGCCTTCATCTCATCCTCCAGCATTTGGCAGCGGTCACGGGCGGCCTTGGCGTCTTTCAGCGCCGTCTCACGATCGGCGGCAGCGTCGGCGGCACTCTGCTTCTCCTTCTAGGAAGCCGCAGCGGCCTGGCTCAGCGTCGCGCGACCGCCAGGTCGGAGTGAAGCCAGCCAGAGGCCAGCTCCAGGCGCCCGGCCACCAGGCGTGGGTCCGCGCCTAGGAGATCTGCCTGCAACTGGGTCATTTACGAAAGAGCATGTTCTAGAATAGCAGCAGGAGTAGAAGAACCAGGGAGTGGTGGTGCAGCAGCGGGAGGAGCCGACATCGTCACCAGGACCTGGGAGATTGCGGGTTCCGGAGCAGCTGGGACCTCATCAACCGCGCCAGACGCCGGCACTTCTGGAGCCAGCGGGGCCATGGGGGCTGATTCCACACGGCGTTGTTCCTCTTGGTCTCACGAGGACTACCGGGCTGGGGAGGTGCGGGCGTTGCTGCCTCCTTTCTCCGCGGAGGAAGGCACGGCCGCCGTACCCTCCTTCCTCTTCTTCGCTGAAGGCGCCGGCCTGATCGACCGAGGGCGAATGTTCGGAAATAAAAAGTACAAACAGGGACAAGGCGAAGCTTGAGACACTTACCAATCCACCATGACATACTTCCGCTTGGGGAGCTTGAAGCCTGACAGCATCGGGACCTGAGGAACAGGCGTGCAGGCTCCGGCAGCGGGGGGCGGTGCGGAGGCAGGGCCGGAGCCAGCCCCAGGAGATGTCGGGACGGAGGCGGCATCGCGAGGCACCAGCGACGACCTACCCCTCGTCGGGATGAGGTGCTGCTCCCTCTCCTCCTGGCAGGCGTCGGCCTCGACATCATCAGGAAGGGCGCGGAGGATCTCAGCCTTGCTTAGAGGGGAAGTCTCCCCCACCTCTTCAAGAGTCTTCTCCGAGTCCACCTCCTCTTCCTCATCCCCACGGGACTCGTCAGAGGACACCTCCACCGGCTTCGGTGCCGCAGGGGCTCCTGGGAGCGCCGGCGGCACCAGCCCACGCGCGTCAAAGGTCGGCCTGGAGGCGACAAATTCCTCCCGATCCCTGCGTTGGAACAGGGGAACGAAGGCGCTTGGCGGGTACTCCTGGTTGTCCCCAACTATGAGACGCGGGACGGCGGCTAATTCATCGCCAGGCAGGGCCCCCGGCCTCAGGCGGGTCTTGTTTCCCTCTTCTTCAAGCTCCCACAGGGGGCACGCGCGCGCCTGGAGCGGGGCAACACGCTATCAGCGTTCTGGGAACGGGGGTCCCCAGACTTGCCTGCCTGCGGCCCACAGCGTGGCTAAGCAGTAGGCCGTGCGGCCCATCTTCATCAACAAGGCACCCAAGACCCTCGCGATGGTCCAAGCCTCGCGAGGCAGACGATGCAAGACCTCCTCTGGAATGGCCTAGCCAGGCAGGCTCACCAGGAGCGGAGATATCAAGGCGAGGAAAACCTCACGAGGCTCTCGTGACGTGGGCCATGACGAACGGTACCAGGCGGGTGCCAGGCGGGCGTCGGTGCGTGCAGCGTCCTTATTTCCTCTTTGGTGCTAAGGAGGCCAGCGCAGGCAAAGAGTACCGAGGCATTAGGCAAAGGTTGCCATATTGGTGCAACAAGACCAAGACCAGGAGGACGGCCAGATGGAGGTCATCGTGGAGCCCAAGACGGCGTCACCCCAGGGCTTTTCGCAGGCGAAGACCGCTTTTGTCAGGATAGCATGTACTAGCCGTCCCCCTTCAAATTTGCCCGCCGTTGTTGGCTCCCTTCCCGCTCAATATTTTGGAAGAGGACCAGGGCCTATATAAGTAGAGCTAGCCACCACAGTAGAGGCAGGTTGAACTGATCGAATCCTCACGCCACAAGTTCACAAGCGCAAGAACACCTCAACTTCAGGAGGCTGTTCTTCCCTTGTACTATTCATCATCAACCCAAGAGGCAATCCACCACCACCACACTGGAGTAGGGTATTACACCACTCATCGCGGGTTCAACCAAGATAAACCTCGTGTCTTTACGTGTTTGCGAGGTTGTCGAGTACGTCCGCAAGATCTTAGCGAGCTAGAGCGTAGATCGGTAGGAGGGAGAGACTTCGCGCGCACCCCAGTGTTTGAACCTTAAGGGTTTGCCGGAACCCCACATCCGACATTTGGCATGGCAGGTAGGGGTGCGCTGTAGTTTCCCTTCCATCAGTTCGTTGCTCCATTGCTCCGTTGTTTCCATGGCGGACGCTCGCCGTGCTCGAGCTGACCGTCGGGCTGCCCTCTCCGCCCGCGTCGCTCAGACGGCTCCCATAGGCGGGCCACCTCGTCGTTCTCCGTCTCCCACCGCCAACGCTGCCATCGGCCCAGCAGGGAACGAGCAGCAAGCGTCCTCGCTGCATCATTCGGTGCGGCAAGACGGCCGCACCGCTACTCCGTCGTTTACCCCTGCCGGTTCCTCGTCTCACGCGCACCGCTCGCTCCCATGGAGGCACGGGCCGCGCTCATCAAGGCGAACGAGCTCCTGCGTTACCGCCCTGTCGACGACCTCTATGAGGAGTGGCTCGACAGCGTTGCCGAGCTCGTCCATGCCGCAGGGGGCTCTCCGGCGCCGTCCCACTCTCTGCCTCCCCCTCAACCAGCCGTGGGCGACGGGGCTCATGGCATGCCTCCACCACCTCAACCCCAAGACGGTGCCTTGGCACCAAGGCGCGCACCTCCGCGGCGTGATCCACCATGCCCGGCGCCCGCGCATGAAGAAAGAAGCTGCCAAGAAATCCCGCGGCCTCGAGAAGCTGCGCCGGCGCTCCCCGCACCACCTCATCAAGACCGCGTGCCGCCTGCAGTGGCGCAGCGCGGACCTCGCCAAGACCAAGCTCCACCTCAGAAGCGGGCCCCGGCGACCATGGCCCGCTCCCGCGCCTTCACCCCCGAACTGCGTAGCGTCGCTTGGCCAGGCAAGTTCAAACCAGATCTGCCTCCTCGCTACGACAGCACCGCCGACCCCGCGGAGTTCCTGCAGCTCTATGAGCTGAGCATCGAAGCGGCCAACAGCGACGAAAAAGTCATGGCGAACTGGTTTCCCATGGCTCTCAAGGATGGGGCCCGCTCCTGGCTCCTGAACCTACAGCACGGCTCGATCTCCTCTTGGGACGAGATTCGCGATCGCTTCGTCGCCAACTTCTAGGGCACTCGCGACCGCCCACCGGCCATGGGTGATCTACGCAGCATCAAGAAACAACCAGGAGAGACCCTCCAGAAGTACATCCAGCGCTTCAACAAGACCCGCCTCAAGATCCCCAAGGTCACGGATGAAGCCATCATCTTCGCATTCTGAGACGGCGTCCGTGACGTCAAGATGAAGGAAGAGCTCGCTATCCACGAGGAGCTTGTCGGCGTTCTGGGAACGGGGGTCCGCAGACTTGCCTGCATGCGGCCTGCGGCGTGGCTCAAAGGGGGGGCCATCACGGCCCATCTTCATCAACACGAGCTCAAGACCCTCGCGAGGGGCCAAGCCTCGCGGGGCAGACGACAGGGAGCTTCCTCAGGCCAGGCCTCATCAGGCTGGCTCGCGAGGATGCGGAGAGATCAAGGTAGGGTACCTCACGAGGTGCCCATGATGCAAGCCAAGACGACCAAGGGCGCCAGGCGAGCGCCAGCCCGCGCAGTGTCCTCCTTTCCTCTTTGGTGCAAAGGGAGCAAGCGCAGGCGACATCATCAAGCAAAGGCGTCCATTTCGGTGCAACGAGACCAAGACCAGTCCAACAGAAGGAAGGAAGTCATTGTGGAGCCCAAGCCGGCGTCACCACCAGAGCCTTTGACAGGCGAGGACCAACTTTAGTCAGGATAAATGTACCATATGTTCCCCTTCAAAATGGCCAATTGTTGGCGCCCTTCCCGCTAAATATTTGGGAAGAGGCCCAGGGCCTGTGCCTATAAATAGGACTAGCCACCCACAGGGTAGGGGAATCAACATTCAGAAAGATAGCAAGAGAACAAACGAGAGAGATAGAGAGAGGCGACTGAACTCCCCCTAGCAAGACATCAAGACCAGCCAAGAACAGGACCCTCGCGAGGCTGTTCTTCCTTGTATTGTTCATCACCATCAGCCCAAGAGGCAATCCACCACACCACAAACTAGAGTAGGGTATTACACCACAATGGTGGCCCGAACTAGTATAAACCACTGTGTCTCTTGTGCTGTTCCTTTCAGAAGTTTAGATCTTAGCGAGGCGGGCGGGTGCAGTAGGTAGAGGGCGAGATTCACAAGCACCCCAGTTGTTCGAACCTCAAGGGTCCGGCGAACCCGAAATCCGACATTTGCGCGCTGTAGGTGCGCCGGGATCCACCTCACCGCCACTTCGTGTCCGTCGCATCGTCCCTCATCATGACCGGCGATCAGCAGGCAACCCGTCCCTAGGCAGCTTTGGCCCGCCCACGCAGAGCCGCCGCCGGGCGACCCATGCCCCAGGAAGCTCGCGGTCCGCAGGGCGCTGCGGGCCGCGGGCGACGCGGACAGGCTTCGACAACTCTCACGCCGCGGCAGGCGCGGTCTGCAGCGAGGGCCTCCAACCACGCCGCAGCCGTGACACCGTACACCCGCCGGGAGTAGGCGAACTCGAGGGTCGCGCTCACGGTGGCCCGGGAGCTACTGCAGTGCAGGCTACTGGAAGGCGGCCGCGACATACTGCTAGAGCGGGTGGCAGAGCTCCTGGGCTTTGCCGCCTCGGGGGCTCATCCCTTCTGCACCCAGCTCCCACCTCAGGTCCACGGCGGCCCGCGCGGGGGCTCCACACGCGCCCGCGGGCCCCAAGGCTACTACAACGCCAGTGAAGCTATCAGCACCGGGCCAGCAGCAGCGTTGCCTCCGCTCCCGGCCAGCGAAGAAGGACTCGTCGCGACCCACGGCCCCAGTGGGCCGCCGCGCTACCACCCCCAGGTGGGCGCTCCAAGCAGAGCCGCATGGCACACGGAGCACTATGGCGCGGCCTTCGGGATGACGGCCCCAGAAGAATACGTGCCCCACATGATGGACCAAGGGCACCAGCACGAAGGCGAACAAGGCTCGCTCCTCGGCCTCAGTACAGGGGGACGATGACGGTTGAGCTCTTCCAAGAGCCCGTGAAGGCCCCACCGCCACGCTTGGAGGCGACGATTATCGGCTACCACTAATTCCTCGGGAGCAGGCATCGTTAATCATGAATCGTAGGAGGTGCAGTCGCCACAAGACAGCGGCTGGCCGCCTCGCAGCCTCCTACCCCTACGGAGGAGGGCGCGGGGCTGCAGGAGAGGGGCCGAGATCCGCATCACCACCATGGCACTTTCGAGCAAGGCGTTCTCGGGAGAGTAGGACCTCCGGCCGGGAGGTGCCCTCGGGGCCTGCCTGGCGGAGGACCCAGAGTCGTTTGGGAACCGCTGGCGACCGCTCTACCCCATCAACGGCGTCCTGGTTTCCGGTCGTCGTTGATGGCACTAGAGTGAGGCGCAAGGCGGGGCCCTCGTCTGGCGATATGAAGCAAGGCCGGTACCTATGAAGAAGGTCTAGTGCACCGTGAAGCTTCGCCTCGCCCGTGACCTTTATCACGTAATAATGAGTGAAATTTGTACACGCCCGGAGTCTCAGGGTGCCGGCCTCGGGCCCCGGGGCTCCCTCCCACGCCCAAAGTGGCAGCACTTAGCTCCACTGGTGAGAAGACGTCCAAGACTAGACTAGGTGCCGGACGCGGCCTTTTTTGCTTTGCTTTCATTGCTTTTCCCTTTGGTTGTCACTCTCCCCCGCTGGATTTAAGTTGGATTCGAATTCGAGATTTGCGTGTGTTTGGGGAAGGGGGTGTTTAGTCTCATTCGAGCAATCTCTAGCATTCCAGTTACCACTTTGCCTCAGGTGCCTCCCCTCGTGAGCCCCTCGCGAGCCGGGTTGGGCCTAGCTTGCGTGCAGCCCAGACTGCCGCCACCGCATCCTCTCAGGAGGCTTTTACTGCAGATCCTATGGGTTCGATCGGGAGACGCTCGAAACTCCACAGCCCTCCGCTGGCTATCTCGTGGCCCGCGCGGGACAAGGGTTCACTAGGCATAGGCGTACGGGTGGTATAGCATCTACTAATACGCAGAACACAAGTTTTACATGAGGGGCTCCCCCTCCCAAAATGCTCTCACGACCGTCAGGGCAAAACCTGAGTTCTATTCGTGCAGGAAACAGGAACGGTGCGCAGTCAGTCGGATAAATCCCCCAATGCATCCTCAGGGGCACCTCCTGAATTGTCGCTGGCGTCGCTGGCCTCGCCGTCGCTCTCTGCGTCGTCGCCAGCGGCGTCAGGGCCGTCCACCACGCCGCCTTCATCAACAGCCACGATCACACCATCGTTGTCTGAAGCAAAGGCGCTGACAAGGGCGTCCACGTTGTCCTCCACCCAGTGCGCCAGGTCGTCCCGGACGGCCTGGGGTAGCGGGGCGATGGCTGCGTCGAAGTCAAAGTGAGGGTCCATACTTCGGAGATGGCTGAAGACGCGAGAAAAGGCGCGCCCGAGCAGGGCGCGGCTTCTCACCTCCACCAACCTGTCGGCTCTGACCGACCGCTCCTCCAGCCGAGTCACCACATCGGTGAAGAACTGAAGGTTGCCGGTGTAGTTAATACGTGCGGCTCGCCAACAGCCGCCTCGCAGATGTTACCCAAGGCCGTGTTGGCTCTCTCCCGGAACGTGGTGAGCATGGGGCTGTTCTCATGCTCCAGGACCCGCCGATAGCGCATCTCGTCCGCATTCTGTCGCGCAACAGCCTCAGCCTCATCCACGCGTTGGCGAAGAAGAAGCACCTCGGCACGGGAGGTAGTTAACTCCTCCTGCGCTACCTCAAGGGCGGCCCGAAAAGCATCGGCCTGCCTCGTTGCTTCCTCCTGCTTGGCCCAGATCAACCCCAGCCTTTCCTCAAACTCGCGCTCGAGGTTCAAGCGCGCCGTCGCCACCCGACGCCCGAGCACCTCCAGGACTTGGGCCTCCTGCGCAGCGACATCATCCTCCGCCCTTGTCACCAAGCGCTCCCTTGTTTCCAGGCGTCAGATCACAGCGTGCTGGCCGGGCGGCTTCAGCGCTGGCCGCCTCCTCCCGCTTCGAGCTCTGCTAGGGTCGCTGATGCCACCTCATCGACGCAAGGGCTGCCTCGCAGCAGCTCCACCTGCTCCTCCAATGAGCTGCAACGGCCGGGAGGTCCCGCGCCCGCTCCTCCGCCGCCTCTCGCCGCCGGTCAGCTTCCCGAGCCTCTTGAATGGCCCGAGAACGGACCTCCCGAGAGGCCACCAGCGACGCCTTGGCCTCCTCATCGTCAAGATCACGCTGGTGGCGCGCATGTGCGACAGCCGCCTTCAGCTCATGCCTCTTCAAGGCTGCATGTGCCCTCGGCCTCGAGGCGCTGCGTCTTCATCGGGCGAAGCTATTCACCAAGCGAGCTCACCGCATCAGCCGCCTCGAAGAAACCCTTGTTGAAGAGCGCGGCGCCTCCCGGCGGCGCCAAGCACGCCTTCCACACCATCATACGCCCCAAAGTAGCGCCGAGGGCCACGAATCAGCACTCCCTCCCGGGGAGGCTGGGGCTGGCGCCCTCGCCACGGCCGGCACGCCTCGCCGAGAGCCCTGGATAAGAGCCAGCCCATCCCTAAAGAAGAGCGCAGGAATGCCTCACCAATCACGGTCGACGCACTGCACGAGAAGCCCACGGCAGGCCAGCTATGCCTCGAGAGGGCTCGCGAAGGAGGGTCGCGAGGCGCGCGGGGACGCGATGCGCCTCAGGATGGCTCGTCTCTCCGGCCGACCTCACCACAAGGGCCCTGCTGCTCGGAGTGCTCGAAGACGGTGGAGAGGGCGGAGCCAAGGGGGTGGCTCTCGGACATTCTCCGTGAGCTCGGCAGAAGGGCCTCGCAGAGCAAGGATCAAGAAAACAATGTAAGAATCGGGATCCGTAAAAGGGAAAGCTTACTCATCGGTGGCGAAGTACTTCCTGCGGTTCAACAGCGACAAGGGTAATCGCCGCCAGGGCTTCCTTCTTCCAAGAGCCTCAAAGTCCACGCTGAATCGACCCAAGAGTTGAGCGCAGGGGTCAACCTGCTGACGAGGAAGGAGCGTGCCGAGACGACCCGGGCGCCGAGCGTCGTCTGGTGCACGCCGGTCGCCGCTTCACCAAGAAGGGTAGGCCGGGGCCCTGTGGGGCCTCAGCCGCAGGCACCACGGGCAGCTTCGCCTCCCAACAACGACAGCTGGGCCTCGGGAGCTGCTCCTCAAGAGCGCCGCCTGGGACCGTCACCCTGCTGGAGGCCCTCTCGGCCTCCAGTGCCGTCAGCCTCCTGCACCGCCACTCGAGGAAGAGCCGCCACGGCCCACTGGAAGGGCAGTCACCACCACCGGGTTCTCACGAGACCCCATGAGGCCTGCGGGGCGCAGCCCCCACTCGTCGAAACTGGGCATCTGCTTCACAAAGTCACCTCGCTTGAGCAAAAGTACCAAAGCACCCCCTTGCCGGACGCTGCCAGGTTGGGATCCCCTGATCAAGACCAAGAGCACCTTCCTCGGCCAGCGCGTCAAGTCCTCCTCCGGAGCCTCATGCGGTCTTCACGCCAACAAGGCCCACATCCGGCGGGAATGGCGCTGGAGAGGGGCAATGCGGCACAACAGGAATTCCTTCACCACCTTGGGCGCCGTCACCTCGTGCGCCCTCAGGAACGCGAAGCGACGCCAGAAGAAGGTGAGCCGGGGGCTCGTGAGCGTCTCCTGGCCCTAGCCTGAATTGGGGACAGCGGGTGATGTTGGCTCCGACACCAGGGGGCTGGGCACCCCCACGTCCACGTACAACCACCGCTCGTGGAACCCAGGCGCGGGTGGAGGAAGGGTGAAGTCAATCCCTGAAGCCGCTGTTTCAGATGCAGCAATGAAGCTCACACACCCCGAACATTGGGTGGGGTCAACAAGGCGCAAAGAGAAGAAGTGGCGCAACAAGGCAACTGAGGGAAGGACGCCCATCATCGCCTCGCAAACAAAGGCAAAGAACGCAAGAAGAGTGATGGATTCCGGACCCAAGTGCATCATATGGATCTGATAGTGGGAGAAACCTGACATTGAAGAAATCGAGAAGGGGAACCAGCCCGGCTGTGGCGTCGGCAAAATCTTGGACCTCGATGATTATCCTGCCGATGGCCCGAAGTGGGACGCGGGCCAGGCCTGACCGTCGTCAGCATTCGTTGAAGATGGTGGCCAAGGCCGAGCTGACCTTGCCGAGGCCCTCTCGATTGAGTATAATTGACCGATTGACGGCAGGGGCCGTCGATGACGGCGAGCGAGGCGGAGGCATGGGTTTCTTCCCTCTTCCCTTCTTCGTCGGAGCCATGGCAACGGAAAGGGGGGAGGAAGGTTCGAGATTGGACTGGGAGCAGAAGCTGGAGTTCGAGAGGAGGAAGAGTGGGGGACGGTCGAGCAGCAAAAAGGGGAGCGGTTATGTGCGGCTACGAGTCCACCTAGCACGGCACAAAATAAGGAGGCGTGGGGGAACAGTGTCGCCCACGTCCAATCAACCGCCACGCGGCGCCCAAGGCCGCAGGCTGTTAGGGGCTCATGGGCGCCAGACTTTCCCCTTCGCCTCTCTGCTCGGCCAATTCCGGGCGCGCCTTGGGCCCGGGGGCTACTGTCGGCGTTCTAGGAACGGGGGTCCCCAGACTTGCCTGCCTGCGGCCTGCGGCGTGGCTCAAAGGGGGGCCCATCACGACCCATCTTCATCAACACGAGCTCACGACCCTCGCGAGGGGCCAAGCCTCGCGGGGCGGATGACAGGGAGCTTCCTCAGGCACAGGCTCATCAGGCTGGCTCGCGAGGAGGCGGAGAGATCAAGGCGGGATACCTCATGAGGTGCCCATGACGCAACCCATGACGACCAAGGGCGCCAGGCTGGCGACAGCCCGCGCAGTGTCCTCCTTTCCTCTTTGGTGCAAAGGGAGCAAGCGCAGGCGAGAGCATCAAGCAAAGGCGTCCATTTCGGTGCAACGAGACCAAGACCAGTCCAACGGCAGGAAGGAAGTCATTGTGGAGCCCAAGCTGGCATCACCACCAGAGCCTTTGACAGGCGAGGACCAACTTTAGTCAGGATAAGTGTACCATATGTTCCCCTTCAAAATGGCCAATTGTTGGCGCCCTTCCCGCTCAATATTTGGGAAGAGGCCCAGGGCCTCTGTGTATAAATAGGACTAGCCACCCACAGGGTAGGGGAATCAACATTCAGAAAGATAGCAAGAGAACAAACGAGAGAGATAGAGAGAGGCTTAATCGAACTCCCCTAGCAGTTCATCCTTTTGACCAAGCAGAATGTACCCTCGCGAGGTTTGTTCTTCCTTCTATTGTTCATCACCATCAGCCTAAGAGGCAATCCACCACACCACAAATTAGAGTAGGGTATTACACCACAATGGTGGCCCGAACTAGTATAAACCCTGTGTCTCTTGTGTTGTTCCTTTCAGAGTTTTAGATCCTAGCGAGGCGGCGGGGTGCAGGTAGGTAGAGGGCGAGATTTCGCGCGCACCCCAGTGTTCGAACCTCAAGGGTCTGCCGGAACCCGAAATCCGACAGAGCTCTGCACATCTCAGGAGCTGTTCAAACTGGCGACCAAGTGTGCAAGAGCTGAGGAGGGGCGCCTCTCTCTCCTTGAGCTGCCAGCTGCAGGAGTGGAGGAGAAGAAGGCCAAGGCCAAGGACGTGAAGCGCAAAGAGGCAGTGGTGCTCGCAGCGGAGCCCGACACCAAGCGAGGCAGAGTTCAGCCCGAGTCATCCAAGAACGGCCAACCATTCTGCGCCTTCCACAACCTGAACACCCACAACACTAGCGACTGCCAAGAGCTCAGAGCCATACGGGAAGGGATCGCGACAGTCGACGCCGAGGCGCAACGACGGGGCTACGACCGCGGAGGAGGACGTGGAGGCGGACGCTTTGGGACGACCGTGGCGCGCGCCGGAGTGGCGCGACCGCCTCGGTGAGGACTGGGCCGGCAGACCAACCTCGCGAGGGTGCTCGGAGGGACCAGCCTGCGTGAGGATCGCCCTGGCAACGCCAAGATGTTCCTCCTGCCGCCGCCAAGGAGGAACGACGACCACCACCGGAGACGAAGGGGCTGGGGCTTCAGAACAGCGTCGCGATCGCTTACATCTTGGCGGTGCCCAGCCCCAGCCTCTCAACAAGATCTTGAAACAGTTCGCTCGCGAGGTGAATGCGGTGCTCCCCAACCTCGAGACCACGCGCCCGCTCAGGTGGTCCCAATGTGCCATCACCTTCAACTCGGCAGACCAGCTCAAGTGCGCACCCACCACTGGCGCCCTCCCTATGCCGTGCTCCCCAGTCATCAACAATGTGCAAGTCACCAAGACCCTCATCGACGGCGGTGCAGGGCTCAGCGTCCTGTCCGTCGACACGTTCGACAACCTCCAAGTGCCATATGAGCTGCTCCAGCCAACCAAGCCTTTCTTAGGAGTGACCGACGATTCCACCACACCGATTGGGCAGGTCCGCCTGCCTGTCACCTTCGGGGAGCGGAAGAACTATAGCACCGAGCTCATTGACTTCGACGTCACGCACATCCGCCTGCCGTACAATGCCATCCTCGGGTATCCAGCCCTGGCCAAGTTCATGGTAGTCACTCATCTTGGCTACAACGTTCTCAAGATGCTAGGAAGGGGAGGAATCATCACGGTCCCGTGTGAAGAGAGGGATGCGGTGTGCTCCCTTGAGCGCACCTTTCAAGCCACAGTAATCGACGACCCCGACAGCAGGAGTGAAGGCCCTCCGGAGGCCATCCCCAAGAAGAAGCAGCTGCGCCAAGCAGGATCTCAGAAGGGCAGCGACGCAGCTGGAGCCTCGTCAGGATCAGCGCCCGCTCCAGGGGCGCCTCCCTTTGTCGCATAGGAAGGCGCGCCCGGCGCCCTCCTCGGGCAGGTCTCGGGGGCTCTCTTCTGGAGGGCCATAGACCTTGCCAACCTCACGAGGGAGGTGCTTGGGCACCACTTGGAGGCGTGCTTCGCAGCACGCCCTCAGGAGAACACAGGGCAAGGAGTCCCCACCACCCAGGAGTTCATCAGCAAGACCACCCAGGAACTGCAAGAAGCAAGAGCCATGTGCGGCCACAACCACTCACATGGCGCGGCTCCCCATCCAGGCGAGGATGCCGGGCTGCGTGTCTGCGTCGATATCCCAGGGCTCAACAGGGCCGCATCTCAGGAGCGCTTCTGGGCATCGCGTGCGGGCCGCTGCGAGGGCCCGCCAGCTGCCTACGTTCGCATGCCCTTCGGGCTTGTCGGGCGTGGCGCCGGGCCTATCGCTGGCAACGTGCGACAAGTCCTGGAGGCTCAGGAGGCCTGGTTCCACGCTGTCCTGGAGGAGATGGAGACGGACTTCAGGGAACCTCCTGAACCCCCAGAGCCTCCCGAGGCTCAGGGCCCCGGTGGCTCATGAGGAGCCATTCCTTCAACAAGCGGCTTCAGCTGCACCAACTCTACTTCGTCTACAAAACCAGGCGACATCTTCCAAGTTTGTTTAAGCTGGGAGCGCCCCTCGGGCTGCATTAATCCTAGGCCGCATGGGTCCGTCCCTATGGCATGTATCCCTTTTGCTTAAGTCTTTAGCTTATGTTGTTGGGGCGCCCCTCGGGCTGCATCATCCCCAAGCCGCTCGGGCCAGACCCGGTGGCGTGTATCTTCCTGCATTTGTCCAAATTGATCTCCTCTTCATGCTTAACCTGCCAACGGCTATCGCCCGCTCGATTTTCGCCGCCGCGGGCCTATTCTTCCCATGCAATTCGCTTGCACGTTAAAAGGGGGGCTCTTGAGCATCACGAATCAAGAGCTCTTACATGCTCTCCAGCCCTCACCCCCTGGCCTTGACCACGGCATCGCGACCTGGCATACCAGCAGCGGCTGAGCTCGCTCGAGGGCCGGGACCTGACGACGTAGAGTGCTTGCATCTAACTGCCTTGCAGGAACACACAGTCACCAAGACTCAAGACCAGGCGCAACCCACCTTGAGGTAGGGCGTCGTGAGTACCAAGGCTGGCTCACGAAAGTGCCCACATAGCCGCAGCCCTGCTGTGAGCCACATGTCGTATGGGCTGTACACGCCCGGGCTCCTCCCGAGGGGGGCCCCCATCCCACGCCCAAGTGGAAGCACCATGTTCCGTCTGGTTGTCGACATCTTGCCGACGAGCGGCTATGCCCGTGCACAAGCGGAAGCACTATGCTCTGCGCTGGTGATAAACAACTGAGGGCGACCCCACGACTGTGCCAACCTCAGGGAGCCCAGAGCTCAGCTTCTAGCCTTACCGCAACGCCTCCCCTCGGGAAAGCCGCGCATGGGGGCTGGGCACGGGGGCTGTGCTCGGGTCACGCCCAAGCGCACGCCACCTAACCAGGTCCCCGGACCTGGGCATCGTGCGTCCCTCCCGAGGCCTCACCGAGGGCAGGTATGGGAATTGTTTGCACATCAAGGGGGACTCCTGAGCATCGCGGCTCAGGAGCCTAACTGGTCACGTAGCCCCTCACTCCTCAGTCCGTCCTAGTCTCCGGTCGGCCCAATGGCAGTTGAGGTATGCGCGGGGCCAGGCCATGCCGACGTAGAACATTAATCTACCCCCACGAACTCTCCCTATATGCTGTTTGCGCGTCAAGGGGGACTCCTGAGCATCGCGACTCAGGAGCATAACTGGTCACGTAGATCCTCACTCCTTGGTTGGCCCAATGGCGGTTGAGGTATGCGCGGGGCCGGACTCTGCCGACGCAGAACGCAAAGCAAATAGGAAGGAAATCGCGAGATCTCGAAGCAAATATTACAAGCATATTGTCCTCACAATACAACATAAAAGTCTAAACGCCTCCACGAGGCCTATTACATGTCGCAGGAACGGAACAGGAAGAATGGAAGCGGGTCACCTCTAGACATCGCCGTCGCCAGCGTAAGGCGCTCCCTCGTGATCGGTTTTGTTTTCACCACCAGCCGCAAGGTCGACGACGCCGGGAAGAGGAGCAGAGACAAAGCCGCGGAACCTCCTCAGCAAGGCCCTCACCTGATCTTGCACGGCCGCGGCAGCCGCCTCGCACTGATCTTCAGCTACAGGCTCCAGCAGCTCGTCAAGGCAAGCGTTGGGTTGTGAAGGTGCAGGTGGCTAAAGACGCGAGTCAGCGCGGCTGAAGACATGACGCGAGCTTCTGCCACCGCCATGGGACCGAGACCATCAACGACCTCATCAAGTGCCTTCACCACGAGAGGAAGCAGCTGGGCGGGGCCGTCCTCCCCGGTGTTCAGAGGCTTCTCCAGGCCGTGCTCGTAGAGCGTCTTCAGCGCCTTGCGAGACCACTTCTCGAGATTGGCAAAGGCCACGCGGTATTCCGCTAGGACTCACGCCTTGGTGTCAAGATCGGACATCCTTGTCGTCATCTTCCGCTCCAGCTCCTCCAACCAGTTGCGCCCGGCGGCCTGCTTCTTTCCCAGCTCCGCCAACTCTGCATCACGATTCATGATGGCTTCCTCCCGGGCCTTCATCTCCTCCTCCTTCGCTTGACGGCAGCGCACCTCTTCGGCGTGCTTGACGCGCAGGCTCTGCAGCTCGCCCTCCGGCACTTGGCAGTGGTCACGGGCGGCCTTGGCGTCCTTTAGCGCCACCTCATGATCGGCCCAAGCATTGGCGGCTCCTTGCTTCTGTCGGTGTTCTGGGAACGGGGGTCCCCAGACTTGCCTGCCTGCGGCCTGCGGCATGGCTCAAAGGGGGGCCCATCACGGCCCATCTTCATCAACACAAGCTCAAGACCCTCGCGAGGGGCCAAGCCTCGCGGGGCGGACGACAGGGAGCTTCCTCAGGCACGGCTGCAGCCTCGTCCGCTGGCTCGCGAGGAGGCAGAGAGATCAAGGCGGGTACCTCACGAGGTGCCCATGAAGCGAGCCATGACGACTAAGGGCGCCAAAGGCGGTGCCAGCCTCACAGAAGTGTCCTCCTTTCCTCTTTGGTGCAAAGGGAGCAAGCACAGCGAGAGCATCAAGCAAAGGTGTCCATTTTGTGCAACAAGACCAAGACCAGTCCAACGGCGGGAAGGAAGTCATTATGGAGCCCAAGCCAAGGCGTCACCACCAGAGCCTTTGACAAAGCGAGGACCAACTTTAGTCAGGATAAGTGTACCAGATGTTCCCCTTCAAAATGGCCAATTGTTGGCGCCTTTCCCGCTCAATATTTGGGAAGAGGCCCAGGGCCTTTGCATATAAATAGGACTAGCCGCCCACAGGGTAGGGGGGTCTGAAACCGGTAGCTAGAGACAATCTGGAATTAGAGAGAGAGAAGGCGACTGAACTCCCCCTAGCATTTCATCGCACCAGCCAAGAACAGAGCCCTCGCGAGGCTGTTCTTCCTTGTATTGTTCATCACCATCAGCCCAAGAGGCAATCCACCACACCACAAACTAGAGTAGGGTATTACACCACAATGGTGGCCCGAACTAGTATAAACCCTGTGTCTCTTGTGTTGTTCCTTTCATAGTTTAGATCCTAGCGAGGCGGCGGGGTGCAGGTAGGTAGAGGGCAGATTTCCGCGCGCACCCCAGTGTTCGAACCTCAAGGGTCTGCCGAAACCCGAAATCCGACACTTGGCGCGCCAGGTAGGGGGTGTGCCGGAGTTTCCCTTCCGCCACTGCCGCGACCCACCTCGGGATGAGCAGCGCGCCGCCCGCTCCGGCCGCCAGCGCCAGCGCGGGAGCCAGGGGGCTCCGAGCCCTGGCCCCGGCCTTGCAACGGGTGCGGTGGCCGGACAAGTTCAAGCCGACGACGCCAAGGCTTACAACGGCGCTGACCGATCCGATGGCCTTCCTCTTTGGGCGACGAGGAGGCCGTCCTCGGCTAGAGGTGATGACGTGGTCATGGCTAACTGGCTCCCCATGGCCCTCACCGGCGCTCGGCGGCAGTGGCTGCTCCACCTTCCGGCAGCCTCTGTGGCCTCTTGGGAAGAGCTCCGCGCCTCTTCCTCACCCACCACCGCTGCGCCCGGCACCCCCGGTCGTCGCGGCCCTCCTGGGCGGCTCCCGCACCGCCCTCGAGTCAACACGTCAAGTCGTTCGTCCGTCGGGTCGGCGCCGTCTCCACGCAGCAGGGAGCCCCCCAGGACCGGCCGGCGCCCAAGGCCAGTCTGACCTTCAGCTCGGAAGACCACCCCTCCAACTCAGCCTGCTCGGGTGCGCTCCCCATGCCGTGCACCCCCACCATCTGCCAGGTGGCCGTCACCAGGACTCTCATCAATGGCGGCGCGGGCCTCAACGTGCTCTCAGTCGAGGCCTTCAACCTCCTCTGCATACCCCGGGAGCGGCTGCAGCCCAGCCGGCCTTTCTTGGGCGTCGGGAGCGGGTCATCCAGCTCCTTGGGACAGATCCGGCTCCCGGTAACTTTCGGCACCTACGACAACTTCCGCACGGAGCAGGTCAATTTCGACATCGCCCCATCGGTCTCCCCTACAACGCCATCCTCGGCTATCCAAAGATCTTGGCCCAGTTCATGGCCGCGACTCACCCGGCATACAACCTCATGAAGATGCCCGGGAGCAACGGTGTCCTCACTGTGCCCGGGGACACCGAAGATGCGCTGTGAGTGCTCAAGCTCGCCTTCAAGATGGCGGCGCCAGCGCAACCCGCCGATGCAGAGACCCCTGAGCCCAAGGGGGCTGCACCAACCAAGAAGAAACAGTTGTTCACCCAAGACAAGGCAGAGACCAAGCAAATACCTGATTTGAGGACGGGTCCACTGACGCCACTTTCACCATAGGCGCCAACCTCGAGCCCGAGCAGGAGGAGGCCCTGGTCAAGTTCCTACGCGCAAACAAGAAGGTATTTGCCTGGGAGCCTGATCAGTTGGCGGGGATCCCTAGGAGCGTAATCGAGCATCACCTCCATGTGTGCCCCAACGTACGCCCCGTAAAGCAGAAAGCGAGGCGTCAGTCCACTGAAAAGCTAGCCTTCATCATCCAGGAGACTCGCAAACTAGAAGCCGCTGGGGTCATTCGCGAGGTCCGGTACCCGGATTGGTTGGCCAACCCTGTCGTTGTACCAAAGAAGGGAGGGAAGGAGCGCATGTGTGTCGACTTCACCAACCTCAACAAGGCATGCCCGCAAGATCCATTCCCGCTTCCTTGCATCGACCAGAGTCATCAAGGGGGGCGTGTTAGCGGATTTCATGGCAGAATGGACGGAGGCACCGGGCCTCAAGGCCGACGAGGATAGGTCCCTCCATCCAGGGGAAGCGGCGCCTAAGGCTGGGTCATGTACTTCGACATGGCGTTCTCTGCATGGCGCTGGGGTTGAGGGGCGGTGCTCATATCTCCCACTCAGGACAAGCTCTACTACGCTGTGCAGCTCTGTTTCCAGCAAGGTGAAAAGTCTCCAACAACATAGCGGAGTATGAAGGTCTAATAGCGGGCTTGAAGGCCGCAGCAGCCCTAGGGGTGAAGCGCCTTACCATCAAGGGTGATTCGCAGTTCCTTGTCAATTTCTCCAACAAAGTATACGCGCTAAAAGATGAGCACATGGAAGCCTACCTTGCGGAGGTCCGCAGGATGGAGAAGCAGTTCTGGGGTTGGAGTTGCAGCAGGTGCCCCGTGGCACCAATCAGGAGGCCGACGACATCGCCAAACGAGCATCCAGGCGGTTACCTCAGGAGCCTGGCGTGTTCGAGGAGCGGCTTTTCAAGCCCTCCGCCATGCCATCACTATCAAACATGGCGCGGCCTCGGGAGGAGCTCCCCCAGCCACCTGCCTCAGGAGCCCCGGGTACGTGGTCTGGCCTCAGAGCGCGCTTTGCTCCTCGACGATGGAGCCTCGTGGAGGAGTGCTGGATCACAGAGCTCCGGAGCTACTTTAACGCAAGGGACCCTGCCGGAGAAGGAGGAGGAAGCGGAGCGTGTGGCGCCGCAAGCCACGGTTGCATCGCATCAGGGATGGAGAGCTCTATCAGAAGCGACCGAATGATGTGGCACTGCGCTGCATCTCCAGGGAGAAAGGGAAAGAATTGCTGGCGGATATACACGTTGGAGACAGTGGGCATCACTCGTCATCACGAACCCTCGTGGGCAAGGCATTCCGGAGCGGTTTCTATTGGCCTACTGCGCTCAACGACGCCGTAGAACTAGTGAAGGCTTTCGAAGCCTGCCAATTCCATGCCAAGAAGATCCATCGGTAGGCGGGAGGTCTACAAACTATACCCTCTCGTGGGCCATTCGCGATGGGGCTGGATATCACAGGCCCGCTTCCTCGGCGCCAGGGGCTATCGCTACCTCTACGTCGCCGTGGACAAGTTCACCAAGTGGGCTGAAGTGGAAGTCGTCCGCACCATCCCCGCAGGTTCTGCAGTCAAGTTCGTCAAGGGCCTCGTGAGCCGGTTAGGGGTGCCGAACCGCATCATCACCAACAACGGTTTGCAGTTCACCAGTAACCTCGTAAAAACATATTGTGCTAACCTGGGAACGCAGATATGCTACGCTTCGGTGGCGCACCCCCGAAGCAACGGCCAGGCCGAAAGGGCTAACGCAGGTCTGAGGGGCCTCAAAACCAGAACATTCAAGAAGAACCGAGGCCTGCGGCAGGGGTTGGTACGACGAGCTTGGTCATGCGGTGGTCCATCCGCACGACCACAACCAAGCCAACTGGAGAGACCCCATTCTTCCTGGTCTATGGAGCCGAAGCGGTCCTTCCTCACGAGGTCAGACGTCGTTCCGCACGGGTCCTGGCGTTCAATGAGGCGCAGCAGGACACCATGCGGGAATGGATCTCGTGTTGGGGGAGGAGCGCCGTCGAGAAGCTGCGTTGCGAGTGGCAAGGTACCAACAAGCACTGCGACGATACCACTGCCGCAACATCCGCCCCAGAACTCTCGAGGTAGGGGACCTCGTGCTCAGGCGGGTTCTCTCCAGGGAGGGGTTGCATAAGCTCTCTCCCATGTGGGAGGGCCCGTTCAAGGTTGTTCATGTTTCCAGGCCCGGCTCCACGCGCTTGGAGACTCGTGGAGGGGTGCCACCAGAACGCGTGGAACATCCGGCACCTCCGGAGGTTTTACCTGAAAAGGCGAGCTCGTGAAGAAGGCAAATGCCTGTGAAGCTGTATTTTTGGAAAAGGCCCAAAGCCTGTGAAGAAGGCGAATGCCTGTGAAGCTGTGTTTTTGGGAAAGGCCCAGAGCCTGTGAAGAAGGCGAATGCCTGTGAAGCTGTCTTTTTGCAAAAAGGCCAGAGCCTGTGAAGAAGGCGAATGCCTGTGAAGCTGTCTTTTTGGAACAGACCCAGAGCCTGTGAAGAAGGCGAATGCCTGTGAAGATGTCTTTTTGGGAAAAGCCCAGAGCCTGTGAAGAAGGCGAATGCCTATGAAGTTGTCTTTTTGGAAAAGGCCCAAAGCCTGTGAAGAAGGCGAATGCCTGTGAAGCTGTCTTTTTGGGAAAGGCCCAGAGCCTGTGAAGAAGGCGAATGCCTGTGAAGCTGTCTTTTTGGAAAAGGCCTAGAGCCTGTGAAGGGGGCCAATGCCCGTGAAGCTTGCTTCCCCCAAGAAAGGCCCGGAGCCTGTGAAGAAGGCCAACGCCTGTGAAGCTCGCCGCCCGTGACACTCTCACGTAATAATGAGTTGGGGTTGTACACGCCCCGGAGTCTCAGGAGCGCCGGCCTTAGGCCCTGGGGCACCCTCCCACGCCCAGTGGCAGCACTTAGCTCCGCGCTCGTGAGAAGACGTCGAAGACTAGATTAGGTGTCGGACGCGGCTTTTTCATTTGCTTTCTGCAGTTGGCTTGTTCATTCTCATTTGAAGTTTTATCGAAGCTGTTGTCGTTTTTGACTTGTGGCTCTTCGACCTTTCACCCTCTTACCTCGATTTCCCTTGCGCAAGGTCTCGCGAGGGGGGGCAGCCTGAGCGCCCCCCCGAGTGTTCTCTGCCCTTATTGTTCGAGGTTTCCCTACCCGGGTCCACTACAGGAGCACCCCTCCAGTCCACGCCCCACGGGCACCGCGAAACGAACACAGGACCAGGGTCGGTCGCCTCCACAAATGAGGCCGGGAGCTACCTCTCCAGACTAACCTTCGCAGGACATGAAGCGTTCGACGAGGCCTCGACCCCGGGAAACGAGGGCCACGACAGGCACCCCCGAGCTAAGTAATTTCTCTGGCGGCGTGTAGCACAAGGGCATAATACCGAGATAGCAGAAACAATACGATAATTAACAACAATAGTCCAAGCACGCCCATGCGGGGCCCTACGCTACTGTTTCTTTGTGCAGGAAAAGGAAAAAGAACAAAACAGGCGCGGCTCGCCTGACACCAACTCGCGGGGGAGACTCGAACTGCCTCCGGAGCTTAGGCGGACTCCCTCTCGCGCTTCACCGGGGCAAGACGGCGGGCGGACTCGCTACCTCCCTCCAGGCGGGCGCGGCGGCGCGGAGGCTGGTCGCGACCACCGCTGGAGGAGCCGCTGCCCAAAGAAGAGCCGTCGAAGCTCGACGAGCCCCGGGCGTCGCCGACCACGCGCGCGCTGTCGTCTTCATCATCGCTGGGGCTGAACCCGCGGCCACGGTCGTCGTTCCCAGGGCAGCACCCAGCGCGGCGACCATCTTCCCCGAACACCCTCACGTAGAGGGTGGCATCACCGTCGAACTTGAAGTGCAGGGTGCATCGCTAGCTTAGGCCGCGCGCGCGGGCAAACGTTTGCCAGCCGCGGGCCAGGGCCAGGCTCCCGGCTGCAGAGACCTCTAGCGAAGCCCAGGAGTCCCGACTGCAGCAACCATCCGCCTGAGGCCAGAGGCCGCCCGAGCCACCGGCCGGAAGCTCACCTAGGAGGAAGCAAGGAAGCTTGAGCCGGGTGCCGGTCGGCTCCGCTGACCACACAACGAACTGCGGCAGCACCTCTGCCGAGTGGAAGCGCGGCCTAGGGGGTCACGCGGCCGTAGCGCACCCCCCAGCAGCGGCCTGCCGCCCGCCACCGCCCGAGAGATCACCTCCACGACCGTGAGGAGCCACCATGGGAGCCACAGGGTGTTTGCGAGGACGGCCTCGACCACGCTTGGGCGGGGGAGAGTCAGGCCCTACCTGGCGAGCCTTCCCCTTCTCTGCGGCCGAGAACCTCTTCGGCGGAGCCATGGGGAAGAAGAAGAAGCAAGAAGGAGATGGACTAGAAGGGCAGGCGCCGTCCCGTACTTATAGCTGGGGAAGGCCAACCGCCGACCTCCACGATCACAGGCAATCATGACCCGCTTTGCATGCAGGGACTTGTCAATTCGTGCAGTTGCCGAGGCGTTGTGGGGAAGTGGAGACGCCCACATCCAATCAACAGCCACGCGGCGCCCAAGGCCGCAGGCTGTTAGGGCCCGTGGCGCTTCGCACTTGCCCCTTCGCCTCTCTGCTCGGCCAAGTCCGGGCGCACCTTGGGCCCGGGGGCTACTATCGGCGTTCGTGGAACAGGGGTCCCCAGACTTACCTGCCTACGGCCTGCGGCGTGGCTCAAAGGGGGGCCCATCACGGCCCATCTTCATCAACACAAGCTCAAGACCCTCGCGAGGGGCCAAGCCTCATGGGCGGACGACAGGAGCTTCCTCAGCACGGCCTCGTCCGGCTGGCTCGCGAGGCGGAGAGATCAAGCGGGGTACCTCACGAGGTGCCCATGACGCGAGCCATGACGACCAAGGGCGCCCGGTGAGGCGCCCGGCCAGCATGATGTCCTCCTTTCCTCTTTGGTGCAAAGGGAGCAAGCGCAGGCGAGAGCATCAAGCAAAGGTGTCCATTTCGGTGCAACAAGACCAAGACCAGTCCAACGGCAGGAAGGAAGTCATTGTGGAGCCCAAGCCGGCGTCGCCACCGGAGCCTTTGACAGGAAAGGACCATCTTTAGTCAGGATAAGTGTACCAGATGTTCCCCTTCAAAATGGCCAATTGTTGGCGCCCTTCCCGCTCAATATTGGGAAGAGGCCCAGGGCCTTTGCATATAAATAGGACTAGCCGCCCACAGGGTAGGGGGGTTTGAAATCGGTAGCTAGAGACAATCAGGAATCAGAGAGAGAAGGCAACTGAACTCCCCCTAGCATTTCATCGCACGAGCTAAGAACAGAGCCCTCGCGAGGCTGTTCTTCCTTGTATTGTTCATCACCATCAGCCCAAGAGGCAATCCACCACACCACAAACTAGAGTAGGGTATTACACCACAATGGTGGCCCGAACTAGTATAAACCTTGTGTCTCTTGTGTTGTTCCTTTCGTAGTTTAGATCCTAGCGAGGCGGCGGGGTGCAGGTAGGTAGAGGGCAGATTTCCATGTGCACCCCAGTGTTCGAACCTCAAGGGTCTGCCGGAACCCGAAATCCGACAGCTTCTCCTTCTCGGAAGCCACAGCAGCCTGACCCAGCGTCGCATGAACATCGAGGTCGGAGTGAAGCCAACCAGAGGCCAGCTCTAGACGCCCGGCCACCTGGAGCGGGTCCGTGCTCAGGACATCTGTCGGTGTTTTGGGAGCGGGGGTACCCAGACTTGCCTGCCTACGGCCTGCGGCGTGGCTCAATGGGTGGCCCAGTACGGCCCATCTTCATCAGCACAAGCTCAAGACCCTCGCGAGGGGCCAAGCCTCATGAGGCGGACGTGACAGAAGCTTCCTCGGGCACGCAGCCACGCCAGGCTGGCTCGTGAGGAGGCGAGAGATCAAGGCGGGGTACCTCACGAGGTACCCATGATGCAAGCCATGGCGACCAAGGGCGCCCGCGCCAGCCCGCAAGATGTCCTCATTTCCCTTTGGTGCAAAGGAGGCAAGCGCAGGCGAGAGTATCAAGCAAAGGCACCCTGTTTCGGTGCAACAAGACCAAGACCGTCGCAACAGCAGGAAGGAGGTCATCTGGAGCCCAAGCCGGCGTCACCACCAGAGCCTTTGACAGGCGAGGACCAACTTTAGTCAAGATATGTGTACTAGATGTTCCCCTTCAAAATGGCAAATTGCTGGCGCCCTTCCCGCTCAATATTTGGGAAGAGGCCCAGGGCCCCTGCCTATAAGTAGAGCTAGCCACCACAGTAGAGAAGGGGATCCAGACATCTCACCTCATCTTAGCTTTATCCAATCCAATCAAGAGCCTAGCCACAAGAACACCTCACCCTCGCAAGGCTGTTCTTCCTTGTATTGTTCATCATCAGCCCAAGAGGCAATCCACCACACCACACACTGGAGTAGGGTGTTACACCACAATGGTGGCCCGAACCAGTATAAACCTTGTGTCTCTTGTGTTGTTCCTTTGGTAGTTTAGATCCTAGCGAGGCGACAAGGTGCAGGTAAGTAGGGGGTGAGATCTTCGTGTGCACCCTAGAGTTTGAACCTAGAGGGTCTGCCAGAACCCGAAATCCGACAACATCCGCCTGCAGCTGGGTCATCTTCGAAAGGGCACGCTCCAAGATGGCAGCAGGAGCAGAAGGACCAGGGAGTGGAGATACAGCAGTGGGAGGAAGCGACATCATCACCAGGGCTTGGGAGACTGCCGGTTCCAGAGCGGCTGGGACCTCGTCAGCCGCGCCAAGTACCGGCACCTCTGGAGCCAGCGGGGCCATGCGGCCGACTCCACGCGGCGAGGCTCCTCTTGGCCTCGCGAGGACAATCGGGCCGGGGAGTTGCGGGCGCTGTTGCCTCCTTTCTCCGCGGGAGGCACGACCGCTGCGTCTTCCTTCCTCTTCTTCGCTGAAGATGTCGGCCTGATCAACCAAGGGCGAGTATCAGGAAACGACGAGTACAAGCAAGGGCAAGGCGAAGCTTAAGCCACTTACCGATCCACTGCGACGTATTCCACTGACCGCTTGAGAGGCTTGAAGCCTGACAACTTAGGGACCTAAGGAGCAGGCGTTCGGGCTCCGGCGGCAGCAGGCGGAGCAGAGGCAGAGCCGGAGCCAGCCCCGGGAGGTGCCAGGACGGGGCCGGCACCACGGGCTACCAGCGATGACCTACCCTTCGTCGGGATGAGGGGTTGCTCTCTCTCCCCTTGGAAGGCGTCGGCCTCGGCATCATCAGGAAGGGCGTGGAGTATCTCGGCCTTGCTTAGGGGGGAAGTCTCCCCCACCTCCTCCAGGGTTTTCTCCAAGTCCTCCTCCTCTTCTCCCTCTCGGCAGGACTCACAAGAAGACACCTCCACCGGTTTCTGCACCGTAGGAACTCCCGGAGGCGTTGGCAGCACAGCCCGCGCGCATCAAGGTCGGCCTAGAGGCGACAAATTCCTCCTGGTCCCTGCGTTGGAACAGGGGAACGAAAGCGCTAGGCGGGTACTCCTGGTTGTCCCCGACTATGAGGCACTGGGCGGCGTCCAATTCATCGCCAGGCAGGTCCCCTGGCCTCAGGCGGGTCTTGTTCTCCTCTTCTTCAAGCTCCCAGAGGGGGCGCGCGAGCCTGGAGTGGGATAACCCGCAGCGTCAAGAACTCCCTCAGGAGCATCGCCCCCATTACCTTGGCCGCCCTCGCGTTGCCTGGCCTTAGGTCGGTCATCATCTGCCCCAACACCAGCGATGCTCGCTCGTCGACAAGCTCCGCCTTGGGCCACCCTCCGTTGGGAGGGGGCGCCGCTGTTGGCAACGCCAGACGTGGGTCGGTGCGCTGGGCATCCATCATGACCCATTTGGATTGGATGTTGTCGGCCCTCTTCCCGGTGCTCGAGATCGAGTTGGCCTCGCCGCACGCTATGAAACTAGCACACCCGGAGGTGTGTTCGCCACTGACGCGGAGGAAGAAGAAATGGCGAAGGAGCGCCACGGATGGTATAACGCCCAGGTACGCCTCGCAGTAGTAGGCAAAGATGGACAGAAGGAGGACAGAGATGGGATGGAGATGCAACGCCTGCAGCCCGTAGTGGTCGAGGACTTCATAAAAGAAATCAGATAAGGGAGGAACCAACCCGACGGCGACACTGCTCGAGAAGAAGGCGAAGAAGGTGCTCCCTTCAGGCTCTGGCTCGTCGGACACGAGCCGGAGCTCCGTCTTCCCCCACTCATTGCACTCGCCCGCTGTCAGAAGGCGCACGGAGGCGAGGCTCTTCTCCGGATGGTGGACACCTCGAGGGCCGGCTCATATCAAGCCGGTGTTGAGGAAGTCTTGACCTTGCGCGGCGCCATGGGCGGCAGATGCAGAGCAAGGATGGAGCAGATCTGGAGATAGTGGCGCCAAAGAGCGAGAAAGGGGGTCTGGAGCGAGACAAGGAAGAAGCAATGAAGGAAAGAACTGCCCGCGCCAGCCTTTGTCAGGGCAAGCAGTTGCCGAGGCAGCGTGGGGAAGCGGAGATGCCCAAGTCCAATCAACCGCCACGCGTCGACCGAGGCCGCAAGCTTTTGGGGCCCGCGGTGCTCCGAACTTGACCCTTGGCTTCGCCGTGAAGCCAAGCCCGAGCGCACCTTGGGCCCGGGGGCTACTGTCGGCATTCTGGGAACGGGGTCCCCAGACTTGCCTACCTGTAGCCCATAGCGTGGCTAAGCAGCAGGCCATGCGGCCCATCTTCATCAACAAGGCACCCCAGACCCTCGCGAGGGTCCAAGCTCCGCGAGGTGGACGACGCAATACCTCCTCTAGAGTGGCCTAGCCAGGCAGGCTCACGAGGAGCGGAGATATCAAGGCGAGGCAAACCTCACAAGGCTCTCGTGACATGGGCCATGAACAATGGTACCAGGCGGGCGCTGGTGCGCGCAGCGCTTATTTCCTCTTTGGTGCTAAGGAGGCCAGCGCAGGCGAAGAGTACCGAGGCATCAGGCAAAGGTTGCCATATTGGTGCAACGAGACCAAGACCAGAAGGACGGCCAGGCTGAGGTCATCGTGGAGCCCAAGATGGCGTCACCCCAGGGCTTTTCGCAAGCGAAGACCCCTTTTGTCAGGATAGCTTGTACTAGTTGTCCCCCTTCAAATTTGCCCGCCGTTGTTGGCTCCCTTCCCACTCGATATTTGGGAAGAGGACCAGGGCCTATATAAGTAGAGCTAGCCACCACAGTAGAGGCATGTTGAACTGATCGAATCCTCATGCTACAAGTTCACAAGCACAAGAACACCTCAACCTCAGGAGGTTGTTCTTCCCTTATACTGTTCATCATCAGTTCAAGAGGCAATCCACCACCACCACACTGGAGTAGGGTATTACACCACAACAGTGGCCTGAACCAGTCTAAACCTCATGTCTTTCTATGTTGCAAGTTCGTCGAGTTCGTCCGCAAGATCTTAGCGAGCTAGAGCGTAGATCGGTAGGAGGGAGAGACTTCGCGCGCACCCCAGTGTTCGAACCTTAAGGGTTTGCCGGAACCCCACATCCGACACACGCAGCATCAAGAACTCCCTCAAGAGCATGGCCCCCATCACCTTGGCCGCCTTTGCGTTGCCCGGCGTCAAGTCGGTCACCATCTGCCCCAACACTAATGATGCCCGCTCATCAGCAAACTCCGCCTTGGGCCACCACCCGTTGGAAGAGGGCGCTGCCGTTGGCAACACCAGATGCGGATCGTCGCGCTTGGCGTCCATCATGACCCATTTGGGCCGAATGTTGTCGGCCCTTTTCCTGGTTCTCGAAATCGAGTTGGCCTTGCCGGATGCAACGAAATTAGTGCATCCGGAGATGTGCCCCTCGTTGACACGGAGGAAGAAGAAATGGCGCAGGAGCGCCACGGATGGCATCACGCCCAGGTACGCCTCACAGTAGTAGGCGAAGATGGACAGGAGGAGGACAGAGTTGGGATGAAGATGCCACACCTGCATCCCGTAGTGGTCGAGGACTTCATAAAATAAATCAAAGAAGGGAGGAACCAAACCGACGGCAACGCTGCTCGAGAAGAAGGGGAAGAAGGTGCTTTCCTCAGGCTCCGGCACGTCGGAGGCAAGCCGGAGCTCGGTCTTCCCGCACTCATTGCTCTCACCCGCCGTCAGCAGGCGCACGGAGGCGAGGCTCTTCTCCGTGATGGTGGCGCCTCAAGGGCCGGCTCATACCAAGCCGGTGCTGAGGAAGTCCTAACTTTGCGCGGCGCCATGGGTCGCAGATGCAAAGCGAGATTGGAGCAGATCTGGAGGTAGTGGTGGCGAGGAGCGAGAAAGGGGATCTGGAGCGAGGCGAGGAAGAAGCAATGAAGGCAAGTACTGCCTGTGCCAGCCTTTTGTCAGGTCAAGAAGTTGCCTACGCAGCGTGGGAAGTGGAGACGCCCACGTCCAATCAACCGCCCCGCGTCAACCAAGGCCGCAGGCTTTTGGGGCCCGCGGCGCTCCGCACTTGACCCCTGGCTTCGCCGCAAAGCCAAGCCCGAGCACACCTTTGGCCCGGGGGCTACTGTCGGTGTTCTGGGAAGGGGGTCCTCAGACTTGCCTGCCTGCGGCCCACGGCGTGGCTAAGCTAGCGGGCCGTACGACCCGTCTTCATCAACAAGGCATCCAAGACCCTCATGAGGGGCCAAGCCTCATGAGGCGGATGACGCAAGACCTCCTCAGGAGTGGCCAAGCTAGGCAGGCTCACGAGGAATGAATATATCAAGGCGGGGCAAACCTCACGAGGCTCTCGTGACGTGAGCCATGACGGTCGGCGCCAGGTGGGCGCCTACGTGCGCAGCGTCCTTGTTTCCTCTTTGGTGCTAAGGAGGCTAGCGCAGGCGAGGAGTACCAAGGCATCAGACAAAGGATGCCATATCGGTGCAATGAGACCAAGACCAAAAGGACGGCAGGACGAAGGTCAACGTGGTGCCCAAGACGGCGTCACCACCAGAGCTTTTCGCAGGCGAATACCACTTTTGTTAGGATAGCTTGTACTAGTTGCCCCCCTTCAAATTTGCCCGCTGTTGTTAGCTCCTTTCCCGCTCAATATTTGGGAAGAGGACCAGGGCCTATATAAGTAGAGCTAGCTACCACAGTGGGGCAATCGAGTCCTCACTCACACAAGTTCGGCAAACACAAGAACACCTCAACCTCAGGAGGCTGTTCTTCCCCTTGTACTGTTCATCATCAGCCCAATAGGCAATCCACCACCACCACACTAGAGTAGGGTATTACACCACAACGGTGGCCTGAACCAGTATAAATCTCATGTCTTTCTATGTTGCGAGTTCGTCGAGTTCGTCCGCGAGATCTTAGCGAGCTAGGGCGTGGATCGGCAGGAGGGAAAGACTTCGCGCGCACCCCAGAGTTCGAACCTTGAGTGTTTGCTAGAACTCCACATCTGACACTGCTGTTCTCTCTCTCTGGAAGCGCACAGGAGGGAGGAAGGGATAGAGAGATGGGGATCGATCGAGGGGGCTAGGGTTAGATAGGGGGTGCGGGAGTTGGGCTGGATCGACTGGGCTGCTGGGAGCAGGCCGAGCTGCGGTAGCTGGGAGGTCTAGCTGGGCTGGCTCTCTTCTTCTCCCTCTCTATTTCTCTCTCTCTCTCTCTCTCTCTCTCTCTCTCTCTCTATTTCAAAGAAACAGAAACTTAGCATAAATGTCGAGAGAGATTAGAGTGTGGTTTGGGAATGGAGTTAATTTTCCTGGACTCACAAAAATGTGCACGGTCCATCAAAAATAGGAATGTACATGATTGTAAGAATTAAATTCAAAGTCATTTGAATTTAATTCAAATGGTTTGAACAAGGACTAGGAATTAGAAGTGTCCAAAAATGTTGAGAATTTAGGAAGAGCCTGATAGAAGGAAAAACAATTGTTGGCAAAGTTTGGAGGTGAAACTTGAAGCAGAAGAGGCATGGAATTAAATTGCAAGTGTGTTATCGTGATTCCAAAGTTAATGGAGTATTTTAATATAGCTCCCTAAAAATAATAGGAGACTTTCAATATGTTTTAACGAGAAATCACCATGTGCATTTCCCTCAATTTAAATGGATCAGAGATCAATGCAATTTATTTATTTGAGTTGCAAAGATTTAGTGGCATGATGACATGATGCAATGCACATGTTGTCATGATGAATGCGGCAAACAAATAAAAACACACGACGATAAGGAAAACATGGAAGGCATCTGGAGCGTCGGTCTTGGGTCGTTACATTAGGTTAGTGCTAGGTTTAGGTTTAGATTATTAGAAGAAGAAGAAAGTTGAAAAAAAGAAGAATAAATAGAAGAACGGGAAAAAGGAAAAAAGGAATAAGAAGAAGAAAGTAAAAAAAGAACAATAAGTAGAAGAAGAGGAAAAAGGAGAAGAAGAAGAAAGAAGAAGATGAAGAAAAAGAAGAAGTAGAAGAAAAAGATGAATCCCAAACCCGACATGACCGATTGTCGAGGGTCGAGGGGAAAAGGGGTTGATGGTCGAGGGGTCGCTGAGTTTAGTTTATTTTAGTTTAGGTTAATTTAGTTTAGTTTAGGTTACATTTAATTAGTTTATAGTTTAGTTTAGTTTTTTTCTTATATTTTTTAAGAATAAACGAGAAAGATGTGAAAAAGAAGTAAAAGAAGAAGAGGAAGAAGAAGAAGAGTAAGAAGAAGATGATGAAAAAAAGAACAATAAGTAGTAGAAGAAGAAGAAGAAGAAGAAGATGATGATGATGATGATGAAAAAAAGAAGTAGAAGTAGAATATTAAAAAAAGAAGTAGTTAAAGTAGAAAAAGAGGGTCGCCGATGGTCGAGGGTCTCCGAGGGGTCGAGGGTAAAAGAGTAGTCGAGGGGTCGAGGATCGAGGGGAAAAGGAGTCGATGGTCTAGGGGTCGAGGATCAGGTGTCGAGGGGTCGAGGGGTCGAGGATTTGCCATCCCGACCCCGACACCCCGACCCCGACATGACACCCCAACACCACGACCCCGACATAGCACCCCGACCCCGACACAACACCCCCGACCCCGACACAGCACCCCGACCCATAAACGACACCACCGACCCCCGACACCTCCCGAAAAAGGTTCTCTTCGACCTTCCAGAGGCCGACGGGGTCATATATTTGTGAATTATGTACACACACATATATATTATTAATTAGTTCATGTTATTAGCTATTCAATTTTTTATTATGTTCATGATGATGATACACACTTAAATATTTATTATGTTTATGTTGTACTAATTTCGTTTACTCTTTGTCATTGCAGGTGTTGACAGATGGTGGGCGCGGGTCGAGAGCGCTCCGAGCCTCCTTCCTTGGCGCATGCTGAGAGGGGTGCTATTATTCCACCCCTGCACCTCTGAAGAGCGCTGGTAGATAGTATGCAGAGACTGGCGGGCGCTTCTTCTTCGGCCGGGAGTGGTCGGGGGAAGATGAAGAGGGCTGCTAGAGGTGGACGTCGCGGCGGGAGGGGTAGGAAGGTTGTTGCGCCTTCCTTGCCGCCACCCCCATCTGATTCTCCAGACCACCAGAGTGCTCTGTCTCAGGTAGACCTGTCTGACTTGGACCCGACTCGGACTCCGGTCCACGATCCTCGGGCCGACGAGCCCCGGGTTGCCGAGCCTTCGTCTGACGAAACTCGGGTCCCAGAGTCTTATTTCCAGCAGACTCGGGTCCCAGAGTCTTCGTCCCACGTGACTCTGGAGGATAGTGGCCATGCTGATGGTGGCGATGACACCTTTTTTGACGATAGCTATAGCGAGGGCGAGCTGGTTGAGGGGGCAAGAAGGTCTACTAGCATGGTGGTACAAAACTCCCGCCCGTGCCGCCGACCCACGACCAGAGGTGGTTGATTGAGCCTAATGGGGATAAGTAAGTGCATTTACTCTGTTTAACCTTTTGCCTTCATGTTTCTTCAAATTATATCTAATGTGTTGGCCTTGTCATACTGCAGGGGTTGGAAATACGCCCCTGGTGTCTGCAGACCCAACCAGGTCCTTGGTGTGCTTTGCCGGCACCACTTCCCGGGGTGGGTCACGTTGCCTGGTGAGGGTCAGGTTCCACAGCTAGCACCGAGCTGGGAGTTGTACGTGGCTGCACCGGCTCCGCTGGAGGAGAGGGTCGACAGTGTCTTGTGCGAGACGGTGGCCGCATTGTGATCCGGCGGTTTTGGGTAATTTCTCCTTTACAGAATTAAAAATCAACAATACCTAGTGATTGTACTAATGAATGTTGTCTTGTTTGGTTGCAGACCTTCTACAGGTGTCTTGAGGAACACGAGCTGGATACGGCTATGGTTCTCGAAGCCGAGTGCAAGCGCCTACTTTAGAACTTACGGAGCGAGGCTCGGGTGCAGGCTGTTCGAGACTACTACGCCTTGATTAACATTAAGAGGGCCAAGAAGAAGTGCCACGCCAAGTATTTGAGTAAGGAGAAGTACATGAAGGTAATTACCTATTCTTAAGGCCTTATACTTCTAGTGATATTTCTCTTTGTCTAACTTACCTAGTGAAATTTCTCTTTGTCTAACTTAGGTGCCCCCGAGATGGTGTGCATAATAGGATGGACTGTTGGGAGGTGTTGGTGGATGAGTGGTGCTCTCCCCAATGGCTAGCCGTCCACAACAAGGCTAGGGATAAGCACGCCCAAATGCAAGGTGTGCCACACCATCAAGGGATCTCCAACCTGTTTGGGTATGGGGATCACTAGGTATGTGGTTTGTTTAACGATTCATGCAATTTCATTCTTCATGCTAGCTTGAGCCCTTAACTAATATTTTGTTCCTCTCTTTTAGGTGCGACACAACAAGAAGGACGTGCCACCGATGTACGACCTCTATGCCATGGCCCATACTGCCCCGTACAAGAAGGCCAAGGCATTCTCTAAGGATGACCTTGATCATCCAGAGAGCTTCACCAACATCTCCTCCCACAACAAGCTCGTGAGGTACAGAGACGTTGGGAAGACGAGGAAAGGGGAGGACTTCAACCCGAGCCAGAGTCCTTTGATGCAGAGATCGTGATGCTATCTGGTGGTGGGACATACCATGGCCCGGTAGCCATTGGGGATGGACTCATACCTTGTCCTAGAACTTTCCTGGAGATCAAGAAGCGCCAGACGAGCTTCAATCCTGAGATAAGGCCTCGTCCACGGCCAATGGAGCTCGCCAACGAGGCTAGGGCCCAGGAGCTTCTAGCGGAGGCAAACAGGCGGGCGGCACAGAAGGAGAGGGAGTTGGAGGAGAGGACGGCTAGTCTGTTGGAGGCGGAGAGGAACCGGAACGGCGCGCCTCACCGGGCCCTATATGAGCTCCTCGTGGTAAGTTTCTCCTGCATATTAGCCAAATCATGCATGTAATGTTCGTTTCATTACTAACTAATATGACTAACTCGTGAAAACAAAATGTGCAGTCCGTGTGCGAGAAAAATGTCCAGACCCCTCCTCCGATGCCCTAGATTGGTATAGCGGACACGGTGAGTTTCATGTGAATGGTCATTAGTTACTAGTATTCACATTTCAGTTGCATCATGCTAACGAGACATTGCAAATGATCTTTGGTGCAGCATGCCTCCCGGCAAGCATCGACCGATCCTTCTCCGTCTCGCACTGGCGCAACCCCAACCGGTCCTTCTCCGTCTTGCACTGGCACAAACCCAACTGGTCCTTCACCTCCGTGATGATGGTAAGTTTTCCCAAGTGTTTTGCTTAACAAATGCATACTTAGCTTAAGAAATGACCTACTTAGCTCCAAAATGACCTATACTTAGATTATTTTCCTCGAAAATGACATAATAACCTTACTTAGCTCCAAAATGGCATATTTTACCTAGGATAGCTATGAAATGACCTATACTTAGCATTTTTTCCTCCAAAATGACTTGATATGCTTAGTTAGCTAAAAAATGGCATAACTACCTAGGATAGCTCAATAATGATCTATAATTAGCTTAGCTAGTTCATTTATGACATAATTAGCTCACTTAGGTAAAAAATGGCATACTAACCTTGGTTTAGCTCCAAAATGACCTATACTTAGGTTATTTTCCTCGAAAATAACATAATAACCTTACTTAGCTCCAAACTGACATACTTTACCTAGGATAGCTATAAAATGACCTATACTTAATATTTTTCCTCCTAAATGACTTAATATGCTTAGTTAGCTAAAAATGGCATAACTACCTAGGATAGCTCAATAATGATCTATACTTAGCTTACCTAGTTCATTTATGACATAATTAGCTTACTTAGGTAAAAATGGCATAATAACCTTGGTTTAGCTCCAAAATATGCTTAGTTAGCTCAAAAATGGCATGACTACCTAGGTTGGCTAAAAAATGACCTATACTTAGCTTCTTTAGTTCAATTATGACATACGTAGCATACTTAGGTAAAAATGGCATGATAAGCTTGGTTTAGCTCCAAAATGACGTAGACTTAGCTTATTTTCCTCCAAAATGACAAAATAACCTTACCTACCTCCAAAATGACCGATTTTAACTAGGACAGCTCTAAAATGACCTACACTTGCCATTTTGTCCTTAAAAATGAATACATATGCTTAGGTAGCTCAAAAATGGCATAACTACCTACGTTAGCTCAAAAATGACCTATACTTAGCTTCTTCAGTTCATTTATGACATACTTAGCATACTTAGGTAAAAAATGGCATGATAATCCTGGTTACCTCCAAAATGACATAGACTTAGCTTATTTTGCTCGAAAATGACATAATAACCTTACTAAGCTCCGAAATGACCTATTTACCTAGCTTAGCTCTAAAATGACCTACACTTAGCATTTGTACCTAGCTTAGCTAAAAAATGGCATTTTTACCTACCTTAATTAGAAGAAGAAGATAAAGCAGAGGAGAGGAGAAAAAGAAAGAGACGAAAAATTCTTCTTCTTCTTTTTCTTCTTTTTCTTCTTTTTCTTATTTTTCTTCTTTTTCTTCTTCTTCTTCTTCTAACTTTCTTCTTTCCCAATTTGCAGATTTGCTTTACATGAGGAGTTTACGTTCATGGAGTCTACTCTTCTCCTTGTTGTTTTTTTATGTTTTTGGAAACTTGTTGCAAACTTGTTGTTGGATATGTATGTATGGATGAAACCATTTTATGTTGGATAAGTTGTTGGATAACTTGTTGTTGGAAACTTGTCATATATATTTAGTTCATATTGTGAATGTTGGTATTTTGTTCTATAAAGTTGGTCAAAATTTAAGAGGCCTGACTTTAGACAAATTGTATATGCGAACTAAAAAGATTCGGAGGGAGTACAACATGCTTAACAACAACCAAATATAGTCATTCATAGAGCTATTGTTAAATTTGGTATTGATGAAATTGAACTGCACAGTTCATACTAGAACATATAGAACATCACACTGTTAATAGCTGAAATAAACAAGGCATACTACAAACAAAAAAAGATGGCAACTGAAACTGGACATATGCTAACTACAAACAACCGAAGAACCATAAACCGTAGAAATAAACAAGGCGTAATGCAAACAACCTAATATAGCAATAAATACTAGACATGTTCTCACTACAAAAGGGGTTCGAGAAAACAAATCATGGGTTTCCTCACTTGTCATAGATTGGCTCCATCCTCATGGTCGCCGTCGATGAGGTCTGACTTGCCAGCTGAGGATCCCAGGCATGTGTTGTAGAACGTGTCCTTCAGAAATGACAAAAGGGGCTCCATGGTGATGAAGGATGGCAAATTGTTCATAATGAGCCGTAGAAGATCAGCGGCAGGGCCATCGATGAGATCAACGATTGTCGAACCCGAAGAGTTGGGGGTAGGCAACTTAACATGTGACATAGCCCGCGTCAAGCCGTCGGTGTCGACGACCTCGATGTCGTAGCCGGCGTCCGCGACATGCCAGAATACTCTAGCCCGCTGATTGAAAGGCTTAATCCAGGTCCAGTCATCATCGTCAGCTTCCTCGGCGGCCGCCTCGCTGACGTCGGGAAAAGAGGCCGCAATAAAGCTCTTTTGGGCCATTCGCTCCTCGAGCTCCCCGGAAAGCGTAGCCGAGCTTAGGTTGCGACGCTTTGGAGTGGGGGAGGGGGATCTCTGGGAAAGGGTGCGTTTCACATGCGTCATCTAAGAAACTCAGGGTGACAAGGGTATGTATATCGGTGTGTAAACTGCACAGGCAGATCGGCAGAGGTTGACGATGGAGGCAGCGCGGCGGCGGCGGCCTATCTAGGTTTGGAGCGAGGGAGGGATGGTGTGTATGTGTGTGAGAAGGGGATTTGGAGTGAGCGAAGGATTTGGGGTGTGTGTGTGTGGAGGGGTCCAAGGTGGTGTTTGTGAAGGAAATATGCCCTAGAGGCAATAATAAAGTTGTTATTTATATTTCCTTATATCATGATAAATGTTTATTATTCATGCTAGAATTGTATTAACGGAAACTTGATACATGTGTGAATACATAGACAAAACATAGTGTCCCTAGTATGCCTCTACTAGACTAGCTCGTTAATCAAAGATGGTTAAGTTTCCTGACCATAGACATGTGTTGTCATTTGATGAACGGGATCACATCATTAGGAGAATGATGTGATGGACAAGACCCATCCATTAGCTTAGCATAATGATACGTCTCCGTCGTATCTACTTTTCCAAACACGTTTGCCCTTGTTTTGGACTCTAACTTGTATGATTTGAATGGAACTAACCTGGACTGACGCTGTTTTAAGCAGAATTGCCATGATGTTGTTTTATGTGTAGAAAACAAAAGTTCTCGGAATGACCTGAAACTCCACGGAACATCTTAGAAAAAATAATAAAAAATCCTCGCCAAAGATGAATACCGGGGGCCCACACCTGTCCATGAGGGTGGGCGCCCCCCCGGTAGCGCCCCTACCTCGTGGGCCCCCTGGAGCTCCTCTGACGCCAACTCCAACTCTATATATTTTCTTTCGGAGAGAAAACATTAGAGTGAAGAAATCATCGTGTTTTACGATACGGAGCCGCCGCCAAGCGCTAAAACCTCTCGGGAGGGCTGATCTGGAGTCCGTTCGGGGCTCCGGAGAGGGGGATTCGTCGCCGTCGTCATCATCAACCATCCTCCATCACCAATTTCATGATGCTCACCGCCGATGCGTGAGTAATTCCATCGTGAGGCTTGCTGGACGGTGATGGGTTGGATGAGATCTATCGTAATCGAGTTAGTTTTGTTAGGGTTTGATCCCTAGTATCCATTATGTTCTGAGATTGATGTTTCTATGACTTTGCTATGCTTAATGCTTGTCACTAGGGCCCGAGTGCCATGATTTCAGATCTGAACCTATTATTTTTCATGAATATATGTGTGTTCTTGATCCTATCTTGCAAGTCTATAGTCACCTATTATGTGTTATGATCCGAAAACCCTGAAGTGACAATAATCGGGATACTTCTCGGTGATGACCATAGTTTGAGGAGTTCATGTATTCACTAAGTGCTAATGCTTTGGTTCGGTTCTCTATTAAAAGGAGGCCTTAATATCCCTTAGTTTCCATTAGGACCCCGCTGCCACGGGAGGGTAGGACAAAAGATGTCATGCAAGTTCTTTTCCATAAGCACGTATGACTATATTCGGAATACATGCGTACATTACATTGATGAATTGGAGCTAGTTCTGTGTCACCCTATGTTATGATTGTTACATGATGAACCACATCCCCATCACCGATCCAATGCCTACGAGCTTTCCATATACTGGTTTACGCTTATTTACTTTCCCGTTGCTACTGTTACAATCACTACAAAATACCAAAAATATTACTTTTGCTTCCGTTACTCTTTTGTTACCGTTACCACTACTATCATACTACTTTGCTACTAAATACTTTGCTGCAGATATTAAGTTATCCAGGTGTGGCTGAATTGACAACTCAGTTGCTAATACTTGAGAATATTCTTTGGCTCCCCTTGTGTCGAATCAATAAATTTGGGTTGAATACTTTACCCTCGAAAGCTGTTGCGATCCCCTACACTTGTGGGTTATCAAGACTAATTTCTGGCATCGTTGCCGGGGAGCATAGCTCTATTCTTTGAGTCACTTGGGATTTATATTTGCTGGACACTATGAAGAATTTGAAATACGCTAAGACAAAATTTTATCCCTCAATTACGAGGGGAGGTAAAGAACTGCCATCTAGCTTTGTGCTTGATTCACCTTCTGTTATGAGTAAGCTTGCGACACCTAAACCTGCTTCTGCTATTCATTCTGATATGTCGCATGTTATTGATGATGCCACTTATGCTATGCATCATACTTATGATGAAACTACTTCCATGCTTGATACTACTGTGCCCCTTGGTGAATTTCTTGATGAACAAATTTCTAGGGCTAGAGAGAAAGAAACTATTGAAACTAATAATGTTGATGAAATTGATGATGAAGATATGCATGTTATTCCTGAGGGTTATGTTTTTGATATGGAATCTTCTGCAGCTATTTTTGCCTGTAAAGATAGAAACGAACTTAAGAGGTTGTTAGTTAAATGGAGTAAAGAATCTCTTAGAGATAGAATGAAACGACCACTTTTGCTACTTCACCTATTTGTGTTCCCGATAAGGATTATGAATTTTCTGTTGATCCTGATATAATTACTTTGGTTGAATCTAATCCTTTTCATGGTTATGAATCTGAAACTGTTGTGGCACATCTTACTAAATTAAATGATATAGCCACCCTGTTCACTAATGATGAGAGATCTCGCTACTTTTATATCCTTAAAATATTTCCGTTCTCATTAAAGGGTGATGCTAAGATATGGTTTAATTCTCTTGAGCCTGGTTGTGTGCGTAGTCCCCAGGATATGATTTATTATTTCTCTGCTAAATATTTCCCTGCTCATAAGAAACAAGCTGCTTTAAAGGAAATATACAACTTTGTGCAAAATGAAGAAGAGAGTCTCCCACAAGCTTGGTGGAGGCTTATCAAGTTACTTAATTCTTTGCCTGATCATCCTCTTAAGAAATGAAATACTTTATATCTTTTATAATGGACTAACCGATGCTTCCAGAGATTACCTGGATAGTTGTGCTGGTTCTCTTTTAGTGGAAAGAACACGGATGAAGCTGAAATTCTATTGAATAATATGTTGACAAATGAAAATAATTGGGCACTTCTGAGCCAGCTCGAGCCAATTCTTGAGCATATTCCTAAACCAACTCCGAAGAAGAGAGGTGTTCTATTTCTCGATCCTGAAGATATGCAAGAGGCAAAGAAATCTATGAAAGAAAAAGGTATTAAAGCTGAAGATGTTAAGAATTTACCTCCCATGAAGAAATACATGGTCTTAATTTACACTTTGTTGAAGAAACATATGATCTTGATCCATTACCTATTGAAGAACCTCCTGATCCCGATAACCCGACACAGGTAGTAAAGGTAAATTCTCTCTATAGATTTGATGAAGGTGATATTCCTCACTATAAGTCTGCTAGACAATGCTTGGATGAGTTTACAAGAAAATTTTAATGCTTATTTTGGTAGATAATTGAAATACGATTCCGATATGATTAAACACTTGGGTGATTATATGGCTGATGTTAGATGTGAACTTAAACTTGTTAGGAAACATGCTTCTATGGTTACCACTCAAGTAGAACAAGTACTTAAGGCTCAAAATGATTTGCTCAATGAAATGAATGGTAAGAAAAATGATTATCTTTGTTAGAGTGGCTACTAGAACTGGTAAAATGAATCAGGAACCTTTGTATCTGAAGGCCACCCTAAGAGAATTGAGCAAGATTCTCGGAGAAATAATCTTGATGTGCATAGTTCTTCTAAAAGGAAGAAAAATAAAAATGATAGGACTTTGCAAACTTCTAGTGAACCTATTCTTTGAACCATCCGAGAATCCAAATGATATATCTATGTCCGATGCTGAAACACAATCGGTAATGAACATGAACCTAAGCGAAAATAATAATGATGATGTTCATGATGATGCTCAACCTAGTAATGATAATGATGTAGAAGTTGAACCTGCTGTTGATTTTGATAACCCACAATCAAAGAATCAATGTTATGATAAGAGAGACTTTGTTGCTAGGAAACATGGTAAAGAAAGAGAACCATGGGTCTCGTAAACCCATGCCTTTCCCTCCCTAACCATCCAAGACAAAGGATGATGAGGATTTTGAGCGCTTTGCTGAAATGATTAGACCTATCTTTTTGCGTATGCGATTAACTGATGTGCTCAAAACAAATCCTTATGCTAAGTATATGAAGGATATCACTACCAATAAGAGAAAGATACCGGAAGCTGAGATTTCCACCATGCTTGCTAATTATACTTTTAAGTGTGGAAAACCAAAGAAACTTGGAGATCCAGGAGTACCCACTATACCATGTTCCATTAAAAGAAATTATGTTAAAACTGCTTTATGTGATCTTGGAGCTGGTGTTAGTGTTATGCCTCTCTCTTTATATCGTAGACTTGATTTGAATAAGTTGACACCTCTTGAAATATCTTTGCAAATGGCTGATAAATCAACTGGTATACCTGCCGGTATTTGTGAGGATGTGCTGTTGTGGTCGCATAAGCGTTACTATTTTAACGGACTTTGTTATTCTTGATATTCGAGGACGATAGTATGTCTATTATTCTTGGAAGACCTTTTCTGAATACTGCAGGGGCTGTTATTGATTGCAACAAAGGCAATGTCACTTTTCATGTTAATGGTAATGAGCATAAGGTACACTTTCTGAGGAAACAACCTCAAGTTTATAGCATCAACTCTATTGGAAAAATTCCATCGATTATATTTGGAGGTCTTGAATTTCCTCTTCCTACTGTCAAGAAGAAATATGATATTCTTATTATAGCTCGAACCCAAATCGGAGAAGTGCATCTTCATAGGATACCCAAAAGAAACTGTTGGGCACACCTTCTATCACAGATCCGAAGGCAAGATCTTTGTTGCTATGAATGGATCCTTTCTAGAGAAGGAATTTCTCTCGAAAGAAGTGAGTGGGAGGAAAGTAGAACTTGATGAGGTAGTTGTACCTTCTCTCAAATTGAAAAGTAGTTCATGATAGAAATCAGTTCCAGTGATGCCTACACTAATTAGTGAGGAAGCTAATGATGATGATCATGAACCTTCAGATCAAGTTACTGCCGAACCTCGTAGGTCAACTAGAGTACGTTCCGCACCAGAGTGGTACGGTAATCCTGTTCTGGAAGTCATGTTACTAGACCATGACGAACCTACAAACTATGAGGAAGCGATGATGAGCCCAGATTCAGTGAAATGGTTTGAGGCCATGAAATCTGAGATGGGATCCATGTATGAGAACAAAGTATGGACTTTGGTTGACTTGCCCGATGCACTACAGGAATCAGCTACTTTGCCATCTGCCACGGCGGACGGCAAAGGCATGGATGGCGGACGGCAAAGGTATTTGCCGTCCGCCGCGGACGGCAAAAGGAGACGGCAAAGTACGGGATGGCTAAGAGCTACGTTGCCGTCTGCTTCGGGCGGCTGACGGCAAAGGGCTCTTTGCCATCGGCATGACGGCAAAGAATGCAGACGGCAATAAATGCGTTGTTACTCCGTTAGGTGGTTAACGGCAGGCCTTTGCCGTCCGCCGAATGATGTCAGCCGACGTCACTACACGGCAGGCCTTTGCCGTCCGCCGCTGTAGGCAAAGTTTTTTTCTCTTTGCCGTCAGCTGGCAAACAATGACCAAATTGGTCACCTCCAAGGAAGCACTGATTGCCTGCCACGTGGCCTCTTTGCCGTCACGATCTTGATGGCAAAGATCCCTTTGCCGTCGGTGGCAGACGGCAAAGAGCCTGCATATTGGCTCTTTTTCTGTTTTTTTTTAAATCCAACAACTTTCACAGCAAGTATATATGACATATATAGATATATTTCACAGGGCTATTTAACAGCACATAAGTTTCATCGTAGATACATATATAGTTCCATCCATTCATACATAGCAAGTTGCACATACACATAAGTTGCAACCATTAGGAAGTTGCACATACATATTACAATGCAAAGTTTCATCAAGATAGCAAGTTCCATCGTAGCAAGTTAGAAGAATACTAGAAGAGAATGAAATAAAAAACAAGCACTCCATCATAGCAAGCTAGCTTCCGAGAAGTGAATGAAATCTGCAAAATGGCAAATAAGAAAGTTAGGAAAAGGTGACTAGAAGAAGAAGACTAGAATAAGAAGCACGACATCGTTTGTGAGGTAACTTAGGTGAAATGGATTGTTTATGAGCTAACTTAGGTAAAATGCATCATTTTAGAGCTAACGTAGGTAAAATGGATCGTTTATGAGCTAACTAAGCTAATTATGCCGTTTTTTTTACATAAGTAAGTTAAGTACATGTCATTATTGAGCAAACCTAGTTAACTAAGCATATTATAACTAACTTAGGTCATTTTGGAGGAAACAAAGCTAAGTATAGATCGTTTTAGAGCTAACTTAGGTAAAATGGCTGGTTTTGGAGGTCAGTAAGCTTATTAAGTCATTTTGGAGGAAAAGAAGCTAACTCTAGGTCATTAAGGTAAGCATATTGGAGGAAATAAAGCTAAGTCTAGGTCTTTATGCATTTGTTAAGCACTAGAGAGACTTACCTTGATCATGGAGGTGTGGGAGCGGGCTGGCTCATGCCAGTAGCTGGAGAAGGACCATGTGATGCTTGTGTGGAGTTACGCTGCACCAAAGATCATTTCCAATGTTTCGTTAGCATGATGACACTCAAATGTTAAGACTAGCAAGTAACATCCATTCAAATTAAACTCACCGTGGTCTCAGGAGCAATCTCTGGATCAATGGCTATGGAGCCACGGGACCTCCCGCCACTAGATATCATCACTGCTCTGGATTGTAGGGAATCTGGCTCGGGTTAAACTCCTCCCCTTTCCTCGCCTTCCCCTTGACTTGCTTGTAAGAGGCAGTGTGGGCCATGGCATACAGGTCGTACCCCTCTGGCACCTTATCCGTCTTATTATAGCATGCCTGAAAGAGAGAAACAAAGTAAATTAGTAATTAAAGGGCTCAAGCTAGCATGATGAATGAATTGCATTAATAATGAAGCAAACCACATACCCAATTCACTTGAATCGATATAAGCTGGAGCTACCTTGATGGTGTGGCACACCTTCAATTTGGGCACGTTTGTCCTTGGCCTCAGTCGGCTCCCCTTCCATCTTTCAACCCTTCCATGACAAAGAGTAAACGAAATTAGTACAACATAAAAAAAATACCAACATGAATAATAATATGTATATCACTTAAGTGTATTATCATCAAGTACAACATAAAAAAATTGAATACCTGGCACTACTAATAATCTCGATCAGTATCATCAATAAATGCATAATCATCATCATCACTATAATCAATGACGGGCTCATAGGGTTCAGTGGCATCAACATGTGGAAGGCCACCTTTACGTAATCGGTCAAGCATTGAGAGGTCATCCGCAATGATAACCTCTTCTTGTTCCGGCTCTTCTTGTTCCTCCTCCGGGGTGATGTGGGATTCACTGTCGATGTCTACTTCAATGTTTTGGGGTGAAGTATACCGGTTCTTGAAACGCTTTTTGGAAAGACGTGTCTCTTGGAAGAATTCTCCTTCATATGTGTCTGGGTTAATGTGAGGTTCATAATCCTCTTCCTTTGTGGGAGATAGTCTAGCACGTGGCGGCACTTTATAAACGACATCCCAACCTTTCAGATTTGGATTAGTTTGGCAGGCCCACGGTAGATAGAATACTTGGGTCGCCTGTTGAGCCGTAATATAGACATCAGGAACATCTAAATGGGTGCTTTGGTTCATTTCAACTAGCCCTATATGTTCATGAGTCCTTCTAGTCGCCTTCAATTTGAAACCAATAACATTTGAAGACTACGACATTCGATTGGGTTTTCACCATAGAATAGAAGTTCATAAATTGCTTCAACTCTCCCATAATACTCGGTACCTCCTTCACGATAGCAGATACACAACAATTTGTAGACCTTCGGTCGGCCATAGATAGCTCTTTGCCATAGGTACGAAAGCGATACCCGTTGATATCGTATTTGTCAAACGATCGGACCTTATAGTCAAAACCATTAGCGACTTGTCTCAATTCACCGTCCATAGACTCTGAATTAGCTTACAAGTTTAATATGAAAGGATTGTTGCATTACGCACAAATTAGCAAATGAAATGAAATTGTCTAATAGAATTTACCGTTTGTTTGAACCAAGAGATGAAACCGGGATAGCCGCCTCCTTGCTTTGCGAGAAGCTCATACTCTTTGACGAAATCCTTTTGGATCACCGCTCCATACGAGAATAGGGCGACGTATCGACTGTATGAAATATCCAGGAATAAGAGTAGTTCAAAGGAAATAGAAGTTGCGAAACAATGTACCAAGAACTTACTCGATGTACGGCCGCACTTCTATCAGGTTGTTGAAGATATACAACGAAATGGTCCGTCATTCTTCGTTATCCAAAGATCTTTGGATTTGAAACACCGGTAGTGCGAGATTCCCTTTGAATAGGCTGAGGTTGGATCCACCCTTTTTAGGCTCGTCAGCATTGTACCGAGGCTTCGGATTATGCAAATGACGATTTTTGGCTTCATAGTGTGCTGTCACGAAGTTTGTCGCCTCCTCGGTGATGAATGCCTCAGCCATCGACACTTCAACTCTATGTTTATTTTTACATTTTTCTCGAAGCGTCTTGTGCATCCTCTCAGTTGGGTAGCACCAACGATTTTGCACGGGCCCCCCCAATCTTGCCTCGGTCGGGAGATGCAAAATCAAATGCTGCATTGGATTAAAGAAGCCCGGTGGAAAGATCTTCTCTAACTTGCAGATCAACTCCGGCACCAAATCTTCCATTTCTTCTAGCACGCCAGCGATAGTTCTTTTCGCACAAAGAACACGGAAGAAATAGCTGAGTTCTGCCAAGACTAGCCATTCATCCCGAGGATGAAGCCACGCAACATCACCAGCATTACCCGCTCAATCCATATGTGCCAATCATAACTCTTGAGACCAAATATCTTCAATTTATCAAGACTCGCTCCCCTCTTTAGATTCGTTGCATACCCATCGGGGAACATGAACTGCATTTTCACCCACAAGATAATTTCCCTCATAGCTGGCCTTCCAAGATTGAACCATGCCTTTGGCTTTGTCCAGTTCTGCTTTCCTTTCGGTTCTTTCATGTTTTGTAACGGCCTATCACATAGCGCCTCCAGATCGACTCTAGCCTTAGTATTATCCTTTGAATTCCCATCTATGCCGAACAATGTACCAAAAAGTGCCTCGGTGATATTCTTCTCAGTGTGCATCACGTCGATGTTGTGTGGGAAAAGGAGGTCTTTGAAGTAAGGCAGATCCCATAAGCATGTTTTTTGAGTCCAGGCGTGCTCAGAATTATACCCCTTGAAGTACCCTAGACGCTCTGGATCTGGCTTGAGAGTGTTTAACTGATCCAGGGTCTGTTGGCCTGTCAACACAGGTGGTGCAGAGTTTTTTACAACTCTACCTCTGATGAAGTTCTTCTTGTCTTTCCTGAACTTATGGCGAGGATCCAGGAACTGTCTATGCATGTCGAAGCAAGAAAACTTGCAACCGGCCTGAAGCCAACGAAACTCAAGAGCTCCCTTGCATGTGGGGCACAGGAACCTTCCATGCACACACCAACCAACGAATAGCGCATACGCCGGCAAGTCATGCGTCGAGTACATGTACCAGACACGCATTATGAAGTTTCGTTTGCTATAGGCATCGTATGTCTTGAACCCATTATCCCAGGCTTCTTGCAATTCGTCCTAAAGTGGCTTCATGTACACATTCATATTTTTCCCCGGATAGTTGGGCCCTAGAATTATCAACGTCAGGAAAATGTTCTTTCTTTGCATAATCTGTCCGGGGGGGAGATTGAGTGGAAAGACAAATACGGGCCAACAACTGTATTGGGCTGCCGTCATACCAAACACACTGAACCCATCGGTGTTGATGCCGACTCGAGGATGCCTCGGATCTGCCGCTTTGCCAGCATGTAATTCATCAAACTTTTTCCACGCAACACCATCCGATGTGTGTACCATCATCAGATTCCCATCTGCATCTAGTTCGGTTCTTTTGCCTGTTTTATGCCATGTCATACTGTCGGCCGTCTCTTCGACCATGAAAAGACGTTGAAGTCTTGGTACGATTGGCATATACCGAAGAACACTAACTGGGATTTTGGTCTGTGTCTTCTCACCCATACCGTTGTCTACCACAATATACCTGGAAGACTTGCAAATGGGACAATAGTTCAAGTCCGCATAGTCAAGCCTAAATAAGACACATCCTTTCTCATAGGCATGTATCTTCTCATAGGGCATCTTCAGTGCACGGAGGATTTTGTACGACTGGTACATGTTTGCAGGCATTACATGGTCTTTGGGTAGAAAGCGTCCAAATAATGTCATAATTGCGTCGTAGCATTCTCTGCCCAAGTTGAACTGAGCCTTTAGAGCCATTACTTGTGAGACGACATCCAACTTACAAAGCTCAGTGTGCTTGTGGAGCGGACGTTTTGAAGACTCCAACATTTCATTGAAGGCCTTTGCAGATTCCTCCATCTCCTCGTCTGAATCCCGAGCATCATCATAGTCTTGCACCATGTTTTCCATCCTGGTACCATGCTCGTCGGTGCGACGACGATCCTCACCACGAAATGTCCACACCGTATAATCGGGCGTAAAACCATTCTTCTGCAGGTGTTTACCCATTTCAGCCTCTGTCCTCTTTTCCCAATTGCCGCATCGGAAATAGGGGCACCAAGTTTTCCTCTGGCCATTTGCAAATGTGGCTTGCACAAACCCCTTGGTTTTGTGAACCATTCAGCGCTCCATTTGTTCTGATCAGTGTGACCGGTATACATCCACGCACGATCACTCATCTTGACTTTCAGAGCTACTGGACACACAACAATTATATATATAATTCACCATGTATATATTCATTAGTTGATCTACTTTGTCAATTTTATTATGTCCATGCAACCTACACTCTAATAGGTAATGATAGGTCCTAATCCCACTCGAAGTATGTGTAGATTGGGTTCGTTTTCCCATGCTATGCTCCGGATCCGGCCTTAAAATTTCGGCAGCACCTCCCGCTGTTCTCTTGATACACGTCTACGCAATAAATAGAGAGGATGTGTACCGGAGAACAACAAGGGAAAATCGACGAAATTTATGCGTCGGATCCGGAGCAAAGCATATGGGAATATGAACCCAATCTACACATACTTGGGCTGTCCATGGATAGCGTTGGACAATTCGGAAGAATCAAGGTTATAAATATGCAAATGCATGCATATTTATAACTATGACGCTTTCGAACGAGAGACACATATTGGTTACGCATACTGATGATTCAAGACACATATATAGCTAGCTATCAAATTTCATCGGCACGAACACCGGAACAGAGCAAATAATAAATGTGGGAGGAGGACCTGTCATTTGTGCTCACCCACGAACGAAGGGGCAGAGCTCGTCAAACGCACGGCGAGGTCGTCGAACACCAAACCTCGCAGTAGTGAAACAACTGCACATTTAAATCAACCCGATCAACACAATTATATATGATGTTTTTCATAACAAAATTGAAAAATATATGACCTAACTAATAATTCAAAAATATAAGAACCCGTCGGCCTCGGGGGGTCGGGTGTCGGGGTGTCTGGGTGTCGTGTCGGGGTCGGGGTGTGGTGTCGGGGTCGGGGTGTTTCCAACTATCCTTCTTCTTCTTTCTTTCTCTTCTTATTCTTCTTTCCTTTCTTCTTCTTCTTCTTTCATCTTTTTTCTACTTTTTTACTTTTTTTCGTTTCTTCTTTTCTTCTTCTTCTACTTCTTCTACTTCTTTTCTTCTTCTTCTTTTTTCATCTTTCTACTACTTCTACTTCTTCTACTACCTCTAATTATTTTCTAACAGTAACACTATCACAATCTAGCACTAACAATTAAACAGCAAAAAAAGACAAAACAGAAGAAAAAAGTAGTAGTCCCTCACCGAGCAATGGGACGGTCGGTGGGGGGGCACGGGCAGCGTGGTGGTGGGGCGGCAGGCGTCGGCGGGTGGGGTGGGCGGAGGGGTGGTGGGGCGACGGGCCAAGGGTGCGGAGGAGGAGGCGCCGAGGCGGAAGAAGCGGCAGGCGGCGGAGGCGGAGGGTGGTGGGCGGCAGGCGTCGGCGGGTGTGGTGGGAACGGAGGGGTGGTGGGGCGACGGGCCAAGGGTGCGGGGGCGGGGGCGGCGGTGGATCTAGTTAGGGCGGGGCGTCGGGGAGGAGAGAGGAAGAGAGGAAGAGAAGAGAGATAACGGGCGGGGGGGTGGAGTCCATTAGTTACTCGGCTCTTTGCCGTCCGCCGCTCTTTGCCGTCCGCTGTTTTCTCTCTTTGTCGTCCGCTAGCGGACGGCAAAGAGGTGGGGCATTGAGTTTTTTTTAAACGGGCGGGTGGGTGGGGGCACCTCCCTCTTTGTCGTCAGCTGGCGGACGGCAAAGATTCTTTGCCGTCAGCTGGTGGACGGCAAAGAAATGGCGCATGGCAAAGAGCTTCTTTGTCGTCTGCCATTTCTTTGCCGTCGGCTTTTCGGTGGCTGATGGCAAAGAGCTTCTTTGTCGTCCGCTAGCGGACGGCAAAGATCTGGCTGATGGCAAAGTAGCTGATTCCAATAGTGATGATCGTTAAGCCATAGAAAATAAATGGATCTTCAAGAAGAAGACTGACGCTGACGGTAATGTTTCTGTTTACAAAACTCGACTTGTTGCGAAAGGTTTTCTACAAGTTCAAGGAGTTGACTACGATGAGACCTTCTCACCCGTAGCGGTGCTTAAGTCTGTCCGAATCATGTTAGCAATTGCCGCATTTTATGATTATGAAATTTGGCAAATGGATGACAAAACTGCATCACTTAATGGATTTCTTAAAGAAGAGTTGTATATGATGCAACCAGAAGATTTTGTCGATCCTAAAGGTGCTAACAAAGTGTGCAAGCTCCAGCGATCCATTTATGGACTAGTGCAAGCCTCTCGAAGTTGGAATATACGCTTTGATAGTGTGATCAAAGAATATGGTTTTATACAGACTTTTGGAGAAGCCTGTATTTATAAGAAAGTGAGTGGGAGCTTTGTTGCATTTCTAATATTATATGTGGATGACATATTGTTGAATGGAAATGATATAGAATTTCTGGATAGCATAAAAGGATACTTGAATAAGAATTTTTCAATGAAAGACCTCGGTGAAGCTACTTATATATTGGGCATCAAGATCTATAGAGATAGATCAAGACGCTTAATTGGAATTTCACAAAGCACATACCTTGATAAAGTTTTGAATAAGTTCAAAATGGATCATTCAAAGAAAGGGTTCTTGCCTGTGTTACAAGGTGTGAAGTTGAGACAGACTCAATGCCTGACCATTGCAAAAGATAGAGAGAAAATGAAATTTATTCCCTATGCGTTAGCCATAGGTTCTATGATGTATGCAATGTTCTGTACCATACCTGATGTGTGCCTTGCTATAAGTTTAGCAGGGAGCTAACAAAGTAATCTAGGAGTGGATCACTAGACATCGGTCAAGAACACCACGAAATACGAAAATGACTAAGGATATGTTTCTCGTTTATGGAGGTGACAAAGAGCTCGTCGTAAATGGTTACGTCGATGCTAGCTTTGTCACTGATCCGGATGACTCTAAGTCACAAACCGGATACATATTTATATTGAATGGTGGAGCTGTCAGTTGGTGCATTTCCAAGCAGAGCGTCGTGGCGGGATCTATGTGTGAAGCGGAGTACATAGGTACGAAGCAGAAAATGGAGTCTGGATGAAGGAGTTCATATCCGATCTAGGTGTAATACCTAGTGCATTGGGTCCAATGAAAATCTATTATGACAATACTAGTGCAATTGCCTTAGCAAAGGAATCCAGATTTCACAAGAGAACCAAACACATCAAGAGACGCTTCAAGTCCATCCGTGAAAGTCAAGGAGGGAGACATAGAGATTTGCAAAATACATACGTATCTAAATGTTGCAGACCCGTTGACTAAGCCTCTTCCACGAGCAAAACATGATCAGCACCAAGACTCCACGGTTGTTAGAATCATTACAATCTAATCTAGATTATTGACTCTAGTGCAAGTGGGAGACTGAAGGAAATATTCCCTAGAGGCAATAATAAAGTTTTCATTTATATTTCCTTATATCATGATAAATGTTTATTATTCATGCTAGAATTTTATTAACCAGAAACTTGATACATGTGTGAATACATAGACAAAACAAAGTGTCCCTAGTATGCCTCTACTACACTAGCTCGTTAATCAAAGATGGTTATGTTTCCTGAACATAAACATGTGTTGTCATTTGATGAACGTGATCACATCATTAGGACAATGATGTGATGGACAAGACCCATCCATTAGCTTACCATAATGATCGTAAGTTTTATTGCTATTGCTTTCTTCATGACTTACACATATTCCTCTGACTATGAGATTATGCAATCCTGAATACTGGAGGAACACCTTGTGTGCTATCAAACGTCACAACATAACTGGGTGATTATAAAGATGCTCTACAGGTGGCTCCGAAGGTGTTTGTTGGGTTGGCATAGATCAAGATTAGGATTTGTCACTCCGTGTATTGAAGAGGTATCTCTGGGCTCTCTCGGTAATGCACATCACTATAAGCCTTGTGAAAGTGCTAGTTATCGACTAGTGGGGGGTGAATAGGCGATTTTTATGAAAGTCTTCAAAACACAAGGTCTTTGAAGACAAACAGTAGAAATGAACCTGTTGATATGCCGCGGAAGGTAGACTACACTAGACAAGCCATAGTCAAGTAAGCAATGAAGTGAAAGACGAAGACTATCAGCGGCTAGGTAGTATGGAACTATGGATCGGGATGGAAGACAGTATGAAGCCAAACAGTAAATAGTCTTCACTTAGTGAAGTCAATCAGATCAGACGGGAAGGCAATGACTTCACGAAGACAAACTGTAAAGTAAAAGAGAAGTGGAGGATAGAACCAGTTGCTTGGTGAAAGGATTTGGTAGACCAGTTCCAGTTGCTGTGACAACTGTACGTCTGGTTAGGGAGGCTGAGATTTAACTCAGAAGACCACATCTTCACCTTGTTCCCCTTGAGCTAAGACACCCAGTCCTCACACAATCACTCTGGTAAGTCTTCAAGATAGGCTTCCAAACCATCACAGACTTTGTTCACCGGCGATCCACAATGGCTCTTGAATGCTCAAAACGCGACGCCTAACCGGCTGGAGGATACACAGTCCTCAATTGTAACTAGTCTTCAGGTCACGCGGACAGAAAGACTTCAGTGATGCCAAACACTCTTTGGTTCTGGGTATTTTGGGGTTTGTCCTCGCAAGGATCTCTCTCTCAAATGCTTCGGAGGTGGGTTCCTCTCAAATGACAAAAGTCGTGCACTAACTCTGAGCAGCCACCAATTTATGGTGTAGGGGGTGGGCTATTTATAGCCAGGAGGCAACTCGACCCGATTTGTCCGAAATGACCCTGGGTCACTAAGGAACTGACATGTGTCCAACAGTCAGATTTCAAACACACACGACAGCTTGACTTGGGCTACAAGTAAAGTTGACCCATCCATCTCTGGATAAGATTTACTCTCATTGTCTTCGCTCGAAGACATAGGATTTTGGTTGAGCATCACTCCAGTCACTCTGACTTTGTTCACTTGGACCCCGCTTAACAGTACGGTGGTTCCAATGACTCAACAAAGAAGAAAAGGAAACTATGCCTTCACACTCCATAGTCTTCACATGAACGTCTTCTCATGTCATAATCTTCACTGTGAATGTCTTCATGAACCACCATTGTCTTCAATGACTTCACACATTTTTAGGGGTCATCTCTCGTAGGTAAATCGAATCAATAAGGGACCGTTACCTGTGTTATCCTGCAATTCTCACAAACACATTAGTCCCTCAACCAAGTTTGTCGCCAATACTCCAAAACCAACTAGGGGTGGCACTAGATGCACTTACAATCTCCCCCTTTTTGGTGATTGATGAAAAACTGGTTGAAGTTTTCAACAGGGATAAAAGTATGTGAAAGTTAAGGATTAAGGCATTGTCTTCATAAGTAGCAAAAGGCTCCCCTTGAAGATGTGCATATAAGTAGTTTGCTTTTGAATGCAAATGCACATGGCAGGTTTTACTTTCTGGAGATCCTCTTCAACTTATGAAGACAATTCATCATGCATATATAAGGATAACGAAGGTAATGACATGCATAATGAGAAATGGGCGTCTGCAGAATGACTTAATGCCATCGCATCACAAAGTGGCAGCAAGAGTAGTAGATGACCATCAAGTTTAAGCGTTACAACTCAAAAACCAAATAGTTTCAAAATGAGAGTTGTAAGAATTTAGCAAAAATAAAGCAACCACCCATATGGACCCGCTTGAAGACTATCAACTCATATGCTTCTCCCCCTTTTGTCAGTATCTACTCGTGCCCAGTTGGAGTAGAAGAGGGAGCAGGGTCGAAGGTGGAGTTTGGTGGTGCAGACAAGCCTGACGCAGTATCGTGATGTAGTGCAGCCAAGGTTGGTGAAGTGGCGTCGTCTTCTTCATCGATGACTCTGGCAACAATAGTTGCAACCGAAGATGAATGTTCAGAATCTTCAATTGAGGAAGTGTGACGCCAACTTGCATTTTGAGGAGGCCTGGAGTCAAACTTGAAGTTCTCTGTGAAGCCATCTTCGCGAAGATCTTCTTCAGGACATAGCATTGTGAGGCTCTTCCAGGACTGCCTACAGGCTTCATGTGCAACAAATGAGTTCGGTGGCCAAGTTGCGAATTCAATTGACATCCACCAAGAGACTCTACATCTGACACTTCAGCCAGTCATGATGCCTATCCTGCTTTTGATGTAAAGCCACCAGAAGCTCATGGCCGTTGAGGACACGGGGACGCTTCCGAGGCATTTGAGCGATGGTGCTTGCAGTGGCTTCAGTATTGGCTCGGTGTGGTATGCACAGGTTGCCACCAGAGGATATGCAGTAGTTACATCATTGGGCACATGAATCCCTTCAATGGGCTGTGTGAAGCTCTGGAATTCTGCATTCTGAAGGTGGAGTGGCTTCTTGGCAAGCTCGGGGTAGATGGCTTCAATAGACATATCAACTTCAGGCAGAAAGACAATATGGTTATGCGCTGAAGGCTGATAGTCAATGGTTGAATGAAGCTTAATCAAGCGCATCACCCATGGAGCATAGAATTTCAGACCAAACAGATCAATTCCAGAAGCTGCCAGTTGTCTGATGAAGAAATCCTAAGTGTTGAACCTGATGTCATTGATGATATAGAATACCAAAGTCTTCATGGCGCCTTCAAGTTTGGCTTCAGAAGAATTCCCTTTGATAGGCCAGAGAGTACGCCTCAGAATATGGTACACTGTGCGTGGAAAGTACTCAAGGTCTTTGACAAAGAACTCCTTTGGGTATTCAGCGTCTTGTGGCAATGGCTTCATCATGCTAAGCAGTTGGCTCATATTTGGCTCTGGCTTCTGAAAGATGCTCTGCAGCTCATTCTGATGAAGCCGACAACCAGGTTCGTATAACTCGCCTGGAGTGGGCAGGGTAGTAAGCTCGATGATATCCTGAGCTTTGGCTTCATGATGTACATCACCTGTCATCCACTCAAGGACCCAAGTCTTCAGATCCCTACTGTAGCCTCGAATGTGTAGGGTGGCATAGAACCGCAGTAGAAGATCTTCGTTCCAGTGTTCCTTGTCAGTCACAAAATCCAGAAGACCAACATCCTGAAAGCAGTCAAGGGCCTCTTCAAGACATGGTAGCCCAGCCATAGCATCACAATCCACACGTTTGTGCAGAAAAATCTGGTCTTGATTGTACATGATGCAAGAGTAATAGCTTCGCTGCTGATGGCTCCAAAATCTGCCAGTGGTGATATTGGACTTTGTGTAAGATTTCTTGGCGCTGTCAAAGAAAGTATTGTGCTCTCTGAAGCTGAGCATGCTGGATGAGCCCTGTGTTGTGACAGCACTTGGAAGCCTTGGAAGATGTGGCTTTGGCTTCTAAACTTGAGGCCTCTGCTCCACATGGTAATCATACTGTGGCCCGAGGGCAGTAGGTGGAACCATAATTGGCCATTTGACTGTGACAAGATGACCTTCACGATTGAATGCGTTTTCCATTGTATGAGGCCTTGGGGGAGGAACAACGCCATTAAAGGTGATTGGCATCACAGTGGCTTCAAACATTCACATTGGCTTCAGGCTCCACATTGTCTTCAGCCATGACTGATTCATTGGCTTCAGTGGTGTTGTTGGTGGCAGCCTCAGGGTTTTCAACCTCCATCTGTTCAACAACTAGAGGGTCGGGCAAAATCACATTCTCTTCAAGAATTACTTGGGCAATAGCTTCAGGCTTCGACTTGGGTTGCAGATTTCTATAAATAATATTGCCCCATGTGCGCTTCATGGCATTCTTCTTAGCATATTCAACAGTGACAAAATTGTACTCGAACCACTGTTCTACCCAATATCTTCGGATCCATTGGATCCTGGTCTTGCCTTGATTATAGTTCTCCTCAAGATCAGTCTTGTACAGTTCATGTAGATCCGGAGGCAGATCTAGAGCAATATTGCCACGGTGCTGCCTGCCACCCTTCCTTGCTGATTTCTCAGTGGCCATGATATTCAGACAGATAGGCTTCAAAATAGTGAAAGGCTTCCGTCTACTTGTCAAGTAAGAACTGGCTTCAGGGGAGTGAATATGATGTTGTAAAAATTCTACAAATGAATGCAGACTATGAGAACCAAGGGATTCTCCCACGGACATGTACCTGTGACAGCATTAGAGATGCGAGGGAAGGGGAAGAGGTCATATGCATTCTTAGAAGATTTTGAAGATAAATTAGTTTGAAGACATTGACCTCATAGTGCGAAGACATTCACTTATTTGAAGTGAGTTGGTTCTAGATTTGTATGAATCCATGAATAAGTACAAGTGAGGAATCTAACTAGTTATGAAGCATAAGTGAACATACTTTGCAAGATATGAGATTCAGAAAGAGACAGATCCATATATGGAAGTGTAGAAACCACTTTTGGTTGAAATGGATGGATTTGACAGTTCAAAAAGACCGTAAAAAGTGAAATTTATTTACCACAGACGAACTACTAGACGAGACAGATGGGAGGCCGAGCAGTCCAATCTCCCACGCCCTAACTTGGCGGCCGAAGACACCTACGACAACGGCGAAGAAGATGAGGTCCTCGGACAGCATGAGGACAGCGTCAAAGAGGTCGCGGTAGCTAAGCGTTTCGTCTCCGGCGTCGACGCGAGCTAGCGGTGGCACTAGGGTTTTAGCGAGATGGCGAGGTGGAAGAGGAGATAATGAATGCGTGGAATGGGTATTTACAAGGTAAAGGGCTGCACATCGCAATTACGCAGGTGCCCGTGGCGGTTCACATCTGATGGACACATGGCATGCATGCAACTCATTGGAAGTTGTTCCATGTTCCCACGCACGCCTGATTTGTCGGGTTGTCGTTCCGGCTTCTCCGATATTCGGCAAAAGAGATATAACATTAAAAGTAGTTTTAAATGTGTGTCTCTGTATCTTCAGCTGACAAGGACGCAGTGAAAACATTCATCACGTTTCGACAGAATGCATATGACTAGATAGATAGAATTTTAGGAAGAAGCACATAAGGGGTTAGGGTCCGATCACATTCATTTAATTCAGAAAAAGGGCAAGTTTGATGAGATAGCTATAAGTGAATGTTGTAGAGGACAGTACACGCATATATATATATATATATATATATATATATATATATATATATATATATATATATATATATATATATATATATATATACATCAGAATAAGAACAAATCAATATTGCGGTTAACCCTTGAAATCAAATCAATATTGAAGACAAACCAAATGCGAAGATAATGCAATCATGATGCCAAATGAAAATCTTCGAGAAAGTTTGGTGGTGGCGTTACCCACCATATAGGAAGTATTATACCGGACCACGGCCTTTAATTATCGTGGCGCTCCGAAGTAAAATTCCGCGTTAACGTATTCACATTTAGAGTGTATGTCTTCATTGATTGAAGATATACGTTACTTCGTGTGTTGCACATCTAAGTCATCAACATGCATAAGCGTTAGGATGTGTGTCCAATCATAGGACATTTAAGGATTCTAAGATATTTAGCTCACACCGTAACTTGCAAAACCTTTTCTCATCCAAGGGATTTCTGAAGATATCGAACAATTGCTCTTCAGTGTTGACGTGAATGATGTCAATATCTTCCTTCATGACATGATCTCTGAGAAAGTGATGACGGATCTGAATGTGCTTTGTCTTCGAGTGCTGAACTGGGTTGTTGGCAATCTTGATGGCGCTTTCATTGTCGCAGTAAATTGGCACATGCTTCAGGTGGATGCCATAGTCCTTGAGAGTTTGCTTCAACCATAGAAGGTGAGCGCAGCAAGATCCAGCAGCAATGTATTCAGATTCAACAGTGGAGAGTGATACCCAGTTCTGCTTCTTTGAAGACCAACAGACAAGAGATCGTCCAAGAAAGTGACATGTGTCTGATGTGGACTTGCGATCAACCTTGTCACCAGCATAATCAGCATCTGAGAATCCAACTAGATCAAACTCTGAGCCCTATGGATACCATAATCCTAGTGTTGGGGTGTAAGCCAAATATCAAATAATTCGCTTCACAGCTAAGTGATGCGATTCCTTTGGTGCCGCTTGGAATCGTGAACACATGCAAACTCTAAGCATTATATCAGGCCCAGATGCACATAAGTAAAGTAAAGAACCAATCATGGAGCGGTATACCTATTGACCGAACTCTTTACCATTGTCGTCGGGGCCCAATTGGCCTTTGGTTGGCATTGGCGTCATGTACCCTTTGCAGCCTTGCATTCCAAACTTCTTCAGGCAATCTTTGAGATATTTTTATTGTGACATAAAGATGCCATTGTTGTGCTGACGGATTTGAAGACCAAGGAATAATTTCAGCTCACCCATCAAGGACATCTGATGTTGCTCTTGCATCATATGCCCAAACTCATCACTGTATCTCTTGTCAGTGCAGCCAAAGATAATGTCATCCACATAGATTTGGCATACAAACAGTTCACTATCATATGTCCTCGTGAAGAGAATGGGATCTAGAGAACCAGGTTTGGAGCCTTTGCTCTTCAGGAAGTCTTTGAGCGTGTCATACCAAGCTCGAGGTGCTTGTTTGAGGCCATACAGTGCCTTGTTGAGATTGTATACCATGTCGCGACTCTTTGGGTCTTCAAAACCAGGTGGTTGTGCAACATACACTTCAATTTTGCCATTGAGAAAGGCACTCTTTACCTCCATTTGGTACAAAAGAATTTTGTTCTGCTTGGCATAGGCTAGCAGTATGCGAATGGCTTCAAGCCTAGCCACAGGAGCAAATGTTTCATTGGAGTCAATCCCTTCAACTTGTGTGTAACCTTGAGCAATGATACAAGCCTTTTTTCTGACAAATTGACCATGCTCATCTTGTTTGTTGCGATAGATCCATTTGGTGCCGAAAATATTGTGCTTGCGAGGATCTGGATGCTTAACCAGCTCCCATACATTGTTCAGCTCAAACTGTTGAAGCTCTTCTTGCATAGCTTGAATCCATTCAGGTTCCATGAAGGCTTCATCAACTTTCATGGGTTCAGATATAGAGACAAATGCAAAGTGCCCGCAAAAATTTGCTAACTATGTTTCTCTTGAACAAGGGAGTGGACCAGGTGCATTGATGCTATCAATTATCTTCTCAATCTGTACTTCATTTGAAACACGAGGATGAACTAGACGAAGATTTTGCCCATGCTGATCATTGTCTTCATCTTCAGCATTGGCTTCAGGCTAAGCTGTGTCTTCAGGCTAATTAGGTGCAGAAATGATAATTTCCTCTTCAGCATGTGCCTCTGAAGGTATGATTTCTCCGGTACCCATAAGCTTGATAGATTCAGTTGGTGTAGCTTCATCTAGCACATTTGGCAGGTGCTCTCTTTGCAAGCTGTTAGTCTCATCGAACCGCTCATCCACAGTTTCAACCACTTTGTAGTGAAAGAGGTTGAAGACTCTATAGGAGTGTGAATCCTTCCCGTAACCAAGCATAAAACCTTCATGTGCTTTCGGTGCAAATTTTGAAGTGTGATGCGGATCCTTGATCCAGCACCTAGCACAAAATACTCTAAAATAGCTGACGTTTGGCTTCTTACCAGTCAGGAGCTCATATGATGTCTTCTTTAGAAACTTGTAAGATAAACATGGTTGATGATGTGGCATGCAGTATCAATGGCTTCAGGCCAGAACTTCCTTGGAGTCTTGTACTCATCAAGCATCGTTCGTGCCATCTCAATGAGGGTTCTATTCTTGAGCTCCACGATGCCATTCTGCTGAGGTGTGTATGGAGCTGAGAACTCATGTGTGATGCCCAATGTATCAAAATAAGTGTCGAGGCCGATGTTCTTGAATTATGTGTCGTTGGTACTTCTGATGTGATTGATCTTGATGCCATAGTTGGTCATGACACGATTGGCGAATCATCTGAAGACATCCTGCACTTCAGTAGTGTAGAGAATTATGTGCACCCATGTATATCTTGAGTAATCATCAACAATTACGAAACCATAGAGGCAAGCAGTGGTAGTGAGGGTAGAATGGTGAGTAGGGCCAAATATGTCCATGTGAAGTAGATCGAAGGGACATGTCATTGTCTTGATTGTCTTCTAGGGATGCTTGGCCCTAGTCATCTTTCCAGCTTCGCAGGCACCACATAGATGATCCTTCTTGAACTTGACGCCCTCGATGCCTATGATATGCTTCTTCTTCGCGAGAGTGTACAAATTACTCATGCTAGCATGCCCTACCCTCCGATGCCAGAGCCAGCATTCTAAAGCTTTTGCTAGAAGACATACGGCCAGCTGTGGTCATGCGGAGAAATCTACCATATACAGATCGTCTTTTCGATATCCTTTGAAGACTAGAGATTTTTCAGTTTCCATAAGCACAAGGCATCGATATTTTCCAAATATAACAATCATATTCAGATCACAAAGCATTGGGACTGACATTAAGTTGAAAGCAATGGATTCAACAAGCATCACTTTATCCATGTGATGATCCTTTGAGATTACAACTCTACCTAGGCCCAATACCTTGCTTTTACCAGTGTCAGCAAATGTGATGTGACTTTTTTCAGACGGACGTAGGGTTGAATCCATAAGAAGACTTCGACCACCAATCATGTGGCTTGTGCATCCACTATGCATAATCCAATCAGAAGCCTTTGGTATCGTACCCTATAGTGCAGTTTGGGGGTAGGCTTCACTAAGGGAAATATGAAGCATAAGCATCTGACGAACAAGCATATTATGAAAGTTCAGATCCTGGTTAGGGTAGATAGGATCTTTGTCAAGAAATCCTGGGACTAAATACATAGTAAGAGCATTATGGAATTTTATCTTGGATCCCACAAGATGTTTTAGGTCCCCAGTATAAGCATCGGAAGCCTTTGATTTCCGGCTGGAGACCTTTCCGTGCAAAAGAGAGTTAATTTTTCTTAAGAACCCACATCTTCAGGGGTGGCTTAGAAGCAATGAGTCTAAGTGCAGCATTTGAGAACTTTGGCTTTGGAGCCCTAGCAAATAGCATTGCAGGAGGTGTGTACTACTCATAAGAATAAGAAGAAAAGTTCTTGGTCTTATGAACATAGCGGTTTGACGAAACACGCTCATATTCATAAGTCTGAGTATGGTTTCCCTACAAAAAATTGGCGTTAGGGTGACTCTGGTGAGTCCTATGTCTGTATGAAGCCTTTGGACCATATGAAGCCTTTGGTCCGGCGTTTGTCTTCTTCTCAGGTGGTGTCATGATGACATTCACAGGAAGCTTCTCAAGAAAACTTTTGGGCACCCAGATCTTCTTCAAAGGTGGTCCATTCCTGTAGTTAGTACCAATATACCTGGCAAACACTTCACCATTCTGATTCTTAAACAGTTTATAGTTTGCATCAAAGGATTCATCAATGATAACCGGGTTAGCACAAGTGAAGCCAGATAAGGTAGATGGATCCAATGAAGGTTCCTTTGCAAAGAACCCATGTGGTTTTGGGGGTCTGCTTTCGGGCTTCCAGTATGTACCATCAACGTTCCTTTTCCTCTCGAACCCAGCACCCTCTTTCCTAGGGTTTCGGTTCAAAATCTGTTTCTTGAGGACATCACATAGTGTCTGATGCCCTTTGAGGCTTTTGTACATCCCTGTTTCAAGCAATGTCTTCAACCTGGCATTCTCATCAGCAATAGTAGTGGTATCCTCAGTAGAGGGGTTAGTTACCTCATCAGCAGTTGAAGATATAGCAACAATAGCAGCAGTAGAACATTCAGCAACACAAACAACATTATCATGCTCAAGACATTTTAGACATGGTGGCTCGAAATCTTCTGTCGGTGTGGAACGACACCTATGGGATCACAAGAATCCCTACTACGCTTGCCGGGGCACAGGGTTGCAAGAAGAGCATGATTAGTAATCAGCACAAGGATCGTTTACTCAGGTTCGGTCCGCGAGGATGCGTAAAACCCTAGTCCTGCTTTGGTGGATGTATTGAGTGTTCTTGAGCCCTTGAACTAGCTACAGTGGCTGAGTGGTTCCAAAGAGCCGAATCCTTCTCAAGTACGCCATGGGCCTCCTTTTATAGTCGAAAGGGGCTGCCACAGTGGCACACAAGAGGTGGAAAGGCGTACAGTGCTACGAGCTTAGGTGTCCCCTTGCTTTATTGGGCACGGGAACGAGGCCCGTCCCATCTGTCGCCGCTCCTCCTTGCTTCGACACGCGCCCTTGTCAGCGATGCATGCGGCGCCATGTAGGCAGGCAGGCAGCTGAGGTGGCGCGGTGGCAAAGTCTTCATGAAGATCTGCATGCCACCACGCAGGCACTTGCTGAGTTGGCCTGGGGCTGCATGTTTCCACGCAGGTGCCTGCCCAGCTGGTTGGGCTGCCAGCTGCATGCGAACGGCGGTGGAGACTTGGCTGGTGCGGGCCTGGAGGTGGACCTGTTGGCGCCCTTGGCGAGGGCCTTGCCGGGTGGCCCAGCAAGGGCCTTGCCATGGCGTGCTGTTGTCCCCGGCAAGGATCTTGCCGGGGGTCTTGTGGCTCCCCTCGGCAAGGATCTTTCCGAGGATCGTTGTCTTTTAATCCTCATCTGATCTTGAATATTCCTTGTCTTCACAAAGATCTACATGCCACCATGGAGGTTCCTCCCGAGCCCTGGCCCAACGTGGTCGATGGTGTTGGAGACCGTGGGCTCAAGGGTGGTGCGCTCCGCTGGTGTTGGATGAGCCGCCCCGACAAGGGCCTTGCCGGGGCCGCGGAGGCTGCCCCGGCAAGGGTCTTGCCGGGGGAACCTGCTTCGTCTCTCTGCTCTTTTGTGATCTCGGCCTTGGCGTTGCTCTGGCTGTCTTGGGCTTCGGTTTTACCTCAGTTCACCTCCCTTGTTCTACTTGGTGTGGCTGTGGGCGCGGCTCCGCTGTCCGTGCACAGGTAAAGGGGTACAAAGGTGCGCCCCTTCTTTTGTACACCGATAGGAGCCCCCGGGCATGGGCCACACATAAGTGCGATACGTTGTTGGGCCAGGCCCAAAACGGTGCACGGGCAGGAGGGGCGATTTTCACCACGGTAATTTTCTGTCTGCTGCGCATCCCCATGACCCGCGTTGAATGCGCGACGTGGAGGGGTGCGCGTGACATGGGCGGCATGCGTGGGGCGCTTCCCGCATGCATGCGTCACATCGTGGTAAAGAGGCGGCTCGCGCCTTCCGCATAAAAAGAGGGAGGCGTGGACGCATGGCTCATTTACTGGATGGACTCGGGTCGCAGTCTTTAAGGCACCCACGCCCCCTGATCACGGGGCAGGGAACGGTCGCCTCACCCATCCTTTCGGCCCTGCACGCTTGCCACGCGTCCTTCATGCAGGTGTCGGGTTGTCGTGGCGGGAAACCGGGCCGTCGCTAATTGGAGCAGCGGGTTGGTCCTGATTCCCTGCGCCTCCGCCGGCTGGATTGGCTGAGCGGGGCGGCTAGGTCTCGACCCCGCCCCTTTATAAAGAGGGGGAGAGAGAGAGAGCGCTACCCCACATTCTTTAGTATCCATCCCCCTTCATCTTTGCTTCTTTCTTCCATCTGTCATGACTGTCGATTCAATAGTCACCTACCGGTTACCTTTGTAACTATACCAAAGTAGCTGGCGAGAGGAGGTGTTGGGCCTTCGACGGTGGCAGCAAGGGTCGCTGCTCGTCCCTCCCTCCCTTGAGCCCGTGGCGGTGGAGCCAGCCACAAGAGGAAGGGGGAGGGGGCGTGGCCGAGGTCGCGGTGGCGGTTGGGGAGAGGGGCACGAGGTGGCGCAACGGTCGTGCCTCTGCCAGCGGTGCCTCCCGCGATGGAAGGTCACGTCGGGGACCGGCCCCGCGAGTTCTTCATCAGGCTGCACCGGCCACCGCGTTTTCGTCTCCATCTCCCCACCCCCTTCATAGCGGAGATGGAGCTCGACCCATCCCAGACCCTTAGGTTGCACATGAGGGGTTGCGGGACCAGCGGTACACGAGTCAATGTTGACTTTCCCGCCCCTCACGTCATATATCTCCGTCGCGGGTGAAGGATGTTTGCCCGCATCCATAGCCTGACGGTGGGGCTCGTCCTCTACTTCAAATTAATGGAGGGTGGCCTGCTCTCTGTCAAGGTCTTTGGAGATCTTGGGACTCGCCTGAACTGCCACGTGGAGATCTCTTCTGACGATGAAGACTCTTCCTCGAGCAGGAGTGACGAGGAGGACAGCGACAGTGGCGACGAGGGAGTCGAGCAGCAGGATGCCGACTCCGACTTCGACTGACCCCGCCGCTCCTCCCTCGGTCATGCGCCCTGCCAAGGGCCATCCTCGCCAAGCTCTCCTTCGGGGTGCTCCCGTTCGTCTCCTTGGGCGGCTGGCGTAGGAGGGCCGGAGAAGGGAAGAAAGCGGGTGGCGTCTGTTAACTCGGAGTACGCGGGCACCGATGCCTTCGTCGCGTATTGGCGAGCCGCTGCCTCATCTTCCAGCTTTCTGCTCCTCTCACCTCGCCTAGGCGCTCTTTTTGCCCTCCCGCTGTCCTGTTCCATCTTCTGAGGAGAGGGACAAGAAAGCGATTACGGGCATCTCATCTCTCTTTTTAATCTGTAAGCCATCGGGCCTTGTTAAATTTAAAGCTTGTAATCCCCCTTGTTCATGTTTTTCTTTCTGTACGAACTGTACCTGTATGGGAAATTTTTAATGAAAAAGGGTGCTTGCCGAGTTCTTCGTGCGTGAGCGAGGCCCATGCCAAGGATGAATCCTTGTTATTTTCATAATAAACATTATCGCCCGGCAACAGGCCTTGTCGTTTCTCTTCACGCTTTTGGCGGAGGCAGGGGCGAAGTAGAATTAGGCTCCTTGTTCATTTCTTCGCCACCGCAACTACTACCAAATTCCGACCCAGGAAGTAACTCTTGGGTACAGTGAAAAAGGGAGTACGGTGGTTTTAAGACATAAACGAGGCTTCACATGTCCCAGTTCCATACGGAAACATACAGCAGGAGGATGAAAAATTTATCTGAATCCACAGCCCTCGGCAACCTTGGCTCACCGTGGTTGGATCCTTACATCTTCAGCCCCTGTCAGCCTTGCCTTGCCGGGGTCGGAGCATCAGTTCGTTATCCTTTTCCCAATTTGCTCAGCAGAAGTACCCTGCGAACCAAGAAAACAGAAAAGACACACACCCGACCACTAGGCTAGGGGTTAGTCGCCGCTAAGCACTATCAACCCTAACCAAGTAAGAGACTCAACCTAACATGCATGCTATAACTTAGGGCGCCAGTGCTTCGTTTATTTATGCTCAAGGTCTGCGCCTGGCTTTGTACAGAGGGTTACATGCCTTGCCGGCAAAGCTTGTACAAAAGGTGGCTTGCCCCCCGCCTTATGGGTAAAACTTGCGAAGATGCTCGATGTTCTAGGAATTACTCACTAGGATAGCATCTTCGGTCTCCAAGCAGACTGCGTCGGGCCTGGTGACTCCTATTACCCGATAAGGGCCTTCCCACTTTGGCATCAACTTGTTGGTATTCTTGGACGACTGAACGCGCCGAAGAACAAGGTCGCCTTCCTCAAAGCTTTGGGCATGAACCTTGTGGCTATGGTAGCGGCGCAAGGCTTGCTGGTAGCACTACTACAAAAAGGGCTATAGATGGAATGGCTACTAATGGCGCACCTGTGATGTGGTGCGCCATTACTATATTCTAATGGCGCACCATGTCTCGGTGCGCCATTAGTAATATATTACTAATGGCGCACCTGGTGTGTGGTGCGCCATTAGTAGTTTGGATAAAAAACATAAAATAATTTTTTGTTACTAATGGCGCACCGGTGCATAGTGCGCCATTACTAATTGACATAGTAATGGCGCACCACATCCGTCGTGCGCCATTAGTAGTTTTGAAAAAAATGTAAAAATAAATAAAAAAATTTTTGTTACTAATGGCGCACCTTGTAGTGGTGCGCCATTACTAGTTTTAACTAGTAATGGCGCACTTTCCACTGGTGCGCCATTACTAAGTTTTTAAAAAAAATCAAAAAAATATCATTTTTTTATTTTTATTTTCAAAACTACTAATGGCGCACCGTGGGAGTGGTGCGCCATTAGTAGTTGAACTAGTAATGGCGCACCACCCCACGGTGCGCCATTAGTAACATGTGATATGTGGTCTAGTTGTTGGGAAAATTTGCAAATATGAATTTCGACTTCATTTGCAAAATCTCTCGAGAATTTGTAAAAATGGGCATAACTTTTGCATACTAACTTTCGGATGAAAAGTTTTTTATATGAAAAATCATCTACTCGAAAAGTTACATCCGAATTTAACCGGGGGAACCCCGTTAAACATTTTCAAAATCCCCAAAAACCTAACAGAAAAAAAGTTACGGGGCTTTTAAGATCTGGCGGCAAAAAAATTCAAAAAATTTCAAACTTACTAGTGGCGCACCGTGGATGTGGTGCGCCACTAGTAACAGAAAAAAATTACTAATTTCAAAATTACTAATTTCAAAATTACTAATTTCAAAATTTTTTTTTGATTTTTTTTCAAAAAATGATACGTAATATGATCGAGAAGTTTGAAATATTTTTCAAAATTTCATCATAGTCATTAACATGAACAAAGTCCTAGACATCAATAAGGTATAACAGGATTGATATGCTAGATATATCAACAAATGCACGTGAAGTGAGCTATTCTTTGGGGTTGGATAGAACTCTGAAGTTAAGCGTGCTTGGGCTAGAGTAGTGTGAGGATGGGTGACCTTTCAGGAAGTTTGACCACGGAGTGCGATTTGACCTGAGATTAAGCATATTGACCTGAGATTAAGCCATAGTGAACTGAGATTAAGAAAAAATTGAAAGAAAATTTGAAAAAAATTAAAAAAAAATTTGGAAAAATTTTAAAAAAAAATTGAAAAAAAATGTTACTAATGGCGCACTTCTATGTGGTGCGCCATTAGTATCTGGTATACTAATGGCGCACCACATAGAAGTGCGCCATTAGTATACTAGATACTAATGGCGCCTTGTGGGCTACTAATGGCGCACTACATGGTGCGCCATTAGTATACTGAGATACTAATGGCGCACGGGTGGTGCGCCATTAGTAAAAATTACTAATGGCGTGCTATTAATGGCGCACCACAGATGCGCCATTAATAGCCATATTAGGTGCGCCATTAGTAGGGGTTTTTCTAGTAGTGTAGCGTGCTGCTCTCACAGCCTCCCAAAGACGATCTTCCTCAAGGAGCATTGCGTCATCTTGCCGCAACTGCTCTTGCTCAAGCTCATCATAAGTGAGCACTCGAGGTGACCCGTATATGAGTTCCGTGGGGAGAACTTCCTCTGCCCAATATACTAGGGCAAAGGGTGTCTGACCGGTTGCTCGATTTGGCATCGTCCAGATCGACCAAAGAACCGCCGACAACTCATCAATCCATCGCCTTCCGCTCTTGTGCAGCCTGTCAAAGGTCTTCGTTCTCAGGCCTCGCAACACTTCAGCATTCGCCCTCTCCACTTGGCCGTTGCTCCGGGGGTGTGCCACGGCAGCAAAACAGACCTTGCTGCCGAGGTCTTGAACGTACTGCATGAAGGTGTGTCTCGTGAACTGCGTGCCGTTGTTGGTGATATTTCTGCTTGGCACACCAAAGCGGCAGATCAGTCCCTTGAGGAACTTGACGGCTGACTGTGTTGTCACCTTTCTCACTGCTTCCACTTCCGGCCACTTTGTGAACATGTCGATTGCAATGTACAAGTACTCAAATCCCCCGACAACATGGGGGAAGGGCCCCAGTATATCGAGCCCCCAGACCGAGAATGGCCACGAGAGAGGGATTGTTTGAAGGGCTTGAGCTGGTTGATGAAGCTTCTTTGAATGGAACTGACACGCTTCACACTTGGTTACTAGTGTCATCGCATCCTGGAGGGCGACGGCCCTGAAGAAACCTTGCTGGAACGCCTTGACGGCGAGGGCCCTCGCCCCTATGTGGGAGCCACATATGCCTCCATGTATCTCCGTCAACAGCTCCAGTCCTTCCTCCTGGGGGATGCACTTCAATTTCACACTGTTCGGCCTCCTCCTGTACAGGACATCATTGACGAACTGGTACAGGGCAGATCGACGGGCTACTTTTTTCACTTCTTCCTGCTCCCCAGGAAGCTCCCCTGTTTGGAGGAATCGGACGGTATGTTGCACCCATGACGGAGCCTGGGGCTCGACGGCGAGGACCAAAGGCATCTCTTCTGCCATGGGAGCGGCTGTCTCCACGGCCAAGGCCTGACGCCCTGCCGGAGCCAGTTGCTCTTGGGCAGGCTCACCATGCACGGCAACATCCTTGCCGGCAGTCCCAGGGGGCTCGGCGGGAAAGTACTTGCCGAGACCTGATTTCCTCCGCTTGTTCTGCCCTATTGATGGTTCGATGGATGGCTGAGTTAACCGGAGCAAAAAGGTACCTGGTTCCACAAGTAGCTTGAATGCGGCACGTTTCGACAGGTAATCGGCGATGTCGTTCTCCGCTCGGGGAATGTGCTCTGCTTAGATACCGTCAAAGCGCTCCTCTAGCTTCCTCACTTCATCTACGTAGGACTCCATCAATGGGCTCTGGTAATCCTTGTTGACTTGCCTGACGACAAGCTGCGAGTCACCCTTGACGATGAGCTTCTTCACCCCGAGGTCTGTCGTGATTCTAAGACCGGCAAGTAGCCCCTCGTACTCAGCAGTGTTGTTTGTGGACATCTCCCTGGGAAAGAGCATCTGGACCACATACTTGAGGTGCTCTCCGGTGGGTGTGACAAGAAGCACATCGGCACCGGTGCCTTGCAGCGAGAAAGCCCCATCAAAGTACATGATCCAGTCGCGGTCTGCTTCCTTGCCGGGGAGAGCGGTGTCCTGGATTTCTTCGTCAGGCATTGAGGTCCATTCTGCAATGAACTCCGCCAAGACTATGCTCTGGATTGTTGAGGTGCTTTCAAACTTCAACCCAAAACTTGACAACTCCAGGGCCCATTCCACAATCCTTCTGGTCGCATCTGGGTTACGAAGTATCCGTTGCAATGGGAGGCGGGTGACGACAGTGATCTCGTGGGCTTGGAAGTAATGACGCAGCTTCCTCGAGGCCATAAGGAGGCCGAAGAGCAATTTCGACACACCGAGTTCCTCGACCTAGCCCCCTGCAAGAGGGAGCTGACAAAGTAAACTGGGTGCTGCATCATCTTCGTCTTCTGCACCACCTCAGTTGACTGCGCGGGCACTGCCTTGGTGGCATTAGACTCTGCCGGGGGCCTTGCCTTGACGGCACCAGGCCCTGCTGGGGGGATCTTTGGCTTGCCATCCGCTGGTTCTGCCGTCGCCACTGCCTCCTCGTCGACCTCCCTCCGTGCCACCAGTGCGGCGCTGACCACTTGTTTCGTCGCCGCCAGATACAGCAACAATGGCTCTTGTGATTTAGGCGCAACCAGTATTGGCGTGGAGGAAAGGCATTTCTTCAGATCCTGCAACACTGCCTCGGCTTCTGGGGTCCACTCCATTGGGCCTGCCTTCTTCAAGATTTTGAAAAAGGGAAGGGCACGCTCGGCGGACTTGGAGATGAATCGGCTCATGGCGGCGACACAGCAGGTGAGCCGACGCACATCTTTGATCCGTTTGGGCGCCTCTATCTGCTCAATAGCCTTGATTTTGTCTGGGTTTGCCTCGATCCCGCGCTGCGACATGAAGAATCCGAGAAGCTTGCCGGACGAAACACCGAAGACACACTTCTCAGGGTTCATCTTAAGGTTAATCTTGCGCAGGTTGGCAAATGTCTGTTCTAGATCTTGCACAAGAGTTGCCCCGTCCTTGTTTTTTACCACTGTGTCATCCATGTATGCTTCCATATTTCTATGTATCTGGGGTTCAAAACCAATTTGGACTGCTCTTGCAAACATCGAGCTAACACTCTTCAACCTGAAAGGCATCCGTAAAAAGCACTACGTACCACATGGGGTGATGAATGTTGTCTTCTCTTCATCCTCTCTTGTCATGAAGATTTGATGGTAGCCCGAGTAGGCGTCGAGGAATGACAACAGATCACACCCGGCCGTGGAGTCAACAATCTGGTCGATGCGTGGCAATGGGAAGGGGTCCTTAGGACAAGCCTTATTGATATTTGTGTAGTCAATACACAGCCTCCACTTCCCATTTGCCTTGTGCACCACTACCGGATTGGCCAACCATGTCGGGTGGAGCACTCCTCTCACCAAACCTGCCGCTTCCAACTTCCTGATCTCCTCTGCGATGAACTCCTGCCTCTCCAGAGCCTGCTTCGACCTTCTCGCTTGACGGGCGCGCATGAGGGCAGACAGCTAGGTGGTGCTCAATCACCTCCACAGGAACACGGGGATGTTGGATGCTTCCCACGCAAACACGTCGACATTCGCCCACAGGAAGGTGACGAGCACGCCTTCCTATTTGCTGTCGAGGGTGGAGCCTATGGTGAAGGCCCCTCCCGTGCCATCCTCCCTGAAGGACACCTTCTTGGTCTGCGGTGGCTCGGCTCTGGATTTCTTGCTCTTGCCGGTAGAGCTCTCTGGCACGTCCTCGATGGTAGCGCGACACTCCGAGGAGGTGCGCTTGCCGGAGTGGGTGCGAGAGGTCTTGTCGGGCTTCTTCTTCCCTCCCGGGCCTTCAGCGGTAGGAGCAAGTGCCTTGACGGCAGCTGCTGCAACTGCTTCCCGGTAGAGTTGGTCGGCAAGAATCAGCGGCCCTTCTGTCGGAGGGGACGGAGATGATGGTCAATGGCCCGGGCATCTTTAGCATGTTGTAGGCGTAGTGTGACGCTGCCATGAACTTGGCTTGTGTCGGGCGGCCGAGGATCCCGTTTTAGGGCAAAGGGATCTTGGCCATGTCAAAGACGATCCTCTCCGTCCTGTAGTTCAACTCTCCTCCAAACGTCACGGGCAGTGAGAACTTCCCCTTCGACTGGCTCCTCCCCGGATTGACCCCTTGAAACGTGCCCGTTTTCTCGAGGTCTCCATCAGGAATTTGCAGCCTTTCGATCACGACGGGAGGGATCAAGTTCAGGCCGGCCCCGCCGTCGACCTACATCTTGTTCACCTAGAGGTTGCGTATCGTTGGTGAGACCAACAATGGCAAACACCCGACCGCGGTTGTGCAGTCAGGGTGGTCCTCGGCGTCAAAGATGTGGGGCGTGCTGGACCACTTCAGCGGCTTCTGAGCATCGAACGACGGCTCCGCTGCTGTAATCTCACACGCCCACTGCTTGAGCTGGCGGTGAGAAGTGTGCAGCGAGGTGCCACCATCAACGCACATGGCCTCCATAGCCTTCTGGAACTCTTGCTCACCGGACTTGTCGTCCTTGTCGTGATCATCATCTTCTTGTTTCTTGTCATGACACCGGGCGGGCCTCTCTTGCTGGTTGCCCTTGGCGGGGCGGCTTCCTTTGCCGCCATGCTTCTTGCCGGATCCCTCGGCACTGTCCTGACCTTTCTCCTTGTCCTGCCTTTCATACTCGGCCTTTTGCTTTTCAGCAAGCAGCTCGACTTGCCGGTAGTTCTGGCGGTCGTGGCCCTTGGTGCGGTGGATCTTGCAGTACTGCTTGTCGGAGCCCCCTGGCTTGTCGGTAGCTGCTATTGCCCGGCAGGCAGCACACCCGGCAATCTCTTTGCCAGGGCCGTCTGCCTTGACCTTCTTGGCAGCGCCGGTGTCGGCAGATCCTTCAACGGCAAGTACGGACTTTCCCTTGCGTTTCCTGTTGCGACGTCGGCCCTTCTTCGTCGGGGCAGTGGTGTCTTCGTCGGTAGAGTCGGTTTCCGTGCCGGCGCCTTCGCCAGGGTACTTCCTTCCCTCTTCAGCCCGAGCGCATCTATCAGCCAGAACGTAGACTTCAGCCACATCCTTAACCTTGGTCATCGCCAGCTCTTCGCGCATCTTGCGGTTGCGCATGTTCTGATGGAACGCGCTGATCACAGCGGCGGGATGAACATCGGGGATGTTGTACTGCACCCGGCTGAACCTCTGGATGTACTTTCCCAGGGTTTCCCCTTCCTTCTGGGAATGATATGCAGATCGCTGGCCTGGCCATGAGCTTGGTGGCCTCCTGTGAAGGCGCCAACGAACTCATGGCACAGATCCTCCCAAGAAGAAATGGAATCCGCCGGCAAGTGCATCAACCAAGACATAACATTGGGCTTCGGTGCGAGCGGGAAATAATTGGCAAGCACCTTGTCGTCGCGAGCTCCGGCAGCCTGCATCGCGATGGTGTAGATGCTGAGGAACTCGTATGGATGGGTCTTACCAGTGTACTTCTCGCCGACGTCGGGCTTGAACATGCGGTGGGACGGCCACAGGAACTGTCGCAGCTCGCGGGTAAAGGCCGGATAGCCCACCTCGTAAGGTAGGCCGCTGGAGCCCCCCGGTGTTGGGTGGTCCATAGCGGGTCCCGCCCGCTTGTCCGACCGGTGGCGTGTATCACGCCGGCGCTCGATAGTGGTTCGAGCATCTTCGTGAGCTTGTTCTCGAAGAACTTGGCGCTGGTCGCAGTGGGTCCGCGGGTCGGATGACGCTATAGAGATGTTATCACAAGCGTCGTCACGATGAGCCGATGCCCGCGGCGGCTGGTGAGGAGGTGGAGAGTGCACCGTGACCGCAGCACCCCCGGTCCTCCCAGCGCTGCCATGTGGTGGCTCGATGGAGCACCGGCCGAGGGTCCTACCGGTCGCGGATCGTCTTTGTTGGCGATGGCGACGAGGCTCCGGATGGTGGCCCTCCACTCGTTGAGCTTCTCCGCAGCAGGAGGGAAGTCGAGGAGCAGCTGCGCACACGCCAAAGCTTCTGCTGGCGTGGGTGGCGGCGATAGCTGCATGGACCGTGGCGCGCTTCGACTTCTAACCACGTTAGAAGGAGCTCCTCACGACCCAGCGGCTGCGTGCCATTTTTGCCAGCACTTCGGCGGGCATGCTGAACTCCTTCATCCCGCAGACGACGCACAGGGCTCTTCCCACGGTGGTGCCCAGGGTCACCGGCGTGGTGATGCTGCTCGTCGCGCACACCATCGGAAGAGCGCGCAGTGGTCGCCGGTGTGGGCATCTTGGAGGTTGCTGCGCCGCCCGTGGGTGGCACAACGACACTCCTGGAGGGCCCCGTGCCACCCGCGGGGGCCCCAGCCCCATCTTTAGACTTGGTGATGTGCGGCCCGTCGCCTGGCGGGCGAACTGCGCCGCTCGCCAAGCTCTGACTGCCAGGGCGATGCTGGTGCTCACGGACCGCGGCTCGGGTTCTGTCCGCAACCGGGCCACTACTCGCCCGTATGGGCACGGGCCGTTCGGCCCCCGACGAGCCAATCGTCGTGGCCGTCTTCTTCTTGGGAGCCATGGCGGTGAAGAAATGCTAGGCTAACTACTAGACCAGATTCTCACAATTGCGCCCCCTACCTGGCGCGCCAAAGATGTCGGTGTGGAACGACACCTATGGGATCACAAGAATCCCTAATACGGTTGCCGGGGCGCAGGGTTGCAAGAAGAGTAGGATTAGTAATCAACACAAGGATCATTTACCCAGGTTCGGGCCGCGAGTATGCGTAAAACCCTAGTCCTTGAGAGTTCGCTTCATCCATAGAAGGTGAGCGCAGCAAGATCCAGCAGCAATGTATTCATATTCAACAGTGGAGAGTGATACACAGTTCTGCTTCTTTGAAGACCGACAGACAAGAGATCGTCCAAGAAAGTGACATGTGCCTGATGTGGAGTTGCGATCAACCTTGTCACCAGCATAATCAACATCTGAGAATCCAAATAGATCAAACTCTGAGCCCTTTGGATACCATAATCCTAGTGTTGGGGTGTAAGCCAAATATCAAAGAATTCGCTTCACAGCTAAGTGTTGCGATTCCTTTGGTGCCGCTTGGAGTCGGTAAGACATGCAAACGCTAAGCATTATATCAGGCCTAGATGCACGTAAGTAAAGTAAAGAACCAATCATGGAGCGGTATACCTTTTGATCGAACTCTTTACCATTGTCGTCGGGGCCCATTTGGCCTTTGGTTGGCATTGGCGTCGTGTACCCTTTGCAGTCTTGCATTCCAAACTTCTTCAGGAAATCTTTGAGATATTTTTATTGTGAAATAAAGATGCCATTGTTGTGCTGATGGATTTGAAGACCAAGGAAGAATTTCAGCTCACCCATCATGGACATCTGATATTGCTCTTACATCATATGCCCAAACTCATCAATGTATCACTTGTCAGTGTAGCCGAAGATAATGTCATCCACATAGATTTGGCATACAAACAGTTCACCATCATATGTCCTCGTGAAGGGAGTGGGATCTAGAGAACCAGGTTTGGAGCCTTTGCTCTTCAGGAAGTCTTTGAGTGTGTCATACCAAGCTCGAGGTGCTTGTTTGAGGCCATACAGTGCCTTGTTGAGCTTGTATACCATGTCACGACGCTTTGGGTCTTCAAAACCAGGTGGTTGTGCAACATACACTTCTTCAATTTTGCCATTGAGAAAGGCACTCTTTACATCCATTTGGTACAGAAGAATGTCGTTGTGGTTGGCATAGGCTAGCAGTATGCGAATGGCCTCAAGCCTAGCCACAGGAGCAAATGTTTCATCAGAGTCAATCCCTTCAACTTGTGTGTAACCTTGAGAAACAAGATAAGCCTTTTTTCTGACAACTTGACCATGCTCATCTTGTTTGTTGCGATAGATCCATTTGGTGCCAATAATATTGTGCTTGCGAGGATCTGGACGCTTAACCAGCTCCCGTACATTTATTCTCTCGAACTGTTGAAGCTCTACTTGCATAGCTTGAATCGATTCAGGTTCCATGAAGGCTTCATCAACTTTCATGGGTTCAGATATAGAGACAAATGCAAAGTACCCACAGAAATTTGCTAAATGTGTTGCTCTTGAACAAGGGAGTGGACCAGGTGCATTGATGCTATCAATTATCTTCTCATTATGTACTTCATTTGCAACATGAGGATGAACTGGACGAAGATTTTTCCCATGCTGATCATTGTCTTCATCTTCAGCATTGGCTTCAGGCTGAGCAGTGTCTTCGGCTGATTAGGTCTGAAGGTATGATTTCTCCAGTACCCATAAGCTTGATAGATTCAGTTGGTGTAGCTTCATCTAGCACATTTGGCAGGTGCTCTCTTTGCAAGCCGTTAGTCTCATTGAACCGCACATCCACAGTTTCAACAACTTTGTAGTGAAAGAGCTTGAAGACTCTATAGGAGTGCGAATCCTTCCCGTAACCAAGCATAAAACCTTCGTGTGCTTTCGGTGCAAATTTTGAAGTGTGATGCGGATCCTTGATCCAGCACCTAGCACAAAATACTCTAAAATAGCTGATGTTTGGCTTCTTACCAGTCAGGAGCTCATATGATGTCTTCTTTAGAAACTTGTAAGATAAACATGGTTGATGATGTGGCATGCAGTATCAATGGCTTCACGCCAGAACTTCCGTGGAGTCTTGTACTCAGCAAGCATCGTTCGTGCCATCTCAATGAGGGTTCTATTCTTGCGCTCCATGATGTCATTCTGCTAAGGTGTGTATGGAGCTGAGAACTCATGTGTGATGCCCAATGTATCAAAATAAGTGCCGAGCCGGTGTTCTTGAATTTTGTGTCGTTGTCACTTCTGATGTTCTTGATCTTGATGCAATAGTTGGTCATGACACGATTGGCGAATCATCTGAAGACATCCTGCACTTCAGTCTTGTAGAGAATTATGTGCACCCATGTATATCTCGAGTAATCATCAACAATTATGAAGCCATAGAGGCAAGCAGTGGTAGTGAGGGTAGAGTGGTGAGTAGGGCCAAATAAGTCCTTGTGAAGTAGATCAAGGGGACGTGTCATTGTCATGATTGTCTTCGAGGGATGCTTGGCCCTAGTCATCTTTCCAGCTTCGCAGGCACCACATAGATGATCCTTCTTGAACTTGACGCCCTCAATGCCTATGACATGCTTCTTCTTCACGAGAGTGTACAAATTACTCATGCTAGCATGCCCTAGCCTCCGATGCCAGAGCCAGCATTCTAAAGCTTTTGCTAGAAGACATACGGCCAGCTGTGGTCCTGCGGAGAAATCTACCATATACAGATCGTCTTTTCGATATCCTTCGAAGACTAGAGATTTTTTTAGTTTCCATAAGCACAAGGCAACGATATTTTCCAAATATCACAATCATATTCAGATCACAAAGCATTGAGACTGACATTAAGTTGAAACCAAGGGACTCAACAAGCATCACTTTATCCACGTGCTAATCCTTTGAGATTACAACTCTACCTAGGCCCAATACCTTGCTTTTACCAGTGTCAGCAAATGTGATGTGACTTTTTGTCACAACCCTAGAATAATGCTTGTAATTAGTGGCATTGCATCCATGCATCATGTTTAAATTTTGTTAAACTTGAAATGGGGAATGTTCAAACCCTAGCACTTTGAAATTCAATTAGGTCTAGCTAAAAAAATTGCATTCAATGAACCCAAAATGCTCTTCCTTGATGTTTGATATTTTTGGCAATGGTTTTGATCCAAACCAAAAATATGGAACATTTTTAAGGAATATTTTGGGCACTGAACTTAAATCATTACTGTATTTGCACTTGGAATTATATTCATAATATATAAGAATATATTTTCAAAAGCCCTGAAATATTTTATGTGCATCTGGAAATGACCAATGTGCAACATAAAAATATTTAGAGGAATCTTTGGCACTAGTTGAAGTCATTTTGATTTTCAAACGGTGGCAAATAAATAAATAAAAAAGAAAACATAACATTTAAAACAATAATGAGGCTAGCCAACTCACCTCCAGAAGGCTCCCTCGATTGGGGCCTCGTTGGCCGTCCGATCTGCCCGTCCAACTCAGTTGCACCGTTGGATCTTTACTTGTAGTTAAATTATTTTTCACCTCGTAGTCATTTTACTGCCCAGTGACAAGTGGGCTCGTCTCACGCTTGAAGTGGCTGGGTCAGCAGCGGGTCATTTTTGGCCGGGTGATACTTTCCTCGCACGCCCCGCATCAAGGCCCCATGGCTTGCACGGGCTGGAGCGAGGAGCCCATTGGGCACGACCGCACCAACCCTAGCTCCCGATCCACAGCCACACACTCTTTCCACCTCCCTCTCATAGCCTCCACACCCCATTCCTCTCTTCCTCCTCCCTCCTCCTTCCCGGATCCCTGCCACGCCACACCCACTCGTCTCCTCCTCTCTCTTCTAGCTAACTCCTCCTTCCTGATCTCTGCGTCAGCCCTTGTTGAGAGGAGCAACAGGCGGAGATGCTCGATGGCGGCGCCGAGTTCTGGCGGGCGGCGCCGGGCGCGAAGTCGATAGAAGCGGGAGCGGCTACTTCGGGCCCCGATCTGGGGGGTTCGGTTCCAGGGCGCCGACGGCTTCTTTGTCTATGACGCGGGGCCGTGCCGCCGGGGGAAGCCTTGAATCCATGCAGGGGGCTCCCCGGGGGGCGCAGAGGAGGGGATTGGACGAGCGGGTGAGGATGCGTGAGGCCAGAAGGAGTTTGGGGTCGCCAGAGGAGCATAGCCCGCACGGGGGCTCGTCATCGCCAGAGCAGAGGGGAGGAGGTCGATGCAGGGGACGCCATCGATGGTCGGGGCGCTGGCTCCCCCTTTCCCCATGCCACCGCTGTCCTGCGTCAACGATGCCGCCATGGCCTTCTTGCCACTAACCTCCCAAGTGCTTCTCACCGATGCATTCCTCTTTCCATGAATTTTTGCCTTCCACGCTAAGGTGAAATGACTCTTCCCATATCTGACACTATTTTTCAGTCTGTTCTTTCTGTTGCTAATTCTTACTCTTCATGAGCAGGGACGGTCTGTAGGCTAGCTGTAGGGGGATGGACTCCCTTTGTCCAGTACCAGCCGGTGAAGATGGAAGGAAGCCACGGGTGCCTCAAGGCTTAGGAACTTTTTGGGATAACCGAGTTGGTCAATGTCAAAAATGGAAAAGGAGAAGGAAATCACCATTCGATTTATGATTGGGCGTTGGTAAGGTTACTGGTATCAAGCTTTATGTTTACAGAAAAAAGGACTCAACAAAGCTTAAGATTGTTGTTATGTTGTGATTTTGCAGATCTTTGTAGTTATTTAATTGCTCAACCCAAAAGATAGATTTCACTCAACATATGGTGTGTTATATTACTGATTATTTAGACCTATTTAACTTTTGCTAACAAGAAGTGCACTGACTCTACTTTGGAATAATGAGATTTGTCATAATTTCAACAATGGTACTCATGGTGGTTTCAGTTCCATGGACATTGTGAGAATGACCACTTTATTCCAGTGTATTGTTTCCAGATCTCATGTTTGTCCAAGTCACCAAGTTAATCCACAAGAATTTGTTTACTTTGTTGGCTATTGTGGTTAAAGGCATCCTTTTATTAGAGCTATATATAGTTTTTGGACATGTTCGGTTTTGGTTATTTTTTATGGATTTTGAATATGTTTCAATTTGATCACTTTTGAGACTCAGTTAGAACAGATAAATTTTGTTTCCTTACCATGTAGTTCCTAATCAGAAAAGCCTCATCTGCAGGTTGGAGGCATTGGCGTGAAGGTGTCGTGAGTTATCTGCAAGGGCATTGTTGTGATGTGCTCCTCCTTGTCTCCCGCGAGTTCTTGTCATTATCGTTAAATAATATAATGTTTAGGGTCAGTTTAGATGTGTCAACGAAAAATATGAGCTGCATCGTCTATCAGTCCTAGAAATATCTTCGTCTGCCATTGAACCGAGCTCATCTGTCTGGGTATGGCCGTGCCGTGTGCCGTGTGCTGCAGCTGGGCAGCGAGGGCCAGGCGACCACAGTGCAGATGGCATCGGCAATGGCAACATGTGCGGTGCACTGGCGTGAGGAGTTGATGAAGGTGGCACCTTGCCTCCCCATGGCGTTCAGACGGAGTGCCCGGCGGCAAAGATATGTAGCGAGGACGTGCGACTCGAGCAGCTTTTGAGGAGCTTCCCCTCCGCTCCTGCTCTTTCTCTTGTCAATTATTACATATAAATGCACTTGATTTGTGTTGATTTTTTTGCTATCATCATCTTCTCTTGAGGATATTATTGCCTTTCTTGGAGACTATAGTGTTGATAGAATTCTTATTCCATAATATTCATCATGTTATATAGTAATGCAATGCATTCTTTTTTTCCTTAGGATGATTTTTCTCGGAAGTTACTTTGGCCAATAATGACATTTTTATATGCTGCAACCTAGAAGAAACAACCACCAATGGACAGGAATTCGTCACATTAAGTGGTCTATCTCTTTCAGTCCATGCCGACGAAGCAATACAGAAGCATCCTCCTGCTGTAATAACTACATTTGGGATTTTACGTTTTTTAATGGATTCCCCACCATCAGCAAAGAATTGTTTCTTTCCCGATAGCTAATATTTCTTTTCTTCCTTTCTACTGTTTGCAAATGTCCTGATGTTTTTATGTGCTATGTTTGGGTGTTTAACTTGGCAAGAACAGGCATCTGGAGCGAAGCATCAAGCACAAGCTTCTCAAGGTACTTCATTGCATAGTATGCACCTTTCAGAGTTCTAATTTGTCTCTGTTATAACCGGGTTTAGTTTGACGGTTTAAATTTCTTATTCATGCATGTATACACAAATTGCGTGGGTGTGTTAGTGCTTATGAAACTTGCTCTTGGTATGCTTTATTTTTCAAGCTTCAAGGTGTATTAATTATTACACTTTTTATGTTAGTTGTCTGTACTTTTTTTTCGTTGTTTTCATAATAACTGGAAAACTAATTTGGTATCCTTATTGTTATTACTTCTAGATGTTACTGGAACTGAATTTTGTACAGAATATAGTGTATTGCAGCATGTTGCAATGCAGCCTTCTCTTTTTCTAATAGCAATTGATTATGTTTTTTAATTCAAGGGTTGTGCATAGTTGTTTGTTTCCCTTTCCTATTTGAAGTTTTGTCTGTGTTTCATACTTCCATTAGAAAAAGTGGTTGTCATTCTGGGCATGTAGTTATTTGTCCTTTATTTCTTGCTTGTTTAGCTTCCATTTACTTTTTTGTACGCATTGGGCGTGGAGTATTTGGGATCTTTAGTGAAGTGTAGTATATTGTACTACCTGGATTAACCCTTAACCCATATGGTTAGATTTTTATGTTAAAGCTGGCAAGGCATTGGCTTTAGTTGCTATTACCAGAAACTAGCTGTCAGGGATACTTTCTTGAACCTTTTTTTCTTGTCATTTGTATTGTAGCATAAAAATCTAAAATGGGTCCATCCATTCATTACACCATGTAGTTGATGTGTGGCCCTGTATAGAATGCAAATATGCAACTTCTCTGAGTCCAAATCTGTACTATAAGTCCGTTATTTCATTTAAAATAGTATGTGCCATGTGATTATGTTACATGGCGGTATGATCCAGAATTCAGTTTATGATTCTTCCACGATGGAAACAGTGATTACCCATTCACAATCTAAGTCTTCCTCATGTAGTATGGATACAAAGGTTGCTGAGGATATTAAGTATATTCATGAAGTTGTGCAAATTTTAAAATTGTTGTGGTATCTCGCATTTGTCAAATCCTCATATGTCGCTGGTGGTCATGCTTATGCGCAGGATATTAAGTAAGCTTGTGCTATGTCATACCAAATAAAAGCAATGTTCAGGACTTATATTTTGTTTGCTCTACTTAAAGAGTCCAAAGTGTTTTACCCAGAGGGCAATTATATGTTTCCTTCTTCGGTGTCTCCCGTGTGATGTCGAGTAAATCACAGATGTTTCTGTTTTACTTGGCCTACATTTTGGTTTTCAAATAGTTCTGCCTCTCAATTTGATATGTCTACTTCCTTTTTCTTAGTAATATGATGTGTTGTTTTCTAGCTCTAGGCCTACTTGTGTTCAAGGTTCAGTTGATTGTGTTTCTTAAGGGTGTTTTTTTAATTAGTGGCATCAATATGTGGCACTAATTCCATTGTGCATTTTACTGTGATTTTTCCAAGCAACACCATTATGGTATTTTTTTTAATTCCATGTCAAGTTTCACTTGATCACTAGCCTCTTTGTTCTCTCTCATCATCATGGCCTTTCTTAAGGGTGTCCAGGCATTTTTTTCCTTCTGTAAATTAGTTGTCTTCTATTCGTGTTGCGAACCCCAATATGGCATCTCACCATTCCCCATGATCCACATGTTAACTATGGATTTATTTAATGGTAATATGATATTAACGGCCTTTTCTTCAACATAAGCTAACACCTAATAAGGATGAGAACAACGGAGATGCTAAGAGGCAACCTTTTGGGGTTAAAAATATAAACAACCAAATGTCTTATGAGGCCGAAGAGAGCTTGAGTGGCGGCTTTTGAATCTTGAAGCCCTGCACTTTCCTGGTGGAGTGGCAGCAAAATAGTTCAGAGGCTTTAAAGCTACTGCACTTTACATAGTTAGGATCAATTCTTTGTTTCGGTTTGAAATACTCCCTAGTTCCTCCTATTTGATTTATCCATCTGATGGACATTTTTTCAGTCAAATAAACAGAAGGAATATGTATTGTTACAAATCAAGCCATCCATACAAGTCGAGATATTAATAATCCCATATGTGGAATTCAAGATATAGAGAAATGTTATTCTTCTTCTAATTGGTTGCTTGACCAAATGTATTGCAGATGATTTTATTATTGTTCAAGATATAGAGAAATGTTATTGTTTTTCATTGTAGTGGATGATGTCCATCCTAATTATTTAGATGATGGAAGTACTACTGAGGAGTTTTGTCTTTGACCGAACAAAGCTGCCGAGGAAGAAGGGATAAACAAGTCGCTCGATTCATATATAGATGGATCTAAATTCTTACCATGTGTACTTGCTCAAACAGAAGATTATTGAAAAACACACAAATTTTCAACGCGATGTGATTTTGAATGAAACTCTACGCTACCAAAGTAAAATGTGCATGTACATCTTATTGTAGACAACAAACCTATTTTTTCTATTAAAGGGGGTTAAATTTGTTAACGTATGTGCGTGCTCACGACTATACAACAACTAATATATATTCCTTTTTACAATGCACACATGGATTAAAAAAGATACACATATTTTCAGTGGCATGATATTGAATGTGACTTTGTGCTACCATATTAGAATGTTCATATACATCTATTGTACACAACAAGCCCCCGTTTTCCCCAACAAAGAGAGATTAAAAATTTGTTGCCACATGTGCTTGCCTGTGATTTTTTTAACTAATCCATGGATTTATTTTCATCGCTAACATGGAATCAGCAGGTCTCTGCGCCATGTGGACAGGTCTCTGCGTTGTCGAGTGTAGTGAACAAGCAATCAACGCGGCACATGTGGAAGTTGTGAGAGCTGTGAATGGCACCGGTCTTGTCATACTAATGAGCAGGAGCACCAGCCACATTACTCTTCATGCCACTCTGAGCAGTCGGCTGCTGCTTGAGATTGATTTCCATGTTCAAGGGAAGGGAGACCTGATTGAGTTCTGTATATGCAAGGATAAAGAAGAAGGGGCATTGTCGTGGTTGTTGTTGAAGGTGTTGGTCAGGAGCTGATTATCAGGACTGATGACAAGAACGGAGAGCAGGATGAGTATGTCAACATGTCGTTCCTTGACGTTGGCCTTCTTCTATAAAGTTCACATGCAACTCTCCTCCATGGTTAGAAAAAACTAATTTAAATGTTTTGTTTCTTTGATGGTTACTCAGTTCTCTTACCGTTGTTGTATCAAAAAAATTGTATTTTCATTGATGGCCGCTTGGGCTCAGTTTCAAGGAGAATGACATGTTGAATAAACTACTCTGAAATGGTTGGTTCCCTTCAAACAATTTATTAGCTAACTAATTTTGGCTGCTGTTGCACATGATACAATTGTGCTCTATTGTTGCCATCTTGCATTTTATGTGAGCTCAAAAAACAATCAATTAAACTTTTACTAAGTTCTTACCGTATGTATTTGCTCAAACAGTTACTGAAAAAATGCAAATATTTTTAGCAAGTACATGGTTTTAAATGGGACTCGGTGCCGTTTAGCGCAATGGGCAGTGTTATACAAATATAATTTTTTAGTGCAACGGTTATACATTTTTTTTCAAACTTGGATTTCACAATGTGATAGACATTTTCAAAAGAGTATGGTTTAATATATGGGCTTTCTACAATGAGTATTGAAGTCCTTGCAAAATGAAACTATTTTCATCGACAACATGGCTTTAGCGGGTCTCTGCGCCATTTGGCACAACGGATGAGAAATCGCACCGGTCGGCGGCTGAGGAAACGCCTCTGTCACCCAGCCGAGGAACCGAGAAAGAAAGGAAGGGGATAGACAGTCTCCACTGGATCCGCCCCCTGCCGCTTCATATTCATCTCCTTACGGGCCACAACAATCGCTCTACGTGGGCTGGGCTAAATAACGTATGAGCTATCCTAATACCTCTTGACCCCTATATCTCCGTATATGCACAACAAAGACATGTTTTTTTTCTTAGGTTTCTTATCCTTTTCCCTCTTTTTTTGCAGGAAAAAGATGCACGGCCAGGTTTCTCATCATGATAACCATGTTTTCAAACTTGCTAAAAAAATACAACCATGCCAACTTTATTCTCTCATCATAGTGGCCATATTTTCAAACTGAACATATTCATATTATGCAAAGTTTCCCTTTTCCCAGACTATTATTTAACAGGGTAATAAACATGTTTAAAAATAGCATGATTTAGTTGAAGGTTCTTGCAGCACGAAACTATTTTCATCGACAGCATGTCTTCAACAGGTCTTTGCCCCATTTGGCGCAATGGGTCAAGTAGTAATTAAAATAGGGCAGAAGAACTCACCTAGCTTACGTGGCGCAGCCCACCTGGCGGTCCAGCTGGCTGGCCTAGCCCAACCTCCCGCATGTCGCCTTCCTCCTTGCACCAGTAGGCGTGGGCGCATGCCCGGCGCCCGCAGCCACATGCCCACCACCTCCTGCCTCCCTGCTTGCTTCCCCGACCCCCCCTGGTGACGCCACGCGACCCCTCGACGCTCTCTGACTCTCCCTCATCCTTATCCTCTTCCCTGGATCCCTCTCTCTCACCATCCAAGCGACCTCGTCGCCTCCGCTCACCGTTGCCGTAGCCACCGTCATCGTCTCGCCTCGCCGTTGATTCCAGTCGCTCCGCCGTCGTCTTTGAGCTCGTCACCGCCGCATCTGCTCGCCCGACATCGCCGGTCGATTCACCGTCTCGAACGCCTCCCCGAGCCCGCTGATCTACTCTATGTGTCCACTGTGATCCCCTGCGTCAAACCCCTCTCTCCCCTCGCTCGTTTGCTTCCTGCAACCGCAACGGCCATCATGGCCGGGAGCTTGGCTCCGCCGGCCATGCCGCCGCCGTGACCACGGCCACGCAAGCTTGCAGCCGAGCACCCTAACATGCTCGGGGCGACCCTAGGATCCTAACTCGACCAACCGTTGCTCCATTCGTCCATCGTAGCGTTGATCTCGTCGTTGTACGAACTCCGGCCGCCGCACTAGTCGTCGCCGCCGCTGTTTTGGTCCACGCCGGCTCGAACCGATGGCACTGCTGGACGCACACGAGCGCCAGCGTCACGTAGGTGCTCTCCGCCGGAGCAAGAAACACGAGCCGCTGCAGTGTGACTCCGCCGCGTTTTTGGTCGCCGCCGGCGTAGCTCCGGCGACGCTGACGTGGTTTAGGCTAATCCCGGATTATTTAGCCACTAACCACTATCCCAACTCACTGACAGACGGGCCCCACCATTTAATTAACCACAGGGTTATTCCCTATTTAATTTAAGCTAATGCCCGTGACCCCACCAGTCAGTTTGACCTTGCCACCTCAGCATTGACCTGGCCCCACTGGTCAGCCTCTGCTGCTCACGCTGTTACACTGACATGCGGGGCCCACAGTCAGGTTTGACCCTGGTCAGCCACGGTTGACCTGGTGACGTCATGCCGTTGTCATGCTGAAGCAGAAATGATTTTCTGGATTAAAAATAATTCAGGAATTCCAGAAAATAGCCAAAACTTCTAAAAATCATAGAGAATCAACCGTAACTCCAAATGAAATAATTTATATATGAAAAATGATCAGAAAAATCCAATCTATCCATCTGTACCATTTTCATGCATGTTAGAACAAATTTTAGCTACTGTTAGGACAAATCAAACGAATGGCATTAAATAATCACATGTGGAGTTTAAATTTGAACCTTGGGTTCAAACCAACTACACTTAATTGTGTTGCTAGTTGCATTAGCCCAATGAACATCATATTGCCATGTAACATTCATGCATCATATTGTTGCATTGCATTGATTGTGTTCCTTCTCTGTTGCTGGTATTTGTCCCCTCTCAATAGACGTGGTTCCGACGATGAGATCGATTACACCGATGAAGAACTATACTATCTTCAGAAGTGCCAGGAAAGCAAAACCCCCTTGTTCATTCCGATACAATCCCACTCCCTCGCTCCTGTTGTCTTTTACTGCATTAGGACAACATCAATCCAACTGTTACATGCTGCGGTAACTGAACCCCTTTTCATCTGCATGACCTGTCATTGCCACAGTAAATAGATGAAACCCACTAGCATGAGTAGGAGTTGTTTGAGCCCTGATGTGCCTACTCATTCATGCTTGTTTGTCATGCACACTCTTGCTTAGAGTTGAGTCAGTGCGATTCATCGGGAATGAATTGGAATGGTGATGAACATGTCCTACTGTGTGTGAGCTAAGTGTGTGAACACAATTTGGTAAAGGTAGCGGTGAGAGGCCATGTAGGAGTGCATGGTGGGTTGTCTCATTGAAACCATCCTTAGGAACTGAGTTCTGTGTTTGTGATCCATGAATAGCTACTACCACGCGTCGGGCCCGAAACCAGTGGACCCTCTCAACTTATTAATCGCCTTGATCTCTGTCCAGGAGTTGCAACTAGTTTCTAGTGTTTGTAGGATATGTGTTGGAGGCTGTGCTTAGCGCTGACCCTAGGGGTGGGCTATCATGTTGTAGATACACTTTGGCCCGGTGTACCGGGCGCCCGTTTGCTGTCTCGGGAACCCTGCACACATCGTTTGGGGCTGTGAGTGAAACCCCGGCCGGATTTCCTCGCGGATGGAACCCGAATAGGCGATAAACCTGGACTAGAGACTTGTGTGGTTAGTCAGGTCGTGGCCGACTCCCTCGCTAGGCTTTCGCTTGAAGGTTGCCGAGATGCACGACGTGTACATGGTGGTAAGTGGCGAGAGCGTGTGTGAAGAAGTACACCCCTGTAGGGTTATAAATGATCTATTCAAATAGCCGTGTCCGCGGTAACGGACTTCTGGGTTGCCTGTACAGTTCATAGATAACTTGAAGTGGATACTCTAAAATGGCAAGATAAGCGTGAGTGCTATGGATCTAGATAGACGGGAGCGGATCCATAGTGGTGTATTGATTGGTGAATATGTGGACTCGGTTGCGCTACCTCAAAAGAGTTGCTTGCAGTCGTAGTTCAGATTAGCCACTGAGTCAAAGCTGGCTTGCTGCAGTTAAACTCCACTACCCCCTTTGTTGATACCGACGCATATGTAGTTAGTTCTGGTGTAAGTCTTGCTGGGTACATTTGTACTCACGTTTGCCTATTTTATGTTTTTGCAGAGAGACGTCAGTCTTGCTAGTAGTTCCGCATGGACTTCGACGTTTAGCTTGTTACCTCAGCTATGATCTAGTGCCCTGGGCAGGGTCTGGTAGATAGTCAAGCTTCTCAGCCTTCTTCATTTGTAGTTGTCTGTACTCAGACAAGTTAAGCTTCCGCATGTGCTTGTTGTTTATATGCTCTGTATGTTGGGGTCATGAGACCCATGTTTGTAATACTTGGCTCCTCGGAGCCTAATGAACAAATACTTGAGTCGTAGAGTTATGTTGTGATGCCATGTTGTATTTACAAATATCGAGCATATTGTGTGTATGATTGAAATGCTTGGTATGTGTGGGATCCGACAACCTAGTTGTTTATCATTGGTAGCCTTTCGTATGGGGAAATGTAGTCTTGTGGTTCCATGAGCCATAGTAGTCCGCTACAGCCCGGTTCACCGGAGTCCTGCTAGCCCAAAGACTCTTGCTCGGAACACTTGAATGGTCGGCATGTGATTCACTTCGTTCTTGTGTGTGTCCTTCGGGAAATGTCACGCTGTGACATCCGAGTCCTGCCTAGCCTGCTACAGCCGGGTTCCCGAGTCCTGTTGGCCCAAAGGTTCTGACTGGATTCGCTTTAATCGCCGACCGGCATTCTCGATGTTGATTCATGTATGCATGTCCCCATAAGTTAGTGCCACTTTGGGTTCACGACTAGTCATGTCGGCCCGGGTTCTCTGTCATATGGATGCTAGCGACACTATCATATACGTGAGCTAAAAGGCGCAAACGGTCCCGGGCCATGGTAAGGCAACACCCGTGGGAATACCATGTGTGAGGCCGCAAAGTGATATGAGGTGTTACAGGCTAGATCGGTGTGACTTAGGATCGGGGTCCTGACAGCTTTGGTATCAGAGCCTGACTGCTTGTAGGATTACCAAGCCAAACTGGTAGAGGTTGAGTCTAGAAATGCTTTAGTTATATAAGGGAATTGATTGTGGAAGGGAACGTAAGGCTCTTTTTACTCCTTTACCTTATGCCCTTCTGATCTGAGTCATCCTCTTCTCTTCTACGGGGATTAAGAACTAGGATTCTCGTCTATCTATCAGGATCACGTGTTACTAATCCGTACACTTATAGGATTGTTGGTTTCAAGCCCCGGTTCAGTTCCTACTACTTCCGTGTGTTGTTAGTTGATCTCAGAACCTTGATATTGTGATTCTGGGTGGCTATTGATGTCTACTACACAACCTTCTTCTTGTAGAGGTTGTTGGCCCTGCAAGTGCACAGGTTTGTAGGACAGTAGCAAATTTCTCTCAAGTGGATGACCTAAGGTTTATCAATCCGTGGGAGGCATAGGATGAAGATGGTCTCTCTCAAGAAACCCTGCAACCAAATAACAAAGAGTCTCTTGTGTCCCCAACACACCCAATACAATGGTAAATTGTATAGGTGCACTAGTTCGGCGAAGAGATGGTGATACAAGTGCAATATGGATGGTAGATAAAGGTTTTTGTAATCTTAAATACTAAAAACAGCAAGGTAACTAATGATAAAAGTGAGTGTAAACGGTATTGCAATGGTAGGAAACAAGGCATAGGGTTCATACTTTCACTAGTGCAAGTTATCTCAACAATAATAACATAGATAGATCATATAACAATCCCTCAACATGCAACAAAGAGTCACTCCAAAGCCACTAATAGCGGAGAACAAACGAAGAGATTATGGTAGGGTACGAAACCACCTCAAAGTTATTCTTTCCAATCAATCCGTTGGTCTATTCCTATAAGTGTCACAAACAACCCTAGAGTTCATACTAGAATAACACCTTAAGACACAAAGCAACCAAAACCCTAATGTCACCTAGATACTCCGATGTCACCTCAAGTATCCGTGGGTATGATTATACGATATGCATCACAAAATCTCAGATTCATCTATTCAACCAACACATAGAACCTCAAAGAGTGCCCCAAAGTTTCTACCGGAGAATCACGACAAAAACGTGTGCCAACCCCTATGCATAGGTTCATGGGCGGAACCATAAGTTGATCACCAAAACATACATCAAGTGAATCACGTGATATCCCATTGTCACCACAGATCACGCACGGCAAGACATACATCAAGTGTTCTCAAATCTTTAAAGACTCAATCCGATAAGATTACTCAAAGGGGAAAACTCAATTCATTACAAGAGAGTAGAGGGGGAGAAGAAACATAAGGTCCAACTATAATAGCAAAGCTCGCGATACATCAAGATCATGCCAAACCAAGAACACGAGAGAGAGAGAGAGAGAGAGATCAAACACATAGCTACTGGTACATACCCTCAGCCCCGAGGGTGAACTACTCCCTCCTCGTCAGGGAGAGCGCCGGGATGATGAAGATGGCCACCGGTGATGGGTTCCCCCTCCGTGAGTCTTGGAACGGCTCCCGAGAGGTTTTGGTGGCTCTGAGAGGCTTGCGGCGGCGGAACTCCGATATATCTTCTGTTCGGAAGTTTTACGATACGTAGGTATATATGGGTGCAAAGTGCGTCGGTGGAGCTTTGGGGGCCCCATGAGGCGGTGGCGCCCCACCCTCGTGACCAGCTCTCGTATCTTCTGACGTAGAGTCCAAGTCTATCTGGTGGCTTTCCTTCCAAAAATAACTTCTCCAGTTGATTTTGTTCCGTTTCGACTCCGTTTGATATTCCTTTTCTTCGAAACACTGAAATAGGCATAAAGCAAAGAATCTGGGCGGGGCCTCCGGTCGTCACGTTAGTCCTAAAAATAATATAAAAGTGGATAATAAAGCCCAATATTGCCCAAAACAGTAGATAATATAGCATGGTGAAATCAAAAATTATAGATACGTTGGAGACGTATCTAGCATCCACAAGCTTAATTCCTGCTCGTCCTCGAGTTGGTAAATGATAAAAAAGAATTTTTGATGCGGAGTGCTACTTGGCATAATTTCAATGTAAATCTTCTTAATTGTGGTATGAATATTCAGATCCATAAGATTCAAGACAAAAGTTCATATTGACATAAAAGTAATAATACTTCAAGCATACTAACAAAGCAATTATGTTTTCTCAAAATAACATGGCCAAAGAAAGTTATCCCTAAAAAATCATATAGTCTGGCTATGCTCCATCTTCCCCACACAAAATATTTAAATCATGCACAACCCCGATGACAAGCCAAGCAATTGTTTCATACTTTTGACATTCTCAAAACTTTTTCGATCTTCACGCAATACATGAGCGTGAGCCATGGACATAGCACTATAGGTGGAATAGAATGGTGGTTGTGGAGAAGACAAAAGGAGAAGATAGTCTCACATCAACTAGGCGTATCAACGGGCTATGGAGATGCCCATCAATAGATATCAATGTGAGTGAGTAGGGATTGCCATGCAGCGGATGCACTAGAGCTATGAGTATATGAAAGCTCAACAAAAGAAACTAAGTGGGTGTGCATCCAACTCGCTTGCTCACGAAGACCTAGGGCAATTTGAGGAAGCCCATCATTGGAATATACAAGCCAAGTTCTATGATGAAAAATTCCCACTAGTATATGAAAGTGACAAAATGAGAGACTCTCTATCATGAAGATCATGGTGCTACTTTGAAGCACAAGTGTGGTAAAAGGATAGTAGCATTTTCCCTTCTCTCTTTTTCTCTCATTTTTTTTATTTGGGCCTATTCTCTTTTTCTTATGGCCTCTTTTTTTCATTTTTCTTTTTTTTCGTCCGGAGTCTCATCCCGACTTGTGGGGGAATCATGGTCTCCATCATCCTTTCCTCACTTGGGACAATGCTCTAAAAATGATGATCATCACACTTTTATTTTTCTTACAACTCAACAATTACAACTCGATTCTTAGAACAAAGTATGACTCTATATGAATGCCTCCGTGATGTACCGGGATATGCAATGAAACAAGAGTGACATGTATGAAAGAATTATGAAAGGTGGCTTTGCCACAAATACAATGTCAACTATATGATCATGCTAGCAATATGACAATAATGGAGCGTGTCATAATAAACGGAATGGTGGAAAGTTGCATGGCAATATATCTCAGAATGGCTACGTAAATGCCATGATAGGTAGGTATGGTGGCTGTTTTGAGGAAGATATATGGTGGGTGTATGATACCGGCGAAAAGTGTGCGGTATTAGAGAGGCTAGCAATGGTGGAAGGATGGGAAAAAGTGCGTATAATCCATGGACTCAACATTAGTCATAAAGAACTCATTTACTTATTGCAAAAAATCTAGAAGTTATCAAAGCAAAGTATTACGCGCATGCTCCTAGGGGGATAGATTGGTAGGAAAAGACCATCGCTCGTCCCCGACCGCCACTCATATGCAAGACAATCAATAAATAAATCATGCTCCGACTTCATCACATAACGGTTCACCATACGTGCATGCTATGGGAATCATAAACTTTAACACAAGTATTTCTCAAATTCACAACTACTCAACTAGCATGACTCTAATATCACCATCTTCATATCTCAAAACAATTATCAAGCATCAAACTTTTCTTAGTATTCAACGCACTCAAAAGAAAGTTTCACATATCTTGAATACCAAGTATATTAATATTAAGCAACTTACCATGCTATTAACGACTCTCAAAATAATCTAAGTGAAGCATGAGAGATCAATAGTTTCTTTAAAACAAATCCACCACCGTGCTCTAAAAGATCTAAGTGAAGCACTAGAGCAAAAATAAACTACTCTGAAAGATATAAGTGAAGATCAATGAGTAGTCAAATAATTGTGCAACTATGTGAAGACTATCCCATTTAATAATTTCAGATCTTGGTACTTTATTCAAACAGCAAGCAAAGCTAAATAAAATAAAATGACGCTCCAAGCAAAACACATATCATGGGGTGAATAAAAATATAGCTCCAAGTAAAGTTACCGATGAACGAAGACGAAAGAGGGGATGCCTTCCGGGGCATCCCCAAGCTTAGGCTCTTGGTTATCCTTGAATATTACCTTGGGGTGCCTTGGGCATCCCCAAGCTTAGGCTCTTGCCACTCCTTATTCCATAGCCAATCGAATCTTTACCCAAAACTTGAAAACTTCACAACACAAAACTTAACAGAAAACTCGTGAGCTCCGTTAGAGAAAGAAAACAAAACACCACTTCAAGGTACTGTAATGAACTCATTCTTTATTTAATTTGGTGTTAAACATACTGTATTCCAACTTCTCTATGGATTATAAACTATTTTACTAGCCATAGATTCATCAAAATAAGCAAACAACACAATGAAAACAGAATCTGTCAAAAACAGAACAGTCTGTAGTAATCTGTAACTAACGCAAACTTCTGGAACTCCAAAAATTCTAAAATAAATTGGTGGACCTGAGGAATTTGTCTAGTAATCATCTGCAAAAATAATCAACTAAATATAACTCTCCAGTAAAAAGTTCTAGCTAATCTCGTGAGCGCTAAAGTTTCTGATTTTTACAGCATGATCATAAAGACTTCACCCAAGTCTTCCCAAAGGTTCTACTTGGCACAAACACTAATTAAAACACAAAACCACATCTAAAAAGAATCTAGATGGATTATTTATTCCTAAACAGAACCAAAAAGCAAGAAACTAAAATAAAATTGGGTTGCCTCCCAACAAGCACTATAGTTTAATGCCCCTAACTAGGCATTATGATTTCAATGATGCTCACATAAAAGATAAGAAATGAAACATAAAGAGATCATCATGAAGACTATGACTAGTACATTTAAGTCTAACCCACTTCATATGCATAGGGATTTTGTGAGCAAACAACTTATGGGAACAAGAATCAACTTGCATAGGAAGGTAAAACAAGCATAACTTCAAAACTTTAAGCACATAGAGAGGAAACTTGATACTATTGCAATTCATACAAGCATATATTCCTCCCTCATAATAATTTTCAGTAGCATCATGAATGAATTCAACAATATAACCAGCACCTAAAGCATTCTTTTCATGATCTACTTGCATAGAAAATTTACTACTCTCCACATAAGAAAAATTCTTCTCATCAATAGTAGTGGGAGCAAACTCAACAAAATGACTATCATATGATTGAAAATTAAGACCAAGATGCCAAGTTTCATGGTTATAATTATTCTTCTAAGCATACGTGATATCACTATAATCATCATAGATAGGAGGCATGCTTTCATCATAGTAAATTTGCTAATCAAAGCTTGGGGGACAAAAAATATCATCTTCATGAAACATAGCTTCCCCAAGCTTGTGGCTTTGCATATTATTAGCATCATGGATATTCAAGGAATTCATACTAACAACATTGCAATCATGCTCATCATTCACATATTTTATGCCAAGCATTCTATGTAATTCTTCTTCTAGCACTTGCGCACAATTTTCCTTTCCATCATACTCACGAAAGATATTAAAAAGATGAAGCGTATGAGACAAACTCAATTCCATTTTTTTGTAATTTTATTTTATAAACTAAACTAGTGCTAAAACAAGAAACAAAAAGATTCGATTGCAAGATCTAAAGATATATACCTTCAAGCACTCACCTCCCCGGCAACGGCGCCAGAAATGAGCTTAGTTGACGGGGTGTGAATGAGTGCCCTTTACCTAGCCTCCCCGGCAACGGTGCCAGAAAAGAGCTTGATGTATACTACACAACCTTCTTCTTGTAGACGTTGTTGGGCCTGCAAGTGCACAGGTTTGTAGGACAGTAGCAAATTTCCCTCAAGTGGATGACCTAAGGTTTATCAATCCGTGGGAGGCGTAGGATGAAGATGGTCTCTCTCAAGCAACCCTGCAACCAAATAACAAAGAGTCTCTTGTGTCCCCAACACACCCAATACAATGGTAAATTGTATAGGTGCACTAGTTCTGTGAAGAGATGGTGATACAAGTGCAATTTGGATAGTAGATAAAGGTAATTGTAATCTGAAATAATAAAAACAGCAAGGTAACTAATGATAAAAGTGATAAATAAGCGGTATTGCAATGGTAGGAAACAAGGCCTAGGGTTCATACTTTCACTAGTGCAAGTTCTCTCAACAATAATAACATAGATAGATCATATAACAATCCCTCAACATGCAACAAAGATTCACTCCAAAGCCAGTAATAGCGGAGAACAAATGAAGAGATTATTGTAGGGTATGAAACCACCTCAAAGTTATTCTTTCCAATCAATCCGTTGGGCTATTCCTATAAGTGTCACAAACAGCCCTAGAGTTCGTACTAGAATAACACCTTAAGACACAAAGCAACCAAAACCCTAATGTCACCTAGATACTCCAATGTCACCTCAAGTATCCGTGGGTATGATTATCGATATGCATCACAAAATCTCAGATTCATCTATTCAACCAACACATAGAACCTCAAAGAGTGCCCCAAAGTTTCTACCGGAGAATCACGACGAAAACGTGTGCCAACCCCTATGGATAGGTTCATGGGCGGATCCATAAGTTGATCACCAAAACATACATCAAGTGAATCACGTGATATCCCATTGTCACCACAGATCACGCACGGCAAGACATACATCAAGTGTTCTCAAATCTTTAAAGACTCAATCCGATAAGATTACTCAAAGGGGAAAACTCAATTCATTACAAGAGAGTAGAGGGGGAGAAGAAACATAAGATCCAACTATAATAGCAAAGCTCGCGATACATCAAGATCGTGCTAAATCAAGAACATGAGAGAGAGAGATCAAACACATAGCTACTTGTATATACCCTTAGCCCCGAGGGTGAACTACTCCCTCCTCGTCATGGAGAGCGTCGGGATGATGAAGATGGCCACCGGTGATGGGTTCCCCCTCGTGAGTCTTGAACGGTCTCCGAGAGGTTTTTGGTGGCTCTGAGAGGCTTGTGGCGGCGGAACTCCTGATCTATCTTACATTACGGAAGTTTTACGATACGTAGGTATATATGGGTGCAAGGGGTACGCCGGTGGAGCTTCGGGGGCCCCATGAGGCAGGGGCGCGCCCTAGGGGGGTGGGCGCGCCCCCCACCCTCGTGGCCAGCTCCCGTATCTTCTGACGTAGGGTCCAAGTCTATCAGGTGGCTTTCCTTCCAAAAGTAACTTCTCAAGTTGATTTCGTTCCGTTTCTACTCCGTTTGATATTCCTTTTCTTCGAAACACTGAAATAGGCATAAAACAACAAATCTGGGCTGGGCCTCCGGTTAATAGATTAGTCCCAAAAATAATATAAAAGTGGATAATAAAGCCCAATATTTCCCAAAATAGTAGATAATATAGCATGGAGCAATCAGAAATTATAGATACATTGGAGACGTATCAGCTATGCCACCATTTTTGCAGGATGTCTCAAATCTTTTTGAGCATTTACAGCCGTTCTGCTGTCCGAGTCATCCCAGGTTTCCAAACAATCTGATGCATTTGCAAAATTCTTTCCCTCTGTTTTTGCGTCCCTTTGGGCCAGGTCATCCACACTAATCGGTGAGTTGAGGTACTCTATTGCCTCGACATATATGTTGGAGCTATTATTATGACCCTAGGTGTCTTAGGGAGTCACCTAGTAATCTAGCAATGCTTTGTATTCCCAGTGTGATGATTCTGGCCATTATTCTCGAAAGCATCCCGTGATGCCATTTAGTTAGTAGGCATTCTATTTATGGGTTCTTGAACCCAAAATTCACTCCACTTAATTCGTGTAGATAGTGTTGCTTGTTCCTTTAGGATGTTAGTGACCTTGTGATAGTCTTCGAGGTCCGTGGTATATCATTCTTCCAAATACCATGAACCATCCTTGGCAGAAGTTCCTCGTTGAACCAAAAGATCACAACAAGAGTGCTCTTGATGAGTTCCCCATTCTATATTGTTACTCTGCCATACCTACCTGTCTGCATGGGTTATCTGGAAGAAATATGTTGAATTTGTTCGGTGTACTAATCCATGCATCCACAACTCAGAAAAACATATGTTCCTTTGAGTTGTCCCTCTTTAGTTGTCTTCTAACCTTCGTCTATCAATTGATAGTCAAGAGTATGCGTGCATTCGTTCATCGGTGCCTATCATTCTTTTGGTCCGTCAAGTCATTCTAGTTCAGAATGACTAGGAGAAACAAACTCCAGTACCTCATCCATTTCTAGGATTGGGTCAAAGCAGTTGTATTCTGCACATCAAATGCCAAACCAGCTTTTGTTCTGTTCTACCTTGGAGTATTACCCTATTTATGTCAAGAATATCATAGGAATTGCACCAACTCTTATGAATTCTTGATGTTGTGATACTTCTCACCATCATCATTCATTCCTCGGTCCTTGTGTTGTTGTAACCGGAATGCCGACAAGTGAATTGTGATGTGTGAAATCAATACTCCGAGCTACTCATTGCTTGGTAGTAAATGGACAATATTCTCATTCTTAGCGTGTTGGTTACCAAATCATCATTCTAAGATTGATCGTGCAACCTAGTCCTTATTTCTGGTGCACTCTTCGATCGATGAGTTAGGATTTTACCAAACCCTTGCTCTTTTGATCATGTCATCCTGCCTTGAAAGGCAAGATTGTTCTCGAGCTTAGTAACATATCGGTGGTTCGTGATTTTCCGGATATCTTCACGGAAGTATCACCAGCTTGTTCCCTGGCCGTTATGTTGAGTTCGTGATCAAGTTGGTTTCTTATAAACCACCCCTTCTCCAAGAATCTATGTTGGATACTCTCAGCTAGTTTGTTAAGCTAAACAACAACTTGGAGAGTTGGAAGATAAAAGCTTGTCTAACTTAGTTCATTTCCAAAGGGATATCTTGTGCTTGTGTGTTCGTTGTAAAAAGATGATTTCTTCATCGATTGCTCCTCGTGGTCAGTTGTTGAACATATCATCTTGCCCAAACCTTGATTTGAGTGTGGGCCATCGTCAAATCAAGTTAGAACCAACGATATTCGTAATGTTGTCTTACTCGTGGCTGATTCCTCGAGCATACACCATTACATCTTTTGGTCTGACCAATACTATCACATTTTTCACATAATCGCGGAAGTCCAGTGATATGGAAATTCGGATGAGGTGCTGTTGAGCCCATCAGTAGCGTCTTGTCTCCTCCATGATTCATGTTGAACATTGAGCTAGTGTTAGAAACTTCTGTAAGCATTGCCTTCGTGTTCCGTTCATGAGGTATATGTTTGGGTGAAAGAAGTGACTTTCTCCAAGTTCACGTGCATTAGGTGTAAGTCGCCGCCATGAATTTTAGAAAGGTTTGTTTGTTTCCCTTGGAATCATCCTGTATGGCCCAGGCCCGGGGGCTCCTGTCGGTGTACTAGAGTAGGGGTACCCTAGTATCCCGAACTTGTGCACGGGCAGTTGCAGCCCTCCGCGGCAAGGCTTACCGGGTGACCGCCAAGGTCCTCCGTGGTTCCTTTGGAGCCATTCAAGAACAAAGTATTCAAGCCAAGGAGACAAGGCCCGGCAAGAGGAGCTTCTTTGGGAAGGCCACCAAGGCACCTAAGAGACAAGGCCCGGCAAGAGGAGCTTGCCGAGAAGGCCACCAAGGCACCCTAGGAGACAAGGCCCGGCAAGAGGGAGCTTCTTTGGGAAGGCCCGATGGCGACAAGCTTCCGGACGCGACAAGACAACAACCGCGGCAAAGGCGCTTGCAGCGGACCACTCTGTACTGCGCTCGGCACATCCACTAACGTGTCGCCACAGGACCTTTCCGAGCCGCAGCGTGGCAAGAAGGCCGTCTTGACGGCCAGTGAGCGATGTGGCGCGACAAGATTGCCATCATGGCAAGCGATGGCGCCTGACGGTCCCTTTACGCCTTTGTTAGGGCGGCGTGAGCGGGCATTTAATGCCTTTGTCCCCTGCCGTCGGGGTTAGGTATGATACACTGTACAAGTAGCTGTACCAACCACTCCTTTTCCATTTTTACCCTTGTCTACGTTGCCACCTGTCGGAGACCCCTTTAGCATATAAAAGGAGGCCCATGCGCAATGTAGGGGGGGCTTGGGAAAGGTTGGAAGCCAAGGAACACTCACGCTCGGTCTCGTTAGCAGCTTGTGTGCACTGTAGCACTCAGCGCTCCTGAGCAAGAACCCAATACACTCAGACATGCAGCAGTAGGAGTGTTATCTCTCCGGAGAGCTCCGAAGCTGGGTAAACCGCTCGTGTGCCGCCTCGATCTGCTCTTCGTGCGACCTCCGCCCCGCCCGAACGAAAGGGGCTCGGTCCGCCGGTCCCATAGGTGGTCGAGGCCCCTTTCGGTTCGGCAAATGCAACAGGCTCGGCAGCGCAACCGAGCTTCTCAAGAACACTCTGCATCTTGAATTCTTCGAGCGCCAATCTCTGGTACCTGCCTTCTAACGTCAATCTAACTCAAAACTAACCCCTTGAGCATATAAAAGGAGGCCCATGCGCAACGTAGAGAGGGGTTCGGGTTTTTGGAAGCCAGAGAAGACTCACGCTCGGTCTCGTTAGCAGGATGTCGGGGAGGCTGATCTGGCCCACGAACACCTATGGGACCGGCGGACCGAGCCCCTTTCGGTTTGGCGGGGGGCGGAGGTCGCACGAAGAGCAGATCGAGGCGAAGCACACGAGCGGTTTACCCAGCTTCGGAGCTCTTCGGAGAGATAACACTCCTACTGCTGCATGTCTGAGTGTATTGAGTTCTTGCTCAGGAGCGCTGAGTGCTACAGTGCACACAAGCTGCTAACGAGACCGAGCGTGAGTGTTCTCTGGCTTCCAAAAACCCCAACCCCTCTCTACGCTGCGCATGGGCCTCCTTTTATATGCTCAAGGGGTCTCCGACAGGTGGCAACGTAGACAAGGGTAAAAATGGAAAAGGAGTGGTTGGTACAGCTACTTGTACAGTGTATCATACCTAACCACAGCGGCGGGGACAAATGCATTAAATGCCCGCTCACGCCGCCTCTAACAAAGGCGTAAAGGGACCGTCAGGCGCCACCGCTTGCCACGATGGCAATCTTGTCGGCTTGCCACATCACCCGCCGTCAAGACGGTTTTCTTGCGCTGCCTGGAAAGGTCCTGTGGCGACACGTTAGTGGATGTCTGGAGCGCAGTACAAAGTGGGGTTCGCGCGGCAAGCGCCTTTGCCGCGGTTGTTGTCTTGTCGCGTCCGGAAGCTTGTCGCTCATCGGGCCTTCGGCAAGCTCCTCTTGCCGGGCCTTGTCTCCTAGGTGCCTTGGGTGGCCTTCCGGCAAGCTCCTCTTGCCGGGCCTTGTCTCTTAGGTGCCTTGGGTGGCCTTCCCGCAAGCTCCTCTTGCCGGGCCTTGTCTCCTTGGCTTGAATACTTTGTTCTTGAATGGCTCCAAAGGAACCACGGAGGACCTTGGCGGTCACCCGGTAAGCCTTGCCGCGGAGGGCTGCAACTGCCCGTGCACAAGTTCGGGATACTAGGGTACCCCTACTCTAGTACACCGACACATCCCAAATTAGTCATGCATACGTTCGAAGTATTCTATGGTTTGGTAGATTAATTACCTCCACTCGATACGTATTCGCTAGCACACCAAGCCACTCGTTGATTTGTTCAAGGAAAAGAAGTTCTTAAGTGCTAATCCTTAAGGACCCAAAGGTACATGCGCAGGACTTCGCTCTCCACAATGATGGTTCCTAATCATAACTCGGTAGTGTTTCGTTGTAAGACTACTATGTGGTCATGCTTGTCTTGGAAAATGTGTTCACATGTATGTAGCAGAACCAGCTCATGTTTTGGAGCTTGCTATCGTAGTTCATCTCCCGAGAGTCTCGCAACGTTATCTCGTCGATTTGTGTTGCAACTCTTCCTTTGGACATGTGAGTGCAAGTATCCTGTTTCTAACCAGATCTGTATCTCAGGCAGATATGATGGTTGGAACATTCCCAACATTTGCGTTTTGTTCCCGGCTTGCACCGCCATTGTGCCAATCTCCCATGGGCTACCCTTCTCAGCAATTGATGTTCCGGTTCATCTTCAAAAGTGGACTTACCTTGGGTCCCATCCATTTCCGGTGATAAGCAAAAATCATCCATTGTGTTGTCTTCAACAAGGTAGTCCACATCATCCATTCAAGTTGGAGTATGCCATTCTTTCGAATCCCTTCCAATGATCAATTGTGATTTGCCTTAGACTGGTATAAAGAGTTTCAATGATCTCTGTGTCAAAAGTAATTCTTTTTGCCACTTAAGGGATGATTCTACGAGTCACCTCCTCCAAGGTGGCCCATTATGGGATCATGGCAGTTCCTCCTCGCTACTTTGAAACCCTCGTCAATTGTTTCTTCCATCCTTTTTAGGATGTGTTTTGAGTCTCAACTCAAGAGGTGTTCTTACGTCTCACTACATGAGTTGATCTTGAGTTGCCCGATCTCAAGAAGATCGATTCCAGTAGAGTTTCTTTCTGTCGCCGTCGTGTTGGATGAAGTTCTCGAAGGCAAAGATGTCAAGATCAACATGATGCAAGGAACCAACGTTCTTATGAGGTGCAATCCGGATCGTGAAGATCGTGTTAGCTAGTGTCCCCTTTGTCTTCTTACCTCACGTCTTGAATCTCGGGACGAGATTCTTGTTTTAGTGGGGGTGACTTGTCACAACCCTAGAATAATGCTTGTAATTAGTGGCATTGCATCCATGCATCATGTTTAAATTTTGTTAAACTTGAAATGGGGAATGTTCAAACCCTAGCACTTTGAAATTCAATTAGGTCTAGCTAAAAAAAATTGCATTCCATGAACCAAAATGCTCTTCCTTGATGTTTGATATTTTTGGCAATGGTTTTGATCCAAACCAAAAATATGAAAAACATTTTTAAGGAATATTTTGGGCATTGAACTTAAATCATTACTGTATTTGCACTTGGAATTATATTAATAATATATAAGAATATATTTTCAAAAGCCCTGAAATATTTTATGTGCATCTATAAATGACCAATGTGCAACATCAAAATATTTAGAGGAATCTTTGGCACTAGTTGAAGTCATTTTGATTTTCAAACAGTGGCCAATAAATAAATAAAAAAGAAAACATAACATAATTAAAATAGAGCAGAAGAACTCACCTGGCTTAGCTGGCGCAGCCCACCTGGCTGGCCCAGCCCAAGCTCCCGCCTGTCGCCTTCCTCCTTGCGCCAGTAGGCGAGGGCGCGTGCCCGGTGCCCGCAGCCACACGCCCGCCACCTCCTGCCTCCCTGCTCGCTTCCCCGACCCCCTGGAGATGCCACGCGACCCCTCGACGCTCTCTCACTCTCCCTCATACTCATCCTCTTCACTGGATCCCTCTCTCTCTCACCGTCTGAGCGACCTCGTCGTCGCCGCTCGCCGTTGCCGTAGCCACCGTCATCGTCTTGCCTCGTCGTTGATTCCAGTCGCTCCGCCGTCGTCCGCATCATCTCAAGCCGACGAACGCAAGCCAAGGATCACCACGCCATCGTCTTTGAGCTCGTCACCGCCGCGTCTTCTCGCCGGACTTCGCCAGTCGATTCACCGTCTCCAACGCCTCCCCGAGCCCGCTGATCTACTCTATATGTCCACTTTGTGCCCCTGTGTCAAACCCCTCTCTCCCCTCGCTCGTTTGCTTCCTGCAACCGCAACGGCCATCATGGCCGAGAGCTTGGCTCCACCGGCGATGCCGCCGCCGTGACCACGGCCATGCAAGCTCGCAACTAAGCACCCTAACATGCTCAGGGCGACCCTAGGATCCTAACTCGACCAACCGCTGCTCCATTCGTCCACCATAGCGTCGATCTCGTAGTTGTACGAACTCCGGCCGCCGCACTAGTCGTCGCCGCTGCCGTTTTGGTCCACGCCGGCTCGAACTGATGGCATCGCTGGACGCGCATGAGCGCCAGCGTCACGTAGGTGGTCTCCGCTGGCCATTTGGTCGCCGGAGCAAGAAACTCGTGCCGCTGCTGTGTGACTCCGCCGCGTTTCTCGTCACCGCCGGCATAGGTCCGGCGACGCTGACGTGGTTTAGGCTAATCCCGGATTAGATAGCCACTAACAACTACCCCAACTCACTGACAGACGGGCCCCATTGTTTAATTAACCACATGGTTATTCCCTATTTAATTTAAGCTAATACAGTGACCCCACCAGTCAGTTTGACCTTGCCACCTCAGCATTGACCTGGCCCCATTGGTCAGCCTCTGCTACTCACGCTGTTACACTGACATGCGGGGCCCACTGTCAGGTTTGACCCTCGTCAGCCACGGTTGACCTGGTGACGTCATTCCATTGTCATGCTGACGCAGAAATGATTTTCTGGATTAAAAATAATTCAGAAATTCCAAAAAATAGCCAAAACTTCTAAAAATCATAGAAAATCAACCGAAACTCCAAATGAAATAATATATATATGAAAAATGATCACAAAAATCCAATCTATCCATCTGTAACACTTTCATGCATGTTAGAACAACTTTTGGCAACTGTTAGGACAAATCAAATGAATGGCATTAAATAACCACATGTGGAGTTTAAATTCGAACCTTGGGTTCAAACCAACTACACTTAATTGTGTTGCTAGTTGCATTAGCCCAATGAACATCATATTGCCATGTCACATTCATGCATCATATTGTTGCATTACATTGATTGTATTCCTTCTCTGTTGCTGGTATTTGTCCCCTCTCAGTAGACGTGCTTCCGACGATGAGATCGATGACACCGATGAATAACTATATCTTCAGGAGTGTCAGGCAAGCAAAAACCCCTTGTTAATTCCGATACAATCCCACTCTCTCACTCCTGCTCTCTTTTACTGCATTAGGACAACATCAATTCAACTGTTACATGCTGCGGTAGTTGAACCCCTTTTCCTCTGCATGACCTGTCATTGCCACAGTAAATAGATGAAACCCACTAGCATGAGTAGGAGTTGTTTGAGCCCTGATGTGCCTACTCATTCATGCTTGCTTGTCATGCCTGCTACTTCTTGGAGTTGAGTCAGGTCTAATTCATCGGGAATGAATTGGAATGGTGATGAACATGTCCTACTGTGTGTGAGCTAAGTGTGTGAACATGATTTGGTAAAGGTAGCGGTGAGAGGCCATGTAGGAGTACATGGTGGGTTGTCTCATTGAAACCATCCTTAGGAACTGAGTTTTGTGTTTGTGATCCATGAATAGCTACTACCACGCGTTGGGCGCGAAACCAATGGACCCTCTCCACTTATTAATCGCCTTGATCTATTTCCAGGAGTTGCAACTAGTTTCTGGTGTTTGTAGGATATGTGGTGGCGCCCGTTTGGTGTCTCGGGAACCTTGCACACATCGTTTGGGGCTATGAGTGAAACCCCGGACGGATCTCCTCGCGGATGGAACCTGAATAGGCGATAAACCTGGACTAGAGACTTGTGTGGTTAGTCAGGTCATGGCCGACTCCCTCGCTAGGCTTCCGCTTGAAGGTTGCCGAGATACACGATGTGTACATGGTGGTAATTGGCGAGAGCGTGTGTGAAGAAGTACACCCCTGCAGGGTTATAAATGATCTATTCGAATAGCCGTGTACGCGGTAAAGGACTTCTGGGTTTCCTGTACAGTTCATAGATAACTTGAAGTGGATACTCTAGAATGCGCAAGATAAGCCTGAGTGTTATGGATGGCGTTCTCGTAGGTAGACGGGAGCGGATCCATAGTGGTGTATTGATTGGTGAATATGTGGACTCGTGTGCGCCACCTCAAAAGAGTTGCTTGCAGTCGTAGTTCAGGTTAGCCACCGAGTCAAAGCTGGCTTGCTGCAGTTAAACTCCACTACCCCCTTTGTTGATACTGATGCATATGTAGTTAGTTCTGATGTAAGTCTTGCTGGGTACATTTGTACTCACGTTTGCCTATTTTATGTTTTTGTAGAGAGACGTCAGCCTCGCTAGTAGTTCCGCATGGACTTTGACGTTTAGCTTGTTACCTCAGGTACGATCTTGTGCCCTCGGCAGGGTCTTGTAGATAGTCAGGCTTCTCAGCCTTCTTCATTTGTAGTTGTCTGTACTCAGACAAGTTAAGCTTCTGCATGTGCTTGTTGTTTGTATGCTCTGTATGTTGGGGTCATGAGACCCATGTTTGTAATATTGGCTCCTCGGAGCCAAATGAACAAATACTTGAGTCGTACAGTTATGTTGTGATGCCATGTTGTATTTACACATATCGAGCATATTGTGTGTATGATTGAAATGCTTGGTATTTGTGGGATCTGACAACCTAGTTGTTTATCCTTGGTAGCCTCTCTTATTGGGAAATGTAGTCTTGTGCTTCCATGAGCCATAGTAGTCCGCTACAGCCCGGTTCACCGGAGTCCTGCTAGCCCAAAGACTACTGCTCCGGAACACTTGGTGGCCGACATGTCATTGATTCGTTCTATATACATCCCTTCGAGGAAATGTCACGCGGTGATATCCGGATTCCTGCCTAGCCTGCTACAGCCCGGGTTCCCGGAGTCCTGTTAGCCCAGTGCTACAACCTGGATTCGCACGCTGCTAACCGACATGCTCGATGTTGATTCATGTATGCCTGTCCCCGTAAGTTAGTGCCACTTTGGGTTCACGGCTAGTCATGTTTGCCCGGGTTCTTTGTCATATGGATGCTAGCATCACTATCATATACGTGAGCCAAAAGGCGGAAACGGTCCCGGGCCATGTTAAGGCGACACCCGTGGGAATACCGTGCATGAGGCCGCAAAGTGATATGAGGTGTTACAGGCTAGATCAGTGTGACTTACGATCGGGGTCCTGACACTTTTTTCAGATGGACGTAGGGTTGAATCCACAAGAAGACTTCGATCACCAATCATGTGGCTAGTGCATCCATTATGCATAATCCAGTCAGAAGCCTTTGGTGTCGTACCCTACAGTGCAGTTTGGGGATAGGCTTCACTATGGGAAATGTGAAGCATAAGAATTTGACGAACAAGCATATTATGAAAGTTCAGATCCTGGTTAGGGTTGATTGGATCTTTGTCAAGAAATCCTAGGACGAAATACATAGTAAGAGCATTCTGGCATTTTATCTTGGATCCCACAAGATGTTTTAGGTCCCCAGTATAAGCATCAGAAGCCTTTGATTTCCGGTAGAGACCTTTCCGTGCAAAAGAGAGTTAATTTTTCTTAAGAACCCACATCTTCAGGGGTGGCTTAGAAGCAATGAGTCTAAGTGTAGCATCTTAGAACTTTGACTTTGGAGCCCTAGCAAATAGCCTTGCAGGAGGTGTGTAATACTCATAATAATAAGAAGAAAAGTTCTTGGTCTTATGAACATAGCGGTTTGACGAAACACGCTCATATTCATAAGTCTGAGTATGGTTTCCCTACAAAACATTGGCGTTAGGGTGACTCTGGTGAGTCCTTTGTCTGTATGAAGCCTTTGGACCATATGAAGCCTTTGGTCTGGGGTTTGTCTTCTTCCCAGCTGGTGTCATGATTACATTCACAAGAAGCTTCTCAAGAAAACTTTTGGGCACCCAGACCTTCTTCAAAGGTGGTCCATTCCTGCAGTTAGTACCAATATACATGGCATACACTTCACCATTCTGATTCTTAAACAGTTTATAGTTTGCATCAAAGGATTCATCAATGATAACCGGGTTAGCACAAGTGAAGCCAGATAAGGTAGATGGATCCAATGAAGGTTCCTTTGCAGCAACCCATGTGGTTTTGGGGTACTGCTCAGGCTTCCAGTATGAACCATCAACATTCATTTTCCTCTTGAACCCAACACCCTCTTTCCTAGGGTTTCGGTTCAGAATCTGTTTCTTGAGGACATCACATAGTGTCTGATGCCCTTTGTGGCTTTTGTACATCCCTGTTTCAAGCAATGTCTTCAACCTGGCATTCTCATCAGCAATAGTAGTGGTATCCTCAGTAGAGGGGTTAGTTACCACATCAGTAGTTGAAGATATAGCAACAATAGCAGCAGTAGAACATTCAGCAACACAAACAACATTATCACGCTCAAGACATTTTAGACATGGTGGCTCGAAATCTTCTGTCGGTGTGGAACGACACCTACGGGATCACAAGAATCCCTACTACAGTTGCCAGGGCGCAGGGTTGCAAGAAGAGCATGATTAGTAATCAGCACAAGGATCGTTTACCCAGGTTCGGGCCGCGAGGATGCATAAAACCCTACTCTTGCTTTGGTGGATGTATTGAGTGTTCTTGAGCCCTTGAACTAGCTACGGTGGCTGAGTGGTTCCAAAGAGCCGAATCCTTCTCTAGTACGCCATGGGCCTGCTTTTAGAGTCGGAAGGGGCTGCCAAAGTGGCACACAGGAGGCGGAAAGGCGTACAGTGCTACGAGCTTATCGCTCGTATTACAGGTCAAGACGCATTTAATGCATCGCTTAGGTGTCCCCTTGCTTTATTCGGGCCGGGAACGAGGCCCGTGTCGTCCGTCACCGCTCCTCCTTGCTGCGGCATGCGCCCTGGTCAGCGATGCATGCAGCGCCATGTAGGCAGGCAGACAACTGAGGTGGCGCAGTGGCAAAGTCTTCACGAAGATCTGCATGCCGCCACGCAGGCGCTTGCTGAGTCAGCTTGGGAGTTGCATGTTGCCACACAGGTGCCTGCCCAGCTGGTTGGGCTGGCAGCTGCATGCGGACGGCGGTGGAGACTTGGCTGGTGCAGGCCTAGAGGTGGCCCTTCTAGCTCCCTTGGCGAGGGCCTTGCCGGGTGGCCCGGCAAGGGCCTGGCCATGGTGTGCTGTTGTCCCCGGCAAGGATCTTGCCGGGGGTCTTGTGGCTCCCCTCGGCAAGGATCTTGCCGAGGATCGTTGTATTTTAATCCTCATCTGATCTTGAATATTCCTTGTCTTCACAAAGATCTGCATGCCACTATGGAGGTGCCTCCCGAGCCCTGGCCCAACGTGGTTGATGGTGTTGGAGACCGTGGGCTTAAGGGTGGTGCGCTCCGCTGGTGTTGGACGAGCCGCCCCGACAAGGGCCTTGCCGGGGCCATGGAGGCTGCCCCGGCAAGGGTCTTGCTGGGGGAACCTGCTTCGTCTCTCTGCACTTTTGTGGTCTAGGCCTTGGCGTTGCTCTGGTTGTCTTGGGCTTCAGTTTTACCTCAGTTCACCTCCCCTATTCTGCTTGGTGCGGCCGTGGGCGCGGCTCCGACTGTCCGTGCACAGGTAAAGGGGTACAAAGGTGCGCCCCTTCTTTTGTACACCGACATCTTCCTGACCGGAACTGATCTGTTGAGCGCGGAGTGACTCGTTCTCCTTTTGAAGATCTTCATGAGTCGCTCTTAGGTTCTCAAGTTCTTGCTTCCGTTGAAGATAATCATAGGAAAGCTTCTCATGAGTAGCTGAGAGTGTTTCATGACAACTTTCAAGTTCCTCATACTTAACGTGAAGATTTTTAATGTCATCAATTAAGGACTGAGTTCGAGTCATTTCCGCATCCAACAGGTCATCGCTATTGTCTAGCAACTGTTGAATTTGTTCCATAGCAGTTTGTTGTTCAGTTGTAATTGAAAGTGCTAGTTATCGACTAGAGGGGGGTGAATAGGCGATTTTTATTGAAGTCTTCAAAACACAAGGTATTTAAAGACAAACGATAGAAATGAACCTATTGGTATGCAGTGGAAGGTAGACTACACTAGACTTGCCATAGTCAAGTAAGCAATGCAGTGAAAGCACGAAGACCATCACCAGCTAGGTAGTATGGATCAGGATGGAAGACAGAATGAAGCTAAACAACAAATAGTCTTCACACAATGAAGACAATCAGATCATGCAAGCAAGCAATGACTTCATGAAGACAAACTGCAATTTAAAGGGAAGTGGACGATAGAATCAGTTGCTTGGTGAAGACAAGGATTTGGTAGACCAGTTCCAGTTGTTGTGACAACTGTACGTCTAGCTAGGGAGGCTGAGATTTAACTCAGAAGACCGCGTCTTCACCTTATTCCCCTTGAGCTAAGGACACCCAGTCCTCACCCAATCACTCTGGTAAGTCTTCAAGGTAGACTTCCAAACCTTCACAGACTTTGTTCACCGGCAATCCACAATGGCTCTTGGATGCTCGTAACGCGACGCCTAACCGGTGGGCGATTCACAGTCCTCAAGTGTAACAAGTCTTCGGGTCACGCGGACATAAAGACTTCAGTGATGCCTAACACTCTTTGGCTCTTTGTTTTTTGGGCTTTGTCCTCGCAAGGATCTCTCTCTCTCAAATGCTTCAGAGGTGGGTTGCTCTCAAACGACAAAATCCATGCACTAACTCTGAGCAGCCACCAATTTATGGTGTAGGGGGTGGGCTATTTATAGCCATGAGGCAACCCGACCTGATTTGTCCGTAATGACCCTGGGTCACTAAGGAACCGACACATGTCCAACGATCGGATTTCAAACACAAGCGGCAGCTTGACTTGGGCTACAAGGAAAGCTGACTCGTCCAGCTCTGGGTAAGATTTGCTCTCATTGTCTTCGCTCAAAGACATAGGATTTGGTTGAGCATCACTTCAGTCATTCTGACTTTGTTCATTGGGACCCCACTTAATAGTATGGTGGTTCCTATGATTCAACAAAGAAGGAAAGGAAACTACGAAACAACTATGTCTTCGCATTCCATAGTATTCATATGAATGTCTTCTCATGCCATAATGTTCATCGTGAATGTCTTCACGAACCACCATTGTCTTCAATGTCTTCACACAATTTTAGGGGTCATCTCTGGTAGGTAAACCGAATCAATAAGGGACTACTACCTGTGTTATCCTGCAATCCTCAGAATCACATTAGTCCCTCAACCAAGTTTGTCATCAATACTCCAAAACCAACAAGGAGTGGCACTAGATGCACTTACAATCTCCCCCTTCTTGGTGATAGATGACAAACCGATTGAAGTTTTCAACCGGGATAAAAATATGTGAGAGTTAAGGATAAACGCATTGTCTCCATAAGTTGCAAAAGGCTCCCCCCTGAAGATGTGCATATAAGTAGTTTGCCTTTGAATGCAAATGCACATGGCAGGTTTTACTTTGTGGTGATCCTCTTCAACTTACGAAGACAATTCATTATGCATATATAAGAATAACGAAGATAATGACATGCATAATGAAAAATGTACGTCTGCATAATGGCTTCATGCGGGATTTATCATCGCATCACAAGGTAGCAGAAAAAGTAGCATACGACCATCGAGTTTAAGTGTTACAACTCAAAAACAAATTGTTTCAAAAGATGAGAGTTTTAAAGACTTAGCAAATATTAATGCAACCACCCATAAGGACCCGCTTGAAGACTATCAACTCATATGCTTCTCCCCCTTTTGTCAGTAATGACCAAAAAGGTTTGAAGACATACAGTATCTACTCGTTCCTAGTTGGAGTAGATGATGGAGCAGGGTCGTCATTGGAGTTTGGTGGTGCGGACGGGCCTGGCGCAGAATCCATATGCAGTGCAGCCATGGTCGGTGAAGTGGCGTCATCTTCTTCATCGACGACTCTCGCAACAACAGTTGCAACCAAAGACGAATGTTCAGAATCTTCAATAGATGGAGTGCGACACCAGCTTGCATTTGGTGGAGGCCTGGAGTCAAACTTGAAGTTCTCTGTGAATCCATCTTCGCGAAGATCGTCGAGGCTCTTCCAGGACCACCGACCTGTTTCATGAGCAACAAATGAGTTCTTGGTGCCCAAGTTACGGGTGCGATTGACATCCACCAAGAGACTTTGCATCTGACGCTTCAGTCAGTCATGATGCTTATCCTGCTTCTGATGCAATTCCACAAGAAGCTCACGGTCATTGAGCACACGAGAACGCTTACGAGGCCTTTGGGCAATTGTACTTGCAGTGGCTTTAGTGTTAGCACGGTGTGGCACTCTCATGTTTCCAGCCAGAGAATAAGCGGGGGTTGTACCATTGGGGACAAGAATTCCTTCAATTGGCTGCGAGAAGCTTTGATATTCAGCATTCTGAAGATGTGGGGGCTTCTTTGCCGGCTCGAGGTAGATGGCTTCAATTGACAGATCAACTTCAGGCAGAAAAACAATGTGGTTGAGCGCTGAAGTCCGATAGTCAATGGTGGAATGAAACTTAATCAGGTGCATCACCCATGGAGCATAGAACTTCAGGCCAAACAGATCAATCCCAGAAGCAACAAGTTGTCTGATGAAGAAATCCTGAGTGTTGAATCCGATGCCATTGATGATATAGAATACTAAAGTCTTCATGGCTCCTTCAAGTTTATCTTTAGAAGAATGTCCCTTGATGGGCCATAGAGTACACCTCAGAATATGGTATACTGTGCGTGGAAAGTACTCTAGGTCCTTCACAAATAACTCCTTTGGGTATTCAGTGTCTTGAGGTAATGGCTTCATCATGCTAAGCATCTGGCTCATGTTTGGCCCAGGCCTCTGAAAAATGCTCTGCAGCTCATCTCTATGAAGCTGACAACCAGGTTCATATAACTCACCTAGAGTGGGCAGGGAAGTAAGCTCGATGATGTCTTCAGCTTTGGCTTCGTGATGTACATCACCTGTCATCCACTCAAGGACCCAAGTCTTCTAATCCCAGTTGTAGCCACGAATATGGAGGGTGGCATAGAACTGCAGCACAAGCTCTTCATTCATGTGTTCTTTGTTAGTCACAAAAGGCAGAAGACCAACAACCCTAAAGCAGTCAAGAGCTTCTTCTAGACATGGCAGCCCAACTATAGCTTCACAATCCAGACGCATGTGTGCAAAGATCTGCTCTTGGTTGTACATGATGCATGAGTAGTAACTTCACTGCTGATGGATCCAAAATCTATCTGAGGAGATCTTAGGCTTCGTGTAAGGGTTCTTGGAGCTGTCAAAGAAAGGGTTGTGCTCTCTGAAGCTGTGCACGCTAGAAGAACCTTGTGTAGTTATAGCACTAGGAAGCCTTGGCAGCCTGGGCTTGGGCTTCTGAACTCGAGGCCTCTGCTCCACATGGTAATCATATTATGGCCCGGGAGCAGTGGGTGGAACCATAATTGGCCATCTGATAGTGACAAGCTGACCTTCATGATTGAACGCCTGTTCCATGGTGTGAGGCCTTGGAGGAGGAACAACGCCATCCGAGACGATTGGCGTCAAGGTGACTTCAACATTCACATTAGCTTCATGCTCCACATTGTCTTCAGCCATGACTGAGTCTTAGGGTTTTCAACCTCTATCCGTTCAAGGAATGGAGGGTTGAGCACAATCACATTCTCCTCGAGAATGACTTGATCACTTCTTGGGGGTGTGGAAGCTCTTTCTTCTTCTCTTTTATTCTTTTTTGTCTTCATCGGCTGATGCAGCCGAAATGTCTTCAACAACTTTGGCTTCAGACTCAGAGGCATTCGCAGTAGGGGTGGCTTCAGGAAACACGTGACGTGAGACTGAGCATTGTTGCACTTCCCCTTCTGGAATGCTAAACATGGTGACCTGTGGCCTGGGGCCTTTGCGAAACCTGCGAAATGCTGGCGACGCCTTTGGTAGGCAGTGGTCTATACCATGTAGTTGTCGTCGTCAAGCACCGAAGTGGTGACTGATGTCTACTACACAACCTTCTTCTTGTAGACGTTGTTGGGCCTCCAAGTGCAGAGGTTTGTAGGACAATAGCAAATTTCCCTCAAGTGGATGACCTAAGTTTTATCAATCAGTGGGAGGCGTAGGATGAAGATGGTCTCTCTCAAGCAACCCTGCAACCAAATAACAAAGAGTCTCTTGTGTCCCCAACACACACAATACGATGGTAAATTGTATAGGTGCACTAGTTCGGCGAAGAGATGGTGATACAAGTGCAATATGGATGGTAGATATAGGTTTTTGTAATCTAAAAATATAAAAACAGCAAGGTAACTAATGATAAAAGTGAGTGTAAACGTTATTGCAATGCAAGGAAACAAGGCCCAGGGTTCATACTTTCACTAGTGCAAGTTCTCTCCGCAATAATAACATAATTGGATCATATAACTATCCCTCAAAATGCAACAAAGAGTCACTCCAAAGTCACTAATAGCGGAGAACAAATGAAGAGATTATGGTAGGGTACGAAACCACCTCAAAGTTATCCTTTCTGATCGATCTATTCAAGAGTTCATAGTAAAATAACAAAAAGCTATTCTTTCCGTTCAATCTATCATAGAGTTCGTACAAGAATAACACCTTAAGACACAAATCAACCAAAACCCTAATGTCACCTAGATACTCCAATGTCACCTCAAGTATCCGTGGGTATGATTATACGATATGCATCACACAATCTCAGATTCATCTATTCAACCAACACAAAGAACTTCAAAGGGTGCCCCAAAGTTTCTGTCGGAGAGTCAAGACGAAAATGTGTGCCAACCCCTATGCATAGGTTCAAGGGCGGAACCCGAAAGTTCATCACCAAAACATACATCAAGTGGATCACATGATATCCCATTGTCACCACAGATCAGCATGGCAAGACATACATCAAGTTTCTCAAATCCTTATAGACTCAATCCGATAAGATAACTTCAAAGGGAAAACGCAATCCATTACAATAGAGTAGAGGGGGACAAACATCATAAGATCCAACTATAATAGCAAAGCTCGCGATACATCAAGATCGTGCCAATCAAGAACACGAGAGAGAGAGAGAGAGAGAGATCAAACACATAGCTACTGGTACATACCCTCAGCCCCGAGGGTGAACTACTCCTTCCTCGTCATGGAGAGCGCCGGGATGATGAAGATGGCCACCGGTGAGGGTTCCCCCCTCCGGCAGGGTGCCGGAACAGTGTCCCGATTGGTTTTTAGTGGCTATAGAGGCTTGCGGCGGCGGAACTCCCGATCTATTCTGTTCCCCGATGGTTTTAGGGCATATGGGAATATATAGGTGAAAGAAGTCGGTAAGGGGAGCCATGAGGGGCCCATGAGGGTGGAGGGCACGCCCAGGGGGGTGGGCGCACCCCCTGCCTCGTGCCTTCCTCGTTGATTCCCTGACGTGCACTCCAAGTCCCCTGGATTGCTTCCGTTCCAAAAATAACTTTCTCGAAGGTTTCATTCCGTTTGGACTCCGTTTGATATTCCTTTTCTGTGAAACACTGAAACAAGGGAAAAACAGAAACTGGCACTGGGCTCTGGGTTAATAGGTTAGTCCCAAAAATAATATAAAAGTGCATAATAAAGCCCATAAACATCCAAAACAGATAATATAATAGCATGGAACAATAAAAAATTATAGATACGTTGGAGACGTATCAGCATCCCCAAGGTTAATTCCTGCTCGTCCTCGAGTAGGTAAATGATAAAAACAGAATTTTTTGATGTGGAATGCTACCTAACATATTTTTCCATGTAATTCTCTTTATTGTGGCAAGAATATTCAGATCCATAAGATTCAAGATAAAAGTTTAATATTGACATGAGAACAATAATACTTCAACCATACTAACAAAGCAATCATGTCTTCTCAAAATAACATAGCCAAAGCAAGCTATCCCTACAAAATCATATAGTCTAGCTATGCTCTATCTTCACCACACAAAGTATTTAAATCATGCACAACCCCGATGACAAGCCAAGCAATTGTTTCATACTTTTGATGTTCTCAAAAAATTTCAATCTTCACGCAATATATGAGCGTGAGCAATGGATATAACACTATAGGTGGAATAGAATGGTGGTTGTGGAGAAGACAAAAAAAGGAGAAGATAGTCTCACATCAACTAGGCGTATCAATGGGCTATGGAGATGCCCATCAATAGATATCAATGTGAGTGAGTAGGGATTGCCATGCAACGGATGCACTAGAGCTATAAGTGTATGGAAGCTCAACAAAAGAAACTAAGTGGGTGTGCATCCAACTCGCTTGCTCACGAAGACCTAGGGCATTTCGAGGAAGCCCATCATTGGAATATACAAGCCAAGTTCTATAATGTAAAATTCCCACTAGTATATGAAAGTGACAACATAGGAGACTCTATCATGAAGATCATGGTGCTACTTTGAAGCACAAGTGTGATAAAAGGATAGTAGCATTGTCCCTTCTCTCTCTTTCTCTCATTTTTTTTATTTTTTTGTTTGGGCCTTTTCTCTTTTTTATGGCCTCTTTTTTTCTTTTTTTTCGTCCAGAGTCTCATCCCGACTTGTGGGGGAATCATAGTCTCCATCATCCTTTCCTCACTGGGACAATGCTCTAATAATGATGATCATCACACTTTTATTTACTTACAACTCAAGAATTACAACTCAATACTTAGAACAAGATATGACTCTATATTAATGCCTCCGGCGGTGCACCGGAATGTGCAATGACTCATGAGTGACATGTATGAAAGAATTATGAACGGTGGCTTTGCCACAAATACAATGTCGACTACATGATCATGCAAAGCAATATGACAATGATGAAGCGTGTCATAATAAACGGAACGGTGGTAAGTTGCATGGCAATATATCTCGGAATGGCTATGGAAATGCCATGATAGGTAGGTATGGTGGCTGTTTTGAGGAAGGTATATGGTGGGTGTATGATACCGGCGAAAGGTGCGCGATATTAGAGAGGCTAGCAATGGTGGAAGGATGAGAGTGCGTATAATCCATGGACTCAACATTAGTCATAAAGAACTCACATGCTTATTGCAAAAACCTATTAGTTATCGAAACGAAGTACTACACGCATGCTCGTAGGGGGATAGATTGGTAGGAAAAGACCATCGCTCATCCCCGACCGCCACTCATAAGGAAGACAATCAATAAATAATTCATGCTCCGACTTAATCACATAACGGTTCACCATACGTGCATGCTCCGGGAATCACAAACTTTAACACAAGTATTTCTCAAATTCACAACTACTCAACTAGCATGAATCTAATATCACCTTCTTCATATCTCAAAACAATCATCAAGTATCAAACTTCTCATAGTATTCAATGCACTTTATATGAAAGTTTTTATTATATCCCTCTTGGATGCCCATCATAGTAGGACTAAATTCATAACCAAAGCAAATTACCATGCTGTTCTAAAGACTCTCAAAGTAATATAAGTGAAGCATGAGAGTTCATATATTTCTTCAAAATAATGCCACCGACGTGCTCTAAAAGGATATAAGTGAAGCACTAGAGCAAACGACAAACTACTCTAAAAGATATAAGTGAAGATCAATGAGTAATTGAATAATTATTTAGCTAAGTGAAGACTCTCCCATTTAATAATTTCAGATCTTGATATTTTATTCAAAAAGCAAGCAAAACAAAATAAAATAAAATGACGCTCCAAGCAAAACACATATCATGTGGTGAATAAAAATATAGCTCCATGTAAAGTTACCGATGAACGAAGACGAAAGAGGGGATGCCTTCCGGGGCATCACCAAGCTTAGGCTTTTGGTTGTCCTTGAATATTGCCTTGGGGTGCCTTGGGCATCCCCAAGCTTAGGCTCTTGCCACTCCTTATTCCATAGTCCATCGAATCTTTACCCAAAACTTGAAAACTTCACAACACCAAACTTAACAGAAATCTCGTAAGCTCCGTTAGCGAAAGAAAACAAACACCACTTCAAGTTACTGTGATGGACTCATTCTTTATTTTTATTGGTGTTAAATCTACTGTATTCCAACTTCTCTATGGTTTATAAACTATTTTAAAAGCCATAGATTCATCAAAATAAGCAAACAACACACGAAAAAACAGAATCTGTCAAAAACAGAACAGTCTATAGTAATCTGTAACTAACGCAAACTTCTCGAACTCCAAAAATTCTACCAAAATAGGACGACATATATAATTTGTGTATTGATCTGCTTCAATTGGAATCAGTATTTTATCACGTTCTGGTGATTTTTAACAATTATTTTTGTGAACAGAAAGTTTCTGGAATTTTCAGCAAGATCAAATAACTATCATCCAAGAAGATCCTATAGGTCTTACTTGGCACAAACACTAATTAAAACATAAAACCACATCTGACCAGAGGCTAGATGAATTATTTATTACTAAACAGAACCAAAAATAAAGAGGAAAAATAAAAATTGGGTTGCCTCCCAACAAGCGCTAACGTTTAACGCCCCTAGCTAGGCATGATGATTTCAATGATGCTCACACGAAAGATAAGAATTGAAACATAAAGAGAGCATCATGAAGAATATGACAAGCACATTTAAGTCTAACCCACTTCCTATGCATAGGGATTCTGTGAGCAAACAACTTATGGGAACAATAATCAACTAGCATAGGAAGGCAAAACAAGCATAACATTAAAACTTTAAGCACATAGAGAGGAAACTTGATATTATTGCAATTCCTACAAGCATATGTTCCTCCCTCATAATAATTTTCAGTAGCATCATGAATGAATTCAACAATATAACCATCATGTAAAGCATTCTTTTCATGATCTACTTGCATAGAATTTTTATTACTCTCCATGCAAGCAAATTTCTTCTCATGAATAATAGTGGGAGCGAACTCAACAAAATAACTATCATGTGATTGAAAATTAAGATCGAGATGACAAGTTTCATGGTTATCATTATTCTTTAAAGCATACATGTCATAATAATAATCATCATAGATAGGAGGCATGCTTTCATCATAGTAGATTTGCTCATCAAAGCTTGTGGGACAAAAAATATCATCTTCATCAAACATAGCTTCCCCAAGCTTGTGGCTTTGCATATCATTAGTATCATGGATATTCAAAGAATTCATACTAACAACATTGCGATCATGATCATCATTCAAATAGGTAGTGCCAAACATTCTAATGCATTCTTCATCTAGTACTTGATCACAATTTTCCTTCCCATCATTCTCACGAAAGATATTAAAAAGATGAAGCATATGAGGCACTCTTAATTCCATTTTTTGTAGTTTTCTTTTATAGACTAAACTAGTGATAAAACAAGAAACAAAAAGATTCAATTGTAAGATCTAAAGATATACCTTCAAGCACTCACCTCCCCGGCAACGACACCAGAAAAGAGCATAGTTGACGGGGTGTGAGTGTTGCTTACCTAGCGTCCCCAGCAACGGCGCCAGAAAAGAGCTTGATGTCTACTACGTATCCTTCTTCTTGTAGACGTTGTTGGGCCTCCAAGTGCAGAGGTTTGTAGGACAGTAGAAAATTTCCCTCAAGTGGATGACCTAAGGTTTATCAATCCGTGGGAGGCGTAGGATGAAGATGGTCTCTCTCAAGCAACCCTGCAACCAAATAACAAAGAGTCTCTTGTGTCCCCAACACACCCAATACAATGGTAAATTGTATACGTGCACTAGTTCGGCGAAGAGATGGTGATACAAGTGCAATATGGATGGTAGATTACGGTTTTTGTAATCTGAAAATATAAAAACAGCAAGGTAACTAATGATAAAAGTGAGTGTAAATGGTATTGCAATGCTAGGAAACAAGGCCTAGGGTTCATACTTTCACTAGTGCAAGTTCTCTCAGCAATAATAACATAATTGGATTATATAACTATCCCTTAACATGCAACAAAGAGTCACTCTAAAGTCACTAGTAGAAGAGAACAAACGAAGAGATTATGGTAGGGTACTAAACCACCTCAAAGTTATCCTTTCTGATCGATCTATTCAAGAGTCCGTAGTAAAATAACATAAAGCTATTCTTTCCGTTCAATCTATCATAGAGTTCGTACTAGAATAACACCTTAAGACACAAATCATCCAAAACCCTAATGTCACCTAGATACTCCAATGTCACCTCAAGTATCCGTGGGTATTATTATACGATATGCATCACACAATCTCAGATTCATCTATTCAACCAACACAAAGAACTTCAAAGGGTGCCCCAAAGTTTCTGCCGGAGAGTCAAGACGAAAACGTGTGCCAACCCCTATGCATAAGTTCATGGGCGGAACACAAAAGTTGATCACCAAAACATACATCAAGTGGATCACGTGATATCCCATTGTCACCACAGATAAGCACGACAAGACATACATCAAGTGTTCTCAAATCCTTAAAGACTCAATCCGATAAGATAACTTCAAAGGGAAAACTCAATCCATTACAAGGGAGTAGATGGGGAGAAACATCATAAGATCCAACTATAATAGCAAAGCTCGCGATACATCAAGATCGTGCCAAATCAAGAACACGAGAGAGAGAGAGATCAAACACATAGCTCGGGTACATATCCTCAGCCCAGGGTGAACTACTCCCTCCTTGTCATGGAGAGCGCCGGATGATGAAGCTGGCCACCGATGAGGGTTCCCCCTCCGCAGGTGCCTAACAAAGTGTCCCGATTGGTTTTTGGTGGCTACAGAGGCTTGCGGCGGCGGAACTCCCGATCTATTCTGTTCGCCGATGGTTTTAGGGTATATGGGTATATATAGGCAAGAGAAGTTGGTAAGGGGAGCCACGAGGGGCCCACGAGGGTGGAGGGCATGCCCAGGGGGGTGGGCACGCCCCCTGCCTCGTTCCTTCCTCGTTGATTCCCTGACGTGCACTCCAAGTCCCCTGGATTGCTTGCACTTCCAAAAGTAACTTTCTCGAAGGTTTCATTCCGTTTGGACTCCGTTTGATATTCCTTTTCTGCGAAACACTGAAACAAAGGAAAAACAAAAACTGGCACTGGGCTCTGGGTTAATAGGTTAGTCCCAAAAAATAATATAAAAGTGCATAATAAAGCCCATAAACATCCAAAACAGATAATATAATAGCATGGAAGAATCAAAAATTATAGATACATTGGAGACGTATAAGTGACTTGAGGTGGTGGTGTTCTTGGTTTCTCATCTTGTACTGGGGTGTCTTGTTGTTGGCGCTCGGCCCATGAGTCATCTTGAGCGATTGGCGTCAATGGACGACCAATGCTGATAAGTTCACTGCTCGTCGGAGCAGGCGATGATACCGACTAGGGCTCGAGCTGAGGAAGGACTACATCATCATCTACATTGTCTTCATGACCAATGTCTCCAGTTGCGATGATGTCAGTAGCTGGAATTTCTTCACTTGCATGAGCCTCTGTGGAAGTAGGCTCATGGATCACAAGATGACGCTCTTGGTTGGTTGAAGCAGGAAGAGCGACTGAGACTGGTTCCACAATTAGGGGCTCTGTGGCAGCAGAACACTCTTTCTTGGAAGACTTCGAAGCCTTGGTCTTCAATTTCTTTCTGGAGGGAGCATCATCAGAAGTATCCTTGTGCTTTCTCTTCCTTGCTTCGGCTTCAGCCTGCCGTGTCTTCTTCATTTTTTGAAGCTGCTGAGGGGACCTTTTTCTTCGAGCCAGTCATGATGACAGGGAAGACAATGGTAGGTTGTTCCTGCCTTGAAGATTTAGCTTCAGCTTCAGCAGACTTCTTGGTTTTCTTGGCAGCCATCTTGGGGTCGATGCCAGGACACCCAAGATCCTTTCGCTTCTCTGCTTCATTATGGGCTTGAACACATTTGTGCGCATAATACTTCATGCGCCCGTGAGAGCCTTTGGCTTCTTACCGCTTCTTGTGGAACTCTTCCTTAAGACCATCCAACATCTTCTTGAAGATTTGCACATCAGCCACACTGAGCTTGGCCATGTGCTTCTTGAAATGCGCCTTCTCATGATCAATCTTTTTCTTGAGCTCGACGATTTTCTGGGCCAAGGCCAATTCGTTGGCAATGGCTCCGTGGAATGTGATGCTTATGTCCACGGGCAGCGAAGGTCATCAATACTGATGCTCTGGTCATCAAACACTCATCGATCAAATTGTTCATAATATCAACATCAAAGAGGGGCAGATCATTGAAGATCTCCACCTCTTGCTTGCTCTTGATCAGCATCTCAAGAGCTTCATCACCAAGATCAACATCACTTGAAAGATCAATGGTGTATTCCTCGTTCCGTAGAACGGCAACAGGAGTCAGTTCATGCCCAGAAATCTTCTTGGTCTTCTTGGTCTTCTTGAAGACAAGAGACAAATCTTCAGACTGCACACTGGGTCAGGACGTGCAGTCTTCAATAGCTTCATAGTTGAAGGAGTTGGTGCAGCAGATGGCTTCGAAGCTTTTGTCTTCTTCTTATGCTTCGGTGGTGCAGGAGCATCTTCGCAGTCTGCATCATCAGCTGGTTGCTCCACTGTGGCCCTCTGAGCTGCAATGTGGGAGAGGAGCCCATCGAAGCTAGTGAAGGGACGATGACATTGGGATTGGCATGGAGAGTGCCATCCTGTCTTAGAGCAGATGGACCAGGGTTGAAGTTGAGTCCAAAATCCCTCTTGTTCTTTGCAGCTGACTCTTTGGCGAACTGGTAGTTGCGCTTGAACAGATTGTCGTCATGACACCATAACATGGAAGATGGGTCGGCATTCTCAGGCTTTGGTCCTCGGACCATGCACTGATAGAAACCTTGAGCAATAGCTTCGGGCTTCGACTTTTGCTGCAGATTCTTGTACAGAATATCGCCCCATGGGCGCTTGATGGCGTTCTTCTCAGCATTTTCAGCAGTGCCAAAGTTGTACTTGAACCACTGTTCTGCCCAATATCTTCGAACCCATTGGATTCAGGTCTTACTGTCACGCCCAAGATGCGACCCTATCCTAAAGGAACTCGAAGGTCCCACCAAGGATAGAAGCGCATCTTGAAGACGCTTTTGCAAGGTGGATATCATTACATCAACATTACATAATAGATGGGGGTACATCCAATACATACAATGTCACATGAATACAACAATACAACATACAAGATCAACATCCGACTACGGATGAATCACAAACAGTAACTCAAACGACATCCACCCTGCTAGCCCAGGCTGCCGACCAGGAACCTAACCCAAGATCGACGGAGAAGAAGAACTCCAACACAAGTAAACATCGCTCTCGCGTCATGATCATCGCAAACCTGTACCTGCAACTGTTGTTGTAGTAATCTGTGAGCCACGAGGACTCAGCAATCCCATTACCATGGGTATCAAGACTAGCAAAGCTTAATGGGTAAGGAAGAGGTAAAGTGGTGAGGTTGCAGCAGCGGTTAAGCATATATGGTGGCTAACATACGCAAATGAGAGCGAGAAGAGAAACAAAGGAACGGTCGTCAACTAGTAATGATCAAGAAGTGATCCTGAACTCCTACTTACGTCAAACATAACCCAAAGACCGTGTTCCCTTCCCGGACTCCGCCGAAAAGAGACCATCACGGCTACACACACGGTTGATGCGTTTTCATTTGGATCTGGTGTCAAGTTATCTACAGCAGGACATTAACAAATTCCCATCTGCCTATAACCGTAGGCACGGCTTTCGAAAGATTATACCCTGCAGGGGTGTCCCAACTTAGCCCATGATAAGCTCTCGCGATCAACGAAGGATATTCCTTCTCCCCGGGAAGACCCGATCAGTCTCGGAATCCCGGCTACAAGACAATTCGACAAGAATAAAACAAGACCCAAGAAGCCGCCCGAATGTGCCGACAAATCCCGATAGGAGCTGCACATATCTCGTTCTCGGGGCACACGGATGAGCAAGACGACGGGTTGGCATAGACCACGGTTGCCTGGGGGTGCGGACATCGCTTCGGTTTGGACCAAAGACTCAGAGGAGAACTGCCCGGGGGCTAAAATAAAGATGACCCTCGGGCTCCGAAACCCAAGGGAAAAAAAAGGGCATAGGTGAGGCAAATGGTAAAACCAATGTTGGGCCTTCTTTGGAAAAGTTTTATTCAAAGCGAACTGTCAAGGGGGTCCCATAAACCACCCAACCGCGTTAGGGACGCAAAAATCCAGGAACATAATACCGATATGACGAAAACTAGGGCGGCAAGAGTGGAACAAAACACCAGGCTTAAGGCCGAGCCTTCCACCCTTTACCAAGTATATAGATGCATTAATAATATAAGAGATATTGTGATATCCCAACATAAACATAATCCAACATGGAGCAATCTTCATCTTCACCTCCAACTAGCAACGCTATAAGAGGGGCTGAGCAAAAGCGGTAACATAGCCAAACAACAGTTTGCTACGAAGGGTGACAAAGGTTAGAGGTTCATGGCAATTTGGGAGGCTTGATAAGCAAGTGTTAGGTAACGCAGCATAGCGATAGAACGAAGCAACTAGCATAGCAATGATAGTAGTGAGATCCAAGGTGACGGACATCTTGCCTGAAATCCCGCTAGGAAGAAGAACGACTCCATGAAGAAGACAACCGGACGTAGTCGAACGAATCCTCACAACTCTGGAATGAAACCGAAGCTAACGAGAGAAGCAAACCGGAAAGAAGCAAACAACATGGTAAATGCACAAGCATAAACATGGCATGATGCACAATCAAGTATGATGCATGTCCGGTTTAATGAGGCATGGCATGGCAAAGTGCAACAAACAATACTACAAGTTAAGTGGAGCTCAATATGCAACGAAACACCACATCAATTATTTAGTTCTCTCTTAGTTATGCTACCAAACAATGTTAAATGTTGTTAAACATGGCAAGAGGTGAAGCATAATTAAACTACCTATCTAGGCAAGTTTAAATGAGGACGGAACAACAAACAACAATTCCGGAAAATCCTGATATGCGTATTTTAGATTTGGTACTGTTCTTTCCTAAAGCATATTTTAATGTTATTAAACAGCAAAATAAAGTGCACCATGTTAAACTAGGCATTTTTCCACCAGTTACATAAAGTTTATTTAAAACCGAGCTACGGTTATTTAGTTATGAAATAAATCATTTTAACATGGCATTTGAGCAAATTTAAACAAACAGCATTTTAAACACTTTAACATGGATGAAAGTGGCATATTATTAATCTACACAAAATTCTAAGCATTTTACATGTATAAATTATTTACATAAGATGCATGGTTGAGGAGTTATTATATGCATGAACAACAGGGGGTTTTCTGCAAATCTGTAAATCCTGGAATAATTAGCAAATTTGTCCACGGAAAAAAAACATGACATGGGCCGAAATTGGCTAGCCCAACAGTGCACAGGAGGGGTTGTGGGCGCTCACCCATGGGCTTTAGCCCAGTCGGTGGATGCGGGCCGAGGCGCCACTGGGCTGGCGCAGATCCGCCCAAGCGGGCGACGTGGTCTCGGCCCACGCCGGGCAGGATCGAACGAGGAGGAGAGGCGCGGTCAACACTCCAGAACAAGCGGGACTTGGCGCTGGTCGTCGACCCAGCACGCGGAAGCAGGGGAGGCCGGCGACGAGGGATTGGCGGAGGCAGCGGCAAGGAGAAGGACTCCGGCGAGGGTGATGCTCCTCCTATGGACGCATCAGAGAGAGAGGGAGACGGGTGAGAGATAGAAGGTGAAGGGGAAGGAAGAAACAGGGGCACGGGCGCGGCTTGGCTCACCAGAGCTTCGCCATAGGCGTGCAGGCACGGCGGCGCTGCCGGAGGAGATGTAGGCAATGGGGAGGGTTCGTGGCGACGGCAGGACGTGAAGGAAGGCGCGAGGCTGGACCGGCCGGAGCTCGATGTGGTTGCTGAGGGGAACCGGATCCGAAGGCTGGAGCCTTGATCTGAAGAAGAGGACGGCCATGGCGTCCCTGCTCGACGAACTGAGAGAGCAGAGAGAGATGTCAGCGAGAGAACAAAAGAGGAAAACAGGAGCGAGAGGGTGAAGGGGAGCGACGGGACCTGGGGGTTTCGGGCGATGAAGACAGGCGCCCACGTCCTGGACGAAGCAGAGGACTTGGCACGGTTACGACGACGAGGAATCGAACGAGAAGGTCGGGGAGCTCCTGCTTCTGTCCAGAGAGAAAAGATGGAGAGCAGGGGAGGTCAGAGCGCCAAAGAGAGAGAGAGAGAATCGAGGCGCAGCCGGGCGAGGTCTCACCGGCGAGGGGTGCCGGACGACCAGCCGGGCGGCCAAGGCGAGGCTGCAGAAGATGGTGGCGATGGGATCTTGAGGCCGAGCCCAGGCCATGGCGGCTTCCTTCCGTTCCCTGACGAAAACGAGTCAGAGAGAGATGTGAGAGAGACAGAAGCATGGGGAGGAAGGGAGACAGGGGAGGAGATGAGCGGGATGAGGCCGGCGGCATGACCTGCTGCTGCTGTTGTCGCCGGCGGCGTGGACGATGCAGGGCGGCGGGGAGGCGACGAGGCAAGGAAGTTTCGGGGCTGATCTCCTCTCAAACAGAGCGAGGCTGCTGCGATTGATTTGGGATGGATCGGGAGGAGGCTCGCTGGTTGGGTGGATCGATGGATTGGACAACGCTGAAAACGAGGGAGATGGTCGGGTCGGCTGGATCGGGAGGGATCCCGAGGAAAACGAAGTGGCGGCGGCGATAGGATAGGGGAGGAATGGATGGGACAGAGCTAGGGTTAGACTATATATAGGGAAATAAAACTAGGTTAGGACCTTTCGATTTAAATCGGATGGTCGAGATAATTAGGTTGGAGGAGTCCAAATACGAAAACGGAGATATTTTATAGATGTTTGTGGATGATTCGGATCCAATGGCCACTACTGAGCGGTTCAGCTTCGGGGAAGTTTCGGACACGCACACGAGGGGTCTGAGAGAGGTCAACGAGGACAAGGGCCTGACAAAGTGCCAACAGAGGCAAAGAGAGAAAGGGCAACTACGAGCGGCTACGAGTTTTATGAAAATATGCAGATGCAATGCGCATGATGCTATGGGATGAGATGCATGACATGAACACAACGCCAAACAACAGAAAAAACCCAACCACGGAGGAAATAACATATCACATCGCCGGAAATGGCAAGAGTTGGCGTTACGATTATGGAAAGTTACATCCGGGGTGTTACAACACTCCACCACTACAAGAGGATCTCGTCCCGAGATCTAGGATGGCACCGGAGGGAAAAGAAAGAGGAAGATAAGAGGTAAACTAAGTTGCTTCTTCGACAAACGAGTGAAACCATGAACCTTGAGAGGTTGAGCAAAATGAATGAAAGAAAACAACGAAGATGAACAAAGCTGAAAACACTCCGTTAGAAAAGAGGGACAAGTGATACGACGAGAACCAAGAGGTTTAGTGATAAGATAGATATTGAAACCACTCCGGTTAAAATTAGATAAAGAAGGAATAAGATTGATATAATTTGGGCATCACTCCGACTGAAGGAAGAAGGAAAACTTGATAAGATGGAAAGCACTTGAAGAGATGACACAACACTCCGGTTAAATGGATAAGCATGAAAAGAACACGGTCCTCACAATTCGAGATGACGAGTGAAGAGAGCAACATCACCATGCCTCCGGAAGAAAGAATAGAAGATAGATCATTGAAATAAAAGAATGGAGAAGAAAATGCCAACTTCTGCCACAAATGAGCTTGGAAAGCACCTTTCCAAGAAGGTTATAATGGAGTTGTTGGAAAACCAACACCGAAAAGAATAAGCTTGTAGTGGGCTTATGGAAAAGACCTCAAAATTATGAGGTGAGCTTCTGCCACCAACGGAAACAAATGATTGGATTGATATCAACAAGGAGACGAGAAACTTATTTCACCGGGAGGACAAATGAAGAACTTGGGTCATTTATAAGCACCATAAATTGCAACAATCCTTAGGGAAAGCTTTAGGTGAAATATAACCCAAGATAACTCCAATGAAGAGATTGATGGATTTAAATACCTCATTCTTGACAACATGTGAATCATGAAGCACGAGGAGAAATTGCCAAGGATGACATAACACCATCTCAAAAGATAAGGTAGAAAGAATTGCACTTCGGAATGCAAGATGAAGAATGCTTGAACTCCTCAAAACAAAACATGTGTTGAACACCATGTTTATTTTAGAGTATAGCTTGGCGGATCATAACTTCGAGAGATATCTTGAAGAACAATTGAAGAATGAAAAGAATCCTTGACGAACCATCATGTAGAGCCTCCATGAAGAACTCCGGTAATAAAAGGATGATAAAAAAGAAAGAGAAGTTGAAAACACAAGATGAAGCCTTGCAATGATTTAGATGGAGCTTCGCGATTATATAACCGAGAGAACTTGGAACTCCGGAAAGAAAAGATGAACATATTAGAACCGATAATTTATTCCTCATGAACAAACTCTGAAGGAAAGGATTAATCACTTGGATGAAACAATAATAAGAATTTTGTTATGCGTATCCTTCACCAATTTAAATTGATGACAAGCAACGGATTTGTCATACTACTCATTCTCGTAGAAAGGATTAAAAGAGATATAGCGTAAACTTGGAGAAGGTATTGATGGAACCACCGGTTGGATTTGGAAACAACGAATGAATTAATATGATAACGAAGGAAGTGAAATCTTGAACGAACCACCATAAGAATTTAAAATGAACGTAGCAAAGGCACAATTCACCGGGAAGAATTGGAGAAAAAGAAAACGAAGATACTTGAGAGGATTTAGATACATGAGAACGAAGAGATCATGAACTGATTAGAGGATATTTGAATGATGCACCCGTACGATTTGGAGAACGAGAGCTGAAAGCTTGAATGAATAATTCTGAGATGATGGTCTCCGGAGAATCAAACTGAAAAGACTCCTGAAATGCTCCAGATGGGTGAAAAGAATTCTCACAATCGAAAACAATTATGAGAGGATGGCATCAAACTTGAACTATGCATCTTTGGAAGAACGGGTAAGGATTTAAGAGGAACTCTTCTTCGATCTTCGCATGCTGAGAATGACGAGGAGAAACACCACCAAATTGTTGAGAAACTCCGGAAGGATTAAAAGAGGAAAGGTTGAGCCAAAGATGAAAAAGTTTGAAAGCGACCTTGGAGAAGGCATGTGACTGATGAAAATCCATTCTTACGTCAAACTTCGAAAAGGATTTGAGAATAACTCCGGGAGAATTAGAAGTCAGGTAAGATCCTGGGAAAAGACCTGTGGGTTAGGGCCCATTCGAAAGAAACATCGTTGAAGGATTGCTTGAAATAAAGATTGCACCGGTAGAATTAAATGGCTTGAATGAGATAACAACCTCAAAATAACTTGAACGGATCTGGAATGAAAAGACGAGCCTTCTGAGATATCTTCAACACTCCAGAACAAATGAATAGAGAGAAGTGAATAATTAAGAGGTGCATCGGCAAGAGAAAGCATTTGCAACAAGGAAAGGAATATGATCAACACTGAAAGCTTGAGTTAAGTCCACCAGAAAAGAATACGAGAATGAAGAATGATGAACTTGAAACTGTTGAGCATCTTCATGGGAAATCACCGGATAAGAACATTGAAAGAAAAGAATGAAGAGACTTCCCACAAATAAAAGGATACATGATTAAGAAATCTGAGTCCTTGAAGAAAAAGGGTGGGAGGGCGGGAAAACAAAGACAACTTGGGGACGGATGAAAGAAACACCGCTCATAAAACTTAGAATTGAACTCGCAAATGATGAAATGATCAGATCCACTTGAAGAGAAGCACGCCGGTTGGGAAAAGAATTAGCATGACGACCTCGATGATCAAGAAGGATTAGTATTCATATAGGAATATGAGAACACCATTTAGGAAAGGTATGGATTCAACATTTGACTTCGAAGCAACTCGAATACCACAAATAAAACAAAACAAAGGATTTGGCTTGCAGAATAAGCCGGAACAAATACATATGATAGAGATTTAACCAATCTGTAACATCCCAAAATTCTAAATTTTGGAATGTTATAATAAATAAATAGTTTTGATTGATTGATTGTTTGTTGTGTGATTGATTGAGTGAAATTGAGTGGAATTTGAAACTTTTTGAAAGTTGAATGAGAGGGAATGAAATAACTTTCACGACTTTCACTTTGCCTTTTTATATCCATGAATTCAAATTCAATTCAAACACAAAACCCTAGAGAGAAGATGATATGACTTCTTCCATTTGAATAAATGAAAAGGGTTTTGAAAAGATTTGAATTATGTTTGAAAATATTCCAAATTTTAGAAACTTTATGCAACTTAATGATTTTCATGAGAGAAGATAAAATGACTTCTTCAATTATATGAAATATGAGTTGGAAGTTAAAAAGAATCAAATTGAAAGTCATTTGAAGGTATTTTGAAACTCCCCTTCAAATTTGGAATTATTTGGATTTTATTCAAATTATTTTCTCCTAAAAATAAATAAATATAAATAAGGGTAAAATGATTCCCTTCAATGGAAAATTAGGAGAAAATAATTTTGAAATCATTTTGGTATTTTTAAAATGATTTTTATTGGATTTTATTAGAGCAGAAACACTCTCTGTTTTATTTGAATTTTTGTGTATTTTATTTGAAGCTGGAATAAAGTTCATCGTGTAGGAAATGTTTTTCTAAATTTTTTGATATATATATATATATGTCCTATATAAAAATATATATATATATTATATATATATTCCCCTCTCCTAATTCCAAAAATAGAAAAAAAGAGGACCCTCTCAAAGCGCCACCAGCTAATCCTACCAAATACCGACACCCAAATGGGGCCAGCTCGAAGCCCACGCCCGAGCCGACGCTACCAAACCCTTTCCCTCGCCCGCTCACACCCTCTCTCTCACGACGCTACGGCCCCACCCTCTCTTTCCTCGCCCACGCCTACCCACTGAAACCACCACACAAGACCACGGAGACCGGGATCCTCCCCGATTCGCCCTCCTCCAAGCCGACCCCCTATAAATACCCCATCCTCGCCCGTTCAGCCTCGCGCGCCCTAAACCCTCTCCCTCGCGCGATTCTCGCTTGAATTGACGCCTCCGGCGCCATTGCCCGGCCGAGCTCCCAGACCCCAGGCTCCACCGACTCCACCCCCGAACCCCCTCGCCACGTCGCACTCGCCGGACCTCCCCGCTGAGGTCCCAGACCACCGGAGCCGCCGGAGCCGTCATCGCCCGAGCCGCCGTCGCCGTCGCCGCCTCGGTAAGTCGCCGGAGCTCCCGTCGCTGTTCGATCTAGATCGTAGGGTTAGGATAGATCTCCCAAGAATACGCTTTTATTTAGGTTTAGTTTAAGTGAACCGGTTTTATTCCGGTTTAGATCGGTTTTTATTAGGGTTTAGTTGGACCGCCGACGCGGTTTGTTTTCTGTTAAACCGTGTGCGTAGTTTAGTTATTTAACGTCAAGCGTTAGATAGGCCCATTAGCCAGTTTTTCGTTTTAGTTTTATTTTTAGTTTTCTGTTTTAACAGAATAGTTTCAGTTTTGTAAAATTCATATCTTTTAATCTACTTAATATTTTTAAGTGATTCTTTTTTGTTGGTTTGCAAATTTATTGTAGTTTCTCTAGAAAATATAATTAGTCATGTTAAAATTATTTAAAATTGCTTTATTTTAGATTTAGACAGAATAGTAATTCTGCTATAAAATGAGTTAGGAATATTATTTTTTAGTGATTCTTTTTGTCACAACTTTGTTTTGACATTACCTAACCGTAGGTATTTATTTGGGCATTTTAGAATTAATAAAAAAATAGTTTTAATCAGAATCATGATATTCCTATTTATTTAACTAGCTACTGTTTTCCTATTGTTTTATTTAGTAAATAATTTTATTTTACCTATGTCATAGTTTATTTTAGATTAGTTTCTGTAGTTTAAGAACATGAACTTTTATTTACAATAAATAAAATTTTTATTTTATTTTTCTTACTAGAATTGTTATAGGCATAATAGGAGTTCTATAATAGCTTTTGATGTGATTCTTTTTTGCTCCTAGTTTGCATGATGTTTTCCCTTCTGTTAGTTAGCAAAACCCATGCTTAGGTTCTGTTAAGAAAAGTTTTAGTTGTGTAAAACTATTTCTTAGTTGATGCTTGATGTGGTGAAAACCTTGATTTGTTTTCTTCGAGTTCTCTTTGGTAGTTTTGTTGTGTAGTTTTCCTTTGTTTTTATTTGGTGTCCCTTGATTTGCATTTTTAATTGTTGGTTTTATTATGAGTGTTAGAATTGTTTGCTAGGATGTTTGCTTATATGAATGCTATGACTATATAGATTTTCAACGGAGTGATGAATAGTTCTACCAAGTCATTATTCGAGAGTGTTGTTATCTTCATCAACTTACCAGGCAAGTTCACTTTGACCATGCTTTCATACCTATGTTTTTATTGCATTTAGTGGCATCTTTACAACAACCCTCCAATAGTGATATTGAATTCTTGTAGTTGAGTAGTATGCATGAGGTAGGAACCCATCACCCTGTTACCAAGCCGGTGAAGATATTTTATTTTAATGCTACGCTTTAGTAGACGGGGTTTGGTATGAGTGCACGAGAGTGGTGTGAGAATGGAGGATCTACGTCAATGACGACAACTCCATGATGGAATCTGCAAGGATCTGCATCTTCAAGGCCTCAAGACTTCAAGACTCGAGACAAGAATTCAATACACACTCTTTGGGTGAAGGATGGTTGTGGGCACCTGGAGAAACCGGTGGTTGGCGGGATGCATGGAGAAGCGCCATGACATCTTGCGGAAAGCTTCACCCAGACTCAAGGAGACGGAAGAATACTTCATGCCCGGCAGCTTACCTGTGCAACCGCAAGTCAATATGGGCTCTGGCTTGGTTGACCTTAGTTGTGACTCTGGCTGGGACGGTGCTAGCAAATGTAGAACTACGGTAGGATTGGATGAGCACCGGACAGTGGTCAGGGGAACTCTTCGGAAGACCATGTTTCGGTCATCTTGTTCTCAAACACCCTGAAGTGCGAGAACGTAAAAAAGAGGGATCGAATTTTGCGGGTAAAGTGTACAAACCTCTACAGAGGGTTAAAAACCTAATCGATTAGCCGTGTCCCCGGTTACGGACAACTTGAGCATCTGGACTTGGATCTATCTCGGAACTCTCAACACCGGACTGATAACTTAATTGTGGGCAACTTATGATGATTTGGGCTATGAGACATCGGTTGGCGGAACCATGTCATGATAGAAAACTCCATAGTACAGACTTCATTTATTCCTTTGATGTAGGGAAAATAAAACCAGCTTTTACGCAAACAAAACTCGACATCTGAGCCACAAAGCCATACCGCATATAGTATAGTTTATCATCTGTTTTCTCTTATTGTGATCTTGCCGGTACATTCAATGTCTTGACCTACACGGGCTGCAACGTATCATGTTGCAGATATTTCCTCAACGAGTAAGAGTTACGATACTGAGGTTACGGTCTACACTCAACCCGCCGATGGCGTTGATGGGACTCCACACCCGACTATTTGTTTCCACTGTGACTTATGAGGTATATATCAGTTTTACGTTAATTATACATGTGATTGCACTTTGATATATACATTGATGTCTTGTGTGTGCCACATCTTGATCCAGGAATGGCACAAAGAACACGGAGGCTTGACCGTCACGAGGTCGGGTCGCTCTGAATATGGTATCGAGCACATGTTGACCGTAGGGGCGTGACCCTAGGAAATGACTTAGTAATATGAAGACCCCAACGGAACGACCTTTGTTTTTGTTACTACTCTCGTAACACCTGATTCCTTTTACTAAACCTTCCTTAATTCAAACTATAGATGGAGAGCTACATTACGAACAAAAGAGAACACTACGAGAAGGTTCTTGGAGGCCCCTTCCTTGTGGAGCTAGTCAGTCATTTGAAGTTACCGATACACGAGATCAAGGCAACTAAGAGGACGTCTAGATCATGGGGAGTCAAGACCCAAGTTTTTGGCCGTAAAGAAGACCCCAAGACTGCAGACATCAGCTTCGACACCATAAATGGTGACTGTGATATGGGCATCAACACTGCCGTCCATGATGCTATTGCACGCTTATGCTATCGCCATCGTCTTTGCACTAAACCCACACTTCTTTGGAAGGATTGGATGGCAGAAGTTTGATGGAGCAACTATTGCCTTGACGGAAGTGCAAAAGATGAAGTTCTCCCCACTGTTAGTATACAATCAGGATCTAGAACAATACATCAAGAATCTTCAGATGGACCTCCTGGAAGCCCTATTTGACAATGAAGCACTACGAGAAGAAGTTGAGACTCAGAGACTGAAGGTAAACAACCTGCAGGAGGAGAACCTCGAGATCCCGAGAATGCGCCAGGAACTGAAAAACAGCAGGACCATGTCTCATGCCAAGGACGTTGAGATCCAGAAGCTCAAGGAACAACTTCAGGACATACAGGGTCGTCACAAGAAACTCCGCATCGACAGGGAAAATCTAGCAGAAAAATTGGAGGAGATTAAGTCCACACAGAAGAAGCCCCAATGGGGAAAATGATCAAGTTCTCGGTAAATTAGCTTAGTAGTAGCCACCATGAGAGAAATAAAGATGAACGCTTTCTCGATTTAAGTATCTGACCATACCAACTTATGTGGGTGGCGATACTAAAGAATTGATTGAATAAATGAATGCTTGGTTGCTATTATTTTCTGTGTTTATTGAATGGTTGGATAGATGCGATATTCGTAGGCTTGTTATGTCAACCTTGAGAGACGTAAGTTACGGAAGAACGGTAAAGGCCTTCAAATGGGAAAAGCATCAGGAACTGGAAACTCCCGAGCATTGAAGACCTGAAGAAATGAGGACCTAGAAACGAAACCATAGTAGAACGGCCCATTACAAATGGTACTTTTGAGCTAGGATTCTTTTGTTGATGGGTGGGTATTTGCTTTCTCTTTCTATCTCAACCAGACCCCGAAATCTTGAACCCATGGACAACTTAAGACCAAACTTTTCTGGAGACAATTGCAATTTCCCCATGGAGATACATTCTTTGTTCGAGTACCCTCTTATCCTACACATGCAGATGACAACCCTTTATGAGTCTTTCCTCAAGGGCCTCAAACGATCATGACCCCGACAAGTGATCATGATTACCCAAGATCTGAAGGACATGATGAAGCATATTCACCTTGAAGGAGATGCAGTTTACAAAGGCTACCCCTTCATGCAAAAGGGAGTGGAACTTTGGTATGTGGAGGTACACCTCCACCGTTTGAAAGGAGTTTGCCCAAAGATGATGGGGCAGTATTTTTTCATCTCACGTGTACCACAAGCAACTTTCTTCGACGCTGTTCGTGAAGCAGCCATGGAAGCCATACGCGGATCGGAGAAATACTTGAAGCAAGACTCCGTTATACTCAGGAATACCTCAGAGAAGTGCATGCAGAGATGGTGGAGGTGAAGCTCAAGGCCACCACGATGAAACAGAAGATTGAAGATTTCAAGGCGCTTGTCGCACAATTCCAGTTGGACTGAAAAATCCTCAAGGAGGAAAAATGAATAAAGTTGGAAGTAATGTCTGACCATACCAAACCATGTGGGTGGCAGCATTTGTAATAAACTTTTTGGAATTTGGATTCTGAAAAATGGTTAAGGATGTAATAAAAGATTTGATATGAAAAATAATATGATTTATGGATAAACTAGTGCATTTCATTTTAAGTGTGGTAGTACTCCGTAACGCCACAAGATCAATGAAGAAAGAAAGCGTGTTATTCATGACGGTCCATAGAAGGGAGCTGGACCAAATAAGTTGGAGTTTTGTATGATCGTCACCACAAGAGTATGAAGAAACATAGTACTACTGGATTTAAAGGAGGTGTAATATGGAACAAGGGAGTTACTCCAAGGATGAGTTAAAGCTGCATTAGTGTTGAAGTGGGCCATAACCCACAGGCCCAGGATTTTGAAAAGGAACAGATGTAACCTTGATGAAGGAAGAAAAATTGGAAGAATCAGTGATTCAATCAGCATACGTTTCTTAGGAGGTTACAAAAACCCAAGAGTTGTGAAGAACGATAGATGTGTTTTTTTGCTTGCTGAACCAAAGGATTTACTCGAACTCAGTTCGTCAACAAGAGAAATTCCGCAGTGCTTGTGAGTATGCCCAAGTGTTAGAATACGTGATTCGATGTCTGCATATATAGTAATGGTTCAAATGCGGGATGGATTGGCCCCCATACCGGAGACTTCTATCATGAACTATCATATGTTGATGGAAAATCAGAGAGCCTTGAAAACCTTAGAAGAGTGTCGACACGTCAAGCCGTAAAACCATAGAATGGTAGGGCGATGGAACCCTTACAGGCAGTCGATGCCAATCATAGAATATACGGTGAGATCCAACCGACCATATTCTGCAGGAGAAACCATGAATTGTCGACCACCATGAGATTTTCGATAGTTGTTTAGTATTGGCGACAGACCCGTCGGAGATGAAGACCCAGTCTCGGAAGAACCTCACCAGGATGAAAGGACACGTGTTGACAAAAAGGTTATACCCTACCGAAAGAGCCTTAGTGAAACCCGGAGCGACACTGTCAACCCAAAGGGATGGAGTACCTGAGTTCCGTCGGAACCATAACCCTGCTTTTAAGTGTGGTAGCACACTAGACCATTCTGATCGATGGAATTGCTGGAAGACCCCAAACTCTAACCCTTTCTGGCTAGCCTCTTCGAATCTCGAGGACGAGATTCATTTTAAGTGTGGTAGATTTGTAACATCCCAAAATTCTAAATTTTGGAATGTTATAATAAATAAATAGTTTTGATTGATTGATTGTTTGTTGTGTGATTGATTGAGTGAAATTGAGTGGAATTTGAAACTTTTTGAAAGTTGAATGAGAGGGAATGAAATGGCTTTCCCTGACTTTCACTTTGCCTTTTTATATCCATGAATTCAAATTCAATTCAAACACAAAACCCTAGAGAGAAGATGATATGACTTCTTCCATTTGAATAAATGAAAAGGGTTTTGAAAAGATTTGAATTCTGTTTGAAAATATTCCAAATTTTAGAAACTTTATGCAACTTAATGATTTTCATGAGAGAAGATAAAATGACTTCTTCAATTATATGCAATATGAGTTGGAAGTTAAAAAGAATCAAATTGAAAGTCATTTGAAGGTATTTTGAAACTCCCCTTCAAATTTGGAATTATTTGGATTTTATTCAAATTATTTTTCTCCTAAAAATAAATAAATATAAATAAGGGTAAAATGATTCCCTTCAATGGAAAATTAGGAGAAAATAATTTTGAAATCATTTTGGTATTTTTAAAATGATTTTTTTGGATTTTATTAGAGCAGAAACACTCTTTGTTTTATTTGAATTTTTGTGTATTTTATTTGAAGCTGGAATAAAGTTCATCGTGTAGGAAATGTTTTTCTGAAAATTTTGATATATATATGTCCTATATAAAAATATATATATTATATATATATTCCCCCTCTCCCTAATTCAAAAAAAATAGAAAAAAAAGAGAGGACCCCCCCAGGCGCCAGCCAGGCCAACCGGCCCAGCCAGCGCCGACAGCCCACCAGCGGGCCAGCCCAGCCCCGAGCCGGCCCACGCCCGAGCCGACGCTACCAAACCCTTTCCCCGGTCGCCTCGCTCACCCCCTCTCTCTCCCGACGCTGCCCCACCCTCTCTTTTCACCTCGCCCACGCCCCCACGCCGAAACCATCACACACAAGACCACGGAGACCCCGGGATCCTCCCGATTCGCCCCTCCTCCAAGCCGACCCCCTATAAATACCCCATCCTCGCCCCGTTCCGGCCCTCGCGCGCCCTAAACCCTCTCCTCGCGCGATTCCTCGCCGGAATCCGACGCCTCCTGAGCCATTGCCGCCTTGAGCTCCTGAGACCCCACAGGCTCCACCGACTCCACCCCGAACCCCGCCACGAGCACTCATGGACCTCCCTGCCGACGTCCCAGACCACCGGAGCCGCCGGAGCCGTCGTCGCCCGAGCCGCCGTCGCCGTCGCCGCCTCGGTAAGTCGCCGGAGCTCCCGTCGCCGTTCGATCTAGATCGTAGGGTTAGGATAGATCTCCCCGAAGGGGTACGTTTTATTTAGGTTTAGTTTAAGTGAACCGGTTTTATTTCGGTTTAGATCGGTTTTATTAGGGTTTAGTTGGACCGGCCGACGCGGTTTGTTTTCTGTTAAACCGCAAATGCGTAGTTTAGTTATTTAACGCCAAGCGTTAGATAGGCCCATTAGCCGATTTTCGTTTTAGTTATATTTTAGTTTTCTGTTTTAATGAGAATAGTTTCAGTTTTGTAAAATTCATATCTTTTAATCTACTTAATATTTTTAAGTGATTCTTTTTTTGTTGGTTTGCAAATTTATTGTAGTTTCTGTAGAAAATATAATTAGTCATGTTAAAATTATTTAAAATTGCTTTATTTTAGATTTAGACAGAATAGTAATTCTGCTATAAAATGAGTTAGGAATATTATTATTTTTAGTGATTCTTTTTGTCACAACTTTGTTTTGACATTACCTAACCGTAGGTATTTATTTGGGCATTTTAGAATTAATAAAAAAATAGTTTTAATCAGAATCATGATATTCCTATTTATTTAACTAGCTACTGCTTTTCCTATTGTTTTATTTAGTAAATAATTTTATTTTACCTATGTCATAGTTTATTTTAGATTAGTTTCTGTAGTTTAAGAACATGAACTTTTATTTACAATAAATAAAATTTTTATTTTATTTTTTCTTGCTAGAATTGTTATAGGCATAATAGGAGTTCTATAATAGCTTTTGATGTGATTCTTTTTGCTCCTAGTTTGCATGATGTTTTCCCTTCTGTTAGTTAGCAAAACCCTTGCTTAGGTTCTGTTAAGAAAAGTTTTAGTTGGGTAAAACTATTTCTTAGTTGATGCTTGATGTGGTGAAAACCTTGATTTGTTTTCTCCGAGTTTTCTTTGGTAGTTTTGTTGTGTAGTTTTCCTTTGTTTTTATTTGGTGTCCCTTGATTTGCATTTTTAATTGTTGGTTTTATTATGAGTGTTAGAATTGTTTGCTAGGATGTTTGCTTATATGAATGCTATGACTATATAGATTTTCAACGGAGTGACGAATAGTTCTACCAAGTCATTATTCGAGAGTGTTGTTATCTTCATCAACTTACCAGGCAAGTTCACTTTGACCATGCTTTCATACCTATGTTTTTATTGCATTTAGTGGCATCTTTGCAACAACTCTCCAAAGTGATATTGAATTCTTGTAGTTGAGTAGTATGCATGAGGTAGGAACCCATCACCCTCGTTACCAAGCCCGGGACGATGTTTTATTTTAATGCTACGCTATAGTAGATGGGGTTTGGTATGAGTGCACGAGAGTGGTGTGAGAATGGAGGATCTACGTCAATGACGACAACTCCATGATGGAATCTGCAAGGATCTGCATCTTCAAGGCCTCAAGACTTCAAGACTCGAGACAAGAATTCAATACACACTCTTTGGGTGAAGGATGGTTGACGGGCACCTGGAGAAACCAGTGGTTGGCGGGATGCATGGAGAAGCGCCATGACATCTTGCGGAAAGCTTCACCCAGACTCAAAGAGACGGAAGAATACTTCATGCGGAAGCTTACCCGTGCAACCGCAAGTCAATATGGGCTCTGGCTTGGTTGACCTTAGTTGTGACTCTGGGCTGGGACGGTGCTAGCAGATGTAGAACTACGGTAGGATTGGATGAGCACCGGACGGTGGTCGGGGAACTCTTCGGAAGACCATGTTTCGGTCATCTTGTTCTCAAACACCCTGAAGTGCGAGAACGTAAAAAAGAGGGATCGAATCTTGCGGGTAAAGAGTACAAACCTCTACAGAGGGTTAAAAACCTAATCGATTAGCCGTGTCCCCGGTTACGGACAACTTGAGCATCTGGACTTGGATCTATCTCGGAACTCTCAACACCGGATCGATAACTTAATTGTGGGCAACTTATGATGATTTGGGCTATGAGACATCGGTTGGCGGAACCATGTCATGATAGAAAACTCCATAGTACAGACTTCATTTATTCCTTTGATGTAGGGAAAATAAAACCAGCTTTTACGCAAACAAAACTCGAATACTGAGCCACAAAGCCATACCGCATATAGTATAGTTTATCATCTGTTTTCTCTTATTGTGATCTTGCCGGTACATTCAATGTCTTCGACCTACACGGCTGCAACGTATCATGTTGCGTATATTTCCTCGACGAGTAAGAGTTACGATATTGTGGTTACGGTCTACACTCAACCCCCGCCGATGGTGTTGATGGGACTCCACCCGACTATTTGTTTCCTTGTGACTTATGAGGTATATATTAGTTTTACGTTAATTATACATGTGATTGCACTTTGATATATACATTGATGTACTTGTGTGTGCCAAAGATATTGATCGAGGATGGCACGACAACACAGAGGCTTGACCGTCGAGGTCGGGTCGCTCTGAGATATGGTATCGAGCACATGTTGGTATGGGAGGACGTGACCCTAGGAAATGACTTAGTAATATGAAGACCCCAACGGAACGACCTTTGTTTTTGTTACTACTCTCGTAACACCCGATTCCTTTTACTAAACCTTCCTTAATTCAAACTATAGATGGAGAGCTACATTACGAACAAAAGAGAACACTACGAGAAGGTTCTTGGAGGCCCCTTCCTTGTGGAGCTAGTCGAAATTTGAAGTTACCGATACACGAGATCAAGGCAACTAAGAGGACGTCTAGATCATGGGGAGTCAAGACCCAAGTTTTTGGCCGTAAAGAAGACCCCAAGGCTGCAGACATCAGCTTGGCACCATAAATGGTGATCGTGATATGGGCATCAACACTGCCGTCCATGATGCTATTGCACGCTTATGCTATCGTCATCGTGCTGCACTAAACCCACACTTCTTTGGAAGGATTGGATGGCAGAAGTTTGATGGAGCAACTATTGCCTTGATGGAAGTGCAAAAGATGAAGTTCTCCCCACTGTTAGTATACAATCAGGATCTAGAACAATACATCAAGAATCTTCAGATGGACCTCCTGGAAGCCCTATTTGACAATGAAGCACTACGAGAAGAAGTTGAGACTCGAGGCGAAGGTAAACAACCTGCAGGAGGAGAACCTCGAGATCCCGAGAATGCGCCAGAACTGAAAAACAGCAGGACCATGTCTCATGCCAAGGACGTTGAGATCCGTAAGCTCAAGGAACAACTTGGGACATCTGAGGTCGTCACAAGAAACTCCGCATCGACAGGGAAAATCTAGCGAGAAAAATTGGAGGAGATTAAGTCCACACAGAAGAAGCCCCAATGGGGACAATGATCAAGTTCCCGGTAAATTAGCTTAGTAGTAGCCACCATGAGAGAAATAAAGATGAACGCTTTCTCGATTTAAGTATCGACCATACCAACTTATGTGGGTGGCGATACTAAAGAATTGATTGAATAAATGAATGCTTGGTTGCTATTATTTTCTGTGTTTATTGAATGGTTGGATAGATGCGATATTCGTAGGCTTGTTATGTCAACCTTGAGAGACGTAAGTTACGGAAGAACGGTAAAGGCCTTCAAATGGGAAAAGCATCAGGAATTGGAAACTCCCGAGCATTGAAGACCTGAAGAAATGAGGACCTAGAAACGAAACCATAGTAGAACGGCCCATTACAAATGGTACTTTTGAGCTAGGATTCTTTTGTTGATGGGTGGGTATTTGCTTTCTCTTTCTATCTCAACAGACCCGAAATCTTGAACCCATGGACAACTGAACACCAAACTTTTCTGGAGACAATTGCAATTTCCCCATGGAAATACATTCTTTGTTTTGAGTACCCCTCTTATCCTACACATGCAGATGACAACCCTTTATGAGTCTTTCCTCAAGGGCCCTGAAACGATCATGACCCTGACAAGTGATCATGATTACCGAAGATCTGAAGGACATGATGAAGCATATTCACCTTGAAGGAGATGCAGTTTACAAAGGCTACCCCTTCATGCAAAAGGAGTGGAACTTTGGTATGTGGAGGTACACCTCCACCGTTTGAAAGGAGTTTGCCCAAAGATGATGGGGCAGTACTTTTTCATCTCACGTGTACCACAAGCAACTTTCTTCGATGCTGTTCGTGAAGCAGCCATGGAAGCCATACGCCAGATCGGAGAAATACTTGAAGCAAGACTCCGTTATACTCAGGAATACCTCAGAGAAGTGCATGCAGAGATGGTGGAGGTGAAGCTCAAGGCCACCACGATGAAACGGAAGACTGAAGACTTCAAGGCGCTTGTCGCACAATTCGATTGGATTGAAGAATCCTCAAGGAGGAAAAATGAATAAAGTTGGAAGTAATGTCGACCATACCAAACCATGTGGGTGGCAGCATTTGTAATAAACTTTTTGGAATTTGGATTCTGAAAAATGGTTAAGGATGTAATAAAAGATTTGATATGAAAAATAATATGATTTATGGATAAACTAGTGCATTTCATTTTAAGTGTGGTAGTACTCCGTACGCCACAAGATCAATGAAGAAAGAAAGCGTGTTATTCATGACGGTCCATAGAAGGGAGCTGGACCAAATAAGTTGGAGTTTTGTATGATCGTCACCACAAGAGTATGAAGAAGCAGTACTACTGGATTTAAAGGAGGTGTAATATGGAACAAGGGAGTTACTCCAAGGATGAGTTAAAGCTGCATTAGTATTGAAGTGGGCCATAACCCACAGGCCCAGGATTTTGAAAAGGAACAGATGTAACCTTGATGAAGGAAGAAAAATTGGAAGAATCAGTGATTCAATCAGCATACGTTTCTTAGGAGGTTACAAGAGTTGTGAAGAACGATAGATGTTTTGTTTGGCTTGCTGAACCAAAGGATTTACTCGAACTCAGTTCGTCAACAAGAGAAATTCCGCAATGCTTGTGAGTATGCCCAAGTGTTAGAATACGTGATTCGATGTCTGCATATATAGTAATGGTTCAAGTACGGGATGGATTGGCCCCATACGGAGACTTCTATCATGAACTATCATATGTTGATGGAAAATCGAGAGCCTTGAAAACCTTAGAAGAGTGTCGACACGTCAAGCCGTCAGAAACCGTAGAATGGTAGGGCGATGGAACCCTTACAGGCAGTCGATGCCAATCGTAGAATATACGGTGAGATCCAACCCCGACCATATTCCTGCAGGAGAAACCATGAATTGTCGACCACCATGAGATTTTCGATAGTTGTTTAGTATTGGCGACAGACCCGTCGGAGATGAAGACCCAGTCTCGGAAGAACCTCACCAGGATGAAAGGACACGTGTTGAGAAAAAGGTTATACCCTACCGAAAGAGCCTCAGTGAAACCCGGAGCGACACTGTCACAACCCAAAGGGATGGAGTACCGAGTTCCGTCGGAACCATAACCCCGCTTTTAAGTGTGGTAGCACACTAGACCATTCCGATCGATGGAATTCTTGGAAGACCCCAAACTCTAACCCTTTACGGCTAGCCTCTTGAATCTCGAGGACGAGATTCATTTTAAGTGTGGTAGATTTGTAACATCCCAAAATTCTAAATTTTGGAATGTTATAATAAATAAATAGTTTTGATTGATTGATTGTTTGTTGTGTGATTGATTGAGTGAAATTGAGTGGAATTTGAAACTTTTGAAAGTTGAATGAGAGGGAATGAAATGGCTTTCCACGACTTTCACTTTGCCTTTTTATATCCATGAATTCAAATTCAATTCAAACACAAAACCCTAGAGAGAAGATGATATGACTTCTTCCATTTGAATAAATGAAAAGGGTTTTGAAAAGATTTGAATTCTGTTTGAAAATATTCCAAATTTTAGAAACTTTATTCAACTTAATGATTTTCATGAGAGTATATATAATGACTTCTTCTATTATATGAAATATGAGTTGGAAGTTAAAAAGAATCAAATTGAAAGTCATTTGAAGGTATTTTGAAACTCCCTTCAAATTTGGAATTATTTGGATTTTATTCAAATTATTTTCTCCTAAAAATAAATAAATATAAATAAGGGTAAAATGATTCCCTTCAATGGAAAATTAGGAGAAAATAATTTTGAAATCAGTTTGGTATTTTTAAAATGATTTTATTGGATTTTATTAGAGCAGAAACACTCTCTGTTTTATTTGAATTTTTGTGTATTTTATTTGAAGCTGGAATAAAGTTCATCGTGTAGGAAATGTTTTTCTGAAAATTTTGATATATATATATATGTCCTATATAAAAATATATATTATATATATATATATATTCCCCTCTCCTAATTCAAAAAAATAGAAAAAAGAGAGGACCCCCAGCGCCAGACAGCTAACTGCCCAGCCGACCACCCACCAATGGCCCGGCCAGCCCACGCCCGAGCCGACGCTACCAAACCCTTTCCCCTGGTCGCCACACCCCCTCTCTCTCTCACTGACGCTACTGCCCCACCCTCTCTTTCCTCGCCACGCCGCGCCCCATGCCGGAAACCATCACACACAAGACCACGGAGACCCCGGATCCTCCCCGATCGCCCCTCCTCCAAGCCGACCCCTATAAATACCCCATCCTCGCCCGTTCGCCCCTCGCCGCGCCCTAAACCCTCTCCCCACTCGCGATTCCTTGCAGGAATCCAGCGCCTCCGCGCCATTGCGCCCGCCCTTGAGGCTCCACAGACCCCCAGGCTCCCAGGCTCCACCCCGAACCCCTCGCCACGCCAAGACTCGCCGGACCTCCCCGCCGACGTCCCAGACCACCGGAGCCGCCGCGCCAAGGTCGCCCGAGCCGCCGTCGCCGTCGCCGCCTCGGTAAGTCGCCGGAGCTCCCGTCGCCGTTCGATCTAGATCGTAGGGTTAGGATAGATCTCCCCGAAGGGGTACGTTTTATTTAGGTTTAGTTTAAGTGAACCGGTTTTATTCCGGTTTAGATCGGTTTTTTTAGGGTTTAGTTGGACCGGCCGACGCGGTTTGTTTTCTGTTAAACCGTGTGCGTAGTTTAGTTATTTAACGCCTTGAAGCGTTAGATAGGCCCATTAGCCGATTTTCGTTTTAGTTTTATTTATAGTTGTCTGTTTTAACAGAATAGTTTCAGTTTTGTAAAATTCATATCTTTTAATCTACTTAATATTTTAATGTGATTCTTTTTTGTTGGTTTGCAAATTTATTGTAGTTTCTGTAGAAAATATAATTAGTCATGTTAAAATTATTTAAAATTGCTTTATTTTAGATTTAGACAGAATAGTAATTCTGCTATAAAATGAGTTAGGAATATTATTATTTTAGTGATTCTTTTGTCACAACTTTGTTTTGACATTACCTAACCGTAGGTATTTATTTGGGCATTTTAGAATTAATAAAAAAATAGTTTTAATCAGAATCATGATATTCCTATTTATTTAACTAGCTCTTGCTTTTCCTATTGTTTTATGTAGTAAATAATTTTATTTTACCTATGTCATAGTTTATTTTAGATTAGTTTCTGTAGTTTAAGAACATGAACTTTTATTTACAATAAATAAAATTTTTATTTTATTTTTTCTTGCTAGAATTGTTATAGGCATAATAGGAGTTCTATAATAGCTTTTGATGTGATTCTTTTTTATCCTAGTTTGCATGATGTTTTCCCTTCTGTTAGTTAGCAAAACCCTTGCTTAGGTTCTGTTAAGAAAAGTTTTAGCTGTGTAAAACTATTTCTTAGTTGATGCTTGATGTGGTGAAAACCTTGATTTGTTTTCTCCGAGTTTTCTTTGGTAGTTCTGTTGTGTAGTTTTCCTTTGTTTTTATTTGGTGTCCCTTGATTTGCATTTTTAATTGTTGGTTTTATTATGAGTGTTAGAATTGTTTGCTAGGATGTTTGCTTATATGAATGCTATGACTATATAGATTTTCAACGGAGTGACGAATAGTTCTACCAAGTCATTATTCGAGAGTGTTGTTATCTTCATCAACTTACCGTGCAAGTTCACTTTGACCATGCTTTCATACCTATGTTTTTATTGCATTTAGTGGCATCTTTACAACAACCCTCCAATAGTGATATTGAATTCTTGTAGTTGAGTAGTATGCATGAGGTAGGAACCCATCACCCTGTTACCAAGCCCGGGACGATATTTTATTTTAATGCTACGCTATAGTAGACGGGGTTTGGTATGAGTGCACGAGTGGTGTGAGAATGGAGGATCTACGTCAATGACGACAACTCCATGATGGAATCTGCAAGGACTGCATCTTCAAGGCCTCAAGACTTCAAGACTCGAGACAAGAATTCAATACACACTCTTTGGGTGAAGGATGGTTGACGGGCACCTGGAGAAACCAGTGGTTGGTCGGGATGCATGGAGAAGCGCCATGACATCTTGCGGAAAGCTTCACCCAGACTCAAAGAGACGGAAGAATACTTCATGCCGGAAGCTTACTGTGCAACCGCAAGTCAATATGGGCTCTGGCTTGGTTGACCTTAGTTGTGACTCTGGCTGGGACGGTGCTAGCAGATGTAGAACTACGGTAGGATTGGATGAGCACGGACGGTGGTCGTGGGAACTCTTGAGGAAGACCATGTTTTGGTCATCTTGTTCTCAAACACCCTGAAGTGCGAGAACGTAAAAAGAGGGATCGAATCTTGCGGGTAAAGTGTACAAACCTCTGCAGAGGGTTAAAAACCTAATCGATTAGCCGTGTCCCCGGTTACGGACAACTTGAGCATCTGGACTTGGATCTATCTCGGAACTCTCAATAGCGGACTGATAACTTAATTGTGGGCAACTTATGATGATTTGGGCTATGAGACATCGGTTGGCGGAACCATGTCATGATAGAAAACTCCATAGTACAGACTTCATTTATTCCTTTGATGTAGGGAAAATAAAACCAGCTTTTACATAAAAATAACTCGGAATCTGAGCCACAAAGCCATACTGCATATAGTATAGTTTATCATCTGTTTTCTCTTATTGTGATCTTGCCGGTACATTCAATGTCTTGACCTACACGGCTGCAACGTATCATGTCGCAGATATTTCCTCGACGAGTAAGAGTTACGATCTGAGGTTACGGTCTACACTCAACCTGCCGATGGCGTTGATGGGACTCCACACCCGACTATTTGTTTCATTGTGACTTATGAGGTATATATCAGTTTTACGTTAATTATACATGTGATTGCACTTTGATATATACATTGATGTCTTGTGTGTGCCAAAGATCTTGATCCAGGATGGCACAACAACACAGAGGCTTGACCGTCTGAGGTCGGGTCGCTACACAATCCCATATCATGCATCTGTCGGAAAGATATTCAAGGAGCTACTTGAATTCCCACCTATAAACTCCCGAAACTTTCTGGTTATGCAATCTGGTGTTGGGGATACAGGGGACACAAAATATATCACCCAAACTAACAATACCTAGATCCAATTGTATCCATCCGTCAACACATAACCAAGAAACCTTCGAAATCGTGGTAATTACCTCAACCTTGAAAAGCATCCGTTATACGAGCTATGGCAATACTCCCGAACTCCCCAAAGATCGGGTGGCGTCGAGGTTATCTCACCAACAACTGCATAAAAGAGATTTTCGATGTCGGCAAAACTTCGTGTATTCCAGAACTGCAACGATAAAAATGTGACGACAACACCTCGGAGCTCAACTCCCCGGGACACTGCCACAACCCCTAAATGTCAGGAGGCACCAAGAACAATGTTCTCGTCACAAAACCATAGGAACGATTCCAAGATACCCGCGTGATCCGAAGAATTTTTTTGTGAAATTTGAGGAGAGGAAGGACAAAACATCTACATCAGGAGGCCTCACCAGAGCGACGAAGGGACTGAGGAGTAAAAAGAATCCTACTCTCCGATATATATAATCCTAAGACTCAAAATAGTTTTCTTCTAGACTCAACAACGGCCAACAATCAAGGGGGTTCCTATGGTCGGTCGAGGCTCCGATACCAACTTGTCACGCCCAAGATGCGACCCTATCCTAAAGGAACTCGAAGGTCCCACCAAGGATAGAAGGGCATCTTGAAGACACTTTTGCAAGGTGGATATCATTACATCAACATTACATAATAGATGGGGTACATCCAATACATACAATGTCACATGAATACAACAATACAACATACAAGATCAACATCCGACTACGGATGAATCACAAACAAGAACTCAAACAATATCCACCCTGCTAGCCTAGGCTGCCGAACCGGAACCTAACCCAAGATCGACGGAGAAGAAGAACTCCAACACAAGTAAACATCGCTCTCGCGTCATGATCATCGCAAACCTGTACCTGCAACTGTTGTTGTAGTAATCTGTGAGCCACGAGGACTCAGCAATCCCATTACCATGGGTATCAAGACTAGCAAAGCTTAATGGGTAAGGAAGGGGTAAAGTGGTGAGGTTGCGGCGGCTAAGCATATATGGTGGCTAACATACGCAAATGAGAGCGAGAAGAGAAACAAAGGAACGGTCGTCAACTGGTAATGATCAAGAAGTGATCCTAAACTCCTACTTACGTCAAACATAACCCAAAGACCGTGTTCACTTCCCGGACTCCGCTGAAAAGAGACCATCACGGCTACACACACGGTTGATGCGTTTTCATTCGGATCTGGTGTCAAGTTATCTACAACCGGACATTAACAAATTCCCATCTGCCTATAACCGCAGGCACGGCTTTTGAAAGATTATACCCTGCAGGGGTGTCCCAACTTAGCCCCTGATAAGCTCTCGCGATCAACGAAGGATATTCCTTCTCCCCGGGAAGACCCGATCAGTCTCGGAATCTCGGCTACAAGACATTTCGACAGTAATAAAACAAGACCAGCAAAGCCGCCCGAATGTGCCGACAAATCCCGATAGGAGCTGCACATATCTTGTTCTCGGGGCACACCGGATGAGCAAGACGACGGGTTGGCATAGACCCTGGTTGCCAGGCGTCGGACATCGCTTCGGTTTGGACCAAAGACTCGAGAGGAGAACCGGCCCGGGGCTAAAATAAAGATGACCCTCGGGCTCCGGAAACCCAAGGGAGAAAAAGGGCATAGGTGAGGCAAATGGTAAAACCAATGTTGGGCCTTGCTGGAAAAGTTTTATTCAAAGCAAACTGTCAAGGGGGTCCCATAAGTCACCCAACCGCGTTAGGGACGCAAAATCCAGGAACATAATACCGATATGACGGAAACTAGGGCGGCAAGAGTGGAAAAAAACACCAGGCATAAGGCCGAGCCTTCCACCCTTTACCAAGTATATAGATGCATTAATAATATAAGAGATATTGTGATATCCCAACATAAACATAATCCAACATGGAGCAATCTTCATCTTCAGTTGCAACTAGCAACGCTATAAGAGGGGCTGAGCAAAAGCGGTAACATAGCCAAACAACGGTTTGCTAGGAAGGGTGACAAAGGTTAGAGGTTCATGGCAATTTGGGAGGCTTGATAAGCAAGTGTTAGGGAACGCAGCATAGCGATAGAACGAAGCAACTAGCATAGCAATGATAGTAGTGAGATCCAAGGTGACGGTCATCTTGCCTGAAATCCCGCTAGGAAGAAGAACGAGTCCATGAAGAAGACAACCGGACGTAGTCGAACGAATCCTCACAACTCCGGAATGAAACCGAAGCTAACGAGAGAAGCAAACCGGAAAGAAGCTGAAAGAACATGCGGTGCCCCCATGTTTGGTTTTGGTATTTGATGACAATCTCTATGGACTAATGGTTGCCTTGAGTTATATTTGAAGGGTTTCTCCATAGGCTTTTCTTGGAGTCCATTTGTTGGTTTCAAGGAGAGTTTGTGATGACCGCGGTGCTATTAAGGAATTATCCAAAGACCGGTCATGTTAGTGTTGAGCTTATTGCAACCATGTCTTGAAGAATAAGATTGTGTGATCATTCATGTCCACCTTCAAGACATCATCCAAATGAAGAGAGTTGGAAAGATTCAACACACAAAGCACAAGATGTACCGAGGGATCAAGTGATCCCATGGTATGGTAAGCATTGTCCATTACGCTTTGTGTGCTAACCCATGGTCTTCGTGAGAGTTCTTTGTGGGGTTAGGTTGCAGTGCAAGTTCAAGTGATGCATAACGAAGAGATCAAGTGCTTGAAGCTTGCCGTCCATTGTGGTGACAATGGACTTGTGAAGATGAGTAAGAGTGGCTCACCCATAGTGGAGTATGGGGAGCAATCAACTAGTCTTCATCGAGCCAACGCTTAATCAAGAAAGGTGGTCCAACTTGAGGGAGTCAAGATCGTCATCATCTAGCTCAAGTGGACTTTGTGCAAGGCAAAGGTTTGCCCTTGATAGGTTTTCTATTTTACCGGTCTCATGGTAGTTGTGGGAGACCGGGTTATAGGATCGATTGCCGTACTATCAAGGGGGCTCTCGATGAGTTGCTTGATCGTATCGTTCGTAGAGAGCTCAAACCATTGCATCCTTGCATCATCTTTATTGGTTCTTGTTTGGTTCTTCTCCTTGCGAGTTTTGGAGCTTATGGTCATTTTTATGACAAGCTCGAGTTCATCGAAAACGGAGTTTGCATGCATCTTCTATGATGTTTTCGATGTTGGAGGATATGCCGTTTCTTCTCTCTTGGAGGTTTCACTCCTTTGTTTGTTAGGCATACCTCCCCTGCCTCTTCTTACTATATCCAACAAGCTTGAGTTTGCTCAATTGTCTTGTTTCCAACAAGCTTGAGTTTGCTCAATTCGGAGCTCATTTGCAGAAGTTATGGCAGTTCTGGTTTTATTGTTTTCCTCTGTTGTCTTCTCTGCAAAATGAAGGACTCCTAGTGTTGCTGATCTGGGGCATGCGGTAATCTTGCTCTCCGGAGCGGTAGTACCGCATGAGCCCTTCTTGGCGGTAGTACAGCAGTCGGCGGTAGTATCTGCAGGTGCTCAGTAGTACCGCTCTATGGGAGCGGTAGTACCGTCGGCCTCACGCCAGCGCAGACTACTCGAGCGGTAGTAGGGCGGATGTAATTTTACATCCGTGCCCTCTGTGATAGTACCAGCGCCCATGGCGCGGTAGTACCGTGGGCTCTGGCCAGGCTTAGCAGCATGAGCGGAAGTAGGGGCAGATGTAATTTTTACATCCGCGCCCTACGCGGTAGTAGCGCTCTTCGTGTGCGGTAGTACCATGCCGGATTTTTGCGCAGGTCCTCCCTCGGCGGAAGTAGGTACGGAAGTAATTTTTTACTTCCGTGCTTTCTCTGTGCCTAGTGGTGCCTGCCTTACGGTAGTACCGTGAGGCGGTAGTACCGCTCCGGCGGTTCTACCGTTCGTTGCCCTGTGCAACAGGCCTTCATCTGGCCAGTACTGCACTTGCGGTAGTACCGCAACCTGCAGCGGTAGTACCGCAGCCGACCGCGGTAGTACCGCAGCTCCATGCGGTAGTACCGCGTCGTGCGGGCTGAGTGAGGGGATAACGGTTGGATTTTCTCCCCACCTATAAAAGGGGGTCTTCTTCCCCATTGAGATTCAATCCTTTGAGCTCGTGTTCTTCCCCCATTGTTGACCTTCTTCGAGCTTGCTAACTCTCAATCCCTCCAATGATTCTTGCTAGTTCTTGAGGGAAAAGAGAGAGGAGATCTAGATCCATGTTTCCACCAATCACTTTCTCCTCTTAGTGAGGGGAACCCTTGGATCTAGATCTTGGAGTTCTTCGTGTTCTTCTTCGTTCTTCCTCTCATTTTCCTCCCTAGCATTAGTTGCTTTGGTGGGATTTGGGAGAGAAGGACTTGGGCACTCCGTGTGCCCTTGCCATTGCATTTGGTGCATCGGTTTGAGTTCTCCACGTGATACGTGGAAGTTACAAGTTGAGAAGCTTATTACTCTTGGGTGCTTGGTGCCCTTGAGCTTGTTCCTCTTGGGTGCTTGGGCGCCCTAGACGGTTGGTAGTGTTCGAGCTCAATCATTGTGGTGTAAAGCTCAAGACAAGCGTCGGGTCTCCAATTAGGTTGTGGAGATCGCCCGAGCAATTTGATGGTACCGTGACCGCCCCAAGGGTTGCCAAAGTGTACGGGTTCGCAACCGCCCCAAGGGTTGCCATTTATGCAGGTTCGGTGACCGCCCTCAAGGGTCACTTAGTGGAATCACGGCATCTTGCATTGTGCGAGGCGTGAGGAGATTACAGTGGCCCTAGTGGCTTCTTGGGAGCATTGTGCCTCCACACCGCTCCAAACGGAGATTAGCATCCGCAAGGGTGTGAACTTCGGGATACATCGTCGTCTCCGCGTGCCTCGGTTATCTCTTACCCGAGCCCTTTAATTATGCACTTTACTTTGTGATAGCCATATTGTTCCTTGTCATATATCTTGCTATCACATAGTTAATTATCTTGCTTAGCATAAGTTGTTGGTGCACATAGGTCAGCCTAGTTGCTTTAGGTTTTGTTCTTGACAAATTAACCGCTGGGTTTATTCCGCATTTGTTCAAGCCTAAACCGTAATTATTTTAAAGCGCCTATTCACCCCCCCTCTAGGCGACATCCTCGATCTTTCAGAAGCAAACAACATGGTAAATGCACAAGCATAAACATGGCATGATGCACAATCAAGTATGATGCATGTCCGGTTTAATGAGGCATGGCATGGCAAAGTGCAACAAACAATACTACAAGTTAAGTGGAGCTCAATATGCAACGAAACACCACATCAATTATTTAGTTCTCTCTTAGTTATGCTACCAAACAATGTTAAATGTTGTTAAACATGGCAAGAGGTGAAGCATAATTAAACTACCTATCTAGGCAAGTTTAAATGAGGACGGAACAACAAACAACAATTCCGGAAAATCCTCATATGCGTATTTTAGATTTGGTACTGTTCTGTCCTAAAGCATATTTTAATGTTATTAAACAGCAAAATAAAGTGCACCATGTTAAACTAGGCATGTTTCCACCCCATTTACATATAAAGTTTATTTAAAACCGAGCTACGGTTATTTAGTTATGAAATAAATCATTTTAACATGGCATTTGAGCAAATTTAAACAAACAGCATTTTAAACACTTTAAACATGGATGAAAGTGGCATATTATTAATCTACACAAAATTCTAAGCATTTTACATGTATAAATTATTTACATAAGATGCATGGTTGAGGAGTTATTATATGCATGAACAATGTGGGTTTTACGCAAATCTTAAATCCTGGGATAATTAGCAAATTTGTTCACGGAAAAAAAAACATGACATGGGCCGAAATTGGCTAGCCCAACAGTGCACAGGAGAGGTTGTGGGCGCTCACCCATGGGCTTTAGCCCAGTCGGTGGATGCGGCTGAGGCGCGCTGGGCCTGGCGCAGATCTGGCCCAAGCGGGCGACGTGGTCTCGTCCACGCTGACAGGATATAACGAGGAGGAGAGGCGCGGTCAACGCTCCAGAACAAGCGGGACTTGGCGCTGGTCGTCGACCCAGCACGCGGAAGCAGGGGAGGCCGGCGACGAGGGATTGGCGGAGGCAGCGGCAAGGAGAAGGACTCCGGCGAGGGTGATGCTCCTCCTGTGGACGCATCAGAGAGAGTGGGAGACGGGTGAGAGATAGAAGGTGAAGGGGAAGGAAGAAACAGGGGCACGAGCGCGGCTTGGCTCACCAGAGCTTCGCCATAGGCGTGCAGGCACGGCGGCGCTGCCGGAGGAGATGTAGGCGACGGGGAGGGTTCGTGGCGACGGCAGGACGTGAAGGAAGGCGCGAGGCTGGACCGGCCGGAGCTCGATGTGGTTGCTGAGGGGAACCGGATCCGAAGGCTGGAGCCTTGATCTAAAGAAGAGGACGGCCATGGCGTCCCTGCTCGATGAACTGAGAGAGCAGAGAGAGATGTCAGCGAGAGAACAAAAGAGGAAAACAGGAGCGAGAGGGTGAAGGGGAGCGACGGGACCTGGGGGTTTTGGGCGATGAAGACAGGCGCCCACGTCCTGGACGAAGCAGAGGACTTGGCGCGGTTATTACGACGAGGAATCGAACGAGAAGGTCGGGGAGCTCCTGCTTCTGTCCAGAGAGAAAGGATGGAGAGCAGGGGAGGTCAGTGCGGCCAAAGAGAGAGAGAGAATCGAGCCTTGAGCGGCGAGGTCTCACCGGCGAGGGGTGCCGGACGACCAGCGGGCGAAGCCGAAGGCAGTAGCTGCAGAAGACGGTGGCGATGGGATCTTGAGGCCGAGCCCAGGCCATGGCGGCTTCCTTCCGTTCCCTGACGGAAACGAGTCAGAGAGAGATGTGAGAGAGACAAAAGCATGGGAAGGAAGGGAGACAGGGGAGGAGATGAGCAGTATGAGGCCAGCGGCATGACCTGCTGCTGCTGTTGTCGCCGGCGGCGTGGACGCGCAAGGCGGCGGGGAGGCGACGAGGCAAGGAAGTTGTAAGTGCATCTAGTGCCCCTTAGTGATTTTGGTGTATTGAAGACTTATAGGTTAAGTAACTAATGCGTTTGTGAGTGTACACAGGTCTATAAGTCTATGAGGAGTTTGATATTCTGAGAGAAAGTCGACCCTAAAAATGAAGTTCTTCATCCAAGACTTTGATATTACGAAGACTTTCAAGACTTTGAAAGTGAAGAAATTGGTGTGACCTTGAAGACTTGGTATTCATTTAAGGAACATGAAGCGTGAAGACTTTTGTTTTCGTAGTTTCATTTTCTCTTTCTTGAGTCATAGGAAACACCGTCTTTGTTAAAGGGGGTCGAGGAAATACTAAGGAAATATTTCCATTTGATGCTCAACTCAAAATCCTACACCTACCAATCCTTCGAGTGAAGCTTTTGGAAATCTCATACGATTCAGTCAATTTCTTCAAAGGATGTAGACGAAGCTCTTACAGTCATTGAGGAATTTGTTACGGCCGAGGAGTTAGGAATTCGCCATGCGAATTGCCTACACAAATGAGGAACATGATAGTACGAGGAATTTGAGAGTCAAATTTCCGACCGTTGCTGTCTTGGCCGCCACCTGTCCCAAAATATCTTATCCACCTAACGGTCATATCATTGAAGGGCATTTATGTCTTATCATGTCGGGCTGCTCCCTAGGCTATAAATAGCCGCCCCCTACAACCACTAGCTGGTTGGCTGCTCCGAGAGAACTCTGAAGGACTCCTAGTGTTGCTGATCTGGGGCATGCGGTAGTACTGCTCACCGGAGCGGTAGTACCGCAGGCCCTTGCGGTAGTACCGCAGTCCATCTTGATAGTATCTGCAGGTGCTCACGGTAGTACCGCTCTATGGGAGCGGTAGTACCGCGGCCTCGTGCCAGCGCAGCTACTCGGCGGTAGTAGGCGGATGTAATTTTTACATCCGTGCCCTCTGGCGGTAGTACCGCGCCGCGAGCGCCGGTAATCTTGTGGGCTCTGGCGGCTTAGCGACATGAGCCAAGTAAGGGGCAGATGTAATTTTTACATCCGCGCCCTCTGCGTAGTAGCGCTCTTCGTGTGCGGTAGTACCATGCCGGATTTTTGCGCAGTTCCTCCCTCGGCGGAAGTAGATGGAAGTAATTTTTACTTCCGTGCTTTCTCTATGACTAGTGTTGCCTGCCTTACGGTAGTACCGTGAAGGCGTAGCAGTAGTACCGCTCCGGCGGTTCTACCGTTCGTTATACAATACAGCGAGCCTTCATCTGGCCAAGATTGCACTTGCGGTAGTACCGCAACCTGCAGCGGTAGTATCGCAGCCGACCGCGGTAGTACCGCAGCTCCATGCGGTAGTACCGCGTCGTGCGAGCTGAGTGAGGGGATAACGGTTGGATTTTCTCCCCACCTATAAAAGGGGGTCTTCTTCCCCATTGAGATTTAATCCTTTGAGCTCGTGTTCTTCCCCCATTGCTGACCTTATTCGAGCTTGCTATCTCTCAATCCCTCCAATGATTCTTGCTAGTTCTTTAGGGAAAAGAGAGAGGAGATCTAGATCCATGTTTCCACCAATCACTTTCTCCTCTTAGTGAGGGGAACCCCTTGGATCTAGATCTTGGAGTTCTTCGTGTTCTTCTTTCGTTCTTCCTCTCATTTTCCTCCCTAGCATTAGTTGCTTTGGTGGGATTTGGGAGAGAAGGACTTGGGCACTCCGTGTGCCCTTGCCATTGCATTTGGTGCATCGGTTTGAGTTCTCCACGTGATACGTGGAAGTTACAAGTTGAGAAGCTTATTACTCTTGGGTGCTTGGTGCCCTTGAGCTTGTTCCTCTTGGGTGCTTGGGCGCCCTAGGCGGTTGGTGGTGTTAGGAGCTCAATCATTGTGGTGTAAAGCTCGAGGCAAGCGTCGGGTCTCCAATTAGGTTGTGGAGATCGCCCGAGCAATTTGACGGGTACCGTGACCGCCCCAAGGGTTGCCAAAGTGTCTGGGTTCGTAACCGCCCCAAGGGTTGCCATTTATGCGGGTTCGGTGACCGCCCTCAAGGGTCACTTAGTGGAATCACGGCATCTTGCATTGTGCGAGGCGTGAGGAGATTACGGTGGCCCTAGTGGCTTCTTGGGGAGCATTGTGCCTCCACACCGCTCCAAAGCGGAGATTAGCATCCGCAAGGGTGTGAACTTCGGGATACATCGTCGTCTCCGCGTGCCTCGGTTATCTCTTACCCGAGCCCTTTAATTATGCACTTTACTTTGTGATAGCCATATTGTTCCTTGTCATATATCTTGCTATCACATAGTTAATTATCTTGCTTAGCATAAGTTGTTGGTGCACATAGGTCAGCCTAGTTGCTTTAGGTTTTGTTCTTGACAAATTAACCGCTGGGTTTATTCCGCATTTGTTCAAGCCTAAACCGTAATTATTTTAAAGCGCCTATTCACCCCCCCTCTAGGCGACATCCTCGATCTTTCAGAAGCAAACAACATGGTAAATGCACAAGCATAAACATGGCATGATGCACAATCAAGTATGATGCATGTCCGGTTTAATGAGGCATGGCATGGAAAAGTGCAACAAACAATACTACAAGTTAAGTGGAGCTCAATATGCAACGAAACACCACATCAATTATTTAGTTCTCTCTTAGTTATGCTACCAAACAATGTTAAATGTTGTTAAACATGGCAAGAGGTGAAGCATAATTAAACTACCTATCTAGGCAAGTTTAAATGAGGACGGAACAACAAACAACAATTCCGGAAAATCCTCATATGCGTATTTTAGATTTGGTACTGTTCTGTCCTAAAGCATATTTTAATGTTATTAAACAGCAAAATAAAGTGCACCATGTTAAACTAGGCATGTTTCCACCCCATTTACATATAAAGTTTATTTAAAACCGAGCTACGGTTATTTAGTTATGAAATAAATCATTTTAACATGGCATTTGAGCAAATTTAAACAAACAGCATTTTAAACACTTTAAACATGGATGAAAGTGGCATATTATTAATCTACACAAAATTCTAAGCATTTTACATGTATAAATTATTTACATAAGATGCATGGTTGAGGAGTTATTATATGCATGAACAACAGGGGTTTTCTGCAAATCTTAAATCCTGGGATAATTAGCAAATTTGTTCACGGAAAAAAAACATGACATGGGCCGAAATTGGCTAGCCCAACAGTGCACAGGAGAGGTTGTGGGCGCTCACCCATGGGCTTTAGCCCAGTCGGTGGATGCGGCTGAGGCGCGCTGGGCCTGGCGCAGATCTGGCCCAAGCGGGCGACGTGGTCTCGCCCACGCCGATGTGATCGAACGAGGAGGAGAGGCGCGGTCAACGCTCAGAACAAAGCGGGACTTGGCGCTGGTCGTCGACCCAAAGACCTGTGAGCGAGGGAGGCCGCTGACGAGGATTGGCGGAGGCAGCGGCAAGGAGAAGGACTCGGCGAGGTGATGCTCCTCCTGGGCCTTGTCGAGAGAGTGGGAGACGGGTGAGAGATAGAAGGTGAAGGGAAGGAAGAAACAGGGCACGAGCGGCTTGGCTCACCAGAAGCCGCCATAGGCGCAGGCAAGGCCTGGCCGGAGGAGATGTAGGCGACAGGGAGGGTTCGTGGCGGCGGGACGTGAAGGACGGCGCGAGGCTGGACCGGCCGGAGCTCGATGTGGTTGCTGAGGGGAACCGGATCCGAAGGCTGGAGCCTTGATCTAAAGAAGAGGACGGCCATGGCGTCCCTGCTTGATGAACTGAGAGAGCAGAGAGAGATGTCAGCGAGAGAACAAAAGAGGAAAACAGGAGCGAGAGGGTGAAGGGGAGCGACGGGACCTGGGGGTTTTGGGCGATGAAGACAGGCGCCCACGTCTGGGCGAAGCGGAGGACTTGGCGCGGTTATTCTGACGAGGAATCGAGCGAGAAGGTCGGGAGCTCCTGCTTACATCGAGAGAGAAAAGATGGAGAGCGGGGAGGTCGGTCTGCCAAAGAGAGAGAGAATCGGTAGCGCAGCAGCGAGGTCTCACCGGCGAGGGGTGCCGGACGACCAATGGCGAAGCCAAGGCGATGGCTGCAGAAGACGGTGGCGATGGGATCTTGAGGCCGAGCCTGTGCCATGGCGGCTTCCTTCCGTTCCTCGACTAAACGAAGAGAGAGAGATGTGAGAGAGACAAAAGCATGGGAAGGAAGGGAGACAGGGGAGGAGATGAGCAGTATGAGGCCGGCGGCATGACCTGCTGCTGCTGTTGTCGCCGGCGGCGTGGACGCGCAAGGCGGCGGGGAGGCGACGAGGCAAGGAAGTTGTAAGTGCATCTAGTGCCCCTTAGTGATTTTGGTGTATTGAAGACTTATAGGTTAAGTAACTAATGCGTTTGTGAGTGTACACAGGTCTATAAGTCTATGAGGAGTTTGATATTTACAGAGAAAGTCGACCCTAAAATGAAGTTCTTCATCCGAAGACTTTGATATTACGAAGACTTTACGAAGACTTTGAAAGTGAAGAAATTGGTGTGACCTTGAAGACTTGGTATTCATTTAAGGAGCATGAAGCGTGAAGACTTTTGTTTTCGTAGTTTCATTTTCTCTTTCTTGAGTCATAGGAAACACCGTACTGTTAAAGGGGGTCGAGGAAATACTAAGGAAATATTTCCATTTGATGCTCAACTCAAAATCCTACACCTACCAATCCCTTCGAGTGAAGCTTTTGGAAATCTCATACAGTTCAGTCAATTTCTTGATGTAGACGAAGCTCTTACGGTCATTGAGGAATTTGTTCGATCGAGGAGTTAGGAATTCGCCATGAATTGCCTACCTGATGAGGAACATGATAGCCACGAGGAATTTGAGAGTCAAATTTCCGACCGTTCTTTGTCTTCTTGGCCACTGTCCCAAAATATCTTATCCACCTAACGGTCATATCATTGAAGGGCATTTATGTCTTATCATGTCGGGCTGCTCCCTAGGCTATAAATAGCCGCCCCTACAACCACTAGCTGGTTGGCTGCTCCGAGAGAACTTGACACTTGTCATTTGAGAGCAACCCATCCTCTGAGGACTTTGAGAGAAAATCATCAAGTGAGGAAAAACCCAAAAGTGAGGAAAAACCCAAAAACCAAACCCTAACAAACCCAAAGTGATTGAGCATCACTGAAGAAATTGATCCTGCGTGGATCCGACGCTTGTTACCTTTGAAGACTGTGCTTCTTCCAGACGGTTAGGCGTCATGGTCTAGAGCATCCAAGAGGAATTGTGGATCGCCGAGTGACCAAGTCTGTGAAGGTTTGGAAGTCGCTGAAGACTTACCACAGTGATTGGACGAGGTCTGTGTGACCTTAGTTCAAGGAGAATACGGTGAGGACTTGGTGTCTGAGCTGTGTGCTCGATGGATTGGGTGTCCGGGGCTGTGTGTCCTCGAGTTTAAATACTCGGCCGCTCCAACCAGACGTACAAGCCGAGACAGCGGTTGGAACTGGTCTACCAAATCATTGTCTTCACCAACCTAAGCTGGTTCTATTTCCTCAACCCTTTCATTTCCTCATTCCGTGTTGAGTATTTGTTCATATCTGTGTTTGAAGACTTTGGTGAAGACTTTCTCAATTTCCTCAGCTCAATTTCTTGGTCTGTTTGTCTTCATCTGTGTTATCCTGTGATTACGCTACGTACTCTGTGATTGTCTTCATTTCATCATGATGACTATGCTTGTAATCTGTTATGCTTACTTCGAGTACTTATTCATTGCAAGTAGTTCTTCGCTAAGGAATTTCCTCACCGCAAATTCCTCGATGAAGAATTCATAAAACCGCCTATTCACCCCCCTCTAGTCGATATAACGCACTTTCAATTGGTAGCGAGCAAGGTACTCCCTTGTTACGTGTGATTTTAGTTTAACCACCGGAGTTTTAGTTATGTCGACCGCAGTATGATCAAGGTCTCGGCAGGGTGTCCTACCTTCGATGGGACGGACTACCCCTCTTTGGAAGAACAAAATGCGAATGCATCTTGAAGCAATTGACAACGATCTACGGTATGTTGTGACAAAGGTGTTTCCTCGGTCACACCTTCTCTTAATGATCTTGATGTGAAGAGATTCAAGCAACTCGATTCTCAAGCGAAGAATATCATATGTGGCCATCTGAGCAAAGGTCAATATGGAAGAGTGAGTGCTTTGGAATCGCCAAACTCATCCGGGACGGGCTGTCCAAAGTAAATGAAGGTGTTTCAACTCAGCGTGACTCTCGAGTTGATGTTCTTGGAATCTCTTCAACCGCTTCAAAAGACTCGACAACGAAAATGTTCAACAAACCTTCGATCGCCTCACTGACATCTCAAATGAGCTTCAAGCACTGGGTGCCACTGACATCACCGACCATGAGGTGGTGAAGAAATTGCTAAGATCGCTTGATTCCTCATTTGATACTTTGGCACTGATGATACAAGAATGAGCTGACTACAAGTCTCTTGATCCTGCTGATATCCTCGAAAGGCTAAATACTCACGAGTTCGACTTCTTTGAAAAGAGATATCTCTATGATTACGGCTATGGAAAACACGTGCCACGAAGGCCAAGGCTGTGTCCGAATCTGAGAGTGAAGACTCGGTAGTAGCCTAGGAGATCTGAAGAATTTGGCGAGGAGCTAACTTTGCTCGTGAAGAAATTCCAGAAATTCTCAAGGCGTGGTCACTTTGGAAAATCCTCAAGAAGCGGTGATTCCTCATCTAGTGACTATAAGAGAAGACTTTGTCACAAATGCAAGAAACCTGGTCACTATATCCAAGATTGTCCTCGGTGGGAAAAGGAATTAAGAAAGAAGAAACACAAGGATTACAGTTACGATGGCGTGAAGAAGAAAAAGAAATCATCAAAATCTTCATCATCAAAATCCTCAAAACCTTCTTCTCACAAGAAGAGCAGCTCCAAAAAGGCTCGGGCATTCATTGGCAAGCAAATGGACTCTGAAGCTGAATCTGAGGAAAATGAGGAAGAGGAGGAGTCCGAAGAATCCGAATCTGGTGTGGCTAGTCCGGCTCTTACTCGCTTTTGTTAGCAAGTCCATCTTCAAGATCAAGAAAGCCCGACTCACCGACAAGCCCGATGAGGATGATGATGACTACGCTCCCACCTATTGCTTCATGGCAAAAGGTGCTAAGGTACTAAATTTCACCTCCTCTGAATATAGTGAAAATGAATCAGATGAGGATCTCAAGCCCAGCTACTCTAAACTTGCTAATATTGCTATAAAACAACAAAGGGCTTATGAGAAGTTTCAAAACATTCTAGATAAGAGTGATGATATGTTAGGAGAAGAAATGGATCGCACTCAAGCCCCGATCGAAAATCTTCAGAGACTTGGTCTAGGCTTGACAACCTTCAAGGTCATCATAACACTCTCTTATCGATCATGAGAAACTTTCTTATGAATTTCTTCAAAGAAAGCAAGATCTTGAGAAGATAAGAGTGAGTTATGAAGATCTTCAGAAGGAGCGCGATTCATTACTTGCTCAACAAATCAGCGCTTCTCAAGAAGAATTTGTTCCTCCATGCTTAAAGTGCATTGAACATGAAACTGCTAATTCTTCACCTGAATGTTCAAATGCTTCAACTGTTACAAATTCTTCACCTGCCTCGCTATCACTAATTCCTCATCTCGAGGACATTGCTAGTATCCTTGACGATGCATGATCGAAGGAATTGTACATGACAGGCATGTACAAAAGCCTCAAAGGGCATCGAGACTCTTTGTGATGTGCTTAAAAGCGAGATCCTCAATAGGAACCCTAGGAAAGAGGGCATTGCCTTTGAGAGGAAACTCAATCTTGATGGAACGTATTGGAAGCCCGGCGGTATCCCAAAACCTCATGGAGTTCTGCAAAGGGACCTCCGATTGATCCATCTACCTTATCTGGTTTTACGTGCGAATTTCCTCATTCTCTTGATGAGTCATTTGACTCCAACTATAAACTGTTCAAAAATCAGAATGGTGAAGTATTTGCTAGATATGTTGGCACTAAGCTGCAGGAACGGTTCCCCTATGAAGAAAATCTGGGTTCCCAAGAAGTGCCTTGAAAGTCTTCAGGTGAATGTCCTCATGACACCACCAGTGAAGAATAGGAACCCCAGATCAAATTCTTTATATGGACCAAATTCTTCATATGGATCCAAGTCCTCATACGGACCAAATTCCTCGTGGATCAAATTCCTCAAAAGGATCAAAGTCCTCATATGATTATCATCGTGCTAACAACTCTGTTTCGCAGGTAGAGCTAAGGGCTATGAATATGTGCATTATTCTTCAAACCAATATGTTCATAAGTCCTCGAAGAATTTCTCCGCTTATTCATATGCTTACCCTAACCCCTCTTATGTGAAACGAAATGGTTTGGCCTCTATGCCACCATTCTCGTATGGTGCTTTCATGAGAATGATGAACTCTTTGCCACCCCTTGGATGTGGGTGGTGAAGAAAAAGAACTAATCTCTTCTGCAGGGTCAGGTCTCGGGCGTGCCTAAACGTCTGAAGAATTTCTTTGGGGGCACGACAAAATGCACGAAAGGGCCTTGAGGCTAATCATGATGAAATGAACTTTCATTTCACACGTCCTCCTCTTGCTTATCTGAATCTTGATCGATGAAATTCATCGATGAACTTGATATCATATTCTTCAGCGATGAAGTATATGAGATCGTAAGTTGTACTAATTCATCTGCAGGATGATCAACCCAAAGCCACCGAGTGGGTTCTCGATAGTGGATGTACAAATCACATGACCGGTGACAAGAATCTATTGATGGATGCTACCTTATCACCGTCACATCTGAAGCATATCATCTTCTTTGACAAAGGCAAAAGTCGGTATTGGGACTTGGTAAGGTTGCTATCTCTAAGGACATGCACATGGACAAAGTCATGCTTGTTGAGTCTTTAGGATATAACCTCATGTCGGTCTCAATGCTTTGTGATCTTGATATGGTTGTTATCTTTGGCAAGTATCGTTGTATTGTGATTATGGAAGTGACAATTCCAAAGTCTTGAAGGCTTTAGGAGAGGAGACTTGTATATTGTTGACTTCTCTCTGAGGACCACAACCAGCCGTGTGCCTACTTGCAAAAGCAGGAAGGCTGGCTATGGCATCGACGACTTGGTCACGCAGGCATGAGGAATTTACTGCGCTTGCGAAGAAGAAGCATGTCATTGGCATTGAGAATGTCAAATTCCTCAAGGATCACCTATCACGAACTGTGAAGCTGGAAAAATGACCAAGGCCAAGCATCCAGTGAAGACTATCATGACCACTACTCGTCGCTTGAATTGCTTCACATGGACCTCTTTGGTCCCAATCATTATTCAAATTTGTCGTTAATGAAGCGTCACTATATGGCTTTGTTATTGTTGATGATTACTCTCGTTACACATGGGTACACATTGTTACTTACAAAAATCAAGTGCGGGGAAGTCTTCAAGCGATTTTCCTCGAGGGCTTCAACTAACTTTGGTGTGAAGATCAAGCACATCGGAGTGACAATGGGCCGAGTTCAAGAATTCCGGTCTTGATGACTATCTTGATGAACTTGGTATCACTCATGAGTTATCTGCTCCTTATACTCCTCAGCAAAATGGCATCGTGGAGCGCAAGAACAGAACTCTTGTTGAGATGGCTCGCACTATGCTTGATGAATACAAAACACCTAGTCGTTTCTGGATTGAAGCAATTGACACTGCGTACCACATCATCAACAGAGTATATCTTCACAAATTCTTCAAGAAGACTGCCTATGAACTCCTCACTAACAAGAAACCTAATGTTTTATGCTTGGTTACGGAAAGGACTCGCACACCTCTGAGTCTTCAACATCGCTCTTCACAAGATTGTTGACCTTTGTAGATGTGCGGTTCGATGAAACTAATGGCTTGCAAAGAGAGCACCTACCTACGTGTTAGACGAACCAACACTGAGGATTCTATCAGGTTCAAGGCAACCGAGGATGTCATTCCTCTTGAAGAAACTCTTGAAGAATTCATTCCTCAGACGTGAAGAACGTCGAGTGATGCACTGAAGATAATCTTTGAAGAAAATGGTGTTGAGGAAAATGATCAAATTCCTCGGCGACAACCAGCTCATCCTCGCGTTGCAAAAGAAGTGCAAGTTGACAAGATCATCGATGACATTGAAGCGCCAGTCCTCTCACACGCTCAAAAGCTTCACATTTATCTAACTTTTGTGGGCACTATGCTTTTGTCTCTATCACAGAGCCCTCTAAGGTAGATGAAGCATTTACGAGCCGGAGTGGATTCAGGCCATGCAAGAAGCATTACATCGATTCGAGCTCAACAATGTGCAGGAACTGGTCAAACGTCGAGATCCTCGCAAGCATAATATCATTGGCACAAAGTGGATCTATCGCAACAAGCAAGATGAAAATGGTCTTGTGGTGAGGAATAAGGCACGACTAGTAGCTCAAGGCTACACGCAGTTGAAGGAATTGACTTCGATGAAACTTTTGCACCGCCGCTAGACTTGAGTCTATTCGCATATTACTACGCCTATGCTAACCATCACAATATCACTTTATATCAAATGGATGTGAAAAGTGCATTCCTCAATGGTAAGCTTGAGGAAGAAGTATATGTTGCTCAACCCCTGTGTTTTGAAGATCCAAAGAATCCTCGACAAAGTCTTGAGACTCAATAAGGCCCTCTATGGCCTCAAGCAAGCCCCTCGGGCGTGGTATGATACATTGAAGGAATTCTTCGTGAAGAATGGCTTCACACCTGGTTCACTCGATCCTACTCTCTTTACTAAATCTTATGATGGTGAACTTTTTGTGTGCCAAATATATGTTGATGATATTATCTTTGGTTGTACTGACCAACGCTATAGTGATGAATTTGCCTACATGATGAGTGAAGAATATCAAATGTCTATGATGGGAGAGTTGAAAGTCTTCTTAGGGCTTCAAATTAAATCAACAACACAATGGCATATTCATATCTCGGAGAAATACCTCAAAGATGTCACGAAGAAATTCGGCATGCAAGGCGCAAAGGTGTCAAAATTCCTATGCCCACAAATGGCCATCTATGCACCGATGAAAATGGTATTGACTTGATCACAAGGTATACCGCTCCATGATTGGTTCCTTATTGTACTTATGTGCATCTAGGCGGATATAATGCTTAGTGTTTGCATGTGTGCCCGATTTCAAGCTACACCAAGGAATCACACCATAAGGCTGTGAAGCATATTCTTCGATATCTAGCTCACACACCAACACTAGGATTATGGTACCCCAAGGGCTCTACTTTTGATCTCATTGGATATTACGACTCGACTATCTTTGGTGATCGTGTGGACCACAAGTCAACATCTGGTACTTGTCATTTCCTCGGACGATCTTTGGTCCGTTGGTCCTCGAAGAAAGCAGAATCGTGTATCACTGTCCACTTCGGAAGCTGAATACATTGCTGATGGCTCGTGTTGTGCTCAATTGCTATGGATAAAGCAAACCCTCAAGGACTACGGCATCAACGTGAAGAATGTGCCTCTCTATTGTGACAATGAGAGTGCCATCAAGATTGCTCACAACCAGTTCAGCACTTCGAAGACAAAGCACATTCAAATTCGTCATCATTTTCTTCGTGATCATGTGTTGAAGGGCGACATCTCCATCGAAAGCACGTGAAGACTGAAGAACAGCTAGCTGATATCTTCACTAAGCCCTTGGATGAGAAGAAATTTAGCAAGTTGCGGTGTGAGCTAAATATCTTAGAATCTTGAATGTTCTTTGAAAAGGACACACATCCTAACACTTATGCAAAATTGATGACTTAGATGTGCAACACATGAAGAAACGTTTTTCTTCAATCAATGAAGAATAAGACTCTAAGTGTGAAGAAATTAATGAAGAAATTGATTCTCGTAACCCTACGACAATTGTACGCGGTGTATGCGAAATCATCATTCTTATACGGTGGGTCACGCCACCACCAAAGTTGAAATCTTCAATTTGAGTTTTTCCTCAGTTTTGAAATTCTTGATTTTTCAAATTCTTCAACTTTGCAAAATCTTCACTATTTCCGTCGTCTTTCTTCATTGGCTATATATATATATGGGTTTATGTCCTCTACAACATTCACTTATGGCTATTTCCTCAAGTCGCTTTTATGCTAAGTGAATGTGATCGGACCCTTCCCCTCTATGCTATACTCAACCCAATCCATTCACAAATTCTTCATGTGCGTTCTACTTTGAAACTCGTTCAAAATCTTCACTTGTGTCCTTGACGGTGAAGAAATTGCGAACGGAACTTTAAAACGAATCTTATCCAAACCTTCATTTTTGCCGCTCAAACCGTTCCGCATCCCACGATGCATTACTTTATTCACCCATGATCGTACACGATCTCCACTACACAGTATGTGGGTGACACATGTCGTGAGAAGGGAAATGGTCAGGGGCATGTTCGTCCTAAATCTTCGGGCGACCCGTTTTTCACCGCGTCTATAAATATCCCTCTCCCTTCCTCACTCTTTTACTCTGCTCGACCTCTCTCTCCCGCCGAGCTCCTCAAACCCTAGCGCCGCCCGCTACTCCATCGTCCGGTGAGGAAAAGTTTCATCGCCTTGACCTCGTCAGCCGACGCATCGCGCCGATCATGGAAATCTTCACTCATTGTCGCCGTAGCTGTCTTCCTCCGCCAAGTTAGGGCGTGGAAGATCTGAGCAGACGAACTTCCCAACTGTTCTTCTCGGTTCGTCGTGTTCTTCACTTCGGGTAATTAAAAGTTACTTTTATTACTCGCTTTGATTCTCAAATTTTCTTCAAATTCTTCAAAGGTGTTTATTCCTCAAATCTTCACACATATGAACACCTCAAATCTCTTGACTCGTTTCTCTAAGCTATGATTTTCTTCAAGATTCCTCAATTGTGTGGATCCTCGATCTATACAACTCTGGAACCTAAGACAAAGAACACTTAGTAAAATTCTTCCAGGCTCATCTGGTCAAATCCTCAAAACTTGTTTTTTTGAAAAACCTTCTGAGAACGCATATGACCTCTCCAAATTCCTCGCACCTATACTCTGTTCACGGTACAAATGTCATTCTTGAATCCCTAGGTTCTCATCAACTTAACTCATTTGCAGCGTTCCTCGAAGAAAAACTGCACACTTCTTGAGAGAACTCAATTGTTCAATTTCCTCAAGCTGAAGAAAATGGCAGATGGTAAGAAGCCACGAAGGGAGGAAAGAAACACGAGGTTATGATTGCGTTTGAAATCCACGAGGAAATATATCTTGACTCTTTGACACCGGATGAAGAAAGCAAAAATCAACGCAAGGTGCGTATTCGGAAGATTGAGCGGAGATGGGCACAGGAATGGAGGGAATATAGATATGTAACTCCTAAGTACATGAAGAAATTCGCTCTTAATCCTCCATGCCCAAGAGCTCCTTTGGCACTGGCCAAATAGCTGATCCCACAAGCATCAAACGAGGTGAGGACTTTCACGATGAATGGGCTAAACGCCAAGCAAAATTGGCAAAGCAAGCAAAGGAGGCGGTGAAGAAATTCAATGAGGATTACGCATGCGCTCTTGCCACAGAGGTCTCGGTCAAACCGAGGAAATCAATGCAAAAGAAGCCTGCTCATAAGCCAAGTGCTTCATCATCAACCCTCATGGCCAAGTTCCTCGTGACACCTTCCAAGCAAATTCCTCAAGCTGCTGCTGCTCCACCAAAGTCCTCAATAGCTCCGTCAAAACCTTCGGTTCTGTGCACCTAGCTACATGTCAAAGGACTGCTGGCTTTTCAATTGCCTCGGCGTCTCTGCAAGTTCTCTTGACTCCCATTTCTTCAATCGGTCCGACTCGGTGAAGACCAAAGCAACATTTGGGACGAGGTCCTCGGCCTAGCCCAAAGAAGAAAATGGTTGCATTCCATGTGCCATCGATGATGAGGCATCGATGAAGAACTCATGGGAATCATCGAGACCGTCAAGTAAGGGCCGCTAGAGCCAAAGGTACATCTGTGCCATCGCTATTGGACCCGAAGAAAGTCCTCGACTTTATTGATCTACGGCACAATGATCCCAATACCCCTACGCACGACCTTCATTTGACACTGGACAAAGTCATATGTTGACTCACTTCATAGCTGAAGAAAAATGGAAGTATGAAAAGGCGAGGGAAATCAAAAGGCTCAATACAGGAAGGAGAAGTTCACGAAGAAAACGTTGTCAAGATGACACGAGAAGCTTCTCCAGGTCGGACTGAAATTCAAAACCTCGGCAAAAAAACTTCGATTCATACTATGCTGATTGGCAAGGAGCCAAGGTCGATTCGTCAACTCGACGAAGAAACTCACAAATGTTCTGTCCCAATGCAACATGAAATTCCTCAGTGGAGCCTCGGCTCGACCCTCTTGAAAAAAAATTCCAGCACCGGCGATGACGTTCGACCTGGCCGATGAAAGCGTTGATTCGAGGCTGATGATCCCATTCCGGCATTGAAGAAATTGCGGGGCACCCACTAGTGGTGCGCTGAAGAAATACTCAAGGCAGAGGCTGCATCGATTGCTCTGAAGAAACTGAACCAAATTCTCGGCTCCTCCTGCGCCAACTCCAACTCCAATTCTTCCATCCGCACGATGTGAAGAAAACCAAGGCTGAGCGAGCTGCTATGAAGAAAAGGAAAGCATCAGCTGCGTCGATTCTTGGGTGAAGAAAATGAAGCCAATGACCAGCTCATTCGAAAATCCAATTGATGCTGTTCCAATTTCCTCCATACCATCAAAGGAAGTTGTTCATTTTGGAGAAGACTATGAGATCCCAATCGGATCCGATGAAGAACATCGAGTCTGCTTTGCTTCGTCGGAAGCGACTTGATGAAGAAATTGAAGTGGATGCCATCCCTTCAACCCCGATTATTCCCTCATCGGACTATGAAATTCCTCGGCTGGTCTTTGAGGAAATTGAAGATGAAGATGTGGATATTGGATGCACCACACGGTGATCAATGATGACTTTTGGGAAAGTCGGGATCCCAATACTCCTCTCTTCACCCGCTCCAACAGATTCCTCGCCCCTGCACAAACAGTCCGAATCGACTCTGAAGAAAATCAACCTTTGGTTACGTGCATGAAGAAATTCCAGCCACTAGTCTTTGATGAAACTGCCGCCGCTAATCCTCGATCGCACTGTTGAGGAACAAGAAATTCTCGACTGAAGAACACGAACTTACGATTCACGAGGTGGTGATGCAACTCATCGACACCCTCTCGCCCAAGCAAAAGAATCCGTTCTCAACCAAGCAAAAGTTCAAGGCTGAAGATTTCTTTGCCGAGCACGTATTTTTCATGAATATAATCCTTATGATTACGCTCGCATTAGGAAGAGGCGCTTACGGACTGCCAGCCAAGCCAACTTCTATTCCTCGGTGCTCTTCAATAAGGATAAAATCTTCGATCATGCTCATATTCCTCATGTGGATATGGAGTCCTTTGCCGAGCTTTGAGCCCTCCTCGGTGTTCTTCACGATGCGGGACTTCTAAATTTCTGACCGATATACGTGGATCGGAATGAAGAGCTAATTCTTGATTTTATGCAACACTCCACATCACCGGAGACGTCAAGACGTGAACTCATGGGTCTTAGATTGGATGACCGAAAATACTCACTACAAGGCACCAGCAACTGAATTGCTTCTTGCCCTACCACTCGATCCTCCACTTGATGGTGCACGTCGTATCTATGACGAACCGTAACTTACAAATCACTATATGCAAGTGCTGATGAAGCCTTTGAAGCCAAGGCAGGCCCCAAGAACCAAATTCCTCGTCAAGGAATTATTATATGTGCCTCGAACAGTCTATCATATTCTGACGAAGACAATGAGTCCAATCAAAGGTCACGACTCGAATGATGAAGAAGTCGTTGGCATCATGAAGAATATGCTTTTCAACATCATCCATGGCGTTCTCGTCAACTTCCATGATTTCTTCATGAGGACTCTGGCAAACATTGCTATGTCACCATTTGAGATGAAGCCTTATGCGCCTTGGATTATGAGATTCATCAGGACAAGGTCTTCACTCAATTACAAAGGCGATACTTTGAACCACTGCAGCTACTTGCCCCGATTGAAGTCCTCAAGCGGACAATTACCTCGGTGATGACAAGGGCAAGGCCCTTCTTGTGATCGATGAAGGCATTCGTCCATTGGATGGACAGTTTATAGCGACATCCTACTCCACCAATGATGACTACGCCACACATGACTCGGCCATAAATACCTCGGTCAAGCAAAATCCTCAAGCTCGCACCAGGTGATGGTGATCGTGAGTTACTCCTCAGTCTTCATCAGAAGGTTGATCCTAATCATAAGTGGGTCAAGCGTCAATTTGGTACTCTTCTTTACAACATGACCTCAACACACAATGCAGTGAAGAAAAACCACTACTACCTTCATGAAACCTTCAAGCGCACCTGGGATGTTCTTTCACATGTCTACAGTGAAGAAGAACTGACTTCAATGGGTCTCAAGGAAGAATTTGACTGGTCTGCACCTCCTCGAAGAAATTCAAGAAGGTCAAAGTTCCTTCCTTGGTGGCCAGCTCCTATTCTTCATCTCGCGACACCGATGAAAATGAAGACTTGGAAGACACCGCGGCTGGTCCTACTTCAACAAACAACCCGACAATCTTTGGCGCTCCGTCTTCAACTTGAAATTCTTCAAGAGCGTTAGTCCTCGGTTTCGATCCTTTTGGTCATTCGATGACAAAGGGGAGAAATTTGAGTTAGTCTTCAAGCGGGTCTAGTTTTTGTCTATATACCGTATTTTATTAAGTTACAACTCGCGTTCTTACGAAACCTTTTATTGGATCGAGTTGTAATCTTAAACCCGATGGTGCTTTGATACTTTTGATGCATTATGCTCTTGCTCTATGTTACGATTCTCGTGAGCTCCTTGAAAATCTTCATAGCAAATCGATTTGAGCTCGATATTCTTGATGCGTTACTTTGCATAACATCAAGCACCATATTTCATCATGCATTTCAAATTCTTCATATTATATGTTAAATCGTGTATGAATTACAAGATATAGGGGAGATCTCCATGATTCAATTCTTCAAATGTGCATTGCCTCAAAAGCAAATTCCTCACTATGCACATCTTCGTGGGAGTTCTTCTATATCTTGCAATCAAATTCCTCATTATCAGTATTTACAATTCATATGTTTATCCCGTTGAAAACTTAACCCATATTGTCATCAATCACCAAAAAGGGGGAGATTGTAAGTGCATCTAGTGCCCCTTAGTGATTTTGGTGTATTGAAGACTTATAGGTTAAGTAACTAATGCGTTTGTGAGTGTACACAGGTCTATAAGTCTATGAGGAGTTTGATATTTACAGAGAAAGTCGACCCCTAAAATGAAGTTCTTCATCTGAAGACTTTGATATTACGAAGACTTTCGAAGACTTTGAAAGTGAAGAAATTGGTGTGACCTTGAAGACTTGGTATTCATTTAAGGAACATGAAGCGTGAAGACTTTTGTTTTCGTAGTTTCATTTTCTCTTTCTTGAGTCATAGGAAACACCGTACTGTTAAAGGGGGTCGAGGAAATACTAAGGAAATATTTCCATTTGATGCTCAACTCAAAATCCTACACCTACCAATCCCTTCGAGTGAAGCTTTTGGAAATCTCATGCTGATTCAGTCAATTTCTTGATGTGAGACGAAGCTCTTACAGTCATTGAGGAATTTGTTCTGACCGAGGAGTTAGGAATTCGCCAAAGGCGAATTGCCTACACAAATGAGGAACATGATAGCCCCGAGGAATTTGAGAGTCAAATTTCCGGCCGTTCTTATCTTCTTGGCCTTGTTGTCCCAAAATATCTTATCCACCTAACGGTCATATCATTGAAGGGCATTTATGTCTTATCTTGTCGGGCTGCTCCCTAAGCTATAAATAGCCGCCCCTACAACCACTAGCTGGTTGGCTGCTCCGAGAGAACTTGACACTTGTCATTTGAGAGCAACCCATCCTCCGAGGACTTTGAGCGAAAGTCATCGAGTGAGGAAAACCCAAAAGTGAGGAAAAACCCAAAAACCAAACCCTAACAAACCCAAAGTGATTGAGCATCACTAAAGAAATTGATCCTGCGTGGATCCGACGCTTGTTACCTTTGAAGACTGTGCTTCTTCCAGACGGTTAGGCGTCATGGTCTAGAGCATCCAAGAGGAATTGTGGATCGCCGAGTGACCAAGTCTGTGAAGGTTTGGAAGTCGCTGAAGACTTACCACGAGTGATTGGACGAGGTCTGTGTGACCTTAGTTCAAGGAGAATACGGTGAGGACTTGGTGTCTGAGCTGCGTGCTTTCGGATCGGGTGTCCGGACTGTGTGTCCTCGAGTTTAAATACTCACCGCTCCAACAGACGTACAACCGAGACAATGATTGGAACCGGTCTACCAAATCATTGTCTTCACCAACCTAAGCGGTTCTATTTCCTCAACCCTTTCATTTCCTCATTCTTGTGTTGAGTATTTGTTCATATCTGTGTTTGAAGACTTTGATCAAGACTTTCTCAATTTCCTCGGCTCAATTTCTTGATCTGTTTGTCTTCATCTGTGTTATCCTGTGATTACGCTTTACGTACTCTGTGATTGTCTTCATTTCATCATGATGACTATGCTTGTAATCTGTTATGCTTACTTCGAGTACTTATTCCATTGCAAGTAGTTCTTCGCTAAGGAATTTCCTCACCGGCAAATTCCTCAGTGAAGAATTCATAAAAATCGCCTATTCACCCCCCCTCTAGTCGATATAACGCACTTTCAGAAGTTTCGGGGCTGATCTCCTCTCAAGCAGAGCGAGGCTGCTGCGATTGATTTGGGATGGATCGGGAGGAGGCTCGCTGGTTGGGTGGATCGATGGATTGGACAACGCTGAAAACGAGGGAGATGGTCGGTCAATTTGGATCGGGAGGGATCCCGAGGAAAAGCGAAGTGGCGGCGGCGATAGGATAGGGAGGAATGGATGGGACAGAGCTAGGGTTAGACTATATATAGGGAAATAAAACTAGGTTAGGACCTTTCGATTTAAATCGGATGGTCGAGATAATTAGGTTGGAGGAGTCCAAATCTGAGCGGAGATATTTTATAGATGTTTGGGGATGATTCGGATCCAATGGCCACTCTTGAGCGGTTCGGCCGGGAAGTTTCGGACACGCACACGAGGGGTCTGAGAGAGGTCAACGAGGACAAGGGCCTGACAAAGTGCCAACGGAGGCAAAGAGAGAAAGGGCAACTACGAGCGGCTATGAGTTTTATGAAAATATGCAGATGCAATGCGCATGATGCTATGGGATGAGATGCATGACATGAACACAACGCCAAACAACAGACAAAACCCAACCACGGAGGAAATAACATATCACATCGCCGGAAATGGCAAGAGTTGGCGTTACGATTATGAAAAGTTACATCCGGGGCGTTACATTTACGCTGATTGTAGTTCTCCTCTGGATCTGTTTTGTATAGTTCATGTAGATCCGGAGGCAGATCTAGAGTTCTATTGCCTCGGCACTGCCTGCCACCTTTCCTAGGAGACTTCTCTGTGGCCATGATATTCAAGCAGATAGGCTTTAGAACAGTGAAAGGTTTCCGTCTACTGGTTAGACAGGAACTGGCTTCGGGAGAGTGAATATGATCTTTGTAAGAACTCTGCAAATGAATGCATACTATGAGAACCAAGTGATTCTCCCACGGATATGTACCTGTGACAGCATTAAAGGTGCGAGGGAAGGGGAAGAGGTCATATGCATTCTCAGAAGATTTTGACAATAAATCAGTTTGAATACATTGACCTCATAGAGCGAAGACATTCACTTATTTGAAGAGAGTTGGTTCCAGATCTATACGAATCCATGAATAGGTACAAGTGAGGAATCTAACTAGTTATGAAGCATAAGTGAATATCCTTTGCATGATATGAGATGCAGACAGAGACAGATCCAGATTTGGAAGTATAGAAACCACTTTTGGTTGAAGTGGATGGATTTTACGGATCAACAAGACAGTAAAAAGTGAGATTTAATTACTGCTGACGAACTGCTAGACGAGGCAGAGAAAGAAGCCGAGCAGTTCAATCTCCTGCGCCCTAACTTGGCGGCAGAAGACACCTACGATGGCGGCGGAGAGGACGAGGTTCGCGGCCGGTATGAGGACGGCGTCGAAGAAGTTGCGGGAGCTAAGCGCTTCGTCTCCGGCGTCACCGTGAGCTAGCGGAGGCGCTAGGGTTTGAGCGAGGTTGCGAGGTGGAAGAAGAGATAATGACCGCATGGGGTGAGTATTGTAACGCTTGGATAAATAAGCTACAGTAATCCTATGTTAACGACACCAGGTCATCGCGATTACTGTTGTTAAACTCGCGTTGGTTCGAATCCGGTCCACATTCAAATTTAAAAGACAAGACAAATTATTATTTCTCTCAAACTATAAAACTAAAATGTTCTAATAGTTCTATAATTTTCTCCTGATCATTTGTCATGTGGAAGACAACTTCATTTGACTCACTAATTAATCCTTCGCAAAATATTAAAGTGGTCCAACGACAACTATTATGGGCTTTTTAATATAAACGAATGTTTATATTTTTCCCAAACCACATGAAAACTTTTGTGCTGTCTCATAATATTTCCCACTTATTATGCGCCAAATTTCAAGTTGGCCTAAGTTCATTTGCTATGGGAATTAAGTAGAAAACAGTACCAAAATATTAAAACATAGAAAATAGAGAAGGGGCTAAGTGCACACTGTGCATTGGAAAGCCTAGTGCTACACTAGCATGGCCCAAGCCCACCACGGCCTTCTCCTTCTTCTTCCGTATAGAGAGACAGAGCCATGGCCTCTGGCCGGCCGTCCACGCGTCCGATGAGCTCGTGTCGAGCATCCACGACACCCCGAGATGGATAAGACCGGCCCCCTCCTCCCCGAAACCCTAGCATCTCCTTTTTCTTCCCTCTCGTGCCCCTGCCTCTCCTGCTCGACGCTCGTGCGTTGCCGTCACCACCGCGTCGTCGTTGCCGTGCTCCGGGTCACCCCCGAGTTGCTACAAGGTGGCCACGAGCTTCCCCAACCTTGTCTCCTTCACCTATGCCTCTGGATCGAAGCCAAAGGGCTCTGTACGCTCCACATCGAGCCGCCATCCCCACCACAGCCGCAACGGCCATCGCCGTCGATCCCCACCTTCGGCGCCCCCGACCTGTTCGAGCACGTCTCCAACCTCCTCCCTATGAGCCTCATCGATTCCCCCGTTTCCCCTTTTATTCGTTGCCGTTTGCCGTCGTCCCCGAGCTCGGTCGTCCTCTTACATGGCCGCGTAAGCTTTAGTGTACGCACACGCGCCTATGCCTGCTCCTGCCCGGGGCCGCGCCCTGGCTGCGACCCGCGCGCATCCGCGTCGCTGCTCCTCCCCGCGCCGACCCGCGCTCGCGCGACCGCGTGTGGCCTCGCCTCCGGCTACCTCGTCCCCCTGCGCCTCGCCCGTGCCTGGCCCCGAGGCTGTCTACTGCTGCGCCCGTCGTTGACCCTGTCCGCCACAACCGTTGGCGTCTTCCTTTGCCCGGCCACGTCGGCGTCACCCCACAGCATCCCGCTCTCACTGCCGCCTGCTGCTGCGTGCTGCTCATGGTCCTGCTGCTACCGCTTGCAGATGTTCTGCTCCTGGCCGATGCTGTTGCCGCTGCTTCGTTGCTACTGTCACTAGGTGCTGCCGTGCTTGGCTACTGCCGCTGCTGCCCGTCGCTGCCGCCGATGCTACGGCCGGCCATGGCCATGGCCAGGTCGAGCTGTGCTCTGCGTGTGTGTGTTCTGCGTGTGAGTGTTCTGTGTGTGTGCGTGAATGCGTGTGGTGTGTGTGTGGCCGGCCGTGCTAGTTAGTTTAGTTAGTACTATAGTAGTTAATTAGTCTAATAGTAGATGGCATGTGGGACCAACTGTTCATATTAAAGTGCTAAACTAGATTTAGAATAGCTAAGTCCATGACAAGTAGGCCCCCCTTCACTGTTCACTTTGACTAGTCAATGCTGACTTGACTGTTGACTAAGTCAACTGGGCCCTGACCCACATGTCAGCTTCTCTGTACTTCTGGCTGGGTACACTTTTGGGTACCCATAGCCTTTTTCCTTTTAATTTCGAATTAGTAATAAATCCAGGAATTTCAGAAAAACTTTAAATCTTTGAAAATTAATAGAAAATAAACCGTAGCTCGGATGAAAATGTTTTCTACATGAAAGTTGCTCAGAAAAATGAGACGAATCCGAACACCTGGTCCGTTTACCTGTCAAATGCCTCTAACTATCTAAACATGGAACATTTCCCCCTTCGGTCACCTGTCTGACACACGTCCGGAACCGGGAAAACATTCCCGGTTGAATTCCCCCTTCACCTATTCGTGTAGACATATGTTAGGTCACACCTGGCACGTCGTATTACCTTGTTATGTTTTATGATGCTTTGTTTGCTTTATATTTATTGTTTCTTCCCCCTCTTCTCTCCGGTAGACACTGAGACTGATGTTGTCCCTGTGATCGACTACGTCGACAACGATCCTTCTTCCTTTTCAGCAGAGCCTCCAGGAAAGCTCCCCCTTTTGATCATCCCGATATCGCCCATTCCATTATCTCATGCTTGCATTAGATTTTGTTACTTATTGTTTGCTCCTATTCTGATGCATAGCCTGCTTTTGTAACCTGCTCATTGTTCCTTACCTGATTATCATAAACTGCTTAGTATAGGTTGGTTAGTGATCCATCAGCGACCGCCACCTTGTCTCGGTTGCCCCACTTTATGTTCGAAGACCCGATCAACGGGTCAAAGACCAGAGCCTGACACCTCACATCACATCACGCCCTTTTGTTTCTCGACTCTACAGAGTTACCATCAGTGCTGAGGGTGGAACCTCATACATCACTCCTGATGAGATCTCTGTACTGTAGCTATTCGATCGTGGTCATCGAGGGTGATTTCCTCCTTAACCACTTCCGATACGACTCTGTCGTGCAACCCCTCAAGTATGAACCTCGAGGGTGGATCCTTTTATGCTCACCTTGATGATTACATCGAGTGTAATTCACCGGGGGTGATTCCTCTGGTTTTCCCCTTGATGTTTGGACACACGGATACTTGGACTTTACAACTCTTGCTTGGAAAGGCGGGTCAACCCTGAGGGGTAGCCGCGAGTGATGTGGAGACGGGTTGACCTGGACGGTACCCGAGAGTTGAATACGAGGCGTGGCCACGCATTCTTAGCCCTTGCCGCAAGTTCTCGAGACGGGGCGATGGGGTCACATCTTTCGTGAGTCTATGCTCGTGACCGCACTACCAACACACTAACGGTTTGGATATTTGATCCGAGGGGCCTCTGGCCTGATAGCAGTAACCATCACGTGGGCATAGTATGGGCATTCTGCGTCATATGCATCAGCCGAAGCTTAATAGACGTCAGCCGATCGAAGCGCGCCGGTGGGGTGATGGCCTGCCTTTTTGAAGGAGGTAGCTAGGTCTGCTCACCGGCCGCGTTCACAACATGCAGGAGTTCCCGGGGCGATGGCCCATGACCCCTAGGGGCATAGGTTTAGTCCGCGTGCTAACCTCTCTATTAAGCCTAGGTCGGGTTGCGGCGTATTGTTTGGCCGAGGCCGGGCATGACCCAACAAAGTGTGTCCGGCTAGAGTTAATCGAGCGTGGTGGGTAAGTTGGTGCACCCCTGCAGGGAAGAAAACATATACCGATAGTCTGTCCTACGGTAACAGACACTCGGAGTTGTATCCCGATCGATACAACTAGAACTGGATACTTGAGGTGATAACTGGATAGTATGGCTCTGGGATTGCTTTTTCGCAGGGAGTCGTGAAAGGATCTCTGGCCGAGGTTAATAACACTGCTACTACTTTACTTTATGCTACTCTTATCTCTTCTGATGCCGCAAGATGCTTGGAGCTGCTTGAAGATGCTAGTCTTCGATAGGCTAGGCTTTCCCCCTTCTCTTCTGGCATTTTGCAGTTCAGTCCACAGATACTACCCCTTTTCATTGACACCGATGCATATGTAGTGTAGATCCTTGCTTGCGAGTACTTTGGATGAGTACTCACGGTTGCTTTGCTCCCCTTTTTCTCCTTTTTCCGTTCTATCTGGTTGTCGCAACAAGATGGTGGAGCCCAGGAGCCAGACGACACCACCGACGACTACTACTACCACGAGGGTGGTTACTACTACGTGGAGGCCGCCGACGACTAGGAGTAGTTAGGAGGCTCCCAGGCAGGAGGCCTTGCTTTTTCGATCGTGTTGCTTTTGTCCTAGCCTTCTTAAGGCATCCTTGTTTAAGTAATGTATGTACTCAGATATTGTTGCTTCCGCTGACTCTTGTGTACCGAGCTATGTATTCGAGCCCTCGAGGCCCCTGGCTTGTAATATAAGGCTTGTATTATTTTAATTTGTGTCTAGAGTTGTGTTGTGGTATCTTCCCGTGAGTCCTTGATCTTGATCGTACACATTTGCGTGTATGATTAGTGTACGATTGAATCGAGGCCCTCACAAGTATTTATAAGGTGGAGGCCTGCACAGGGTAATTACGCAGGTGCCCCTGGCGGTTCACATCTGATGGACACATGGCATGCATGCAACTCATGAAAGGTGTTCCATGTTCCCACGCACGCCTGGTTTGTCGGGTGGTCGTTCCGGCTTCTCCGAGATTCAAGCAAAAGAGATATACCATTGAAAGCAGTTTTAAATGTGTGTCTCTGTATCTTTAGCTGGCAAGGATGCAGTGAAGACATTCGACAAGTTTCAATAGAACGCATATGACTAGATAGATAGAGTTTGAGGAAAAAGCACAGAAGGGGTTAGGGTCCGATCACATTCACTTAGTTCAGGAAAATGGCAAGTTCGAAGACATAGCTATATATATACATATATATATAAATGCCCACACGTGAGGGCGTTTGCACATCGCCCACACGCCTCCATCATCACTCATTTTGCCACGTATGAATAGATGACATCAGCAGAATTTTTTTTGGTTTTCGGCTTAAAAATGTTGTATCTCCTAAATAAAAAAGCGAACTAAAAATCCGTTTTCACCATTAAATCCGTCTCGACGAGATCTTCAAAACTAGACCCCATGTTGATATGTTTGAACGAATTTTTTTTGCCGGAAGTTGCCACGATGTTTACACTGCGGTTGCCATAGGGCTTAAACTAAAGTTGCCATGTGGCAATTTTAGTTTGTAGATCATGGCAATTTTAGTATTTTGATGATGGAAACTCCGATTACTTTGACCATGAAAATTATTTTTGTATGAACCATGGCAATTTTACGTGCATGTATCATGGCAATTTTAGTTTATGGTTCATGGCAAGTCTAGTTTCTTAATTCCCCATTTTATAAATGTCAAAATTTACTTTTAAATGTAGAAGAAAATAGCTGAAACATATCATGGCAACTTGATGTAAACATCATGGCAATTCATATGCAATAGACATGGCAACTTTTAATCCAAAAAATTTCATCAAAACATATGAACATGTGATCTAGTTTGAAGATCTCATCGCGAGGATTTAATGGTGAAACGGATTTTCAATCGGATTTTTCCTTTAAGAGATAAAACATTTAAAAAGCTGAAAATCCAAAAGATTCCTGCATGCATGCATGCGATGACGTAACAATCTGTTTACATTAGAGGCGTGTGGTGCGTCTCCTTCACACCACTGCGTGTGGCGATTAAGCGCGACCCATATATATATATATATATATATATATATATATATATATATATATATATATATATATATATATATATATCAACATTGCGGAGATAAACAATGAAGATAAATCAATGTTGAAGACAAACGAAATGTGAAGTTCATGCAATCATGACGCCAAAAGAAAATCTTCGAGAGAGTTTGGTGATGGCGTTATCCACCGTTTAGGAAGTATTAGACCTAGACACAGTGCACAATTATCGTGGCGCTCCGAAGTCAAATTCCATGTTAATGTATTCACACTTAGAGTTTATGTCTTCACTGATTGATGATATATGTTACTTTATGTGTTGCACATCTAAGTCATCAACATGCATCAGCGTTAGGATGTGTGTCCAATCACTGGACATTTGAGGATTCTAAGATATTTAGCTCACACCGCAACTTGCAAAACTTTTTTTATTCAAGGGCTTTATGAAGATATCTGCCAATTTCTCTTCAGTGTTGACGTGAATGATATCAATATCTTCCTTCATGACATGATCTCTGAGAAAATGATGACGGATCTGAATGTGCTTTGTCTTCGAGTGTTGAACTGGGTTGTTGGCAATCTTGATGGCGCTTTCATTGTCGCAGTAGAGTGGCACATGCTTCAGGTGGATGCCATAGTCCTTGAGAGTTTGCTTCATCCGTAGAAGCTGAGCGTGGCAAGATCCATTAGCAATGTTTTCAGAGTCAGCAGTTGAGAGGGATACATAGTTCTGCTTCTTTGAAGACCAACGGACAAGAGATCGTCCAAGAAAGTGACATGTTCCTGATGTGGACTTGCGATCAACCTTGTCACCAGCATAATCAGCATATGATAATCCAACTAGATCAGACTCTGAGCCCTTTGGATACCATAATCCTAGTGTTTGGGTGTAAGAAAAATATCAAAGAATTCGCTTCACAGCTAAGTGATGCGATTCCTTTGGTGCCGCTTGAAATCGGGAACACATGCAAACTCTAAGCATTATATCTGGCCTAGATGCACATAAATAGAGTAAACAACCAATCATGGAGCGGTATACCTTTTGATCGAACTCTTTACCATTGTCGTCGGGACCGAATTGACCTTTGGTTGGCACTGGCGTCGTGTACCCTTTGTAGTCTTGCATTCCATACTTCTTCAGGCAATCTTTGAGAAATTTTTCTTGTGAAATGAAGATGCCATAGCTCTACTGACGGATTTGAAAACCGAGGAAGAATTTCAGCTCACCCATCATGGACATCTGATATTGCTCTTGCATCATATGCCCAAACTCATCACTGTATCTCTTGTCAGTGCAGCTCCACATAGATTTGGAATACAAACAGTTCACCATCATATGTCTTGGTGAAGAGAGTGGTATCTAGAGAACCAGTTTAGAAGCCTTTGCTCTTCAGGAAGTCTTTGAGTGTGTCATACCAAGCGCGAGGTACTTGTTTGAGGCCATAAAGTGCCTTGTTGAGCTTGTATACCATGTCAGGACGCTTTGGGTCTTGAAAGCCAGGTGGTTGAGCAACATACACTTCTTCTTCAATTTTGCCGTTGAGAAAGGCACTCTTTACATCCATTTGGTACAAAAGAATATTGTTGTGGTTGGCATAGGCTAGAAGAATGGGACTAGCTTCAAGCCTAGCCACAGGAGCAAATGTTTCATCGAAGTCAATCCCTTCAACTTGAGTGTAACCTTGAGCAACGAGACAAGCCTTGTTTGTGACGACTTGACCATGCTCATCTTGTTTGTTGCGATAGATCCATTTGGTGCCAATGATATTGTGCTTGCGAGGATCAGGACGCTTCACTAGCTCCCAAACATTGTTCAGCTCGAACTGTTGAAGCTCCTCTTGCATAGCTTGAATCCATTCAGATTACATGAAGGCTTCATCAACTTTCTTGGGTTCACATATAGAGACAAATGCAAAGTGCCCATAGAAATTTGCTAGCTGTGTTGCTCTTGAACGAGTGAGTAGACCAGGTGCATTGATGCTATCAATTATCTTCTCTATCTGTACTTCATTTGCAACACGAGGATGAACTGGACGAAAATTTTGCCCTTGCTGATCATTGTCTTTATCTTCAACATTGGCTTCAGGCTGAGCAGTGTCTTCAGGTTGATTAGGTGAAGAAATGATGATTTCCTCTTCAGCCTGAGCCTATGAAGGTATGATTTCTCCAGTACCCATAAGCTTGATAGATTCACTTGGTGAGGCTTCATCTAGCACATTTGGCAGGTGCTCTCTTTGCGAGCCGCTAGTCTCATCGAACTGCACATCCACAGTTTCAACAACTTTATAGTGAAATAGGTTGAAGACTCTGTAGGAGTGCGAATCCTTTTCGTAGCCAAGCATAAAACCTTCATGTGCTTTTGGTGCAAATTTTCAAGTGTGATGTGGATCCTTGATCCAGCTCCTAGCACCAAATACTCTGAAGTAGCTAACGTTTGGCTTCTTACCTATTAGGATCTCATATGATGTATTCTTTAGAAGCTTGTGAAGATAAACACGGTTGATGATGTGGCATGCAGTATCAATGGCTTCAGGCCAGAACTTCCTTGGTGTCTTGTACTCATCAAGCATCGTCCGTGCCATCTCATTGAGGGTTCTGTTCTTGCACTCCACGATGCCATTATGCTGAGGTGTATAAGGAGCTGAGAGCTCATGTGTGATGCCCAATGTATCAAGATAGGTGTCGAGGCTAGTGTTCTTGAATTCTGTGCCATTGTCACTCCTGATGTGCTTGATCTTGATGCCATAGTTGGTCATGGCACGATTGGCGAATCGTCTGAAGACATCCTGCACTTCATTCTTGTAAAGAATTATGTGCACCCATGTATATCTCGAGTAATTGTCAACAATGACGAAGCCATAGAGGCAAGTAGTGGTAGTAAGGGTAGAGTAGTGAGTAGGGCCAAATAAGTACATGTGAAGCATCTCGAAGGGACGTGTCGTCGTCATGATTGTCTTCGAGGGATGCTTGGCCCGAGTCATCTTTCCAGCTTCGCAGACACCGCACAGATGATCCTTCTTGAACTTGACGCCCTCGATGCCTATGACATGCTTCTTCTTCGCGAGAGTGTACAGGTTCCTCATGCCCGCATGTCCTAGCCTCCGATGCCAGCCGCACTCTGAAGCTTTTGCTAGAAAGGCGTCTGACCAACTGTGGTCTGGCCGAGAAATCTACCATGTACAGATCATCCTTTCGATACCCTTCGAAGACTAGAGATTGTCAGATTCCGTAAGCACAAGGCAACGATATTTTCCAAATATCACAATCATGTTCAGCTCACAAAGCATTGAGACACGCATCAAGTTGAAACCAAGGGATTAAACAAGCATCACTTTATCCATGTGCTAATCCTTTGACATTGCAACTCTACTTAGGCCCAATACCTTGCTTTTACCAGTGTCAGCAAATGTGATGTGACTCTTGTCATACGGACAGAGGGTTGAATCCATAAGAAGACTTTGATCACCAGTCATGTGGTTAGTGCATCCACTGTCCACAATCCACTCGGAAGCTTTGGTGTCGTACCCTACAGTGCAGTTAGGGTGATATGCTTCACCGAGGGAAATGTGAAGCATCAACATTTGACGAACAAGCACATTATGAAAGTTCAGATCCTGGTTAGGGTTATTAGGATTTTTGTCAAGAAATCCCGGGACGAAATACATAGTAAGACCATTCGGACATTTTATCTTGCATCCCACAAGATGTTTTAGGTCCCCAGCATAAGCATCTGAAGCCTTTGATTTCCAGCTGGAGACCTTTCCCTGCAAAAGAGAGTTAATTTTTCTTAACCACCCACATCTTCAGGGGTGGCTTAGAAGCAATGAGTCCAAGTGCAACATCTGAGAACTTTGGCTTTGGAGCCCTAGCAAATAGCCTAGCAGGAGGTGAATAATACTCATAAGAATAAGTAGAAAAGTTCTTGGTCTTATGAACATAGCGGTTTGATGAAACACGCTCATATTCATAAGTCTGAGTATGGTTTCCCTGCAAAAAATTGGCGTTAGGGTGACTCTGGTGAGTCCTCTGTCCGTATGAAGCCTTTGGACCATATGAAGCCTTTGGTCTGGGGTTTGTCTTCTTCCCAGGTGGTGTCATGATGACATTCACAGGAAGCTTATCAAGACAACTTTTGGGCACCCAGATCTTCTTCAAAGGTGGTCCATTCTGCAGTTAGTACCAATATACACAGCAAACACTTCACCATTACGATTAAAGTAAGCGGTTTATAGTTTGCATCAGAGGATTCATCAATGATAATCGGATTAGCACAAGTGAAGCCAGATAAGGTAGATGGATCCACTTAAGGTCCCTTTGCAGCAACCCATGTGGTTTTTGGGTACTGCTCAGGCTTCCAGTATGAACCATTGACATTCATTTTCCTCCCGAAACCAACACCCTCTTTCCTAGGGTTTCGGTTCAGAATCTGTTTCTTGAGGACATCACATAGTGGCTGATGCCCTTTGAGACTTTAGTATATTCCTGTTTCAAGCAATGTCTTCAACCTGTCATTCTCTTCAACAATAGTAGTGGTATCCTCAGTAGACGAGATAGTTACCATATCAGCAGTTGAAGATATTGCAAAAGTAGCAGCAGTAGAACATTCAGCAACAGAGACAACATTATCATGCTTAAGACATTTTAGACATGGTGGTTCTGTCGGTGTCCTGGGAACGGGGGTACCCAGACTTGCCTACCTGCGGCCCAGGGCGTGGCTCCACCAACGGCCTGGTACGGCCCATCTTCATCAGCAAGCACTCAAGACCCTCGCGAGGGGCCAAGCCTCGTGAGGCAGATGACACAAGACCTCCTCAGGGGCAACCTCCATAGGCTGGCTCCCGAGGAGCAGAGATATCTATGCAAGGGGCACCTCGCGATGTGCACGTAACGTGAGCCATGACGACCAAGTCCAGGCAGGCGCCAGTGGGCGCAGTGTACCCATTGCCTCTTTGGTGATAAAGGGGCAAGGCAGGCGAGGAGTCCCGAGGCGTCAGGCAAAGGTTTCCATATCGGTGCAAAGAGACCAAGCAGCAGGACGGAGGTCACCGCGGAGCCCACGATGGCGTCACCATCAGAGCCTTTGGCAGGCGAAGACCACCTTTTGTCAGGATAGCTTGTACTAGTTGTCTCCCTTCAAAATTGGCCGTTGTGGGACCCCTTCCCGCCTAATATTTGGGAAGAGGACCAGGGCCTCTATAAGTAGGACTGGCCACCACCCTAGCAAGGGGACGGATTCTTTCATACCATCCTCGCACACACAAGCTCAACGAGCTCAAGAACACCTCTCCTTAGGAGGCTATTCATCCATTGTACTGTTCATCCTCAGCCTACAAAGGCAATCCACCACACCACACTGGAGTAGGGTATTACACCACAATTGTGGCCCGAACCAGTATAAACTCTCGTGTCTCTTGTTCCTTGGGTTCGGCGAGCTAGGCGTTGAGATCGTTGCGAGAGCGAGCTAGGGAGAGAGAGATCTTCGTGCGACCCCAGTGTTCGAACCTTAAGGGTTTGCCGGAACCCAGAATCCGACATTTGGCATGCCAAGTAGGGGTGTGCCAAAGTTTCGCTCCTCCGCCAGCTCTTCCTCTCCGTTCGGTCCCCATGGCGGTATTTGCTCCTTGGCCCGGACGGCCAGGCGAACCTGGCGGCGCCGGGGGCTCAGTGCCTTCACCCCCGCCTTACGACGGGTGCAGTGGCCGCCCAAGTTCAGGTCGGAGATGCCGCCTCGCTAAGACGGCGCGGCGGATCCATGACTTTTCTGCTGGTGTACGAGGAGGCCGTTCTGGACGCGGGAGGCAATGACAAGGTCATGGCCAACTGGTTCCCCATGGCCCTCGCTGGCGCGCCCCGCGCCTGGCTGCTCAACCCGCCAGGATCCTCTCTGGCTTCTTGGGAAGAGCTGCGCAGCCTTTTGGTCGCATGCTTCGTGGCACCGGCGCCTGCCGCCATCGCGGCCCTCCTCGGGGGCTCGCAGGCACCACCCTCAGACCGCCACGTCAAGCAGTTCTTCCACCAGATCGGCGCCACCTCTGTGCAGCAGGGGCCCCCTCCAGGATGGGCGGCGCCCAAGGCCGACCTCACCTTCGAATCAGGGGATCACCCCGCTACCGCTGCCGGCTCAGGCGCGCTCCCAATGCTCTGCACACCCACCATCTGCAATGTCGCCATGACCAAGACACTCATCGACGGTGGAGCGAGCCTCAACGTGCTCTCCATAGAAGCTTTCGGCTTGCTTCACGTGCCGAACGGCCGGCTCCGCCCCACCAAGCCTTTCTTCGGAGTCGGTAGCGGACCCACCAGCCCCCTGGGGTAGATACGCCTTCCAGTCACCTTCGGTACCCGGGTCAACGACTGCACTGAGCTAATCGACTTCGACATCGCCCGCATCGGCCTCTCATACAATGCCATCCTCGGGTACCCTGCCTTAGCTCAGTTTATGGCAGCGAGCCATCCGGCCTACAACCTCATGAAGATGCCGGGGAGCAGTGGCGTCCTCACCGTGTCTGGAGACACCAAGGAGGCTCTGACGACCCTCAAGCTTGCCTTCAGGGCCACAGCGGTAGCGCACCCGGCTGACGGAGCCGTCCCAGGGGCTAAGGAGGCCGCGCAGGCGAAGAAGAAGCAGTTGTTCACCCAAGATCGGGCCGAAACGAAGCAAGTACCAGTCGAGGAAGATGGATCCTCGGGAGCCACCTTCACCATAGGTGCCAACCTCGACCTGGGTAAAGAGGAGGCATTGGTGAAGTTCCTGCGCGCAAACAAGGAGGTATTCGCCTGGGAACCCAAGCAGCTGGTAGGGGTCCCAAGGGGGTAATCGAGCATCACTTAAGGGTCTGCCCCAATGTGCGCCTTGTAAAGCAAAAGGCGCGGCGACAGTCCACGGAGAAGCAGTCCTTCATCGTCCAGGAAAATCGCAAGTTGGAAGCGGCAGGTAACATTCGCGAGGTCCGATACCCGGAATGGCTGGCGAACCCAGTCGTCGTGCCAAAGAAAGGCGGGAAGGAACGCATGTGTGTCGACTTCACCAACCTCAACAAGGCCTTCCCTCAAGACCCATTCCCGCTTCCGCGCATCAACCAAATCGTCGACTCCACCGCCGAGTGCGACCTGCTATGTTTCCTGGACGCGTTCTCAGGCTACCACCAGATCAAGATGGCGGTGGAGGACGTGGAGAAGACCGCCTTCTTGACCCCGTGCGGGGTATACTGCTACACCAGCATGTCGTTCGGGTTGCACAATGCTGGGGCAACCTTCCAGCGGCTGATGCACAATGCCCTAGGCCAGCAACTAGGGAGGAATGCCAAAGCCTATGTCGATGACATCATGGTGAAATCACAGGAGGCAAGAACCCTCACTCAGGACCTGGAGGAGACTTTCACCAGCCCGCGCCAGGTGGACCTGCGGCTCAACCCGGAGAAAGTGCATGTTTGGTGTCCCCTCCGGCAAGCTACTGGGTTTCCTCGTGTCGCACAGGGGGATCGAGGCCAACCCGGAGAAGGTCAAAGCAATAGAAGACATGAGCCTGCCGCAAACCCTCAAGGAAATGCAGAAGCTCATGGGCTGTGTGACCTCGCTGGGGCACTTCATCTCCAAGCTGGGGGAGCGCGCCCTGCCGTTCTTCAAACTGATGAATAAGAAGGGCCCGTTCGAGTGGACCCCGGAGGCCGACCAGGCGTTTCAAGACCTCAAGAGATACCTGACCCGCCCACCGGTGATCGTAGTGGCTCGTCTCCTCGAGCCTCTGGTGCTCTATCTGGCCGCCACGCCTCACTCCGCTAGCGTGGTGCTGGTGGCTGTCCGAGAGGAACGCCAGGCCAAGAGCCCGCCGTGCAATGGCGCACCTTCGACGGGGACAATGCGGCACCAAGACGGCGCGAACGAAGCCACAACGACCCCAGCTGATGATCAGGCCATGTAAGGTGGCGCTTCCGGGCCTGCGGAGGCCTCGATGGGTGACCAGGCTCCTGAGGTCCCCCGACCTCAGGAGGCTCCCCAAACGCTGGAGGCTTCAGGCTCCATCGACACTCCCGTCGTGGTCGAGCACCTGATGTACTTCGTCAGCATGGTGTTACAGGACGCAAGGGCACAATATCCCATGCCACATAAGCTTCTGCTCGCACTCCTAGTGGCCTCACACAAGCTGCGTCATTACTTCCAAGGCCACCTAATTAAGGTCGTCTCAGCCTACCACTGGAGAGGGTGCTCAAGAGCCCCAACGCTGCGGGAAGAGTTGCCGAGTGGAACATCGAATTGCAAGCGTTTTAGCTAGAGTTCAGCACAACCAGGGTCATCAAGGGAGCCGCCCTCGCCGACTTCATGGCAGAATGAACCGACGCTCCGGAGCCCGAAGCATGCGAGAGCCGATCCCTCTCGCCAGGAAGTGAGGCGCCAGATGGCTGGGTCATGTACTTTGGTGGCGCTTTCGCACGCCAAGGTGCGGGGGCCCGCGTCGTGCTCATCTCCCCCACTCAAGACAAGCTATACTACGTCATGCAGCTCTGCTTCCAGCGGGGCGAGAAGGTCTCCAACAACATCGCAGTATACGAAGGGTTGATCGCCGACCTCAAGGCCGCCGTGGCCTTGGGGGTGAAGCGTCTCACCATCAAGGGCGAGTCGCAGCTCCTCGTCAACTTCTCCAACAAGGTGTACGAGCCGAGGGACGAGCACATGGAGGCATATCTCACGGAGGTGCGCAAGATGTAGAAGCAATTCTTGGGCCTGGAGCTATAGCACGTGCCTCGCGGCACGAACAAGGAAGCCGACGACATCGCAAAAAGGGCGTCCATGCGCCTACCCTAGGAGCCCGGCGTCTATGAGGAGTGGCTTTTCAAGCCTTCAGAAGCACCCCCGTCTGCGGAGCCAGCATCACCTCAGGAGGAGCTCCCCCAACCACCAGCCTCGGGAGCTCCTGCCTGTGGCTCGACCATAGGAGCGCCCCTGCTCTTGGTGCTCGAGCCTCGGGAAGGGTGCTGGACCGAGGAGTTCAAGGCGTACCTGGTGCGAGGGACACTACCGGAGAAAGAAGAGGACGCGGAGCACGTGGCCCGGCAGGCTACAACATACTACATACAGGATGGTGAGCTATACAGAAAATGACCAAATGATGTTTCCTTGCGATGCGTCTCAAGGGAGCAGGGGAACGAGCTGCTAGCTGCCATACAAGGCGGAGACTGCGGGCATCACTCGTTGTCACGTACCCTGGTTGGCAAGGCGTTCTGCAGCGGGTTCTACTGGCATATGGCACTCAACAACGCGACCGAGATGGTGAGGTCATGCGAGGCCTGCTAGTTACATGCGAAGCAAATCCACCAGCCGGCCTAGGGCCTCCAGACTATCCCACTCTCGTGGCCATTCGCGGTCTAGGGGCTGGATATCCTGGGTCCGTTCCCGCGAGCGCCTGGGGCCATCGACAAGTTCACCAAATGGGCATAGGTGGAAGCCGTCCGCACCATCCCAGCCGGGTCGGCAGATAAGTTCATCAAGTGCCTCGTGAGCCGGTTTGGGGTCCCTAACCGCATCATCACCGATAACGGCTCACAGTTCACTAGAAATCTCTTCAAGACATATTGTGCTAACCTTGGAACGCAGATATGCTACGCCTCAGTGGCACACCCCAGGAGCAGTGGCCAAGCCGAGCGCGCCAACACATAGGTCTTGAGGGGCCTCAAGACTAGGACCTTCAGGAAGAAGCTCGAGGCCTGCGGTAGGGGCTGGCACGACGAGCTCCAGTCCGTGTTGTGGTCCATCCACACCACCGCCACCAAGCCAACAAGCGAGACCCCGTTCTTCCTCGTCTATGGAGCCAAAGCAGTCCTCCCTCACGAGGTCAAGCATCGCTCGCTGCTGAGTCTGGCATTTGTGACCTACGTCCCGGGGGCGCCATCGCGAGGATGGACCTCGTGCTGGGGGAGGAGCACCGCCGTCAAGCTTCGCTTCGGATGGCCAGGTACCAGCAGGCGCTGCGACGGTACCACTGCTGCAGCGTCCGCTCCAGGACGCTCGAGGTGGGTGATCTCGTCCTAAGGCGGGTGCTCTCCAGGGAATGGCTGCATAAGCTTTCACCCATGTGGGAAGGCCCATTTAGGATCGCCCGCATCTCCAGGCGTGGCGCCGCGCGCATGGTGACGCAGGACGAGATCCCCATCCAGAACGCCTGGTACATCCAGCACCTCCGGAAGTTCTACCCGTGAAGCAAGGCCCAGTGCCTATGAAGGTCTCCGCTCGTGACACTCTCACGTAATAATGAGTGGGGCTGTACATGCCCCGGAGTCTTCGGAGTGCCGCCCTCGGGCCTCAGGGGCTCCCTCCCATGTCCTAGTGGAAGCACTTAGCTCCGCGCTGGTGAGAAGACTAGACTAGGTGCTGGACGCGGCTATTCATTTGCTTTCTGTTGTTGGCTTGCCTCTTTTTCTTTTTTGAAATTTGAAGTTCTGGCGTTTCTCGATGGCTTGGTTGAACCCCCTCTTCTCTCTGATTCTTCCCACGATTCTTTGTTTTGCACCAGGGAGGGCGGCAGTTGCCCGACGCTCTCCCTCGCGCGCCCTGCAGGGGGCTAGATAGGTATGCGTGCATGCGCACTCCCCTGGTCTCCGCGAGGCGCCCTTGTCTGAGCTTGTGATCAGTTCATCCCTTTTTTAGTCCATGCCCCACGGGTACAGCGATGTGGTGCGTTTGGCCATGACCAGCCCATGCCTGAGGCGCCGCGCAAGAAGGGATAAGGATTTCTTAATGAATTTTTGCAGCTTCGCGATATCGCCCGAATCGGCAGCAGGGAAGCCCCACCAGTGTCCAGAGGCGCGCACCCTCATGAGGTCAAAGCTACCCCGGATGCATCAAGCTAAGTTACCCCTCTACTCCCGTATAAGGCACAGATCTCACAACACAACCCAGAAAAAATAAACACACCGCAAAAGCAGCATAAGCACCATGGTTCATTACACGCCCTCGCAGGGCCCCATACTCGTTTCTGGCGATGCAGGAGGAAAGGAAAGGACAAGCAAAAGCGGCTCCTACGACGCGGTTGCTCATGAGGATCGGCCCCCCGGACTCAGACGGAGCCCTCCTCGCACTTCACTGGGGCGCGGCGATGGGACGACCCGCCACCGTCCTTGAAGCGAGCCCGACAGCGTGGCGGCTGGTCATAGCCGCCGCTGCTGGAGCTTTCGCCGGAGGAGAAGCTGCCGTAGCTGGATGAACCGCGACCATCACTGAGGGCGAGTTCACCCTCATCCTCGTCACGGCAATCACCAAGGCCAAGCACTTCGTCACCGTCGTTGTCTTCAGGGTAGCACCCAGCGCGGCGACCGTCTTCCCCGAACACCCTCACGAAGAGGGTCGCGCCACCGTCGTACTTGAAGTGGAGGGTGCACGCTGCTTTCGAGGCCAGCGGCAAGCGTTAGCCAGCTGCGGGCTAGGGCTACGTTGCCATAGCGGAGACCTCCACCATGACGAAGCCTTGCTGCGGCGGCCGTCGACCCTCTGACGAAGGCCACTAGCACCCGTGGCTGGCAGTTCACCGGCGAAGGAGCGTGGAAGCTGAAGCCAGGTGCCGGCCGGGTTCTCCGACCACACGACAAACTCCGGCAGCACCTCCGCCGAGTGGAAGCGTGGCCGGGGAGGATGGGCGACCATGGCGCGCCTCCCCTCTTGGGCAGGACTGCCATGTCTCGGGCGGCCTCCGCCACGCGAGGAGATGTCGCCGCCATTGCTGGGTGGCACAGGACCGAAGAGGTCCGTCGCGCCCGGCAGGGGGCCGAGGGGTTGCGGCGGCGATGCTTGAGGCGACCGCGCCCCTCTTAGGCGGTGGGGAGCCGGGCCCCTCTTGGCGGGCCTTCCCCTTGTCTGCGGCCGAGAGTCTCTTTGTCAGCGCCATGGGCATCTCAGCAAAATGGTGGAGCAAGGAAGAAGAAGAAGCAGGAAGAATGGAGGAAGAGATGAGAAATGGGGGCTCCACCCCTCTCCTCATTTAGCCAGAGGGAGGCCAACCGCCGGCCTCCATGATCGTAAGTAATGATTGTTTTTCTGCATGCAGCAGGGACTCATCAAGTCGGCTAGTTGCCGAGGCAGCATGGGGAAGCGGAGACTCCCACGTCCTGTCAATCGCCACCCATCAATCGAGGCCGCAGGCTATTGGGGCCCGCGGCGCTCCTCACTTGCCCTTTGGCTTCGCCTCGAAGCCAAGTATGAGCGTGCCTTGGGCCCGAGGGCTACTGTCGGCGTCCTGGGAACATGTGTACCCAGACATGCCTGCCTGCAGCCCAGGGCGTGGCTCCACCAACAGCCTGGTATGACCCATCTTCATCAGCAACCACTCAAGACCCTCGCGAGGGGCCAAGCCTTGTGAGGCAGACGACGCAAGACCTCCTCAGGGCAGCCTCCCTAGGCTGGCCCCCGAGGAGCGGAGATATCTATGCAAAGGGCACCTCGTGAGGAGCACGTGACATGAGCCATGACGACCAAGGCCAGGCAGGCGCCAGCGGGCGCAGTGTACCCGTTGCCTCTTTGGTGCTAAAGGAGCAAGCGCAGGCGAGGAGTCTCGAGGCGTCAGGCAAAGGTTTCCATATTGGTGCAACGAGACCAAGACCAGCAGGACTGCAGGAGGGAGGTCACCGTGGAGCCCACGACAGCGTCATCACCAGAGCCTTTGGCAGGCGAAGAACACCTTTTGTCAGGATAGCTTGTACTAGTTGTCTCCCTTCAAAATTGGCCATTGTGGGATCCCTTCCCGCCTAATATTTGGGAAGAGGACCAGGTCCTAAATAAATAGGACTTGCCACCACCCTAGCAAGGGGACGGATTCATTCAGACAATCCTCGCACACACAAGCTCACCGAGCTCAAGAACACCTCTCCTCAGGAGGCTGTTCATCCCTTGTACTGTTCATCCTCAGCCTACAAGGCAATCCACCACACCACACTGGAATAGGGTATTACACCACAACGGTAGCCCAAACCAGTATAAACTCTCGTGTCTCTTGTTCCTTGGGTTCGGCAAGCCAGGCCTTGAGACCGTTGCGAGAGTGAGCTAGGAAGAGAGAGATCTTCATGCACACCCCACACTACAAAAAAAAAGACACTTCCGTGATGATACGTGTTTGTCACAGTAGGTCACGTTTTCTGTCATGCATGTACATCCATGACGATTTTATGACAGAATCAAGATAGTCATACATGTGCTGTCGTAGAAGTGTTCCATGACATTACCAAAATTATCATCACGGAAGTGTCCACTTCCATGATGATAAATCGTGCGTCATAGAAGTGCTTTCGTCAAGGGTGACCAACACGTGGCATCAACCGTAACGACTCACCATTAAGCTATCGGGTCCGGTTTTGGATCCGATAACCCGTTAACAGCCCGGACCAATGGGATTTTCCACGTGTAAAATTCTCATTGGCCGACGGAACCATGTGTCAGCTCCTCGTTGGGACAGATGTCATCCACTCATTGGACAGGAGGAGCCTATGATACGTCGACACGTGGCATGACCCAATAGAGGCCCATTCCGGTGAAAAGGCCGGCCCAACTAAAGGCCCACCATGTTTTTTCAGACACTAGTGAGCTGGCCCGTTAACAGCCTGCCATGTTTTGGGTCAAATTGAGGCCCATATCAAATCAGGCCCATTCATAGCCTGCCGAGTTTTGGGCCAAATTACGGCCCATATCGGATCAGGCCCGTTAATAGGCCACTGTACCTTTGGGCCCATTCTAAGAAAGGTTTGTATTTCAGCCTGTTAAATGCCCATTTACCAGTTCGGCCCGATAATAGGTTTGGCCTGTTAGCGGCCTATGGAGTATCTGGGACGTTGTCGGCCCGGTTTAACTTTAGGCCATTTAACGGCCCATGCGAACCAGGCTATTTCTTGTCCGAAGTAACTTTAGGCCTCTTAATGGCCCGTAGTCTTCGTGGATAAATTTCAGCCCAACTGGCCTATCGGCCTGTTAATGGCCCGTGTAATAGTTGGGCCTAATTACAGCCCCATTGAATCCGGCCTGCTTACAGCCCATCTCATAATGGCCCGTGACACTTTTGGGCCTATGGCCCGCGTGGATACCGGCGTGCTTAAAGCCCATAATTTTATTGGGCCAAACAGGCCCGAGATATGTTTTGGCCTGTTAACTGCTTGTCCTATTTGGGCTCAACATGGGCCTTAGGCAGTTTCGGCCTGTATTGGCCCGTGAATTTTTCGTCTCAACGCTAGCCCAATCTAGGTTTTAGCCTGTTAAAAGCCCATGGTATTCTCTGGCCCAGCTGGCCAGAACTTTACTCGGTCTGTTAAAGGCGGGAAACTACTATAGGTTTAGACCTGCTAATGGCCCAAGATGATTATAGGCCCACATTTTGGCCATATGAGTAACGGGCCGGCCTGAAGACCGACAACACTGAGATCCACTGAATCTTCGGGCCTAAATTACAGCATACCGACCAAAGAATAAACCTAGACTATACAATAAAGAAATTACGACATATTACATCCACTGGGAAACAAAGTTTGCTACCGGTGATAAGAAAGCGCAATATGACCGCGGATTACATACACTGGGCATCAAAGGTCGCCACCAGTGCATATAAACGCACCGACAAAAGAATATACAAAACTAAGAGCACTTCAGAAGGCACTAGGCCTGGCAAGGTCAGACCCATAAGCGACCGAACAAGTTGATCAGACCTCAGTTGTGTCAACGATAGATGCTTCATCCCTAGCTGTATGGCACCATAGTGCACACAGCAGTCCCCTGACATCTTCATTATATCTTTGACTTCAAGTCGGAGGTGACCTGAAGCAAGCCTTTCCGCTTTAAGTTGAGACTGAAGAAGTCGAACTGATTGAGGTAGCGACTGCACAGAGGTTGTCTCACACATGCTAGTGAGTAGCTTCAACTCATTGTCTTCATCAAGACAGGACCTTGGGGTCATCTCACTGTCCTCAAGATGGTTTGGCTCACTATCTTCCCTAAAGTTCTGCCTGGCATAAGAGATACGACCCTGAAAGAGAAATAAGGAGACATGTAACTAGTTTCACAATTATATAAGCAAATAAATGGATGTGTTCTGCATAAGGAACATGTTTTACAACTACAATTTAAAACCGGTAGTTGTTGCTGAAAGGACATGTGGTGCCCCCATGTGTGGTTTTGGTAATTGATGACATTCTCTATGGACTAATGGTTGCATTGAGTTATATTTGAAGGATTTATCCATAGGCATTTCTTGAAGTCCATGTGTTGGTTTCAAGGAGTTTATGTGTTGACCAAGGTGCTATTAAGTAATTATCCAAAGATTGGTCATGATTTGTCCATAGGCATTTCTTGAAGTCCATGTGTTGGTTTCAAGGAGTTTATGTGTTGACCAAGGTGCTATTAAGGAATTATCCAAAGATTGGTCATGTGAGTGTTGAGCTTATTGCAAGCATATCTTGAAGAAGAAGATTGTGTGATCATTCATGTTTACCTTCAAGACATCATCCAAACGAAAAGAGTTGGAAATATTCAAGGTTGATCAAGGCTAAGTCAAGAGTGAATCAAGTTGATCAACTCACAAAGCGTAGAAGATGTACCGAGAGGGATCAAGTGATCCCATGGTATGGTAAGCATTGTCCATTGCACTTTGTGTACTAACCCATGGTCTATGTGAGAGTCTATGTGGGGTTAGATGCGTGTCCATGGGCTTGCGTCCAAGAGGAAGATATCATACAACCCATGGAAAGGATGACATCAAGTGGTGATCGTCATCAAGATTGCCGTGTGCAAGTTCAAGTGGAGCATCACGAAGAGATCAAGTGCTTGAAGCTTTCCATCCATTGTGGTGTCAATGGACTTGTGAAGATGTCTTAGAAGAGTGGCTCAACAATAGTGGAGTATGGTGGAGAAATCATCTAGTCTCCATCGACCCAACGCAATCAAGAAAGGTGGTCCATCTTGAGGAGGACAAGATCGTCATCATCTAGCTCAAGTGGATCATGTGCAAGGCAAAGGTTTGCCCTTGATAGGTTTTCTATTTTACCGGTCTCATATGGTGGTAGTTGGGAGACCGGGTTATAGAATCGATAGCCGTACTATCAAGGGGGGCTCTCAAGTGAGTAGCTTGATCGTATCATTCGTCGAGAGCTCAAACCATTGCATCCTTGCATCATGTTTCTTGTTTCTTGTTTGGTTCTCTTTGTGAGTCTTAGAGCTTATGGTCATCTTTATGACAAGCTTGAGTTCATCGAAAGCGGAGTTTGCATCGTCTTCTATGATGTTTTCGGTGTTGGAGGTTTTACCGGTCTTTTCCGAGGAAGGGTTCTCACCATTTTCTTTTTGGGCCTTTTCTCATTTGCTTATTATTGGTATTTATCTCAAGATTGTGTTAGCCCTTGTCCCTAGCTTTCCAACAAACTTGGTTTCGTTGAATTGGAGTCGAATCTGAAGTTATGGTAGTTTTGGTGTTACGAAAAGGCTGCGGTACTACATGCGGGTAGGAGCGGAAGTAATTTTTACTACCGCCCTTGGGAGCGGTACTACCGCTCTTGGGAGCGGTACTACCGCTTGGAGCAGTACTATCATGACTACTTAGTGGCTACTTCCGCTCGGGACCAAAAACTTCGTCACAAGTCCAGCGGTGGTAGGCACGGATGTAATTATTTAGTACCGCCGCATAGCGGTAGTACCGCTACTCTTAGCAAAATCTTGCTACTACCCCTAGCAGTAGTACCGTGATGCCGAGCGGTACTACCGCTCGGTGCGGGCTGTGAGCATAACGGTTGGATTTTTCCCCAAGGGGGTCTTCTTCCCCATTGAACCTTATCCTTTGGGGTCGTGTTCTTCCTCCATTGTTGACCTTCTTCGAGCTTGCTAACTCTCAATCCCTCCATGGATTCTTGCTAGTTTTTGAGGGAAAAGAGAGAGGAGATCTAGATACACATTTCCACCAATCACTTTCTCCTCTATGTGAGGGGAACCCCTTGGATCTAGATCTTGGAGTTCTTGGTGTTCTCCTTCTTGTTCTTCCTCTCATTTTCTTCCCTAGCATTAGTTGCTTGGTGGGATTTGAGAGAGAAGGACTTGGGCACTCCGTGTGCCCTTGCCATTACATTTGGTGCATCGGTTTGAGTTCTCCACGGTGATACGTGGAAGTTACAAGTTGAGAAGCTTATTACTCTTGGGTGCTTGGTGCCCTTGAGCTTGTTCCTATTGGGTGCTTGGGTGCCCTAGGCGGTTGGTGGTGTTCGAGCTCAATCATTGTGGTGTAAAGCTCGGCAAGCGTCGATGTCTCCAATTAGGTTGTGGAGATCGCCTGAGCAATTTGACTCATCGTGACCGCCCCAAGGGTTGCCAAAGTGTACGGGTTCGGTGACCGCCCAAAGGGTTGCCATTTGTACGGGTTCGGTGACCGCCCTCAAGGGTCCCTTAGTGGAATCACGGCATCTTGCATTGTGCGAGGGCGTGAGGAGATTCTGATGGCCCTAGAGGCTTCTTGGGGAGCATTGTGCCTCCACACCGCTCCAAATGGAGATTAGCATCCGCAAGGGTGTGAACTTCGGGATACATCGTCATCTCCGCGTGCCTCGTTTATCTCTTATCCGAGCCCTTTACTTATGCACTTTACTTTGTGATAGCCATATTGTTTCTTGTCATATATCTTGCTATCACCTAAGTAGTTTTTCTTGCTTAGCATAAGTTGTTGGTGCACATAGGTGAGCCTAGTTGTTGTAGGTTTTGTGCTTGACAAATTAACCTCTAGGTTTATTCCGCATTTGTTCAAGCCTCAACCGTAATTATTTTAAAGCACCTATTCACCCCCCCCCCCTCTCTGGGCGACATCCACGATCTTTCAGTTGCAAACATCCAAGCGGATGTAAACAACAAAGTAAACAGCAGTGGAGGAAATGATGCCTATCCAAATCTATACTAGAACGCAGACTAAGGCATAGCCTAGTGGTGGGAAGGGGCTGATGCCTTCCCACCCACCCAGGTTCAAGGCATGGTACTTGCAATTTGGGGTTGTTGCACCAATTATACTGTAGGGAGTTCCCTTGCAGTCTTTCTATCAAAAAAAATCTATAATAGAACAAAGTTTAAAGGCTTGAGAAGGACGATGAACTTACATTACATGTTAACACGGGTTGGACAAAGCCCTTCTCCATGTTGATGGAAGGATAATTCAATAAATTCCCCAAAGAAAATTCTTTATAAGCATTGCCATTATTCTACATTTTGCAAAAAGTAAATATAGATCAAATAATATTGGAAGAAACAGAGGATAATGAAGCTCAGGTGCAGACTGATGATACATAATCAAATAGCAATTAATTAAGTACAACATTACAAGGCAAAAGGTACTGACAAGAGGAATGCAGACATCAACGTGTGCAATGGCATTGGATTTGTTCAAAATTTTGGTAAGAGTACATGTAGATATGATAATTTGGAGAAAGTGGAGGGCATGGCAGATAAGATGCAGAGTAATGCTAGACAATCAACTATCTCGCGATGCAAGTACAGTAATACCACCACCTTCCGTTATTACTTGTCGCTCAAATGGATGTATCTAGCACTATTAAGTTCTAAATACATCCAAGTGATCAACAATTAATTTGATAGAGAGGGAGTACATGACAACAGGTACTTACATGAGCAATCCAAAACTTCATAACCATTGAGTTAATTCTACATTTATCTAAAAGTAAATATAGATCTTATAATTCCAAGCAAAGGGAGGATAAAGAAGCGAACATTTACAGTGGTGCTACATAATCAAACAACAATGTGTAAGTATGCTGACAAAGGGCAAGAGGTACTGACAAGAGCAATGCAGAGCCCAGTATTGTCATGAGATCCTATGATCCTTTAAGCAAGGAGATTCATCTGAAATTAGTTTTCATACAAGAGAGAAGGTAAGGCACATGTAGAAATTTAGGATTTCAAATTTTGAATTGATATCATAGACAGTACCTGACGCTGGGCTCTCAGCGGTTCTAATAGGGGTTTGGCCACTAGAGTAGGGGTAAAGTGTGGTACAATTGGGCTTGTGTTTTCTGTGGCTGTTGGTCTATCTGATTTAACAGGTATCACTACCTTTTCCAAATACCTAGTTTGTACTCCTTGTGGATCTGCACTCACCCTCTTCCTTTTGGACATCTATTACGAAAGAACAACATTTGACTGGAAAAACATAATTTGACGACACATGGAATAGGTACAGAAAATGGATAGGTATGGCATATACTCATATATGATGCTTAAACTAAGCAGATGGTGTAACAAAGTAGAAGTTATGCAAGAGGTCAGATGCAAAATATGTGCGAGCAATACAACCTTGCCAAGTTAGAGCAAGCACCTTGATGGGTGAATAAGATAGGCCATACTCCACCATGCCAAGTTTGTTAGCCAGTGGATTGTTCCGCAATATTCCTCTCGTGCGCCCATTCTCATATTCATTTTGATAATGTTCAATACCTGATATGCATGAAACATAAAAACAAGTGAGATTATCTTTGTAATGCAGAAGTGATTCTAATCCAATACTTCCTCCCTGTAAACCCCTTTGTGCTAGCTCTGCAATTCTTCTAAGAGGTGCCATGCATACTGTAATTTGGTGTGTGCATTAATATAATGTGGCCTACTACTGAAAATATGAGAGCTCCAGAAGTGATGATACTTCGCAGATGATGACTTCAAGATATAGTAAAGAAGAACAAGTTGACCTGACCGACCGATTCAAAATATACTAAGGGAGAATAACTCGACCTGACCAGTCGACCGCAAGAGAAGAGGATCATCTTAAAGAAGAGCAGAAGAGCAAGCAGATTGAAGATATTACAAGTCTTTCTATACAATGTCGGTTGGCCACCCATGATGAACCAGAGTGCACAGAGAAATACTATTCCTTCCGGTCTCTCCATATGTGGCTCACATGCATTTCGAAACTAAAGTAGGAACATTTAGCTGACCAATTAAACATCTCTCAGTTTTACTAATATCAGCATAATATCAGATTTGAATTTGTACAACTAAGCTTGTTTAGCTCGATGGGTGGAGCAGTGCTATTACGACACGAACCACGTAGGCTGATCGTGGTCTCATAAAGTGGGGAAACTGTAAGCATGATGAGTATAGTGTTGACCATGGCAGTGGGATGGCAGATCTGAAGCTGCAAACTGTGCAAAGGGTAGTTAGCAACCGATGTTTGCTTGGAAATAACAACTAAGATTTGGTATGGACAAGAAAGTACAGTCAACAAGTGACAAAAAATGCAATTCTGTTGTCTCTCTATATGTCGCGACATGCATTCGGAAACTCAAGTGGGACCTTTAGCTAACCAATTAAATGTGTCTGTTAACTAATATCAGTATCATATCACAATCATATTTGAACAACTATGCTTTGGAATTTTGAGTGTTGTGTTGTTAAGATTGAAGGGTGGAGTAATGCTAGTACGACAGAAAACACCTACGCAGATCATAGTAGAGTAGATAAAAGGGGAAAACCCTACGCATCAAGAGTAAAATTAGGAAAGTGGAACTAGCTGGACCAGTGGGTGGCGCACATGCTTTTCGAAACAAATATAGGAACATTAGGTGATCAATTAAACGTTCTCTATTTTAGTAATATGAGCATCATATCTTATTCATATTTCAACACGTAAGCTTTTGAATTATGAGTGGCATGTTGTTTCGCTTGATGGGTTGAGGTCTTGAGGAGCAGTGCTAGCACAACACGAAGCAGTGAAGCACCTACAATGATGGTAGTGAATATAAAGGGGGGAAACCATAAGCTTTACGAGTATAGTGACCGTGCCATGGCGGATCTGAAGGTGCAAACCAGACAAAGCTACTCCGCAACCAATGTTTGCTTTCAACTAGCCACTATGATTTGGTACGGACAAGAAAAGTACAGTAAACAATTTACGATCTATTTTCCTGGTGAGATCAATAACTTAAGCACATATGGAAGAGTACCACCTCACTTGTGACACCGTGTAGGCCCCTGCTGATTCGTTGAGGGTGCTACGGGTGCGATGGCTGTCGGCGGCGGCGAAGAAGACTTTAGACGGCAGACGGCCGGGTCGGGGGATAAATCCTATTGCCGTGGACGAGGCGGTCGTAGGAGAGGCAACGACAAGGTGGACGACAGCGCCGATGAAGCGAGACAACGCGATGAAAGGATCTTGGTCCAGCACCGTGGATGAGAAACGTCCATCTCTTGTAGTGGATGACAGGGTAGGGGTAGCGTCTCCGGCAAGGTGGAGGATGGGGTGGCGGACGGAGGAGGCTGGCCGCAGTGGGGAGGTTGTCATGGCGCCGATGGTGTATGAATGAGTAAATGGAGGGGGAGGGGATCTCAAACTTTGGGACGTGCTTGTCTGAAATATGGGGAAGTTACGAACTTATCCCCCGTTTAAAATTTCGGACATCACGTCGGTTGGGGATAGGACGGTAATCTCGCATCTCCCAAATATTTGCCAGTAACGCTTTCGGGCGAGGAGAGGGTGTTTTGCCTCCCACGGTTGGCACCCACGGTGTATGAATGGGGCTGACAGGCAGTGCGGTTGTGTCACGTCTGAGGGAAGTTACACATCTGCCCCTATTTAAAATATTAGCCTACATCGATTTCGGACGAGGAGAGTTTGTTTTCCCGCCCACCGTGGATGAAGGGGGAAATGGAGGGAGAGACACATGTCTTTCGGACGAGCTTGAATCAAATGAGTTTTGCCTCCCACGTTTGGCGCCCACCATGTCTGAATGGGCTCAGAGGCCGTCGTGTCACGTCTGATTGAAGTTACTAGTCTACCCCTATCGACAGCAGTCTAAATCCGGTCGATAAGGATGTCAAGTGTCAGGGGTAGACAGTAATTTCCATCTTGCAAACACTTGCTTCGGGCACCCCACAAATGATAGTCAGTGTTTAGCCGCTTCGTTCAAAACTTGGGAGAATTAGCATTCATGTTTGCCCTGGGCCCTGGCAGCTAAATCCAAATCCAATTTTTATCCGATTACGAATATCCACAGATAATTCTACGTTTTGTTATTTATTTCTTCAAAACCACAAGAAAGATTTATTCCACCTTTATATATGATTATGATTTAGAAATGCCATGATCTTCGAATTCAGTAGGTTGGATACACTTTGAGTCAAACAGTTATTTCATCCAATACAATATGCTCACACGAAAAATAGTTCACCTTATGTCAATCCTACAAGTACTGAGGATTAGCTCACCTAAAAAATTCGTATCATTACAACTCATGGACAACATAGGGGGTCTTACAACATAATCCATTCACAGACATGACACAACATGCAAGTACAATAATCTAATGACAATTTCAATTGGTATCAAAAGAAGAACTGGGATTACCACAGGCTTCGGGATAAGCGAAAGCAGGACCTCCTCCGTCTTCAAATGCAACATTCTTACTTCCTCCAATTCTTGGGTTGCTTGCATAATGCGTGCAGCTAATTGCATGATTTCCAGCTTCAAGATCGAGATTACCTCATTCATGGCAGCCACACCGTCTCTTTCTGCCTCTAGTAGAGCCTCAAGATCTATAATATCTGTGCTCAGACTGCTCACCGGTGGTGTTCCCTCGGAACTGCTACCATCTGGTAATATGGATGGCGCACTGCTTCCACAAATAGATTCTAGGGTTGTATATTGTGTCCTAGTGTGAACGGCATCCTGAAAGGTTTCGGCTGGAGATAAGTAAGAGATGGTTATCGCATGATCCAGGCAGTAAGCTTACATGGTAAACGACATACGAATTGTTGCCGAGCATGGCAAGCTATATTTAAATGGTTCGAAGCAGCATCAGCCGAAAAGAAATTAAAATGGTAAGATGAAACTAGGGATGTAAGTGGCAAATAAACGACATCCGCCAGTCCCATCTAGTTATTTTTTGCTAGCTCCCTAGTTCATTTTCCTCAAAAGACAAAAACTCTTTTGAACTATCATACCACTAGTGGACTTTAATCGGGATTAAACGGGACCCACTTGACATCCCTAGTTGAAAGGGAGTGTACCACCACTATATTTAAGTTGCAAAGGCATCTAAGCAGTTGAAATAATCTGAGAAAGCACTTAATAGTGTGGCCTCATATAAACTATGAAGACAGTCTTGTGACGAAGTTCATAGGAAAAGTTAAGGACTCAAATGAACTAGGCATGCATTTCTTTACGATAGTACAACAGGCACAGCTGACATATTGGCCAACTCAGGTATAGCGTAACAAGTAACAAACAATCATTCGAATCAAGCAATACAGCAAAGTAGACAACTGAACTATTTGTAATTCTGTAGGATTACAGGTTGAGGGCACAAGCCAAGAAAGCAGCCCACACGCATTACATTTCACACGTACTAAAACACACTGGCTTACCATATGTTGTTGTGAAGCCTCGCTGCTGTCGCAATGTTCTTTGACGATATCGTCAGCATCCTGTGATTGCAAATCTAGTTGTTGTAGTTTATTCTACACCCTCTATTTAGGTAAAATTAATTTTAATCGCATGCACTAGTTCGAATTGATCATCAATGGTTCATCTAAACTAATGAAAGAAGGGTGTGTGCATTGATACGTCTCTGTCGTATCTACTTTTCCAAACACTTTTGCCCTTGTTTTGGACTCTAACTTGCATGATTTGAATGGAACTAACCCGGACTGACACTGTTTTCAGCAGAATTGCCATGATGTTGTTTTATGTGCAGAAAACAAAAGTTCTCGGAATGACCTGAAACTCCACGAACATCTAGTTAAAATAATAAAAAAATCCTTGCCAAAGATGAAGACCAGGGGGCCCACACCCAGTCCACGAGGGTGGGGGGCGTGCCCCCCTACCTCGTGGGCCCCCTGGAGCTCCTCCGACGCCAACTCTGACTCTATATATTTGCTTTCAGGGAGAAAAAAATAAAGGAGAAGAAATCATCATGTTTTATGATACGGAGCCGCCGCCAAGCCCTAAAACCTCTCGGGAGGGCTGATCTAGAGTCCGTTTGGGGCTCCGGAGAGGGGGATTCGTCGCCGTCGTCATCATCAACCATCCTCCATCACCAATTTCATGATGCTCACCGCCGTGCGTGAGTAATTCCATCGTAGGTTTTCTGGACGGTGATGGGTTGGATGAGATCTATCATGTAATCGAGTTAGTTTTGTTAGGGTTTGATCCCTAGTATCCATTATGTTCTGAGATTGATGTTGCTATGACTTCGCTATGCTTAATGCTTGTCACTAGGGCCCGAGTACCATGATTTCAGATCTGAACCTATTATGTTTTCATGAATATATGTGTGTTCTAGATCCTATCTTGCAAGTCTATAGTCACCTACTATGTGTTATGATCCGGTAACCCCGAAGTGACAATAATCGGGACCACTCCCGGTGATGACCATATTTTGAGGAGTTCATGTATTCACTATGTGCTAATGCTTTGTTCCGATTCTCTATTAAAAGGAGGCCTTAATATCCCCTAGTTTCCATTAGGACCCCGCTGCCACGGGAGGGTAGGACAAAAGATGGCATGCAAGTTCTTTTCCATAAGCACGTATGACTATATTCGGAATACATGCCTACATTACATTGATGAATTAGAGCTAGTTTTGTGTCACCCTATGTTATGACTGTTACATGACGAACCGCATCCGGCATAATTATCCATCACTGATCCAATGCCTATGAGCTTTCCATATATGGTTTTCGCTTATTTACTTTCCCATTGCTATTGTTACAATCACTTCAAAACACCAAAAAAATTACTTTTGTTTCCGTTACCTTTGTTACCGTTACCACTACTATCATATTACTTTGCTACTAAATACTTTGCTGCAGATACTAAGTTATCCAGGTGTGGTTGAATTGACAACTCAACTGCTAATACTTGAGAATATTCTTTGGCTCCCCTTGTGTCGAATCTATAAATTTGGGTTGAATACTCTACCCTCGAAAACTGTTGCGATCCCCTATACTTGTGGGTTATCAAGACTAATTTCTGGCGCCGTTGCCGGGGAGCATAGCTCTATTCTTTGAGTCACTTGGGATCTATATCTGCTGGACACTATGAAGAACTTGAAAGACGCTAAGACAACAATTTATCCCTCAACTACGAGGGGAGGTAAGGAACTGCCATCTAGCTCTGCACTTGATTCACCTTCTGTTATGAGCAAGCTTTCGACACCTAAACCTGCTTCTGCTATTCTCTCTGATATGTCGCATGTTATTGATGATGCCACTTCTGCTATGCATGATATTTATGATGAAACTACTTCTATGCTTGATACTACTGTGTCCCTTAGTGAATTTCTTGATGAACAAATTGCTAGGGCTAGAGAGAAAGAAATTATTGAAACTGATACTGTTGATGAAAGTGATGATGAAGATAGGCCTGTTATTCCTGAGGGTTACATTTTTGATAAAGAAGCTTTTGCAGCTATTTTAGCTTGCAAAGATAGTCGTGAACTTAAGAGGCTATTAATTAAATGGAACAAGGAATCTCTTAGAGATAGAATGAGGCCTGACCCTGCTTTTGCTACTTCACCTATTTGTGTTCCCGATATGGATTATGAATTCTCTGTTGATCCTGATATAATTACTTTGGTTGAATCTGATCCTTTTTATGGCTATGAATCTGAAACTGTTGTGGCACATCTTACTAAATTAAATGATATAGCCACCCTGTTCACTAATGATGAGAGATCTCGTTATTTTTATATACTTAAAATATTTCCGTTCTCATTAAAGGGTGATGCTAAGATATGGTTTAATTCTCTTGATCCTGGTTGTGTGCATAGTCCCCAGGATATGATTTATTACTTCTCTGCTAAATATTTCCCTACTCATAAGAAACAAGCTGCTTTAAAGGAAATATAAAACTTTGTGCAAATTGAAGAAGAGAGTCTCCCACAAGCTTGGGGAGGCTTCACAAGTTACTTAATGCTTTGCCTGATCATCCTCTCAAGAAAAATGAAATACTTGATATGTTTTATAATGGACTAACCGATGCTTCCAGAGATTACCTAGATAGTTGTGCTGGTTCTCTTTTCAGGGAAAGAACACCGGATGAAGCTGAAATTCTATTGAATAATATGTTGACAAATGAAAATAATTGGGCACCTCCTGAGCCAGTTCCTGCTCCAATTACTGAGCCTATTCCTAAACCAACTCCGAAGAAGAGAGGTGTTCTATTTCTCAGCCCTGAAGATATGCAAGAGGCAAAGAAATCTATGTAAGAAAAAGGTATTAAAGGTGAAGATGTTAAGAATTTACCTCCTATTGAAGAAATACATGGTCTTAATTTGCCGCCTGTTGAAGAAACATATGATCTTGATCCATTACCTATTGAAGAACCTCCAGGTCTTGATAACCCGACACAGCTAGTAAAGGTAAATTCTCTCTATAGATATGATAAAGCTGAAGTCCCTCCTACTAAAATTGCTAGTCAGTGCTTGGATGAGTTTGATAACTTTATGTTCAAACAAGAAAATTTCAATGCTTATTTTGGTAGACAATTAAAACAAAATATTTATATGATTAAACACTTGAGTGATTACATGGCTGATGCTAGATGTGAACTTAGACTTGTTAGCAAACATGCTTCTATGGTTACCACTCAAGTAGAACAAGTACTTAAAGCTCAAAATGATTTGCTCAATGAAATGAATAGTAAGAAAAAATGATTATGTTGTTAGAGTGGCTACTAGAACTGGTAGAATGACTCAGGAACCTTTGTATCCTGAAGGCCACCCTAAGAGAATTGAGCAAGATTCTCAGAGAAATAATATTGATGCACCTAGTTCTTCTAAAAGGAAGAAAAATAAAAATGATATGTGAGGGAGTCCTGGATTAGGGGGTATCCGGACAGCCGGACTATATCCTTTGGCCGGACTGTTGGACTATGAAGATACAAGATTGAAGACTTCGTCTCGTGTCCGGATGGGACTCTCCTTGGCGTGGAAGGCAAGCTTGGTGATATGGATATGAAGATCTCCTCCTTGTATGGCGACTCTGTGTAACCCTAGCCCCCTCAGGGTGTCTATATAAACCGGAGAGTTTAGTCCGTGGGACAACAACAATCATACCATAGGCTAGCTTCTAGGGTTTAGCCTCTACGATCTCGTGGTAGATCAACTCTTGTACTACTCATATCATCAAGATCAATCAAGCAGGAAGTAGGGTATTACCTCCATCGAGAGGGCCCGAACATGGGTAAACATCGTGTCCCCTGCCTCCTGCTACCATCCGCCTTAGACGCACAGTTCGGGACCCCCCTACCCGAGATCCGCCGATTTTGACACCGACATTGGTGCTTTCATTGAGGGTTCCACTGTGCCGTCGCCGTCAAGCTGGATGGCTCCTCCGATCATCGATAACGATGCGGTCCGGGGTGAGGTTTTCCTCCGCGGACAGATCTTTGTATTCGGCGGCTTCGCACCGCGGGCCAACTCGCTTGGCCATCTGGAGCAGATCGAGAGCTACGCCCCTGGCCATCAGGTCAGGTTCGGAAACTTGAATTACACTGCCGACATCCGCGGAGACTTGATCTTCGACGGATTCGAGCCCATGCCAGGTGTGCCGCATGATCACGACGAGCATGATATAGCTCTGCCGTCGGACAGTGTTCGGGAGATCACACCGGCAACTACTCCGGCCTTCAATCCGGGGCAAATTGCGCCGTCCAAGGACGGGCGGATAGACCCCGCCTTGGAGGCTGCACTCTCAGCGGGATAGAACCGGATACTGACCTTACCCCTCACGAGAGCTGTGACACCGAACTACTGGACTCGTCTCCGGCCACGGACTCCGAACCGCCTGCGCCCGTGCCTATCGAATCCGATTGGGCGCCGATCATGGAGTTCACCTCCGCGGATATCTTTCAGCACTCGCCCTTCGGCGATGTACTAAACTCGTTAAAGTCTCTCTCCCTGTCAGGAGAACCTTGGCCGAACTATGTCCGGCTAGAATGGGATGCGGATGATGAGGAAATTCACTCCCCACCCACCACCCACTTAGTAGCAACTGTCGACGCTTTAACCGACATGCTCGACTTCGACTCCGAAGACATCGATGGCATAGACAATGATGAAGGGGACGAACAAGAACCACTGCCCACGGGGCACTGGACCGCCACCTCATCATATGATATATATATATATGGTGGACACACCCAAAGAAGGCAATGGCGACAAGGCAGCGGAGGATGACCCCTCCAAGAAGCAACCCAAGCGCCGACGTCAGCAGCGCCACTCTAATTCTCGCCACAGCAAAAGCGGTGATACCGGCAGTGGAGATAACAGTACTCCAGACAGCGCCGAGCATGATGACAATCCCCTCCAGCACGATCTAGAGCCAGAGGATGAACAAGCCAGCCCTCCTAAGCGAGCGGCAGAGGGAGAGGCGGAGGATGACAATTACATGCCTCTCTCCGAAGACGAAGGGAGCCTCGGCGACGAAGAATTTGTCGTGCCTGAGGATCCCGTCGAACAGAGCGCTTTATGCGCCGCTTATAGCCACGACAAATAGCTCAAGAATAAACAAAGAATGACTTCAAGCTGATCAGGATTTGCTAGCAGACAGATGGACTGAAATCCTTGCGGCCGAGGAATATCAACTCGAACGCCCTTCCAAAGGTTACCCAAAGCGCAGGTTGCTACCCTGACTTGAGGAGGAACCATTGAAACCTACATTACCAGCGTACGACGTGGCTGATCGGCCACCTTGTGGCCGAGATAGAGAGGCATTCCAGCCTGAAAATCAGTCTGCACCGCACCGCCATTCAAACAAAAACACCAAGGCACCGGGAAACACGCGAGACCTGCGAGACGTATTGGAAGACAGGGTAAAACACGCAAGATCGATCTACGGATCACGAGGGCACGCCCCTACGTGGGACGGTGACGGCCGCACCGGATACAGTAAAAACAAATCCGGCCGGGCCGAATACAGCACGCAAGACTCATATGAGCTGCGTCGCGATATAGCCCAGCACAGAGGCGCGGCACACCCCCTATGCTTCACTGACGAAGTAATGGAACATGTATTCCCAAAGGGTTTTAAACCCGTAAATATCGAATCATATGATGGTACAATAGATCCCGCGGTATGGATCGAGGACTTCCTCCTCCACATCCACATGGCCCGTGATGATGATCTACATGCCATAAAGTACCTCCCATTAAAACTTAAAGGACCAGCTCGGCATTGGCTGAATAGCTTGCCAGCAGACTCCGTTGGCTGTTGGGAGGATCTGGAAGACGCATTCCTCGACAACTTCCAGGGCACTTATGTGCGACCACCAGATGCCGATGACTTGAGCCACGTAATTCAGCAGCCAGGGGAATTAGTCAGGAAATTCTAGACACGGTTCCTAACCAAGAAAAATCAAATTGTCGACTGTTCGGATGCAGAGGCCTTAGCAGCATTTAAGCACAACATCTGTGACGAGTGGCTCGCCCGGCACCTCGACCAGGAAAAGTCGAAGTCTATGGTAGCCCTCACGACACTCATGACCCACTTTTGCGCGGGAGAGGATAGCTGGCTGGCTCGCAGCAACAACATATCAAGGAACCTTGGCACTTCGGATACCAAGGACAGTAACGGCAGGCCACGTCACAGCAAACACAAGCGCCGCAACAACGGCGATAACGCCGAGGATACGGCAGTCAATGCCGGATTCAGAGGCTCAAACCCGGTTAGCGGAAAAAGCCATTCAAAAGAAGCACTCCGGGCCCGTCCAGTTTGGACCGCTTACTCGATCGCTCGTGTCAAATACACGGCGACCCCGATAAGCCAGCCAATCACACCAACAGAGAATGCTGGGGGTTCAAGTAGGCCGGCAAGTTAAACGCCGAAAACAAGGACAAGGGGCTACACAGCGATGACGAGGAGGAGCCACGACCGCCGAACACGGGAGGACAGAAGAGGTCCCCCCTGCAAGTGAGGACGGTGAACATGATATACGCAACCCACATCCCCAAGAGGGAAGGGAAGCATGTACTAAGGGACGTATATGCGATGGAGCCCGTCACCCCAAAGTTCAACCCATGGTCCTCTTGTGCGATCACCTTCGATCGCAGGGACCACCCCACTAGTATCCGTCATGGCGGATCTATCGCACTGGTCTTAGACCCCATCATTGACGGATTTCACCTCACTCGAGTCCTTATGGACGGCGGCAACTGAACCTGCTCTATCAGGATACAGTGCGCAAAATGGGTATAGACCCCTCGAGGATCAAACCCACAAAACCGACCTTTAAAGGCATCATCCCAGGTGTAGAGGCCCATTGTACGGGCTCAATCACACTGGAAGTGGTCTTCGGATCTCCGGACAACTTCCGAAGCGAGGAGTTAATCTTCGATATCGTCCCGTTCCGCAGCGGCTAGCACGCACTGCTCGGGCGAACCGCATTTGCAAGATTCAATGCAGTCCCGCATTATGCATACCTTAAGATCAAGATGCCAGGATCTAGGGGGGTCATCACAGTCAATGGAAACACAGAGCGCTCGCTCCATACAGAGGAGCACACTGCAGCCCTCGCAGCAGAGGCACAAAGCAGCCTTTTAAGGCAATCCACCAGTTCGGCGATAAAATCCCCGGACACCGTCAAGCGCGTCCGGAGTAACCTGCAACAGGATCGCCTGGCACGTTCAGAGCTCGCCTAGCAATCCGGCCCCCGCCCTAAACTCAGTGAATGGCGAAATTCGTGCAGCACGTACATAATTACGCATTGAAAATACCATAGGTGTAGGCGGGGGCACGATCATGGCACGTCCCACAATGCGGCTCAACCGCGCTAGGGGCTTACCACCTTTATCATTCTCTCTCTTTCAGGACTTTACTCTCTGGAAGCCCTATCCGGCAGTACGATTGCCGGACACATGATACAACATCCAAGGAGGCCGGAAGCTACGTCGTACAATGGAATCCCCAGGTGGTCTCTGATAACGAAATACCTGCTTTAAGATACCAGTCCGCAGCTTGCCCTTGGATGGGACATGTCAAATATTCCTATTTTTTGCTTACCGCACTACTTGTATCAGTATGCTTCGATGCATTTCTCGAGTAAACAATGCATAGCACTAGTCTATTACCGCATTCTATATTCTTATATATATATATATATATATATATATATATATATATATATATATATATATGTATGTATGTTCATCTATAACAGTTAGTACCCGTACACTCTGGTACGGCCAGTACGCCAGGGGCTTCCGTATACCCCATAATACGACGTGAGAAGTCCGAACACTTTCGACAGTGCGGCACCCTGAACTTATAGCATTATATGCATCATCTCCGAATCATGTCTTGGGTCAATAGTTGGGTTTGCCCGGCTCCCATGTTTTGGTACCTTACGTTCCGCTATATCGGCTAAGGTAGCACTAGGAGAACTACTGCGATTGTGTCCCGGTTCTTCCGGACGAGCACCTCAGTAGAGAAAGCTAAAACAGACTGTCATGATAAGCGAGAGCTGGTTGCTGTTCGAGAGGTCTCAAGTCCCTAAAGACTTTTTCCGCTTCGAGCGAGGAGTCGGCCTTGTACGACTTAGGCATGCATAGCGCCCCAAATTCGGCCTTCCGAATACTAGGGGCTTCGCCAGAATTTAAAATTGCAGACTTCTATGGCTAAGTGAGAGTGATAAAGCATTATAGTCTGATTGCCTGGTTCGTTGCGCTGAGCACCTCCCTCGAAGGACCCAAAAATGGGAAAAGGATTGCTCAGATTTATCCCGAACACCCCAGCACTAGTTGCATGGGGGTAGAAGCCGACGACTGGCCATCTCTCAGATTTTATAAACGGCTGCACAGAAGGTAATATTTTAAACAAAAGCATTGCATAGCGCACATGACTAGTTTTCATAATACAGGATCACATGAGCAAGTTCATTCAAAAATTACATCTTTGGAACACTCGTCCGCCACAAGACGGGCACCCTTCAGGACACCCTCATAATACATTTCGGGGTGGCGATGCTCCTTGCCCTGCGGCGGCCCCTCCTTCACCAGCTTCTCGGCGTCCATCTTGGCCAAGTGCACCTTCGCACGGGCAAAAGCCTTGCGTGCACCTTTCATGCAGACGGACCGCTTTATGACTTCCAGCCGTGGGCAGGCATCCACAAACCGCCTCACCAGGCCGAAGTAGCTGTTACGAAGGGCATCGCCAGGCCACATCCGGACTATAAGGCCCATCATGGCTTGTTCGGCCGCCTTGTGGAGCTCGACCAGTTGCTTCAGCTGGTCGCTCAAGGGCATCGGGTGTTTGGTCCCAGTATACTGAGACCAGAACACCTTCTCCGTCGAGCTCCCCTCCTCGGCCTGGTAGAACTCCGCGGCATCAGACACACTGCGGGGAAGATCTACGAACGCCCCAGGAGAGCTTCGAACTCGGGTAAGTAAATAGAAATTTTCTTTCACATGCTTGCTTTGCATAATGAATGCCTTACCCGCCGCTATCTTCTTCATCGCCTCAATCTCCTGGAGGGCCTTTTGGGCTTCGGCCTTGGCATGTTTTGCGCTGTCGAGGGCCTTGGCAAGCTCGGACGCTCGCGTCTTCAAGTCAAGCTCCAAGGACTCGTGCTTCTTCACGAGCGCCTGGAGCTCTTGCTGCACCTCGCCTACTCGAGCTTCGTGTCTTTCTCGCTCGATGCGCTCCTTGGCCGCTTTGTTTTCAGCCTCGGACAGCGCCTTCTTCAGGGCCGCCACTTCGGTCATGGTCCCTGGCACATTCATGATGATCCTATTATCTTGCAACCAAATTTCTTTTTTTAAATAGACAAGGTATTTCTTACCTTTGTTCTCCTCGAGCTGCTTCTTGGCACGGCCGAGTTCTTCTTCAGACCGCTCGAGGTCCTGCTTCAGTGCGGCGACCTCCGCAGTACGTGCGGCAGCGGCCAGCAATGAAGCATGCATACGCATACAGACATGTTTGGATTAGAATCCTGCAATTACTATTTGATCCTCTATTCGGCTTTTCTTCGCGAACACCGAACAGAGCATTAGGGGCTACTGTCTATGCGGTAACATTTTCCTATATTTCGATGACTCACCTCAAAGCCTGTTAGGAGGCTGGCACAGGCTTTAGTCAGTCCGCTCTTGGCGGACTGAACATTTTTTATCACCGCACTCATGATAGTGCGGTGCTCTTCATCGATGGAAGCGCTGCGAAGCACTTCCAACAAGTTGTCCGGTGCCTCTGGATGGACAGAGGTCACCGGCACGAGCGGCTTGCCCCTCTTAACATGGGGCCGCCTGCCGGAGTCCGGGACCACTGGTGGTTCCGGTGCGGTGTTCGGCTGAGGGTCAAACTTGGAGCCCGTGGGAGTCTTGCTCCCTTTGCGCCCAGGTCCGGAAGTTCGCCTTTAGGCACCTCCAGGACTACCTCCCCTCGGCTTGGTGCCCTTTGAGACAACACCTCGGCGTTGTTCGTAGTGCGAGGGGAGGAAGCGGTCAGAAGTGAATCGCTACTCATAGCCGACGGGTCCAAAGAACCGTCCGACGAAGATACGTCGACGCGGGCTCGAGGTGGACTACATAATCATATTCGGCGTAAGGAGAAGCATTGCAATAAAAGCATACCATGAATTACTCTAGTATTCGAATACTTATGACTTCGCCAGGGGCTTGTCCCTGGTCAACCACTCATCTTCGCTATGAGCGGCGGTCGTGGAACAGTCCGGAAGGAGAGTCCTTCCCTTCTTGGACCCTTCGGCCTTCCCGGTTGGGGCGGCCTTCCTTTTCTTGTCTCCCCCGGCTGGAGGGGGAGAACCTTCATCTTCCTCCTCCTCGTATTCACGAGAGGAGTGCGTCTCGGAGTTATCGGACGATGAGTCCGATATCACCTGACACCGGGAACTCTTTCGAGTCCCCGCGGCCTTCTTCTTGGTCTTCTTCTCCGGTACCTCATAAGGTACCGGAGTCAGCATCTTCGTCAGGAGAGCGTTGGTTGGATCTTCGGGCAGGGGGGCCGGGCAGTCAATCCGCTCCGATGTCTCCACCCAGTCCTGCCAAAGGCATGGGCGCTCAGATCCCGCACATGATTAAACCGGGGAAAGTAAATACCCTATAAGGTGTAGAGAACTTACCGGATTCGCAGGGCGCGTCACGCTAAGTCCGCGGTCCTCGGTAAGGGAAGGGGGGACCTCGGAGCCCTTGAATAGCACCCTCCAGACATCCTTGTGCGTCATGTTAAAGAGCTCGCGCAGAGTCTGGTGCTGGGCCGGGTCGAACTCCCATAAATTGAACGCCCGTTGTTGACACAGGAGGATCCGGTGGAAGAGCATGACCTGAACCACGTTGACAAGCTTGAGTTTCTTGCTTGTCATGTTCCGGATACATTTCTGGAGTCCGGCCAGCTCCACCGATGAACCCCAGGACAAGCCCTTCTCTTTCCAGGAGGTAAGCCGCATGGGGATTCCGGATCGGAACTCAGGGGCCGCCACCCAGTTGGTGTCACGCGGCTCGGTGATGTAGAACCACCCCGATTGACACCCCTTTATGGTCTCCACATAGGAGCCCTCGAGCCATGTGACATTGGGCATTTTTCCCACCATGGCGCCTCCGCATTCTCGCTGGCGGCCGCCTACAACCTTCGGCTTGACATTGAAGGTCTTGACCACAGGCGAAGTGGGGCTGGACACGGAGGAAGGCCTCGCACCCGACAATAAACACCGAGATGTTGAGGATGAAGTTCGGTGCCAGATCATGGAAGTCCATCCCGTGGTAGAACATGAGGCCGCGGACGAACGGGTGAAGGGGGAACCCCAGTCCGCGGACGAAGTGGGTAAGAAAAACAACCCTCTCGTAAGGTTCCGGGGTAGGGACGATCTGCCCCTCATCGGGCAGCCGGTGCGTGATATCCGCGGCCAAGTATCCGGCTCCCCGCAGCTTTGTGATGTCCTCCTCCGTGACGGAGGATTTCATCCACTTGCCTCCCGCTCCGGACATGGTTGGAGCGGTGTGAGGAGAAAGGTGCGAACTTGGGTGTTGGAGCTCGAGTGCGCGAGAATGGATGAGCAAGGAGGAAGAAGGCGTGGGTGAAAAAAGGTGAACTCTTATCCCTTTATAAAGGCGGATTTAAATCAGACGCCCCACTAGCCTGGTAAACCCGCTTATTCCCCAAGCGCCGTAATTGATGGTGCGGTTGGGTTACCCACGCCCGTATTGATGAGAATCCCGTGATAAGGGGACACGATCTCTGCTTCGACAAGACGTGCCAAGAAAACCGCCTCACGATATGCGCCAAGGCTGGTTGAGAAAAACGGTTCGAATAATGACCGGGCCGTGGTATGTTGTCATGATATCAAGCGTGTGAGTAGATTAGATTGCTGGAAGTATTATTCTCTCTACGGTGGTATGTGCAACTTGTTTTGCAGAGCCGGACACTATCCTTGTGTTCAAGATCTTCTATGGAGTATTCGGAGGAGGAACCCGCCTTGCAATGCCGAAGACAATCTGCGCGCCGGACTCATCGTCATTGAAGCCTGGTTCAGGGGCTACTGAGGGAGTCTTGGATTAGGGGGTATCCGGACAGCCGAACTATATCCTTTGGTCGGACTGTTGAACTACGAAGATACAAGATTGAAGACTTCGTCTCATGTTCGGATGGGACTCTCCTTGGCGTGGAAGGCAAGCTTGGTGATACGGATATGTAGATCTCCTCCCTTGTAACCGACTCTGTGTAACCCTATCCCCCTCCGGTGTCTATATAAACCGGAGGGTTTAGTCCGTAGGACAACAAAAATCATACCATAGGCTAGCTTCTAGGGTTTAGCCTCTATGATCTCGTGGTAGATCAACTCTTGTACTACTCATATCATCAAGATCAATCAAGCAGGAAGTAGGGTATTACCTCCATCGAGAGGGCCCGAACCTAGGTAAACATCGTGTCCCTGCCTCCTGTTACCATCCGCCTTAGACACACAGTTGGGGACCCCCTACCCGAGATCCGCCAGTTTTGACACCGACAATAGGACTTTGCAAACTTCCAGTGAACCTATTGCTGAACCACCTGAAAATCCAAATGATATATCTATGACTGATGCTGAAACACAATTTGGTAATGAACATGAACCTAATGAAAATGTTAATGATGATGTTCATGATTGTAACATCCCAAATTTTGGAATGTTAATATAATTAATTGAATTGTTTGTTTGTTTGCTTGAGTGAATTAAACTTGAGTGAAATTTGAACCTTTTCAAAAACTTTTGAATGAGAGTGAATAAAATGACTTTCCCCTTCTCCGGTAAATTCAAATTCATCCTATTAAAATCAATGAGAGAAGATGACATGACTTCTTCAACTATAAAGAATTTGAACGGAGTTTTGCAATTTAATTCTTTCAAATATTTGCACTTGCTTCTCTATTTTTCTTCCCGAGAAATACCGAAAAAAAAAAATTTGCAAGCAAGAAAGAGCGGAGGAAAATGACCCTCCAAAATCAGGGGCATTTTTGAAAATATTTGAGCCAAGAAAAACCAAAGTTTTTATTTAAAAATTATTTGCAAAAGAAATAAAGCCTTTAGGGATTTTCTGAAAAACATTTTTAAGTTTTTATTTTGGCCGTGGAATAATGCTCATCATCTACATTTTATTTTTCTGATAATTTTAGTATATAAAAACTCTTTATTCCGAATTGATTTGATTTCCTTTTTATTGTTTTAGTTTCCTAATTTTAAAAATAGGAATGGAATCGTTTTTATTAGGAAAAACCTGCTGGCCCATTAAGCACTTTCCTATTCTAACCCAACAAGAGATCATCTCCTTCCTCTGTTTCCTCTCACTTTACAGAAGCTTTCCATATCCATGGAGACCAGAATCTCCACCTTCCCGATCTCCTCGTCTTTCCATCCCAGCGCCTCCCGAGACCGCCTATAAAACCCCCTCCCTCTCCTCGTTCCATTTTTCCCATCACCACGCCTCCCTGCCCGTAGCCACCTCGCCACCGTCCTCCTTTTCCTGCCTAGAACGCTCACCAGAGCTCTCCCAGAGCCCGACGCCAGGAGTGAGCAGCACCTGAGGGCGCCCAGCACCACCTCCCAAGCGCCGACCCCACCCTCGGCGACCTCGCGCCCTCGCCGGAGCAGCCCTCCACATCGCCGTCTCCTTCCTGCCATCTCTGCCTCACGTACAGGTAACTCCGTTTTCGTTTTTCAGATTTATTTCCGTAACAGATTTAGTTCCGTTCTTGTTTAGCTTATAACTTTTGATCTAGAAGTCCAATAATGCTGATTCTTTTTGCGTTAGATCACAATTTTCTTGTAGTTTCCAAAAATATATTATTTGTCTATGTTTGGATTTATAAAAATTGAGTTAGATCAGATTTGAATTAAAGCTTGTTTTGCTTATTCCGGGAGTTTAAAAATAGATTTTTAATTAATTCTTTTTGCTCCTGGTCTCTAGGACCTTTGTTTATCCAGTAGTATTTAGTATTTTATTTTCAGATTAATTTAAATTAGGTTTTTAGCAAAACAGTACTGTTTTAATATTAGTTCTGTTTTAGCTTTTTATTTATTGTTTTATTAGTTTTAAATTATTTCTTTTTGTCACTTTTGACAAAATTAGTTGTGTTTCTGTTAGACAACAGGAGAAAATTTATTTTTACTTTAAAAAATTTATTTTCCTTAGTTTTGTATGAAACCTTCTATAGGTCATAGTTAGAGTTTTATAAAAGCTTTTTATTTGTTTCTTTTTGCAAATAAAATTTTATGGAAAAAATACTTTTTGTTAAATTAGTTATTTTACATTTTATTTTCTGTTAATTTATTAGTTTAGTATTTTAATTGTTGTTAAGTTTTTACTTACGGCAAAACTATATTAGATGTTTGTAGCAAAGTCATAGATCTTCGTTAGTAGTTTTTCTTTGTAGTTTTATTTGAAGTTTCTTTTGATTTTGTTTGAGTTTTATTATCGATTTTCCTTGCTGTTTTGATTGTTATTTCGAGTGCTAAAATTGTTTGCTAGGATGTTTGCTTATGTGAATGCTATGTTTGACTATATAGATTTTCAACGGAGTGACGATTAGTTCTACCAAGTCATTTTCCGACAGCGTTGTTATCTTCATCAAGTATTACCGAGCAAGTTCACTTTGACCATTGCTTTCATACCTATGTTTTTATTGCATTTAGTGGCATCCTTGCAACCACACCTCAGTAGTGTTATTGAATCCTTGTAGTTGAGTAGTATGCATGAGGTAGGAACCCATCACCTGTTACCAAGCCCGGGACGTTTTATTTAAATGCTACGCTATAGTAGACGGGTTTGGTATGAGTGTTCGGAGTGGTGTGAGAAAGGAGGACTCTACGTCAATGACGACAACTCCATGATGGCATCTGCAAGGACTGCATCTTCAAGGCCTCAAGACTTCAAGACTCGAGACAAGAATTCAATACACACTCTTTGGGTGAAGGGCGGTTGTGGGCACCTGGAGAAACCAGTGGTTGGCGGGATGCATGGAGAAGCGCCATGACATCTTATGGAAAGCTTCACCCAGACTCAAAGAGACGGAAGAATACTTCATGCCCGGAAGCTTACCCTGCAACCGCAAGTCATTATGGGCTCTGGCTTGGTTGACCTTAGTTGTGACTCTGGCTGGGGCGGTACTAGCAGATGTAGAACTACGGTAGGATGGGTTGAGTACCGACGGTGGTCGAGGAACTCTTTGGAAGACCATGTTTCGGTCATCTTGTTCTCAAACACCACGAAGTGCGAGAACGTAAAGAGAGGGATCGAATCTTGCGGGTAAAGTGTACAAACCTCTGCAGAGGGTTTATAACCTAATCGATTAGCCGTGTCCCGGTTACGGACAATTTGAGCCTCTGGACTTGGATCTATCTCGGAACTCTCAACACCGGATTGATAACTTAATTGTGGGCAACTTATGATGATTTTGGGCTATGAGACATCGGTTGGTGGAACCATGTCATGATAGAAAACTCCTTAGTACAGACTTCATTCTATTCCTTTGATGTAGGTAAAAATAAAATCAGCTTTTACGCAAACAAAACTTCGAATCTGAGAGCCATAAAGCCATATTGCATATAGTATAGTTTTATCATCTGTTTTCTCATATTGTGATCTTGCGGTACATTCAATGTACTGACCTACACGGCTGCAACTTATCATGTTGCAGATATTTTACTCCGACGGGTAAGAGTAGTGACAGGTTACGGTCTACACACTCAACCCGCCGATGGCGTTGATGGGACTCCACACCCGCTTGATTGTTTCCGCTGAGTATTATGAGGTATATATCATTTTACGTTATTTATACATGTGATTGCACTTTGATATATACATCGATGTCTTGTGTGTGCCAAAGATATCTTGATCCAGGGATGGCACAAGAATACGTAGGCTTGATCGTTCGAGGTCGGGTCGCTTCTGAGAAAATGGTATCGAGCACATGTTGGCTGTAGAACGTGACCCTAGAAAATGACTTAGTAATATGAAGACCCCAATAGGAATGACCTTTGTTTTGTACTACTCTCGTAACACCTGATTCCTTCTCTTGAACCTTCCTTATTTCAACTATAGATGGAGAGCTACATTACGAACAAAAGAGAACACTACGAGAAGGTTCTTGGAGGCCCCTTCCTTGTGGAGCTAGTCAGCTTGAAGTTACCGATACCTGAGATCAAGGCAACTAAGAGGACGCCCAGATCGTGGGGAGTCAAGACCCAAGTTTTTGGTCGTAAAGAAGCCCCAAGACTGCAGACATCATCTTCGGAACTATAAATGGTGACTGTGATATGGGCATCAACACTGCCGTCCATGATGCTATTGCACGTTTGTGCTATCGTCATTGTCAGCACTAAACCCACACTTCTTTGGAAGGATGGGATGGCAGAAGTCGATGGAGAAACTATTGCCTTGACGGAAGCGCAAAAGATGAAGTTTCCCCACTTTTAGTGTACAATCAGGATCTGGAACAATACGTCAAGAATCTTCAGATGGACCTTCCGGAAGCCCTGCTCGACAATGAAGCACTACGAGAAGAGGTCAAGACTTAGAGATCAAGGTAAGCAAGCTGGAGGAGGAGAACCTCGAGATCTCGAGGATGCGTCAGGAACTGAAGAACAGCAAGACCATGTCTCATGCCAAGGACATTGAAATCCAGAAGCTCAAGGAACAACTTCAGGACATATAGGGTCGTCACAAGAAACTCCGTGTCGACAGAGAAAATCTAGCAGAAGAACTGGAGGAGATCAAGTCCACACAGAAGAAGCCCAGTGGGGACAATGACCAAGTTCCTAATAAATTAGTAGTATCCCACCATGAGAGAAATAAAGATGAACGCTTTCTCAATTTAAGTATCTGACCATACCAACTTATGTGGGTGGCGATACTGTAGTATTGATCGAATAAATGAATGCTTGGTTGCTATTATTTTTGTATGTTTATTGAATGGTTGGATAGATGCGATATTCGTAGGCTTGTAATTAATTCAACCATGAGAGACGTAAGTTACGGAAGAATGGTAGAAGGCCTTCATATGGGAACTGACATCGAGAATTGGAAACTCCCGAGCATTGAAGACCTGAAGAAATGAGGACTTAGAAACGAAACCATAGTAGAACGGCCCATTACAAACGATAATTTTGTTGATGAGTGGGTAATTGCCTTCTCTTTCTATCTCAACCGACCCCGAAATCTTGAACCCATGGACAAGCTGAACACCAAACCTTTACGGAGACAATTGCAACTTCCCATGGAGATACATCCCTTGTTACGAGCACTCCTCTTATCCTACACATGCAGATGACAACCCTTTATGAGTCTTTCCTTAAGGGCCTGAAACGATCATGACCTCGACAAGTGATCATGATTACCCAAGATCTTGAAGGACATGATGAAGCATATTCACCTTGAAGGAGATGCAGTCTACAAAGGCTACCCCTTCATGCAAAAGGGAGTGGAACTTTGGTATGTGGAGGTACACCTCCACCGTTTGAAAGGAGTTTGCCCAAAGAGGATGGGGCATTACTTTTCATCTCACGTGTGCCACAAGCAACTTTCTTGATGCCGTTCGTGAAGCAGCCATGGAAGCCATACGCCAGATCGGAGAAATACTTGAAGCAAGACTCCGTTATACTCGGGAATACCTAAGCGGAGTGCATGCAGAGATGATGAAGGTGAAGCTCAAGACCACCATGATGAAACGGAAGATTGAAGATTTCAAGGCTCATGTCGCACAATTCCAGTGGATCAAGAATCCTCGAGGAGGATAAATAAATAAAGTGGAAGTAATGTCGACCATACCAAATCATGTGGGTGGCAGCATTTGTAACAAGTACTTTTGGAATTTGGATTTACTGAAAATGGTTAAGGATGTAATGAAAGATTGATATGAGATTAATGAGATTTTATGGATAAACTTGTGCACTTCTTTTGGTCATAGTACTCTATAAAGCCACGGGATCAATGAAGAAAGAAACGTGTTATTCATGACGGCCATAGAAGGAAGCTGGACAAAATAAGTTGGAGTTTTGTTTTGATATGATGGTATGAAGAAACAGTACTACTAGATTAAAGGAGGTGTAACATGAGATTTACTCCAAGGATGAGTTAAAGCTGCACTAGTGTTGAAGTGGGCCATAACCCACAGGCCCGGATTTTGAGAAGGAACCGTTGTAACCTTGATAAAGGAATAAATTTGGAAGAATCATGATCCAATCAGCCTACGTTTACGTAGGAGGTTACATAAAAACACGAGAGTGGTGAAGTAACGATAGATGTTTTGTTTGGCATGCAGAAACCATGGATTTATACGAACTCAGTTCGAGAACAAGAGAAATTCTGCAATGCTTGTGAGTATGCCCAAGTGTTAAAATACGTGATTCGATATTTACATATGTGGTAATGATTCAAGTACAGGATGGATTGGCCCCCATACCGGAGACTTCTATCATGAACTATCATATGTTGATGGAAAATCAGAGAGCCTTGAAAAACTTAGAAGAGTGTCGACGCGATAAGCCATAAAACCATAAAATGGTAGGACGATGGAACCCCATTACAGCAACCGTTGCCAAGCGTAGGTTATCTGGTGAGGTTCGACCCAGACCCGTTTTCTGCAGGAGAAAACCATAAATTGTAGACCACCATGAGTGTTTCGATAGTTGTTTAGAATGGACACAGACCCATCAGCTAAGAAGATCCGGTCTCGGACGAACTTCAACTTTGACGAACCGACCCAAGCTTTTGAGGAAAACTCTATGCTTCTGACGGAAGAGCTTTAATGAAGGAGCTATTGTAAGATATGTGAAGAGACATACATTGTCAGCCCTCCAGAGGAAATATCTGAGTTTATTGGAACCATGACCTTGTTTTTAAGTGTGGTAGCACCTGTCCTTTCTCGACCAAGACATTTGCTAGAAGACCCCAACCCTAACCTTTTCTTGTTAGCCTCTTGAATCTCGAGGACGAGATTCATTTTAAGTGTGGTAGGTTTGTAACATCCCAAATTTTGTAATGTTAATATAATTAATTGAATTGTTTGTTTGTTTGCTTGAGTGAATTAAACTTGAATTAAATTTGAACCTTTTCAAAAACTTTTGAATGAGAGGGAATAAAATGACTTTCCCTTCTCCGTAAATTCAAATTCATCCTATTAAAATCAATGAGAGAAGATGACATGACTTCTTCAACTATAAATAATTTGAACGGAGTTTTGCAATTTAATTCTTTCAAATATTTGCACTTACTTCTCTATTTTTCTTCCCCGAGAAATACCCCAAAAAAAAATTTGCAAGCAAGAAAGAGCGGAGGAAAATGACCCTCCAAAATCAGGGGCATTTTTGAAAATATTTGAGCCAAGAAAACCAAAGTTTTTATTTAAAAATTATTTGCAAAAGAAATAAAGCCTTTAGGGATTTTCTGAAAAACATTTTTTAAGTTTTTATTTTGGCCGTGGAATAATGCTCATCATCTACATTTTATTTTTCTGATAATTTTAGTATATAAAAACTCTTTATTCCGAATTGATTTGATTTCCTTTTTATTGTTTTAGTTTCCTAATTTTAAAAATAGGAATGGAATCGTTTTTATTAGGAAAAACCTGCTAGCCCATTAAGCACTTTCCTATTCTAACCCAACAAGAGATCATCTCCTTCCTCTGTTTCCTCTCACTTTACAGAAGCTTTCCATATCCATGGAGACAGGAATCTCCACCTTCCCGATCTCCCTCGTCTTTCCATCCCAGCGCCTCCCGAGACCGCCTATAAAACCCCCTCCCTCTCCTCGTTCCATTTTTCCCATCACCACGCCTCCCTTCCCGTAGCCACCTCGCCACCGTCCTCCTTTTCCTGCCTAGAAACGCTCACCAAGAGCTCTCCCAGGAGCCCGACGCCAGGAGTGAGCAGCACCTGAGGGCGCCCAGCGCCACCTCCCCAAGCGCCGACCCCCACCCTCGCCGGAGCAGCCCTCCACATCGCCGTCTCCTTCCTGCCATCTCTGCCTCACGTACAGGTAACTCCGTTTTCGTTTTTCAGATTTATTTCCGTAACAGATTTAGTTCCGTTCTTGTTTAGCTTATAACTTTTGATCTAGAAGTCCAATGATGCTGATTCTTTTTGCGTTAGATCACAATTTTCTTGTAGTTTCCAAAAATATATTATTTGTCTATGTTTGGATTTATAAAAATTGAGTTAGATCAGATTTGAATTAAAGCTTGTTTTGCTTATTCCGGGAGTTTAAAATAGATTTTTAATTAATTCTTTTTGCTCCTGGTCTCTAGGACCTTTGTTTATCCAGTAGTATTTAGTATTTTATTTTCAGATTAATTTAAATTAGGTTTTTAGCAAAACAGTACTGTTTTAATATTAGTTCTGTTTTAGCTTTTTATTTATTGTTTTTATTAGTTTTAAATTATTTCTTTTTGTCAATTTTGACAAAATTAGTTGTGTTTCTGTTAGACAACAGGAGAAAATTTATTTTTAATTTAAAAAAATTATTTTCCTTAGTTTTGTATGAAACCTTCTATAGGTCATAGTTAGAGTTTTATAAAAGCTTTTTATTTGTTTCTTTTTGCAAATAAAATTTTATGGAAAAAATACTTTCTGTTAAATTAGTTATTTTACATTTTATTTTCTGTTAATTTATTAGTTTAGTATTTTAATTGTTGTTAAGTTTTTACTTACGGCAAAACTATATTAGATGTTTGTAGCAAAGTCATAGATCTTCGTTAGTAGTTTTTCTTTGTAGTTTTATTTGAAGTTTCTTTTGATTTTGTTTGAGTTTTATTATCGATTTTCCTTGCTGTTTTGATTGTTATTTCGAGTGCTAAAATTGTTTGCTAGGATGTTTGCTTATGTGAATGCTATGTTTGACTATATAGATTTTCAACGGAGTGACGATTAGTTCTACCAAGTCATTTTCTCGACAGCGTTGTTATCTTCATCAAGTATTACCAGCAAGTTCACTTTGACCATTGCTTTCATACCTATGTTTTTATTGCATTTAGTGGCATCCTTGCAACCACACCTCAAGAGTGTTATTGAATCCTTGTAGTTGAGTAGTATGCATGAGGTAGGAACCCATCACCCTGTTACCAAGCCCGGACGTTTTATTTAAATGCTACGCTATAGTAGACGGGGTTTGGTATGAGTGTTCGGAGTGGTGTGAGAAAGGAGGACTCTACGTCAATGACGACAACTCCATGATGGCATCTGCAAGGACTGCATCTTCAAGGCCTCAAGACTTCAAGACTCGAGACAAGAATTCAATACACACTCTTTGGGTGAAGGACGGTTGACGGGCACCTGGAGAAACCGGTGGTTGGCCGGGATGCATGGAGAAGCGCCATGACATCTTGCGAAAGCTTCACCCAGACTCAAAGAGACGGAAGAATACTTCATGCCCGAAGCTTACCTGCAACCGCAAGTCATTATGGGCTCTGGCTTGGTTGACCTTAGTTGTGACTCTGGCTGGGGACGGTACTAGCAGATGTAGAACTACGGTAGGATGGGTTGAGTACCGGACGGTGGTCGAGGAACTCTTTGGAAGACCATGTTTGGTCATCTTGTTCTCAAACACCACGAAGTGCGAGAACGTAAAGAGAGGGATCGAATCTTGCGGGTAAAGTGTACAAACCTCTGCAGAGGGTTTATAACCTAATCGATTAGCCGTGTCCCCGATTACGGACAATTTGAGCCTCCGGACTTGGATCTATCTCGGAACTCTCAACACCGGATTGATAACTTAATTGTGGGCAACTTATGATGATTTTGGGCTATGAGACATCGGTTGGTGGAACCATGTCATGATAGAAAACTCCTTAGTACAGACTTCATTCTATTCCTTTGATGTAGGTAAAAATAAAAATCAGCTTTTACATAAACAAAACTCAGTATGAGCCATAAAGCCATATTGCATATAGTATAGTTTTATCATCTGTTTCTCATATTGTGATCTTGCGGTACATTCAATGTCTTGACCTACACGGCTGCAACTTATCATGTTGCGGATATTTTACTCCGACGGGTAAGAGTGCAGACAGGGTTACGGTCTACACTCAACCTGCCGATGGCGTTGATGGGACTCCACACCCGTTTGATTGTTTCCGCTGAGTATTATGAGGTATATATCATTTTACGTTATTTATACATGTGATTGCACTTTGATATATACATCGATGTCTTGTGTGCCAAAGATATCTTGATCTGAGGATGGCACAAGAATACGTAGGCTTGATCGTTCGAGGTCGGGTCGCCATGTAAAATGGTATCGAGCACATGTTGGCTGTAGAACGTGACCCTAGAAAATGACTTAGTAATATGAAGACCCCAATAGGAATGACCTTTGTTTTGTACTACTCTCGTAACACCGATTCCTTCTCTTGAACCTTCCTTATTTCAACTATAGATGGAGAGCTACATTACGAACAAAAGAGAACACTACGAGAAGGTTCTTGAGGCCCCTTCCTTGTGGAGCTAGTCAGGCTGCTGAAGTTACCGATACACGAGATCAAGGCAACTAAGAGGGCGCCCAGATCGTGGGGAGTCAAGACCCAAGTTTTTGGTCGTAAAGAAGCCCCAAGACCGCAGACATCATCTTGAACTATAAATGGTGATCGTGATATGGGCATCAACACCGCCGTCCATGATGCTATTGCACGTTTGTGCTATCGCCATCGTCTTGCACTAAACCCACACTTCTTTGGAAGGATGGGATGGCAGAAGTCCGATGGAGCAACTATTGCCTTGTGAGCGCAAAGATGAAGTTTCCCCACTTTTAGTGTACAATCGGGATCTGGAACAATACGTCAAGAATCTTGAGATGGACCTTCCGGAAGCCCTGCTCGACAATGAAGCACTACGAGAAGAGGTCAAGACTCAGAGATCAAGGTAAGCAAGCTGGAGGAGGAGAACCTCGAGATCTCGAGGATGCGTCGAGAAGCGAAGAACAGCAAGACCATGTCTCATGCCAAGGACATTGAAATCCGAAGCTCAAGGAACAACCCGGGACATATAGGGTCGTCACAAGAAACTCCGTGTCGACAGAGAAAATCTAGCAGAAGAACTGGAGGAGATCAAGTCCACACAGAAGAAGCCCAGTGGGGACAATGACCAAGTTCCTAATGGCGTTGATGGGACTCCTCACCCGTTTGATTGTTTCCGCTGAGTATTATGAGGTATATATCATTTTACGTTATTTATACATGTGATTGCACTTTGATATATACATTGATGTACTGTGTGTGCCAGCATACTGATCCAGGGATGGCACAGTAACACAGAGGCTTGACCGTCTGAGGTCGGGTCGCTACAATGATGGTGCTCAACCTAGTAATGGTAATGATGTAGAAAAAATTGAACCTGTTGTTGATCTTGATAACCCTCAATCAAAGAATCAATGTTATGATAAGAGAGACTTTGTTGCTAGGAAACATGGTAAAGAAAGAGAACCATGGGTTCAGAAACCCATGCCTTTTCCTCTGAAACCATCCAAGGAAAAGGATGATGAGGATTTTGAGCGCTTTGCTGAAATGATTAGACCTATCTTTTTGCGTGTCACGATTGGTGATATGCTTAAAATGAATCCTTATGCTAATTATATGAAAGATATGGTTACAAATAAAAGAAAGATACCGGAAGCTGAGATTTCCACCATGCTTGCTAATTATACTTTTAAGGGTGGAATACCAAAGAAACTTGGAGATCCATGAGTACCCACTATACCATGCTCCATTAAAAGAAAATATGTTAAAACTGCTTTATGTGATCTTGGAGCCGGTGTTAGTGTTATGCCTCTCTCTTTATATCGTAGACTTGGCTTCAATAAGTTGACACCTACTAAAATATCTTTGCAAATGGCTGATAAATCAACTGCTATACGCCGGTATTTGTGAGGATGTGACTGTTGTGGTTGCAAACGTTACTATTTTAACGGACTTTGTTATTCTTGATATTCCCGAGGACGATAGTATGTCTATTATTCTTGGAAGACCTTTTTTGAATACTTCAGGTGCTGTTATTGATTGCAACAAAGGCAATGTTACTTTTCATGTTAATGGTAATGAGCATACGGCACACTTTCCGAGCAAACAACCTCAAGTTCATAGTATCAACTCTATTGGAAAATTTCCATCGTTTATATTTGGAGGTTTTGAATTTCCTCTTCCTACTGTCAAGAAGAAATATGATATTCTTATTATTGGGGATGTACATATCCCCGTTGAGGTAACATAGTGTTATTCGAAATTTCTCCGGTTTCATGTTATTCGGAATGAGTTTATTAACAAGACCTGATCAACCTTGTTAGTGGATTCCTTTTGATAAGCATGAGATGGATGAAACTAGAAGCACAACCTTCTGTACCCTCTTTATACTTTCTGTTATTTAGTTGAAATAAAGTAAAAATAGAATTTTTATGTCTGTTTCCTGATTTATCCGTGCAATATAAAAATATCCTGAAAATAAAAGTCCTCCAAATGCCATGCCAATTTAATATGATTTTTTCGGGAATATTTGAGGATTTATGGTACTAAAAGCACTGCGGGGGGAGTTGCCACCTGGCCACGAGGGTGGAGGGCGCGCCCTACCCCCAGGGCGTGCCCCCTGCCTTGTGGGCCCACGGTGGCCCTCCTCCACTTTTTGCTGCACCCATCCTCTTCTTCTTCCTCCCACAAACACGAATAACCAGCTCAAGCACGAGTTCTAGCTCACTTTGCTGCGATTTTTGATCTCCTTGATCAAAGCACCTCTCACAAAACTGCTTGGGGAGATTGTTCCTTGGTATGTGACTCCTCTGTTGGTCCAATTAGTTTTTGTTCTAGTGCTTTATTCTTTGCAATTTTGTGCTACATAGGTGACCATGTTCTTGAGCTTGCATGTCAAATTTATATGGTTCCAAGTAGTTCTAATGCTTGATATAGGCTCTAGGCACTTGTAGGAGTAGTTGCTACCAATTTTATTGAAGTTGGTTCACTTTTTTTTGAAGTTACTAAAAATTTCAGAATATTTCAGAAAATAATGAAGAGACTTTTGAGGGGCTCATTGAGCCGAAGCTCGAAGGAAAAGCAAAATGAAGAAGCACAGAGGCCCAAATATAATTTGCCTCGTACCGCAAAGGCCCGGCCGTGTGAATGGCCTTCCGATGACTTCTTGAAACAAGCCGGGATTTATGAGGATTTCTATTCATTGGTTGAAAATGCTGGCCTCATCGACTTCCTCCGCGACCAACGTCATCAGTATCTCTTACTCACTAATACTTTTGTGCAAAACTTCTACTATTTTCCTAAGGATTCACCTCCTTCAGTAGAGTTTCATTTATATGACATTGTTAAGAAGATGCCATTAGCCGATTTTTGCAAGGTTTGCAAAATACCCTCTGAGGGTATCTTAGAAGAACCACATCGTAAAGATGTGGAAGAATTTATTAACACTATCACTGTGGGAGAAACCAGGAAGGTTTCTGATGCAAGAATCACTAGCATACATTTTCCTGTTTTACGCTACTTTGCCATATTTGCTAGTCGTTGCTTGATTGGTCGTGGAAACTGTGGAAACTTAGTGTTCCTGATATTATTATTTTGTTCCATGGTTTATACCGCGATAACACTGTTATTATGCGCGGAATTATTGCTAAACGGTTAAGTCTGAACCATACTAAGGGCCCCATCTTTGGAGGTATTTATGATTCACGCCTCGCTGCACATTTTAACATACCTATTAGGCTTTATGAGAAAGAAGAAAAATTGCTGCCTAGTGCTTATTTAGATTATAAGAGTATGCTAGCGCATGATTTTATTGTTAAGGGCAGGGAAGGAGAGCTTAAATATAAACTGTATTCTAATAAACATCACCCTGAGACTATTACCTTGCCTGCTCCCTCCTTGTTTAATTTTGAAGGATCGTATCTCAGTACGTGGGCTGCCGTTCAAGCCTACCGGAATCCTGCACCAGCCCCGGAACCGGAACCACAATATGAGCCTCCACGACAGTCTGTTTATTCTTGGGATCCGGAGATGGCTGCCAGCCAGTGGCAGTCAGAGTCCTCTTCGTCGCAGTACGACCCCAGCTACACCTACGGGTATCCGCCAGGTCATCCCTGGCCATGAACCAACTTAGGCCAAAAGCCTAAGCTTGGGGGAGTACGTATTTCTCATCGAAATTACATTTATGTTCACACACTCATTGCTAGATGTCGGTGCTCATACTCTTTCACTGTAATATCCATACTAGTTTATTTTCTTTTTCCTGCTTTATTCTTGTGTGTTTGTTAAACCTTAAGAAAAACCAAAAAAAAAAGTAATAGCTTTTAGCTAGTTTACTTTTCTTGCTATAGTAGTAATTAAAAAGAAAACCCAAAAATAGTTCATGTTCTTCTTTTGCTTGTTGGGAGCTTTCCCATGTAAATAGTTTTATTTCTTTTCTTTTCTTTTCTTTGGGGGTCGATAGGAGAAGACCATGATTAAATTGTTGAAGTGGCTCTCATATGCATTATTGTTGATTTAACCAAGAGCCCATATTGCATTGTCTTCTCCTGTTTATTGAATGCTCGCAGATTCCCGCTTAGTCCAATGCACGTGCACTCTTATTATTATTCACATCGTTCGGTCGTGCAAGTGAAAGGCAATTATGATGATATACGATGGACTGACTGAGATGAGAAAAGCTGGTATGAACTTGACCTCTTTTGTTTTTGTAAATATGATGAGTTCATCATTCTAGATTCAGCTTATTATGAATAAACATGTTTGCAATGACAATTAGATATCATAGTTGCTCGTGCCATGCTTGATTAGCTATGAGTTATAATGGTTTACCTTGCGTGCCAACATGCTATCGAAATGGTTATGATGTGGTATAGTAGGGTGGTATCCTCCTTTGAATGATTTAAGTGACTTGACTTGGCACATGTTCACACATGTAGTTGAAACAAATCAACATAGCCTTCACGATATTTATGTTCATGGTGGATTATATCCTACTCATGCTTGCATCCAATGTTTATTAATTTTAATGCATGTACATGACTATTGTCGCTCTCTAGTTGGTCGCTTCAGGTCTTTTGCTAGCCTTCACTTGTACTAAGTGGGAATACTGCTTGTGCATCCAATCCCTTAAACCCCAAAGTTATGCCATATGAGTCCACTATACCTTCCTATATGCGGTATCTACCTGCCGTTCCAAGTAAATTTGTATGTGCCAAACTCTAAACCTTCAAATAAACATTCTGTTTTGTATGCTTGAATAGGTCATGTACCAACTAGGGCTGCCCTTATCTTCCATGTTAGGCGCGTTATTCTCAAGAGGAATGGACTCTGCACTTCACTCACGAGAAAATGGCTGGTCACCGGGATGCCCAGTCCCATGCTTTATGCAAACTAAATCAAAATAATTGCAAACAAAACTCCCCTGGGACCTGATGTTAGTTGGAGGCACTCGTTGTTTCAAGCAAGCCATGGATTGATGCTTGTTGGTGGAGGGGGAGTATAAACTTTACCATTCTATTTGGGAACCGCCTATAATGTGTGTAGCATGGAAGATATCGCCATCTCTTAGTTGTTATGTTGACAATGAAAGTATATCGCTCAAAATAATTATTTATCTCTATTTCAAAACCGAGCTCTGGCACCTCTACAAATCCCTGCTTCCCTCTGCGAAGGGCCTATCTATTTGCTTTTATGTTGAGTCATCACCCTCTTATTAAAAGCACTAGCTAGAGAGCACAACTGTCATTTGCATTCATTATTGTTAATCTATGTTGGGTATGACTATGATTGGATCTCTTTTACCATGAATTACAATGTCTAGTCAGTCCTTGATCTTTAAAGGTGCTCTGCATTTATGTTTTGCGGTCTCACAAAGGGCTAGCGAGATACCATCTTGTTATATCATATTATGATTTTTTTGAGAAAGTGTTGTCATCTGAGATTTATTATTATCGCTGGCTAGTTGATTATGCCCTTGATATGAGTAATCATGAGACATGAGAATTATTGCAAATGTGGTTAGTTATAATCTTTGCTGAAAACTTGAATGCTGGCTTTACATATTTACAACAACAAGAGCAAACAGAGTTTATAAAAGTTTTTCTTTATCACTTTCAGTTTGTCAACTGAATTGCTTGAGGACAAGCAAAGGTTTAAGCTTGGGGGAGTTGATACGTCTCTGTCGTATCTACTTTTCCAAACACTTTTGCCCTTGTTTTGGACTCTAACTTGCATGATTTGAATGGAACTAACCCGGACTGACGCTGTTTTCAGCAGAATTGCCATGATGTTGTTTTATGTGTGGAAAACAAAAGTTCTCGGAATGACACGAAACTCCATGGAACATCTAGTTAAAATAACAAAAAATCCTTGCCAAAGATGAAGACCAGGGGCCCACACACCTGTCGCGAGGGTGGGGCGCCCCTAGGGCGCGCCTACCTCGTGGGCCCCTGGAGCTCCTCCGACGTCAACTCCGACTCTATATATTTGCTTTGGGAGAAAAAATAAAGGAGAAGAAATCATCGCGTTTTCACGATCTGGAGCCCGCCAAGCCCTAAACCCTCTCGGGAGGCTGATCTGGAGTCCGTTCGGGGCTCAGGAGAGGGGATTCATCGCTTGTCGTCATCATCAACCATCCTCCATCACCAATTTCATGATGCTCACCGCCGTGCGTGAGTAATTCCATCGTGAAGGCTTGCTGGGCCGGTGATGGGTTGGATGAGATCTATCATGTAATCGAGTTAGTTTTGTTAGGGTTTGATCCCTAGTATCCATTATGTTACGAGATTGATGTTGCTATGACTTCGCTATGCTTAATGCTTGTCACTAGGGCCCTAGTGCCATGATTTCAGATCTGAACCTATTATGTTTTCATGAATATATGTGTGTTCTTGATCCTATCTTGCAAGTCTATAGTCACCTACTATGTGTTATGATCCGGCAACCCCGAAGTGACAATAATTGGGATCACTCCCGGTGATGACCATAGTTTGAGGAGTTCATGTATTCACTATGTGCTAATGCTTTGTTCCGGTTCTCTATTAAAAGGAGGCCTTAATATCCCTTAGTTTCCATTAGGACCCCGCTGCCACGGGAGGGTAGGACAAAGGATGTCATGCAAGTTCTTTTCCATAAGCACGTATGACTATATTCGGAATACATGCCTACATTACATTGAAGAATTTGAGCTAGTTCTGTGTCACCCTATGTTATGACTGTTACATGATGAATCGCATCCGGCATAATTATCCATCACCGATCCAATGCCTACGAGCTTTCCATATACTGATTTTCTCTTATTTACTTTCCCGTTGCTATTGTTACAATCACTACAAAACACCAAAAATATTACTTTTGTTTCCGTTACCTTTGTTACCGTTACCACTACTATCATATTACTTTGCTACTAAATACTCTGCTGCAGATACTAAGTTATCCAAGTGTGGTTGAATTGACAACTCAACTGCTAATACTTGAGAATATTCTTTGGCTCCCCTTGTGTCGAATCAATAAATTTGGGTCGAATACTCTACCCTCGAAAACTGTTGCGATCCCCTATACTTGTGGGTTATCATGCATAGACAACAATATATCTGCTTCCCTCTATTTTTATGCTTGTTCGAGGTGCCAGCCCCGAAAGAACAAATATTTTGCTTGATGGGGTTGGCAGCTCCATAATTAATAGAAGCATCAAATTAGTCATGCAACTTGGGAAGATCAAGAACACACAAAAAAGTAATGAATAGAGGCTCGGAGCAGTGATGTAATAGTTAGCATCAGAAAATGTAGGGTAAAACAAACAAAAAGTAGCGGAACCACATGCTAGTTTGCTGATGTGTAATTAAGCATAGAGAACATGAAGCAGACTGATGGAACCAACAGGTGGCATCAGAATAACACATTATCATAAATATAACAAGCAAGAAGTAAAATAGTAGGCAGTGATATCTAGGAAGTACAATAATACTTAGGACAAAACTAGAACATATTAACTATATGTGCACTGGTATGTAATTTAGCACATGTAACATGTTCATTGCCAGAAGTATGGCCCTACATGGGCAAGCAGAATAACGCGTCTCATGAAAAATTGAATGATATCCTGAAGTAATTCAAAGGTGCGGTGCTTATGCTAAGAAAGTGAATGTAGGCGCCGGCCGTTGGATAATAGTACCAGATTCTCGGCGGCGTATGGGTATCATTGTCATTCTTGATAGCAAAGGATCATCGATGGTGCTTGTGTTCTGGTTGAGTTTGTGCCGGCTGTCACCGTCGCTCAAGCGGCTCCAATGCTACGGTTGCGGCGCCTGTCGACATGCAAGAAACCTCATCTATGGTAAGTGAACAGTTGCACGATCAAGAAGAGAAAAACCTAAGGAGTACAAATCGAAATAACCTGATGAGGCTGTGGCATCAGTAAAGCAGGGCCGGTGGAGTTGAATATGGCGTCCGTGGAGTGGGTCCGGTCTGATGGGCCGAAGGCTACGAGGCGTGGTGTCTGATGCTTCGGTGAGGCGGATCTGTTGCGGCGGACGAGGACTTGTATGAAGGGCCAGCGATAGGGCAGACGAGGGAGTCAGTGAAGGGCCTACACTATGGTGGACGAGGGCGCCGGTTAAGCAGATCCGGTGCAATGGACCATGATGGCAGTCAAGGAGATCTGGAGCGGTGGACAAGCCAGTCCGTGAAGCGGCTCTGGTGAAGTGGTGAGTTGGTAGTTGGGGGTTCCAAGGTGCGGAAGGTAGATCCGGCGGGGTGTGAGGTCCACCACTGTGGCAGAGGACTAGATTCAGCGGCTTGCTGTGGTTGGGGGGGTCGGGGAGGAGCTCTAGGGAAGAATGTTGGGGGCAAAGAGGGGAAAACAATGGAGTTACCAAAGCAGCCCTTTCCCGTTCATGTGGCAGGGGTAAAACAGGAATATCGTAGGGCTAAACTTTCGGGCGCGAGATATTTCGATGTGAGCGGGAAGTTTCAGAGCTTTTGGCGCCTGAAATTATAAGCGTTCTGCTCTTGTACGACCGACTATGATATCATGGCCGAGAATTTATTTGTTTTGCACGCAAAACAAAAGTGCAAGTTTTGAAAACCAATATCTCCATCTCGAAACTTAGATTGCCCATTCAATTCAAATATGGATCATTGAGCTAGTACAAGCAAATACCATCATACGGTCCAATTCAAATGAAATTCCAAATGTGTTTATCCTAAATATGATGACAAAAGCAAAAATGTGTATGTGTATGAATAAAGTGGATGATTATAAAGTTTGAACATGCCCGTGTGTATATATCTCTAGGTTTGATATATGAATTTGAAATCACGAAATCCCGACTTAAAAAATGTACCTCCGTTTAAATGAATTACAAAAGCTAATGATGGAGTCGAATTCCAAAATTCCAATCTTAGGTTTGTAATTCTGGTACATCAAGGTATATCACGCATGTTCAAAAGTATTGTTATCTCATAGTCCAAATGTGAAACAAATTGATCAACCATGAGTGCACACACTATTGACCATATATATCTCAATTACGGTAAAGTCCCTCAAATATAGACACCTCACTCTTTATCTGAAGCCAATTGCCCCCCCCCCCCCACACAAGCCGTTCTCTCCCCAGACACGAACACACGAGCACATTAACACCCCCCTCTCTTCTAAAGTCCGGACCCCAATATAGGTCTCTATCACTTTGTCTCTCGAGCATGCACACATCTCTTCTCCCACTCTCTAGGTCTCCCGGCATCTCTCTTTGCCAAGCACATGCACTATGTAGAGTGTATCTTTCCCATACACACAAAACGTCGCCCCCAAACGTCTATCTCCCTAGTTATGTGGTTCTCGCACACTCACCTCATACACCACCCCCATTGCAAACAAGCACACTTTGTATCCTTGTGAGCCACTCTCCTCTTTCTATCTCTCCCACATGCGGACCTGCCCCAGCTCCTTCCCTGTATACATATATGTCGTGACTCTTTCCATAGCTCCCTAATGTATCATCGTTCTCAATCTCACATGTTGTTCTCTGCACCATCTATTCTAGATCTCTCAGGAAGTCCCTATCACACACACGATGACTCGCTTCTCTTGCGTCTCCGTACATAGGCCAATTTCGAACAACATCAACATTGTCTCCCTATCTATACACCATTTATGGACACAAACGACCCCTCTCCCCCTCTCTTCCTCTCTCTCTTCGTCGTTCTCTCTCTCTCTCTTTCTCTCTCTCTCTCTCTCTCTCTCTCTCTCTCTCGCTCTTGCTACGTCTTGAGCTTGCGTTAGTTTTCCCCGAAGAGGAGAGGATGATGCAGCAGAGTAGTGTAAGTATTTCCCTCAGTTTTTGAGAACCAAGGTATCAATCCAGTAGGAGGCCACACACAAGTCCCTCGTACCTACACAAAACAAATAGCTCCTCGCAACCAACGCGAATAGGGGTTGTCAATCCCTTCACGGTCACTTACGAGAGTGAGATCTAATAGAGATGATAGATAATATTTTTGGTATAAAGATGCAAAGTAAAATAAAAAGGAAAAGTAAAAAAGAAAAGCAATAATAAAGCGTAGGAAGATTAGTATGATGAAAATAGACCCGGGGGCCATAGATTTCACTAGTGGCTTCTCTCAAGAGCATAGGTATTTTACGGTGGGTGAACGAATTACTGTTGAGCAATTGACAGAATTGAGCATAGTTATGAGAATATCTAGGTATGATCTTGTATGTAGGCATCACGCCCGAGACAAGTAGACATACTCCTGCCTGCATCTACTACTATTACTCCACTCCTCGACCGCTATTCTGCATGCATATAGAGTATTAAGTTAATGAAAACAGAGTAACGCCTTAAGCAAGATGACATGATGTAGAGGAATAAATTCATGCAATATGATAAATACCCCATCTTGTTATCCTCGATGGCAACAATACAATACGTGCCTTGCAACCCTTTACATCCTTTGGGTAAGGACACCGCAAGATTGAACCCAAAGCTAATCTCCCATTGCAAGAACTACCAATCTAGTTGGCCAAACCAAACGGATAATTTGAAGAGACTTGCAAAGATAACCAATCATACATAAAAGAATTCAGAGAAGATTCAAACATTGCTCATAGATAATCTTGATCATAAACCCACAATTCATCGATCTCAAGGAACACACCGCAAAAAGAAGATTACATCGAATAGATCTCCACGAGAGAGGGGGAGAACATTGTATTGAGGTCCAAAAAGAGAGAAGAAGCCATCTAGCTACTAACTATGGACCTGAAGGTCTGAGGTAAACTACTCACACTTCATCGGAGAGGCTATGATGATGAAGTAGAAGCCCTCCATGGTGGAATCCCCTTGGTGAACTCGGAACAGAGCCCCAAGATGGGATCTCGTGGATCTGAGAATGTTGCGGCGGTGGAATTAGGTTTTGGCTCCGTGTCGATCTGTTGGGGGTTCGTAGGTATATATAGGAGGAAGAATGCGTCGGTGGAGCTTGGGGCCCCATGGGGGCGGCGCCCTCCACCCTCGTGGCGGCCTCGTGGCTTTCTTGTGGAGGGTCCAAGTCTCCTGGATCTTATCGATGAGAAAATCACGTTCGAAGATTTCATTCCGTTTGGACTCCGTTTGATATTCCGTTTCTTCGAAACACTGAAATAGGAAAAAACAGCAATTCTGGGCTGGGCCTACGGTTAATAGGTTAGTCCCAAAAGTAATATAAAAGTGGAAAATAAAGCCCAATATAGTCCAAAACAATAGATAATATAGCATGGAGCAATCAAAAATTATAGATTCGTTGGAGACGTATCGAGGCATCTAAGCTTAATTCACCTTCGTCCTCGAGTAGGTAAATGATAAAAAGAGAATTTTTGATGCGGAGTGCTACTTGGCATAATTTCAATGTAACTCTTCTTAATTGTGGTATGAATATTCAGATCCGAAAGATTCAAGACAAAAGTTCATATTGACATAAAAATAATAATACTTCAAGCATACTAACTAAGCAATTATGTCTTCTCAAAATAACATGGCCAAAGAAAGTTCATCCCTACAAAATCATATAGTTTAGTCATGCTCCATTTTTATCACACAAGAATGCTCTCATCACGCACAACCCCGATGACAAGCCAAGCAATTGTTTCATACTTTAGTAATCTCAAACTTATAAACCTTCACGCAATACATGAGCGTGAGCCATGGACATATCACTATGGGTGGAATAGAATATGATGATGGGGGTTATGTGGAGAAGACAAAAAAAGGACAAGGTCTCACATCAACGAGGCTAATCAATGAGCTATGGAGATGCCCATCAATTGATGTTAATGAAAGGAGTAGGGATTGCCATGCAACGGATGCACTAGAGCTATAAATGTATGAAAGCTCAACAAAAGAAACTAAGTGGGTGTGCATCCAACTTCCTTGCTCACGAAGACCTAGGGCATTTGAGGAAGCCCATCATTGGAATATACAAGCCAAGTTCTATAATGAAAAATTCCCACTAGTATATGAAAGTGACAACATATGAAACTCTCTATATGAAAAACATGGTGCTACTTTGAAGCACAATATATGAGACTCGCTATATGAAGAACATGGTGCTACTTTGAAGCACAATATATGAGACTCGCTATATGAAGAACATGGTGCTACTTTGAAGCACAAGTGTGGAAAAAGAGATAGTAACATTGCCCCTTTTTATTTTATATATATTTTTGGGCCTTTTTTTTCTTTGGCCTTTCTCTTTTTTTGGGACAATGCTCTAGAAAATGATTATCATCACACTTATATTTATTTACAACTCAATGATTACAACTCGATACTAGAACAAAGTATGACTCTATATGAATGCCTCCGTGATGTGCAGGATATGCAATGAATCAAGAGTGACATGTATGAAAGAATTATGAACGGTGGCTTTGCCACAAATACTACGTCAACTACATGATCATGCTAAGCAATATGACAATGATGAATGTGTCATGAAGAACGGTATGGTGGAAAGTTGCATGGCAATATATCTCGGAATGGCTATGGAAATGCCATAATAGGTAGGTATGGTGGCTGTTTTGAGGAAGATATAAGGAGGTTTATGTGTGAAAGAGCGTATCATATCACGGGGTTTGGATGCCTTTGGCGAAGTTTGCACCAACTCTCTAGGTGAGAAAGGGCAATGCACGGTACAGAAGAGGCTAGCAATGATGGAAGGGTAAGAGTGCGTATAATCCAAGGACTCAACATTAGTCATAAAGAACTCACATACTTATTGCAAAAATCTACAAGCCATCAAAAACCAAAGCACTACGCGCATGCTCCTAGGGGGATAGATTGGTAGGAAAAGACCATCGCTCATCCCCGTCCGCCACTCATAAGGAGGACAATCAAATAACACCTCATGTTTCATTTTTTTTACATAACGTTTACCATACGTGCATGCTACGGGACTTGCAAACTTGAACACAAGCATTTCTCAAATTCACAACTACTCAACTAGCACGACTTTGATATTATCACCTTCATATCTCAAAACAATTATCAAGCATCAAACTTTTCTTAGTATTCAACACACTCAAAAGAAAGTTTTACAAATCTTGAATACCAAGCATATTATTATTAAGTAAATTACCATGATATTTAAGACTCTCAAAATAATCTAAGTGAAGCATGAGAGATCAATAGTTTTTTAAAACAAATCCACCACCGTGCTCTAAAAGATATAAGTGAAGTACTAGAGCAAAACTATAAAGCTCAAAAGATATAAGTGAAGCACATAGAGCAAAACTATCAACCTCAAAAGATATAAGTGAAGCACATAGAGTATTCTAACAAATTCCAATTCATGTATGGCTCTCTCAAAAGGTGTGTACAGCAAGGTTGATTGTGGTCAACTAACGAGAAAAGACGCAAATAATACAAGATGCTCCAAGCAAAACACATATCATGTGGTGAATAAAAATATAGCTCCAAGTAAAGTTACTGATGGAAGTGGACGAAAGAGGGGATGCCTTCCGGGGCATCCCCAAGCTTTGACTTTTTGGTGTCCTTGGATTATATTGGGGGTGCCATGGGAATCCCCAATCTTAGGCTCTTGCCACTCCTTATTCCATAATCCATCAAAAATTCACCCAAAACTTGAAAACTTCACAACACAAAACTCAACAGAAATCTCGTAAGCTCCGTTAGCGAAAGAAAACAAAATACCACTTCAAGGTACTGTAATGAACTTATTCTTTATTTATATTGGTGTTAAACCTACTGTATTCCAACTTCTCTATGGATCATAAACTATTTTACTAGCCATAATCTCATCAAAATAAGCAAACAACACACGAAAAACATAATCTGTCAAAAACAGAACAGTCTGTAGTAATCTGCAACTAACGCAAACTTCTGGAACTCCAAAAATTCAGCCAAAATAGGAAGACCTAGGAAATTTGTTTGTCGATCAGCAGCAATTGGAATCACTATTTTATCACGTTATGGTGATTTTTAACAATTGTTTTCGTGAACCGAAAGTTTCTGGAAATTACAGCAAGATCAAATAACTATTATCCAAGAAGATCCTATAGGTTTAACTTGGCACAAACACTAATTAAAACATAAAACCACATCTAAACAGAAGGTAGATGGATTATTTATTCCTAAACAGAAACAAAAACAAAAAACTAAAAATAAAATTGGGTTGCCTCCCAACAAGCGCTATCGTTTAACGCCCCTAGCTAGGCATAAAAGTAAGGATAGATCTAAGTTGTGCCGTAATAATAAGATAGATCGGTGAAACTCATTTCATACTCCCTACGTTCGGCAGCAAGTTTTATTTGAGGCAAGCAAAAGTAATCAAAAGGGCTAAATTTAATAGGGCAAAAATCCCCAAGATCAATTTTAGGAGGTATAGGTTCCTCTTTCGGCCCTTCGTATTGCACAACCAGTTCATCATTATAAGAATTATTATGACAGAACCTTGTGAGCCTATACTCAAGAGAGTATCCTAGCTCATTATTTTGAATAGCCAAATCATCATTAAGTTCAGAGATTCTATCAATTAAAATATTGGTAGGCACCTTTTTTCTAAGATTTTCATTGAAAGCAACATAGTCAATAGATTGAAAACGCATTATTCCTTCTTGATCAAAGAGGATATATTCTATGGGAGGATGGACAACGTCCACCCTATAATGCACAAAGATTACTTTGGCCTCTTTTATTATAAATCTGAATTCATGAGCCAAAAAGATTGTAGCAACACGCTTAACAGAGGAATGCTCGATATTGGAAAATTCTAGGAAAATCCTTTGTATGGAAGGATGCATATGCATAATTGTCTTTCAAGTTCAACGATAAGCATGACAATAGCGCCCGCAAGACTACTAGTCTTATGGATAATAGAACTACCCATAGAAGGCAAAGCACCGGCATAAGTAAAGAAATCTTGAATAACTCCTTTTCCAATATATTACCACTACCAATTTGAAATCTTTTTGTATGCTTGGTAGGGGATTCTTCAGCCGGAGCATCATAATTTTCCATGTTATTATTATTGTCCATATCGGCAATAATTTCCCCAATTTTAGACATAACGACAAGCAAGAGAGAAAAAGGCAAACAAAAAGAGAGGAGGAGATTGGGAAAGAGAGGGCAAATAAAACGATAAGGGTGAAGCGGGGGAGAGGAAAATGAGAGGCAAATGGCAAATAATGTAATGCGAGAGATAAGGGATTGTGATGGGTACTTGTTATGTTGACTTTTGTGTAGACTCCCCGGCAACGGCACCAGAAATCCTTCTTGCTACGTCTTGAGCTTGCGTTGGTTTTCCCCGAAGAGGAGAGGATGATGCAGCAGAGTAGCGTAAGTATTTCCCTCAGTTTTTGAGAACCAAGGTATCAATCTAGTAGGAGGCCACGCGCAAGTCCCTCGTACCTACACAAAACAAATAGCTCCTCGCAACCAACGCGAATAGGGGTTGTCAATCCCTTCACGATCACTTACGAGAGTGAGATCTAATAGAGATGATAGATAATATTTTTGGTATTTTTGGTATAAAGATGCAAAGTAAAATAAAAAGGCAAAGTAAAAAAGCAAAGCAATAATAAAGCGTAGGAAGATTAATATGATGAAAATAGACCCGGGGCCCATAGATTTCACTAGTGGCTTCTCTCAAGAGCATAGGTATTTTACGGTGGGTGAACGAATTACTGTTGAGCAATTGATGAATTGAGCATAGTTATGAGAATATCTAGGTATGATCATGTATATAGGCATCACGTCCGAGACAAGTAGACCGAGTCCTACCTGCATCTACTACTATTACTCCACTCATCGACCGCTATCCAGCATGCATCTAGAGTATTAAGTTAATGAAAACAGTAACGCCTTAAGCAAGATGACATGATGTAGAGGAATAAATTCATGCAATATGATAAATACCCCATCTTGTTATCCTCGATGGCAACAATACAATACGTGCCTTGCAACCCTTTCTGTCACTGGATAAGGACACTGCAAGATTGAACCCAAAGCTAAACACTTCTCCCATTGCAAGAACTACGAATCTAGTTGGCCAAACCAAATGGATAATTCGAAGAGACTTGCAAAGATAATCAATCATACATAAAAGAATTCAGAGAAGATTCAAATATTGCTCATAGATAATCTTGATCATGAACACACAACTCATCGGTCTCAACAAACACACCGCAAAAAGAAGATTACATCGAATAGATCTCCACGAGAGAGGGGGAGAACATTGTATTGAGGTCCAAAAAGAGAGAAGAAGCCATCTAGCTACTAACTATGGACTTGAAGGTCTGAGGTAAACTACTCACACTTCATCGGAGAGGCTATGATGATGATGTAGAAGCCCTCCGTGGTGGAATCCCCTTCGTGAACTCCGGAACAGGCCCCAAGATGGGATCTCGTGGATACTGAGAAAGTTGCGGCGGTGGAATTAGGTTTTGGCTCCGTGATCGATCTGTTGGGGGTTCATAGGTATATATAGGAGGAAGGAGTGCGTCGGTGGAGCTTGGGGCCACGAGGCGGGGGCACGCCCTAGGGGCGCCCTCCACCCTCGTGGCCGCCTCGTGGCTTTCTTGACGGAGGGTCCAAGTCTCCAGGATCTTATCTGATGAGAAAATCACGTTCCCGAAGATTTCATTCCGTTTGGACTCTGTTTGATATTCCGTTTCTTCGAAACACTGAAATAGGCAAAAAAACAGCAATTCTGGGCTGGGACTCCGGTTAATAGGTTAGTCCAAAAGTAATATAAAAGTGGAAAATAAAGCCCAATATAGTCCAAAACAATAGATAATATAGCATGGAGCAATAAAAAATTATAGATACGTTGGAGACGTATCAGCTCTCACACCCCTCTCCCACACACACTCGATGTCTCTTCCAAATAGTCTGCTCCCCGCCCGCACCCATGCTATCCCGCTACTACACATGCCTTTGTCTCTCTGTGACACACATGTCACACCATTCCCCCTTCCCTTATACTAGGTTTACATCATTACACTACAAAAAAAATACACTTCCGTGATGATACGTGTTTGTCACAGTAGGTCGCGTTTTTTGTCATGCATGTACATCCATGACAAATTTATGACAGAATCAAGATAGTCATACACGTGTTGTCGTAGAAGTGTTCCATGACATTACGAAAATTATCATCACGGAAGTGTCCACTTCCATGACGATAAATCGCGCGTCACGTAAGTGCTTTTCGTCAAGGGTGACCGACACGTGGCATCCACCGTAACGAACGCCGTTAAGCTATCGGGTCGGGTTTTGGATCCGATAACCCGTTAATGACCCGACCAATGGTGATTTGCCACGTGTAAAATCATCATTGGCTGGAGGAAACACGATGTCGGCTCACCCGGGACAGATGTCATCCACTCATTGAATGTATACGCCTATGATACGTTGACACGTGGCACGGCCCAACAAGTTTAATTGGGTCGGCCCAATTAAAGGCCCACAAGTTTTGCGGACCATAATGGGCCGGCCCAGCTAAAGGCCCACAAGATTTGCGGACCATAATGGGTCGGCCCAGTTAAAGCCCACAAGATTTTGCGGACCATAATGGGCCGGCCTAGCTAAAGGCCCACGAGATTTTGCGGGCCATAATGGGCCAGCCCAGCTAAAGGCCCACAAGATTTTTGTCTGCTATAATGGGCCGGCCCAGGTAAAGGCCCACAAGATTCTTGCGGATCATAATGGGCCGGCCCAGCTAAAGGCCCACGAGATTTCGCCGACATTAATGGGCCTACGAGTAGGCCCACTAGTTTTTGAGGACCTTTGGAGGCTGGCCCATTAACTTGGTGCCATGTTTTGGGCCAAAGGCCGGCCCATATCTGATCCGGTCCATTAATGGCCTGCCACGTTCCGGGCCTAAAAGTGGCCCATATGAGATCCGGATCATTATAAGCCTACCACGTTCTGGGCCAAATTACGGCCCAGATCAGGTCCGACCCTTTAAGAGGCTTTGGGCTCAATTATGGCCCATATCAAATTCGGCCCGGCAACTGGACACTATGCTTTTGGGACCAATTGCTAAAGGCCCACTTAGTAATTTGGCCTGAATTAGTTTTGGCCTGTTAAGGGCCCATTTAACATTTCGGCCCTATATTAATTTTGGCTGTTAAAAGCCCGTCATATAGTTGGGCCTAACTACGGCCCGATTTGCATCCGGCCTGCTCGCAACCGATATCTGATTGGGCCAAACAAGGACCAAGACAATTTTGGCCTGTTAAAAGCCCGTGATTTGATTCGCACAATCATGGGCCAGGGTTCATTTCGGGCTGCTGCAGGCCCGTGAGCTGTTTCAGGCCCAACCTACATCGTGATTGCATGACGGCCCGATTATGTACCGTAATTTTACGGTTTGGCGGTTCTATGCTTGAAGACAGGATATATATACAGTAAAATAACTGCAGCATCATGAATAAGAAAAAACCTAGACTATACAATAAAGTTACGGCATATTACATCCACTGGGCATCAAAGTTCGCCACTATGATAATAAAGCATAAGCAGACAACAGATTACATAAACTGGGCATCAAAGATCGCCACCAGTGCAAATAAACACGCCGAGAAAATAATATACAAAACCGACAACACTTCAATAGAGTTCAAGAAAGGTTAGCCCTTCTAGGGAGCTGCAGCGCAAGCAGCTGATCAAGATGATGAGACTGCGTTTGTTCAACACTTATATCTTCCTCACTCTGAAAGATAAACAAGCAGACAGATGACAGGTTTTGCACGTAAAAGTATCAGTGCTGACAATTCATAACATTTCTTACCGACGAATAAAGTGACACAGTTAAAAATTGCATTAACACAATATGGTATTGTTCAGGTCAAGACATGGCAGGAAATGACATTGTGAAGGAGTTGGCAGCTTCACGACAACACTGGATTACAGATCAAGAACTCATAAGTATCAATGGTTAGTGTCTTTGTCAATTTATACCATTCAAATTGGCAAATAAAGAGACGGTTTAAATAATAGTAGAATGATATGACATTGTTCATAGTTAAGACATTGCAGAATATGACATTGTCTTTGTAGTGGGTAGGTTCACCACACCACTGGATTACGGATGAAGAACATAAGCATACATGTAGTGCAAAAGAAGATCACTTGCTCTGTATAGTTTAATTTACATGGTATGAAGAACGAACTTGGTTGTACAACTCAAAACTTAAATCGAGGAAGGACAAACTTTTGTTTATGAACTACATAATAAACTTTAAGTAAGCAATTTGATGCAAACACTAAAAATAAACAGTTGTTGCAGTCATGCCTAACCAAATATATACAACAAAGTTTGAAGGCTTGAGATGGAAAAACTTACATTATTGGTGAAGACAGGCTCTATAAAGGCCATGTCCATGCTGATGGGGGGCAATTCAAGAAGTTTACCACATAATCTTCTTCGAAAGCATTGCCTTTATTCTACATTTTGTTAAGAGTAAATATAGATGTGATAATATACGAAAAAATGGAGAATATTTAAGATAAGATGAAGAGTGATGCTACATAACCAAGTAGTTATAAATGTAAGTGCAGCGATACAGGCAAAAGGTACAACCAAGAGCAATGCACAACTAAACTTGTTCAGTACCAACCTTATGGTAATAGTAAATATAGATCTGATGTGTAGAAAATGGAGGGCAAAGGAAAATAAGCTGCAGAGTGATGGTACATGAACAACTACCTGTCATTATAAGTACACTAATAAAGGACAGCATGTACTTACAAGAACAATGCAGAGCCAAAAAAACATTGGCATTGGATATATTCTACACTAATGTAACCATTCATACAGATCAGATAATTTGGAGCGAATAATTGATAAGCAAGCTATCATAAATACTGATGTCACATAATGAACCAGGTATGTATGCAAGTACAGTGATACAGGACAACAGGTACTAACAAGAGCAAAGCAGCGGGCAGCATATTTGCAATATCCTGCCGTTCTTTTCAAATCGGAATTCTTCTTCGAGCAGATTTCCTGCAAAAAAGATCCGTAAGGCACATGCAGAAAAGTAGAAGTTCAAATTGTCATGTGATTTCATAGACAGTACCTCATCCCGAACGAGACCAGTGCATAACAAGGTTTTCCCATTCAATGTCTTCTAAATTTAGCACATGAGACTTCACCGAAATTCGTTTATAGACTTGCCACCAAAGTGTGATTTCCTCGAGTAACACCGACATCGCTGCAATGCTTCCTTGAAAAGCACAAGCAAGCTTTGCTCGTCATGACTATCCAGATTGACCCTCGCCTAGTTACAACAATGTAATGTAAATCATTGATGTGTTCAACCAGCAGAAAACAGGAAAATAATAACCATGAATAATAGCACTTACACGTAAGTTGGACAGTTAGATGTGAAAATGGTGTTTGTCTTCACAATAGTCTTCCCATGATGGGAATATATGCACGTAGTCCCTAACAACATTGAAAGCATTGTCTTTTAAACTGGGAATAAATGGAATGGGGTTCCAGTCTGCAGGAATTGGCCGTCTCTGCAGTTGCGATAGGTCTTCGGCTGGTGGACTTGTTGTACTTTTCTTGGAGTGGGATTTTTTACGTGGTATAGCTGGTGCTATGGAAAATGAAATCGGTATAACTTTTCTTTGGAGTGCAGGTCTGTGTGGTGGGGCTAGTGGTGTGGCGGTGAAGTATGAGTACAATCTGCTGGAGTCGGTCCTACGTTTTGTGTCACCGGTTGTACAACCAATATAAGTGGGTGTCTGTCTGATTTCTCCGGCACCACCATGTTTTTCAAGGACTTTGCTAGTGCTCCTTCGTGTTCGGCAATCACCCTCTTCCTTTTGATGTCTGATGCACACGAACAGCATTTGAGTGGAAAAACATGGTATGATGACAGATGGAATATGTATTGATAATGGATGGGCATGGCATCTCGACATATATGATGAGTAAACTAAGCGAGATGGCGGTGCAACAAAGTAGAAGAAATGCAAGACAACATATGCAAGATACCCGCAATCAATAAAACATTGCCAAATTAGAACAGGCACCTTGATGGGTGAACAGATGGCCATCTGCCTTCGACTCCTCGAGGTTAGAATAGTCATTAGGATCATATTCTGAACAAGAGTCAACAGGTGGGGAGCGTATGAGTTTCATTGCATCCAGAATGGCACTGAATGCCTTGGTGCCAATTTTGTAAGTCATTGCAGTGTTTAGCTTCAAGAGTGGACTGCTGCTAGTGCGAAAAAAAGCAGCTACACAGATCATAGTGTAGATATCACGGGAAAACCTTAAGCATCAGAGTAAAATCAGCAAAGTGGAACTTGCTGGAATATATGTGCTAGTATTGCCAGACGGCTAGAAAGGCTTCGGTACCAGCTCTCTTCAAGTGAAGGTGCGATCTTAATATCGGTGTAACTCTCAAAGGCGACACAGACTCCGCGCATTTCCTTGTTATTCTTATAGGATTCAAGTGGGCAGGCCACTACAAATCCTATTCCTATGTTTACAAGATCCTACGAATCAAAGAGGCTCAAAGTGTCCATCACAACCGACCGTATAGACCTCTACACTGCAAATGTCCCTGCTCATCTTCAGTACAAGGAACATATTGTACTACTAGCATACTCCCTTTGTTCCAAAATATAAGTCTTGGTAGAGATTTCCACTATGGATCACATACAGATGTATCCAGATACATTTTAGGGTGTAGATTCACTCATTTTTCTCCATATGTAGTCCATGGTGGAATCTATACAAAGACTTGTATTTAGGAACGGAGAGAGTACATATTAAAGAAGAACGGAAGAGGAACATGGTAAAGAAGAGCAACCAGATTTTGGATAATAAAATGTTGGTTGCGCAGTGCCCACACAAGATGAACTAGAGCGCATTAAGTATGCAAATCCTAGCTGTCTCTCAACCATTTCAGGCGGTTGGATGAAGATCCTACGTCTCCTAACCCTTCTTCTTCCTCGTCTCTTAATTCTTCCCATACAGAACACCGCACGGGCCGCCGGACCACCGACCCCCCACCACTGTGTTCCTCCGCCACCCCCACCCCCCACCCGCGTCGAGTTTTCTTCGTTCGGCGAGGCCCCACAACCACCCGAGCCCCTTGGATCGCACCGGCGAACTCCGGCGAGCTCTGAAAATCGACTGACCCAATTTTGAAATTTAGTCTACTGTGATTTAACTAGTGTGGAATATAAAAGGGGAAAACCATAAGCATTGGGAGTATAGTGTTGAGCGTGCCATGGCGGATCTGAAGGTGCAAACCGGACAAAGGCAACTTCGCAACCAAGACAAGATATCGAGTAAAGCAGTGGCGATCTATTTTCTTGCTGCGATAAATAAGTTGAGCAGATACGAAAGAGTACCGCCTCTGGTGCGGCACCGTGTACGCATCTGCTGAGAATTTGACGGTGCTGCGGTAGTGATGGCTGTCGGTGGCGTGGAAGCAGATCTAGGAGGGTAGACGGTGGCGGCTGGGTGCGGTGGACGAGACGGTCGTAGGAGCGGCGCTGGCAAGGTGGACGACGGCGGGGATGAAGCGAGAGGATGGGATGCAAGGATCCCGGTCCGAAGGCGTGGATGAGAGAGGTCGATCTCTTGTAATGGACAGCAAGGCCGGGTATCGCCTGCATGGTGGAGGAGGACGGCGGTGGATGGGGTGGCGGACGGCGGACGGCCAGGACGGAGGAGGGTGGGGTGGAGAGGGTGTTTTGGCGCCCACGGAGTACCTGAATGGGGAAAAGGGAGGTAGAGAGGAAGGGCGAACCATGTATTCAGGGCGCTTTGTCTCAAATGCGAGGAAATTTACAAACTTAGCCCTGCTTCAAATTTCTACTACATCACAACAACATTAGTCGGTTGGGGATAGGACGGTAATCACGCATACACCGAATATTTGCCGAATTGAGTTTGTTTTTTGCGACCACCGTGCATGAATATGAATCGGGGAGGGAGTAGAATTTGGACGAGGGCAAACTGTGTTTTGGCGCCCACCGTATGAATCCGGGTGAGAGGCGGTTACGTCACGTTTGGGTGAAATTAAAACCTACCCCTATCGAAACCTATAGAAATCCAAGAGATAGGCTTTGCGTGGCGTGGATAGGCGAGTGATTTCCATCTCGTAGATTTTGGTTTCGGGCGGGTTATCGCGACTTTTCCCCGCTTCGTTCAAATTTTGCATGTGCTGCGTTTACCGTGCCAACTCAATTCGAATCCCGTTTGTATTCTACTATTTTTTTTCGGGCGGGATCCATTTTCAATTGGAATTACATTCTATATACATCATTTTTTTATATGTACTTTCAAAAGCACAACAAAGAATTATGCTCCTTTATATGTATAATATGATTTACAAATACAACAATCTCAAAATCTTAAGGTTGAATTCAAAAAAATTTAACCAAATTATGTTCTACTAAAATGTATGGATCAGTAATATCTACATATTAAATAACATAGATGTGCGTGAATTCATATGAGTATGCATGTTTGATAGATCAATTTTGGTTCGAGTATGGATTACATGTATGATCATCTCGAATTCAAATATTTGAATCCCTTTTTTGTTCACTCCTTTCACGCCCATCTCTCTCGCATGCATGCTCCTTCAGGTAGCTATCACTCTCTTTTCTCCAGCTCACCCGTACGCTCACTTCATGTTTCTTCTATCCTCGCAAACATGGTCTCTCGACGTCTCCCTTGAGAAGTATCACACTCTCCCTATCATTATACATTACACGGTTTTCATTATCTCTCACGTCTCTACTGTTCTCTGGTATCACTCGGTACCTAAGCTTTCTTTTTCACCGCCACACACAGTCTCCACTCGTCTTTCACTTTGTCTTTCTCTCTATGGGATTCTCTCACACACCCTATATGTCTCTACATATGACTCATACCACTAAAATTACTCTCTCTCTCTCAGAGACACAACATTTGTTGCGGTCTCCTTTCGTCTCCATCCTGCATCGACATTATTCATTTGTTTACCGATCGAGACAACGCCGACTACCATCTCTCTCTCTCTCTCTCTCTCTCTCTCATGCACACACACACACACAACTCCTGCTTCCACTCCCTTCCCGACTACCGCCTCTCTCTCACACACACAAAACTCTCGCCAAGACCCTCGACTCGTATTTCTCTCACAAACATTTATCGACTGGCTAGCCTCTAGATAGGTTTATACACCCGCACACTCGTGCTTCCACCATCGCATACATGTCTCTCTCCCGCTCCTTGTATCTATTTAGCTTTTTCTTCCGTTCTTGAGACACGCCCTCTCGCTCGTGCACACACACACTATCGCCTCATTTTAAGCTGATACCTATCGCACACACACTACTTGTGTCTTTGTCACACATGCACTCCGCCCTCCTCCACTCTCCCTCTCTCTCACACACACATGGGCCTTTTGCAACAACTAGCAAGATGCCCATGCGTTGCACAGAACATCAAGATGCATTTGTATGAGTAGTTTATCTTGTGGGGGGAAAGGATGAACGAGGGAAGGCCTTATTTGCAAATGTGGAGAGGGATGTGGGTATATTTTTGCAAAATTGCCATAGTTTCCTTCCTATCTGTCAGATATAGATCGGACGGCCTATATTGCAGGATGGCAGGCACACGATCATCACCGACAATGCTTTTTATAATAGTAGGGATAAAAAATAGAGTTGGTGATGATGGTGGGTCTGCCATCCTGCAATGTAGGTCGTACGATTTATATCTGATGGATAGGAAGGAAAATATGGCAATTTACCCGCACTCTTCACCACATTTGCAGATAAGGCCTTCCTCGCTCATCCTTTTCTCCCACAAGATCTTGATGTTTCGTGCAACGCACGGGCATCTTGCTAGTAAGAGTAGAAATTAGACATAAACCACTTCTCGAATCTTGAAACCAACAACATTCCTCCCTTATCTCATCAAAACCGCCAAAGGAATATATTTTGAGTGAAACATAACATATTTGTAGTGATATACATATTTCAAAACTAGACTTTTTTCTATCAAATCGGTGAATATGTATTAATCTACTTTGATAGTGTGGCAACGCATTGGCACATTGCTAGTAGTTATTATAATTTTTTGGAGACCAGACAAACGGTGGAGTACATATACGAAGAGAAGAGGCGCACGCACGCAGTCGGCCTCTCGCTGTCTCGCACACATGAGTGTTACGTAAAGGCGACGTTAACAAATAAACCCTAAACAGCAAAAGAACCCATGTGTCTCGGATGAAGTGTACCCTCTTTTTGTGCCGGGAAGAAGATAACCCTAGGCGCACGATTGCTGCATTCACGGGTACCGGGTACGTGGTGGAGCACCTTTGTAGGAGTTGATGGTCGGGATGACAGGTGAACAACTTGGAGTGCGGTGGCTCGCCAGTTGCCACAGATCGAGTAGCCACGTTTAAAATATCATTTTTAGAGGGGTTAAGAGTTCCGGTTTTCAATGGCACGTTATAAGTAGTAAGTAGTTTTTAGAACGATTGGTATGGAGCGAAAATGGAATTCATAGTACTACATACCTCCTTGGCGTATGGTTGTATGGGTTTATGTTGCGAGATGTTGAACCTGGTAGTTCTAGGGCAAATACTATGGTTTAGATTTAGATGCTTTGGTTTTCAAGAATCGGAAGGAAACCCTTCTTTGATTAAAAAAACTCTTACCTCCATTCTAGTTTACTAGTCCCCATCGTACTTTGGGTCAAAGTTTGTCCACGAATTTTACTTGTAAAACGTGAATGGGAAACGAGATTTTGTTATACCCATACAAAAAAGGACTGGAGGGAGTGATTGCTCTGACACGGATGCGACCTCTCATAGCGCAGGCATTGAACGGTAGCCAAGAGGGCCGCAAGATCGCCGCAGTTCGGCTGAGCATGCCTCCTCGCCGCGGGCAACCAACTTAAGACTGCCCAGCCTGCCTTCATTGAATCCGTGCGTGTGCTGGCAACACGTCCTTCCACGAGCCGGCAGGCATTTTAGAACAGAAAACATGACTAAAATATACTCATGGTCTTGACTTGTTGTGCTCGCACTGGTAGCAGGAACTAGTAGAGGTTTTTCTTTATTTATAACTCTCCTCACATTTTTTTGGCTTTGAAGTGAATCATGGTTGTGGACATTATGTATGAATGTGCAGATATCTGTGAACATGAGTTTGATGTGGAAGTTGAACTTGTAATGTCGGGCTTATGCGTGAAGTATACCATGTCCAATGCTTAAATGCATTATTGTTTGGAAAGTAATTGCTGTTATTACACGACCCAAAAAACATTTGTGCCACATCGGTAGATGCACGAGACATCACAATGTGCATCTTGTTGGATAAACATTTGAACCTAGCTATTATGAAGGAAATTTTGTATTGACAACAGTTTTAGATAGCGAGGAGACGCCTAGCCTGCTCTTGCCTCTGCTAGCTTATTTCTGGCTTCTTCCATCTCTTCTTTGGCTTGGGTGAAGAGAGCATCTGATTGCTCTTTTCGCTTCTTCAGAACTCAGCTACATTCTCAAGGGCTGCTGACGCTTTCTTTAAGCCTTTACTAATGCCACGAGAACACGAACAGTGAGCGACTCCACGGCTTGTGTGTAATCCAGCATCATCTGGGAATTTGCACCTTGTGTCTAATCCAGCATCATTAGGGAACTGTCACCTTGTGTGTAATCCAGCCTCATTTTGGAAACATGATCTCGAGGTTGACCATACTTCCCTCCTCGCAGGAACTGCATCCTGACATGAAGTTACTTCTTTTTTAGATCAATACTCGGAGAAACCTAGATCCATTTAGTAGAAGCGGATAAACAGAACTCGGAGAAGTGAATTCAAAAGGAAAAGAAATATAAAACTGACTACAAGGTGAGAACACCCACTTCCTACATCAAGTTTAAAACGAAAGCATTAGGACGATTAAGACTCTTCTTATTACACATCGAAGAACACCACGCTTAAGAGAAACAGAAACTACAACATATACACATCGAAGAACACGAGGCTAAGCGAAAGTAATTGAAAGGGTGTTACTTACCAAAGCTCGCTTTTACAGGATCGGTGCAGCTCCTCTTTAACTTGCCACGCTCCTTGAAGATGTCCCGAATATCCCGTGTTTGGTCTTCATTGCTCCTCTGCATGTTCACACTCGTGGTTTTAAAATCTCAACATGTCAAGAAAAATACTACTAGTAATACTCGCGCATCTTGTGGGAAACATTAAAGCACTCATCTGCCATGTTAGAGCATCTCCAAAAGTATCGCAACGCGCGGCGCTTTAAAAAAGCGTTTAAAGTGTTGAGATCGAGAAGTAGATACTAGAGAGTAGAGGATAGTTCTCAGCATAGATAGATAAAAAAAAGATAATTCAACTACTCCTCGTCGTCTGACTCCTCCTCGGTGATGTCCTCCTCCGACGTCTGACTGTAGGCGTGAAGATACCTATCGTCGTCACATTCCCTAGGCGACGCTGCTCCTAGCCTCATGTTGAATTGAGCGTCTGCTTTTCGCCTACACTTGTCCTCGCGATAGGCGGCTCACTCCGCCTTCCTCTTATCCCTCTCCGCCCTCCTTTGCGCGTAGAACTCATGCTCGTTGATGATGTCCTGCGGGAAGTGTTGGCGCCACAGCGCCATGGCTTCCTCGTCCATCTCGGCGATGCCGAGACGGTGCTCCCGCCTCAGGTTGTCGCGACGATCCTCGTCGGTGCTAAGCCACGGCAGAGGCGCGAGCTCCTGCGCCCGCTCCCGCGTCGGCACGTTGGGGAAGTTCAATGTTCTATGAGGCCACCGGAGGCGCCACGCCGCCGCGTCGTACGCGCGGGCGGCCTCGTTGGCGGTGTCGAAATTGCCGAGGCCGTGGCGCATCCCGCGGAACTGGATCTCGGTGGAGAAGCCGCCGAAGGGGCGCGCGCGGACGCCGCGGTATCCCCAAGTTTCCCGGCGACGCGGCGACATGGTGGCGGGACAAGGCGAGGCAAAAAAGAGCGGGGAGAGAGCGGTGGCGAGGCACAGAGCGGTGGCAAGGCACAGAGCGGTGGGAGGGCGTTGGATTTTATAAAGCGCGCCGGACGCCGCGCGCCAAAACTAGCGCATGCCCGACCGCTTTTTCCAGCAGCGCAATCCTTTCCCGACGCCTCTGCTATCTCTACTCTCTTCTCTACGGTTATATTTATTTTATATTTAATATTTGATATTTATCTCTACTTCCTTTACTGTCTACTTTTTTCTCTATACTTTTTTTCTTGCAATATAGGCCGTCCGATTTATATCGGCGGTTTGGAAGGAAACAAATGGGAATTTTGCGTAAAGATACCTATACCCCTCTCCATATTTGCTAATACGGCCTTCCCTCAGTCATCCTTTTCTCCCACTAGATAAACTACTCATATAAATGCATCTTGATGCGTGCAACGCATGGGCATCTTGCTACTTCTAAAAACCTTTCCATCATTTGCCACACTACAAAGTTGCGGATGAAAAACCTACCCAAGCACAAATAGCGATCTGAGCGACGCACAATTACCGGTGATATTCTGTTGGACAATGGAGGCTATAACCAATTACTTTTACGGGAACAATAGCACCTGTGAAATTTGAAGGGTAGGTATGAACAAAATTGTAACTGCACATGTCTTGCTAAGTGATTCAATACACACATTACCAATCGAGGAGGAGAACGATGGTCGCGGGCGGCCTCTGTGAGTCATGGTCGGCAACGGAGTCAGTTCATTGTCCACGACGGTGGTACTTCTGTGCTTGGCGTCGCCTTCCGGAAGCAGATCCGAGGCTGTGGAAGGCGATGGGGAAGAGGCTCCGTCTCTGACGACGACAGTGGACCGGCTCGGCGGGCGTCTGAGGTCGTCGATGAGGCGGAGATGCTGCTGCGGTGGGCGAGTGCGCGCCCGATGTAAAGGGAAGAGCACGAAGGCTGCAGTGCCGTGGAGAAGTCTATTTAGCTGTGGGGATAGAACATGGGGAGTATTCAGGTGTACTACTCTGGGTGCCGGGGTGGGGTTGGCTGGGTAGGGTGAACCTGAAGTTACGAAAACAGCCCCCTACCAAGCATCGTCCGTAGGCCTGTTCCGAAGGCTACGCTGGTAACTTCCCACTGCTCGAATCATGGTCGTGGGAGATTTTCCCGCCGACCTCAAAATTTTGTGACACTGGACTCCCCGTGTGGCGTGTTGAGTGATTCGGCTAAGCAACTAGCGAGTAGTAGTAGTAAACTCTGCATATTAGGTTTGACTGAGGTCAAACTTCCTAAAGTTTGACCAAGTTTATATGAAAATATAAACATTTACCATAACAAATATGTATGATGTGGAAGTACATTCAATAATGAATCTAATGGTATTTATTTGTTATTGTATATGTTAATATTTTTGATAGGGAAAACTTTGTTTTTGCCACTCTAGTTTTTGCCAACTTTGCTTATGCCACTCTAGAATTTGACATCTCACTTTTGCCTTTGTTAGCTTTTGATAATACATCACAAATGCCATTCCGTGGCAAAAGCGATAATTTTCATTTCACTTTTGCCACTCTTAGCATTTTACATGTATCACAATTGCCACTTGGAATTTGTTTTGCCACGGAAGGGCAAAAGTGATATATTGTCAAAAGCTAAGAGTGGCAAAAGTGAAATGTCAAATTCTAGAGTGGCATAAGCAAAGTGGGCAAAAACTAGAGTGGCAAAAACAAAGTTTTCCCTTTTTGTTATAAGCTTTACGAGTTTACAAAACTTGACTTTGACCAATGCTAATACGCGGACTTAAATAAAAACGTAGGGAGTACACATTTGTTTTTTTAGTTTGTAGTGAACTAATCATTTGTTGAAATTGTGAAATAAATATATTAGGCTATTGACTTCGAAAGTAATGGTCTATACAATTCAATAGTTACAATCATTGTCGAATCCCAAGATGTATACAAGGTCTATAGTACTTCACAACATGCTCAAACTCACATAATCCCAAATCAAATGAGAATCTAAATGCATTTCATAGTTATTACTTTGTAGGATGCAACAAAAACAACCAAAACTCTACATCAACCATTATAGAAGCAACATTTTGACATATCCCATTGTGTGAATGAAACGTGCAGAGAGAGCTTTTGAAGATGGACCAGATAGGGCGGGAAAGATTGTATGTATGTGGACGAGAGAGTAGGAGACAAACCTAACGAGAGAGAGAGAGAGAGAGAGAGAGAGAGAGAGAGAGAGAGAGGAAGAAGTTAGGTCTGTGAGAATGATGGAGACATATAATATACGTGAGATGCGTGTGCATCCGGATTCTGTATACGTGGAAGGAGAAGAGACAACATGTTTGATGAGAGAGCTGGAAAAACATGGACGAGAGGGGAAGGATCTCATGGGTTGAGGGATTGACAATTTTGTGCGGGGAGAGAGGGATTGGTAATTTTGTGCAAGAGAGAGAGAGAGGGTGGGGGGAAGGAGTCAGTCAGCCGTCGTCACATCACCCTGCTTCCAAATGACCCCGCATTCTCTAGTGCGGTGTGGTCGCCGTCTTTGATCTGCTCGATACCCTGTTTGAAGATTGAGGTGTTGTGCATGTTGGGGTGCAAAGAAGCACAAGCAAGAGTGGTCGCCGTATAACCTTGGATTGGGATGAATTGTGTGCTCGGGGGAGTGTGTGTGTGTGTTGTGCTGCGTGTGTGTGTGTGTGTGTGCGCGCGCGCGTGTGTGTGTGTGTCAGATATTGAGCAAAAACAAACCTAAGGAGAGAAATGGGTATTCACGAAGAGATTGTGCGGGCCTTGAGGTGGGCAGGGCCCGTGTGAGGGTGTCAAAATGTGCGCGTTGATGCATGTGTTGCATGCGATCGTGCGAGGGACGGACGAATCGAGAGAGATGGTTGTTGTGTTACGGATGCTCCTCTCTCTCTCTCTCTCTCTCTCTCTCTCTCACACACACACACACACACACACACACACACAAGTAAACTAGAAGACCGTTCTCTCATGTATACACAACGTATCGGCATCTGTCTATGTCTCACTCATGCATGATCATTTGCACATTCACACCTCTCTATGTCTGTATCACACGCACACCGTCTCCACATTGCCCTCCGCCACAACACACATATGGACACCTACACACATTCTCTCTCAGTCACACACACAAAATAAGTATTAAAAAAAACTAGCGCGCACCTAAAACGTCCAAATCCAAATAAACACAAACTGGAGCTAAATTCAAATGTATGGAAATATTGCAGCGTCAAGAACTTTCCCAGGAAAAAAAACTTGAGTAATATTCGAGGATTGTTTTCACACACACAAAAAGGTTCGGTGGATGTCCTTGGTAGCGCGACACGGTGGCCTTGCCGTTCGATCGACTGTCATGTTCCGCAGCGCTTGCACGGGATTCCGTATCGTGGCTGTGGTACTAACTTAAAAATTAATAAAAGCGCTGCCTAAGTCTAATGTTTACGTGTACTAGTACGGTTTTTCTTTTACGGGTTTGCTATTTCGCATCTAGATGTGAAATATTATCTCACATCTAACTCACTCACCCTTGATTTTTTAAAGTCTTCCACTCACTCACCCATGATTTTTTAAAGTCTCCCATGGATTTTAAGGGTGAGGGAGTTAGATGTGAGATAATATCTCACATCTAGATGTGACATAGGCAGACCCTTTCTTTTAAGTTTGACCAACCTTATATTAAACTAAAGTAAGCTCCCAAACACGCACTCATCAATATGCCGCCGCCGCCGTTGCGCATGCCGGCGCCCGCCTGCTCCGGCCAACAATTTCTCGCCCATCGCCGCCGTGTTGCCGCCATCCCTGTGCCATGAAGCCGAAGGCTCGCCTGCTCACGTCGTCTGCAGTCCCTCCTCGCCATGCCGCCGCGCTGCCAAGCACGCGAGCAGCTGGTGGAGCCGCGTCTATGCACGCAGCGTACGAAGAGGAGGACGAGCGCATGCTCCAGCACGCCGGCGAGGAGGAACTAGCATGACATTGTCGTCTCCGCCTGCGCGGAGGAGGCGCGCATGGTGGCTGTCGCGGCGGAAGCCGGTCGCCGCGCGTCGAGCGTGCAAACTGGGTGCGGACGCGGAATCTACCTTCGAGACCTTGAATGCCACGTGGATCCTGCAATCTGAAGGAGCAATTTGGGTCAGTCGACTCATGTGAGCCGTTTGATGCAACATGGATGGCTAGAAGGGCTTCTTCCACCTCTTCTACCGTCTTCTTCCTTCGCTCCGTCGAACTTCTTTCGCAAATCGACTGACCCAAATTATACTACTAGTACGAACGTATTAAGTACAGTAGGAACATGAAGATACGAGCAGTAGTACCAACTGCAAGAAGAACAGTAGTAAGACATAGTACTAGTACTACTCTACGTACTAAAGAGTTCAAATACCGAGAAAGAACATAAACATAGTTCTGCTGGGGCCTCAGCACAACACACCCGGTAAAATAAACTAAGCAACTAGTCCGCTTGACACTGCAGTAGAACCAGCATGAGCGACGGCACTGCCACCTACTCGGAGTCGGAGTCCACGTCCTCGACTTCGTCCTCGTCCCTATTCCTCTTCCTCTTCGCCGACGCTTCTTTGCTTGAACCGGACGCTGGGCTCTGCTTCTTCATCCAACGCATGTAGATATTTAAACAAAGGTAGGCATCCATTGCTGCGCACAGGATGTGATCTTCATCTAATGTCTTCGACTCCCATGCATGATGAAACTCGTGATGAGGTTTCTTTAGTTTAGCGTATGAAGGATCAATCATGGCTGCTGCCAGGATCAGCATTGAAGGTTGAGAGGAGGACACCAGGCTTGCCTTCTGGAGATTGAAGGGCTGGCCTACAACGAGACCTATCCGACGCAGGACATCTCTGTCGTTCTTAAAGCCTTCAGTAACGAATTTCACTCTTTTGTCCTTGAGGAAGTTCTTAAAATCCTGGCACTCAACGTCGGCATGGCATATGTGGTAGACCAAGCAAACGTTATGTACGCAAACCTGGATCACGGCGGGCCTCTTCTCTCTTCGTCCTTTAGATCCTTCTCTCGTCCCAGGACTGTGGTGTACTCAACATCTAGCCCAGTGACCCACTCATCCATTGAACTGTTGAACATGCGTAGGAAGCGAGCAAGCCATGCTTTCACCGTCGCGGATCCACGTGTGTAGATGACGATGAACTGATCGTTGGTGATGGCTCTAACTTGGTACTCAGTGGTGACCATGGAGATTTGGGAGGCCATGGATTTTGGAGGAGGGTTAGGAGAAGTTGAACTGTTGTACCCCGCAAAAACTGGGAGCGAACTAATGTGAAAGGACGGGACGACTGGGAGTGAACTGTTGTGAGGTAGAAGACAAGGACGAGTAGGGCGTGCGAACAACGTGGGGTTGCTGGCTTGCCCGGTGGATAAACGGCTGCAAGCCCCCAAAGAGTTCTCGAGAACTATGCGGGACCCACTAGATGTCATGTCTACTAGACCCATATCGCAGGCCTGACGGTATAGCTTCTGCCTGTTCGCACGCCATGCCGGCGCGTGGATGTAAGTTCACTTAATTCTGTCAACCGTCGCGCCTCCCACGACCTTCGCCTCCCTCGCGCGGTCGCGCCCTTTGAGACTTCGACCGGCTATAAATGAGCAATTTGTTTTGCCTACTCCGCATGCATGATACTCCCTCTGGTCCTTTTCACTCCCATCAACAGTTTGCAAAGTGTTTGACCAAATATATACTTTTTTTAACACCACCTTATATTAATTAACCAGCCACACCAGTACACTCATTCGATACAATATTCACCACACAGGGCGGTATGTTATTTACAAGAATACCATCTAATATATTGTCAAATCTATACTTAGCGATTAAGGGTGCCACCTTATTGGCCGAACGGCTAATCTTTGACAATTGAAGATTGTTGATCAACTTCGAGATGCTCAACGCTTTCATCTTCAGTCACGCATAGCAGACTGTCATAGTCCCCGATGCAAGAGACGCTACCACAAAAGCGCAATCAGTCTCTAAAATTATAGGATTATGAAGAGAAATACCTATGTAGAGACCGGCAATGCAAGCCCTAAGCTCCGGTTCCTCCACGCTTTGACAGGCATCAATGAAATCCCATGACCAAATTTATACTGAAAATATCAGTAGTATCTACAATACTGATTATAATGAGTATAAGAACTATGTTTTATAATGAGTGTAAAAATATTGATTTGACATTGTGAATGTTGATACTCCCTCTGTCTAGGTGAGTAATTCATCTTAGGTTGTGCACCGTGACCAAGGAGGAGGGGAAAACGAGAGACATTAATGTTTATTTGCTAATTAAATAGTATTGCATGCAATGAACTAACCATGGCATGTCATGTTTGATAGTCTCAGGTCATTAAAAGCATGCACACCCTCATCTCTTATTGGTTGATATGTTAAGAAACAAGAAACGAGGTAGAAGTTAATGCACCGCGCCTACGTGTTTTGGGATTATTTGGTTTCGTAAGATGACTTACACACCTAGCTATTAGAGTACCACTACCTCCCTTCTAGTTTAAAGGGCTCGACTAAAAAAATCACTTACTCTTAGCAAGATAGTAGAGGCGGTGGAATAGTTTTTGAAGTCTGCAAAAGTACTCAACTAATGTTGTCGTTCTTCACAAAAAAATGTGTTTACTAATGCATGAATGAACACTAGTTACTCTAACCCCCCTCTCTTCTTTAATTCTTTGCCACATCAGCATGTTTGCTATTCCCGTGTGCATGATACCAGCTAAGATACCACCATTATGGCCAGCCTTAATCATTGCATGCAATAATTTAGTGCACTTGAAATTTGAACATGTGTGTGTATGTTTTTAATGACTTGAGACTATACCTAGCCCGGCATGCAAGATGACTTATTATGCACCGTTCCCCATACCTGCAGGAAGCCCGTTCGTCTCCAAATCTTTTCCTCTCCATGTGTGGAAACAATATGCCTGCCAAACTCTCCTTCTCCCTCCGGCGGTCCCGCCACTCCACCCCGTGTGAAAAAATATGCATGCATGACCCTCCTCCCCCCACGCTCGTCCAATCCGTTGTGGCCAGAAATATTTGCACCCCTTCGCTCCCCCGTAATTTACTCCAACAAATATGCCCACATAGCTTTTACTTAACTTCAGTTGCATTGGGTCACTGACATACGGGCCCAGCAGTGTACTGGCCCACATGTCAGTGACGCAACTGGACCTGCAGTTAAGTCATTGCAGCTGAGTCCATATCTTACGTAGGTGTGCCATTGCTCGCTATAAATACTGCGCCTCCCACGAAATCGCTATCTCCTCCCCCTCACGTTCACGTTCATTGCTATCTCCTCCCCCTCCCTCTCACGTCGACCACCATGGCATCGCCCCTCCCAAGCCCTAGGAGCCCCTCGCTGCACCGCGCGGACGGTCACGCGTCACCGTTCCGTTCCTCGCCGCCACTAGTCGAGGAGGACGCGTCGGTGTTCCGCTCCTCGCCGCTACGCGACGCGTCGCCGTTCCGTTCCTCGCCGCCACTAGTCGAGGAGGACGCGTCGGTGTTCCGCTCCTTGCCGTGACGCAACGCGTCGCCGTTTCGTTCCTCGCCGCCACTAGTCGAGGAGGACGCATCGGCGTTCCGCTCCTCGCCTCTACGTGTCGAGGTGGACGCGTCGGTGTTCCCAATCTCCCCAGCACGCGCGTCGGAGGACGCGTCGGCTCCCCGGTACGAGGAGAACGCCGCGCCGCCCGCCGAGAACCCCTGCCTTGAGGAGAATTGGCAAGAAATGGATGTCGCCTTGTGGGAGGCTTTGCCTCCAGCAGAGCGCGCCAAAATAGAGGCGGAGAAGAAGGCTGAGGAAGAGAAGCGCACCGCGCAACAAGCTTTCTGGGAGATCTATGTCGCGTCCGAGAGAGTCAAGCAATTGGTTCTTTGGCAGAAGGCTCGTGCGAGGGCCGTGAGGGTGGCGGAGGACGCGTCTGCCGACACCACGAGTCTTTGTCGGGCCCAAGCGCCTCATCTACGCTTCGCGGTACGTGGACCGGGTGCACGCTTCCAGCCAGGAGGAGTACCTGTTGTCGCCAGATCACCAAACCGGTGAGATCGTGCTTGCCCACCGGCAAGCCGCCAATCAGCACCTCGCGAGTTGCGAGGCTGAGGAAGAGGCGTTGTGTCGGCGCGCTGGGAAACGGCCGCACACCACGGCACTCGTGGCGCGCCGCAAGCGCTCCTGCTAGCGCCGTGGCTTTTAGGAGGAGTATAATTTTTGTTTCTTAAGGCGATCTCATTAGTTTTGGGACGCAAATGATAAATCCCGAACGTTCAGGAATTTTTAGCGTCCTTAATTAAGTATGTAAAAGGGAAAGTTTGTAAACGTTGTGTATTATTACGCATTTTGCAAGTACGTGCATATAGCACAAACTTTACTATAGACTATCGGACTACACGTCTCTCTCGATATATGCTTGCAGACTTTTCTACTCCCTCCGTCCAGGTCAATAAGTCATCTTTGGTTGTGCACGGTGACCAAGAAGGAGGGAAGATATGTACACCTAGACGGAGGGATTACTACTATTACTTATGTACGTGCAAATGCACGTTTAAACATTACGATGCGGTTTTTGTAAGAGAAGAAAAACAACACTAGTCAAGCTTGTGAAACGATTCCAACGTGAGTACTACTACTAGTAGGAGTACCAGGGGCCAGTTCTTTTAGGCTTCTCGATTAGTAATCCCATAACTACTACCCGTCCTGGTTTATTGGTCCCCATTGTAATCTGTGTCAAATTTTGATCATAAATTTAACTAATGAAATGTTAGTGCATGTCACATGCACTACTCCATCCGTCTAGGTGAGAAAGTCATCTTAGGCTGTGCACCGTGTCCAAGGAGGAGGAGAAAACGAGAAACGTTAATGTTTATTTTCTAATTAATAGTATTCCATGCAATGAACTAACCACTGCATGTCATGTTTGATATCTCAAGTCATTAAAAGCATGCACACTCTTTATCTCTTATTGGTTGATATGTCAAGAAACAAGAAATGAGGTAGAAGTTAATGCACCGCGCCTAAGTGTTTTGGGATTATTTGGTTTCCGTAAGATGACTTACACACCTAGATGCACCGTGCCTAAGTGTTTTGAGTACATTTTATCAGTTAAATATTTGGTCAAAATTTAGCACAAATTACAATGGTGAGGAATAAACCAGGACGAAGTAGTAGTTTAGAAGCCTAAATAAATGAGTGAGGCGCCTTATTGTTACTCTCCACTGTGACTAGTCTTGTGGGAAAAGCTGGGGAAGCCGCCAAAACAACTGGCCCTAGGAGTAGTAGCTAGGGATCGAGTGTGGAATTGAACCGGAGAAAGTAAATGCAGAGAGATGAAATGCAAAAAAGACGGAGGGATGTGATGGTTGCTTGTCCGTTTATTTTACCAGGCCACTTATTCTTCGGGAGTGGTTGGGTTTTGTGATATGACGGCTTTTATCGCCGCGCCACGAGTGAGAGGTGAGACTCCCGTGCAGCGCCGCCCTCTACACTTGTACTACATCGGTCGTGGTTTATTAGTCCCCCATTGAATTTGACTGAAGATTTAACTGACAAAATGTTAGTGCATGTCAACAAAACCTATATCATTGGATTCGTATTTGAACATAGTTTTGAATGATATAATTTTAGGTGACATGCATCTGTATTTATCGTACTATATATAGTGTTAGTTCAATTTTTGGTCGTACTAATCTATAGTAGTAAGGTGCCCGTGCGTTGCACCGAAGAGTGAAATGCATTGATCGGGGAGTTGTTTATTTTGACAAAGGATGTGGGGGTCATCTCATGTGTAACGGGTATCGATAGGTTTCTTCGGATATTATCTCATCTCTAGAGCTCACAAACATCTGGGTGAAATAGATAAGAAGGTATCTTTTGCAAACAAAAGCGTTCAACTGTTCAACCTGCATCAAAAACTTGTGAAGAAATAACACTTATTGTGCTTTGCAAGAAATGATCTTTAAAATTAGTTTTTGAGCATCGATTGTTATACATGTTGGCTACAGATGACATGGCACTTTCTTATAGTCAACAGTTGGCTATACTATTAAGTAATATTAACCATGCCCTTATACACCTAGACGGAGGGATTAAATCAGGATGACTTGCAAGGGGCAGAGGAGATGTAAGAAATGGTTCATCGTAAGTCTTTCACCAAGATCTTGTAGTAAAAATTCATACATGGAAGATTCTAGACTAAACCATAAACGAATACACTTTTATTCATGCGCGATATTCCAATAGAGCAAGATCCTGCATGGAAGTCTCCACATGCTTAGACAGCGGATTACATTGAGCGAAGACTAATGATCAACATTTAACTTGATAATGCGTAGTTTTTTAGAAGAACAGGGAGGCTCCTCCCTGGTTCCATTATCAAATGAAACCCAAAGTGTCTTACATCAGCTCACTGAGAGGAGCAGTTCAAAGGAAGGAATGCGCGTAAAGCCACTCAAGTTTAGCGACAAGCTTACGTAATCAAAAGCGGCAAAGACACGGGCCATAAGCGCCCACACACACACTACATATTTTCTAAGTGCACTTGATAATGCGTATGTCCAGGTGAACCTCCTTGGAGTCCCCGTGCACCGAGTCGGCGGGTAAAGGATAGAACGGATTCCATGGGTTTTCCAAGTCCACATTGGCGGGATAGTCCCAGCTCCTCAGATTCCAAGTCTGTCCGATGAGGCCGGTTTCGCCGCCCACGTGACCCGGAGGGGTAGTAACATTGACCTCGCACCCGTACATCTTCCTCGTGGCAGTGTCAGCGTCAGCGGCGACGCCCCTGATGCATGCTACAAAGACGGGGCGGCGGACTGCGCGGGCCTTGCCGGTGCCCACGATCAAGAGGAAGACGCTGCCGTCCTCCTCCGAGACTAGCAGACGACAGTGATCCTCCAGCGGCTCCGGCATGGTGAACCGGTAGCACGTGTCGTACTTGATGTTCTCCACCAAGGGCCAGCAGTGACCACTGCACGCATCCGTGAGGTGATGCACCATGTCCGCCGGCGAGCCACAAAACGGCATCGGGCACTCAATAGCAGTGGAAGAAGGGCTCCTTGGAGGCATCGACCAGGCCGTCCATGAAACGGGAGTGGCTGGACGTTGCGCCAGTTGAATATGTGAGCAAGTTACTACGAGATTTAATCTGAATAAGCACAAAATAAATCATGACGGCTATAACAGAGATGAAACTAATCATGTGGACTAGCATAGTAGTAGGATACAGAGTACAAACATGAATTCTACCACGATTTGAACAGGAAGGACAGAACACATACGGTGCAACGGAGCAGCACCGTTGGCGTTGAGGTTGTCGCCCATGTCGTTGAGGAAGAGGTTGCCGAGGTCGGGGAAGAAGTCATCGTCGGTGAAGTCGTGTCTGCCAGCAGTCGCGAGAGTGCGCTCCCCATATTTCAACAGTGCCCGCCGAATGGAGCGCAGGGGGGAGTGGCTGTAGGGGACGTTGCGGCCGCCGAATGGAGCACAGGAGTAGCACACGAAGCAGTAGATGGTGTCCTTACTAGTACTCCCTAGTCTCTATCCATCTATATCTATATATATATCTACTCTTATAGAAAACCGAGTTGGTGATGATGGTATGCCTGCCATCTTGTAATATAGACCGTCCGATCTATATCTGACGGATAGAAAGCCAACTATGACAATTTTACAAAAGATACCCGCACCTCTCTCCACATTTATAGATAAGGCCTTGCCTCGTTCATCCTTATCTCCCAGAACCTCATGCTCCTCCCTATGTCTCTATCTCTACTACTTTTTTTAATAACAAATCAAATAGTGTTGCGCCGTCCGCTGCACGCCCGGCTGAACACGCCTCCTCGCCTCCATCATCACCAACTGAGTCTTTTATAGGAGTAGGAGTAGAGAAAAACCGAGTTGGTGATGATGGTGTGCCGTGCAATGCACGGGCATCTTGCTATTTTTTTCATATAAGTCCAAACACCACGTAGACACGGTCTTTGAGCACGGTTCGTAGTCGTTCCACGCTCAGGCATTGAAGTTTGTAACTATTTTAGATTAGAATATACTACTCCTCCGGTGCTAGTAGTAGAGCAGAGTCCTACTCTACTACCCTACTCTAGCAAGCTAGGGCATAGTACTGTAGTAGGTACTGTAGGGAGTACCCGATCTTGTGATCACTCCGACAAGTTGTCCGCATCGATATGACCCTACCGCTACTGGTATGTGTCTCGTAAGTCAAGAGGCATGCTGTAGTCATCATCACCTGTCCACTTCCGCAGCACATATTCGCTTCTCCATCTTTGTCCGCACATAATCTCGTCCAAGCTTCCATCCCCGCTAAGGCGCCTCCCCCCCTCATCCGAAACCCAAGCACTAACAATGGCCGAACCGAGCAGCGTCCGCCGAAAGAGTGGCTGGAATTCACTCCCCAAAGAGGTAATCAAGCTCATTGTTTTGCGTGTGGACAATCTCAGTACCATGCCGCTCGCCGCGTGCTCGTCGGGGCTGTACTGTTTACTCAAAGCCCTCAGGCCGGAGCTTTTTAAGCCAACTCCTTGCTTGCTGATGCCGCCTGATCTTCAGAAACAGCATGTCACACAGCGTAACGATCGTAGGGTGGCGAGCATCAACCCCCTTCACTGCGATCCGATCCCCATCAGCCTCAGCTACATTAACGGTATGTACTGGGTCGGCATGAACACGTCTTGGATGGTGCTCGTCGACGATCGTAGCAGCTGGATGCTCGTGGAGGTCTACACCCGGCGATTGATCCCCCTTCCTTCGATTAACACTTTGCCTTTGCTTTGGCACATGGCCCGAATACTCGGAATCTTACAAGAGCCAACATGATACCAAGTTTGATTTGCTCAAGGTTGTAATCGCCAAGTGCCCACAAGATCTACAAATTATAAAGATTTCAGGCTAATTATGTTCTTCAACCGCAGATCTCGCCTATCCGACAGTGTCATCGCGGTAAGTGGATAAATCTGCACGTCCATCGCATGATCATACATCCTCCATGGTACTCTGATGCCATTGAACACAAGGGCTTCATTTACGTTGTCGACTCCTTCTATGGCTGGACGTATTGCTGGCCTACTCTAGTCATCGCTACAAACGGTTGTTACAGCAGTATGTTACTTACCTATGATATCATGATGGCTTGCTTATATTCATCACAACATTCTTGAAAAAATATTCATGCTCATAACATGCTGTTCTTAAGATTGACTAAATCAAGAGCTCTTTTTTATTTGACTCCAACTTGATATGATGTTGTAGGCCGCCTTGTGTCCCTACCCTTCCTAATCCCAGAACCTTTCAAAGAAAAGCGGCATGGCAGTTGCAGGTGGTTCCTGGCTCGATCAGACGACGGTGAAAGATTGATGATCGTTCGCACGTACCGGACGTGTTGTTTCGCGGAATACAATCACAGTCACTGCCAGATCTTTGAGCAGGATCCCAGCATCTCTGGGCCTTCAGGAGTTTTTGACTGGAGGCTGGTAAGTAGTCTTGGTGCACGCTATCTGTTTGTCAGACTGAATTATCCGATTAACCAGGAGATAACCAACGGAAAGGATCATGATGGCAGCGCGGTTCGTTCATCAGGAAAAACTGTGTGTACACAGCGTACCATGTGTCTCTGCATGCACCATACCCTGATATGTGCCGCCGCGTTCTGCAACCCAAAGTAGGAGAGAGGGTCGCAAGTATCAGACTTTGACCGCCGGTGGAGTTTCCCCGTCAGGCACCCATCCGGTTCAAGCCGTCACCAATCTCCACAGCTTAATAAATAGTAACGTGTAATCGAGCCAGTTAGTTAGATGCGTACACTTGGTGTAGTAGGATCTTTATTTAGTTTGATGCATACACTTGTTCTTTTTGGTAGCCCTTTTGTAATGATGGCTGATGTTTGGTTTGGAAGAGAGATGCGTCCTCACTCTTCCGCCCGCTTATCGCTTTATACATTGCACCCCCAGCCACAGTTCTTCGCTGCTGTTTTCAATGTACAATCAGTAGTATATTTAAATGCATTGGTTGAATAAATGTGTTGTTTTGGAAGTCGTTGCACGGTTCGATCCTTTAGTGCCCCGTACTGTATGTAGCTCATACTATTTTTCGTATGGAACACATTTTCCACTTGTTGATAACATGCAACCCACTGATGAAGGCCCAATAGAGAAGCCCATAATTAACTGGAAGGGAGGCTCTCACATGAATCCGGCACAGGTACATGCTCATGGTCCCCTAAACATAAATAAGTAAATAAATAAATAAAGCTAAATGCTCAGGCACCAGTTCTTTGGGAAAATAGGTAGCCCAAAGATTTCTTTTTGAAGAATACCCAAGCTAGGCCTATTTGTTTTCTCCGAATTACTGGGCTGCAAATCTTTCAAGACGAGGAGGGATGCATTCCGTCCTGGCCAAAGAGTATGGTCAATGTCTGTTAAAACTAATATCAAAAGGGGTTGAAAATTCCAAAAATTTATAGCAAATGGGATATTAGTTTTTTTTTAATTTTGTTCTTCAACGATATCTTATACGTATTTCATTGGATTTAACATGACATAGTACTAATTTATTTTTAAATTTGTTTTAGTATGGCTATTAATTTTTGGATTAAGAATGTTTCGTTCCCTAGCAAAAATTTGCGAATTTTCAAAATTTACAACATATTTAGTTAATTTTTTGACCCTCGTACTGACCAGAAAATGGCCGGCAATTCTAAAAATGGAAAATGGGCTGCAATAAATTCCATATGAATTAGAAAATGAGTAAAAATTATAAACATAATAGAAAATGGGTTGTACACGCCACAAATTTCGAGGCTGACTTGTTTACGCAAGGCTTTGTCAGTGAACACACGATTCTAGCAGCAGTGACTATTGGATGTCCATCCAACGGCCGACGTGCTTCTTCAATCTCTGATCTTCCTGCTCCAGCCGCCTAAACTAGCGCCGGCGGGACTGCCTGCTCCCTCCTCTTGTGGCCTTGTGATACTGCGGGCTTCCCACCCACCCTACTCCCTCCGTGGCTCGGCCGCACGCAATCAACTGCCTCCTTATTACGCGAAAAAATGATTCCTCCCACTGACATCTGGGGCGCACCGGTTAGGAGGCTGACCTGTGGGCCTACTACGTTGACGCATACGCAGGGCTTGGCAACTTAGTCAACAAACAATTCTAGCAGCAGTAACCGTTGGATTTGAATCGAACGGTCCTGCTGCTTCTTCAATCGCTGCTCTTCTTGCACCAGCCGCCCAAACCAGCGCTGGGGAAACCGCCTGCTCATGCCTCCAGTGGCCGGCTGTGTTGCCGTTGAGGCCTCATCGTCCCCTACTATTCCCACCGCTAGCCAGGCCCTGCGGCGATGACAGCCTCACACCGCAGCCGAACCAGTGAACCCTCAGATTTCACGCGTGGGCACCCATCGCCGCGTCTTCCCGTCTCCGCGTCGCCCCTTCCTAGGCCTCACCGTCGTCCACCGCCTTGGTGCTCTCGGCAGGCGTGGTCAATGTGGTCAACGACATTCCATCGGAAGAGTACAGACGTGGAGAGGCCGATACCGGTCCACGGCCACTGACCCAGCTTTTTTGTGATTTGCCAAGTAAGTCGCTTTGTCGTGCCTGTTGGGCTGCAAATCTTTCAAGACGAGGAGAGCTTTCATTCGGCCGCCGAGAAAATGGCCCATCGATAATGAAAAATGAGTTGTACATTTTAAAACACATCAAACCGCAATTAGTTTCAAATATCTTTTTTTATTTGAGATTTTAAATTACATTAATTTTTATGCGTGGAGAATTTGTTGGATTTTATATTGATATACATTTATTTTAAAATCAGTTTGAATGTGAGTCGAATTTCGGGATTAAAAACAGTTCGGACACTTTTGAAATATGCAAAATTTCGTATAATTTTTAACCGTGGCCTGATATGGGCTGTAATGCTAACAAAAGAATATGGGCTCCTAAAAAAACCTTAAGAATTAGCAAATGGGATGTAAATTATTAGAAATAATGGCAGATGGGTTGTATGCTATTTTCCACAGATTTGAGGCTTTCCTAAAAAAGGTTGACGACAGCGTGATCGTTGGATGTCCATCCAACGGCCGCCGTCGTCTTCTTCAATCTTTGCTCTTCCCGCTCGAGCCGCTCAAACAAGCGCCCGTGGACTGCTCGCTCCCTCCTCCCGGCCGGCTATCTTGCCAAGCAGCCTCACCACCCCACCGTACTCCCATCATCGGCCTAGCCATCCTCTACTCACTCACACTGCTGTTATTCTCCGGCTGACGCAAGACACGAACTAGTAAACCCTCGTACATTCGTACTCCCCTCCGCATGGGAAACAACTGCCGAGTCTTCCCTGCCTCCGTGTCGTTCCCTTCCTAGGCCTCGCCGTCGTCCACCGCCCTGGTGCTCTCGGCGCGGCCTGGTCAACGTGGTCAACGACCGACATGCATCTGAAGTGGAGTATACGTGGAGAGGCCGACAGCTGGGTCCACGGCCGCACGCAAGGAAATGCCTCCTTATTACACGCAAAATAATGATTCCTCCAGCAAACATCAGGGACCCACCGAAAGGGCCTCTGTATTTCGTGAAAAAAACGTTACCGCCCCTGACAGCTCGGACCCATCAGCTATATCTTCGCACGCAAGGAAGTGCCTTCTTATTAGGCACAAAAAAAATGAATACTCCCCCTGTTAGCTGGGACCCAGTATAGTGGCAGGCTGACTTGTGGGCCTACTAAGTTGACGGGGAAGGAGGGCTTTGTCAACTTAGTCAATATGCACAATTCTAGCTCCAGTGATCGTACGATGTCCATCCAACGGCCGTAGTGCTTCTTCAACCTCTGGTCTTCTTGCTCCAGCCGCCCAAACCAGCGCCGGCCGTGCCTCGTGCTGCTGCCTCCCGTGGCCGGCTGCGATGCGGCGGAGGCCTCACCGCCCCCTACTACTCCCACCGCTGGCCAGGCCATCCATCTACTCACCCACACCCCCTGTTATTCTGCGGCGATGGCAGCCTCACACCGCAGCGAACCAGTGAACCCTCGTACTCCTCTACGCGTGGGCATCCACTACCGCGTCTTCCCCGGCTCCGTGTCGTCCCCTTCCTAGGCCTCGCCGTCGTCCACCGCCCTGGTGCTCTCGGCGCGGCATGGTCAACGTGGTCAAGGAACGGCTTCCATTGGACGTGGACTGTACGTGGAGAGGCTGACAGCTGGGTCCACGGCCACAGCAAGGAAGTGCCTCCTTATTACGCACAAAATAATTATTCCTCCACCTGACAGCAGGGACCCACCGGACGGGCCACCATATTTCGTGAAAAACATTTCCCGACCGCTGGGACCCACCAGCTACATCTTCGCACGCAAGGAAGTGCGTCCGGCAAAAAACAAAACGATTCGCCCCTAACCGCTGGGACCCACCGGCTACATCTTCGCATGCAAGGAAGTGCACGGCGGTCGGGACCCACCTGGTTGAAGCTTACGTGTTGTCATTCTGGTCGCGAACGGTATGCGTACATATATACCGGTGGATGTAGAGGCGCCGCACGTGTCGTAGTAGAGGCGCCGCGACGTAGCATGTACACGCACGTATCGCGCGAGAGTGCAAGAAAGAAAATACGCCACGCACGTACATACGGGCAGGGTCTCAACGCCTACCGGCGCATACACGTACAAGGCTGGGTTGGAACCGAAAAACACCAACGTCGTCGTGTTCATGGGGAGCCAACCGGCTGGGTCGGAACGGAATGCGTGGTCGTGTTCATCGGGAGGGCTTGGACGGAACACGCGATGGAAACGAGGCCTGGCGTACCGCACAACGGAGGAAACAGGGTTGTGTTCGACCAGCCACATTTGAAACAAGATCCTGTTCATCGGGAGGGGTCTGGCGTACCGCAAAAGGGAGGAAACAGACCTCCTACGGTTGAAACGGGGGTCATGTTGATCGGGAGGGGTGTGGCGTATCGCAAAACGGAGGAAACAGACCTCCTACAGTCGAAACGGGGGTCCTGTTGATCGGGAAGGGTGTGGCGTACCACAAAACAGAGAAAACGGACTTGTGTTGGAGCGCTACGGTCGAAACGGGGGTCCTCTTCATCGGGAGGGGTGTGGCGTACCGCAAAACGGGACTCCACGGGATACTGTTCATCTCCACCGTCGACCTCCTCCAGCCTCCACGGGCTACCGTCGACCTCCTCCAGCCTCCACGGGCTCCTGTTCATCCAGCCTCCACCTTGGCGCTACTCCACCGCCATTGTTCAACCACCCCTCCACGGGCACCCCTCCACCGTCTCATGTTCATCTAGCCCTCCACACCACGGGGTCTGTTCAACCACCCCTCCACCGTGTAATCGCTCATCCAGCCCTCCACACCACGGGTCCTGTTCATCCAGAGGCAACGCCACCGCCAATCGTTCATCCAACCCCCATAGCAACGCCACTGTTCATCCAATCGATCGGCTTGATTAGCAGCAGCGAAGAATCGCTCCATCGAGTTCGATTAACGGTCATCGATCGATCGCCGGGTTCAATAACGCGTAGCGGCGGTCTGCAATCGCCGGGTTCGATTAGAGCCCAACGCCTCGCTCGGGTTGATTAGAGCTAACGCCTCGCACGCAGCAGCGTACGTATGAGAGAAACGCGCATCGCTCGGCCCCCGACCTCCCACCATAACCGGCAACTCCCCGAAATTTTCCTCGCCCTCGCTTCTACCACGAGTTTTTCCGTCATGGACGGCCCAAAGAATGTCATGCAGCTGCGTCTCCGGCCCGCCCAGGACGAAAAGCCCATTTTCTGTCATGATTTTTTGTCATAGAAGTAGGAGCCCACCACATCTATGATGATACCGGGTTTTGTCACAATTATCGTCATAGAAGTGTCATATGTATGACATAATTTTTTTTTCGTTCGGCCCAAAATGTCACGGATGTGTCTTTTTTTGTAGTGTTAGTGGTTTCTCTACTCCACATACACACACTCCCTCTCACACACAAATGTGCACACAAACACACACACACACACGCACAAACACCCATTTATCTGGATCCTCATCTCTTCCCATGTCCGCATGTGTATCTCACACACTCACTCTCTGATTATGTCTATGTGTCTCCATGTTACGGAACACAAAGCCCCATGTACATGTCTCTCTCTATCCTCCACACACCTAGACACAAAGAATCTCTTATCATTGCCTTAGTCTCTAGACATATCACACATGCACACTGTCTCTCTCTCTCTCTCTCTCGCAAACATGCCCAACAAGGGTTTCCCCGTGAATAACTTACCATCTATTCATCAACAATCGTGGCAGTACGGCGAACATGAGACGTGAAAAAGAATAAATCTTGACTTGCGTAGACCACCTAGTATGACTACTAGGACTAGAGCAAGCAGAAAACGCGCCGCCGTCACCCTCTCCTTATCGGCGACGGGAAAACCTTTGTTTTACACAGTCGAGAAGCCATTGTGCTAAGGCCCCACATGTTGAAGCGTTGAATAGAATGTAGATCCTAGTTTACGGAAACAAGTATCGATAATACATTTGTATCTCCATACATATATTTCTTTTCTGATAAAAAACCGAGTTGGTGGTGATGGTACGCGTGCCATCTTACAATATAGACCGTCCAATCTATATCTGACGGATGGAAATTAAACTAAAAGATACCCACACCTCTCTCCACACTTGCAGACAAGGACTTCCCTCGTTCATCCTTATCTCCAACAACCTTATTGTTGAGCAATTAAAAAAGGAAGACTTTGGAACAAACTGGCCTGGTGGCCGTTGCCGGCGTCATCCATCCCCATGCCTCCGCTCAGTCCGACCACCAATCACCACCACGCCCCACTCCTCTTCACCTTATCTCTTATTTCTCGAGATATCATTAGTTTTTACACATGGGATTACTCCCGCATGGGTCAATCACAACAAGTGTTTTATAAAAAGATGCATCTTGATGGTCTGTGCAATGCATGGACATCTTCTTTGGGTACTCCTCTGTAAGACTAAGTTGGTGATGATGGTGTGTCTGCCATCTGTCATTTCTGACCATTAGATCTACATATAACGACTGTGAGGTAAGTTGTTGCCTTTTCTCACAAACACCCACTTCTCTACCAATTTGTAGAAAAACCCATAATTAGTATCTTAAAGCCAACCACATCCCTCCCTCACCTCACCAAAACAGCCCAAGGAATATATTCTGATTGAAACATAATATATCTCTAGTGATATATGTATATCAAATTAGAGTGTTTTGTATCAAGTTTGTGAATAAGTATTATTCTAATTATGATCCAATTATGATCCGTTGCAACGCACGTGAACATTGCTAGTATTTCCATAGTTTCGAGTTCTCCATCAAGATATTAGTCACTCATGGTTGATATTTACTTTCAATCACGTACACATATGCACTATGTAACTAGCCTTGCTTATTGGCTTCCAAAGCTTAACTTTCACTCCTACTTACAATATGTAGAGTATTTAACAAAAAACAACCACTTTCAACCAGCCCTAGGAAGAAACTATTGTACAAAAAATAGCAAAAACATACCCAAAATTTCTTAATCCGCGCCAAAAACTACTACCTAGTGCCGATTAGGCTCGTTTAAACCCGTTTATGACAGGGTTGGCCCACACGTCCGTGCTGACGAGGCAGCTTAAACCAACACATTTTGTTTGACCGTTGACACGAGGGACCCGCATCTGACCTTCTATCCTGTTATTTCCCCTCAAATCATTATTTTTCCTGAACATTACTTCAAACAGTACTAATGCGTGTTCGTCGGTGGCGCCGGTGATGAGCAAGTTGGCCGCCGCTCCGCCGATGGGCCGGACGCCGCGCTGGCCTCTGCACGGGTTGGCAGGCTGGCCCGAGCGTGACTCACGAGCGAACAAGCCGACGCACTGGCCTTCGCTTGAACCAGATGGCTGTCCTTAGCACGGCGCACGCGAGCAAGCCGCCGCGCCGCCGTGCCAATCTAGCTAGCAAACCTTGCAGACAAGCAGCTGGACAGAGCTATCTTGGCTAGCTAGTGGCCGCGAGCGTCGGACGGAGCCGGCATCCGGGCTGCTGCAAGATGGGCTCCGCACCGCCGGCGGTTTTGACCTCACCTTCTGCCTGCGGTGGTAGCTGCGTCCAATGGGAGAGGATGACTAGGTGGATGGGCCGGAGGTAGGAGGTCACTCGGGGATTTTTGTGCAGACTGACATGTAGGTCCCACAAGTCATAACGCCAAACTTGCCGGCCGAATAGAAGGCGTTGACTTAAGGGGCAACATGGGTTGAAACATGCCTATAACGGCACTTTTAGAGTAGTCGTTTCTTGGTAGGGCTGGTTGGTAAGGGCATGTACAATGGTTGATAAGGTAGTCTTATCTTAAGTCTGCCACGTATGCAAGTGGTAGTAGTTTCTTGGCATTATTAGTGGTTTCTTGTAAGGAACAATGTACTACTAGCGACAAAAGGCTTTTCTAGGTTGCGTTGTACTCCGACGAGTACTACTAGTGGTCGCGGGAGTGTATAACTCGTTTTGTGGGTTTGATCCTGGCCGAACGCATGGCAGCCTTTTGTTTAAATAGTAACTTCGCTGCGAGCCAATATTGTACATGGGTAGTTTGAGTTTTGAAGTCGAACGGACATGTCGCACCACAATCTGGGTGCACTCGATACCCCAGCCATGTGAATGGGTTTTCCTTCCCATCATCTCGTGGCTCGCGTGCTCGCCCTAGCCACACCTCGCTTGCAGCTTCCTCGTCAACTAGTAGCATATTTAAACTAGCGCCTCCCAATTAAGCCCGAGGAGCCGGAAAAGCATGGTGCGGCATTGGGAACTATGCAATATGGCTCTGTACGTAAAGTTCTAGTACTCTACTAGTACTCTGTAGCTTGTGGCATTGCACGCATGGACTTCACTCCATTATCGGCTCTATAAAATAAATTCCTCTTGACGTGTTTTTTTTTGAAACGGAGGCAAAAGCTTTGCCTCATCTCATTCATAATGAAGGAACTACTAACAATTCGACAAGATCCATTACACCTCCACAAATGGAAGCGAAAAGCCTAGTCTCGCTGTATCAAATAACTCAATTGTTCTGCCCCCGCAGTAACCATCGCTGATAAACAGGCTGCTAGTGTGTGCGTGAGAGGAGCGGCTGAGTAGGCCAGCAACGCGCTTGAATAGAACACCGAGATTACCCACTACGCAGGTGTACTTTCCCTGCATTGATAGTACAACGATGGTTCTAGAGAACAGTACTACCCTCCACTTCCAACTGTAGCTCCTTGGCCCTGAGTTTAAGAGTTTGAAACTGGTGCACTATACTAGAAGCACAATACATCACACTACTAGTTGAGAAAGTAGTACTAGTACTGCTACAGTACAAGTACGTACTAAATAATAGCCTCAGCCCTTCACTAAGGAATGATCGAGGAGCTACAGTTGGAAGGGACGAGGCCCTGCGGTTACTACGCTCTTATCTCCTCCTCGCCAGTTCCCCTCCCCGAAGAGAAGGCAGTTCGTCGCTACACCCATGGATTCACCAGGCGGTTCTCCTCCTCATCGCGAATGGGGGACCTTGGACGATGATCCTCTGGGAGAAATCGCACACCGCTCCGACGTCCTCACCGCCACAAGACTTGGTGCTTCCTGCACCAACTTTTTCAGGACGGTGCTTAAACAGGCTTGGGAAAAGGCCATGCTTGTTGGTCTTCCATGCATCCTCGAGGAGAAGGTTCTTATATGGGACAATCCGTCGAACAATCCTTGGTACGGGGGATTACAAATGGAATGCACAAACCATCATTTGCATCCCTAACGGTACTCCATTATTTTGCAGGGACCAGTCATCCCGCGATCAAAATAAGATCGCCGATCCTGGATGTGCATTTGCATCCACGGTTCGGTCTAACCTGGAACCTTGTAGCTGACTTTGGCATATTGGGATCAACTATCTTAGCAGTCATTACCCATGGTACCACTGATGTGCAACATGGTCACACAATCTACCATGATCGGACCGTCACCATCTACCCAGGTATTCCATTTAGTATTATATTTTTTAACCCTCTCGCCTTCTCTTTCATTGTTGTACTACTTACTAGTACTAGTAGGAGTACTTTTTACCTTGGAGGATGCGTATAGCTAGCTAGGCCCTTGAAGACATGAACCCACTAACTTCCACCATTTTTGTTTTTCCATGTCTTACTATCTCATCCATGTAGCCAAGAGTGGCTATATATAATAAGCTGGTTATTTTACTTCCTCTATACCGGAGTAGTACTATTTGTTGCACAGTATTACTGACCGCCATATTTGAGCACAATATTATTATGCATGGACCTTGACTGCGTATGTCATCATGTGTCCAGATATGAGATGTCGCGCGTACCAGATGAACCGCGCCAAGTTCGACCCCCGTTATGCTACGTGGGTGCCGAGGAACACTGTTGGAGAGTACTCGCTTTTCATTGGGTATAGCTACCCCATTGTGAAGCGGATGCCACCTTCCGTGCACGACACCAAAGGCTTGCCGTTCATGAAGCATGGCTGTGTCTTTAGTGCGCACAACCGGATGAACGACATGCTGGGACACGCTATCCCTGATTTATGCCGCTTCAGCTTGGATGTGTCTCCATCATGTGGAACCGAACTAGAAAGCTATGACAATGATTCCCGTTGCCCACCGCTATGGATCGTGCCATCCATGAAGAACACCTGGGAATGGAACCTGGAGGAGGACATGTAGCCCATCTATAACGTGTAAGTGGGGTATGGTAAATTGTGAATCAGAGCTACTGTGAATATATGTAGACTAGTCGTGCACAAATTTATCACATGAATTGGAGAAGAACTTGTGTGGCATACTGGCATTTGTCCTTTAGAATTTATTACTAGTAAATGTGTTATGTGTACGTGCAACTAGTGTGGTTGTTGCACGAGATCCAACACGCTCGTTGAGAAAAAAGGTGGCACAACTTTGGATATAGGTGACGTGGCGGCACCATACAGTAGCATCGTTCGTTATAGTTGTAATACTCCTACTAGGACGACAACTAATATAAAACCTTGCGCTTGGCTCTTTGCCTCTTCAGGAGGTTCAACAGTTCATACTCATGTGAACCTTGCACTTGGCTCTTCACCTCTTAGGAAGGTCCAACAATGATGATACTTGATACGTCCATTTTGCATCATGCTTTTATATCGATATTTATTGCATTTTGGGCTGTTATTACACGTTATGTCATAATACTTATGCCTATTCTCTCTTACTTTACAAGGTTTACAAAAGGAGGGAGAATGCCGGCAGCTGGAATTCTGGGCTGGAAAAGGAGCAAATATTAGAGACCTATTCTGCACAACTCCAAAAGTCCTGAAACTCTAAGAAAGTAATTTTTGGAAATAATAAAAAATATTGAGCGGAAGAAGTTCATCAGAGGGGGGACACCTATCCACGAGGGTGGGGGCGCGCCCTACCCCCCTGGGCGCGCCCCCTACCTCGTGGGCCCCCTGTTGGCTCTCCGATGGCCATCTTCTGCTATATGAGGTCTTTCGATGAGAAAAAAATTAGAAGCAACCTTGTGGGACGAAACTCCGTCGCCATGAGGCGGAACCTTGGCGGAACCAATCTAGGGCTCCGGCAGAGCTGTTCTGCCGGGGACACTTCCCTCCGGGAGGGGGAAATCATCGCCATCGTCATCACCAACGCTCCTCTCATCGGGAGAGGGCAATCTCCATCAACATCTTCACCAGCACCATCTCATCTCAAAACCCTAGTTCATCTCTTGTATCTAATTCTTGTCTCCAAGTCCGGGATTGGTACTAGTAGGTTGCTAGTAGTGTTGATTACTCCTTGTAGTTGATGCTAGTTGGTTTATTTGGTGGAAGGTCATATGTTCAGATCCTTTATGCATCTTAATAACCCTCTGATTATGAACATGAATATGCTTTGTGAGTAGTTACGTTTGTTCCTGAGGACATGGGAGAAGTCTTGCTATTAGTAGTAATGTGAATTTGGTATTCGTTCGATATTTTGATGAGATGTATGTTGTCTAGCCTCTAGTGGTGTTATGTGAACGCCGACTACATAACACTTCACCATTATTTGGGCCTAGAGGAAGGCATTGGGAAGTAATAAGTAGATGATGGGTTGCTAGAGTGATGTAAGCTTAAACCCTAGTTTATTCGTTGTTTCGTAAGGGCTGATTTGGATCCATATGTTTCATGCTATGGTTAGGTTTACCTTAATACTTTTGTTGTAGTTGCGGATGATTGCAATAGAGGTTAATCATAAGTGGGATTCTTGTTCAAATAAGAACAGCACCCAAGCACCGGTCCACCCACATATCAAATTACCAAAGTACCGATTGCGAATCATATGAACATGATGAAAACTAGCTTGACGATATCCCCATGTGTCCTCGGGAGCGCTTTTCCTTATATAAGAGTTTGTCCAGGCTTGTCCTTTGCTACAAAAAGGATTGGGCCACCTTGCTGCACTTTATTTACTTTTCTTACTTGTTGCTCGTTACAAATTATCTTATCACAAAACTATCTCTGTTACCACTTATTTGATGCTTGTAGAGAATACCTTGCTGAAAACCGCTTATCATTTCCTTCTGATCCTCGTTGGGTTCGACACTCTTACTTATCGAAAGGACTACGATAGATCCCCTATACTTGTGGGTCATCAAGACTCTTTTCTGGCGCCGTTGCCGGGGTGTGAAGCGCCTTTGGTAGGTGGAATTTGGTAAGGAAAAATTTATATAGTGTGCTGAAATTTACTGTCACTTGCTACTATGGAAAGTAATCCTCTGAGGGTCTTGTTTGGGGTATCTTCACCCCGATCAGTAGAGCAAAGAATTGCTCCTCAACCTACTGAACCTTTTGAAAATGAAATTATTCCATTTGAAGTTCCTTCGGGTATGTTAGAAAAACTGCTTGATAGTCCTTTTACAGGAGATGGAACAAAGCATCCCGATGAACATCTACTCTATGTGGATGAAGTTTGTAGATTATTTAAGTTTGCAGGTATACCCGATGATGTTGTTAAGAAGGTCTTCCCTTTATCTTTGAAGGAAGATGCATCGACATGGTATAGGCTATGTGATGATACGGGATCATGGAACTATAAATGAATGAAGTTGGAATTTCATCAAAAGTATTATCCTATGCATCTTGTTCATCGTGATCGCAATTATATACTCCCTCTGTTCCTAAATGTAGGGTGTATAGTTTTTGGCACGAAAATTAAAGAACGCACGTGAAGGCAAAATTTCACAAGTTTTGGGCAAGTTTACACCTGACTAATTGACATGAGAAAACAGAGGAGCTTGCATGATATAAGGAAATGTAATCAAATCCTAAAAAAAATTATCCAAACGAGTGTTGCAACGCAATACACCTTATATTTTGGATTTTTTAAAAAAAATCTATACACCTTATATCAAGGAATGGGGGGAGTATATAATTTTTGGCCTCGTGAAGGAGAAAGCATCGCTCAAGCTTGGGGGATGCTTAAATCAATGTTATATTCATGCCCCAATCATGAGCTCTCAAGAGAAATAATTCTTCAAAAATTTTATGCTCGGCTTTCTGAAAACAATCGCATCATGCTCGATACTTCTTGTGCTGGCTCTTTTATGATGAAGACTATTGAATTCAAATGGAATTTATTGGATAGAATTAAATGCAACTCTGAAGATTGGGATCTCGACGAAGGTAAGGAGTCAGGTATGACACCTAAGTTTGATTGTGTTAAATATTTTATGGATACCAATGTTTTCCGTAAATTTAGCACTAAATATGGACTTGACTGTGAGATAGTAGCTTCTTTCTGTGAATCTTTTGCTACTTATGTTGATCTCCCCATGGAGAAGTGGTTTAAATATCATCCTCCCATGGAGAAGTGGTTTAAATATCATCCTCCCATAGAAGTAAAAGTAGCTGCACCTACTAAAGTTGAAGAAAAGATTATCACTTATAATGATCCTGTTGTTCCTACTTCTTATGTTGAGAAACCACCTTTCCCTGTTAGAATAAAGGATCATGCTAAAGCTTCAACTGTGGTTCGTAAAAGCAATATTAGAACTTACACACCTCCCGAGCAAGTCAAATTTGAACCTAATATTGCTATTGTTAAAGATCTCTTGTCTGATAATATTGATGGGCATGTTATTCATTTTTGCGGTGAAACCGCTAGAATTGCCAAACCTTGTGCTAAAGATAAACATAGACCTGTGGTAGGCGTGCCTGTTATTTCTGTTAAAATAGGAGATCATTGTTATCATGGCTTATGTGATATGGGTGCTAGTGCTAGTGTTATACCACACACTTTATATGAAGAAATTAAGCATGAAATTGCACCTGCTAAGTTAGAAGGAATTGATGTTACAATTAAACTTTCCAATAGAGATAATATCAGCAATGGGAATTGTTAGAGATGTTGAAGTCTTGTGTGGGAAAACTAAATATCCTGTTGATTTTCTTGTTCTTGGTTCCCCACAAGATAGCTTTTGTCCCATTATATTTGGTAGACCCTTCTTGAACATCGTTAATGCTAAGATAGACTGCGAAAAGAATGTTGTTACTATTGGTTTGGGTGATATGTCTCATGAGTTTAATTTCTCTAAATTTAGTAGACAACATCGTGAAGAAGAATTTCCTAGTAAGGACGAAATTATTGGTCTTGCTTCTATTGCCGTACCTCCTAGTGATCCTTTAGAACAATATTTGCTAGACCATGAAAATGATATGTTTATGAATGAAAGAAGGGAAATAGATGAAGTATTCTTTAAACAGGAACCTATTCGAAACACAATTTGCCTGTTGAAACTTAGGGGATCCTCCTCCACCCAAGGGTGATCCCGTGTTTGAGCTTAAACCATTGCCTGATAATCTTAAATATGCTTATCTTGATGAAAAGAAGATATATCCTGTTATTATTAGTGCTAACCTTTCAGAACATGAAGAAGAGAGGTTATTGAAAACTCTGAAGAAGCACCGTGGTGCTATTGGATATACTCTTGATGATCTTAAGGGCATTAGTCCCACTCTTTGTCAACATAAAATAAATTTGGAAGAAGGTGCCAAACCAGTCCGTGATCATCAACGAAGGCTTAATCCTAAGATGAAAGAAGTGGTAAGAAAAGAAATAATAAAGCTTCTGGAGGCAGGTATAATCTATCCCGCTGCTGATAGTCAGTGGGTAAGTCCTGTTCATTGTGTCCCTAAGAACGGAGGTGTTACTGTTGTTCCTAAAGATAAAGATGAATTTATTCCGCAAAGAATTATTACAGGTTATAGGATGGTAAATGATTTCCATAAATTAAATAAGGCTACTAAAAAGTATCATTACCCCTTACCTTTTATCGATCAAATGCAAGAAAGATTATGCAAACATACACACTATTGCTTTCTAGATGGTTATTCTGGTTTCTCTCAAATACCTGTATCAGCTAAAGATCAATCAAAGACCACTTTTGCTTGCCCTTTTGGTACTCTTGCTTATAGACGTATGCCTTTTGGTTTATGTAATGCACCTGCTACCTTTCAAAGATGCATGATGGCTATATTCTCTGAATTTGTGAAAAGATTTGTGAGGTTTTCATGGACGACTTTTCCGTCTATGGATCCTCTTTTGATGATTGCTTGAGCAATCTTGATAGAGTATTGCAGAGATGTGAAGAAACTAATCTTGTCTTGAATTGGGAAAAGTGCCACTTTATGGTTAATGAAGGTATTGTCTTGGGGCATAAAGTTTCTGAAAGAGGTACTGAAGTTGACTGATAACCCACAAGTATAGGGGATCGCAACCGTTTTCGAGGGTAGAGTATTCAACCCAAATTTATTGATTCAAACAAGGGGAGCCAAAGAATATTCTCAAGTATTAGCAGCTGAGTAGTCAATTCAACCACACCTGGAAACTTAGTATCTGCATCAAAGTGTTTAGTAGCAAAGTAATATGATAATGGCGGTAACGGTAACAAAAGTAAAGACAGCAAAATTAATGTTTTTGGTATTTTGTAGTGACTGTAACAGTAGCAACGGAAAAGTAAATAAGCGAGAACCAGTATATGGAAAGATCGTAGGCACCGGATCAGCGATGGATAATTATGCCGGATGCGGTTCGTCTTGTAACAGTCATAACATAGGGTGACACAGAACTAGCTCCAGTTCATCAATGTAATGTAGGCATGTATTCCGAATATAGTCATACGTGCTTATGGTAAAGAACTTGCATGACATCTTTTGTCCTACCCACCCGTGGCAGCGGAGTCCTAATGGAAACTAAGGGATATTAAGGCCTCCTTTTAATAGAGAACCGGACCAAAGCATTAACACATAGTGAATACATGAACTCCTCAAACTACGGTCATCACCGAGAAGTATCCCGATTATTGTCACTTCGGGTTGTCGGATCATAACACATAATAGGTGACTATAGACTTGCAAGATAGGATCAAGAACACACATATATTCATGAAAACATAATAGGTTCAGATCTGAAATCATAGCACTCGGGCCCTAGTGACAAGCATTAAGCATAGCAAAGTCATAGAAACATCAATCTCAGAACATAGTGGATACTAGGGATCAAACCCAAACAAAACTAACTCGATTACATGATAAATCTCATCCAACCCATCACCGTCCAGCAACCTATGATGGAATTACTTCATGCGGCGGTGAGCATCATGAAATTGGTGATGGAGGATGGTTGATGATGACGATGACGAATCCCCCTCTCCGGAGCCCCGAACGGACTCCAGATCAGCCCTACCTAGAGAGATTAGGGCTTGACGGCGGCTCCGTATCGTAAAACGCGATGAAACTTTCTCTCTGATTTTTTTCTCCCCGAAAGCCAATAAATAGAGTTTTAGTTGGCGTCAGAAGGTGTCCAGGGGGCCACGAGGTAGGGGGCGCGCCCAGGAGGGGGGGCACCCCCCACCCTCATGGACTGGGTGTGGGCCCCCTGGTCTTCATCTTTGGCGAGGATTTTTTATTATTTATTCTAAGATATTCCATGGAGTTTCAGGTCATTCCGAGAACTTTTGTTTTCTGCACATAAAACAACATCATGGCAATTCTACTGAAAACAGCGTTAGTCCGGGTTAGTTCCATTCAAATCATACAAGTTAGAGTCCAAAACAAGGGCAAAAGTGTTTGGAAAAGTAGATACGACGGAGATGTATCAACTCTCCCAAGCTTAAACCCTTGCTTTTCCTCAAGCAATTCAGTTGACAAACTGAAAGAGAAAAAAGAAAAACTTTTCCAAACTCTATTTGCTCTTGTTGTTGTACCTATGTCAAGCCAGCATTCAAGTTTTCAGCAAAGATTATAACTAACCACATTTGCAATAATTCTCAGGTCTCATGTTTACTCATATCAATAACATAATCAGCTAACAAGCCATAATAATAAATCTCGGATGACAACACTTTCTCAAAATAATCATAATATGATATAACAAGATGGTATCTCGCTAGCACTTTCTGAGACCGCAAAACATAAATGCAGAGCACCTTCAAAGATCAAGGCCTGACTAGACATTGTAATTCATGGTAAAAGAGATCCAATCATAGTCATAACCGATATAAAATAACAATAATGAATGCAAATGAAAGTTGTGCTCTCCAGCTAGTGCTTTTAATAAGAAGGTGATGACTCAACATAAAAGTAAATAGATAGGCCCTTCGCAGAGGGAAGCAGGGATTTGTAGAGGTGCCAGAGCTCGGTTTTGAAATGGAGATAAATTATATTTTGAGTGACATACTTCCATTGTCAACATAACAACTAAGAGATGACGATATCTTCCATGCTAAACAAATTATAGGCGGTTCCCAAACAGAATGGTAAAGTATATACTCCCCCTCCTCCACAAGCATCAATCCATGGCTTGCTCGAAACAACGAATGCCTCCAACATTCAACGGGTTCCAGGGGGAGTTTTGTTTGCAATTATTTTGATTTAGTTTGCATAAAGCATGGGACTGGGCATCCCGGTGACCAGCCATTTTCTCGTGAGTGAGGAGCGGAGTCCACTCCTCTTGAGAATAAGCCGCCTAACACAGAAGATAAGGGCAGCCCCTAGTTGATATATGAGCTATTTGAGCATGCAAAACAGAATGTTCATTTGAAGGTTTAGAGTTTGGCACATACAAATTTACTTGGAACGGCAGGTAGATACCGCATATAGGAAGATATGGTGGACTCATATGGAATAACTTTTGGGGTTTAAGGGATTGGATGCACAAGCAGTATTCCCGCTTAGTACAAGTGAAGGCTAGCAAAAGACTGGGAAGCGTCCAACTAGAGAGCGACAACAGTCATGAACATGCATTAAAATTAATAAACATTGAATACAACCATGAGTAGGATATAATCCACCATGAACATAAATATCGTGAAGGCTATGTTGATTTGTTTCAACTACATGCGTGAACATGTGCCAAGTCAAGTCACTTAAATCATTCAAAGGAGGATACCAACCCATCATACCACATCACAACTATTTTAATACCATGTTGGCACACAAGGTAAACCATTATAACTCATAGCTAATCAAGCATGGCACAAGCAACTATGATCTCTAATTGTCATTGCAAACATGTTTATTCATAATAAGCTGAATCAAGAACGATGAACTCATCATATTTACAAAAACAAAAGAGGTCGAGTTCATACCAGCTTTTCCCATCTCAGTCAATCCATCATATATCATCATAATTGCCTTTCACTTGCACGACCGAACGATGTGAATAATAATAAGAGTGCACGTGCATTGGACTAAGCTGGAATCTGCGAGCATTCAATAAACAGGAGAAGACAAGGCAATATGGGCTCTTGGTTAAATCAACAATGATGCATAAAGAGCCACTTCAACAATTTAATCATGGTCTTCTCCTATCGACCCCCAAAGAAAAGAAAAGAAATAAAACTATTTACACGGGAAAGCTCCCAACAAGCAAAAGATGAACAGGAAATATTTTAGGGTTTTCTTTTTAATTACTGCAGCAAAGAAATAAACTACCACTATTTTTTTTGTTTTTCTTAAGGTTTATTAAACACACAAGAAGAAAGCAGGAAAAAGAAAATAAACTAGCATGGATATTACAGTGAAAGAGTATGAGCACCGACATCTAGCAATGAGTGTGTGTGAACATAAATGTAATGTCGGTTGGAAATACGTGATTCCCAAGCTTAGGCTTTTGGCCTAAGTTGGTCTATTGCCGAGGATAGCCTGGCGGATACCCGTAGGTGTAGCTGGGTCGATCTTGCGATGCAATGGCTATCGCTCGAAGCTGCAGGCGTGGCGCCGAGCCGCCTCCGCTCTTCTCTCGTACTCATCCGCCTCCTCTCTGGTAATAATATATCTTCCTTTGTCTCGAGAATCAAAGAAGGCAGGAGCAGGAAGAGTAATATGGACATCATGCCGCTTTGTTAAAGATTAGTCGACATCGGAGAGGTGGTTCAGTCCTCTCAACAAACTGGTGGGAAACCATAGAATCAAAATCTAAATAAGTAGGGGTAACTCCATATCACCCTCACGAATGTCTATCTCAAGAAAATTAGCTAAGCGGGTTGCATAAATTCCTCCAAAGAAATCTCCGTTATGTCTATTATGATGCAACCTACGAGCTACAATGGCTCCCATATGATAAGATTGGTCTCCTAACACAAAGACTTCCGAGAATGCTTTGAGATCGAGGCACACATGTGACATGCTTCATCCTTAGCATTTATGCATCTACCTATGAAGAGAGCAAAATAATGCATAGCAGGAAAGTGAATGCTCCCTATAGTGGCTTGTGTTATATCTCTAGATTCCCCCACAATTATTCTAGCAAGAAAGTCTCTATATTCAGATTTAGTGGGATCCCTGACACTACCCCAAGATAGAAGTTTGCAAGCAAAAGTGAAATCCTCTAAGTCAATGGTATAAGATTTTTCATAAAGGTCAAACATGATCAAGGAGAATTACGCGAAGATGAAAACTCAAACCTTCTGACAAATGAACTTGTGAGATCATGATACTGGGGGCATTTGTCAGCTTCAAAGTCCTCAAGACCGGCATTACGCAAATATGCGCTAAATTCTTCTTTCATTCCCGCTTGATCCATAAAATTTTCTGAAGGCCATTCATGTGGCCTCACAAGAGCGTCGCTTGGTGGTTCCTCGTCAAGATCACGCATTGCAAGCACAGGACCTTGCTTCCTTGAAGAACCACCTCGGAACATCTTCCTAAACATATTGTTTCCTCTGAAAAATTTCTGAAATTTTTAGTAACTTCAAACAAAAGTGAACCAACTTCAATAAAATTGATAGCAACACTCCTACAAGTGCCTAGAGCCTATATCAAGCATTAGAACTACTTGGAACCATATAAAATTGACATGCAAGCTCAAGAACATGGTCACCTATGCAACACAAATTTGCAAAGAATAAAGCACTAGAACAAAAACTAATTGGACCAATGGAGGAGTCACATACCAAGGAACAATCTCCCCAAGCAGTTTTATGAGGGGTGCTTTGAGCAAGGAGATCAAAATCACAAAGAAAAGTGGCTGGAACTCGTGCTTGAGTTGGTTTTTCGGGTTTGTGTGAGGCAGAGGAAGAAGATGGGTGCAGGGATAAGTGGAGGAGGGCCACCGTGGTCCCACAAGGCAGGGGGCGCGCCCTCCACCCTCGTGGCCAGGTGGCAGCTCCCCCCGCGGTGATTTTTGCACTATAAATCCTCAAATATTCCTGAAAAAATCATATTAAATTGACATGGCATTCTGAGGACTTTTATTTTTGGGATATTTTTATATTGCACGGATAAATCAAGAAACAGACAGAAAAATACTATTTTACTTTATTTCTACTAAATAACAGAAAATATAAAGAGGGTACAGAAGGTTGTGCTTCTAGTTTCATCCATCTCATGCTCATCAAAAGGAATCCACTAACAAGGTTGATCAGGTCTTGTTAACAAACTCATTCCGATTAACATGGAACCGAAGAAATTTCGGATAACACTATGTTACCTCAACGGGGATATGGACATCCCCAATAATAAGTCTATCATATTTCTTCTTGACAGTAGGGAGAGGAAATTCAAAACCTCCAAATATAATCGATGGAATTTTTCCAATAGAGTTGATACTATAAACTTTAGGTTGTTTCCTCGGAAAGTGTACCGTATGCTCATTACCATTAACATGAAAAGTGACATTGCCTTTGTTGCAATCAATAACAGCCCCTGCAGTATTAAGGAAAGGTACCAAGAATAATAGACATACTATCGTCCTCGGGAATATCAAGAATAACAAAGTCCGTTAAAATAGTAACGTTTGCAACCACAACAGGCACATCCTCACAAATACCGGCAATGTATAGCAGTTGATTTATCAGCCATTTGCAAAGATATTTCATTAGGTGTCAACTTATTCAAGTCAAGTCTACGATATAAAGAGAGAGGCATAACACTAACACCGGCTCCAAGATCACATAAAGCAGTTTTAACATAATTTCTCTTAATGGAGCAAGGTATAGTAGGTACTCCTGGATCTCCATGTTTCTTTGGTATTCCACCCTTAAAAGTATAATTAGCAAGAATGGTGGAGATTTCATCTTCTGGTATCTTTCTTTTATTGGCAACAATATCTTTCATATATTTGGCATAAGGATTCATTTTGAGCATATCAGTCAATCGCATACGCAAAAAGATAGGTCTAATCATTTCAGCAAAGCGCTCAAAATCCTCATCATCCTTTTTCTTGGATGGTTTCGGAGGAAAAGGCATGGGTTTCTGAACCCATGGTTCCCTTTCTTTACCTTGTTTCCTAGAAACAAAGTCTCTCTTATCATAACGTTGATTCTTTGATTGTGGGTTATCAAGATCAACAGTAGGTTCAACTTCTACATCATTATCATTTCGAGGTTGAGCATCATCATGAACATCTTCACTAGGTTCATGTTCATTACCAGATTGTGTTTCAGCATCAGACATAGAGATATCATTTGGATTCTCAGGTGGTTCAGCAATAGGTTCACTAAAGTTTGCACAGTCCTGTCATTTTTCTTTTTCTTCCTTTTAGAAGAACTAGGTAAATCAATATTATTTCTCTGAGAATCTTGCTCGATTCTCTTATGGTGGCCTTCAGGATACAAAGGTTCCTGAGTCATTCTACCAGTTCTAGTAGCCACTCTAACAGCAGATAATCATTTTCTTACTATTCATTTCATCAAGCACTTCTTTCCGAGCTTTAAGTACTTGTTCTACTTGAGTGGTAACCATAGAAGCATGTTTGCTAACAAGTTTAAGTTCACCTCTAATATTAGCCATATAATCACCCAAGTGTTTAATCATATAAGCATCTTGCTTTAATTGTCTACCAAAGTAAGCATTGAAGTCGTCTTGCTTAAACATAAAGTTATCATACTCATCCAAGCACTGACTAGCAATTTTAGTAGGAGGGACTTCAGCTTTATCATATCTCAGAGAGAGAATTTAGCTTTACTACCGTGTCGGGATATCGAGATCGTGGAGGTTCTTGATGAATAAAGAATTGAGATCATATACTTCTTCAACAGGCGGTAAATTAAGACCATGTATTTCTTCAATAGGAGGTAAATTCTTAACATCTTCAGCTTTAATACCTTTTTCTTTCATAGATTTCTTTGCCTCTTGCATATCTTCGAGACTGAGAAATAGAACACCTCTCTTCTTCGGAGTTGGTTTAGGAATAGGAGCTGGCTCAGGAGGTGGCTCAGGAGGTGCCCAATTATTTTCATTTATCAACATATTATTCAATAGAATTTCAGCTTCATCTGGTGTTCTTTCCCTGAAAAGAGAACCAGCACAAATATCCAGGTAATCTATGGAAGCATCAGTTAGTCCATTATAAAAGATATCAAGTATTTCAGGTTTCTTAAGAGGATGATCAGGCAAAGCATTAAGCAACTTGAGAAGCCTCCCCCAAGCTTGTGGGAGACTCTCTTCTTTAATTTGCACGAAGTTGTATATTTCCCTCAAAGCAGCTTGTTTCTTATGAGCAGGGAAATATTTAGCAGGGAAGTAATAAATCATATCCTGGGGACTACGCACACAACCAGGAACAAGAGAATTAAACCATATCTTAGCATCACCCTTTTATGAGAACAGAAATATTTTGAGTATATAAAAGTAGCGCGATCTCTCATCATTAGTAAACAGGGCGGCTATATCATTTAACTTAGTAAGATGTGCCACAACAGTTTCAGATTCATAGCCATAAGAAGGATCAGATTCGACCAAAGTAATTATATCTGGATCAACAGAAAATTCATAATCCTTATCGGGAACACAAATAGGTGAAGTAGCAAAAGTGGTCGTTTCATTCTGTCTCTAAGAGATTCTTTATTCCATTTAACTAGCAGCCTCTTAAGTTCATATCTATCTTTACAAGCAAAAATAGCTGCAGAAGATTCCCTATCAAAAACATAACCCTCAGGAATAACAGGCATATTTTCATCATCACTTCCATCATCGTATTCAGATTCAATAATTTCTTTTTCTCCAACCCTAGCAATTTGTTCATCTATAAATTCACCAAGGGGCACAGTAGTATCAAGCATAGAAGTAGTTTCATCATAAGTATCGTGCATAGAAGAAGTGGCATCATCAATAACATGCGACATATCGGAACGAATAGCAGAAGCAGGTTTAGGTGTCGTTAGCTTACTCATAATAGATGGTGAATCAAGTGCAGAGCTAGATGGCAGTTCCTTACCTCCCCTCGTAGTTGAGGGATAAATTGTTGTCTTAGCATCTTTCAAGTTCTTCATAGTATCCAACAGATATAAATCCCAAGTGACTCAAAGAATAGAGCTATGCTTTGCCCGCAACGGTGCGTAAATAGGTCTTGATAACCCACAAGTATAGGGGATCGCATAGCAGTTTTCGAGGGTAGAGTATTCAACCCAAATTTATTGATTCGACACAAGGGGAGCCAAAGAATATTCTCAAGTATTAGCAACTGAGTTGTCAATTCAACCACACCGGAAACTTAGTATCTACAAAGCAAAGTGTTTAGTAGCAAAGTAATATGATAGTGGCGTAACGGTAACAAAAGTAAAGACAGCAAAAGTAATGTTTTTGGTATTTTGTAGTGATTATACAAAGAGTAACGGAAAAGTAAATAAGCGAGAACCAATATATGGAAAGCTCAGAGGCACCGGATCGTTGATGGATAATTATGCGGATGCGGTTCATCATGTAACGATCATAACATAGGGCGACACGTAACTAGCTCCGGTTCATCAATGTAATGTAGGCATGTATTCCGAATATAGTCATACGTGCTTATGGAAAAGAACTTGCATGACATCTTTTGTCCTACCCTCCCGTGGCAGCGGGGTCCTAATGGAAACTAAGGGATATTACGGCCTCCTTTTAATAGAGAATCGGACCAAAGCATTAACACATAGTGAATACATGAACTCCTCAAACTACGATCATCACCGAGAAGTATCCCGATTATTGTCACTTCGGGGTTGTCGGATCATAACACATAATAGGTGACTATAGACTTGCAAGATAGGATCAAGAACACACATATATTCATGAAAACATAATAGGTTCAGATCTGAAATCATGGCACTCGGGCCCTAGTGACAAGCATTAAGCATAGCAAAGTCATAGCAACATCAATCTCGTAACATAGTGGATACTAGGGATCAAACCCTAACAAAACTAACTCGATTACATGATAAATCTCATCCAACCCATCACCGTCCAGCAAGCCTGCGATGGAATACTCACGCACGGCGGTGAGCATCATGAAATTGGTGATGGAGGATGGTTGATGATGATGACGACGACGAATCCCCCTCTCCGGAGCCCTGAACGGACTCCAGATCAGCCCTCCCGAGAGAGGTTAGGGCTTGGCGGCGGCTCTGTATCGTAAAACGCGATGAAACTTTCTCTTTAATTATTTTCTTCCCGAAAGCCAATAAATAGAGTTGGAGTTGGCGTCGGAAGGTGTCCAGGGGGGCCATGAGGTAGGGGGATCGCCCAGAGGGGGGCGCCCCACCCTCGTGGGATGTGGTGTGGGCCCCTGTTCTTCATCTTTGGCAGGATTTTTATTATTTATTCTAAGATATTCCGTGGAGTTTCAGGTCATTCGAGAACTTTTGTTTTCTGCACATAAAACAACATCATGGCAATTCTGCTGAAAACTTGCGTCCGGTCAAGGGTTAGTTCCATTCAAATCATACAAGTTAGAGTCCAAAACAAGGGCAAAAGTGTTTGGAAAAGTAGATACGACGGAGACGTATCATTGACAAAGCCAAGGTTGATGCTATAGAAAAGATGCCATGTCCTAAGGACATCAAAGGTATAAGAAGTTTCCTTGGTCACGCCAGATTTTATAGGAGGTTCATTAAGGACTTCTCAAAAATTTCTTGGCCTCTGACTAATTTATGACAAAAAGATATACCATTTGTCTTTGATGATGATTGTGTAGAAGCATTTGAAATACTTAAGAAAGCACTGATCTTTGCACCTATTGTTCAGCCACCTGATTGGAATTTACCCTTTGAAATTATGTGTGATGCTAGTGATTATGTTGTAGGTGTTGTTCTAGGGCAAAGAGTTGATAAGAAATTAAATGTTTTCCATTATGCTAGTAAGACTCTAGACAATGCTCAAAGAAATTATGCTACTACTGAAAAGGAACTATTAGCAGTTGTATTTGCTTGTGATAAGTTCAGACCCTATATTGTTGATTCTAAAGTAACTATTCACACTGATCATGATGCTATTAAATATCTTATGGAGAAGAAAGATGCTAAACCTAGACTTATTAGATGGGTTCTCTTGCTACAAGAATTTGATTTGCATATTGTTTGTTGATAGAAAAGGAGTTGAGAACCCCGTTGCAGACAACATGTTAGGTTAGAAAATGTTCTTGATGACCCACTACCTATTGATGATAGCTTTCCTGATGAGCAACTAAATGTCATAAATACTTCTCGTAGTACTCCATGGTATGGTGATTATGCTAATTATATTGTTGCTAAATTTATACCACCTAGTTTCACGTACCAGCAAAAGAAAAAGTTTTTCTATGATTTGAGATATTACTTTTGGGATGACCCACATCTTTATAAAGAAGGAGTAGATGGTGTTATTAGACGTTGTGTACCTGAGCATGAACAAGAACAGATCCTACGCAAGTGTCACTCCGAAGCTTATGGAGGACACCACGCTGGGGATAGAACTGCACATAAGGTATTGCAATCCGGTTTTTATTGGCCCACTCTCTTCAAGGATGCCCGTAAGTTTGTCTTATCTTGTGATGAATGTCAAAGAATTGGTAATATTAGTAAACGCCAAGAAATGCCTATGAACTATTCACTTGTTATTGAACCATTTGATGTTTGGGGCTTTGATTATATGGGACCCTTTCCTGCCTCTAATGCACACACACATATTTTAGTTGCTGTTGATTACGTTACTAAGTGGGTAGAAGCTATTCCAACTAGTAGTGCTGATCATAACACTTCTATTAAAATGCTTAAAGAAGTTATTTTCCCGAGGTTTGGAGTCCCTAGATATTTAATGACTGATGGTGGTTCACATTTTATTCATGGTGCTTTCCATAAAATGCTTGCTAAGTATGATGTTAATCATAGAATTGCATCTCCTTCTCACCCACAGTCTAGTGGTCAAGTAGAATTGAGTAATAGAGAACTCAAATTAATTTTGCAAAAGACTGTCAATAGGTCTAGAAAAAATTGGTCCAAGAAACTTGATGATGCATTATGGGCCTATAGAAATGCATATAAAAATCCTATGGGTATGTCTCCGTATAAAATGGTTTATGGAAAAGCATGTCACTTACCTCTCGAACTAGAACATAAGGCATATTGGGATATTAAAGATCTCAACTATGGTTTCAAACTTGCCGGTGAGAAGAGGTTATTTGATATTAGCTCACTTGATGAATGGAGAACCCAAGATTATGAAAATGCCAAGTTGTTTAAAGAAAAAGATAAAAGATGGCATGACAAAAGGATACAAAAGCGTGAGTTTAATGTAGGCGATTATGTATTGCTATACAACTCTCTTTTAAGATTTTTTGCAGGAAAACTTCTCTCTAAATGGGAAGGCCCCTACGTTATCGAGGAGGTCTATCGTTCCGGTGCCATAAAAATCAACAACTTCGAAGGCACAAATCCGAAGGTGGTGAACGGTCAAAGAATTAAACATTATATCTTAGGTAATCCTATAAATGTTGAAACCAATGTTATTGAAACCGTAACCCCGGAGGAATACATAAGGGACACTTTCCAGAATGTTTCAGACTCCTAAAAGGAATAGGTATGTGGTACGGTAAGTAAACCGACTCCAAAACAGTTTTTAAGGCAATATTTCTCCGTTTTGGAATATTTAGAAAAATAGAAAAATAAGAAGAAGTCCGGGAAGGACACGAGGGCACCACGAGGGTGGAGGGCGCGCCCTACCCCCCTGGGCGCGCCCCCTACGTCGTGGGCACCTCGTGTGCCTTCTGGACTCCGTTTTCTTGCACGATACGTATTTTGGTCGGTAAAAATTCATTATATATTCTCCCAAAGGTTTTGACTCCTGTATCACGCAATTATCCTCTGTTCTTGTTTCAAGCTGTTTTTCTGACAGATCTAGATTATCATGACGTCCCCAAGTGCCTCCAAGGACAAGTTCTTCGAGAAGGTCATCAACCCTTACCTCGCGGAGGTGCTGTGACATCCTCAAACCATTGAGTTGCGTGATGGGCTGCTGCACATCCGCGATGAAGAGGGACCGAAGGGGACCGGAAGCATGGAGACGAGGCTCGAAGCAATGGAGCAGCAAGTTTTCAAGTGCCAGGGGATGGTGGAACATGGACTCAACTCCAACCACATGATGATCGCGGAGTTCACCAGCAAACACAAGCTAGATGCCGACAACATCGGGAAGGCCATCTTCAAGCTTCACGAGAAGATCGAGCACCTTCAAGCCCAAATCTATGACCTGCAAAACCAAAACTGTGAGTATGAATATAGATTCAAAAGGATGAGTTTGGCTGCAGATTTGATGATCCCGGAGACTCGATCATCCTTCTATGATGGTGAGCCTATGCCTTGGAAGATGGACGACAAGCCCGCATCATCGACAACACCACCACCTTCTTCACCAACAAAGGAGACATAATCACATGGGTATGGGCACTCCCCTTGGCAACTGCCAAGCTTGGGGGAGGTGCCCCGGTATCGTATCACCAACACACTCCTATCTTTACCACTTTTCTTAGTTCGATCCTATTAGTAGTATCCTGATCTAGTAGAATAAAGTTTATGGCATGATCTAGTTTTGAATTTTGCTTTATGATCTCTCTATGTAATCGAGTCCGTGAGCTATATATAATAAAGATTAGAGTTGAGTCAAGGGCTTGATTATTTTGCCATGATCTTGAGTGAATAAAAGAAAAGAGAAAGGAATAAAAAGAAACAAAGAGTTCATATTGATCTTGTTGAGAGTAATGACTTCACATAGAAAGAGTGATGATTAAAAGTTGTTGGGAGTTGGCAGACATAGCTTTGGTCATCGTTGCAATTAATAGGAAGTAATAAGGAAAGAGAGGTTTCACATATAAATATACTATTATTGACATCTTCTATGATTGAGAGCACTCACTAAAATATGACATGCTAAAGAGTTGATGTTGGACAAGGAAGACAACATAATGGGTTATGTTTTCTTATATCTGAGATAAAGTATGTTGTCATGGATCATCCAACTTGCTGAGCTTGCCTTTCCCCCTCATGCTAGCCAAATTCTCAGCACTAAGTAGAAATACTACTTGTGCTTCCAAAAACCCTTAAACCAGTTTTGCCATGAGAGTCCACCATACCTACCTATGGATTGAGTAAGATCCTTCAAGTAAGTTGTCATCAGTGCAAGCAATAAAAATTGCTCTCTAAATACATATGATTGATTGGTGTGGAGGAAATAAGCTTTATACGATCTTGTGATGTGGAAGAAATAAAAGCGACAGACTGCATAATAAAGGTTCATATCACAAGGGGCAATATAAAGTGACATTCTTTCGCATTAAGATTTTGTGCATCCAACCATAAAAGTGCATGGCAACCTCTGCTTCCCTCTGCGAAGGGCCTATCTTTTATTATTATCTTCTACCTTATGCAAGAGTCATGGTGATCTTCACCTTTCCTTTTTCATTTTATCCTTTGGCAAGCACAGTATGTTGGAAAGATCCAGATAGATATATCTAATTGGATGTTGGGAAGCATGAGTTATTATTGTTGACATTACCCTTGAGGTAAAAGTTTGGGAGGCGAAAATATAAGGCCCTATCTTTCTCTGTGTCCGATTAAAACTCAGTAACCACAAGTATCGCATGAGTGTTAGCAACTATGAAGGACTAAATGATAGTTGAGTATCTGGACTTGCTATTAAGCTCTGACATAGACTCTTTCTGATGTTGATAAATTGCAATTGCTTCAATGACTGAGATTATAGTTTGTTAGTTCTCAATAAAGTTTTTGAGTCATACTTTTGCATTGTGATTAGATTATTGCTTGAGCATAAGAAATCATATGACAATATCTATATATGTTGCTGTTATGAGAAGAATCATGATGCCTTCATGTCCGTATTTTATTTTTATCGACACCTCTACCTCTAAACATGGGGACATATTTATCGTTATCGGCTTCCGCTTGAGGACAAGCGAGGTCTAAGCTTGGGGGAGTTGATACGTCCATTTTGCATTGTAACGCCCCCGATTCAATCATACACTAATCATACACGCAAACGTGTACGATCAAGATCAGGGACTCACGAGAAGATATCACAACACAACTCTAAAATAAAATAAGTCATAAAAGCATCATAATACAAGCCAGGGGCCTCGAGGGCTCGAATACAAGTGCTCGATCATAGAGGAGTCAGCGGAAGCAACAATATCTGAGTACAAACATAAGTTAAACAAGTTGCCTTAAGAAGGCTAGCACAAACTGGGATACAGATCGAAAGAGACGCAGGCCTCCTGCCTGGGATCCTCCTAACTACTCATGGTCGTCGTCAGCGGGCTGCACGTAGTAGAAGACACCTCCAGCGTAGTAGGAGTCGTCGTCCACGGTGGCGTCTGGCTCCTGGGCTCCGACATCTGGTTGCGGCAACCAGGTAGAAGGGAAAGGGGGAAAAGAGGGAGAAAGGCAACCGTGAGTACTCATCCAAAGTACTCTCAAGCAAGGAGCTACACTACATATGCATGGGTATATGTGTAAAGGGCCATATCGGTGGACTGAACTGTGGAATGCCAGAATAAGAGGGGGATAACTAATCCTGTTGAAGACTACGCTTCTGGCAGCCTCATCTTGCAAAGATGTAGAAGAGAGTAGACTGAAGTCCTCCAAGTAGCATCGCATAGCATAATCCTACCCGGCGATCCCCTCCTCATCGCCCTATTAGAGAGCGATCACCGGGTTGTATCTGGCACTTGGAAGGGTGTGTTTTATTAAGTATCCGGTTCTAGTTGTCATAAGGTCAAGGTACAACTCCAAGTCGTCCTGTTACCGAAGATCACGGCTATTCGAATAGATTAACTTCACTGCAGGGTGCACCACATTACCCGACACGCCGATCCCTTTTGGCGGACACACTTTTCTCGGGTCATGCCCGGCCGGAAGATCAACACGCCGCAGCCCCACCTAGGCACAACAGAGAGGTCAAGACGCGGTCTAAACCTAAGCGCCAGTGGGTCAGGGCCCATCGCCTCTTAGCACACCAAGACGCTATGTGACGCTGGTCGGAAGCAGACCTAGCCTAGCAGGCGTTCAGTCCAATCCGGCGCGCGCCGCTCAGTCGCTGACGTCACGAAATGCTTCGGCCGATACCACGACGCCGGTTGCCCATATCTTGTCCCACGTGGCGGTTAGTGCGTATAAGGTCAACGACCCAACTCAGATCAAATACCAAGATCTCGTTAAGCTATTAAGTATCCGCGAACGCCGAATAGGGCCAATCCCACCTCTCTCCTAGGCGGTCTCAACCTGCCCTGTCGCTCCGCCACAAAGATCCACACAGAGAGCCGTTGGGACAAAGGTCCTTTCAGCCCCCAATCCATGAATCACTCGCGGGTGCTCCTCAAGCCGACCCGACTTTATTCACCACATGCATCATGTATAAAGTATATAGTATATACTCGTGATCACCTCCCGAGTGATCACGGCCCGATAGTATAGCATGGCGCATTTTAATTAATCGATGGAATACTAGCATCCTATACTAAGCATTTAGGATTGCAGGTAAAGGTAACAACAATAGTAGCAAGGACAAGCTATGCATCAGGATAGGATAAACGAAAAGCAGTAACATGCTACACTACTCTAATGCAAGCAATGTAGAGAAGAGTAGGCGATATCTGGTGATCAAAGGGGGGGCTTGCCTGGTTGCTCTGGCAAGAAGGAGGGGTCGTCATCTCCGTAGTCGAACTGGGCAGCAGCAGCTTCGGTCTCGTAGTCTACCCGAGAGAAGAGGGGGAAGAAACAATAAATATAATGCACACATAAGCATGACGGTGCATGACAAGACAATGCGCGGTGCTAGGTGTGCCCTAACGCGGTAGGAGGTTATACCGACGAAGGGGGGAAACATCCGGGAAAGTATCCCCGGTGTTTTGCGTTTTCGGATAGATGAACCGGAGGGGGAAAGTTGCGTGTTTGCTATGCTAGGGATGTGTGGGAGACGAATGGGCTGCGTATCGGATTCGTCTCTTCGTTCTGAGAAACTTTCATGTACAAAACATTTTCATCTGAGTTACGGTTTATTTTATATTATTTTTCAAAGTTTTATGCATTTTTGAAATTTATTTAATTATTTGAATCGAACATTATCCAGAACAGTGAAAGGTGATGTCAGCATGACATCACCATGACGTCAAGAAGTCGCACCCGGTGACCGTAGTCAACCCTAGCATGTGGGTCGATGGGACCCACCTGTCATTGAGACAGAGGTGAAATAGGATTTGTGTTAGACTAATTAGGATTAATTAATTGTGGGCCCCATTAGTCAGTGACAGATTAGTGTTTTAATTAACTAAATAGGTTAATTAATTAGGGTTAATTAATTAATTAACTAATATATTTTTTATTGTTTTTATATGTTATTACTATTATTTTAACCATTCCAGGGGCGTGGGCCCCGCATGTTAGTGGCCCATGGCCTTAGCGTATGAAGGTGGGCGCGCCAATGCGCTTCTGGCGCAAGACCTGCAGGCCGAGCCCGATCGGGGAGGCGAGGCGAGGCCACTGGGGCGCGGTGGCATTTAGCCAGTGTGGGCGACGGCCATCAGGGGTGGACCCGTGCGACGCCGCATGGGGGAAGCGGAACGGTGAGCGGCGGCGGCCACGGCATGCAGTGCGTGGCCACGAGGAGCAGGGGCTGGGCGGAGTGCCGACGTGGAGCTCCACCGGTAGCAGCAGCAGGGGAGAAGCGGGAGGAGCAACACAGGTGGGTGGCGAGCGCGCATCCGTGCGCGGTGGCGCACCGAGGGAGGCGCGGACGATGCGGGGACAGGGGAAGGAGGAGGGAGGAGGCCGTGGCCTCACCGGGATTTGTAGGGACGGGGCAGCGGGGCTCGTGGAGGGGGTCGGGGACGACGGCGACGCAGGGGAAGCAGTCCGGCGAGGTGGCATCGGCGACGGGGATGGGGAGCGCCGGTGACGGAGAGGACCACGGCGACGGCGTCCGGCGATGGTTCGCAGGGGAGTCGAGCGGCTCCGGGCTCGGGCGATCCGACGGGGAAGAAGACGAGGAGGTGCTCGGCTGTGGTGGCTCCGTGAAGCAGTTGGCGGACGAGGCGGCGACGGTGGAGTCCCGGCGTGACGAGCGGCTGGGCGCTGGCTCTGGTTCGCTCTCGATCCCGATCCGGATCACGGAGGAGGCGAACGTGGGGGGGGGAGTGGGGCGACGGGGGTTAGGGTTTGACCGGGGAGTGGGTTATGGGGAGTGGGTGGACTGGCTTGGTGGTCCGATTGGGCTGCCGGCTGGGTGGGATGGGCCGACGCCTATGGGGAACTGGGGGTTTTCTTTTCTTTTGTTCTGTTTTTATTTATCTTTCTTTTGTGTTTCCTTTTAGCTAGCAAATAGTATTACAAAAAAAATATACCCCCTACTCCTAAATTAGCATAATAACATATGCCACTACCTCAACAAGCTTGGTGACCAACTGAACTAGTTTAATAATTGTTAGTATTTAAAAGCATTTAAATAATTTAGTTTGCTATTGCTTTATCTACTATTGTGCATCTAAATATTTTATTTAGATATGGGTCCTTCACCATAATTGCCTATGATTTATTTTACACTTCCCGAACATTTTAGTTTTAATATTTGAAAACCTTTATCGTTAGCCTGATTTTGAATTTTCAATTTGAACCGGTTTCAATCTAACGTGAGTCTACCAACAGTAATGTTGAGGTGGCGTGGCAACATTTGCGGGGTTCACTGTAGCTTAAATATCCGGGCGTCACAATTATCATGCTTTTATATCGATATTTATTGCATTTTGTGCTATTATTACACGTTATGTCACAATACTTATGCCTATTCTCTATTTTTTTACAAGGTTTACATAAGGAGGGAGAATGCCGACAGCTGGAATTCTGGGCTGGAAAAGGAGAAAATATTAGAGACCTATTCTACACAACTCCAAAAGTCTTGAAACTCCACGAAAGTCATTTTTGGAAATAATAAAAAATATTGAGCGGAAGAAGTTCACCAGAGGTGGCCCCACCTGTCCATGAGGGTGGGGGCGCGCCCTACCCCCCCTAGGCGCGCCCCTACCTCGTGGGCCCCCTGTTGGCTCTCCGATGGCCATCTTCTTTTATATGAGGTCTTTCGATGAGAAAAAAATCATAAGCAACCTTTCGGGACGAAACTCCGCCGCCACGAGGCGGAACATTGGCGGAACCAATCTAGGGCTCCGGCAGAGCCGTTCTGCCGGGGACACATCCCTCCGGGAAGGGGAAATCATCGCCATCGTCATCACCAACGCTCCTCTCATCGGGAGAGGGCAATCTCCATCAACATCTTCACCAGCACCATCTCCTCTCAAAACCCTAGTTCATCTCTTGTATCCAATTCTTGTCTCCAAGTCCGGGATTGGTACTAGTAGGTTGCTAGTAGTGTTGATTACTCCTTGTAGTTGATGCTAGTTGGTTTATTTGGTGGAAGATCATATGTGCAAATCCTTTATGCATATTAATACCCCTCTTATTATGAACATGAATATGCTTTGTGAGTAGTTACGTTTGTTCCTGAGGACATGGGAGAAGTCTTGCTATTAGTAGTCATGTGAATTTGGTATTCGTTCGATATTTTGATGAGATGTATGTTGTCTAGCCTCTAGTGGTGTTATGTGAACGTCGACCACATAACACTTCACCATTATTTGGGCCTAGAGGAAGGCACTGGAAGTAATAAGTAGATGATGGGTTGCTAGAGTGATGTAAGCTTAAACCCTAGTTTATGCGTTGCTTCGTAAGGGGTTGATTTGGATCCATATGTTTCATGCTATGGTTACGTTTACCTTAATACTTTTGTTGTAGTTGCGGATGCTTGCAATAGAGGTTAATCATAAGTGGGATGCTTGTTCAAGTAAGAACAGCACCCAAGCACCGGTCCACCCACATATCAAATTATCAAAGTACCTAATGCAAATCATATGAACGTGATGAAAACTAGCTTGACGATATTCCCATGTGTCCTCGGGAGCGCTTTTCCTTATATAAGAGTTTGTCCAGGCTTGTCCTTTGCTATAAAAAGGATTGGGCCACCTTGCTGCACTTTATTTACTTTTCTTACTTGTTGCTCGTTACAAATTATCTTATCACAAAACTATCTGTTACCACTTATTTCAAGATTTGCAGAGAATACCTTGCTGAAAACCGCTTATCATTTCCTTCTGCTCCTCGTTGGGTTCGACACTCTTACTTATCGAAAGGACTACGATAGATCCCCTATACTTGTGGGTAATCAAGACTACAGTACAAGATGCTTCTGGCAAGCTGACACCGATTGTAATGATGCACGTCCACCGCGAGGGCAAGGGCGAGCGAGAGGGAGAGGGAGAGGGTGTTGTAGTCAAAACCCTCTCCTCGTCCTGCGAGCCACCGCGTGCGTGGGCGAGGGAGAGGCGTAGTAAGCAAGTTTCTCGTCGTTCGGCGAGTTGACGAGACACATCAAAGCAGTACAAGTACTAGTCCTTTTCGGTTAAATATGGCTTAATTTGAAACGAGAAAAATACACTGGCGGTCAAGGTATGTAACAGTACGCTCTTTATGGTCACTATATGTAGTTTTGCGGTGATTATACGATCACTAGCTCATCGTAGAGCACCGCATTGCACCCTACTGACCGGCCACATAGTCGACGTGGCACTTGGTTGACTGGTTAAATTGTCACCTGGTTTTTGGGTCCCACCCGTCGGTTGGCAGAGCAAAGAAATCAGTTGAACAAAACTTTACGCAGGCGCGACAGGAGTCCAACCCTTGCGCGCGAACCACCCTGGTTGTGTATGTGAGTGCATGCACGTGTACTCCCTCGGTCTTCCAACAAAGAGTTTACATCGGCTAAAAAACAAAGAGTGTACATCTACACTTCCAATGCATTTAGCCTTTAATCTAAAATCGATATTGATTGACTAATGCACCAACTTGTGCTCTAGCTAGAGGCTACATGTCTATCCTTAATTACAGCATGCAACAACCTCCATTTAATCTTCTTCTCTCATGGTCGCATGCACACATAAATCTGCTACTTTTGGGCGTTAATTATGCCCTGGTCAACGTGTAAATCTCTAAATGTACATTATTTCACGTACGTAGGGAGTATGTTGAGCACTTGAGCGTGAGCGTGTGTGTTGTGTCGCGTGCTGTGTGTGGCATGGGTGCGTGAGTGTTGCGTGCGTCCATGTGTATGTGTGAGTGTTGCATGTTGCATGCATGCATGAGGCTTTTACTCCCTCCCATTGACATGTTCATATTTCAAGCTTCCTCTGTTCCCTCCATATTGTGATACTCCCTCTGTTCCCAAATACGGAGTAAAAGCCTCCCACTGTTCCCACGGAGTACTTGTCTCGCTAGAGATTTCAACAAGTGACTACGTACGGAGAACAATGAGTGAATCTACACTCTAAAATATGTCTACATACATCTGTATGTTGTATTTGATTTGAATGTCTAAAAAGACAATATTTAGGAACAGAGGGAGTAGCAAATAAACATTAAGTTCTCTTATGTTTCCCTCCTTGGTCATGGTGCACAACCAAAGATGACTCACCTGGATGGAGGGAGTAGATGGTCAAAGTTTGACACAAAATTAATGCATTGGTAAACATAATTTTTTGAGGAAAACGAGTGCATTAATTGAGTGTTTCTGCAAATTACAAAAATTATTCCACCACTCATCATCTACCTTGGTTGATGAGATTTTTGAATTGAGCCCTATAAACCGGAAAGGAGGTAGTACTAGTACTCCTACATTATTGGTGCTGGGTACCTTGCCAATGTTTCATCTTGTTGGACAGGATGCATCGATGCTTACATGGGGTGCTAAGGACATTAAAAACTTTAGCAACTAATGCTCCCAATGCTTACATGTACAGGTGCTTAACAAGTTCTTCATGCATTGGTGGGATTATTCCATTTAAGTCTTTTGTCTAGGTTCTTGCGCTTAGTACTGGGGTCACCACACTTATCTCTCCTCTTAATTACCTTGCCACATCAGACTTCTTGCCTACATGGCAGCCTTAGCACTTGTACAAGGCGGAGCATTGGGAGGGGCCCGAGCGTACAAGCATAGGGATACTATAGATAGGAAGTCTTCGCGATCCATTATTCGCCATCTCGGTCAGAGAGAACTATTCAACTAGTCTTCACATTGAAGTGACCATACACGCTGCAGCAGATGGGACACTTGATTAATAAGCTGAACCAGTGTGTTGGTGTTACTAAATCAGCCTTACCCAGTACTGCCATGATGTTTGCCAGTGGAGCACGCTTCTGCAAATACGACTACGCACCTCTCTCCACCATTAACTGACATATGGACCCTCTTGAGGTAGACCCACATGTCATCGGTGTAACTATTTACACTCCGAAGGATAGTATATCCTGGTAGTAGTACTAGTAGAATTGGGATTTAATGCACTTTCATCCCCGTCTTTCACTCTTCTTCCTCCTCTCTTCCCCATCATCGGCGCACACCATTTCCCCCCACTCACTGCCCGCTCGCTCGCGTCATCTTCCTTGGTAGCTCGCGCGTACCATATCCCCCCGCTCACTTCTCAGCCACACACGCTATCTTCTTCGCTCGCTCACCGGAATCTACTTCCCTGCTGGCTCGCAGGCACCAAAAACCCCAGTCACTCAGCGCCCTAAAAAATCCTATGGCAGAACCGACTGACATGCAGAGCCGCGATTGGAATTCCCTCCCCGATGTTCTCTTGGAGCAGGTCTGTAATCGTATGGACCTGCTCAGCACCGCCCGTCTGGCCACATGCTCGGTGTCTTTGTACTATCTACTCGTCTGCAACCGGCTGGCTCCTTTCAAGACACCCTGCTTGCTGATGCCCGATCCTCGCAGGTGGCCCAGACACCGACTTGACGATCCTGCGGAGGTTTTCGTGGTGCCCCTTGACATGCTACCACTACCCGTCCACCTGTCCTTCATGCGAGGCCACTACTGGGCGGGCATGAAGGCCAACTGGATCGTCCTCATCCACCAATCCGGTAGTCCATGGCGTCTCATGGATATCTACACCCAGCGAGAGATCAGCCTTCCATCATTGGATACCGCCGTCATCGAGCCTCGTGGCCCACCGGACACTCCTGCCTACTACGCATGAGACGCGTCGAGCTTTTGGCTCGACCTCTGTTTGCTGAAGGTTGTAATCTGCGAAGTGCCCACACCATCACAAGACTACATGGATTACAAGCTCATTGCTGTATTCAACATGGGATTAGTCTATCTGGAATCCGGTCGCCATACATGTTTATGGCTCATTGTCGATCCTCTTCACCCAACATTTCTGTCTGATGCTATAGTGCACGGTGGCATCATTTATGCGGTCGACGCATAGATTGGCTGCCTACACTCGTGGAATCTATCGTCGTGTAATTGTTCTATCTCATCTCATCTTTACCTTAAGAATACGACTGCCTGTTCATTGTTACAAATTTAGAATATATAGTATGTCTATAACCACATAATTGCTATATGTTCCTCTCATTTCCTAGATTTTTATGACCACACATGTTATTGTTAGAGTTGATATGAGAACAATTGGCATCTAGTGATTGTTAGAATAGATATTATGAGTACAACCTCATGATTGCTATATGTTACTATCATTTTCAGGATTTTTATAACAGCGCATGTTATTGCTTAGAGTTGATATGATAACTGTAGTAAGTGCTATGGTAGAATATGAGTAGGCCCTGTCATATCTGTTTTCCTCTCATTGTTACATGATGTTTGAACCATGATATATTGCTAGAATGTGAAAGCCATTGGCTTATTTTTTTAACTTGGGGTATGATTATGACCATGGCATTGCAATTCTCTATCTATGATATGTGTCACTGTTATAATAATCTTAATTCCACACATACTCTGGACATGATTGTTTATTTTTGTCCTTTTGGTCTCCAATTTGAATTGTTGCAGCAGAGGCAAATGCGCTGGCCTTCATGATTCCAGGACCTGGAATCATACCAGCCGATGGGTGGTGGTTTATCGCTCGTTCAGCTGACGGCGGTCATTTGATGCTCATTTGCACGTACCAAATTGACCAAATCATTTCATCAAACCACATGCAGTACAATGCCTAGGGCATTTCTGACATTGATGGCTATGGTTGCTTCGTGTTCGAGAAAGATCCCCGCTCTGTTGGGCCAGGCGTATTCAACTGGAGGCGGGTTTACAGCCTCGGCAACCACTCCATGTTCCTCGGGCTAAATTATCAGATCATCCAACCAATCATCAATCATATCACTGGCGATGATTACTGTGCTATGCAACTTCCATTCGCCAGGGGGAACTGTGTTTACACATCATACCATGGGTTTCATGAATCACCATATCCAGAGATTTGTCAACACAGCTTTTTACCAGATAATCTTCAGCGTGTGAAAGGCGTCAAGCTTCCATGTGATGGATAGCTTTTGCAAACCTGACATGCGGCAATGTGGTTCGTGCCAATAGCAAATATGCAGAACTAGATTCATACTGATATCTAGGCTGAGCCATGTGTCCTGCTACTGTAGCATGACCCTCTTTTGTTGAATATTATGTACTGTTGTTAGTTTGAAGCACTCCTCTAGTTAGAAGGATAGATACCTTTCTGGGATCAAGTGCATCCTAACTCACCTGCGTAGGATGTACTGATAATGATGATGGAGATGTCGTGCAGAAGCCATATATATAGGGATTGACTATTCATCACCCTGGGTGAGGAATAGTTATTCTTCACCCCCCTCTATTTTACCATCAATGCATCGTAATTTTACATTTCGTAAGTTTTGTCTTATTTCTGACGTAAAAAGAGACCGTAAGAAAATATATAATCGTCGTAAAAAATATTTTATGTTATGTAAAATTACAAACGTAAAAACATAGTGTAAAACACACATAAACTGCAAATTTTCTTGTCTTATGCCCTATATTTTTATTTTTTATGCCAAATTTTACGTAGTGAATCAATAAGAATGTAACTATTTGAATTCCAAACGTAATTTAGTTATGAAATAATCGTAAGATTACCTCGGGTGAAGAATAATTTATTCTGCACCCTGGGTGATGAATAGTAACACTACATATATATATATACATATATATGTATATATATATAGGGAAAAGCAAACCTATGAAGCTTCTTTGTGGAGGATGCAATCAAGGCCACATGTTGGCGTTGGGATATGGTCCAACTAGTTTCCCTCTATACATTTCTTGTATTTTAGGCAACTCTCTCTTATTTCCTCATATAGAGCAAAGTGGTCCATGGTCCCCCCTGGTTAGCCTATTAGGCTCAGTAGTAGGCAGGCAATGCTGACGCCATGCAGTCCTCGGCCCACGCGCGAAGGTTCCTGGCCCATGAACGGTTCCTAAAGCGTGAGTACGTGACGAACCATTCAGAGATTTTCTTTTGGATTGAATGGTTCCAGTTTTCGGTCGTGCTATATGGTGTGGGCTGGCCTTTTTCCACCCTGTCTCTCCTTAGTCTACCAGTTCTCCATCACCCACCGCTCCCTCTTCCTCCTTCCGCATCCCGATCTAATCCCATTGCCCCAACGCTCTCCCCTTCCTCTCCATGGTGAGCTGCCTCTCTTCCCAGCTAGTTGCGCCGCCCAAACCCTCTCCGCCCTCCATGGCGGTGGTCCCTCCATCTTATGCTGCACAAATACCAATGAGATCTGGGTTGACAGGACACACGTGATATCGTCATCAACCGCCGCCCCTGGTGCCTCGTGCGTGCTAAGGGGCATCTACTTCGGATCTGGCCGCGGAGCGGGAACGGTCCATCGGATTGGGCGGTGATTGCAAGCTCTGCCTCTATTCTTCGAAGTAGGTTCAGAATTTGAATCGGAATAAACATGGCCGAAGTTGCAATCTGCACTATGGAGGTACACGCTGCGATTAAATTGGTTTTGAGTTCATATCGAATGTTTTGCTGACAACTAAATTTTGTTAGTAGCCCTCTCTGCAAGGAACTTTTATCGACGCGGCTTTGAAACTAGTACTTGATATGGTAGAAGCATGGTTTATTCGGCCTAGACTAATACAATACATATATCGTAATTTTCAGGATCATTACGGGCTGTGGCGAGCCGTCTGCTCTTCCTACAGAGTTAGTGTCCATTTGCACTGTACTATATTATTCGTTAGTGATCATGATCACCTTACTTGGTGTTCTCGCACTACAAAAAAATACACTTCCGTGATGATACGTGTTTGTCACAGTAGGTCCCGTTTTTTTTCATGCATGTACATCCATGACAAATTTATGACAGAATCAAGATAGTCATACACGTATATCGTAGAAGTGTTCCATGACATTACCAAAATTATCATGACGGAAGTGTCCACTTCCATGATGATAAATGGCGCATCACAGAAGTGCTTTCGTCAAGGGTGACCGACACGTGGCATCCACCGTAACGGAACACCGTTAAACTATCAGGTCGGGTTTTGGATCCGGTAACCCGTTAACAGCCCCGACCAATGGGAAATTTCCACGTGTAAAATTCTTATTGGCCGGACGAAACACGTGTCAGCTCGTCAGTGGGTTAGATAGGCGCCTATGATACGTCGACACATGGCATGGCCCAACAAATGCCCACTCTCGTGAAAAGGCCAGCCCGCTTGACTTGGTCAAAAGGTGGCGTCGCCCATGGAAAGCCCGTTAACGGCTGCTCAAGCATATAGCCCATTTATAGCCCGCTAACCCAAGGCCCGTTACACCCTATCCAAATTAGGCCCAGTAGCGTCATCTGGGCCATCCAATATGATTCCAGCCCATTTTCACTTCTAGCCCATGTATGGCCCATGACATCTTTCGGACCATATGAGGCCCTATGTAACTCTTGGCCTATTAACGGCCTGTGGTGAAACTGGCCCGTAATGAACAGTGTATCACTTTACACCCATTAACGGCCCATGGTGAAACTGGCCCGTAATGAACGGTGTATCACTTTATACCTATTAACGGCCCGTTATTCCGTTGGGCCGTTTCCAGCCCATGTTATCTTTCGACCTTCTCATAGCCCATTTATTCTTGGGCTCATTTCTAGCATTCGTTTACTTACGGCCTGTTATTGTCATTTTCTGCTTGTGGGCCAAATTCAGCCCGTGGTTACAGTCGGCCCGTTTGTGGTCCGTTAATACGTTGGGCCGTTTTCATAGCATCATCAAATACGGCCTATTAACGATGGCCCGTTATGTTCGGCCCATGAACGGACAATTACAACTCTAGCCCATTTATAGCCATAATGCGGCCTGTTATTGGCCCATGTTTGGCCAATCGATCATACGGCCCGTATAAGGCCCATTGATGATACGGCCCGTAGAAGGCCCATTGTTTCTACGACCCGTAGAAGGCCTACTGTTTCTACGGCCCGTAGAAGGGCCACTGTTTTTACGGCCCGTAGGAGGCCCAGTGTCACTACAGTAAATATTAGCCCATGGTTATTGTGGCCTAGTTTTAAAAAACAGGTTATTGCAGCCACTAGCAAACCGCGGAAAAAGAACTGCACTGACTACAAGCAAACAAATAAACAAGACAACAAGGAAATAAATAAGCAAGCAACTTATGCTAGGCTATCACGGCTATTACACATATTATATCCACTGGGCATCAAAGTTCGCCACCAGTGCAAATATAGGGAACAAAGCAGCATATAAACGCCGCAGCAAAACAAGTCTAGAACTGAAACCACTTCAGAAGAGTTCAAGAAACAATATCCTGGGTACCCATAATGCTGGCAAGATGCTTAGCAAGCTTATGAACTTTCTCTTGCTTGGCGCTTAAATCCTCCAGTAACTTGTTTGCACAAGAAAGTACGCATCTGAATTCTCTGAGGACTTCCTCGGTCCTTCGGATTCTTGCCGCAAAGATAGCTGATCGATGCCTTTCGACTTGTAGCTGAGATCAAGAAGCTGAAGTGATTCAGGCAGCGAGTTCGAAGAGCTTGTGCCGGTGATCGCCAAGAATTTCGAACACTACATCAACGCAGGACTGTGGGGTTTTCTCGCTGTCTACAAGATCGTTTTTATCACCTTTCTTGGAGACCAACAGGGTTGTCTCACTATCTTGAACCTTATTTGCATTGCTTTCTCTACCATTGCATAGTGGGGTGCTCTTCTCCAATATTCTGTTTGCATACTACAAGAGAAACAAGCAGACACATCAGAGGTTTAGCTTGTAGTATACGAAACTCATTTTGGTAAACCGGTTCAGTATTAAGGTGGACAGGATAACATCATGAAACAAACATATATCTATGTACTATGGTCACTTTATTGTCCATATCGTTCTAGTTTATGTTCCCTAATCAAGATAAAGACACAGTTCAACTCATATATTTTTAAGACACATCAGCATAGACAGAATATAAGTGTGAGAAACTACACAGCATTGGCAGCACTTGTAATGTGCATCACATGAGAACATAACTGTTTATTCAACTTAAACTGAAATCAACATAGAGCAAGAAGTTAGAACAGGAATCCAGTTACAGAAATAGGTTTAAAACATACGTGTTGCGCCATTGGGGCTTCAATTGGATCCTTCAAATTCGGAAGTAGTTGGTATGAGTAAATACAGTGATGCAACAACAAAGGAGTATGGACCATAGCTACGGAATCTGACCTGAGAACAGTTGCTCTTCTGCTTTAAACGTGGGATTTGGGTTAGCTGTGGTGGTCTTCGTGCTTTGGGCACTGCAGTAGCTTTCCAAACTGCTCGTGTGGGGGTACTCTGTGGTGGACATGGTGATTTGTCAACTATAAGGGAGGAAAACACGCGGTTGACGTGAGTGGCGAGGAGAACGCACTCACTCTCTCGAGGTTGCGGCTCGGTCTCGTTCCCCGGAAGCTGCGCCGATTCATGGGGAATCAGTCCTCCCTCGACCAGGTCGTCGATGTCGTCTTGACGAATCACCGAGAGGATCCAGTCGCCCTGGATCCAACCCTGCGGCAGGCTGGCCCTCGAGGAAGATCCGCCCCGGCTGGACTTCTTCCCCTTCGCCTTCGCCGTCGCTTTCTTCGCTCGCTCCAGAGCCACCGTCTTCTCTTTCCCCATCGTCGCAGGCGAAACGCGAACGGAGCAGCGGCACGGGGGCGACAGCAGGCACGGCAGAGAAGTCTGAGAAGGAGGGGGAAGAATGAAAGTGCACTATTCAAAAACCCCGGTCTGGCACCTTGTATGAGGTTACTTCCGAGTGGCTGACTTGTAGGCCTAGGCGATCTTATCAAATCCTGCAACAGTCGCGTGCGTGATACATGGCGAAAAAGTTGGCGCGGAAATCGAGGCGGCCTTGCCTTATCCCATCTGATTACTGCGGCCTCGTCTGCCCCGCGCTCTTCCCGAAATTCGAATCCCGTGAAATCCGCGGACAGCAGAACAACTTGTCAGACGAAAGATCTCCTCCACATCATCACTCAGAGCTCTTCCAGTAAAAGTTCACTCAACAAAAACTAGGAATGCATCAAGGCGACAGAAAAAGAAGTTGGTGTCATCACCTCAGTTCATTGATCCAGAACAAGATATACTCATAGCACGAAAAAATGGGTCGGGAGTGTACTCAACTCCTTCCTCATTCAAACCCTGATCCATTCGGGGGCTAATGATGAAGCTCTGTACCTAGGGTAGGGTCATGGACCTGTCCAAGATACCCTCCCCAAGGACATCTCTAAAAGGACCAGAGGCATTCTAAGAAAAATCATCATCCACTCGACCATGAAGCTATGTTCCACTTGACAGTCTTGAAAACACTCGGCCATGCAGACAATCACTCGACTACCAGGAGATCTAGAGCCACTCCGCTCTGCAACGGTCGGGAATTAAGTCATAGCTTTAATGGTCATTATGTATCTTTATTCTTTGGCGTTACAAGAACACCCCCTCTTGATGTACATTGAACCCTATGTAGCGGAGGGAGCTGGGGTCTGGCGCACTCTATATAAGCCACCCTCCTCTTGGACAAGGGTTCGCACTTCGTAACTCACGAGCATATAATCCAGTCGACCGCCTCCGGGCTCCGAGACGTAGGGTTGTTACTTCCTCCGAGAAGGGCCTGAACTCGTAAAACTTGTGTGTACAACTCCTCCATAGCTAAGATCTTGCCTCTACATCACCTACCCCCCATTATACTATCAGACTTAGAACCACGACAAAGAAGAAGCAGCAAGAAGCGAGAGCAAGAGCACAAAGAAAGACGAATCTAAAGCAGAGCAGGCAATAGCGACCGACAGCAAGAACAGAGCTGCAGTGCGAGCGAGAGCCGGAGCAGCTGTAGCTAGTGCCGTTTTGGAAGTCGCCGCCGAGGAAGCAACAACATGGGGGAGAGACGATGTGGATGATGTGGCCGGCGACGGCGCCGTTGATGGAGACACGCCATGTCTGCTCGGTATCAAGCACCGGCAGCCCCGTGAGATCGAATAATAGATAAAATGCAGCGGTGAGTGCAGAACCTCCTTGGGGGCGCCGAGTTGGCCTCGTCTTCATCGGAGGAATTGGTGAGGGTGTTGCGGTTCCGGTGGGGCAGGTCAAGACGGCGCTGTGGGGATTGAGGTGGCGCGATAGAGGAGCCGAACATCGGGCAGCTCCTTGGAGGTGGAAGACGGGGCGGCTGATCAGGCGGGACGCAGAGATCGACAACGGATCCTCATCCGGTGCGGTGTATGAGGGACGGCAAGCTGTCGCGGTGGACGATGTAGTCGGGGAAGAGTCTCCGGCTGGGCGACGGTCGGGAGGCAGACGGAGGAGCATGGGGTTTCGCGGGTTTTGGCGGCCTTGGTGTACGAATGGGGGGCGAAGGGGGAGGGGGAGCCAAGCTTAGTGACGCGCTTGTCCGAAATGTAGGGTAAGTTACCAGCATTTCACCCCACGGTTTTGACACAAATGACATGGACATTCATTTCCGGTGAGGGGTAGAAGGGGATTTGGCGATATGCCGGGCTGCGGAGCGATTTGGATGAGGAGAGAGTTCTCATGCGGCGTCAAATTTCGGGATAACAAGGCGCGGCGCGGGTTGAAGAAGCGGGAGTTTCAAAGCAGGTGAGACAAAAGATACTCAAGCTTGAAAATTTCGGGATAACAAGGCGCGGCGCGGTCGAAGAAGCGGGAGTTTCAAAGCAGGTGAGACAAAAGATACTCGAGCTTGAAAATTTCGGGATAACAAGGCGCGGCGCGGGTTGAAGAAGCGGGAGTTTCAAAGAAGGTGAGACAAAAGATACTCGAGCTTGAAACTTTCGGGATAACAAGGCGCGGTGCAGGTTGAAGAAGCGGGAGTTTCAAAGCAGGTGAGACGAAAGATACTCGAGCTTGAAAATTTCGGGATAACAAGGTGCGGATTCCTTGTTCGGCAGAACAAACTTAACGTGTAAAAAAAATTCATACAAGACACAAGAGAGTCATGTCCCCTGTTACTATATTGCTATAGACGCCATTGAAAAAACTACAAGAAAAATGTAAAAAAATCGGGAGAACAAGATTACCCTGCACAGTACCAAATCGATTCGCACTTCCCTCAACAACAACAAAAAACAAATCAATTCCCACCAAAGAAAGAGTAATGTCCCTTTTTATATGATTACAGATGCCATGATCTCGAATTTCAGTTTTTGAATCCACGTTATGTTGAATTCGAATATATCGTTAGGTGACCTTGCGGTTTATAATTGATGTAGTCATACATTTTGATCTTCCATCATATATGAACATTTTACTCCACCATGTGAACATATATATTGTCGTCTACCATATGGACTAAATTTGAATCAGTTTTCCTTATTTGAATATGATTGTTGTCAAGTTATACAATAATTTAAATATTATCTTGATAACAAAAAACATACATATAGCAGTAATCATATTTCACTATGAACTACATGTACCATACGGTCTCCAATTCAAATATTTGTATCCATTTTATGTTGAATTCAAATCATAGTACATTACTGGTCTAGTTAGCGAGATGTTTGGGATAATCTAAACCCTGTTTTCATACGTATAATTTTTGGCTGAATTGTGACAAGTTTTGGTATAAGCCTCTTGCAAAACCGGAGATTCTCTCAACAAGCCTCGTGGTTCCGAGAGGGAACGTGTCACCTTTGTGTGCGAAACGATATACGCTGCCTCCCCTGATTTTATTTACTGAGGCAACATATAACTATATGAGTGCCTGTTAAATTTTGTAATTATTTCGGGTTCATTTGGCCTTTTTATACATTAATTGAGTTTACGGACTTTTAATATGCATAATCTAAATATGAATTGCATGCACATGCTCGGTGCACCAAAGTGGGTTGAAAAATCGCATGTGTGTCCTTGGTTGAATTTCTAGGTCCCATGGAAGAAATGAGAATGAAATTCAAACATCTCAAGGCCATGTAAATCCAAAACTTGCCTGGAAATCATGAAACTTGGCATGGTGTCATGTCATGGCACTAACATCTTGTGGTAAAAAATTGGGCCGATTTGAAAGCTTGTGGTTCTAAGAGGGAACGTGCCACCTTTGAGTGTGAAACGATATACGCTGCCCCCCCCCCCTTGAGTTTCTTAACAAAGGCAACATAGAACTTCATTAGTGCCCTGTTAAATTTTGGAATTATTCCAGGTTTGTTTGTCGTTTTTATACATTAATTGAGTTTCTGGTCATTTAATGTGCATAAGTCAAATTTGAGCTACAAGCACATGCTCTCGTGCACCAAAGTTGGTTGAAAAGTCACATTTGTGTCCTCGGGTGAATTTCTAGGTCCCATGCAAGAAATGAGAATAAAATTAAAACATCTGGGCATCGTGGCTCGGCCGAGAACATTGAGAAACTTGGTTTTAAAATTCTTATAAATAGAAAACATGTCTGAAAATCATGAAACTTGGAGATGTCATGTCATGGTACTACCATGTTGTGGTAAAAAAATTGGCCGAATAGGAACAGATTTTGGTATAAGCTTCTTGCAAACCGAAGCTTCTCTCAAGAAGGCTCGTGGTTCTGAGAGGGCGTGCCACCTTTGAGTGCTTGAAACGATATACGTTGTCCCCCTTGAGTTTATTTACAAAGGCAACATATAACTACATGAGTGCCCTGTTAAATTTTGAATTATTCCGACTTCGTTTGGCCTTATTTACACATTAATTGAGTTTTGGTCATTTAATGTGCATAATTCAAATTTGAACTAAAAGCACATGCTCCCATGCACCAAAGTTGGTTGAAAAATCACATTTGTGTCCTCGGGTGAATTTCTACTCCCTCCTTCCATCTATATAGGTCCGAATGCGTTTTTCCAGGCTAACTTTGACCAAACATTAGAGCAATAATATATGACATGCAACTTACACAAAGCATACCTTCAAATTTGTATGTCAAAGGAGCTTCCAATAATATAATTTTCATAGTATACATCTCATGTGCTATTAATCTTGTCAATAGTCAAAGGCTGTCTTGAAAACACATTAGGCCCTATATAAATGGAAGGAGGGAGTAGGTCCCATGCAAAAAATGAGAATAAAATTCAAACATCTGGGCATCGTGGCTCGGTCGAGAACATTGAGAAACTTGGTTTTAAAATCATCAAACTTGGCATAGTGTCATGTCATGGTAGTACCATGCCGTGGTAAATTTTTTGGCCGAATAGGAACAAATTTCGATATAAGCTTCTTGCAAATCGGAGCTTCTCTCAAGAAGGCTCGTGGTTTTGGGAGGGAACGTGTCACCTTTGTGTGCATAATTCAAATTTGAAATACAAGCACATGTTCCAGTGCACCAAAGTTGGTCGAAAAATCACATGTGTGTCCTCGGGTAAATTTCTAGGTTCCATCCAAGAAATGGGAATGAAATTCAAAATTCTGGGCATCGTGGCTGGGTTGGAAACATTGAGGAACTTAGTTTTTTAATTCCTGTAAATCCAGAACACACATGAAAATAATGAAACTTGTCTTGGTGCCATGACATGGCACCAACATGATGTGGTAAATTTGTAGTCCGATTTGCGAAGGCGCACACATTAACAATCAACAAAGTCATTTTGGAACAAGTGATGTCACATTACAATCGGAAACACAAGTATTATTGAAACCGTGGGCGTTCTACTTACTAGTACCATTTACGTGCCGCCACGCGTCCCCATTTTTTATTAGCTAGGAGGCGTTGTGCAGGGTAGCTATTTGAGTACGAGAGGCGTGCGATCAGACCCCTACGCGTGCTTATCAGGAGGAGAGTCCTTTGACCTCCATCTGTCGTCCACCTCTCTTCCAAGGTCTCCATTAATGGCGCCCGAGCCTCTTTTTAATGGCGTGGCTATGTCTCACTCGACTGAGATTTAAGAGAGAAAAAAGAAAATCTGAAAGCACGGATCTTGATGTAAGATCCGACGGACCTATATAGCATCTCGCGACTTATAGCAAGACCGATGAATATATAAGGACGATTAATTTTTTTTATCAAAGAAGGGCTTTCACCTTCGATTTTCATTCTTGAAAACCACCACAATTCACAAGAAGTTCAGCACAACTCCAGCCTAACACGAAGGACTAAAAGCTACCAGATTGAAATCGCAACATCCCAAGAGGCCAACAAAGGCCAAACATCCGTGCTAGAACCCAACATTTCACAACCGACGACAATCCACATCCTAAACCGGTTATTACATCAAAAGAAACCAGGAAACTGAAGGAAGCCCAACAAAGAATTAGAAGAACAAAGAACCCTGTGGCCGCCACAGCAAGAGTTTTCTTCATTCTAGCCTCGCAACATTGATCTTCCACTGAAAGATAAGGACGATTAATTGTCTTACATAATTATAAAGATAATTTAAAAAGCCACATGCGGCTACGCCCGAAATACACAAGGGCAAAAGAAGAAGGAAGACAAGGATCTGGCTCGCTGATCTCTACTTTCTTGATGTGTTGCTGCAGGCCGCGGGAACTAGTCTCCGCGGCGAGCAGCGATGAGCTCTTTCGTGTCCTCAAGACGCTGCTTGAGAACACCCACAGATTCCTCTACCAGCCTTTGGCGCTCGTTGCGGAGCATTTCATTCTCGTCCATAAGTTTCTTGACGATGACGCCGGTTCTCTTCAACAAGACACTGGTCTCCTCCTGCTGGTCTGCACTTCGGACGATCTTCTCCCTCAGCAGGTCGCGCTCAGCCCGGAGCCTCTCATTGCCCTCCCTTATCTTCTCCCTCAGTAGGTCGCGCTCGGCCCGGAGCCTCTATTGCCCTCCCTTAGTTGCCGGATGACGCTGGTAGCTTGTTCAAACGAGGCTTTCATGTCGTCCTGCAACCTCGCCCAGCCGGAGATCCGATCCATCTGGCTGTGGACGATCACATGCATGCGCCTGTGACAGTCATCGCCTGCCCGCGAGAAATTTTCCCAGGCCACCGCGGCACGGCGGGACATCTCTACTGCATTCATGGCGCGACGGGACATCTTTGCTGCTTAGCGGCGCGGCCGGACCAGTCTGCTACATCGACGGCGCGGCGGGACCTCCGTGCTGCTTCAGCGGCGCGGAGGGACCTCCGTGCTGCTACTTCCGCGCGGCGGGACATGTCGGCTGCTCTCGCAGCGAGGCGGGACATCTCTCGTGCTTCCGCTTCCATGCTCGCCTCTCCCTGGTGGCAATCTCTCGACCCTTATCTCACGCTGGCCATGGCAGTCGCAAGGGAAGGATGCTGAGTGACTTGTTTGTTTTTGTGGATGAGGAGTTGAGGAGGAATGTGCAGTCATCTTGGCATACTACTATTTATAACCGAGTACTAATACGCTCCTAAGTGGGAAATCGTTTAGGTTGTGATCGGTGTGAACAGGTTTGCAATTCAATATAGCGTGGTACTAATACGCTCCTAAGTGGGAAACTATTTAGGTTGTGATCGGTGTGAACAGGTTTGCAATTCAATATAGCGTGGAGTAATTTGGAATGTGACGAGACGCAAGCTCAAAATTTATTGACGGTTCTAGTTTCGAAGTGTGGCACTATTCTCGGATGGAGTACCTCTTTTTCTACTCCCTCCTTTCCGGTTTTAAAGGGCTTATCTCAAAATTTTAGTTTTTCCATTTTATAAGGCTCAATTTGGTTGTTCCCCAACACATGTTCAGATTCCAAGGTGCATTAAATCATTGTCATCAAAATGGATAAAAAGGGACGTATCTAGAACTAAAATACGTCTACATACATCCCCTTTTATCCATTTTGATGACAAGTAGTACTTCTTACCGAAACGAACTTTATATCCAACAGACACAAAATATCCATTCGAATGTTGGAAATTACTGATCTGATGTCGAAGTAATTGCAGCATCGCCACCAAAACCCATTATTTCTTAAGCTAAAGTAGAGAAAGGTAATCCATATATTAGCATATTACTAAGATAAACAGAAGGCACTGTAGAAACATTTAGGATGTGAGCTTGTCAATCTGAATGTGGAGGGACACAAGCTTAGCCCCGGCCAGCAGCTTGGGTGGAACTGTCAAGAAGGTCAGCTCCTGCACGTCGATGTCGCCGGGATCCTTGCTGCTTGTCACCTCCATTTCCACCTCGACGGCGTCGGTCGTGCCTTCGGGCTCCTCCGGCGGGCCGTTCGCCCACAGCTTGGCCACATTGTGTGGCAGTGGGGACGCCCCCGCTCTGATGCAGACGACCAACACGGTGATAGGCGCGCCGATGTCGAGCACGCCGCCGACCAAGAAAAACGCGCGGCGGTCCTCCTCCACGAACAACAAGAGCCGTGGCTCCGACAGTGGCACTTGCAGCTGGAGCACCTTGCCGTACTGGATCCTGTGCACGGGCATGGGATGCGCAGTGCTGATGTGGTGGTAGAGCGCGTGGCGGCGCCGTAGCTGAGGCAGACGCGGGGGGGCATTTGCGAGGCGCGGCGGACACACGCTACGGTGATCGGCGAGCTTGTGGTAAGTGACGTAGAGCCCACAGCCTTCGTGCGGGGACTCCACCCTCACCGGCAAACAAAGGGCCGGAGTCCACCGCCGTGTTCCGCCGCGTCGAAGCCACCGCTGGCCGCACTTCTAGCATCGCCGCTGGTTCCCGGGCGCTCGACGCGGCAGTCCGCTGAGCCAGGTGCCCTCCCTTGCACCGCAGAAATCAATCGAACAACACATCAATCAAGAAACCTGCACCTTGCTCAATCAGCCGAGCAGGACGAGGTGTATTCGAACCTCATACACCGGAGGCGTCAAGGGGCGGTGGCACAAGGCGATGGAGCACGGTGAGGTCCATCGAGACCTTAGAGAGCTCCATCGTCGGGTCATGTTCGGTCTGCATGATCTCGCCTCCTCGTGCACAACCATCTCTCGACTTGGGCGAGGTATTACAAAGCTTTACCGTCACATATTTTATACTACTTCAAGGTGCATTAAATCAACACATGCAAGTATCAAAAGGAGAGTCACGGCATGCATGCATGCGTTGTAATTAATGCATCGGTAAACGCAAATTATTGAAATATACGTATCGAGTGCAATGCTTTGATGTGTCACGTCAACTCGTACATCAACGAGAAGTTTGATTATCCTCTCCCTCGCAGACTTAACTGCTCCTGCCTTTGGCTGTATGACAGGTTGGCCACACACCTATCGGGCCCACCTATCATACACGCAAAGGCAGTAGCGTCCCTCCCTCGCCCATGAGCGTGGTGGCTGGCAAGACTAGGAGAAGCTTTCGCTACACGCTATCCCTCCCGCACGCGATGGACATGTAGCAGTTCAATCGGTGTCAGATGGACAGAAGCGTATTGTAGTACTCCTCCAGTGCAGTAGTACTCCATCATTGTTCGACTTCCCGAAGAGGCGAAGAGCCAAAAGCATAACCGGACGCTTCGTGTGGCAGTTTCATGTGTAGAGTAGTCTAGGATAGCATGTACCGTGCCTGTAAGCTTAAAATCGTTGGGGTCGGCTCCATGCTATGTGGCCTTCTCGAAGTTTTAAAAAAAATTAAAATAGTCTTCTGGCCCTACCTGACACCCAGGTGATTGTAGTTTGCACGCTCATCTGGTCAAGACAGCAATATATATTTTAATTTGTTTTTTTAAGGAGGGACTCCCCGGCCTCTGCACCAGAACGATGCATACAGCCACATATATTTTAATTTGTGGTGGGTAAATGTTAGAGGTTGCAGCAAATATATTGTACATCATGGGTCTTTCAGCCAAGTTTAGAGGCAAGCATGTGGGGCCGGTGCTATGATGTGTCGCGTCAACTCATTACAACAAGGAGAAGCTTGATTTTACTACACGCTTTGCTCCCTCACCCATCTTGTGATTCTTTGGCAAACAAGGACATGCTTTTACTTAGTAGTACTTCTACAACAAGCTATCCGTCCCGCTTTCGCGGTGGAATGACGGACATCACGGCTGATGGATTCGACCTTTGTAGAAGCAGTAGTAGTAACATCATTGTTCGTCTTCTCGAAGAGGCGAAGAGCCAAGTGCAAACCGAACGTTGCAGTTGCGAACATTGTAGCACGCATATAGATAGGCTCTTGCATGAGACAAAATTGCTATGTGAGCCCACTATTGTACTAGTACGTACAACTACTTGCTAGTATAGCCCTGTAAACCAGAAAGGAGTATTTTCCCTTCTAGAGATTCAACAAGTGACTAGACTACACCGAGACGGAGTACATATGGAGCAAAATGAGTGAATCTGCACCGTAAATAAATACGTACTAGTTCTATCGTTTTCCTCTCCGAGGTGCACAATATTGAGTATCTTGACCAGTCTCTTTTGACACGCATTTACGGTTTTTACAGTCTGACATAGCGCTCATATACACGCCGCGCATACACTCACCCCTATGAATGCACACACGCACGGCACTATCATCTTGAAATTTACGAAGTCACCATAGGCACCTCGTCGTCGACGGGTCCATAGGTGCTTGAATGCCAAGGAGGGAGAGGGTAGCGGTTCCTGAGACGTTAAACGGTCAATGATGCATCCTCAATTACATGCAGAGGGAATTAATTGGAGAAGCAGAATAGAGCCATCACGATGTGAATGCAACAGAGTTTGGACAGAGTTTGGACTCTCATATATTAAAGGTGCCCCACCACTCCAATCCATCTACTCCCAAGTCTCTGCGCAACACTGCTCACTCCAATCCAAGACCAAGTGACCAGAAGCCACAAGCACCTATGGAGGCGATGGACGCGAGCAGCAGTCGGCTATGCCAAATCATCCAAGGCGCCGGCCTGCGGCCCCGCACCGCGCAGCGTTTCCAGACGGTGCTAGCGACCGCAGGCATCGTAGCCCTCGCGAACGTCGGCTTCGCCTCTCGCATGGACGACCTGATGGTCAACTCCATCCGCAAGTTCACCGCCGTCAAGAAGCGCGCGGACGACCTTGCCGTACTGCTCTAGCCCGCGCGCCCAGGATCCTCGTTGCCTGCCACCCTCATCGGCCTCCATGGTGACGAACTCTTTCAAGCACTGGTGGCCCTGCAGGTGCCGGAGGTCGCGATGAAGAATGTGCACCTCGAGGCCGCGCTCGCCGCGCAACGCCTCACCATGCAAGAAACCGTCGACCTGCACATCCACGTCTACGAGGAAATCGTCTACATAGGCCACTACAAGGCAAGCGAGGACAGAAAGACGTTGGCCTTCTTCCAGCGGCTGGAATCTTTGGACGCCATTGTTCAGAAGCACATCGACCTGGCCACGAAAGCCGCTCCTACTTAGGCGCCGTTCGGTGGGCCGGCGCCCTGAGTCGAGGAGGTGGACGTCGTTGATGGATGCATCTCTTCTTCTTGCCTCCTGTAACCAGCACTGCATCGCCTCGTGGACTTAATGTTTTATGAGTATAGTTCTCCCTCCGTTCCCAAGTATAAGTCTTTCTAAAGATTCCAGCAAGTGACTTCTACATACGGAGCAAAATGAGTGAATCTACACTCTAAACTATGTCTACATACATCGTATGTTGTATTCCATTTGAAATAGTATCTAAAAAGGCTTATATTTATGAGCGGAGGAGTATATGGCATTTTTATTCCATCGTAACGCTTTTTCACTTTGTGAGGTGGGGTCAGAGTTGAGCAAACCCACCCGCCCACCCAAGGCGTCGGCCGAGTTTAGAATTAGAAGAGAGAAACGAGGGAGGAGAGCTAGCTGTATGCACAGACATTTGTTGTCGAGATGGGACTCGTGTTTATAGAATAGGGGTACTGAGCACTCGTGCCTCTTTTTTTTTAGGGAAAAATTAGTCGTATGTCTAGTACCACTAGTTGGGTGCGTGCGACCTATAGCTGTCATCACTTTAGGTCTCCTTTTCGAACCGCGGCTACGCTTCACAGTACATATTATTTCACGCATTTATCCTCCTATATGTACTCCTAGGCTATTTCCACGTGCTCCCATTCGTCGACATGTGGGACATAGAGCATCTGGGTCGTAGTGCATACACGACTCGGAGCATATGCCGGGGTACTTTACATTTCAGACCTCACGAATTACACGCAAACCCCCGCAGAAGAATAAATAAATGAATGAACTACATGAAACCGGATTATTTTTGTGGAAACCGGAGCACGCTCATTAAATTTTGGACATAACACGTTTATAAAAAATGACCGGACTGAAACCAGTCTAAGGGCCTCTTTGATTTTTCCCGCAAAAAAAGGGCCTCTTTGATTCGCAGGATACTGAAAACACAGGAATGGGGAAAGTATGATGGCGATGAACCGAGATGAGGAGAACTCTAACTCAGTTAGAGGTTAGAGTTAGATTCTAACCCTGAACTAACTCTAAACCAAAGAGGTGTATGGAGAACAGGGTTAGATTGACAATAAATGTTCTATCTCAATCATTTGACTACTTTGGACCCTATTTCCTGCCGGATTTGGAGGGTGCTTGGATACCTTTTAGTTCCATGACTAAAAGTAGTGGGACTAAAACTTGCTAGCCTCACCCATGCTTGGATCCAAATACTAAAGAGACTAAAATCAAGTTAATGAGCATTTATTATCCTCCAAACCCTCCAATCCAGAACTCGCATGTGTTAAAGGAGAGGAGTTAAATGAGGAGAGAGAGGACTAGTCCACATTTTAGTAGGGGTACCCCTGACTAAAAATTTTGTAGTCTCAAGACTAGTTTTAGCCCCTCTTTAGTCAGGGGTGCTTGGAACTTTAGCCTCTTAAAGAGACTATTTTTAGTCAGACTAAAATAAGTCCCTTGGATCCAAGCACCCTCTTGGTGTGGCCGACTCTTTTGTGGCCTCCTCCCGCTCACAATTGACATAAACGAACCATCTATACAAATCAAGCATGCCAAACATGATAATTTTTTACTTTGTCCATACAAATGAGATATCCCACTTAAACATACAAGTTGTCAATCAAGCTTCACAAAATAAAAAAAAACTTCATGAAACAAAGAATGAGCTAACTCATCACAGAAGTCATTCACGATAGGGAGGGAGCCCGGAACCCCTCACGCACCGAGGGAGGAGCTCGCCATCGTCGCTTTGGAGGAAGGCTCTATAGAGCCCAAGCCCCGGGAACCCCTCCGACGCCGGCCCTTTCGAGTTGAGGTGGACACCGGCATGGGTCGCAGGGCCGCTTGCACGCCCAGGAACTTAATCTTTGGGCCTCTAGAAATAATGCGAGCCTGTAACTAAAATACCTAGAAAGGTGAAATGAATCTTTGGGCCTCTAGAAATAATGCAAACTGGCAGAAATACCTAGAAAGGTGAACTGAATCTTTGGGCCTCTAGAAATAATGCAAGCCTGAAAGTGAAATACCTAGAAAGGTGAACTGAATCTTTGGGCCACTAGAAATAATGCAAGCCTGAAACTGAAATACCTTGAAAGGTGAACTGAATCTTTGGGCCTCTAGAATAATGCAAGCCTGAAATTGAAATACCTAGAAAGGTGAACTGAAACTTTGGGCCTCTAGAAATAATGCAAGCCTGAAATTGAAATACCTAGAAAGGTGACCTGAATCTTTGGGCCTCTAGAAATATTTATTACCTCCTCAAGGAGCATCAAACAATTCCATGTGTGCACCACAAATCTATACCAAGTTTGGTCAGGATCTACTTTTCCAAATCAGAATTAGCGCTGGAGCAAGCAAGATCAATGATATTGCCATGAGACAGAGAAGGAACGAATAAACTCACCCCTCTCGCGAACTCCCTGGTAGATGCGCCTCTGCCGCGCATGACAGAGGGAGAAAAACGACTAGTGAAGGGGGAGCGGGGCCACCTTCGAAGGCCGGAGGGAGAGGGCGGTCGGAGTAGGGCGGCGGAGGCCAGAAGGAGAGGGCGGCCGGAGGAGAGAAAGGGCGAGAGGCCCTATGGGGAACAGAGAGGAGTCGTGCGAGAGGGGGGGGAACGATCTGGTGCGGGCAGGGGAGATTTTTTTTAGTTCTCTTTTAGTGGGCCCGAGGATAACTAACCCAATTAGAACCTCTCCACCGGGCTCGTTTTTTAGCTGGGTTAGAGCAAACTAGCTCAAACTAACCCGTCTTGTTTCGATAATTTGAGGCTATTTCAACCCAAACTAGCTCTAACTCGAGGATCCAAACAAAGAGGAGTGTTCTTGTACATGCTACTGATGTGGACCGTAACACATTGTTTTTATGGCCATATCACCACATTGTTTTCTCTGCTGGTTCGGAGTGGGCTATAAATGGTTCGCCTTCTTTGGTTCCTTTGAAATTGCCGTGGTTTACACTCCTCCGACTGAGTAGTACTCCCTCTGTTCCTAAATATAAGTCTTCATAGATATTTCACTGTGGACCACATACTGAGATGTATATAGATGCATTTTATGTGTAGATTCACTCATTTTTCTCTCTGTATGTGGTCCATAGTGAAATCTCTCCAAAGACTTATATTTAGGAACGGAGGGAGTAGTATAGTACTAGTATATACCGCATCATTCTTTGCTCCTTCTTACTACTCCGACATGTGGGAGAGCCAGCATCCGGGTCGACGTGTCATGCACCAGATTAGAGCGCGGAACGGAAGGGGGGCATAGTGAGTGGTCATATCACAAGTCTTTCCAGCAGTAACGCGCCGTCAAATCGCACAGCCCCACTCGCTCACCCTCCTCACCTCTCTGTCAAACCGCCTACCCGAAAACTGCCGCACGTACTACCCGAGAAAAGCCCCGCCCTCAACTTTTAACTATGCGAAAATAGTTCGAGCTTGTTCGTTCTATATAAATACAGTACTTACTGTATGTTTATTCACCCGTGGGGTTGTTCAATGAATGGAGGGGCGGGGAGCACAAGTGAACAATACTGTAGTACTACTACTAGTAAGTAGGAGTTGTACAGTAGTCACCTTAAATAGAGAGTTTCTTTTCTTTAATGCCACGTACACAAATTGAAACGCTTTTTGTGGAGAGAAAAAAGATAATCACTCCACTATATATGGGCCTTGAGGGCTGAGCGCTTGCTTTACTAGGGTTGCTATCTTCATTCTCTCATCCTCTCCAGATATAAACAAGACATCCGTAGCGACATTTTCTCTCTGCCCACCGCTGGTCACAGATCCGGCCGGATCCCTTCGGCCGGTGTGTGTGTAGAGGACTAAAAGGTGCATCGTTCACGCGGTCATCGCCGCCGAGGGAGGAAACCCACAGCTGCCGGAGGGGCCCGATCCTCTGCCCGTGCCATTCTCACCGACACAACACCGGCTCGGGAGGTCCTCCGACCCTTCTTCCTCCCTGCCGTATTGTCTGTAGATCCGACCTGCCACCGCCGACATCCCGGCGACCCTCAGGTATAAGTTCTTCGAAAGCGGCCTTGCTCTCATCGCCTCAGCTCCTGTGTGTACGCATGTGCATCTTTTTCTACTCCCATCAGCTCTTCCAAAGCCACCTAAATTTTTAGTATTATTAGAGGTAAAGCTACTTCATGCATTCAAATCTAGGGCTTTGTTCAAACAACGAAGAAAGGGGGAAAGTTGTAGCATGAACTAGGACTTGATTCAAACAGGAAATAATATGGTGAAAGTAGTAGAGACCGGATACCTAACCGGTCTCTTGGTTGAAAAGGGAAATAATGGGAAAACGCAATACAAACTGGATAAGGAACAGATCTATTATTGGTTGAAAAAAGGATAGAAAGTGGCGGTGGTGGACAAGTCGGCAGTATGTCCAGGATTAGATTTGCTGCCATCGCATATCAAAAGGTCTCCAGGATTAGATTTGCTGCCCTCACATAGTAAAAGGTCTCAGAATTAGATTTGCTGCCCTCACATAGTAAAAGGTCTCAGGATTAGATTTGCTGCCCTCACATAGTAAAAGGTCTCCAGGATTAGATTTGCTGCCTCACATAGTAAAAGGTCTCCAGGATTATATTTGCTGCTCTCACATAGTAAAAGGTCTCCAGGATTAGATTTGCTGCCCTCACATAGTACAAGGTCTCCAGGATTAGGTTTGCTGCCCTCACATAGCATGAACAAACTCGGCATCACCACTTTATGACTCCTTGTAGGTACATTGTGCTGATGCGTCCACTGTCGCATGTCCTTATACCAACCTTTTGCTATTTGTTAATGTAAGGGCGCATGTAAAATGAAGCGATCACACTGTTACCTCAGGGACATGTCTAACCGATGTTATTGTTAATCTAATGCCTCCGGTGATAAGATGCAATTAAACTGTTACAAATGGCACTCCCGCTGTTTTCCCTGTATGATAAGTAAGTTGCTCCTTTACTGCCGAGTGTCCTGGTGTCCCCACGGTCCCATGCCCTTAAAACGAACTCTTTAGCTGCTGTTGATTTATCGTATGCGGTAAACAAGCAATGCCACCATGAAAGTAATCCCATATTTGAGGAATCTCATTGTTGATCATAATGCTTCGGTAACATGAAGCATTCTTGCTTTAAAAATTTCTCTTGTCCTTGCGTGATTGCCATGAACATAATTAAGATGCTTCTTTTCATTTTGTATATGTTTCAGTATATTCTTATTGACCAACAACTGTTTACTTTCTATCTTTTGTGCAGATAGGGATATCCATTTCACCTTGTTGCTATTGTGACCTTTTGGTGAACTGCACAAAACACTTTTTTGGAATGAGTGTCTTGTGCGGTTCAACTAAAATGTCACGTGGGCAACATCTCTCAATTTTGGTGGAACTGCACAAAATGGTGATTGGAGTTTCCAAAATCTCCGTCAAGTTTCTGCTTTATTAATCTCGTGCAACATTTTATTAGCCTTTGCAAGATGGAGCCAATCCTTTGTCACCACAATGGCACTTTTTTAGTGAAGCGCACAAAAGTGTTGGTGTTCGGGAACGGCGGTACCCAGATTTGCACACTGCGGCATCTTGGCGTGGCTCAAGGGGTGGCCCAGTACGGCCCATCTTCATCAACACAAGCTCAAGACCCTCGCGAGGGGCCAAGCCTCGCGGGGCGGACGACAAGAAGCTTCCGCAGGCACGACCTCCTCAGGCTGGCTCGCGAGGAGGCGGAGAGATCAAGGCAGGGTACCTCACGAGGTGCCCATGACGCAAGCCATGATGACCGAGGGCGCCAGGCGGGCGCCGATCATGTGATGTCCTCATTTCCCCTTTGGTGCAAAGGAGGCAAGCGCAGGCCAAGGCATCAGGCAAAGGTAACCATTTCGGTGCAACAAGACCAAGACCAGAAAAAAGGCAGGAAGGAGGTCATCGTGGAGCCCAAGCCGGCGTCACCGTCAGAGTCTTTGACAGGCGAGGACCGACTTTAGTCAGGATAAGTGTACTAGACGTTCCCCTTCAAAATGGACAATTGTTGGCGCCCTTCCCGCTCAATATTTGGGAAGAGGCCCAGGGCCTCCCACTATAAATAGAGCTAGCCACCACCAAGGCAGGGGGGCATCTAGAGGATCGGCATCTAGAGAGAGAGAAAGAGAGGCGATTGAACTCCCCTAGCAGTTCATCGCGCCAGCTCAAGAACAGTCCCTCGCGAGGCTGTTCTTCCCTTGTACTGTTCATCATCAGCCCTAGAGGCAATCCACCACACCACACACTGGAGTAGGGCATTACACCACAATGGTGGCCTGAACCAGTATAAACCTCGTGTCCCTTGTGTTGTTCTTTGTGCAGTTTAGATCCTTGCGAGGCGACGAGACGTAGGTAGGTTGGAGGTGCGATCTCCGCGTGCACCCCAGAGTTTGAACCTAGAGGGTCTGCCCGAACCCGAAATCCGACATTTGGCGCGCCAGGTAGGGGTGCGTCGGAATCCACATTCCGTCGCCTCGTTCTTCGCCGCCCCTCGCATCCATGTCAGACGCTCGTCGAGCCCGCGCCAAGCGCCGGGCCGCTCTCGCTACTCGCGTCGCCCAGACGGCCCCTGTTGGCGGCCACCCCCGCCGTTCCCCATCGCCTGCCGTCAATGCCGCCACCGGCCCGGCGGGAAACGAGCAGCAGGCGTCGTCTCTGCATCCTTCGGTGCGGCGGGAAGGCCGCACTGCCACCCCATCGCTGGCTCCAGCCAGTTCTTCGTCCCACACCCGTTGCGCTCCTGCGGACGCGCACGCCGCGTTGCTCCTGGCACGGAAACTCCTGCACTACCGTCCCGTCGACGACCTCTATGACGAGTGGCTCGCCCGCATCACCGAGCTCATCAGCGCCGCTGGGGGATCCCCTGCGCCATCCCTCTCGCTGCACCGCGCCCTCCCTTGCACGGGCGATGAAGCTCCGGGGGCGCCTCAGCCGCCTCCCCCACAAGAAGGCGCCTTGGCCCCAAGGCGCATGGTCCCCGGGCAGAACCCACTCCGCCCGGCACTGACACAGCAAGAGAAGAGCTGCCAAGGGGTCCCTCATCCCCAAGAAGCTGCCCGAGTGCTCCCCGCACCGGCCCATCACGACCGCGCTCCTGCTCCAGCGCGCCAAGACCCCTGCCGTTGCAGTGCACGGAGACCTTCAAGATCAAGCCCTCCATCACCAAAGGCCTCCCGTGGCCACTGCAGGCTGTCGTGCCTTCACCGCCGAGCTGCGCAGCGTGGCCTGACCGGGCAAGTTCAAGCCAGACCTGCCCCCACGCTACGATGGCATGGCCAACCCTGCGGAGTTCCTCCAGCTCTATGAGCTGGGCATCGAAGCCGCCAACGGAAACGAGAAGGTCATGGCGAACTGGTTTCCCATGGCGCTCAAGGACGGTGCCCGCTTTTGGCTCCCCGAACACGGCTCTCGCACGATTTCCTCCTAGAACGAGATGCGCACCCGATTCATCGCCAACTTCCAAGGCACCTGCGATCGGCCCCCGGCCATGAGTGACTTGCGCCGCATCAAGCAGCAGTTAGGGGAGACCCTGCAAAAGTTCATCCAACGCTTCAACAACGCTCGCCTTAAGATCCCCAGGGTGTCTGAGGAGGCCATCATCTCAGCCTTCTCCGACGGTGTGCGTGACATCAAGATGAAGGAAGAGCTCGCGATCCATGAAGACCTGTGCACATCCCTGGAGCTGTTCAACTTGGCGACCAAGTGCGCCAGGGCTGAGGAAGGACGCCTTTCCCTTCTCGAGCTGCCGGCTGCCGAACCAGAAGAGAAGAAGCCCAAGGTCAAGGACGTGAAGCGCAAGGGGCTGCCGTGCTTGCAGAGCGAACACCAAGCGAGGAAGGGATCAGCTGAGTCATCCAAGGGCGATCGATGCTGCGTGTACCATGACCTCCACACCCACAACACCAACGAATGCCAAGAGCTCAGGGCCCGTGCAAGGGGACGAGCATGCCGGCCGATGCCCGGCGCTTGACCGGGGCTATGGCCGAGGAGGAGGAAGAGGCGGAGGGCGATGGGAAGACCGTGGCCCTCGCCAAGGGTGGCGTGGACCGACCTCGCGAGGACCCGGCAGGGGATCAGCCTCGCGAGGAGATTGGAGGACCCGCCATGAGGGAGGCTGGAGGGATCAGCCTCGCGAAGATAGCTCCCAAGGCATCCCAGGCCTCCCTCCTTCGCCACCGCAGCCAAGGAGAAATGAAGACCATCATCAGGACGAGGGGGCTGGGGGCTTCCAGGAGCCGCGCGCAATCGCTTGCATCCTGGGCGGAGCTCAAGCCCCAGCCTCTCAGCGCATCTTCAAGCGATTCGCCATGAAGTGAATGCAGTCCTCCCGGGCTCAAAGCCACACGCCTCGGTGGTCGTGGCGCCATCACATTCGGCTCGGCGGATCAGCTCAAGTCTTGACCACATCCGAGTCCTCCGATGCTTTGTTCCCCAATCATCGGCAATGTGCAGGTCACGGGACCCTCGCCGATGGCGGAGCAGGGCTCGGTGTCTGTCCGTTGAGACATTCAACAATCTCCAAGTGCCATACAATCAGCCAGCCAACCAAGCCTTTCTCCGGAGTCACCGATGGCTCCACGGTTCGATAAAGGGCAGGTCTGCCTTCCTATCACCTTCGGGACGCGCGACAACTACCGCACCGAGCTCATTAACTTCGACGTTGCTCACATTCGCCTGCCATACAATGCCATCCTCGGGTACCCAGCTCTGGCCAAGTTCATGGCTGTGACCCATCATGGCTACAATGTCCTCCAAGATGCCAGGAAGCGGTGGAGTCATCACGGTGCCTTGTGAAGAGAGAGACGTTGTGTGTTCTCTGGAGCGTGCTTTCCAAGCCGCATCAATTGAAGACCCAAATCACAGGAGCGGGAGGCTTCCCGAGGCTGCTCCTAAGAATAAGAAGACATCGCCTGGCCCGACCCCTCGGGAGGTAGGACCCTCAGGGTCCGCGCTTTGCTCGAGGGCACCTCCTCTGTCGCATAGGAAGGCGCGCCCGGCGCCCTCTTCGAGCAAGGCTCGGGGGCTCTCTCCTGGAGGGCCACCGACTTTGGTAAGATCACGAGGGAGGCGCTCGGGCACCACTTGGAGGCGTGTTTCAAAGCACGTTTCCCTTAGGAAGGAGCAAGGCAAGGAGGGCCAAACCCTCAGGAGTACGTCAGCAAGATCATTCAGGAGCTGCGGGAGTCAAGAGTCATGAGTGGCAGCCGCCGCTTACCCGCCGTAGCTCCCCATCCAGGCGAGGATGGTGGGCTGCGCGTCTGCATCGACATACCAGGGCTCAACCGAGCCGCCTCTCAGGAGCGCCTCTGGCCCTCGCGCGTGGGACGCTGCGAAGGTCCACCCCACAGCTATGTTTGCCTGCCTTACGGCCTGCCGAAGGCGGCTGCCGTGCGTCAGCGCCTCATGAGGAGCATCCTGGAGGCTCAAGTGGCCAGGCGTTCCGCAGTCCTGGCGGAGATGGAGATGGTTCGCGAGGAGCCACCAGCGCCTCCGGAGTCTCCCGAGGCTCCTGGGCCTGGGGGCTCGTGAAGATCGGCTTCCGCCGAACGCGGCTGCCGTGCGTCAGCGCCTCATGAGGAGCATCCTGGAGGCTCAAGTGGCCAGACGTTCCGCAGTCCTAGCGGAGATGGAGATGGTTCGCGAGGAGCCACCAGCGCCTCCGGAGCCTCCCGAGGCTCCTGGGCCTGGGGGCTCGTGAAGATCGGCTTCCGCAGCGCACGACGTCCGCTACTTCAGCATCCCTTCATCTCCAACATCACCAGGGAGCAAGGAAGGGAGCTGCTGGCAGACATACACAGTGGAGACTGTGGGCATCATTCGTCATCACGGATCCTCGTTGGCAAGGCGTTCCGCAGCAGGTTCTATTGGCCCACGGCGCTCAATGATGCCGTGGAACTGGTGAAAGCTTGCGAGGCCTGCCAATTCCATGCCAAGCAGATCCATCACCGTGAGGAGGTCTGCAAACTATACCCATCTCATGGCCATTCGCAGTCTGGGGGCTGGATACCCTGGGCCCGTTCCCTCGGGCGCCGGGAGGCTGTCGCTACCTCTACGTCGCCGTGGACAAGTTCACCAAGTGGGCTGAAGTGGAAGCCATCCGCACCATCCCCGCAGGTTCCGCGGTCAAGTTCATCAAGGGCATCGTGAGCCGGTTCGGGGTGCCGAACCACATCATCACCGACAACGGTTCGCAGTTCACCAAAGAACCTCTTCAAAACATACTTGTGCTAACCTTGGGGCCTTGGTATGCTACGCCGGTAGCACACCCGCGGAGCAACGTTCAGGCCGAGCGGGCCAACGCAGAGGTCCCGAGGGGCCTCAAAACCAGGACCTTCAAGAAGAAGCTGGAAGCCTGCGGCAGGGGCTGGTACGATGAGCTTCAGTCTGTGATGTGGTCCATCCGCACGACTGCGACCAAACCGACTGGCGAGACCCCGTTCTTCCTGGTTTATGGAGCTGAAGCGGTCCTCCCTCACGATGTGAGACGTCGTTCCGCACGGGTCCTGGCGTTCGACGAGGCGCAGTAGGGACGCCATGCGGGGGACGGACCTCTTGCTGGGGGAGGAGCATCGTCGAGAAGCCGTGCTACGAGCAGCAAGGTACCAACAAGCACTGCGGCGATACCACTGCCGCAACATTCGCCCAGGACTCTTGAGGTAGGGGACCTCGTGCTCAGACGGGTTCTCTCGGGGAGGGATTGCATAAGCTCTCTCCCATGTGGGAGGCCCGTTCAAGGTTGTTCATGTTTCCAGGCCCGGCCCGCCGCTTGGAGACTCGGGAGGGGTGCCCGTCGTAACGCATGGAACATCCAACATCTCCGAAGGTTTTACCCCTGAAAAGGCCCGGTGCCTGTGAATAAGGCGAATGCATGTGAAGTTGTTGCGTTTCGGAAAAGGCCCGGTGCCTGTGAAGAAGGCGAATGCCTGTGAAGTTGTTGCGTTTCGGAAAAGGCCCGGTGCCTGTGAAGAAGGCAAATGCGTGTGAAGTTGTTTCGTTTTGGAAAAGGCCCGGTGCCTGTGAAGAAGGTGAATGCCTGTGAAGTTCTTGCGTTTCGGAAAAGGCCCGGTGCCTGTGAAGAAGGCGAATGCCTGTGAAGTTGTCGCGTTTCGGAAAAGGCTCGGTGCCTGTGAAGAAGGCGAATGCCTATGAAGCTACTGCAATAGGGAAAAGGCCCGGTGCCTGTGAAGAAGGCAAATGCCTGTGAAGCTCGCCGCCTGTGACACTCTCACGTAATAATGAGTGTGTCTGTACATGCTCCGGAGTCTCCGGGGTGCCGCCCTCGGGCCTCGGGGGCTCCCACCCACGCCAAGCGGCAGCACTTAGCTCCGTGCTGGTGAGAAGACATCGCATACTAGATTAGGTGCCGTACGCGGCTTCTTTCATTTGCTTTCTGCAGTTGGCTTGTTCATTCCCATTTGAAGTTTTATTGAAGTTGTTGCCGCCTTTGGCTTGTGACTCTCTGCCTTTTTCGCTCCCCTGCCTTGATTTCTTCCGCACGAGTCTCGTGAGGGAGCAGCCTTGAGCACGCACCCTCACGGCGTTTTCCGCTTCGCCGTCCGAGGCTTCCCAAGCCGGGTCCGCTACGGGAGCAACCGTCCCAGTCCGTGCCCCACAGGCACCGCGACACGAACACAGGGCCTGGATCGGTCGCCCATGCAACTGAGGCCGGAAGTTACCTCTCCTGACTAACCTTTGCAGGACATGAAGCGTTCGATGAGGCCTCGGCCTCGGGAAGCGAAGACCACGACAGGTCCCCCCGAGCTAAGTAATTTCTACGCCGCAGCGTGTGGCATGAGAGGCATAATACGTAAATAGCGAAATAAAGCGACGACCATTAATAGCAACAGTCCAAGCACGCCCACGCGGGGCCCTACACTACTGTCTTTTTGCGCAGGAAGGGGGGAAGGACAAAATAGGGGCGACTCGCTTGGCACCAACTCGCGGCAAAGGCTTGTACCGCCTCCGGAGCTCAGGCGGACTCCCTCTCGCACTTCACCGGGGCGCGACGGCGGGCAGACCCGCTACCTCCCTCCAGGCGGGCGCGACGGCACGGGGGCTGGTCGCGACCACCGTTGGAGGAGCTGCTGTCCGAAGGAGAGCCACCGAACCTCGACGAGCCCCGAGCGCCGCCGACCACGCGCGCGCTGCCATCTTCATCCTGGTCGTCGCCAGGGCTGGGCCCATGGCCGCGGTCGTCGTCCTCGGGGCAGCACCCGACGCAGCGACAGTCTTCCCCGAACACCCTCACGTAGAGGGTGGCATCGCCGTCAAACTTGAAGTGCAGGGTACACCGCCGGCTTAGACCACGCGCGCGGGCAAACGTTTGGCAGCCGCGGGTCAGGGCCACGCTCCTAGCGGCGGAGACTTCCAGCGAAGCCTAGGAGGCCCGGCTGCAGCAACCTTCCGCCTGGAGCCAGAGGCCGCCCGGGGCGCCGGCCGGAAGTTCACCTAGAAGGAAGCGGGGAAGCTGGAGCCAGGTGCTGGTCGGCTCCACCGACCACACGACAAACTCCAGCAGCACCTCTGCCGAGTGGAAGCGCGGCCTAGGAGGTCGCGCGATCGTAGCGCGCCCCCCATATACGGCATGGCGCCCATCACCGCGCAGGAGATCGCCTCCACGGCCGCGAGAAGCCGCTGCGGGAGCCACAGGGTGCTTCCGTGGACGGTCTCGACCACGCTTGGTCAGGGGAGAGTCAGGCTCCACCTGGTGGGCCTTTCCCTTCTCCGCGGCCGAGAACCTCTTCGACGGAGCCATGGAGAAGAGGGAGAAGCAAGAAGAGATGGGATGGAAGAGCTCGCACCGTTCCGTACTTATAGCCGGAGGAGGCCAATCGTCGGCCTCCACGATCGCGGGTAATCATGACCCGTTTTTGCATACAGGGACTTATCAAGTCATGCGGTTGCCGAGGCATCATGGGAAGTGGAGACGCCCAAGACCAACAAATCACCACGCGGCACTCAAGGCATCAAGCTGTTGGGGCCAGCGGCGCTTCGCACTTGCCCTTTCTCTTCTCTGCTAGGCCAAGTCCAGGCGCGCCTTGGGCCCGGGGGCTACTGTCGGCGTTCTGGGAACAGGGGTACCCAGACCTGCGGCGTGGCTCAAGGGGTGGCCTAGTACGGACCATCTTCATCAACACAAGCTCAAGACCCTTGCGAGGGGCCAAGCCTCGCGGGGCGGATGACAGGAAGTTTCCTCAGGCACGGCCTCCTCAGGCTGGCTCGCGAGGAGGCGGAGAGATCAAGGCGGGGTACCTCACGAGGTGCCCATGACACAAGCCATGACGACCGAGGGCGCCAGGCGGGCGCCAGCCCGCGCAGTGTCCTCATTTCCCCTTTGGTGCAAAGGAGGCAAGCGCAGGCCAAGGCATCAGGCAAAGGCAACCATTTCGATGCAACAAGACCAAGACCAGCAGAACGGCAGGAAGGAGGTCATCGTGGAGCCCAAGCCGGCGTCACCGTCGGAGTCTTTGGCAAGCGAAGACCGACTTTAGTCAGGATAAGTGTATTAGATGTTCCCCTTCAAAATGGCCAATTGTTGGCGCCCTTCCCGCTCAATATTTGGGAAGAGGCCCAGGGCCTCCCACTATAAATAGAGCTAGCCACCACCAAGGCAGGGGGGCATCTAGAGGATCGGCATCTAGAGAGAGAGAAAGAGAGGCGACTGAACTCCCCTAGCAGTTCATCGCCCCAGCTCAAGAACAGTCCCTCGCAAGGCTGTTCTTCCCTTGTACTGTTCATCATCAGCCCCAAAGGCAATCCACCACACCACACACTAGAGTAGGGTATTACACCACAATGGTGGCCTGAACCAGTATAAACCTCGTGTCCCTTGTGTTGTTCTTTGTGTAGTTTAGATCCTTGCGAGGCGACGAGATGTAGGTAGGTTGGAGGTGCGATCTCCGCGTGCACCCCAGAGTTCGAACCTAGAGGGTCTGCCGGAACCCGAAATCCGACAAAAAGGATAAGAAAATTATAGTTGCACCTTACATGAGCCGGACAGCCAACCTTAATGTTCCTCAATTTTAGTGCAACTACTAAAGAAGAACCTGCCAGCTCACAAGAGCAAGTACTTCTTGCTAGTGAATGATGCAATCTTTTCTTCATTTCGGTGAACTTCTGAGGAAAAAGGCATGAATTGAATCATGGAACTCCAGGCAGACCTCATCCAAGTAGAGTTGGAGGTTGAGTTCAAGGAGGACGCTATTAAAGCGAAATCATGCTCTCATGTCTCCTTGTTTGTGTTGTGCAAACATGTTGTGCAAACAGGAATACTCAACTATAGATGTTGTGACGGTCAAGAGAATTCACCAAGTTCTTCGATTGTATGACATGGCTAGCAAAGATGGATTTAATCCTGATATTCACTTTATCAAAAGGCTCTAATGGGTTGGTTCTTAATCTTGCAAGCTGGGAATCAGTGAGATGTGTAGGCATCTTTGTTGTACTTATTATTTGAATCTTATTTGTTGGTTCTGAATCTTGCAAGCTGGGAATCAATGAGATGTGTAGGCATCTTTGTAGTACTTATTATTTGGATCTTATTTGTTGGTTCTGAATCTTGCAAGATGGGAAACAATGATATGTGTAGGAATCTATGATGTACTTATTATTTGGATCTTATTTGTTGGTTATGAATCTTGCGAAATGGGAAACACGGCATGATGATGCGAGAGGACAACAACCATAACAAACAGTTCAAACTTGGTAGTATTATCTTTGTGAAAGTCGACAAATGTCTTGATCATGTGCGTCTGAGAATAATAATTCTAATTGTTGTGCATGTTGATCCCGGTGGCACCGATAGAACGAGCGAATGCATTGCTTGTTTTAAGTATAAATTTCTATTAAAGCTAATTAAATTTAAGTAAAGTGACCACTAACTCCTGTTGTTACAGTACCAATACAGATCCGCTCGTGAACCGACGTGTGGCCGAGGGTGCATCTTCTGTCGGGCGTGCAGCGGACGAGGGAGGGGTAGTAACTGTTGTTGCCTATACACACTCAGCTTACTGTTGAATCTAGTTCCCCAGGAGCTGAAAAATGAACTGCTGCCGCCGCCTACACACTCGTTCACTCGAAGAGACTCCAATGGAGATCCGAGGGGTGAGCCTGCTGGATATGGACTTCAGCAAGGAGTTCCCCTTTGAGTTCACCGTTCAGTCCTATGGCTGCACCAAGTTGAATGTCCCAACGATACGGACTCGGTGAAGCTCTGCCTCGCCTCAGTCCTATGGCAGCACCAGGTTCTGGAGCATTCGCCTGTTTCATCGGCAGCGCCGAATGCACCTTCGCTACGTTGGAGAGAAGGAAGAGCATAATGATTCGCCATCCGGTGCAACAAGCTTGTCGACATCCGAAGCAATACAAGATCATCGAAGCAGGCGGAGAAGGACTCCGTGGTTGACCTTCTTTGAGACCATCATCGACCACGACGCCAACATGAAAGAAGACGACCTGAACATGTGGGAGGTACCTCTGGATCTAGCCTACATAACCTATGCGGCCAAGGACGCATACGCATGCTACGACATGTACAGGCAGATCTTGGACATGAGGACATGTCTGCTTCCCGTAACCGACGAGTACCACGAACTGTACCGCAGCGTCATGATCAAGCGTGCCAGGAAGGTCTAGATGTTGTACTTTATCTTTTTATAAGCACCTTTATCATCTGAGTGTTTCATGCATTAGCCTATGTGTCGTAATTATCTGTTTTGTCCGAAATATTTCTTTTAAGAACCCATTAACCTGATTGCTATTTTTAGTGGCTATTTGCTTATGTATGTAAACTAGTTCACTTGTCCGTAAAAACTAGTTCACTTTCGGCTGTCGTGCTTTGAATCTCCTTCCTCCCAACATATTCTCCTCCTCGGTGGACCCAAAGAGGTCTCTGAATTTTCTCCCACTTTCTTTTTCGATGTAAACTGAGTTTTCTCCCAGTACTTTTCCCTAGAACCAACTCAACTGTCCCACGTCTAGCCTAAAAAATAATAATACCCTGCGTACTATTAATTCATCAAATTAAAATGGTATTTTATTTCGTAAGTTGAAAGTTCTTACAAAATAATAATAATAATTGTTTATATATAACTTGGCAAGTTAACTCCTAGTGATTGCGTACATAAGCTTGCAAAGATTTTCTTGACGATGCAATCATGTGTTTATGTTTTATAAAATTTCTCCGTCTAGCCCAACATGATATTTTCACCCAGCCCGGCAAGTCCGCTGGATTTCGAGAAAAATGCAAATGGGATTTAAACAGTTGCATAGATGCTACATCATTGTTTCACCCAGCCCACCAAATGGACTAAAAAACAAATGGACTGGTGACATGTGGGCCAAGAGGTCGAAGTTTAAGAAGGCGTTGGATTTACATCCAACGGCGGCATTCTTCTTCAATCTCGTCTTCTTCCCCAGTAGCTGCCGGAACACTTTGCTCCAGCCTTGGCGTGAGGCGTTGTTTTGCGCTCCTCAGCGAAACGCTACCCCGCCGACGGCCAGGCCATCCCTCCACTCCGCACCTCCTGTTATTCTGCCGAGTGTAGGCCCACCCCGCACCCGAACCAGTCAAGTTCCCCACTCCTCTCCGTGTGCGGCTCCACTGCCGCGTCTTCCCCATCTCCGGGTCGTTCCAGTCTGGGGCCTCGCCATCGTCCACCACCTCGGTGCGCTCGGCGCGGCGTGGTCAACGTACGAGAGTCATCGGAAGTTGACTGTACGTGGAGAGCCTGACGGCTGGGACCCATGAGGTCGATGGTCGCAGCAAGGAAAGTTCCTCCTTATTACGCCTTGTCACGTGCCTTTATGCGTGGGAAGGGCTTACGTATTTTCTTGAAAAAACGTTCCCGCCGACAGTCGAGACTCCACCAGCTATATCTTCACACGCAAGGAAGCGCCTCCTTATTACGCATAAAAAAATGAATACCCCCTGCTAGGTGGGACCCACCATAGTGGGTGCCTGACTTGTGGGCCTACTAAGTTGACAGGGACGGAGGGTTTTGTCAACTTAGTCAATATGAACGATTCTAGCTCCAGTGACCGGACGATGTCCTTCCAACGGCCATAGTGCTTCTTCAACCTCTGGTCTTCTTGCTCCAGCTGCCCAAAGCAGCGCTTAGTCGCCAGCGTGCTCACGCCTCTCGTGGTGGCGGCTGTGATGCCACGGAGGCCTCACCGCCCCTACTACTCCCACCGCTGGCCCAGGGTATCCCTCTACTCACCCACACCCCCTGTTATTCTGCAGCGACGGCAGCCTCACACCGCAGCCGAACCAGTGAACCCTCGTACTCCTCTCCGTGCGGGCTTCCACTTCCGCGTCTTCCCCAGCTCCGTGTCGTCCCCTTCCTAGGCCTCGCCGTCGTCCACTGCCGTGGTGATCTCCGCGCGCGTGGTCAATGTGGTCAAGGATCGACTTCCATCGGAAGAGTACTGTACGTGGAGAGGCTGACAGCTGGGTCCACGGCCACAGCCCAGTTTTTTTGTGATTTACCAAGTAAGTCGCTTTGTCGAGCTGTTGGGCTGCAAATATTTCAAGACGAGGAGAGCTTTCATTCGGTGGCCGAGAAAATGGCCCATCGATAATGAGAAATGGGCTATACATTTTAAAACACATCAAACCGGCAATTAGTTTCAAATATCTTTTTTTCATTTCGAGATTTTAAATTACATTAATTTTTATGCATGGAGAATTTGTTGGATTTTATATTGATATACATTTATTTTTAAAATCAGTTTTAATGTGAGTCAAAATTTCGGGATTAAAAACAGTTCGGACCGCACCGAAATATGCAAAATTTCGTATTTTTTTAACCGTGGCCACAATATGGGCTGTAATGCTAACAAAAAGAATATGGGGTCCAAAAAAAACCTTAAGAATTAGCAAATGGGCTGTAAATTGTTAGAAATAATGGCAGATGGGTTGTATGTTGTTTTCCACAGATTTGAGGCTTTCCTAAAAAGGTTGGCCTTTACAAGCGATGGATCGTTGGATGTCCATCGAACGGCCGTCGTGCTTCTTCAATCTCTGCTCTTCCTGCTCCAGCCACTCTAATAAGCGCTGGTGGGATTGCCTGCTCCCTCCTCCCCGCGGTCGGCTGTGCTGCCGCGTAGGCCTCACCACCCCACCGTACTCCCATCGCTGGCCTAGCCATCCCTCTACTCACCCACACTGCTTTGTTATTCTCCGGCGACGGGCAGACGTAACCAAGAAACCTCGTACATCATACTCCCCTCCGCGTGGGAAACAACTGCCGAGTGTTCCCTGCCTCCGTGTCGTTACCTTACTAGGCCTCGCCGTCGTCCACCGCCCTGGTGCTCTCGGCGTGGCCTGGTCAACGTGGTCAACGACCGACATGCATCTGGCGGATCATGCGTGGAGAGGCCGACAGCTGGGTCCACGGCCGCACGCAAGGAAATGCCTCCTTATTACGCGCAAAATAATGATTCCTCCACATGACATCGAGGGACCCAATCGAAAGGGCCTCTCAGATTTCGCGAAAAAAACGTTCATTACCGACCAGTACTCCACCCACTATATCTTCGCACGCAAGGAAGTGCCTCCTTATTACGCACAAAAAATGGAATACCCCCCCTGTTAGCTGGGACCCAGTATAGTGGCAGGTTGACTTGTGGGCCTACTATGTTGACGGGGACGGAGGGCTTTGTCAACTTAGTCAATATGCACGATTCTAGCTCCAGTGACCGTACGATGTCCATCCAACGGCCGTAGTGCTTCTTCAACCTCTGGTCTTCTTGCTCCACCGCCCAAACCAGCGCCGGTCGTGCCTCGTGCTCCTGGCTCTCGTGGCCGGCTGCGATGCCGCGGAGGCCTCACCGCCCCCTACTACTCCCACCGCTGGCCATGCCATCCCTCTACTCAGCCACACCCCCTGCTTTTCTGCGGTGACAACAGCCTCACACCAGAGTGAACCACTGAACCCTCGTACTCCTCTACGCGTGGGCATCCACTGCCGCGTCTTCCCCGGCTCCGCGTTGTCCCCTTCCTAGGCCTCGCCATCGTCCACCGCCCTGGTGCTCTCGGCGCGGAATGGTCAATGTGGTCAAGGAACGGCTTCCATCGGACTTGGACTGTATGTGGAGAGGTCGACAATGGATCCACGGGCAAAGAAGGAAGTGCCTCCTTATTACGTGCAAAATAATTATTCCTCCACCTGACAGCGGGGACCCACCGGACGGGCCACCGTATTTCGCGAAAAAAATGTTAGCCCCTGACTGCTGGGACCCACCAGCTACATCTTCGCACGCAAGGAAGTGCGTTCGGGCAAAAAAAACGATTCGCCCCCCAGACAGTCGGGACCCACCTGGTCGAAGCGTACGAGGCGCGCATGTGTCATAGTAGAGGCGCGTATGTGTCGTAGTAGAGGCGCGCACGTAGCATGTACACGTACGTACAGCGGCCAGGGTGCAAGAAAGAAAATACGGCCACGTATGTGTACATAGGGGCGGGGTCTCGAACGCCTACTCGTGCATACGTACGGCGATGGCTCGTGTACATGGCTGGGTCGGAACGGAGAAACAGTGTCATCGTCGTGTTCATGGGGAGGCAAAGGAATGCGTCTCGTTCATCGGGAGGCAACGGAACGCGTGGGAGCCAACCGGCTGGGTCGGAACAGAATGCGTGGTCGTGTTCATCAGGAGGGCTTGGACGGAACAGGCGATGGAAACGAGGCCTGGCGTACCGCACAACAGAGGAAATGGACCTCCTACGTTCGGAACGGGGTCCTGTTGATCGGGAGGGGTGTGGCGTACCGCAAAACGGAGGAAACGGACCTCCTACGGTCGAAACGGGGGTCCTGTTGATCGGGAGGGGTGTGGCGTACCGCAAAAGCGGATTTAAACGGACTTGTGTTGGAGCGCCACTGATCAAACGGGGTCTGTTCGCCGGGAGGGGTGTGGCGTCTTGCAAGCAGGACTCCACGATCTACTGTTCATCTCCATCGTCGACCTCCTCCAGCCTCCACGGGCTCCTGTTCATCCACCCTCCACCGCGCGCTACTCCACCGGCAACTGTTGAACCACCCCTCCACCGTCTACTGTTCATCCAGCCCTCCACACCACGGGGTCCTGCTCAACCACCCCTCCACGGGCACCCCTCCATCGTCTATTATTCATCCAGCCCTCCACACCACGGGGTCCTGTTCATCCACCCCTCCACGGGCACCCCTCCACCGCTTCTCTGCTCATCCAGCCCTCCACCACACCACGAGGTCTGTTCATCCAGAGGCAACGCCACCTCTCACGATTCATCCAACCCCCGCATAACACTCACTGTTCATCCAATCGATCGGCTTGATTAGCGGCGATGGCGAAGAATCGCCGATCGGGTTGATTATTGACCATCGATCGATCGCTCGGGTTCGATGTAGCGTAGCCTGCGGGTAATCGCTTCGGGTTCGATTAGAGCCCAACGCCTCGCTCGACTTGATTAGAGCCAACGCCTACACACGCAGCGACGTGTACGAGAAAGCAGCGCATCGCTTGGCCTGACCTCCCATCGTAACCAGGAACTCGCCGAAATTTTCCTCGCCCTCGCTTCTACCACGGTTTTTTCCGTCATGGACGGCCCAAAGAATGTCATGCAGCTGTGTCTTCGGCCCGCCCAGGATGAAAAGCCCATTTTCTGTCATGATTTTTTGTCATAGAAGTAGGAGCCCACCACATCTATGATGATACCGGGTTTTGTCACAACTATCGTCATAGAAGTGTCATATGTATGACAGAAAAAATGTCATGGATGTGTCTTTTTTTTTAGTATCGATCAAGCCGCGTAGATGGTGACTACATTGTTGTTGCTGGTGGTTTGAGAGAAACTGAATTGAAAATATTCCTGGATGTATAATCTGTCAGGTATCATCTGTAATTTGGATTCAAGTTTCAGATGTCTTAGATATATTGTATCTTCATCATTTTCTCTAGCTTGATACTGTGCCAAGCCACGACCCTCTCTCCTCTGCTGTGGTGTAAGTGGTGCGGGGACACCCGCGCGCGTTCGAGGGAGAGCTAGCCCGTAAGGTGCCTTTTGGCCTACCTCTTATGGTCCTCACCTGGTTCAAGTGCTGGGATTTGAAAAGCTAGAGATGCACTTTTTCCTGGGATTCTGACATGGATTTTATTGCAAGCAATGGCCCCTGGAGATTCCGTCATGCATTGTTTAACAAGCTCAGTCATTGTGTCAATTAAAACTGAAAAGGACGTGTCAAAACTTATTAAAAGGAAACAATTTGTTGTCTCTTGGCTTTTTGGTTGCAAATGCACTATTTTTTTGGAGAGAACAAATGCACTATTATTGAGATAGAGAATGCACGTCAACTACACAAAAAATTATCATGGTGTTCAATTTTCCAATCTTCCACTTAATTTTGTTTCTATCATTTAGTTTGTTTTCTCTTTTCCAATCTTTCACGTAATTTTGTTGTTCAACAGATGGACCGTGAGTTTGGAATTAGGCGGCCACGGCGCGTAGTCTGCCGCGGCGCTGCGTCGGCATCCCATTACCTGCAGGACCATGGCCCCATGGCGTCGGCGTCATTGACCACAGCAATGTCGACGCCACCCGGGACGTGTACTGGACCGAGGCTTTGTGATATGAGTAGATCATCCAAGAGGGTTAGCATTTGCACATCAGTGATCATCCAAGGAGTACTACTATTATGTTTTAGGTTGTTGTTGCTGTTTTAATCAACTATGAACTGCCACTTTGAGTTGTGATATTTCTGGCCTGATCTCCATCCAGGACCAGGAATGTACATTTGAATTTCTGATTTGAGATGGATCACGGAATAATAGTTTCCTGTCAAATTTAGTAAACCCAGGACTAGGCAGAATCAAATGCTTTTGCATTCAAAACGAATGATTGAAAAAGAAACTAAACAACATGTCACTAATTCTAACCTATAAGGATTCTGGACGACCCGCACTCCCGAGAGTCCCTCGATTTCGATCGCATTTTTGCCGTTCGATCCGGCTTGGTCGGGTCAACGAGGTTGCACTGCCGTTTGATCTTTACAGACTGTTTTGACTTAGTGTTATTTCGTGGCTTACGATGACTGGTGGGCTCAGTGAAATCCTCCATTGGCTGGGTTAGATTTCCTCGGGTGAGCCGCTCCTGGCGCATCCCGTGTCCCATCGCGCTGACCGCGTCGTGGTGTGCATCGTGGGGAGCCGCAGAGTGGTTGGCCCGCGTTTGTGCTCTCGCGATGACGAGTGGGCCGGCGCGTCGGCTGCTGTGGCTACGCGCACCTTACGGGATTGGACGATCACGGTGTAGCGTCACGGGGTTGTTTGAGTGGGCTGCGCAGGGTGGGCCGGCGCATGTTGCACACGTTTTGGGTGGTGCGATGACACGTGGCCTTGCTCCTCCCGGTCCCTCTCGTCGGTTGCAGTGCCTCGGCGTCTCATCTGGAATTTAGGCTCACGGATATTTCCTCAGACCAACCACTTGTGTCACGTCGCTCCTCGCACGCTGCCCGTGTCGTGCGTCGTGGGGAGACGTGCGAGCGCCGCGCTATGGGCTGGGCCCCTCCTCTGCGAGCCGTGCATCGAGCCTGCGCGTCCTTGGTGGCTCCTTCCCCAATCACCACAGTCCACAGCCGCCGCACCCCTCCCTCCTTCCTCCTCGCCGCCGCACCTCTTTTTCTCTTCCTCTTCCCTCCATCGTCACCACAGACACCGGTCCGCTCCCTCCTCCTTCTCTCATCAGCCACCACCGCACGAACCTCCCTAGTCGGGGTGGGGGCACAAGGCCGTGGCGAGCATCTGTTCCCCCTCCATCGTCGCCCACCGCCAAGCCTTATTCCTCTCCTGTCCTGGCCTCGTCTCCTGCGACTGGTGGTGGAGAGCCATGGGTGATGGAGAGGAGGAAGGGGGTAGGGGAATAACAGGGAAGGGGATTTACAGGAAAAGCTTCACTCCCAGATTTTGTGCCCCAAACCGTGTTGGTTTTTTGGTTTCAGTCCGTTTTTCCGGATGTCCACCTTGGTCTCCTCGTCCCTTTATCTTGCCTGCCTTGCTCGTGTGCTTCTCCTTATTAGGTCAGGTAAATGAATTATTCTTTCCCTTCTCTTTGCGCCATTCCATTAAATGCTTGTGTTCTAATGAGTTCATTTCCCTTTGTTTTGCAGGTTCTACGATATACTGTCTTGTTGCATCTTTGTTCTGCTCGTGGAGGTTCGCTCACTTTTCTAGCTAGATGCTGCATTTTAGTTTCTCTACGTATCGGCATGTTGTTTGGTCCGCTGATGGTATTGATAATCTGGTTTTGGCTGGGTGTTGTGTTATGTTTGTCGCCTAGGTTTCTGTTTACCATGGTTACCCTTTGTTCCATGGGGTCTAGGATCATCGTGTTTTTTATAGGCGTAGCTAAATCCGAAGTTGTTTTCATATTCAGAATAATAGAAATATTTTTTGTAGAGGAACACAAGTTTGCAGGCTGCCAATTTAGTGCTCGTGTACAACCACTCTTGATTTTTAGTTAATCTGTTAACTCAGAATCTATAAAAGAATTCCTCTTTGCTTTTGGGTTCCCACTTTAATTGGTTAACTCAGAAACACCACACTAATGTCAGCTTGCTTTATTTGGTGGTCTAACACCAGTAAAATTTCCTGTTGAACACTTGAACTGAAAAGATAATAGTTCAGCATATTGTGAAAAAGTAGCTAGCTAGGGATCTTTTGGTTTGAAAGAACCATACAACTATTACTTGAGTAGATATACTGTCAAGATTCTGATGGTGTTCTATATTGATGTCATTATGAGTATAATAGCAGCAATGCAAAGCAATGTGGTGGTATCCTGTAGTGGGATATATTTACCTTTTCTGAACAGATACCAAACATGACTGCAATTAATTTCTCCTTCAGGAAAGACGTTGTGGATGATGAGATTATGAATACAATTTTTGTCAACATTGAGGAGGTGGCAGGTAGGCAAGTGGTAGAGAATCACCTCGAAAGATCAGGGCGTATTCCTAGATTGGCAATTATGCTAGGATGGTACGTGAGACAGTGGGATGCATCAGCTTTATAACATTCTAGTAATTACTATGTATTTCCACCCTTTTTGTTTCTAGCTGATGCATAACTTTTGGTACATGAATCAATAGAGCTTCTTTTTTCGATGCTCCAAAGATCTATGTGCACTGCTGCTCGCTCAATTATGTTTGATACTTTCTTTTTTGTACCAATCTCATGTTAACTCAAAACTCGCAGTACTTACTCCATTGGTTTTTGGTGGAATTTCCACCAAGGTTTATTATCTCCAGATCAGATGTAATTTAGTTATTTTGGAAATAACTATATACATTGAAAGACTTAAATGAGTTGATGTTGTGGGCAACCTCTATTTTACTAGCCAATTCTACCCATCTAATAAAAGCTCAAAGGGAAATGGAAAAAATCTAGCATGATCTGCCTTGGGTGACCTCCGTCTTGCTTTACAACTCCATACGGCTACCTACGTATACATATGTACAGGTTCTGTTTGGGCTGTACTCAAATCACATAGAGCTGTTAACATGTGCCATCGTCATGTACAGGTTCCAATTTGTTCCCTTGCCATTGTGTGCCTTCCCCATGTTTACTCCAGAAAAGTGGAATGTGCAAAGCTTCTGTGTTGATTAGTCAAATACTTGCTTTGCCTTGAAAACTGTCCCCATCTATGTTCCAGTTTTTTTGGTATGAATTTCATATTTACCTGGAATGGACGAACATGTTCGCAGGGATTTTAGAAAAATATATGTGAATGCATCTTTCTAATAGAAGTGTTGCTTATCAGAGCTTCTATGATCCATGGCTTAATAGCTTAATGGTTCCCATAAGATTGTAGCCTACCTTATTAGGTTTGACTGCCATATTTTCCTTCATGTCATTGGTTAACCATGCCTGGCTGACTACTATATTTATATATGCACAAAGTGCTTATTTCTTTCGTGCTTCCAGATTATCAAGGTATGAGCAGAGTAGTGAGGGATGAGATTTTTTTTTGGAATAATGAGATGAACAGGAACAGAGTATCAAGGTTGTTGCTGCTCATCCTTAGAAAAAAAATGTTGTGGTTGCTCATGTAATATTCACACTCGATGACAATGTATTGTATTTGCATGAGCTCGATCACATTCTTACTTGATCGCGAGAATGTCAATCACATATGCTTGATAGACTATACATGCGTTAGTATGCTGCAAGATAATCATTCAAACAGGTATGTTGCAAGTGTGACATGCATGACTTCATGCAGATTTGTTAATCAACATGCATTTTCATGATTATGTGATGTTTTTTTTTTGTAGAAGAAATGTAAAAGGTAAAATTTACAGGCCTGGCTTACTTTGGTATTAACCTAATTTTACGAAAAAGGCAAACCTTTTGAAAACACTTTGAGTTTAAAATAGGACCTTGCGCTGGTCATCCAATAAAAGCCAAAACAGATAAGCCCGCGTGAAAAAACTTAAAACGTTGATTAAACTACCGTTCTGTTATCCGACTACTGAATGACACCAAATCCAGACTTGAAAGATTTATGTTCATGGATCATGCAGCAAAAGGAAAGGAGAAGAGAATCGCACATATAGCCAGGAGCAGGCAAGATTTGTTCAAAATCGAGCGTGGCAGGCGACAGCAAGAAGAGCAGGGTTCTCACAGGAGTTCTGCTAAAGTAATGCTGAAAAATGAAATTCCATGTACTTTACTTTTAGGTACACACGAGAATATAGTACACATTTGATTACTGACTGAAGACACCATTGTGGTTGTGCATGTGTTTCCGAATGCAGATTAATTTTATTGCTTTATCGTGAGAAGAATACTTGATTATAATAATCTTATGTGTCAATCCTGCACCAGTAGGTTTAATGCTTTATGATGAGAAGATTGGTTTCTGAATGTAGATTAATTTTTTTGCTTTATGATGAGGTGAATACAATACACATTTCATAAGAAGTATTTTTTGCTCAAACACGAAGTCACTGAAAAATACAAATGTTTTCAACACGAACATGATTTCAAATGGGTCTCTGCGAACATGGTAGCAAGTAATTTGTGCTATCAAATTAAAATGTGTGAATACATCTCATTATAGACAACAATCCATCATGTTTGCTATTAAAAGGGATTAAACCATGTATATTTTTTTCATCACGCACATGGATTTAGCGTGCCTCTGCGCCATTTGGCGCAACGGGTCCACTAGTTAGTTTAAAACAAGCTGCTGCTGGTGGCCTCCCCAACCTCCATTTTTTGGGGCCTGCGTTGCGGCAGTCTCCTGGCGCTGTCGGCAACGAAGCCTTGGCTTCTTATCTGTAGCTCGGTTGTGCACAGAGCCACGCGACCTGTTCAGTCTCCAATGAGCTTCACGTGCTTTTGGCGCATCACCCATGACAGGGCATTGTACTAACTGTACAATTTTTTACACCCCGATTTGAATACAAACGGACATGTATTGAAGGCCCCTTCACCTTTCATCTGTGCACTTCAATGCCATCATTCCATCAACAGTTAATGCACTGCAAATGCCTCACTGAATGGTTGGTTATGTTCTGTCTGGTTTGAGACTAAAAGTAATTAGTCGATGGTGCTATATGTATTGTTCTCAAACACAGGAAGCTATCCATGTCATCGTTTCATGTGTATTTTTTGGGAGATGTGGAAGAAAGGATCTTGCAGAATGTCCCTCATTGCACACGCACAAGTGAAAGGCTGCTCACAAACCAGCTCTCGCGCTGGTCATCTTCCCCATTTCACGCACAAGCCCTATTAGCAATAATCTTGTCTAAGTGCATCAGCTTTAGTTTGTCTACGTCCTTGCATGTTGGCATGTACTGTTTGTACATGCAACATGAGAGCAACTCCAACGGGGTGACCCAAACGGATACGGATTTTGTCCGTTTGGGTCGCCCGTCCGCCTAGCAGATATGGAGCGGACACGCACGGTCCGCAGATGTACCCAACGCGCCGCTCGTGGATGACCCAAAGCGGACAAGCGAGATGCAGTTTTCCTCCCGGCGCTTTCGCGTTCCTCCGTCGCCACAGCTTGCACTGGGAGCGTAGGAGATCGAGGGTCCGCCGGCCAGCTCGGCGCCGCAGAAAGGGCAGGAGCCGCGCGGAAGGGGCAGCACCCTCCGCCGGGGCGGCGGCATGAGCTCCGGGGGGAGCGACTGTTGCGTGGCGCGGTCAGGGTAGACGCGAGCGCACGGAGCAGCGAGGCACCAGCGAGGTATCCTCAGGCGCCGCTGCCATGGCTAGCTTCTGCGGCCGCGACGCCGGGCGCGGCCCGGCAAGGAGCCCGATGGCGCGAAGTAGGCGAGCTCCCACCCCTGCTCCCAATGGGGCGCTGTCCACGTCGTCGAACTGGATCCGGGCGGACCAGGAGGATGGGAAGCCTAGGCGGAGGAAGGCGAGGAGGAAGAAGGCAGCGGCGGCGATCTGGAGGACACAGCTGGAGGAGGAGGCGGAGGCGGGGTGGGGCCTGGTGATATTTCTGCGTGCTTCAGGCGCGTATCCTCGCTCTGATGCGTGGGTCTAGGGGCGGACACGAGAAGGCAGCAACGGACGTCAGCGGACGAGAGAGCGCCCGCTTTTGTCCACCGCGGACCCATTTGTGGCCCATTTTTGGGTTCTGTTTGGGTCGGGGTGGAAGACAAACGGACAGCAGGCGGACACGCGCGTCCGTTTGGGTCGCCCCATTGTGCCAAGTTTTCTGTCCGGATGACCCAAATAGACAAAATGGGTCGCCCCATTGGAGTTGCTCTGAGGCCTACGTGGTTTTGGTACCTATGTTTAAATCCCATCCCCCCCCCCCCCCCAAAAAAGGTAGATGTGTTTTCCTTCTGGCACACGGATTGGGAAGTATCCGTCCAGTAATTATATCCGTCTCCAGGTTAAACGGGGAAGTATTAGTCCAGGTTGGTTTAGTGCATCTATAGCCAGACGCCCTAAACCGATCTTAAATGCCCGGATGGCTCACCCAGCCACTGACTGGTCATGAAATTTTTATCCAGACGAGCGCCTCGAACGGCCGGGCTGACCGGCATCCCTCATATCCAGCCCAAATATGAGGCAGATATGGGGGCGCCCCGGCGTGTCCGCCACGTCCAACTACATCGGGGTCCCACGCGGAATCGTTCAGAAACCCAGCGGTCTGACGGACGCCTCCTCCGCAGGCGCGGTGTGAATGCCGCGTGGCGCCGTGCTACGTCTTGAGCTTGCGTTGGTTTTCCTCGAAGAGGAGAGGGTGATGCAGCAAGTGTAGCGTAAGTATTTCCCTCAGTTTTGAGAACCAAGGTATCAATCCGAGGAGGCTCCTCAAAAGTCCCACGCACCTACACAAACAAGCGATAACTCGCAACCAACGCAATAAAGGGGTTGTCAATCCCTTCACGGCCACTTGCGAAAGTGAGATCTAATAAAGATAGTATGATAAGGTAAATATATTTTTGGTATTTTATAATATAAATGCAAAAGTAAAGATGCAAATAAAAGTAGATTGAAAGCAAATATGATAAGAGATAGACCCGGGGCCATAGGTTTCACTAGTGGCTTCTCTCAAGATAGCATAAGCATTCTTGTGGGTGAACAAATTCTTTGTCGAGCAATTGATAGAAAAGTGCATAGTTATGAGATTATCTAGGCATGATCATGTATATAGGCATCACGTCCATAACAAGTAGACCGACTCACACTTTTGCATCTACTACTATAACTCCACACATCGACCGCTATCCAGCATGCATCTAGAGTATTAAGTTCATAAAAACAGAGTAACGCATTAAGCAAGATGACATGATGTAGAGGGATAAACTCATGCAATATGATATAAACCCCATCTTGTTATCCTTGATGGCAACAATACAATACGTGCCTTGCAACCCTTTACATCCTTTGGGTAAGAACACCGCAAGATTGAACCCAAAGCTAAGCAGTTCTCCATGGAAAGAAAGATCAATCTAGTAGGCCAAACCAAACCGATAATTCGAAGAGACTTGCAAAGATAACTTAATCATACATAAAAGAATTCAGAGAAGATTCAAATATTATTCATAGATAAACTTGATCATAAACCCACAATTCATCGGATCTCGACAAACACACCGCAAAAAGAGTTTACATCGAATAGATCTCCACAAGAGAGGGGGAGAACATTGTATTGTGATCCAAAAAGAGAGAAGAAGCCATCAAGTTAATAATTATGGACCCGTAGGTCTGTGTAAACTACTCACGACTCATCGGAGGGGCTATGGTGTTGATGTAGAAGCCCTCCATGGTTGATTCCCCCTCCGGCAGAGTGTCGGCGAAGGCTCCAAGATGGGATCTTGCCGATACAAAAGGTTACGGCGGTGGAAAATGTGTTTCGTGGTGCCCCTGGATGTTTTCGGGGTACGTAGGTTTATATAGGAGGAAGAAGTACGTCGGTGGCCGCCTGAGGGGCCCACGAGACAGGGGGCGCACACTATAGGGGGGGCGCACCCTCCTATCTCGTGGCTTCCTCAGAAGCTTCTTGACTTGCACTCCAAGTCCTCTGGATCACATTCGTTCCAAAAATCACGCTCCCGAAGGTTTCATTCCGTTTGGATTCCGTTTGATATTCCTTTTCTTCGAAATAATGAAATAGGCAAAAAAACAACAATATGGGCTGGGCCTCCGGTTAGTAGGTTAGTCCCAAAAATGATATAAATGTGTAAAATAAAGCCCATAAACATCCAAAAGGGGTAATATAATAGCATGGAACAATCAGAAATTATAGATACGTTGGAGACGTATCAAGCATCTAAGCTTAATTCCTGCCGTCCTCGAGTAGGTAAATGATAAAAAGAGAATTTTTGATGTGGAATGCTACCTAGCATAATTCATAATGTAATTTTCTTTATTGTGGCATGAATGTTCAGATCCAAATGAATACAAAATAAAAGTTCATATTGATAAAAGAAATAGTAATACTTCAAGCATACTAATCAAGGTAATCATGTCTTATCAAAATAGCATGGCAAAATAAAGTTCATCCCTACATAATCATATAGTTAGGCTATGCTTGATTTTCGTCACACAAAGATGTTCCCAACTTATATACCCCCGATGACAAGCCAAGGAATTGTTTCATACTTAAATAATCTCAAACTTTTTCAACCTTCACGCAATACATGAGAGTGAGCCATGGATATAGCACTACGGGTGGAATAGAATATGATGATGGGGATTGTGTGGATAAGACAAAAAAAGGAGAAAGTCTCACATTGACGAGGATAATGAACGGGCTATGGAGATGCCCATCAATTGATGTCAACATGAGGAGTAGGTGTCGGCGTTCTGGGAACGGGGGTCCCCAGACTTGCCTGCCTGCGGCGTGGCTCAAAGGAGGCCCAGGACAGCCCATCTTCATCAACACAAGCTCAAGACCCTCGCGAGGGGCCAAGCCTAGCGGGGCGGACGACCAGGAGCTTCCTCAGGCACGGCCTCGTCAGGTTGGATCATGAGGAGGCGGAGAGTTCAAGGAAGGGTACCTCGTGAGGTGCCCATGACGCAAGCCATGACGACCAGGCGCCCGACTGCCTGGCGTCCTCCTTTCCTCTTTGGTGCAAAGGGAGCAAGCGCAGTGAGAGCATCAAGCAAAGGCATCCGTTTCGGTGCAACAAGACCAAGACCAGCCCCAACGGCCGGAAGGAGTCATCATGGAGCCCAAGCAAAGGCGTCATCACGAGCCTTTGGCGGCGAGGACCAACTTTAGTCAGGATAAGTGTACCTGTTGTTCCCCTTCAAAATGGCCGATTGTTGGCGCCCTTCCCGCTCAATATTTGGGAAGAGGCCCAGGGCCTTCGCCTATAAATAGGAGTAGCCACACTCAGAGTAGGGGGGACGGTCGGAGAGGAAGAAGAGGACGATCCGCATCCAGATCAGAGAGAGATAGAGACCCGATCCTCAAGCTAGAGCGACGAGACACCACTTAGCAGTTCATCACACCCACCAAGAACAGACCCTCGCAAGGCTGTTCTTCCTGTCTTATTCCTCATCAGCCCAAGAGGCAATCCACCACGCCACAAACTAGAGTAGGGTATTACACCAAAACGGTGGCCCGAACTAGTATAAATCTCGTGTCTCTTGTGTTGTTCTTCTTAGTAGTTTAGGTCCCTGCGATTCGGCGAGGTACGAGACGGTGGAGGGTTGGATCTCCGCGCGCACCCCAGAGTTCGAACCTTAAGGGTCTGCCGGAACCCGAAATCCGACATTTGGTGCGCCAGGTAGGGGTGCGCCGGAATTTGCCTTTCGTCGCCTCGTTCTTCCTCGACCACCGCAACCATGTCTGACGCTCGTCGGGCCCGCGCCGAGCGCCGAGCCGCCCTCGCCTCCCACGTCGCCCAGACGGCTCCCGTCGGCGGGCGTCCTCGTCGTTCTCACACTGCCGTCAACACCGCCACCGCCTGGCGGGAACGGCAAAGAAGCGTCGTCCCAAAGCACCGTCCATGAGGCGGGGCTACTGCCACGCCTTTGCTCACCCAGCTGGTTCTTCGTCCACGCGCCGCCATGGAGGCCCGAGCTGCACTCATCGTGGGCTAACGAGCCTCATGGTACCGCCCGCCGACGACGTCTCACGAAGAATGGCTCGACCGAAGTCGCTGAGCTTCGTCATGCTGGAGGCGACCCAGCGCCGACCGTCTCACAGACTGCACCCGCCGCATGGGCGGCGAAGCTCCCGGGCTCCTCGGCCGCCTCCTCCTCAAGACGGGCGCCAGCCCCAAAGCGCGTGGTCCTGGCGGAACCCGTTCCGCCAGCGCCAAGGGCAAGAGCAGAGCTGCCAAGAAGTTCCTCGCCCGCAAGAAGCTGCCGGTGCTCCCGCCCAAAGACGCTAAGACCTCAAGATCGCCTGCTAGCCAAGCAGGGAGGCCCACAAGACCAAGCTCTCTGCCGTCCGAGGCCCCAGCTGCCACGGCGGGCTGCTGCTTCACCACTGAATCGAAGCCGTTGTCGCGTAGCCCGCCAAGTTCAAGCTGCACCGCCTCCACGCTTATGACGCAGACGGCTGACCCTACGGAGTTCCTCCAGCTTCACGAGTTGGGCATCGAGGCTGCCAACGGGACGAAAGGGTAATGGCGAACTGGTTTCCCATGGCGCTCAAGGGCGGAGCCCGCACCTAGCTCTGGACCGCCCCGAGCACGATCTCTTCTGGGCTGAGATGCGCACCCGCTTCATCGCCAACTTCCAAGGTACTCGCGACCGGCCACCCGCCGTGAGCGACATGCGCCGAATCAAGCAGCAGCCAGGGGAAACCCTGCAAAAGTACATCCAGCGCTTCAACAACACGCACCTCAAGATCCCCAGGGTGACGGAGGAGGCCATCATCTCCGCCTTCTCCGACGCCGTGCGCGACATCAAGATGAAGGAGGAGCTGGCGATGCATGAAGATCTGTGCACCTCCCTGCAGCTGTTCAACTTGGCGACCAAGTGCGCCAGGGCTGAGGAGGGGCGCCTCTCCCTCCTCGAGCTGCCTGCCGCGGATCTCGAAGAGAAGAAGTCCAAGGCCAAGGACGTGAAGCGCAAGGGGGCTGCCGAGCTCGCGGCCGAACCAGACACCAAGCGAGGCAGAGATCAGCCCGAGTCCTCCAAGGGCAGCAGATGCTGCGTGTACCACGACCTCCACACCCACAACACCAATGAATGTCAAGAGCTCGGGCCGCGCTGAAGGAAGGGTCGGCAGACGCCCCGCGCGCAGCGACCGGGGCTACGGCCAAGGAGGAGGAAGGAATGCAGACGCCTTTGGGAAGACCGTGGCCCGCGCCAAGGGTGGCGCGACCAACCTCGCGAGGACGGCTGGCGGGACCCACCTCGCGAGGGGTGGAGGGATCAGCCTCGTGGGGATCTCCCATGAGGGAACGCATGAGCCTCCCTCCGCTGCACGCCGCCGCCACCAAGGAGAATCGAAGACCATCATCGGGGCCAGGGGAGTGGGGGGGCTTCCGGGAAGCGTGCGATCGCTTTGCATCACAGGTGGAGCTCAAGCCCCAGCCTCTCAGCGCATCTTCAAGCAGTTCACCCGCGAAGTGAATGCAGTACTCCCCAAGCTCGAGTCCACACGCCCTCTCAGGTGGTCGGCGTGCGCCATCATGTTCAGCTCAGCGGACCAGCTCAAGTGCGCAGCCACAGCCGGAGTTCTTCCGATGCTTTGCTCCCCAATCATCGACAACGTCTTTGGTCACCAAGACCCTCATCGACGGCCGAAGGTGGCTCAACGTCCCGTCCGTGGAGACATTCAACAATCTTCAAGTGCCTTCTGATCAGCTTCAGCCAACCAAGCCTTTCTTCGAGTCACCGACGGCTCCACGGTCCCGATCGGGCAGGTCCGCCTTCCTATCACCTTCGGGCCCGCGACAACTACCACACCGAGCTCATCGACTTCGACGTCGCCCACATTACCGGCCAGACAATGCCATCCTCGGGTACCCAGCGTTGGCCAAATTCATGGTCAGAACCCACCATGGCTACAACGTCCTCAAGATGCCAGGGAAGCGGCGGGGTCATCACGGTGCCTGTGAAGAAAGAGACGCGATGTGCTCCTGGAACGAGCCTTTCGGGCCGCATCATTTGGAAGACCTGGACCACAGCAGCAGGAGGCCTCCCGAAGCCGCACCCAAGAAGAAGAAGACATCGACCGGCCCGGTTCCTCAAGAGACAGGCCCCTCAGGGCCCGCACCGGGCCAGGGGGAGCCTCCTTCCATCGCATAGGAAAGCGCGCCCGACGCCCTCCTCAGGCAGGGCTCGGGGGCTCTCCCCTGGAGGGCCGCCGACCTCGCCAAGGTCTCGAGGGAGGCGCTTGGGCACCACGTGGAGGCGTGTTTCGAAGCACGTTTCCCGCAAGCAGGAGCAAGGCAAGGAGGGCCGAACCCTCAGGAGTTCGTCAGCAAGGCCATTCAGGAGCTACAGGAGTCAAGGGTCATGAGGGGCAGCCGCCGCCTACCCGCTGTGGCCCCCCATCCAGGTGAGGATGGTGGGTTGCGCGTCTGCATCGACATACCATGGCTCAACCGAGCCGCATCTCAAGAGCGCCTCTGGCCCTCGCAAGTGGGACGTTGCGAGGGTCCGCCCCATAGCTATGTACGCATGCCTTATGGCCTGCCAAACGCGGCTGCTGCGTACCAGCGTCTCATGAGGACCATCCTGGAGGCTCAAGAGGTCAAGCACGCTGCAGCCCTGGCGGAGATGGAGATGACCCCTGAGGAGCCGCCAACGCCTCCGTAGCCTCCCGAGGCCCCAGGGCCTGGGGGCTCATGAGGATCGGCTCCCGCAGCCCACCGAGTCTGCTACACCAACACCCCTTCATCCCCAACATCACCAGGTGACATCTTTAAGTTTTATTTCCGGCTGGGAGCGCCTTCAGGCCGCATTATTCCCAGGCCGTGTGGGTCCGTCCCTGCGGCATGTATCCCTTTTATTTCATGTCCTTAGCTTACCCTGTTGGGGGCGCCTCGGCTGCATCATCCCCAAGCCACTCGGGCGATCCCAATGAAGATGTATCCTTCCTGCTTCTTCCTTAGGATTATGCTCTCGCTCCGCCATGCTTGTTATTTGGTGCCTCTTCCTGGGTGGCGGAATCTAGCACGTTAAAGGGGGGGGGGGTGCCTGAGCATCGCGACTCAGGGCTCGTACCGGCTCTCCGGCCCTCACCTTCTGGTCTTGTCCATGGCATCGCAACCTGGCTTGCCAGCGACGGCTGAGACCAGCCCGAGAGCCGGGACCCGAAGACGTAGAGCACCGGCATCTGGCCAAATTTGCAGGAACACACTCGAAGATAAGGCCCAGAGCCTGTGAAGAAGGCGAATGCCTGTGAAGTTCATCTTTTTGGAAAAGGCCCTGAGCCTGTGAAGAAGGCGAATGCCTGTGAAGTTCATCTTTTTGGAAAAGGCCCCGAGCCTGTGAAGAAGGCGTATGCCTGTGAAGTTCATCTTTTTAGAAAAGGCCCGGAGCCTTTGAAGAAGGCGAACGCATGTGAAGCTGTCGCGTTCTGGAAAGGCCCAGAGCCTGTGAAGAGGGCAAACGCCCGTGAAGCTTGCTTTCCAGAAGAAAGGCCCGGAGCCTGTGAAGAAGGCGAACACCTGTGAAGCTCGCCGCCCGTGACACTCTCACGTAATAATGAGTTGGGGCTGTACATGCCCCGGAGTCTCGAGGCGCCCGGCCTCGGCCACAGGGCTCCCTCCCACGCCCCGTGGCAGCACTTAGCTCCGCGCGGGTGAGAAGACGTCGACGACTCGAGTAGGTGCCGGACGCGGCTTTTTCATTTGCTTCTGCGGTTGGTTGGTTATTCCCATTTGGAGTCTTTATCGAAACTATCGCCCCTTTTTGGTCCGTGGTTCTTCGATCTTTTTCGCCCTCCTGCCTCGATTTCTCTTGTGCGGGGACTCGTGAGGCGGAAGCCTCGGGAGCCCCAGCTGCCTCTGCCCCTATCGCTCCAAGTTTTCACGGCCTGGTCCACAGTGGAGCACCCTCCTGACCATGCCTCACGGGCACAACGCTAACACGGGCTGTGGTCGGTCGCCCGCCACGGCCGGGTTCACTCACGAATGGGCGCCTGGCGAAGGGAACGATGTCGAGGATAACAAAAGCGGTACAATAATTAACGACGTTTCCCTAAACGCCCCACGGGCCACACATTGTTCCCTTTTTACACAGGGAGAAAAGGAAGGAAAAGGACAGAAGCAGGTGAAGCACGCCCCGTGCCGGCTCTCTTGGAAGGCCCGAGCCGCCTCCGGAGCTCAGTCGGACTCCATCTCGCGCTTCACCGGGGCGTGGCGGCGAGCGGACCCGCTGCCACCCCCCAAGCAGGCGCGGCGGCGTGGGGGCTGGCCGCGGCCGCTGCTGGAAGAATCGCCACCCGAAGAAGAGCTGGTGAAGCGTGAGGAGTCACGGGCATCGCCAGCCGCCCGCGCGCTCTCGCCTCCGCCAAGGCCGGGCTGAGTCCTCGGCCGAGGTCGTCGTCTTCAGGGCAGCACCCCATGCGGCGGCCGTCTTCCCCGAACACCCCTCACGTAGAGGGTGGTGTCGCCATCATACTTGAAGTGCAGGGAGCACCGGCAGCGGAGACCACGCAGCAGCTGAACGTCTGCCGGCCATGGGCCAGAACAGGTTCCTGCAGCAGAGACCTCGGAGAAGCCCACGAAGCCCGGCTGCAGCAGCCATCTGGGCACGAGCCAGAGGCCACTCAGGCGCCATCTGGGAGCTCACCCAGGAGGAAGCACGGAGGCTGAAGCCGGACGCCGGACGGCTCCTCCGCCTCACCATGAACTCCGGCGCCAAAGAAGATGGAGGCGTGGCCTCAGGGGACGCGCGGCCGATGCACGCCCTCCGACCATGGCCAGCCGCTCATCGCCACGCTGAGAGCCTCCCCCACGACCGCGGGGGACCGTCGTGGAGGCCACGGGGTGTTTGTGAGGGCAACCTCGACCACGCTTAGGCGGAGGAGAGGAAGATTCGACCTGGCGGCCTTTCATTTCGTCGCCTTTCGTCGGGACCCGAGGACGTAGAGTTGCGTCATCTAATCCAGCTTGCGCCTTAAAGGGTGCGCCGGAATCTGCCTTTCGTCGCCTCGTTCTTCCTCGACCACAACAACCATGTCTGACGCCTGTCGGGCCCGCGCCGGGCGCCGAGCCGCCCTCGCTTCCCATGTCGCCCAGACAGCTCCCGTCGGCGGGCGCCCTCGACGTTCCCCGTCACCTGCCGTCAACACCGCCATCTGCCCGGTGGGGGACGGGCAGCAAGCATCGTCCCTGCGCTCCTCGGCGACCTCATGGGAGGGGCCGAGCGGCTCCCTGGTCACCCGCCCCCTCGCACCGGCTCCCCCACTCGTCGCGGCCCTCCTCGGCGGCTCGCAGGCGCCGCCTTCCAGCCGCCATATCAAGACATTCGTCCACCGGGTCGGCGCCGCCTCCACGCGGCAGGGGGCTCCCTCAGGCCGGACAGAGTCGTCGGCCGGGCTGGCCTTCGACTCTCAAGACCACCCCACCAACTCGCCGGCTCGCGCTCCCCTGCTCGCACACCCACCATCTGCCAGGTTGCCGTCACCAGGACCCTCATCGACGGGCGGCGCCCGGCCTCAACGCATTACTCTCGGGCCGAGGCCTTCAACCTCCTCTGCATACCGGAGGCGGCTGCTACCCACCGGCCTTTCCGGGCATAGGAGGAGGGTCATCCAGTTCCTTGGGGCAAATCTGGCTTCCGGTGACCTTGGCACCTCGACAACTTCCGCGACGGAACTGGTCGACTTCGACATCGCCTCCATCGGCCTCCCCTACAATGCCATCCTTGGCTATCCAAAGATAGCCAAATTCATGGCCGCAACCCGCCTGGGTACAACCTCATGAAGATGCACAGGAAGCGTGGCGTCCTCACCGTGCCGGGGATACTTGAAGGTGGCTAAGGCGCTTCGAGCTCACCCTCAAGACGGCGGCCGCAGCGCAGCCCGCCGATGCGGAAGCCCCCAAGCCCAAGGGGGCTGCGCCGACCAAGAAGAAGCAGTTGTTCACTCAAGACAAGGCGGAGACCAAGCAGATACCTGTCGATGAGGACGGGTCCACAAACGCCACCTTCACTATAGGCGCCAACCTCGAGCCCGAACAGGAGGAAGCCCTTGTCAAGTTCTGCGTGCGAACAAGAAGGTGTTCGCACAGGAGCCCGATCAGCTGGCGGGGATTCCACGGGGCGTGATCGAGCACCACCTCAACGTGTGCCCCAACGTGCGTCCAGTGAAGCAGAAAGCGAGAAGGCAGTCCACTGAAAAGCAGGCCTTCATCGTCCAAGAGACCCGCAAGCTAGAAGCCGCGGGGGTTATTCGCGAGGTCCGATATGCAGATTGGCTGGCCAACCCGTGGTGGTGCCAAAGAAGGGAGGAAAGGAGCGCATGTGTGTCGACTTCACCAACCTCAACAAACCATGCCCGCAGGATCCGTTTCCGCTCCCTCGCATCGACCAGATCGTCGATTCCACCGCCGAGTGTGACCTGTTGTGCTTCTTGGACGCCTTTTCCGGGTATCACCAAATCAAGATGGCGGTGGAAGACGTGGAGAAGACGGCCTTCCTAAGCCGTGTGGAGTGTACTTGCTATACCTGCATGCCATTCGGGTTGCGCAACGCAGGGGCAACCTTCCAGCGGCTCATGCACATCACCTTGGACCCACAGCTCGGGAAGAATGTGGAGGCATACGTCGACGACATCGTGGTGAAGTCTCCCGAGGCCAAGACCTTGATACAAGACCTGGAAGAAACCTTCGCGAGCCTCGACGCAGTGAGCTTGCGACTCAACCCGGAGAAGTGTGTGTTTGGAGTTCCCTCAGGCAAGCTCCTGGGTTTCCTCGTGTCCCACCGAGGCATCGAGGCCAACCCAGAAAAGGTCAAGGCAGTGGAAGACATGAGCCCACCGAAGACCCTCAGGGAAATGCAGAAGCTCACGGGGCACGTAACGGCGCTGGGCCGTTTCATCTCCCGATTGGGGGAGCGGGCGTTGCCTTTCTTCCAGCTGATGAAGAAAAAGGGGGCCCTTCGAGTGGACTGAAGAGGCCGACAAAGCGTTTCAAGACCTCAAGAGGTACTTGACCAGCCCTCTGTAAGTGCATCTAGTGCCCCTTAGTGATTTTGGTGTATTGAAGACTTATAGGTTAAGGAACTAATGCGTTTGTGAGTGTACACAGGTCTATAAGTCTATGAGGAGTTTGATATTCTGAGAGAAAGTCGACCCTAAAAATGAAGTTCTTCGACTGAAGACTTTGATATTTTGAAGACTTTCTGAAGACTTTGAAAGTGAAGAAATTTGTGTGACCTTGAAGACTTGGTATTCATTTGAGGAACATGAAGCGTGAAGACTTCTGTTTTCGTAGTTTTATTTTCTCTTTCTTGAGTCATAGGAAACACCGTACTGTTAAAGGGGGTCGAGGAAATACTAAGGAAAAATTTCCATGTGATGCTCAACTCAAAATCCTACACCTACCAATCCCTTCGAGTGAAGCCTTTGGAAATCTCATACAGTTCAATCAATTTCTTGATGTGAGACGAAGTTCTTACGGTCATGAGGAATTTGTTCTCGACCGAGGAGTTAGGAATTCGCCATGAGCGGATTGCCTACACAAATGAGGAACATGATAGCCCCGAGGAATTTGAGATTCAAATTTCCGACCATTCTTTGTCTTCTTGGCCAACTGTCCCAAAATATCTTATCCACCTAACGGTCATATCATTGAAGGGCATTTATGTCTTATCATGTCGGGCTGCTCCCTAGGCTATAAATAGCCGCCTACAACCACTAGCTGGTTGGCTGCTCCGAGAGAAACTTGACACTTGTCATTCGAGAGCAACCCATCCTCCGAGGACTTTGAGCGAAAATCATCGAGTGAGGAAAACCCAAAAACCAAACCCTACAAACCCAAAGTGATTGAGTATCAAGAGATTGATCCTGCGTGGATCCGACGCTTGTTACATTTGAAGATTGTGCTTCTTCCAAGCGGTTAGGCGTCATGGTCTAGAGCATCCAAGAGGAATTGTGGATCGCCGAGTGACCAAGTCTGTGAAGGTTTGGAAGTCGCTGAAGACTTACCACGAGTGATTGGACGAGGTCTGTGTGACCTTAGTTCAAGGAGAATACGGTGAGGACTTGGTGTCCCGAGCTGCGTGCTCAGCGACTGGGTGTCCGGGACTGTGTGTCCTCGAGTTTAAATACTCAGCCGCTCCAACCAGACGTACAACTGAGACAACAGTTGGAACTGTTCTACCAAATCATTGTCTTCACCAACCTAATGGGTTCTATTTCCTCAACCCTTTCATTTCCTCATTATTGTGTTGAATGTTTGTTCATATCTGTGTTTGAAGACTTTGACTGAAGACTTTCTCAATTTCCTCAGTTCAATTTCTTCAGTCTGTTTGTCTTCATCTTGTACTATCATGTGTTTACGCTTTCTCAGCATTTTGTTTGTCTTCATTTCATCATGATGACCATGCCCGCATTCTCTTATGCTTACTTACGAGTACTTATTCCGCTGCAAGTAGTTCTTCGCTAAGGAATTTCCTCACCGCAAATTCCTCGTGAAGAATTCATAAAATCGCCTATTCACCCCCCTCTAGTCGATATAACGCACTTTCAATTGGTATCGAGCAAGGTACTCCCTTGTTACGTGTGATTTTGGTTTAACCACAGGAGTTTTAGTTATGTCGACCGCAGTATGATCAAGGTCTCAGCAGGGTGTCCTACCTTTGATGGGACGGACTACCCTTATCGGAAGAACAAGATGCGAATGCATCTTGAGGCAATTGACAATGATCTACGGTATGTTGTGGAAATTGGCGTTCCCTCAGTCACACCTTCTCTAAATGCTGACGATGTGAAGAGATTCAAGCAACTCGATTCTCAAGCGAAGAATATCATATGTGGCCATCTGAGCAAAGGTCAATATGGAAGAGTGAGTGCTTTGAAAACTGCCAAGCTCATCTGGGACAGGCTGTCCAAAGTAAATGAAGGAGTCTCAACTCAGTGTGACTCTCGAGTTGATGTTCTTCGAAATCTCTTCAACCGCTTCGAAAGACTCGACAACGAAAATGTTCAACAAACCTTCGATCGCCTCAGTGACATCTCAAATGAGCTTCAAGCACTTGGCGCCACTGACATCACCGACCATGAGGTGGTGAAGAAATTGTTGAGATCGCTTGATTCCTCATTTGATACTCGCAGCGATGATACAAGAGCGTCTTGACTACAAGTCACTTGATCCAAATGATATCCTCGAGAGGCTAAATACTCATGAGTTCGACTTCTTTGAAAAGAGAGATCTCTATGGTTCTAGCTATGGAAAACACGTGCCTCAAGGCCAAGGCTGGTATGCGAATCTGAGTGTGAAGACTTTGGTAGTAGCCTTGGACATCCTCAAGAATTAGGCCAGGAGCTAGTAATCGCTTTCGTGAAGAAATTCGAAGTTCTCAAGTCGTGGTCGCTATGGAAAATCCTCAAGAAGCGGTGATTCCTCATCCAAAGGACTATAAGAGAAGACTTTGTCACAAATGCAAGAAACCTGGTCACTACATCCAAGATTGTCCTCGATGGGAAAAGGAATTAAAGAAGAAGAAACACAAGGATTACAGTTCTGATGACGCGAAGAAGAAGAAGAAGAAATCATCGAAATCTTCATCATCAAAATCCTCAAAGCCTTCTTCTCACAAGAAAAGCAGCTCCAAAAAGGCTCGAGCATTCATTGCAAGGAAACGGACTCTGAAGCTGAATCTGAGGAACATGAGGAAGAGGAGGCATCAGAAGAATCTGAGTCTGGTGTGGCGAGCCTAGCTCTCGCTACTGCTTTCGTCAGCAAGTCCATCTTCAACTCAAGAAAATGACCTCACCAACAAAGGCGATGAAGATAGTGATGACTACGCCCCACCTATTGCTTCATGGCAAAGGGTGCCAAGGTACTCAAATATACCTCCTCCGAATCTAGTGAAAATGAATCGATGAAGATCTAAAGCCCGATTACTCAAAACTTGCTAAGATTGTTGTAAAACAACAAAGAGCTTTTGAAAAGGTTCAAAACATGCTAGATAAGAGTGATGATATGTTAGGTGAAGAAATGGATCGCACTAAAGCCCCGATTGAAAATCTTCAGGAGACTTGAGTCTAGGTTTGACAGCCTTCAAGGTCATCATAACACTCTCTTATCTCGATCATGAGAAACTTTCTTATGAATTTCTTCAAAGAAAGCAAGATCTTGAGAAGCTAAGAGTGAATTATGAAGATCTTGAGGAAGGGCGCGATTCATTACTTGCTCAACAAATCAGCGCTTCTCGTGAAGAATTTGTTCCTCCATGCTTAAAGTGCATTGAACGTGAATCGCTAATTCTTCACACGAATGTTCAAATGCTTCAATTGTTACAAATTCTTCACCTGCCTCTGCTATCACTAATTCCTCATCTCGAGGACATTGCTAGTATCACCGACGATGCAGGCTGAAGGAATTGTATATGACAGGCATGTACAAAAGCCTCAAAGGGCATCAGACTCTTTGTGATGTGCTTAAAAGCGAGATCCTCAACAGGAACCCTAGGAAAGAGGGTATTGCCTTTGAGAGGAAACTCAATGCTGATGGAACATATTGGAAGCCTGAGCAGTATCCCAAAACCTCATGGGTTGCTGCAAAGGGACCTCCAGTTGATCCATCTAACTTATCTGGCTTTACATGCGAATCTCCTCGTTCTTCTGATGAGTCATTTGACTCCAACTATAAACTGTTCAAAAATCAGAATGGTGAAGTATTTGCTAGATATGTTGGCACTAACTGCAGGAACGGTTCCCCTATGAAGAAAATCTGGGTTCCCAAGAAGTGCCTTGAAAGTCTTCGGTGAATGTCCTCATGACACCACGTGAAGAAAAGGAACCCCAGATCAAATTCTTCATATGGACCAAATTCTTCATATGGATCAAAGTCCTCATATGATTATCATCGTGCTAATAACTCGCTTTCAGAGGGTAGAGCTAAGGGCTATGAATATGTGCATTATTCTTCAAACCAATATGTTCATAAGTCCTCGAAGAATTTCTCTACTTATTCATATGCTTACCCTAACCCCTCTTATGTGAAACGAAATGGATTGGCCTCTATGCCACCATTCTCATATGGTGCTCGCAGAGTGATGAACTCTTTGCCACCCCTTCAGATGTGGGTGGTGAAGAAAAAGAACTAACCTCTTCTGCAGGGTCAGGTCTTGGGCGTGTTTTAAACGTCTGAAGAATTTCTTGAGGGCCCGCAAACATGCTCGATAGGGCGAGCTAATCATGATGAAATGAACTTTCATTTCACACGTCCTCATACCGCTTATCTGTTATAATCGTTCGATGAAATTCATCGATGAACTTGATATCATATTCTTCACTGATGACGTATATGAGATCATAAGTTGCACTAATTCATCTGCAGGATGATCAACCCAAAGCCACTGAGTGGGTTCTCGATAGTGGATGTACAAATCACATGACTGGTGACAAGAATCTATTGATGGATGCTCCCTTATCACCGTCTCATCTGAAGCATATCATCTTTGCTGACAAAGGCAAAAGTCAGGTATTGGGTCTTGGTAAGGTTGCGATCTCTAAGGACATACACATGGACAAAGTCATGCTTGTTGAGTCCTTAGGATACAACCTCATGTCGATCTCAATGCTTTGTGATCTTGATATGGTTGTTATCTTTGGCAAGTATCGTTGTGTTGTGATTATGGAAGCTGACAATTCCAAAGTCTTCGAAGGCTTTAGGAGAGGAGACTTGTATATTGTTGACTTCTCTACAGGACCACAACCAGCCGTGGTGTCTACTTGCAAAAGCTTGAGATATTGGCTATGGCATCGGCGACTTAGTCACGCAGGCATGAGGAATTTGAACACGCTTGCAAAGAAGAAGCATCTCATTGGCATTGAGAATGTCAAATTCCTCAAGGATCACTTGTGCGGAGCCTGTGAAGGCTGGAAAAATGACCAAGGCCAAGCATCCAGAAAGACTATCATGACCACTACTCGTCCCTTGAATTGCTTCACATGGACCTCTTTGGTCCTAATCATTACTCAGCTGTCACTAATGATGCATCTCTATATGGCTTTGTTATTGTTGATGATTACTCTCGTTACACATGGGTACACATTGTTACTTACAAAAATCAAGTGCAGGAAGTCTTCAAACGATTTTCCTCGAGGGCTTCAACTAACTTTGGTGTGAAGATCGAGACACATCGGAGTGACAATGGAACTGAGTTCAAGAATTCCGGTCTTGATGCCTATCTTGATGAACTTGGTATTACTCATGAGTTATCTGCTCCCTATACTCCTCAGCAGAATGGCGTCGTGGAGCGCAAGAACAGAACTCTTGTTGAGATGGCTCGCACTATGCTTGATGAATACAAAATGCCTAGTCGTTTTTGGATGCAATTGACACTGCGTGCCACATCATCAACATAGTATATCTTCACAAATTCTTCAAGAAGACTGCCTATGAACTCCTCACTGACAAGAAACCCAATGTAAGTTATTTCAAAGTCTTGATTGCTAAATGCTGGATTAGAGATTCTCATCACAATTCTAAATTTGCACCGAAAGCACATGAAGGTTTTATGCTTGGTTACGGAAAGGACTCGCACACCTCTGAGTCTTCAACATCGCTCTTCACAAGATTGTTGATACTGTAGATGTGCGGTTTGATGAAACTAATGGCTCGCAAAGAGAGCACCTACCTTCTGTGTTAGATGAACTAGCTCCTGAGGAATCTATCAAGTTCAAGGCAACTGAGGATGTCATTCCTACTGAAGAATCTGCTTTGAAGAATTCATTCCTCAGATGCGAAGAACGCCGAGCTGATGCACTGAAGATAATGTCAAGACAATGGTGCCGAGGAAAATGGTCAAATTCTTCGACGACAACCAGCTCATCCTCGCGTTGCAAAAGAAGTACAAGTGGACAAGATCATCGATGACATTGAAGCGCCAGGTCCTCTCACACGCTCAAAAGCTTCACATTTATCTAACTTTTGTGGGCACTATGCTTTTGTCTCTATCACAGAGCCCACTAAGGTAGATGAAGCATTCTGGAGCCCGAGTGGATTCAGGCCATGCAAGAAGAATTACATCAGTTCGAGCTCAACAATGTGCGGGAACTGGTCAAACGTCCGAGATCCTCGCAAACATAATATCATTGGCACAAAGTGGATCTACCGCAACAAACAAGATGAAAATGGCCTTGTGGTGAGGAATAAGGCACGACTTGTAGCTCAAGGCTACACACAGGTTGAAGGAATTGATTTCGATGAAACTTTTGCACCTGTTGCTAGACTTGAGTCTATTCAAGATATTACTCGCCTATGCTAACCATCACAATATCACTTTATATCAAATGGGTGTGAAAAGTGCATTCCTCAATGGTAAGCTTGAGGAAGAAGTATATGTTGCTCAACCCCTGTGTTTTGAAGATCCAAAGAATCCCGACAAAGTCTTGAGACTCAACAAGGCTCTCTATGGCCTCAAACAAGCCCTACCAAGTGGTATGATACATTGAAGGAATTCTCCGTGAAGAATGGCTTCACACCCGTTCACTCGACCCTACTCTCTTTACTAAATCATATGATGGTGAACTGTTTGTGTGCCAAATATATGTTGATGATATTATCTTTGGTCACATCTTGACCAACGCTATAGTGATGAATTTGCCTATATGATGAGTGAAGAATATCAAATGTCTATGATGGGAGAGTTGAAATTCTTCTTAGGTCTTCAAATTCATCAAAAACACAAAGGCATATTCAAATATCAGGAGAAATAACTAAAAGATGTCCTTAAGAAATTCGGCAATCAAGATTGCAAAGTTGTCAAAATTCATATGACCAAAAATGGCCATCTATGCCCGATGAAAATGGTATTGACTTGATCACAAGGTATACCGCTCCATGATTGGTTCTTTATTGTACTTATGTGCATCTAGGCCAGATATAATGCTTAGTGTTTGCATGTGTGCCTGATTTCAAGCTACAGAAGGAATCACACCATAAGGTCGTGAAGCATATTCTTCGATATCTAGCTCACACACCAACACTAGGATTATGGTACCCCAAGGGCTCTACTTTTGATCTCATTGGATATTACGACTCGACTATCTTTGGTGATCATGTGGACCGCAAGTCAACATCTGGTACTTGTCATTTCCTCGGACGATCTTTGGTCCATTGGTCCTCGAAGAAACAGAATTATGTATCACCGCTTCATCTGCGGAAGCTGAATACATTGCTGCTGGCTCGTGTTGTGCTCAATTGTTGTGGATGAAGCAAACTCTCAAGGACTACGACATCAACGTGAAGAATGTGCCTCTCTCTTTGTGACAATGAGAGTGCCATCAAGATTGCTCACAACCCAGTTCAGCACTCGAAGACAAAGCACATTCAAATTCGTCATCATTTTCTTCGTGATCATGTGTTGAAGGGCGACATCTCCATCGAGCATGTGAAGACTGAAGAACAGCTAGCCGATATATTCACTAAGCCCTTGGATGAGAAGAGATTTAGCAAGTTGCGGTGTGAGCTAAATATCTTAGAATCTTCGAATGTTCTTTGAAAAGGACACACATCCTGACACTTATGCAAAATTGATGACTTAGATGTGCAACACATGAAGAAACGTTTTTCTTCAATCAATGAAGAATAACACTCTAAGTGTGAAGAAATTAATGAAGAATTTGATTCTCGTAACCCTACGACAATTGTAATGCAGCGGTGTCTGAAATCATCATTCTTATACGGTGGGTCACGCCACCACCAAAGTTGAAAATCTTCAATTTGAGTTTTTCCTCAGTTTTTTGAAATTCTTCAGTTTTCAAATTCTTCAACTTTGCAAAATCTTCACTGTTTCAAGTCATTTTTATTCATTGGCAATACATATATATGGGTTTATGTCCTCTACAGCATTCACTTATGGCTATTTCTTCAAGTCGCTTTTTCTGCTAAGTGAATGTGATCGGACCCTTCCCCCTCTATGCTATACTCAACCCAATCTATTCACAAATTCTTCATGTGCGTTCTATTTGAAACTCATTCAAAATCTTCACTGAGTCCTTGTCATCTGAAGAAATTGCGAACGGGACTTTAAAACTGATCTTATCCAAACTTTCGGTTTTGCCGCTCAAACCGTTCCGCATCCCATGATGCATTATTTTATTCACCCACGATCGTACACGATCTCCGCTACACAGTACGTGGGTGACACATGTCGTGAGAAGGAGAATGGTCAGGGGCACGTTCGTCCTAAATCTTCGGGCAAACAGTTTTTCACTGCCTCTATAAATACCCTCTCTCCATCCTCACTTCTTTTACTCCGCTCGACCTCTCTCTCTCGCCGAGCTCCTCAAACCCTAAGCGCCGCCGCTACTCCATCGTCGCCGGTGAGCAAGAGCTTCGCTCGACCTGCCGCCGACGATCGCGCCGATCGCTGAAATCCTCACTCCGCCACCGCCGTAGCTGTCTTCCTCCGCCGAGTTAGGGCGTGGAAGATCTGAACAGACGAGCTTCACATCTACAACACCCAGTTCGTCGTGTTCTTCATTTAGGGTAGTTAAAAGTTACTTTTACTGCCCTCGTTGATCCAAATTTTACACTACAAAATCTTCAAAGGTGTTTTATTCTTCAAATCCTCACACACAAACACCTCACTAGTTATATGCTCTTGATTCGTTTCTCTAAGCAATCATTTTTCTTCAAGATTCCTCAATTGTGTGGATCCTCGACCACATACAACTCTGGAACCTAAGACAAACAACGCTTAGTGAAATTCTTTAAGGCTCATCTGGTCAAAATCCTCAAAACTTGTTCTTTAAAAAAAACTTCTGAGAACTCATATGACATCTCCAAATTCCTCGCAACTATACTGCTCACGGTACTCATGTCCGCTTTGAATCACTAGGTTCTCATCAACTTAACTCATTTGCAGCGTTCCTTGAAGAAAAGTTGCATACTTCTTCAGAGAATTGCTTTGTTCAAATTCCTCAATTTGAAGAATATGTCAGAAGGAAAGAAGACACAGAAAGGAGGAAAGAGGCCTGAGGTCATGACCGCGTTTGAAATCCCTGAGGAAATATATGCTGATCATTGCACACCTGATGAAGCCGAGTTCGGCAAAGAGAACAAAAATCAGCGCAAGGTGTGCATCCAAAGGATTGAACAGAGATGGGCACGGGAATGGAGGGAGTACAGATATGTAACTCCAAAGTACATGAAGAAATCCGCACTCAATCCTCCATGCCCAAGAGATCCATTGGCACCTGGTCAAGAAGCTGACCCCACCAGCATCAAGCGTGGTGAGGACTTTTCTAAAGAATGGGCCAAGCGCCAATCCAAGTTGGCAAGACAAGCCAATGAGGCAGTGAGGAAATTCAATGAGGACTCTGCTCTGCCACGCTTAATCGAGGCATCTGTCAAGCCAAGAAAATCTATGGCAAAGAAGCCCGCACACAAGCCAAGTGCTTCACCAAGGTGCCCTCACGGCCAAGTTCCTCGGCAGTGCCCTCACGACCAATTCCTCATGCTGCCCTGCTCCTCCAAAATCCTCGGCTCCTCCAAAATCCTCGCCTCCTCCCAAGTCCTCGGAGTTCCGACAAAGTCCTCAAGACTTTGTGCATCCGGCCACGTGCCAAAGGACTGCTGGCTTCTCCATTGCCTCTGGTGTCTCGGCAAGTTCCTCATTTGCACAGAAGTCTTCATCTGGCCCGACTCTGCTGAAGACTAAGGCCACAAATGACGAGGTCCTCGGCCAAGTCCCAAGAAGAAACAGGTCGCCTTCCAAGAGCCACCTGAAGATGATGAGGCTGATGATGATGAACTTGCGGAAATCATCAGCGACCGCCAAGAAAGGGCCGCTAGAGCCAAAGGCACATCTGCGCCTCTGCTATTGGATCCGAGGAAAATCCTCGATTATATCGATCTCTGGCACAAGGATCCAAATACCCCTATGCCTGACTTTCATCTGACTCCTGGACAAAGTCATATCTCGACCCATTTCATCACTTTGAAGAGAAATGGAAGTTTTAAAAGGCAAGAGAGATCAAGAAAGCTCAATACGTAAAAGAAGAATTTCTGAAGAAAAGCGTTGTCAAAATGACACACGAGGAACTTCTCAAGGTCCAGACCGAAATTCAAGACCTCAAAGAAAACTTCGATCGTATTATGCTGATTGGCAAGGAGCTAAGGTCGATTCGTCAACCCGACGAAGAAGTTCACCAATGTTGCTGCCTAACGCAACATGAAATTCCTCAGTCGAGCCTCGGCTCAGCCGACCGAAGAACATGCCAAGGCACTGATGAAGTTCATTTCTTGAAGAAAATGCCAGTTCGAGGGCTGATGATCCCATTCGATCATTTGAAGAAATTGCGGGGCATCCACTAGTGGTGTGCCTGAAGAAACTGAACAAGACAGGGCAACTGCATCAATTGCGCCTGAGGAAAATCAACCAGATTCCTCAGCTCCTCCTGCGCCAACACCAACTCCAATTCTTCCATCTGCCTCTGATGTGAAGAAGACCAAGGTTGTAGAACGAGCTGCTGTGAAGAAACGGAAAGCACCAGCTGCGTCAAATTCTTCGGCAGCGAAGAAAATGAAGCCAATGACCAGCTCATTTGAAAATCCAATTGATGCTGTTCCAATTTCCTCGATTCCATCAAAGGACCTTGTTCCTTTTGATGAAGATTATGTGATCCCAAGCGGATCTGATGAAGAAAATCATTCACCGCTTCGTCGAGCAGATTGATGAAGAAATTGAAGTGGAAGCAATCCCTTCAACCCCAATCATTTCCTCGCCTATGCCTCGGTTCACGGTGAAGAGGCCCGTATTGAGGAACTTGAAGAAGATGTGGATATTGGAAGCACAACGCCGTGATGAGCGATGACTTTTGGGAAAGTCGGCATCCAAATTCTCCACTCTTCACCCCAATCCAACAGATACCTCGCCCCCTGCTCCAAGCTGTTCAAATGGGCTCAAGAAACTCATCCCACTTCATCTGTCCATGAAGAAATTCCAGCCACTAGCGCTGATGAACCTGCTGCTGATCCTCAGACCGCACCTGTTGAGGAACAAGAAATTCCTCAGCCTGAAGAACCTGAGATTGCGATTCCTGAGGTCGTGATGCAACTCACTAACACTCCATTGCCAAAGCCAAAGGATCCCTTCTCAACAAAGCAAAAGTTCAAGGCTGAAGACTTCTTCAGCGAGCACGTATTCTTCACTGATTACAATCCATATGATTCTGCTCGCATAAGGAAGAGGCGTTTCTCGACTGCCAGTCAAGCCAATTTCTATTCCTCAGTGCTCTTCAATAAAGACAAAGTCTTCGATCATGCTCATATTCCTCATGTGGACATGGAGTCTCTGCCCAGCTTCGAGCCAGTCCTCAGTGTTCTTCACGATGCAGGACTTCTGAATTTCTGACCGATATCTGTGGATCGGAATGAAGAACTCATTCTTCAATTCTATGCAACGCTGCACATCACCGGAGACGCTGAAGACGTGAACTCATGGGTATTAGACCGGATGTCCGAAAATACTCACTACAAGGCACCAAAGAATCGAATTGCTTCGTGCTCTACCACTCGATCCTCCACTTGATGGTGCTCGTTGTATCTACAACGAACCGTAACTTTCAAATCACTATATGCAAGTGTTGATGAAGCCATTGAAGCCAAGACAGGCCCCAAGAACCAAATTCCTCGTCAAGGAATTATTGTATGTGCCTCGGACTGTCTATCGGATTCTGACGAAGACAATGAGTCCTATCAAAGGCCACGACTTGAATGATGAAGAAGTCGTTGGCATCATGAAGAATATGCTTTTCAATATCATTCATGGCGTTCCCATCAACTTCCATGATTTCTTCATGAGGACTCTGGCAAACATTGCTATGTCACCATTTGAGTTGAAGCCTTATGCGCCTTGGATTATGAGATTCATCAGGACAAGGTCTTCACTCAATTACAAAGTTGATACTCTGAACCACTGCAGCTACTTGCCCCCGATTGAAGTCCTCAAACGGACATTTTCCTCAGCTGATGACAAGGGCAAGGCTACTGCTGTGATCGATGAAGGCATTCGTCCATTGGATGGACAGTTTCGCAAAGCAGCATCCTACTCCACCAATGATGACTTCGCCACACATGACTCGCCGCAAATACCTCGCCAAGCAAAGTCCTCAAGCTACTACACCTGTGGTGATGATCGATCGTGAATTACTCCTCAGTCTTCATCAGAAGGTTGATCGCAATCATAAATGGGTCAAGCATCAGTTTGGTTCAATTCTTCACAACATGACCTCTACACACAATGCAGTGAAGAAAACCCACTACTACCTCCATGAAACCTTCAAACGCACCTGGGCTGTTCTTTCAAATATCTACAGTGCGGAAGAACTGACGACAATGGGAGTCAAGGAAGAATTTGACTGGTCTGCACCTCCTCCGAAGAAATACAAGAAGGTCAAAGTTCCTTCCTTGGTGGCCAGCTCCTATTCTTCATCACAAGACACTGATGAAAATGAAGACTTGGACGACACTGCGGCAGGCCCTACTACAACAACCGACCCCAACAACGCCGGGCGCTCCTTCTTCAACTTGAAATTCTTGAGCGTTAGTCCTCAGTTTTGATCCTTTTGGTCATTCGATGACAAAGGGGGAGAAATTTGAGTTAGTCTTCAAGCGGGTCTATTATATGGGCAAATTTTTCTTAAGTTACAACTCTCGTTCTTCTGAAACTTTTGTTGGATCGAGTTGTAATCTTAAACCCGATGGTGCTTTGATACTTTTTGATGCCTTTGTGCTCTTGCACTATGCTTTCGACGCTAAGCTCGATTCTCTTGAGCTCGATACTCTTGATGTGTTATTCGCATGCTTGTTCCTCATTAATGTTATCGCACGCATGCTGAATTACATCAAGCACCATATTTCATCATGCATTTCAAATTCTTCATACTATATGTCAAATGCGTGTATGAATTACAAGATATAGGGGGAGATCTCAATGATTCAACTCTTCAAATGTGCACTACCTCAAAAGCAAATTCCTCACTATGCACATCTTCAGGGGGAGTTCTTCTATATCTTGCAATCAAATTCCTCAATATCAGCATTTACACTTCATATGTTTATCCCCGTTGAAAACTTAACCTATATTGTCATTAATCACCAAAAAGGGGGAGATTGTAAGTGCATCTAGTGCCCCTTAGTGATTTTGGTGTATTGAAGACTTATAGGTTAAGGAACTAATGTGTTTGTGAGTGTACACAGGTCTATAAGTCTATGAGGAGTTTGATATTTACAGAGAAAGTCGACCCCTAAAAATGAAGTTCTTCGACTGAAGACTTTGATATTTTGAAGACTTTCTGAAGACTTTGAAAGTGAAGAAATTGGTGTGACCTTGAAGACTTGGTATTCATTTGAGGAACATGAAGCGTGAAGACTTTTGTTTTCGTAGTTTCATTTTCTCTTTCTTGAGTCATAGGAAACACCGTCTTTGTTAAAGGGGTCGAGGAAATACTAAGGAAAAATTTCCATGTGATGCTCAACTCAAAATCCTACACCTACCAATCCCTTCGAGTGAAGCCTTTGGAAATCTCATACGATTCAGTCAATTTCTTGATGTGAGACGAAGTTCTTACAGTCACGAGGAATTTGTTCGACCGAGGAGTTAGGAATTTGCTGCCATGGATTGCCTACAGTGAGGAACATGACAGCCCTCAGGAATTTGAGATTCAAATTTCCGACCGTTCATCTTCTTGGCATGACTGTCCCAAAAATATCTTATCCACCTAACGGTCATATCATTGAAGGGCATTTATGTCTTATCATGTCGGGCTGCTCCCTAGGCTATAAATAGCCACCCCCTACAACCACTAGCTGGTTGGCTGCTCCGAGAGAAACTTGACACTTGTCATTTGAGAGCAACCCATCCTTCGAGGACTTTGAGCGAAAATCATCGAGTGAGGAAAACCCAAAACCAAACCCTACAAACCCAAAGTGATTGAGCATCATCAAGAGATTGATCCTGCATGGATCCGACGCTTGTTACCTTTGAAGACTGTGCTTCTTCCAGACGGTTAGGCATCATGGTCTAGAGCATCCAAGAGGAATTGTGGATCGCCGAGTGGCCAAGTCTGTGAAGGTTTGGAAGTCGCTCAAGACTTACCACGAGTGATTGGATGAGGTGCATGTGACCTTAGTTCAAGGAGAATATAGTGAGGACTTGGTGTCTGAGCTGCGTGCTCGGCGATCGGGTGTCCGGGACTGTGTGTCCTCGAGTTTAAATACTCACCGCTCCAACCAGACGCATAACCGAGACAGTTGGAACTGGTCTACCAAATCATTGTCTTCACCAACCTAACGGGTTCTATTTCCTCAACCCTTTCATTTCCTCATTATTGTGTTGGGTGTTCGTTCATATCTGTGTTTGAAGACTTTGACTGAAGACTTTCTCAATTTCCTCAGTTCAATTTCTTCAGTCTGTTTGTCTTCATCTTGTGCTATACTGTGTTTACGCTTTCTGTACTCTTTGTTTGTCTTCATTTCATCATGATGACTATGCCCGCATTCTCTTATGCTTACTTCTGAGTACTTATTCATGCAAGTAGTTCTTCGCTAAGGAATTTCCTCACCGGCAAATTCCTCAGTGAAGAATTCATAAAAATCGCCTATTCACCCCCCTCTAGTCGATATAACGCACTTTCACCCTCCAGTGATGGTGGCCCCGCGCCCTCAGGAGCCCTTGGTACTCTACCTCGCCGCCACTCCCTACTCCGCTAGCGCTGCTCTAGTGGCAGTTAGGGAGGAGCGTCAGGCCAAGGCCACGGCAGCCACCCGAGCTAAGGCAAGACCGAATCGGAAGGAACTAGCGAAGCCAAGACCGCAATGGAAGAAGATCGATCGTCTGAGCAGAGCGCATCGAGGCGGGGAGGCCCCATCCAAGCACCCAACTTCGGAGGCGCCTGCCGCCTCGGGAGGCACCTGACTTCGAAGGCGCCACTAGCACCGACGCCCCTAACCTCGTCGAGCACCCGTGTGCCATCGGCACAAGACCGTGTTACGGGATGCGAGGGCATGGTACCCCATGCCGCAGAAGCTCCTCCTCGCGCTGTTGGTGGCTTCGCGCAAACTGCGGCACTACTTCCAGGGTCATCCAATCAAGGTTGTCTCGGCATACCCCCTAGAGAGGGTGCTCAGGAGCCCCAACTCGGGCGGAAGGGTCGCCGAGTGGAACATTGAGCTACAAGCATTCCAGCTCGAGTTCAGCACAACCAGAGTCATCAAGGGAGCTTGTTGGCAGATTTCGTGGCCGAGTGGGCGAAGCACCGGGCCTCGGGGCGGCGAGGATCGGTCCCTCTCCCCAGGAAGCGAAGCGCCAGAAGGTTGGGTCATGTACTTCGACAGAGCATTCTCCAGGAAGGGCGCTGGGGCTGGGGCAGTGCTCATATCCCCCGCCCAGGACAAGCTTTACTATGCCGTGCAACTCTGTTTCCAGCATGGCGAGAAGGTCTCCAACAATATAGCGAAATACGAGGGGCTGATAGCGGGTCTGAAGGCCGCCGCTGCCCTGGGGGTGAAGCGCCTTACCATCAAGGGCGATTCGCAGCTCCTCGTCAATTTCTCCAACAAGGTGTACGAGCCAAGAGATGAACACATGGAGGCCTACCTAGCGGAGGTCCGCAAGATGGAGAAACAGTTCTGGGGGTTGGAGCTGCAGCACGTGCCCCGCGGCACCAATCAAGAGGCCGACGACATCGCCAAACGAGCCTCCAGGAGGTTACCCCAAGAGCCAGGCGTCTTTGAGGAACGACTCTTCAAGCCCTCAGCCACTGGCCGTTATCAAGCACAAGACAGCCTCGGAGGAGCTCCCTCACCACCAGCCTCGGGAGCCCCAGACTGTAGCCCGGCCTCGAGAACACGCCTGCTTCTAACAATGGAACCTCAAGAGGAGTGCTTTGGATCACGGAGCTCAAGAGTTACTTAACGCGTGGAACTTTGCCGAGAAGGAGGAGGAGGCAGAGCGTGTGGCGCGGCAAGCCACGACATACTGACACCATGGATGGAGAACTCTACCGAAACGACGAGCAACGACGTATCCTCGCTACCGCATCACCAGGGAACAGGGAAGGAATTGCTGGCAGATATACATGGCGGAGATTGTGGGCACCATTCATCGTCACGGACCCTTGTCGGCAAGGCGTTCCGCAGCGGTTTTATTGGCCCACCGCGCTCAATGACGCCATCGAACTCGTGAAGGCTTGCGAGGCTTGCCTATTCCATGCCAAGCAGATCCACCAGCCGGCAGGAGGTCTGCAAACCATCCCCCTCACTTGGCCATTCGCGGTGCGGGGCTGGACATTACAGGCCCTTTTCCTTGGGCGCCAGGGGGCTATCGCTACCTCTACGTCGCCATGGACAAATTCACCAAGTGGGCCGAAGTCGAGGCCGTCCGTGCCATCCCCGCTGGTTCTGCGGTCAAGTTCATCAAGGGCATCGTGAGCCGGTTCGGAGTGCCGAACCGCGTCACCACTGACAACGGTTCGCGATTTACCAAGAACCTTTTAAAACGCATCGCGCTAACCTTGGGACGCAGATATGCTACGCTTCGGTGGCGCACCCCCGCAGCAATGGACAGGCCGAGCGGGCCAATGCAGAGGTCCTGAGAGGCCTCAAGACCGAGACGTTCAAGAAGAAACTGGAAGCCTGCGGCAGAGGCTGGTACGACGAGCTTCCGTCTGTGTTGTGGTCCATTCGCATAACGCAACCAAGCCAACTGGAGAGACCCCCTTCTTCCTGGTCTATGGAGCCGAAGCGGTCCTCCCTCACGAGGTCAAGCGTCAATCCGCGCGGGTCCTGGCGTTCGATGAAATGCTGCAGGACGCCATGCGGGGGACGGCCCTTGTGCTGGGGGAGGAGCGTCGTGGAGAAGCTGCGCTACGAGCGGCGAGGTACCAGCAGGCACTCCGGCGATACCACTGCCGCAACATCCGCCCCAGAACTCTCAAGGTAGGGGACCTCGTGCTCCGACGGGTCCTCTCCAGGGAGGGACTGCATAAGCTCTCTCCCATGTGGGAGGGCCCCTTCAAGGTTGTTCATGTTTCCAGGCCTGGCTGCGCGCTTGGAGACTCAAGAGGGAGTACCTATACGTAACGCGTGGAACATCCAGCACCTCCGGAGGTTTTACCCCTAAAAGGCCCCGAGCTCGTGAAGAAGGCGAATGCTGTGAAGTTCATCTTTTGGATAAGGCCCCGAGCACGTGAAGAAGGCAAATGCCCGTGAAGCTCACCTCCTGGGAAAAGGCCCAGAGCCTGTGAAGAAGGCAAATGCCTGTGAAGCTCACCTCCTGGGAAAAGGCCCAGAGCCTGTGAAGAACGCGAACGCCTGTGAAGCTGTCGCGTTCTGGAAAGGCCCGGAGCCTGTGAAGAAGGCAAATGCCTGTGAAGCTCACCTCCTGGGAAAAGGCCCAGAGCCTGTGAAGAAGGCGAACGCCTGTGAAGCTGTCGCGTTCTGGAAAGGCCCGGAGCCTGTGAAGAGGGCAAACGCCCGTGAAGCTTGCTTCCTAGAAGAAAGGCCCGGAGCCTGTGAAGAAGGCAAACGCCTGAAGCTTCGCCGCCTGTGACACTCTCACGTAATAATGAGTTGGGGCTGTACACGCCCCAGAGTCTCAGGAGTGCTGGCCTCAGGCCCTAGGGCTCCCTCCCACGCCCACTGGCAGCACTTAGCTTCGCGCTGGTGAGAAGACGTCGAAGACTAGACTAGGTGCCGGACGCGGCTTTTTCATTTGCTTTCTGCAGTTGACTGGTTATTCCCATTTGAAGTTTTTATCGAAACCGCCGCCTTTTTTGGTCCGTGGTTCTTGATCTTTTTCACCCTCCTGCCTCGATTTCTCTTCTTGGCAGGGGACTCGCGAGGCGGAAGCCTCGGGAGCCCCATGCTCCTACCCCTATCGCTCAAGTTTTCACGGCCCCGTCCATACCGAGCACCCTCCTGACCATGCCTCACGGGCAGACAACGCTAATACGGGGCCGGGTCGGTCGCCTGTGCCACGGCCGGGGTTCACGGCGAATGGGCGCATGGCGGAAGGGAACGATGTCGGGATAACAAAAGCGGTACAATAATTAACGGGCGTTGCCCTAAACGCGCCCCACAGGGCCACACATTGTTCCCTTTTACGCAGGAGAGAAGGAAGGAAAAGGATGAAGCGGGTGAAGCACGCCCGTGCAGCTCTCTTGGAAGGCTCGAGCCGCCTCGAGCTCGGTCGGACTCCATCTCGCGCTTCACTTGGGCGTGCTTGGCGAGCGGACCCGCTGCCACCCCCAAGCAGTGGCCAGGCGACGTGGGGCTGGCATGACGCTTCTTTGGAAGAATCGCCACCGAAGAAGAGCTGGTGAAGCGAGGAGTCGCGGGCATCGCCCGACCGCCCAGCGCTGCCCTCTCCGCCCGCTTGGGGCTGGAGTCCTCGGCATGATCGTCGTCCTCGAGGCAGCACCCCATGCGTGGCCGTCTTCCCGAACACCCTCACATAGAGGGTGGTGTCGCCATCATACTTGAAGTGGGGAGCACTGCGGCGGAGACCACGCTGTAGCGAACGCTCTCTGCCACCAAGGGCCAGAACAGGTTCCCCGCAGCAGAGACCTCTAGAGAAGCCCCAAGCGGCTGCAGCAGCCATCCGGCTCGGAGCCAGAGGCCACTCAGGGCGCCATCTGGGAGCTCACCCAGGAGGAAGCACGGGAGGTGAAGCCGGACGCCAGACGGCTCCTCCGCCCTCACCATGAACTCCGGCAGCGCTTCAGCAGCATGAAGGCGTGGCCTCGGGGGACGCGCGGCCGGGGCACGCCCTCCGACCATGGCCAGCCGCTCATCACCATGCTGAGAGCCTCCCCCACGACCGCGGGGGACCGCCGTGGAGGCCACGGGGTGCTTGTGAGGGCGACCTCGACCACGCTTAGGCGGAGGAGAAGAAGATTCGACCTAGCGGCCCTTCCCCTTCTCTGCGGCCGAGAACTTCCTTGGTGGAGCCATGGAGAAGAAGGAGAGACAAGAAAGGATAGACTGGAAGGGCACGCGCCGTTCCGTACTTATTGCTGGCGCAGGCCAACCATCGGCCCCCACGATCACCGGTAATCATGACCAACTCCGCATACAGGGACTTGCCGAATCCGGGAGGTTACCGAGGCATCGTGGGGGAGCAGTGCGCACACGTCCAATCAACCGCCATGCGTCGCCCATGGCCGCAGGCTATTAGGGCCCGTGACGCTTCGCACTTGCCCTTTCGCCTCTCTGCTCGGCCAAGTTGGGTAGGCGCCCGTGGGCCAGGGGCTCTTGTCGGCGTGCAGGAGCAGGGGTCCCAGACTTGCACTGCTGCAGCCTGGGCGTGGCTCAAAGGAGGCCCAGGACCGCCCATCTTCATCAACACAAGCTCAAGACCCTCGCGAGGGGCCAAGCCTCGCGGGGCGGACGACCATGGGCTTCCTCAGGCACGGCCTCGTCAGGCTGGCTCATGAGGAGGCGGAGAGTTCAAGGCAGGGTACCTCGCGAGGTGCCCATGACGCAAGCTATGACGACCAAGGGCGCCAGCCGAGGCGCCCGGCCAGCATCCCTCCTTTCCCCTTTGGTGCAAAGGGAGCAAGTGCAAAGTAGAGCATCAAGCAAAGGCACCCGTTTGATTGCAACAAGACCAAGACCAGCCCCAACGGCCGGAGGAGTCATCGTGGAGCCCAAGCAAACGTCATCACCAGAGCCTTTGGCAGCGAGGACCAACTTTAGTCAGGATAAGTGTACCCGCTGTTCCCCTTCAAAATGGCCAATTGTTGGCACCCTTCCCGCTCAATATTTGGGAAGAGGCCCAGGGCCTTCGTCTATATAAGTAGAGCTAGCCACCATAGTAGCGGGGATCTGGCATTCGGAATCCAGAGAGAGATAGAGACCCGATCCTCAAGCTACAGCGACGGACACCACCTAGCAGTTCATCTCACCCACCAAGAACAGACCCTCGCGAGGCTGTTCTTCCCTGTACTGTTCCTCATCAGCCCAAGAGGCAATCCACCACACCACAAACTAGAGTAGGGTATTACACCACAACGGTGGCCCGAACTAGTATAAATCTCGTGTCTCTGTGCTGTTCTTTCTAGTATTTTAGGTCCCTGCGATTCGGCGAGGTTCGAGATGGTGGAGGGTTGGATCTCCGCGCGCACCCTAGAGTTCGAACCTTAAGGGTCTGCCGGAACCCGAAATCCGACATTTGGCGCGCCAGGTAGGGGTCGAACCTACGACTTTCCGCTTAGGAAACGGGGGTCCCCACCTGAACCTTTAAGGTGGAGCTTGGGTCCCTACCTGGCCCTGTCGGCTTGGTTCCCAACTCATCGCGACCTGGCTTGCCAGCGACGGCTGAGACCAGCCCGAGAGCCGGGACCCGAGGACGTAGAGTTTCGTCATCTAAACCAGCTTGCGTGTTAAAGGGGGGGGGGTGCCCGAGCATCGCGACTCAGGGCTCCTACCGGCTCTCTGGCCCTCACCCTCTGGTCTTGTCCATGGCATCGCGACCTGGCTTGCCAGCGACGGCTGAGACCAGCAAGAGAGCTGGGACCCGAGGACGAGAGTTCTTTGCGTCGACCCGGCTTGCACGCGTTAAAGGGGGGGGTACCGAGCATCACGACTCGGGGCTCCTACCGGCTCTCCGGCCCTCACCCTCTGGTCTTGTCCATGGCATCGCGACTGGCTTGCCCGGCTGACGGTGAGACCAGCCCGAGAGGCGGGACCCGAGGACGAGAGTTGCGTCATCTAATCCAGCTTGCAGCGTTAAAGGGGGGTGCTCGAGCATCACGACTCGGGCTCCTACCGGCTCCGGCCCTCACCCTCTGGTCTTGTCCATGGCATTGCGACTGCTTGCCACCGACGGCCGAGACCAGCCCGAGAGCCGGATCCAAGACGAGAGCACCAAAGATCCGGGCCGAATTTGCAGGAACACACTCGAAGATAAGGCCCAGAGCCAGGCGCAACCCGCCTTGAGGTAGGGCCTTGTGAGTCCCGCGCTGGCTCACGGGTGCCCAGATACACCTCGTCCAGCCCTACCGTGCCAGCCACGTGTTAGGGTGGCGCTGTATACACCCCGGGGGCTCCTCCCGGAGGGGAGCCCCCTCCCACGTTCCAGTGGAAGCACCATGCTCATGTTGGTGGCGACACACGCCGAGGAGCGGCTATGCCCAGACGCATGCGAAGCGCTATGCTCCGCTGGTGATAAACAAGCGAGGGTGGCCTCCGGGTCGCATCAACCTCGGGAGCCCAGAGCTCAAGTGTCTGGACTCGTGCAACGCCTCCCCTCGGGGCGCTGCGCGAGGGGCTGAGCACGGGCTGCGCTGGAGTCACGCCAGACAAGACGCCACCTAGCCAGGCCCCTCGGGCCTGGTTCATCGCACGTCACTCCCCGAGCGGAGCCAAGGTATGCATGCCGTTTGAGCGTCAAGGGGGACTCCTGAGCATCACGACTCAGGAGCCTAACTGGTCACGTAGCCCCTCACCCCTTAGTTCCGAAAGGCTAACGGCGGTTGAGGTATGCGCAGGGCCGGGCTCTGCAGACGTAGAATGGTGGATCCGCCCGCGTCTCACCTCCCTACTTGCTGTTCGTGCGCCAAGGGGGACTCCTGAGCATCGCGACTCAGGAGCCTAACTTGTCACGTAGCCCCTCACTCCTTGGTCCTGTCCGGGTTTCCGGTCGGGGCTAACGGGACTGAGGTATCTTGTGAGGCGGGCTGCGGCGTAGAACATAAGCAAGTAGGAAGCACAAATTTCAAGGAATTCAAAAGCAAATATTACAGTCCACACTTTGTTATCGCAATACCATAAGTTTAAACGCCTCCCGAGGCATGATACATGTGCAGGAATTAAAAGCAAGACCACGAGCCACAACGGAGTCACTTGTCGGTGGTGGAGCAGCGGAGTGGGCTCGCCTCGTGAGCAGCGGGGGCGGCAGCGCCGCTTTGGCTTGGTGAAGGCCCGAACTTCCCCAACAGAGCCTCCACATGACCCTCACAGCCTCGGCGTGGCGGCTGCATGCTCGCCGCTTGCCGGCTCCAACAGCTGTCCATGTCGATCTTTGGGATCGCGAAGATAGATGTGGGTGAGGATCCGCGTCGGTCTGCCGCAGAAGACAAGACCGCGCCTCGGCCTCGGCCGTGGGGCCAAGACCAAGGAGACATCTTCAAGAGCACGAATCGGAAGGAAGCAGCTTGGCGGGGCCGTCCTCTGCGCCGGCCAGTGGGCTCTCCAGGCCGCTATCATAAAGCTCCCTCAGCAAGGCGCGGGCCTTCACCTCCATATCCATGAAGGCCATGCGATCTTCGGCAAGAACCTGCGCCTTGGCGTCCAGCTCGACCTTCCTCGCCTCCAGTTCCTGCTCCGGTAGCGCCTAAGCGATCACGACGCTTCTTCAGCTTGGCCTCCTGGTCCTTGACGGCCGCCTGCGAGCCTTCATGCTTTCCTCCTGCTCCTGGCGGAGGCAGGCCTCCTCGGCAAGCTGGTTCTGCAGGCCCTTCAGCTCGCCCTCCAACGTCTCACAGCGACCTTGGATGATGGCTGCCTCCCTGTGGCAGCATCGCGGGCTACCTTCGCCACGAACAGCCTGCTTCTCCTCGTCATAAGCCGCCGAGGCCTGGACCAGCGCCACCCGAATCGAGCGTCGGCTGAATCCAGCCAGAGGCTAGCTCCAAGCGCCCGGCCACCAAGCGAGGGTCGGCGCCCAGAAGATCCTGCCGCAGCCGGTCCAATTCAGCGGCAGCATGATCCAGGACAGTGGGAGGAGTCGGAGAGACAGCAGTTGGTGGAGTAGGAGGAGATGGTGGCGGCGTAGCCACTGCGCCTCGAGGCGGAACCAGCGGCGCCACGACAACAGCTGAGGCAGCGCCAAGCAAGGGCACCTCGGGAGTCGCCTGGGCCAAGGGGTGAAGCTCACCCAGTGGCTGGCTCAGCCTTGCGAGGGCGCCCGGCAGAGAGAGGCTGGCGTCGGGATCATCCTCCCTTCGGCAGCGGCAGCACCGTCACGGATGGAGCCTCAGAGCCCCCTTGACTTCTTCGCCCATGGGCGCCAGCTGGTCAAGAACATGGACATCAGATCTCGTCAGTAGAGCAACAATCAAGACGGAAAGCAGGCACTTACAGGTCGTCGCTGGTGGACTCGAGCAGCCTCCCGTCATACTTGAAGCCCGAGAGCTGGCTGCAGGGATCAGCTTCCAGGGGATCAGGAGCCGGAGGCGCGTCTGCGGATCGCCCCGAGGCCGGGGCGGACCCACGGGGACCAGCCCAGTCCGGTCCTTCTTCGGGATCGAGGGCAGGCTTCTACCTCCCCGCTCACCCTCATCCTCGTCGTCGTCGCTCTCAGGGAGGCGGAGAACGCGGGGCCTGCGCCGCAGCGGGGGAGCCCTCGACTCTGCCCCCGAATCGACCCCCTCTCCTGGCTCTTTTTCCTCCACCTCTTCACCGGAGTCGGAAGAGGACACGTCCACCAGGTCCTCCGGAGCCTCCACGGGCATGGGCCCGTCCCCATTGAAGACGGGCATGGCCCCCACTACCTGCTCCCAATCCTCACGAAGGAACAGGGGCGCGGGGGCACCCTCCAGTCTCGCCACATCGCCCTCGACCAAGGACTGGAGGACCGTCGCCAAGTCCTCGCTGGCCAGGGCCACGGGGCTCGGGTGAGGCCTCCACATCGGAAGCGGCAATCTTGGGCGAAGCGGAGCCAGTTGGTGCTCCAGAACTCCCTCGGCCGACAAGACCGGTCAGCTTCGCCACCGCCGCGTGGCCGGCTTCAGATCTGTATACATCTTCTCCAGCACCAGCTTCGCTCGGGACCAGTCGCCGGAGCTCTCGGCGGGCTCCGTGGGAGATCAGCCGAGGGTGGATCCGCCCAGCATCCACCAAGACCCACTTGCTCCTGAAGCCCTCAATCCGCTTCCCAGGGATTGAAATGGCGATGGCTCCGCCGTATGCGACGAAGCTTGCGCCTGTGAGGCGAAACCACGGGAGGTTCGGAGGAAGAAGTAGTGGCGCAGCAAGGCCACCGAGGGTTTCACCCCAACATGGGCCTCACAGTAGTAGGCGAAGATTGCCAGAAGAAGGACGGAGTTGGGATGGAGGTGCAGAGCTTGGATGTTGTAGTGACGGAGGACGGAGAAGAAGAACTCAGAGAAGGGAGGCACCGGCAAAGCAATGATGGCGCCATGAAGAATGTAGAAGGTACTCCCCGACCCTCGGGGCGGAGGAGCCGACCTTGAGCACCGCCGTTCCATTGACGCCCTGCGCCTCCGCCAACCGGCGATTGTCGAGAACAAGGCTACTTGACACATTAGGCGGGTCAAAGCGGTAGAGTACCAGGCTCGGCGGGGTTTGGCGAGCCATGGTGGCTAGGGCACGAAGGCGGAGTGGATCTGAAGGACTTGGAAGCAGGAGGAGAGGCGCAAGAAAGGGGATCGAACAACAAGCTGGAGAAAGTAAAGGAGGCAAGGAAGATGCCGCTCTATTATCAACCCGCGGTTGCAGAGGCTCCCACGTCCAATCAACCGCCACGCGGCGCCCAAGGCCGCAGGCTGTTAGGGCCCACGACGCTTCACACTTGCCCTTTCGCCTCTCTGCTCGGCCATGTTCGGGCGCGCCATGGGCCCGGGGGCTACTGTCGGCGTTCTGGGAACGGGGGTCCCCAGACTTGCTCGCTCATGCTGCGGGCGTGGCCCAAAGGAGGCCCAGGACAGCCCATCTTTATCTACACAAGCTCAAGACCCTCGCGAGGGGCCAAGCCTCGCGGGGCGGACGACCAGGAGCTTCCTCAGGCACGGCCTCGTCAGGTTGGCTCATGAGCAGGCGGAGAGTTCAAGGCAGGGTACCTCACGAGGTGCCCATGACGCAAGCCATGACGACCAAGGGCGCGATCGAGGCGCAGCCAGCGCCAGCGTCCTCCTTTCTTCTTTGGTGCAAAGGGAGCAAGCGCAGCAAGAGCATCAAGCAAAGGCATCCGTTTCGTGCAACAAGACCAAGACCAGCCCCAACGGTGGAAGGGAGTCATCGTGGAGCCCAAGCAAGCGTCATCACCAGAGCCTTTGGCAGGCGAGGACCAACTTTAGTCAGGATAAGTGTACCCGTTGTTCCCCTTCAAAATGGCCAATTGTTGGCGCCCTTCCCGCTCAATATTTGGGAAGAGCCCCAGGGCCTTCGCCTATAAATAGGAGTAGCCACACTCAGAGTAGGGGGATCGGAGGGACGATCGGATAGGAAGAGATCTGGCATTTTGGAGTCCAGAGAGAGAGATAGAGACCCAATCCTCAAGCTAGAGCGACGGGACACCAGCTAGCAGTTCATCACACCCACCAAGAACAGACCCTCGCGAGGCTGTTCTTCCCTCAGATCTTATTCCTCATCAGCCCAAGAGGCAATCCACCACGCCACAAACTAGAGTAGGGTATTACACCACAACGGTGGCCCGAACTAGTATAAATCTCGTGTCTCTTGTACTGTTCTTTCTAGTAGTTTAGGTCCCTGCGATTCGGCGAGGTGCGAGACGGTGAGAGGTTGGATCTCCACGCGCACCCCAGATTTCGAACCTTAAGGGTCTGCCGGAACCCGAAATCCGACATTTGGCGCGCCAGGTAGGGGTGCGCCGGAATCCGCCTTCTCCCACCTCGTGTCCCGTCGCATCGCCATCACCATGTCCGGTGACCAAGCGGGCAACCCAGATCCTTGGGCGGCGTGGCCCGCCCATCGCAGAGCCTTCGCCTCGGGCGACCCCATGCCCCAGGCAGCTCGCGGTCCGCAGGGCGCTACGGGCCGCGGGCGACGTGGACAGGCTTCGACGGCTCTTAAGCCGCGGCAGGCGCGGTCGGCAGCAAGGGCCTCCAATCACGCCGCGACCACGTTGCCGAACACCCGCCGGGAGCAGGCAAACTCAAGGGCCGCACTCAGAGTGGCCCGAGAGCTGCTGCATCTGCAGCTCTTTGGAGAGCGGCCGCGACGTCTTCTTTGGAGCGAGTGGCGAGCTCCTGGCTTCGCCGCCTGGAGGCTCACCCCTTCGCACCCAACTTCCATCTCAGCCCAGTGGCGGCTCGCGACGGGGCTCCGCGTCTGCCAGCTACTCCAACGCCCGAAGTTGTCGGCGCCGGGCGGCGGCGGGGTTGCCCCCGCCCCCGGCCCGCGGAGAAGGACTCGGCGTAACTCATGGCCCTGGTGGGCCGCCGCGCCACCACCCCATGGTGGGCACATCAAGCAGGGCAGCATGGCACGCTCAGCACTACGGCGTGGCCTTCGGGATGACGGCGCCAGAAGAATACGTGCCCCACATGATGGACCAAGGGCACCCGCATGAGGGAGAACAAGGCTCGCTCCTCAGCCCGAGCTGGGGGGATGAGGCGCCAGAAGCCGAGCTCTTTCAGGAGCCTCGAGACGGTCCCACAGGCCACGCCGGGGGCGACGATTATCGAGTACCGCTACTTCCTCAAGAGCAAACATACGCTAACCATAGGTCGCAGGAGGTACAGGCCGCCACGACGAGCGGCTGCCCGCTCCTCAGCCTCCTACCCCTCGGAGGGGGGCGCAGGGGCTGCCGGAGAGGGGCAGAGACCCGCATCACCACCGGGCGGCGGAGCAAGGCGTTCCAGGAGGTAGGTCCTCTGCTGGGAGGCGCCTCGAGGCCTGCCTGGCGGAGGACCCGTGGTCGTCGGGGGAACCGCTAGCGACCGCTCTACCCCACCGGCGGCGTCCTGGTTTCCGGTCGTCGTTGGTGGCACTAGAGTGTGGCGCAAGGCGGGGCCCTCGTCTGGCGATATGAAGCAAGGCCGGTACCTGTGAAGAAGGCCCAGTGCCTGTGAAGCTCGCCGCCCCGTGACACTCTCAGGTAGGGAGCCTGTGAAGAAGGCGAACGCCTGTGAAGTTGTCGCGTTCTGGAAAGGCTCGGAGCCTGTGAAGAGGGCAAACGCCCGTGAAGCTTGCTTCCCAGAAGAAAGGCCCGGAGCCTGTGAAGAAGGCAAATGCCTGTGAAGCTCGCCGCCCGTGACACTCTCACGTAATAATGAGTTGGGGCTGTACAAGCCCCGGAGTCTCAGAGCGCCCGGCCTCGGGGCCCCAGGTCTCCCTCCCATGCCCAGTGGCAGCACTTAGCTCCGCGCTAGTGAGAAGACGTCGAAGACTAGACTAGGTGCCGGACGCGGCTTTTTCATTTGCTTTCTGCAGTTGACTGGTTATTCCCATTTGGAGTCTTTATCGAAACTATCGCTCCTTTTTGGTTCGTGGTTCTTCGATCTTTTTCGCCCTCCTGCCTCGATTTCTCTTGCGCGGGGACTCGTGAGGCGGAAGCCTCGGGAGCCCCCGCGAGCGTTCCTGCCCCTATCGCTCAAGTTTTCACGGCCCTGGTCCACAGCTGGAGCACCCCTCCTGACCATGCCTCACGGGCAGCACAACGCGAACACGGGGCCAGGGTCGGTCGCCCCCGCGGCCACGGCCGGGGTTCACTCGCGAATGGGCGCCTGGCGAAGGGAACGATGTCGGGATAACAAAAGCAAGACAATAATTAACGACGTTGCCCTAAACGCGCCCACGGGCCACATTGTTCCCTTTTTACGTGGGAGAAAAGGAAGGAAAAGACGAAGCGGTGAAGCGCGCCCGTGTCGGCTCTCTTGGAAGGTCCGAGCCGCCTCCGAGCTCAGTCGGACTCCATCTCGCGCTTCACCGGGGCGTGGCGGCAGCGGACCGCTGCCACCCCCAAGCGGTAGCGTGGGGGCTGACGGCCGCATTCTTTGGAAGAATCGCCACCCGAAGAAGAGCTGGTGAAGCGCGAGGAGTCGCGGGCATCGCCAGCCGCCCGTGCGCTGCCCTCTCCGCCCGCGCCGGGGCTGAGTCCTCGGCCGCTGCTGGAAGAATCATCACCCGAAGAAGAGCTGGTGAAGCGTGAGGAGTCACGGGCATCGCCAGCCGCCCGCGCGCTGCCCTCTCTGCCCGCACCGGGGCTGAGTCCTCGGCCGCCGTCGTCGTCTTCAGGGCAGCACCCCATGCGGCGGCCGTCTTCCCCGAACACCCTCACGTAGAGGGTGGCGTCGCCATCATACTTGAAGTGCAGGGGGCACCGTCGGCGGAGACCACGCGCGTGAGCGAACGTCTGCCAGCCGCGGGCCAGGAACAGGTTCCCTGCAGCAGAGACCTCCAGAGAAGCCCACGAAGCCCGGCTGCAGCAGCCATCTGCCTGGAGCTAGAGGCCACTCAGGGCGCCATCCGGGAGCTCACCCAGGAGGAAGCACGGGAGCTGAAGCCGGACGCCAGACGGCTCCTCGGCCCTCACCATGAACTCCAGCGCCAAGACATGGAGGCGCGGCCTCGGGGGACGCGTGGCCGGTGCACGCCCTTCGACCATGGCCAGCCGCTCGTCGCCACGCTGAGAGCCTCCCCCACGACCGCGGGGGACCGCCGTGCAGGCCATGGGGTGCTTGCGAGGGCGACCTCGACCACGCTTAGGCGGATGAGAGGAAGATTCGACCTAGCGGCCCTTCCCCTTCTCTGCGGCCGAGAACTTCCTTGGTGGAGCCATGGAGAAGAAGGAGAGACAAGAAAGGATAGGCTCGGAAGGGCGCGGCGTTCCGTGCTTATTGTCGGGCGAAGGCCAACCGTCGGCCTCCACGATCACCGGTAATCATGACCAACTCCGCAGGCAGGGACTTGTCGAATCCGGGAGGTTACCGAGGCATCATGGGGGAGCAGTGCGCACACATCCAATCAACCGCCACGCGTCGCCCAGGGCCGCAGGCTGTTAGGGCCCGCGACGCTTCACACTTGCCCTTTCGCCTCTCTTCTCGGCCAAGTTCGGGCGCGCCATGGATCCGGGGGCTGCTGTCGGCGTTCTGGGAACGGGGGTCCCCAGACTTGCCTGCCTGCGGCCTGCGGCGTGGCTCAAAGGAGGCCCAGGACAGCCCATCTTTATCAACACAAGCTGAAGACCCTCACGAGGGGCCAAGCCTCGCGGGGCGGACGACCAGGAGCTTCCTCAGGCACGGCCTCGTCAGGTTGGCTCATGAGGAGGCAGAGAGTTCAAGGCAGGGTTCCTCGCGAGGTGCCCATGACGCAAGCCATGACGACCAAGGGCGCCCGGCGCCACCCGTCTGGCGTCCTCCTTTCCTCTTTGGTGCAAAGGGAGCAAGCGCAGCGAGCATCAAGCAAAGGCATCCGTTTCGGTGCAACAAGACCAAGACCAGCCCCAACGGTGGAAGGAGTCATCGTGGAGCCCAAGCAAAGGCCATCACCAGAGCCTTTGGTAGGCGAGGACCAACTTTAGTCAGGATAAGTGTACCTGCTGTTCCCCTTCAAAATGGCCGATTGTTGGCGCCCTTCCCGCTCAATAGTTGGGAAGAGGCCCAGGGCCTTCGTCTATAAATAGGAGTAGCCACACTCAGAGTAGGGGGGACGGTCGGAGAGGAAGAAGAGGACGATCTGCATCTAGATCAGAGAGAGATAGAGACCCGATCCTCAAGCTAGAGTGACGGGACACCACTTAGCAGTTCATCACACCCACCAAGAACAGACCCTCGCGAGGCTGTTCTTCCTATCTTATTCCTCATCAGCCCAAGAGGCAATCCACCACGCCACAAACTAGAGTAGGGTATTACACCACAACGGTGGCCCGAACTAGTATAAATCTCGTGTCTCTTGTGCTGTTCTTCTTAGTAGTTTAGGTCCCTGCGATTCGGCGAGGTACGAGACGGTGGAGGGTTGGATCTCCGCGCGCACCCCAGAGTTCGAACCTTAAGGGTCTGCCGGAACCCGAAATCCGACAGTAGGGATTGCCATGCAACAGATGCACTAGAGCTATGAATGAATGCTCAACAAAAGAAAATTAGTGGGTGTGCATCCAACTTGCTTGCTCACGAAGACCTAGGGCATTTGAGGAAGTCCATCGTAGGAATATACAAGCCAAGTTCTATAATGAAAAATTCCCACTAGTATGAAAAGGATAACTTATGAGACTCACTATATGAAAAACATGGTGCTACTTTGAAGCACAATATATGAGACTCGCTATATGAAGACCAAGGTGCTACTTTGAAGCACAAGTGTGGTAAAAGGATAGTAACATTGTCCCTTCTCTCTTTTTCTCTCATTTTTTTATTTGGGCCTTTTCTCTTTTTTTATGGCCTCTTTTTATTTCTTTTATTTCTTTTTATTTCGTCCGGAGTCTCATCCCGACTTGTGGGGGAATCGTGGTCTTCATCATCCTTTCCTCACTTGGGACAATGCTCTAAAAATGATGATCATCACACTTTTATTTTCTTACAACTCAACAATTACAACTCGAAACTTAGAACAAGATATGTCTCTATATGAATGCCTCCGGCGGTGTACCGGGATGGTGCAATGAATCAAGAGTGATATGTATGAAAAATAATGCATGGTGGCTTTGCCACAAATACGATGTCAACTACATGATCATGCAATGGCAATATGACAAAAGTAAAGTATGTCATGATGATGATGAACGGAACGGTGGAAAGTTGCATGGCAATATATCTCGGAATGGCTATGGAGATGCCATAATAGGTAGGTATGGTGGCTGTTTTGAGGAAGATAAAGGGAGGTTTATGTGTGATAGAGCGTATCATATCACGGGGTTTGGATGCACCGGCGAAGTTTGCACCAACTCTCAAGGTGAGAAAGGGCAATGGACGGTACCGAAGAGGCTATCAAAGGCGGAAAGGTAAAAGTGCGTATAATCCATGGACTCAACATTAGTCAAAAGAACTCATATACTTATTGCAAAAATTTAGTAGTCATCAAAAATCAAGTACTACGCGCATGCTCCTAGGGGGATATATTGGTAGGAAAATACCATCGCTCGTCCCCGACCGCCACTCATAAGGATGCACAAGCCAGGTACACTTCATGTTTCAAATTTGTTACACAACTTTAACCATACGTGCATGCTACGGGACTTGCTAACTTCAACACAAGCATTCTTTAAATTCATGATCACCCAACTAGCATGAATTTAACATCACTACCTCCATATCTCAAAACAATTATCAAGTATTAAATTGATCATAGCATCCAATTCACTTCCTATGATAGTTTTTATTATACTCAACTTGGATGCTCATCATGCTAGGACCAACTTTATGATCATAGCAAATACCATGTTGTTCTAAAAGACTCTCAAAATAATATAAGTGAAGCATGAGAGACTAGAAATTTCTTCAAAATTAAGACACCACCATGCTCTAAAAGATATAAGTGAAGCACTAGAGCAAAAACTATCAAGCTCAAAAGATATAAGTGAAGCACATAGAGTATTCTAGCAAATTCTAATCAAATAGGCTTCTCCCAAAAGGTGTGTACAGCAAGGATGATTGTGGTAAACTAAAAAGTAAATACTAATATAATACACGACGCTCCAAGCAAAACACTTATCGTGTGGTGAATAAAAATATAGCTCCAAGTAAAGTTACCAATGAACAAAGACGAAAGAGGGGATGCCTTCCCGGGGCATCCCCAAGCTTAGGCTTTTGGCTATTCTTGAATATCTTGGGGTGCCTTGGGCATCCCCAAGCTTAGGCTCTTGCCACCCTTTATTCCATAGTCCATAAAAGCTTTACCCAAAACTTGAAAAATTCACAACACAAAACTCAACAAGAAATCTTATAAGCTCCGTTAGTGAAAGAAAACAAAACCACTACATAAGCTACTGGAATGAACTCATTCTTTATTTAATTTGGTGTTAAACCTACTGTATTCCAACTTCTCTATGGATTATAAACTATTTTATTGGCCATAGATTCATCAAAATAAGCAAACAACACACGAAAAACAGAATCTGTCAAAAACAGAACAGTCTGTAGTAATCTGTAACTAACGCAAACTTATGGAACTAAAAAAATTCAGCCAAAATAGGACAACCTAGTAAATTTGATTATTTATCAGAAGCAATTGGAATCACTATTTTATCACGTTCTAGTGATTTTTAACAATTATTTTCGTGAGCCGAAAGTTTCTGGAAATTACAGCAAGATCAAATAACTATCATCCAAGAAGATCCTATAGGTTTAACTTGGCACAAACACTAATTAAAAGATAAAACCACATCTAAACAGAAGGTAGATGGATTATTTATTCCTAAACAGAAGCAAAACAAAAAACATAAAGAAAATTGGGTTGCCTCCCAATTAGCGCTATCGTTTAACGCCCCTAGCTAGGCATAAAAGCGAAGATAGATCTAAGTGGTGCCGTCTTTGGCACTAAACTCATAAGTAGGACGCATGATAGATTCATAAGGTAATTTAACTTTCTTTCTTGGAAAGTGCTACATGCCTTTCTTTAATGAAAATTGGAATCTAATATTCCCTTCCTTCATATCAATAATCGCATCAATTGTTCTAAGGAAAGGTCTACCAAGAATAGTAGGGCAAGAAAGATTGCAATCTATATCAAGAACGATAAAATCTACGGGCACAAAATTTCTATTTGCAACAATAAGAACATCATTGATCCTTCCCATAGGCTTTTTAATGGTGGAATCCGCAAGGTGCAAATTTAACGAGCAATCATCAATATCATGGAAACCTAGAATATCACATAAAGTTTTCGGAATCGTGGAAACACTAGCACCCAAATCACACAAAGCAAAACACTCATAATCTTTAATTCTAATCTTTATAGTAGGTTCCCACTCATCATTAAGTTTTCTAGGTATAGAAACTTCCAAATTAAGTTTTTCATCATAAGATTGCATCAAGGCATCAACAATATGCTTGGTAAAAGCTTTGTTTTGACTATAAGCATGAGGAGAATTAACAACGGCTTGCAACAAGGAAATACAACCTTTTATAGAGCAATTATCATAATCAAATTCCTTGAAATTCGAGATAGTGGGTTCAACATTATTAGAAGTTGAGGATTCTCCAATCTCACTTTTACCAAATTTAACATTAAGATCTAAAGATTCCGAATTCTTGGGACGCCTTCTAGGCAAAGTTGACTCATCATCAGTCCCATAATCATCAACATTCATATTGCAAAACATAGATCTAATCAGAGACGCATCAATAACTTTAAGATGCTCATCATTATTTTCACGTAAACTAGAAGAACATGCCTTTATAAAGCTTTCTTTTTTAGCACGCAATCTAGCGGTTCTTTCCTTGCACTCATCAATGGAAATTCTCATTACCTTGAGAGACTCATTGATATCATGCTTAGGAGGGGAAGATCTAATTTTAAGAGAATCAACGTCAAGCGAAAGTCTATCAACGTTCCTAGCCAAATCATCAACTTTGAGCAATTTTTCTTCAAGCAAAGCATTAAAATTCTTTTGAGAAATCATAGATTCTTTCACACTATTCTCAAAATCAGAGGGCATATTATTAAAGTTACCATAATATTTATTGTAGGAATTTCCATAATTATTAGAGGGATTACTAGGGAACGGTCTAGCATTGAAATTTCCTCTATAAGCATTATTTCCAAAACTATTCCTACCAAAAATTTCACATCCATAGATTCATTATTATTCTCAATCAAGGAAGACAAAGGCATATCATTGGGATCAAGAGGAGTATTTTTTAGTAGCAAACATCTTCATAAATTCATCCATCTTTCCACTCAAAACATTGATTTCTTCTGTAGCATGCACTTTTTTACTAGAAGATCTTTCGGTGTGCCATTGAGAATAATCAGCCATAATATTATGAAGAAGTTTTTTAGCATCTCCTAACGTGATTTCCATAAAGGTGCCTCCCGCGGCCGAATCTAAGAGATTTCTAGAAGCAAAGTTCAATCCGGCATAAATTTTTTGTATAATCATCCATAAATTTAAACCATGAGTAGGGCAATTGCGAAGCATCAATTTCATTCTTTCCCAAGATTGGGCAACATGCTCATGATCAAGTTGTTTAAAGTTCATAATATCGTTCCTAAGAGTGATGATCTTAGCGGGAGGAAAATACTTAGAGATAAAAGCATCTTTGCACTTGTTCCAAGAATCAATACTATTCTTAGGCAAAGACGAAAACCAAACTTTAGCACGATCTCTAAGTGAAAGCGGAAATAACTTCAATTTGACAATATTGTTATCCGTATCTTTCTTCTTTTGCATATCACACAAATCAACAAAGTTGTTTAGATGAGTAGCGGCATCGTCGCTAGTTAGGCCGGCGAATTGATCTTTCATAACAAGATTCAGCAAAGCGGTATTGATTTCACAAGACTCATCATTATTAAGAGGAGCAATCGGAGTACTAAGGAAATCATTATTATTGGTACTCGAGAAGTCACACAATTTGGTATTATCTTGCGCCATGGCAACAAGTAATCCAACACACAGGCAACCAGAAAAACGGCAAGCAAAAAGAGAGGAGGAGGTTGGGAAAGAGAGGGCGAATAAAACGACAAGGGTGAAGTGGGGGAGAGGAAAATGAGAGGCAAATGGCAAATAATGTAAATGCGATGGAGATGGGTTTGTGATGGGTAGTTGGTATGTCTTGACTTGAGCGAATACCTCCCCGGCAACGGTGCCAGAAATCCTTCTTGCTACGTCTTGAGCTTGCGTTGGTTTTCCTCGAAGAGGAGAGGGTGATGCAGCAAGTGTAGCGTAAGTATTTCCCTCAGTTTTGAGAACCAAGGTATCAAACCAAAGAGGAGGCTCCTCAAAAGTCCCACGCACCTACACAAACAAACTGAGAACTCGCAACCAATGCAATAAAGGGGTTGTCAATCCCTTCACGGCCACTTGCGTAAGTGAGATCTAATAAATATAGTATGATAAGGTAAATATATTTTTGGTATTTTATAATATAGATGCAAAAAGTAAAGATGCAAATAAAAGTAGATTGAAAGCAAATATGATAAGAGATAGACCCCGGGGCCATAGGTTTCACTAGTGGCTTCTCTCAAGATAGCATAAGTATTACGGTGGGTGAACAAATTCTTGTCGAGCAATTGATAGAAAAGCGCATAGTTATGAGATTATCTAGGCATGATCATGTATATAGGCATCACGTCCATAACAAGTAGACCGACTCGCTTGCATCTACTACTATTACTCCACACATCGACCGTTATCCAGCATGCATCTAGAGTATTAAGTTCATAAGAACGAGTAACGCATTAAGCAAGATGACATGATGTAGAGGGATAAACTCATGCAATATGATATAAACCCCATCTTGTTATCCTCGATGGCAACAATACAATACGTGCCTTGCAACCCTTTACATCCGGGTAAGGACACCGCAAGATTGAACCCAAAGCTAAGCACTTCTCCCATGGCAAGAAAGATCAATCTAGTAGGCCAAACCAAACTGATAATTCGAAGAGACTTGCAAAGATAACTTAATCATACATAAAAGAATTCAGAGGAGATTCAAATATTATTCATAGATAAACTTGATCATAAACCCACAATTCATCGGATCTCGACAAACACGCCGCAAAAAGAGTTTACATCGAATAGATCTCCACAAGAGAGGGGAGAACATTGTATTGAGATCCAAAAGAGAGAAGAAGCCATCTAGCTAATAATTATGGACCTCAGAGGTCTGTGGTAAACTACTCACGACTCATCGGAGGGGCTATGGTGTTGATGTAGAAGCCCTCCGTGGTTGATTCCCCCTCTGGCGAGTCTTGTGAAGGCTCCAAGATGGGATCTCGCGGATACAGAAGGTTACGGCGGTGGAAATTGTGTTTCGTGGTGCCTCTTGATGTTTTCGGGGTACGTATGTATATATAGGAGGAAGAAGTACGTCGGTGGCCGCCTAAGGGGCCCACGAGACAAGGGGGCGCGCCCTATAGGGGGGGGGGGGCGCACTCCTATCTCGTGGCTTCCTCGGAAGCTTCTTGACTTGCACTCCAAGTCCTCTGGATCACGTTCGTTCCAAAAATCACGCTCCCGAAGGTTTCATTCCGTTTGGACTCCGTTTGATATTCCTTTTCTTCGAAATACTGAAATAGGCAAAAAAAACAGCATGGGTTGGGCCTCCGGTTAGTAGGTTAGTCCCAAAAATGATATAAATGTGTAAAATAAAGCCCATAAACATCCAAAAGGGGTAATATAATAGCATGCAGCAATAAAAAATTATAGATACGTTGGAGACGTATCACGCCGCTTCGGCTCGCTGCCCGAGGCCAAACACAACTATTTAAGTCGGTCGGTGACCCCGAACCCTAGCCATCCACCTACTCCCTCTCTGTGCCGCAACCCGAACCCATCCACCTCCTCTCCCACACTCTTCCGTATTGGCATGGTCCGGTGGAATATCACGACATATGCTATGCTCAGCCGGAGTGCCGGAGGCAGATTGCGCAGGAGATCCGGGCTAGGCATGCTGCCCGCATTGCTGCCAAGCTGCCTCCGAAATTGCCAGAGCCGAAGGAGGAGGAGGAGGGAGCGCAGCTGTCGGTGCTGATGGAGGCGGCAGATCCGAAGGAGTACGAGGAGGACGAGGAGAAGCAGTCTGCTCCGGGGTTCACCATGGAGGAGGCGGAAGCAGATTTCACTGTCGCCCAAGCCACGGAGATGGCGGGGCAGCAGGCCATTCTGGACTCCATCCAGGATGAAGCCTATGTGGAGGCCAACTGGCAGTCCCTACGGCAGGAGCGGGTGGCGATGGGCGCGCTCGTCGTCGAACTTGACACGGAGATAGAGGAGGAGGCCGGAGCGGAGCACCGGAGCTACAGCTGCCGCCCATGTACCCAGAACCGGGCATAGAGATAGTCGACATCTCCGACGAGAGTAGATAGGTGGTCAACATAGTACGTAGGTTTATTTCCTTTGCATGATTTTGTATAGATTGAAGAATTTAGTATGAGGTGTCCGGATGCAGTTGTGCTAATTTAAGACGTGTTCGCCTGTTTGGTTCCCCACAGACACGCCCGGGCATATCTACAAATGTTTGAAGAGTCATATTTGTCATATGTGGCTGTAGATGCTCTTAGGCTATTGTTCCGGTTAGACATGGAGTCTGGTCTAGTCGTGTGCCTATATAAGCACACGTAGGTCTAGTCTTTTGTATACGAACAACCATGATCCTATACTACCATTCATGCAATGAACCTAGACCTCGGCCAGGCTGTTCGCCTTTTTCACGCTGCTCAATGCGCTGCGCCATGAGCAGAGATGCTTCAGTCGCCATACCTGTTCAACATGAATGAGAATCAAAGTGTGTTGACCAAAGTCTTCCTAGCATTGTCTGCTGGCCGCCCAAGTTCAAAATAGATTTCTCACATGTATGTTAGAAAAAACCACTGCGTCATCTTTATCGTGGTCTGTCGTGTTCGAGACTTATTTCTTTCGGCATTGTTTTTTAGTTATTCCTACTTTCTATTCATGTAACAACCATTTCGCCATGATGTACCGTGTTAAACTTTTGACATCTCTTTCCTCCTCTATAAGAAAAACACTTCTCCTCCCATCAGCGCCGTCACCGATCCGCCCCCTCTCCGATGGCCTCTAGGCCATGGAGGTGCGGAGGATCTCGGCCCCCGCCGGTAGGTGGGGCCCCATTCTCGTTCTTGTTAGATTCAACGTCTTGGTTGAGACAGTGTGGCGGCACCGATGTCCCTTAATAGGAATAATGTCTCCCACGTTATATCCCCGTCCCGATGGTGCGTCTAGCATCGTCGGAGGGTGTGTGGAGGTTTGTCTTCGACTGATCTCGCGGGATTCGGTTGGTGCTGGTCTTTGGTGGATATGTTTGGATCAGGTCTTCGTTCATCTTCGTTTGGGTGTTTACAGGTTTGACCCTTCTGATCTACGACTTCCTTCATCGACGATGATTGCTACTCTGGTGCGCTGGTCCTGTGGGGCCTTAGCATGACAACTTCCCGACTGTCTACTACTACAAGGTTTGCCCTGCTCTGATGATGGAGGAGCGATGATGGCCGTGCGCCTTCGGCTCGCTCCAGTGCTTGTAGTCGTCGCTAGGTGGTCCACATACATGGTTGTATTTTTTATTACCTTTGTTGTTCTTTGTACTGTCATGATTGAAGATGAATAGATTGAAAGTTTCTCACAAAAAAAACTAAATTTTAACTTTCATTTAGACGAATTTTTGGCCCGTGCTACGTTTTAATCTTGTTATGAGATCCCACGAAGAATAACACGCCGTGTTTTTGAACCATTTTGGTTTGTTGATCATCTCTGAAATTATCCGGCTTGGAGTGAATCGATTTTCACGCATATAGTAGAGAAAAGAAAAGGGAGAGTGAGAGATAAAACTATAACATCAACAAATAGAGGCAGGGGGTCCTGGTTGTGCGGTGGCAGCCGGCGACCCCATGGCCGGCAGGATGCTATGGTAGGCCACCTGGCTGCACGATGGGCGGCTGCGGTGGTTGTGGATCTGGCATCCTGGTCAGTTCCATTGTGGTCTGGCTTTGGCCGGCCGGCGGCGCGTGACGGGACCGGTGTGGGGCGGACTGAAGTCCTCTACCGGCTTTCCAGCGACAATGTGTGTCTACATGGCGAGGGTGCACCTGGATCAAGTCACCAATGAGGTTGGTGTGGCGTGACTTTTGATGAAAATCATGCCATCTTTAGTCATGGAGGACGATGACTATGTCTCCGGCATCGTTTCCGTATAGAGCCATCATTGTTGCGGGTTGCATCAGCATGCTCGGGATGTTATGGGGGAAACCCTGGATTTGTGTCTCTCAGATCGAACGATGATGGCCCATTGAATGTCGAATCTTCCTTTTATGCATTCCGCCCTTGGTAACAGGCAGACAAAGGGACTTAGGATCAAACACCTCCTGAGTAAATCTCCAAGATGTTCGTAACCTCTTGTTAGTTCGTGGCATAACAATTCCCTGAAGAAGAGGATGGAGCACTTGGACGGATTAATAAATTATCTCGTCGCTGCCGCATAAGTGTTCAAAACACCTTCACAAAGATTTCTTGTGCAAGTGTTGCGGTGATGCTACATATAGTTGTCTACATCTCTCTCCCTCTCAAGTCTTTTTAACATCTAGTTTAACGTGCATGCATCATGAGAAACTTATGGAGAAGGTTCCCCCGTGCACAGAATGATGCCGACAATACAAAACCAAGGTTCTTGTGCAACAACCACCTTATGGAGAAGCTTCTCATGCACACACAAAATTTGCCCTTCAGTTGGTATGCATGGTTCTGACAATGTAAAACGGAGGTTCTTGCGCAAATGTTGGTGTGATGCTAGATAATTGTTGACCCCTCCCTCTTTTGTCTTTTAACATCCGACTTAACATGGAAACTTATAGAGAAGGTTCCTCCGTCCACAAATGATGCCGACAATACAAAACGGAGGTTCTTGTGCAACAACCACCTTATAGAGAAGGTTCTCGTGCACACACAAAAAGTTCCCCTCTAGTTGGTATGCATGGTTCCAACAATGTAAAATATAAGTTCTTGTGTAATCGTTGCGGTGATGCTCTATCTAGCTAATTGTTGCTCCCTCCCTCTTTAGTCCTTTAACATCTGATATGACGCGCACACATGGTAAAAAACTTACACCAAGAGCCGAAAAATGGACACCCCAATCAACCTATATTTCCTTTTCTCTTGGGAATAATATGCTTGAATGGACAAGTGTAAATGAAACATGAAGTTACATAATGACACGAGAACCTTGTTTTTTCAGTGCCCAAACCTTGTGCAACCCTATGAGTGCACACTTGGTATTGGAGCAGGCACCTATTATACCTTGAACTCCTATATCTCTTCATCTCATCCATTTGTGTGTGTGTGTGTGTGCGTGCGTGTGTGTGTGTGTGCGTATGTGTGTGTGTGTGTGTGTGTGTGTGTGTGTGTGTGTGTGTGTGTGTGTGTGTGTGTGTGTGTGTGTTGGTCTCTAGACCTATTATGAATTAATTTAGGTGCCAACACTTGATGTGGTTAAGGCCGCTTGAAATATAAGTTGATAGAGTTGGCATAAGAGGAAACAATGATAATGAACTAGCAAGTGTAAGTGAAACATGGAAGTTATATAATGACACGAGAAGCTTGATTTTCCATTGCCTAAACCTTGCACAACCATATGTGTGCACTCTTTATATTGGAGCAGGCACCTTTTATACCTTGAACTCACAACTCTCTCTTTCTCTCCTTGTGTGTTTGTGTTGGTCTAGAGATAGACATATTAGGATTTAATATTGGCACCAACACTTGTCGTGGTTAAGCTGGTGAAGCTGGCGGCCAGGATCCGCTGCTCTACACTGCAGGAGGCTTCGAATACCAGGACGACCACCCTAATTGGTGAGGACGGCATCGATCTCATCTGGCATATGGCACTGCCGGTGCTGGCCGTCCCTACTGGCCATGTTGGTCGCGGTGGGGTGGCAGAAGCTCGTCGCCACCATAGGATGCTCCGTCAGCCTCGACTGCTCTGCTTCCCAGTCTCCTCTCCATCGGCATGGTCCTCCCTCGTTGATCTGTTCACTGCTCTTCGGGTCGCCAGATCTAGGACATGATGGTGGGGTGGTGGATGCCCTGGAATAGGGGAACCCTGGTCGACCTCGCATCGACCCCGATGATGGCGGCGCTCCGAATCTGATGATGACCTCACATTGACCTCATCCGCCCCTCCTCCTTTCCAACTAACCCAGGTGAAAGCCTTGCCTTGCTGGCCGATTGACGGTTTCTTGTTTTGCTCCAGGCAGCCGGCAGGTGGACGACGTCCGCGTGTTGCGGCACGGCTCGGATGTAGGGGAGATCTAATTAGATCTCCCCTTCGGCATTGGCTCAGGGCGGCAGGCATTTGAGCCGACACATTCCTCCATGCAGCCCGATTCCTTAGATGAGCATGACAATTTGATGATAGGTCTGATACAATAATGACGAGCAAAACTAAGGTTGGGTTCTAACTTTCTGTGTACTCATCTTCTCAGAGGAAAGTGTGTAATAGACATTTTCTTTAATTCTATTGGGAAACAAATGGGACTGCCCGTGACAGGAGTTTGTCTTGCACTTGTTTTTGCATATAAAAACAACACGAACATGTGTCCCTCTACCAGTTAATCCATGGGCCAAAAATCCTTTGCTCTACCGGTGCTACTCACAGAAACCATCAAGCATCTTTTTTTTACAGTTACACCATCTAGCCTCTGCGTTATTCAATTTTTGACTTTTTGAAAGAAAAATATACCCAGTGGGTCTCGGGGCACAATGTACCTAATTTGAAAAAAAAGAATTTAGAAATTGTAAAAAAGTCAAAAATTCCATAAACTTTTTGAAAATAGACTTGATCTAACGTTATACTCGTACAAAAACTTTCACGGAAGGAATAAGTTTCATCGACTTTAGGGCCAAAAACACAAAATAACAAGTATAAAAAGTCTGAACAGTAACATTTATATAGTGTCGATTTTGTTTTTCACCCAGAATACCATGGAAGTCATCTTATCAAGATAATTATCACTATTATCTTTTACACCGCATGCCCTGTAACTAATCCACCGTGCTATCTGTATTGTTCTCCAAACAGAAGAAATTATCCATGTCATCATTTCATGTGTATTTTTGGGGAGATGTAGCATAAAGGATCTTGCAGCATATCCCTTATTGCATACGCACAAGTCAAAAGGCTGCTACGCGTCACAGACCAGCTCTGGCCCTGCTCGTCTTCCTATTTCACGCACAAGCTCAAAGCCTACAGGTTTCATGTAGCTCCTCTCCTTTTCAGTACGTTCCTGCGTATTATCTTTCAAAACCAATCATAAATCCATTGATTGTTAGTGTGTTTATAACCCGAGTAAATACTTAGTGAGGTGTGATAATATTTTTTACTAGGAATAAAAAATATAGTCTCTTGTCGTCTTTGCTTTTGCTCTAATCGGTCTAGTGCCAGGTGATGGTTACGTACTTTTTGTTTTTTGAAATGTGATGGGTACGTACTTGAACATGCATGGATGGATCAATTTTTAAACGGGCCAATCAAGGGCCAGTGCATGGATCATATGTGTTGTGCATGTGTATATGTCTCCTCTGTTAGTCAATCATCGGGTCCAAAGGCCTCCAGTTTGCTCCAAAGAGAGTTTGTTCTGAGCACTGGTCGTTTGGAAAGACCATCTGATTTCTTAATGACCATGTCGGAAAAACCATCTTCAACCTTAACAATACTCACGAAAATGCTTCCCTTTGAATTACTTCCACGGCCATCTCCCATAACTCCCAGTGAAGCTACTAAGTGAGTGTGATTAATATTGATAAAGAGCGGCAGCTATATACAGCAGACGACGTGTGACTTGTCGACGGTGGAGGCGAGGCCGACAGCCGCGTCGGAGTTCGGCGCGCCTCCATGGCAAGCGGGCGGTAGGGTTTTGGGAAAGGTAGGAAAATGAGGGTGGATATGCCACCGACCAATGGCCATGCGGAGGACAAGGGCGGGCGTCGCCCCCGTTCGCGTTGGACAAACCGGGCCCAAATTTGGGCAAGAAATAGGCCACAGACGTCCATTTGCGTCGGCGCGTTTGGCCGACATTTTCATCCGTTTTTATCCAGACAGACATCGCAGACAGTTTGCTTCGGCGCGTTGGAGTTGCTATAAGAACCGCCACGGTTTCTGCCTCAACCTTGCATGAGACGCGTCAGCGCATGCTACTATATGGATGCTGAAGACTGAAGACACCGGATCCACCACACTCGCACATCTTTGCTCTGACCCATGAAGCCGAACTAGCGTGGTGCCGGGCCTCCGAGCCCTGCTGCCTGATCTTCATCACCCCCTCCCTCACGACCACATGCAAGAACATCCATGCACTAGCGGCCCCCGAAGCCATCGTCGACGCTGCCAAATCCATTGCACACACATCGCCTCAGACCTCCACATGCCAGACCACTGCGCCTGCCGAACCGCCACGACTCCATGCACCCCCCCCCTGCAGAATCGGCCGACCTGCACCGCCTAGACCCGAGCGGTCGGTTAGGGTTCCCTCCCAGACCACCCGCGGGAGCGACACACTCATTTGCACGTATCTTTTTATTTTGCAAAATTATTTCCACATATCTTGACTTGCTCATTATGAAAGCACCCCTATAAGTGTGCAAGCATCAACTCGTATACTTTGCTGAAACACCAATGAATTTTCCAAATGATTGCAAGCAAGCTGGGAAAATGATTATTTTCTTCATCATTATGTAAAATACTTGTTAAAAACAAGGTATAAAGAGTTAAGGTGCATTGTCTGAATGTAATTTTTTTGTTTAATATAATGTGTTTGGTAAAAAAACCTGGACACATGCGTCAAGTGTGGCCTACCATTGCGAAATAGTAGAGACTTGTGACCACCTGTGTACCGAATGTCAAACTGAACGGCATGCGACCTACTTCCTGGAATACTGGGATCGTAGGTTGTCTGGGTATTTTGTAAGCTCTCCTTCCCACGTTTCTCTATAGCTAAGCACGCATTATCTCCACATTTCTCTATAACTAACCACGAAGTAGAAATAGATGTACATGCAGTTAGGGTCCATATGCCACCGTTGGCTATCTTCGCCATTCCTGCATGTGTTTAAAAGGATGTTTATATCCAGACGTGTAGAAAGAGAGTAAGCCATCAAGGAGTACTTGGCCTGGTGCATCGGGAGGCACCTACAATCAGCTCAAAAGCCTTCCACTTTAATGCCTGAGAAGGGAACAACTAGATGGAGTGTTACAATCTCACTAATAACTCTCGTTAGTTTTCAAACTCATTTCCTTATTAAAATGCTAGACGCTCTACGCATGTGCATCAAAGGCCAAACTTCCTGGAATCCTGGGATCAGAAGTTGTCTGGTGTATACTGGCAGCTCTCCTTTCCACGTTCGAAGCAGTATATGAGTGGGCCCGAGCAACTATAGTCAAAACCACTATGACCGAGAAGGTCCCGCAGCTGAACAGGGAGAGGTGAATGGCACGAGGAAGTTTGAGAATCTACAGTCCTTTGATAGAGCAATGAAAGACACCAAGATACGTTTCCATTTTGCCAGTACCCCCAGTGTGTCACTTTTTTCTTTTTCCTTTTTTTTGAGAAAGGAGGTTGAAACCGTGGCCTCTGCATCGGTAGATGCACACAACCATATTTATTAATTATTATTCCACAAAGGCCTGATAAGAACGTACATCAAACAATCTGAAGCCACAACTCACACCTACAAACTTGATATGGAAAAAACAGCAAACGTAATCCACGCTGCGTAAATCGCTCCTACGGTGGCTCGGCGAAACCCTAGCCCGCCACTCCGCCGCTCCATCCATCTCCCCCCCGCCGCCAGAGGAGGCCGGCGGGCTAAGCCCCCGCGGCGGACGGCGGCAGGCAGTTCCTCGCGTCCCCATGTGCGCATCTGGTGAGGGAGGCTCCAGCCGTCGCCCTGCTCCCCGATGGCAGGCGACTCCCCTGGCCCGGCTCGACAGTGCGCCCCGGTTGCGTCATCCGGCCTCTCCGGCTGCGCTCTGTTGTGGCATGGGGTGGGCCACCTGGTTGCCTGGTGGGTGCTGCACGCCCAGCGGCGCGTCGATGCGCCAGTGGTTGGTACATTGCGGGGCAGGTGAGAGCGACCGCCGGTTTTGGTCCGGCTCGCCGGATCTGGCCTGCTGGCTTTTGGTTAGCGATGAGGTGGTTTGTGGTGGTCCTCTTGTGCTGCTGGCATGGTGCGATGGGGGGTGGTGTGCGGGCTAATGGAGTTGCGATGCGTGGAGTTGTGATGTTGGGCGGTGCTCCGAGCGGCTTTAGCCGGCCGATGGCGCCGGCATCCGTGGGCGTCATGTTACCTCCTTGGAGGCATCGCCGTGGAGTGCACACCCTCAGATCCAGCTCTTCAGGTGAAAGCCTAAGGCCCGATAGGGTCGGGCAACGGCGTCGGCATCGGCATTGTCGCTTCCCTCTTTGGGGCACGCCTTGAAGAGCATTGGTTCCCGTTCGCGCTCTCCATGTGCTAGACGTTCACAACACTGCGGTAGGTAGGTGTCCGGCTGGCAGTGTGGCAATGCGGTGTCCAGTTTGGCAACGATGATGATGGCTAGCAGTGTAGGGTCGCAGCAGTGCTTCGGTTGTCGGTTCTTCTGGGTCTCTTCTGGGTCTCGCCGTGTCGTCGTGGAGTCGGAGCTACCCGGGAGATGCCTAGGCGGTGACGATGACAAGTGGCTGGTGGTCTTCGAGGAGGTGTTAGTTGGCGCCTACTCTGCCCATCTCTCTTGCGTTTTGGTGGTCTTCTTAGTCGGAGTTGTCTGGCGCCTGCGTCAGTGGCCAACTGTTGAAATGGGCTGCCATGGGCTCCGACGTTTGCGGTGACAAGGACTTCTTTGGTGGAAGTCGGTGGTGAAGTCGGAGTCGCTGGCTCGTGGAGGAGTGATGATGATGACACTTGGTGATGACCTTGACTTGGTGTTTCTTCTATTCAGCATAGTTGTATCTTCGTGTGGGTGGCCAGGTCGGCCGGTGTTGCCCTGTGTGGGCTGTTGTGGCAGATTCAACCTTTTTTTCTGTTAATTAACCGGGCAACCCTCTTCCTGTCCGCGCCAACGCAAATGATGTCCAAATTTGGGCCGGGAATCTGTCGGCAGGCGAACAAAAAGCGGACGCGCTCCCGTTTGGGTCGACGCGTTGGACCGACTTTTGTGTCCGTTTTGACCCAAAGGGACACACGCGGACGACATGGGTCAGCGAGTCAGAGTTGCTTTAACTATATTTTACATGCTTGTCTCTCATGTAGAAGCGCCATGAACATGCAATACCTTTTTATTGGATGAGAGTTTAATAGAATTGGCTAGTTAAACATTAAGACACACATGTGTTTGCTCAATGGACAGTGTGACGCGGTCCTTCAATTGCAGGTTAGAACGAGTAAAAGTAGTAGTAGAAAGTAGTGCCAGAGTACCAAAATGGTAATCTTACAAGTAGCAGACTGGAACTCTAAAGATGACAGTGCACCTGCAGCCAACATGAAATAATGGTCCTGCAGCGTCTTGTTCGTATATGGTCTTGGCAGTGCTGCATAGCACATGACACCTTTCTAGTACATCCCTGGCCCTGTAAACAACTCCATTTCCAGGCTAGTTTTTGGTAGATTGAAGCATCCTAATGTGGTTATGTCTTTGGATTTTATTCCTCAAAAAGGCAAGGAAAGGAATAAATCATAATTCAAAAATATTGCATAAGACTTAGCAATATTTTTGCATATCCAAGGATTAGAAGGATAGGAGGGTCTCTGGGAACAGATGGGATGATCAAAATATCAAGGGAAATGATGACTCCTTTGTAATCACAAAGGCCACATTCAAATTCCAAAAATTCGAAATTAGGGTTTAAGAGGATTTGAGATGGTGCAAAAGAGGTCTTGCCCACTGACAAAGACATGAGCAAGGTTTTGAAAGGTTGAAAATGACAAGAATTCTCAGAGTCATCCAACAAACTCAGGAGAAAGATTTTGAAAATGAGTGCTCGGAAGGAATAACAGCTCGAAAATTGATAACCCAATTTTAGGGCTGTTACAAACCTTCCCCCCTTAAAAAGAATCTCGTCCTCAAGATTCCTAGGGTTATAGCACAAATGAAAGGATAACCACTCCGGGGAGAACCTCTGGGTTAATTTTAACCCTTGGTCGGATTCGAACGAGTTGGGGCACCGATAATTGGTACACCTAGGGAGAGATATGGGCAAACATGGTTATATCCACGGCTAGGGGCACTCGAGATCAGACTCCTGAAAAATGCTGGATGCACCCCAATAAACAGTGGATTCACCTGCTGACACGTGGGTCCAGGGCCCACTGTCAGCCTCCTTCTTCTACCTCCGGCTAACTGCTCCTTCTTTGCTGCTGCTTCGCGTGCGGCTTGGCGCAGCGCGCATCTAGCTTCTAGGGCGATGAGGACCCTAGTGCCATAGTGCGCGGCATGCACGGCGTCGGTGCAGCGAGCACTCACGTCGCAGGCTAGCACCTTGTCGGCACTGCTCGCGGATTCGCCTCCTGGACGCTGGTGATTGAGCGACAAGCGGTTCTCCTGGACCTCGCTCACCGTACACCGGTGTTGGGCTATAAAAGGCAGCAGTGCGGCTCATCTCCAACGCACAAACACAATGCCACTCTACTACCTCTTTGGTTTGGGTGAGATCGAGCCGAGCTCCTTCGGCGAGGAGGTGTTCTTGGCGGCTCTACGGTTGTTCCTCGCGCGCTGCTGGGTACACTAATCGGCTCGTCGATCCTCCTGCTGATACTCATCAGGAATGATCGGGCTTGGGACAACGCGCGGCTAGGTGCGGTGGCTCGAGATGCAGGAGAAGACGGTGCACTGCATGGTCCTCCGCCACTCTTGATCCTCCATCGCTTTGCGCCGGCGGAGTAATCGCGTGCTGCGGTGGAACAGTGGTGGCGATCTACCTGCGCCACGCAAGGCAGTGACGATGGTGGTGAGGTCCAGATGCGGGTGGGGTGACTGCGCCAACTCAGAATCACATTGGGGTACGAGGAAAATTTCGTGGATTGCTCCACGAAAAAGTAGGTGTCGAGGTAGAATTGGAGTAGAAATCTGTATCAGGGTAGATGTACTGGATCGAGTGAAATAAAGTTGGCAGTGTTCCTCCGGAAATGAAATCGGGAATAAGAATTAGAAACGAGGAACTGCCAGACGGAAATGCCTCTGCGAGGCTCTGGATCGGGAAATCTAGCACACGGGGTATGCACAGATAGAGAGGGATATGTGACTTTGGATTCCCCTGAGTACTGCCCGAATGTACTCGTGGGTGAACCGGGTGTGCGTGCAGTATGCAGTACAAACTAACTAACAAACAGACTTATGCAACAAACATGCAATGCAAAACACAACAGACAAATCATTCTAAGGTGTTTTAATGCGAGTGGGTATATGTAATCCCGGCATACATATACCTACACCAGCGCATATTTTAATGGAGACTCGGGACGAGCCAATGTTGTTTTTAATGTATGTGTCATACTGATTAAAATCTTGTTAGCAACACATTGCCAACCCTGTCAAACATCTCTGCTTGCCAGAGAGACAAACAAAAACAAGCACGAAAACAAAAGCACGAAAACAAACATAGAACACAGCATACGGATTACAACAGTACCAGGATACAACAAAGCACAAACGCTCTATGCGCTAAACAAAACTACTCACTACGGGATACATAGTTCTATCCTCATATCGGAGATGAATAGACTGACTGACCTACTCGCAGAATCACCTCACTGCGTGACAGAGGTCATGCAGAAGACTGGCCTTGCTGGGGCTCTCCTGGAGGCCGAAGGCTGAGCCAATCTCCATCTTCATCGTCCGACAACAATATGGGTTGGGGTTCGACTGCTGGAGGTGTGGCTGAAATCGATCCAAGCAAATGCTGCTGGTGGATCCGTAAAAGAGCCTTGCCGAGGGTGATGATGTTTGGCCTGGGCCACAACACAGGCTGAGAGGGTAGCACTAGTTTGGATGGCATGGGATGAACGGCTTGGGATGCGAATTTACGAGCCTCACGATAACCTTCCTTGACAACTCGTACCACATCGTTGTCCAGGGTTCTAAATCCGGCAAGCATCTTAGAAATCATCATCCCCTGGGCACTGATATATTACACCAGGCGAGCGATTGCGGGGTCATCTCCTTGGATAGCGGGAGAAGGCTGCATTCTTGCTTCTGCCACAATGGGGAAAAAGCAGAACTCCCTCCTAATTGCCACATGTGGGAACTTGGTTCGGAGGTATAGGATGGCCTCCACAGCAGTGGCCTGAATGGCTAAATCAGTGGTAGGCATGGCTCTACCCTGAAAAACAAAAGGCGGGCCATCTATTGTGGGACCTGGGCCGATGTGCACTCTTGCATCATAGCGATGAAGGTGAAGGACGTGTGTCGACTGGAACACCAGGTAATCGGGGCTAGCCTTACAGCCAAAGGCTTTCGTGAGCATCTTGGCAAGAAGGGGTGGAAAGCCAGTGTGGTTGACGGCACAGGTGCGGGTGTAAAACTTGGGAGCTTTGAAGGTGCTAGCCATGGCTGGAGTGTTGCTAACTAGGCTTCTTTGCATGGACATGGCTGACTGAGGAGTGCGTGATACGACTAGCGGAATGGGCTTTTATAGGCAGCTATGCGGGACATGCCCGCATGGTGTGGCCCCTTTCCCTTAATGGCGAAGGGAAAATGGTGTGGCTGACAAGAAAAGATAGGGTGGCTATTCAATCAACGGATAACTAGGCAGGGACAGTGGGGTGAGGACGTGTCGGTCCCGACTGCGCCACCTGTTGATTAACAGTGGCCATGCCGGATGCCAGGGATGGGTCAAATCCCATTGGGTCATTACGGGTTGATGGTAGCGGTGATCTAATGCTAGGATAACCTATGCCAGCCTGGCTGCTCTGATACCATCTCCTGTGGCACCCCGATCCACATGGAGCAGGGGGCCTTCGCACGTCAGCCCAGGATAACACCTGACGCACGACAGGTCCATGATACAACATTCGAGGTACAATAATATTCATCAAATACATGTGTATATGGTTACATTATTGATGAATACAATTATCTGGCATAGCCCTAAGGCTATTCGGATGGCAGCGGAAGTCTATTTAAATGGCGGCGGAAGTCTTGGTTTGGTAGCGTAACAACTCTGGCTGGGCTCCACAACTCACAGGACTGGCAAGATTACGGTCTAGCACGACGGAACAAGCAAATAATTCGGGCAAGACCTACAAAACTGGCATGACACGCCAGGTCAGTACATTGAATGTACTTGCAAGACAACCAAATACATAACATCCAAACAAACAGACGACAAAGCAAGAACCAAGCATATGCAACAGTCTACTTCAACACAACTTATAGCATGGCATGATATTAACTAGAATCATAAATCAAACTAAGCATGAACAACCTCATAGCATCTACTAGCATGGCATATCAAATTTACTTCTAACATAACCACAACATAGCATATCAAAACATGGCATGGCATCATGAAACTATGCTAGAAATAAACTACCAATTACCTTCCGTGAAGACATGTTGTATAAACCTTATGCAACAATCACTTACTCTGCCACGGCTCCTCGGAGCACACGCATGACTTACCAAGACCTCGTCTCGGGGTCATATCAACACGTCATCATGACTTCTCACGATTTCCCATAGTCCAAGTCACCACATGATTTATCACATTTTAATTATCACACAATTTATTAGCAGATTTATCCTCCATTTCGATCAAGACCTGAAAGTGTGACCTACTACGAACTTGTGCCCATGACCGAGGACGCGACTATCGATAGATTAAATACACAGTCTGCAGAGGTAGCGCACTTTACCCACACTACGAAACCCTGGCCTCGCACTCCAATCGGGTGGACCAACGCGTTCCAATAAAACCGAGCTACTGCCCTGACACCCTCCCGGCCACTCCGACCAACACCCCCTTGGGGTTCGGTCCTGGGTGGCCTTTTGTCTACCAAAGTCACCAACGGTCACCTTCATGGCAAAACGGTCCTAAAGGGGGACAAGGTACCATAAAAACAGAAACGAGCACACAAGGTTATGTCCGCCTACATGATCAGGGTAGCGCGTGCTGCTACCTCTTGAGCACTGCGTTGGTTTTCCCTTGAAGAGGAAAGGGTGATGCAGTAGAGCAGTGTAAGTATTTCCCTCAATTTTTGAGAACCAAGGTATCAATCCAATAGGAGGCCACGCACGAGTCCCTCACACCTACACAAACAAATAAAATCCTCGCAACCAACGCAATAAAGGGGTTGTCAATCCCTTCACGGTCACTTACGAAAGTGAGATCTGATAAGATAATATTTTTGGTATTTTTATAATAAAGATGCAAAGTAAAATAAAAGGCAATAAAAATAGCTAAGTGTTGGAAGATTAATATGATGGAAAATAGTCCCGGGGGCCATAGGTTTCACTAGTGGCTTCTCTCGAGAGCATAAGTATTACGGTGGGTAAACAAATTACTGTTGAGCAATTGACAGAATTGAGCATAGTTATGAGAATATCTAGGTATGATCATGTATATAGGCATCATGTCCTTTACAAATAAACCGACTCCTGCCTGCATCTACTACTATTACTCCACACATCGACCGCTATCCAGCATGCATCTAGAGTATTAAGTTCAAAAGAACAGAGTAACGCTTTAAGTAAGATGACATGATGTAACAGACTAAGGCATAGCCTAGTGGTGGGAAGGGGCTGATGCCTTCCCACCCACCCAGGTTCAAGGCATGGTACTTGCAATTTGGGGTTGTTGCACCAATTATACTGTAGGGGGTTCCCTTACGGTCTTTCTGTCAAAAAAAAGATGACATGATGTAGAGGGATAAACTCATGCAATACAATACGTGCCTTGCTGCCCCTACTGTCACTTGGAAAGGACACCGCAAGATTGAACCCAAAGCTAAGCACTTCTCCCATTGCAAGAAAGATCAATCTAGTAGGCCAAACCAAACTGATAATTCGAAGAGACTTGCAAAGATAACCAATCATACATAAAAGAATTCCGAGAAGATTCAAATATTGTTCATAGATAAACTTGATCATAAACCCAAAATTCATCGGTCTCAACGAACACACCGCAAAAGAAGATTATATCGAATAGATCTCCACAAGAGAGGGGGAGAACATTGTATTGAGATCCAAAAAGAGAGAAGAAGCCATCTACCTAATAACTATGGACCCGAAGGTCTAAGGTAAACTACTCACACATCATCGGGGAGGCTATGGTGTTGATGTAGAAGCCCTCCGTGATCGGTGCCCCTCACGGCGGAGACTCAAAAAGGCCCCAAGATGGGATCTCACGAATACAGAAGGTTGCGGCGGTGGAATTAGGTTTTGGCTCCGTGTCTGGTAGTTTGAAGTGCGTAGGTATATATAGGAGGAAGAAATGCGTCGGTGGAGCAACGTGGGCCCCATGAGGGTGGAGGGCGCCCGAGGGTAGGCGCCCCTACCTCGTGCCTTCCTGGTTGATGTCTTGACGTAGGGTCCAAGTCCTCTGGATCATGTTCGTTCCGAAAATCACGTTCCCGAAGGTTTCATTCCGTTTGGACTCTGTTTGATATTCTTTTTCTGCGTAACTCTGAAATAGGCAAAAAACAACAATTCTGGGCTAGGCCTCCGGTTAGTAGGTTAGTCCCAAAAATAATATAAAAGTGTATAATAAAGCCCAATAATGTCCCAAACAGAATATAATATAGCATGGAATAATAAAAAATTATAGATACGTTGGAGACGTATCAAGCATCCCAAGCTTAATTCACCTGCTCGTCCTCGAGTAGGTAAATGATAAAAACAGAATTTTTGATGTGGAATGCTACTTAGCATAATTTCAATGTAATTCTTATTATTATGGCACGAATGTTCATATTTAATATGATTCAAGATAAAAGTTTAATGTTAACATAAAAACAATAATATTTCAAGCATGCTAACCAAGCAATTATGTCTTATCAATATAACATAGCCAAAGCAAGTTATCCCTACAAAATCATATAGTCTGGCTATGCTCCATCTTCCCCACACAAAATATTCACATAATGTACAACCCCGGTTTTAGCCAAGCAATCGGTTCATACTTTTTAACGCGCTTCAGCCTTTTCAACTCTTACGCAATACATGAGCGCAAGCCATGGATATAGCACTATGGTGGAAATAGGTATAATGGTAGGGGTTATGTGGGAAGACAAAAAAAGGAGAAGTCTCACATCAACGAGGCTAATCAATGGGCTATGGAGATGCCCATCAATTGATGCCAATGCAAGGAGTAGGGATTGCCATGCAACAGATGCACTAGAGCTATAAGTGTATGAAAGCTCAAACAAAAGAAACTAAGTGGGTGTGCATCTAACTTGCTTGCTCACGAAGACCTCGGGCATTTGAGGAAGCCCATCATTGGAATATACAAGCCAAGTTCTATAATGAAATTTCCCACTAGTATATGAAAGGACAAAACGAGAGACTCTCTATCATGAAGATCACGGTGCTACTTTGAAGCACAAGTGTGGTAAAAGGATAGTAACATTGTCCCTTCTCTCATTTTGTCACAACCCTAGAATTTGATTGCAAATAATTGCACAAGCATCCATGCATCATGTCTAAATTTCTTTGAAAGTTGAAATGGGGATTGTTGAAACCCTAGCACCAAATGAATTCAACTAGGTTCAATAAAAATATCTTCAATGAATCCAAACGCCCTTTAGAAAAGTTCATGATTTTTGTTAAAGGTGAAAACCTCTGCCTAAAATGATGCACATATTTCTAGGCTATTATGGATTTTTGAATTAAATCTTATTGTATTTGACTTTGGGCATTTAAAATACTATAAATAATTTAAATGTTCAAATAATGTTGGAACTATTTTTGGGCCACTGAAATAATTCAGCAAGTGTCCATGAATATTTTTCAGGATTTTAGGAAATGCCTTGGTATTTTTCCTAAGCTCAAAACAGAGGCAAATAAATAGAAAACAAAAACAAAATTAGAAGACAAAAGAGAGGGAAACCTACCTGGCCCAAACTTACCTGGCACCCACCAAGCCCACCTGGGCCTCACCTGTGCTGGCCCAACCCACCTGGCCTGGTGCCAGTCATCCCCAACCTCTGCCAAGAGGGCGAGAGGAGGGACAACGACACGGCCTTGTGGCGCCACGCCACCAGGCTGCCTGCCTGCGTCGCCTGGCCACCACGATGCCTCGCGTCTTCTCCTCGGCGCCACCTTGACCCCCTGGACACCACTCTCCCCTCCTCTGCCCTCTCCCTTGTTCCTCTCCCGCTACGGCCGACGCGCCCGTAAGCCGCCGCCGCCGTAGTCGATGCCACCGTCTCTCCCTCGCCCCCTTGAGCTGCCAATGAGCTCCACCTAGTCCCTCTCCTCCTCCTCACCGAGCCGCCCGACGCCAGACGCCCTGCATCACCCTCTGCCCCGCCATCTTCGCCGCCTCTGCTCCGAGATCGCCGGCGGCCACACGACCTCACCAACCCCTCCCCGAGCTCGTCGTTCGCTCCCCTGCACGCGCAGTGAGCCACTGACCCTTCTCCCCCTCTCCATTCTTGCTCTCGTGCGCTATAGCCACTTCACCCTTCTCACCCGCATGCGCTGCCGCCTGTGACCGCCGCCGACGTGCCTCTGGCCACCTAGTGGTCTGGCCGTCGTGCTCATCTCCCTTCCCGCACCACGTAGAGCACGTAGGTGCCCCGCACGAGCCTCCCCGGCCACCGTAGCATCAACCCCGGGCTCACCCGAGCTCCGGCGACCGCCAAGGTCGACGCCGGTGACGAATCCGGCCACCTCAGGCCCAGCCACTTCCACTACTCGATGCGGACGAGTGCCCTGGTCAAGTAGACGCCCTCCGCCGGCCATTTGATCACCGGAGGAGGAATCCTGACGCCCTCCGCCGTCTCTGGCGTCGCCGGCGACGAGCCGCGGGTCAACTCCGGCTAGTTGACCCAGGTTTGACCCTTGTTTGACCCCCGTGGTCATTGGCGTGGGCCCTCCTGTTAAATCCTAGTTAGGTTTAGTTAGTAATAATTAACCTAGATTAGTGCCTAATCTAACACTAACTAACTCTGTTAGTTAGATGTGTCAGTGACCAGTGGGCCCCACTGGTCAGGTTTGACCCAGACCTGGCCAATTGACCTGCTGACCTCAGCCTTACGTCATGCTGACACAGTAAGTGATTTTCTGGTTTTAAAATAAATCAGAAAATAATTAGAAATTCCAGAAAATGCTCTAAACTTCAAAAATTCATATAAATTCAACCGTAACTCCGAATGAAATAAGTTATATATGAAAAATGATCAGAAAAATCCAATCTATCCATCTGCACTGGTTTCATGCATGTTTAAGCAACTTAAGCCTGCTGTTTACATCAAAACATGATAATGCACTTTATTAAGTCATAGTTTCAATTTGAACTTGAACCTTGGGTTCAAACTAACTCAAACCCATATGGTTATAGTTGCATTAACCCAACACAATCATTTTCATGTCATGATCATGCATCATATTGTGCATTGCACTGATTGTGTTTCCTTCTGTGTTGCCGGTATTTGTCCCCTCTCGATAGATGTGATACCGACGATGAGATCGATGACACCGATGAAGAGCTATACTATCTTGAAGTGCGGACAAGCAAAACCCCTTGTTCATTCTGATACAATCCCACTCTCTCGCTCCTGATCTCTTTTACTGCATTAGGACAACAATGATTCATCTGTTACTTGCTGCGGTAGCTGAACCTCTTATCCTTTGCATGACCTGTCATTGCCGCAGTAAATAGATGAAACCCACTAGCATGAGTAGGAGTTGTTTGAGCCTCGATGTGCCTACTCATTCATGCTTGTTTGTCATGCCTGCTATTCTTAGAGTTGTGTCAGGTCTGATTCATCGGGATGAATTGGAACAGTGATGAACATGTCCTACTGTGTGTGAGCTAAGTGTGTGAACACGATTTGGTAAAGGTAGCGGTGAGAGGCCATGTAGGAGTACATGGTGGGTTGTCTCATTGAAATCGTCCTCGTGAACCGAGTTACGTGTTTGTGATCCATGAAACAGATTACTACCACGCATTGTGCGAAACCAATGGACCCTCTCGACTTATTAATCGCCTTGATCTCTATCCAGGAGTTGCAACTAGTTTCTCGTGTTTGTAGGATATTTGTGGGAGGCCGTGTGTAGTGCTGACCCTAGGGGTGGGCTATGATGCGGTAGATACACCGTGGCCCGGTGTACCGGGCGCCCGTTTGGTGTCTCGGGAACCCTGCACACATCGTTTGGGGCTGTGAGCGAAACCTCGGCCGGATCTCCTCGCGGATGGAACTCGAATAGGCGATAAACCTGGACTAGAGACTTGTGTGGTTAGTCAGGTCATGGCCGACTCCCTCGCCAGGCTTCCTCTTGAAGGTTGTCGAGATACACGATGTGTACATGGTGGTAAGTGGCGAGAGCGTGTCTGAAGAAGTACACCCCTGCAGGGTTAACATCATCTATTCGAATAGCCGCATCCACGGTAAAGGACTTCTTGGTTGCCTATTGAAAGTGCAGCTATCCCTAGGTGGTTTTGGTAATTCGTAACAACATATAGCTCATTGAGCTAATGCTATTCCAAGATGAACATTTCAGGAAAGCTCAATGAATGGCATGGCATGGATGATGAAAGTGGATCCCTCAAAATGCTAATGACAAAGGATTGGCTCAAGCTCAAAAGCTCAAGACTCTTCATTTTATATTTTAGTGATTCAACATCACATTGAGTCTATAGGAAAAGCAAATACTATCAAGGAGGGATGAGGTGCTGCTTAATGAGCCTCTTGCTTCATGTGCTTAGTGATATGCTCCAAAACCCTCAGCTACTTTCTCACATCCACATATGACCTAAACCTAAAGCCAAAATCGGTCTCACCGATTCTTCCTATCCGCGCCACCGATTCCATATGTCATAGCCACTGCCACAAACCCTAGGCAAATCGGTTCTACCGATAGGGATCTCGGTCTCACCGAGATGGGATTGTAATCTCTCTGTTTCCTTTTCATAACTTTTCGGTCTCACCAAAAGAGCGAATCGGTCCCACCGAGATTGCAATGTAAACTCTCTATTTCCCTTTTGTAACATTTCGGTCTCACCGAAAAGAGCAAATCGGTCCCACCGAGTTTACCTGACCAACTCTCTGGTTAGCTAATTACCAAAATCGGTCTCACCGAGTTTGTGTAATCGGTCTCACCGAGATTACATTATGCCCTAACCCTAATCATATCGGTCCTACCGAGATGCATGTCAGTCCCACCGAAAACACGGTCACTAGGTTTACTAAAATCGGTCTGACCGAGTTTGTTGATTCGGTCCCACCGAGATTGGTAAATTGTGTGTAACGGTTAGATTTTGTGTGGAGGCTATATATACCCCTCCACCTCCTCTTCATTCGTGGAGAGAGCCATCAGAACAAACCTACACTTCCAACTTACCATTTCTGAGAGAGAACCACATACTCGTGTGTAGAGGCCAAGATATTTCATTCCTACCATATGAATATTGATCTCTAGCCTTCCCCAAGTTGATTTCCACTCAAATCTTCTTTCTACCAGATCAAAATCCTATGAGAGAGAGTTGAGTGTCGGGGAGACTATCATTTGAAGCACAAGAGCAAGGAGTTCATCATCAACACACCATTTGTTACTTCTTGGAGAGTGGTGTCTCCTAGATTGGCTAGGTGTCACTTGGGATCTTCCGACAAGATAGTGGAGTTGAACCAAGGAGTTTGTAAGGGCAAGGAGATCGCCTTACTGTGAAGATCTACCGCTAGTGAGGCAAGTCCTTCGTGGGCGATGGCCATGGTGAGATAGACAAGGTTGCTACTTCGTGGACCCTTCGTGGGTGGAGCCCTCCGTGGACTCGGGCAACCGTTACCCTTCGTGGGTTGAAGTCTCCATCAATGTGGGAGTACGATAGCACCACCTATCGGAACCACGCCAAAAGTATCCGTGTCTCCAATTGCGTTTGAATCCTCCAAACCCTTCCCTTTACTTTCTTGCAAGTTGCATGCTTTAATTTCCGCTGCTCGTATACTGTTTGCATGCTTGCTTGAATTGTGTGATGATTGCTTGACTTGTCCTAAGATAGCTAAAATCTGCCAAACTCTAAAACTGGGAAAAGGCTAAGTTTTTAATTGGTCAAGTAGTCTAATCACCCCTCTAGACATACTTCAAGGTCCTACAAGTGGTATCAGAGCTTTGGTCTCCATTTGCTTTGATTTCCATAGCTTTTGGTGGTCATAGCCTTGGTTTCACAACCTAGGACAATATGGTGTCTAGCGAGGGAAATTATCACCGTAGAGGTCCTTACTTTGATGGTACTAATTTTGCTAGTTGGAAGCATAAGATGAAAATGCATATTCTCGGACATAACCCCGCCGTTTGATCAATTATTTGTATTGGCTTGCAAGGTGAATTCTTTGATGGGAGAGAGCCGAACCGTGAAGCTAATGCGGAAGAATTGAAGATGTTGCAATACAACGCTCAAGCTTGTGATATCATCTTCAACGGATTGTGCCCCGAAGAATTCAACAAAATCAGCCGTCTTGAGAATGCAAAGGAAATTTGGGATACTTTGATTGATATGCATGAAGGTACCGAATCCGTCAAGGAATCCAAGTTGGATGTGCTCCAAAGCCAGCTTGACAAGTTCAAAATGAAGGATGGTGAAGGTGTCATTGAAATGTACTCTAGGCTTGCACTTATCAAAATGAAATTGCCGGCTTAGGGAGTGAAGAGATGGTGACAGATTCATCATCAAGAAGATCCTAAGAGCATTGGATGGAAAGTATGATACTATGTGCACATTGATTCAAATGATGCCAAACTACAAAGATCTCAAGCCAACGGAAGTTATTGGAAGAATTGTTGCTCATGAGATGTCACTCAAGGATAAGGAGGAACTTCACAACAAGTCAAGTGGTGCTTACAAAGCCTCAAGTGAAGCCCCCACATCATCGAGTGAGAAACAAACCTTCAATGAAGAATTGAGCTTAATGGTGAAGAACTTCAACAAATTCTACAAGAGTAGAAGCAAAGAAAGAAGCTCCAAGTCAAGGTCTTACAATGACAAAAGATCTTCTAGTCAAGAGCGCAATTGCTACAATTGTGGGAGACCCAGACACTATTCCAATGAGTGCACGGCACCCTACAAAAGAAGAGAAGACTCTCCAAAAACAAGAAGTAGAAGAGAAGAATCACCACCAAGAGAGAGGAGGAGTAGAGATGATCGTTATGAACGAAGACCCTCACGGAGAAGCAAGGATTCGGAAAGGAAGGACAAGTCATCAAAGAGCTACACAAAACGAAGACATCAAGCTCATGTTGGTGAATGGGTATCCGGCTCCAACTCGACCATCACTCCGAGAGAAGTTATCACTCGGACTCGAATATACTCAAGATGAAGGTGTTGCCGGTCTAGCACTTGTGTCAACCAACTCCTACGACATATTTGAATCACCAAATGAAGGAATTGGTAGATGCTTCATGGCCAAAGGTCCTAAGGTAACACACCCAAAGTATATTGATTTTGATGTTGTTGAAGATGACTAGCTAGGTGATGATGATTTACTTGTTGACAACTCTAGTGATGAATACTATGATGAAGCGTCAATTAATCATGCTAATCAAGTTGAAACGAATGACAATGATAAGGAGAAAATTGAGTGTCTAACTAAAGAACTAAACACTCTTAAGTTAGCTCATGAAACTATCTTTGAAGATCATCGAGAACTTTTAAGGGCTCATGAGAAATTACGCTTTGAAAAGCTCAATCTTGAGCAAGAGCATGAATTCTTAAAACCAATCAATGATGATCTCTGTAAGAAAAGTTCTTGTTACATTGCCAAGCGTTTACTCTTATCTACTTACATGCCTCAAGTCAAGTCTAGTAAAAAGAACAAGAAAGATTCTTCTTCTAGTAGTAACAATAACAACGCTAAATCCAATATTGTTGCTTCTAGTAGTTCTCTTGATTCCACTAATGATTCTCTTAGCCAAGTTACACTTGAGCAAGAAAATAGCTTATTGAAGGGAATTATATAGAAAGGTGTATACAAGAGCCTCGCCGGGAGTAAGCAATTGAGGAAATTATGCGCAAGCAAGGAAGGCAACCTTTGGAAGAATCAAGGTGTTGGTTTTGAATGAAAGTTCAATGCCAATGGAGTTGAGTGGGAAGAAGATCAATACCGCAAGACGAAGTTTGTTCCTCAACAAGAGAAGTATGATCCTACTTCCTTCAAGGGAACACAAACACAAGATGATCTTCCACCACAAGACCACAAGGGCAAGGACAAGCTTCAAGAAGAGATTGATGCATTTGAAGAAGCACCTAAGGTCTCGGTCAAGTGCATTCCCAAGACTATGTCAAGTTCTACCTCATCAAGTACAACTACAACTCCAAGGATTCCCATCAAGATGATATGGATCCAGAAGAAGAAGAACTAGAGAGTTCTTGAGGGTGACTCCGCCAACATATTTCACTCATATCATTATGGCAAGGACAAGTGCAATCAACTTCCATATCTTGCACTAGTTCAAGGAGTCACAAACCCTCATGTTGGTAAGGCAAGGGACAAGGTAACCTAATGATTTCATGGACATCATTGTGTGTGTTCATCACTCTATGTCTATGGATATACTTGTTTGTTCGTTGTGGGACTAACCCATGTAGGTATCGAAAGTGCAACTCACTCCAAAGGATTGCTCCAAAAAAAGATCTACATCAACATTGAGCATCCACATCTTCAACACCTACATGAAGTCATCATCGACAAAACCCAAGGTTAGTTCATCCCTCTTAGGGGGGACCTCACATCTAGGGGGAGCTTAACTCTAAGAATTGAGTCAAAGCAACTCTAATGATGTGAACACATAAATGCTTTATGTAAAAGTGGTAACCCCACTTGAGCTTAAACGATGAGTATGACCTATGATCAAATGTTCTCATTTGACTCCTAAGTCAATATACTCATATATAGATGACCTAGTCATCGCCAATTGCTTGATAGATGCTAGAATTGGTTGTGCATGCTTTGTCACATATTTCATTTGCCATCTTATTGTGTGAGCATGTTGGTTGCATACTTTACTCATTCGAGGACATCCACTTGTTGTTTTGATTGATTGGCTTCTTTTCTTTGGCCAAGTGGATGGACAAGAATGCCTAAGAACCTTCTTTAGCTATACATGCTTTTCTCGTCTCAAACTCTGTTCATGCTACATCACAAAATTTGATCAAGTCAGATTCGAACCACTCTGTGTGAGGAGCACTCGGAGTCCCCGATTCGTCATAGGCTTAAACTTCCAAAACGTCTTTGTGATTTTCGGTCCGACCGATTCCTCCATTTCGGTCTTACCGAGATCACTTAGTCGATCTAGGTTTTCAATCTCGGTGCAACCGATTTGAACTCTTCGGTAACACCGAGTTGCAATAACTGTACACAGTTTTGCATCTCGGTGCCACCGAGTTGTTCCACTTTCGGTCACACCGACGGTCGGGCTATATATAGTCACGGGCAAAATTTGGAAATTTCTCCGAACCTCTTCGCCGCGCAATAGCTCGCTCTTGCCTTCGTGGTCTCCGGATCGTCTCCTTGTCGCCATGACCGTCGCTGGTCTCCATCGCCGTCAGCGAAATCAACCCGCCGTTGCCCGTAGTAGCGAGTCTCCTTGAACTAGGGTATGCACTCGATCACTGTGCTTTCCTCGTCCGATTCTCAGCACATTGTGTTCTTATTGATTCTTGCCACGATTGAAACACTCCTATCTAGTCAATGCAATCCATAGAATAGTTTTGATTTGAAAATTTAGGGTTAGGTTTCCACCGAAACCATCTCGGACCCACCGAGTTGAAAAACTCAGTCCCACCGAGTTGGCTTATTCCATTGCACTAGTGAGACTCGGTCTGACCGAGAATTGCTAATCGGTGTGACCGATTTTAGGACTTTGTGAAACCCTAGCAGTCTCGGTGCCACCGAACTGTGGCTCGGTCTGACCGAGTTCATCAGTTTAGTGTCAGGACCCCGATTCCAAGTCACATCGATCTAGCCGGTAACACCTCATATCACTTTGCGGCCTCACACACGGTATTCCCACGGGTGTCGCCTTACCATGGCCCGGGACCGTTATGCATTTTGGCTCACGTATATGATAGCATCGCTAGCATCTATATGACAGAGAACCCGCGCCGACATGGCTAGTCGTGAACCCAAAGCGGCGCTAACCCATGGGGACAGGCATACATGAATCACATCGAGCATGTCGGTCATCAACATGTGAATCCGGGCTGTAGCACTGGGCTAACAGGACTCCGGTAACCCGTATGTAGCAGGCTTAGGCAGGACTCGGATGTCACCGCGTGACATTTCCCGAAGAACGGAACCACGAGCGAAGTGAAACACATGCCGGCCCGGTCAAGTGTCCGAGCAGTAGTGCTAGGCTAGCAGGACTCCGGTGAACCGGGCTGTAGCGGACTACTATCGCTCAGGACGCACTAGACTACATTTCCCCATATGAGAGGCTGCCAAGGATAAACAACTAGATTGTCGGATCCCACACATACCAAGAATTTCAAACATACACACAATATGCTTGATATGTGTAAATACAACATGGCATCACAACATAACTCTACGACTCAAGTATTTATTCATTAGGCTCCGAGGAGCGAGATATTACAAACATGGGTCTCTCGACCCAGCATTCAGAGCATACAAGTCAAACACATGCGGAAGCTAAACATGTCCGAGTACAGACATCTATAAATGAAAAAGGCCGAGAAGCGACTATCTACCAGATCCTGCCGAGGGCACAAGATCGTAGCTGAGGTAACAAGCTAAACATCGAAGTCCACGCGGAACTACTAGCGAGACTGACGTCTCTCGGCAAAACATAAAATAAGAAAACGTGAGTACAAATGTACTCAGCAAGACTTACATCAGAACTATCTACATATGCATCATTATCAACAAGGGGGTGGTGGAGTTTAAGCTGCGGCAAAAGCCAGCTTTGACTCGGTGGCTATCTGAACTACATTCGCAAGTAACTCTTTTGAGGTGGCGCACACGAGTCCACATATTCACCATATCAATACACCACTATGGATCCGCTCCCGTCTCCCTACGAAAACGCCATTCATAGCACTCACGCTTATCTTGCGCATTTTAGAGTATCCACTTTCACTTGTCTATGAACTGATATAGGCAACCCAGAAGTCCTTCACCGCGGACACGGCTATTCAAATAGATCATATTAACCCTGCAGGGGTGTACTTCTTCAGACACGCTCTCGCCACTTACCACCATGTACACGTCGTGTATCTCGGCAACCTTCAAGCGGAAGCTTGGCAAGGGAGTCGGCCACGACCTGACTAACCACCCAAGTCTCTAGTCCAGGTTTATCGCCTATTCGGGTTCCATCCGCAAGGAGATCCGGCCGGGGTGTCGCTCACGGACCCAAACGATGTGTGCAGGGTTCCCAAGCCCACCTCGACGGGTGGTTCTACGCTTGGTACACCGTTCCACGGTGCCTAGTCTGTCCCAAGCCCACCTGTACCGGGTGCCACTTGGTAGACTACTAACACTACCTACAAACACCGTAAACTAGTTGCAACTCACGGACAGAGATCATGTTGATTAATAAGTCGAGAGGGGTCGAGTTACGGAACCCAATGTGTGGTAGTAACTGTTCATGGATCACAAACACAAAACTTCGGCCTCGAGGACAGCTGCAATGAGACAACCCACCATGTACTCCTACATGGCCTCTCACCGCTACCTTTACCAAATCGTGTTCACACACTTAGCTCTCAACAAGAGGACATGTTCACACACCTCCGATTCATCCCCGATGAAGCGGACCTGACTCAACTCTAAGTAGTAGCAGGCATGACAAACAAGCATGAATGAGTAGGCACAACAGGGCTCAAACAACTCCTACTCATGCTAGTGGGTTTCATCTATTTACTGTGGAATGACAGGTCATGCAGAGGATAAAGGGGTTCAGCTACCGCAGCAAGTAACAAATGAATTGTTGTTGTCCTAATGCAGTAAAAGAGAGCAGGAGCGAGAGAGTGGGATTATATCGGAATGAACAAGGGGGTTTTGCTTGCCTGGCACTTCTGAAGATAATATAGTTCTTCATCGGTGTCATCGAACTCATTGTCGGTACATCGTTTATTGAGAGGGGACAAATACTGGCAAACAAGGAAGAACACAATCAATGCAATGCACAATATGATGCATGATTTGAGCTAATGCAACTAGCAGCAGATTAAATGAAGTTGGTTTGAATCCAAGATTCAAATTCAAACTCCATATATGGATATTAAAATGCCATTTATATGCTTTGTGCTAAACAACAGCTATAAGTTGTTCTGACATGCATGAAAATGGTACAGATGGATAGATTGGATTTTTCTGATCATTTTTCATATATAATTTATTTCATCCTGAGCTACGGTTGAATTTCTATGATTTTTAGAAGTTTATACTATTTTCTGGAATTTTCTGAATAAGAATAAATCCAGGAAAAAGCATTACTGCGTCAGCATGACGTCAGTGTGACATCAGCAGGGTCAACAGAGCTGCCCCGGGTCAAACCTGACCAGTGGGGTCCACTGGTCAGTGACCAAGTGTTGTTTAGTGTCACTGGCAGGTGGGGTCAGGTCAACGGTGACGTGGCCAGGTCAAACTGACCTGTGGGACCAGCGGGGTTAGTTTAATCTAAACAAAAACTAAACCATGTTTAGTTAGACGGTGGGGCCCGGCTGTCAGTGGCACGGGGCGGTGATTAGTGGCTAGTTAAGCCAGCCACGTCAGCGCGGCTGTGGACTAGCCGCCGGCGACCTCAACAGGAGGCGGAGGCACGCCGGAATTGCTACTCCGACGACGGTTTGGTGCGCGGGAGGGCTCTACGGGTTCCTGGAATTGTGGTGCTTCTAGTGGTGGTGACGGGTGGTGCTGTGGTGGCTGGAAAGTTGCCGGAGACGAGCTTTAGCGGCGGCGAGGCTCGGTGAGGTGCGGCGGAGGTGCTCGGGAATCGCCCACAGGGCTCGGTTCGTGGCGTGCTTGGGCTCGTTGGAGAGCCCTCGCCGCCGCTGGCCGAATCAGGGCGGTAGTCCGGCTTGTGGTGGCCGGAGGCGATGGCGGGAGCTTCGCCGCGTGGGCCGGAGTTTCGGGCGTGAGCGCAGGCGCAAGGTGCGAAACAAGCACGAGGAAGGAGGGAAATGGAGGATAGCTCACAGCTGGTCGGCCAGGCGTGCTTTCGGCGGCTCGCGGAAGGATGAACGGCGACGAACGTTGACGGGCGATCTCGGCGGCCGAGGTCGAAGATGGCGGTAACGGGCGATGCAGGCTGTCCGGCTTGGTTCCTTCGGCTTGGAGAAGCTGCGCGAGGATGCAAAGCTCGGGGCACGACCGTGGGGGCGAGGGGGCGTGGCTGGGCACAAGCGGCGGCGACGGCATCGGGCCATGAGAGAGATTCAGGAAGGGGGTGAGAGCGCGGGAGAGAGAGAGGGCTAGGGGGGCTGCGTGGTGCTCGGGGACGACTCCAGGGCGCCAGGGAGGCCAGCAGGGAGGCAGGAGGTGGCCACGGGTGGCTGTGCGTGCCGCACGCAGCTGCTTCTCCTCCTGGCAGAGGAGGAAGACGACAGGAGCTGCAGTGGTGGGCTGGGTTGCGAGAGAGGCCTGGCCAGGTGGGCTGCCTACTGGCCTGCATGTAAGGCCAAGTCAGTTCTCTCTCTCTCTCTAATATTTCTCTTTTCTATTATTCTGTAATCTTTGTGGCTTTATTAAAAATACTTAGGCACACTCAAAAATCACCAAACTGCTCATGGCCACTCTTTGGAATATATCCAACATGGAACATCTCAGTTTAGGATTATTTGAGCATTTAAAATATTTAATAGAATTTAAATGCCCAAATGCAAATAGAGTATGATTTAATCCAGAGCCCAAATATGTCATTGAAAAATGTGCATCGCCTCTGGTTACTGTTTCCAGCATTTTCCAAGAATGATGGACATTTTTGAAAGCCATTTGGAATTACTGGAAATATTTTGGTTGAACCTAGTGAATTCCTTAAAGCTAGGGTTTAGGCAATCCCCATTTCATGTTTCTGAGAATTTAAAACATGATGCACACATGAGGCTAGCCTAGTGCATTACCAGAAGCTAGGGATGTGACATTTAGGTTCCAAAACTGCTTCGGTATCACCGAGTTTGAAAACCGGTTGATCCGAAATGCTTTCTGTGGAAAACTAAAACGGAATTTTTGAGTCATTCTTTTGCAAAAATCTCTGCATTTTGTGATGCTCATCCACTCTACCTCATCTATAACTCTTCACAGGTCAGCAAAGATGTCGCATCAGAGTGACAAATGTAACAGTCGAGGAACAGGTGAACATGAGTGAGGGCACTAGTCCCTCCAGCTCTTGAGATGAAGGCAGCAGGAGCACCCCAAGCAATCTGCCTAAAGCTGCCACCGTGCAAAGGAAGAAGAAAACCTCAGATTTTGAAGATGAGGATTATAGGGCGAAGAGGATGAAGCAACCTCCAAGAAGGTTGTGCTCAAAAGGAGTATGGCCCAAAGACATAGCTCAAAGCACGGACTCAATAAGAAGGTTCCTGCCAAGAGGACACCTATGCCAAAAGTCGAGCATCAACTCAAATTCTGAAAAGCCCGATCCCAAAGAGCCACTGCTGAAGGGAAGAAAAGGAAAGAGAGGGTCAAGAAGACCACAAATGAGTTATTGGGAATCCTTCCATGATGGAAGAGGAAGAAGAGATAGCTGCACCAAGACCAAAGGCACCCAAGCTTATGGGTGATGCTATAAGATCGAGGGCTGCCACATCTAAGCCCAAGGAAGCACCCAAAGCTTCCCCAAGGCCAAGTTCTGCACCAAAGAGGAATACCGGGAGTATTCCGCTACTAAGAAGAACAAGGCCCCAAAGTGCTCGAGGTTCTTTGAAGAAGAAGATGAAGAAGGACAAATTATGAGAAAGCTCAAGCCAAAGATACCAGACCACAATGATGCCCATCCTGTGGCTGAGGATATGAAGATCAGAAGAGACAATGGGTTGAGGCTATGGAGGATGACAGATCCATATGCCACAAGAAGAAGAACTGCTGTGGACTACAGGTTCCACACCAAGGAACAGCAGGGCTTTTATGAGACTGTTCTACTGGATAAGAAGCCCATAGTGTGTGACATGAGGTGGGTCGACTGGACCTACATGAAGGAAAATGTAGAGCACTATCCTAGAGTGCAAGACAGTTTTGTTCTTTGTTGGAGTTGCAGACTTTGTTGGGTAAAAGCTCACCAACTGGAACAATGAACTTATCATGCAGTTCTACTCCACAAAGACACTTTTATCCAGATGGCGAGGATAGTGTGGATGTCTCAAGGTACAAGGTACCATCCAACTGTTGAGGAGTGGGCAAAGGCGATAAATGCCCCAAAGGAGAATGAAGATGACCTTGATGTATATGCCAAGAAGAAAATGGACCACAATACCATGGCACACATGTACAAGGAGATCCCAGACACAGCCATTGAGACACATAAGTTTGGATCAGTCCACTTCCTTCTATCAGGGCTGCCAACTATCAATACAATCTTAAGGCATACGCTATTGCCTAAGTCTGGTGACCACAACATGATCAGAGGGCATGCAATCAACATGTTGCATTTGTTTGATGTGCCACAGAAATTCAAAGTCATGAGCCTTATGGTTGAAACCATTAAGAGGGCTGCAGCTCATCAGAAAAGAAGTTGTGGATATGCACCTCAGATCTAGGAGTTTATTAACTCAAAGATGGGCACAGGCAAATATCTATTGGATAAGGAACATTTTCCAATTTATCCAGACTTTGAGGACAATGAGGTTGTCATGAATGAGAATGATCCATCGTCAGTTCAAGCACAAGAGAAGAAGGAGAAGGCAAGGAAGGAGAAGGCTGCCAGGATGCCAACTCAGAGGAGGCATCGATTATTTCTTGAAGAACAAGCAGGAGCACCTCGGATACTTAATAGTATCAACCCTGAGGATAGAGAAGGGACTGGCCACCCTCACTCAAAATCGGGAGAGCTTGGAGAGAATCATAGAACAAAAGTTCTATAACTTAGATGTGAAAGTAACTGAGATTCAGTCTGCAGTGGAGGAACTACAAGATGACATGCAGGAGAGGAAGGGCAAAACAACAACGGATGCATTTTCCAGAGTGCCTAGAGCCCAGAGGTCATCTGCTGTGCCAGTTCCTGACACCAGAGCAACTTCATCTACACCAGCTACAGCCTCAGTGCCGCCAGCTCCAGCACCTACATCAGCTCCAGCTCCATTTACTTCAACTGAAGCTTTCGTCCTCGGTGTTATCCGGACTCCACCACCTGAAGATCAAGCCTGAGAGTCGATCTAGCACTATGCATTTTCCTTGAACTTTTTGGTAACTTGTTGCCAAAGGGGGAGAAAAATGTATAGATCATAGGCTTCAAGAGAGAGAGTGTTGCTTTTGTTCTCTCTTGATTTGGTGATTTTTCAAACTTGTTTGCTTTTGGTTGCTTGATATACTATGTTTGTGAGACATTGATGATCATGTGTTTGATCATAAGCTACACTTAAGCATGTTTGATGATATTATCTTATCTATCCTATGTGATCATTCACTGGTGATGAGTGCATGTATTCATTCCGTATCATTTTGAGCGCTCCACCAAGATGTATGTGACATGGAAGAGTAACCCATGAGCCTAATTCCTTGTGCATTTGCAGTCCAAAGCAAATCATAATCTATGCACAAATTTAGGGGGAGCTCTTGCTTATCACATACTTCTCAAAGCGACGATGTTCTTCAATCTTATTATCATTTGTCGAAGCTTTGATCTATATGTTGTCATCAATTACCAAAAAGGGGGAGATTGAAAGTGCAAATATCCCTAGGTGGTTTTGGTAATTCATAACAACATATAGCTCATTGAGCTAATGCTATTCCAAGATGAACATTTCAGGAAAGCTCAATGAATGGCATGGCATGGATGATGAAAGTGGATCCCTTCGTGGGTTGAAGTCTCCATCAATGTGGGAGTACGATAGCACCACCTATCGGAACCACGCCAAAAGTATCCGTGTCTCCAATTGCGTTTGAATCCTCCAAACCCTTCCCTTTACTTTCTTGCAAGTTGCATGCTTTAATTTCCGCTGCTCAGATATCGCTTTGCATGCTTGCTTGAATTGTGTGATGATTGCTTGACTTGTCCTAAGATAGCTAAAATCTGCCAAACTCTAAAACTGGGAAAAGGCTAAGTTTTTAATTGGTCAAGTAGTCTAATCACCCCCCCTCTAGACATACTTCAAGGTCCTACACCTATAACAGTTCATAGACAAGTGAAAGTGGATACTCTAAAACTCGCAAGATAAGCGTGAGTGCTATGGATGGCCTTCTCGTAGGGAGACGGGAGCGGATCCATAGTGGTGTATTGATATGGTGAATATGTGGACTCGTGTGCGCCACCTAAAAAGAGTTACTTGCAGTCGTAGTTCAGGATAGCCACCGAGTCAAAGCTGGCTTGCTGCAGTTAAACTCCACCACCCCCCTTTGTTGATACTGATGCATATGCAGCTAGTTCTGATGTAAGTCTTGCTGGGTACATTTGTACTCACGTTTGCCTATTTTATGTTTTGCAGAGAGATGTCAGTCTTGCTAGTAGTTTCGTGTGGACTTCGACGTTTAGCTTGATACCTCAACTACGATCTTGTGCCCTCGGCAGGATCTGGTAGTTAGTCTGGCTTCTAAGCCTTTTTCATTTGTAGATGTCTGTACTCAGACATGTTAAGCTTCCGCATGTGCTTTGATTTGTATGCTCTAAATGTTGGATCATGAGACCCATGTTTGTAATATTTCGCTCCTCGGAGCCTAATGAATAAATACTTGAGTCGTAGAGTTATGTTGTGATGCCATGTTGTATTTACACATATCGAGCATACTGTGTGTATGTTTGAAATGCTTGGTATGTGTGGGATCCGACAATCTAGTTGTTTATCCTTAGCAGCCTCTCTTATGGGGAAATGTATTCTAGTGCTTCCATGAGCCATAGTAGTCCGCTACAGCCCGGTTCACCGGAGTCCTGCTAGCCCAAAGACTACCGCCAGACGCTGATCGGCCGGCATGTGTTTCACTTTGTTCTCGTGGTTCCGTCCCTTCGGAGAAATGTCACGCGGTGACATCCGGAGTCCTGCCTAGCCTGCTATAGCCCGGGTTCCCGGAGTCCTGTTAGCCCAGTGCTACAGCCCGGATTCACACGCTGCTGACCGACATGCTCGAAGTTGATTCATGTATGCCTGTCCCCATGAGTTAGTGCCACTTTGGGTTCACGACTAGTCATGTCGGCCCGGGTTCTTCATCATATGGATGCTAGCGACACTATCATATATGTGAGCCAAAAGGCTTAAACGGTCCCGGGCCATGGTAAGGCGACACCCGTGGGAATACCGTGCGTGAGGCCGCAAAGTGATATGAGGTGTTACCGGCTAGATCGATGTGACTTGGAATCGGGGTCCTGACACTTTTTCTCTCATTTTTTATTTGGTCCTTTTCTCTTTTTTTAATGGCCTCTTTTTTTAGTCCGGAGTCTCATCCCGACTTGTGGGGGAATCATAGTCTCCATCATCCTTTCCTCACTTGGGACAATGCTCTAATAATGATGATCATCACACTTTTATTTACATACAACTCATGAATTAAAACTCAATACTTAGAACAAAATATGACTCTATGTGGTTGCCTCCGGTGTGTACCGGGATATACAATGAATCAAGAGCGACATGTATGAAAGAATTATGAATGGTGGCTTTGCCACAAATACAATGTCAACTACATGATCATGCAAAGCAATATGACAATGATGGAGCGTGTCATGATAAACGAAACGATGGAAAGTTGCATGGCAATATATCTCGGAATGATTATGGAAATGCCATAATAGGTAGGTATGGTGGCTGTTTTGAGGAAGATATAAGGAGGTTTATGTGTGATAGAGCGTATCATATCACGGGGTTTGGATGTACCGAGAAAGGGCAATGCACGATACCGAAGAGGCTAGAAAATTGTGGAAAGGTAAGTGTGCGTATAATCCATGGACTCACATTAGTCATAAAGAACTCATATACATATTGCAAAAATTTATTAGCCCTCGAAGCAAAGTACTACTACGCATGCTCCTAGGGGAAGGGTTGGTAGGAGTTAACCATCGCGTGATCCCGACCACCACACAAAGGATGACAATCAATAAATACCTCATGCTCCGACTTTGTTACATAACGGTTCACCATACGTGCATGCTATGGGAATCATAAACTCCAACACAAGTATTTTTCAATTCCACAATTACTCAACTAGCACAACTATGATATTACCACCTTCATATCTCAAAACAATTATCAAGCATCAAATTTCTCCTGATATTATAATTAAAGCAAATTGCCATGATATTTTAAGACTCTCAAAATAATATAAGTGAAGAATGAGATATCAATAGTTTCTATAAAACAAATCCACCGCCGTGATCTAAAAGATATAAGTGAAGCACTAGAGCAAAAACCATACAACTCAAAAAATATAAGTGAAGCACATAGAGTATTCTAACAATTTCCAAATGATGAGTGTCTCTCTCAAAAGGTGTGTACTGCAAGGATGATTGTGGCAAACTAACAAATGAATAGTCAAATAATACAAGACGCCCCAAGCAAAACACATATCATGTGGTGAATAAAAATATAGCTCCAAGTAAAGTTACCGATGGAAGTAGATTTAAAGAGGGGATGCCTTCCGGGCATCCCCAAGCTTTGGCTTTCAGGTGTCCTTAGATTATCTTGGGGTGCCATGGGCATCCCTGAGCTTAGACTCTTGCCACTCCTTGTTCCATAATCCATCAAATCTTTTACCCAAAACTTGAAAACTTCACAACACAAAACTTAACAGAAAATCTCGTGAGTCTCTAGCGAAAGAAAACAAAACACCACTTCAAGGTACTGTAATGAACTAATTCTTTATTTATATTGGTGTTAAACCTACTGTATTCCAACTTCTCTATGGTTTATAAAATATTTTACTAGCCATAGATTCATCAAAATAAGCAAACAACACACGAAAAACAGAATCTGTCAAAAACAGAACAATCTGTAGTAATCTGTAACTAACGCAAATTTCTGGAACTCAAACAATTCAGCCAAAATAGGACGACCTAGAAAGTTTGTTTATTGACCAGCAGCAATTGGAATCAATATTGTATCACGTTCTGGTGATTTTTAATAATTATTTTCGTGAACAGAAAGTTTCTGGAATTTTCAGCAAGATCAAATAACTATCATCCAAGAAGATCCTATAGGTTAAACTTGTCACAAACACTAATTAAAACATAAAAACACATCTAACCAGAGGCTAGATCAAATATTTATTCCTAAACATAAGCAAAAAGAAAAAAACTAAAAATAAAATTGGGTTGCCTCCCAACAAGCGCTATCGTTTAACGCCCCTAGCTAGGCATAAAAGCAAGAATAGATCTAGGTATTGCCATCTTTGGTTGGCAATACATAAGTGGATCTCATAATAGATTCATAAGGTAATTTTATTTTGTTTCTAGGGAAGTGTTCCATGCCTTTCCTTAACGGAAATTGGAAGCTAATATTTCCTTCCTTCATATCAATAATTGCACTAATTGTTCTAAGGAAAGGTCTACCAAGAATAATAGGACATGCAGGATTGCAATCTATGTCAAGAACAATAAAATATACGGGCACATAATCCTATTTGCAACAATAAGAACATCATTAATTCTTCCCATAGGTTTCTTAATGGTGGAATCCTCAAGGTGCATGTTTAAAGAGCAATCATTAAAATCACGGAAACCTAGCAAATCACACAAAGTGTTTGAAATCGTCGAAATACTAGCACCCAAATCACACAAAGCATAACATTCATGATTTTTAATTTTAATTTTAAAGTAGGTTCCCACTCATCATAAAGTTTTCTAGGGATAGAAACTTCCAACTCAAGTTTTTCCTCATAAGATTGCATCAAAGCATCAACGATATGTTTGGTAAAGGCTTTATTTTTTACTATAAGCAAGTGGAGAATTTAGCACTGATTGCAACAAGGAAATACAATCTATCAAAGATAAATTATCATAATTAAATTCCTTGAAATCCAAGATAGTGGGTTCATCGATATCTAGAGTTTTGATCTCTTCAATCCCACTTTTACCAATTTTTGCATCAAGATCTAGAAACTCCGAATTTTTGGAACGCCTTCTAGGTAAAGGTGGATCATATTCAGTCCCATAATTATCAAGATTCATATTGCAAAACAAAGATTTAATAGGGGAAACATCAATAACTTTTAGATCTTCATCTTTATTTTCATAGAAACTAGAAGAACACGCTTTCACAAAACAATCTTTCTTAGCACGCATCCTAGCGGTTCTTTCTTTGCTCTCATCAATGGAAATTCTCATGGCCTTGAGAGACTCATTGATATCATGCATAGGAGGAATAGATCTAAGTTTTAAGAATCAACATCAAGAGAAATTCTATCGATGTTCCTAGCTAATTCATCAACCTTAAGCAATTTTTCTTCGAGCAAAGCATTGAAATTCTTTTGCGAATTCATAAACTCCTTAACACTAGTCTCAAATTCAGAGGGCATATTATTAAAATTTCCATAAGAATTATTGTAGGAATTACCATAATTATTAGAGGAATTACTAGGATACGGCCCAGGATTAAAGTTTCCTCTATAAGCGTTGTTACCATAATTATTCCTACCAACAAAATTCACATCCATAGATTCATTATTATTCTCAATCAAAGTAGAAAAAGGCATATCATTAGGATCAGAAGAAACACTTTTATTAGAAAATAATGTCAGAAGTTCATCCATCTTTCCACTCAAAACATTAATTTCTTCTATCGCATGCACTTTCTTATTAGTAGATCTTTAAGTGTGCCATTGAGAATAATTAACCAAAATATTATCTAGGAGTTTAGTAGCTTCTCCTAAAGTGATTTCCATAAAAGTGCCTCCCCGCCGAATCTAAAAGATTTCTAGAAGCAAAATTCAACTGCATAAATTTTTTGTATAATCATCCACAAATTCAAACCATGTGTAGGGCAATTACGTATCATTAATTTCATCCTCTCCCAAAGCTTGTGCAACATGTTCATGATCAAGTTGCTTAAAATTCATGATATCATTTTTAAGAGAGATGATCTTAGCGGGAGAAAGTACTTAGAGATAAAAGCATCTTTGCACTTATTCCAAGAATCAATACTATTTTTAGGCAAAGACGAAAACCAAGCTTTAGCAAGATATCTAAGCGAAAAAGGAAATAGCTTTAATTTAACAATATCATTGTCCACATCTTTATTCTTTTGCATATCACACAAATCAACGAAGCTATTTAGATGGGTAGCGGCATCTTCATAGGAAGGCCGGCGAATTGATCTTTCATGACAAGATTCAACAAAGCAGCATTAATTTCACAAGATTCAGTATCGGTAAGAGGAGCAATCGGAGTGCTAAGGAAATCATTGTTGTTGGTATTGGTAAAGTCACACAATTTGGTATTATCTTGAGCCATCATGACAAGCAAGCAATCCAACACACGAGTAAACAAGAAGCAATCGAAAAAGAGGCAAACGGAAAAGAGAGGGCGAATAAAACGGCAAAGGTGAAGTGGGGGAGAGGAAAATGAGAGGCAAATGGCAAATAATGTAATGCGGGAGATAAGGCTTTGTGATGGGTACTTGGTATGTTGACTTTGCGTAGATTCCCAAGAACGGTGCCGTAAATCCTTCTTGCTACCTCTTGAGCACTGCGTTGGTTTTCCCTTGAAGAGGAAAGGGTGATGCAGTAGAGTAGCGTAAGTATTTCCCTCAGTTTATGAGAACCAAGGTATCTATCCAGTAGGAGGCCACGCACAAGTCCCTCGCACCTACACAAACAAATAAAATACTCACAGGCAACGCAATAAAGGGGTTGTCATTCCCTTCACGGTCACTTACGAAAGTGAGATCTGATAGATATGATAAGATAATATTGTTGGTATTTTTACAATAAAGATGCAAAGTAAAATAAAAGGCAATTGGAATAGCTAAGTGTTGGAAGATTAATATGATGGAAAATATACCCGGGGGCCATAGGTTTCAGTAGTGGCTTCTCTAGAGAGCATAAGTATTACGATGGGTAAACAAATTACTGTTGAGCAATTGACAGAATTGAGCATAGTTTTGAGAATATCTAGGTATGATCATGTATATAGGCATCACGCCCAAGACAAGTAGACCGACTCACCTGCATCTACTACTATTACTTGACACATCGACCGCTATCCAGCATGCATCTAGAGTATTAAGTTCAAAAGAACAGAGTAACACTTTAAGTAAGATGACATGATGTAGAGGGATAAACTCATGCAATTTGATATAAACCCCATCTTGTTATCCTCGATGGCAACAATACACTACGTGCCTTGCTGCCCCCATCACACCGGGAAAGGACACAGCAAGATTGAACCCAAAGCTAAGCACTTCTCCCATTGAAAGAAAGATCAATCTAGTAGGCCAAAACAAACCGATAATTCAAAGAGACTTGCAAAGATAACCAATCATACATAAAAGAATTTAGAGAAGATTCAAATATTGTTCATAGATAAACTTGATCATAAACCCACAATTCATCGGTCTCAAAAAACACACCGCAAAAGAAGATTACATCGAATAGATCTCCACAAGAGAGGGGGAGAACATTGTATTAAGATCCAAAAAGAGAGAAGAAGCCATCTAGCTAATAACCATGGACCCGAAGGTCTGAGGTAAACTACTCACACATCATCGGGGAGGCTATGGTGTTGATGTAGAAGCCCTCTGTGATCGATGCCCCCTCCGGCGGAGCTCCGGAAAAGGCCCCAAGATGGGATCTCACGGGTACAGAAGGTTGCGGCGGTGGAATTAGGTTTTTGGCTCCGTATCTGGTAGTTTGGGGGTACGTAGGTATATATAGGAGGAAGAAGCACGCTGCTGGAGCAACATGGGCCCCACGAGGGTGGAGGGCGCGCCTGTGAGGTAGGCGCCCTCCTACCTTGTGCCTTCCTGGTTGATGTCTTGACGTAGGGTCCAAGTCCTCTAGATGACGTTCGTTCCGAAAATCACGTTCACGAAGGTTTCATTCCATTTGGACTCCGTTTGATATTCTTTTTATGTGAAACTGTGAAATAGGCAAAAACAAAGAATTTCGGGCCGGGCCTTCGTTAATAGGTTAGTCCCAAAAATAATATAAAAGTATATAATAAAGCCCAATAATGTCCAAAGCAGAATATAATATAGCATGGAACAATCAAAAATTATAGATACGTTTGAGACGTATCACGTGCCCATAACCTTCCTTCGCGGGAGGCACCGGCGAGAGGCATGACAATAGACCCAGCTAGGACCTCCCCATATGGTAAATGTGGTTGCACTGGAGGAAGCTCGATTTGGGTGGCACTATGATATCCCAGTGATGACGGAGGAGGTTTGTTATTAAGTCATAATATTAACTTCTACATCATCAATCATCATGCGAGCATTATTAACATGAATGCAACACTAACATGCAACATACCAATGTAGTAACAAAACATCACGTATTTCAAAAGAACAGTGATAGCATGCGAAACATGGCAATACCAAGTACTAACAAACTTATCAGTGCAAAAGAATTATCATAACATCAATACTACTAACATGAAACTAAACTAGACCGAGGCATGGTATTGTTAGTAACAACATCAAACTAACATGTCAACTTATTTCATGAAAGCACCAATGTCGGTGTCAAAACCGGCGGATCTCGGGTAGGGGGTCCCGAACTGTGCGTCTAGGCGGATGGTAACAGGAGACAAGGGACACGATGTTTTTACCCAGGTTCGGGCCCTCTCGACGGAGGTAATACCCTACCCCGCTTGATTAATATTGATGATATGGGTAGTACAAGAGTAGATCTACCACGAGATCAAGGAGGCTAAACCATAGAAGCTAGCCTATGGTATCATTGTTGTTCGCCCCACGGACTAAAACCCTCCGCTTATATCGACACCGGATAGATTAGGGTTACACAGAGTTGGTTACAATGGTAGGAGATCTACATATCCGTATCGCCAAGCTTGCCTTCCACGCCAAGGAAAGTCCCCTCCGGACACGGGACGAAGTCTTGTATCTTCATAGTCTTGGAATCTGGCCGTGACGATAGTCCGGCTATCCGGACACCCCCTAGTCCGGGACTCCCTCAATAAGCATGCAAGACAGATAACAAAACATATAGCACGACTGAAATAACAGCAGACGAAACACACAGGAAACTACGGTAACTAAATTCACACATGAGGTGCAAGCAAAGTCAACATGCAAGTTCGGGGCTCATGATAAGAGGTTGGCTTGCCTGGGGGTCGAAAAATACTTCGGGAAGAAGTGTGAAACGATCATGGAAAGAGTTGTCGGAAACAGTTCTCTCTCGAAGGGGGCTGTTTACGGGCAAGGGCAAAGTGGTCATTTTCACTTTGTGAAAACATTATGAAATTGATACCAATAGAGAGCTCAACGAACAGAGAACGTGAGCGTTGGAATCACCTCAATTGGAGTTACGGTTGTCGAGATACGAAGGGTTGAAGCTCAGGGACCTATTGGTGAATTTTTTTCAGCAAACAGGCCCCTGGAGGAAAAGTGAACGCGCCTTTGGGCCGAATACATTTTCTGCAAAGAGAAGCGTATATTGAGCCAAAGTACAAAGGAAATATGCTTTCCTGAGAGGAAAACGTATTCTGACCTGAAGAAGAGACGAAAGGCGTTTTTGAGAAGGGAAAGCGTACTCCAGTGAGTACGTTTCCACTAATCTGACGTGGCGGAGCGGGGCCGGCCTTGAGTTGCTGCCAGGTGGGGTCCGCGGGGAGGGGCCCGCCTGGCCTGGCCTTCTTCTACCTCGCGCTCGGGCTCGCTCCAGGCCGAGAGAGGAGGCCACCCCGACGGCGATCGCCGGGGCGTCCGACCACCGCTTGGGGCGTGCGACCTACCCAGAAGATCGGGGCAGAGAGGCGCATCGGATGGGGGTGGTTTCTGCCGCTGAAGAGCACCAGAGAGGGAGCTGAAGGGCCTGCAGCGGAGAGAGGCTTCGGCCTCCAGCGAACAGGGGGCTCCGGTGGGGAAACGGAGGGGCTGAGGCCACGGGGAGGTTCGCCGAAGCTTGGGAAAGGCAGTGGTGGAGGTCGAACGGCGAGAGGGGTGCGGCATCGCCGGGATCGACCAGAGCCCGAGGCGGCGGCCATGGCGATGGGGAGGGGTCAGAGAGGCTCGGGAGCTCGGGGGAGAGGCTTGGGAGGGGTTGTGAGCTGCGCGAGAGCTCGAGGGCTGCTTATATAGCCTCGAGGAAGAGCTCTAGGGGAGGGGAGGGGCGACACGCGGCGCGGCTACGAGTCCGTGAGCCGACGAAGCGCACGCGTGGCCAAGGGTCACGGGGAGCGGCGGGAAGGCGACGAGGGTGATGCGGACGATGCGTAGGAGCTCACGGAGTCGAGCAACGCTCGGGAATGAGAGGGGGAAAGGGACAAGAGCGAGGAAGGCGACGAGCTCACGGACAGGAACTGTGTGGCGATGACGATGGCTCAACGAGTAAGCAAACGAAGGGGGTACAAGCTCCAGGCACACGACGACGATGAGGCTGAGCTGTGTGACATGATTGGACAAACCAGAACCGACCGGAGCGGCGCTTCTGTTGCCAACAGTGGCGGCACCACCGTTTTGGCCTGCATTGCCCCGTGGTCACCACCGACAACACGCGCTCTGGTCATCTACTTAGTGCCAAACCATGTCAACAGTGGAGTCCTTCCAAGTCTAATTAAAGAAGAGGTGATGGCACGAGCAGAAGTGAAGGGAGCATAGGGACACGAGCTCGACAAGTTTGCTGTTGTGAACTTCGCCATGTCCTAGAGACTGAACCAGAGAGGTTAAGTGGCAAACTTGATGTCTAGGAGGCTTAGGGTAGCAAGGACTATAGTCCTGGAAAGTTAGAAAGGATTTGGGCAAGTATTTAACATAGCTGCAGTGCAACTAGGAAATATGGCCCAGAAAACAAATGATGAAGAAGCACTCCCTAGGAGTGTTGGATTGAGCTAAAACTTGGCAAAACCCCATGATTTGGTCATGTTTAGATGCTGCAAAAAGATCATACCAAATGGAGTTGCCAAATTGGTACTTGTTTCACAAGCATCACATCTGACCAGAAACTTTGGAAAAATCCAGGAAAATATTGGATACATGAAATGAGCCAAAAATTGTTGGAGATAGGTTACATGGATAGGAGAAGGCTTAGGAATATTTTCAGACATAATGGAGCAAGATAAAATATACTTGCTTCATAGACTGAAAATTTGGACAGAATCAAAGAATTGCTACTGTGCTCACATAGTTCAATGGAATGATCTGAATTTTGGGGGAGGGTGATGATATGGTCATTTGAGACTGCTGGAAAAGTTTCAGCTCATTTTGATCATCTATGAGGGTACTTCCTTCACAGACAAGCAATCTGAACTGAAACATTAAAAATTGCACAGGGAGCTAGGATGAATGGATTGAGCTCATCTTTGGTATCCTTGGGTCATTTATCAAGGTTAATCACCCTCCCAAATTGCAGCTCAATTGGAATTAGGAATAAAGCACTTCCTTTGCAAAAATTTCAGAGAGGGCAGAAACTTGCATTGGATCATGTGCTCAGAGAGGGCAGAAACTTGCAGCTCAATTGGAATTAGGAATGAAGCATGGGTTTGGATGGAAATGGTGAAGATATAGCAAGTACAAGCTCCACAAATTATTTTGGAATTTTTCTTTCTATAAAAATGGTAGCTCCTTTGGAAAATGGCAGAAATGCAATATTGGTATTAAATAGGAAAAGGCAATTTTCCTCATTTAATTATGGCCAATATATTTGCCAGAGCTTTGATTAGGCATAAATATCAACTCCACCAATTCACATGAATTTAGGAGATGGCTAGCTATGCCTTTGGATTTTATTCCTCAGAAAGGCAAGGAAAGGAATAAATCATAATTCAAAAATATTGCATAAGACTTAGAAATATTTTTGCATAACCAGGGATTAGAAGGATAGGAGGGTCTCTGGGAACAGATGGGATGATCAACAGATCAAGGAAAATGATGACTCCTTTGTAATCACAAAGGCCACATTCAAATTCCATAAATTTGGAATTAGGGTTTGAGAGGATTTGAGATGACGCAAAAGAGGTCTTGCCCACTGACAAAGACATGAGCAAGGTTTTGAAAGGTTAGAAATGACAAGAATTCTCAGAGTCATCCAACAAACTCAGGAGAAAGATTTTGAAAATCAGTGCCAGGAAGGAATAACATCTAAAAAATTGATAACCCAATTTTGGGGTCACATAAAGAATCAATCCGCCCATGTTAATCATGTCAGATCGAAGATAGCATGTTGGTGCATTTTAGAAAGCCTGCAAACCAAATAGGCATGTAGTAGTGTTCAAAACTACATGTAGGCACTTACACGTTCTCTTCTTATGCAGATAATAATAGGCCCAGAGATGGATACTATTTATAACAACAATAACATCGAATGCGTGGATCTGCATCTCTCAAATATTAGTTTGAACTCCTACCGAGGGACCTTACCGAAGATTACACTCGCTAGGTTCTTTCTTGCCAGAGCAAGGGTACTGAGGTTGAACCCGCATTTAATTAGGAAAGATGAATGGTTTGTTGATCAGAGCCGGCTGGTACTGCAGAATGGAAGTGGCTCCAAAAGAGTTAAACTTTGTGTGACGCCCCCGATTCGACCATACACTAATCATACACGCAAATGTGTACGATCAAGATCAGGGACTCACGGGAAGATATCACAACACAACTCTAGACACAAATAAAATAATACAAGATTCATATTACAAGCCAGGGGCCTCGAGGGCTCGTAAACAGAAGCTTGAAACACAATATTCAGCGGAAGCAACAATATCTGAGTACAGACATAAGTTAAACAAGGATACCTTAAGAAGGCTAGCACAAAAGCAACACGATCGAAGAGGCAAGGCCTCCTGCCTGGGACCTCCTAACTACTCCTGGTCGTCGGCGGTCTCCATGTCGTAGTAGGCACCCTCGGGGTAGTAGCAGTAGTCGTCGGGGGTGGCATCTAACTCCTGGGGCCACCATCAGGTTGCATCAACCAGAAAGGAGAAGGAAGGGGGGAAAGGGGAGCAAAGCAACCGTGAGTACTGATCCAAAGTACTCGCAAGCATCAGATCTAAACTAAGTATGCAATGCTATCAAATGGAAGGGCTGTATCTGTGGACTGAACTGCAGAATGCCAGAATAGAGGGGAAGGCCTAGCATATCGAAGACTAGCATCTTCAAGCAGCTCCAAGCATCTTGCAGCATGCACACGAGTAAAGAATAGAAGTTTAATTAACAAGCATGTTGTAACATTAATGACCAGAGATCCTTCCTCGACTCCCTGCGAGAAAGCAATCCCGGAGCCCACTTATCCATGTCATATCAAGTATCCATTTCTAGTTGTATAAGATCAGGATACAAGTCTGAACGTCTATTACCGTGGACACGGTATTCGAATAAAGATCTTCCCTGCAGGGGTGCACCACGTTTTCCAACACGCTCGATCACTCCGGCCGGACACACCTTCTCGGGGTCAATGCCCGCCTCGGAAGATGAACACGCCGCAACCCTACCTAGGCTCAGCAGAGAGGTCCTCACGGTCTACATCCTAAGCGCCCGGTCTGGGCCCATCGCCTGCTTGCACTCCGGATCGTTATGCGTGGCGGTCCAGGCTCCACCACTATAGGATGGTGCCGGCCCAGCCGTGTCGCACTGCTGAACTGGATGTCTGACAAAGCTTCGGCTGATACCACGACGCCGAGGCCCATAACTACTCTCACGTGGTGGTTGGTGCGTAAAGGCCAAAGGCCAATTCAGAACAAATACCCAAACCTGTTAGTGCATTATTAAAAGGAGTGACGGCTGTCGGGACAAGTCCGGAGCTATCACGCCCTCCCGGGTGATACTGCTAAACAGCCAGCCGCCACTGTCACATCACACGGGTGCTCTCCGGGCCCGCCCGGCTTTCACAACGGTCTCCAGTAAAGTCAAGGTAACTTTAAGCGCCCGGACATCAAGGGGAAAACCCAAGGAATCACCCTCGGAGGATTCCACTCGATGTAATCATCAAGGTGAACGTAAGAGGAACCACCATCGAGGTTCACACTTGAGGTGTTTCACGACAGAGCCGTATCGGGAATGGTGAAAGAGGAACCACCCTCGATGACCACACCGAAAAGCTACACTACGTAATTATCATCATGAGTGCGTTAAGAGGGATCACCCTCGGCACTCGATAGTAGCTCTGCAGAGTCAAGCAACTAAAGGGGCGTGATGTGATGTGAGGTGTCAGGCTCTGGTTGTCGATCACATTGATCGAGTCGTTGATGATGAAGCAGGGGCAACAAGGACAAGGTGGGGGTCACTGATGGATCACTAACCAACCAATACTAAGCAGTTTAGGATAAGCAGGTAGGTTACAATAGCAGGTACAAAAGCAGGCTACGCATCATAATAGGAGCAATCAATAACAGTAGCAAAATCTAATGCAAGCATGAGAGAATGGAATGGGCGATATCGGGATGATCAAGGGGGGGGGGCTTGCCTGGAAGCTCCGCTGAAAGGAAAGAAGGGGCGTCGTCGATGTAGTCGCTCATAGTGGCATCAGCAACGGTCTCGGGGTCTACCAGAGATAAGAGGGGGGAAGAAACAATAAATACATAGCAAGCAAGTGCATAACAGGACAACTGGCAGAGCTAGACGTGTTCTAACGCGGTGCTACACGTTACCGGCGAAGGGGTGTAACATTCGGGAATGTTTCCCCAGGTTTAGCACTTTTGGACAAATGAAATGGAGGGGAAAAGTTGCATGTTCAGGTAGTTAGGGGCATGTGGCAGACGAATGGATCCCGTATTCGGATTCGTCTCGTCGTTCTGAGCAATTTTCATGTAGAAAACATTTTCATCCGAGCTACGGTTTAATTTCTATTAATTATTAAAGTCTTAACAATACAAAAAAAATCCCTGAAATTTTTCTAAGTCTGAGAATTCGACAATTTTAAACATTACTTGGCTGTTTTCAAGCACTACAACTATTGTTCTGTACATCCTATGATTTTGTGCCTTATATCAATTTCGAGCATTTTCTTGTGATCTAAAAGATAGTAGCACTTTCATCTCTGTTAGAGTCCATTTTCTTGATTATCAACAGCTCTAAAGTAGCTATGAAATTAAAGCTGATTTCATCTTTTCTATTAATAGAACATTGAACTTTGTGATTTTCGTAGGAATTAATCCATACATCAAAAGGATTTGGTCCAGTGGGGTAAAATGGAGTCTGTCATGTATACTTTCTACTTATATTAATTGTACCCATGTTAGGACTTGTCTTTGGCAGGGTGGGTACGGGCGTCTGGGGCGGCCGGGCAGGTGGTACGGGCGGCGGCGTAAGCGGGGTACGGGCGCGGCAGGAGGAGGAGGGCAGCGGGCGGCACAAGAAGCAGGTGGCGGTGCTTGGCGGCAGCGGGCGCGATCAGGGCCACCGGAGGCGAAGCGGCGAACGTGTGCGAGCCGTGAGTGAGGCAAAGAAGCAGCAGACAGTGCAGAGCATCGGACGGCTACACGCGCCGGGCGGTTGGGCTGATCATGAAGCTCGGCCAAGCTTCGGACATGGAACTGTAGGGGCACGGCGGCACACAGGTGAGCGTGCGTGAGGCCACGGCGGGGCGAGCACGGGACAATAGCAACGACAACAGGCCGCACGGTCAACAGCGACAGTAAAAGCATGCACGTACGCGTACGCGAGGATTCGGGCTAGACGGAGATGGCGGCCTACGGTGCAACATATGGAAAACGGAGGGGAAGAAGAGCTCATAGTGGGGGCACACGGGGGCCCGGTGAGTGAACGGGAGCGCAGAGGCGACCGGCACCAGCGGAGACGGCGTCGAGGTACCGAGGAGGAAGACGACTCGGGGCAACGTCGTAGCGGCCGTCGGCTCCAGTGTGTCGGTGTGGAGGACGTAGTGGATGGAGACAACCTTTGTGGACACGAAAACGGGGCGGGAGGTGTTCGGCGGCCGCGGCGGAGTGAGGCGGACGGTGTTGGGCGCGTCGGCAAGAGGCGGATCTGGAGGAGGCGAGAGGCGGATAGAGCGAGGGGAGTGGTGAGCGAGTGGGGGATGGGATCGAGGAGTCGGGGCGTGGCGCCCTTATCCTCTCCCGGCGCTGCCGACGAGAGGGTGCGGCGGCGTCTGTGGGCGCGGTCGGGTGCACCTGAGGAACAGGGGAGGGGAGCACCTGGTGTGGGGGAGCTAGGCCGGCCAAGTGGGCTTGGCCCAGGGGAAAAGGTAGGGGCCTTATCTCTTTTTTCTTTATGCGTTTTTTATCTTTTGTTTTCTCTTTTCCTTTTAAAACCTTTCTGTTTTCTAATTAGTTTTATTTTATTTTAGTTTTATAAAATATGGTCTAAGCCCCTAAATTAGAATCAGTAATTAGGACACTGCCACAAATAACTTGGCACTTTAATAAAATAGTTTGTATTTATTTCTTATTTGAAATGCATTTAAATAATTGTTTAAGCCATTGTTTTAATTAGTTTAGGGTATTTAACCACCTTAAAAAATATGATTTCAACATGACAAATATCCAGGGATTATTCGACACACTTTGAACATTTTATTTTGAAGGTTTGGGAAATTTGAATTTGGACTTTAACTTGAATTTGAATTTTAATTGCGATTTGGATCAACCGAGGACTAGCAACAGTAAGAGTGGTGATGTTGCACCATTAACTTGGGATTACTATAGCTTAATTATCCGGGCATCACAATTCTCCTCCACTACAAGAAATCTCGTCCCGAGATTTTAGGAGGTAGAAGGAAACACAAAGGAGTATTCATAACGAAGACGATCCTCAAGTTCTCGAGTGGCATCATCTTCAGAATGATTTGACCACTGAACTTTAAGAAATTTGATAGTCCTTTGACGGGTGTGACGTTCAGCTTGACAGAGAACGCGGACCGGATGCTCTCTATAAGTGAGATCATCTTGCAGGGGTTGAGGTTTATAAGCCATGTGGTGTTGTAATAAGACTTGTGACTCGGGGCATCGGCCATTACATTAGCCTTGCCGGAGGTATAAGAAATATCGTAGTCATAGTCCGTGATTCTTTCCATACATCGCTGCTGACGGAGATCCAAATCTAGCTGAGTAAACAATTACTTCAGACTTTGATGATCGGTGAAGATCTCGCAACGATTACCAAGATGATAATGTCGCCACTGTTTCAGTGCATATATGACAATAGCAAGCTCGAGGTCATGAACCGCATAGTTTTTCTGGAAAGACATCTAGAAATTCACAAGCGACCGGAGCGTTTTCAATTCTCACAAGAGGTGAAGCATTTAACGCCTTCAAGGAAGAAATCGGCGCTTCGGCATTTCAAACAAGATGAGCATGGTAGCTTACTATCTTATTTGAAGGATGCGGTAAATGGACGGTTTTAGTGGCGCAATTGATGGAAACGGTATGTGTTTTCAACCATTCCATTCCCAGAATGAGGTCGATATTGGACGACTTTAAAACAATGGGGGAAAACATGGAAATCCAGCCCTTCAATTTCAGCGGGGACGTTGAGACTAACCATGGTGGTTCGACATTGGCCCGCGGAATGCAATTTGGAATTTTGGCCAAGTGATGGCGGTTCCAACATGTAAGGAATGCCTGTGGCGGTCCCACCTTTGAGCAACAGGACCTTTCAGGTAGTAAGTCGCGAAGGTGACATAATTGGCAGGGTTTACAGCAACAGACTCCAACTCAAAAGTGTTGTCACGTAGCCAGTCATTAGCATCAAGGGGCTGAGTTGAGCTATGGTAGATGACAGGGTTGAGATGCGCAAAGTCTTGCAGAGTCACTGGAACTGATTGCTGATTCTTATTGGGGTGTGGGAACTGAGCCATGACTCCTTCCATGAATTGAGGATTCAGCTCAACTGTTGTATCATTCCGGCCATGTATTCGGGCGGTCACGACTAGCGGTTCTAACCATCCTGCTTAAATGCAACATGGGGTAGTTCAGCAAAGGGTGGAGCAAGTGTATGGAGTCATTCATGATGTTACTAGAGCAATGGGCAAAGGCGCAGTATGTACAAGGCAGTAGTCATTAAAGGCATACCGATACATATGCGAGGCCAATTACATGTTGTTCATAAGAGTTCGGACAAGAGAAAGATCGCAGACATACTAGGCGGCGCACATGCACGCGATGGAGGAATACAACAACGGGACATAGCAAAGGCTACATCAATGTCAGGGTAAACCTCTGGAGCGAGGAATTTGCAAGTGGCAACGCAGGGTGCCCTCGATAAGAGGATCATGCGGTCAGTGAACATTGACTAGCCGATCTTGGCCCACAATTCAAGAAAGGCGTAATACAAATCTCCGGGTGGATGTGATCACGAGAACCTAGGATAGAGTTAGCAAATCATTTAACCCGAGTAGAAGCAAGATCAGAATCCCAGAGTAAAGGTCGAGGAGTAAAAGATCCTAATACCGCCCAATGGTGACGTGGGCCCATAAGCCACACAGCCATATTAGTAAATCGGTTTTTCAAAGACTAGACTCAACTTTGACCAAGGAGTTGGAAATGGGGTTCCTACAGCAAATGGGCTCGATACCAATCTCAGGACGCCCCGATTCGATCAGTACACTAATCATACACGCAAATGTGTACGATCAAGATCGTGGACTCACGGAAGATATCACAACACAACTCTAGACACAAATAAAATAATACAAGCTTCATATTACAAGCCAGGGCCTCGAGGGCTCGAATACGTAAGCTTGAAACACAAGAGTCAGCCGGAAGCAACAATATCTGATTCATGAGACATATAAGTTAAACAAGGATGCCTTAAGAAGGCTAGCACAAAAGCAACACGATCGAAGAGGCAAGGCCTCCCGCTCGGGACCTCCTAACTACTCCTGGTCGTCGGCGGTCTCCATGTAGTAGTAGGCACCCTCGGGGTAGTAGCAGTAGTCGTCGGGGGTGTCATCTAACTCCTGGGGCCACCATCTGGTTGCATCAACCGGAAAGGAGAAGAAAGGGTTAAAAGGGGAGCAAAGCAACCGTGAGTATTGATCCAAAGTAGTCGCAAGCATCAGATCTAAACTAAGTATGCAATGCTATCAAATGGAAGGGCTGTATCTGTGGACTGAACTGCAGAATGCCAGAATAGAGGGGAAGGCCTAGCATATCGAAGACTAGCATCTTCAAGCAGCTCCAAGCATCTTGCAACATGCAGAAGAGTAAAGAATAGCAGTTTAATTAACAAGCATGTTGTAACATTAATGACCAGAGATCCTTCCTCGACTCCCTGCGAGAAAGCAATCCTGGAGCCCACTTATCCATGACATATCAAGTATTCATTTCTAGTTGTATAAGATCAGGATACAAGTCTGAACGTCCATTACCGTGGACACGGTATTCGAATAAAGATCTTCCCTGCAGGGGTGCACCACGTTTTCCAACACACTCGATCACTCTGGCCGGACACACCTTTACGGGTCAATGCCCGACCTCGGAAGATCAACACGCCGCAGCCCTACCTAGGCTCAGCAGAGAGGTCCCCGCCGTCTACATCCTAAGTGCTCGTGGGGCCCATCGCCTGTTGCACTTTGGATCGCTATGCATGTATGGGTCCGTGCTCCACCACTATAGGATGGTGCCGGCCCAGCCGTGCCGTACTGCTGAACTTGACAATTGACAAAGCTTCGGCTGATACCACAACGCCGAGGACCATAACTATTCTCACGTGGTGGTTGGTGCGTAAAGGCCAAAGGCCAATTCAGAACAAATACCCAAACCTGTTAGTGCATTATTAAAAGGAGTGACGGCTGTTGGGACAAGTCCGGAGCTATCACCCCCTCCCGGGTGATACCGCTAAACAGCCAGCCGCCACTGTCACATCACATGGGTGCTCTCCGGGCCCGCCCGGCTTTCACAACGGTCTCCAAAGAAAGTCAAGGTAATCAAAGGCCCGGACATCGGGGAAAACCAAAGGAATCACCCTGAGGATTCCACTCGATGTAATCATCAAGGTGAACGTAAGAGGAACCACCCTCGAGGTTCACACTTGAGGTGTTGCAACACGAGCCGTATCGGGAATGATGAAAGAGGAACCACCCTCAATGACCACACCGAATAGCTACACTACAGAATTATCATCAGGAGTGCGTTAAGAGGGATCACCCTCGGCACTCGATAGTAGCTCTGCAGAGTCGAGCAACTAAAGGGGCGTGATGTGATTTGAGGTGTCAGGCTCTGGTCGCCGATCACGTTGATCGAGTCATTGATGATGAAGCAGGGGCAACAAGGACAAGGTGGGGGTCACTGATGGATCTCTAACCAACCTATACTAAGCAGTTTAGGATAAGCAGGTAGGTAACAATAGCAGGTACAAAAGCAGGGTATGCATAAGAATAGGAGCAATCAATAACAGTAGCAAAATCTAATGCAAGCATGAGAGAATGGAATGGGCGATATCAGGATGATCAAAGGGGGGCTTTCTTGGAAGCTCCGTTGAAAGGAAAGAAGGGGTGTCATCGACGTAGTCGATCACAGTGGCATCATCAATGATCTCGGGGTCTACCGGAGATAAGAGGGGGGAAGAAACAATAAATACTTAGCAAGCAAGTGCATAACAGGACAACGGGCAGAGCTAGACGTGTTCTAACGCGGTGCTACACGTTACTGGCGAAGGGGGATAACATTCGGGAATGTTTCCCCAGGTTTAGCATTTTCGGACAGATGAAACGAAGGGGAAAAGTTGCATGTTCAGGTAGTTAGGGGCATGTGGCAGATGAACAGATCGCGTATTCGGATTCGTCTCGTCGTTCTGAGCAACTTTCATGCAGAAAACATTTTCATCCGAGCTATGGTTTAATTTCTATTAATTATTAAAGTCTTAACAATACAAAAAAATCCCTGAAATTTTGCTGTCTGAGAATTCGACAGTTTTAAACATTACTTGGCTGTTTTCAAAGCGCTACAACTATTGTTCTGTACATCCTATGATTTTGTGCCTTATATCAATTTCGAGCATTTTCTTGTGATCTATAAGATAGTAGCACTTTCATCTCTGTTAGAGTCCATTTTATTGATTATCAACAGCTCTAAAGTAGTTATGAAATTAAAGCTGTTTTCAGCTTTTCTATTAATAGAACATTGAACTTTGTGATTTTCGTAGGAATTATTCCATACATCAAAAGGATTTGGTCCAGTGGGATAAAATGGAGTGTGTCATGTATACTTTCTACTCATATTAATTGTACCCATGTTAGGAGTTGTCTAATCGCTGTTTAGGGGCTGCCCAGGGGGTTACTCATTGTAGATTTAGCAAAGCTAACTACATCTACAGTAGTTGAATGTTTCTGTAGAAGTGTAGCATAGCAGAAGCGGCACTAGTAGCAGGCAGCACAAGAGTGTAACATCCCAAAATTCTAAATTTTGGAATGTTATAAACAAATAGATAGATTTGATTGATTGTTTGATTGATTGACTGAAAGTGAGTGAATTCGGAACTTTTGAAAGTTAAATGAGAGGGAATAAAAGGACTTTCCCAAACTTTCATTTTGCTTTTATGATCTTCGAATTCAAATTCTTTTCATCACAAAACCTCGGAGAGAAGATGACATGACTTCTTCCAATTATTTAAATGACAAGGGGTGTTGAAAATATTTGAATGTCATTTGAGAATATTTCAAATTCTGAAACTTTATGCAACTCAATGATTTTCACGAGCGAAGATAAAATGACTTCTTCAAAACATATGAAATATGAGTTGGGAGTTCAAAGAATTAAATTCAAAGTTCTTTTGAATTTATTTTCAATTTGGAGTTATTTGAGTTTTATTCAAATTATTTTTCTCCAAAAATAAAATATATGGAAAATAGGGTAACATGATTCCCTCATCAGAAAATTGGAGAGAAATTAATTTGAAGTCATTTTGGTATTTTTAAAATGATTTTCAATGGATTTTATTAGGGCAGAAGCACTCTTTGCTTTATTTGAATTTGTGTGTATTTTAGTTAATGCTAGAATAATGTTCATCTTGTAGGAAATCTTTTTCTGAAAATTTTGATATATTATATGTCCATATAATATTTTCATTTAATTTGTTTTATTATTTCATTTGTCTGGAAATTGTTTATTTAAAAAAAATCCTCTCGCCGAACTGGGCCGGCTCAGCTCCCTGCCAGGCCGCGGCCTAGCCCACCTCCGCTCGTCTCCGAGCTCGGGACGAACTCCCGCACCCACACGGCCGCGTCGCCGCCGTACGCCGGCCGGACACCGCGCCGCTTGCCCTCCTCCACGCAACCCCTCGCCTCTATTTAAGCTCGCGCGCCGCCGCTTTTCCTTCGCCAGACCGCACCGCCGCCATGCGCCAGATCCGCCGCCGGCGAGATCCGCCGCCGTCGCTTCGCACTGCCTGTCGCCCTCGAACGGAGCCGCCACCTCGCTCGTCTCCGCCTCGTCGCCTCGCTCCTTCCGGTGGTGACGCCTGAGCCGGAGAGCCACCGGAGCCGCCTCCCCGTTCAACGCCGGAGCCGCCGCCGTCTTTCTCGCGGCGCGCCGCCGCCCGCAGTACTCCTCCCGCCTCGTCCGTTGGATTTAGATCTAACGGATTAGCTCCGTTCATTTTTTTCCATCTAGCAAACGGTTCGTTTGTTAGCGTTCGTTAGCGAACGTTCGTTAAATAGCATTTTCGTTTTATTTTATTTCTGCCACGGACCCTTCTGTGATTAAAGATTTTACAGATTAGTCCCTAATCTTCAAACCCTCACTACTTTTTACTCGTTAGTCGGAATCCAACGAAACCAACGCCCACTTCTTCGTTATGATCCCCTCTATCCAGATAAACAACTTAAACATGTTTTTGACAATTAAAAAATTGAGTTTAGTTCAGATTAGTATTTGAACTTCGTTTGATCATAACTTGAGTTCCGTAACTCCGATTTAGTTGATTCTTTTTGCAAATCGAAGCTCTTGACCTAAACTTTATGATAAGGCCAAATCCATATAATTTTGGTACTGTTAGAAATTGTTTTATGTTGCAAGAGTTACTTTCTTGGTTTTGATGTTTTCCGAATCGTTTTCTTCGTTTCTTTCCGATGTTTTGAGTGATTGCTTATGTGTGGCTACTATTGCTTGATTACGATAGATTGACCGGAGTGTGACGAGTAGACCTATCAAGAGTTTTGAGTGCGAATCATCTTCATCAACCTTGCAGGCAAGTAACACTTTGATCATAATTTTCTCATACCCAGTTTTTATGCATTAGATCTATCCCCAAACTCTTGCATGAATAGGATCTAATTAGATTGTGGGATGGGAAGTAGTTTGAGGTAGTACCTATTACCTGTTTTATTATCAAACCTTTGGGAGTTACTTCTACGTTTTCTTATCATGCTATGCTATGCTAGTAGATGTGGATTGGGTGAGTGTATCCATGACAGATGTGAGATTGTTATTTAATGGTTTATTTAAGGTGGCAACTTAAACACACATCTGGGTGGATTGAGGCACCTAGTTTCTATCAGGATTTGCCTGTATTTCTTTGGATCGCCACCCAGGCTCAAAGGGATCATGAGATTATTCAAACTAGAAACTTCCGTGTGCAGCCACAAGCCATTATGGGCTCTGGCATAGTTGACTAAGTTGTGCAAACTCTTACGGGTAGGCTGGCAGATGTAGGGGATGTAGGTTGGTACGGTCTACCCACATGTAAGGTGCTAGCGCTTCTGAAAGACTATGTCTCGGTCATCCATTTCTCAAACATCATGTAGTGCGAGAAACCAAACGGAGGAGATCGAGTCTTGTGGGGAAAAGTGCGCAAACCTCTGCAGAGTGTATAAACTAATCATGGTTAGCCGTGTCCCCGGTTATGGACAATCTTGAGTATCTAGTATTTGGATTATCCTGTTGATCTCATCACGTTACTTAACATAATTTGTTTGGGTTTAATGAGTACTTTTAATTGGGATTGAGGATGCTGTCAACCATTCTCAATGTTTAACAACCACCATGATAGTTAAATAAATTGTATTCCTTTGCAGTAGGGAAAAATTGGCTTTTCGCAAAACCATTATAACCATAGAGCTTTTCCACCAGCCATATATGCATGTAGTAAAGGCTTATTCTTTCATTACCCTCTATGTGTTACATTGCCAGCATATTCCATGTGCTGACCCGTTTTCGGGATGCAACTTTTCATGTTGCAGACTTTTCAAACGCATTTAGTAAGTGATACATTAGGGTTACGATTTCCTATACTCAACTTTGCCGTTGGTGTTGATGGGAATCCACAACCTTGTTGCTTCCGCTATATTTTTGGATTGAGGTAATAGTATTTATGTTATTTATACATGTGATTTACCTACATTATAAATCCTCGAGTACTGTGTGTCAACATACCGATCCGTGGATGACACATAAGCATAGAGACTTGACCCATTCGGTCGGGTCGCTACAAGATGGTATCGAGCACATGTTGGTGAGGACGTGACCCTAGAAACCCGACAAGCCCATAGGAAATATTTTTTCTCTACAACTTCATTTTCAAAAGATCTTTTACCTCTCTTCTCTCCGAGCTTATTCAAATATTCCCTTTTAGTGAGGCCATACCCTTTTCCTTTTGACCACTCAAGATTTGACCGATGAGACCACCCCAAGGAGATAAGATATCGGACAACTAAGACCATTTGGAATGAAGAGGATTTTACCGTGTAAATGGAAACTACAACTGTTGAAGACTCTGAAGACTAGGAGAATTTGAAGGCTTTGAAGAATTTCTGGATTTGTATGACCTAGGAAGGCACCCCTTATGGAAATTGAGAGAATATGGAAGCTTCCAATACCCGAGATTAAGGTGTATTGGAGTAAGACCAGAATATGGAGCATCAAAACTCAAATTTTTGTCAAGGAAACCCTAAGGCAGGAGATATCAACTATGGAGTGATAGCTCATGAAAATAATAAGAGCAGAGACATGGATATTCATGACGTTATCGTCCATTTATGCTATTGTCACCGTGCGGAGTTAAGTATGCAGATACATGGAAGGATGGATGGTAGAAGGCTGATGGAGCATCTGTCAGTAAAAGATACAGTTTTAAATCTTAGCTGGTGTATCACCAGGATCTGGAGTGTTACATCAGGAAGTTAAGATGGACCTACAAGAAGCAATATTTGACAAGAAGGCAATTGGTGAAGAACTCAGGAGCCGTAAGCTGAAGTAACCAAACTGGAGGAACAAAACCTCGAGATACCGGAGATTCTGGCCAGATCAAGGGCGATGAGGATCATGGTTCGTGTCAAGGAAGTTGAAACCAGAAGTTTGGAATGCATCTCCAGAAATATTAAAGGACGTCCGAGAGACTTCGCGTCAACAGAGATGATTTGGAAAAAGAACTTGAGAAGGACAAGCATGATCCGAAGGAGCCATCGGAGACATGACCAAGACTTGAGGAGTTTGATGACATTGAGATCTATTGACCTTTAGAAGACCAAACCCCTGTATATACTTGCGTTAGATGCGACGATTGTGAGCTGTCATTCATTTGATGTTTTTCCGACAGCCACAATAAAATCTGCCTTTTCAAAACTTTTGTTTGTATTGTGTGTATCCCTCTCTATCTCTCTTATCCCACCCCAAACCCATGGACCCAATAGAGGATGAATGGAGATGAGCTTGTATTTTCTGGACCGATGAGTCAATTGAGACAGACCGATGGATTCAGAACATGGAGGATCGCATGGAGAATAACCCTATAGTCGAAAAGGATGGCCCAACATGCTCCTGAGTGCTTTGAAAGAGGTGCTGCTATTTGGTGGAGGATGTACCAAACCATCAATGGATTGCAAGGAGTAACCACCTGGAAGGAAATTTAAGTTGACTCTGCTAAAGTCTCGGCTTGTGTCCCAGAAGTTGAAGCCTTATGGAAATGATATGGAAACCTTGTGCATACAAGCTTTGAGGAGAAATAGGACACAACCATAAAGAAAATAAGGACAAATACCCTCATAAGCAGAGGATTGCCAAAGGAGTTAGCCGAGGATCTCAGGGAACTTCAATTGGAGATTGTTCCCAAAGGTTTTGTTGCAGCAATGGAAGTTCAGTCTACATTGTTGGGAAAGATCCGTGAAGCTCAGAAGGATGACAAAGAGATTGCTGAGGTAAAAGAGAGGATGAGCAAAGGAAAGGCCTAAGGTTTTCGTAAGGATGAGCATGACACCTTATGGTTCGAGGACCGTGTATATGTGGCCAATAATGTAAAGATCAGGAAGTTAATACTTCAGGAGGCTCATGACTCACCATACTCGATTCGCCTACGGAAACACCAAGATGTATTTGGATTTGAAGAAGCGTTTCTGGTGGACTGGTATGACGAAGGATATTGCCGAGTATGTAGCCGTATGTGATGTATGTCGGAGAGTAAAGGCAGAGCATCAGAAGCCAGTCGGATTACTACAGCCTATGTCGATACCCGAATGGAAGTGGGATAAGCTTGGCATGGATTTCATTGCCGGATTTCCTAGAACCCAAACGGGATATGATTCTATCTGGGTAGTAGTTGATTTGCTTGATCAAAGTGGCTCACTTTATCCCAGTGAAAACCACCTATACAAGTGCGAAGTTGGCTAAGATATATTTGACCAGGATCGTATGTCTGCATGGAGTTCCGAGGACCATCATAGAGCAACACAGTTTACCTCAAAGTTTTGGAATCATGCTGCACCAGACTTTGGGTACTAGGCTAGAGTTCAAGATGCCTTTCATCCGCAGATGATGGATAAATCGAGAGAGTCAATCAGATTCGGAGGACAAGTTGAGAGCGTAGCGCTAGATTATGGATCTAGTAGTGATGATAATCTACCTTACGCGGAGTTCTCATACAACAAAAGTTACCAAGCCAGTTTGAAGATGGCCCCTTTTAAAGATTTGTATGGGAGAAGGAGCCAGACACCGTTGATGTGGGATGAAGTTTGAGACCGTCAGTTGTTTGGATCAAATGTGATCAAGAATTCAGAAGAGAATGTTAAGTGGTTTCGAGATAGACTGAAGGTAGATCAATCCAGGCAGAAGAGTTATGCAGACTCAAAAACGCAAGGAGGTAGTCTATGAAATTGGAGACAGAGAATGTCTTCGTGTGTCCCTCTGCGAGGAGTTAAAACGATTTGGAGTTAAGGGAAAGTTAGCCCGAGATTTGTAGGACCATACGGAGTTTTGGAGCATATGGGGAAGTGGCCAACAAGTTGGAGTCACCAAGGACTGTCGGGAGTTCATGATGTGTTTCACGCTTCCCGCTTGAAGAAGTGCCATGCAGAGATGGCCAATATTTCCTTGTAAGGACGCTTGACCCTAGAAAGGATAATGATGTTCCACGAAGTGGAGTATGGACTTCATGCGTATAAGTTTTTATCTCAGTATGTGGGATATCCCACGAGGATGAAGAGATGAAGTACTATTGGATGCAAGGAGGTATAATGTTGGTAATATGGAGCAAGTGGGACTCCATGATGAGTCTGAGTAACCACGTCTTAGTTTGGTACAAATATAAGGAAAAGAGACAGTACAATTGGATGGATTTTAAGTATGCCAGGAAGTTGGATATCGGAGTAACGATCAGTTGCCCAGATGATGTGTTCAAGGATTATAAGTGATGAGATGGGCCATAACCCACAGGCCCCAGGACCTACCAAGAAGCAAGCACATTCTTGCTGAAGGAAAAACCCTGGTAGAAGTTACGATTTTATCGATCGATGAATTTTATAGGAGTTTACGCAAACCTGAGAGTTGTTAAGGAACGATAGATGTTTGTTTGGCTTGCAGAATCAATGGATTTTCCGAACTTGGTTCGTCGACAAGAGAAATTCTGCAATGCTTGTGAGGATGACCGAGTGTTAGAATGCGAGATTCGCTAAACCTTGTACAAGGTAATGATTTGGGTGCGGGATGGATTGATCACCATACCGACTTACTCTTATTATTCGCTTTGCTACGTGGGATGGTAAATCTGAGTGACTTACCTATAGTAGAGAGACGACGATCAAAACCTTGTTTGAACGTTAGAATGGTATAAGTATTCTTCCCTTGTACAAGGCAGTTGTTGCCAACCGTAGGGTATACGGTGAGGATCAACCCAGACCCATTTCCTGCAGGAGAAACCATAAATTGTTGACCACCATGAGAATATCGATAGTTGTTTAGAATTGGCGCGGACCGTCGACTATGAAGACCAGTCTGGAATAACCTTACCAAGAGTAAAGGATGTAAGAATTGAGGAAAAGGTTATGCCACTACCGGAAGAGCCCAGAGAAGGAATTATCCTTACGATTCGAGAAGACCGATAATCGTCAAGAATAAGGATGGAGTATATGAGTTTTGATGGAACCGTAACAATGCTTCTAAGGGTGGTAGCACCCGAGACCCCGGAGATGATCGATGGATTTTTGAGAAGACCCCAAACCCTAACCTATTTCTTGTTAGTTTCCTCCGAATCTCGAGGACGAGATTCATTTTAAGGGTGGTAGTTTGTAACATCCCAAAATTCTAAAATTTGGAATGTTATAAACAAATAGATAGATTTGATTGATTGTTTGATCGATTGACTGAAAGTGAGTGAATTCGAAACTTTTGAAAGTTAAATGAGAAGGAATAAAAGGACTTTCCCAAACTTTCATTTTGCTTTTATGATCTTCGGGAATTCAAATGCTTTTCATCACAAAACCCTGGAGAGAAGATGACATGACTTCTTCCATTTATTTAAATGACAAGGGTGTTGAAAATATTTGAATGTCATTTGAGAATATTTCAATTACGAAACTTTATGCAACTCAATGATTTTCACGAGCGAAGATAAAATGACTTCTTCAAAACATATGAAATATGAGTTGGGAGTTCAAAGAATTAAATTCAAAGTTCTTTTGAATTTATTTTCATTTGGAGTTATTTGAGTTTTATTCAAATTATTTTCCTCCAAAAATAAAATATATGGAAAATAGGGTAACATGATTCCGTACATCAGAAAATTGGAGAGAAATTAATTTGAAGTCATTTTGGTATTTTTAAAATGATTTTCAGTGGATTTTATTAGGGCAGAAGCACTCTTTGCTTTATTTGAATTTGTGTGTATTTTAGTTAATGCTAGAATAATGTTCATCTTGTAGGGAATCTTTTTCTGGAAATTTTGATATATTATATGTCCATATAATATTTTCATTTAATTTGTTTTATTATTTCATTTGTCTGGAAATTGTTTATTAAAAAAAATCCTCTCGCCGAACTGGGCCGGCCCAGCTCCCTGCCAGGCCGCGGCCCAGCCCACCTCCGCTCGTCCCTGAGCTTGGGACGAACTCCCGCACCCACACGGCCGGCCGCCGCCGTACGCCGGCCGGACACCGCGCCGCCTTGCCCCCTCCTCCACAGAACCGCTCACCGCCCCTCTATTTAAGCTCGCGCCGCCGCCTTTTCCTCTGTCACCGCCTTGCCGCCATCATGCGCCGCATCCGCCGGCCGTGAGATCCGCCGCCTCGCCCGCACCGTTCCGTCGCGCCCTCGACCGAGTCGCCGCCTCGCTTCGTCTCCGCCTCGTCGCCCGCTCCTTCCGGTGGTGACGCTGAGCGAGAGCCACCGAGCCACCTCCCGTTCAAAGCTTGAGCCGCCGCCGTCTTTCTCGCCGCCGACGCCGCCCGCCGCCGCGGTACTCCTCCCCGCCCCTCGTCCGTTGGATTTAGATCTAACGGATTAGCTCTGTTCGTTTTTTTCCATCTAGCGAACGGTTCGTTCATTACTTTGGGAGTTACTTCTACATTGTGGGATGGGAAGTAGTTTGAGGTAGTACCTATTACCTGTTTTATTATCAAAACTTTGGGAGTTACTTCTACGTTTTCTTATCATGCTATGCTATGCTAGTAGACGTGGATTGGGTGAGTGTATCCATGACAGATGTGAGATTGTTATTTAATGGTTTATTTAAGGTGGCAACTTAAACACACATCTGGGTGGATTGAGGCACTTGGTTTCTATCAGGATTTGCCTGTATTTCTTCGGACCGCCACCCGGGCTCAAAGGGATCATGAGATTATTCAAACTAGAAACTTCCGTGTGCAGCCACAAGCCATTATGGGCTCTGGCGTAGTTGACTAAGTTGTGCGAACTCTTACGGGTAGGCTAGCAGATGTAGGGGATGTAGGTTGGTACGGTCTACCCACATGTAAGGTGCTAGCGCTACTGAAAGACTATGTCTCGGTCATCCGTTTCTCAAACATCATGTAGTGCGAGAAACCAAACGGAGGAGATCGAGTCTTGTGGGGAAAAGTGCGCAAACCTCTGCAGAGTGTATAAACTAATCATGGTTAGCTGTATCCCCGGTTATGGACAATCTTGAGTATCTAGTATTTGGATTATCCTGTTGATCTCATCACGTTACTTAACATAATTTGTTTGGGTTTAATGAGTACTTTTAATTGGGATTGAGGATGCTGTCAACCATTCTCAATGTTTAACAACCACCATGATAGTTAAATAAATTGTATTCCTTTGGCATAGAGGGAAAAATTGGCTTTTCGCAAAACCATTATAACCATAGAGCTTTTCCACCAGCCATATATGCATGTAGTAAAGGCTTATTCTTTCATTACCCTCTATGTGTTACATTGCCAGCATATTCCATGTGCTGACCCGTTTTCGGGCTGCAACTTTTCATGTTGCAGACTTTTCAGACGACGAGTAAGTGATACGTTAGGGTTACGATTTCCTATACTCAACTTTGCCGTTGGTGTTGATGGGAATCCACAACCTTGTTGCTTCCGCTATATATTTTGGATTGAGGTAATAGTATTTACGTTATTTATACATGTGATTTACCTCTGTTATAAATCTTCGAGTACTGTGTGTATCAGCATACCGATCGAGGGATGACACATAAGCACAGAGACTTGACCCATTCGGGTCGGGTCGCTACAAAGAGGCAGCGGCGACGGGCGCAGGTGGCTGCAGGAGGACGCGCGCGAGCACGCGACGCATGCACAAGGCGAGGCCGCGGCCGGAGGGGAATGACGCGAGGAGGGAGTCGCGCTGGTGAGGTACAGAGGCGGCGGAGGTGCTCGGGAGCACAGCTCCGACGACGACCTCGTGTGCGGGATGGCGCACTGGAGGGCGCGGGGGCGTGCGGCCGGGGTATGGGCGTGCTGGCAGGAGGAGGGGGAGGGCAGCGGGCGGCAGCACAAGAAGCAGGTGCGGGCGGTGCTTGGCGACGGCGCGGGCGCGACCAGGGGCCACCGGGAGGCGAGCGGCGAACGTGTGCAGGCCGTAGTGAGGCAGCAAGCAGCAGTACAGGTGCAGTAGCATCGGGACGGCTACGCGCGTGCCGACGGTCGGGCTGACCGCGAGCTCGGCCGAAGCTCGCACGGCATGGAACAGTAGGGGCACGGCGGCGCACATGTGAGCGTGCGTGAGGCCACGGCGGGGCGAGCACGGGACAGTAGCAACGACAACAGGCAGCACGGGCTACAGCAACAGTAAGCGCACACACGTATGCGGACGCGAGGATTCGGGCTCGATGGAGATGGCGGCCTACGGTGCGACATATGGAAAACGGAGAGGAAGAAGAGCTCACAGTGGGGGCGCACGGGGGCCCGGTGAGTGAACGGGAGCGCAGAGGCGACCGGCACCGACGGAGACGGCGTCGAGGTACCGAGGAGGAAGATGACTCGGGGCAGCGTCGTAGCGGTCGTCGGCTCCAGTGCGTCGGTGTGGAGGACATAGCGGATGGAGACGGCCTTCGTGGACACGACAACGGGGGAGGTGTCCGTGGTCAGCGGGCGGAGTGAGGCGGACGGTGTGGCGCGCGTCGGCACGCGGCGGATCTGGAGGAGGCGAGAGGCGGATAGAGCGAGGGGAGTGGTGAGCGAGTGGGGGATGAGATCGAGGAGTCAGGGCGTGGCGCCCTTATCCTCTCCCGGCGCTGCCGACGAGAGGGTGCGGCGGCGACCGTGGGCGCTATCGGGTGTGCCTGAGGAACAGGGGAGGGGAGCACCTGGTGTGGGGGAGCTAGTCCGGCCAAGTGGGCTTGGCCCAGGGGAAAAGGCAGGGGCCTTATCTCTTTTTTCTTTATGCGTTTTTTTATCTTTTGTTTTCTCTTTTCCTTTTAAAACCTTTCTGTTTTCTAATTAGTTTTATTTTATTTTAGGTTTATAAAATATGGTCTAAGCCCCTAAATTAGAATCAGTAATTAGGACACTGCCACAAATAACTTGGCACTTTAATAAAATAGTTTGCATTTATTTCTTATTTGAAATGCATTTAAATAATTGTTTAAGCCATTGATTTAATTACTTTAGGGTATTTAACCACCTTTAAAAATATATGATTTCAACATGAAAAATATCCAGGGATTATTCGACACACTTTGAACATTTTATTTTGAAGGTTTGGGAAATTTGAATTTGGACTTTAACTTGAATTTGAATTTTAATTGCGATTTGGATCAACCGAGGACTAGCAACAGTAAGAGTGGTGATGTGGCACCATTAACTTGGGATTACTATAGCTTAATTATCCGGGCGTCACACTTCGGATTGGAAGAGCATGTGACAGACTAATTGGAAGTCATTGTGTCAAACCCATACATGACTTGTCAGCGGCTGATCCCTTTGCAAAAATGATGAGGTTTGCAATGTTTGAATTTTGGCATTGTAATCTTTGAATTTGAACCTTGCAATATTTATGGTATTTGTTATATAACGTATCTGGATGTTTAATTTGGTATTGCAACCATGTCCTGTTACAAGTATATATATGTTGTTCTTCTGTACACAGAGCATAGATGTTGTACAGACAGAGCATATCACATCGCACATGGACCATACTAGGTAACCCGTCGGCGATGAATTCATCAATCGCAAACGGTTATATACCAGCAACCGTTGGCCCGCAACATACACGACTTATCCATCAGAAACATCTTGGATGGTTCGACTGTATGCCACGTATCGCACACGCAACTCTATATGATTTGTGCTTGATGTCTCCGACATCGCTTGCACAGTTCGTCTTATTTGCCACGTATCACTGTGTCGGCCTCTGCTCGCGTCCCTCGGCAAGCTGTACTCGCTGTTAGGTGCCGCGGCGCGCTCTGCTCGCGTCCGTTGGCGCGCTCGGCTTGTGGACAACTTTTCCTTGCATGTTCAACTGCGATATGCATATATATGGTTGCTGACTGTTGGGGCGACCGCGGAGCGCTCTGCTCACGTCCCTCCACGCGCGCTCTGCTAGTGGTTGGGCATGCGCACGATCACGTTGGGGGCCCCATATGCATGCGGTTGCGCCGCACGCGTTGTTGCGTGATGCAGTTATGTGCGGCACGATTGAGTTACATGCTGCAAATTAGAAATGCCATCTGGGCGTGCCGATATTCCAGGCCGTCCGGCTTCCCCTTTAATTCCCGCAGCCATTATAACCTTATTCTCTTCATCCTTTCGATCGCGCCCCACAACACAACAAGCACACGCACGACGACACATAGATAGGGGATGTCTAGCGGCGCTCTAATGGAGTTCGGTGAGCATAAAGTTGAGACCCACGCGAGCGAGACGGATGTCTCAGTGGTGTACACCATCGACCCGGCCGTGGTGGAGGACAACATCAACAGCGTTGAGCTGTTGCTTGCTCGAGACAAGTAGAAGGTGGTCGGCATCGGCCTCCATTACTCCGGCGGTCGTCCCAACATAGATCAGAAGGTTGTCATCGCCCAGTTATGCGTGCGCCGTGATTTCCTCATCTATCACTACTGCATGTCCACAAAGCATTGCGACCATTTCACCAGGTTTGTTAACAGCATCGACTACAAGTTCGCTATGGTGGAAACCACCAACGATGTAAAAGCACTCAGGGTTACGGGCTTGGCCTGCAAGAACGTTGTCGAAATTCATGAGCACTACAGGGTCTGGGGCAGGACGAAGAAGGACTCCCTGGTTGAACTTGCCTCGGCCATCATCGACCCATACTATGAAAAGGTGAAGCAGGATGCCAACAGAACACGTCTCGTATCTTGGCACAGGGCCTGGATGCGGTAACTGGATGAACCTCACCTCAGGTTCGCGGCCAAGAGCGTGTACACATGCTACAAGATGCACAGGCGGATCATTGACATGAGGAAGTTCCTTGTTACCGAGATCGACGAGGCCGAATCGAGCCACAAGCAGACAGTAGCTGCAAGCGTCCCAAGAAGTAGATGATGATCATACGATCATTTATCCTAGTTAATCATGCATGTAATATATAGTTGACTTTGCTATGTGGAAATGTCATGTGTGTAGTAGCCACCTATGTAATTATGCATGTAATAGTTCACTTTGGTGTGTGCAAACGTCATCTGTGTAGTGGCCATAATTGGATGTTTAATTTGGTTATGCAACTATGTCCTTATAAGTGTGTATATATATATATATATGTTGTTGTTCTGTATGCAATCCCAACCCACAACACACACGTCTTATTAGCAGCAATCGTCTGCGTTATTATCGGTCTACGCACATATTTTTACTACAGACCTATTTGTCGCGTATCACACACATCTTTTTAAATTGAACTGTTTCTGTTCTCTTGGCTCAATGCAAACAATTCATTCGAGTGAACCATATGCCTTATATCACACACACCCTGATCTGGATGACCGTTTATTTTGTGTTGCCTAATCACAAATAGTTCATCCAAGTGAACCGTATGCTGTATATCGCACACACCTTCATCTGGCTGCCCATTTCTTTTCTTCTGCCTCATCACAAATAGTTCATTGAACTGAACCGTATGCCCCTCATCGCACACGCAACTAACTTCTGAACCGTGTTTGATGCATCTGTCATCGCAAACATTTTGCATATTTTTTGACGGTTTTTTACATCACTGTTTGCGATTATTACATCGCACACAGTTTTGTCGAAGGGTCTCTGATCGTAGTGTCGCGTTAGCAGCATCCTGTAGTAGTGATAGTCTAAATATTTAGTGGGTAGAAACATCTCCTCCTTCTCATCATGCCTAATAGGAATCTCAAAATGTGCTGCGAGGCGGGAGGCATAGACACCACCAAAAATACTACCCTTCGAATGGTTCGTGTGTAACCGTCGAGCAACCATAGCGCCCAAACTAAAGGTTCTATCTACATGTAAAGCATGGCATAAAATAGCAAGATCGGGTGCACTAAGGCCTCCACTCTCCCCACGACCAATCAGACATCTCCCATCAAATAATGAATAGTAAAATGAAACTGGAAAATGTAAACTGGCTACTCTCCCCTCTGATATTCCGCTCTCTTCCCCCACAGTAGTTTCAAAAAGAAAGTCCTCCATGTCTCTAGGACGTGGCTCAACGACACGACCCTCATAAGGTATTTTGCAAACATTGCAAAAATCATATAATGTCATTTCCTTAGGGTCATCATACTAATGAAACTCTACCATGGGCGGTTCCTTCCTAGGATAAAAGTGAAAATTCTGCACGAAGGTATTAGTGAGTAGGAGTTATTGGTCACAGTTATCTTAGAGGAAGGGGATGATGCCAACATTGTCCGCCAAATAATGGAAATCCTCATAAATTCCCTCCTCCTTCAAGAATATATCACTTAGCCATTCACACAGCCGGACCTCCGCCGCACGCGGAAGATTGTACTTGGGCTTCTTCACCGGAGTTTCCTTTGAATTACGGCTTGATGAGCTCCTTAAACACCTCCTCATGGTTTTTGTTTTCTCTGAAAATTTCTGAAATTTTTAGTGACTCAAAATAAAAGAGGACAAAGCTCAACAAAATTGATAGCAACAACTCCTACAAGTGTCTAAAGGCTATATCATGCAACAAAACTACTTTGAACCATATAAATTTGAGATGCAAGCTCAAGAACATGGTCACCGCAGTAGAAAAAATTTGCAATGTTTAAAGCACTAGAACAAAAACTAATTGGACCATTGGAGTAGTCACATATCGCTGAACAATCCCCCAAAACAGTTTCGGAAACGGAGTTCCGAGCAAGGAGATCGAAAATGACAGCAAGATGAGCAATAACACGGGCTTGAGCAAGGGTGTGATTTTTTCTGGAGGAAGAAGAAGTGGATGGGTGGTTGGAATAAGTGAGGGGCCTACGTGGGCTCCACAAGCCAGCATGGAGCACCCAGGGGGTGGGCGCGCCCTGTGAGCTTGTGGCTCACGGTGTGCACCCACAGGGTGTGTTCAGTGACAAAAACTTTCAAATATTGTAGAAAAAACCATATAAAATTTTCAAGGCATTTGTAGAACTTTTATTTTCTGGTCATTTTTTATTGCATGGATAATTCATAAAATAGTGAAATAATATTATTTCTACTTTATTAATTCTAAACAACAAAAAGTAAAAAGTAGGTACATAAAGTTGTGTTTACTAAATTCATGCATCTCATGCCCGTCAAAAGGAATCCGTTAATAAGGTTGATCAAGTCTTATTAACAAACTTCTTCCGAATGACATGAAACCGGAGAATCTTCGTATAGCACTAGATTACCTCAACGGGGATATGCATGTCCTCAACAATAAGAATATCATATTTATTTCTGACAGTAGGAATAGGGAATTCAAAACCTTCAATAGTAATTGTTGAAAATTTTCCAATAGAGTTGATACTATTCACTCACGGTTGTTTCTTTGGAAAGTGTACCGTATGCTCATTACCATTAACGTGAAAAGTGACATTGCCTTTATTGCAATTAATAACAGTCCTTGCAGTATTGAAAAATGGTCTACCAAGGATGATCGACATATTGTCGTCCTCGGGTATATCAAGAATAACAAAGTCCCTTAAGATAGTAACATTTGCAACTACGACATGTACATCCTCACAAATACTGATGGGTATAGTAGTTGATTTATCAGCCATTAGCAAAGAGATTTCCATTAGAGTCAACTTGTTTAAATCAAGTCTATGATATAAAGATAAAGTCATAACACTAACACCGGTTCCTAGATCACATAAAGCAGTTTTAACATAGTTTCTCTTAATTGAGCAAGGTATAGTTGGTATTCTTGGATCTCCTAGTTTCTTTGGTATTCCACCCTTAAATGAATAATTAGAAAGCATGGTGGAAAGTTTAGCTTCTGGTATATTTCTTTTATTCGTAACAATATATTTCATATACTTAGCATAAGGAGACATTTTTTGAATATCAACAAACGTAAACGCAAAAATATGGGTCTAAGCATTTCAACAAAGCGCTCAAATTCATCATCATCTTTGTTCTTTGAAGCTCTAGGAGGAAAGGCATAGGTTTTTGAACCCAAGGTTCCCTTTCCTTACCATGTTTCCTAGCAATGAAGTCTCTTATCATATCTTTTATTCTTAGGTTGTGGGTTATCAAGATCAACAACATGTTCTATCTCCACAACATTATCATTACTAGGCTGAGCATCAACATGAACATCATCAGATTGTGTTTCAACATCAGAGATAGAAATATCATTGGATTGTCAGGTGTGTCTACAATAGGTTCACTAGAAGCATGCAAAGTCCTATTATCATTCTTTTTTCTTTTTATTACTAGAAGGACTAGGTGCATCAGTATTAATTGTTTGAGAGTCTTGCTCAATTCTTTTAGGATGACCTTTGGGGTACAAGGGTTCCTGAGTCATTTTACCACCTCTGGTCATAACTCTAACAACATGATCATTCTTTTTATTGTTCATCTCATTAAGCAAATCATTTTCTGTCTTGAGAACTTGTTCTACTTGAGTTTTTACCATGGAAGCATGTTTGCTAACAACCTTGAGATCATTAACAGTTCTAAACATATAATCACTCAAGTGTTCAATCATATAAGAATTTTGTTTTAATTGTCTACTAACATATGCATCGAAGTTTTCTTGTTTAACAATAAAGTTATCAAATTCCTCCAAGCATTGACTAGCAAATTTAGGACAATGCTAACGCCCACACGTGTGGTGGGAGTCAAACCCGCCCACACGCCCTATAACACACAGACTACGCCATGTCACCGCATGCATGCATGTGGAAATCTTTTTGGATTTTCTGTTTTAAATTTTTTTAACTCTTAAATGAAAAATCCGATTGAAGATCTGTTTTCACCATTAATTCCCTCACGACGAGATCTTCGAAACTAAATCTCATATCAATATATTTCGACGAATTTTTTTGGGGTTAAAAGTTCTCGTGTCTATTGCACATGAATCGCCATGATGTTTACACTAAAGTTGCCATGATATGTTTCAGCTATTTTCTTCTACATTTAAAAGTAATTTTGACATATTATAAAGCGGGGAATTAAGAAACTATACTTGCCATGCACCATAAACTAGAATTTCCAAGATACATGCACTTAAAATTGCCATGGTTCATACAAAAAAATATTTGCATGGTCAAAGTACTGGGATTGCCATCATGAAAAAACTAAAATTCCCACGATCTACAAACTAAAATTGCCACATGGCAACTATAGTTTAAGCACTATGGCAACTACAGTGTAAACATCATGGCAACTTTTGGGGAAAAAATTCGTCGAAACATATCAACATGGGGTCTAGTTTTGAAGATCTCGTCGAGACAGATTTAATGGTGAAAACAGATTTTTAATTATCTTTTTTAATTAGGAGATAAAACATTTTTAAGCCGAAAACCAAAAAGATTTCTGGTGATGTCATCTGTTCATACGTGGCAAAATAAGTGGTGATGGAGGCATGTGGGCGATGTGCAAATGTCCCACATGTGTGGGCGTTAGTTTTTCCGCAAATTTATTATAAGGAATATCACCTTCATAAAATCTATAGGGAGAGTTTACCTCTACTACCTGTGTTGGGGTATTAAGAACATGCATTTCTTCAATAGGTGGTTAATTCTTAACATCTTCAGCTTTAATACCTTTTTCTTTCATAGATTTCTTTGCCTCTTGCATATCTTCAGGACTAAGAAATGGAATACCCCTTTTCTTTAGAGTTGGCTTAGGTGGTGGTTCGGGAAGAGTCCAATCATTATCATTACTCAATATATTATTCAATAGTTCTTCAGCTTGTTCAACAGTTCGTTCCCTGAAAACACAACCAGCACAACTATCTAGGTGGTCCCTAGAAGCATCGGGTAGTCCATTATAAAAGATATCAATTATTTCATTTTTCTTAAGAGGATGATCAGGCAAAGCATTAGGTAATTGGAGAAGCCTCCCCCAAGCTTGTGGGAGACTCTCTTCTTTAATTTGCACAAAGTTAAAATTTCTTGTAAAGCAGCTTATCTCTTACACTACAAGAAAAAAACTACTTCCATGATGATACGTGTTTGTCACGATAGGTCATGTTTTCTGTCATGCATGTACATCCATGATGATTTTACGACAGAACCAAGATAGTCATATCTGTGCTGTCGTAGAAGTGTTCCATGACAATGCCAAAATTATCATCACGGAAGTATCCACTTCCATGACGATAAATGGCGCGTGATGGAAGTGTTCTCGTCAAGGGTAACCGACAGGTGGCATCCATCATAACGGGTAATCGTTAAGCTATTAGGTTCCGGTTTGGATCTGATAACCCGTTAACAACCTGGACCATGTGTAAAATGCTCATTCACCAGAGGAACCACGTGTCAGCTTCGTGTTGGGACAGATGTCATCCAGCGAATCGACGGGATGTGCCTATGATACGTCGACACGTGGCTCGACCCAATAGTGGCCCATTCAAGTCAAAAGGCCGGCCCATTTTACTTGGTCAAAAGGAAGCGACCGGCCCATGGAAAGCTTGTTAACGGCCTGTTTGCATATAGCCCATTTACAACCCGCTAACTCAAGGCCCGTTATGGCCTATACGAATTAGGCCCAGTAGCGTCATCTGGGCCATCCAATATGATTCTATCCCATTATAACTTCCGGCCCATGTATGACCCATGATGTATTTTAGCCCATATGATGCCCTTTGTAACTCTGGGCCCAATAAAGGCCCATGGTGAAACTGGCCAAAATGATCAATGTATCGCTTTATACCCATTAACGACTCATTATTCCATTGGGTCGTTTCCACCCGTGTTATCTTTCACCTTATTCTTGGGCTCATTCCAACATTCAGTTACTTACGGTTCGTTACTGGCCTGTTCCGCTTGTGGGCCAAATTCAGCCCATGGTTATAGTTGACTCGTTTGTGGCCTGTTAATTCATTGGCCTGTTTCATAGCGTCATCAAATACGGCCCAATAACGACTTGTTATGTCTGTTGATAGTTAAGCCCGTTATACATATCGACCTATTAATGGCCCATTATTCTCGGGGCATAAACTAACAATTCTAGCCCATTTATGGCCCATATAGTGGTCCGTTAGTGGTCCACGAATAAGTACGACCCATGTATGGCCAATCGATCATACGGCCCGTACAAGGCCCATTGATTCTACGGCCCGTAGAAGGCCCATGGATCCTACGGCCGATGGTGACTACAGCAGGTAACAGGACCATGGTTACAACGGTCTGTATGTTGCCCATGGTTATTGTGGCCTGGTTTAAAAATATTTTATTGTGGCCACTAGCAAACCGCAGAAAAAGAACTACAGTGACTACAACCAAACAAATAAACAAGACAATAAGGAAATAAATAAGCAAGCAACTTAGGCTAGGCTATTACGGCTATTACACATATTACATCCACTAGGCATCAAAGTCTGCCACTAATGCAAATATAGGGAACAAAGCAGCATACTAAATACATTGGGCGTCTAAATTGGCCACCAGTGCAGATAAACGCGATAGCAAAACAAGTTCATAACTGAAACAACTTCAGAAGAGCTAAAGAAATGTTATCCTGGGTATCCACCATGCTGGCAATAAGCTTAGCAAGCTTATTATCTTTCTCCTGTTTGGCGCTAAAATCCTCCAACGCTTGTTTTTGCACCAGAAAGTATGCATCTGAATTCTCCAAGGACTTCCTCAGTCCTTCGGCTTCTTGTCGCAGCACAGCTGATGGATGTCTTTCAAATTGTAGTTGAGACTCAAGAAACCGAACTAATTCAGACAGTGAGTTCGAAGAGTTTGCGCCAGCAGTAGTGGCTAGTAACTCGAACACTACACCAAGACAGGACTTCGGGGTTGTCTCACTGTCTTCAAGATAGTTTTCCTTAGCTATTTTATTAGCTTTGTTGGAGACCAACAAGGATGTCTCACTATCCTAAACCTTATCTGCATTACTTCCTTTACCATTGCTTAATAAGGTACTCTTCCCCAATATTTTGTCAGCATTCTAAAATAAGAAACAAGCTGACACATAATAGGTTTAGTATGTAGTATATGAAGCTCATTTTGGTGAACCAGTTCAGTAGTAAGGTGGACATGATTAAACTACCAAGTCTTCTATTACTAAGTAGTACATAATAAAAGCATCAAACAAACATATATCTATGTGATGTGGTCACTGCATTTTCTTGCCAAACCAAAATAGAGACGCGGTTCAAATCATATCACTTCAAGACAAAGTAGCATTGAAAGAATACAAGTGTGGGAAACTACATGGCACAACAAGATTTTAGATGGGTACCACGGGTATACATGTATAACAACACTATTGGCTCTGTTGTGATGCTGGTAATGTGCATGATATGAGAAGTCAACTGTATACACAATTGAAATTGAAATCAACGGAGTAATTTAGAAGAGCAAACCAGTTAAAGAAACTTGTTTAAACATACTTGTTGTGCCATTAGAGTTTCAATTGGATCCTTCAATTTAAAAATAAGTTTGTATGAGTAAATACAGTGATACAAGAGCAAAGCAGTATGCACCATAGCAATGGAATCTTAAATGAGAACGGTTGCTCTTCATGTTTAAGCACTTGTTCTACACAAACACAGTACATTAAGACGCATGAATATAGTACTTCAAAATAAAAAATGATCTTGTAGACCTTACCACATTCTTGCCTCGGGACCAGTATAGAACAAGGCGTTCGCAGTCATCGTCCCATAAATGTGTCTCAGGAGAAAGTAAGGAAATTTGATGAGTTTCCTTGCTAGTGAAGTATGTTTTCTTCAGGTAATTCCGATACTGCCACAAAACATTCTTGAACATAGCAGAGGTATTAGCACATGTTACCTCATCTTGAGTTTCCAAGCCGGTCCTTCCCTACAGAGAAAATGGGAACATTTGATGTATTATAACCATCATGGAGGTAGAATGTATGGGACAAAGCAAAGTAATTGCCATGAATAAAATTACTTACACATAACTCATGGGCGAACACCTGCAAACTGGATTTTTCCTTCATCTTCAGTATAATATTTCCATGATGGGAAGATACACACATAGGATTTAACAACATCAAATGCGATAGATGCTAAACTACGAATGGCTGGTTGTGCTTCGTCCACAGGAATAGGTGTATTAACTGGTGGAGTTGGGGTTCGTCATGGTAGTCCTGGCACTTTGGGCACTAGAGCTGCCTACTAACTGCTGTTGTTTGGGAGCTCTGTGTTGGAGATGGTGTTGTGTCAACTGGAACTGTATTAGTATTTGCTGGGGTTGGGGTTAGATTGGGTGAAGCTGGTTATCTGTCCATTGGAGTAGGGGTACAATCTGCGAGAGTCTGGATTATGTGTGGTAGGGTTGGTTCTTGTGCATGTACAACCGTGGTGCAATCTCCACCAAGAGGTAGCACTATTTTATTTGAAGACCGTGTTTTTACTCCACTAGATACTGCCATCACCCCCTCCAATTCAAATGGCTGGTAAACAATAAAAGTAGTTGAATGTACAGACCTTGTATGAGAGATAGATGCAATAGATAGTGTGGAAAAAAGAGGGCATGAAATAGTTCACATATATATTGTTTAACTAAAAAGGATAGCATGACATAATTTCACATATATGATGTCTATCTAAACTGGATAGCATAGCATGACATAATTCAAACATATGATGACTAATTAAACAAGATGGCATGAGATAATTATATGATGTCTTTAGTAAACAGGTTTGCATGACATTATTCACATACATGTTATTTAAATAATCAGGATCGCATGATATAATTAACATATGTGATTTATATACTAAATAGATGGCATTCGCATATATGATGTCTAAACTAAGATAATGGTGTTGAATATTGTGTATATGACACTAGTATAGTGAGCTGCTAAACAAAGGTTTCCGTTCGTAAGTACATCCCACACAGTCAGCCAGCACTAAACCTTTTCGTTCGTATATACATCCCACGCAGTCGCTCCAAGGAAAAAAAAATTGTTCGCAAGTACATCACGGTATTAAAAAAATTATCGTTTGCGTTATTGAATTCATCACACACGGTGCCTAGAAGAAACTGTGTGTCAAGGGTTGTCCATCACACACAGTTTTTATGTGGTAAACGTTTGCGCCAGGTGGCCTAACTCAAGTATTCAAGAGGATGTCGTGTGTGATTATTCATTAATCTATCATGGTTTATTCCTAGAAACTGTGTGCGTTATTGAATGCATCGCACATGGTGTTTTCTCAATAGCCGTTTGCAATAGAAAAACCCAATTAGCAGGTTAATTATCTGATTATTCATAATCCATTTATTAATCTAATTGACATTTCATATTAAGCACACAATATATTTCATTTTCATAATGGAAATACATCAGAGTACAACATCATAGCTTCAACACTCAGCTACCCCATTACACAACTACACCAAGACCAAGTTTCATATGCAACATCTATTACCTTTTTAAATTAGCATCATAGACGGTACATAGACAAATGTATCTCATCTGGAAAACTACTGAAGCAGAAGGCGAATATTGAGCCTTCATTGATGTTGAAGGTCTTTGTAACTTTTGGCTAGTGCCTGTGGATGATTGACCGTCCATCCTTCGTCCTCTTCAGGAACACTTCAATATTGAACCGTGGGTGTTGTATGAATACCTTCTTCGCCTCCTGACCATATAGGTGGTTTGAGAGGTAATCACCAGTGAACTGCTTTGGAAAGGCCTGAAAACAAGGATGTGCATAAATATCTTCTCTGCATTGGAAATGGGGCAAAGTAATAAAAAATGCAAGGTATAATAGTTAGTACCATCCTATAGTGAACTGATGTCTTCGTCATTGTGCAGACAAAGATCTTACTATTTTTTGTCGCTCATTTCATTATCCTAACAATCTTTCTGAGTTTTTTAACTTGAATGATATTCACGGACAACTCATTTCCCCATATGCAAAAAGGGTCGAACAGTGGGTCAAAACCTCTGACAGCAGGACCTACATATGCAAGACCAAATTGTTAAAAACCTAAATATTAGAATGGTTCCTGCAATTGCACAATAATGTGCTATTATACAACGGGCCATGCACGTGCTAACCTCGATTGTAAACCTCAGTGCTTCCCATTGTTTCCCTGCAACACATATAAGGTAGTTAGTCATCAGGTTAAGTAAGGGTTCGCATGCTATCAGTAAAACATGTTGATGAAAAATAAGCTCATTGCATATTCATCAGATTAATTGAAGCCACATGGAAAACCCATTTATCCAAACCAAGCATGATTAAGAACTAGGAAATATAGCACTTTCATGTATTAAGTGCAGCCAAATTCGATTTGTTCCTCACATGCACAACAATACAAAATTCTACCCACGATAATTGGACATCGCAGTGTAGAATTGAACCAAGCAGTTAGCTAAACACCACAACAAATGAATCAAACATTAACTGAGCACCACATTGCACAATATAACATACTCATAATAGAAGATTAGACAGTTAACCAAACCAAGCATGCTTAACAACTTCGAAATATTGCACCCTGAAGAATTGAACATCACATTTGCAGAATTGAACCAAGCAATTAACTGAACACCACATTGCACGACATATAGAACATATACACTATAGCAGAAGATTGCATGGTAAAAGTAGATAGCACAATTCACTAGAATTTGTCAAGGAAAGGGAGTAGCTAGCAAACGATGGCTTGAGAAAACGCCATGAACTGTGGTTTTAAAGCAGCCAACCGCATCGCAGCGTTGGCGCGCGAGGCGTCAACAGTGGCCTCGACGACGAGGTGCTCCTCCAAGATCTGGGGATCGACACAAATGGCAGCCATCGCGACCTCATCCGCGCATGCGGCCGCGATTTGCTTCTCCGCTGCCAAATGCTCCTTGAGATGCTGGCTATACTGCGTGCACCATGGTTTAGGGCGGCGCTTATTTGGTGGAGGGGTCAGTGATTTGGGTGGAAGGTGTCGCGCTCGTGCCGGCAGTCGGGGCATGTGGGATGTGGAAGGAGGAGGAGGATGGGGGTCGGGTGTGGATTACCTGCCTGGATAGGCGAGGCCGAGCAGCGTGAAGGAGGGTCGCAGGCAAGGAGGCAGCGCTGCAAGCAAGGAGTGAAGGTTTCAACTTGGAAAGGAAGGCAGAAATAGGGGAAATGTGGCTTTTGGTAAGGGGGAGGGGGCGGGGAGGTAGATATTTCCACGGAAGCCGAAAATTTGGAATCGCTTCAAATAAAAACGTAGCGCAAAGTGTCATCGACACGGTCCCATATTCGTAACTGTGGTACGATATGTGAACATCACAAACGATTCAGATAGCTTAACCCGTGTGTGTTGAGTTTGAACGTCAAAAATTTTGGTTCGAATTTCCCTGGTTACAGTGGTCATCCACGTCATTGCATAATTTGGGTACACAAAGGAGACTAATTTCTTAATCAAGCAAGTTCATCAATTAAACAGAGCTAGCTGACCTAAACATTACCCTAACAAATTAAATACCGGTGCTCTAAATTAAAAAAAAGAGTACTACTATGGCTGGTGCTCGTCGATCTCCGCCGCCGCGTCCATGTCCAGCTCGCGCCCGACGGTCTCCTGGGGAAGGGGCTCAATGGCATCAATTGCACCATACTCGGCAAGCATCTTGCCATCCGCGTCCGCCATATCTTTGGCATAGGCCGCCACGAGCTGGGCGTTGGCGGCCGTGATCTAGGCTCTGGCGGGGCTCCGTCGTGGCAAGGTATGCCGCGCAGGAACGGACGGCTGCTCGAACTCTCTCGGCGATTGCCAGCTCTTTGGCCGTGGGTTGCCGACCGTTGTCGGAGAAGCTTCATTCAATTTGTGCGGTGACCGCCATGAGCTGGGCGTCGACGGCCTCGACATGGTAGTGGGCGGCCTCCATCAGGGCTAAGGCTGCGCTGCGGAACGGACAGTTGATGTGCCGCTCTCGCCAGTTGCTATCCCCGAGGCAGATGTTGTTGCCGCCGCCTAAGATGCTAGAGCAGCCGTTTGGGATGCCTTGGCTGCCCGGATGAAGACTGCGGTCGCCCTCACGAAGCTTGTTAGCACGCGTCTAGCGGCTGCGGCCACACTCTCGCCGGAGTGGGCCGCCGAAGTTGCCCTGATGATGTGGGTCCACGTCCCCATCTTTCACCGATGACGAATGAACAGTGAAATGATATCTGGGGAGTGAGCTAGTGTGCCTGACACGCCGGCTGTGGACTGTAGCCGACACACCTTCTCGCGTAAGCCATAGGCGTAATATACACGACGGTGCTCCAAGATATTTTGTGCTACATCTCACACGGTTGGTGATAATAAACTATGTGCGATCTACTTGATTTATCGTCTTAATTTGAATTACGTAATGGGGTCACAGCTACAAAGGATGGTGTTTGAATTGTTAGAATTTTTATCTACAGTGAACATGCAACTATAGGTGTATTGTCGAAAATTTGGAATTATCCAGGGTTTGTTTGGACGTTTTTATACATTAACTTGGTTTTGTAGGCATTTCATGTGCATAATTCTAATTTGAGCTATATGCACATGCTCCAGTGCATATAAATGGGTTGACAAATCAAATATGTGTCCTTGGTTGCATGATTAGGTCCCATGCAAGAAATGGGAATGAATGTCACACACCCTGCCACCGTCACTCGGCCGCAAACATTGAGATACCTGGTTTCTAATTCTAGTAAATCCAAAACTCGTTTGAAATTCATGAAACTTGGCATGCTATCATGGAGTGGCATCATTTGGGGCAGGTTTGGGTATAAGCTTCTCACAAACCAGAGCTTCTCACAATAAGCGTGATGGTTTCGGTAGGGAACGTGCCACCTTTGGGGACAAATTGATAACCGTTGCCTCTTATTGCTTTCAAAAAAATTCGGTGTCAACATAGAATAACAGGAGTGTTGTGTTCAATTTTGGAATTTTTCGGTGTTCATTTGGACATTTTTATACATTAACTGGGTTTTCCAGGCATTTTATGCGCATAATTCAAATTTGAACTACATGCACATTCTCCAGTGCATATAAACTGGTTGAAAAATTAAATATGTGATCTTGGTTGCATGCTTAGGTCCCATGCAAGAATTGGGAATGAATTTCAAACACCCTGCCACCGTCACTCGGCCACAGACATTGAGATACATGGCTTTTAATTTCTAGTAAGTCCAAAACTCATCTGAAATTCATGAAACTTGGCATGCTATCATGGAGCAGCATCAAAATGCCGTGGTAAAATTTTTGTCCCATTTGGGGAGGTTTGGGTATAAGAATCTCACAAACCAGAGTGTCTCACAGCAAGCGTGATGGTTTCGGTAGGGAACGTGCCACCTTTGGGGACAAAACAATATCCGTTGCCTCACATTGCTTTCAAAAATTTTGGAGTGTCAACATAGAACAACAGGAGTGTTGTGTTCAATTTTGGAATTTTTCGGGGTTCGTTTGGACATTTTTATACATTAACTGGGTTTCCCAGGCACTTTATGCGCATAATTCAAATTTGAACTACATGCACATGCTCCAATGCATATAAACTGGTTGAAAACAAAATCAAAGTTGTATGCTTAGGTCCCATGCAAGAAATGGGAATGAATTTCAAACACCCTGCCACCGTCACTCGGACGCAAACATTGAGATACCTGGTTTTAAAATTCTAGTAAATCCAAAACTCGCCTAAAATTCATTAAACTTGGCATGCTATCATGGAGCTTCATCAACTTGCTGTGGTAAAAATTTTGTCCCATTTAGGGCAGGTTTGGGTATAAGCTTCTCACAAACCAGAGCTTTTCCTAACAAGCGTGATAGTTTCGGCATGGAATGTGCCACCTTTGGGGACGAAATGATATCCGTTGCCTCTTATTGCTTTCAAAAAATTTCGAGTGTCAACATAGAACATCAGGAGTGTTGTGTTTACTTTTGGATTTTTTGGGGTTCGTTTGGACATTTTTATACATTAACTGGGTGTTCTAGGCATTTCATGTGCATAATTCAAATTTGAACTACATGCACCAGCTCCAGTGCATATAAATTGGTTGAAAAATCAAATCTGTATCCATCGGGGCATGCTTAGGTCCCATGCAAGAAATGTGAATGAATTTCAAACACCAGGGCACTATTGGTTGCCGGCAAAACGTTGAGACACTTTGTTTTTAAATTCTAGTAAATCCAAAACTCATCTGAAATTCATGAAACTTGGCATGCTATAATGGAATGGCACCCGACTTGCTATGTTATTTTTCGTGTCCATTTTGAGAGAAGGCGCACTCAAATAACAACCAACAAAGGCATTTTGAAACAAATAGCAGCCACTGTAACATCTCAAACGTTTTGTATAATTTAAATTGTGTGCGTTCTGTTAAACATTCACGTGACGCCACGCCTCACTCTTTTAATGCCCAGGAGGTGTCGTGCCGACAGGTGCTTGAGTGCTTGACTAAACGAAAGGCGTGGGAGCGGTACTCCAATGCGGAGGCTCAATGGGAAGCGTGCGACCTGTACGCCGTGCAGGCTCACCAGGAAGCGAACCCTTTGACTTCCATGGCTGCCCGCCTTGCTCACATCCTCTCCATTAATGGCGCCCAAGCCGCAGTTTAATTCAGTTTTTAAATATAAAAACACTCATCGTAAACGTTTTAGTTAGAACACCTGTATGCAAACCGATAGCTTCCCCAGGAAGCCAGGGGAAAATGTGCCGAGCAGGATTTGTGCAGCTCTTGATCGCAAAAAATTTAGATAGAACACCCGTATGCAAAGTGAGATCTATGGTCTTCCCCCTTAAGTCGAGGGAAAATCTGCAGCGCAGGATTTGTGCATCCCTTCAACGCAAATGATTGTTTTGGATGACCCGTGTGCAACCACATACAAACAATTTGGTAAGTTTTGCATCTGTCATATTGGGTATGTTGCCATTTGTCAAACATGAAAGATTTACATTTGTTGATCTAGTAACGTTACCATTTGTCAAAACTTGTAACACTGCGATTTGTCAAAATATGCAGCTAGAAATCACTAGCACTATCTAATTTTTGCAACTAAAATTCAGTAATTAAGCATAGATTTCATTCATAGATTAAGTAGTCGTTCTTAATTTATACAAAAGTTCAACTAGACAGCTGAACTTACCAACTTCTACCCAATTTCTTGCCAACCACGTACTGAAATAGCTAGTTTCAACTATATATACTAGCTAATTTTAAGTATGTTGTACAATTCAACCACACATCTATACTCAGATGAACTGAACCAAATAGCCCCTATATACTAATACTACCACGGAGGGGCTTTATGCTACTTCCGGCAGCCTCTCCTCTGCCGAGCGTGCTCAGTAAGAGGTAGAGGAGGAGGAGGAGCCTACCAACGAGCTGGAGAAATACAATACGGTGCCTGCCGCTGCTGCACGTTCAGCAATGCTCGCCAGCTCGAACGCCCACCGCTCCAGACGATCCCTCTCGAAGCGGCCGAACTGCTCGTACATCTCCTGATTCCTAGCCTCTGCGTCGGCGTGTGCTGCAGCCATGGCTGCGGTAAGTCTCTTTGCAGCCACCTCCCGCCTTCGGGCCGTGGCGGCGGAGCGGGAGATGGCCCTTACTTGCAACGATGGTGTGGCGGCAACGGCGGCCGACAACAGCTGCCGACGGGCAGCGGCGGAGGACCGTGTGGTGGGTGTTCCGCGCACACCCAACAGGGACGCCACGCGCACTACACTACGCAGGGGACTGCGCCGCCACCGTGGTGTAGCCTCCCAGCTGGAGCTGTCCTCTGATGACGGCGGAGTGGCTGAGCGACAACGACGGACCATGCCATTGGCGATTGTGGGAGAAGCAGACGAGATAAGCTACAAGGAGGGAGGGGCAAATGCGACGCATGACTCGCCGGCCGTGAGGGTTTTTATAGCAGGACAGTAAGCATTGGGATTTTGGGGGATTTCACCGAGTCGGGCGGGAAGCTTGAGCGTGAACCTGCGAGGTTGCGCGGGAATGGGCTCAGCGATGATTCATTGGCGCTACTGTTTGGCCAAAAGAATGCCCCCGCGTGCTGCGCAAGCTTACATTGTAAGCCGTCTGCGGCAGTGGGGTGACAAGACGTGCGAGAGTAGGATGAAAGGACACGTACATATACAGTTAATAAAAAAACGTTTGCGATTTAATTACCTACTATACCCCCGTCCTGGTTTATAAGCAGTATTTAACTAATAAAATGCGAATGCATGTCGCCAAAGATTATATCGTTGGAGTCGTATTTGAACATAGTTTCCGGCTATACAATTTTTGTAACATGCATTAACACTTTTTTGGTTAAATTTAAGTTTATATACCAGCAAGCGTTTGCCCGCAACACACACGGCTTATTCCATCACAAACAGCTCGGATGGATCAACTGTATGCCACGTATCGCACATGCAACTCTAATCTGATTCGTGCTTGATGTCTCCGACATCGCTCGCACAGTTCATCTTATTTGCCGCGTACCACTGTGTCGGCCTTTGCTCGCGTCCCTCGGCAAGCTCTGCTCACCATTAGGTGCCGCAGCGTGCTGTGCTCGCCGTTAGGCGTCGCGGCACGCTCTGTCGCGTCCGTCGGCGCGCTCTGCTCGCGTCCGTCGGCGCACTCGGCTTGTTGAGAACTTTTCTTTGCGCGTTCAACTCCTATTTGCATATATATGGTTGCTCGCCGTTGAGGCGACGCAGAGCACTCTGCTCGCGTCCCTTCGTGCATGCTTTGCCAGCGATTGGGCATGCGCACGATCACGTCGGGCGGCCCATATGCATGCTGTTGCGCCGCACATGTTGCCACGCGATGCAGTTACGTGCGGCACGATGGAGTTATGCGCTGCAAATTAGAACTGCCATCAGGGCCTGCCGATATTCCTGGCCGTCCGGCTTCCCCTTTAATTCCCGCGGCCATTATAACCTTAGTCTCTTCAACCTTTCGATCACGCCCCACAACACAACAAGCAGACCCACGACAACACATAGAGAGGGGATATCCAGCAGCGCTCCAATGGAGTTCGGGGAGCATAGAGTGGAGACCCATGCGAGGGAGACGGATCTCTCGGTGGTGTACACCATCGACCCGCCCATGGTGGATGACTACATCAACAATGTTGAGCAGTTTCTTGCTCGAGACAAGTACAAGGTGGTCGGCATTGACCTCCAGTACACCGCCGGTCGTCCTATTTGTGCGTGCACCATCATGTACTCATCTACCACTACTGCATGGCCACACAGCCATGCGACCATTTCAACCGGTTTGTCAACAGCACCAACTACAAGTTCGCCATGGTGGAAACCAAAGACGATGTAAATGCGCTCAGTGCTACGGGCTTGGCCTGCAAGAACCTTGTCGAAATCTGTGACCACGATAGGGTCTGGGGGAGCACGAAGAAGGACTCCCTGGTCGAATTCGCCTCAACCATCATCGACCCTTACTACGAAAAGATGAAGCAGGACGCCCAGAGAACAAGTCCCCTATCCTGGCACAGGGCCTGGATGCGGAAACTGGACGAACCTCACCTCAGGTTCGAGGCCAAGAGCGTGTACACATGCTACGAGATGCACAGGCGGATCGTTGACATGAGGAAGTGCCTCGTTACCCAAATCAACGAGCCCGGATCGAGCCACAAGCAGAGCAAGCGTCAAAAGAAGTAGATGATGATCAGATGATCGTTTATTCTAGTTAATCATGCATGTAATATATAGTTTAATTTATTGGTGTGTGGAAATGGCATGTGTGTAGTAGCCACCTATGTAATTATGCATGTAATAGTTTACTTTGGTGTGTGCAAATGCCATGGTTGTAGTAGCCACCTATGTAAGTGGATGTTTAATTTGGTTATGATAACACCCCTTAAGACCTTATTCTGCACACCAAAAACCTTATTCTGCTAACACCCCGTCTAGCCCACTGAACCCACCTTCTTCCTTCCCCGATCCCACCTCTTCCCACCGGCCCACCCCACCCACCTCTTCCCACAACCGCATTCTCCCCTCCCCACCTTCTTCCTTCCCCGATCCCCTCCACCTTCCTCCCGGCCACCTCGTGGCCTGATATACCAACCCCTGCCACTCTTCCCTCCCCCCCCCATGACCAACCTCGACCACATCCAGGCCGCCCTTAGACAAAGCCAATCGCCACCGCGTCGCGACCACGCCGCAAACTGCCCCACGCGGCGCGGATCCCCCCCGATGCGCCCATGCCTTCTCATGCCGGGCAACTCTCCCGTCGATGGATCCAAGCCCTACGGGCCACGGTGACACCACCGCCGCACGTTCCGGCGACATCCGCGCAATTCAGCGCGCCACTTCATCAGCGAGGGCCGCCGCGCCGGCTGCAGCACACCCCCTCGGCGACATGCATTCCAGTGCGTGAGTGCTCGTAGCACGCCCCTAGCACCAACGACCCCGCCACCTCCCAAGCTTCGTGTCCCCGCTGCTGCTTCCCACGGCACATCCCTCCACCTCACCTCCCATGTCGCCGGCAGCCGCATCCGCCTTATCGCGTCCAGATCCGCGTCACCAGGGCCGGATCCACCACCATCCTGAGCAACGGCCCGCCCAGCAAGCAAATCTGCACTGCCCCAGCCTCTCGCCCGCCCCCTCGCTTCCTCACCGCGCCAGCAAAGGATCTGCCAGGCCACCACCTCCCACAGCACGCGCCACCACCTCTTCGGGCTCGCCTGTGCTCCACCCCTCCCTAGTTTCGTCGGGTGTGCACGGGATCTGCCGAGCCATGGCCATCGCGCCACCCCTCACCTCCCTTCCCTCCTTCCCAGGCCGTGCGCCCTTTCACTGCCATCGACGGCGAGGTCAATGGCCAAGTCCGTGGCCACCACGCATGTCCGCAACAGTGAGATTCCACCCCGCTGATGCACTGCAGTTCGGTTTGGGTGGGCGCCACTGTCCTCTGACGGCCGTGTGTGCAATGCGGTTCGGTGGCAGGGTAAAAATCACTAGATTCCGGGCAAAAACACCTCCCTGGCGACGAGCTGCAGATCCTTGGCGATTTCTGCCCTGTCAACCTGCACGAACATCGCCGTGGTAGTGGAGCAGCACCCGAACTCCTCCTTCCCCTCGCTGGCGTCTTATGCAGTTTACTCAAAAGAAGAGGTTCGCTTTGTGGTTCGTTGGTGTTTTGTTTGCGTCAATGTGCAGTTTAGTTTACTTAAGAAAGAAGTGCGTCCAGTAAGAAAAAGAAGAGAACATCTACGTTCATTTGAAGTTCACTTTGTTGTTTATGAGAAACGAGGAGAGAAAAAGGGCACTGCCTAGTGCATTTTGTTGTAAGAATGGATGGTAATTTTTCTATGTAGTTGCGTAAAAAAAGCAATGTCTATGTCTAGTTTGAAGCTTACTTTGTTCTCTCATGAAGTTCGCCATAAAACTACTTTGGGGTGCACTTGGTGATGCAAACAAAAAAATGAAGTTGGGTTGTACTTTGTGTGTGATTGTAATGTGGAGACATAAAAAGGGACTATTTGTGTGGATTACTCAGTTTGTAAAATCGTTTCTTTGTATCTTTATAAAAAGCAGTGCGCTCGGTGAACCGAAGAAGTACATTTTTCAAAATTACTGTAGTTCATTGTTAAAAAAGTTGTGGTTCCCTTATTGGAGTGCACACGAAAGTAAAATTGCATTGGGAGTTGCAGTGCACTTAGTTGTTGCGTACACACGATGATTTTCATTCTCTTTGGTGCAGTGTGGTTTTGGTCTGAAGCAGTGCACTGATCTATCTGATGCAGCGCACTTCGTTGTCGCATACACACACGATGATTTTCACTCCATTTTGATGTAGTGCGCTTTCGGTCTGAAGCAGGGCACTCATCTGCCTGAAGCAGTGCACTTCGTTCGTCGCGTATGCATGAAAATTTTCAATCTATCAAATGCAGTGCGGTTTTCATTCTGAAGCAGTGCACTACATGTCTGATGCAGTGCACACGATGATTTGGATGTCGCAAAAAACAGAGTGTCCGCATTTTTGTAAAAACGAAACTGCTCTTAAACCATAAGGAATTAGCGGAAGTGTTCTACATAAAAAAGTTGCGTCTCGTCGATATCTTTCCAACGGCGTATAATTTGAATCATTTCGACCAGCGGGTTGTGAAAATAAACATCCAATTACATAAGTGGCTATACAGATCATTCGCACACACCTCAATAAACAATTGCATGCATTCTAAAGTATGAGAAATGATCGTCTATTCATCTACTTCTTGTGACGCTCCCGCAACTGCTATGTGGATCGATCCCTCGTCTGGGTTAGGGAGAAGATAGTTCCTCATGTCAACGATCCACCTATACATCTCGTAGCTTGTGTACGCGTCCATGGCCACGTACTAGACATGTTGTTCATCCAGTCTCTTATGCCACACACTGCGCCAGGCGTTCTTGTCCTTATTTCTCTCTTTCTTCATCTTTGCATAGTAGGGGGCGATTATAGCTGAGGCGAGGTCAACCAGGGAGTTCAGTTTGCTTTTGTCGCTTCCACAGACCTTGCAGTGTAGCTGGATGTTGACAAGATTCGGGCATTCAAGTCCGAAACCTTGAGCGCTTTTAGATTGTTTGTGGTGTCCACCGTAGCGAAACTGTAGTCGGAGCTGTTGATAAACCTGGAGAAACGCTCGCAAGGCCTTGTGGCAAGGTGGAAGTGGTAGACGAGGACGTCATGTCTCACGCACAACTGGGCGACGACAACCTTCTGATCGTGCCCGGCATGATCGATGGTGTACTCGAGGTCAAAGCCGACCACTCGGTACTTGTCCTCGGTAAGGAACTACTCCATAGTTTGGATGGAGCTCCCCATCAAGACCGGATCATTCATGTACACCACCGAGAGGGCCTTCCCCTCACGTGGGTGTCCACTACGTGATGCGTGGTGTACTGCCCGCCGTTGTCGTCATCGGCCGCTGGGAGCGCCATTGGAGCCACGGCGAGCGCCATTGGAACCGCTAGATGTCATCTCTGTATGTGTCCCCGTGAGTGTGCTTATTGTGTCGTGTGAGACGAGAGATGAAGGTAAATGGCCATAGGAATAAAAGGGGGCCGGGCGGCGTGGATTCTCGGCACGTCCGCATGGCAGTTTTTGCAGCAGGTAACTGCATCGTCGCACCGCGCCCGGCGCAACCGCTTGCACACGAACATGCGTGATCGTGCGTCGGCCCAAAACATTGGCAGCGCGTGTGGAGGGATGAGGGCGGAGCAGCCGGAGGGACGTGAGAGCAAAGCGCGCGCGGCAGGACGCGAGCAGAGCGCGCCACGGCCACCTGAATCGCAAGCAACCACACGCATAGAGTAGTTGAACACGCAGGAAATGGTCGCCTACAAGCCAGCCGATAGTTGCGTCGCTGCGTAGAGAGCGGCCATGTGGTACCACCTTTGTCTAGTCTATAGTCTCCTTTATATTCATGCCATACTTTGCCCTCAAATTTAACCAACAAAATGTTAATGCATGTTTTACAAATTATATAATTGGAAACTATGTTCAAATACAAATCCAACTATATAATCTTTGGCTACATGCATTCGTATTTTATTAGTTAAATCATACTTATAAACCAGGATGGTGGTATAGTAGGTAATTAAATCGCAAACGTTTTTTTATTAACCATATGTGTATGTGGCCTTTCGTCCTCCTCTCGCATGTCTTGTCACCCCGCTGCCGCAGACGGCTTACAGAGCAAGCTTGCGCAGCTCGCGGGGGCGTTCTTTTTGCCAAACGGTGGCGCCAATGAATCGCCGGTGAGCCCATTCCCCCGCAAGCTACCTGCCCGACTCAGTGAAATCCCCAAAAATCCCAGTGCTTACTGGCCTGCTATAAAAACCCTCACGGCCGGCGAGTCATGCGTCGCATTTTCCCCTCCATCGCTGTAGCTTATCTCATCCGCTTCTCCCACATTCGCCAATGGCACCGGTCCGTCGTCGCCGCTCAGCCACTCCGCCATCATCAGAGGACAACTTCAAGTGGGAGGCTACACCGCGGCGGCAACGCAGTCCCCGACATAGTGTAGTGCGCGTGGCGTCCCTGTTGGGTGTGCGCGGAACACCCACCACACGCTCCATCGCCGGTGCCCGTCGACAGCTGTTGCCGGCCACACCACCGTCGAAAGCCAGGGCCATCACCTGCTTCGCCGCCGCGGCCCAAAGACGGGAGATAGCCATTGTGGCCGCCACACCACTGCCGACCACTGTGGCCATCACCCGCTCCGCCACCGCGGCTCGAAGGCGGGAGGTGGTGGTCGTGGCCGCCAGCCCACCTTTGACCACCGGGGGCATCACCCGCTCTACCACCGCCGCCCAAAGGCGGGAGGCGGAGGTGGATGCCCGCACATGCGACAGCAACCTTGCGCGCTACACCGAATTCTAGCGGGAGGAGGAGGAGCGCCTCGTCGAGCACGCAAAGTGCCTTACCGCCGCAGTGGCCGCGGCACACGCCGCTTCAGAGGCGAGGAATCAGGAGATCTACGAGGAGAACCAAGGCTTCGAGAGGGGTTGTCTGGAGCGGTAGAGGGTGTTCGAGGTGAGCGTCGCTAAAGCTGCATTAGCGGCAGGCACCGCATTGCGGTTGCCCAGCTCGTCGGTAGGCTCCTCCTCCTCTGCCTCTTACTGAGCATGCTTGGCAGAGGAGAGGCAGCCGAAAATAATACAAAGCCCTTCCGTAGTAGTAGTAGTAGTACTAGTATTTAGGGGCTATTTTGTTCAGTTCATCTGACTATAGATGTGGTGGAACTGTACAACGTACTTAAAATTAGCTAGTATATATAGTTGAACTAGCTATTTCAAAGACGTGGTTGGCAACAATTGGGGAAAAGTTTGGTCGGTTCAGCTGTCGAGTTGAACTGTTTGTATAAATTAAGAACGTCTGCTTAATATATGAATGAAATCTATGCTTAATTACTGAATTTTAGTTGCAAAAATTAGATACTGCAAGTGATTTTTAGCTTCATATTTTGACAAATCGCAGTGTTACAAGGATTGACAAATCTTACCAAATTGTTTGTACGTGGTTGCACATGGGTCATCCAAAACAACCATTTGCATTGAAGGGATGCACAAATCCTACGTTGCTCTCACTTTGCATACGGGTGTTATATCTAAAACGTTTGCGATCAAGAGCTCCAGAAATCCTGCTCGGCACATTTTCTCTTGGCTTCCTGGGGAAGCTGTCATTTGCATACGGGTGTTCTAACTAAAACGTTTGCGATGAGTATTTTATATTTAAAAATCAAATTAAACTGTGGCTTGGGAGCCATTAATGGAGAGGATGCGAGCAAGGCGGGCGGCCATGGAAGTCAAAGGGCTCGCTTCCCAGTGAGCCTGCGCAGCGTACAACTCGCACGCTTCCTGGTGAGGCTGCGCACTTGAGGACAGCTTGCACGTCTCTCGGTCAGCCTGCGCACCGGACGACGCTCGCACGCCTCCCATTTAGTCAAGGTCAAGCAACTATCCGCACGGCACCTCCTACAGCCATTAAAACCATGACACGTGGCGTCACGTGAATGGTTTACAAAAATTTGGATTTACTAGAATTTAAAAACCAGGCATCTCAATGTTTTGCTGGCAATTAACAGTGCCCTGGTGTTTGAAATTCATTCCCATTTCTTGCGTGGGACCTAAGCATGCACCCAAGGGCACAGATTTGATTTTTCAAACAATTTATATGCACTGGAGCATGTGCATGTATTTCAAATTTGAATTATGCACATAAATGCATTCAAAACTCAGTTAATGCGTAAAAATGGCCAAAAGAACACCAAAAAATCACAAAAATTCACACACAACTCCTGTTGTTCTATGTTGACACGTGAAAAAAAATTAAAAGCAATAAGAGGCAATGGATATCGTTTCGTCCCCAAAGATGGGACTTTCCCTACCGAAAATCATCATCCTTGTTGCGAGAAGCTCCGATTTGTGAGAAGCATATACCCAAGACTGCCCCAAATGGGACAAAATTTGCACCATGGCATGTTGATGCCGCTCCATGATTGCATGCCAAGTTTCATGAATTTCAGACGAGTTTTGGATTTATTAGAATTTAAAAACCAGGCATCTCAATGTTTTGCTGACAATCAACGGTGCCCTGGTGTTTGAAATTCATTCCCATTTCTTGCATGGGACCTAAGCATGCACCCAAGGACACAAATTTGTTTTTTCAACCATATATGCACTGGAGCATGTGCATGTAGTTCAAATTTGAATTATGCACATAAATGCATTGAAAACTCATTAATGCCTAAAAATGTCCAAATGAACCCCAAAAAACTCACAAAAACTCACACAACACTCCTGTTGTTCTATGTTGACACGAGAATTTTTTTTGAAAGAAATAAGAGGCAATGGATATCATTTCGTCCCCAAAGGTGGGACGTTCCCTACCGAAACCATCATGCTTGTTGTGAGAAGCTCCGGTTTGTGAGAAGCATATACCCAAACGTGCCCCAAATGGGACAAAATTTGTACCATGGCATGTTGATGCCGCTCCATGATAGCATGCCAAGTTTGATGAATTTCAGACGAGTTTTGGATTTACTAGAATTTTAAAACCAGGCATCTCGATGTTTTGCCCGCAATCAACGGTGCCCCAGTGTTTGAAATTCATTCCCATTTCTTGCATGGGACCTAAACATGCACCCAAGGACACATATTTGATTTCTCAACCAATTTATATGCACTAGAGGATGTGCATGTAGTTCAAATTTTAATTATGGACATAAAATGTATTGAAAACTCAGTTAATGCATAAAAATTTCCAAACGAACCCCAAAAAATCAGAAAAACTCACACAACACTCCTGTTGTTCTATGTTGACACGAGAAAGAAAAATTGAAAGCAATAAGAGGCAATGGATATCGTTTCGTCCCCAAAGGTGGGACGTTCCCTACCGAAAACCATCATGCTTGTTGTGAGAAGCTCTGGTTTGTGAAAAGCATATACCCAAACCTGCCCCAAATGGGACAAAATTTGTACCACGACATGTTGATGCCGCTCCATGATAGGTTTCATGAATTTCAGACGAGTTTTGGATTCACTAGAATTTAAAAACCATGCATCTCAATGTTTTGCCGGCAATCAACGGTGCCCCGGTGTTTGAATTCATTCCCATTTCTTGCATGGGACTTAAGCATGCACCCAAGGACACATATTTGATTTTTCAACCAATTTATATGCACTGGAGCATGTGCATGTAGTTCAAATATGAATTATGCACATAAAATGCATTGAAAACTTAGTTAATGCATAAAAATGTCCAAACGAACCCCGAAAAATCACAAAAAATCACACAACACTCCTGTTGTTCTATGTTGACACGGAAAAAAATTGAAAGCAATAAGAGGTAATGGATATCGTTTCGTCCCCAAAGGTGGGACGTTCCCTACCGAAAACCATCATGCTTGTTGTGTGAAGCTCCGGTTTGTGAGAAGCATATACCAAAACCTGCCCCAAATGGGACAAAATTTGTACCATGGCATGTTGATGCTGCTCCATGATAGCATGCCAAGTTTCATGAATTTCAGACAAGTTTTGGATTTACTAGAATTTAATAACCAGCCATCTCAATGTTTTGCCAGCAATCAACGGTGCCCGGGTGCTTGAAATTCATTCCTATTTCTTGCATGGGACCTAAGCATGCACCCAAGGACACATATTTGATTTTTCAATCAATTTATATGAACTGGAGCATGTGCATGTAGTTCAAATTTGAAATGTTCAAACGAACCCTGAATAATTCCAATTCTTTTACGACACACATATAGTTGCATGTTCACTCCAGATAAAAGGTCTAGCAATTCAAACACCGTCCATTGCGGCTGTGACACCATTATGTAATTCAAATCAAGATGAAAAATGAAGTGGATCGCACACAGTTTATTATCAGCAACCGTGTGAGATGTAGTACAAAATATCTTGGAGCACCGTCGGTGTATAGTACGCCCATGGCTTACGCGAGAAGGTTCGTCGGCTACAGTCCATAGCCAACATCTGAAGCACACTAGCTCGCTCCCCAAATATCATTTCACTCTTCAATCTCGCCGGTGAAAGATGGGCACGTGGACCCGTGTCGTGAGGGCAACTTTAGTGGCCCACTCCGGCGAGAGCGCGGCCGCAGCCGCCATGCGCGTGCTAACAAGGTGCATGAGCACGACCGCAATTTGCGACCGGCAGCAAAGGAAGCCCAAACGGCCGCTGTTGCTTCTCAAGTGGCGGCAGCAACATCTGCCTCAGGGATAGCAACTGGCAAGAGCGGAACAGCAGCAGTCCGTTTCGCAGCGGTGGCCTTAGCCCTGATGGAGGCCGCCCACGACCATGTCGAGGTCGCCCAGGCCCAGCTCCTGTCGGTCACCGCACAAATCGAACGAAGCTTCTCCGACAATGGTCGGCAACCCACGGCCACCCGTTCTCCGCCGAATACTTTGCGACGACGGAGCCTGTCCAAGCCCAGATCGCGTCCGCCCACGCCCAGCTCGTGGCGGCCTTTTCCAAAGAGATGGCGGACGCGGATGGTGAGATGCTTGCCGAGTATGGTGCGATGGATGCCATGGAGCCCCTTCCCCAGGAGACCGTCGGGCGCGAGCTGGACATGGAGGCGGCGGCGAAGATCGACGAGCACCAGCCGTAGTAGTACTCTTTGTTTTTTTAATTAAGAGCGTCGGTCTTGAATTTGTTAGAGTAATGTTTAGGTCAACTAGCTCTGTTTAATTGCTGAACTTGCTCGATTAAGAACTGTGGGTGTGTTGCACTCTCCTTTGTGTACCGAAATTATGCAATGACTTGGATGACCACTGTAACCAAGGAAATTTGAACCAAAACTTTTGACGTTCAAACTCATCACACATGGGTTAAGCTATCTGAATCGTTTGTGATGTCCACATATTGTACACAGTTCTAAATAAGGGATCGTGTCTGATGACACTTTGTGCGCCATTTTTTTGGCTGAAGCGATTCCAAATTTCCGGCTTCCGCGGAAATATCTACCTCCCCACCCCTCCCCCTTACCAAAAGCCACATTTCCCCTCTTTCCGCCTTCTTTTCCAAGTTGAAACCTTCACTCCTTGCTTGTAGCACCACCGCCTCCTCGCCGATGACCCTCATTCACGCTGCTCGGCCTCCTTTATCCAGGCAGGTAATCCACACCCGACCCCCATCCTCCTCCTCCTTCCACATCCCACATGCCCCAACCGCCAGCGCGAGCGCGACTTCTACCTCTTGAGCATGGCGTTGGTTTTCCCTTGAATAGGAAAGGCTGATGCAGTAAAGTAGCGTAAGTATTTCCCTCAGTTTTTGAGAACCAAGGTATCAATCCAATAGGAGACCACGCGCGAGTCCCACGCACCTACACAAACAAATAAGAACCTCGCAACCAACGCGATAAAGGGGTTGTCAATCCCTTCACGATCACTTAACGAAAGTGAGATCTGATAGAGATAATAAGATAATATTTTTGGTATTTTTATGGTAAAGACTAAAAGTAAAGAAAGAAAAATAAACGGCGCCAGAAATTGCTTGTTGTTGGGAGATTAAGATGATGGAAAATAGACCCGGGGGCCATAGGTTTCACTAGTGGCTTCTCTGAAGATAGCATAAGTATTACGGTGGGTAAACAAATTACTGTCGAGCAACTGATAGAATTGAGCATAGTTATGAGAATATCTAGGTATGATCATGTATATAGGCATCACGTCCGTGACAAGTAGACCGACTTCTGCCTGCATCTACTACTATTACTCCACACAACTACCGCTATCCAGCATGCATCTAGAGTATTAAGTTTATAAGAACAGAGTAACGCTTTAAGCAAGATGACATGATGTAGAGGGATAAACTCATGCAATATGATATAAAGCCCATCTTTTTATCCTCGATGGAAACAATACAATACGTGTCGTTTCCCCTACTGTCACTGCGATCGAGCACCGCAAGATTGAACCCAAAGCTAAACACTTCTCCCATTGCAAGAAAGATCAATCTAGTAGGCCAAACCAAACTGATAATTCGAAGAGACTTGCAAAGATAACCAATTATACAAAAAAGAATTCAGAGGAGATTCAAATATTGTTCATAGATAATCTTGATCTCGACAAACACACGCAAAAAGAAGAGTTACATCAAATAGATCTCCAAGAGAATGGAGGAGAACTTTGTATTGAGATCTAAAGAGAGAGAAGAAGCCAACTAGATAATAACTATGGACCCAGAGGTCTGAGGTAAAATACTCAAACATCATCGGAGAGGCTATGGTGTTGATGTAGAAGCCCTCCGTGATCGATGCCCCCTCCGGCGAAGCGCCGGAAAAGGCCCCGAGATGGGATCTCACGGGTACAGAAGGTTGTGGTGGTGGAAATAGGGTTTTGGCTCCTCTGCTGATGGTTTGGGTGTACGTAGGTATATATAGGAGGAAGAAGTAGGTTGGTGGAGCTACGAGGGGCCCATGAGGGGGGAGGGCGCGCCCAGGGGGTAGGCGCCCCCTGCCTCGTGGCCTCCTCATTTGTTTCTTGACGTCCACTCCAAGTCCTCTGGATCACGTTTGTTCAGAAAATCATGTTCCCGAAGGTTTCATTACCTTTGGACTCCGTTTGATATTCCTTTCCTTGGAAACACTGAAATAGGCAAAAAAAAATAGCAATTTGGGCTGGGCCTCCGGTTAATAGGTTAGTCCCAAAAATAATATAGAAGTGTATAATAAAGCCCATTAAACATCCAAAACAGAATATAATATAGCATGGAACAATAAAAAATTATAGATACGTAGGAGACGTATCAGCGACACCTTCCACCCAAATCACCGACCCCTCCACCAAAAAAGCGTCGTCCTAAGCCATGCTGCACGTAGTATAGCCAGGACCTCAAGGAGCATTTGGCAGCGGAGAAGGAAATCGCGGCTGCACGAGCGGATGAGGTCGCGATGGCTACCATTCGTGCCGAGCCCCAGATCTTGAAGGAGCACCTTGCCAATTGCGAGCTACGCCGGTTAAGCATGCTCGGTTTACCCGTTGCATGTGCTGCTCCTGCCTTTCCTTCACAAATTCTAGTGAATTGTGCTATCTAATTTCACCATGCAATCTGTGCTCTAGTGTATATGTTCTATATGTCGTGCAGTGTGGTGCTCACTTATTAACTGTTTTGTTTATTAGTTGTCGTCTTCAGTTAACTGTTTGGTTCAATTCTGCAAATGTGATGTTAAATTCTTCAGGCTGCAATTTTGTATTGTGTTCCATGTGAGAAATAAATCAAATTTATCTTTACAAAATTGTGGGTGCATTCTGTTATTGTATACCATGTGAGGAATAAATTGAATTTGGTTGTAGTAAATACATGAGAAACAAATACAATTGCTACAGTTGGTTGTAATTAACTGTTTGGTTAACTCTCTGATCTTCTATTAGGAGTATGTTATATTGTGCAATGTGGTGCTCATTTAATGTTTGGTTCATTTGTTGTGGTGTTTAGTTAATTGCTTGGTTCAATTCTGCAATGCGATGTCCAATTGTCGTGGGTAGAATTTTGTATTGTTGTGCATGTTAGGAATAAATCGAATTTGATCAAGACTTAATACATGAGAAACATATACAAGTGCTATATTTCCTAGTTCTTAATCATGCTTGGTTTGGGTAAATGGGTTTTCCGTGTGTCTTCAATTAATCTGATGAATCTGCAATGTGCTTATTTTTCATCAACATACTTTACTGATAGCATGCGAACCCTTACTTAACCTGATGACTAACTACCTTATATGTGTTGGTGTGGAAACAATGGGAAGCACAGAGGTTTACAATCGAGGTTAGCACGTGCATGGTCCGTTGTCTAATAGCACATTATTGTGCAATTGGAGGAACCATTCTAATATTTTGGTTTTTAACAATTTGGTCTTGCACATGTAGGTCCTACTGTTAGAGGTTTTGACCCGCTGTTCGACCCTTTTTGCATATGGGGAAATGAGTTGTCCATGAATATCAATCAAATCAAGAAACTCGGAAAGATGGTTAGGATAAAGAAATTAGCGACAAAAAACAACAAGATCTTTGTCTACACAATGAAAAGACATCAGTTCACTACAAGTTGGTACTAAGTATTATACCTTGCCTTTTTTTACTCCTTTGCCCCATTTCCAATATAGAGAAGATATTTATGCACATCCTTGTGTTTAGGCCTTTCCAAAGTAGTTCACTGATGATTACCTCTCAAAGCACCTCTATGGTCAGGAGGCGAGGAAGGTTTTCATACAACACCCACGGTTCAATATTGAAGTGTTCCTGAAGAGGACGAAGGACAGACGGTCAATCATCCACAGGAAATTGCCTAAAGTTGCAAAGACCTTCAACATGAATGAAGGCTCAATATTTGCCTTCCGCTTCAGCAGTTTCCCAGATGAGATGCATCTGTCTATATACCGTACATGATGCTAATTTCAAAAGGTTCTACATGTTGCATGTGGAACTTGCTGCTCGTGCAGTTGTGTAATGGGGTAGCTGAGTGCTGAAGCTATATCATGTTGTACTCTGATGTATTTCAATTTTCAAATTCTGCTTCCTTAATATGGAAATGAATATATTGTGTGCTTAATATGAAATTTCAATTAGATTAATATATGGATCATGAATAATCAGATAATTAGCCTACTAATGGTGAATTAGCCTGCTAATTGTGTTTTGCTACTACAAACGGTTGTTAAAAAAATACCGTGGGCGATGACCTCAGGCAATGCAAACAGTTTCTAGGAATAAACTGTGTTGGATCAATGAACAATCACACACGACTTTCTCTTGAAAACTGTTTGCGTTAGGCCACCTTGCACAAACGTTTACCACATATAAATGTGTGTGATGGACAGCCTTTGCCACACAGTTTCTTCTACGTACCGTGTGTGATACATTCAATAATGCAAACGATTTAACGGGAAAAATTGTGTGTGATGTACCTATGGACGGAAACGTTTTCCTTGGAGCGATTGTGTGGATGTGCATACGAACAGAAACGTTTAGCGGGGATTGACTGTGTGGGATGTACTTGCGACCGGAAACAATTTCGCCGTATAATTGTATTTTTAGCTCTACTGTACGTATTTCCGTATTTGAGCACTCGCCGGTCGCACACGACCTCATTTTTGCCAAACATGTGTGCCAGGAGGGCATATCCCTGACTGTTTCTTGGTCGTGTGGGAAGCACCCCCCTATCGCCCACACTCACTTGGCTACGGTTCCAAATGCCGTCACGGAAAGGGGTAAAGAACCGTTTGTTTAGGACCGACGCGCACCAGTGTAGATGAACCAGATAATAGACACAGATATTATTCATTGCTACCTCGATATGTGCCCCACGAGCATTTTAAAACTCAAGATTGAACATTAATTTGAAACTAACTTGGAGTCTAAGAGGTGAACAAGACGATAAAGTAGCAGGTAATATTAAGCAATGCATAAGATATGTAGAAACAAAAGAGTGCGACCTCTAATGCGGACCCGTGTACTCCTCAGGTTCATCTGTTGAGTCGATGATGGTGATACAATTGCGGTGGGTGCCAGCAGCAGGGAAGGAGATCTGAGGCAGCGAAAGACGGTCATGAGTCATGATTTCTGCTAGGGTGGATGCTTCTGTCGATGGAGCAGCTCTGGTGAGGTGGACGACGTTGTGGCAGGAGCAGGACAAACCACACAAAGTTTTCTTCGACACCTATCTGTAACTGAAGTAATTCTGTGAGGGCTCCTTTGACTTGAAGGATTCTAAAAACGCAGGGATCAGAAAAACAGTTGAATAGGGTAGGAATGTACGTGAGAAACAGAGCATTTGTAAACACAGGATTTTGGTCAACTTGGGTGTTTGGTTCACAGAAATTGGAAGAACAGAGGAATGCAAAGAAACATGGCCAAATTAAAGTGAAACCATATGAAAATGTGTATAGTTACAATGTTATTATGCCACTAATGCACTTAGTCTTGTTTTCATGCATAGGATTTTGAAAAGTAGGCCCAGGTGGATGTTTTGCTCCATTCCTTTCAACCAAATGCAAGAATTATTTAAAGGTAGAGTACCATAGGAAAATTTCCTATTGCTATGTTTTTCCTTCACTTTTTACTTTGAACAAAAATAGCCCTAATGGATCAACATGAATGTAGAGTAATAAGTGATGCGACAAGTGTACAACCTCTTTGGCGTAGCCGTGTCGACCTTAGCATCATTGGGTTGGTCGCTGAAGAAGTTGCAGCAGAGGTGGCTGTCGAAGGTGTGGAGGAAGATCTGAAGCGTCTGTAGATGCGTCCAGGGTACTGCTATATTGTGATGGATGGCTCCTTTATTGGATCAGCTCTGGCGAGCTGTAAGACGTCGAGGCTGAAGCAGTACAAGATAGACATCATTAATCTCAAGTCGGATTCTAATAGCGTCTCCAATAGATGTTGTAAAATACATTACCAAAACGTGGTAGATGTAAAATTTACATCACCAAAAAACACCTGACTCCAATAGATGAGGTAAAAACTGTTGACTCTGAACTTAACTATCAAAACTGAAATTTACTGTGGAATCTAAATATTACTATCAAAACTAAACACACTGGTAGCAGAGAAGCACTTCACATGTAGTTTAGGCCGCACGAGCACTAGTAGTAGAGAAACAGTGATCTAAATCAGCAGGCGATTGACAGGGAAGGCGATGGCGAGATAGCAATGGAGCAAAGGCGTGAACTAGAGCTGCAGCAAAGAATCGTGTAGCTGCAAGAAGAAGATGTGTACCAAAGACATCAGCGTGAGCGAGAGCGAGAGCGAGAGCGAGAGCAGAGCAGCAGCACGAGCGAGAGAGGAAGAGCATAGCAACAGAACGAGCGAGCGAGAGATGGAGCAGCAGCAGCAGCGCAACTGAGAGAGAGAGAGAGAGAGAGAGATAGAGCAGCAGCAGCAGCGGCGCGAGCAAGCGAGCGAGAGCAGCAGCAGCAGCGCAAGCGAGTGAGGAGAGCCAGAGCAACATGAGAAACCCCGGCTGGTATGGACACCGTCGCCGAGGGAGCCGGGCACTGGGGGAGAGCTGCCATGCAGATGTCGTTGACGGCTCCAACGCCATGGGGGAGCGGGATCAACCACCGGTGGTGCCGAGAGGTCGAGTTAAAGAGATGGTGCAATGCAATGAGTGTACAACCTCTTTGGTGGCGCCGAGTAGGCCTCGGCTTTGTCCGAGGAGTCGGTGAGGATGTTGCGGTTCCGGTGGAGCAGGTTAAGGCATTGTTGTGGGGATGGAGCAGCCGCGATAGACGAGGCGATCGTCGAAGCAGCTCCTTGGAGGTGGAGGATGGGGCGACTAAACCGGCGAGACGAAGAGATCGATGGCGGATCCTCATCCAGGGTGGTGGATGTGGGACGTCGAGCTATTGCGGTGGACGACGTCATCAGGGAAGAGGCTCCGGCTGGGCAGCGGTGGCGTGACGGACGACGGAGGATGGGGTTTCACGGCTGGACCGGACAGGTTATGGTGGCCTAGGTTTTTGAAGGGCGAAAAGGAGGTGATGGGAGGGGGGAACCATGACTTAGGGACGCGCTTTTCCAAAATGTAGGGTGTTTTAAAAAAGTACCCCCATTGATTTGAACTAGCGGCCCTTTCGGCTCAGTGTTAGAACGGGGATTTCACGTGTCGGGATTTGGCAGCTGGAGGGAGTTTTCGTGCACGTTTTAATTTCGGGATAGCAAGGCACAAGTCTTCAGAGCACAAAGGGGCGAAGTGATATTTGAATTTTTAGGATAATAAGGCGCCGGTTGAAATTTTGGGACAAGCCTAACATGTAATAATGAACGTACTAAATCAATTCGCACTCCCCTCAACAAAAAAAACAAAAAGGAAACTATTCACACCACACAAAGAGAGAGTCTTGTCCCGTTTTACCGTACAAATACTATTCAAAACTATGAATTCATGTTATGTCAAACTAAATTTTTTCGCTAGCTATATAATGCATGTAACCTACTCATACAAACATTTTACTGCATTCGAAATGTATATACTACCGCTGCAATTCGAACTAAATTCGAATTCGTTTCTCTATTTGAATAAGAATCTACAATCATGATTGTTGCCAAGTTAAACCATCATTTGTACATTATCTTAACAACTCACCACGTGATTACTATAGAGTTACATATGAACTATGTGTACTATATGAACTCGAATACAAAATTTTGATTACACTTGATGTCGATTCCCAATAATAGTACATTTGAAGTACTAGCTAGATCTTCATAATCTAAACCATGTTTCATATGTACCTTGTGTTTATCACACAAAGTATAGTGCCCCTCCCCCTACATTATGACAAGTATTTAGCCCTGAGTTGCAAAAGCCACATATTATCACAAATGCAAATTAATGTTATATATATTATATGCAGTATAACATGTTCATAACCACACCATGCGTATCACCATTATATTCATGCATGTGTCGTTTTAAAACACTATGATCTCTTCTTCAAATATCCGAATCCACTTTTATAATGAATTATGATCTCTGTTCGTCTTTTACACGCACACAATCATCTTCTCTTTGTAGCTAGCGCTAACTTTCTCTCGTGCATGCACATGCCCACCCCCTCTCACCCTCCCCCGGCGTCCCCTCCATCGCGCACATTCGTTATTTTTATTTAGGTCGTTCACCCATGGTGTGTGTAGGCCCCCTGGCTCCTTTCCGGCACACAGCGGTCGATATACCTCTCTAGCCAAGTGTGCCTACCACAAACACACGCTTTCACTCTTCTCTTCTCACTGTCCATGCCCCAAATGTCTAATACGGTTCCATGCACGTGCACACTCCGGCCCCTCTTTTCATCGATCTCATACTTGCACATTCCTCCCCCTCGATATAGTAGGCCTCTCGCACCACCTCCTAGCCGCATCCCTCTCTCTCTCTATCCGTCTTTCCAGACCTTATTTACTTCTAGCACATGCATGCATGTATACCTACCGATCTCCCTACATATAGCTAGGTCGGCTATAAGTTTTTTTCCCCATGCATCGATCGATGTACCTCACTAGTTATGTCTCTTCCTTTCTCTGACAAATGATGATTGATCTTCCTATGTAGTTACGTCTTCTTACCACAACCATATCGTCCCCCTCGTCATCCTTGCATGCCTCCCGACCCGTCTCTCACACGCACGTGCATAGACAAGCAAGCATCCCCTTTCTTATTGATATTGCAGTCGTACCCTCCGTTATTCTAGCAGGCCTCTCCCACCATTTGTGAGAAGCAACTCCACCACCAACCCTCCGGCACACTAGCTTTGTCTCTCTCCCAACCTTATTCCTCTACTACACATAGGCATGGATGCCGATCGATCTCCCTGAATACATAGCTAGATCTCCCTCCTTCTCCACACATATACCAGTCGATCTACCTCTCTATAGTTAGGTCTTTGCCCCTCCCCACACACCGATAGTCGAATGTTGTAGGTAGGTATCCATGCCATAGAGACAAACTGCACCTCTCCCCTCGCACATTCCAGTAGGCCAGCCACCCTGTATCTTTGACGTGGGCAAACACAAATTCGATGGCACTCTTTATCGATCGTGCACCCACACACTTCATCCCCCTTTTTGATTCTACCGATATCTCATGCCAATGATCCCTCCACTCTATTCTTGTGGATCTCTCCCTCTATATATATGATATATCCAAGCCTTTGTTTCACACACATTGCATACGTTACATTTTTTGTTTGAGATATCATCGACACATTGCCTCTGTTTCGCACAAACCATCTCTCTCACACACACCCACGTATGTACCTGCATGTATAGAAGAGGTGCACACACGACCCACGTACTCACTTCTTGTTCCCGGCCACACCCGTGCGGGTACACAGTGGAGCTCATTTCTGTACGAAAAGGCAGCCCACGTGATAATCTGACGTGTGTAGCAGTTGTTTACTTGAAGGAGGGTCGTGTACCACGAGTACACGGAACAAAGTTCGACTTGACGCATTAGTTTTAAATAAAGTTATATTCCTCAATGGTCCATATAGAATATAAAATGATTGTTATCGAGAAAAAATAAATCCGCTGCACTATATACAATGGAGCCTGCCTGCTAGGGTTTGTCTCTCGTCACACTATCTCACACAAGGCGACGGTGGCCTCTCTCTTCTCACCATTGGTCACTGATCCGGCCACACCTTGTTCGCCGGCGGGAAGGGAGGATATGCATCATTTCTCTGTTCGACAACATCGAGGTAGCACGTCCCCATCTACGGTACCTGCCATTCTCTCTGACCAATCTCCGACGCGGTAGGGCCTTCGCCACTTGCTCGTTGCCGCAGTATGGGTAGATCCTGCCCGCCGCCACCCTCCTAATTACATCCCGACGACCCCATAGCAGTTGATTTATCATCCATTTGCAAAGATATTTCAGTAGGTGTCAACTTACTCAAATCAAGTGTTCTATATAAAGAAAAAGTCATAACACTAACACTGGCTCCTAAATCATATAAATCAGCTTTAACATAACTTCCTTTAATGGAGCATGGTATAGTTGGTATTCATGGATCTCCTAATTTCTTAGGTACATTTCCATCAAATGAATAATTTGCAAAGCATGATGGAAATTTCAGCTTCAGGTATATTTCTTTTATTAGTGACAATATCTTTCATGTATTTATCATATGGAGGCATTTTCAAAATATCCATCAGACGTGTTCACAAAAAGACGGGTCTAAGCATTTCAACAAAGCGTTCAAAGTCCTCCTGATCCTTATTTCTCAGAAGTTCACTAGGACATAGCATGGGTTTTGGAACCCATGTTTCTCTTTCTCTACCGTGTTTCCTAGTAATGAAATCCCTTTTAACATATTTTATATTCTTAGGAGGTGGGCTATCAAGATCAACTGCAAGTTCTATTTCCACTTCATTGTCAACTTCTTTATCATTGTCTGGTTGAGCATCAACATGAACATCATCATTATCATTATCAGTAGGTGAATGTTCATTACCAGATTTGTCTTAGCATCAGAAATAGAAACATCATTATGTTTTCGGAAGGTTTTTCTACCACATGTTCACTACAAGCATGGAAAGTTCTATCATTTTTCTTTTTCTTTTTTCTTCATAGACGAACTAGGTGCATCAGTATTAATTCTCTAAGAATCTTCCTCAATACTTTTAGGATAACCTTGAGGATATAGAGGATCCTGAGTCATTATACCACCTCTAATCACTACTCTAATAGCATGTTTTATTATCCATTTCATTAAGCCAATCATTTTGTGACTTATAGACTTTTTCTAACTGAGTATGCACCATGGATGAAAGTTTACTTAAGCCTCTAACATCATTAGCAATCCTAAGCATCAAGTCACTCAAGCGTTCAATTATGATAGCACTTTGTTTCAATCGATTACTAACATTGATGTTGAAATTCTCCTGCTTAACAATATAGTTATCAAATTAATTCTGGAATTGACTAGGAGATTTATTATAGGGAATGTCACCCTCATCGAATCTATAAAGAGAATTAACTTCTACTACTTGTGTCGGAACATTATGTCCATGTATTTCTTCAATAGGTGGTAAATTCTTAACATCTTTAGATTTAATACCCTTTTCTTTGATAGATTTCTTAGCTTCTTGCATATCTTCTGGACTGAGGAATAAAATACCTCTCTTCTTTGGAGTTGGATTTGGTGCTGGTTCAGGAAGTGTCCAATCATTGACATTCTTCAATATACTATTTAATAAAACTTCAGCCTGCTGAACAGTTTGTTCCCTGAAAACACAGCCAACACAACTATCTAGGTAGCCCCTATAAATATTAGTTAGTCCATTATAAAAGATATCAAGTATTTCATTTTTATTTAGAGGATGATCAGGCAAAGCATTAAGTAATTGGAGAAGCCTCTCCCAAGCTTGAGGGAGATTCTCTTCTTCAGACTACACAAAGTTAAATATTACTTGTAAGGCAGCTTGTTTCTTATGAGCAGGAAATATTTTTCAGAGAAGTAATATATCATATCCCGGGGACTACAAACACCCGGGAGCAAGAGTATTAAACCATTCTTTAGCTTCACCCTTTAATGAGAAAGGAAACAACTTAAGGATATAGTAGTTTCAAATATTTTTCTCATGAGCAAACAGGGTGGCAATGTCATTTAATTTAGTAAGGTGTGCCACAACAATTTTAGAGTCATAACCATGAAAAGGATCAGACTCTACCAAAAGTAATTAATTTAGGATAAACAGAGAACTCATGATCCTTATCAGTAACAGAGATAGGAGAAGTAGAAAACTTAGGATAATATTTCATTCTCTCTATCATAACTTTTTTTTGGCTTACTCAATAATTTCTTCTCTGAACAGGGGGATAGATTGGTAGGAAAATCGCTCGTCCCCGACCGCCACTCATAAGGAAGACAATCAATAAATAAATCATGCTCAGACTTCATCACATAACGGTTCACCACACGTGCGTGCTACGGGAATCACAAAATTTAACACAAGTATTTATGCCAATCCACAATTACTCACTAGCATGTCTCTAATATCACTATCTTTATATCTCGAAACAACTGCAAGGAATCAAACTTCTCATAGTATTCAACGCTCTTTATATGAAAGTTTTTATTATATCCCTCTTAGATTCCCATGATATTAGGACTAAATTCATAACCTAAGAAAATTACCATGATGTTTAGGGACTCTCAAAATAATATATGTAAAGCATGAGATTTCAACAATTTCTATAAAATAAAGCCACTGTCGTGCTCTAAAAAGGTATAAGTGAAGCACTGGAGCAAATTTCCTAGCTCAAAAGATATAAGTGAAGCACATAGAGCATTCTAATAAATTAACGATTCATGCGTGTCCCACTCAAAATATGTATACAACAAGGATGTTGTGGCAAACTAAAAAGAAAAGACTCATATGCTATAAGACGCTCCAAGCAAAAGACATATCAGTTGGTGAATAAAAATATAGCCTCAAGTAAATTTACCGATGGACGAAGACGGAAGAGGGGATGCCATCCGAGGCATCCCCAGCTTAGATACTTGGTTGTCCTTGAATATTACCTTGGGGTGCCTAGGGCATCCCCAAGCATAGGCTATTTCCATTACTTATTCCATAGTCCATCAAATCTCTACCCAAAACTTGATAACTTCACAACACAAAACTAAACAAAAAACTCATGAGATCCATTAGTATAAGAAAATAAATCACGACTTTTTGGTACTATTGTGAACTCACTCTAAATTTATATTGGTGTTATACATACTGTATTCCAACTTCTCCATGGTTCATACCCCCCGATAGTACCCATAGATTCATCAAAATAAGCAAACAACACATAGAAAACAGAATCTACCAAAAACAGAACAGTCTGTAGCAACCTGATAACTTTGTATACTTCTGTAGCTCCAATAATTCTAAAAACTTAGGACAATCCGGGCAATTTTTATATCAATCTTGTGGGAAAATATCAGATCAAAAGCACGTTTTTGTGATTTTTCAAAATTGTTTTACTGGGCGCAAAAGTTTCTGTTTTTCATCAAGATCAAATCAACTATTACCGTAAGCCATTCCAAAGGTTTTACTTGGCTCAAACACTAACTAAAACACCAAAAATCAGTTATTACAGAGGTAATAATGTGTATTTATTTAAAAACAGAACCAAAAACAAAATCATAAAATAGAATTAGGTTGCCTCCCAACAAGCGCCATTGTTTAACTCCCGTAGCTAGGCATAAAACATAAATCTACATATTGTCATCTCTGGTATGCAATCCATAAGTAGCCCTAATAATAGATTCATATGCAAACTTAATTTTCTTTCTTGGGAAGTGTTCCATGCCCTTCCTTATCGGAAATTGAAATCTAATGTTTCATCAATAATTGCACATCGTTCTAAGGAAAGGTCTACCGAGAATAATAGGACATGTAGGATTGCCATCTATATTATGCATAATAAAATGTACGGGCACATAATTCCTATTTGCTACAATAAGAACATCATAAATCCTTCCCATAGGTTTCTTAATTATGGAATCTGCTAGATGCAAATTCAGAGAACACTCATCAAATTCACAGAAACCTAATCACATAAAGTTTTTGAAATCATGGAAACGCTAGCACCTAAATCACACAAAGCAAAGCACTCATAATATTTGATATTAATCTCAATAGTAGGTTACGACTCATCATAAAGCTTTCTAGGTATAGAAACTTCCAACTCAAGTTTTTATTCAAAGGATTTCATCATAGCATCAACGTGATGTTTAGTAAAAGCTTTGTTTTGATTATAAGCATGAGGAGAATTCAACATGGATTGCAACAAGGAAATACAATCTATCAAAGAAGAATTATCATAATTAAAATCCTTGAAATCCAAAAGAGCGGGTTCATCGCTACTTAAAGTTTTGACCTCTCCAATCCCACTTTTATCAATTTTTCCAACATCTATAAACTCTGAATCATTGGGACACCCTCTAGCTAAAGTTGACTCATATCCAGTCCCCATTTTATCAAGATTTATATTAGAAAAAAAGATTAAATAGGAGTCACACCAATCACTTTAAGATCTTCATCATTATTCTCGCAAAAACTAGAAGAACACGCTTTTACCAACCAATCTCGCTTAGCACGCATCCTAGCGGTTCTTTCTTTACACTCATCATAGAAATTTTAATAGCTTTCAGCAATTCATTAATATCATGCTTGGGTGGCCTAGATCTAATTTTTGAAGAATCAATCTCAAGAGAAATTCTATCAACGTTCCTAGCCAAATCTTCAATCCTGAGCAATTTTTCTTCAACCATAGCATTGAAACCTTTTTGGGAATTAATGAAATATTTAATATTGTTCTCAAGAGCAGAGGGTATTTTATTATAATTTCCATAATAATTGTTGTAGGAATTACCATAATTATTCGAGGAATTACTACGAAACCGCCTAGGGTTTAAATTACCTCCGTATATGCGTTATTACCAAACTTGTTCCTACCAACAAAATTCACATCCATAGATTCATTATTATTCTCAATCAAAGTAGACAAAGGCATATCATTAGGATCGGTAGGAGCACTCTTACTAGCAATCAATTTCATAAGTTCATCCATCTTTCCACTCAAAGTATTAATTTCTTCAATGGCATGCACATTTTTTTACTAGTGGAAGATCTTTCGGTATGTCATTGAGAGTACTTTGCCATAATATTATCTAGGAGTTTAGTAGCTTCTCCTAATGTAATTTCCATAAAAGTACCACCGTAGCGGAATCTAAAAGATTTCGAGACGCAAAGTTCAATCCGGCCTAAATTTTTTGTATGATCATCCATAAACTTAAACCATGAGTAGGGCAATTTCTTATCATCAACATCATCCTCTCCTAAGATTGTGCAACATGTCCATGATCAAGTTGCTTAAAATGAATGACAAGCGTGACCAAAAATCAGTTAATGCCTGGGAGGTCGACCATGGAAGCCATTTTCTTGGTACGACAAGTTATGGAGAGATATAGGGAGCAAAAGAAGAACTTGCATAGGGTGTTCATTGACTTGGAGAAGGCCTATGATAAGATACCGCGGAATGTCATGTAGTGGGACTTGGAGAAACACAAAGTCCCAGCAAAGTACATTACCCTCATCAAGGACATGTACAATAATGTTGTAACAAGTGTTCGAACAAGTGATGTCGACAGTGATGACTTCCCGATTAAGATAGGACTGCATGAGGGGTCAGCTTTGAGCCCTTATCTTTTTGCATTGGTGATGGATGAGGTCACAAGGGATATACAAGGAGATATCCCATGGTGTATGCTCTTTGCGAATGATGTGGTGCTAGTTGACGATAGTTGGACGGGGGTAAATAGGAAGTTAGAGTTATGGAGACAAACCGTGGAACCAAAAGGGTTTAGGCTTAGTAGAACTAAAACCGAGTACATGATGTGCGGTTTCAGTACTGCTAGGTGTGAGGAGGAGGAGGTGTTTAGCCTTGATGGTCAGGTGGTACCCCAGAAGAACACTTTTAGGTATTTGGGGTCAATGTTGCAGGAGGATGGGGGTATTGATGAAGATTTGAACCATCGAATCAAAGCCGGATGGATGAAGTGGCGCCAAGCTTCTGGCATTCTCTGTGACAAGAGAGTGCCACAAAAGCTAAAAGGCAAGTTCTACAGGACGGCGGTTCGACCCGCAATGTTGTATGGCGTTGAGTGTTGGCTAACAAAAAGGCGACATGTTAAACAGTTAGGTGTGGAGGAGATGCGTATGTTGAGATGGATGTGTGGCCACACGAGGAAGGATCAAGTCTGGAATGATGATATACAAGATAGAGTTGGGGTTGCACCAATTGAAGAGAATCTTGTCCAACATCGTCTGAGATGGTTTGGGCATATTCAGCGCAGGCCTCCAAAAGCTCCAGTGCATAGCGGGCGGCTGAAGCTTGCAGAGAATGTCAAGAGAGGGCGGGGTAGACCGAATTTGACATTTGAGGAGTCCGTTAAGAGAGACCTGAAGGATTGGAGTATCACCAAAGAGCTAGCTATGGACAGGGGTGCGTGGAAGCTTGCAATCCACGTGCTAGAGCCATGAGTTGGTTGCGAGATCTTATGGGTTTTCACCTCTAGCCTACTCCAACTTGTTTGGGACTAAAGGCTTTGTTGTTGTTGTTGTTGTTGTTGTTGCTGTTGTTGTTGTTGTTGTTGTTGTTGTTGTTGTTGTTGTTGTTGTTGTTGTTGTTGTTGTTGTCGTTGTTGTTGTTGTTGGTGTTGTTGTTGTTGTTGTTGTTGTTGTTGTTATTGTTCTTCTTGTTGTTGTTGTCGTTGTTGTTGTTGTTGTTGTTGTTGTTGTTGTTGTTGTTGTTGTTGTTGTTGTTGTTGTTGTTGTTGTTGTTGTTGTTGTTGTTGTTGTTGTTGTTGTTGTTGTTGTTGTTGTTGTTGTTGTTGTTATATCGTTCCTAAGGGAGATGATCTTAGCAGGAGGAAAATACTTGGAAATAAAAGAATCTTTACACTTATTCCATGAATCAATACTACTTTTAGGCAAAGATGAAAACCAAGTTTTAGCAAGATCTCATAGTGAGAACGGAAATAGCTTCAATTTGGAAATATCAGTATCCACATATTTTTTTTCTTTTGCATATCACATAACTCGACGAAAGTATTTAGACGGGATGCGACATCTTCACTAGGAAGGCCGGAAAATTGATCTTTCATAACAAGATTCAGCAAAACAGCATTAATTTCATAAGATTCCGCACTAGTGCCGGGAGCAATCGGAGTACTAAGAAAATCATTGTTATTAGTATTGGGAAAGTCACACAATTTGGTATTTTCTTGAGACATCGTGACAAAGCAAGCAATCTAATACACAAGAAAATAAAAAGCAAACGAAAAGACGAATGAAAGAAGGGCAATAAAAAGGCAAATATTTTTGTGATTTTCAAAAAACATTTTTGAAGTGGGGGAGAGGAAAACAAGAGGCAAATGGCAAATAATATAATGCAAGAGATGAGAGTTTAGGGTGGGTGATACGTCTCCAACGTATCTATAATATTTTATTGTTCCATGATGTTATATTATCATTCTTGGATGTTTTACACTCATTTTATAATCTTTTTATATCATTTTTTGGTACTAACCTATTGACATAGTGCCCAGTGTCGGTTGATGTTTTCTGCTTTTTTTTACATCGCAGGAAATCAATACCAAACGGAGTCCAAACACGACAAAACTTTTTGTGGATTTTTTGGACCAGAAGATATCCAGTGGGCCAAAGAAGTATCGAAGAGGGAGCCCAAGGTGAGCACAAGACAACAGGGCGCGCCTGGAGGCCCAGGCGCGCCCTAGTGGGTTATGCCCACCTCGGTGGCCTCTTGCACCGCCTCTTTGATCTATAAATAGTCCAATATTCCAGAACCCCAAGGGGAGTCGACGAAAATCAATTCCAGCCACCGCAATTCCAGAAACACCAGATCTAATCTAGACACCATCACGAAGGGGTTCATTATGCCCATTGTTGCCTCTCCGATGATTAGTTAGTAGTTCATTGTAGACCTACGGGTTCGTAGTTAGTAGCTAGATGGCTTCCTCTCTCTCTTTTGATTCTCAATACAATGGTCTCTTGGAGATCCATATGATGTAACTCCTTTTTGCGGTGTGTTTGTTGTGATCCGATGAACTTTGAGTTTATGATCAGATCTATGTATTTTATCCATGGAAGTTATTTGAGTCTTCTTTGATCTCTTATATGCATGATTGCTTATATCCTTGTATTTCTTCTCTGATATTTGGGTTTTGTTTGGCCAACTTGATCTATTTATCTTGCAATGGGAAGAGGTTCTTTGTGATGGGTTCGAACTTACGGTGCTTGATCCCACTGACAGAAGAGGAACCGACACGTATATATCGTTGCTATTAAGGATAATGCTACCTCTTGAGCATGTGTTGGTTTTCCCTTGAAGAGGAAAGGGTGATGCTGCAAAGTAGCGTAAGTATTTCCCTCAGTTTTTGAGAACCAAGTCGCCTAGTACCTGCACAAACAAATAAAAACCTTGCAACCAACGCGATAAAGGGGTTGTCATTCCCTTCACGGCCACTTGCAAAAGTGAGATCTGATAAAGATAATAAGATAAATATTTTTGGTATTTTTGTTGTATGGATTGGAAAATAAAGATTGCAAAATAAATAGTAAACTAGAATTGTAGATTGGATACTTATATGATGTAAAGTAGACCGGGGGCCATAGGTTTCACTAGTGGCTTCTCTCAAGATAGCACATATTATGGTGGGTGAACAAATTACTGCCGAGCAATTGATAGAAAAGCGCATAGTTATGATGATATCTAAGGCAATGATCATGAATATAGGCATCACGTCCGTGTCAAGTAGACCAAAACGATTCTGCATCTACTACTATTACTCCACACATCGACCGCTATCCAACATGCATCTAGAGTATTAAGTTCATATTAGCTTACTTAGGTTTGAAATGGCATAACAATCTTGGTAACATCATATATGTCATATAGTTAGCTTATTTTCCTCGAAAATGACATAATAAGCCTAGTTAGCTCCAAAATGATCAATTTTGCCTAAGTTAGCTCCAAAATGACCTAAGTTTGCTCTAAAATGCTAAATTAGCTCTAAAATGCTAAATTACAAGTTTACCTAGGTTATCTCCAATATGATCCATTTTACCTAGGTTAGCTCCAAAATGACCTATTTTACCTAGCTTAGCTCTAAAATGACCTACACACTTAGCATTTTTACCTAGCTTAGCTAAAAAATGGCATTTTTTCCTACCTTAGTTAGAAGAAGAAGAAGAAGAAGAAGAAAAAGAAGAGGAGAGGAGAAAAAGAAAGAGAAGATAAATTCTTCTTCTTCTTTTTCTTCTTTTTCTTCTAGTTTGTCTTCTTCTTCTTCTTCTAACTTTCATCTTTCCTAATTTGCAGATTTGCTTTAGATGAGGAGCTTGCATTCATGAAGTCTACTCTTGTCCTTGTGCTTCTTTTATGTTTTTGGAAACTTGTTGCAAACTTGTTGTTGGATATGTATGTATGCATGAAACCATTTTATGTTGGATATGTTATTGGATAACTTGTTGTTGGAAACCTGTTATATATATGTTGTTGCAAACTTGTTATATCTATTGTTGGAAACTTGTTATATATATGTTGTTGGAAACTTGTTATATATATATGTGAAATTCTGTGAAATTGAATGAATCTAAGAAAAAACAGAAAAAGCAGGGTCTGTACAGGCTCTTTGCCGTTTGCTGGCAGACGGCAAAGAGCTTTGCCCTTAGCCAGCAGACGGCAAAGTTGCCACATGGCAGCTACCTATGCAACCCGGGGGCACTGGGCTGGCCTATATGGTGGCTTTGCCGTCTGCTGGAAGATGGCAAAGACCTTTGCATATTTGACGTCTGCAAGCAGACGGCATAGCATGACATGTGGCAACAACCTGGGTTGGCCTATATGGGCACTTTGCCGTCCGCTAGCAGACGGCAAAGATGGCAAAGCATGCCCTTAACCCCCTAACGGACCTAACCTGCCACGTGTGCCGTCTGCTGGCGGACGGCAAAGACCATTTCATCTTTTCCGTCCGCCAGCAGACGACAAAGAACACTTTGCCGTAGTCTATTCAGCCGGACCTATTGTCGTCTGCTGGCGGACGGCCAGGCATGCCTTTGCCGCCAGCCATGGCAGACGTCAAAGTGCCTGATTCCTATAGTGTATATGGGTCCGGGTGTTTTGATTGAGCATGTCTCCCTTGTGCGGTTTATAGACGCTGCACACATATGTGGGCTCCCGGAGGTATATATATTATCCTTGACCGATAACGAGGGGGCCCACACAATCTATCCCTTTGACCCAACAATGAGAAGGGTTTGACCATGATGGTTTTCTATTGCTATGTGTGCCATGTTACACCAAATAAAGTTTGAGCACATGCGTTCGACGACACCTCCCGTGCCACCTCAAAGTTTGGAAACTAACATTGTACGTATTGAACCAGGCTTGGGGTGAGGTACATGTTCGGTTTGTAATATAGTTGGTGGCCCGTCAAAGTTCTGCATTCGGGAGTTAAACACATCACACACCACCATAACCATACATATTTTCGGGCCGTATCCAGTGTATATGGGGTCTTCTGATCGACCATGTCTCCCTTGTGCGGTTTTTTGTGACGACACACATATATGTGGGATCCCAGAGTGTATATACATATATCATCCCTTTGACCGATAACGAGGGGTATGTGTTGGCCATGAATGGATTCCTCCTAGTTCGTCTTAGGGCCGGTCACCGTCACATGTCGTTCAACCAAAGCTCAAGCTCATGCATTGTCAGGATTCCCTCCCACATGCTCGGATTGCTGGGTTTGACCTACATCGTACCATGTGTATCTCATCCTTAACTACCAGGCCTTCATGGTTGTTGTCTGTATCAAGAGGTAGGCACCACATCTTACATTATTCTATATTGAAAACACACATCACCCCTTCCAACGTACATCATTTTGGGCCCATGCGAGAGGTGCTGGTTTTGTGGTCCCTCCCATGCAATTTTTATGATGGTTCAATCTATTGGCCCAAGCAGTTTATCAATAGCAACAGTTGTCGTTTGACCCAACGATAGATTATTCACTGGTCCGTCTTATGGTAGGTCATGGTGACATGCATGTATGACCAAAGTATCATTACGTGCATCCGGTCCACTGACACGAAGTGGGAGGTGGGTAAAGCACCCTAGCAAGCTATGACATTATGTCATTATAGATATATCCAAGGGTGCTATCGGGTTTGCGAGGCAGGTGCCACCAAAGTTGTGCATTGTGTATTTAATGTTTTAAACATCACACCCTATATTCCTACATATATTTGGCCACTTCCAGGTGGTTCTTGACTTCTGGCCCCTCTCATCAATCTTTGATGACGCGCCCAACCATGGGCCCGCACGGTCAAAGTTCTGCATTGGAATTTTGAACATCACATACCACCCTTTTCATTCATATATATTTCGGCCACATGCTGGTGTGACTGTCTTCTGACCCTCTCTAACTTTTTTGGCTGCAAACACTCTGATGACGCTCAACGGACACGGGTATAATTTCTTAACCGTGTGCGATGCAAGTGCGTTCTGAATCACCACGACTGCGCAAGCGCGAGCAAAGGTAGAGGTACTGGCTCAACCATGTGTGATGCAAGTGCGCTATAAAATCACCACGATTGCGCAAGCGCGGGCAAAGGGTAGAGTTACTGGCTTAACCGTGTGCGATGCAAGTGCATTGTAAAATCACCACCTGCGCAAGCTAAAGGCAGGTAGTTAATTTAGATTGAATTCCATGTCTGCGTCTAAAAATTAGGACGAATCGTGTGCGATAGACCAGCTAGATAGAAATCTAAAAACAAACTACCCGCCTTGAGCGTTGCAAAAATCGGCGGTTCTGCCACTTTTCCTTATTATCATACACGCATATTCTAATTTGACCGTGCGCAATCTTGGGTACTCCCGCCCCGCATCAATTCCTTTACCCATATTTTAGTAGCCTTCATACTTCAACCGCCGCCCACACTCCTCCAGCTCCGACCTTATAGTAAAATTGCATTAGACGTGGCATTTGAACCGTCACCATCCCTCGTCCACCACCATCTCCACCCACCATTACTAAAACTTTCAGTAGCTGTGGTGTATCCTCAAACACCACCCCCCTCCATAGTCCCCCACCCGGCCGCCTCAACCCTCGAACCCTAGCTCGTCGCCGCCGCTGCCAACCCCTACAGGTCTGCCCGTTCCTCCTGGCTTAGATAATAAAGTTTAGGTACCCAACGATTCCCATACTGTCGCCCCACTCCCCTGAGTTTTTAGATGAGGCCTCTCGTGTCCCCGATAACCAACAAGTATAGGGGATCGCAACAGTTTTCGAGGGTAGAGTATTCAACCCAAATTTATTGATTCGACACAAGGGGAGCCAAAGAATATTCTCAAGTATTAGCAGTTAAGTTGTCAATTCAACTACACCTGGATAACTTAATATCTGTAGCAAAGTATTTAGTAGCAAAGTAGTATGGAAGTAACGGTACCGGTGGCAAAAAGTGATAGTAGTTTTGTAGTAATTGTAACATGTAGCGGAAAAGTAACTAAGCAAAGATCAATATGTGAAAAGCTCGTAGGTATTGGATCGGTGATGGAGAATTATGTCGGATGCGATTCCTCATGCAATAGTTATAACATAGGGTGACACAGAACTAGATCCAGTTCATCAATGTAACGTAGGCATGTATTCCGAATATAGTCATACGTGCTTATGGAAAAGAACTTGCATGACATCTTTTGTCCTACCCTCCCGTGGCAGCGGGGTCCTATTGGAAACTAAGGGATATTAAGGCATCCTTTTAATAGAGTACCGGACCAAAGCATTAACAGTTAGTGAATACATGAACTCCACAAACTACGGTCACCGGTAAGTATCCTGATTATTGTCACTTCGGGGTTAACGGATCATAACACATAATAGGTGAAAATAGACTTGCAAGATAGGATCAAGAACTCACATATATTCATGAAAACATAATAGGTTCAGATCTTAAATCATGGCACTCGGGCCCTAGTAACAAGCATTAAGCATAGCAAAGTCATAGCAACATCAATCTCAGAACATAGTGGATACTAGGGATCAAACCCTAACAACACTAACTCGATTACATGGTAAATCTCATCCAACCCGTCACCGTCACTCAAGCCTACGATGAAATTACTCATGCACGGCGGTGAGCATCATGAAATTGGTGATGGAGGAAGGTTGATGATGACGACGGCGGCGGATTCCCCTCTCTGGAGCCCCGAACGGACTCCAGATCAGCCCTCCCGAGAGAGATTAGGGCTTGGCGGCGGCTCCGTATCGTAAAACGCGATGAATCCTTCTCTCTGATTTTTTTCTCCCGAACGTGAATATATGGAGTTGGAGTTGAGGTCGGTGGAGCTCGGGGGCCACGAGGCGGGCGCGCTTAGGGGTAGGCGTGCCCCGCCTCGTGGACAAGGTGTGGCCCCCGGTCTTGATTCTTTCGCCAATATTTTTATATATTCCAAAAATATTCTCCGTGAAGTTTCAGGTCATTCGAGAACTTTTATTTCTACACAAAAATAACACCATGGCAATTCAGCTGAAAACAACGTCAGTCCGGGTTAGTTCCATTCAAATCATGCAAGTTAGAGTCCAAAACAAGGGCAAAAGTATTTGGAAGAGTAGATACGATGGAGATGTATCAACTCCCCCAAGCTTAAACCTTTGCTTGTCCTCAAGCAATTCAGTTGATACACTGAAAGTGATAAAGAAAAACTTTTACAAACTCTGTTTGCTCTTGTTGTAAATATGTAATGCCAGCATTCAAGATTTCAGCAAAGATTATGAACTAACAATATTCACAATAACATTTAGGTCTCATGTTTACTCATATCAATGACATAATCAACTAGGGAGCAATAATAATAAATCTCGGATGACAACACTTTCTCAAAACAACCATAATATGATATAACAAGATGGTATCTCACTAGCCCTTTCTGAGAACGCAAAACATAAATGCAGAGCACCTCTGAAAAACAAGGACTGACTGAACATTGTAATTCATGGTGAAAGAGATCCAATCATAGTCATACTCAATATAAATTAATAGTAGTGGATGCAAATGACAGCGGTGCTCTCCTACTGGTGGTTTTTAATAAGAGGAGGATGAATCAACATAAAAGTAAATAGATTGGCCCATCGCAGAGGGAAGCAGGGATTTGTAGAGGTGCCAGAGCTCGATTTTGAAATAGAGATACATAATATTTTGAGCGGCATACTTTCATTGTCAACATAAGAACTGAGAGATCTCAATATCTTCCATGCTACACACATTATAGGCGGTTCCCAAGCAGAATGGTAAAGTTTATACTCCCCCACCACCAACAAGCATCAATCCATGGCTTGCCCGAAACAACGGGTGCCTCCAACTAACAACAGTCCTCGGGTAGTTTTGTTTGCAATTATTTTGATTTCAACAAGGGATTGGGCATCCCGGTGACTAGCCATTTTCTCGTGAGTGAGGAGCGGAGTCCACTCCTCTTGAGAATAACCCACCTAGCATGGAAGATACATACATCCCTAGTTGATACATGAGCTATTCAAGCATGCAAAAAATAATTTCATTTGAAGATTTAGAGTTTGGCACATACAAATTTACATGGAACGGCAGGTAGATACCGCATATAGGAAGGTATGGTGGACTCATATGGAATAACTTTGGGGTTTATGGAAGTGGATGCACAAGCAGTATTCCCGCTTAGTACAAGTGAAGGCTAGAAAAAGATTGGGAAGCGACCAACTAGAGAGCGAAAACAGTCATGAACATGCATTAAAATTAATAAACATTGAGTGCAAGCATGAGTAGGATATAATCCACCATGAACATAATTATCATGGAGGCTGTGTTGATTTTGTTTCAACTGCATGTGCGTACACGTGCCAAGTCAAGCCACTCGAATCGTTCAAAGGAGGATACCACCCTATCATACCACATCACAACCATTTTAATAGATTGTTGGCACGCAAGGTAAACCATTATAAACTCCTAGCTAATTAAGCATGGCATAAGCAACTATAATCTCTAATTGTCATTGCAAACATGTTTCATTCATAATAGGCTGAATCAGGAACGATGAACTAATCATATTTACAAAAACAAGAGAGGTCAAGTTCATACCAGCTTCTCTCATCTTAATCAGTCCATCATATATCGTCATTATTGCCTTTCACTCGCACGACCGAACAGTGTGAATAATAATAATAATAGTGCACGTGCATTGGACTAAGCTGGAATCTGCAAGCATTTGATACAAGGGAGAAGACAAGGTAATATGGGCTCTTGGTTAAATCAACAAAATGCATATAAGAGCTACTTCAACATTTTCATTATGGTCTTCTCCTCTCGACCCCCAAAGAAAAGAAAGGAAATAAAACTATTTACACGGGAAAGCTCCCAACAAGCAAAAGAAGAACGAGAAATATTTTTGGGTTTTCTTTTAATTACTACTACTGCAGGCATGGAAAGTAAACTAACTAAAAGCTACAACTATTTTTTTTGTTTTTTCTTAAGGTTTTTCAAACACACAAGAAAAAGGCTAGAAAAGAAAATAAACTAGCATGGATATTACAATGAAAAAGTATGAGCACCGACAACTAGAATGAGTGTGTGAACATGAATGTAATATCAGTGAGAAATACGTACTCCCCCAAGCTTAGGCTTTTGGCCTAAGTTGGTCTATGCCCATGGATCAAAGTGGCCCTCTCCAGTGTACCGAGGAGGATCCTTGGGCTGCCACTGGTGAGTAAGCTCCTCCGGATCCCAATGATAAACAGACTCTCGATAAGGGTCCAGGGGTGGCTCCCGCTCAGGCTCTTGAACTGGTGTCAAGCTCCAGTACGAATAAATGGCCTCCGACAGGAGGAGGTACATTCCTGAAAATATGTTAAACAGACAGGGCGCAGGCAAGGTAATAATCTCACAATATTTTCTATCAAATACCAATTTATACTTAAGCATCTTCTTCTTATCTTTAACAATAAAGTCATGTGCTACCATACTCTTATAATCTAGAAAGACAGGAGGCAGCAACTTTTCTTTTTCTCATAATGCCTAATAGGTATATTAAAGTGTGCAACAAGGCGCGATGCAAAGATGCCACCGAGGATGGGGCCCTTTGTATGGTTCAGACTTAATCGTTTAGCAATAATAGCGCCTAAACTGAAAGTTGTATCACGAAACAAAGCATGGTGCAAAGTAACAATATCAGGAGCACTAAGATTTCCACTATTCCCGCGACCTATCAAGCATCTACTAGCAAATATTGCAAAGTAATGTAGAACAGGAAATTGTATGCTAGTAATTCTTGCACCAGAAACATTCCTCGTTTCCCCTACAGCAATTTCATTAATAAATCCCTCCACATCATTACAGTGTGGTTCCTCTATGCTGCCCTCAAAGGGTATCTTGCAAACCTCACAAAAATTATAAAGGGACATCTCCCTATACTCATAATATAAATAAAAATTCACCGAAGGTGGTGACCTCCTAGCATTGAAATGATAAATTTGCACAAAAATATTAGTGAGTAGGAGATACTGTTCGAGCTGTTCGTGGAGGAAGTTGGTGAGGCCTGCATTCTCAGCCAAATAAACAAAATCATCATGAATCCCGGCTGCCTTCAAGAACTCATCACAAGGCCATTCACACGGCCGAACTCCGCAGTACGAGGGAGATTATATTTGGGCTTCTTATCCTCCTCACTTTGCTTATCCTTCGAGCTTCGGCTCGAAGAGCCTCTCAACAATCTCTTCATCATTCTCTGAATTTTTCTGAAATTTTTAGTAACTCAAAATAAAAGTGAACCAAACTCAAAAAAATTGATAGCAACTACTCCCACAAGTGCATAGAGACTATATCATGCATTAGAACTACTTGGGACCATATAAATTTGACAAGCAAGCTCAAGAACAGGGTCACCTAAGGAGCAAAAATTTGCAATGAATAAAGCACTAGAACAAAAACTAATTGGACCATTGGAGGAGTCACATACCGAAGAACAATCCCCCAAAGCAGTTTTGTAAGTGGAGCTTTGAGCAAGGAGATCGAAAATCGCAGCAAGATGAGCTAGAACATGGGTTTGAGCTGGTTGGTGATTTTTTCTGGAGGAAGGACTGTGTGGGTGCTGGAATAAGTGGAGGGGGCCACATGGGGCCCATGAGGCAGGGGCGCGCCCAGGGGGTGGGCGCGCCCTGGACCCTCGTGGCTAGGTGCTGGCTCCCCCTGATGTGTTCTCAGTGCCAAATATTCTTAAATATTCTAGAAAAAATCATATTTCAATTTCAGGGCATTTGGAGAACTTTTATTTTCGGGGTATTTTTTTATTGCAAGGATAATTCAGAAAACAGATAGAAAATACTATTTTTTTTCTTTATTTGATCTAAATAACAGAAAGTAAAAGGAGGGTACAGAAGGTTGTGCTTTCTAACTTCATCCATCTCATGCTCATCAAAAGGAATCAACTAACAAGGTTGATCAAGTCTTGTTAACAAACTCATTCCGAATCGCATGAAACCGGAGAATTTTCGAATAGCACTAGGTTACCTCAATGGGGATATGCACATCCCCAACAATAAGAATATCATATTTCTTCTTGACAGTAGGAAGAGGAAATTCAAAACCTCCAATAGTAATCGTTGGAATTTTTCCAATAGAATTGATACTGTGGACTTGAGGTTGTTTCCTCGGAAAGTGTACCGTATGCACATTACCATTAAGATGAAAAGTGTTGCCTATGTTGCAATCAATAACAGCCCCTGCAGTATTAAAAAAGGGTCTACCAAGGATAATCGACATACTGTCGTCCTCGGGAATATCAAGAATAACAAAGTTCATTAAAATAGTATCATTTGCAACCACAACAGGCACATCCTCGCAAATATCGATAGGCATACCAGTTGATTTATCGGCCATTTGCAAAGATATTTCAATAGGTGTCAACTTATTCAATTCAAGTCTACGATATAAAGAGAGAGGCATAACACTAACACCGTCTCCAAGATCACATAAAGCAGTTTTAACATAGTTTCTTTTAATGGAACATGGTATAGTTGGTACTCATGGATCTCCTAGTTTCTTTGGTATTCCACCTTTAAAAGTATAATTAGCAAGCATGGTGGAAATTTCAGCTTCTGGTATCTTTCTTTTATTTGTAACAATATCTTTCTTTACCGTGCTTCCTAGCAACAAAGTCTCTCTTATCATAACGTTGATTCTTTGATTGTGGGTTATCAAGATCAACAGTAGGTTCAATCTCTACATCAATGTTATTGCTAGTTTGAGCATCAACATGAACATCATTATTAATATTATCACTAGGTTCATGTTCATCACCTGATTGTATTTCAGCATCAGAAATAGAAATATCATTGGGATTCTCAGGTGTGTCTACAACAGGTTCACTAGAAGCATCAAAGTCCTCTCATTTTTCTTTTTCTTCCTTTTAGAAGGACTAGGTGTATCAGCATTAGTTCTCTGAGAATCCTGCTCAGTTCTCTTAGGGTGGCCCTCAGGATACAAAGGTTCCTGAGTCATTTTACACCCTCTAATCATAACTCTAACAACATTATCATTTTTCTTATCATTTAATTCATTGAGAAAATCATTTTGAGCTTTAAGCACTTGTTCTACTTGAGTGGTAACCATAGAAGCATGTTTACTAATGAGTTTAAGTTCACCTTTAACTCTAGACATATAGTCACTCAAGTGTTCAATCATATAAGCATTACGTTTCAATTGCCTACCAACAGAAGCATTGAAGTTTTCTTGTTTAACAATAAAATTATCAAACTCATCCAAGCATTGGCTAGCAGACTTATAACAAGGAATATCACCTTCATCAAATCTAAAGAGAGAATTTACCTTTACTACCTTTGTCGGGTTATCAAGACCGTGTATCACTTCAATAGGTGGTAAATTCTTAACATCTTCAGCTTTAATACCCTTTTCTTTCATAGATTTCTTTGCCTCTTTCATATCTTCAGGACTGAGAAATAGAATACCCCTTTTCTTCGGAGTTGCCTTAGGAGTTGGTTCAGGAAGTGTCCAATTATTCTCATTAGTCAACATACTATTCATTAGCAATTCAGCTTGATCAACTCCTCTTTCCCTGAAAACACAACCAGCACAACTATCCAGGTAATCTCTGGAAGCATCAGTTAGTCCATTATAAAAGATATCAAGTATTTCATTTTTCTTGAGAGGATGATCATGCAAAGCATTAAGTAATTGGAGAAGCCTCCCCCAAGCTTGTGGGAGACTCTCTTCTTCAATTTTCACAAAATAATATATTTCCCTTAAGGCAGCTTGTTTCTTATGAGCGGGGAAATATTTAGGAGAGAAGTAATATATCATATCCTGGGGACTACGCACACAACCAGGATCAAGAGAATTAAACCATGTTTTAGCATCACCTTTTAATGAGAACGGAAATAATTTAAGGATATAGTAGTAACGAGTTTTCTCATCATTAGTGAATAGGGTAGCTATATCATTTAATTTAGTAATATGTGCCACAACAGTTTCAGATTCATAGCCATAGAAAGGATCAGATTCAACCAAAGTAATTATCTCAGGATCGACAGAGAAATCATAATCCTTATCGAAAATACCGATAGGTGAAGTAGCAAAAGCAGGGTCATATTTCATTCTAGCATTCAAAGATTTCTCTTTCAGCTTGGCTAATAATTTCTTAAGATCATATCTATCATTGCAAGCAAGAAAGTCTCTACCAGTTTCTTCATCCATAACATAACCCTCAGGCACAACAGGCAATTCATATCTAGGGGGAGAATCTTCATCATCACTTTCATCTATATTATCAGTTTCAATAATTTCATTCTCTCTAGCCCTAGCAAGTTGTTCATCAAGAAATTCACCTAGTGGCACAATATTATCAAGCATAGAAGTTGTTTCATCATAAGTATCATGCATAGCAGAAGTGGGATCATCAATAGCATGCGACATATCAGAATTAATAGCGAGCGAGGTTTAGGTGTCGCAAGTTTACTCAAAACAGAAGGAGAATCAAGTGCAGAGCTAGATGGCAGTTCCTTACCTCCCCTCATGGTTGAGGGATAAATTTTGGTTTTCTCGTCTTTCAAGTTCCTTATAGTGATCAGAAAATATAAATCCCAAGTGACTCAAAGAATAGAGCTATGCTCCCCAGCAATGGCACCAGAAAATAGTCTTGATAACCCGCAAGTATAGGGGATCGCAACAGTTTTCGAGGGTAGAGTATTCAACCCAAATTTATTGATTCGACACAAGGGGAGCCAAAGAATATTCTCAAGTATTAGCAGTTGAGTTGTCAATTAAACCACGCCTGGATAACTTAATATCTACAACAAAGTATTTAGTAGCAAAGTAGTATGGAAATGCTTGATAGCAGTGGCAAAAGTAATAGTAGCAGTTTTGTAGTAATTGTAATAGTGGCAACAGAAAAGTAACTAAGCAAAGATCAATATGTGAAAAGCTCGTAGGCATTGGATCAGTGATGGAGAATTATGTCGGACGAGATTCCTCATACAATAGTTATAACATAGGGTGACACAGAACTAGCTCCAGTTCATCAATGTAACGTAGGCATGTATTCCGAATATAGTCATACATGCTTATGGAAAAGAACTTGCATGACATCTTTTGTCCTACCCTCCTGTGGCAGCGGGGCCCTATTGGAAACTAAGGGATATTAAGGCCTCCTTTTAATAGAGTACCGGACCAAAGCATGAACACTTAGTGAATACATGAACTCCTCAAACTACTGTCATCACCGGTAAGTATCCCGATTATTGTCACTTCGGGGTTAACGGATCATAACACATAATAGGTGACTATAGACTTGCAAGATAGGATCAAGAACTCACATGTATTCATGAAAACATAATAGGTTTAGATCTGAAATCATGGCACTCAGGCCCTAGTGACAAGCATTAAGCATAGCAAAGTCATAGCAACATCAATCTCAGAACACAGTGGATACTAGGGATCAAATCCTAACAAAAATAACTCGATTACATGGTAAATCTCATCCAACCCATCACCGTCCAGCAAGCCTACGATGAAATTACTCAAGCACGGTGGTGAGCATCATGAAATTGGTGATGGAGGAAGGTTGATGATGACGACGACGACAGATTCCCCTCTCCGGAGCCCCGAACGGACTCCAGATCAGCCCTCCCTAGAGAGATTAGGGCTTGGTGTTGGTGTACAAAAGTAGGGGCACACCTTTGTACCCCTTTAATTGTGCATGGGCAGTCGGAGCCGCGCACCACGGCCACACTAAGCAGGGCAGAGGAGGGGAGCCGGAGAGAAGCCGAAGCGCAAGATGGCCAAGGCAATGCCAAGACAAAGATAACAAAGAGCGAGAAGGCAAGGTGGACTCCCACGGCAAGGCCCTTGCTGGGGCAGCCTCCGCGGCCCCGACAAGAGCCTTACCGGGGCAACTTGCCTGATGCTAACAGAGCGAACCACCCTTGAGCCCATGGGTTCCAACTCAACCAACCACATTGGAACTATGGCTCGGGAGGCACCTCCGTAGTAGCATGCAAATCTTTGTCAAGACCATAGAGATATGAGATCAGATGAGAACAAGAAGACGGCGACCCTCAGCGGGATCCTTGCCGAGGAGATCCACAAGGCTCCCGAAAAGCGCCTTGCCGGGGACGATTGCAACACCAAGGCAAGACCCTTGCCGGGTCCCTGGTAAGGCCCTTGATGAGGGCGTCAGCGGGGCCACAGCCAGGCCTGCGTCGACCAAGACTCCACCGCCGTCCCCAAGCAGCTGCTAGCTCAACCAGCTGGGCAGGCACCTACGTGGCGACGGGCGGCCTCTACGCCAACTCAGCAAGCAATTGCGTGGTGGCATGCAGATCTTCGTTTAGACCCTACCACCGCGCCACCTCAGCTGCTTGCCTGCCTAAATGGCGCCGCATGCACCGCTGGCCTGGGCGCGTGTCGAAGCAAGGCGAGGCGGCAACGGACGGGACGGGCCTCATTCTCGACCCCAATAAAGCTAAGGGACACCTAGGCTACGCATTAAATGCGTCTTGTCTTTATGTCTGACGATAAGCTCGCAGCCTTTATAGGCCTTTCCACCTCCTGTGTGCCACTTTGGCAGCCCCTTCGACTATAAAAGGAGGCCCTTAGCATATTGGAGGGGGATTCGGCTCTTTTGGACTATGCAGCCACCGTAGCTAGTTCGAGAGCTCAAGAACTCTCTCAAATACACACCAAAGCAGGACTAGGGTATTACGCATCCTCGCGGCCCGAACCTGGGTAAACGATCCTTGTGTTGGCTGCTAATCCTGCTCTTCTCACAACCCCGTGATACGTCTCCAATGTATCTATAATTTTTTATTGCTCCATGCTACTTTATCTACTGTTTTGGACTATATTGGGCTTTTATTGCCACTTTTATATTATTTTTGGGACTAACCTATTAACCGAAGGCCCATCCCAGAATTGTTCTTTTTTGCCTATTTCAGTGTTTCGAAGAAACGGAATATCAAACGGAGTCCAAATGGAATGAAACCTTCGGAAATGTGATTTTCTCACCTAACGTGATCCAGGAGACTTGGACCCTACTCCAAGGGACAACAGAGGCGGTCACGAGGGTGGGGGGCGCCCCCCCTAGGGCACGCCCCCTGCCTCGTGGGCCCCCTGTTGCTCCACCGACGTACTCCTTCCTCCTATATATACCTACGTTCCCCCAAACAATCAGATACGGAGCCAAGAACCTAATTCCACCGCCGCAACTTCCAGTATCCACGAGATCCCATCTTGGGGCCTATTCCGGAGCTCCGCCGGAGGGGTCATCCACCATGGAGGGCTTCTACATCATCACCATAGCCTCTCCGATGAAGTGGGAGTAGTTTACTTCAGACCTTCGGGTCCATAGCTAGTAGCTAGATGGCTTCTTCTCTCTTTTTGGATCTCAATACAATGTTCTCCCCCTCTCGTGGAGATCTATTCGATGTAACCTTCTTTTGCGGTGTGTTTGTTGAGACCGATGAATTGTTGGTTTATGATCCAGATTATCTATGAATAATATTTGAATCTTCTCTGAATTCTTTTATGTATGATTGGTTATCTTTGCAAGTCTCTCCGAATTATCCGTTTGGTTTGGCCAACTAGATTGGTAGTTCTTGCAATGGGAGAAGTGTTTAGCTTTGGGTTCAATCTTGCAGTGTCCTTACCCAGTGACAGAAAGGGTTGCAAGGCACGTATTGTATTGTTACCATCGAGGATAACAAGATGGAGTATTTATCATATTGCATGAATTTATTCCTCTACATCATGTCATATTGCTTAAGGCGTTACTCTGTTTTTAACTTAATACTCTAGATGCATGCTGGATAGCGGTCGATGAGTGGAGTAATAGTAGTAGATGCAGAATCGTTTCGGTCTACTTGTCTTGGACGTGATGCCTATATACATGATCATACCTAGATATACTGGTAACTATGCTCAATTTTGTCAATTGCTCAACAGTAATTTGTTCACCCACCGTAGAATACTTATGCTCTTGAGAGAAGCCACTAGTGAAACCTATGGCACCCGGGTCTATTCTCATCATATTAATCTCCATCACTTTAATACTTGCTTTGTTTTTACTTTGCCTTTTACTTTTCACTTTGCATCTATATATCAAAAATACCAAAAATATTATCTATCATCTCTATCAGATCTCACTCTCGTAAGTGACCGTGAAGGGATTGACAATCCTTAATCGCGTTGGTTGCGAGGAGCTATCGATTTGTGCAGGTACGAGGGACTCGCGCGTGGCCTCCTACTGGATTGATACCATGGTTCTCAAAAACTGAGGGAAATACTTACGCTACTTTGCTGCATCATCCTCTCCTCTTCGGGGAAGACCAACGCAAGCTCAAGACGTAGCAAGACCAATTTCTGGCGCCGTTGCCGGGGAGGCTCACGCAAGAGCAAGTCAAGCACCATACCAAGTACCCATCACAATCCCTATCTCTCGCATTACATTATTTGCCATTCGCCTCTCGTTTTCCTCTCCCCCATTTCACCCTTATCGTTTTATTCGCCATCTCTTTCCCAATCTCCTCCTCTTTTTCCCGTTGCCTTTTCCTTGTCCGTTTGTTTGCTCGTGTGTTGGATTGCTTGTTTGTCGTGATGGCTCAAGATGCTACCAAATTGTGTGACTTCACCAAAACCAATAATAATGATTTCCTTAGCACTCCGATTGCTCCCCTTGCCAATACTGAATCTTGTGAAATCAATACTGCTTTGTTGAATCTTGTTATGAAAGATCAATTCGCCGGCCTTCCTAGTGAAGACGTCGCTACTCGTCTGAATAGCTTCGTTGATTTATGTGATATGCAAAAGAAAAAAGATGTCGATAATAATGTCGTCAAATTGAAGCTATTTCCTTTTTCGCTTAGAGATTGTGCTAAAGCGTGGTTTTCGTCTTTGCCTAAAATAGTATTGATTCTTGGAACAAGTGCAAAGATGCTTTTATCTCTAAGTATTCTCCTCCCGCTAAGATTATCTCACTTAGGAACGATATTATGAATTTTAAGCAACTTGATCATGAACATGTTGCACAAGCTTGGGAGAGAATGAAATTAATGATACGTAATTGTCCTACTCATGGTTTGAACTTGTGGATGATTATACAAAACTTTTATGCGGATTGAATTTTGCTTCTAGAAATCTTTTAGATTCGGAACAGGGAGGCACTTTTATGTAAGTCACTCTAGGAGAAGAAACAAAACTTCTAGATAATATTATGTTTAATAATTATCAATGGCATACCGAAAGATCTACTAATAAAAAAGTGCATGCGATAGAAGAAATTAATTTTTTGAGTGGAAAGATGGATGAACTTATTAAATTATTTACTACTAAGAGTATTTCTTCTGATCCTAATGATATTCCTTTGTCTACTTTGATTGAGAATAATAACGAATCTATGGATGTGAATTTTGTTGGTAGGAATAATTTTGGTAACAACGCGTATAGAGGGAATTTTAATCCTAGGCCTTATCCTAGTAATCCTTCTAATAATTATGGAAATTCCTACAACAACTCTTATGTAAATTTTAATAAGATGCCCTCTGAATTTGAGAGTAGTGTTAAAGATTTTATGAATTCACAAAAGAATTTTAATGCTTTGCTTGAAGAGAAATTGCTTAAAGTTGATGATTTGGCTAGGAACGTTGATATAATTTCTCTTGAGATTGATTCTTTAAAGCTTAGATCTATTCCTCCTAAGCATGATATCAATGAGTCTCTCAAAGCTATGAGAATTTCCATTGATGAGTGCAAAGAAAGAACCGCTAGGATGCGTGCTTCCAAAGATGCCTTTATTAAAGCTTGTTCTTCTAATTCCTATGAAAATCAAGATGAAGATCTAAAAGTTATTGATGTGTCCCCCATTAAATCTTTGTTTTGCAATATAAATCTTGATGAAACTGAATATGATCTTCCTTTACCTAGAAGGTGTTCTAAGAATTCAGAGTTTTTAGATCTTGATGATGAAATTGATAAAAGTGGGATTGAAAGAAATAAAAATCTAGATGTTGCTAAACCCACTATATAGGATCTCAAGGAATTTAATTATGAAAATTGCTCTTTTATTGATTGTGTTTCCTTGTTGCAATCCGTGATAAATTCTCCTCATGCTTATAGTCAAAATAAGGCCTTTACCGAACACATTGTTGATGCCTTGATGCAATCTTATGAAGAAAAACTTGAGTTGAAAGTCTCTATCCCTAGAAAGCTCTATGATGAGTGGGAACCTACTATTAAAATTAAAATTAAAAATTATGAGTTTAATGCCTTGTGTGATTTGGGTGCTAGTGTCTCTACTATTCCCAAAACTTTGTGTGATTTGCTAGATTTCCGTGACTTTGATGATTGCTCTCTAAACTTGTATCTTGCGGATTCCACTATTAAAAGCCTATGGGAAGAATTAATGATGTTCTTATTGTTGCAAATAGTAATTATGTGCCCGTGGATTTTATCGTTCTTGATATAGATTGCAATCCTTCATGTCCTATTATTCTTGGTAGACCTTTCCTTAGAACGGTTGGTGCAATTATTGATATGAAGGAAGAGAATATTAGATTCCAATTTCCCTTAAAGAAGGGCATGGAACACTTCCCTAGAAATAAAATAAAATTACCATATGAATCTATCAAGAGAGCAACCTATGGATTTCCTACCAAAGATGGCAATACCTAGATCTATCCTTGCTTTTATGCCTAGCTAGGGGAGTTAAACGATAGCGCTTGTTGGGAGGCAACCCAATTTATTTTTAGTTTTTTTGTTTTTGCTTCTGTTTAGGAATAAATAATCCATCTAGCCTCTGTTTAGATGTGGTTTTATGTTTTAATTAGTGTTTGTGCCAAGCTAGACCAATTGGATCTTCTTGGATGATAGTTATTTGATCTTGCTGTAATTTCCAGAAACTTTGTGCTCAGTGCCCTAATTATTGAAAATCACCAGAACGTGATAAAATACTGATTCCAATTGCTTCTGATCAATAAACAAATTTTCTAGGTCGTCTAATTTTGGTAGATGTTTTGGAGTTCCAGAAGTTTGCGTTAGTTACAGATTACTACATACTGTTCTGTTTTTGACAGATTCTGTTTTGCGTGTGTTGTTTGCTTATTTTGATGAATCTATGGCTAGTAAAATAGTTTATGATCCATAGAGAAGTTGGAATACAGTAGGTTTAACACCAATATAAATAAAGAATGATTTCATTACAGTACCTTAAAGTAGTATTTTGTTTTCTTTCTCTAACGAAGCTCACGAGATTTCCATTGAGTTTTGTGTTGTGAAGTTTTCAAGTTTTGGGTAAATTCTTTTGATGGATTATGGAACAAGGAGTGGCAAGAGCCTAAGCTTGGGGATGCCCATGGCACCCCCAAGATAATCCAAGGACACCAAAAGTCAAAGCTTGGGGATGCCCCGAAGGCATCCCTCTTTAAATCTACTTCCATCGGTAATTTACTTTGAGCTATATTTTTATTCACCACATGATATGTGTTTTGCTTGGAGCGTCTTGTATTATTTGCATCTTTGCTTGTTAGTTTACCACAATCATCCTTGCTGTACACACCTTTTGAGAGAGCCACACATGAATTGGAATTTGATATAATACTCTACGTGCTTCACTTATATCTTTTGAGCTTGATAATTTTGCTCATAGTGCTTCACTTATATCTTTTGAGCGTAATAATTTTTGCTCTAGTGCTTTACTTAGATCTTTTAGAGCACGGTGGTGGATTTGTTTTAAAGAAACTATTGATCTCTCATGCTTCACTTAGATTATTTTGAGAGTCGTTAATAGCATGGTAATTTGATTAATGTTAATATACTTGGTATTCAAGATATGTGAAACTTTCTTTTGAAGTGCGTTGAATACTAAGAAAAGTTTGATGCTTGATAATTGTTTTGAGATATGAAGATGGTGATATTAGAGTCATGCTAGTTGAGTAGTTGTGAATTTAAAGAATACTTGTGTTGAAGTTTGTGATTCCGTAGCATGCACGTATGGTGAACCGTTATGTGATGAACTTCGAGCATGATTTATTTATTCATTGTCTTCCTTATGAGTGGCGGTCGGGGACAAGCGATGGTCTTTTCCTACCAATCTATCCCCCTAGGAGCATGCGCGTAATACTTTGCTTTGATAACTTCTAGATTTTTTTAATAAGTATATGAGTTCTTTATGACTAATGTTGAGTCCATGGATTATACACACTTTTTCCCATCCTTCCACCATTGCTAGCCTCTCTAATACCGCGCACTTTTCGCCGGTATCATACACCCACCATACATATTCCTCAAAACAGCCACCATACCTACCTATCATGGCATTTCCATAGCTATTCCGAGATATATTGCCATGCAACTTTCCACCGTTCCGTTTATTATGACACGCTCCATCATTGTCATATTGCTAGCATGATCATGTAGTTGACATCGTATTTGTGGAAAAGCCACCGTTCTTAATTCTTTCATACATGTCACTCATGTTTCATTGCATATCCCAGTACACCGCCGGAGGCATTCATATAGAGTCATTTTTTGTCCTAAGAATCAAGTTGTAATTGTTGAGTTGTAAGAAAAATAAAAGTGTGATGATCATCATTATTAGATCATTGTCCCAAGTGAGGAAAGGATGATGGAGACTATGATTCCCCCACAAGTCGGGATGAGACTTCAGACGAAAAATAAAAAAAAGAGAAAAAAAGAAGAAGAAAAAAGAGGCCATAAAAAAAGAGAAAAGGCCCAAAGAAAAAAAATGAGAGAAAAAGAGAGAAGGGACAATGTTACTATCCTTTTACCACACTTGTGCTTCAAAGTAGCACCAAGATCTTCATGATAGAGAGTCTCTCATTTTGTCACTTTCATATACTAGTGGGAATTTTTCATTATAGAACTTGGCTTGTATATTCCAATGATGGGCTTCCTCAAATGCCCTAGGTCTTCGTGAGCAAGCGAGTTGGATGCACACCCACTTAGTTTCTTTTGTTGAGCTTTCATATACTTATAGCTCTAGTGCATCCATTGCATGGCAATCCCTACTCACTCACATTGATATCTATTGATGGGCATCTCCATAGCCCGTTGATACGCCTAGTTGATGTGAGACTATATTCCCTCTTTTTGTCTTCTCCACAACCACCATCCTATTCCACATATAGTGCTATATCCATGGCTCACGCTCATGTATTGCGTGAAGATTGAAAAAGTTTTGAGAATGTCAAAAGTATGAAACAATTGCTTGGTTTGTCATCGGGGTTGTGCATGATTTAAATATTTTGTGTGGGGAAGATGGAGCATAGCCAGACTATATGATTTTGTAGGGATAACTTTCTTTGGCCATGTTATTTTGAGAAGACATAATTGCTTAGTTAGTATGCTTGAAGTATTATTATTTTTATGTCAATATGAAATTTTGTCTTTAATCTTTCGGATCTGAATATTCATACCACAATTAAGAAGATTTACATTGAAATTATGCCAAAGTATCACTCCGCATCAAAAATTCTCTTTTTATCATTTACCTATTCGAGGACGAGCAGGAATTAAGCTTGGGGATGCACGATCGTCTCCAACGTATCTATAATTTTGATTGCTCCATGCTACTTTATCTACTGTTTTGGACTATATTGGGCTTTATTTTCCACTTTTATATTATTTTTGGGACTAACCTATTAACCGGAGGCCCAGCCCAGAATTGCTGTTTTTTGCCTATTTCAGTGTTTCGAAGAAACGGAATATCAAACGGAGTCCAAACGGAATGAAACCTTCGGAGACGTGATTTTCTCACCGAACGTGATCCAGGAGACTTGGAGCCTACTCCAAGGGACAACAGAGGCGGTCACGAGGGTGGGGTGCGCCCCCCTAGGGCGCGCCCTCTGCCTCGTGGGCCCCCTATTGCTCCACCAACGTACTCCTTCCTCCTATATATACCTACGTACCCCCAAACAATCAGATACGGAGCCAAAAACCTAATTCCACCGCCGCAACTTTCTGTATCCATGAGATCCCATCTTGGGGCCTGTTTGGAGTTCATGGGAGGGCATCCACCACGGAGGGCTTCTACATCATCACCATAGCCTCTCCGATGAAGTGTGAGTAGTTTACTTCAGACCTTCGGGTCCATAGATAGTAGCTAGATGGCTTATTCTCTCTTTTTGGATCTCAATACAATGTTCTCCCCCTCTCTCGTGGAGATCTATTCAATGTAACCTTCTTTTTGCGGTGTGTTTGTTGAGACCGATGAATTGTGGGTTTATGATCCATATTATCTATGAATAATATTTTAATCTTCTCTGAATTCTTTTATGTATGATTAATTATCTTTGCAAGTCTCTTCGAATTATCCGTTTGGTTTGGCCAACTAGATTGGTAGTTCTTGCAATGGCAGAAGAGTTCAGCTTTGCGTTCAATCTTGCGGTGTCCTTACCCAGTGACAAAAAGGGTTGCGAGGCACGTATTGTATTGTTGCCATCGAGGATAACAAGATGGAGTATCTATCATATTGCATGAATTTATTCCTCTACATCATGGCATCTTGCTTAAGGCGTTACTCTGTTTTTAACTTAATACTCTAGATGCATGCTGGATAGCGATCGATGAGTGGAGTAATAGTAGTAGATGCAGAATCGTTTCGGTCTACTTGTCTTGGACGTGATGCCTATATACATGATCATACCTAGATATACTCATAACTAGGCTCAATTTTGTCAATTGCTCAACAGTAATTTGTTCACCCACCGTAGAATATTTATGCTCTTGAGAGAAGCCACTAGTGAAACTTATGGCCCCCGGGTCTATTCCCATCATATTAATCTCCATCGCTTTAATACTTGCTTTGTTTTTACTTTGCCTTTTAATTTTCACTTTGCATCTATATATCAAAAATACCAAAAATATTATCTATCATCTCTATCAGATCTTACTCTCGTAAGTGACCGTGAAGGGATTGACAACCCCTAATCGTGTTGGTTGCGAGGAGCTATCGATTTGTGCAGGTACGAGGGACTCATGGCGTGGCCTCCTACTGGATTGATACCTTGGTTCTCAAAAACTGAGGGAAATACTTACGCTACTTTGCTGCATCATCCTCTCCTCTTCGGGGAAAACCAACGCAAGCTCAAGACGTAGCACCCCGCGCCCCGGCAACCGTAGTAGGGATTCTTGTGATCCCATAGGTGTCATTTCCCACCGACATCTTTGGCGTTCCAGGTAGGGGGCGCAATTATGAGAATCTGATCTAGTAGTTAGCCTAGCAGTTCTTCATTGCCATGGCTACAAGAAGAAGACAATAACGGCGATCGGCTCGTGCGGTCTTGAGGCGAGCAGCGGGCGGTCGCGAGACGGGACCAGACGCATGATCCGCAAGCACCAGATCGCTCTGGCGATCGAGCTGGCGGCGGCGTCGTTCGTGCGCCAGGTGACAGGCCGCACGCTGCCAAATTCAAAGACGGAGCTGGGCCCCCCGCAGGCGGCGCGGGGCCCTCTAGGAGTATCGTTGTGCCACCCACGGCGGTGCAGCAACCTCCAAGACGCCCACGCCAGCGCCCTGCGACGAGCAGCGCCACCATGCTAGAGACCCCGGACATCGCCGTGGTAAGAGCCCTGTGCATCGTCCGCGGGACGAAGGAAGTCGACATGCTCGCCCGAAATCTTTGGCGAAAATGGCACGCGCAGCCGGCGGGCGTGGTAGAGCTCCTTCTAACGTAGTTAGGAGTCGAAGCGGGCCATGGTCCACGCAGCTGTCACCACCACCCATGCCAGCGGAAGCTTTGGCGCGCTCACAGCTGCTCCTCGACTTCCCTCCTGCTGCAGAGAAGCTCGACGAGTGGATAGCCACCATCCGGAGCCTCGTCGCCATCGCCAATAAAGATGATCCGTGACCGGCGGGGTCTTCGGGCCGGCGCTCCGTCGAACCACCGCATGCCAGCGGCGGAGGGGCCGGGGGTGCTGCGGCCACGGTGCACTCTCGTCCACCACGCCAGCCACCGCGGGTGTCGGTCCGTCGCGATGACGCTTGTGATAATATTTCCATAGCGTCGTCTGACCGACGGACCCACCGCAACCGACGCCAAGTTCTTCTAGAATGAGCCCACAAAGATGCTCGAACCACTATCGAGCGCCGACGCGATACGTGCCACCAGTCGGACAAGCGGGCGGGACCCGCTATGGACCACCCAGCGCCGGCGAGCTCCGGCGGCCTACCTTACGAGGTGGGTTTCCCAGCTTTTACCCGTGAGCTGCGGCAGTTCCAGTGGCCGTCCCACCGCATGTTCAAGCCCGACGTTGGCGAGAAGTACAATGGCACGACCCATCCGTCAGAGTTCCTCAGCATCTACACCATCGCGATGCAAGCTGCCGGAGCTCGCGACGACAAGGTGCTTGCCAATTACTTCCCGTTGGCACTGAAGCCCAACGTCATGTCTTGGTTGATGCACTTGCTGGCGGATTCCATCTCTTCTTGGTCGGATCTGTGCCATGAGTTCGTTGGTGCCTTCACCGGGGGCCACCAAGCTCATGGCTAGGCCAGTGATCTGCATATCATTCCCAGAAGGAAGGGGAAACCCTGCGCAAGTACATCCAGAGGTTCAGCCGGGTGCAGTACAACATCCCCGATGTTCATCCCGCCGCCGTGATCAGCGCATTCCATCAAAACATGCGCAACCGCAAGATGCGCGAAGAGCTGGTGATGAACAAGGTTAAGGATGTGGCCGAACTTTATGTTCTGGCCGATAGGTGCGCCCGGGCTGAAGAGGGAAGGAAGTACCCCAGCGAGGACACCGGTGTGGAAACTGACTCTACTGATGAAGACACCGCCGCCCCGACGAAGAAGGGCCGGCGTCGCAACAGGAAACGCAAGGGCAAGACCGTGCTTGCCGTCGAGGGATCCGACAGCACCGGTGCTGCCAAGAAGGCTAAGGCACACAACCCCGGCAAGAAGATTGCCGGGTGCGCCGCCTGCCGGGCCTTGGCGGCTGCCGACAAGCCAGGAAGCTCCGACAAGCGATCTTGCCAAGATCCACCGCACCAAGGGCCACGACCTCCAGAACTGCCGACAAGTCGAGCTGCTTGCTGAGAAGCAAAATGCTGAGTACGAGAGGCGGGACAAGGAGAAGGTGCAGGATGGTGCCGAGGGATCCGACAAGAAGCGTGGCGGCCAAGGAGGCTGCCGCGGCAAGGATAACCAACAAGAGAGGCCCGCTCGAGGCCGCGACAAGAAGCAAGAAGATTATGATCATGACGAGGACGACGAGTCCGGGGAGCAAGAGTTGCAGAAGGCTACAGAGGCCATGTGCGTCGATGGTGGCGCCTCACTGCATACTTCTCACCGCCAGCTCAAACAGTGGGCGCATGAGATTACTGCAACGGAGCCCTCGTTCGACGCTCAGAAGCCGCTAAAGTGGTCCAGCACGCCCCTCATATTTGACACTAAGGATCACCCTGACCGCACAACTGCGGTCGGGTGTTTGCCGTTGTTGGTTTCACCAACGATACGCAACCTCAAGGTGAATAAGATGCTTTGGTTGTGGCGGGGCGGTCTGAACTTGATCTCACCCGTTGTGATCAAAAGGCTACAAATTCCTGATGGAGACCTCGAGGAAACGGGCACGTTTCAAGGGGTCAACCCGGGGAGGAGCCAGCCAAAGGGGAAGGTCACGTTGCTTGTGACATTTGGAGGGGAGCTGAACTACAGGACGGAGAGGATTGTCTTCGACGTAGCCGAGATCCCCTTGCCCTACAACGGGATCGTCGGCCGCCCGGCACTGGCCAAGTTCATGGCGGCGGCACACTGCGCCTACAACACACTGAAGATGCATGGGCCGATGAACATCATCACCGTCCCCTCCGACAAGAAGGACGCGCTGATCTGTGCCGACCTACTATACCGGGAAGCAGTTGCAGCAGCTGCCGCCAAGGCACTTGCTCCTGACGCTGAAGCCCCGAGAGGGAAGAAGAAGACCGGCAAGACCTCTCGCACCCACTCCGGTAAGCGCACCTCTTTGGAGTGTTGTGCTACTGTTGAGGACGTGCCAGAGAGCTCCACCGACAAGAGCAAGAAATCCAGAGCTACGCCACCAGAGACCAAGAAGGTGTCTGTCGGGGAGGATGGCACGGGAGGGGCTTTCACCATAAGCTCCACCCTCGACAGCAAATAGGAAAGCGCGCTCGTCACTTTCCTGCGGGAGAATGTTGATGTGTCTGCATGGCAAGCATCTGACATCCCCGAAGTTCCCAGGGAAGTGATAGAGCACCATCTTGCTGTCTGTCCCCATGCGCGACCCGTTAAGCAGAAGGTCAGGAAGCAAGCTTTGGAACGGCAGGAGTTCATCACAGAGGAGATCAAGAAGTTGGAAGCAGCGGGCTTGGTGAGGGGAGTGCTCCATCCGACATGGTTGGCCAATCCGATAGTGGTGCGCAAGGCAAACGGTAAGTGGAGGCTATGTATTGATTACACGAATATCAATAAGGCTTGTCCTAAGGACCCCTTCCCATTGCCGCGCATCGAGCAGATTGTTGACTCCACGGCCGGGTGTGATCTGTTGTCATTCCTCGATGCCTACTCGGGCTACCACCAGATCTTCATGACAAGAGAAGACGAAGAGAAGACATCATTCATCACTCCATGTGGGCAACTCTTGTACAAGACTTAGAAGAGACGTTTGCCAACCTGCGCAAGATCAACCTCAAGCTGAGCCTTGAGAAGTGTGTCTTTGGTGTTCCGTTCGGCAAACTTCTCGGGTTCTTCGTGTCACTGTGTGGGATCGAGGCAAACCTAGAGAAGATCAAGGCTGTCGAGCAGATTGAGGCGCCCAAGCAGATCAAGGACGTGTGTCGGCTCACTGGCCGCGTTGCCGCCATGAGTCGATTCATCTCCAAGTCTGTCGAGCGCGCCCTTCCTTTTTTTCAAGATGCAGAAGAAGGCGGGCCCAATGGAGTGGACCCCAGAGGCCAAAGCGGCGTTGCAAGACCTGAAGAGATGCCTTTCCTCTATGCCGATACTAGTTGCGCAAAAACCACAAGAACCGTTGCTGCTGTATCGGGCATGAACAAGTGGTCGATGCGCTTAGTCATATGAGAGGAGATTGAGGCAGTGGGAACGGTAGGACAGGCGGACGGCAAGTCAGAGACTCCCCCGACAGAGCCTGGTGCCGGCAAGGCAAGGCTCCCGGCAAAGACTGACGCCGTCAGGGCAGGGCCCGCGTGGCCAAATGAGGTGGTGCAGAAGAAGAAGATGATGCAGCACCCGGTTTACTTTGTCATCTCCCTCTTGTAGGGGGCTAGGTCAAGGTACTCCGGTGTGAAAAAATTGCTCTTCGGCCTCCTTATGGCCTCGAGGAAGCTGCGTCATTACTTCCAAGCCCACGAGATCACCGTCGTCACCCGCCTCCTGTTGCAACGGATACTGCACAACCTAGATGCAACCGGAAGGATTGTGGAGTGGGCCTTGGAATTGTCAAGCTTTGGGTTGAAGTTTGAAAGTACTTCAACCATCCAGCGTAGTCTGGCGGAGTTCATTGCAGAATGGACCACAACGCTTGACGAAGAGATCCAGGAGACCACTCTCCCCGGCAAGGAAACAACTCGTGACTGGATTATGTACTTTGACGGAGCTTTCTTGCTGTAAGGCATCGGTGCTGGTGTGGTGCTCGTCGCACCCACCAGAGAGCACCTCAAGTATGTAATCCAGATGCACTTTCTCAGGGAGATGTCCACCAACAACACTGCTGAATACGAGGGATTTCTTGCCGGTCTCAGGATCGCGGCAGACCTCGGAGTAAAAAAGCTCATCATCCGGGGTGATTCACAGCTTGTCGTCAGACAAGTCAACAAGGATTATTGGAGCCTGTTGATGGAGGCCTACGTAGATGAGGTGAGGAAGCTGGAAGAGCGCTTTGACGGTATACAAGAGGAGCACGTTCCCTAAGCAGAGAACGACATCGCTGACTACCTGTCAAAGCACGCTGCATTCAAGCTACCTGTGGAACCAGACACCTTTTTGCTTCGGTTGACTCAACCATCCGTCGAACCATCAACGGAGCAGAACAAGCGGAGGAAATCAGGCCCCGGCAAGTACTTTCACACCGAGCCCCCAGGGGCCGCCGGCAAGGGTGTTGCCGTGGGCCCTGAGCCTGCCGAGGAGCGACCGACTCCGGCAGGCCGTCAAGCCCTGGCCGTAGAGACGGCCGCTCCCATGGCAGAAGAAATGCCTTTGGTCCTTGCCGTCGAGCCCCCGGCTCCGGCATGGGCGCAGCATACCGTTCGATTCCTCCAAACAAGGGAGCTTCCTGGGGAGAAGGAAGAGCCGGAGAAAGTAGCCCGTCGGTCTGCTATGTATCAGTTCGTCGATGACGCCCTGTACAGATAGAGACCGAACGGTGTGAAATTGAAGTGTATTCCCCGGGAGGAAGGACTGGAGCTGTTGGCGGAGATACACGGAGGCATATGTGGCTCCCACATAGGGTCGAGGGCCCTTGCCGGCAAGGCGTTTCAGCAGGGATTCTTCTGGCCCACTGCCTTCCAGGATGCAACGTCACTAGTAACCAAGTGTGAAGTGTGTCAGTTCCATTCAAGGAAGCTTCATCAACTAGCTCAAGCCCTTCAAACAATGCCTCTCTCCTGGCCATTTTTGGTCTGGGGGTTCGACATACTGGGCCCCTTCCCCCGTGTTGTCGGGGGCTTTGAATACTTGTACGTTGCAATCGAAAAGTTCACAAAGTGGCCGGAGGTGGAAGCAGTGAGGAAGGTGACAACACAGTCAGCCGTCAAGTTCTTCAAGGGACTAGTCTGACATTTTGGTGTGCAAAACAGAGTCATCACCGACAATGGCACGCAGAGTCATCACCTTCATGCAATACATCCAAGACCTCGGCAGCAAGGTCTGTTTTGCCTCCGTAGCACACCCACGGAGCAACGGCCAAGCGGAGAGGGCAAATGCTGAAGTGTTGCGAGGCCTGAGGACAAAGACTTTTGACAAGCTGCACAAGAGTGGAAGGCGCTGGATCGATGAGTTGTCGACGGTTCTTTGGTCGATCAGGACGACGCCAAATCGAGCCACCGGCCAGACACCCTTTGCCCTGGTATACGGGGCAGAAGGCGTTCTCCCCATAGAACTCACATACGGGTCACCTCGAGTGCTCGCTTATGACGAGCTTGAGCAAGAGCAATTGTGGCAAGATGACGCAACGCTCCTTGAGGAAGATCGTCTTCGAGCGGCTGTGAGAGCAGCATGCTACCAGCAAGCCTTGCGCCGCTACCATAGCCACAAGGTTCATGCCCCAAGTTGGAAGGACCTTATCGGGTAATACGAGTCACCAGGCCCGGCGCAGTCCGCCTGGAGACCGAAGATGCTGTTCCAGTGAGCAACTCCTAACATCGAGCATCTTCGCAAGTTTTACCCATAAGGCGCGGCTTGTCGCCCCCCCCCCTGGCAAGCCACCTTTTGTACAAAGCTTTGCCGGCAAGGCATGTAACCCTCTGTACAAAGCCAGGCGCAGACCCTGAGCATAAATAAACGAAGCGCTGGCGCCCTAAGTTATAGCATGCATGCTAGGTTAAGTCTCTTCCTCGGTTAGGGTTGATAGTAATTAGCGGCAACTAACCCCTAGCCTAGAGGTCGAGTGTGCGTCTTCCTGTCCTCTTTGGTTCGCAGGGCACGTGGACATATCTCCTGAGCCGCTTGGGAGAAAGATGATGAACCGACACTGCGGCCCCGGCAAGCCAGACCACCGGGGGCTGAAGACACAAGGATCCAACCACGGCAAGCCAAGGTTGCCGGGGGCTGAAAATTCAGATAAGTCTTTTATCCCCTGTTATGCACTTCCGTATAGAACCGGGACATATGAAACCTCGTTTATATTCTTAAAACCACCGTGCTCCCCTTTTCCCGTACCCAAGACCTATCCCCTGGGTCGGAACTTGGTTGTAGTCGCGGTGGCAAGAGAAATGAACAAGGGGCCTAACCCTGCTTTGCCCCTGCCTCCGCCAAGAGCGTGAGAATGGTCGACCAAAGCGGGGGGACGGCAAGGCCTGTTGCCGGGCGACAATGTTTACCTTAGAAATAACAAGGATTCGTCCTTGGCATGGGCCTCGCTCACGCACAAAGAACCCGGCAAACACCCTTTTTCATTAAAAACGTCCCATACAGGAATAAAAAAACATGAGCAAGGGGATTACAAGTTTAAAAATTAACAAGTGCCCGCAGGCTTACAAACTAAAAAGAGATAAGGTGCCCGTAATACCTTTCTTGTCCTTCTCCTCAGGAGATGAAACAAGACAGCAGGAGGGCGAAAGGAGCGCCTAGGAGAGGTGCGAGAAGCAAAAGGCGCCAAGAGAGCATCCCGGTGCCGGGGGAGGGGCTGGAAGATGAGGCAACACCCCGACAATACGCGACGAAGGCGTCGGCCGCGTACTCCGAGTTGACGGCCGACGCCCGCCTTCTTTGCCTTCTCCGGCCCTCCTACGCCAGCCGCCCAAGGAGGCGATGGGGAATGCGCCGATGGAGAGCTTGACGAGGAAGGCCCTTGGCAGGGCGCGAGGCGAGGGAGGGGCGACACGATTAGTCGAAGTCGGGGTTGGCATCCTGCCGCCCAACTCCCTCATTGTCGCTGTCGCTGTCCTCCTCGTCACTCCTGCTCGAGGAGGAATCTTCATCGTCGGAGGAGCTCCCCACACAGCACTTCAGGCGGGTTCCAAGATCTCTGAAGACCTTGACGGAGAGTAGGCCGCCCTACATTTAATTGATGTAGAGGACGAGCCCCACCGTCAGGTTATGGATGCGAGCAAATGTCTTCCATCCGCGACGGAGATACATAACATGCGGAGCGGGGAAGTCGATGTCGACCCCCGTACCGCCGGTCCCGCAGCCCCTCATGTGCAAACTGAGGGTCTGGGCGGATCGAGCTCCATCTCCTCAGCGAAGGGGGTGGGGAGACGAAGACGACGACGCGGTGGCCGGCGCAGCCTGATGAAGAACAAGCGGGGCTGGTCCCTGACGTGACCCTCCATCGCAGGAGGCACCGCTGGCGGAGGCATGGCCGCCGCGCCACCTCGTCCCCCTCTGCCCCGACCATCGCGGCGACCTCGGCCATGCCCCCTCCCCCTTCCTCTCATGGCTGGCTCCGCCTGCATAGGTTCGTGGGAAGGAGGGACGCGCTGACGAGCAGAAACCCTCGCCGCCACCGTCGATGGCCCAGCGCCTCCTCTCGCCATAGCAGGTGGAAGAAAGAAGCGGAGGTGGAGGAGGATGGATGCTGAAAGAATGTGGGACGACGCCCCCTCCCCCTCCTTATAAAGGGGAGGAGTCGAGGCTCGGCCGCCCCACTCAACCAATCCAGCCATCGGAGGCGCAGGGAATCAGGACCGACTCGCTGCCCCAATCAGCGACGGCCCGGTTTCCCGCCTCCAATGCCCGCCACTTGCATGAAGGACGCGTGGCGAGCAAGAAGGGTCGAAAAGACGGATGTGGCGACCGTTCCCCGTCCTGTGATCGGGGGGGGGGGCATGGGTGCCTTGAAGACTGCGACCCAAGTCCATCCAGTAAATGAACGGCGCCTCCACGCCTCCCTCTTTCTATGGGGAAGGCGCGAGCCGCCTCTTTACCGCGATGTGATGCATGCATGCAAGAACCGCCCCACGCATGCCCCCCCCCCACGTCACGCACGATCCTCCACGAGCGTGTTCAACGCGGGTCGTGGGGAACCACGGCGGACGAAGAGTTACTACCATGAAAATCTGCCCCGCCTGCCCGCGCACCATTCTGGGCCTGGCCCAACAACGTGTCGCGCTTATGTGTGGCCCAGACCCGGGGGCTCCTGTTAGTGTAAAAAGTAGGCGCACACCTTTGTACCCCTTTACTTGTGCACGGGCCGTCGGAGCCATGTGCCATGGCCACACTAAGCAGGGTAGAGGAGGGGAGCCGGAGAGAAGCCGAAGCACAAGATGGCCAAGGCAACGCCAAGATCAAAGATACCAAAGAGCGAGAGGGCGAGGTGGACCCCCCCGGCAAGGCCCTTGCCGGCGCAGCCTCTACGGCCCCGGCAAGAGCCTTACCGGGGCAACTTGCTCGATGCTAACAGAGTGAACCACCCTTGAGCCCACGGGTTCCAACTCAACCAACCACATTGGAACTAGGGCTCGGGAGGCACCTCTGTGGTAGCATGCAAATCTTTGTCAAGACCATAGAGATATAAGATCAGATGAGAACCAGAAGACAGCGACCCTCGGCGGGATCCTTGCCGAGTAGACCCACAAGGCTCCCAGCAAGTGCCTCGCCGGGGACGACTACAACGCCATGGCAAGACCCTTGATGGGTCCTCGGCAAGGCCCTTGCCGAGGGCGTCAGCGGGGCCACAGCCAGGCCCGCGTCGACCAAGACTCCACCGCCGTCCCCAAGCAGCTGTTAGCTCAACCAGCTGGGCAGGCACCTGCGTGGCGACCGGCGGCCTCTACGCCAACTCAGCAAGCACCTGCGTGGTGGCATGCAGATCTTCGTGAAGGCCCTACCACCACGCCACCTCAGCTACTTGCCTGCCTACATGGCGCCGCATGCACCGCTGGCCTGGGCGTGTGTCGAAGCAAGGCGAGGCGGCAACAGACGGGACGGGCCTCGTTCCCGTCCCCAATAAAGCTAAGGGACACCTAGGCTACACATTAAATGTGTCTTGTCCTGTAACACGAGCGATAAGCTCGCAACACTGTAGGCCTTTCCACCTCCTGTGTGCCACTGTGGCAGCCCCTTTCGACTATAAAAGGAGGCCCTTGGCATACTGGAGGGGGATTCGGCTCTTTTGGACTATGCAGCCACCGTAGCTAGTTCGAGAGCTCAAGAACTCTCTTAAATACACACCAAAGCAGGACTAGGGTATTACACATCCTCGCGGCCCCGAACCTGGGTAAACGATCCTTGTATTGACTGCTAATCCTGCTCTTCCCGCGCCCCGGCAACCGTAGTAGGGATTCTTGTGATCCCATAGGTGTCGTTTCCCACCGACACTTGGCGGCGGCTCCGTATCGTAAAACACGATGAATCCTTCTGTCTGATTTTTTTCTCCTCGAACGTGAATATGTAGAGTTGGAGTTGACGTCGATGGAGCTCTAGGGGCGCTACGAGGCAGGGGGCGCGCCCAGGGGGTAGGCGCGCCCCCCACCCTCATGGACAGGGTGTGGGCCCCCTGGTCTAGATTATTTCGCCAGTATTTTTTATATATTCTAAAAATATTCTCCGTGAAGTTTCAGGTCAATCCGAGAACTTTTATTTCTGCACAAAAATAACACCATGGCAATTCTGCTGAAAACAGCGTCAGTCCGGGTTGGTTCCACTCAAATCATGCAAGTTAGAGTCCAAAACAAGGGCAAAATTGTTTGGAAAAGTAGATACGATGGAGAAGTATCAGTTCCTCCCCGCCAGATCCACATCCCCTGCTCCAGAATGTCGCAGCCTAAGCTCGACCACATATCGTGAGGAGCCCGACGAGCGTTCGGCCAAGAAGAGGTATATCATGGCCTCTACGATGGACATCAGCAAGGTGGCTACCATTCGCCCTGACCTGTCGATCTTGGATCAACACATCGCCGCGGAAGCCGGTGAAGACGTTGACTACGTTGCCATACAGAAGGCTTCATGTCAGCGGGCTAGCGTATTACTGTATCTCAGGAAGCTGGCTATGACATCAAGCTCGGCGACAATGACGGTTTCACGCGGGCCATGTCACAGGTTAAGTGGTCCATCCCCAACCCTCTGGTTCAACCACTATCGATCTCTTCGACGGCCTTGCCCCTGATCTCCTCTGCCACGCGGTCAAGGATTTGCGTTCCTTGTACGCCATCGAGCCCATTTTTTATTTCTAAAGGACACGTTCTACGCCGGAGGCTTGGTATCCTCAATTGCCAAGTCAGATCTCATCGACCATGACCACGAGGAGGGCACCCACAAAGGTTCTTTCAAGGTGAAACATCCCATCCGTGACATCAGAGAGCGCACCATGGGTCTGTGCTCTTCCAACTGAAATGATCCCGTCCATGACATGTGAGGCAACATCCTATCAGCAAATCTTACCTTTTCTAGCTTACCAACCAATACCCTTTGTTGTAGTAGCATTTGTTGTGCGGTGCTTTAACTGTGCCGTGTTTAATTATTTTAGCTACGCAAAAGTGTTATGTTCAATAGGGCTATGTGATGTTTAAGTATGAATTGTCCACTTCAGTTTCACGAATGGCTATATTTGGTTGTTTATAGTGAGTAGATGCCTTGTTTATTTGTATTTGGTTGTTAGGTTGGTTGAAGTGAGCATTTTCCAGTTATTGAGCAGATGCCTTATTTATATGTATTTGGTTCTTAGGTTGGTTGCAGTGAGCATTTGTCCAGTTATCAACCAGATGCCTTGTTTATCTGTATTTGTTTGCTAGGTTGGTTGCAGTGAGCATTTGTCCAATTTTCAAGCATATGCCCTGTTTATCTGTATTTTCTTGTTAGGTTGGTTGAAGTGAGACTCTGTCTAGTTTTCAATGGCTATATTTGGTTGTTATACTGTCAGGACCGGTTTTTCAATAAATTATTTATTGAAGAACCGAGCCTTATATTTCCAGTATATGAGAACCCTCCTTCATTGATGCATCCTTGATACGTAAATCCGTGAGTACTAAATATTATACAAGGTTGAGCTGAGACTGCTCAACAATTTATTACAAGCACGCCGATATAATACATAAAGGCGGATATGAAACAAGGGTATGGTGGTATAACTACTGACTCGTAATAAAAGTGGTGGTGGATATGTCACAGTGACGTGGGTGACAAGACTCCTAAATCTTACAGCTCATCGAGCGCCGGAGTGTGGCTCGATGATTTCATTCCGGTAGCGGAAACGTATATGATACAAGTGACCAATTCTAGGATCACACGGGACTGACTGGGACTCCTCTAGGCATCAGACTCGCTATCGAACTCTTCATCCATAAGATCGCCTTCGTCAACATCTGGCCAAATCAACAAGACAGGTGAGTACTTTGAATGTACTCGCAAGACAGTTCGGACATAAGATATAACAAATGCAAACATGATGCACATGAGCAGTTTAGCAATGCACACTCAGATAATAAATTTGCAAGGCATGTTAAATAAAAAGGGAAGTCAGGCGGTAGTCCTCCCGAAATCCCAATAAAATAACTGAAGACCGATCGGGTGTCTGAAGCGACGCCTCGAAAGGGTAAAAATAAATTAACATGCCGCAGTCGGGCGTCAGGGCGACACCGCATAAAGGGCTTATATTGAAATGTAAATGACAGTGCGTGCCACAGTCGGACGTCTTAAGCGACATCTCGAAAAGGGCTTATAATGAAGGTAGATAACAGGGATGCCACAGTCGGACATCTGAGCGACATCACATAAAGGGCTTATATCGATAGTAAATAGTGAGAGTGCCACAGTCGGACGTCTGAGCGACATCACATAAAGGGCTTATATCGAAAGTAAATAACAAGAATGCCACAGTCGGACGTCTGAGCGACATCACATAAAGGGCTTATATCGAAAGTAAATAACAAGAATGCCACAGTCGGACGTCTGAGCGACATCACATAGAGGGCTTATATTTCATCTTTCGTATTCAAGCAGTTCACGAATTTAAATCATTCCAGGGAAATACTCAGCACGTAATAATAAACGGGTTAGTCCATCCATGGAATAACATTCAGCTGGGTTTAACACTCATGTTCATTTACCGGAGATTGTCACTGAGACTAACACTGAGACGGATGTTGAGACTGATACTGACACTGACATAGATGAGTTGACCACAGTCCTTGACCGTAGATACGGTTACTCGAATGGTTTTGACTCTGCAGAGTTTGTACTTCTTAACCACAGCTAATGGATTTCAGTAGTCACAAAGGACTAGTTCCGTTTACGGTGTTTTAGAAGAAACACATCTAACCAGTACACACCCATTCCACATCCCGATGCCAGGAATCACCCTAGGCAACGTTCAAGAAAACCTTTGAGACGGGGAGGCCACAACCTCGAGTAGCATGGGATCAAATTTATATCGCGCGCTCTAAGGGGTGCCCCCCTCTCGGTCCCAACCGAAAACACCCATGCCCCCTGACCGGATGACTGGCTTTAATCAGGGCCATGAAACCCACATCAGGATCCCTCTATTTGGTGTGTACGAGGAAAGAGGTTTGCAACTTACTAAACCATATTCTTTGCAGAAACATGTGGTAGCACAAAAAGGAAATAGATGGTAACGTGACTTGATCCACGTTAACACTGGAGTTGAATGGTTTGGCATAAGACTGGCATGCTTCAACAATACCATCTTACCACCTTTCATGTCACCACATGATCATGTAAACTCACATCAAATAACACATCGAGTTTCGAAGCTCACTTGTATTAGCTTTTGCATGCAATATAACACTCACTGATATCCATATAAACATGCCATGAAATAACTACCCAAGCAAATGTGCAAAACACTCATCATATCAAAGGTTCAAACATGCTTACCTGGTTCGAAGTAGTCGGAGTCTAGCTCGGTGAAGTGTGCGGTTACGTCACCTCTTCCGGTATCTACGGTATAAAGAAAACGCTTACTAACGTAAATACCGTGTGTGCACAAAAAGTGTTCTAAATATTTTTCAAATAAATATGATAATAAACTAGACAGAAAAATAAAGATGACAGAAAAAGAATCAATTAAAAATCATCTTTTGTTAAAGAGTTATTAAGGTTTTAGTCCAGGGACTCATCTGTAATGAAACAGAAAGTTTCCAGGGGTTAGTTTATAAAAACAGAAAACGCTTCGGTAGGGAATACGTCTTCCAGAGGAGAAAAAGCACCCCCACAGAAGGCAGAAACAGAAAACGGTTTGAATAAAAAGAAAAGGCTGACGAGGGGGTCCCACCCGTCAGGTTTGAATTTCAAACAGAGCCACCGACGCCCGAGGGCCGCGGTGGTCGCCGGCGGCGATCCACGACGAGGTAGGGGAAAAGGAGGGTACCAACGGACTCACGGTGCTCTCCCGCATCTGTGGGTGGTGGAGTTGGTCGTCGGCGAGCACCACGTCGACGACAGCCCCAACTCCGGCGGACGGTGGTTCGGGAGTTGGTGGATCTCGCCGGGGAGGGCTGCAAAAGTCGAATTGGGGCTCTGGTTAGAGCATTGGGTGTAGTAGGAGGCGACTGGCACGGTCTAGGAGGCGGGGGTGGTCTCACCAGAGTGAATTGTGCCGGAGCCCGAGGCGGATCAGGGCGGTCGTCGAGGAAGGAGACCTCCTCGAGGTCCTCCTGGTGGCTAGGCGGGGCTCTGGTGAGGTGGAGGAGTGGTGTTGGGTCGAGAACGAGCTCGAGGGCTCCTTTTATAACCGGTCCGAGCCGGTGGTCGATAACGGGATAACTCCGGCGATGATTACGGCGAGGCAGTGGTCGGTCAGGTGATTTAGGGGGCTAGGCATCATCGCGATGGTCTACTAGTTCCGTTCAAGTGCTAAGCTTGGCCTGCCTTGGGCAATACTCCAAGTTCCCGACGGAATGGCCTCACGGGCACGTCGGCGGCAGAGCGCGCCTGCTTTGCCGAGGCCACGCGATCGCGGCCGCAAAGACGCATTAAGGAAGGAGACGGCCACGCGGAGGCCTCTGGTGGTGTGGGCGGTGCCGGACGGCGCCGTTCTGCAGGGCTGGCCCCTGTTGGCCGCCACGGGTGGCTCTGCCACCGCGGAAGACGCCGACGTTGGCGGGACACGTCGCCACCGACGCTTGTGCCCGTCCAAACGACCGTGCGGGGCTCTGGATAAGGAGGGGGAACAGGGAGCAAGGCGCCACTGCAGTTACTGGCGAGATCGACGCCGTGCTCAGAAGAAAACGACGCTGTCGACTGAACCCAACACTGAAACTCTGAATTTTCTGAATTTGAACAGCAAGAGTGCATGCCAACTGTTCGATGAAATGATCTTGGCAAGTGGAAAAATTTTCTGGAGCTGATCTTTGGTGAGGTGGTCTCTTGATGCATCTAGGGGCTGCCAGAATTATGTCAGATTTTTAGGAAGAGAAAACAATTGAATTTTACCAAAAATGGCAAATCTGGTCCAAACTTGGAGTGGGCAAATTTTGAAAAATTTGAACTTTGGACCAATGGATCTTGATGGATCTTGGTTGAGGGTGCTAAGGACTATTCAGAGGAGTTTGTTTGAGACCAAAACTCAAAAGGAAACTGGTACTTCCTTTGTAAATCACCTAGGTCCAAAATAAAAGACAGAAATTTTTTTGAGGGTAAAATAAATAGAACAAAAATAAAAAATGGGTTGGACTTGCTGGGATTGGATATTTGACTTGACCCACAGTGGAGGGAGGGGTTTTGGAAGAAAATTTCAAAAGGAGGCATGGCAAAAGAGAATGGGTTGAATAAAAAGAATAAATCCAAAACCCATAGGATTTCTTTTTAATTGAAAAACTTTCCAAAACTAATTGTGATTAGTCAACATCAAATGAAAAGCCTTCAATACCAAACACCAAGGTTGAGGATGACACAAAATAAAATATTTGTCATAAGAGAATTTTTTTGAGAAGGAGAGTATTTTTAGAAAGATTTTAAATCGCCTCCTTCAAATCAAATAAAGAATTTGATAAAACCAAATCAAAAATTTTGGAGTGTCACAACACCTACCCCTTAGGAAAAATCTAGTCCCGAGATTTCAGCTGATCCTCAAATAGGTGTGGGAGTTCTGCCCGAAGAAAATCCTCTCTTTCCCATGTTGCTTCATCCTCGGTGTGATTGCTCCACTGAACTTTGAAAAACTTAATTGTTTTCTGACGGGTCCTCCTTTCAGACTCCTCAAATATTCTTACTGGGCTTTCCTTGTAGGTGAGGTTTTGCTGTACGTCAATGTCCTCATGAGATACCTGCTTTTCTGGGTTGCTTACACATTTCCTCAATTGTGAGACGTGGAACACGTCGTGGACGTCTGACAGCTCTTCGGGTAGGTCTAGCTGGTAGGCTACAGTGCCTCTTCGTGCAACTACACAGAAGGGCCCGATAAATCTTGGTGCTAGCTTTCCTTTAACTTTGAATCGTTGCAGGCCCCTCATAGGAGATACTCGTAGGTACACATTCTCACCGAGTTCAAAGCTGACTCCCCGATGTTTTCAATCGTAATAACTCTTTAGTCGGCTTTGAGATGTCTTGAGTCGGTCCCTGATTAGCCTAACTTTCTCCTCAGCTTCCTTGAGCATATCTGGGCCGAAGATACGGCTGTCTCCTGTTTCTGACCAATTTAATGGAGTACGACATCTCCGCCCGTACAAGGCTTCAAAAGGTGCCATTTGCAAGCTGGCTTAGTAACTGCTGTTGTATGCAAACTCGGCATATGGCAAGCTTTCTTCCCAAGTGGTTCCATAGGTGAGAACACATGCCCTCAGCATGTCCTCTAGAATTTGGTTTACGTGTTCAGTCTGCCCATCAATCTGGGGATGGTATGCTGTACTGAATGCCAGTTGAGTTCCCAGAGCTTGTTGTAATTGATCCCAAAATCTAGAGACGAATTGAGTGCCTCTCGAGATATTATAGTCTTTGGGACTCCATGCAGGCAAACTATGCGGGAGAGATAAAGCTTGGCAAGCTTCTGAGTGGTGTAGGTTGTCTTTACGGAAATGAAATGTGCCACCTTGGTTAATCTATCTGTGATGACCCATATGGCATCATTTCCGTGTGTGACCGCGGTAGTCCGACAACGAAATCCATCCCAATTTCGTCCCATTTCCACTCAGGTATCCTGTTTGGCTGCAATAGTCCTGCTGGTTTCTGATGCTCGGCTTTAATGCGCTGACACGAATCACAACATGCAATGAATGTGGCTATATCCCTCTTCATACCGTGCCACCAAAATTTTTCCTGAATGTCCTTACACATTTTGGTTCCTCCAGGGTGGATTGAATATGGAGCGGTGTAGCCTTCGGCTAGAATTTGTTGTTTGAGGTCTTCTATATTTGGTACGCAAAGTCTGTCTCCGTACCATAATATTCCCTTATCATCTATGACAAATTCCGAGGCCTTGCCCAAACTCACTTTTCTTTTTATGCCTTCGATGCTGGGGTGTCCATGCTGAGCCTCCTTAATCTGTTCCATTAGGGTAGTCTGTATTTACAAATTTGACACATTGCCCTCAGTGACCATCACCAAGTTGAGTTTGGCGAACTCCTGCTGGAATTCAGGTCTCAAGTTTGGTAGACCGCTGTTGCCCAAACTGGGGTTCCGACTAAGAGCATCTGCCACTACATTCGCCTTTCCTGGATGGTAGTGAATGCCAACATCATAATCTTTCACTAATTCCAACCAGCGTGTTGTCGTAAATTGAGTTACAGTTATGCGTGAAAATATACTTGAGGCTTTTATGGTCCGTGTATATTTCACAATGATTCCTAAGTAAAAAGTGCCTCCACTCTTTGAGTGCATGAATGACTGCTGCCAACTCCAAGTCATGAGTAGGATAATTTTCTTCATGCTTGCTTAGTTGCCTGGAACCATATGCGACTACTTTGCCTTCTTGCATTAATACGCATCCGAGGCCCTTCCGGGATGCGTCACAATACACCTCAAAACTTTTGTGTATGTCTGTCACAACCAATACTGGTGTTGTTGTTAATTTCCTTTTGAGTTCTTGGAAACTTTTCTCGCAAGCTTCAGTCCATACAAATTTCTTATCCTTCTTGAGCAACTGTGTCATTGGTTTTGCTATGGTGGAGAACCCTTGAATAAACCTTTGGTAATATCCTGCCATTCCCAAGAAACTTCGTCCATCCGTTACGCTGGCTGGTGGTTTCCAGCCAAGTACGGCCTTGACCTTTTCCGGGTCTACGGCAACACCTTCTTGGGTTAGTACATGGCCTAGAAAACCAATCTGTCTTAACCAAACACATTGGCTGAACTTGGCGTATAATTGATGTTTCCTTAATTCTCCCAGTACAATTCTAAGATGTTCAGCATGTTCTTCTGGCGTCTTGGAGTATACTAGAATATCATCGATGAATACCACAACAAATTTGTCCATAAATTTCATAAACACTTTGTTCATGAGGTGGACAAAATATGCGGGGGCGTTTGTTGGTCCAAACGGCATTACTGTAAATTCACACAGCCCGTATCTGGAGGTGAATGCTATCTTGTGGATATCTTCTGTCCGTACTTTTAATTGATGGTATCCCGACCTCAAATTAATTTTTGAGAAAACCTTGGCTTGAGTGAGCTGGTCAAACAAATCATTTATCCATGGCATCGGATACTTATTTTTGATGGTGACCATGCTTAGTGCTCGATAGTCTAGACATAATCTCAATGTACCATCCTTTTTCTTCGCAAATAATACTGGTGAACCCCAAGGTGAGGAGCTGGCCCGTATAAATCCCTTGTCCAGCAATTCTTTTATTTGCTTCTTTAATTCCACCAACTCGGAGGGTGCCATTCTATAGGGTTTCTTGTAAATGGGGGTGGTTCCAGGTGCTAGTTCAATGCTGAATTCTATTTCCCGGTCTGGCGGCATGCCTGATATTTCTTCGGGAAGTACGTCGGGGAACTCACACACTAATGGAACTTTGCTTAACTCTAAAACGTCCACCTTGTTCAACCTTGGTTGTCGTGATATTTACCTTTCTTGAGCTGCAATTTTTATTGTCTTCCCGTGATGATGGGTAAGAATTACCGTCCGGTTGAAGCAGTCAATAAATCCTTTGTTGGTGGTTAACGAGTCCATTCCTAGGATAACATCCAGTCCCTTATTTTCCAATACAATGAGGTTTGCATGAAACTTTAGTCCCTCAAACTCAATAACCACACCTTGGCAGTAACTCTGAGTAACTTGCTTAATCCCGGGGGACTTGATGATCATGGATTTTTCCAAGGGAAGCATCGAAAAATCATTTTGCAAAGCAAATTTCTTTGAAATGAACGAGTGAGAAGCTCCAGAATCAAACAAAATCGTGGCAGGTATTGTGTTGACAGGGAACTTACCGAGTACGATATCCGGGGCATTTTGTGCTTCCTCCTTGGTCACATGGTTCAAGTGACCCTTCTTGTGATTGTTATTGGGGTTGAAGTTGTTACGTTTGGGTGCTGAATTATTTCCACCGTTGTTTGGCTTGGGAGCTGAGTTTCTTGGCTTTGGGCACTATTTGGCATAGTGCCCTTCCTATCCACAAGCGTAGCAAGTAACACCTGGGCGGTATGTAAAATCCTTGTCCCTTGCATGAAATTTTTTGTTTGGGCGTGGATCGTTGGTTGTGGACTTGTTTGCTCCATTCTTCTTAAAATCAGTCTTGCTCTGATTGTTGCGAGCATGAGTAGTCTGGTCCCTTTTGCGCTTGCGAAAATCCTCCAAGCTGCGGCGCTCATTTTCCAATGTAATGGCTTTGTCCACAAGTGTTTTGAAATCCAGAAAGGTGTGTACGACCAGCTGGCATTTAAGTGCTGGTGCTAGACCGTCCAGAAATTTTTCCATCTCTTTATTTTTCAGGCATGTGCTCTTCATTGGCATAACGAGATAATTGAGTAAACTGACTGTTGTACTCAGTCACTATCATGCTTCTCTGCTTGAGGTCATCAAACTCCCTTTTCTTGATCTTCATAATGCTTCTCGGGATATGCGCCCCACGAAAACCTTATTTAAATTCTTCCTGTGTGATGTTATTTTCATTGGGGTGCATGTGTAGGAAATTTTCCCACCATGATGCAGCTGCTCCAAAGGAGATAGTGAGGTGCATATAGTACCTTCTCACGGTCTGAACATTGTGCAATAATTAATTTCCTTTCAATGTCTCGAAGCCAATCATCGGCCTCAAGTGGTCCATCAGTGTGAGAATGTTGGGGGACGCATATTTTGTAGTTTAGACAGTTTGGATTGCTACTGATACTACGGCCCACGGTGATTTCCCATATTGATAACATGATTCATCATTTCTTGATGCTGCTGCTGGCTTTGTTCATAAAGGCGGCATATTTGAGAAAATGCTGCTTCTTTGCCTTTGACTTGATCGCCTGTGTGAAATTGTTACTTGTCTCAAGGCATTCATAATTTTCTTCCAAATGGACTTGGCATAGAACGAGTCCAAGGACGAGGCATTTTCCACTCTGGGGTATTTTTGTAAAACTCATGAGGAAAGAAAACTTAGTCGCAGAAATAAATAAATTCGCAAAGGCAGAATTTTAAAAACCCAAGATTTTTCAAGAAAATACTCGATGGCGCATGGAGAAGGACCGCTCAGTACATATCTTACACGCAAGAAGTAATTATACAATACATCACTCAGGATGTGCGTACACATTCCTGACATGTTATTTAAGCTAGTGCACTTTTCCCAGTTCCTACATGATGCGCACACAACTACTTCTCACCAAACCTATATACATATAAACATATCACACAAGCTGGCATACCACGCGGCTGCTAGGCGCACTCAGTCGGAGATGGTAAGGATTTCCCTTGGCTGCCCGAGGGTAAGACCCAAAGGATGATGGGGACTCAACCTCCTCCTCACTAATAGGCTCCAAGCGCCAAGTGCTTGAGTTATGGAGCTGGTGCGGGCGCCGATGTGGTGCAGCACGGACTGGAGTAGGAGCAATGACTTGGTCAAACTCCTCAGTGGTAGGCAGGCGACGAGCGGTGGCGAGGATGGCGGGTGAATAGGATGATGAGGACGAGACGTAAGTCAGTGGTGGTGTTGTGTGGAGGAGCTCCCTCCTGTTGTCGGAACAACCTTGAACTGAGTCCATACGAGCAGCCACAAGGTCGTCCACGAGGGTATCAAAAGCTGCCTCAAGAGCCTTGAGATACTCAACAATTATCTCAATAGCCTCATCTCGCTCTCCCCTAGTGCAAGCGAATGCATAGTGACAAGTGTATGGCACGTGGCATGGGGGGTAGCGGTAGCGACGAGTCTTCATCGAAGGAAGAGCATCCCGGAGACGAGCTATCGCCTCCCAGGCAGCCATCTGCATGGCATGCCTCTCCGTAGGCATGGCCCGACCCATAAATCGGAAGTGGCGTGACTCCGAACACCCTCCCTTGAATTGCACCGCGGCCTGGTGCATGGACAGACTGTCGTTGATCTTGTGCTGGTAGAGTGTGAACACTGGACGAGCCAATGGCCCAATCACGATCTTGACGATGTAGGTGAGGAGCTTGATAAATCCCTCAGGTACATTGGCGAACACCTGTGACTCATAGTCACTGCTAGCCATCTACAAAGTAGACAAAAATTCCGAATAGTCAGATCATAAATTTAGATGACTAATAGAAAATTGCTACGTTTTGCAAAAATGCTAAAATCGCACTTAAGACGCTAATGACCGATTAGCGATCGCACCTAGTAGTTTCCTACAGTCAGCCTGGCTCTGGTACCAAGTTTGTCAGGACCGCTTTTTCAATAAAAAATTTATTGAAGAAGCGACCCTTATATTTCCAGTATAGGAGAACCATCCTTACTAGTAGACAAATCCTTGATAGAGAAATCCAGGAGTACTAAATGTTATACAAGGTTGAGCTGAGACTGCTCAACAATTTATTACAAGCACACCGATATAATACATAAAGGCGGATATGACACAAGGGTATGGTGGTATAACTACTGACTCATAATAAAAGTGGTGGTGGATATGTCACAGTGACGTGGGTGACAAGACTCCTAAATCTTCTGACTCATCGAGCGCGGAGTGTGGCTCGATGATTTTATTCGGAGTAGCGGAAGCGTATATGATAAAAGTGACCAATTCCAGGATCACACGGGATCGACTAGGACTCCTCTAGGCGCCGGACTCGCTATCGAACTCTTCATCCATAAGATCGCTTTCACAACATCTCGCCAAATCAACAAGCCGTGAGTACTTTGAATGTACTCGCAAGACAGTTCGGACATCAGATATAACAAATGAAAACATGATGCACATGAGCAGTTTAGCAATGCACACCCAGATAATAAATTTGCAAGGCATGTTAAATAAAAAGGGAAGTCAGGCGGTAGTCCTCCCGAAATCCCAATAAAATAACTGAAGACCGATCGGGTGTCTGAAGCGACGCCTCGAAAGGGTAAAAATAAATTAACATGCCGCAGTCGGGCATCAGAGCACACCGCATAAAGGGCTTATATTGAAATGTAAATGGCGGTCGTGCACGATCGGACGTCTTAAGCGACATCTCGAAAAGGGCTTATAATGAAGGTAGATAACAGGGATGCCACAGTCAGACGTCTAAGCGACATCACATAAAGGGCTTATATCTAAAGTAAATAACAAGAATGCCACAGTCGGACGTCTGAGCGACATCACATAAAGGGCTTATATCGAAAGTAAATAACAAGAATGCCAGAGTCGGACGTCTGAGCGACATCACATAGAGGGCTTATATTTCATCTTTCGTATTCAAGCAGTTCACGAATTTAAATCATTCCAGGGAAATACTCATCACATAATAATAAACGGGTCAGTCCATCCACGAAATAACATTCAGCTGGGTTTAACACTCATGTTCATTTACCGGAGATTGTCACTGAGACTTACACTGAGATGGACGTTGAGACTGATACTGACACTGACATAGATGAGTTGACCATAGTCCTTGACCGTAGATACGGTTACTCGAATGGTTTTGACTCTGCAGAGTTTGTACTTCTTAACCACGGCTAACGGATTTCAGTAGTCACAAAGGACCAGTTCCGTTTATGGTATTTTAGAAGAAACACATCTAACCAGTACACACCCATTCCACATCCCGATGCCAGGAATCACCCTAGGCAACGTTCAAGAAAAACTTTGAGACAGGGAGGCCACAACCTCGAGTAGCATGGGATCAAATTTATATCGCGCGCTCAAAGGGGTGCCCCCTCTCGGTCCCAACCGGAAACACCCATGCCCCCTGACCGGATGACTGGCTTTAATCCAGGGCCATGGAACCCTCATCACGGCCCCTCTATTTGGTTTGTACGAGGAAAGAGGTTTGCAACTTACTAAACCATATTCTTTGCAGAAAACATGTGGTAGCACAAAAAGGAAACGGATGGTAACGTGACTTCATCCACGTTAACACTGGAGTTGAATGGTTTGGCATAAGACTGGCATGCTTCAACAATACCATCTTACCACCTTTCATGTCACCACATGATCATGTAAACTCACATCAAATAACACATCGAGTTTCGAAGCTCACTTGTATTAGCTTTTGCATGCAATATAACACTCACTGATATCCATATAAACATGCCATGAAATAACTACTCAAGCAAACATGCAAAACACTCATCATATCAAAGGTTCAAACATAATTGCCTGGTTCGGAGTAGTCGGAGTCTAGCTCGGTGAAGTTTGCGGTTCCGTCACCTCTTCCGGTATCTACGGTATAAAGAAAACGCGTACTAACATAAATATCGTGTGAGCACAAAAAGTGTTCCAAATATTTTTCAAATAAATATGATAGAACACTAGATAGAAAAATAAAGATGACAAAAAAAGAATCAATTAAAAATCATCTTTTGTTAAAGAGTTATTAAGGTTTTAGTCCAGGGACTCATCTGTGATGAAACAGAAAGTTTCCAGGGGTTAATTTATAAAAACAGAAAACACTTCGGTAGAGAATACGTCTTCCAGAGGAGAAAACGCACCCGCACAGAAGGCGCCAACAGAAAACAGTTTGAATAAAAAGAAAAAGCTGACGAGGGGGTCCCACCCGTCAGGTTTGAATTTCAAACAGAGCCACCGGCGCCCGAGCGCCGCGGTGGTCGCCGGCGGCGATCCACGGCGAGGTAGGGGAAATGGAGGGTACCAACAGACTCACGGTGCTCTCCCACGTCTGTGGGTGGTGGAGTTGGTCGTCGGCGAGCACCACGTCGACGGCGGCCCCAACCCCGGCGGACGGTTGTTCGGGCGTTGGTGGATCTCGTCGGGGAGGGCTGCAAAAGTCGAATTGGGGCTCGGGTTAGAGCGTTGGGTGTAGTAGGAGGCGACTCGCACAGTCTGGGAGGCGGGGGTGGTCTCACCAGAGTGCATTGCGCCGGAGCCCGAGGCGGATCGGGGCGGCCGGAGTCGAGGAAGAAGACATCCTCGAGGTCCTCCTGGTGGCTAGGCGGGGCTCTGGTGAGGTGGAGGAGTGGTGTTGGGTCGAGAACAAGCTCGAGGGCTCCTTTTATAGCCGGTCCGAGGCGGTGGCCGATAACAGGATAACTTCGGCAATGATTACGGCGAGGCAGTGGTCGATCAGGTGATTTAGGGGGCTAGGCATCATCGTGATGGTCTACTGGTTCCGTTCAAGTGCTAAGCTTGGCCTGCCTTGGGCGATACTCCAAGTTCCCGACGGAACGGCCTCACGGGCACGCCGGGCGGCAGAGCGCGCTCAGGCTTGCTCAAAGTTACGGGCGACTGTGCTACAGCAAGCACAGGGAAGGAGATGGCCACGCGGAGGCCTCTGGTGGTGTCGGCGGTGCCGGACGGCGCCATTCTGCAGGGCTGGCCCCTGTTGGCCGCCACGGGTGGCTCTGCCACCGCGGAAGACGCCAGCGTTGGTGGGACACGTCGCCACCAACGCTTGTGCCCGTCCAAACGACCGTGCGGTGCTCTGGATAAGGAGGGGGAACAGGGAGCAAGGCGCCACTACAGTTCCTGGCGAGATCGACGCCGTGCTCTGAAGAAAACGACGCTATCGACTGAACCCAACACTAGAACTCTGAATTTTCTGAATTTGAACATCGACAGTGCATGCCAACTGTTCGATGAAATGATCTTGGCAAGTGGAAAAATTTTCTGGAGCTGATCTTTGGTGAGGTTGTCTCTTGATGCATCTAGGGGCTGCGTGAATTATCTCAGATTTTTAGGAAGAGAAAACATTGAATTTTACCAAAAATGGCAAATGTGGTCCAAACTTGCAGTGGGCAAAATTTGAAAATTTTGAACTTTGGACCAGTGATCTTGATCGATCTTGGTTGAGGGTGCTAAGGACTAGTCAGAGGAGTTTGTTTGAGACCAAAACTCAAAACGAAACTGGTACTTCCTTTGTAAATCACCTAGGTCCAAAATAAAAGACATAAATTTTTTTGAGTGTAAAATAAATAGAACAAAAATCAAAAATGGGTTGGACTTGCTGGGATTGGATATTTGACTTGACCCACAGAGGAGGGAGGGGTTTTGGAAGAAAATTTCAACAGGAGGCATGGCAAAAGAGAATGGTTTGAATAAAAAGAATAAGTCCAAAACCCATAGGATTTCTTTTTAATTGAAAAACTTTCCAAAACTAATTGTGATGAGTCAACATCAAATGAAAAGCCTTCAATACCAAACACCAAGGTTGAGGATGACACAAAATAAAATACTTGTCATAAGAGAATTTTTTTGAGAAGGAGAGTCTTCTTAGAAAGATTTTAAATAGCCGCCTTCAAATCAAATAAAGAATTTGATGAAAAAACCAAATCAATTTTTTTGGAGTGTCACAACACCTACCCCCTTAGGAAAAATCTCGTCCCCGAGATTTCAGCTGATCCTCAAATAGGTGTGGGTGTTCTGCCCGAAGAAAATCCTCTCTTTCCCATGTTGCTTCATCCTCGGTGTGATTGCTCCACTGAACTTTGAAAAACTTAATTGTTTTCTGACGGGTCCTCCTTTCAAACTCCTCCAATATTCTTATTGGGTGTTCCCTGTAGGTGAGGTCTGGCTGTACGTCAATGTCCTCATGAGATACCTGCTTTTCTGGGTTGCTTACACATTTCCTCAATTGTGAGACGTGGAACACGTCGTGGACGCCCCGATGCCTCTTCGGGTAGGTCTAGTTGGTAGGCTACGGTGCCTCTTCGCAACTACACGTAAGGGCCCGATAAATCTTGGTGCTAGCTTTCCTTTAACTTTGAATCGTTGCAGGTGTCCCTCATAGGAGATACTCGTAGGTACACATACTCACCAGGTTCAAAGCTGACTTCGATGTTTTCGATCGTAATAACTCTTTGTCGGCTTTGAGCTGTCTTGAGTCGATCCCCTGATTAGCCTAACTTTCTCCTCATCTTCCTTGAGCATATCTGGGTCAAGATACGGTTGTCTCCTCGCTTTCGACCAATTTAATGGAGTACGACATCTCCGCCCATACAAGGCTTCAAAAGGTGCCATTTGCAAGTCGGCTTGGTAATCGTTGTTGTATGCAAACTCGGCATATGGCAAGCTTTCTTCCCAACTGGTTCCATAGGTGAGAACACATGCCCTCAAAGCATGTCCTCTAGAATTTGGTTTATGCGTTTAGTCCATCCCATCACCGGGGATGGTATCTTTATCAATGCCGCTTGAGTTCCCAGAGCTTGTTGTAATTGATCCCAAAATCTAGAGACGAATTGAGTGCCTCTCGGATATTATAGTCTTTGGGACTCCATGCAGGCAAACTATGCGGGAGAGATAAATCTTGGCAAGCTTCTGAGTGGTGTAGGTTGTCTTTACGGGAATGAAATGTGCCACCTTGGTTAATCTATCTGTGATGACCCATATGGCATCATTTCCGTGTTGTGACCGCGGTAGTCCGACAATGAAATCCATCCCAATTTTGTCCCATTTCCACTCAGGTATCCTGTTTGGCTGCAATAGTCCTGCTGGTTTCTGATGCTCGGCTTTAATGCGATGACACGAATCACAACATGCAATGAATGTGGCTATATCCCTCTTCATACCGTGCCACAAAAAATTTTCCTGAATGTCCTTATACATTTTGGTTCCTCCGTGGTGGATTGAATATGGAGCGTGTGGCCTTCGGCTAGAATTTGCTGTTTGAGGTCTTCTATATTTGGTACGCAAAGTCTGTCTCCGTACCATAATATTCCCTTATCGTCTATGACAAATTTTGAGGCCTTGCCCAAACTCACTTTTCTTTTTATGCCTTCGATGCTGGGGTGTCCATGCTGAGCCTCCTTAATCTGTTCCATTATGGTAGGCTGTATTTCCAAATTTGACACATTGCCCTCAGTGACCATCACCAAGTTGAGTTTGGCGAACTCCTGCTGGAATTCAGGTCTCAAGTTTGGTAGACCGCTGTTGCCCGAAGTGGGGTTCCGACTAAGAGCATCTGCCACTACATTCGCCTTTCCTGGATGGTAGTGAATGCCAACATCATAATCTTTCACTAATTCCAACCAATGTCGTTGTCGTAAATTGAGTTCTGGTTGCGTGAAAATATACTTGAGGCTTTTATGGTCCGTGTATATTTCACAACGATTCCCAAGTAAAAAGTGCCTCCACTCTTTGAGTGCATGAATGACTGCTGCCAACTCCAAGTCATGAGTAGGATAATTTTCTTCATGCTTGTGAAGTTTCCTGGAAGCATATGCGACTACTTTGCCTTCTTGCATTAATACGCATCCGAGGCCCTTCCGGGATGCATCACAATACACCTCAAAAGTTTTGTGTATGTCTGGCACAACCAATACTGATGCTGTTGTTAATTTCCTTTTGAGTTCTTGGAAACTTTACTCGTAAGCTTCAGTCCATACAAATTTCTTATCCTTCTTGAGCAACTGTGTCATTGGTTTTGCTATGGTGGAGAACCCTTCAATAAACCTTTGGTAATATCCTGCCATTCCCAAGAAACTTCATACATCCGTTACGCTGGCTGGTGGTTTCCAGCCAAGTACGGCCTTGACCTTTTCCGGGTCTACGGCAACACCTTCTTGGGTTAGTACATGGCCTAGAAAACCAACCTGTCTTAACCAAAATTCACATTTGCTGAACTTGGCGTATAATTGATGTTTCCTTAATTCTCCCAAGACAATTTCGAGATGTTCAAAGATGTTCTTCTGGCGTCTTGGAGTATACCAGAATATCATCGAAGAATACCAAAACAAATTTGTCCATAAATTTCATAAACACTTTGTTCATGAGGTGGACAAAATATGCGGGGGCGTTTGTTAGTCCAAACGGCATTACTGTAAATTCATACAGCCCGTATCTGGAGGTGAATGTTGTCTTGGGGATATCTTCTGCCCGTACTTTTAATTGATGGTATCCCGACCTCAAATCAATTTTTGAGAAAACATTGGCTTGAGTGAGCTGGTCAAACAAATCATTATCCGTGGCATCGGATACTTATTTTTGATGATGACCATGTTTAGTGCTCGATAGTCTATACATAATCTCAATGTCCCATCCTTTTTCTTGGCAAATAATACTGGTGAACCCCAAGGTGAGGAGCTGGCCCGTATAAATCCCTTGTCCAGCAATTCTTTTATTTTCTTCTTTAGTTCCACCAACTCGGAGGGTGCCATTCTATAGGGTTTCTTGTAAATGGGGGTGGTTCCAGGTGCTAGTTCAATGCTGAATTCTATTTCCCGGTCTGGTGGCATTCCTGGTAGTTCTTCGAAATACGTCGGGAGCTCACACACCATCGGAACTTTGCTTAACTCGAACGCCCACCTTGTTCAACCATGGTTGTCGTGATATTTGTCTTTCTTGAGCTGCAATTTTATTGTCTTCCCGTGATGATGGGTAAGAATTACCAAGTTGAAGCAGTCAATAAATCCTTTGTTGGTGGTTAACCAGTCCATTCCTAGGATAACATCCAGTCCCTTATTTTCCAATACAATGAGGTTTGCATGAAACTTTAGTCCCTCAAACTCAATAACCACACCTTGGCAGTAACTCTGAGTAACTTGCTTAATCCCGGGGACTTGATGATCATGGATTTTTCCAAGGGAAGCATCGAAAAATCATTTTGCAAAGCAAATTTCTTTGAAATGAACGAGTGAGAAGCTCCAGAATCAAACAAAACCATGGCAGGTATTGTGTTGACAGGGAACGTACCGAGTACGATATCCGGGGCATTTTGTGCTTCCTCCTTGGTCACATGGTTCAAGTGACCCTTCTTGTGATTGTTATTGGGGTTGAAGTTGTTACGTTTGGGTGCTGAATTATTTCCACCGTTGTTTGGCTTGGAAGCTGAGTTTCTTGGCTTTGGGCACTGTTTGGCATAGTGCCCTTCCTCTCCACAAGCGTAGCAAGTAACACCTGGGCGGTATGTAAAATCCTTGTCCCTTGCATGAAAATTTTGTTTGGGCGTGGATCGTTGGTTGTGGACTTGTTTGCTCCATTCTTCTGAAAATCAGTCTTGCTCCGGTTGTTGCGAGGATGAGTAGTCTGGTCCCTTTTGCGCTTGCGAAAATCCTCCAAGCTGTGGCGCTCATTTTCCAATGTAATGGCTTTGTCCACAAGTGTTTTGGAATCCGGAAAGGTGTGTACGACCAGCTGGCATTTAAGTGCTGGTGCTAGACTGTCCAGAAATTTTTTCCATCTTTTTATTTTCAGTCATGTGCTCTTCGTTGGCATAACGAGATAATTGAGTAAACTGACTGTTGTACTCGATCCACATCATGCTTCTCTGCTTGAGGTCATCAAACTCCCTCTTCTTGATCTTCATAATGCTTCTTGGGATATGCACCCCACGAAAACCTTCTTTAAATTCTTCCCAGGTGATGTTATTTTCATTGGGGTGCATGTGTAGGAAATTTTACCACCATGATGCAGCTGCTCCAGTGAGATTGTGAGGTGCATATAGTACCTTCTCACGGTCTGAACATTGTGCAATAATTAATTTCCTTTCAATGTCTCGAAGCCAATCATCGGCCTCAAGTGGTCTATCAGTGTGAGAGAATGTTGGGGGACGCGTCTTTTGTAGTTCAGACAGTTTGGATTGCTGCTGATACGGTCCACGGTGATTTCCCATATTGATAACATGATTCATCATTTCTTGATGCTGCTGCTGGCTTTGTTCATAAAGGCGGCATATTTGAGAAAATGCTGCTTCAACGCCTTGTCGACTTGATCGCCCTGTGTGAAATTGTTACTTGTCTGCGTACCATAATTTTCTTCCAGCGGACTTGGCATAGAACGAGTCCAAGGACGAGGCATTTTCCACTCTGGGGTATTTTTGTAAAACTCATGAGGAAAGAAAACTGAGTCGCAGAAAGAAATAAATTTGCAAAGGCAGAATTTTAAAAACCCAAGATTATTCAAGAAAATACTCGATTGCGCATGGAGAAGGACCGCTCAGTACATATCTTACATGCAAGCAGTAATTATACAATACATCACTCAGGACGTGCGTACACATTCCTGACATGTTATTTAAGCTATTGACTTCTCCCAGTTCCTACATGGTGCGCACACAACTACTTCTCACCAAACCTATATACATATAAACATATCACACAAGCTGGCATATCGCGCGGCTGCTAGGCGCACTCAGTCGGAGATGGTAAGGATTTCCCTTGGCCTGCCGAGGGTAAGACCCAGTGATGCTGGGGACTCAACCTCCTCCTCACTAATAGGCTCCAGCGCCAAGTGTCGAGTTGTGGAGCTGGTGCGGGCACGACAGTGTGGTGCAAAGACGGATCGAGTAGGAGCAATGACTTGGTCAAACTCCTCAGTGGTAGGCAGGTGACGAGCGGTGGCGAGGATGGCGGGTGAATAGGATGCTGAGGACGAGACGTAAGTCAGTGGTGGTGCTGTGTGGAGGAGCTCCCTCCTGTTGTCGGAACAGCCCTGAACTGAGTCCATACGAGCAGCCACAAGGTCATCCACGAGGTTATCAAAAGCTGCCTCAAGAGCCTTGAGATACTCAACAAGCATCTCAATAGCCTAATCTCGCTCTCCCCTAGTGCAAGCGAATGCATAGTGACAAGTGTATGGCACGTGGCATGGGAGGTAGCGGTAGCGACGAGTCTTCATCGAAGGAAGAGCATCCCGGAGACGAGCTATCGCCTCCCGGGCAGCCATCTGCATGGCATGCCTCTCCGTAGGGATGGCCCTACCCACAAATCGGAAGTGGCGTGACTCCGAACGCCCTCCCTTGAATTGCACCGCGGCCTGGTGCATGGATAGACTGTCGTTGATCTTGTGCTGGTAGAGTGTGAACACTGGACGAGCCGATGGCCCAATCGCGATCTTGACGTTGTAGGTGAGGAGCTTGATAAATCCCTCAGGTACATTGGTGAACACCTGTGACTCACAGTCGCCGCTAGCCATCTACAAAAGTAGACAAAAATTCCGAATAGTCAGATCATAAATTTATGATGACTAACAGAAAAATTGCTACGTTTTGCAAAAATGCTAAAATCGCACTTAAGACGCTAATAGCCGATTAGCGATCGCACCTAGTGGTTTCCTACAGTGAGCATGGCTCTGGTACCAAGTTTGTCAGGACCGGTTTTTCAATAAAACATTTATTGAAGAACCAACCCTTATATTTCAAGTATAGGAGAACCCTCCTTACTGGTAGACAAATCCTTGATACAGAAATCCAGGAGTACTATATATTATACAAGGTTGAGCTGAGACTGCTCAACAATTTATTACCAGCACGCCAATATAATACATAAAGGCGGATATGACACAAGGGTATGGTCGTATAACTACTGACTCGTAATAAAAGTGGTGGTGGATATGTCACAATGACGTGGGTGACAAGACTCCTAAATCTTACAGCTCATCGAGCGCCGGAGTGTGGCTCGATGATTTTATTCAGGTAGCGGAAGCGTATATGATACAAGTGACCAATTCCAGGATCACACGGATCGACCGACTCCTCTAGGCGCCGGACTCGCTTATCAAACTCTTCATCCATAAGATAGCCTTCACAACATCCGCCAAATCAACAAGCCGGTGAGTACTTTGAATGTACTCGCAAGACAGTTCGGACATAAGATATAACAAATGCAAACATGATGCACATGAGCAGTTTAGCAATGCACACTCAGATAATAAATTTGTAAGGCATGTTAGATAAAAAGGGAAGTCAGGCGGTAGTCCTCCCAAAATCCTAATAAAATTACTGAAGACCGATCGGGTGTATGAAGCGACGCCTCGAATGGGTAAAAATAAATTAACATGCCGCAGTCGGGCGTCAGGGCGACACCGCATAAAGGGCTTATATTGAAATGTAAATGACGGTCGTTACAAATGTATCGCCTTAAGCTTACATCTCAAAAAGGGCTTATAATGAAGGTAGATAACAGGGATGCCACAGTCGGACGTCTGAGCGACATCACATAAATGGCTTATATCGATAGTAAATAACGAGAATGACACAATCAGACATCTGAGCGACATCACATAAAGGGCTTATATCGAAAGTAAATAACAAGAATGCCACAGCCGGACGTCTGAGCGACATCACATAAAGGGCTTATATTTAAAGTAAATAACAAGAATGCCACAGTCGGACGTCTGAGCGACATCACATAGATGGCTTATATTTCATCTTTCGTATTCAAGCAGTTCACGAATTTAAATCATTCTAGGGAAATACTGAGCATGTAATAATAAACGGGTTAGTCCATCCACGGAATAACATTCAGCTGGGTTTAACACTCATGTTCATTTACCGGAGATTGTCACTAAGACTGACACTGAGACGGACGTTGAGACTGATACTGACACTGACATAGATGAGTTGACCACAGTCCTTGACCGTAGATACGGTTACTCGAATGGTTTTGACTCTGCAGAGTTTGTACTTCTTAACCACATCTAACGGATTTCAGTAGTCACAAAGGACTAGTTCCGTTTACGGTGTTTTAGAAGAAACACATCTAACCAGTACACACCCATTCCACATCCCGATGACAGGAATCACCCTAGGCAACGTTCAAGAAAAACTTTGAGACGGGGAGGCCACAACCTCGAGTAGCATGGGCTCAAATTTATATCGCGCGCTCTAAGGGATGCCCCCCTCTCGGTCCCAACCGGAAACACCCATGCCCCCTGACCGGATGACTGGCTTTAATCCAGGGCCATGGAGCCCACATCACGACCCCTCAATTTGGTGTGTATGAGGAAAGAGGTTTGCAACTTACTAAACCATATTCTTTGCAGAAACATGTGGTAGCACAAAAGGAAACGGATGGTAACGTGACTTGATCCACGTTAACACTGGAGTTGAATGGTTTGGCATAAGACTGGCATGCTTCAACAATACCCCATCTTACCACCTTTCATGTCACCACATGATCATGTAAACTCACATCAAATAACACATTGAGTTTCGAAGCTCACTTGTATTAGCTTTTGCATGCAATATAACACTCACTGATATCCATATAAACATGCCATGAAATAACTACTCAAGCCAACGTGCAAAACACTCATCATATCAAAGGTTTCAAACATGCTTGCCTGGTTTGGAGTAGTCAGAGTCTAGCTCGGTGAAGTTTGCGGTTCCGTCACCTCTTCCGGTATCTATGGTATAAAGAAAACGCATACTAACGTAAATACCGTGTGTGCACAAAAAGTGTTCCAAATATTTTTCAAATAAATATGATAAAAAACTAAACAGAAAAATAAAGAAGAGAGAAAAAGAATCAATTAAAAATCATCTTTTCTTAAAGAGTTATTAAGGTTTTAGTCCAGGGACTCATCTGTAATGAAACAGAAAGTTTCCAGGGGTTAGTTTATAAAAACAGAAAACACTTCGGTAGGGAATACGTCTTCCAGAGGTGAAAATGCACCTGCACAGAAGGCGCCAACAGAAAACGGTTTGAATAAAAAGAAAAAGCTGACGAGGGGGTCCCACCCGTCAGGTTTGAATTTCAAACAGAGCCACCGGCGCCCGAGGGCCGTGGTGGTCGCTCGTGCCGATCCACGGCGAGGTAGGGGAAAAGGAGGGTACCAACGTACTCACGGTGCTCACAAGGCCTGGGTGGTGGAGTTGGTCATCGGCGAGCACCACGTCGACGGCGGCCCCAACTCCGGCGGACGGTGGTTCGGGCGTTGGTGGATCTCGCCGGGGAGGGCTGCAAAAGTCGAATTGGGGCTCGGGTTAGACCATTGGGTGTAGTAGGAGGCGACTGGCACGGTCTGGGAGGCGGGGGTGGTCTCACCAGAGTGAATTGCGCCTGAGCCCGAGGCGTTTCGTGGCAGCCGGAGTCGAGGAAGAAGACCTCCTCGAGGTCCTCCGGGTGGCTAGGCGGGGCTCTGGTGAGGTGGAGGAGTGGTGTTGGGTCGAGAACGAGCTCGAGGGCTCCTTTTATAGCCGGTCCGAGGCGATGGCCGATAACGGGATAACTCCGGCGATGATTACGGTGAGGAAGTGGTCGGTCAGGTGATTTAGGGGGCTAGGCATCATCGCGATGGTCTACTGGTTCCATTCAAGTGCTAAGCTTGGCCTACCTTGGGCGATACTCCAAGTTCCCGACGGAACGGCCTCACGGGAACGTCGGTGGCATCGCCCCCTGTGCTTCTCAGGCCACAACGACTGTGCTGCAGCATGCACCGGGAAGGAGACGGCCATGCGGAGGCCTCTGGTGGTGTGGGCGGTGCCGGACGGCACCGCTCGCAGGCTGGCCTCGCTGGCCGCCACGGGTGGCTCGCCATCGCGGAAGACGCCGGGCGCTGGCGGATGACGCCGCCACCGACGCTTGTGCCCGCCCAAACAACTGCAAGGGCGCTCGGATAAGGAGGGGGAACAGGGAGCTAGGCGCCACTGCAGTTACTGGCGAGATCGACGTCGTGCTCTGAAGAAAACGACGTTGTCGACTGAACCCAACACTGAAACTCTGAATTTTCTGAATTTGAACAACAATAGTGCATGCCAACTGTTCGATGAAATGATCTTGGCAAGTGGAAAATTTTTCTGGAACTGATCTTTGGTGAGGTGGTCTCTTGATGCATCTAGGGGCTGCCTGAATTATCTCTGATTTTTAGGAAGAGAAAACAATTGAATTTTACCAAAAATGGCAAATCTGGTCCAAACTTGTAGTGGGCAAATTTTGAAAATTTTGAAAATTGGACCAGTGGATCTTGATGGATCTTGGTTGAGGGTGCTAAGGACTAGTCAGAGGAGTTTGTTTGAGACCAAAACTCAAAAGGAAACTGGTACTTCCTTTGTAAATCACCTAGGTCCAAAATAAAAGACAGAAATTGTTTTGAGGGTAAAATAAATAGAACAAAAATCAAATGTGGGTTGGGCTTGCTGGGATTGGATATTTGACTTGACCAACAGTGGAGGGAGGGGTTTTGTAAGAAAATTTCAATAGGAGGCATGGCAAAAGAGAATGGTTTGAATAAAAAGAATAAATCCAAAACCCATAGGATTTCTTTTTAATTGAAAAACTTTCCAAAACTAATTGTGATGAGTCAACATCAAATGAAAAGCCTTCAATACCAAACACCAAGGTTGAGGATGACACAAAATAAAATATTTGGCATAAGAGAATTTTTTTTGAGAAGGAGAGTCTTTTTAGAAAGATTTTAAATAGCCTCCTTCAAATCAAATAAAGAATTTGATAAAAACCAAATCAAATTTTTTTGGAGTGTCACATATACTGATCATTTATGCCTTGTTTATTTCAGTCATTCACAATGTGATGTTCATTATGTGCAAGTCGGAACTATGCCGCTCGACTTCATCAATACCAGTTTGAACGACTATATGTTGTTCCAGTTATGCCTGGTGTAGTTAACACATGCCCTTTACTTCAGTTTTACACATTTATCCAGTGTGATGTTTAAGCATTACCGACGTTCTATTCATTTTCAACAATAGCAGTTTGAATTGCAATATTTGATGGCTGTTAAGCCTGTTGTCGGTAACTTTTCCTTCCATTTTATATCTGCTTTAACAGCATGCTGAAACCAACACATTCAAGCTATCATTTGGAGATAATGTTGTTTACCTTTGCTATATTTGTTTGATGTTAAGGTCGCTGTACTTATCATGCCTTTCCACTACTTATGCAGGACAACAACGGGAGTGGCGACCATTTTCCGCCGAGGTTAGTTTCCTCCCTTGGCTTGTACTCCCCTGTCGTTCCATAATGTAGTGCATATAGATCAAGGTCTGGACACTTGTTAGCTTCCAATATTGACTTGTTGCTTGTAGGTACATATGCCCTTGGCAAAGATCCACGCGTCGACCCTTTTGCGTATGGGGCAATGAGATATTCATGAACAAGCATCAAGTGAGGAAACTGATAAGGATTATTAGCAAAAAGATACGAATGGTGGCAAGCAAATTATTTGTTTATGCTCTATCCAACACAACAGTGAGATGTAGGATGGTAACTACAAACTCTGCAGCCTTCTCTTTTTACTGCCCATGATGAGTTGTTGGACAACAATGTCTGAATCTTTTTCGTTCTCAATGGTTCCCGAAGCAGTTCACTCAAGATTACCTCACAAACTACATTATTGGTGGACACACAATGAAGTTCAAAGTATTTCATCCAGACTACGATGAGCATCGAGAAGTCCTAATGAAGACAGTGAAGGATGGACGGGTAGCCATCACAAGGGGCTGGCCTAGAGTCGCGCACACATTACGCATGGAGGAGGGCACAATATGGGCATTCCGCTTCACCTTCTCCAGCAACCAGAATGTCTTTCGCCTCTCTTTACGCCTTTTAGTACAACTGTGGTTCATCATTCTTTACTTGGTGCTTCTGTAGTTCTTCAGTATATGTACATGTGCATCGAATTATGCATTCGTGGTTGAACTCATATTTGTAATAAACATGTTTGGATATGAAATAAGTGATTGCCTACTTTCAGATTCAAAATATGTGATTTTCAAGTTATGGATTAATTAGAGATTACACTGCACACAGTTTGTGAAAGTGAAATGTATGCGATAGACGTGGAGGTTAGACACGTTTCTAGGATCCACTACGTGTGTGATCAATCACTACTGCACACACGATCAGCCAAGAAAAAACGTGTGCGATTAACAACAACATCGCACACAGTTCTTTCTTATTAAATGTTTGCGATAGTCACCTTATCACACACGCTTCACAATTATGGCCTGTTTGTGATGTTGTGCGCATTGCAAACGTTTGGTCATAGAAGAACGTGTGTGATAGGTCGATCATCCGACGCGGGTATGACAGATGAATCATGTGGGATGTATTCAAGCTTCACATACAGTTTTATAGCGACAACTGTGTGATCTCTTACATCAAATCACACACAGTCTTGGAAAAGTAAATGTGTGTGATTGTCTAGTTATATTATCGTGATCTATTTTTGATGGGTCGCGCATCATAAATGTAGCACCACAGAATACCAACTTCGAGGGCAATGTGAGAATAAACGAGTAGGGAGTATTGTATATGCATCAAGGCTCCTATCCCCGATGGTTTCCGGGTCGTATGGGAAGGACCCCCCTATCGCAGTCACTCACTTGGCGACGGTTCAGAACGCCGTCGCGGAAAGGGGTTAAAAACCATTTATATAGCACCTCGTTGTACCAGTGATTAATCGTGAATTTATTAGAATACTCTATGTGCTTCACCTATATCTTTTGAGCTAGGTAGTTGCTCTAGTGCTTCACTTATATCTTTTTAGAGCACATCGGTGGTTTTATTTTGAAGAAATAGATGAACTCTCATGCTTCACTTGTATTATTTTGAGAGTCTTATAAATTGTCGGGGGGATGAACCCTGGGCAGGCAATAGAACCCGATCCTTTAAAAAAATCAGGGCCAGCATCGCCCCTCAATCCGGCTTGTCCTTGGCAGGGCTCCGCAACCCGGTCAAGACCACAACCTGGCCAGGCCTGCGGACGCATGTCGGCCAGTCCTAGCAAGTCAAGACTTCTTCAAAAAGTAAGCACCATCATGGTACGCCCCTCGACCCGGCCACGGGTCAGCTCCCATCCCATCCAAGGCATACAACGGAACAAGTTCCCATGATGAGATGAGCAATGCAACAGTGGCCCACCAACCCCGCAGACCAGAGCGAGCGTGGCAACAGTGCCACACCAACCCAGCTGAGCAGGGCTGGCGTGGCTACAGTCCAACCCAGTCCTGCTTACACAAGCCGAAGGCGACCAGGCGACGCGCCACTATAGCCGAGCCGGCTCAACCACTCTGTGGCGCAAGACAAGATAGGGGGGAACATTGCCCCCGGCCCACGGGGACCGCCCCCGGAGAATCCGACGTACCTAGGGAACCGGCAGGCCCTAACGCCGGCTTCCCAGATGCTGACATCTCGGCCCCACGGCCATGTAACTTTACCATTGTAGCCCTGGGGGGTTAACCTATGAAACCCCCCAAGAAGCCTCATGCACGAGAAGACACACATGATCAATAGAACACACACAAGGAGAAAGAGCATCCTATGCTTTGTCCTGTCTTCTTCCCCCCCCCCCCCCCCAAAAAAATAGCTCTAGGAGCAAGCTTGTAACATCCACATATAAACCACACTCGGTAGGACTAGGGGTGTTATCTCCTCGGAGAGCCCCGAACCTGGTTATGTCTTGCATCCCTTTCTCGCTCATGCCAACCTCGCCTCTGGAGCCCACCGGTGCCCTCGAGCCTACCCCTATCTTTAGCCATCCTTTGGCATCTGCCATGCACCCACCACGACAGTTGGCACCCACTGTGGGGCAGCTCGAGGTCCCGACTGGAGACACATTCCAGATGGGGCCCTTCATCTACTTTGGTGAGCACATCACGCACTACGCGTTCCCTGCGCTCGGCTCACCGTTGGCTGGCCTCGCCAAATCGCTCATCGCCAAATTTGGCGTGCTCCGCATATCTGACGCGTCCGCGGCCGATGAGTACCCCAGTGGAGTGCTCGACGTCACCGACTTGCATTTCCCCCTCGGCGGCGACATCTCTGCCGGGGTGGCGGATCTCTGCATCCGGGTGGAGGTGCTCACCACCGACTCCGGCTCCACTTCATCCAGCGCCGTGAAGAAGGCCACTGCCGCCAGGGTTGCAACGAAGTGCGCCAGCATGCCCGACCTACTGCGCGCCACGATGTAGAACCTCAGCGTTCCCATCGCCACCGACATCAACGCCACCAATGCTGCAGAGGACTCGCTCACCAAGAGAGCCGCAACGCCATCGGACGAGGCTCGACGCTGTTGCTATGCAAAGACCGTTGAGTCCGCCAAAGGGGAGCGCTGACGACAAGATACGAGTTCACACCGGCCGCTGCTAAGCCCGACCGGATTGCCGAGGTGCGGGAGCGTGGCGGCGCCATCGGTCGCGTGCTAGGTGCGATCTCGCCCTTCTACGACACCCCCTTTAAGAATATGCGCGCCGCGTAGGCGGCCGCCATCGGCATGGAGCAGCTGCAGGGTGAGGAGCTGCAGGAGTGCTTGCGGCGGATGAACGAGCTTCTCCGCGCTGCGAATGCGCAGCAAGATCACCTTGACCGCCCCACGGGATCCGTCTAGTGCCGCACCAAAGAACCCGAACATCCAAACACGGCATCCATCCCGCCCCCCAGTGAAGCTCATTCCGGCCATCCCCAAACCCTGTGCAACCGCGCCCCGACGACTAGCGACGGCCTAGGTAATGAGCCGGCTCCGGAAGACCTATGCCGATAAGATCGACCCACGCAATCCGCGCGACGTGCCCGTCCGACTTCGGTTGATCCGGCTCCCCACGGCCCGGTCGCGAGCCGGCTAGGCCTGCGCGCCATTTACGACACCGCCGCCCACCATCGCCTCGATCAGCTTGCCCTCTCCTTCGAGCTGTGGGAATAAAACGCTGTTGGGCCGGCTTGCTTCGGTCCATGCATCTGGGATGAGCCTTTCCACAAAGGGTTCACGCGACACCCCCAAGTACAATGGCACCGTCAAGCCAGACGACTGGCTTATCGACTACACCACCACCATCGGCATCGTCGGCTGCAATCGCCGCCTTGCCGCCTACCCTGTCTGCCAGCATCATCAACGCGTGGGTTGACTTAGATAAGGCCTTCGTGCGCAACTTCACCGGCACCTACAAGCGTCCCGGCCGTCCTAGTCAACTCGCCATGTGCAAACAGGGGCCGACCGAAACCGGCCGCGAGTACCTCGCACGCTGGGCCGAGCTTTAGAACACCTGCGAGGGCGTCCATGAGGTCCAAACCATTCGGCACTTCATGAGCAGTTGTCGGGATGGCACCCTCCTCAAGCACAGGCTCCTGCGCTCCGAGCCAACCACCATGGTCGCGCTCATGGTCATCGCGGACAAGTACACCAACGCCAACTCCGCCATGAAGATCCAGGTGGTGCTGGATGAGGGCGGCAAGGTGACGTTGGCACAACCCCCCCAAGCCGGCTGGCCAGAGCAGCCGCCAGCAGAAAAAAAGCACAAGCCGATCAGCAGGACCCACGCTATGTGTAGGACCTTGAAGTATGTCTAGAGGGGGGGTGATTAGACTACTTGACCAATAAAAAACTTAACCTTTTCCCAATTTTATAGTTTGGCATATTTTAGCTATTTTAGGACAAGTCAAGCAATCATCACACAAATCAAGCAAGCATGCAAAGAGTAGCTTATGATCAAACACATGATCATCAATGTCTCACAAGCATAGTATCTCAACCAAAAGCAAACAAAGTTTGAAAAACCACCAAATAAAGCAAGAGAGAACAAAAGCGACACACTCTCTCTCTCGAAGCCTATGATCTATACATTTTTCTCCCCCTTTGGCAACAAGTTACCAAAAAATTCATAGAAAATGCATAGTGCTAGATCGACTCTCAGGCTTGATCTTCATGTGGTGGTGTAGAGATGGCTCCTTGGACGAAGACTTCAGTTGATGTAGATGGAGCTGGGGCTGGTGGCACTGAGGCTGTAGCTGGTGCAGATGAAGTTGCTCTTGTGTCAGAAACTGACACAGCTAATGACCTCTGGGCTCTAGGCACTCTGGCAAACACATTGGTTGTAGTCTTGCCCTTCCTCTCCTGCATGTCCTCTTGTAGCTCCTCCACTGCAGTCTGAATCCCAGTTACTTTCACATCTAAGTTATAGAACTTTTGTTCTATCATTCTCTCCAGGCTCTCCTGGTTTTGAGTTAGGGTGGCCAATCCCTTCTCAATCCTCAAGGTTGATGCTATCAAGTAACCAAGCTGCTCCTGCTTGTTCTTCAAGAAATACCCAGATGCCTCCTCTTGAGTTGGCATCTTGGCAGCCTTCTCCCTCTTTGCCTTCTCCTTCTTCTCCTGAGCTTGAACTGATTGTGGATCATCTTCATTCAAGATCACCTCATTGTCCTCAAAGTCTGGATAAAGTGGAAAGTGTTCCTTATCCAACTGATATTTTCCTGTGCCCATCTTTGAGTTCATCAATTCTTGAATCTGAGGTGCATATCCACAGCTCCTCTTCTGATCTGCTGCAGTCCTCTTAATAGTTTTAATGATCAGGCTCATGACTTTAAAATTATGTGGCACATCAAACACATGCAACATGTTGATGGCATGCCCTCTGATCATGTTATGGTCACCAGACTTGGGCAAAAAAGTGTGCCTCAGAATCCAATTTATGGTTGGCAACCCTGACAGCAGAAAGTGAACTGATCCAAACTTGTGAGTTGCTAATGCCTTGTTTGGAATTTCCTTGTACATGTGAGCCATTGAATTGTGATCCTTTTTCTTCTTGGCATAAATGTCTAAGTCATCCTCATTTTCTTCTGGGGCATTTATCAGCTTTGCCCACTCCTCAACAGTTGACTGGTACCTTGTACCTTCAGACATCCAAACAATTCTCCCATCTGGGTAGAAATGTGTTGTGGAGTAAAACTGCATGATAAGCTCATCATTCCAATTTGTGAGCTTTAGCCCGACAAAATCTGCAACTCCACAAGCAAAAAAGCTGTCCTGCACTCCAGGATAGTGCTCTTCATTCTCCTTCATGAAGTTCCAGTCGACCCATCTCATGTCACAGACAATGGGCTTCTTGTCCAACAAGATTGTCTCATAAAAGTCCTGCTGTCCCTTTGTATGGAACCTGTAATCAACAGCAATTCTTCTCCTTGAAGCATATGGATCTTCCATTCTCCATTTCCTCAATCCTGAGTCCTTCCTGACTCTCATGTTCTCAGCCACAGGATGGGCATCATTGTGGTCTGGTATCTTGGGCTTGAGCTTCCTCAGAACTTGTCCTTCTTCATCTTCCTCATCAACCTCAACCTGGGGCCTTGTTCTTCAAAGAACGGAATACTCCTAGTATTCCTCTTTGGTGCAGACTTGGCCTTGGGGGCAGCTTTGGGTGCTTCCTTGGGCTTAGATGTGGCAGCCCTCGATCTAATAGCATCACCCATAAGCTTTGGTGCCTTTGGTTCTGGTGCAGCAGGCTCTTCCTCTTCCATCATGGAAGGCTTCCCAATTACTCCGCCATGGTCATCTTGACCCTTTCCTTCCTCTTCTTGCTCTCAAAGAATCGGCTCTTTGGGATCAGGATTTTCAGGCAGTTGAGTTGTTGTTCTGGCCTTGGACATTGGTTGTCTTCCTGCAGGCCTTTTGATCTTCATGACCCTTTCCTTCTTGAGCACTTCTTTCTTGGAAGTAGCATCATCTTCCTCAGCTCTATAATCTTCATCCTCTGACTCTGAAGTTCTTTTCCTCCTTTGCCTAGTAGCAGCCTTAGGCAAATTGCTAGGAGTACTTCTGCTCCCTTCATCTGAAGTTGAGGGACTAGTGCCCTCACTCAAGTCTATCTCGCTCTTCCGACTGCTCGATGTCACTTTGATCGACATACCGCAAAAAGTCGATCACGACCTCGTGAAGAGTTTATAGATGAGATAGAAAAGATGAGCATCACAAAATGCAGAGGTTTTTGCAAAAGAATGACTCAAAAGTTCAGTTTTAGTTCCGCAGAGAAACATTTCGGATCCACCGATTTTCAAACTCGGTGATATCGAAGCAGTTTTGGAACCTAAACTGATGATCTCGGTTGGACCGAGTTTCAGTTCGGTGGCACCGAGACTGCTAGGGTTTCACAGAATTCTCAAATCGGGTGCACCGATTAGTAAATCTCGGTCAGACTGAGAGTCAATTGTGCAATGGCATATGCCAAATCGGTGAGACCGAGTTTTTCAACTCGGTGGGTCCGAGATGGTTTCGGCGGAAACCTAAACCTAAAAATTTGAATCTCATCTAATCTATGAACTACTTCGGCTGGATAGAAAAGTTGCAATCGTGGCAAGATTCAATATGAAAACAATGTGCTAGGAATCAGACGTGGATAGCACAAAGATCAAGTCCATACCCTAACTTGGTGGTGGAATTGCGACGACGGCAACGGCAGAGACGAAATCCGTCGACGGCGGCGAAGACCAGCGACAGGAGGCTGCTGGCAGCGAGGAGACGATCCGGAGACCACAATGGCAGAGCGAGCTGATGCGCGGGCAAAGGGTTTCGGAGAAATTTCCAAAATTATGCCCGTGACTATATATAGCCCGATCCTGTCGGTGTGACCGAGTGGAACAACTCGGTGGCACCGAGATGCATAACTGTGTTCGATTCTGAACTCGGTGTGAACGAAAAGTTCAAATCGGTTGCACCGAGATTGAAAACTCAGATCAACTTGATGATCTCGGTAGGACCAAAATGGTAGGATTGGTCAGACCGAGAATCACTAAGAGGTTTTGGAAGTTAAGTCTATGACGAATCGGGGACTCCGAGTGCTCCTCACACAGAGTGGTTCGAATCTGACTTGATCAAATTTTGTGATGTAGCATGAATAGAGTTTGAGACGAGAAAAGCATAGATAGCTAAAGAAGGTTCTTAGGCATTCTTGTCCATCCAGTGGGCACAAAGAAAAGAAACCAATTAAGCAAAACAACAAGTGGATGTCCTTGAATGAGTAAAATATGCACCAACATGCTCACACAGTAAGATGGCAAATGAAATATGTGGCAAAGCATGCACAACCAATTTAGCAACTATCAAGCAATTGGCGATGACTAGGTCATCTATATATGAGTATATTGACTTAGGAGTCAAATGAGAACATTTGATCATAGGTCATACTCATCGTTTAAGCTCAAGTGGGGTTACCACTTTTACATAATGCATTAATGTGTTCATGAAAACATTTGGTTACCTTGTCCCTTGCCTTACCAACATGAAGGTTTGTGACTCCTTAAACTAGTGCAAGATGTGAAAGTTGATTGCACTTGTTCTTGCCAAAATGATATGAGTGAAGAATGTTGGCGGAGTCGCCCTCAAGAACACGCTAGTTCTTCTTCTTGGGGATCCACATCATCTTGTTGGGAATCCTTGGAGTTGTAGTTGTACTTGATGAAGTAGAACTTGACGTAGTCTTGGGGACCCACTCGAACGAGGCTTTAGGTGCTTCTTCAAATGCATCAATCTCTTCTTGAAGCTTGTCCTTGCCTTTGTTCTTGTGGTCTTGTGGTGGAAGATCATCTTGAGCTTGTGTCCCCTTGAAGGAAGTAGGATCATACTTCTCTTGTTGAGGAACAAACTTCGCCTTGGGATATTGATCTTCTTCCCACTCAACTCCATTGGCATTGAACTTTCGCTCAAAACCAACACCTTGATTCTTCCGTGTCTTCCTTGCTTATGCATAATTTCCTCGAATTGCTTACTCCCGGCAAGGCTCTTGTAAACACCTTTCTCTATAATCCCCTTCAATAAACTATTTTCTTGCTCAAGTGTAACTTGGCTAAGAGAATCATTAGTGGAATCAAGAGAACTACTAGAAGCAATAACATTGGATTTGTCATTATTATTGTTACTACTAGAGGAAGTAACTTTCTTGTACTTGTTACTAGACTTGACTTGAGGCATATAAGAAGATAAGAGTAAACGCTTGGCAATGTAAGAAGAACTTTTCTTGCGAAGATCATCATTGATTGCCTTTAAGAACTCATGCTCTTGCTCAATATTGAGCTTTTCAAAACGTAACTTCTCATGAGCCCTTAGAAGTTCTCGATGATCTTCGAAGATAGTTTCATGAGCCATCTTAAGAGTGTTTAGTTCTTAGTTAGAAGCTCAATTTTCTCCTTATCATTGTCATTCGTTTGATTAGCATGATTAATTGACGTTCATCATAGCATTCATCACTAGAGTTGTCAACAAGTAAATCATCATCTCCTAGCAAGTCATCTTTATCACTATTAAAATCAACATACTCGGGATGTGTTACCTTAGGACCTTTGGCCATGAAGCATCTTCCAATTCCTTCATTTGGTGAATCAAATATGTTGTAGGAGTTGGTTGACACAAGTGCTAGACCGGCAACACCTTCATCTTGAGTATATTCGGAGTCGGAGTGATAGCTTCTCTCGGAGTGATGGTCGGAGTCGGAGCCGAAACCCATTCACCAACATGAGCTTGATGTCTTTGCTTTGTGTAGCTCCTTGATGACTTGTCCTTCCTTTCCGAATCCTTGCTTCTCCGTGAGGGTCTTCATTCATAACGATCATCTCTACTCCTCCTCTCTCTCGGTGGTGATTCTTCTCTTTTGCTTCTTCTTTTGGAGAATCTTCTTCTTTTGTAAGGTGTCGTACACTCATTGGAGTAGTGTCCGGTCTCCCACAATTGTAGCAATTGGCGCTCTTGACTAGAAGATCTTTTGTCATTGTAAGACCTTGACTTGGAGCTTCTTTCTTTGCTTCTACTTTTGTAGAACTTGTTGAAGTTCTTCACCATTAAGCTCAATTCTTCATTGAAGGTTGGTTTCTCACTTGATGATGTGGGGGCTTCACTTGAGGCTTTGTAAGCACCACTTGACTTGTTGTGAAGTTCCTCCTTATCCTTGAGTGACATCTCATGAGCAACAATCCTTCCAATGACTTCCGCTATTTGAGATCTTTGTAGTTTGGCATCATTTGGATCAGTGTGCACACGGTATCATACTTTCCATACAATGCTCTTAGGATCTTCTTGATGATGAATTTGTCGGTCATCTCTTCATTCCCTAAGCCGGCAATCTCATTTGTGATAAGAGCAAGCCTAGAGTACATTTCAAATGACACCTTCACCATCCTTCATTTTGAACTTGTCAAGTTGACTTTGGAGCACATCCAACTTGGATTCCTTGACGGATTCGGTACCTTCGTGCATATCAATCAAAGTATCCCAAATTTCCTTTGCATTCTCAAGACGGCTGATTTTGTTGAATTCTTCGGGGCACAATCCGTTGAAGATGATGTCACATGCTTGAGTGTTGTATTGTAGCATCTTCAATTCTTCCGCATTAGCTTCACGGTTTGGTTCTCTCCCATCGAAAAATTCACCTTGCAAGCCAATACAAATAATTGCCCAAACGGCGGGGTTATGTCCAAGAATATGCATTTTCATCTTATGCTTCCAACTAGCAGAATTAGTACCATCAAAGTAAGGACCTCTATGGTGATAATTTCCCTCGCTAGACGCCATACTCTCCTAGGTTGTGAAACCGAGGCTATGACCACCAAAAGCTATGGAAATCAAAGCAAATGGAGACCAAAGCTCTGATACCACTTGTAGGACCTTGAAGTATATCTAGAGGGGGGTGATTAGACTACTTGACCAATAAAAACTTAACCTTTTCCCAATTCTATAGTTTGGCAGATTTTAGCTATTTTAGGACAAGTCAAGCAATCATCACTCAATTCAAGCAAGCATGCAAAGAGTACATTGGCAGCGGAAATTAAAGCATGCAACTTGCAAGAAAGTAAGGGGAAGGGTTTAGAGGATTCAAACGCAATTGGAGACACGGATGTTTTTCTCGTGGTTCCGAGTAGGTGGTGCTATCGTACTTCCACGTTGGTGGAGACTTCAACCCACGAAGGGTAACGGTTCTTGTGCTGAGTCCACGGAGGGCTCCACCCACTAAGTAGCAACCTTGTCTATCCCACCATGGCCGCCGCCACGAAGGACTTGCCTCACTAGCGGTATATCTTCACGAAGTAGGCGATCTCCTTGCCCTTACAAACTCCTTGGTTCAACTCCACAATCTTGTCTGAGGCTCCCAAGTGACACCTAGCCAATCTAGGAGACACCACTCTAAGAAGTAACAAATGGTGTGTTGATGATGAACTCCTTGCTCTTGTGCTTCAAATGATAGTCTCCCCAACACTCAACTCTCTCTCATAGGATTTGGATCTGGTGGAAAGAGGGTTTGAGTGGAAAGCAACTTGGGGAAGGCTAGAGATCAAGATTCATATCTTGGCCTCAACACATGAGTAGGTAGTTCTCTCTCAGAAATAGTAAGTTGGAAGTGTAGGTTCAGTCTGATGGCTCTCTCCACGAATGAAGAGGAGGTGGAGGGGTATATATAGCCTCCACACAAAATCTAACCGTTACACACAATTTACCAAACTCGGTGGGACCGAATCGTTAAACTCGGTCGGACCGAATTAGTAAACCTAGTGACCGTTAGTGATTTTCGTGGATCGACATGCATCTCGGTGAGACCGATATGGTTAGGGTTAGGGCATAACGTAATCTCGGTGAGACTGACATACAAACTCGGTGAGACCGATTTTGGTAATTAGCGAACCAGAGAGTTGGTCAGGTAAACTCGGTGGGACCGATTTGCTCTTTTCGGTGAGACCGAAATGTTACAAAAAGGAAACCGAGAGCTTACATTGCAATCTCGGTGGGACCGATCGCTCACTTCGGTTGGACCGAAACGTTACGAAGGGAAACAGAGATTAGAACCCCATCTCGGTGAGACCGAGATCCCTATCGGTAAGACCGATTTGCTTAGGGTTTGTGGCAGTGGCTATGACTTTTGGAATCGGTGGCGCCGGATAGAAAGAATCGGTGTGACCGATTTTGGCTTTAGGTTTAGGTCATTTGTGGATGTGGGAAAGTAGTTGAGGATTTTGGAGCATATCACTAAGCACATGAACCAAAAGGCTCATTAAACAACACCTCATCCCTTCTTGATAGTATTGGCTATTCCAATAGACTCAATGTGATCTTGGATCACTAAAATGTAAAATGAAGAGTCTTGAGCTTTTGAGCTTGAGCCAATCCTTTGTCCTTAGTATTTTGAGGGATCCACTTTCATCATCCATGCCATGGCATTCATTGAGCTTTCCTGAAATAATAGTCTTGGAATAGCATTAGCTCAATGAGCTATATGTTGTTATGAATTACCAAAACCACCTAGGGATAGTTGCACTTTCACTATGACAACCGCATCCTCGCGGCCACCGAACATGCGCCCGCGGCAGAGCCGGCCGACAAGGGCCGGCAAGTCGGCAAGATGGCGTTGCAACCCGCCATGATTTTCGAAGAGATGCTCGAGGCTCCCTGTAAGCACCACAGTGTCGCGAGGCCGTCAACGCACACGCTCCGGTAGTGCACCATCACCAAGCGCATCATGAGGGGTGACATCCCTCCGCCTCCCGCTCCAGCTCCGGGTGCACGGTAGCCGCCTCCGCCGCCTCCTGTCCCTCCCCCTGCTAACGGCATGATGCGCGATGAAGTCTACCCCAACCAGAACATGAGCTACGTCGTCTTCACCAGCCTTGGTGACGACAAGCATAGCAAACGCCTGCTCCGGCAGGAGGGGAACACCATTGTCCCGGCCGTGCCGGAATATATGCACTGGTCGAAGCGTCCGATCAGTTGGACCCAGGAGGACCACCCGGCCGTCATGCCGAACCCGGGTACCTACGCCCTCGTCCTCGACCCCACCATAGTTGCAGCTAGATGGACCTGCAAGTTCTCGCGAGTCCTCATCGACGGTGTCAGCAGCATCAACATCCTCTACCGCGACAGCATGACCGAGCTCGGCCTCGAGGCCAAGGACATGGAGCCATCCCGGATAGTGTTCCACTGCATCGTGCCGTGCCTCTCCTACTCCCTCTTCGGCCAGATCTAGCTTGACGTCCTGTTCGGCACGAGCGATCATTTCCGGCGCGAGCCTATCTGGTTTGAGGTGGTGGACCTGTCCAGCGCGTATCACGCGCTGCTGGGCCGGCCTGCGCTCGCCAAATTCATGGCGATCCCCCACTACACCTACCTGAAGATGAAGCTGTCGGGTCCCAAGATCCTCATCAATTTCGTTGGTGACTACAACAAGTCGCTGGAGTGCGCTCAAGCCGGTGTCAGGTTGGCCGAGTCATTGGTCATAGCCGAGGAGCGGCGCCAGCATGACCGAATCATCGCGCTGGCCAATGAGACGCCGGCCGTGCCGGTTTAGGCCAAGGAGCCGGCTGGCAGGGCCTCGTTCCAGTCGTCCAAGGAAACCAAGAAGGTCAAGCTGAACCCGGAAGACCCCAGCTGCAGCGAGTAGGTCGTCATTGGCACCCGCCTTGCTAGCAAATAGGAAGGTGAGCTCGTGGACTTCCTCCGTGAGAATCGGTGTTGGGGATATAACTATTGGGTATGACCCACCCGGAGGGCCCGGGTCATACCACTGGCGGTTCAACAATAACAAAGCCCATGGAGATGATTAAAGAAGGCGGTTCATGAAGCAGGCTTACTAAACGGCCCGAAGCACAAAGACGACTTGAGGCCTACAGGTGTAAACCGCCCTATACGTATGACTTGTAATGTAAGGCATGCATAGTTAGTCACCAAGCCACACACGTTGTGTATGAGCAGGCCGGGACCCTATGAGCCGCGGGGCGTCATCCTGCGTATATAAAGGGACGACCCGGCGGCGGTTTAGGTCAAGAGAGTACAGATCGAAAGCTAGGTCAAGCGTATTCGCTCCCTGGTAATCGAGACATAAGCAATACCACCTCAAACTGGATTAGGCCTTTACCTTCACTGCAGGGGGTTGAACCAGTATAAACTCTTTGTGTCCTTTGTCCCGTTTAACCCCTTTAGGCTAACCTAGTTGCGATGGCTCCACGACTAAGTCCTTCTGCTAGGACATCTGCTGCGAAAATTCCACGACAGTTGGCGCCCACCATGGGGCCAGCGCATGGTGGTTTCAAATTCTTACAGGGCAGCTTTGAAGGGATCAAGGGATACACTATGGGCCGGATGACCAAGAGTCGTCGCGGCAAGCTCCACATCGACGATGCAGGCTGGGGCCCCAAGGCCGGCTCAATCGAGTATGGGTACCGGGCCCGCTTCGGCGGAATCCATGTCTTCATCGGCAAGATCGGTGAACCGGGCCCTGAGCCGGCCATCTGCACCGACATCATCGAAACGGTTCAGTGTGCACGACCCGCCCGGGTTCAGCCCACCGTGAAACGTGCCTTTGTCGGTATCATCCATGGGGCGGAAATTGAGGATGGATCTGCATCTAGCGGTGAGAAGGCCATTTATTCTGATGGTGAGTCGTCCACGGGCAAGACCAACTCATTGTATCAGCTACAAGACGGCCAGCTTGGGGTTGTTCCAACGGTGACAGTATTCCGGAACCCTGTGAGCTGCCGAATAGGGTGGCGATCTACATGGCTGGTACTCAACCGGCGCTTGGTTCAACAACCACGGCGGCTACGACTTCCAGCTCGATGGTTGCGGCGATGGCTAGTGCTAGCGGCTCTGCGCGCCTGCCGGCTCAATCTCTCATCGAATTGTTAGAGTCTCTGGCGACTCTAATGGGGGTGGAGATAACCCCAGACAACAAGGAACAGTAAAAGGTGGAGGTTGCTAAGCTACGAGATGAGATAGCTCAAGCCAAGGAAGAGTTGGCGGCTGAAAACGCTAGGAGGACTGCAGAGCGGGCTGTCTTGGATGCTCATGCGCAGCGGATCCAAGAAGACTCCTTCCAGCTCATTGGATTAGAATGCTTCAAATGAGGTTATGAGCAAGAGACAACGGAGTCATCTACCCCCGGTTTATGAGCCGAGGAACCTCTTCAACACGCCCGGAGCACGCACCAGTGACCCGCCGGTGGTAAACCGGACGGTTGAAACGCCCAGAGCAGGAGCGCCAGTTCAGCCCACGCATGATGGGCCCTCCACGGGTGAATAATACCTCACCTCAGCATGCTGTAATGCCACAGGGTCATTACTCCGACCCCTTAGACAATATGATTGCTGCGGCAACATGATTGGCGGCTCTGCCAGTTGACGGTGAGTCCCCAACGACGGTTGAAACACGGAGGGGCAGAGAACTTCTTCAGACGACATTGGAGCAGCAAGCGGCTTATTCTTATAGTCGTGAGGGGATTCACTCAACCCCTCGACCAAGCCGGAGTTATAGTAGACACATTGACTCGCCGGCGGTTTCAAGTACTGAGCAGCGCCGTACCAACCCCGTGGACATGACCCGGCGCGCAATGGTGCCAATGCCCAGACTTTGGTTGATTAGGGCAGAGCACGTCGGGAGGCACAGCTTGTGACTCAGCTAGCGGCTCATCAACACGCGCCGGCTTACCCGATGACTTTGGTGGAGGCAGGCATGACCTTCAGAACCTTGGGTGTGCCATGTTTAGTGTCGGCTCTATGTAACGAGCGTCTGCCCAAGGATTTCAAGGGTCCTCGTAAGGTGCCTAATTACACAGAAGATCAACCCCCTCAAGCTTCGGTTGAGAGTTATGGGATGGGCATGGAGATGCTGGATGTTAGTGAAGCTGTGTGCGCTAAGTATTTCACCATGATGTTGGAAGGGCCGGCTCGTACTTGGTTGAAGGGGCTACCCGCCAACTTCATTGGGTCGTGGGCAGAGCTGAAAGCCCGTTTTATTCAAAATTTCAAAGATACGTGCAAGCAGCCTATGTCAATTGTGGATTTGGTTTCTTGTGTTCAAGGTGAGGGCGAGTCAACAACCAGCTGGGTGCGTCGAGTCTCAACTATCGTACACTCATCAGATAATATCAACGTCAGCTCAACAGTTTTAATGTTGGAGAAAAATTACCGTTTCCTTCCCCTCAAACAGAAACTTGGGCGGCTTAAGCGCCATTGTAATGACATGGGGGAGATCATTGCAGCCCTTGTCAAGTATGCCGATTCTGATGGTACCAAGGACCCCGAGTCTGATGATGAAAGGCCTGGCAAGGGAAAGAAGAATAGCGACATGAAAGGGCAGCAGCACAACCCGGCCTGTCAGGGTGGAAATGGTAAGCGCAGAGCTGAAGGGAGTTTAGACTTCGTGGCCAACACTGGTGCACGGAATAATAACCAGCATCGCAAAGGGAGGCCGGCTCAGTCTAGAGGCGCAAAATTCGACCTTGAGGCAATAATGAATCAGCCGTGTCCGAAGCACGGAACATGTGAGAGGCCATTGGCCCATTTGTGGAAAGATTGTTTTATCATGAGAGAGTTTAGGGATTCTCATCTTTGTCAGCATAACCACGGCCCGAATGGCGGTTCAGGGTCCGGCCCTCATGGTCCGGGTCAAGAAGGTGGCGGTTCAAATTTTGGTTTTCAAGGACAAGGTAATCAGGGTGGTTACAACCAACAGAATAATCAGGGGAATCGACAGTAGCAGTCTGGTTACCAAAGTAACCCGAAGTAGTTGAATAGTGGGTAGTACCACATCTTCACCACGAGTTTATGTAAGCAGGATCAGAAGCTCCATAAAAGGGCAGTGAACACAGTTGAATCGATGGTTCCCCGTTATTTGCGATGGTCTGAACACCCTAGTCTCTGGAGCCGTGAGGATCACCCGCCCCGGGTTGACAATCCGGGTCACCTAGCGCTGGTAGTAGCGCCTCAGGTTGGTGGATACGAATTCACTAAAGTACTCATGGATGGGGACAGTAGCATCAGTATCCTTTACTATGAAACTTTCCATCGCATGGGATTGACCGAAAAAATCTTAAACCGTCGAACATTGTTTTTCACGGTGTAGTGCCTGGTAAGTTGGCATATCCAGTGGGTAAAATATCTTTGGAGATTGCCTTTGGGGATGAGTATGATTCCAGATCTGAGACTTTAACCTTTGAAGTGGTTAAAATCAAGAGCCCTTATCATGCTCTATTTGGGCGGCCGGCTTATGCTAAGTTCATGCAAGGCCTTGTTGTGTTTATTTGCAGCTAAAGGTGCCGAGTCACAAGGGCACTATCACAGTGCATGGGAGTCGCAAGATAGCCTTGGAGTGTGAAGAAGGTGATGCTGCTTATGCTGAGTCTGTTTGTGCAATAGAGGAGTTGAAATTTTACAAGGATAATGTTGACCCGGCGGATATGACATCTTTGAAGAAGCCAACCACAGAGCATTACCCCTTGTTGAATTTTAAATCGGCAGACGACACTAACCTAGTTGACTTTGTTCCTGGCGACTCATCCAAGCAGTTCAGCATCAGTGCTAATCCGGATCCGAAATAGGAAAGCGTGCTCACCGGGTTCGTCCGTGAGAACCGGGACATCTTTGCATGGAAGCCTTCAGACATGCCAGGTGTACCGAGGGAACTCGCTGAGCACACTCTCAATATTGATCCAAAGTTTAAACCAGTCAAGCAATTCCTTCGCTGTTTCAATGAAGAGAGGCGCAATGCTATTGGTGAAGAAGTGGCACGGCTCTTGGCGGCTGGTTTTATTGTTGAAGTTTTTCATCCTGAGTGGTTGGCTAACCCGGTGCTGGTACTTAAGAAAAACGGCACCTGGCGCATGTGAGTCGATTATACGGACTTAAACAAGGCTTGCCCAGCTGATCCCTTTGCTCTCCCCCATATTGATCAGATTATTGATGCTACGGCGAGTTGTGAGCGTTTGAGCTTTTTGGATGCTTATTCTGGTTATCATCAGATCAAGATGGTGGTTAAGGACCAGGAGAAGACAACCTTTGTTGCTCCCTTTGGAGCCTTCTGTTACGTGTCTATGCTTTTTGGGCTCAAGAGTGCCCAGGCGACTTACCAGCGGTGTGTGCAAAACTGCCTTCATGATCAGATGGGCGCAATGTTCACGCTTATGTGGATGATATTGTGGTGAAGTCCAGGAAGAAGGAGACCCTGATAGATGATTTAAAGGAGACCTTTGACAATCTCTGGGTCTACAAGATGAGGCTTAACCTGGCCAAATATTATTTTTATGTGCCAGCAGGCAAGCTTTTGGGTTTTTTGGTTTCGGAATGGGGTATTGAAGCTAACCCGGAGAAGATAAAGGCTATCACCTCTCTGGCTAAGCCAGCATGTATCAATGATGTTCTGCGTTTGGCGGGTTGTATTGCGGCCCTAAGCCTGTTGGGTGAGAAGGATATCCCTCTGTATCAGATGATGAAGAAGACAGATTGCTTTGTCTGCAGTGATGCTGCTGATCAGGCATTTGAGGCCTTGAAAAAAAAAATTCCTGAGCTGCCGGTTCTTGCTGCTCCCATTGATAAGGAGCCCTTGTTGCTATATGTGGCTACCAATAGCCGAGCTGTTAGTGTAGCCATTGTGGTGGAAAGGAAGGAATCAGGCAAGGAGCATCCGGTTCAGCAGCCAGTTTACTACATCAGTGAGGTTCTTATTGAGTCCAAGCAGAGGTATCCGCATTGGCAGAAGCTTGTGTATTTGGTGTTCATGGCTAGTCGAAAGCTCAAGCAATATTTTCTGGGTCATCCATCACTGTGGTTAGTTCTGCTCCTTTAGGGGATATTATTCAGAACAGGGAAGCCACTGGTCGGGTAGCCAAGTGGGCCATTGAGCTTGGACCTCATGGATTGAAGTATATGCCTCAAACAGCCATTAAGTCTCAAGCACTTGCGGATTTCATAAATGATTGGACAGAGCTGCAGATGCGTGAGAAGAAGCCGGATAACACATATTGGACTATTCACTTTGATGGATCTAGGCAGTTGGAAGGTTCGTGGGCTGGAGTTGTCTTGACTTCCCCACGAGGTGATAAATTTTCTTACGTTCTCCGGTTAATGTTCCCTTGTACTAACAATGCAGCTCAGTATGAGGCCTGGCTCCATGGTCTCCGAGTGGCTAAGGAGATGAACTTAAGCCGGGTGAGGTGTTTCGGCGAGTCAGATCTGATGGCTCAGCAAGTTTCTGGTACTTGTGATTCCAAGGATCCACTCATGGCGGCTTATCATCGAGAGGTTGATGCTATCGCGGGTCACTTCAAAGGTTATCAAGTTGAACATGTTGATCACAGGAAAAATGAGGTGGCTGATGCTTTGAGCCGGTTAAGGTCCCAGCATAAGCCGGCACCACCTAACACTTTCCTGGATATTCTGCATAAGCCTTCGGTCAAATTACCTACAGAGGAAGAGTTAGCTAATCCTGACCCGGAAGCACAATTGGTGGCAGCTCTTCATGTTATTCCTGATTGGACAGTTCCATATTTGGCTTATATGAACCGGGCCGAGTTACCTGAGGATGAAACTTTGTCCAGGAAGATAACCCGACGGTCTAAGTCAATGTCTATTGTCAATGGAGAGTTGCATTATCGCAGTGTCACAGGGGCGTTTCAATGTTGCGTTTCTCCTGAAGAAGGCTCCGAAATTTTACGGGAGATTCATGAAGGAGATTGTGGTCATCATGCCGGCTCTAAGTCTCTCGTAGCCAAAGCTTTTCGTCACAGATTTTATTGGTTGGCGGCTCATGCCGACGCAGAAGACATGGTTAGTAAATGTGATGGTTGTCAGAATTGCACGACGAGCTCATGTTCCGGCTCAGTAATTGAGGATGATTCCAATTGATTGGCCATTTGCCGTCTGGGGGCTTGATATGGTTGGGCCTTTCAAAAGGTCCAAGGATAAGAAGACCCACCTTTTGGTGGCGGTTGACAAATTTACAAAGTGGATTGAAGCAGAGCTGGTTAGTAAGTGTGACGCAGCGATGGCGGTTCAATTCATCAAAAAGGTGGTTTTCCGTTTTGGCTTTCCCCACAACATTATAACTGATAATGGCACTAATCTGTCCAAAGGTGCTATGAAAGAATTTTGTCAACGCGAGCATATTCGACTTGATGTATCCTCAGTGGCACACCCCCAGTCTAATGGTCAAGCTGAGCGAGCTAATCAAGAGATTTTGCGAGGCATCAAGCCCCGGTTTATGGTCCCTTTCCAAAGGACGCCGGGTTCTTGGGTGGAGGAGTTACCCTCAGTGTTATGGAGTATCAATACTACCCCCAACTGATCTATGGGTTACACACCTTTCTTCATGGTCTATGGAGTAGAGGCGGTTCTCCCTAGTGACATCCGTCATGATTCGCCCCCTGTGGCGACCTATGTTGAAGCTGATAATGAAAAAGCACGTGAAGATGCACTTGACGTGCTGGATGAGGAGCGTGACCTTGCGGCGGCTTGTTCAGCGATTTACTAGCAAGATCTACACCGTTATCACAACCACCGGGTTAAAACCAGAACCTTTTCAAGAAGGCGACTTGGTGCTCCGGCTTATCCAGGATCATACTGATATGCATAAACTACCCCCACATTGGGAAGGGCCTTTTGTGGTCAGCAAGAATCTGAACAATGGGTCATATTATCTCATCGTTGTTTGAGACGACAAGGACTCACGCACATCGGAGGAGGAGACCCGTCGGCCGTGGAATATTGCTCATATTCGGCCTTACTATACTTTAGCCACCGGCTCTTGTGATGTACATATTTTGACGATGTATATATTATGATGAGTATAATAAAGCCGACATCCCTGATAATTCAGGGCCTTTGTAGTTTCATTTATTCGAAACTGAGTCTTTATTGTCCTCTCACATGATCACTTAAGAGGCGCGATCCCCGAGTTATAGGGACCAAAGAGAGTTGGATGCACAACACAGCTCAAACATAGGTACCCTCTGAGCAAAGCTCAGAAATATATCACTTGGGGGCGTCCTGTTCAATGAACACAACTATATTTACCCTTTTGATTGGTTTGGATGCCAGCTGTATTCACCAAAAATCCGGTTTATCCTGCCTATATGTCACACCCTGCATTTTGTAACATGTCATTTGCATTAATAAAGCATGAAAATTTGGACCAACAAAAACTTTTGCTTATTTGGCTTTTTATTTGACATGGATTTGTGTCTGTGGTTTCAAGTGCTCATGAAAGCCATAATATAGCTCCACCTTCTATACTTCATCTCCTTGCCCCAAACTTCTGTCGAGTGATCATGCCATGTGTATAGTGAAATATAGTATTTATTACAAAAATAATTTGGCAAATAGTATTTCTAAATTTAGTTTTCCAAAAACCCTTGAATTGAGGTTTGCACTACGAGCACTTGATTTGGGGTATGAAAAATATTTCAAAGAGTATATTTGACTCCTATTAGGTATAGGACTCCCATAAACCACAAAGATATAATTTTAAAAGTTATTTTCCTATTTTATTTAAAGGCTTTTTCTTTGGGCCAGAAATGGTCTTTAATAGGTTAAAATTATTTAACCATTTCGACAATATTTGAGAAAATTTAGGGAAACTCAGTGGACATATATTTTACATATATATGAGTTTCAACACATGGTCATGATTAAAATATTGGGCAAAACCCTCCAAACCATTTCTGTCCATTTCAAGTATTAGAAATATTTCTACAAGAAATATTTTCAAATAAATCCAGGAAAATTATAGCAAGTCACATATGCATAATGTGATGATCTTGCAAAGTTTCCTCTCAATCAAAAGTGCCCCAAAACCCTCTCTGTCCAGATCCAAGTTTGAACAACTTTACATTGCCAACTTTCTCCATTTGATCCCAAACTTTGTGGACATGTTCAAGTACCCAAATAATGACACTATACCAACTGGTGCATCAAGGAGAAGAAATTAGCTTAGCTAGATCTAAGCAAATCCATTTCTGTTGATTTCTAGGGTTTACAAAAGTTGCATTGGCTACTTTTTCCATTTGACATAAAAGTTTGTGGGCACTACTAATTTGTGATGCCACTCACTCTTGTTAAGTCTCAAAGCAAGTTGAGCAAATTAGCTATCCCAAACCACCATCAAACACCTTCTGGCAGAATTTAAAAATGCTTGTTTCAACCCATTCCACTAATCTCCATGAGCTGACATTTTTACCACAACCCCTCCTAGTCCCCCTCTAGCACCTGTATGCTTTTCTGCCCGAGGAAGTAATGATGAAGGCGGGAGAACCCCATTTTTCTTCTCTGGACAGTGGATTCCTCCCTCTCTCTCAGGCTCCTTCTCTCCCCTCAGCTTTCCAGAGCATCCAAGGCTCCCCAAAACTTTTGCCCACACGTCCTGCAGCCTCTAGATGCAAGAGGATGCGCGAGGACGCGGGAAAGCCGCAGATGCCGGCCAAAGTCGCGCTCTCGAGCGCTTGGTAGGGCACCCGACCGTTGACGATGTGTCCCTCGACCGCCTCGAGCCTCCCGCGCATGCCAGTCGATGCCCCTCGACGTCCGCTCCACGCCTGCATGCCGCCCACTTGCTCCTCAAGGCCTCCTCTCTCTCTCCGCAGCTCAAGGCCAGAAGGCCGCCTTCGGCCAATGCTTATGTGCTCCCGTGGTCTGCTCCCATCTTGTCCCACTACTCCTCTCTCTCCCTGGCACCCTAGACCACCCCCACGAACACCCCCGAGACCTCCTTTCCCTCTCTAAGGGCCGCTAGAGCCGATCCCGCGGGCAACCGTAAGCCACGCCTATGGTGGACCTCGGCCGGCCCATATAAGACAACCCCGAGCCTCCCTCTCACTCCCTGTCGCTCACCCACACTCCTAATCAACCTCCCGCACCATTCATTTGTCTCCAGAGCCGCCCGAGCTCGAGATCGAGCTCGAGCTCCGCCGGGCTGCCTGCCGGGTGTTCACGCTGCACAGCCTCCCCCCCCATTCTCTCTCGATCTGGAACCGAGCGGCATCACTCATCCTTTACCCTCTCTTCCCCGCTCTTTTTGCAGCCGGGAACGGCCGGAGCCACCGACGCCCGAAGCACCTCCGCCGTGTGACCTTGTCGCCGGCAAACCAGCCTGCTATGGCAACCACCTCCACCACCACCCGAACAGCGACATCCCCATTAGTCCAACGGTGCCACTCGCTCGACCTGCCGTGCCCTATAGTGTCGCGCCGACCTCTCTGCCACGAGGTTAGAGATGACAGGTGGAGCCCACCTGTCATCCTCACCTCTCCCTCGCCCCTCTCTCTCTCTCACTGGCGCCTAGGAAGAAGAGGAGGAGATTGGGAAAGAGAGGGCGAATAAAACGGCAAGGGTGAAGTGGGGGAGAGGAAAAAGAGAGGCAAATGGCAAATAATGTAATGCGAGAGATAGGGATTGTGATGGGTACTTGGTATGTTTGACTTTTGTGTAGACTCCCAAGAACGGCACCGTAAATCCTTCTTGCTGCGTCGAGCTATGCGTTGGTTTTCCTCAAGAGGAGAGGATGATGCAGCAAAGTAGCGTAAGTATTTCCCTCAGTTTTTGAGAACCAAGGTATCAATCCAGTAGGAGGCCACGCGCGAGTCCCTCGTACCTGCACAAAACGATAGCTCCTCGCAACCAACGCGATTAGGGGTTGTCAATACCTTCACGGTCACTTACGAGAGTGAGATCTGATATGATGAGAATAGACCCGGGGGCCACAGGTTTCACTAGTGGCTTCTCTCAAGAGCATAAGTATTCTACGGTGGGTGAACAAATTACTGTTGAGCAATTGATAGAATTCAGCATAGTTATGAGTATATCTAGATATGATTATGTATATAGGCATCATGTCCGAGACAAGTAGACCGAAACGATTCTGCATCTACTACTATTACTCCACTCATCGACCGCTATCCAGCATGCATCTAGAGTATTAAGTTAAAAACAGAGTAACGCCTTAAGCAAGATGACATGATGAAGAGGAATAAATTCATGCAATATGATAAATACCTCGATGGCAACAATACAATACGTGCCTTGCAACCCTTTCTGTCACTGGGCAAGGACACCGCAAGATTGAAACCAAAGCTAAACACTTCTCCCATTGCAAGAACTACCAATCTAGTTGGCCAAACCAAACGGATAATTCAAAGAGACTTGCAAAGATAACCAATCATACATAAAAGAATCCAGAGAAGATTCAAATATTATTCATAGATAAGCTGGATCATAAACCCACATTCATCGGTCTCAACAAACACACCGCAAAAAGAAGATTACATCGAATAGATCTCCACGAGAGAGGGGGAGAACATTGTATTGAGATCCAAAGAGAGAGAAGAAGCCATTTAGCTACTAGCTATGGACCCGAAGGTCTGAAGTAAACTACTCACACGTCATCAGAGAGGCTATGGTGTTGATGTATGATACGTCTCCAAAGTATCTACAATTTTTATTGCTCCATGCTACTTTATCTACTGTTTTGGACTATATTGGGCTTTATTTTCCACTTTTATATTACTTTTGGGACTAACCTATTAGCCAGAGGCCCAGCCCAGAATTGCTGTTTTTTGCCCATTTCAGTGTTTCGAAGAAACGGAATATCAAATGGAGTCCAAACGGAATGAAACCTTCGGGAACGTGATTTTCCAACTGAACGTGATCCAGGAGACTTGGACCCTACTCCAAGAAGTGCCAGAGGCGGTCACGAGGGTGGAGGGCGCGCCCCCTACCTCATGGGCCCCTGGCGCCCACCACGACGCATTCTTCCTCCTATATATACTCACGATCCCCAAACGATCGTAACAGGAGCCAAAACCTAATTCCACCGCCAAGCAACCTTCTCAGATCCACGAGATCCCATCTTGGGGCCTGTTCTGAGCTCCACCGAGGGGGGCATCCACCATGGAGGGCTTCTACATCAACACCATAGCCCCTCCGATGAAGTGTGAGTAGTTTACTTTAGACCTTCGGGTCTATAGCTAGTAGCTAGATGGCTTCTTCTCTCTTTTTGGATCTCAATACAATGTTCTCCCCCTCTTTGATGTAGATCTATTCAATGTAATCTTCTTTTTGCGGTGTGTTTGTTGAGACCGATGAATTGTGGGTTTATGATCCAGTATTATCTATGGAAAAGATTTGATTCTTCTCTGAATTCTTTTATGTATGATTGAGTTATCTTTGCAAGTCTCTTCGAATTATCCGTTTGGTTTGGCCAACTAGATTGGTAGTTCTTGCAATGGGAGAAGTGCTTAGCTTTGGGTTCAATCTTGTAGTGTCCTTACCCAGTGACAGAAAGGGTTGCAAGGCACGTATTGTATTGTTTCCATTGAGGATAACAAGATGGGGTTTTTATCATATTGCATGAATTTATCCCTCTACATCATGTCATCTTGCTTAAGGCGTTACTCTGTTTTTAACTTAATACTCTAGATGCATGCTGGATAGCGGTCGATGAGTGGAGTAATAGTAGTAGATGCAAAATCGTTTTGATCTACTTGTTTTGGACGTGATGCCTATATACATGATCATTGCCTAGATATACTCATAACTATGCTCAATTCTGTCAATTGCTCAACATTAATTTGTTCATCCACCGTAGAATATCTATGCTCTTGAGAGAAGCCACTAGTGAAACCTATGGCCCCCGGGTCTATTCTCATCATATCTATCTCTATCACTTTATTTACTTGCTTTGTTTTTACTTTGCTTTTACTTTTTACTTTGCATCTATCTATCAAAAAATACCAAAAATATTATTTATCATATCTATCATATCTCACTATCGTAAGTGATCGTGAAGGGATTGACAACCCCTAATCACGTTGGTTGCGAGTTGCTATCGTTTTGTGTAGGTACGAGGGACTTTTGCGTGGTCTCCTACTGGATTGATACCTTGGTTCTCAAAAACTGAGGGAAATACTTACGCTACTTTGCTGCATCATCCTCTCCTCTTTTGGGAAATCCAACGCAGTGCTCAAGAGGTAGCAAGAAGAATTTCTGGCACCGTTGCCGGGGAGGCTCACGCAAGCAAGTCAACCATACCAAGTACCCATCACAATCCCTATCTCTCGCATTACATTATTTTCCATTTGCCTCTCATTTTCCTCTCCCCCACTTCACCCTTGCCGTTTTATTCGCCCTCTCTTTCCTAATCTCCTCCTCTTTTCCCCGTTGCCTTTTTGTTAGCTCGTGTGTTAGTTTGCTTGCTTGTCATCATGACTAGTCCCTTATCTACTCCTATGTCTCCCGAGTTTGAAGTTCTTCACTTCAAGCAAAGGCAAGGAGAAAACTTAAAAGATGCTTGGTATAGGATGATGGAATCTTATCGTAAATGGACCCTAGAGGTGAACTATAGAATTCTTCTTTGGAACTTTTATGTTGGGTTAAATATGACATATAAACAACTCCTAGATTGCATGGCCAAGGGAAATTTCATTGAGATTGATACCAGTATTGCGCATGAAATTATAGAGGGAATGGTGGGAACACCACCCCAAAAGGGAGGATCTCATCCTACCCAGGAAGAAACCCAAGTGTTTGAGAAGATTTGTGAAGTAACAAAGATTTTACAAAAGTCTCTTGAGCCTCTTAAAAATATTAGCGGAAATCTTAACCGTATGAATATGTTGATTACTCTTTGTAATAAACGGTTGGATTCTATAGATCTATAAATTTCTGAGTATGACGGGAAGAGGGAAGAACCTCCCGGATTTGAACATGACTCCGCTAAAAAACTGAAAATTAAAGATGGCAATACCTAGATCTATCCTTGCTTTTATGCCTAGCTAGGGGCGTTAAACGATAGCGCTTGTTGGGAGGCAACCCAATTTTATTTTGTTTTTTTGCTTTTGCTTCTGTTTAGTAATAAATAATACATCTAGCCTCTGTTTAGATGTGATTTTATCTTTTAGTTAGTGTTTGTGCCAAGCTAAACCTATTGGATCTTCTTGGATGATAGTTATTTGATCTTGCTGTAATTTCCAGAAACTTTGCGCTCAGTGCCCGAATTGTTACAAATCACCAGAACCTGATGAAATACTGATTCCAATTGATTCTGATCAATAAACAAATTTTCCAGGTCGTCTAATTTTGGTAAAAATTTTAGAGTTCCAGAAGTTTGCGTTAGTTACAGATTGCTACAGACTGTTCTGTTTTTGACAGATTCTATTTTTCCTGTGTTGTTTGCTTATTTTGATGGCTAGTAAAATAGTTTATAATCCATAGAGAAGTTGGAATACAGTATTTTTAACACCAATATAAATAAAGAATGAGTTCATTACAGTATCTTGAAGTAGTCTTTTGTTTTCTTTCTCTAACGGAGCTCACGAGATTTCTGTTGAGTTTTGTGTTGTGAAGTTTTCAAGTTTTGGGTGAATTCTTTTGATGGATTATGGAACAAGGAGTGGCAAGAGCCTAAGCTTGGGGATACCCATGGCACCCCCAAGATAATCCAAGGACACCAAAAAGTCAAAGCTTGGGGATGCCCCGGAAGGCATCCCCTCTTCGGCCCACTTCCATCGGTAATTTACTTGGAGCTATATTTTTATTCACCACATGATATGTGTTTTGCTTGGAGCGGCTTGTATTATTTGCCTCTTTGCTTGTTAGTTTACCACAATCATCCTTGCTGTACACACCTTTTGAGAGATCCATACATGATTTGGAATTTCTTAGAATACTCTATGTAATTCACTTATATCTTTCGAGCTTGATAGTTTTGCTCATAGTACTTCACTTATATCTTTTGAGCGTGATAATTTTTGCTCTAGTGCTTCACTTATATCTTTTAGAGCACGGTGGTGGATTTGTTTTAAATAAACTATTGATCTCTCATGCTTCACTTAGATTTTTGAGAGTCGTTAATAGCATGGTAATTTGCTTAATGTTAATATACTTAGTGTTCAAGATATGTGAAAATTTCTTTTTGAGTGATTTGAATACTAAGATAAGTTTGATGCTTGATAATTGTTTTGAGATATGGAGGTGATAATATCAAATTCGTGCTAGTTGATAATAGTGAATTTGATAAATACTTGTGTTGAAGTTTGCAAGTCCCGTAGCATGCACGTATGGTTGAAGTTGTGTAACAAATTTGAAACATGAAGTGTACCTGGCTTGTGCATCCTTATGAGTGGCGGTCGGGACGAGCGATGGTCTTTCCTACCAATCTATCCCCCTAGGAGCATGCGCGTAGTACTTGATTTTTGATGGCTTCTAAATTTTTGCAATAAGTATATGAGTTCTTTAGACTAATGTTGAGTCCATGGATTATACGCACTCTCACCTTTCCGCCTTTGCTAGCATCTTCGGTACCGTGCATTGCCCTTTCTCACCTTGAGAGTTGGTGCAAATTTCGCCGGTGCATCCAAACCCCGTGATATGGTACGCTCTATCACACATAAACCTCCTTATATCTTACTCGAAACATCCACCATACCTACCTATCATGGCATTTCCATAGCCATTCCGAGATATATTGCCATGCAACTTCCATCATCATCATTATGACATACATTACTTTTGTCATATTGCCATAGCATAATCATGTAGTTGACATCGTATTTGTGGCAAAGCCACCATGCATTATTTTCCATACATGTCACTCTTGATTCATTGCACCATCCCAGTACACCACCGGAGGCATTCATATAGAGTCATATTTTCTTCTATGTTTCGAGTTGTAATTGTTGAGTTGTAAGAAAAATAAAAGTGTGATGATCATCATTATTAGAGCATTGTCCCAAGTGAGGAAAGGATGATGGAGACTATGATTCCCCCATAAGTCGGGATGAGACTCCGGATGAAAAAATATATTAAAAAAAGAAAAAAGAGAGAAGAAAAAAAAAGCAAGGCCAAAAAAAGAAAGGCCCATAAAAATGAGAGAAAAAGAGAGAAGGGAAGATGCTACTATCCTTTTACCACACATGTGCTTCAAAGTAGCACCAAGATCTTCATGATAGAGAGTCTCTCATTTTGTCACTTTCATATACTAGTGGGAATTTTTAATTATAGAACTTGGCTTGTATATTCCAATGATGGGCTTCCTCAAAATGCCCTAGGTCTTCGTGAGCAAGAAAGTTGGATGCACACCCACTTAGTTTCTTTTGTAGAGCTTTCATATACTTATAGCTCTAGTGCATCCGTTGCATGTCAATCCCTACACCTCATGTTGACATCAATTGATGGGCATCTCCATAGCCCGTTGATTAGCCTCGTCAATGTGAGACTTTCTCCTTTTTTTTGTCTTATCCACACAATCCCATCATCATATTCTATTCCACCCATAGTGCTATAGCCATGGCTCAAGGCCATGTATTGCGTGAAGGATGTAAAAGTTTGAGATTATTTGAGTATGAAACAATTGCTTGGCTTGTCATCGGGGGTATACAAGTTGGGAACATCTTTGTGTGACGAAAATGAAGCATAGCCTAACTATATGATTTTGTAGGGGTGAACTTTCTTTTGCCATGTTATTTTGAGAAGACATGATTGCTTTGATTAGTATGCTTGAAGTATTATTATTTCTGTGTCAATATGAACTTTTGTCTTAAATCTTTCGGATCTGAATATTTATATCACAAGTAAGAAGATTTATATCGAAATTATGCCAAAGTATCACTCCGCATCAAAAATTCTTTTTTTATCATTTACCTACTCGAGGACGAGTGGGAATTAAGCTTGGGGATGCCTGATACGTCTCCAACGTATCTATAATTTTTGATTGCTCCATGCTACTTTATCTACTGTTTTGGACTATATTGGGCTTTATTTTCCACATTTATATTACTTTTGGGACTAACCTACTAACCGGACGCCCAAATTTAATTGCTGTTTTTTGCCCATTTCGTGTTTCAAAGAAACGGAATATCAAACGGAGTCCAAACGGAATGAAACCTACGGGAACGTGATTTTCCAAACGAACGTGATCCAGGAGACTTGGACCCTACTCCAAGAAGTGTCAGAGGCGGTCACGAGGCAGGAGGGCGCGCTTCTACCTCGTGGGCCTCGGCGCCCAATCGACATACTCCTTCCTCCTATATATACCTACGTATCCCCAAACGATCGTAACAGGAGCCAAAAACCTAATTCCACCGCCGCAACCTTCTCAGATCCACGAGATCCCATCTTGGGGCCTGTTAGGAGTTCACGAGGGGGCATCCACCATGGAGGGCTTCTACATCAACACCATAGCCCCTCCGATGAAGTGTGAGTACTTTACTTCAGTCTTTCGGGTCCATAGCTAGTAGCTAGATGGCTTCTTCTCTCTTTTTGGATCTCAATACAATGTTCTCCCCCTCTCTCGTGGAGATCTATTCGATGTAATCTTCTTTTTGTTGTGTGTTTGTTGAGATCGATGAATTGTGGGTTTATGATTCAGTATTATCTATGGAAAATATTTGATTCTTCTCTGAATTCTTTTATGTATGATTGAGTTATCTTTGCAAGTCTCTTCGAATTATCCGTTTTGTTTGGCCAACTAGATTGGTAGTTCTTGCAATGGGAGAAGTGCTTAGCTTTGGGTTCAATCTTGCGGTGACCTTACCAAAGGATGTAAAGGGTTGCAAGGCACATATTGTATTGTTGCCATCGAGGATAACAAGATGGGGTTTTTATCATATTGCATGAATTTATCCCTCTACATCATGTCATCTTTCTTAAGGCATTTTTAACTTAATACTCTAGATGCATGCTGGATAGCGGTTGATGAGTGGAGTAATAGTAGTAGATGCAGAATCGTTTCGATCTACTTGTTTTGTACGTGATGCCTATATACATGATCATTGCCTAGATATACTCATACCTATGCTCAATTCTGTCAATTGCTCAACAGTAATTTGTTCACCCACCGTAGAATATCTATGCTCTTGAGAGAAGCCACTAGTGAAACCTATGGCCCTTGGGTCTATTCTCATCACATCAATCTCTATCACTTTATTTACTTGCTTTGTTTTTACTTCGCTTTTACTTTTTACTTTGCATCTATCTATCAAAAAATACCAAAAATATTATTTATCATCTCTATCAGATCTCACTATCGTAAGTGACCGTGAAGGGATTGACAACCCCTAATCGCGTTGGTTGCGAGTTGCTATCGTTTTGTGTAGGTATGAGGGACTTGTGCATGGTCTCCTACTGGATTGATACCTTGGTTCTCAAAAACTGAGGGAAATACTTACGCTACTTTGCTGCATCATCCTCTCCTCTTCGGGGAAGCAATGTAGAAGCCCTCTGTGGTGGATGCCCCCGTCCGGCGGAGCTCCAGAACAGGCCCTAAGATGGGATCTTGTGGATACAGGAAGTTGCGGCGGTGGAATTAGGTTTTTGGCTCCTGTTCTGATCATTTGGCGGTACGTAGGTATATATAGGAGGAAGGAGTACGTCGGTCGAGCAACAGGGGGCCTGTAACACCCCGGATGTAACATTCCATAATTGTAACTCCAACTCTTGCCATTTTCGGCATTGTGATATGATATTCCCTCCGTGGTTGGGTTTTCTTCTTTTTGCATTTTGTCCATGTCATGCATTTTATATCATGTCATCATGTGCATCGCATTTGCATACGTGTTCGCCTCTTGATTAGAGCATTTTTCCCGTTGTCCGCTTTTGCAATCCGACACTCCTATCTCCCCGGCGGTACCTTTTACGTTTTTCCGTGTGCGGGTAATAAACCTTCTCGAAATGGACCGAGGTTTGTCTAGTGGCCTTGGTATACCACCCGTAGACCACCGGTCAAGTTTCGGGTCATTTGGAGCTCGTTTGGTACTCCAACGGTTAACCGCACTCTCGCAAAGGCCTCTTTTATGTTGCAGCCCAACACCCCTCCAAAAAGCCCAATAACCCATCTAAGTCACTTCCATGCTCTCCGTCGTTCGATCACGATCGTGTGGTAAAAACTAGACCTCATTTGGACTCTCCTAGCTCCCTCTATGCCTATTTAAACACCTCCCCGTCCAAATCCGGGTCTTCTTCCCCGAAACCCTAGCAAAATCGTCCTCCGCCACACCGGACGTGTCCGCCTGCCCGGACACATCGCCGCCGCCCCTGCAGCCAGTGGCAGGCCGCCACCTGTCCGCGCCGCCGCCCGCGCCGCCCTGGCCAGGGGGGGCCCGCCCGGGCTGCCGCCGCCGCCGCGCCTCACGCGCCTCAGCCGCCAGCGCTCCCCGCCGCCTCCGGCCACGCGCCGACCCGCCGCCCGATCTCGCGCGCCCGGCGGCCCGCGCCGCCCTCGCCCGGGCGCTTCGCCCGCATCTCCGCCGCCTCTCCGGCCACGTCGCCGGCTCGGCCCGCTCTCCGGCGCCGCGCCTCGCCCTCCGCCGGGACCGGACCGGCAGCGCCATCCCCGCCCGCCACGTCCTCCGGTGCTCGGCGAGCCTCCTCACAAGAGCCGACGCCCGTCGCCCGATCCGCTCGATCCGGCCTCGGGCCGAGCGCCCGTTGACCTCTCACCCCCTCCTTTTTTCCCTAAGTCTTTTAGATCTATTGTTATTTTGTTGCATTTTCAAAGTGGTATATCTTTGCATTTGTAGGTCCATTTTGCGCGTACAATATATCCAAATTTTCGCCTCGAAGAGTAGATCATTTCATCTCATTGCATCATTTTCTTTTGAGCTCATCTTGGTGCCCGAAATGCTGTTGGAAGGATGCTATGTGATGTTAGTTTCTGTTTCTTAACAGAACTTGCACTTTTGTTATTTTTGCCATGATTGATGTGTGCACCCTATGAATTGGGGTCCTACATGTGTTTTGTAACATGCCATGCCATCTTTCCAGGGGTGTATGCCATGTATTTTTGTGATCTATGTGGTGACTAGCACAAGCATGCAAAGTAGGTGTCCTGATGTTGCTGTTTTCAGCCCTGTTTAGCTGATATTTTGATGCCATGGTAACTTGATGCTACCGAGAGATCCATGCATATTTTGAGATATTTCAGTAAGGATGTTTTGTTAAACATGTCTAGCTCTATCCATCCGTGTCCTTGTTTGCAATTATGGAATACCATAGCTTGAGTCAATCGAGCTCTACTTTTGCTATAAAATGTTTCCTGGCAGATTGTTTACATGTTATTCAATTTTGCCAAGGTTGTTGTGGTTGATCCATTTATGCTATGTTATTGTTCTTGCCATTTATGTCTTCTATGTCATGTCTTCTTGATGTATGTATGCTTAGTTTATCATATAAGGCTCTGTAGTGAGTGCATTGAGCTTGTAAACATGCCTACTTGTTATCAGTTTTTGACATGCCATGTTGATGAATCTGTTAACGAAACTTTCAATATTGACATGGGTGTTACTATATTTTCGGATCCTTTTGGCTTATGGTCAGTAAGGGACTTTTGTTCTATGCTTTGAGTTGATTCGTGCCATGCCTTGTTTTGCTATTTTAAGTTCCTGTAGCATGTAGTTTTGTTGCTCTGAACATTGCAACCTGATGCTGTTTTTGCCATGTCCAGCCTGATATTTTGTGCACTTTTGCCATGCTTGTTTGAACCTGTTATGATGTGTTTTAGCCAAGCTCAGTGCTCATCTTTTGTCAAGCATCTTGTGTGGATCACTGCCATGTACTTTGTTGATACGTTTGGGTGCAGTAGCTTAATTATTTGTTGCTTGCTAAGTGGCATCATGCTGTTAATGGCAGATTTGTGCCATTCTTGTTTTGCTTGTCATTTCCAAACCGTGCATCCGATTCCGGTGATCTTTATATCGATTTCAACCGAAATCATCTCATCTTTCCAGTGGCATACTTGGTTTGCCAAGTTGATGCCTGGTTCATCATTTCCCTTCCGGAGCGCGCATACGCATTGCATATCACATTCCGCATATCATGCCATGTTTTGCATCATGTTGATTGTGCGTTGCACCGTGATTTATTGTGGTTCCTTTGTTTGTGTTGTTGTTTTGGGTAGAGCCGGGAGACGAGTACGTGAACGAGGAACCTGTTGAGAACGCCACGAGGATCAAGCTTTCGACAACTCGAGAACATTGCGTGCAAGATGACCATACCCTCGAAATCACTTCTATCTATGCTATACTAGATGCTCGCTCTTTTGCTATGCCTATGCTGCCATGCCTACCACTTGCTATATCATGCCACCCATATTGCCATGTCAGCCCCTAACCATCCTTTCCTAGCAAACCGTTGATTGGCTATGTTACCGCTTTGCTCAGCCCCTCTTATAGCGTTGCTAGTTGCAGGTGAAGATGAAGTTTGTTCCTTGTTGGAACATGGAGATGTTGTTCCTTGTTGGAACATGTTTACTTGTTGGGGATATCACAATATAAATATCTGCTAAAATAATACATCTATATACTTGGTAAAGGGTGGAAGGCTCGGCCTTATGCCTGGTGTTTTGTTCCACTCTTGCCACCCTAGTTTCCGTCATACCGGTGTTATGTTCCTTGATTTCGCGTTACTTACACGGTTGGGTGATTTATGGGACCCCTTGACAGTTCGCTTTGAATAAGACTCGTCCAAAGAAGGCCCAACTTTGGTTTTACCATTTGCCACCTAAGCCTTTTCCCCGGTTTTCGCGAGCCCGAGGGTCATCTTATTTTAAACCCCGGCCAATGCTCCTCCGAGTGTTGGTCCAAACTAGAGCACCGATGGGACCATTCCTGGGCAACTTGGATTACGCCGGTTCCTGACGCTTAGCTTATCCGGTGTGCCACGAGAACGAGATATGTGCAGCTCCTATCGGGATTTGTCGGCACAATCGGGCGGCTTTGCTGGTCTTGTTTTATTGCTTTGTCGAAATGTCTTGTAGTCCGGGATTCCGAGATTGATCGGGTCTTCCCGGTAGAAGGAATATCCTTCGTTGACCGTGAGAGCTTATAATGGGCTGTTGGGACACCCCGCAGGGTAATATCTTTCAAAGCCGTGCCCGCGGTTATGAGGCAGATGGGAATTTGTTAATGTCCGGTTGTAGAAAACCCGAAGTTGACCTCAATTAAAATACACATCCATCAGCGTGTGTAACCGTGATGGTCTCTTCTCGCGGAGTCCGGGAAGTGAACACGGTGTTGGAGTTATGTCGGCGTAAGTAGTTCAGGATCACTTCTTGATCGCTACTAGCTTCACGTCCGTGCTTTGCTCCTCTTCTCGCTCTCTTTTTCTTGAAGTAGCCACCATATATGCTAGTCGCTTGTCGCAGCTCCACTTTACTACTCAGTCCTTCCTATAAGCTTAAATAGTCTTGATCTCGCTGGTGTGAGATTGCCGAGTCCCGTGACTCACAGATACTTCCAAAACAGTTGCGAGTTCCGACGATGCGATGCGGCAAAGGCGACTCAACCGAGCTCAAGTGGGAGTTCGACGAGGAACGTGGTCGTTACTATGTGTCTTTTCCCGATGATCGTAGTGGTGCTCAGTTGGGACGATCGGGATCTGTGTAGCATTTGGGGTATCTTCTTTATTTTGGTTCCGTAGTCGGACCTTGAGTGTACTACGAATGATGGATGTTTATTTATGTATTGTGTGAAGTGGCATCGTAAGCCAACTATGTATCTCTTTCCCTTATTTATTACATGGGTTGTGTGGAGATTACCTCACTTGCGACATTGCTTTCAATGCGGTTATGCCTCTAAGTCGTGCCTCGACACGTGGGAGATATAGCCGCATCGGGCGTTACAAGTTGGTAATCGAGCCTTCCCGACTTAGGAGCCCCTACTTGATTGTTTGTCATGGCGTTGTTGAGTCTAGAACGGAAAATGTTTTGAGTCTTAGGATTATATATATCGGAGAGTAGGATTCTTTTTACTTCCCAGTCCCTTCGTCGCTCTGTGAGGTCTCCTGTCGTAGAAGTTTTGACTCTTCTCTCCTCAAATTTCACTAAAAAAATTTTAGGATCACGTGGGTATCTTGGAATCGTTCCGATGGTTTTGTGACGAGAACATTGTTCTTGGTGCCTCCTGACACTTAGGGGTTGTGACAGTGTCCTCGGGAGTTGAGCTCCGAGGTGTTGTCGTCACAATTTTATCGTTGCAGTTCTGGAATACCCGAGTTTTGCCGACATCGAAATCTCTTTTGTGCAGTTGTTGGTGAGATAACCCCGATAGCCCAAAGATCGAGGCGAAAAGGGAGTATTGCCATGACTTGTATAACGGATGTTTTTCAAGGTCGAGGTACACGATTTCCGAGGATTTCTTGGTTATGTGTTGACGGATGGATACAATTTGGATCTAGGTATTGTTAGTTTGGGTGATATATTTTGTGTCCTGTATCCCCAACACCAGATTGCATAACCAGAAAGTTTCGGGAGTTTATAGGTGGGAATTCTAGTAGCTTACAGGATATCTTTCCGACGGATGTATGTATGATTTGAGATTGGGGTCCAACGTCTCAGTGGTCCGCCCATTCACGGTCGATTTACAGTGGTCGCGAGACGTCTTAAAGAATCCTTGGCTATGCTGATTCGGGGACGTCTTGTTAGTCATTCGTGACGGCCGCTATACGTCGTGTCCGTGTGGGCCCCACCACGAACACTTTGGGCGAAATCTCTATCATGTGTTTGTTCCGGCTCATTCTAGAAGCCAACCTTTTGTTTTCAGTTGTGATACTCGATTTGTTTCGAAGACAGATGTTGTTTCCATATCCTTATCTAAGTGGCTTCTCACCTTAATGGACGTGTGATGATTAACTTTGGAATTCATTCGTTCATTCTTGTTCGAATGTTTATTGTGAAGACTATATGTTGCAATTTCTATCCATTGATTCTGCTTATCTATTTGTCTATCAAAGGACTAACGGATGTCACCCTCTTCAGGATGGCTCCATAACGCTGCGAATCCGGATCGCAATGATGGGGATCGATCGAATCCTCCACCTCCATCTCCGCCTCCAGAGGCTGGCAAGCTATCATGGCAGCCACCAATGCCAATGCTCGAGATGATTTTGCAGCTCTTGCAAGAACGCATTACTCGAGGCAAGGCAATCAAGGAAATCAAGGTCAAGGCAACAATCAGCCGCACTTTGCTACTCTCGGTCGGTTCCTCGCTAATCAGCGAAGTCTTTCAATTTACGTGTCGAGGCCACAGACGCCGACGATTGGCTTGTGGACATCTGCAAGCATTTTGATTGTAGCAATGTCGGACTTGAGGACTTTGTCAAGTTTGCATCGCTTCAACTCAAGGACCAAGCAGCTGAATGGTACCAAAGAATACAAAGATTCCAGAGGAGGTCGTGTCATTACTCGGGATGAGTTCCGCCGTGATTTCAGAGCTCACCACATTCAAAAGTGTTGTTGAGAGCAAGCGTGAGGAGTTCCGCAATCTCAAGCAAGGCAACATGTCTGTCTATCAATACAATATCCAGTTCGAAGCTTGCTCGTTTTGCTAAGCAAGACGTGCTCGATGAAAAGAGTATGATCTATCAATTCAGAGGTGGTCCGAGAGAAGATCTGCAATTAGCTCTTGTGCTTTTTGAGCGATTAAGTATGATGATTTCTACAACATGGCCTTTGAAGCAAGAAGCTGCCCAGCTCAAATGTGAGGCTTCTAAGAAGAGAATCAGGGATGCAGTCCAGTCTTCTTCTTCCTCTCAAGTGGCAGCTAAGCAGAAGTTTTACCTTCCTCCTCCTCCGTTAAAATCGGCCTTATCGTGAGAAGAACTCAGGTGGCCGTGGATCTTCCCACCCACCCAACCCTGGCTATCGTAACAAGTCTAATTCTCAAGCTCCAAGGTCAAGTGCTCCTTACCACCGTCCGCTCTCGAGGTGACTTGCAACAAATGTCGTGAGAATGGTCACTATGCTAACAAATGCTTCAATCAGAGGCGTCTTCCGCCTCCTCCTCTGTGAAATCTTCCAAAGAATGCAAAGGGTCAAGCATAATCCCAAGGCTGCCAAGGTGAATATGATGAATGCAGCTCAAGCGGAGGAATCTTCCGATGTGATAATGGGTAATCTTCGATTAATGATATTCCTGCAAAAGTTCTATTTGATCTTTGGTGCATCGCATTGTTTCATGTCTAGATCATTTGTTGCAAAGCATGATTTCATTTCGAAATGCTGGAAAAACCCTTGGGAGTTGTTTCTCCACCTCTTCTATGAGGGCTACCACAAGGATTCCGGATGTTTCTATCAAGATGGGCGATTATAGATTTTTGGCTAAACCATTTGTCCTTGGTGACTCGGATATTGATCTTATTCTCGGAATGGATCGGCTTTCTCAAAGACAAAGCTCAGCTTGATTGTGCTGCCAGGAAATTCAATTGACTCACTCTTCTAATGATGTGATCATCTATGCTTCGTGATGAAACCATTCGGTTGTTTTCTCTCAATGAGAAGGGCGAACCGAATGCCATCTCTCGATTCCGATCGTTTGTGAGTACCAAGATGTCTTTCCGGAAGAGCTTCCGGGTATGCCTCCTCATCGCCGCTTGAGTTCGTTATTGATCTTGAGCACGGCATCGAACCAGTTTGCAAGAGTCCATACAAGCTTGCACCTAATGAGCTGAAGGAATTGAAGAAGCAGCTCGATGAACAAGAGCGTCTGGGTTTGATCGGACCGAGTTCATCTCCTTGGGGTTGTGGTGTTCTTTTGTCCGGAAGAAGGATGGCACGGACCGACTTTGCGCCGATTACCGTCCATTGAATAAGAAGACAATCAAGAACAAGTATCCACTTCCCAACATCAATGAGCTTTTTGAGCAACTCAAAGGTGCCATGTTGTTCTCTAAGCTTGACCTTCGTATGGGGTATCATCGATTCGCATTCGTGAACAAGATATTCCCAAGACAGCATTGAGAACAAGCTTTGGTTCTTATGAATATCTTGTCATGTCTTTCGGCCTCGTCAATGCTCCTCCAACATTCTCTCGGATGATGAATTTCATCTTCAATCCCTACACCAATGAATTCGTCTTGGTCTATCTTGATGATATTTTGGTCTTCTCCAAGAATAAGAAGGATCATGCCAAACATTTGCGATTGGTGCTAGACAAGCTCAGAGAGTATCAATTCTATGCGAAGTTCTCCAAATGTGAATTTTGGCTCGATGAAGTGCTTTATCTTGGTCATGTCATCTCCGCCAAGGGCATCACAGTTAATCCCGAGAAGGTGTCCGCAATTGTGAATTGGGAACCTCCTCGGAATGTCAAGCGACTCATGATTTTCTTGGTCTTGCAAGCTATTGCCGAAGATTCGTTGAGAACTTCTCCAAGATTGCAAAGCCTCTTTCCAACCTCCTCCAGAAGCATGTGAAGTATGTCTGGTCTCCTGATTGTGATGTTGCTTTCAATACCCTCAAAGAGAAACTCGTCACAGCTCCTGTCTTGACTCCTCCTGATGAATCAAAGCCATTCGAAGTTTTCTGTGATGCTTCTCTTCAAGGTCTCGGTGTTGTGTTAATGCAAGAGAAGAGAGTTGTGGCTTATACCTCTCGCCAGTTGAAGCCCAACGAAAAGAACTACCCCACTCACGATCTTGAGTTGGCGGCGATTGTCCATGCATTGATAACGTGGAGACATCTCTTGTTGGGAAGGAAAGTGGACATTTTCACCGATCACAAGAGTCTCAAGTACATTTTCACTCAACCCAACCTCAACCTCAGGCAGACTCGATGGGTCTAAATGATTCAAGAATACAACCCAAGTATTGAATATACTCTGGGCAAGGCAAATGTCATTGCAGATGCTTTGAGCAGGAAGGCTTACTGCAATGCCTAATCCTCAAGCCCTTTCACCGGATCTTGGTGAAGCGCCCGCAAGCTGAATCTTCAAGTTGTTCCTCAAGGTTTTCTTGCCAATCTCATAGTCTCTCCTACTTTGGAAGATCAGATTCGTGAGGCTCAAATTTTCCGGATACCATGGTGAAAAAGGTGAAACGTGGTATCGACAAGGGCATTTCCAAGTACAAGTGCTTCCACGTTGATGACAAAGATACTCTTTTCTTTGAGGACCGGATTGTGGTTCCTAAGGGTGATCTACGAAAAGTCATTATGAACGAGGCTCACAATTCGCTTCTATCCATTCATCCTGGAAGTACGAAGATGTACCATGATCTCAAGCAGTCATATTGGTGGACTCGAATGAAGCAAGAAATTGCTCAATTCGTGAATGAGTGTGATGTCTGCAGAAGAGTGAAAGCAGAACACCAAAGACCAGCTGGTCTCCTTCAACCTCTTGCTATTCCAGAGTGGAAGTTTGATCATATTGAAATGGACTTCGTGACTGGATTTCCAAAGTCCAAGCGTGGAAATGATGCTATCTTCGTTGTCATTGACAAAGCTTACTAAAGTGGCTCATTTTCTTCCTATCAAAGAATCTATCACAGCAGCTCAGTTGGCAGAGCTATACACCTCCGTGATTGTCTCCTTGCACGGCATTCCACAATTGATCTCTTGAGACCGTGGCAGCATCTTCACATCCAAGTTCTGGATTCTTTTCAAGGCCATGGGCACTAACATTCGCTTCAAAGACAGCTTTCCACCCTCAAACAAGTGGCCAAGTCGAGCGAGTTAATCAAATCCTTGAAGATATGCTCAGGGCTTGTGTCATTTCTTCGGTATGAAGTGGGAAGATTGTCTTCCATATGCCGAAGTTCTCCTACAACAACAGCTTCCAAGCGAGTTCGGGCAAGGCCCCATTCGAAATTCTCTATGGCGAAAGTGCCGTACTCCTCTCAATTGGTGCGAGACAGGTGAACGCCAACTTCTTGGCAATGACTTGATCACGTATGTAAGAAATGTGCCAAGTCATTCGTGAGAATCTCAAAGCCGCGATCGCGCCGGAAGAGCTATTATGATAATAAGCACCGTGATGTGGCTTTTGAAATCGGAGACCATGTCTACCTCCGTCTCTCCAATGAAAGGCACTCGTCGCCCGGTATCAAAGGGAAGCTTGCCCCTAGATACGTGGGTCCTTTCAAGATCATTGGGAAAGAGGCGATCTCGCCTATCAACTTGAGCTTCCATCCAACTTTGCAAGCGTGCACGATGTGTTCCACGTGTCACAGCTTCGCAAGTGCTTCAAGACTCCTGAACGCACTATCAACTTCAAGAGATTGACCTTCAAGAAGATCTCTCTTATCATGAGCACCCGTTGCTATTCTTGAAGAAACCGAGCGCAAGACTCGCAACAAGTCAATCAAATTCCTGAAAGTGAAGTGGTCACACCATTCCGACCGAGAAGCTACACGGGAGCGCGAGGATCACCTCCGTTCGAATATCCGGAGTTCTTTCAGTCCTAGATCTCGGACGAGATCCTCTTGTAGTGGTGGAGTGTTGTAACACCCGGATGTAACTTTCCATAATTGTAACTCCAACTCTTGCCATTTTCGGCATTGTGATATGACATTCCTCCGTGGTTGGGTTTTCTTCATTTTGCATTTTGTCCATGTCATGCATTTTATATCATGTCATCATGTGCATCGCATTTGCATACGTGTTCGTCTCTTGATTCCGAGCATTTTTCCCGTTGTCCGTTTTGCAATCCGACACTCCTATCTCCCCCGGCGGTACCTTTTACGTTTTTCCGTGTGCGGGTAATAAACCTTCTCGAAATGGACTGAGGTTTGTCTAGTGGCCTTGGTATACCACCCGTAGACCACCGGTCAAGTTTCGGGTCATTTGGAGCTCGTTTGGTACTCCAACGGTTAACCGCACTCTCAAGAAAGGCCTCTTTTATGTTGCAGCCCAACACCCTCCAAAACAGCCCAATAACCCATCTAAGTCACTTCCATGCTCTCCGTCGTTCGATCACGATCGTGTGGGCGAAAACTAGACCTCATTTGGACTTTCCTAGCTCCCTCTATGCCTATTTAAACACCCCCCCCCCCGTCCAAATCCGGGTCTTCTTCGCCGAAACCCTAGCAAAATCGTCCTCCGCCGCCACGGACGTGTCCGCTGCTCGGACACATCGCCGCCGCCCGCAGCCGATGGCGAGCCGCCACTGTCCGCGCCGCCGCCCGCGCCCGCCAGCAGGCCCAAACCCGCCGCCAGCAGCGCCGCCAGCGCGCTCCGCCGCCTCGGCCCCGCCCGCCGACCCGCCGCCCGATCTCGCGCGCCCGGCGGCGCCGTCGCCACATCTCCGCCGCCTCGGCCCACGTCCGCCGCTCGTGCCCGCTCTCGGCGCAGCCCAGCGCCTCGCCTCCGCCGAGACGGACCGGCCGCGCCATCCCGCCCAGCCACGTCCTCCGGTGCTCGGCGAGCCTCCCAGAGCCGACGCCCGTCGCCCGATCCGGCCCGATCCGGCCTCGGGCCGAGCGCCCGTTGACCTCTCACCCCCTCCTTTTTTCCCTAAGTCTTTTAGATCTATTGTTATTTTGTTGCATTTACAAAGTGGTATATCTTTGCATCTGTAGGTCCATTTTGCGCGTATAATATATCAAAATGTTCGCCTCGAAGAGTATATCATTTCATCTCATTGCATCATTTTCTTTTGAGCTCATCTTGATGCCCGAAATTCTGTTGGAAGGATGCTATGTGATGTTAGTTTCTGTTTCTTAACAGAACTTGCACTTTTGTTATTTTTGCCATGATTGATGTGTGCACCCTATGAATTGGGGTCCTACATGTGTTTTGTAATATGCCATGCCATCTTTCCAGGGGTGTATGCCATGTATTTTTATGATCTATGTGGTGACTAGCACAAGCATGCAAAGTAGGTGTCTTGATGTTGCTGTTTTCAGCCCTGTTTAGCTGATATTTTGATGCCATGTTAACTTGATGCTACCGAGAGATCTATGCATATTTTGAGATACTTCAGTAAGGATGTTTTGTTAAACATGTCTTGCTCTATCCATCCATGTCCTTGTTTGCAATTATGGAATACCATAGCTTGAGTCAATCGAGCTCTACGTTTGCTATAAAATGTTTCCTCGCAGATTGTTTACATGTTATTCAATTTTGCCAAGGTTGTTGTGGTTGATCCATTTATGCTATGTTATTTTACTTGCCATGTATGTCTTCTATGTCATGTCTTCTTGATGTATGTATGCTTATTTTATCATATAAGGCTCTGTAGTGAGTGCATTGAGCTTGTAAACATGCCTACTTGTTATCAGTTTTTGACATGCCATGTTGCTGAATCTGTTAACGAAACTTTCAATATTGACATGGGTGTTAATATATTTTCGGATCCTTTTGGCTTATGGACAGTAAGGGACTTTTGTTCTATGCTTTGAGTAAATTCATTTCATACCTTGTTTTGCTATTTTAAGTTCCTGTAGCATGTAGTTTTGTTGCTCTGAACATTGCAACCTGATGCTGTTTTTGCCATGTCCAGCCTGATATTTTGTGCACTTTTGCCATGCTTGTTTGAACCTGTTATGATGTGTTTTAGCCGAAGCTCAGTGCTCATCTTTTGTCAAGCATCTTGTGTAGATCACTGCCATGTACTTTGTTGATACGTTTGGGTGCAGTAGCTTAATTATTTGTTGCTTGCTAAGTGGCATCATGCTGTTAATGGCAGATTTGTGCCATTCTTGTTTTGCTTGTCATTTCCAAACCGTGCATCCGATTCCGGTGATCTTTATATCGATTTCAACGAAATCATCTCATCTTTCCAGTGGCATACTTGGTTTGCCAAGTTGATGCCTGGTTCATCATTTCCCTTCCGGAGCGCGATACGCATTGCATATCACATCTCGCATATCATGCCATGTTTTGCATCATGTTGATTGTGCATTGCACCGTGATTTATTGTGGTTCCTTTGTTTGTGTTGTTGCTTTGGGTAGAGCCGGGAGACGAGTACGTGAACGAGGAACCTGTTGAGAACGCTTACGAGGATCAAGCTTTCGACAACTGAGAACATTGCAGGCAAGATGACCATACCCTCGAAATCACTTCTATCTTTGCTATGCTAGATGCTCGCTCTTTTGCTATGCCTATGCTGCCATGCCTACCACTTGCTATATCATGCCACCCATATTGCCATGTCAGCCCCTAACCATCCTTTCCTAGCAAACCGTTGATTGGCTATGTTACCGCTTTGCTCGGCCCTCTTATAGCGTTGCTAGTTGCGGTGAAGATGAAGTTTGTTCCTTGTTGGAACATGGAGATGTTGTTCCTTGTTGGAACATGTTTACTTGTTGGGGATATCACAATATAAATATCTGCTAAAATTAATACATCTATATACTTGGTAAAGGGTGGAAGGCTCGGCCTTATGCCCGGTGTTTTGTTCCACTCTTGCCACCCTAGTTTCCGTCATACCGGTGTTATGTTCCTTGATTTCGCGTTCCTTACACGGTTGGGTGATTTATGGGACCCCCTTGACAGTTCGCTTTGAATAAGACTCGTCCAGCAAGGCCCAACTTTGGTTTTACCATTTGCCACCTAAGCCTTTTCCCCCGGGTTTTCGCGAGCCCGAGGGTCATCTTATTTTAAACCCCCGGGCCAATGCTCCTCAGAGTGTTGGTCCAAACTAGAGCACCGTCTTGGGACCATTCTGGGCAACTTGGATTACGTCGGTTCTGTGACGCTTAGCTTATCCGGTGTGCCACGAGAACGAGATATGTGCAGCTCCTATCGGGATTTGTCGGCACAATCGGGCGGCTTCTTGGTCTTGTTTTATTGCCGTCGAAATGTCTTGTAGTCCGGGATTCCGAGATTGATCGGGTCTTCCCGGTAGAAGGAATATCCTTCGTTGACCGTGAGAGCTTATAATGGGCTAAGTTGGGACACCCTGCAGGTAATATCTTTCGAAAGCCGTGCCCATGGTTATGAGGCAGATGGGAATTTGTTAATGTCCGGTTGTAGAAAACCCGAAGTTGACCTCAATTAAAATACACATCCACGGCGTGTGTAACCGTGATGGTCTCTTCTCGTGAGTCCGGAAGTGAACACGGTGTTGGAGTTATGTCGGCGTAAGTAGTTCAGGATCACTTCTTGATCGCTACTAGCTTCACGTCCGTGCTTTGCTCCTCTTCTCGCTCTCTTTTGCAAGTAGCCACCATATATGCTAGTCGCTTGCTGCAGCTCCACTTTACTACTCAGTCCTTCCTATAAGCTTAAAAAGTCTTGATCTCGCTGGTGTGAGATTGCTGAGTCCCGTGACTCACAGATACTTCCAAAACAGTTGCGAGTTCCGGCGATGCGGTGCAGCGACTCAACCGAGCTCAAGTGGGATTTCGACGAGGAACGTGGTCGTTACTATGTGTCTTTTCACGATGATCGATAGTGGTGCCCAGTTGGGACGATCGGGGATCCGTGTAGCATTTGGGGTATCTTCTTTATTTTGGTTCCGTAGTCGGACCTTGAGTGTACTCTGAATGATGGATGTTTATTTATGTATTGTGTGAAGTGGCATTGTAAGCCAACTATGTATCTCTTTCCCTTATTTATTACATGGGTTGTGTGAAGATTACCTCACTTGCGACATTGCTTTCAATGCGGTTATGCCTCTAAGTCGTGCCTCGACACGTGGGAGATATAGCCGCATCGGGGGCGTTACAGGGCCCACGAGGCAGGGGGCGCTCCCTAGGTGGGGCGCCCCCCACCCTCGTGACCACCTCTGTTGTTCCTTGGAGTAGGGTCCAAGTCTCCTGGATAACGTTCGGTGAGAAAATCACGTTTCCGAAGGTTTCATTCCATTTGGACTCCGTTTTATATTTCGTTTCTTCGAAACACTGAAATAGGCAAAAAACAGGAATTCTGGGCTGGGCCCCCGGTTGATAGGTTTGTCCCAAAAATAATATAAAAGTGGAAAATAAAGCCCAATATAGTCCAAAACAGTAGATAAAGTAGCATGGAGCAATCAGAAATTATAGATACGTTGGGGACGTATCAGGCATCCCCAAGCTTAATTCCTGCTCGTCCTCGAGTAGGTAAATGATAAAAAGAGAATTTTTGATGCGGAGTGATACTTTGGCATAATTTCAATGTAAATCTTCTTAATTGTGGTATGAATATTCAGATCCGAAAGATTCAAGACAAAAGTTCATATTGACATAAAAACAATAATACTTCAAGCATACTAACTAAGCAATTATGTCTTCTCAAAATAACATGGCCAAAGGAAGTTATCCCTACAAAACCATATAGTCTGGCTATGCTCCATCTTCCCCACACAAAATATTTAAATCATGCACAACCCCGATGACAAGCCAAGCAATTGTTTCATACTTTTACATTTTCAGAACTTTTTCAATCTTCACGCAATACATGAGCGTGAGCCATGGATATAACACTATATGTGGAATAGGATGGTGGTTGTGGAGAAGACAAAAAGAGGGAAGATAGTCTCACATCAACTAAGCGTATCAACGGGCTATGGAGATGCCCATCAATGTGAGTGAGTAGGGATTGCCATGCAACGGATGCACTAGATCTATAAGTATATGAAAGCGCAACAAAAGAAACTAAGTGGGTGTGCATCCAACTCGCTTGCTCACGAAGACCTAGGGCATTTGAGGAAGCCCATCATTGGAATATACAAGCCAAGTTCTATAATGAAAAATTCCCACTAGTATATGAAAGTGACAAAATGAGAGACTCTCTATCATGAAGATCTTGGTGCTACTTTGAAGCACAAGTGTGGTAAAAGGATAGTAACATTGTCCCTTCTCTCTTTTTCTCTCATTTTTTTCTTTGGGCCTTTTCTCTTTTTTTATGGCCTCTTTTTTTCATTTTTCTTTTTTTTATTTTATTTTTCGTCCGGAGTCTCATCCCGACTTGTGGGGGAATCATGGTCTCCATCATTCTTTCCTCACTTTGGACAATGCTCTAATAATGATGATCGTCACACTTTTATTTTTCTTACAACTCAACAATTACAACTCGATTCTTAGAACAAAATATGACTCTATATGAATGCCTCCGTGATGTACGGGATATGCAATGAAACATGAGTGACATGTATGAAACAATTATGAACGGTAGCTTTGCCACAAATACGATGGCAACTACATGATCATGCTAGCAATATGACAATGATGGAGCGTGTCATAATAAACGGAACGGTGGAAAGTTGCATGGCAATATATCTCGGAATGGCTATGGAAATGCCATGATAGGTAGGTATGGTGGCTGTTTTGAGGAAGATATATGGTGGGCGTATGATACCGATGAAAAGTCTTGGCGGTATTAGAGAGGCTAGCAATGGTGGAAGGATGGGAAAAAGTGCGTATAATCCATGGACTCAACATTAGTCATAAAGAACTCATATACTTATTGCAAAAATTTAGAAGTTATCAAAGCAAAGTATTACACGCATGCTCCTAGGGGGATAGATTGGTAGGAAAAGACCATCGCTCGTCCCCGACCGCCACTCATAAGGAAGACAATCAATAAATAAATCATGCTCCGAGTTCATCACATAACGGGTCACCATACGTGCATGCTACGGGAATCACAAACTTCAACACAAGTATTCTTTAAATTCACAACTACTCAACTAGCATGACTCTAATATCACCATCTTCATATCTCAAAACAATTATCAAGCATCAAACTTTTCTTAGTATTCAACGCACTCAAAAGAAAGTTTCACATATCTTGAATACCAAGTATATTAACATTAAGCAAATTACCATGCTATTAACGACTCTCAAAATAATCTAAGTGAAGCATGAGAGATCAATAGTTTCTTTAAAAAAATCCACCACCATGCTCTAAAAGATCTAAGTGAAGCACTAGAGCAAAAATTATCACGCTCAAAGATATAAGTGAAGCACTATGAGCAAAACTATCAAGCTCAAAAGATATAAGTGAAGCACTATAAGCAAAACTATCAAGCTCAAAAGATATAAGTGAAGCACATAGAGTATTCTAGCAAATTCCAATTCATCTATGGCTCTCTCAAAAGGTGTGTACAGCAAGGATGATTGTGGTAAACTAACAAACAAAGATGCAAATAATACAAGACGCTCCAAGCAAAACACATATCATGTGGTGAATAAAAATATAGCTCCAAGTAAAGTTACCGATGGAAGTGGACGAAGAGGGGATGCCTTCCGGGGCATCCCCAAGCTTCGACTTTTTGGTGTCCTTGGATTATCTTGGGGGTGCCATGGGCATCCCCAAGCTTAGGCTCTTGCCACTCCTTGTTCCATAATCCATCAAAAGAATTTACCCAAAACATGAAAACTTCACAACACAAAACTCAATAGGAATCTCGTGAGCTCCGTTAGGGAAAGAAAACAAAAGACTACTTTAAGGTACTGTAATGAACTCATTCTTTATTTATATTGGTGTTAAACATACTTTATTGCAACTTCTATATGGATTATAAACTATTTTACTAACCATAGATTCATCAAAATAAGCAAACAACACACGATAAACAGAATCTGCCAAAAACAGATCAGTCTGTAGTAATCTGTAACTAATACAAACTTCTGGAACTCCAAATAATCTACCAAAATTAGAAGACCTATACAATTTGTTTATTGATCAGCAGCAGTTGGAATGAGTATTTTATCACGTTCTGGTGATTTTTAACAATTCGGTCACTGAGCGCAAAGTTTCTGGAAATTACAGCAAGATCAAATAACTTTCATCCAAGAAGATCCAATAGGTCTAGCTTGGCACAAACACTAATTAAAACGTAAAACCACATATAAACATAGGCTAGATGGATTATTTATTCCTAAACAGAAAAAATCAAAAAACTAAAAATAAAATTGGGTTGCCTCCCAACAAGCGCTATCGTTTAACGCCCCTAGCTAGGCATAAAAGCAAGGATAGATCTAAGTGTTGCCATCTTTGGTAGGCAATCCATAAGTGGCTCTCATGATAGATTCATATGGTAATTTTATTTTATTTCTAGGGAAGTGTTCCATGCCCTTCTTTAAGGGAAATTGGAATCTAATATTCTCTTCCTTCATATCAATAATTGCACCAACCGTTCTAAGGAAAGGTCTACCAAGAATAATAGGACATGAAGGATTGCAATCTATATCAAGAACGATAAAATCCACGGGCACATAATTACTATTTGCAACAATAAGAACATCATTAATTCTTCCCATAGGCTTTTAATAGTGGAATCCAAGATACAAGTTTAGAGAGCAATCATCAAAGTCACGGAAATCTAGCAAATCACACAAAGTTTTGGGAATAGTAGAGACACTAGCACCCAAATCACACAAGGCATTAAACTCATAATTTTTAATTTTAATTTTAATAGTAGGTTACCACTCATCATAGAGCTTTCTAGGGATAGGGACTTTCAACTCAAGTTTTTCTTCATAACATTGCATCAAGGCATCAACAATGTGTTCGGTAAAGGCCTTATTTTGACTATAAGCATGAGGAGAATTTAGCACGGATTGCAACAAGGAAATACAATAAATTAAAGAGAAATTTTCATAATTAAATTCCTTGAGATCCAATATAGTGGGTTTAGCAACATCTAGGTTTTTATTTCTTTAAATCCCACTTTTATCAATTTCATCATCAAGATCTAAAAACTTCGAATTCTTATGACGCCTTCTAGGTAAAGGAAGATCATATTCAGTTTCATCAAGATTCATATTGCAAAACAAATATTTAATGGGGGACACATCAATAAATTTTAGATCTTCATCTAGATTTTCATAGGAATTCGGTTTAGCAGCCATCTTATTGACTAAGATAGCTTGCATATCCAAGATTTCAGCGGTCAACTTTTCAGGATGAGCAATTTGGGATCTTATACCATCAATTTATTTAGACATATCATCGAGCTCTTTATTCATATAACTGATAAAACTTTTTTGTTCCTTAAGCTCGTTCCTAAAGAAATTATTATGCTCAAATTGCAAAACCGTAAACTTTCTTGCATTGTTTTCGATCTCCTCTGGCCTTTTAAGGTGAAGATCACCAAATCTAGGTAGAGCCATCGCGACAAACAAGCAATCCAACACACGAGCAAACGAACGGACGAGGAAAAGGCAACGGTAAGAAGAGGAGGAGATTGGGAAAGAGAGGGCAAATAAAACGGCAAGGGTGAAGTGGGGGAGAGGAAAATGAGAGGCAAGTGGCAAATAATGTAATGCGAGAGATAGGGATTGTGATGGGTACTTGGTATGTTTGACTTTTGCATAGACTCCCCGGCAACGGCGCCAGAAATCCTTCTTGCTACGTCTTGAGCTTGTGTTGGTTTTCCCCGAAGAGGAGAGGATGATGCAGCAAAGTAGCGTAAGTATTTCCCTCGGTTTTTGAGAACCAAGCTATCAATCCAGTAGGAGGCCACGCGCGAGTCCCTCGTACCTGCACAAAACGATAGCTCCTTGCAACCAACGCGATTAGGGGTTGTCAATCCCTTCACGGTCACTTACGAGAGTGAGATCTGATAGAGATGATAAATAATATTTTTGGTATTTTTGGTATATAGATGCAAAGTGAAAAGTAAAAGGCAAAGTAAAAACAAAGCAAGTATTAAAGTGATGGAAATTGATATGATGAGAATAGACCCGGAGGCCATAGGTTTCACTAGTGGCTTCTCTCAAGAGCATAAGTATTCTACGGTGGGTGAACAAATTACTGATGAGCAATTGATAGAATTCAACATAGTTATGAGTATATCTAGGTATGATCATGTATATAGGCATCACGTCCGAGACAAGTAGACCGAAACGATTCTGCATCTACTACTATTACTCCACTCATCGACCACTATCCAGCATGCGTCTAGAGTATTAAGTTAAAAACAGAGTAACGCCTTAAGCAAGATGACATGATGTAGAGGAATAAATTCATGCAATATGATAAATACTCCATCTTGTTATCCTCGTTGGCAACAATACAATACGTGCCTTGCAACCCTTTCTATAGGTAAGGACACCGCAAGATTGAACCCAAAGCTAAACACTTCTCCCATTGCAAGAACTACCAATCTAGTTGGACAAACCAAACGGATAATTCGAAGAGACTTGCAAAGATAACCAATCATACATAAAAGAATTCAGAGAAGATTCAAATATTATTCATAGATAGGCTGGATCATAAACCCACAATTCAACAAACACACCGCAAAAAGAAGATTACATCGAATAGATCTCCACGAGAGAGGGGGAGAACATTGTATTGAGATCCAAAAAGAGAGAAGAAGCCATCTAGCTACTAGCTATGGACCCGAAGGTCTGAAGTAAACTACTCACACTTCATCGGAGAGGCTATGTTGTTGACGTAGAAGCCCTCCGTGGTGGATGCCCCTCCGTGGAGCTCAAACAGGCCCCAAGATGGGATCTCGTGGATACAGGAAGTTGCGCGGTGGAATTAGGTTTTGGCTCCTGTTACGATCGTTTGAAGTGCGTGAGGTACATATAGGAGGAAGAATGCGTCGGTGGAGCAACAGGGGGCCCACGAGGCAAGGGGCGCGCCCCCCACCCTCGTGACCGCCTCTGTTGTTCCTTGGAGTAGGGTCTAAGTCTCGTGGATCACGTTCGGTGAGAAAATCACGTTTCCGAAGGTTTCATTCCGTTTGGACTCCGTTTGATATTCCGTTTCTTTGAAACACTGAAATTGGCAAAAAACATCAATTCTGGGTTGGGCCTCCGGTTGATAGGTTAGTCCCGAAAATAATATAAAAGTGGAAAATAAAGCCCAATATAGTCCAAAACAGTAGATAAAGTAGCATGGAGCAATCAAAAATTATAGATACATTGGAGACGTATCACTGCGCTGCGGCTGTTTTGGCCCAGAGGCATAGTGCCCTTTTTTCCCTTTTCTTTTTCTGTTTAACTTCCAAAAATTCCATAGGATTAAATATTAATCCAAATGAAATAATTCCAACTCCACAAATCTTGTAATATTCTCACCTATTTAATGGTGTGTCGTTCGTAAATATCCATCAAACTTTCTATACTGTTCAAATTTAAATTCAAATTTGAGCAATAAAATATCTGTTTAAAAATCCATTTCTCATATAATACTACTCCAAATCAAAAACTAAGAATTTTCCCATTCTTAGTTTTCCTCCCAGTATTTTACAAAAATAAGTTGACATTTTTCTGAGCACTTTGACTTTTCTGTTTTTATTATTGCCTTATCTTCCCATTATTTTTGTTGCGACGAATAGATCCCGTATTTTACGAAGTAGTTGGAGAAGAAGAAGGGGAATGACTTGAAGAATTTGAAGACCAAGCCAACCAAGGCAAGCAGCCCTTTGACCATGACACCCCTCTTGTTTATCGGCACCCTTTTTCCGATTGCATGATGATGAAAAGTGATGGTGGTAAACTTGTTGTGAACCACCACATGATACATACCCGTACTAATAACTCTATCTTGTGCATGATGCAATGTCAAAAGGTTAGTTGTTGATGCATAATGTTGCATGTGTACCATTAACTCCTCGTGGTTGCATTCTTTTGAAAACCCTATCGGGTACCCCTAATGCCCGTGGGTGATGTTGAACCAAGGTCACCACTTGAGGAAGAAGTGGTGTACCAGAGCGAGCATTTTGTGTGAAAGTAAAATGATGGATTAGATTTATGTGTGATTACCGTCCCAACCAAACATGTGCAACCACTCTACCCCTTATGGGACGGGGTGTTATTCATTACTTAGGCCGATACTAGCATGGGGCCCACATTACTAGTGACGGGGGTGACACGAGGTCACTCTCGGGACGGGGTCGTGCTCGGATAGGCGGCCATGACTGTTTTCACAGGGCACCGGACACACCGTTGGTCCCTTCGTGTATGCCTGGTAATGTGAAAGGGCAGAGTCCCATGATCTTTTGCTTATACACGAGGGCCGTGTACCAACGAGTGGACCCTATGTTAGTGTCGTCTAGGGAAAGATAATGATTGGGTGCTTCTCCCGAGTACTTGAGGTACTGTGGGATCGTGGATGACACGAAAGCATCCTGGATCTTGTGGGTAAAGTGCACAACCTCTACAGAGTGTCAACCTATTCGAATAGCCGTGTCCACGGTCATGGACAGTTGGGTGATGCTACTTAAACTATGTCTAGAAATTTTACAAACTTGGTACGTGTGTATGAGATTAAGAATCAGTTGAGTTAAGGCAATTGACTTGATATGTGGAATGAGCTAGCATTGATCCAAACTCTATTATGTTGATATATGTACCTTGTTCTCATGGTTACTAGAGTTCATTGATGCATATTTTACAAGATGATAAGTCATTCCAACTAGCTTGATGCTATGTTGCCTTCTTGTTGTTATACCTTGCATTGTTACTTTGCTCCAAAACATGGGTTGCTTGCGAGTACATTCAACGTACTCATTGGCTTGCCACTAGTTATTTAATTGGCCAGGCATGGAAGAGCAGGAGTTCGAAGAAGAGTTCTTTGGAGACGAACATGCGAACTAGGACGCTTTCCCAGTCAGAAATTCTGTAGGGTTAAGGCAGATGGCATGGGTTCTACTTATCTACGAAGATTTCTGTTGCTTAAGTTTATTTGGTATTCAGCCTCGAGGCTTATTCTATGTAAGACTTGACCATAATGGTCATTATTTGAGTAAGGCAGTATGTATGGATGTAAGACTCTTGTTATTCAGCTTATGTGTGTTCAGTGAGCATTGATCTCTGGGATCACTGTACACGTGTACTCGGTGATCACAAATTATGAGTCGGGGTCCCCATAGAGCTGGTATCAGAGCCATCCTAACTGTAGGAAGCCTTAGTTAGCATGGGCATTAGTTAGAGAGAGACTATCTACAAAATTACCTACATACCCACTTTTTCTAAACATATCCCAAACATGAGTCATATTTCCTCTATTGACCCTTCCCCTTCCACTTTTGTAGATGGCCGTCGTACCCGAGGACTTCCTGACCACCAGATTTCCCGTGCTTCTTGAGGACAGCCTCAAGAAGTGCCAGTTCACCCGAGCACCCACCTTCTGCTATCACGAGCACTGGATCAACAACACCAAGAAGGAGTATCACATGGAGGTAGTCGTGACGGCGAACGACTCTCCGACGAGCTGGTTCTTTGAAGGTCCCCAGATGGCGACCCTGCTCCTCGCTGTTGAGACTGTTGCACTCAAGGCGCTGACTCGCCTTCGGGATCTTCTGCAAGAGATGGCAAGCGAGCCAGCCACCCGTTACTTGCCTTATCGGAAGGAGGGTGATGAAGAGAGCAGCGCACAAGCCCCACCCATGGACGAAGGACTTCCCCTTCGTTTCCAAACCTACTTCAGCTTGTCTGCTGACAGCCTGGCACAACACCTGGCCTCGGAGTCGATGGAGCTCCGGACGGAACTCCACGAGACTAAGGAGCTCCTCTGCCTAGATCAGGCAAAGGCGGACAGGATCAAGAAGGATGGTGCACCCCCTGGACAGCCCGTTATTGCCTATCAAGGCGGGCGACCCCCACAGGTTACACATGCCAAAGGATCAACTCAGCCACGCCGTATGATGGCAAATGACTATCACAACCTCTTCACAGTGCCACAGGCGAAGCAACGCCATGTTCAGCTCCTCCACTCCCCCACCCCTCAAGTGATGAAGAAATTAGGACGGATGAAGATGAGGAAGAAGACCCAGAGGAGCCGGAATACGCGACCGGGCATTCCACCACTTAGACATCGTTTAGGACTAGGATAGGCCAGTCTGAAACCCTTAAGGTAGGATATGTCGTGTACCCGTTATGCGAAGCCGAGTCCATGTAATGGTTCAAATGAAACCATGTTGTGTTGTGTTTGCTTTCGAGTTGTTTTGATGGAAGTCGTACTTTCCCTTTCGGGAACTTGTAAACAACTACATCACACATTTGGTTTTAATGCATGAGTTTGGCTCTTCCGGCCTTTGCTTGACTTAAATTGTGTCACACCCACCCCCTTATTAGGCACCCCATCTACATTGTTTTCCCTCATTTTATCCCAATCATAAGACCTCGACCGCTCCAACAGGATGCCTGTTGTAACTCGTACTAGTACCTCTACCCAGCGGCAAGAAGCCGGAGGATCCACCCAAGGAGGAGCAAGCCAGGACCAAACCCGAGGACAAGCTCCACCACCACCACCTCCCCCGAACATGGCCTTGGCTCAGCTTGTCCAAGCTTTCCGAGAGGAACGCCAAGCCAACAATGCAGCCCTCCAGATGATTGCTCAAGCTGTCACCAACAACCGCCAGCAGGCGGGGAATGGCAATGGACGTTCCAGGTTGGCGGAGTCCAAGAAGTATGCGCCACCCACCTTCATCGAGATAGCTGAACCACTGGATGCAGACGACTGGGTCCGGATAATTGTGGATCTGTTGGAATTAGTCGGCTGCACTGAGGACCATGAGAGGGTGGCATATGCTGCCCACTGTCTCGGGGGAACTGCCAGAGCTTGGTGGGATGGATTCAAGGTCATGCATGCTAGGCAAAACATCACGTGGAATGACTTCAAGGCAGAATTCCACAAGGCCCATATTCCTTCCGGGATCATGGCCATCAAGAAGTGTGAGTTCCGAGCCCTGAAGCATGGAGGTAGCACTGTCAAGGAGTACATGCAGAAGTTCAGTGTTCTATCAAGGTATGCTCCTGAGGATGTCAGCACTGAAGCTGCCAAAAGAGAGTGCTTCATGGAAGGCCTTAATCAGACTCTGCAGTACTCGCTTATTGTGTGTGATTGCCCAACCTTTCCTGATCTGGTGAACACGGCACTCATGCTTGAGGACAAGTGACGTGCTTTGGATGATACTCGTAAGTGCAAGATGATCAGCAAGGGTAGTTCCAGTAACCAAATGCCTCGCGTGTGGCAGCCAGCCCCGGTCAAGCTAACCTATCAGCAGCCAAGAGCTCCCGCACCCCGCACCAACTATCAGCCTCAGCAGTACGCCAACCCCAGGGCAGCTTACAACAACCCCAATAATAGTGGTGGCAACAAGACCAACAACTCGAACCAGGTCACTTGCTTTGGATGTGGTCAGTCAGGACACATCTCAAGGGTGTGCCCCAACCGATGCCCCACGCCCCAATGCACAGAACCCAGGACAAGGCCGCGGAATGCCACCAAGGAACCAAGCTCCCCACAACCCGCCCAGCAATGGCAAGGGGCGTGTCAATCACGTCACTGCAGAAGAAGCTCAGGAAGACCCGTACGTCGTGCCGGGTACGTTCCTTGTCAACTCAGCACCTGCAACTATCTTGTTTGATTCTGGAGCCACGCATTCATTTGTCACCCAAAAGTTTGCATTAAAAAGTGGCATGACCCCTACACCCCTGAATAATCCCATGGTGGTAGAAACCCCCGGAGCAGAGATGAGAGCCAAGATAGGTTGTAAGGGAGTCGGAATCATCATTAACGGAGTAGATTTCCTAGCAGACCTTATCATCTTAAGATCACAAGGCTTGGATGTGATCTTAGGAATGAATTGGATCATCAAGCACCAAGGCATGTTAGATTGTGCCAACCGGACTGTCACTGTGACCAATGACCAAGGAGTCAAAGTTAAATTTGCCTCCAACTCCTCTTCTGATCAAGTCACCAAAGTCAACTGTTTGACTGAAGTTGGATTGGAGAAAGTGCCAGTAGTATGCGAGTACCCCGACTTCTTTACCATGACATTGAGTTCATCATGGAGCTCATGCCCGGAGCACGACCCATCTATAAGAAGCCTTATAGAATGGGGTCGGAGGAGTTAGCAGAATTGAAGAAGCAACTGACCGAGCAGTTAAGGAAAGGATTCATCTGCCCTAGTGCCTCACCTTGGGGATCACCTGTTCTGTTTGTGGAAAAGAGGGACGGTACCATCTGACTATGTGTTGACTACCATTTCCTTAATGAAGTCACAATCAAGAGCAAGTAGCCACTCCCCAATATTGAAGACTTGTTCGATCAGCTGAACGGTGCCAAGGTGTTTTCCAAGATCGATATCAGGTCTGGGTACTATCAGCTGAAGATTAGACTCCAAGATATCCCGAAGACGGCGTTTGTAACCCGATATAGCCTGTATGAGTACACAGTCATGTCATTTGCTTTAACCAATGTCCCTGCCTACTTCATGTACCTCATGAACAAAGTATTCATGGAGTACTTGGACAAGTTCGTTGTCGTCTTCATCGATGACAAACTTTTCTTTTCCAAGTCTGAAGAAGAATAAGAGCAACACTTGAGGATGGTCCTAGACAAGCTTTGAGAGCACCAACTATATGCCAAATTCAGCAAGTGCGAGTTTTGGCTACACAAGGTTGGATTCTTCGGTCATGTTCTAACTGAAGAAGGATTGTCAGTGGATCCGCAACTGAAAGATTGAGGCCGTGACTGAAAGGCAATCCCCAAGCAATGTGAAGGAAGTTAGAAGCTTCCTCGGACTCGCGGGATATTACCGCAAGTTCATTGAAGGATTCTCAAGCATTGCTCGACCCATGACACAACTCTTCAAGAAGGACAAGAAGTTTGATGGACGCTGAAGTGCGAAGAGAGCTTCCATGAGCTGAAGAAGAGATTGACCACTGCCCCAGCTCTAGCCACACCTGATATCCACAAGGAATTGTGATATATTGTGATGCCTCACGAATCGGACAGGGAAGTGTTCTGATGCAAGAAGGCAGAGTCGTAGCATATCTATCCAGACAGCTACGTCCTCACGAAGAGAATTATGCTACTCATGACCTTGAGTTAGCAACAGTGGTTCATGCCCTGAAGACATGGCGGCATTACCTTCTAGGGAAGCGGTGCGAGATATACACCGATCATAAGAGTCTAAAGTATTTTTCACTCAAAAGGAGTTGAACATGAGGCAGAGAAGATGGCTAGAGTTGATCAAGGATTATGACCTCAGTGTTCAATACCACCCTGGAAAGGCTAATGTGTTAGCAGATGCGTTAAGAAGAAAGGCTTGTTCCTTGAATGCTATGATTAAGGAAAGGCTACCCGCCTTATACAAGGAACTTGAAAACTTCGGATTGGAACTAGTTGCACCAGGATTCTTGACCAACCTCGAAGTCAAGCCTACCTTGATGGATGATGTTAAGGAAGCTCAGAAGGGACACAAGAGTATTGAAGGCATCAAGAGGAAGATCAAAGCAGGCAAAGCCCCAGGATTCTTAGATGATACACTGGTACGCGCCGGTCCTAAACAAACGGTTTTTTACCACTTTCTGCGACGGCATTTGGAACCGTCACCAAGTGAGTGTGGGCGACGGGGGGGGGGGGGGTCCTTCCCACACGACCCAGAAACCGTTGGGGATATGCCCTCCTGGCACACACGCTCGGCAAAATGAGGTCGTGTGCGACCGACGAGCACTCAAATACAGAAATACGTACAGTAGTGCAAAAAATACAATTATACAGGAAAATCATTTCTCGTCGTAAGTACATCCCACACAGTGAGTCACCACTAAATGTTTTCGTTCGTATATACATCCCACACAGTCACTACAAGGAAAACGTTTGCACAAGGTGGCGTAACGCAAATAGTTTTGAAGAGAATGTCGTGTGTGATTGTTCATTGATCCAACACGGTTTATTCGTAGAAACTGTGTGCGTTGCCTTAGGTCATCGCCCACGGTGTTTTCTCATTAACCATTTGCAATAGGAAAACCCAATTAGCAAGATAATTGGCCTATTATTAATAATCCATTTATTAATCTAATTGACATTCATATTAAGAACATAATATATTCCATTTCAATATTAAGGAAGCAAGATTTCATAATTGAAATACATCGGAGTACAACTTGATATAGCTCCAACACTCAGCTACCCCGTAACACAACTGCACCAGCAACAAGTTTCACATGCAACATCTAGAACCTTTCAAAATTAGCATCATAGACGGTACATAGAGAGATGCATCTCATCTGGAAAACTGCTAAAGCGGAAGGCGAATATTGAGACTTCATTCATGTTGAAGGTCTTTGCGACTTTAGGCTAGTGCCTGTGGATGATTGACCGTCCATCCTTCGACCTCTTCAGGAACACTTCAATGTTGAACCGTGGGTGTTGTATGAAAACTTTCCTCGCCTCCTGACCAGAGAGGTGGTTTGAGAGGTAATCATCGGTGAAGCACGAAAACAAGGATGTGCATAAATATCTTCTCTATATTGGAAATGGGGCAAAGGAATACAAAAAGGCAAGGTATAATAGTTAGTACCATCTTGTAAACCTCAGTGCTTCCCATTGTTTCCCTGCAACACATATAAGGTAGTTAGTCATCAGGTTAAGTAAGGGTTCGCATGCTATCACTAAAATATGTTGATGATAACTAAGCACATTGCAGATTCATCAGATTAATTCAAGCCACATGGAAAACCCATTTATCCAAACCAAGCATGATTAGGAACTAGGAAATATAGCACTTGTATATGTTTCTCATGTATTAAGTTCAACCAAATTCGATTTATTCCTCACATGGTATACAATAACAGAATGCAGCCACATCAATTGAACATCGCATTGCAGAATTGAACCAAGCAGTTAACTAAACACCACAACAAATGAACCAAACGTTAACTGAGCACGACATGTCACAATATAACATAGTCCTAATAGAAGATCATAAATTTAACCAACTAAGCATGGTTAACTACTTGGAAATATAGCAATTGTATTTGTTTCTCATGTATTTAGTATAGCCAAATTCGATTTATTCCTCACATGGTATACAATAAGAGAATGCAGCCACAACAATTGAACATCGCATTGCAGAATTGAACCAAGCAGTTAAGTAAACACCACAACAAATGAACCAAACATTAACTGAGCACCACATTGCACAATATAACATACTCCTAATAGAAGATCAGACAGTTAACCAAACCAAGCATTCTACACAACTTGGAAATATAGCAATTATATTTGTTTCTCATGTATTTAGTACAACAAAATTCGATTTATTCCTCACATGGTATACAATAACCAAGCAGTTAACTAAACACCACAACAAGTGAACCAAGCCACAACAAATGAACCAAGCAGTTAACTAAACACCACAACAAGTGAACCAAGCCACAACAAATGAACCAAGCAGTTAACTAAACACCACAACAAGTGAACCAAGCCACAACAAATGAACCAAGCAGTTAACTAAACACCAATTTTGAACAATATAACATACTCCTAATAGAAGATCAGACAGTTAACTAAACCAAGCATGCTTAACAACCTGGAAATATTGCACCCTGAAGAATTGAACATCACATTTGCAGAATTGAACCAAGCAGTTAATTGAACACCACATTGCACGACATATAGAACATATACACTATAGCAGAAGATTGCATGGTGAAAGTAGATAGCACAATTCACTTGAATTTGTTATGGAAAGGCAGTAGCTAGCAAACTGAACATGGGTCCTTATAGTGATCTAATAAGACAAGCTACTCCTCATTATCGGAGATATCAATGATGATTGGCTCCTTGGACATGGAAGAGGGTGAGGCTTCTGCATCGTGGGTGCCCTCGTTGTAGTGGTGAGTTGCCTGAGCCGCTCCGGGCACCAACTTGCTAGCTCTCGAGATGAGGTAAGCACGTGCACGCTGAGAAAACACCTCGTAGTCTTTGTCGAAGGCACCGATGGTTGCCTCGAGAAAACGCCATGAACTGTCGTTTAAAGCAGCCAACCGCGTCGCGGCGTCGGTGGCGCGAGGCGTCAACGGTGGCCTCGACAGCGAGGTGCTCCTCCAAGATCCGGGGGTTGGCACAAATGGCAGCCATCGCGACCTCATCCGCGCGTGCGGCCGCAATTTGCTTCTCCGCTACCAAATGCTCCTTGAGGTCCTGGCTATACTGCGTGCACCATAGCTTAGGCTGACGTTTATTTGGTGGAGGGGTCGGTGATTTGGGTGGAAGATGTCGCGCTCGCGCCGGCGGTCAGGGCATGTGGGATGTGGAAGGAGGACGAGGATGGGGGTCGGGTGTGGATTACCTGCCTGGATAGGCGAGGCCGAGCAGTGTGCAGGAGGGTCACTGGTGAGGATTCAGCGGCGTTGCAAGCAAGGAGTGAAGGTTTCAACTTGGAGAGGAACGCGAAAGGGGGGGGGGGATGTGGCTTTTGGTAAGGGGGAGGGGGAGGGGAGGTAGATATTTCCGCGGAAGCCGAAAATTTGGAATCGCTTTAGCCAAAAAGCTTGCGTGCAAAGTGTCGTCACACACGGTACCATATTCAGACACGGTCCAAAGATATTTTGTGCTGCATCTCACGCGGTTGGTTATAATAAACAACGTGGTATGTACTTGATTTTTTGTCTTGATTTGAATTACATAATGGGGTCACAGCGGCCATGGAGGGTGTTTGAATTGCTAGACCTTTTATTTGCAGTGATCACAAAAGAATTATTCAGGGTTCGTTTGGACATTTTTATGCATTAACTGAGTTTTCAATGCATTTATGTGCATAATTCAAATTTGAACTACATGCGCATGCTCCAGTGCATATAAATTGGTTGAAAAATAAAATATGTATCCTCGGGTGCATGCTTAGGTCCCATGCAAGAAATGGGAATGAAATTCAAACACCAGTGCACTGTTGATTGTCGGCAAAACACTGAGATGCCTGGTTTTTAAATTCTAGTAAATCCAAAACTCGTCTGAAATTCATGAAACTTGGCAGGCTATCATGGAGTGGCATCAACATGTCGTGGTACAAATTTTGTCCCATTTGGGGCAGGTTTGGGTATATGCTTCACACAAACCGGAGCTCCTCACAACAAGCATGATGGTTTTCGGTAGGGAACATCCCACCTTTGGGACGAAACGATATCCATTGCCTCTTATTGCTTTCAAGTTTTTTCTCGTGCCAACATAGGACAACATGAGTGTTGTGTGAATTTTTGTGATTTTTCGGGGTTCGTTTGGACATTTTTATGCATTAACTAAGTTTTCAATGCATTTATGTGCATAATTCAAATTTAAACTACATGCGCATGCTCTAGTGCATATAAATTGGTTGAAAAATCAAATTTTTGTCCTTGGGTGATTGCTTAGGTCCCATGCAAGAAATGGGAATGAATTTCAAACACCAGGGCACCGTTGATTGCGGGCAAAACATTGAGATGCCTGGTTTTTAAATTCTATTAAATCCAAAACCCGGCCGGAATTCATGAAACTTGGCATGCTATCATGGAGCGGCATCAACATGCCGTGGTACAAATTTTGTCCCATTTGAGGCAGGTTTGGGTATATGCTTCTCACAAACCGGAGCTTCTCACAACAAGCATGATGGTTTTCGGTAGGGAACGTCCCACCTTTAGGGACGAAATGATATCCATTGCCTCTTATTGCTTTCAAGTCTTTTTCTCATGCCAACATAGGACAACACGAGTGTTGTGTGAATTTTTGTGATTTTTCGGGGTTCGTTTGGACATTTTTATGCATTAAGTGAGTTTTCAATGCATTTATGTGCATAATTCAAATTTGAACTACACGCGCATGCTCCAGTGCATATAAATTGGTTGGAAAATCAAATCTGTGTCCTTGGGTGCATGCTTAGGTCCCATGAAATAAATGGGAATGCATTTCAAACACCAGGGAACCGTTGATTCCCGGCAAAACATTGAGATGCCTGGTTTTTAAATTCTATTAAATCCAAAACTAGAATTCATGAAACTAGGCATGCTATCATGGAGCGGCATCAACATGTCGTGGTACAAATTTTGTCCCATTTGAGGCAGGTTTGGGTATATGCTTATCACAAACCGGAGCTTCTCACAACAAGCATGATGGTTTTCGGTAGGGAACGTCCCACCTTTGGGGACGAAACAATATCCATTGCCTCTTATTCCTTTCAAGTTTTTCTCTCATGCCAACATAGGATAACAGGAGTGTTGTGTGAATTTTTGTGATTTTTCCGGGTTCGTTTGGACATTTTTATGCATTGAGTGAGTTTTCAATGCATTTATGTGCATAATTCAAATTTGAACTACACGTGCATGCTCCAGTGCATATAAATTGGTTGAAAAATCAACTTTGTGTCCTCGGGTGCATGCTTAGGTCCCATGCAAGAAATGGGAATGAATTTGAAACACCAAGGCACCGTTGATTGCCGGCAAAACATTGAGATGCCCGGTTTTAAAATTTTGTTCAATCCAAAACTCCTATGGAATTCATGAAACTTGGCATGCTATCTTGGAGCGTTATCAACATGCCGTGATACAAATTATGTCCCATTGAGGAAGGTTTGGGTATATGCTTCTCACAAACCGGAGCTTCTCACAACAAGCATGATGGTTTTCGGTAGGGAACGTCCCACCTTTGGGGACGAAACGATATCCATTGCCTCTTATTGCTTCTAAGTTTTTTCTCGTGCCAACATAGGACAACAGGAGTGTTGTGTGAATTTTTGTGATTTTTCGGGGTTCGTTTGGACATTTTTATGCATTAAGTGAGTTTTCAATGCATTTATGTGCATAATTCAAATTTGAAATACATGTGCATGCTCCAGTGCATATAAATTGGTTGAAAAATCAAATCTGTGTCCTCGGGTGCATGCTTAGGTCCCATGCAAGAAATGGGAATGAATTTCAAATACCAGGGCACCGTTGATTCTTGGCAAAACATTGAGATGCTTGGTTTTAAAATTCTATTAAATCCAAAACTCGTCTGAAATTCATGGAACTTGGCATGCTATCATGGAGCGGTATCAACATGCCGTGGTACAAATTTTGTCCCGTTTGAGGCAGGTTTGGGTATATGCTTCTCACAAACCGGAGCTTCTCAGAACAAGCATGATGGTTTTCGGTAGGGAACGTCCCACCTTTGGGGACGAAACGATATCCATTGCCTCTTAGTGCTTTCAAGATTTTCTCTTGTGCCAACATAGGACAACAGGAGTGTTGTGTGAATTTTTGTGATTTTTCGGGGTTCGTTTGGACATTTTTATGCATAAGCTGAGTTTTAAAGCATTTATGTGCATAATTCAAATTTGAACTACATGCGCATGCTCCAGTGCAGATAAATTGGTTGAAAAATCAAATCTCTGTCCTTGGGTGCATGCTTAGTTCCCATGCAAGAAATGGGAATGAATTTGAAACACCAGGGCACCGTTGATTGCCGGCAAAACCTTGAGATGCCCGGTTTTTAAATTCTGTTCAATCCAAAAACTCGTCTGGAATTCATGAAACTTGGCATGCTATCTTGGAGCGGCATCAACATGTCGTGGTACAAATTTTGTCCCATTTGAGGCAGGTTTGGGTATATGCTTCTCACAAACCGGAGCATCTCACAACAAGCATGATGGTTTCGGTAGGGAACGTCCCACCTTTGGGGACGAAACGATATCCATTGCCTCTTATTGCTTCCAAGTTTTTTCTCGTGCCAACATAGGACAACAAGAGCGTTGTGTGATTTTTTGTGATTTTTCGTGGTTCGTTTGGACATTTTTATGCATTAATTGAGTTTTCAATGCATTTATGTGCATAATTCAAATTTGAAATACATGCCCATGCTCCAGTGCATATAAATTGGTTGAAAAATCAAATCTGTGTCCTTGGGAGCATGCTTAGGTGCCATGCAAGAAATGGGAATGGATTTGAAACACCAGGGCACCGTTGATTCTTGGCAAAACATTGAGATGCTTGGTTTTAAAATTCTATTAAATCCAAAACTCGTCTGAAATTCATGGAACTTTGCATGCTATCATGGATAGGTATCAACATGTCGTGGGACAAATTTTGTCCCATTTGAGGCAGGTTTGGGTATATGCTTCTCACGAACCGGAGCTTCTCACAACAAGCATGATGGTTTTCGGTAGGGAACGTCCCACCTTTGCGGACAAAACGATATCCATTGCGTCTTATTGCTTTCAAGTTTTTTTCTCGTGCCAACATAGGATAACAGGAGTGTTGTGTGAATTTTTCTGATTTTTGGGGTTCGTTTGGACATGCATTAAGTGAGTTTTCAATGCATTTATGTGCATAGTTCAAATTTTAACTACATGCGCATGATCCAGTGCATATAAATAGGTTGAAAAATCAAATATGTGTCCTTGGGTGCATGCTTAGGTCCCATGCAAGAAATGGGAATGAATTTCAAACACGAGGCACCGTTGATTCTCGGCAAAACATTGAGATGCCTGATTTTTAAATTCTGTTCAATCCAAAACTCATCTGGAATTGATGAAACTTGGCATGCTATCATGGAGCGGCATCAACATGCCGTGGTACAAATTTTGTCCCATTTGAGGCAGGTTTGGGTATATGCTTCTCACGAACCGGAGCTTCTCACAACAAGCATGATGGTTTTCGGTAGGGAACGTCCCACCTTTGTGGACAAAACGATATCCATTGCCTCTTATTGCTTTCAAGTTTTTTTCTCGTGCCAACATAGGACAACAGGAGTGTTGTGTGAATTTTTCTGATTTTTCGGGGTTCGTTTGGACATGCATTAAGTGAGTTTTCAATGCATTTATGTGCATAATTCAAATTTTAACTACATGCGCATGATCCAGTGCATATAAATGGTTTGAAAAATCAAATATGTGTCCTTGGGTGCATGCTTAGGTCCCATGCAAGAAATGGGAATGAATTTCAAACACTAGGGCACCGTTGATTGCTGGCAAAACATTGAGATGCCTGGTTTTATCAATTCCATTTAATCCAAAACTCGTCTGGAATTCACGAAACTTGGCATGCTATCATGGAGCGGCATCAACATGCTGTGGTACAAATTTTGTCCCATTTGAGGCAGGTTTGGGTATATGCTTCTCACAAACCGCAGCTTCTCACAACAAGCATGATGGTTTTCGGTAGGGAACGTCCCACCTTTGGGGACGAAACGATATCAATTGCCTCTTATTGATTTCAAGTTTTTTCTCGTGCCAACATCGGACAACAGGAGTATTCTGTGAATTTTTGTGATTTTTCGGGGTTCGTTTGGACATTTTTATGCATTAAGTGAGTTTTCAATGCATTTATGTGCATAATTCAAATTTGAACTACACGTGCATGCTCCGATTGCATATAAATTGGTTGAAAAATCAACTTTGTGTCCTCGGGTGCATGCTTAGGTCCCATGCAAGAAATGGGAATGAATTTGAAACACCAAGGCACCGTTGATTGCTTAAGCAAAACATTGAGATGCCGGTTTTAAATTTTATTCAATCCAAAACTCGTATGGAATTCATGAAGCTTGGCATGCTATCTTGGAGCGGCATCAACATGCCGTGATACAAATTATGTCCCATTTGAGGAAGGTTTGGGTATATGCTTCTCACAAACCGGAGCTTCTCACAACAAGCATGATGGTTTTCGGTAGGGAACATCCCACCTTTGGGGACGAAACGATATCCATTGCCTCTTATTGCTTCTAAGTTTTTTCTCGTGCCAACATAGGACAACAGGAGTGTTGTGTGAATTTTTGTGATTTTTCGGGGTTCGTTTGGACATTTTTATGCATTAAGTGAGTTTTCAATGCATTTATGTGCATAATTAAAATTTGAACTACATGTGCATGCTCCAGTGCATATAAATTGGTTGAAAAATCAAATCTGTGTCCTCGGGTGCATGCTTAGGTCCCATGCAAGAAATGGGAATGAATTTCAAACACCAGGGCACCGTTGATTCTTGGCAAAACATTGAGATGCTTGGTTTTAAAATTCTATTAAATCCAAAACTTGTCTGAAATTCATGGAACTTGGCATGCTATCATGGAGCGGTATCAACATGCCGTGGTACAAGTTTTGTCCCGTTTGAGGCAGGTTTGGGTATATGCTTCTCACAAACCGGAGCTTCTCAGAACAAGCATGATGGTTTTCGGTAGGGAACGTCCCATCTTTGGGGACGAAACGATATCCATTGCCTCTTATTGCTTTCAAGTTTTTTCTCGTGCCAACATAGGACAACAGGAGTGTTGTGTGAATTTTTGTGATTTTTCGGGGTTCGTTAGGACATTTTTATGCATTGAGTGAGTTTTCAATGCATTTATGTGCATAATTCAAATTTGAACTACATGCGCATGCTCCAGTGCAGATAAATTGGTTGAAAAATCAAATCTCTGTCCTTGGGTGCATGCTTAGTTCCCATGCAAGAAATGGGAATGAATTTGAAACACCAGGGCACCGTTGATTGCCGGCAAAACCTTGAGATGCCGGTTTTTAAATTCTGTTCAATCCAAAACTCGTCTGGAATTCATGAAACTTGGCATGCTATCTTGGAGCGGCATCAACATGTCATGGTACAAATTTTGTCCCATTTGAGGCAGGTTTGGGTATATGCTTCTCACAAACCGGAGCTTCTCACAACAAGCATGATGGTTTCGGTAGGAACGTCCCACCTTTGGGGACGAAACGATATCCATTGCCTCTTATTGCTTCCAAGTTTTTTCTCGTGCCAACATAGGACAACAAGAGTGTTGTGTGATTTTTTGTGATTTTTTGTGGTTCGTTTGGACATTTTTATGCATTAAGTGAGTTTTCAATGCATTTATGTGCATAATTCAAATTTGAACTACACGTGCATGCTCCAGTGCATATAAATTGGTTGAAAAATCAAATCTGTGTCCTCGGGTGCATGCTTAGGTCCCATGCAAGAAATGGGAATGAATTTGAAACACCAAGGCACCGTTGATTGCCGGCAAAACATTGAGATGCCCGGTTTTAAATTTTTATTCAATCCAAAACTCGTATGGAATTCATGAAACTTGGCATGCTATCTTGGAGCGGCATCAACATGCCGTGATACAAATTATGTCCCATTTGAGGAAGGTTTGGGTATATGCTTCTCACAAACCGGAGCTTCTCACAACAAGCATGATGGTTTCGGTAGGGAACGTCCCACCTTTGGGGACGAAACGATATCCATTGCCTCTTATTGCTTCTAAGTTTTTTCTCGTGCCAACATAGGACAACAGGAGTGTTGTGTGAATTTTTGTGATTTTTCGGTGTTCGTTTGGACATTTTTATGCATTAAGTGAGTTTTCAATGCATTTATGTGCATAATTCAAATTTGAACTACATGTGCATGCTCCAATGCATATAAATTGGTTGAAAAATCAAATCTGTGTCCTCGGGTGCATGCTTAGGTCCCATGCAAGAAATGGGAATGAATTTCAAACACCAGGGCACCATTGATTCTTGGCAAAACATTGAGATGCTTGGTTTTAAAATTCTATTAAATCCAAAACTTGTCTGAAATTCATGGAACTTGGCATGCTATCATGGAGCGGTATCAACATGCCGTGGTACAAGTTTTGTCCCGTTTGAGGCAGGTTTGGGTATATGCTTCTCACAAACCGGAGCTTCTCAGAACAAGCATGATGGTTTTCGGTAGGAACGTCCCATCTTTGGGGAATGACGATATCCATTGCCTCTTATTGCTTTCAAGTTTTTCTCGTGCCAACATAAGACAACAGGAGTGTTGTGTGAATTTTTGTGATTTTTCGGGTTCGTTAGGACATTTTATGCATTGAGTGAGTTTTCAATGCATTTATGTGCATAATTCAAATTTGAACTACATGCGCATGCTCGGTGCAGATAAATTGGTTGAAAAATCAAATCTACGTCCTTGGGTGCATGCTTAGTTCCCATGCAAGAAATGGGAATGAATTTGAAACACGAGGCACCGTTGATTGCCAGCAAAACCTTGAGATGCCGGTTTTTAAATTCTGTTTAATCCAAAAACTAAATGCAGAATTCATGAAACTTGGCATGCTATCTTGGAGCGGCATCAACATGTCGTGGTACAAATTTTGTCCCATTTGAGGCAGGTTTGGGTATATGCTTCTCACAACCGGAGCATCTCACAACAAGCATGATGGTTTCGGTGGGAACGTCCCACCTTTGGGGACGAAACGATATCCATTGCCTCTTATTGCTTCCAAGTTTTTTCTCGTACAACATAGGACAACAAGAGTGTTGTGTGATTTTTTGTGATTTTTCGTGGTTCGTTTGGACATTTTTATGCATTAAGTGAGTTTTCAATGCATTTATGTGCATAATTCAAATTTGAAATACATGCCCATGCTTGAGTGCATATAAATTGGTTGAAAAATCAAATCTGTGTCCTTGGGTGCATGCTTAGGTCCCATGCAGGAAATGGGAATGGATTTGAAACACCAGGGCACCGTTGATTCTTGGCAAAACATTGAGATGCTTGGTTTTAAAATTCTATTAAATCCAAAACTTGTCTGAAATTCATGGAACTTGGCATGCTATCATGGATAGGTATCAACATGTCGTGGTACAAATTTTGTCCCATTTGAGGCAGGTTTGGGTATATGCTTCTCACGAACCGGAGCTTCTCACAACAAGCATGATGGTTTTCGGTAGGGAACGTCCCACCTTTGGGGACAAAGCGATATCCATTGCGTCTTATTGCTTTCAAGTTTTTTCTCGTGCCAACATAGGACAACAGGAGTGTTGTGTGAATTTTTCTGATTTTTTGGGGTTCGTTTGGACATGCATTAAGTGAGTTTTCAATGCATTTATGTGCATAGTTCAAATTTTAACTACATGCGCATGATCCAGTGCATATAAATAGGTTGAAAAATCAAATATGTGTCCTTGGGTGCATGCTTAGGTCCCATGCAAGAAATGGGAATGAATTTCAAACACCAGGGCACCGTTGATTGCTGGCAAAACATTGAGATGCCTGATTTTTAAATTCTGTTCAATCCAAAACTCATCTGGAATTGATGAAACTTGGCATGCTATCATGGAGCGGCATCAACATGCCGTGGTACAAATTTTGTCCCATTTGAGGCAGGTTTGGGTATATGCTTATCACGAACCGAAGCTTCTCACAACAAGCATGATGGTTTTCGGTGAGGAACGTCCCACCTTTGTGGACAAAAGCGATATCCATTGCCTCTTATTGCTTTCAAGTTTTTTCTCGTGCCAACATAGGACAACAGGAGTGTTGTGTGAATTTTTCTGATTTTCGGGGTTCGTTTGGACATGCATTAAGTGAGTTTTCAATGCATTTATGTGCATAATTCAAATTTTAACTACATGCGCATGATCCAGTGCATATAAATAGTTTGAAAAATAAAATATGTGTCCTTGGGTGCATGCTTAGGTCCCATGCAAGAAATGGGAATGAATTTCAAACACTAGGGCACCGTTGATTGCTGGCAAAACATTGAGATGCCTGGTTTTATAAATTCCATTTAATCCAAAACTCGTCTGGAATTCACGAAACTTGGCATACTATCATGGAGCGGCATCAACATCTTTGTGGTACAAATTTTGTCCCATTTGAGGCAGGTTTGGGTATATGCTTCTCACAAACCGCAGCTTCTCACAACAAGCATGATGGTTTTCGGTAGGGAACGTCCCACCTTTGGGGACGAAACGATATCAATTGCCTCTTATTGATTTCAAGTTTTTTCTCGTGCCAACATCGGACAACAGGAGTGTTCTGTGAATTTTTGTGATTTTTCGGGGTTCGTTTGGACATTTTTATGCATTAAGTGAGTTTTCAATGCATTTATGTGCATAATTCAAATTTGAACTACACGTGCATGCTCCAGTGCATATAAATTGGTTGAAAAATCAACTTTGTGTCCTCGGGTGCATGCTTAGGTCCCATGCAAGAAATGGGAATGAATTTGAAACACCAAGGCACCGTTGATTGCCGGCAAAACATTGAGATGCCCGGTTTTAAATTTTTATTCAATCCAAAACTCGTATGGAATTCATGAAACTTGGCATGCTATCTTGGAGCGGCATCAACATGCCGTGATACAAATTATGTCCCATTTGAGGAAGGTTTGGGTATATGCTTCTCACAAACAGGAGCTTCTCACAACAAGCATGATGGTTTTCGGTAGGGAACGTCCCACCTTTGGGGACGAAACGATATCCATTGCCTCTTATTGCTTCTAAGTTTTTTCTCGTGCCAACATAGGACAACAGGAGTGTTGTGTGAATTTTTGTGATTTTTCGGGGTTCGTTTGGACATTTTTATGCATTAAGTGAGTTTTCAATGCATTTATGTGCATAATTCAAATTTGAACTACATGTGCATGATCCAGTGCATATAAATTGGTTGAAAAATCAAATCTGTGTCCTCGGGTGCATGCTTAGGTCCCATGCAAGAAATGGGAATGAATTTCAAACACCAGGGCACCGTTGATTCTTGGCAAAACATTGAGATGCTTGGTTTTAAAATTCTATTAAATCCAAAACTTGTCTGAAATTCATGGAACTTGGCATGCTATCATGGAGCGGTATCAACATGCCGTGGTACAAGTTTTGTCCCGTTTGAGGCAGGTTTGGGTATATGCTTCTCACAAACCGGAGCTTCTCAGAACAAGCATGATGGTTTTCGGTAGGGAACATCCCACCTTTGGGGACGAAACGTTATCCATTGCCTCTTATTTCTTTCAAGTTTTTCTCTCGTGCCAACATAGGACAACAAGAGTGTTATGTGAATTTTTGTGAATTTTTGGGGTTCGTTTGGACATTTTTATGCATTGAGTGAGTTTTTAGTGCATTTATGTGCATAATTGAAATTTGAACTACATGTGCATGCTCGGTCTTGAGATAAATTGGTTGAAAAATCAAATCTACGTCCTTGGGTGCATGCTTAGTTCCCATGCAAGAAATGGGAATGAATTTGAAACACCAGGGCACCGTTGATTGCCGGCAAAACCTTGAGATGCCCGGTTTTTAAATTCTGTTCAATCCAAAAACTCGTCTGGAATTCATGAAACTTGGCATGCTATCTTGGAGCGGCATCAACATGTCGTGGTACAAATTTTGTCCCATTTGAGGGAGGTTTGGGTATATGCTTCTCACAAACCGGAGCTTCTCGCAACAAGCATGATGGTTTCGGTAGGGAACGTCCCACCTTTGGGGACGAAACGATATCCATTGCCTCTTATTGCTTCCAAGTTTTTTCTCGTGCCAACATAGGACAACAAGAGTGTTGTGTGATTTTTTGTGATTTTTCGTGGTTCGTTTGGACATTTTTATGCATTAAGTGAGTTTTCAATGCATTTATGTGCATAATTCAAATTTGAAGTACATGCCCATGCTCGAGTGCATATAAATTGGTTGAAAAATCAAATCTGTGTCCTTGGGTGCATGCTTAGGTCCCATGCAAGAAATGGGAATGGATTTGAAACACCAGGGCACCGTTGATTCTTGGCAAAACATTGAGATGCTTGGTTTTAAAATTCTATTAAATCCAAAACTTGTCTGAAATTCATGGAACTTGGCATGCTATCATGGATAGGTATCAACATGTCGTGGTACAAATTTTGTCCCATTTGAGGCAGGTTTGGGTATATGCTTCTCACGAACCGGAGCTTCTCACAACAAGCATGATGGTTTTCGGTAGGGAACGTCCCACCTTTGGGGACAAAACGATATCCATTGCGTCTTATTGCTTTCAAGTTTTTTTCTCGTGCCAACATAGGACAACAGGAGTGTTGTGTGAATTTTTCTGATTTTTTGGGGTTCGTTTGGACATGCATTAAGTGAGTTTTCAATGCATTTATGTGCATAGTTCAAATTTTAACTACATGCGCATGATCCAGTGCATATAAATAGGTTGTAAAATCAAATATGTGCCCTTGGGTGCATGCTTAGGTCCCATGCAAGAAATGGGAATGAATTTCAAACACCGTGGCACCGCAGTTGATTCACAGCAAAACATTGAGATGCCTGATTTTAAATTCTGTTCAATCCAAAACTCATCTGGAATTGATGAAACTTGGCATGCTATCATGGAGCGGCATCAACATGCCGTGGTACAAATTTTGTCCCATCTGAGGCAGGTTTGGGTATATGCTTCTCACGAACCGGAGCTTCTCACAACAAGCATGATGGTTTTCGGTAGGGAACGTCCCACCTTTGTGGACAAAACGATATCCATTGCCTCTTATTGCTTTCAAGTTTTTTTCTCGTGCCAACATAGGACAACAGGAGTGTTGTGTGAATTTTTCTGATTTTTCGGGGTTCGTTTGGACATGCATTAAGTGAGTTTTCAATGCATTTATGTGCATAATTCAAATTTTAACTACATGCGCATGATCCAGTGCATATAAATAGTTTGAAAAATCAAATATGTGTCCTTGGGTGCTTGCTTAGGTCCCATGCAAGAAATGGGAATGAATTTCAAACACTGGGGCACCGTTGATTGCTGGCAAAACATTGAGATGCCTGGTTTTATAAATTCCATTTAATCCAAAACTCGTCTGGAATTCACGAAACTTGGCATACTATCATGGAGCGGCATCAACATGCTGTGGTACAAATTTTGTCCCATTTGAGGCAGGTTTGGGTATATGCTTCTCACAAACCGCAGCTTCTCACAACAAGCATGATGGTTTTCGGTAGGGAACGTCCCACCTTTGGGGACGAAACGATATCAATTGCCTCTTATTGATTTCAAGTTTTTTCTCGTGCCAACATCGGACAACAGGAGTGTTCTGTGAATTTTTGTGATTTTTCGGGGTTCGTTTGGACATTTTTATGCATTAAGTGAGTTTTAAATGCATTTATGTGCATAATTCAAATTTGAACTACATGCGCATGCTCCAGTGCATATAAATTGGTTAAAAAATCAAATCTGTGTCCTTGGGTGCATGCTTAGGTCCCATGAAAGAAATGGGAATGCATTTCAAACACCAGGGCACCGTTGATTGCCAGCAAAACATTTATGTGCATGGTTTATAAATTCTATTAAATCCAAAACTCGTCTGGAATTCATGAAACATGGCATGCTATCATGGAGCGGCATCAACATGCCGTGGTACAAATTTTGTCCCATTTGAGGCAGGTTTGGGTATACGCTTCTCACAAACCGGAGCTTCTCACAACAAGCATGATAGTTCTCGGTACGGAACTTCCCACCTTTGGGGACAAAATGATATCCATTGCCTCTTATTGCTTTCAAGTTTTTCTCTGTTCCAACATAGGACAACAGGAGTGTTGTGTGAATTTTTGTGATTTTTCGGGGTTCGTTTGGATATTTTTATGCATTGAGTGAGTTTTCAATGCATTTGTGTGCATAATTCAAATTTGAACTACATGTGCATGCTCCAGTGCATATAAATTGGTTGAAAAATCAAATCCGTATCCTTGGGTGCATGCTTAGGTCCGATGCAAGAAATGGGAATGAATTTCAAACACCAGAGCACCGTTGATTGCCGGCAAAACATTGAGATGCCTGGTTTTTAAATGCTGTTCAATTCAAAACTCGTTTCGAATTCATGAAACTTGCCATGCTATCATGGAGCGGCATCGACATGCCGTGGTACAAGTTTTGTCCCATTTGAGGAAGGTTTGGGTATATGCTTCTCACAAACCGGAGCTTCTCACAGCAAGCATGATGGTTTTCGGTAGGGAACGTCCCACCTTTGTGGACGAAACGATATCCAGTGCCTCTTATTGCTTTAAAGTTTTTTCTCGTGCCAACATAGGACAACAGGAGTGTTGTGTGAATTTTTGTGATTTTTCGGGGTTCGTTTGGACATTTTTATGCATTAAGTGAGTTTTCAATGCATTTATGTGCATAATTCTAATTTGAACTACATGCGCATGCTCCAGTGCATATAAATTGGTTGAAAAATCAAATCTGTGTTCTTGGGTGCATGCTTAGGTCCCATGCAAGAAATGGGGATGAATTTCAAACACCAGGGCACCGTTGATTGCCGGCAAAACATTGAGATGCCTGGTTTTTAAATTCTATTAAGTCCAAAACTCGTCTGAAATTCATGGAACTTGGCATGCAATCATGGAGCGGCATCAACATGTCATGGTACTTTGTCCCATTTGAGGCAGGTTTGGGTATATGCTTCTCACAAACCGCAGCTTCTCACAACAAGCATGATGGTTTTCGGTAGGGAACGTCCCACCTTTGGGGACGAAACGATATCCATTGCCTCTTATTGCTTTCAAGTCTTTTTCTCATGCCAACATAGGACAACAGGAGTGTTGTGTGAATTTTTGTGATTTTTCGAGGTGCGTTTGGACATTTTATGCATTAAGTGAGTTTTCAATGCATTTATGTCCATAATTCAAATTTGAACTACATGCCCATGCTCCAGTGCATATAAATTGGTTGAAAAATCAAATCTGAGTCCTTGGGTGCATGCTTAGGTCCCATGCAAGAAATGGGAGTGAATTTCAAACACCAGGGCACCGTTGATTGCCGCAAAACATTGAGATGCCTGGTTTTTAAATTCTGTTCAATCCAAAATTAAATGCGGAATTCATGAAACTTGGCATGCTATCATGGAGCGGCATCAACATGCCGTGGTAGAAACTTTGTCCCATTTGAGGCAGGTTTGGGTATATGCTTCTCACAAACCACAGCTTCTCACAACAAGCAAGATGGTTTTCGGTAGGGAACGTCACACCTTTGGGGGCGAAGCGATATCCATTGCCTCTTATTGCTTTCAAGTTTTCTCTTGATCCAACATAGGACAAAAGGAGTGTTGTGTGAATTTTTGTGATTTTTCCGGGTTCATTTGGACATTTTTATTCATTAAGTGAGTTTTCAATGCACTTATGTGCATAATTCAAATTTGAACTACATGCGCATGCTCCAGTGCATATAAATTGGTGGAAAAATCAAATCTGTGTCCTTGGGTGCATGCTTAGGTCCCATGAAAGGAATGGGAATGCATTGCAAACACCAGGGCACCGTTGATTGCCGGCAAAACATTGAGATGCCTGGTTTTTAAATTCTATTAAATCCAAAACTCGTCTTGGATTCATGAAACTTGGCATGCTATCATGGAGCGGCATCAACATGCTGTGGTACAAATTTTGTCCCATTTGATGCAGGTTTGGGTATACGCTTCTCACAAACTGGAGCTTCTCACAACAAGCATGATAGTTCTCGGTATGGAACTTCCCACCTTTGGGGACGAAATGATATCCATTGCCTCTTATTGCTTTCAAGTTTTTCTCTGTTCCAACATAGGACAACAGGAGTGTTGTGTGAATTTTTGTGATTTTTCGGGGTTCGTTTGGATATTTTTATGCATTGAGTGAGATTTTAATGCATTTATGTGCATAATTCAAATTTGAACTACATGTGCATGCTCCAGTGCATATAAATTGGTTGAAAAATCAAATATGTATCCTTGGGTGCACGCTTAGGTCCGATGCAAGAAATGGGAATGAATTTCAAACACCAGGGCACCGTTGATTGCCGGCAAAACATTGAGATGCCTGGTTTTTAAATGCTGTTCAATCCAAAACTCGTTTCGAATTCACGAAACTTGCCATGCTATCATGGAGCGGCATCGACATGCCGTGGTACAAATTTTGTCCCATTTGAGGAAGGTTTGGGTATATGCTTCTCACAAACCGGAGCTTCTCACAACAAGCATGATGGTTTTCGGTAGGGAACGTCCCACCTTTGTGGACGAAATGATATCCAGTGCCTCTTATTGCTTTAAAGTTTTTTCTCGTGCCAACATAGGACAACAGGAGTGTTGTGTGAATTTTTGTGATTTTTCGGGGTTCGTTTGGACATTTTTACGCATTAAGTGAGTTTTCAATGCATTTATGTGCATAATTCTAATTTGAACTACATGCACATGCTCCAGTGCATATAAATTGGTTGAAAAATCAAATCTGTGTCCTTGGGTGCATGCTTAGGTCCCATGCAAGAAATGGGGATGAATTTCAAACACCAGGGCACCGTTGATTGCCGGCAAAACATTGAGATGCCAGGTTTTTAAATTCTATTAAATCCAAAACTCGTCTGAAATTCATGGAACTTGGCATGCAATCATGGAGCGGCATCAACATGTCATGGTACTTTGTCCCATTTGAGGCAGGTTTGGGTATATGCTTCTCACAAACCCATGACTTCTCACAACAAGCATGATGGTTTCGGTAGGGAACGTCCCACCTTTGGGGACGAAACGATATCCATTGCCTCTTATTGCTTTCAAGTCTTTTTCTCATGCCAACATAGGACAACAGGAGTGTTGTGTGAATTTTTGTGATTTTTCGAGGTGCGTTTGGACATTTTTATGCATTAAGTGAGTTTTCAATGCATTTATGTCCATAATTCAAATTTGAACTACATGCCCATGCTCCAGTGCATATAAATTGGTTGAAAAATCAAATCTGAGTCCTTGGGTGCATGCTTAGGTCCCATGCAAGAAATGGGAGTGAATTTCAAACACCAGGGCACCGTTGATTGCCGGCAAAACATTGAGATGCCTGGTTTTTAAATTCTGTTCAATCCAAAACTCGTCTGGAATTCATGAAACTTGGCATGCTATCATGGAGCGGCATCAACATGCCGTGGTAGAAACTTTGTCCCATTTGAGGCAGGTTTGGGTATATGCTTCTCACAAACCACAGCTTCTCACAACAAGCAAGATGGTTTTCGGTAGGGAACGTCACACCTTTGGGGACGAAACGATATCCATTGCCTCTTATTGCTTTCAAGTTTTCTCTTGATCCAACATAGGTCAAAAGGAGTGTTGTTTGAATTTTTGTGATTTTTCGGGGTTCATTTGGACATTTTTATTCATTAAGTGAGTTTTCAATGCACTTATGTGCATAATTCAAATTTGAACTACATGCATGCTCCAAAGATTGCATATAAATTGGTTGAAAAATCAAATCTGTGTCCTTGGGTGCATGCTTAGGTCCCATGAAAGAAATGGGAATGCATTGCAAACACCAGGGCCTCGTTGATTGCCTGCAAAACATTGAGATGCCTGGTTTTTTAATTCTATTAAATCCAAAACTCGGCTTGGATTCATGAAACTTGGCATGCTATCATGGAGCGGCATTGTCGGGGAGGCTGATCGTACCCACGGACACCTATGGGGCCGGCAGACCGGGCCCCTTGTGGTTCGGAGGGCGGAGATCGCACGAAGAGCGGATCGAGGCGAGGCACACGAGCAGTTTACCCAGTGGGAGCTCTCCGGAGAGATAAAACTCCTACTGCTGCTTGTTTGATGTATTGTGTTCTTGCTAGGGAGCAATGCAAGCTACAAAACCTAAGCGTGAGTGTCTACGGTCTCTGGTGAGTCGAATGAACCGAACCCTTTCTACGTTGCTCATGGGCCTCCTTTTATCTGCTCAAGGGGTCTGCGTCAGGTGGCAACATAGATGAGGGTACAAATGCAAAATCAGGAGTTGGTTCACCTACTCGAACAGTGTATGATGCAAAATACCTAACTCGACGGCAAGGGACAAAAGCAATAAATGCCCGTCGGTGTCGCCCAAACGATTGCAACAGAGACCGTCAGTGCGCCTCCGCTTCGCCACGATGGCGAGCTTGTCGGCGCCGCTTATCGCTGCTCTCCGGCTGGCTGCACAGCCTCTTGACACGCGCCCCTGGAAAGGTCCCATGGCGACACGTCGTTGGATGAGCTGGAGCGGAGAGGGAGAGAGGTTGCATGCCGCGGCAAGCGCCTTGCCGCGGCCGAATCCTTGTCGCGTCCGGAGGCTTGTCGCGCTCCGAGCCTTCCCGGCAAGCTCCTCTTGCCGGGGCATTGTTTTCTGTATGCCTCGAGCGGCCTTCCCGACAAGCTCCTCTTGCCGGGGCCTTGTCTTCTTAATCAAATACTTTGTTCTTGAATGGCTCCAAAGGAGCCACGGAGGATCTTAAGCGGTGTGAGGCAAACCTTGCCGCGAGTGCTGCAACTGTCCGTGCTGCAGTCACGGGATACTAGGGTACCCCTACTCTAGTACAATCGGCAGGCATCAACATGCCGTGGTACAAATTTTGTCCCATTTGAGGCAGGTTTGGGTATATGCTTCTCACAAACCGCAGCTTCTCACAACAAGCAAGATGGTTTTCGGTAGGGAACGTCACACCTTTGGGGACGAAACGATATCCATTGCCTCTTATTGCTTTCAAGTTTTCTCTTGATCCAACATAGGACAAAAGGAGTGTTGTGTGAATTTTTGTGATTTTTCGGGGTTCATTTGGACATTTTTATTCATTAAGTGAGTTTTCAATGCACTTATGTGCATAATTCAAATTTGAACTACATGCGCATGCTCCAGTGCATATAAATTGGTTGAAAAATCAAATCTGTGTCCTTGGGTGCATGCTTAGGTCCCATGAAAGAAATGGGAATGCATTGCAAACACCAGGGCACCGTTGATTGCCGGCAAAACATTGAGATGCCTGGTTTTTAAATTCTATTAAATCCAAAACTCGTCTTGGATTCATGAAACTTGGCATGCTATCATGGAGCGGCATTGTCGGGGAGGCTGATCGTACCCACGGACACCTATGGGGCCGGCAGACCGGGCCCCTTGTGGTTCAGAGGGGGGCGGAGATCGCACAAGAGCGGATCGAGGCGAGGCACACGAGCAGTTTACCCAGCTTCGGAGCTCTCCGGAGAGATAAAACTCCTACTGCTGCTTGTTTGATGTATTGTGTTCTTGCTAGGGAGCAATGCAAGCTACAAAACCTAGCGTGAGTGTCTCTGGTCTCTGGTGAGTCGAATGAACCGAACCCTTTCTACGTTGCGCATGGGCCTCCTTTTATATGCTCAAGGGGTCTCCGACAGGTGGCAACATAGATGAGGGTACAAATGTAAAAACAGGAGTTGGTACACCTACCGAGCGATGTATGCGATGCAAAATACCTAACTCTGACGGCAAGGGACAAAAGCAATAAATGCCCGTCGGTGTCGCTAAAACGATTAACAGAGACCGTCAGGTGCGCCTCCGCTCGCCACGATGGCGAGCTTGTCAGCGCCGCTTATCGCTGCTCTCCGATGGCTGCACCGCCTCTCGACACGCGCCCATGGAAAGGTCCCATGGCGACACGTCGTTGGATGAGCTGGAGCGGAGAGGGAGAGAGGTTGCATGCCGCGGCAAGCGCCTTGCCGCGGCCGAATCCTTGTCGCGTCCGGAGGCTTGTCGCTCGAGCCTTCCGGCAAGGTCCTCTTGCCGGGGCCTTGTTTTCAGTATGCCTCGGCGGCCTTCCCGACAAGCTCCTCTTGCCGGGCCTTGTCTTCTTAATCAAATACTTTGTTCTTGAATGGCTCCAAAGGAGCCACGGAGGATCTTAAGCGGTGTGAGGCAAACCTTGCAGCTGGTGCAACTGTCTGCGTGCAGCACGGGATACTAGGGTACCCCTACTCTAGTACACCGACAGGCATCAACATCTTTGTGGTACAAATTTTGTCCCATTTGAGGCAGGTTTGGGTATATGCTTCTCACAAACCGCAGCTTCTCACAACAAGCAAGATGGTTTCGGTGAGGAACGTCACACCTTTGGGGATTTAAACGATATCCATTGCCTCTTATTGCTTTCAAGTTTTCTCTTGATCCAACATAGGACAAAAGGAGTGTTGTGTGAATTTTTGTGATTTTTCCGGGTTCATTTGGACATTTTTATTCATTAAGTGAGTTTTCAATGCACTTATGTGCATAATTCAAATTTGAACTACATGCGCATGCTCCAGTGCATATAAATTGGTGGAAAAATAAAATCATGTCCTTTGGTGCATGCTTAGGTCCCATGAAAGAAATGGGAATGCATTGCAAACACCGAGGCACCGTTGATTGCCCGGCAAAACATTGAGATGCCTGGTTTTAAATTCTATTAAATCCAGAACTTCGTCTTGGATTCATGAAACTTGGCATGCTATCATGGAGCGGCATTGTCGGGAGGCTGATCGTACCCACGGACACCTATGGGGCCGGCAGACCGGGCCCCTTGTGGTTCGGAGGGGGCGGAGATCGCCTGAAGAGCGGATCGAGGCGAGGCACACGAGCAGTTTACCCAGCTTCGAGCTCTCCGGAGATAGAACTCCTCGCTGCTTGTTTGATGTATTGTGTTCTTGCTAGGGAGCAATGCAAGCTACAAAACCTAGCGTGAGTGTCTCTGGTCTCTGGTGAGTCGAATGAACCGAACCCTTTCTACGTTGCTCATGGGCCTCCTTTTATATGCTCAAGGGGTCTCCGACAGGTGGCAACATAGATGAGGGTACAAATGCAAAAACAGGAGTTGGTACACCTACTCGAACAGTGTACAGTGCAAAATACCTAACTCTGACGGCAAGGGACAAAAGCAATAAATGCCCGTCGATTGTCGCCAAACGATTCTGTGAGAGACCGTCAGTGCGCCTCCGCTTCGCCACGATGGCGAGCTTGTCGGCCGCCGCTTATCGCTGCTCTCCGCTGGCTGCAGCCTCTCGACAAGCGCCCATGGAAAGGTCCCATGGCGACACGCCCGCTGGATGAGCTGGAGCGAGAGAGGAGAGAGGTTGCATGCAGCGGCAAGCGCCTTGCAGCGGCCGAATCTTGTCGCGTCCGGAGGCTTGTCGCGCTCCGAGCCTTCCCGGCAAGCTCCTCTTGCCGGGGCCTTGTTTTCTGTATGCCTCGAGCGGCCTTCCCGACAAGCTCCTCTTGCCGGGGCCGTGTCTTCTTAATCAAATACTTTGTTCTTGAATGGCTCCAAAGGAGCCACGGAGGATCTTGGCGGTGACGAGGCAAACCTTGCCGCTGGGTGTCAGAATCGTCTGTGCAGTAGCACGGGATACTAGGGTACCCCTACTCTAGTACACCAACAGGCATCAACATGCCGTGGTACAAATTTTGTCCCATTTGAGGCAGGTTTGGGTATATGCTTCTCACAAACCGCAGCTTCTCACAACAAGCAAGATGGTTTCGGTGAGGAACGTCACACCTTTGGGGATTTAAACGATATCCATTGCCTCTTATTGCTTTCAAGTTTTCTCTTGATCCAACATAGGACAAAGGAGTGTTGTGTGAATTTTTGTGATTTTTCGGGGTTCATTTGGACATTTTTATTCATTAAGTGAGTTTTCAATGCACTTATGTGCATAATTCAAATTTGAACTACATGCGCATGCTCCAGTGCATATAAATTGGTTGAAAAATCAAATCTGTGTCCTTTGGTGCATGCTTAGGTCCCATGAAAGAAATGGGAATGCATTGCAAACACCAGAACGCAGATTGATTGCCGCAAAACATTGAGATGCCTGGTTTTAAATTCTATTAAATCCAAAACTTCGTCTTGGATTCATGAAACCTGGCATGCTATCATGGAGCGGCATTGTCGGGGAGGCTGATCGTACCCACGGACACCTATGGGGCGGCAGACCGGGCCCCTTGTGGTTCGGAGGCGGAGATCGCCTGAGAAGCGGCTCGAGGCGAGCACACGAGCAGTTTACCCAGCCGGAGCTCTCCGGAGAGATAAAACTCCTACTGCTGCTTGTTTGATGTATTGTGTTCTTGCTAGGGAGCAATGCAAGCTACAAAACCTAGCGTGAGTGTCTCTGGTCTCTGGTGAGTCGAATGAACCGAACCCTTTCTACGTTGCTCATGGGCCTCCTTTTATATGCTCAAGGGGTCTCCGACAGGTGGCAACATAGATGAGGGTACAAATGTAAAAACAGGAGTTGGTACACCTACCGAGCAGGTATGATGCAAAATACCTAACTCTGACGGCAAGGGACAAAAGCAATAAATGCCCATCAGTGTCGCCCAAACAGTGCAACAGAGACCGTCAGGTGCGCCTCTGCTCGCCACGATGGCGAGCTTGTCAGCGCCGCTTATCGCTGCTCTCCGCTGGCTGCACAACCTCTTGACACGCGCCCATGGAAAGGTCCCATGGCGACCGCGTCATTGGATGAGCTGGAGCGGAGAGGGAGAGAGGTTGCATGCCGCGGCAAGCGCCTTGCCGCGGCCGAATCCTTGTCGCGTCCGGAGGCTTGTCGCGCTCCGAGCCTTCCCGGCAAGCTCCTCTTGCCGGGGCCTTGTTTTCTGTATGCCTCGAGCGGCCTTCCCGACAAGCTCCTCTTGCAGGGCCTTGTCTTCTTAATGAAATACTTTGTTCTTGAATGGCTCCAAAGGAGCCACGGAGGATCTTAAGCGGTGACGAGGCAAACCTTGCCGCGGGGTGCTGCAACTGTCCGTGCACGAGTACGGGATACTAGGGTACCCCTACTCTAGTACACCGACAGGCATCAACATGCCGTGGTACAAATTTTGTCCCATTTGAGGCAGGTTTGGGTATATGCTTCTCACAAACCGCATGACTTCTCACAACAAGCAAGATGGTTTTCGGTGAGGGAACGTCACACCTTTGGGGACGAAAGCGATATCTATTGCCTCTTATTGCTTTTAAGTTTTCTCTTGATCCAACATAGGACAAAAGGAGTGTTGTGTGAATTTTTGTGATTTTTCGGGGTTCATTTGGACATTTTAATTCATTAAGTGAGTTTTTAATGCACTTATGTGCATAATTCAAATTTGAACTACATGCGCATGCTCCAGTGCATATAAATTGGTTGAAAAATCAAATCTGTGTCCTTGGGTGCATGCTTAGGTCCCATGAAAGAAATGGGAATGCATTGCAAACACCAGGGCACCGTTGATTGCCGGCAAAACATTGAGATGCCTGGTTTTTAAATTCTATTAAATCCAAAACTCGTCTTGGATTCATGAAACTTGGCATGCTATCATGGAGCGGCATTGTCGGGGAGGCTGATCGTACCCACGGACACCTATGGGGCGGCGCATCGGGCCCCTTGTGGTTCGGAGGGGGCGGAGATCGCACGAAGAGCGGATCGAGGCGAGGCACACGAGCAGTTTACCCAGCTCGGAGCTCTCCGGAGAGATAAAACTCCTCTCTGCTGCTTGTTTGATGTATTGTGTTCTTGCTAGGGAGCAATGCAAGCTACAAAACCTAAGCGTGAGTGTCTCCGGTCTCTGGTGAGTCGAATGAACCGAACCCTTTCTACGTTGCTCATGGGCCTCCTTTTATATGCTCAAGGGGTCTCCGACAGTGGCAACATAGATGAGGGTACAAATGCAAAACACGAGTTGGTACACCTACTCGAGCGATGTATGATGCAAAATACCTAACTCGACGGCAAGGGACAAAAGCAATAAATGCTCGTTAGTGTCGCCCAAACAAAGGCAACAGAGACCGTCAGTGCGCCTCCGCTTCGCCACGATGGCGAAGCTTGTCGCCGCCGCTTATCGCTGCTCTCTGCTGGCTGCACAGACCTCTTGACACGCCCATGGAAAGGTCCCATGGCGACACGTCATTGGATGAGCTGGAGCGGAGAGGAGAGAGGTTGCATGCAGCGGCAAAGCGCCTTGCCGCGGCCGAATCCTTGTCGCGTCCGGAGGCTTGTCGCGCTCCGAGCCTTCCCGGCAAGCTCCTCTTGCCGGGGCCTTGTTTTCTGTATGCCTCGAGCGGCCTTCCCGACAAGCTCCTCTTGCCGGGGCCTTGTCTTCTTAATCAAATACTTTGTTCTTGAATGGCTCCAAAGGAGCCACGGAGGATCTTGGCGGTGACGAGGCAAACCTTGCCGCGGGGTGCTGCAACTGTCCGTGCACGAGTACGGGATACTAGGGTACCCCTACTCTAGTACACCGACAGGCATCAACATGCCGTGGTACAAATTTTGTCCCATTTGAGGCAGGTTTGGGTATATGCTTCTCACAAACCGCACCTTCTCACAACAAGCAAGATGGTTTTCGGTAGGGAACGTCACACCTTTGGGGACGAAACGATATCCATTGCCTCTTATTGCTTTCAAGTTTTCTCTTGATCCAACATAGGACAAAAGGAGTGTTGTGTGAATTTTTGTGATTTTTCGGGGTTCATTTGGACATTTTAATTCATTAAGTGAGTTTTTAATGCACTTATGTGCATAATTCAAATTTGAACTACATGCATGCTCCAGTGCATATAAATTGGTTGAAAAATCAAATCTGTGTCCTTGGGTGCATGCTTAGGTCCCATGAAAGAAATGGGAATGCATTGCAAACACCAAGGCACCGTTGATTGCCGGCAAAACATTGAGATGCCTGGTTTTTAAATTCTATTAAATCCAAAACTCGTCTTGGATTCATGAAACTTGGCATGCTATCATGGAGCGGCATTGTCGGGGAGGCTGATCGTACCCACGGACACCTATGGGGCCGGCAGACCGGGCCCCTTGTGGTTCGGAGGGGGGCGGAGATCGCACGAAGAGCGGATCGAGGCGAGGCACACGAGCAGTTTACCCAGCTTGGGAGCTCTCCGGAGAGATAAAACTCCTACTGCTGCTTGTTTGATGTATTGTGTTCTTGCTAGGGAGCAATGCAAGCAACAAAACCTAGCATGAGTGTCTCTGGTCTCTGGTGAGTCGAATGAACCGAACCCTTTCTACGTTGCTCATGGGCCTCCTTTTATATGCTCAAGGGGTCTCCGACAGGTGGCAACATAGATGAGGGTACAAATGCAAAACAGGAGTTGGTACACCTACTCGAGCGATTATGCGATGCAAAATACCTAACTCTGACGGCAAGGGACAAAAGCAATAAATGCCCGTCAGTGTCGCCCAAACAGTGCAACAGAGACCGTCAGGTGCGCCTCCGCTCGCCACGATGGCGAGCTTGTCGGTGCCGCTTATCGCTGCTCTCCGCTGGCTGCACAGCCTCTCGACAAGGTCCCATGGAAAGGTCCCATGGCGACACGTCGCTGGATGAGCTGGAGCGGAGAGGGAGAGAGGTTGCATGCCGCGACAAGCGCCTTGCCGCGGCCGAATCCTTGTCGCGTCCGGAGGCTTGTCGCGCTCGAGCCTTCCCGCAAGCTCCTCTTGCCGGGGCCTTGTTTTCAGATGCCTCGAAGCGGCCTTCCCGACAAGCTCCTCTTGCCGGGCCTTGTCTTCTTAATCAAATACTTTGTTCTTGAATGGCTCCAAAGGAGCCACGGAGGATCTTAGCGGTGACGAGGCAAACCTTGCCGCTGGTGTCAGAATCGTCTGGTGCAGTGCACGGGATACTAGGGTACCCCTACTCTAGTACACCGACAGGCATCAACATGCCGTGGTACAAATTTTGTCCCATTTGAGGCAGGTTTGGGTATATGCTTCTCACAAACCGCAGCTTCTCACAACAAGCAAGATGGTTTTCGGTAGGGAACGTCACACCTTTGGGGACGAAAGCGATATCCATTGCCTCTTATTGCTTTCAAGTTTTCTCTTGATCCAACATAGGACAAAAGGAGTGTTGTGTGAATTTTTGTGATTTTTCGGGGTTCATTTGGTCATTTTATTCATTAAGTGATTTTTAATGCATTTATGTGCATAATTCAAATTTGAACTACATGCATGCTCCGGTGCATATAAATTGGTTGAAAATCAAATCTGTGTCCTTGGGTGCATGCTTAGGTCCCATGAAAGAAATGGGAATGCATTGCAAACACCAGGCACCGTTGATTACCGACAAAACATTGAGATGCCTGGTTTTAAATTCTATTAAATCCAAAACTCGTCTTGGATTCATGAAACTTGGCATGCTATCATGGAGCGGCATTGTCGGGAGGCTGATCGTACCCACGGACACCTATGGGGCCGGTGGACCGGGCCCCTTGTGGTTCGGAGGGGGCGGAGATCGCACGAAGAGCGGATCGAGGCGAGGCACACGAGCAGTTTACCCAGCTTCGGAGCTCTCCGGAGAGATAAAACTCCTACTGCTGCTTGTTTGATGTATTGTGTTCTTGCTAGGGAGCAATGCAAGCTACAAAACCTAGCGTGAGTGTCTCTGGTCTCTGGTGAGTCGAATGAACCGAACGCAACTACGTTGCTCATGGGCCTCCTTTTATATGCTCAAGGGGTCTCCGACAGGTGGCAACATAGATGAGGGTACAAATGCAAAAACACGAGTTGGTACACCTACCGAGCGATGTATAGTGCAAAATACCTAACTCGACGGCAAGGGACAAAAGAAATAAATGCCCGTCGTTGTCGCCCAAACAAAGGCAATGAGACCGTCAGTGCGCCTCCGCCGCCACGATGGCGAAGCTTGTCGACCGCTTATCGCTGCTCTCTGCTGGCTGCAGACCTCTTGACACGCGCCCATGGAAAGGTCCCATGGCGACACGTCGCTGGATGAGCTGGAGCGGAGAGGGAGAGAGGTTGCATGCCGCGGCAAGCGCCTTGCCGCGGCCGAATCCTTGTCGCGTCCAGAGGCTTGTCGCGCTTCGAGCCTTCCCAGCAAGCTCCTCTTGCCGGGGCCTTGTTTTCTGTATGCCTCGAGCGGCCTTCCCGACAAGCTCCTCTTGCCGGGGCCTTGTCTTCTTAATCAAATACTTTGTTCTTGAATGGCTCCAAAGGAGCCACGGAGGATCTTGGCGGTGACGAGGCAAACCTTGCCGCGGGGTGCTGCAACTGTCCGTGCACGAGTACGGGATACTAGGGTACCCCTACTCTAGTACACCGACAGGCATCAACATGCCGTGGTACAAATTTTGTCCCATTTGAGGCAGGTTTGGGTATATGCTTCTCACAAACCGCAGCTTCTCACAACAAGCAAGATGGTTTTCGGTAGGGAACGTCACACCTTTGGGGACGAAACGATATCTATTGCCTCTTATTGCTTTTAAGTTTTCTCTTGATCCAACATAGGACAAAAGGAGTGTTGTGTGAATTTTTGTGATTTTTCGGGGTTCATTTGGACATTTTTATTCATTAAGTGAGTTTTTAATGCACTTATGTGCATAATTCAAATTTGAACTACATGCGCATGCTCCAGTGCATATAAATTGGTTGAAAAATCAAATCTGTGTCCTTGGGTGCATGCTTAGGTCCCGTGAAAGAAATGGGAATGCATTGCAAACACCAGGGCACCGTTGATTGCCGGCAAAACATTGAGATGCCTGGTTTTTAAATTCTATTAAATCCAAAACTCGTCTTGGATTCATGAAACTTGGCATGCTATCATGGAGCGGCATTGTCGGGAGGCTGATCGTACCCACGGACACCTATGGGGCGGCAGACGGGCCTTGTGGTTCGGAGGGGGCGGAGATCGCACGAAGAGCGGATCGAGGCGAGGCACCTGGCAGTTACCCAGCTTGGGAGCTCTCGGAGAGATAAAACTCCTCTGCTGCTTGTTTGATGTATTGTGTTCTTGCTAGGGAGCAATGCAAGCTACAAAACCTAGCGTGAGTGTCTCACGGTCTCTGGTGAGTCGAATGAACCGAACCCTTTCTACGTTGCTCATGGGCCTCCTTTTATATGCTCAAGGGGTCTCCGGCGGTGGCAACATAGATGAGGGTACAAATGCAAAAACAGGAGTTGGTACACCTACTCGAGCGATTGTCTGATGCAAAATACCTAACTCGACGGCAAGGGACAAAAGCAATAAATGCCCGTCGATGTCGCCCAAACAATGATTACAGAGACCGTCAGTGCGCCTCCGCTTCGCCACGATGGCGAGCTTGTCGGCCGCCGCTTATCGCTGCTCTCCGCTGGCTGCACTGACCTCTCGACACGCGCCCATGGAAAGGTCCCATGGTGACACGTCGCTGGATGAGCTGGAGCGGAGAGGGAGAGAGGTTGCATGCCGTGGCAAGCGCCTTGCCGCGGCCGAATCCTTGTCGCGTCCGGAGGCTTATCGCGCTCCGAGCCTTCCCGACAAGCTCCTCTTGCCGGGGCCTTGTTTTCTGTATGCCTCGAGCAGCCTTCCCGACAAGCTCCTCTTGCCGGGGCCTTGTCTTCTTAATCAAATACTTTGTTCTTGAATGGCTCCAAAGGAGCCACGGAGGATCTTAAGCGGTGACGAGGCAAACCTTTCGTGAGGTGCTGCAATCGTCAGGTGCTGCAGTGCACGGGATACTAGGGTACCCCTACTCTAGTACACCGACAGGCATCAACATGCCATGTTACAAATTTTGTCCCATTTGAGGCAGGTTTGGGTATATGCTTCTCACAAACCGCACTTCTCACAACAAGCAAGATGGTTTTCGGTGAGGGAACGTCACACCTTTGGGGACGAACGATATCCATTGCCTCTTGTTGCTTTCAAGTTTTCTCTTGATCCAACATAGGACAAAAGGAGTGTTGTGTGAATTTTTGTGATTTTTCGGGTTCATTTGGACATTTTATTCATTAAGTGAGTTTTCAACGCACTTATGTGCATAATTCAAATTTGAACTACATGCGCATGCTCCAAAGGCATATAAATTGGTTGAAAAATCAAATCTGTGTCCTTTGGTGCATGCTTAGGTCCCATGAAAGAAATGGGAATGCATTGCAAACACCAGGGCACCGTTGATTGCCGGCAAAACATTGAGATGCCTGGTTTTTAAATTCTATTAAATCCAAAACTCGTCTTGGATTCATGAAACTTGGCATGCTATCATGGAGCGGCATCAACATTCCGTGGTACAAATTAATTCCCATTTGAGGCAGGTTTGGGTATATGCTTCTCACAAACCGGAGCTTCTCACAACAAGCATGATGGTTTTCGGTAGGGGACGTCCCTCCTTTGGGGATGAAACGATATCCATTGCCTCTTATTGCTTTCAAGTTTTTTCTCGTGCCAACATAGGACAACAGGAGTGTTGTGTGAATTTTTGTGATTTTTCGGGGTTCGTTTGGACATTGTTATGCATTAAGTGAGTTTTCAATGCATTTATGTGCATAATTCAAATTTTAAATACATGTGCATGCTACAGTGCATATAAATTGGTTGGAAAATCAAATATGTGTCCTTGGGTGCATGCTTAGGTCCCATGCAAGAAATGGGAATGCATTTCAAACACCAGGGCACCGTTGATTGCTTAAGCAAAATATTGAGATGCCTGGTTTTTAAATTCTATTAAATCCAAAACTAAATGCGAAATTCATGGAACTTGGCATGCAATCATGGAGCGGCATCAACATGTCATGGTACAAATTTTTTCCCATTTGAGGCAGGTTTGGGTATATGCTTCTCACAAACCGGAGCTTCTCACAACAAGCATGATGGTTTTCAGTAGGGAACGTCCCACCTTTGGGGACGAAACGGTATCCGTTGCCTCTTATTGCTCTCAAGTCTTTTTCTCGTGCCAACATAGGACAACAGGAGTTTTGTGTGAATTGTTGTGATTTTTCGGGGTTCATTTGGACACTTTTATGCATTAAGTGAGTTTTCAATGCATTTATGTGCATAATTCAAATTTGAACTACATGCGCATGCTCCGGTGCATATAAATTGGTTGAAAAATGAAATCTGTGTCCTTGTGTGCATGCTTAGGTCCCATGCAAGAAATGGGAATGCATTTCAAACACCAGGGCACCGTTGATTGCCGGCAAAACATTGAGATGCCTGGTTTCTAAATTCAATTAATTCCAAAACTCGTCTGGAATTCATGAAACTTGGCATGCTATCATGGAGCGGCATCAACATTCCGTGGTACAAAATTTGTCCCATTTGAGGCAGGTTTGGGTATATGCTTCTCACAAACCGGAGCTTTTCACAACAAGAAGATGGTTTTCGGTAGGGAACTTCCCACCTTTGGGGCCGAAACGATATCCATTGCCTCTTATTGCTTTCATGTTTTTCTCTCGTGCCAACATAGGACAACAGGAGTGTTGTGTGAATTTTTGTGATTTTTCGGGGTTCGTTTGGACATTTTTATGCATTAAGTGAGTTTGCAATGCATTTATGTGCATAATTCAAATTTGAACTACATGCGCATGCTCCAGTGCATATAAATTGGTTGAAAAATCAAATCTGTGTCCTTGGGTGCATGCTTAGGTCCCATGCAAGAAACGGGGATGAATTTCAAACACCAGAGCACCGTTGATTGCCGGCAAAACATTGAGATGCCTAGTTTTCAAATTCTATTAAATCCAAAACTCGTCTGAAATTCATGGAACTTGGCCTGCAATCATGGAGCGGCATCAACATGTCATGGTACTTTGTCCCATTTGAGGCAGGTTTGGGTATATGCTTCTCATAAACCGCAGCTTCTCACAACAAGCATGATGGTTTTCGGTAGGGAACGTCCCACCTTTGGGGAGGAAACGATATCCATTGCCTCTTATTGCTTCCAAGTCTTTTCTCGTGCCAACATAGGGCAACAGGAGTGTTGTGTGAATTTTTGTGATTTTTCAAGGTTCGTTTGGACATTTTTATGCATTAAGTGAGTTTTCAATGCATTTATGTGCATAATTCAAATTTGAACTACATGCCCATCCTCCAGTGCATATAAAGTGGTTGAAAAATCAAATCTGTGTCCTTGGGTGCATGCTTAGGTCCCATGCAAGAAATGGGAGTGAGTTTCAAACACCGGGGCACCGTTGATTGCCGGCAAAACATTGAGATGCCTGGTTTTTAAATTCTGTTCAATCCAAAACTCGTATGGAATTCATGAAACTTGGCATGCTATCGTGGAGCAGCATCAACATGTCGTGGTAGAAATTTTGTTCCATTTGAGGCAGGTTTGGGTATATGCTTCTCACAAATCGCAGCTTCTCACAGCAAGCATGATGGTTTTCGGTAGGGAACGTCCCACATTTGGGGACGAAACGATATCCATTGCCTCTTATTGCTTTCAAGTTTTCTCTTGGTCCAACATAGGACAAAAGGAGTGTTGTGTGATTTTTGTGATTTTTCGGGTTCATTTGGACATTTTTATTCATTAAGTGAGTTTTCAATGCACTTATGTGCATAATTCAAATTTGAACTACATGCGCATGCTCCAATGCATATAAATTGGTTAAAAAATCAAATCTGTGTCCTTGGGTGCATGCTTAGGTCCCATGACAGAAATTGGAATGCATTTCAAACACCAGGGCACCGTTGATTGCCGGCAAAACATTGAGATGCCTGGTTTTTAAATTATATTAAATCTAAAACTCGTATGGAATTCATGAAACTTGGCATGCTATCATGGAGCGGCATCAACATGCCGTGGTACAAATTTTATCCCATTTGAGGTAGGTTTGGGTATATGCTTCTCACAAACCGGAGCTTCTCACAACAAGCATGATGGTTTTCGGTAGGGGACGTCCCACCTTTGGGGACGAAACGATATCCATTGCCTCTTATTGCTTTCAAGTTTTATCTCGTGCCAACATAGGACAATAGGAGTGTTGTGTTAATTTTTGTGATTTTTCGGGGTTCGTTTGGACATATTTATGCATTAAGTGAGTTTTCAATGCATTTATGTGCCTAGTTCAAATTTGAACTACATGCGCATGCTCCAGTGCATATAAATTGGTTGAAAAATCAAATCTGTGTCCTTGGGTGCATGCTTAGGTCCCATGAAAGAAATGGGAATGCATTTCAAACACCAGGGCACCATTGATTGCCGGCAAAACGTTGAGATGCCTGGTTTTTAAATTCTATTAAATCTAAAACTCGTATGGAATTCATGAAACTTGGCAATGCTATCATGGAGCGTCATCAACATGCCGTGGTACAAATTTTGGGTATATGCTTCTAACAAACCGGAGCTTCTCATAACAAGCAAGATGGTTTTCGGTGAGGAACTTCCCACCTTTGGGGCAAACTTGATATCCATTGCCTCTTATTGCTTTCATGTTTTTCTCTCGTGCCAACATAGGACAACAGGAGTGTTGTGTGAATGTTTGTGATTTTTCGGGGTTCGTTTGGACATTTTTATGCATTAAGTGAGTTTGCAATGCATTTATGTGCATAATTCAAATTTGAACTACATGCGCATCCTCCAGTGCATATAAAGTGGTTGAAAAATCAAATCTGTGTCCTTGGCTGCATGCTTAGGTCCCATGCAAGAAATGGGAGTGAATTTCAAACACCGGGGCACCGTTGATTGCCGGCAAAACATTGAGATGCCTGGTTTTTAAATTCTGTTCAATCCAAAACTCGTCTGGTATTCATGAAACTTGGCATGCTATCATGGAGCGGCATCAACATGCCGTGGTAGAAATTTTATCCCATTTGAGGCAGGTTTGGGTATATGCTTCTCACAAACCGCAGCTTCTCACAACAAGCATGATGGTTTTCGGTAGGGAACGTCCCACCTATGGGGACGAAACGATATCCATTGCCTCTTATTGCTTTCAAGTCTTTTTCTCGTGCCAACATAGGACAACATGAGTGTTGTGTGAATTTTTGTGATTTTTTGAGGTTCGTTTGGACATTTTTATGCATTAAGTGAGTTTTTAATGCATTTATGTGCATAATTCAAATTTGAACTACATGTCCATGCTCCAGTGCATATAAATTGGTTGAAAAATCAAATCTGTGTCCTTTGGTGCATGCTTAGGTCCCATGCAAGAAATGAGAGTGAATTTCAAACACCAGGGCACCGTTGATTGCCGGCAAAACATTGAGATGCCTGGTTTTTAAATTCTGTTTAATCCAAAACTCGTCTGGAATTCATGAAACTTGGCATGCTATCATGGAGCGGCATCAACATGCCGTGCTAGAAATTTTGTCCCATTTGAGGCAGGTTTGGGTATATGCTTCTCACAAACCGCAGCTTCTCACAACAAGCATGATGGTTTTCGGTAGGGAACGTCCCACCTTTGGGGACAAAACGATATCCATTGCCTCTTATTGCTTTCAAGTTTTTTTTCTCGTGCCAACATAGGACAACAGGAGTGTTGTGTGAATTTTTCTGATTTTTCGGGGTTCGTTTGGATATTTTTATGCATTGAGTGAGTTTACAATGCATTTATGTGCATAATTCAAATTTGAACTACATGCGCATGCTCCAGTGCATATAAATTGGTTGAAAAATCAAACCTGTGTCCTTGGGTGCATGCTTAGGTCCCATGAAAGAAATGGGAATGCATTTCAAACACCAGGGCACCATTGATTGCCGGCAAAACATTGAGATGCCTGGTTTTTAAATTCTATTAAATCTAAAACTCGTGCTGAATTCATGAAACTTGGCATGCTATCATGGGCCAGGCGTCAACATGCCGTGGTACAAATTTTCTCCCATTTGAGGCAGGTTTGGGTATATGCTTCTCACAAACCGGAGCTTCTCACAACAAGCATGATGGTTTTCGGTAGGGTCCGTCCCACCTTTGGGGACGAAACGATATCCATTGCCTCTTATTGCTTTCAAGTTTTTTCTCGTGCCAACATAGGACAACAGGAGTGTTGTGTTAATTTTTGTGATTTTTCGGGGTTCGTTTGGACATTTTATGCATTAAGTGAGTTTTCAATGCATTTATGTGCATAATTCAAATTTTAAATACATGTGCATGCTACAGTGCATATAAATTGGTTGGAAAATCAAATATGTGTCCTTGGGTGCATGCTTAGGTCCCATGCAAGAAATGGGAATGAATTTCAAACACCAGGGCACCGTTGATTGCCGGCAAAATATTGAGATGCCTGGTTTTTAAATTCTATTAAATCCAAAACTCGTCTGAAATTCATGGAACTTGGCATGCAATCATGGAGCGGCATCAACATGTCATGGTACAAATTTTTTCCCATTTGAGGCAGGTTTGGGTATATGCTTCTCTGGCAAACCGGAGCTTCTCACAACAAGCATGATGGTTTTGATGAGGGAGCGTCCTACCTTTGGGGACGAAAGCGGTATCAGATTGCCTCTTATTGCTCTCAAGTCCTTTTCTCGTGCCAACATAGGACAACAGGAGTTTTGTGTGAATTGTTGTGATTTTTCGGAGTTCATTTGGACACTTTTATGCATTAAGTGAGTTTTCAATGCATTTATGTGCATAATTCAAATTTGAACTACATGCGCATGCTCGAGTGCATATAAATTGGTTGAAAAATCAAATCTGTGTCCTTGGGTGCATGCTTAGGTCCCATGAAAGAAATGGGAATGCATTTCAAACACTAGGGCACCATTGATTGCTTGCAAAACATTGAGATGCCTGGTTTTTAAATTCTATTAAATCCAAAACTCGTGCGGAATTCATGAAAGTTGGCATGCTATCATGGAAGCGGCATCAACATTCCGTGGTACAAATTTTGTCCCATTTGAGGCAGGTTTGGGTATATGCTTCTCACAAACCGGAGCTTTTCACAACAAGCAAGATGGTTTTCGGTAGGGAACTTCCCACCTTAGGGGCCGAAACGATATCCATTGCCTCTTATTGCTTTCATGTTTTTCTCTCGTGCCAACATAGGACAACAGGAGTGTTGTGTGAATTTTGTGATTTTCGGGGTTCGTTTGGACATTTTATGCATAAGTGAGTTTTCAATGCATTAATGTTGTTAATTCAAATTTGAACTACATGCGCATGCTCCAGTGCATATAAATTGGTTGAAAAATCAAACCTGTGTCCTTGGGTGCATGCTTAGGTCCCATGAAAGAAATGGGAATGCATTTCAAACACCAGGGCACCATTGATTGCCGGCAAAACATTGAGATGCCTGGTTTTTAAATTCTATTAAATCTAAAACTCGTCTGGAATTCATGAAACTTGGCATGCTATCATGGAGCGGCGTCAACATGCCGTGGTACAAATTTTCTCCCATTTGAGGCAGGTTTGGGTATATGCTTCTCACAAACCGGAGCTTCTCACAACAAGCATGATGGTTTTCGGTGAGGGGCGTCCCACCTTTGGGGACTAAACGATATCCATTGCCTCTTATTGCTTTCAAGTTTTTCTCGTGCCAACATAGGACAACAGGAGTGTTGTGTTAATTTTGTGATTTTTAGGGTTCGTTTGGACATTTTTATGCATTAAGTGAGTTTTCAATGCATTTATGTGCATAATTCAAATTTTAAATACATGTGCATGCTACGATTGCATATAAATTGGTTGGAAAATCATATATGTCTCCTTGGGTGCATGCTTAGGTCCCATGCAAGAAATGGGAATGAATTTCAAACACCGAGGCACGCAGATTGATTGCCCGGCAAAATATTGAGATGCTGGTTTTTAAATTCTATTAAATCAAAACTAAATAAAATTCATGGAACTTGGCATGCAATCATGGGCGGCATCAACATGTCATGGTACAATTTTTTTCCCATTTGAGGCAGGTTTGGGTATATGCTTCTCACAAACCGGAGCTTCTCACAACAAGCATGATGGTTTTCAGTAGGGAACGTCCTACCTTTGGGGACGAAACGGTATCCGTTGCCTCTTATTGTTCTCAAGTCTTTTTCTCGTGCCAACATAGGACAACAGGAGTTTTGTGTGAATTGTTGTGATTTTGGAGTTCATTTGGACACTTTTATGCATTAAGTGAGTTTTCAATGCATTTATGTGCATAATTCAAATTTGAACTACATGCGCATGCTCCAGTGCATATAAATTGGTTGAAAAATCAAATCTGTGTCCTTGGGTGCATGCTTAGGTCCCATGAAAGAAATGGGAATGCATTTCAAACACTAGGGCACCATTGATTGCCGGCAAAACATTGAGATGCCTGGTTTTTAAATTCTATTAAATCCAAAACTAAATGCGGAATTCATGAAAGTTGGCATGCTATCATGGGCGGCATCAACATTCCGTGGTACAAATTTTGTCCCATTTGAGGCAGGTTTGGGTATATGCTTCTCACAAACCAGAGCTTTTCACAACAAGCAAGATGGTTTCGGTAGGGAACTTCCCACCTTAGGGGCAAAGCGATATCCATTGCCTCTTATTGCTTTCATGTTTTTCTCGTGCCAACATAGGACAACAGGAGTGTTGTGTGAATTTTTGTGATTTTTCGGGGTTCGTTTGGACATTTTTATGCATTAAGTGAGTTTGCAATGCATTTATGTGCATACTTCAAATTTGAACTACATGTGCATGCTCCAGTGCATATAAATTGGTTGAAAAATCAAATCTGTGTCCGTGGGTGCATGCTTAGGTCCCATGCAAGAAACGGGGATGAATTTCAAACACCAGGGCACCGTTGATTGCCGGCAAAACATTGAGATGCAAAGTTTTCATATTCTATTAAATCCAAAACTCGTACGAAATTCATGGAACTTGGCCCGCAATCATGGAGCGGTATAAACATGTCATGGTACTTTGTCCCATTTGAGGCAGGTTTGGGTATATGCTTCTCATAAACCGCAGCTTCTCACAACAAGCATGATGGTTTTCGGTAGGGAACGTCCCACCTTTGGGGACGAAACGATATCCATTGCCTCTTATTGCTTTCAAGTCTTTTTCTCGTGCCAACATAGGACAACAGGAGTGTTGTGTGAATTTTTGTGATTTTTCAAGGTTCGTTTGGACATTTTTATGCATTAAGTGAGTTTTCAATGCATTTATGTGCAAAATTCAAATTTGAACTACATGCCTATCCTCCAATGCATATAAAGTGGTTGAAAAATCAAATCTGTGTCCTTGGGTGCATGCTTAGGTCCCATGCAAGAAATGGGAGTGAGTTTCAAACACCGGGGCACCGTTGATTGCCGGCAAAACATTGAGATGCCTGGTTTTTAAATTCTGTTCAATCCAAAACTCGTATGGAATTCATGAAACTTGGCATGCTATCGTGGAGCGGCATCAACATGCCGTGGTTGAAATTTTGTCCCATTTGAGGCAGGTTTGGGTATATGCTTCTCACAAACCGCAGCTTCTCACAACAAGCATGATGGTTTTCGGTAGGGAACGTCCCACCTTTGGGGACGAAACGATATCCATTGCCTCTTATTGCTTTCAAGTTTTCTCTCGATCCAACATAGGACAAAAGGAGTGTTGTGTGATTTTTTGTGATTTTTCGGGGTTCATTTGGACATTTTTATTCATTAAGTGAGTTTTCAATGCACTTATGTGCATAATTGAAATTTGAACTACATGCGCATGCTCTAGTGCATATAAATTGGTTGAAAAATCATATCTGTGTCCTTGGGTGCATGCTTAGGTCCCATGAAAGAAATGGGAATGCATTTCAAACACCGAGGCACCGATTGATTCTTAAACAAAACATTGAGATGCCTGGTTTTTAAATAATATTATATCTAAAACTCGTATGGAATTCATGAAACTTGGCATGCTATCATGGAGCGGCATCAACATGCCGCGGTACAAATTTTGTCCCATTTGAGGCAGGTTTGGGTATATGCTTCTCACAAACCGGAGCTTCTCACAACAAGCATGATGGTTTTCGGTAGGGGACGTCCCACCTTTGGGGACGAAACGATATCCATTGCCTCTTATTGCTTTCAAGTTTTTTCTCGTGCCAACATAGGACAACAGGAGTGTTGTGTGAATTTTTGTGATTTTTCGGGGTTCGTTTGGACATATTTATGCATTAAGTGAGTTTTCAATGCATTTATGTGCCTAACTCAAATTTGAACTACATGCGCATGCTCCAGTGCATGTAAATTGGTTGAAAAATCAAATTTGTGTCCCTGGGTGCATGCTTAGGTCCCATGAAAGAAATGAGAATGCATTTCAAACACGAGCACCGTTGATTGCCAACAAAACATTGAGATGCCTGGTTTTAAATTCTATTAAATCTAAAACTCGTATGGAATTCATGAAACTTGGCAATGCTATCATGGAGCGTCATCAACATGTCGTGGTACAAATTTTGGGTATATGCTTCTAACAAACCGGAGCTTCTCACAACAAGCAAGATGGTTTTTGGTAGGGAACTTCCCACCTTTGGGGCCGAAACGATATCCATTGCCTCTTATTGCTTTCATGTTTTTCTCTCGTGCCAACATAGGACAACAGGAGTGTTGTGTGAATTTTTATGATTTTTCGGGGTTCGTTTGGACATTTTTATGCATTAAGTGAGTTTGCAATGCATTTATGTGCATAATTCAAATTTGAACTACATGCGCATGCTCCAGTGCATATAAATTGGTTGAAAAATCAAATCTGTGTCCTTGGGTGCATGCTTAGGTCCCATGCAAGAACGGGGATGAATTTCAAACACGAGGGCACCGATTGATTGCGGCAAAACATTGAGATGCCTAGTTTTTAAATTCTATTAAATCCAAAACTCGTCTGAAATTCATGGAACTTGACATGCAATCATGGAGCGGCATCAACATGTCATGGTACTTTGTCCCATTTGAGGCAGGTTTGGGTATAACTACATGCCCATCCTCCAGTGCATATAAAGTGGTTGAAAAATCAAATATGTGTCCTTGGGTGCATGCTTAGGTCCCATGCAAGAAATGGGAGTGAATTTCAAACACCGGGGCACCATTGATTGCCGGCAAAACATTGAGATGCCTGGTTTTTAAATTCTGTTCAATCAAAACTTCGTCTGGAATTCATGAAACTTGGCATGCTATCATGGGCGGCATCAACATGCCGTGGTAGAAATTTTATCCCATTTGAGGCAGGTTTGGGTATATGCTTCTCACAAACCGCTGAGTTCTCTAACAAGCATGATGGTTTCGGTAGGGAACGTCCCACCTTTGGGGACGAAACGATATCCATTGCCTCTTATTGCTTTCAAGTCTTTTTCTCGTGCCAACATAGGACAACAGGAGTGTTGTGTGAATTTTTTTTTTGAGGTTCGTTTGGATATTTTTATGCATTAAGTGAGTTTTTAATGCATTTATGTGCATAATTCAAATTTGAACTACATGTCCATGCTCCAGTGCATATAAATTGGTTGAAAAATCAAATCTGTGTCCTTTGGTGCATGCTTAGGTCCCATGCAAGAAATGGGAGTGAATTTCAAACACCAGGGCACCGTTGCTTGCCGGCAAAACATTGAGATGCCTGGTTTTTAAATTCTGTTCAATCCAAAACTAAATGCGGAATTCATGAAACTTGGCATGCTATCATGGAGGCGGCATCAACATACCGTGGTAGAAATTTTGTCCCATTTGAGGCAGGTTTGGGTATATGCTTCTCACAAACCGCAGCTTCTCACAACAAGCATGATGGTTTCGGTGAGGGAACGTCCCACCTTTGGGGACAAAAGCGATATCCATTGCCTCTTATTGCTTTCAAGTTTTGTTTCTCGTGCCAACATAGGACAACGAAGTGTTGTGTGAATTTTTACGATTTTTGGGGTTCGTTTGGATATTTTTATGCATTGAGTGAGTTTTCAATGCATTTATGTGCATAATTCAAATTTGAACTACATGCGCTTGCTCCAGTGCATATAAATTGGTTGAAAAATCAAACATGTGTCCTTGGGTGCATGCTTAGGTCCCATGAAAGAAATGGGAATGCATTTCAAACACCAGGGCACCATTGATTGCCGGCAAAACATTGAGATGCCTGGTTTTTAAATTCTATTAAATCTAAAACTAAATCTGGAATTCATGAAACTTGGCATGCTATCATGGAGCGGCATCAACATGCCGTGGTACAAATTTTCTCCCATTTGAGGCAGGTTTGGGTATATGCTTCTCCCAAACCGGAGCTTCTCACAACAAGCATGATGGTTTTCGGTAGGGGACGTCCCACCTTTGGGGACGAAACGATATCCACTGCCTCTTATTGCTTTCAAGTTTTTTCTCATGCCAACATAGGACAACAGGAGTGTTGTGTGAATTTTTGTGATTTTTCGGGGTTCGTTTGGACATATTTATGCATTAAGTGAGTTTTCAATGCATTTATGTGCCTAATTCAAATTTGAACTACATGCGCATGCTCCAGTGCATATAAATTGGTTGAAAAATCAAATCTGTGTCCTTGGGTGCATGCTTAGGTCCCATCAAAGAAATGGGAATGCATTTCAAACACCGAGCACGCAGATTGATTGCCGGCAAAACATTGAGATGCCTAGTTTTTGAATTCTATTAAATCTAAAACTCGTATGGAATTCATGAAACTTGGCAATGCTATCATGGAGCGTCATCAACATGCCGTGGTACAAATTTTGGGTATATGCTTCTAACAAACCGGAGCTTCTCACAACAAGCAAGATGGTTTTCGGTAGGGAACTTCCCACCTTTGGGGCCGAAACGATATCCATTGCCTCTTATTTCTTTCATGTTTTTCTCTCGTGCCAACATAGGACAACAGGAGTGTTGTGTGAATTTTTGTGATTTTTCGGGGTTCGTTTGGACATTTTTATGCATTATTGAGTTTGCAATGCATTTATGTGCATAATTCAAATTTGAACTACATGCGCATGCTCGGTGCATATAAATTGGTTGAAAAATCAAATCTGTGTCCTCGGGTGCATGCTTAGGTCCCATGCAAGAAAGCAGGGATGAATTTCAAACACCGAGAACGCAGATTGATTGCGAAGCAAAACATTGAGATGCCTAGTTTTAAATTCTATTAAATCCAAAACTCGTCTGAAATTCATGGAACTTGGCGTGCAATCATGGGCGGCATCAACATGTCATGGTACTTTGTCCCATTTGAGGCAGGTTTGGGTATAACTACATGCCCATCCTCCAGTGCATATAAAGTGGTTGAAAAATCAAATATGTGTCCTTGGGTGCATGCTTAGGTCCCATGCAAGAAATGTGAGTGAATTTCAAACACCGGGGCACCGTTGATTCTTACGGCAAAACATTGAGATGCCTGGTTTTTAAATTCTGTTCAATCAAAACTTCGTCTGGAATTCATGAAACTTGGCATGCTATCATGGGCGGCATCAACATGCCGTGGTAGAAATTTTATCCCATTTGAGGCAGGTTTGGGTATATGCTTCTCACAAACCGCATGACTTCTCTAACAAGCATGATGGTTTTCGGTGAGGGAGCGTCCCACCTTTGGGGAGACGAAATGATATCCATTGCCTCTTATTGCTTTCAAGTCTTTTCTCGTGCCAACATAGGACAACGAAGTGTTGTGTGAATTTTGTGATTTTTGAGGGTTCGTTTGGACATTTTATGCATTAAGTGAGTTTTAATGCATTTATGTGCATAATTCAAATTTGAACTACATGTCCATGCTCCGATTGCATATAAATTGGTTGAAAAATCAAATCTGTGTCCTTTGGTGCATGCTTAGGTCCCATGCAAGAAATGGGAGTGAATTTCAAACACGAGCACCAGTTGATTGCCGCAAAACATTGAGATGCACTGGTTTTTAAATTCTGTTCAATCAAAACTTCGTCTGGTATTCATGAAACTTGGCATGCTATCATGGGCGGCATCAACATGCCGTGGTAGAAATTTTGTCCCATTTGAGGCAGGTTTGGGTATATGCTTCTCACTGGCCGGAGCTTCTCACAAAAAGCATGATGGTTTCGGTAGGGGCGTCCCACCTTTGGGGGACGAAAGCGATATCCATTGCCTCTTATTGCTTTCAAGTTTTCTCGTGCCAACATAGGACAACAGAGTGTTGTGTGAATTTTTGTGATTTTCGGGGTTCGTTTGGACATATTTATGCATTAAGTGAGTTTTCAATGCATCTATGTGCCTAATTCAAATTTGAACTACATGCGCATGCTCCAGTGCATATAAATTGGTTGAAAGATCAAATCTGTGTCCTTGGGTGCATGCTTAGGTCCCATGCAAGAAATGGGAATGAATTTCAAACACCAGGGCACCATTGATTGCCCGCACAACATTGAGATGCCTGGTTTTTAATTTCAATTAAATCCAAAACTTGTCTGAAATTCATAGAACTTGGCATGCAATCATGGAGCAGCATCAACATGCCGTGGTACAAAATTTGTCCCATTTGAGGCAGGTTTGGGTATATGCTTCTCATGAACCGGAGCTTCTCACAACAATCATGATGGTTTCGGTGAGAGCGTCCCACCTTTGGGGCGAAACAATATCCGTTGCCTCTTATTGCTTTCAAGTTTTTTCTCATGCCTACATAGGACAACGAGGAGTGTTGTGTGAATGTTTGTGATTTTTGAGGGTTCGTTTGGACATTTTTATGCATTAGGTCAGTTTTCAATGCATTTATGTGCATAATTCAAATTTGAACTACATGCATGCTCAAGTGCATATAAATTGGTTGGAAAATCAAATATGTGTCTTTGCGTGCATTCTTAGGTCCCATGCAAGAAATGGGAATTAATTTCAAACATCGAGGCACGCAGATTGATTGCCGACAAAACATTGAGATGCTGGTTTTTAAATTCTGTTCAATCCAAAACTTCGTGCAGAATTCATGAAACTTATCATGCTATCATGCGCGGCATCAACATGCCGTGGTAGAAATTTTGTCCCATTTGAGGCAGGTTTGGGTATATGCTTCTCACAAACCATGACTTCTCACAACAAGCATGATGGTTTCGATGAGGGCGTCCCACCTTTGGGGGCGAAAGCGATATCCATTGCCTCTTATTGCTTTCAAGTCTTTTCTCGTGCCAACATAGGACAAAGTGTTTTGTGAATTTTGTGATTTTTGAGGTTTGTTTGGACATTTTTATGCATTAAGTGAGTTTTCAATGCATTTATGTGCATAATTCAAATTTGAACTACATGCCCATGCTCCAGTGCATATAAATTGGTTGAAAAGTCAAATTTGTGTCCTTTGGTGCATGCTTAGGTCCCATGCAAGAAATGGGAGTGAATTTCAAACACCAGGGCACCGATTGATTCTTGAAGCAAAACATTGAGATGCACTGGTTTTTAAATTCTGTTCAATCAAGACTTCGTCTTGAATTCATGAAACTTGGCATGCTATCATGGGCGGCATCAACATGTCGTGGTAGAAATTTTGTCCCATTTAAGGCAGGTTTGGGTATATGCTTCTCACAAACGCATGACTTCTCACAACAAGCATGATGGTTTGGTGAGGAGCGTCCCACCTTTGGGGAGACGAAAGCGATATCCATTTCCTCTTATTGCTTTCAAGTTTTCTCTTGATCCAACATAGGACAAAGGGAATGTTGTGTGAATTTTTGTGATTTTTCGGGGTTCATTTGGACATTTTTATTCATTAAGTGAGTTTTCAATGCACTTATGTGCATAATTCAAATTTGAACTACATGCGCATGCTCCAATGCATATAAATTGGTTAAAAATCAAATCATGTCCTTGGGTGCATGCTTAGGTCCCATGACGAAATTGGAATGCATTTCAAACACGAGGGCAGATTGATTGCTTGAAGCAAAACATTGAGATGCCTGGTCTTTAAATTCTGTTCAATCAAAACTCGTCTGGAATTCATGAAACTTGGCATGCTATCATGGGCGGCATCAACATGCTTTGTGGTAGAAATTTTGTCCCATTTGAGGCAGGTTTGTGTATATGCTTCTCAAGAACGGAGCTTCTCACAACTAGCATGATGGTTTCGGTAAAGGAGCGTCCCACCTTTGGGGGCGAAAGCGATATCCATTGCCTCTTATTGCTTTCAAGTTTTTCTCGTGCCTACATAGGACAACAGGAGTGTTGTGTGAATTTTGTGATTTTTAGGGGTTCGTTTGGACATTTTTTATGCATTAGGTCAGTTTGCAATGCATTTATGTGCATAATTCAAATTTGAACTACATGCGCATGCTCCGATTGCATATAAATTGGTTGGAAAATCAAATATGTGTCCTTGGGTGCATGCTTAGGTCCCATGCGAAATGTGAATTAATTTCAAACACCGAGGGCACAGATTGATTCTTAAACAAAACATTGAGATGCATGGTTTTAAATTCTATTTAATCCAAAACTAAATGCGAAATTCATGGAACTTGGCATGCAATCATGGAGCGGCATCAACATGTCATGGTACAAATTTTGTCCCATTTGAGGCAGGTTTGGGTATATGCTTCTCATAAACCGGAGCTTCTCACAACAAGCATGATGGTTTTCCGTAGGGAACGTCCCACCTTTGGGGGAATGAAAGCTTGATATCCGTTGCCTCTTATTGCTTTCAAGTCTTTTCTCGTGCCAACATAGGACAACAGGAGTGTTGTGTGAATTGTTGTGATTTTGAGGTTCATTTGGACATTTTATGCTTTAAGTGAGTTTTCAATGCATTTATGTGCATAATTCAAATTTGAACTACATGCGCATGCTCCCGTGCATATAAATTGGTTGAAAAATCAAATATGTGTCCTTGGGTGCATGCTTAGGTCCCATGAAAGAAATGGGAATGCATTTCAAACACTAGGGCACCATTGATTGCCGGCAAAACATTGAGATGCCTGGTTTTTAAATTCTATTAAATCCAAAACTCGTCTGGAATTCATGAAACTTGGCATGCTATCATGGAGCGGCATCAACATGCCGTGGTACAAATTTTGCGTATATGCTTCTCACAAACCGGAGCTTCTCACAACAAGCATGATGGTTTTCGGTATAGAACTTCCCACCTTTGGGGCCGAAACGATATCCATTGCCTCTTATTGCTTTCATGTTTTTCTCTCGTGCCAACATAGGACAACAGGAGTGTTGTGTGAACTTTTGTGATTTTTCGGGGTTCGTTTGGACATTTTTATGCACTGAGTGAGTTTTCAATGCATTTATGTGCATAATTCAAATTTGAACTACATGTCCATGCTCCAGTGCATATAAATTTGTTGAAAAATCATATATGTATCCTTGGGTGCATGCTTAGGTCCCATGCAAGAAATGGAAATGAATTTCAAACACCGAGACCGCAGATTGATTGCCGACAAAACATTGAGATGCACTGGTTTTTAATTTCTGTTCAATCCAAAACTTCGTGTGGAATTGATGAAACTTGGCATGCTATCATGGAAGCGGCATCAACATGTCGTGGTACAAATTTTGTCCCATTTGAGGCAGGTTTGGGTATATGCTTCTCACAAACGGAGGTTCTCACAACAAGCATGATGGTTTTCGATAGAGAACGCATACCTTTGGGGAATGAAAGCGATATCCATTGCCTCTTATTGCTTTCAAGTTTTTCTCGTGCCAACATAGGACAAGCAGGAGTGTTGTGTGAATTTTGTCGTGTCGGGGGCTGATCGACCCACGAACACCTATGGGACGGCGGGCGAGCCCCTTCGGTTCGGCGAGGCGGAGGTCGCCTGAAAAAGCGGTCGAGCGAAGCACCTGGCGATTTTACCCAACCGGAGCTCTCCGGAGATAATACTCCTACTGCTGCGTGTCGATTGTATTGAGTTCTTGCTCGGGAAGCTGAGTGCTACAGTACACACACAAGCTGCTACTTGAGATTGAGCGTGAGGTTATGCGGCAGAACCTTCGAACCCCCTCGTTGCCCATGGGCCTCCTTTTATATGCTCAAGGGTCTCCAGAGCGGTGGCAAGCGTAGACAAGGGTAAAAATGGAAAAGGAGTGGTTGGTACAGCTACTTGTACAATGTAGAGTGTATTATACCTAACCACGGCGGCGGGGACAAAGGCATTAAATGCCCGTCTCGCCCTAACGGTCTGCGAGAAAGGACCGTCGGGCGCCACCGCTTGCGGATGGCAATCTTGTCGGCGCCGCTTGCCAGCTTCCGCGCTCCGCTGGCGCCTGACGACCTCTTGCCTTAGCGCTGGAAAGGTCCCAAAGCGACACGTTAGTGGATGTCTTTGGGAAGCCTTGATCTGAGTGGTGGTCTGCGCGGCAAGCACCTTACGCGGTTGTTGTCTTGTCGCGTCCGAGCTTGTCACTCTTTGGGCCTTCGGCAAGCTCCTCTTGCGGGGCCTTGTCTTGAATACTTTGTTCTTGAATGGCTCCAAAGGAACCACGGAGGACCTTGGCGGTCACCCGGTAAGCCTTGCCTGAGGAGGCTGCAACTGCCCGTGCACAAGTTCGGGATACTAGGGTACCCTACTCTAGTACACCGGCGAGCCCGGACTGGGCCACCTGCGGTGCCAGCTTGTTGGGCCGAGGCCCAAAAACAGAACTGCAGACACGCAGCAGCTTTGGAGATTCGCCCGTAACTCACCGGACCCACCATGCCCTCCACGAGCGGCCGCAGCGTCGAATGCGGCGTCGTGTGAGAGATCGTGGGCGAGATCGTGGGTGGTTTCTTTATTTGGAAAAGCGGGCGTCCGCCCCTCCCTCTTTATAGCGGGGAACAGGGGCAGGTCGCCCACCCTGCCAGTTGCTGTCCAATCTCGAAAAACCACCGCTGCTCCCCCCTTCTTCCCAAGGCTGAAGAGAGCAGCGCTCCGCCCCCCATCGCCACTAGCATCACCAACACCGTCGATCTCCTCCACCGCCTCCGCCATGGCTCCGAAAGCCGACAAGGGGAAGGCCGTGAAGTCGGCCGGCCTTGGCTGACTCATGGCGCTGCGAAAAGGCTGAGGCAATCTTCCCCTCGCCCTTGAGGCTGAGGAGAACTACTACCTCTTGGTCGGCGTGAGGCAGCGGCGTATCCGCGCAGCGAGTACTTCCAGCTCTTTGCTTGAACTAGCTCGAATGGATATCCCTTCTTCGCGCTCTTCTTCTGTGCGGGCTCGCCCGCCTTTTCTCTGGTTTTTACGTGACATCATGAACACCCTACGGGTTCCGCCTCCTTGATTTCACCCCCAATGCTATTACGACCATGGCGGTTTTCGCACATCTCTGCGAAAACTTTGCCGGAGAATCCATCCAAGCGTAGCACTTTTCCGCCACTTCTTTATGCCCCGAGTTGAGAGAGGGAGCCTCTTGCCCGTGAATCGCTTGGATCTCAAGGATTGGCAAGAAGGAAGCTTATCACGGAGGAGAGCTCCGCAACAAGTGGGAGGAGTGGAGGCAGATTGGTGCTGGATTATCGAGGAGAACCGCAGCCATTTACCGTAGACGCCAAACCCCAATAGTCTTGGCAGCAGCGATTGAATAATGCGTGGCCCCGGGAAGATGCTAGGCTGAAGATTGCGATCACCCGAATCGTTCGCCTTAGACTTGCCGGGCTCACCGTAGGCACCGTTAGTATGAGACTTTCTTCGCCGCCCGCGCCATGCTTTGCGGAGAGGAGGAGACCCGCTGGGAGTTTGAGCAGCGGCGAGATATCATGAGGCTGCGCCCAGGCCTCAACTTCAACTTCACCGTCTTGGAACTTGACGCGATGCTCTTAGAGCTGTTCAAGCCCGATCCTAATCATCCAGAAATGTTTAGGTTGCCGAAGGGCGTCGTTCCACTGTGCAACAATTCCTCGCTTGACCGCATCCGTGCAATGATGTCGTTGTGCGACTCACATGGAATTGTCCCAACATGGCAAGAGCCTGCAGATGACGTCGTGCGGCAGTTCTTTGACAGTCTGGTAGAAATGCCGGTCCGCCCCGATGAACAGAGGGGCCTCACCCGCGACACCACCGATGATGAGATGCAGCGCGCCGCCACCAGGGCTGGAAGAGGCGGCGGCGGCCACGCTGCATGGCGAAGTTCAGATTCACCGTGGAGGAGGCGAGAAGCAGAGGCGGCAAGCCTTGTCGGCGAAAGGAGTTTGCGGCGAGGAGGAGCTTACCGAGCCGAAGCTGAAGTCGGCGAGCCCGAGCCCGAGGGCACCTCCTCCCTCGCCCGAACGGCTTGCGGCGAGCCCCGGCTCCACCAAGAAGGCGTCTCGCAAGGCGGAGGCGTGGCGAGGCATGAGCGGGTCAACAACCGCCCGCGCTTGTGCAGCCTCTCCTCCATGGCGAGCGAGCCTTTGTTGCCAGCAGGGAGCACCTCCGCCCGCTGCAACAAGCCCCAGGCGGGGCCCTCGCAGACCACCACTGCTCGCCTTAAGCGGCCAAGGAACTTACTCCTCCGCCTCATCGTCTTGGAGGCGGGCGAGTGATCTCTCGCGCTCGGCTCAAGCGAGGAAGAAGAAGAGTAAGATTCATTGCAGTATGTTGTAGTTCTTGACTTGTCGCTTTGTCTTGTTTCTGATTTGCTTTACTACGAACCCATTCCTTTTCAGGGCGCTGGCCCGAGAGGCGTCGAAGAGCCAAGACCCGGTGATTGTCGTCAGAGGCGAACCCACATGACAGCCCGGAAGGTGCGTCGGAGACCACCTTGCAGACGCAGCAAGTCTTCCTCAAGCAGCCCCAGCGCAGCCCCGCGTAAGTATATGGTTTACTTCCATTTGTTAGGCGTGCATGGAGTGCCCTTTCTTTGCTGATGTCATTGCTGATTTGTGTAGGAAGCGGAAGCAGCCTTACGAAGTGCCACAAGCCGCTCTGTCATGCCTTCTGCTTGACTACACCACCAAGGGAGGATTCCCGGCAAGGGCGTTCTCCGGCAGGGGAGACATCTCCGGCAAGAGGGCAGTTCTCCGACAAGGACAACTCTCCGGCAAAGGACAGCTTCCGGCGATCCCCTGGCGGCCGGAGACCATGGCTGCGAGACCCTAGCACGCAGGTAATCCTCTTGCCTGAAAACTTCCCTTGTGTTCTTCTTCTTGATTTTCTTTTTGAATATTTGCTTGACTTTTCTTCATTTCGGCCGTCAGAACCATCCGCCCTGAGCCAATGGAGACCCGAGGCCCGGCGAAGGGCCTTAATATTGATGTGCCTTGTTGCCATCGGAGAAGAAGTTGTGAGCCAGCCGTGCGAAGAGGCTGCCAAAAGCCGCCCGCATTGTAGCGAGGTCCGTGATCGCAGCTGACCACGGCCCGAGGCGCATGGCGCCAGCCTGACGACCGCCGATCCCTCGCCCGGCTGCGGCGTCGGGCTCCAATGGCCCGGCGCCTGTTGAAGGCCCGATGGCGTCTTCATCAAGCTCCCATAGGCGTCGAGCTCCGGTAGCGGCCCGAAGGAGAGCTTTTGATGAAGAGCTGCTCGCCTCCATTGGTGACAACTTTGGTCGGCCGCAAGCAATGACGGCCGGCGAGTGCGAGAGCTTGTTCGCTGCTGAGCTTCTTGTCGCTCTACCGCCCAAACAAGCCAAAATTTGGAATCGAGGCGCTTATCGCGAAAGCGAAACAAACATCGAAGCAGCGGAGGAGCTCGGGCGTCAACCAGGAAGCTCTCCGGTCCTTAGCGAAGGCGGGAGGCGACTTCGCCGAGGCGCATAAAGCCTTCCTCCTCCCGAGAAAGGTTTGAGGAGGAGGCAATGACTTCGGCTTGCCGTAGAAAAGTGTCTGCAGTGAGGAAGGCGAGTTGGCGAAGGAAAGTTTATCTTGGCGACCATGAGGAGGATCTGTACCTTGCGAACAAACATTTGGCGGGGCTCTCAAGGAAGCAAGGATCTTCTTGCGATTTCTTGAAAACCCGCCATGAAGGCTGGAAGCGAAGGTAAGCGCGCGGTTGGAGGCCAATCTCAAGGAGGCGGCGAGGCTTGCTTGCTGCACTCAAGCTGGCCTTGAAGGGCGCCTACACTCTTGGCGAGCTGCGGGGCCCGTCTCGCCGAGGAGGCCACAAGGCTCAAGCGCCGCCAAGGACTCAAACGCAGATCTTGAGTTGAAGGCGACCACCTTGACTCGGTATTTGGGCGGCGTAAGGAGGCGGCGGCCTTGATGGAGAAGATCAAAGGCAGCCAGTGACTTCTTGGCAGTCTTCTTACCGCCAGAATACTAGGGAGAATGTGGAGCATTGGACGAGGTCTCGTGGATATTCTGCAGCCATCGGCGAGGCTGGCGGGCTGGGGATGGTGGATCTTGGATATTCCTCCGTGAGCACCTCCAACCCAGCGCCAAACTCAGCTTGTTCTTCAAGGGCATGGTAGCGGCCCTCCAGCGACTCGGGAAGAAGTCCCCAGCGGTGGCGAGGAGTCAGCGCCCGGTCTGCGCGGGAGCTCTTCAAGGTGCCGATGAAGGTGGCCTTCCATAATCCAGGCCTCAACCTCACTGGCGATCCTCAAGTCCTTGCCGCCGGATGCTTTGATGTGGGCGCTCAAGACCCTTATCGCACCCATCGTGGATAGAGTGGCGGGATCAAGAGGGTTGAGGCGATCAGCGTAGATTAGGCCGCCCGGCTTTCTCTTTTTCTTCTGCTTTCTTTGGTCATATTATGAGAACCATCTATTAGAGCTGCGACAAGCTATCTTGTAATATAACTCTATTTGGGTAGCAATTGCTATGTTATTTCCTTTACTTGATTCCTTCCTTTGTATGTTTTTGCCCTCGCTTTTAGGGAACTTGTCATTGTGAGGCACACAGGCATGGCGTGAAGTCTTGGGATGTCATGACTTCTTTGGCGGTGCCGCTTAGACAAGCAACCTTATGCATAACTAATTAAGTAGCTCACTTAAGTTGTTGGCGGACTCGAAACAAAATAAGGCGCCAACTAGCTACGAGTCGGTTCCTCAGCGCCTGGTTTTCCATACAAAATACGATTCGTTCGAGGAAGATAACTTAAAAATTTTAAAATTGATTGCTCAAACTTTGTAACTTAGCTTTTACATCGTTTGCTTCGGTAAGGCTAGACTTCCTTGGCGGCGCTTGGTCCCACACCATTATCTTAGCCTTCCCCCGGCAAACTTGTGTGGGGAACCTTCCTTTCTTTGAGAAAAGAGAAAGAAGAAAATAAAGATATGGAGCCTTATGGCTCGTTATTTCTTACCGGGGTGAGTCTTGCACAAAGTGTCGAGGGATAATGCGTGCAAAAATAGAAGTAGAAAGCATGTAAAAATTGACAAGATGTCGCGAAGCACATTAAGCTTCTTATGCAGGGAATTACTGCGCCCGGCTTTGTACAAAGGATTACATGCAACAACGACAAGACTTGTACAAAAGGTGGTTGCAGGAGCAGGTTAACAACGCGCATCTGAGTAAAACTTCACGAAAGATGCTCAATGTTCCGGGGAGTTGCTCACGGAATGCCATCTTAGGTCTCAAAGCCAGACGGCGCGGGACTAGTGACTCGTTTCACCCGGTGAGGGCCTTCCCACTTTAGGCGTCAACTTGTTGGAATTCTTGGCGGACTGAGCTTGCCCGAAGAACAAGGTTCGCCTTCCTCGAGACTTCTGGCATTAATTTTTGCGGCTATGGTAGCGGCGCAAAACTTCACGGTATCGAGCGGCTTCGTCTGTTGACTGAAGCGATCCTCCTCAAGGAGCCGTAGCGTCATCTTATCGCCGCTACTCTTGCTCAAAGCTCATCATAAGCTTCTTTTCGAGGTGATCATATCCCCGAGTTACGTAGGGAGAACTGCCTCTGCTCCATAGACTAGGCGAAAGGTGTCGGGCCAATGGCTTTCCGATTTGGCGTCGTCTTCGTCGACCAAAGAACCACCGGAAGCTCCTCTATCGATTTCTTCCGCACTTGTGCAGCCTATCGAAAGTTACGGTCTTGAGCCAGCGACGCCACTTGACGTCGCCCTCTCCGGCTTGACCGTTACTTCTCGGATGAGCAGCGAAGCGAAAGCGGAACCTTGGCGCCAAGATCTTGCGGGCGTCTTGCATGAAGAGTCGCGGCTGCGTGAATTGCGTGCCGTTAGTCGGTGATGATCCTGTTGAGGATTCGAAAGCGGCAAACAATCGACCTAAAGAACTTGAATCTTGTTGTCTGTCACCTTCCTCCTTTGCTTCCACTTCCGGCCACTTTGTGAACTTGTCGATTACAGCGATACAAGTACTCAAAGCCCATTGACTTCGAGGAAAGGGGCCGAGGATGTCGAACGAGACGAAAATGGCCGGGGATAAAGGGATGCGTCACGGAGAGAGCTTGAGTTTGGCTGGTGTATCTGCTTGGAATGGGCGGCACTCTTCACCTTGGTTACTTGTGCGATTTGCATCTGGAAATTTTGTCGGCCGGAAGAAACCTTCTTGGAGCAGCTTTGCTTGGCAAGTGCTCTCGCACCAATGTGGTGACCACATATGCCTCCATGTATCTCCTTGCCATGACTTTTGTCCCTCTTCCGGGTGAATACACTTCAATTTCACACGGTTGGGTCTTCTACATGTCACGGTTGTGTTGTCGATGGTACATACTTGACTGCCGGGCTACTCTTTCTGCTTCTTCTTGCTCTTTGGGAAGTTCTCTGTCTGAGGAAATGGACAATCTACTTTGCGCCCATCTTTGGAGCTTCTTGACTCGACAACAAGGACTAAAGGCACATGCTGTTCTAGCTGCTGGAACATCGGCTTCCTGGCGAAAACCTGCGGCTCGGTAGGAGCTTAGCGTTCCGGCAAGCTGCGAACAAAAAATTTATTAGGGCGTCTGCTTCAAGGAAACAAACTCTAGGGCTTGCCAAGACGGAGGCGGTTGCTCCTCGGCACCCTTGGTGTTGATCTTGGGGACCTTCTTGGCGTGGCAGGGGAGCTACTGTAGAAAAATAGTCACCCGAGGAAATCAACTTCCTCTTCTTTCTCATCCGAGTTGATGGTGTTCTGAGAGGCGGTTGAGTCGGCTTGAGCACAAAAGATCCCTGGTTCCACAGGTAACTTAAGTCTTGGCGCACTTGACGAGACCATCAGCAATTTAGATTGAGCTCTTGGAATATATTCCATCATGGTACGTCAAAGTGCTCTTCTAGCTTTCTCACTTCATCAACATAAAGCTTCCATCAACGGACTACGATAACTCTTGTTCACTTGAGGGGATGACAAATTTGTAGGTCACCCACGACAATGAGCTTCTTGATCCCAAGGTCTACTACGATCCACGAGACCGGCAAGCAAACCTTCATACTCTGCGGATATTGTTTGTTGCTTGTTCCTTGGGAAAGTGCATCTGGACTACGTGCTTGAGGTGCTCTCTAGGTGGAGGTGCAACAAATGCTTGCGCCCTTACCGGCGCCTTGCGGCGAAAGGCACCATCAAAGTACATCAGCCACTCTTTGCTTGCTTCCTTAGTGCCAGGGATGCTCGTTTCTGGAATTTCTTCATCTTGTGTTGGCGTCCATTCACGCTATGAACTCCGCCAATACTTTCACTTTGGATAAGTTTGATGTGCTCTCAAACTTGAGGCCAAAGCTTAGCCAGTTCGATGCCCACTTTCGACAATCCCACCTTTGTTGCCTTTGGATTTTGCGGTATCCTCTTGACGTGAGAAAGCGAGTCTTTGTTGTGATCTCATTAATGCTTGGAAGTAATGGCGCCAGATTTCTCGAGGCCATGAGGAGGCCGAAAAAGCAATTTACGCACGGACAGTGCCTTGACCCTAGCCCCTTGCGGAAGGGTAGGCGACAAAATGGCTGAGGCGCTGCACCATTCTTTTACGCATCTTCTCATCAATACTGCAGCGAATCTATCCTTATCGGGACGAGCTTGGTGGTGAAGCCCCACCTTTCGTCGTGGATGCATCTGCCATGGTTTGCTAGCTCATCATCCGCCTCCTCTCCGCTACTAACGCCAACACTAACCACTTGATTGAATTTTGGCGCTATATATACTGACAACTTCTCTTGTGGGTTAGGTGCGACAAGTGTTGAGTGGAGGACAAGTATCTCTTCAAGTCTGCGTGTGACCTTCTCCGCTCGAGTCCATTTCATCGGACCTGCCTTTTTCAAAATTTTGAAAAATGGCGAAAGCGGCCTTCAGCCAGACCTAGAGATAAACTTCTTTGAGAGCAAGTGCATTTCTTCCTTAGCCGGCAAGTCTTCATACATCCTTAACGCAGCTTTGGTTGCCCAGTTTGCTCAATGGCTTTGATCTTGTCGGGATTGGCTTCAATTCCCGGCCCGAGAACCGAAGGGCTTGAGAAACTGCTTGCCGGAAGGGACTCAAACACACACTTCTCGGGGTTGAGCTTGAGGTTGATCTTGCGCATGATTTGCAAGGTTTCGTCTAAATCTTGAATCGAGTAAGCCTTGTCCTTCCTTTTGACCACTATATGCGTCCATGTAGGCTTCCACATTTACATTGCATTTGCGGCTCAAAAGCGATAAATGGACTACTCTTGCAAATGTTGAACCAGACATTCTTTAATCAAGAAGGCATCCGTACATAAGCATTATGTGCCACATGGGGAATTGATGAATGGGTCTTCTCCTCATCCTCTTCGCCATAGAAGATAAGATTGATATCCCTGAGTATGCATCGAAATGAAAGCAAATCACATCCGGCCGTGGAGTCAACAATCTGGTCGTCTTGCGGCGGCAAGGGAAATGGGTCTTTTGGGACAAGCTTTATTGACATCGGTAAAGTCGATACAAAGCCTCCATTTCCCGTTTTGCCTTCATGCGATACAACCCTGGGGATTGGCCAACCATGTAGGATGGAGCACTCCACCTCGACAAGGGCTGCTGCTTCCAATTTCTTGATTTCTTCTGCGATGAATTCTTGGCGCTCCTTGCCCAGCTTCGACTTTACGCTTGGCGGGCGCGCATGAGGACAAAGCAGCAAGATGGTGCTCAATTACTTCCCTGGAAACACCGGGGATGTCGAGACGATTTGCCACGCAAACACGCGTCGGCGTTCTCCCAAGGGAAAATAGCAGCGGCGCGCCTTCCTATTTAGGATTCGAGAGTGGCAGCGATGGTGAAGGTACCACGATGCAGTCATAGTCACGCTTGGCGGACACCTTCTTGGTCTCTGAGTGGAGCCATATTCGATCTTCTTACACTTGCGGGTGGAGCTTCGATGGTGCGTCCTCGGCGGTAGCCTTGACACTAGAAGAGAGTCGCGCTTGCCGGAGATGGGCATCAGAGCTCTTGCCGGACTTGGTCTGGTCTTCTTGCGCCCACGGGGAAGCCGGGTGAGCAGAGTAGCTTGCAATCTGCTACTTCGCATTCTTTGCTTCCGGTAGATCTTGTTAAGCGCTTGAGAATAAGAGCATCCTTCTTGTCGCCTGAGGGGCGAGAGATAGCCTTACTCGGGCTGGCATCTACTGACATGTTGTATGCCATAGTGATGAGAAAGTACGCATATGAATTTGGCGTGACTGGAGCGGCAGTAAAGTATCCCATTGTAAAGGCAATGGAAAGTAAATAACGTCAAAAGTGACCCTCTCTGGAATCCTGAAGTTCAACTTTCATTGCCAAATGTCACGACAACGCGACAGCCTTGATGCTTTTCCTTGACTTGCTTTACCCTCCTTCCGGGATTGATTCCTTGGAATGTGCGGTCTCTTGAGCTTCGCCATCGGGGGTCTGGAGGTTTCTGGAGCACCTGCGAGAGGAATCGAGAGTTCAAAAGCCATTGCCCCCACCGTCAACTAGCATCTTGGTGACCTTGAGGTTGCGGATAGTTGGTGAAAACCAACATGTCGGCAAGCACCAGACCGACCATGATTCACGCTTGATCGGGGTGGTCCCTCAATACTCCGAAGATGATAGAAGCGTCTTTGGAGCCAATTCGAGGCTTGCGTTGACTCGACCAGGGGCCCAGTTACTGCCCGTATTGACTTCCCGCATCCTTTGCTTCAGTTTGGTGGTGTAATGTATGCACAAAAGAAGCTTACCGCCCGTCAGCGCGCTTTATGACCTCTGTCGCTTTTCTGGAACTCCACCGCTCGCCGATCCTACGAAGTCATCATCCTTAATGTATCTTCATCGTAAATAACCGCCGTCTTCATCCTTGCCCAGCCATGGCCTTGAGGAGGTCTGTCTCCTTGCGGCCGCGCTTGGCGCACCGCGGCGTCCTCTCCCTCGGCCAGGGGCGTTTCTTGCTAGCTCCTCCGGCACCTTCTGGGCCTTCTCTCCTTGTCGCGTCATTCGTATTGACGCTTCTGTACGCTCGACAAGCTGCTTTCATTAACCTTCTTGCAGCTCACGGAGGTCATAGGCGCTTGGTTGTGGTAGATCTTGCCGATACTATTTGTTGGATAGACCCGTCCACGCTTGTCGGCAAATGACGCGTAAACCGCGACAACTTGGCGATTGGCGTAGCAGTGATCAACCTCCCCTTGCCGAACTGCAAGCTTTGGCTTTTCTTGGCGCCACCTCTCCATTGCCGGGATACTGCTCAACAACTAGCACATCTTTGCCTTTCTTCTGTTCCTTTGTTGCTCGCGCCGGTTTTTTTTTCTAACTTCTTGCGAGGCGGTCTCCTCACTATCAGATCCTCCAGCCCGGTATTCTCTCCGGAAGTCCTCCTCCCTTCCTCGGCATATGCACACTTAGCCGGCGGGGCATATAGCTCAGCGGCCGTCTCACGATCTTGCTGTCGCCATGCATCTCCTCCCGCATCCTAGCGGTTCGCTATACGTTCACGATGGAGCAGCCTTGGTCTGAATTACCTTGGCGGGGTGGACTTATCTGAGATGTTGTCTTGTGTCATCTGGCTGAATCTCACGAATGTATTTGCTTGAGGGGGCTCTCTCCTTCCTTGCAGGCGGCGAGATGAAGGTCGCTTTCTTAAGCCGCCATGGGGCTTGTGGCTGCCTGTAAAAGGCGCTGGAAACAAGCTGAGCGTGGCATAGCCGATACTGTAAGAAGGATATGGAGTTGTCAGAAGGCAAGTGCATGAACCGAGATCTGACATTGGGCTTGAGCACCCGGTGAAGTAGTTGGCGGGATCTTTGTCGTCGCCCGCGAAGCTTGCTGCCAAGTGTAATGGTGTAGATCTTTGAGAACTTTCAGAAAATGAGATCACGATCTTTAGTCGTGCATCTACTGATGCGATGCATCTGGCCAGAAATTCTTCTTCTTTGAGCCCTTTGGACTTGCCGCTTGACTCACGAGTGAGATGCGAGGCAACCTGACCGCTCTGCATCTGACAAGTCGTCTGGTTCCTCTGGCGCATGCCATGTAGCCGACGGAAGGGGGCCGCAGCAACAGCTTGTCGGATTATTGCCGCCAGCTTCTCTTCCGGCAGCTTCGTTCGATCGAGTTCGGCGTCTTCTTCTTGTCGTCAAGTGAAGAACTTGGCGCTGGTCGCGGCGAGCTGCGTGGATAGATCCCGATGCTTGATTAGAGTCCTTTAGCCGAGAGTGGATCCGTGAGTCGGCAATCTTCAGCGCCTTGAGTGAATTATGTGCATGAGTGGTTGCACCCCACCGGTTTCTTCGCCCTTACGGCTCGTGTGTTTAGCAATGATCTGCTGCGGCCCGTGATGCACTTTTCGAGAAGGCTTTGGCGCGGGCGTCGTGCGTTAGCAAAGCCGATGGGACGCTTCGAATGGTGGCGGCCTCCATTCGCCGACCTTGTCGACCGTTGGAGGTAATCCGGAGCAATTGAGCTCGCGCCAGAAAGCTTCTGCTGCACAGGGTGGTTGGGTGGCGATTGGCCCGAGAAGCAGTGAGCGAGGCGGGGATATGCTCGGACTTCTAGCTTTATGTTAGAAGGAAGCGTTACTCCCGAATCCGAGGCGACTACGTGATACTCGCTCGTGCCCGACATGTTAGGCGAAATGCATGCTTTGGTCTTGAGCATCAAGATCCACCGGCTCGATCTTGGTCCCAGCAGCGTATAGGCGTTGTGAATGCCATAGCCTTCTCCGGTCCGGCGCCTCTGAGGGTGGTAGCGGTGCCCGTTACGGTGCATGTCTGGTAGACGCCCCGAGTCTGCGCAGCCTTGTCCCTTGGACTTGTAACACCATGAGCTCCCCGTCGCCCGTCCATTCTTGCCGCCGGCGTCTACCCCACCACCCGTTTGCTCACGGTGGCCGGTGGGATTGACAGCAGATGGAACATCTCTTGCGCGAAAGCCTTCTTCCCGGTGGCATGTCGAAAGAAAGATGATGAAGATCTAGCTTTCGTGTGGGCGCCGGATTCAGAGTTCCACACAATCTCGGCGCCCTACAGGCGCGCCAAAAGATGTCGGGGAAGGCTGATCGACCCGCACGAACACCTATGGGACCCGGTGGACGAGCCCCTTTTCGGTCGGCGGCGTGGCGAAAATCGCATACGAAGAACGATCAAGCAAAGCGAAGCTTTGCGAGCGATTTTACCCATGCCGGAGAAGCTCTCGGGAAGATAATACTCCCTCTTTACTGCGATATGCGAGGTGTAATGATTCTTGCTTTCCGGGCGAAAGCGTATTTGAGTGCTTTCGATACACACAAGCTGCTACTTGAGATTGAAGCGTGAGGGTTATGCGGCGGCTTGAACCTTTGAACCCCACTCTGCGTTAACGCGCATGGGCCTCCTTTTATATGCTCAAGGGGGTCTCAACATAGTGCTTAGCTTGTGGAGCAAACCGGTAAAAAATGGAAAAGGAGTGGTTAGATACGACTAGCAGCCTGGCAATATACGATTATTATTATACCTAACCTGACGGCGGCCCGGGGAGACAAAAGGCATTAATGCCGTCGTCTAAAACCCTACTTAGGTCTGAAAGGGACGACGTCCGGGGCTTTTACGCGCTGCCGGATGGAAATCTTATCAGCATTTCAAGCTTGCCGCAGCAACTCCACCGCTGGCCATACTGACCTCTTTGCCACTGTAGCGCTGGAAAGGTCCAGTGAGCACATTGAGTGGATGTGCTGAAATGCGCAGTCAGTGAGTGGTGAATTACTGCAGCGGCAAGCATGCCTTGCAGCGGATTGTTGTCTTATCGTAACGTCCGGAGCTTATGCGCTCACCGGGCCTTCCCGGCAAGCTCCTCTTGCAGGGGCCTATGTCTTGAATACTTTGTTCTTGAATGGCTCCCAAAGGAACCACGGAGGACCTTGGCGGTCACCCGGTGAAAGCCTTGCCGCGGTGCAGGCTTATTTGCCCGTGCTGAAGTTGAGGATACTAGGGTACCCCTACTCTATTACATGACCGTAGGCATCAACATGCATGGTACAAATTCTGACCCATTTTGAAGGCAGGCTTGGGTATATGCTTCTCACAAACCGAGCTTCTCACAGCAAGCATGATGGTTCTCATTGTCGAGCGTCCCACCTTTGGAATGAAAGCGATATCCATTGCCTCTTGTGCTTTCAAGTTTTTTCTCGTGCCAACCTTAGGACCAGCAGAGGAGTGTTGTGTGAATTTGCAGTGATTTTTTCGGGGAGTTACGTTTGGACATTTTGTATGCATTGGTGAGGTTTCAATGCATTTATGCTTTCATTCAAATTGAAACAACATCGCATGCTCCGGTGCATATAAATTGGCCAAAAAATCAAATCTGACGTAACCCTTGGGTGCATGCTTAGGTCCCATGCAAAAAGAAATGGGAATGAATTTCAAACACCGAGGGCACCGTTGATTGCAACAAAAACATTGAGATGCACTGGTTTTTAAATTCTATTCAATGAAAGAAACTCCATATCTGGAATTCATGAAACTTGTGCATGCTATCATGGAGCAACATCAACATGTGCATTGGTACAAATTTTATCTCATTTGAAGGTAGGTTTGGGTATATGCGCTTCTCACTGAGCGGCAGACTTCTCCCTCAACAAGAATGATCTCATTTTGCAGAAAGGGAACGTCCGCACCTTCCGGAGACGAAAGCAGCTTTATCCATTGCCTTGTATTGCGTTTCAAGTTTTTTCTCGTGCTAACCTATAGGACCAATAGGAGTGTTTGTGTGCAATTTTGTTTATTTTTTAGGGGTGCCGTCTGAGACATTTTATGGATTAAGTGAGTTTTCAAGCATTTATGTGCATAATTAAAATTTAGCGAACTACATGCGCATGCTCTAGTCACATATAAATTGGTTGAAAAATCAAATCTGACATGTCCTTGGGTGCATACTTAGGTCCCATGCAAGAAATGGGGATGAATTTAAAACACCGGGCACCGTTGATTACTTAGAAGCAAAAGAACATTGCTGAGATGCCTGGTTTTTAAAATCTATTAAATCCAAAACTAGAAATACGAAATTCATAGAACTTGGCATGCAATCATGGAAGCGGACATCCAACATGCCGTGGTACCAATTTTGTCCCATTGAGAGGCTGGTTTGGGTATATGGTTCTCCTGGCCAAGACTTCTCACAACAAACATGATGGTTTTTACGATGAGGAATGTCCCACCTTTGGGGATGAAACGATATCCATTGCCTCTTATTGCTTTCAACTTTTCTCGTGTCCAACACTGGGACAACTTGAGTGTTGTGTAGCGAATTTTTAGCTGATTTTTAGGGTTACGTTTGGACATTTTTATGCATTAAGTGAGTTTTCAATGCATTTATGTGCCATAAGTCAGCCCCGAACTGTGCGCATGCTCCGATTACATATAGTAATTGGTTTGAAAAAAACAATCTGTATCATAGGTTACAATGCTTAAATTCAATACAAGAAATAGGAATGAATTTCAAACAATCAGGGAGACACTTAGATTGATTGCCATTAGAGTAAAACATTGCCCAGATGCACAGGTTTTTAGAATTCTATTAAATCCAAAACGCTAAATGCAGAGTTCATGAAACTTGGCATGCTATCATGGAAGCCACGGCATCAACATGTCCGTGGTGAAGAATTTGTCCCATTTGAGGCGGGTTTGGGTATATCGTCTCTGGCCCGAACTTCTCACAACAAGCATGGTGGTTTCAGTTAGGGAAACGTCCCACAGCAGAGAATGACGATATCCATTGCCTCTTATTGGTTTGAGTTTTTTTCTCGTGCCAACATGGGACAACGAAGTGTTGTGTGAATTTTACTGTTTTTGAGGTTCATTTTGGACATGCATTAAGTGAATTTTCAATGCATTTATGTGCGTAATTCAAATTTGAACTAGATCGCATGTCTCCAATACATATCGTCTGGTTTGAAAAATCCGTCTGTGTCCTTGGGTGCATGCTTAGGTCCCATGCAAAGAAATGGGAATGAATTTCAAAAACCGAGAGGCATAGTTGATTGCGGAGCAAAACCATGGAGAGACTAGTTTTGAAGAAATTATAATAAATCCAAAACTAAATACGGAAATTCGCGGAAACTTAGCATGCTATCATGGAGGCGGCATGTTTGTCATGCAGTGGTACAGAATTTTTCCCCATTTGAGGCAGGTTTGGGTATATGATTTTCACAAGCGGGAGCTTCACACAACAAGCATGGTGTTTTAAGTGAGAGAGCAGCGTCCCACCTTTGGGGCCGAAACGATATCCATTACCTCTTATTGCTTTCAAGTTTTTTTCTCGTGCTAACAAAAGGACAACGGGAGTGTTGTGTGAATTTTGTGATTTTTTTTGGGGATTTGGAACTGAGGACATTTTTATGCATTAGTGAGTTTTCCAATGCATTTATGTGCATAATTCCAATTGAAACAACATGCGCATGCTCCGGTCACATATAAATTGGCGAAACGTCCGTCCCCAGCGTATCTAGGGTGCATACTTAGGTCCCATACAAGAAATGGGGAATGAATTTCAAACACCGAGAACTTTCATTGATTGCCCGGCAAAACATTGAGGATGCACAGTTTTAAATTACATTTCAATCGAAAACTTCGTCTGGGATTGTGAAACTTGGCATGCTCTCATGGGCTTGACAACAACATGTCGTGGAACAAATTTTGCCGCATTTGAGAGTGGGTTTGATTATATGCTTCCCTAACAAAGCTGGAGCTTCTCCCCAGCAGCATAGTGTTTGAGGTGAGGCGATCCACCTTCCGGAATGAAAGCAGCTATCCATTGCACCTGCTTGTTGCGTTCAAGTTTTTTCTCTGCGTGCCAACATAGGACAAGCAGAAGTGTTGTGTGAATTTTTGTAATTTTTGGGGAGGTTCGGTTGGACATTTTGGCCATCAGTGAAGGTTTTTGAATGCATTTATAGGCATAATTCAAACATGAACTACATGCGCATGCTCAGATGCATCTCGTGGTTGAAAAATCAAATCTATATCCTTGGGTGCATGCTTAGATCCCATCAAAAGAAATGGAATAAATTTCCAAGCACAGGAGCATGCATTGGTTAAACCAAAACATTGAGGTGCCTAGTTTTTAAATTCTATTAAATCCAAAACTTCATGCAGAAATTAGTTGGAACTTACGGCATGCTATCATGGAGCTGACATCGAAGCATGCCATAGTACACATTTTGTCCCCATTTGAGGCTGGTTTGGGTATATGCTTCTCTAGGCTGAAAGACTTCTAACAACAAGCATGATATGGTTTGCCCCACGGTGAGAGCGTCCACACCTTTGGGGAATGAAACGATATCCATTGCCTCTTGTTGCTTTCAACTTTTTTCTCGTGTCGACATGGGACAGCAAAAAGTGATGTGTGAATTTTTGTGATTTTGGGGTTAGTTTGGACATTTTATATGATTTAAGTGAGTTTTCAATGCATTCATGTTCTTGATCCAAATTTGAACTACATGTACATGCTCCGGTGCATATGAATTGGTTGAAAAAACAAATATGTATCCTTGGGTGCATGCTTGGGTCCCATGCAACAAATGGGAATGAATTTCAACATCGAGGGCACCGTTGATTTAAACCAAAATATTGAGATGCACGGTTTTTAATTCTATTAAATCAAAAACTCGTGGAGTTCACTTGAAACTTGGCATGCTATCATGGCGTGGCATCAACATGTCTTGATGGTACAAATTTTGTCCCATTTGAGGCAGGTTTGGGTATGTGCGTCTCATAATGAACTTCTCTATAAACATGATGGTTTTGGAAGGAGCGTCCACAGCAGGGCGAAATGATATCCATTGCCTCTTATTGCTTTCAAGTTCTTTTCTCGTGCCAACATAGGACAATAGGGAGTGATGTGTGAATTTTTACATTTTTCCGGGGTTCATTTTGGGCGTACGATGAAGTGAGTTTTCAATGCGTTTATGTGCATAATTCAAATTTGAACTTCATGCGCATGCTCGATTACCTTACAAATTGGTTGAAAAATCAAATATGTGTCCTTGGGTGCATGCTTAGGTCCCATGCAAGAAATGGGAATGGTGCAAACACTAGCGCTTGCAGATTGATTGCCCAGGCAAAGCATGGGAGATGCCTAGTTTTTAAATTCTATTAAATCGGCTTCATCTGAATTCATGAAACTTAGCATGCTATCATGGGGAGGCGGCATCAACATCTTGCGTGGTACAAATTTATTCCCATTTGAGGCAGGTTTGGGTATATGCTTCTCCTGGGCAAACCGGAGCTTCTCTAACAAGCATGATGGTTTTTCGGTGAGGAAGCGTCCCACCTTTGAGAGACGAGAAATGATATCCATTACCCTCTTATTGCTTCCAAGTTTTTTCTCGTGCCAACATAGAGACCTTTGAAGTGTTATTGTGAATTTTTGTGATTTTTGAGGGTTAGTTTGGACATTTTTATGTATTGAGTGAGTTTTCAATGCATTTGTGTGCATAATTCCAATTGAAACAACTTGTCGCATGCTCGGTGCATATAAATTGGCGAAAATTCAGAAATGTGTCCTTGGGTGCATGCTTAGGTCTATATGAAAGAAATGGGAATGAATTTAGAACACCTGCGCAAGTTGATTCTTAGGCAAAACGTTAAGATGCCTGGTTTATAAATTCTATTAAATCCAAGAATTCTACAAAATTTCATGGAACTTGTATGCTATCCTAAAGTGGCATCAACATGCAGTGGTACAAATTTTTCCCATCCCATTTGAGGCGGGTTTGGGTATATGCTTCTCACAAACCGGAGCTTCTCTAGCAAACATGAGTCGTTTGATGAGGGAACGTCCCACCCTTGAGGGGCTAAAGCTTGATATCCATTGCCTCTTATTGCTTTCAAGTTTTTTTTCTCGATATAAACATAGAACAACGAATTGTGTTGTGTGAATTTTAGCAAGATTTTACGAGGTTCGTTGGGACATTTTCATGCATTGAGTGAGTTTTCAATGCATTTACCTTTTATAATTCAAGAATTTGAACTACATGCGCATTCTCCAAAGTGCATCTAAATTGGTTGAAAAATCAAATACATACCGCTTGGGTGCCTGCTTAGGTCCCATGGAAGAAATAGGAATGAATTTCTGAAACACAGAACCATAGATTGATTGCGATCAAAACATGGAAATGTCTTGTTTTAAATTCTAATGAAATAAAAGCTGATACGGAATTCATGAAACTTGGGATGCTATCATGGGCGGCATCAACATACTTGAGTGGTACAAATTTTGTCCCATTTGAAGCGAGGTTTGGTATATATACTTCTGGCGGGCTTCTCACAACAAGCGTGATGGTTTTCGATAGGGAGCGTCCCACCTTTTGGGACGAAGTAATATCCATTGCACCTCTTGTTGCTTTCAAGTTTTTTTTTCTCGTGCCAACATAGGACAACGGGAGTGTAGTGTGAATTTTGTGATTTTTAGGGGTTCGTTTGGACATTTTTGTATGCACATTAAGTGAGTTTTCGATACATTTATATTACATCAATTCAAATTTAAACTACATGCGCATGCTCCGGTGCATATAAATTGGTTGAAAACTCAAATTTGTGTCCTTAGGTGCATGCTTAGGTCCCATAAAAGAAATAGGAATGAATTTGCAAACACCGAGGGGACCGTTGATTGACGGCAAAACATTGAGATGCACAGTTTATAAATTCTATTTAATCCAAAACTCGTCTAAAATTCATGCAACTTGACATGTTTGTATGCATTAGAGTGGGTTTTCAATGCATTTATGTACATAATCGAAATTTGAACTACATGCGCATTCTCTAGTGCATATAAATTGGTCAAAAAAATCAAATCTCATGTCCTTGGGTGCATACTTAGGTCCAATACAGGATATAGGAATGAATTTGAACATCGGGGCACACGTTGATTGCCGTGGTGAACATTGAGATCTCGTGGTTTCAAATTCTATTAAATCCAAAACTCCTCTGGAATTCATGAAACTTGGCATGTACTATCATTGGAATGACATCAACATGACTTGGTACAAATTTTGTCCCATTTGAAGGCGGAGTTTGGGTGTAATACTTCTCTGGCCAACCGGAGCTTCTAACAACAAGCATGATGAGTTTCGGTGAGGGAGCGTCCCACCTTTGAGGGGCCAAGCTTGACATCCATTGCCTCTTATTGCTTTCAAAGTTTTCTCTCGTGCCAACATAGGACAACGTGAGTGTTTTGTGAATTTTTGTGATTTTTTAGGGGTTCATTACGACATTTTTATGCATTAAGTGAGTTTTCAATGCATTTATGTGCATAATTCAAATTTTTTCCTATTTGAAGGCTGAGTTTGAGTATATGCTTCTCGACCGGAGCTTCTCACAACAAGCATGATGCGTTTCCGGTGAGGGAACGTCCCACCTTCAGGGACGAAAGCGATATCCATTACCTCTTATTGCTTTCAAGTTTTTTCTTTCGTGTCAACATAGAACAACGAGAGTGTTATGCAAATTTTTGTGATTTTTAGGGGTTACGTTTGGACATTTTTATGCATTAGAAATTGAGTTTTGAATGCATTTATGTGCATAATTCAAATTTAAACTACATGCGCATGCTCCGGTGCATATAAATTGGTTGAAAAATCAAATCAAACATGTCCTTAGGTGCGTACTTTGGTCCAGCTCAAGAAATGGGAATGAATTTCAAATACCAAGGCACCGTTGATTCTTGAAATGAAAACATTGAGATGCCTGGTTTTTAAATTCTATTAAATCAAAACTCGTCTAGAATTCATGGAAACTTGGCATGTCATCATGGAGCCAGCATCAACATCTTAGTGCTACAAATTTTATCCCATTTGAGGCGAGGTTTGGGTATATACTTCTCTAATACCGGACCTTCTCTAACAAAGCATGATGGTTTTCGATTGAAACGTCCCACCTTTGAGGACAGCTTGATATCCATTGCCTCTGTGCTTCGAAGTTTTTCTCTCATGCCAACATAGTACAACGCAAGAGTATTGTGTGAATTTTGTGATTTTTCAAAGTTGATTTGGACATTTTATATGCATTAAGTGAGTTTTCAATGCATTTATGTGCATAATTCAAATTTAGAACTTCATGCACACGCTCCGATTGCATATAAATTAAGAAAAAATCAAATGCAATGTCCTTAGGTGCATGCTTAGGTCCCATGCAAGAAATGGGAATGAATTTCAAACACCAGGAGCCCACTGAATTGATTCTAGAAGCAAAACTTTGAGATGCTTGGTTTTAAATTCTATCAAATCAAACTAAATCACAGGAATTCATGAAACTTGGCATGCTATCATGGAAGCGGCATCAACATGCCATGCTACAAATTTTATCCTTATTTGAAGGCGGGTTTGGGTATATGCTACGCATAAATAGGGCTTCTCACAACAAACATGTAACAGTTTTAGGTGAGAATATCCCCACCTTTGGAATGAAAGCGATATTCATTACCTCTGTGTTTTCAAGTTTTTCTCTAGGTACCAACATGTAACAGCATGAGTGCTTTGTGAATTTTTGTGATTTTAGGAGTTCATTTGGAAATTTTAATGCATTAAGTGAGTTTTGAATACATTTATGTGCATAATTCAAATTTGAACTACATGCGCATGCTCAGGTGCATATATATTGGTTTAAAATCAAATTTTACATCCTTGTGTGCATGGTTGGGTCCCATGCAAAGAGATGGGAATTAATTTCAAACACCGAGAACTGCAGATTGATTGCAACTTAAAACTTTGGGAATGCACAGGTTTTTAAATTCTAATAAATCCCAAAACTCAATCTGCCAGAATTCATGAAGCTTTGCATGCACTATCATGGAGGCCAGCATCAACATGCCGTGTTACAAGTACAGCATCCCATTTGAGGCAGGTTTAGTATATGCTTCTCTGAGCAGAGCTTCTCACAACAAGCATGATGATTTTCAGGTGAGAGCGTCCCACCTTTGGGGAAGCTTGACATTATCAATACCTCTGTTGCTTTGGGGTTTTTCTCGTGCCAACATAGGACA